>OY796847.1:6911491-9757089 GCA_963680765.1 Agrochola lychnidis
CATCCTCACAAACATTCGCATTTGCAATATTAGTAGGATTTTCTGTAATTTGTCCAGAAAATCCTTTCTAAAGATTAATGCGAGGCTGACTACCCAGGGCGCAGAAAACAGAACATAATTAAACACTGAAGGTACTTGTTTGTAATAATCTAACCGCCTCTGTGTTCTAGTGGTTAGACCGTCTCAAACCCAGAGCTCCCGGGTTCCATTCCCAGTGGGGGCAAAAATTTTCTGCTCGGTTTGTTTGGTGGTAGGGCTTGTTCTAAGTCCGCCTGTAGCTACCACCATCTTATCTAAGTCTGTCGCCATAACAAGAATGTTAACAGCATTATTGTGTTTTGGCAGTTAGAGGTAAGATAGCCAGTTCCTCGGTGGTTGAGGTTTCAGAGTGAAGCTTGCTTCCACCTTCGTACTGTTCAACACTTACTATCAGGTGAGATGCAGGCCAAGAGTTTCGCCATTGTGGATAAAAATAACATTGTGGCACTCGAAGTGAAAAGCCGACAGAAGTGAAAACTTGAACAAGATCGGCTTGGTGGAAGAAAAATACTTGTATAGAACATTGGTCCGCAACCTTATCTAAATAAAAAGCACAATCGCGTTTACAAATAAAAATACTTCCAAAATATTCAAAGTAATAATACTTGCTTCGAACACGTAATCCGAAACACAATATAAATAAAGAGCACAATCGCGCTTACAAAAATGAGGTGTCGGTAATAGTGTCGCGATTCAATTGTTTTTTTCCATCTCAAAAATGCCCAACACGCCTAAAGAAGTTTTCACTTCAATAACCTCGAGTATTGTCTTATTTACGACGACCACAAAATTGTAAAACTTAAAAAAAAAGCACAAACAATTTTGCTCGAACTCTGTCCAGTTCTAAGCCATACCCAGATTACCTAGACATAAAAGACAGTTTGAACAAGCAAAAACAAGATAACAACAAGACAGTCCTTAGCACAGACTTTAAATTACTATTCCTGTTAATTCCGCTCGAAGTTCTGATCCGTAGAAAAAAACTGTAACAAACACAGTTTTCCGCAATGCTGCAAAACATTTTTTTAAAGTTTATGTACGTAGTTGTTTATTTAACTTTTATTAACCCACACCTACAATGGAATTAAAATGTAAAATTTACGTCGCACTCATATTTTGAGAGTAACACGTAAAAATGTAGCGAGACTGCAGTTTGCAATCCGAACTTGTGCATTTTGAACATAAATTCCTGATCCCGAGGTGTGTTTAGTTGTGTTTGCCTACTTTCCTACTAGACTACTATCCATCCGAAAAATCCTACACTGGATTAAAAGTGTCACAATTCGTACTCAAGGACCACGTATCGAAGATTTTTACATAGTGTCACATCACGCATTGTTTCCCCGAAGGGTTAAGCAGAGGTGTATCCATAGTAGGTACCTAGGTACACCCACATTTCGCCAGTTATTTTTACTTTTATATTTAAAAAATACAGTCGAGAGGTGTCGTGAGACACCCGATTGGAACGAAGTTCCTTTCGCTTTTGCACACTTAGTCAATAAGAGCTAGAGTGGAAAAGTGTAACGATTGTTTCACCATCACGACACTTTTGTTACGTAACAAAAGTGTCGTCATCGTCAAAATGTTACACTTTTTTCGATCTAGCTCTCATTTGCCAAGTGTGCAACGTGCAATGAGGAACTTTGTTCCAAAATCATCGTAAAACGTGTTTGTTATGAATCTACTCTCTTATTCTTGAACCTTATCAAAACTAACACGAAACGAAACTGGCTTATTCCTAACAAACCAAAAACAAGTAACAAGCCTGAGGGGACATCTGAAGGACGAAACCCGCACAGTAAACAAGCAAGTAGGTCACAAAACGACTAGTTCGTAAAAGTTTAAACGCAGCACGGACACTTGAAATGAAACGGTGTCGCCGTCGCACGCTAACTTCTAACGTTTGTTACATCCTGCCTCGAAATAGCTGCCGAGATTTTAAACTTTGATTTGTTTTCCCTACATGAAGAGAAAACACAGATATGTGTTCGGGTTTTCTCAAGAGTTTCAAGTGAAGGTTTTGGAACTAAAACTGTTATTGTAGGAAATGTTTCTGTAAAATAAATCAAGCATTTCAGGACCAATAATTTTGCTTGATTTAATTAAATAAAGACTGGTAAACAAGCTAAGGTTTTAAAGCCACTCATTGTGATTTACATGAACGAATTTCTATGATATTTTGATACAAAAACCCTTGTACACACGGCTACACATCAAGCTATAAATTTCCAGTATAAGCTGACCTCGCATTGTACGGAAATCCTACACGATGCGAGATCAGCATAAACTGGAAATGTATATCTTGATGTGTAGCCGTGTGTACGACACGAATTAGATGTAGCATCGGCAAAATTCGTAAAACCGATCACCTTCAGAACCGAGTGCGCCTTCAAAATCACCAATAATAACTACTGCTTTAGGTAAAAATGATTTTTACGCAAACGCAATAACTTGTGAAGTCATATCGCTGTCCCCAGCGAATAAAATGGTAGTGGTGCCGATTCTCTTGTACACCGAACTAAACTATCACTAAAATTCCTTACTTTTGACTATGAGAATCTCAAAGCTATTCTGCAAAATAAATTCTCTAAATTTAAAAATAATTTTGACACATCTAAATCGAATTTGACAACCGCGACTCCACACGTGATACCTAACCACGTGAATCTTTTTAGAGCCGGAGGCGCGCAGGGGGGGCAGCCACGACGTGTTTTATATGGATTTTTCACTTTTTGTGTGGAAAATAAGAAAAAATATTACCTACATGTAGAGTGTTAGGGGTTTAAGGCTTTTATAAAGGGTGTCGAAATTTTCATTATTTTTGCGATTGGACACACCGTTTTCGAGATATAAGCAAAAAAAAAAAAAATTCAGTACTGTTTTTTCATCTGAAGTCGAGGTGTTGGTGTGAATTTTAGTTCATGACAACCAATTTTATTCCACATGTTTTTAGTCGCGATTAAAAATAGTCATATTTAGTTAGAAAATCTAAATTTTTGGTTAAAAACGTCAAATTCAGAATAGCAAAATTGCCATTTTCACTAAACTAATATCTCAGTACCATCTTAGTGCTGTCAAACTAAAATATGGTTAATTTGTGTCACTTTAGTCTATTTCAGAATGGGAAATCGTCGTTTGACAGGAATAAACTAAATTTTGGTGATTTTTAGTTTAGTTTAGAGGCATTTGTGACAAGAGAATCGACACCAATGTGCTACTACGATAGTTTTAAGGTTATTGCATATTCTCGATATTTAGAGGTCCGATTACACTCTGTCAATTTTTTTCATTCATTTCCTACGGTAATTTCAGAAGTTACAAGATTTTAAGGTATATTGTAATGAATGTAAAAAATATCACTTTTCTTTTGATATTTGAACAATTCCGCTATGTATATAATTATGTATATAGTTAATAAGAATTTCACAAAAAACTGTTTTTTATTTTTCCTGTAAAATTTGGTTTTACGATTACCATTTTATTCGCCGGGGACAGCGATATACCTAAATACATTCGTAAAATTGAAATAAATGAATGCAAATTTAATGTGTCGTACTGTAATACCCATTTCAAAAGAAAGGAGAAATTAGAAAAGGAGACAGCAAGTGAGCTCATTATAACCAATTATATAAGCAAATATCTGTATATTAGATATTTGATGTGTTAGATATTATGTAGGTAGGTACCGAACTTTTCATTTATTTATTTATTTATTTGCTCTCATGCACGTAACACATTTCACATTTTACAATATTTGCTGTCGGTTTTTGTACATGAACCCTGTCAGGGTACTGCAAAGAACAATGATGGTTTGCTGTTGAGTTTGTAAACAATTGTCATAAATTTAGTCAAAACTTATAAAAATACAATCAACTCAGAAATTAAAGTAAAATAAAAATACATGTCAAGACGTCGATATAATTTCAATTAATATTAACAGTAATAAACAATATAAAATCAAACACAATAACACACATTGTCATATTTAGTCAGATTAATTTAGAATAAAATAATAATAAGGAATAGGTTAAATATAAAGTCATTTTACAATACAATACAAAATGAAATAGATTAGATTTAATGTCACTGGAATATACAATATTTATGTCCTTGATCAGGCTGCATCTAACAAAAATAAAAATATTAAGTAGGTACCTACATCTAAAAAGTTTTATCTGTCAGAAACTCGTTTACTGTATAATAACATTTCCCTAATAAAAGTAATCTAAGTTTGCTATAGAATGAATTTATATTCTCGTCATCTTTTGTTTTTCGGTAATTTATTATAAATTGTTGCGAGACTATTAGTTGGGGCTATTTTTCATTATTTTTAATTTTGGTGTTGGTGTAATCAATTTGTTTTTGTTTCTTCGGTTATAATTCTGGTTTGCTTCTATGTTTGATCGAAAGTAATTCCTGTGTTTTTGCACGAACGTAGCTATTTGTAATATGTAAAGGGAGGGTAACGTTAATATTTTATTTTTTATGAAATGTGGTTTACAACTTTCCCATGGCTTAATGTTCATAAGGATGCGTATACATTTCTTTTGCATGATGAAAATATCGTTAAAGTCAGTACTTTCACCCCACAATATTATGCCATAGTTAAACCATGCATAAGCATAGGCATAGTATATTGAGAGCGCGGTCTCATAATTTGTGTTACTTTTTAATTTACATAATGCGTATATAAATTTCGATAATTTAGTCTTCAGATGTTCGACATGCTTTTTCCATGTTAGATTATTGTCCAATGTTAAACCAAGAAGCGTTAGATCGTCTCTTTCTGGAATATTTAATTTATTAATAAGGTTATTTATGTTTAGTGCCTTTCGTTGGTATGTCCTAAATTGTAGTATATTACTTTTGTTAACATTAATTTGCAGATTGTGCTTCTCTAGCCATGATTTAACTATTTCATAAGTATTTTCTATGTTGGTCAAAGTTTCGGTGTTCTCAGTGCTTCTAAACACTAGCGATACGTCGTTATATTCGTACCGAAAGCTTGTGGCTAAGTACTAACAGGCGCACGGGTCGTTCCATCAGGTTAAGCTTTCGCTGGCCGGGGTTGGTCCGTGGATGGGTGAACATTTCTACAGAAAGTGGAAAGTACAGTGAAAAGCACGTTAAGCCGTGGGTCCTGGCTGTCATTCGTGGATCTTTGACAGTCGTTAAGGGTCGTCAGAAGCCCGAAAGTCTGACCCAATGTAAAATTTCTATATTAATGTCTGTAATTTTATGGTGTACATAATAAAGAATATTCTATCTATCTTCTATCTATCGTATTACCTAGTTATTGGATTGTGGAGGTCAGATAGGCAGTCGCTCCATGTAAAATACTAGTATTCAGCTGCATCCGGTAAGACGAGAAGGCGACCCCAACATGGTTGGGAAAAGGCTAGGCAGATTGATTATGTACCGAAAGACGAAAGAAGACAAGAATTTTTCTTCACAGGTTAGAATTCTAATTTATTTTTCTATTACAATACACGTGCGGAAACTTCCAAGTTGCGTTTAGTTTCTCGCTCGAGTTACAACATACTTGTAACAGAGCAGGAGGCTTATAACGTTCTGAGCTTCGAAGTTATCAATATGGGTAAAGTTTTTCAATGGTCTACAAATATTCTTAATTCTTTTATGATTTCTTTAGTAGGTTGTTAGAAGGATCTATTAGTGACATGGGTACCTACTTTACAATTTTGTTTCTGAGCTGGAATTGTAAAGGTATGGATCATTCAGTTCCCTACAAAATGGTTGAGCTGGATGGTGCTGATTCACGCGTCATGTTCGTGAACGGGCGCCGTCAGTTGAGACTGGTCATCTCTTATCTGCCAGGGCTTATTTTTAATCTTATATTTTCAATTACTTTGATTATTTTTTGTACAGACGCCAGCACTTCAAGCTACTACAATCTGTCAAATTTATTTAATAGATTTTCAACTTTATCGCTGAAGAATAAGGTTCAAAGTTGATTGGGAAAATTTGACAGTTTCGGGTAGCTTGATGTGCTGGCGTCTGTACATTGTTCTCACATATAGAAGCAACAAGAATAATGTACCCAGTACTTTGTAATATCAAAATTTAAAAGAGTGTCCTTGGAGTTTCTTGCTCGTTCTTCTCCATAGAGATCTACGTTTTGGAATGGGCAACTAGCTTCAACTTTCTGACTAACTGACTCATTCTTTGACAATTCAAAAGTACCTGTAAATGGTTTAATTGAAATAAATGCTATGGGTTTTTTTTTTTTGAGTTGCACCGGTCCAACACAGCAAATAACTAGACATTCAAGTTAGGATTTTAAAACAAATGCATTAAAGTAAATTTTACCGCCGACATTACTGCGCTCGAGCGGTGCGGTTATAAAGGCTCCCGCAAAGAGACGCGACGCAACAGCGCGACGCGACTCTAATAAAACAATTTCTAAAAAACTTATCTGTAGAACAATAAATAAGCCTGTGTCCAAAATTTTTTTTTGTCCGACTTGTAGATTATTAAAAAAAATTGAACACGTATTTTTTCTTTTTTGACGTAATCAAAAGACTACGGCGATACATTGAGTTAAAATGTGGCATGACGTCACGCCTTGCTAGATTTAATACTGCGTTGTGACGTAGCAAGCCCCCACTCCCCAACTTTAATGCGTGTTTTCTAAATTATTTTTGATTAATATGATAAAGCAAAAAAAAGGATTGTGTGGTTTTATGAAACCACGGTAAAAGTGAAACTTCTATAGGCGCCGCCATATTGGCCTTGGCTGCTCTGACGAGCGCCTTTCACTTTATCCCTACTCCGCGGCCGACCGTCACGCGACATGCAACACACAGACGAAAAAGTTTGAGACGATGTAATAAAAGTTTCACTTTAAAAATACATGTCTAATATTTATTTATTGTCTGAAAGACGGACTAAATAGTTTTTTTTTTACCTAGGCAACTACCCTATTACCGTTGTCGCGCCACGCCTGTTTGCGGGAGCCCTAATGAGTGATGACTTTAAGGAGTTATGCTGTATTCTCGGGTTCCCATATCTTACCAACTGTAGAAGGTGTACCTCGTGTACATTACCAAAAGGAATGATGATTTATATTATAAACATGCTCTGAACAACGCCTCTGACGCCGTAATAAATGTGGCTACACACTGGGCCCAAACTGTATACATTTACTATTAAAGAAACGCATATCTAACCATTTTGAAATCAAAATCCCGTGAACACGATGACCACATCTCTTACCGCCCCGGTTCTATAGCGGCCGAGCGCTGCAAGCAAGAATAGTCCTTACGGTGGTTGGTTATTGCTTCCCGCGATGGTATCGTCAATACGAAAAAATGAAGAACATGCTCTAAGGTCACCGCAGACCATCGATGAGATGTCGACAGTGGGACTCTTCATACGTGCCTGAATTTAATTTCGTTTTACCAATTTCAGCCATATTGTTAAAGTTAATAAAGTTCAATTTCTATTACAATCGAATTAGTGGCTTCACTGGAAAAAAAGCTGGCAAACATCGTGAGGAAACTGGCATGCCTGAGAGATATTTCTTGACGGCATGTGAAGTCAAGTCAGAGGCCCATGGGTGGCATAAAAAACTCTGACACCAGCAGTGCTATTCTGTTAAAATCTCACCGTGAACGCTAAGGTGGAGTAAACTTGAAGTGAGCTGTCATTCTACCATAATTATACTAGGGATTGACACTGTTGACAGCTCACTTTCAAGGTCACTTCACCTAAGCGTTCACGGTGAGATTTTTACAGAATAGCCAGGTTTAGTCACTCATCATCTGCCTAGCCTTTTCCCAACTATGTTGGGGTCGGCTTCCAGTCTAACCGGATGCAGCTGAATACCAGTATTTTACATGGAGCGACTGCCTATCTGACCTCCACAACCTAGTGACTAGGTAACACGATACCCCTTGGTAAGACTGGTTGTCAGACTTTTTGGGCTTCTAACTACCCGTAACGACTGTCAAAGATCTACAAATGACAGCCGGGACCAACGGCTTAACGTGCTTTCCGAGGCACGGAGGGGACTTGGTATGTAAAGATGGTCACCCATCCACGGACCAACCGCGGCAAGCGTAGCTTAACCTGATCGATCGACCCGTGCAGATGTTATTACTTAGCCACAAGCCAGGTTTAGTCACTAACCAAACGAAAAAGAAAGAAGACTGGAATAGTTTGCGAAAGTCTAAAAAGCAAAGAGAAGTTATCTGTCAATCGTGACCGTTAAACAAGTACTTTAACACCACAATGACGACGCACTTCAAGAATCGCTTAAAGTTCCGAATGCCATTAAAGTACCAAAACATTTCGCGTTATTGTCACTAACTAACTCAGTGGGCTCAAAACTATTTTAAGACTGCGCAATTATGGGCATCAACAAGGAAAATATGCGCCTACCTACTTTGTGCCTACCCATAATTACGAGCAACGTATCCTCCAGACATTCCTTACATTCGTTCGCTGTGTAATAGTGGTCTCCACCCTAATACTTACAAAGACATCTTAAGATTATGAGCATAAGGTTTACTTTCGCGTGTTTTGCTGTCCGGATAATTTTGCAGCGCTTTAAATCCGCTTTTCTCCAAATGTCTGTGTTCAGACCGCTATCCTATTCTTTTCCATCTTCTTTTATGTTATCCTAAAAGAAAATTAATTAAGTGCTATTGTTCTCTTTGAGTGCCGTTTTGTAGGCATCTGGCGATTCTTATTGTTACAGTTTTCGGTGTTATAATATGCTTTTTGCTAACTCATTTTTTGTATCGAGATAATAATAGTAGAAAATGTTATACTAATAAAATTTCTTAAGCAAGTCCTTGACAGTTAACCCTGCTACTGTCTACCGCTAACTGGCACCAAGAAAATATAGAAAGTACAAATGCCTCATAAATGATAAATAATAAATGATGTTATCTGATATTTATTTCTGCAAGTAGGTACAAACACTTTTACACGTCAATGTAAATGTAACAAATAAAACGAGCCCACACGAGCTTTAAAACCAAATTAAACCTACGTAAACATAAAATTATACGGTGCTAATCTAAAAAAGAAAAACTCGGAAAACTGGGCCCTCTATTTAGAAAATCCGTAATTTTGTAACGACATCGGCTTACGAACCCTCGCGTACCCGAGTGGTTTCTAAAATCTTACGATACCGGTGTTTTGGGCCCCCAAATCTTTTCCACGCGAGCTGCAATCGTCAACAGTAAATAACGTTGCTTGACTTATTTTTGTTTAAGGAGACGAAAAATAAGGGTAAAGTGGCTACCTATTTATCTAGTGTATGTGTCGTCTTTTCCCTGAAAAATTCCCCTCCATTCTAAAAGGATCCCCTCCCCCTTTTTATCTCAAACGTGTGTGGTGAAGTTACTAAGAACCAAGAAGTAAAGAGGTTGTTCAAAGTTTGTGATTAACTTCAACATTCTTTTACACAAACATTCCAGCGAAAAGGATACGAATGAATCAATTGACATATACTTTTGTCCGTCCAAAACCGAAAACAGAGCATAGCAAAAACGTCCCACATTGAAACACGAATCAATGTACCCATGTCATTCGCTGTCGCCTTTGACGAGGGCCACCATATTAATAAAAGCCCTTCGCCCCGACCACTACCAGTTTTATAGTTGAGCCTCAAGTTTATATTCATGCTGGGTTTTGAATTTTTTACGTGTCGGTTAAGTAAACCCCTACGTTCATGGCGGCGTTCTGTTGTTTTGATGACGTGAGCATTTGAAGGTTAAAAGAGTTGGTACTTTATGTGTCTGTTTATTTTTCGAATATAGAACTTTTTTTTTTTTGTATGAAAACTATTTTGTGCCTATTTAAGTTTTTTAACGTGGTTGTTTTTTTAAACTCTGAAGAATTAAACACGTGCTCCGAAGTAACTGCTTATCTCACTTAAAATGACAATTGATCGCAATGGCTTTCATTCTGATAGTTCATCCACGTTCATTGGAATATTCTTCAAAACTCTCGGATTGTAGTTGAAGGAGTGTTACGCAATTAGGGTGCTGATTTTCAATAAGCAGACACAAAATAAAAATAGCTAAACCAAACTTCGCGTTTGAGTCAAATCGTTCAAAACTATTTGCTAATATAAAAATTGAAGACCACTGAAATACGATGAAATGTCAATATCTATATTGGTCCTATTTCTATCTTGTAATAAATTTCGTCCATTTCTGTTTGATAACTCTCAAACGCACTTAAATTGGGGGCAGTCTAGAGGGGATTGTTTCCGAAAATTCACAATAAGCCGAGCCAAGGTAAAAGCACTTAGATAAAAGCATTCTTACTACCGGAAAAAACAACCGTAACTCCAAGGTATAAAACTTATTTTTGAATGGCAAAGTGCTAAAGGCTACTTTCAGTTCTATAAACAAGCTTTTTCTTTTCAGGAAATTTTAATTAGCCCTTGTTTACAAAAATAACAATTGTTCTGTATGAATTTTTCGTTAGAAAACCCAAAAAATAATACTTATAATTTATGTCACTACCAAGTGGCGACATACTACATTTTAGGGTTTGGGTACCAAATGTATAATTTTGAATATTTACTTCGTCCATTGAAGGTTTATCAAAGATGATTAGTGATGTGGATGTCGTGATGGCCCTGTAGGTAATACCTCACTTCTCATGCACGAGGTTGTGGGTTCAAATCCAGGCCAGTACCAATGTGATTTTTTCTAAGATTATTTTGTACATTACTGACATTGGTGCAGGAAAAACATCGTGAGGATAGAGTTAATATAAGTCTCAAATCGCCAACCCGTCTTGAACAAACGTGATGGTCGTGCCTTCTCTGCAGGAGAAGAGGCCCTGCAGTGGTACAATAATAGGCTGGTATTATTATTATATAAGGATGATCAAAATAAAGTTAAAAATGCAAGTGTTAAAAATTTAGTTTAAAAATCTTAAGAAAAAAATTAAGTTTAATTTAATTTCAGTTTTAATTTTGATTGTAATTTTAATCTTAATTTTATTTTATTTTATTTGTAAATATGTGTTATGCTATTCTATTAAGAGTCTAAGTTACTCGAATTAAATGATTTTAATTTGAATTTAAACACGGCCAACTACCCAACCAATTATAATCAATTTAGCGAAGAGGTAGCTTTGTGTCGGAATGGGCCGAAAGATACTTTACAATCCCGAAAATTTCGCACGTAGTCGTAGGCTTATTAGGTGGACACCTTGCTATAAATAAAACCTAATAAGCCTCTTACTTGGTATCGTAAACACCTTTGTGATTGAATTAACAGATGATTAAAACTATGTTCTAAGTATAGCCGATATTGCTAGATTAATTTTTAGCGGATCTTTAAACAATGCTATTAAAATATTCATTAACATCTGAGCATGAACTGTTGAAACGTGATCTGTGATCTGTTGTGTTTAGCATAGCATAATCAGCCTATAATGTTCCCACTGTTGGGACACAGGCCTCCTCTCTGTGAGAGGGAGTGGGCCGCAATCAACTACACAAGCCCAGTGTGGGTTGGTGGATGTTAGATGTCATCAAATTTTTGGTACTAGGACATGCCGTTTTTTGCACGACGTTTTCCTTTACCGTTTTGAGAGCAGTGGTGATGAAATTATTTACACAAAGTAAAGTTCCTGTCTGGGTTCGAAACAATGACCCGCAACTTGTAAGTCGCGGTCGTGTTGTGTGTGCTGGCTGTTGTGATTGCTTGCTTGACTACAATGAATTCTAATAAGTCGATATTTTATTGAAAAGGCTTTCAGAAACCGATACCTTAATTTCAATATTTGATACCACAAAATGGTCTAAGCATAACCAAATAACGTCATCGTAATTTTAATAATTCACAGAATTTGAATAATCTCAATTTCGGAAAGAATTTACTAATCTGGCTCAGCAAATTGGATTATGAGCAAGCAGAAAATCTTGTCACCACTAACTCAAACAAATAAAAGGACTGCACTACCAACACATACACACACATCGTAATTCTTACGATTACATACAAAAACACACCATCATGCGCAACACACCACACCACTTGGGCAATAATATTTAATACTTTATCTAATTTAGTTTTGTTTTTAATCATACGTTTAATTGATTTTTATTTTTTATTAATATAACGACTAATATTGTATTTATATTTTTTATTATTGCAACAATTAGTAGTACACCTTTTTTTTGTGTGGGAAATTATCAAATAATTTCTCACGCTCTGGGTGGAGCAAGAGGGCGTATCAGACTCTTACTGACAAAAACCCACCCGTGTTCCTTCAGCTGCCATGTTGCCGAAGGCCACGATTTCCCTTTCGGCCTTATTCGCAACCCCAGCAGGCATCGGCCCTAGCGGACCCCGTCAATTCTGCTGACATCTCTTTGAGGCACATTAGTAGTACACTAGCATGTAAACAAACTGAATTGTATATTAAGGAAGGGAACTGTCTCCTGAGATACAGGTTAACTTCCTAGTTCGGGAGGCAGAGCTTTTATGTAAAAGTGACACTTATGTTTGAGAATCAATGAGTTTTATTTATTTATTTACTTATCAGCTTCTGCCCGCGACTTCATCCGCGTGGAATAGTTACTTTAGGCGTATTTATTTGGATAAGGATTAATATCATGTTTATAAAAACACCTTCGCAAATAATGCATTATTTTAGAACAAATTTGGTTAGCATAAAAAAGGTTATAATGAGCCAACCTTAAAAGGTAGACATATGCTGTTGCGGATTTTTTTTTAGAACTTTTAAAGGGGAACAATTCTGTGTTACATGATTTTTGCGAAACTTTAACCGTTTACGCAGCACACGCAGCGGAAGCTCTCAAAAGGAAAAACAATCCCCGATTTTGAAACATTCTTCATTGGTGCTCCGCGCCTTTTGGTCTTAGCGTGATGATATATAGCCTTCCTCGATAAATGGGCTATCTAACACTGAAAGAATTTTTAGATTAGCGCGTTCAAGCAAACAAACAAACTCTTCAGCTTTATATATTAGTTATAATAGTTAATATTATAATATGATATTATAT
Source organism: Agrochola lychnidis (assembly GCA_963680765.1). Classification (NCBI taxonomy): domain Eukaryota; kingdom Metazoa; phylum Arthropoda; class Insecta; order Lepidoptera; family Noctuidae; genus Agrochola; species Agrochola lychnidis. The sequence continues at coordinate 6,924,552 of OY796847.1, forward strand.
TATATAGATTAATATAGATAAGGACCAATACCTAGAACCTAATATGTTGGACATAGAACCACATAAGTAGAACAAGACGAGATGCTCTTTAGGGACCGGTTGTTCGAATCTGTAACAGTATCCACGACAAAGTAACAAAGTCGATATCCGCATTCCGCCTACATCCGTTTTGAACTTCAGCTGTGAGGTAACCTACTATTCTTGCAGGATTCCGATATTAAAGTCGGTTTGACTCGATATTTCGCATTAGGTAAAAGTTGGTTCCGATAGCCAGTTTTCGTCGTTGTTCTTGGGAACGATTGAGATACAAAAATACAAAATAGTTTATTGTGCCAAATAGAAAATTACATTACATTTTAACGTGTTTGGAGCCTCCTTTTAGGCAAACAATGCCTGTATTAGAAGGCTCCGCTCTTTCACAACATTGTAAAACATTTATGGGTAACTGTATAATGTAAGTACATTTTTCTGTATTTAGCTAAAATTTATTAATCTTAAGAAAATAAAAATAAAATCTATAAGCAAAGTTGCAATTTAAATTTATGAAACTTATTCCTAGTTAGTGCATATGATCTGGTGTATAGTGTGGTGTGATGTGGTGTGGTGTGGTGTGGTGTGGTGTGGTGGCTTCCGTTCTTTCCGTGGGTATTACTGGTGTAAGTCAAGGCTACTTAGAAATGACCAATAAGATCAGTAGCGATCTTCTGTGACTAGACTGAACATCCTGCAATCCTACTGTTTACTTAAAAAAATATATATATATATATATTTAACTAATATCTAATAACTAATATGCTAAGAGGAGCTCGTGGCTAAGTACTAACAGCCGCTCGGGTCAATCTGTCAGGTTAAGCTACGCTTGCCGGGGTTGGTCCGTGGATGGGTGACCATTTCTACATACCGAGACTCCTCCGTGCCTCGGAAAGCACGTTAAGCCGTTGGTCCCGGCTGTCATTCGTGGATCTTTGACAGTCGTTACGGGTCGTCGGAAGCCCGAAAGTCTGACAACCAGTCTTACCAAGGGGTATCGTATTACCCAGTTACTGGGTTGTGGAGGTCAGATAGGCAGTCGCTCCATGTAAAATACTGGTATTCAGCTACATCCGGTTAGACTGGAAGCCGACCCCAATATAGTTGGGAAAAGGCTAGGCAGAACTTATATTTAACCAATATATTATTATAATTTTACATATTAATATTTATGTCGGAGACGGGTATGTGACTTTCGTTATTATCAGCGATATTTTAAATATTGTGGGCGTAGTGTGGGTAGTGTTGGTTAATGCGCAATAGAAAAACAGTTTGCAGTTCAGATCACATTATAATTTACTATCAAATGAATCACACTAGCTAAATTATACACACACTGGATGCGACGGCGTTTATAAAATCACAAATTAACAAAATGATCACAAATTACAACTAACACAATAACTGAGCACCATGAATCGAGAACAGTTCCGCGACGTCTTGACTCCAATGCGACCAGAGGCTGAATGTCCTCTTCGCCTTGGCCTTAAAACATCACGACTCTGTAGAAGCGCGCCTTTTTTGGTGTCCATAGATCTCTCTTGATGTCGCCAGTGGCGCACTTGCGATTCTTTTCGTGTCCGTACTAATGACCGGATCCGACATATATATAATTATATTTTACATATATTATTTTAATTTTATTATTCATTGATTTCAAACCATTTTTGCACGACTATATAATACCGAACTATCCAAACTATAGGTACCACCTCTGCTTATTCCTTCCTTGGGATGATGATATTTTGTTTTTGTTCTGATCGTCAGGTAGATTTTTAAAAAATAATGGACACGTATTTTTTTATTTTTTTTACGAAATCTAAATATTACGATAATGCATTGAGTTAAAATGTGGCGGGACGACACGCCGTGGTTGATTTTATACTTAGTTGTGACGTAGCGAGTATACTCCCCAACTTTAAATGCGTTTTGTCCAAGTAATTTTTTATTAATATGATAAAGCAAAAAATACGCGTCTAATATTTTTTTATTATCTGACTGACGGATTAAATAGTTTTTCTAAACACTTTGATTACTTTATTGATTCAATTAACTGCGTATAAAACGTATGTAGGTAAAACCAAATCTTGTACCTATGCAAGATTCGGTTTTACCCAACCTATTAGTTACAAAAGCAATCCAATCGATACCAAACTTCACACAATCGCCCTTCAATAGTAACACTACTACATACTGAAGATATGTCTCCATGCAATTACCCAGAGAATTCCAATTCCATCTCCTTTGTTTTACCCAAAGAAACCATTTACTAGGTCAAGACACACACGGCGGCATTCAAACAGCTTGAATTTTTTATCGTCCTCAGTTTACTTTACCTCAAAAAGGAGAAATCCAAACAGTAGATGCACATTTTGTAACGTTAATAATGTTTGTAGAGAACGTTTTCTTATTTGCATGAGATTTTTTCCTTTGAAATTAGCTTGTGGGTATTCAAATTGGGTACAAAATGATTCGCGTTTGTTGGTTGTTTAGATAAGTGTAATGTTATTACGTTTGAGAAGGTTATTTTTGATGGGGAGGTCTAAACATTTCTGGATCTATGATAATATAACATATATGTCACCGTATAATTATAAACTTCGTTAGTTTATAATCCATTGGTATTATTTCCGTTAGATTATAAACTGTCGAAAAATTGTGAACTGTGACAAATCATTTACAATTTAACGCATTAGTTTATAATGTATCCATGAAAAACTGACAAATTGTGAACTAGTAACCAACTTGTTTGCGACGTAATGCACCTTGCGCTAATATTAAATAGCCTGCGTGGCTGCGAGCAACTTGGAAGTAGCGCTCGCCGGCCGCTGCCGCGGCACCGCTCGCTTCGCTCGCTCGGCTCGCGCGCAATTGGTCACAGTTCTAACCTAACCCATTTCACCCAGTTCACAATTTTTCGACAGATTATGATCTAACGGAAATAATACCGATAGATTATAAACTAACGGTGCTCACAATCTTACGGTGACATATGTATATTTTTTTTTGTTTTAGTAGTGAGCTTTCCGTTTTCTGAGTTATAATGTTGTTGATTATACTATTTGTGTCTGAAGACGGGCGTCGCCACCGAGGCAGGCCTATGAAACACTGGCGCAATGACCTAGAGTCTTTCTTGACTGATTGGTCAAAAAAGGCAGCAAAGACGCATGGCGAAGTATGGGGGAGACCTTTACCCAGCAGTGGGACAGCATAGGTTAAAAAAAAAACAGTGGCAATCCGGGAGTCCCGACAGAAGTGAAAACTTGAACAATTTTCATCATCATCAGCCTATAATGTTCCCACTGCTGGGACACAGGCCTCCTCTCTGTGAGAGGGAGTGGGCCGTAATCCACCACGCGGGCCCAGTGCGGGTTGGTAGGTGTCACATGTCTTCGAATTTTCGGTTCTAGGACATGCCGGTTTCCTCACGATGTTTTCCTTCACCGTTTTGAGAGCAGTGGTGATGAAATAATTTACACAAAGTAAAGCGCCTGTCTGGGTTCGAACCTACGACCTACAAACTCGTAAGTCGCGGCCGTTACCACTGGGCCACCACTGCACACAAAACACCACTGAACAATTTTATTGTGCAGAAAATACTTTTCTTTTTTGAAGTCGGTAAAAACCAAAGAAAATGTATCGCACGTTGATGTCTTTTTAATGGTCAAAAGCTGTCTTCGGTAACAGTGTCGCGAGTTCAATTGTTTTTCCCATCTCAAAAATATCCAACGCGGCTAAAGAAGATTTCATTTAAAAAAAAAATGCTATTTGTCTTCTCTTATATGGTCGCCTCTACAAACTGCAGTAACAACTGCAATTCTTTTATAATAAAAATACACCCAATTTATCAAGTAAGAAAATATAAAAACTGTAAAAATGACAACATTGTAAAAACAATAATTTTTAAAAGATTAACCGTGGAGTTTCTTGCCGGTTCTTCTCCATAGGGAACGACCAATTGGAACCTATCTTCTGACGTTTCATAAGTGCCCATGTAGGTTGTGAATTATCACATAAATTCTTAAATTTTTTCTCTTTCTTGTCCTATTTTTAATGCCAAATGGTAACAAGGGTCACAATTTAATAATCAGGGTAATATTTTATTTCCAAAAACACTTGAATAAGCAATATCATCAATTACATCATAACGACATAATAAATGGCGTTACTCAAAACGGAAGGAATCAATTAATCCCGTGATTGTTAGCAATCACTTCGCGTTAAACTTGCCTCGAAAGATGCGGAGGAAGATTTGATTGATCGCGTTTCCTCTTCCGTCTTTTGGCAAGCCTCTTTACATATACATGTGTAATGCCCCCGTATGAATGCGTAATGTAATAAGAGTGAGAATTCGAATGGAATGCTGGTAAAAATGGTTTTGAATTGCCATTAAAAAGGAGTGGAAGCAAAGGTATCTTCAGCCTTATAAAGTGACATGGTGAATTTTGGTATTGCAAAATTCTGAACTGGTAAGAGTGAGACCTCATTAGTGCATTGCGTTGCGTCGTCGCAGCGTCAACGCTGCGTTGTTTTATATATACTTTTTGAAGTAAAAACTTCTTTAGGCGCGTTGGGCAATTTTGAAACGGGAAAAAACAATTGAACTCGCGACACCGTTGTCGACGCCTCATTTTTGTAAACGCGATTGTGCTCTTTATTTATATTACATTACGGATTAATATTCTATGCAAGTATTTTACTTTAAAGGTTTTGGAAGTATTTTTTAGTAAACGCGATTGTGCTCTTTATTTATATAACGTTACGAACCAATGTTCTATACAAGTTATTTTTTTTCACCAAGGCGACCTTGTTCAAGTTTTCACTTCTGTCAACACTCCCGGAGTGCCACTGTTTTTTTTTTTTTTGTAACATGCTACAATGTGTTGCGTCGTCACACGCGACGTTTCAACGGATCGACGAAGTGGGGGAGGGTGATGCCCTGCGCTGTTGGAGCTCCGATTCGACGAAGGACAGTGTTCCAATGCTAGAGGGGCAAACTAGACGTTGCAACGTCGTGCGTCATCGCAACGTAGCTAGGTGTGGCATGCAATGCGTTGATCCGTTGCGATGACAAAACGCAACGCACTAATGAGGGTTGCTGACTATTAAGGAACTGGGCTTTATGTGTTCAGCATAGCCTAAAAGCCATTGGTAGTTTTTATTTTTTATTTATGTTCATATTCATTTATTTTCGTTCCACGAGGTAAAAAGGCTTAAAGCTAAGAGCCATTGTAGACCCTGTCAGGGCACAGCAAAAATTATTATTAGATACTTAGCTAAGTGAAAAATCTAAGTCGCAACAAACTAAAAATTAAAATAAAATTGTACATGAAAACTGATCATTTGTTCAAGGGAAGAGAGTCAGACGAGCTTGCCGCCTATCAACCATTTTGAAGCGTATCAACCGAATATCGAATCAGGGTGAAAAAAAAGTCACTGCTTTAGTTAAAATTACAAAGGCTAAAAATAAAATACCAAGACACAATAATAACTGTAGTTACGTTAACAAAGCTCCACTACTGCCGTTATTTTCAATTACCTGTCTTGCTAATTACAAAGTATGCATTTAGTCGTTGTAATTTACAAGAAATTACTTTTAACGGGTAGAATGTCCACTGACCTATTTAACATTTAAATATCTCTCTCTCTCTCTCTCTCTATTATATGTAAATATATATTACTACATCTTTCTCTCTTTTAGCTCAAAATAAGGATGATTATAATTTGTGCCTTTTTTGGAATAGAAAGAAGCCATAAACATTGAGTATACTCCATACATTCCAACAACAAATGTAGTATACGCAAAATTTCCAGAAGCAAATCATTATCTTTTAGCTAAATTATTTCAACATAATCCCACAAATTGGCGTCAACAATACCTCCTGATTGGTAGTTATAATCAAGCAATAACCTTCGTTACCAGACATACAAGAAAACCCCCTTTATTCCCAGGAAATAAATCAAAGAATTATTATGAACATCTTTATTGGACCCCTTGATTCGTCGATAGTTATGCCAGCAACATTTGTGCCACAAAAACAAATTCCGCGTTGACCTTATACGACCTCTTTTCTTATATTTTCGGGTTCTTATACGTTTCTTCTTAGGTATAAGATGTCATATATCCCGTGCTATTTACTTAGGCTGGTTGTGCGAAGCTGTGATAATATTCTTAGGGTCATTTGTGAAGGGAGAAGGAAAAATATTGGGCTCGCGTTTCTTTGGGGTTATGTATGAAGGCGAAATATTTATCGGATTAATAAAAGGTTTACCGTTAAGATATTGTAGTTGATCACGACTCTGTGATTTTATATTTGTGATTTAAACTTCATTCCTGAATTATGACTAGAGATCGGATATTCGGATACATATTTACCTAAAGTTGAAGTGTTCGCTATTATAGAATGCACTTTTGTATCGAAAAAATCCCGGGATTCCCGGATCGACTTTAAGAGTTGTGATTATAAAATCGAATGTATTATATTTACTAACGTTCAGGTGTTGGCTAATATGGTATGCACTTTTGTATCGATCGCAAATATCTCGCGACTCTGGAATTGATAAATTTAGTACTTTTTATCTATAGAAATGCTAGCTAATGTGGCATAGCACATAGCGACAAACAACTTGAGTTTCGTAAAAAAATTTTTAGTGGGTATATAATTTTTATGTTAACACCGCAAAAGTGACCTTCATAAGAGGGCTAATAAGTCATTTCCATATGTATTATGCATTCCCGGATGTTATGGAATTCCGGGATTTATGTAATTTTTTTTATTTATTAAGAAGCCACTTCCATAATTTCTTAGCTAAATATTAACTTTAGGTAAATATGCATCCGAATATCTGATCTCTAATTATCACAGTGTAAAATAATCTTCTATAAAGATGGTTTTTGCGTCAGTGTTTTTTTTTGTGTTTGTGCATTGCTTGTCAAGTCTGAAATGACGTGCCCCACCAACGCATTTTACGTACACGGCGCCGTGGCTTGTACGTAAAATGGGGTGGTTGTGGGGCTGCCCCGTTTTTGTAGCGCATCGGGAATGTTCGCGGACGTCGCACATGTAAATTGCTTTTACGCAACGATGCGAATGAGGTGTACATCCCTGGTGGGCAAAGTGCGGGCCAGCTCCAACAATATCCTAAAAATGATCGCTAGCAGGCTACATTGCATATACGTCAATCACTGCAGTGTCATCTCCCATGGGGTAAAATAATTTTAAATTACAATAAAATAAACTAAAATAGTTCTTAAGTTTACTAACACAATGAGTTCTCATTACTTAAATAAAGAAATTTATATTATATTATACCTAGCTTCTGTAGGACCCGTGGTCTTTCGGCTGACTGCGAGTTTTAATCCTGGTTTCGTTTCACAGTTTGAAACTCACGTTATGTTACTATATTTTTCAAGACCTGCTTTTTATTTTAAAAGGCTCGCTTCTTAATAACATGAATAAATAAGAAACTGTCGGATGAACAACAGTCATACATATGCCACCCGTTTTAAATTTTTAACTTAGTTCAACCACATTCCATTTTACCCAACAAGCTATGTTTGTACACTTACTTATTAATAAATTAGGCACATGACCAGCAAGTTGCCCCGCAGTCTGACCTTCAAAACAACACAATATGTAAACTTAGATTCGTCAACGACGAAGTTTGATAGACGCATAACTATTTGTCCTTAGGGCTAAAGTGGCTATAATTTGGTTAGGACGTCGGACTGGCGAGAGAGGTCGTAAGTCTGAGCTCCGGGCATTGCACTATAGGTCTGTGTTGATATAGATGTAGACTAGAACACTAATAATGGGGGAATCACTATACACATATTATGGCGAACCAAACTAATTATCTATGGTTCCGACTGTATGATATAAACTGACAGCACTATTTGGTCTAGGTAGTCGGGTTAGTCTATGGTTAGAAATAAGTTGGATTTGATGTTTTTGACTCTGATTAACTAACATGATTCTATCCGGATTCTCTTCGGATTCTTATCCTGTGTTTGTACAAATGTATATTCTTCCACAGTCGCTTTGATAGTTTGATAGTTTTTTGGTCATGTCTCCAAGCGGGATAATTAATCCATAGAGCGTCTAGTGGTGCAGGGCAAAGTGGAAGGTAATAGGCCACGCGGGAGGTCGCCGATTAGGTGGACCGATCAAATAAAATCCGCAGTTGGAGGCCCAGACTGTCATGTAACAGAACCAGATAGAGGGAGATCGTGAAGCGGGCAACGACTACACCTGCGATTGGACACAGTTCATTGTGACCACGACCGCAGTGTCAAGATCAATATGAAGAAGAAGAAGTGTCGCTTTGATTTAAAACACACACTTATTATAGCTGAACTGAGTTTCATTCAAGAAAACAGGTCGTCATCCTGTGTCTTAACACCTACAAAAGAGACCTCAACCTGGCTAATGATAACACAATTGGTCTGGCTGTTACGCTAAATAAATTAGTAAGCATCGAAACTATGTATATATGCAATCTGGACATACAAGTTATTGTACAAGTTCCGTTTTCCAATTTGACTATCTTTGCCTTTCATACCTACCTGGTTACTGCAACATGGACAGTTTGTGACCAATGGTGGCCCGGTGCTAACGGCCCCAAGTTCGAACGCAGGCAATTTTAGCTTGTGTATTTTTTTCGTCACCACTGCTCTCAAAACGGTAACAAAAACGTTAGAAAATCGGCATGTCCATGAATGAAAAATTCGAAGACATGTGACATCCATCATCATAGGTGCCGTGTGGATTGCGGCACAATCCCTCATACAGAGAAGGCCTGTGTCTCCGTAGTGGGAATATTATAGGATGCTTTTATGCGATAAACAGTTAGCCCAGTTATCAACCATGCTGACTGACTTATATTGCTCTACAATAGCATGAGCTATTCTCATATACATATCAAAGCTAGCAAAGCCAGCAAAGAAGGAAAACAGCCTTTTTTTGTGTAGGAAATTATCAAATAACTTCTCCCGCTCTGGACGAAGCGGGAGGGCGTGTCAGACTCTTACTGACTAAAACCCACCCGTGTTTCTTCGGTTGCCATGTTGCTGGGGGGCCACGACCTCCCTTTTGGACTTCTTCGCAACCCCGGCAAGCATCGGCCCTAGCGGACCCCATCAATTCTGCTGACATCTCTTTGAGGCGCGCGTGGAACACAACGCGCCGTCGACCCGGGCCTGGTCCTTGTCAGACGGCGAGCTACCCATTGCTCAAGAATAACAGCCTAGTAGATACTACTGAGAAAGCACTAAATTATTTACGTTAAAGTGATTACCCAAAATACTTGTAAGTATTTAGTTTTATTCACATGTAGGTTAAAACCTAAAAAGTAAGGTATAAATGACGTAAAAGTGCCAATAACCCATTACAGTGTGACACAACTTAGATGTAGCATCAGCAAAATTCGTAAAATCGGTCACCATCTGAACTGAGTACGCCTTCAAAATGACCAATCTTTATTACTGCTTAAGCTGCCTGTCTACTGGAGCGAAACGAGGCAGTTGAGCGGAGAAATGTGCCAATATTAACCAATAGGAGCGGATCTCTGAAGCGGAGTTTTTATCTTGGTTAATATTGGCACATTTCTCCGCTCCGCTGCCTTGCTCCGGTCCAGTAGCCAGGCAATCTTAGGTGAAAATTACCTTTACGCAAACGCAATAACTTGTTAAGTCATATAGCCAAATACATTCATAAAATTTAAATGAAAGAATGCAAATTTTTTATATGCTACTTCTAAGTTGTGTCGTACTGTACCCCATTAAGATGTCTAGACCATATTTTAGCTAAGACGACGCCTACACGTAAAAGGTTGAATTACATTCATCCCTTTTAACTCTAGCTTTATTTAGGTCAAATCTTTATAGTAGGTACTGTAGAGGTCTCGATATTTTCTTTCAAATTGCAAGTCAGATGTCGGCTAAGGAATGTTACAAGAAGAGAACGCTTTTAATGTTTTTACTAGCTCGTCGAAACGAATATGCTCATGCAGTCTTGAATTCAGAATCCTACACTATTAAACAAGCAATATTTGTATATATATACTCACGTTCTCGAAAACGGATCTATCGATTTCGATGCATGTTGCAATACGGGGGCGTAAAATCGATCTAGCTAGGTCACATATCTGGGAAAATTTGTTTTCTCCGTATTTTCACCCGAGCAGAGCTCGGTCGACCAAAGTTTAGAACAAGATAATGAATAATGACATGAGACTAATGACATTAGAATAATGACATGGCAGCATGGAATTAGTAAGTACCTACTATCATGGCAGCATGGGATAAGTAGATACTATACATGGATTAGTATGAACTTTCCTATACTATTAAATGAGCATTCTCTATTTCCACCAGAACAGTGCTCTGAGCACTGAGGGCAAAGGCCTCTTGGCCTCTTCTCATACAGAGAAGGCATGAGCATTGATGACTGCGCTTACTAAATTCTGGTTGGCAATTTCAGATTTATAAGTAGATTTTAATAACGTAGGTTCAAAGGTAAAAGTCATTAAGAGTTTTTGAATAATTAGGAGATAATGACATTTGTATAATGATTTTTTCGTCTTGATATTCTTCTTAAAAACTTTACTTACGTATTTTTCTAACTCGATAACTCTAAAAGTTTAGTAATCAGTACAGTTAATGAGTTTTTCCTATGAAAGATTATGCCGAATTTGTGACGAAAATGAAAAAAGTGTTTTGTACCAAAAATGTCACTTAGTGAATTTTAACTTTAAACCAACGATAAATAAGTTCAGGTTTCCCTTCACCGGTGTCAGTGCTCTCCGAGATAAACTTAGAAAGTACATATTAATTGGAAAATTCACATTGGTGCTTGCCCGAATTTTAACCCACAACCTCGTGCATGAGAGGTGGGGTCTAAACCAATAGGCCATAACGACGAATTCAAAATTGATGATGATAATTTTCCCTTTGACGTAATCTATCTGTCAATGGTGAACCTATGACCAACAATCATGTCTGAGTGCTCATGAAAGAAGGTTGATTTGCTACTAGGCTCAGTATGTTTTTAGTACTTTCTCGATCAACAAACACGTTTTCAGCTAGACTTGGGTAAAAATATTTATTTATTTATTTAAACTTAAGGATGCCTCGTTGGTCTACTGTTGGTCGCAAGCGCTACTGCTGAGCATAAAATCTTGGGTTATATTTTCGGGTCGGTCAAAATTTTATTGGGTTTTTCCATCAGGAATTTCTCAGTAGCACCCCGGAGTCTGGATTTTTTAATTAATAACCGTCGAAAAATTTCAAACGCTTGGGGGTTCAGAATCATATACTGAATCCATGGTAACAGTTTCGTGTCGATATCCCTGCCACCCTGTATAGCACCTATATCAACTAATTATTCAAATTAAAGCTCTCTTCCCCTCTCCTACTTTGCTGTGCCCGACAGGGTCCACAATGTTCACCTTACCACCTAAGTGCCTTTGTGGAATACAATAAATATATTGAGTACTTACCAGCGGACAGACGTGTTCCTGTCAAAATTTCTATATGATCTTGAGTTCATAAAAAAATCAGATAGAAAAAAGCGCTTTAATTTTTTCCCGAATTTTACCTTTTTCTTTTCATAAAAACCATATTCGGACTGTGGCGATCATTTTAGAACAAAACATAGCCAAATCGGTCCAGCCGTTCTCAAGTGGTGCGCCTACCAAAGAATGTTTTTTTTTTTGAATTTTTTGTTAAATTATCTGTCGTTGCTTAATTTTTTTAATTTTTTTTTTACATATTGTGGTATAGTAATTTTATTCTAGGGGCATCGTCTTTACATATAATTATTTAACTAATTTAGGTACCTATACAAAATATTATAAAACATTATAAAAGAATAACGGTTCTTTTTAACTGACTTCAAAAAAAGGAGGAGGTTCTCAATTCGACTGTATTTTTTTTTTGTTACCTCAGAACTTTCTACTAGGTGAACTGATTTTGATGATTCTTTTTTTATTTGAAAGCTGGGGCTTCCCGTGTGGTCCCATATAAATTTTATTAACTTTGCTTGAATGTTTTTTGAGTTAGCTTCAATAATACTTTTTTTTTTTTTGATGATATGTTAACTGTTATTTACATAGCAGGTAGTGGTATTCGAATTTGTGTGGGGGTAAATACTACAACTAAAAAGTGAAAAATAAAAATATTTTACAAAAAAAACAACCGACTTCCAAAAAAAACACTACAAAGTGAAAAATAACTTTAATTTCGGAAGTCGGTGGCAAAAAACGAAAATTCAAAACCAAAGACACCGACTTCTGAAATTAAAGTTATTTTTCACGTTGTAGTGTTTTTTTGGAAGTCGGTTGTTTTTTTTTGTAAAAAGTTTTTTGTCCATTCTTCTCCATACGAAAACTACCTTTTGGAAGGGGCGACTAGAATCAATTCTATTATTTTGTCAATTTTGACGTTGAAAAGTGACATACAAGGGCCAATTTTAAATAAATGTTTTGACTTTTTTTTACTTTGTATAGAATTGAGTACCTACTGACTTTCTGTCAAAATCTGCCTAGCCTTTTTCCAACTATGTTAGGGTCGGCTTCCAGTCTAACCGGATGCAGCTGAATACCAGTATTTTACATGGAGCGACTGCCTATCTGACCTCCACAACCCAGTAACTAGGTAATACGATAACCCTTGGTAAGACTGGTCGTCAGACTTTCGGGCTTTCGGACTGACTTTCTGCATGATATTTTATTCTTCGTTACACGTTTCTACAATTTTGTAAACGATCAATACCTTCCTGACTTTTTCCTTGAAAGAAAATGTATCATCTCAATTCATCGCACATTCCCGCGCAAATTCTCTGAGACTATCCTTCATACTTACGTAACTCATGTGTCTCCTCTAAAAATCCGATATTTCTTTGACGAAACTTGTTCCAATCGGAAACGAATTCATTTATGTTGTAATCCTTTGAGTTTGAACAACTTAATGTTAAAAGTTTGTTGGTTTTTATGCAACTTAATAATTATCAGATGATTATGTTGAAACAAGCACGCACTTTTGAAAATGCTAAAGATTAAGAGCAACATAATTTCGTTAAAAAAAAATCCGTGACATTATAGTAAATCTAAAACGTTACCTATCAATGTTAATTTATTTTAAAAGCACTCAATTTTCTTCTCAAGAAATAATAAGGACTTATTTTTAAGAATCTAGCTACAATAATATTTTATACATAAATTGTATTCGGAATTGTCCTTTTACTCGACTACCGCAGGAGAGAAATGTTTTTACTCCAATTCAGCTTACGGATAACCACTATTTATCACACTTGATAAGTGACGATTCGGTTGACGATGTAATACAGAAAACAACGTATTAAGATTCTGTGCTTTCGTCAGAGAAAGCTTTGTAATTTGGATTCTCAACTAAAATTCATGTAAGAATTTCTTTCAGCATAATATACTGAACAAAAATACGCACTTGTTAAAAACATGTGTGATGTTTATGATAATTTGAAGAAAATAATCCACATTTCTACTTAAAATTTTGGGTAGCACGTATGATATTTTTTGGGAACGCACTTAATCCCCCACGAGATCCCATTTAGGATGACATTAAAAACCATGTTTTAGTGATGAAAAGGTGCCTTTTTGCATTATTTCGTGTTGAATAATATTTTTATCACGTACATAGTTTTCTCCGAAAAGCTGTTTACAAAAATATTATGATAAGTTTTTTTTTTTCAATACGCGTGTTTTAAAGATTTTTGGGCTGTTGGAAAAGAAATAACATTTTAATTATTTTGATTCAATAGAAAAATGATGAATATAACTCACCTTATGTGCAACTAACTCCACGTGCAAACACCTCAAATAGTCAAAGTCCACACACACTAAACAAACACTCGAAAGTGAAAGGTATCATTCAATTTGGCCGAAAGTGTACCGATACGTTGTACACTGTACTCCACGAAAATAGCACACAATTTATAATTTAAATCGAATTATTCGAGAAGATAAACGAAATTCGGGGTGTGACAATCGTGTCAAGGTCCCCTTTTCGGTGCTACGGCGTAGACGTCCGCTCCGTAGCGGGTCTCCCGTACGACAGCCTCACGTTGCTACGAGCTACGAGGGGAGATCCGTAGCCAATCGAAGTGAAGCTGCGCGAAATGGGAGTGTGCTCGACTTGGATTTTTGAGATTATTTTACAACGCACAGGATTAAGGGGTTTTAGGGGACTTATTATTTTATTTATTTTTATTAGCATTTTATATTGCGTGTGCGAAGTATTCTCGCAAAACATAATCCCCTTTTGAATAATTTATACTGCAGAAACAGATATGCGACATAATTTTTTTGTTTTTCATCGCGTTAGAATAGATTATCTAACTTTGATAAAGTTCGTTTTTAACTCTACAATAAGCTGTACATATATGTACTTGATCATTATAATAATATAACTTAATTTATTAACAAAATCTATGAAACAAATTAATATGCCATTTCTTAGCAATACATTTTCCACTTACTTAAGCAAAATACATTTCGTTATCCTTACAAATGCATAGAAAGGAAATAACATTAGAGTTGGCAATACTTCACGCGTATTGAAGCGAGACAAACCTATTTACCCACCATAATGTGTTAGAATGAGACAAAATATCAAGGAGAGAGACATCTAAAAAGGGCAAAGTTTCTTCTGTGAATTATTGAAATGAATTATGGTATATTTTGCTCATTGACTCGACTGGGGTAGCTGCTTTACCTGGTAATTCATTCGTTTCTGAGTTTTTGGACATGTTAATTAAGTTAAGTCTTTACGGCAACGTTTGAGGAAGGTAAACAGATGTTTAGGTGATGATGTTATCATGTGGGGTTGTGTTTGTGCAGAAAAGCTTTGAATGTGTGTTTTCTCGGAATGTGTTCTTTAGTTTAAAAAGCTTTGTGTAAATGAGTTTGGATTTCTGGACAACGTTTAACTTCAAACACGCTAGAGATGTGGAGGAGCTCGTGGCTAAGTAATAACAGCTACGATTAAGCTAAGATTGCTGAGGTTGATCTGTGGATGGGTGACCATCTTTATATTTCAAGACTCCTCCGTGCCTCGGAAAGCACGTTAAACCGCTGGCAGTATCATCACAACGTTAATGTTTTCCCATTGTTTGTCTTATTTGATTTAGTATATTCATGTATTTATGAATATTTATTTGTGCTTATTTATACAGGATGAAATTGAAAACATGCGACAAATTGTAATGGGAGATTCAGTAACTGTTACCTAATCATTATAAATTGTTATTTCCGAAATATAAATTGTGAAAAAAAATCGTGTAATTATCGTCTTAGATACCTAGTGCAAACTAAATTATTGTCTTCACGTAGACACGATTTTATGGCATTCCAGTAAAATTAAATAAATTTAAAACAAGTATCAATTTAAGGCTCGTTCAGACCAGCGCGACACGCGACGCGACACAAAGGCACCGCTCATCGCGCGCATTTTTTTTTTTCACAATTTATATTTCGGAAATAACAATTTATAATGATTAGGTAACAGTTACTGAATCTCCCATTACAATTTGTCGCATGTTTTCAATTTCATCCTGTATATATGTAATTAGGCCTATATATTATATTTATAGTATGTAATAAGAATATGTGTATTCCGTTTTAAGCTCCAACATATTTATGTTGGAGTTTAAAACTCAAACTTCACTTGTACTACTTCGATGTAAATTTTTTGTCATAATCGTAATTATCATACATCAAACGTTGATTATTCGATTTTTTATAAAAAAAAACCGGCCCAGTGCGTGTCGGACCAGGCACAATGAAGGGTTCCGTAGTTGAGATGAATTTATCCCAAGAACAACTTAACATTGTAATTGAAAAACATGTTTCCCGATACATTCCAACTGCAAATGTAAGTTTGTACGCACAATATTGAGTGATTTACCACGTTATTTTAAGATGATAGACTTCTTATAGGTTTTTCTGTAATATATAACCATAGAACCATTTTCTGTATATTTTTCAAAATTTTAGGCTCATTAGTTTCGAAGATAAGAGTGGGAATGGTGAATTTTCATATATTTTCTGAAATATCCAAAAAGTATTTATTTTAAAATGACAAAAAAATGTAGTTGAAATTCTCATAACAAGCCCTTTCATTTGATATGTCACACGGTACAGATCGCAAAATTTTATTTTTCTTATTTGGCCCCCAAAAGTGACCCCGGTATTCAAAATTAATTTATTTACGTTATACGTCCGTTTTTGAGTCACAGACATACATTATGTCAACTTAATCGGTCTATTTGATTCGGAGCAAATTGGCTGTGACAAACAGACAGACAGACACACGAATGATTCCATAAGGGTTCCGTTTCTTTCTTTTGAGGTACGGAACGCTAAAAAAAAGCAAATACCTAGTAATTTTGATTTAAACAATAGTTTTTATTTATGTGCAAAAGTTCCTAAACAAATTATTATTATTATTTATTTGCAAATATGGGTAAACAATATGTAGATGTCCTACATTCATTAATAATTGCATTTCAAAGTTTTGGTATCACCTTTCGATATGCAAACTACATAAAACAAAACAACAAAATTGAATAAAATAAAGAACTGCGATCAATAAGACTAGTTTAAAAATAAAGTAATAAAAAAACGTTTAAAATTTAATCCTATAGAATTTATTTTGCAAACACTCAGATACACTCTAATAATAAAAACTTTTAAATTTTTTCTTTTAATTGGCGATCGATGATGCTACTTTTAAAGCTTTAGCTTGGTGATTGTAAACACGGGGATCCATGCAAAATATACTATTTGTTATTTAATTTTAAATTGTCAATATTGAGAACATTTAGACCAAGTTCTACATTCCACCACGGGTCAATTTATAATAGGTGAATTGAATGAGCTTATTAATGTTCCTGACAACTCAACCGAAAGGACCCCCGGAGCTTCGGATAGAATTAGAGGGTCTGTCAGCAGTGTCTGACATTATTCTTACGTTCCTTTCATGATTTATATGGAGCTGTCAGGTATTAAATTGCATTCCGAATTTCGTTTCAGAAATGGGAATTGTGCAATCAACTAGGGGTGTTATAGTTTTATAACACCCCTACACACTCTTTGATATTTTGCCACGGTAAAGTAATAGGTATGTCATTTGTATGTAGGTATTATTTAACATAGCAAGTAAAACTGTTCGCAAATCGATTACAGATTTACATCTTCTTTCTGATTGGTTTAAATCTCGTTACATTTTCATGGACGAGTAAGTATAGTAGAAGGAAAGCCTGCAGCTGGTGTAAAGTTCACTCATCCACCATAGAAAAGGGAGAATGCTCTGACCAGACGGGTGTCGTGTCTGGCGGGCAACTGCCCGGCGGTTGAAGTCGGGATCTTGTTGTTATTTTATAGAATTTTTAAGCTGTTGCATAGCTTTTATCGCGGGCTTTAAGCGCGGCGACCGAATCAAGAAATTCCATAACGTACCTAACGAAAATAAAACCTAACACCCCCTACTCCGCCTACCATGTAATGACGGTTCCCATGACAACGTGATGTTGTCATAGGAACGTAAATTTTGTTTTATATCATCACGTCATCATCCCAAGTGTAGCGTTGACAAATAGGAAGTATGGAGGTTACAAATGCTATGCAATAGCTTTACCCTGGCAGTCCCCGAATGCCACACGTTTTTTTTTTTCTAACTTGAACACAGCTGTGCTGCTGGGGAGTTTGTTACACCACTGCTTCTTCCCAGCTAAAGGCACTAGGAAGTGGTGAAAGGTGGGCGTTTTTGGGGGACTGTCTAATTTAATTTTTACGTTCGAAAAGTGCTGATTCTCAGCCTAGTTTGAATAAATGACTTTTGAATTTGAATGCATATGTCGATCGCGCGGTAAACTCTAATTGCGCAATGTAGGATTTGTGTGACGTCAGGCTTTTGTATGACTGCTTTTATTGTGTATGGGGTCGGGGAAAAATAGTGAAACTTACGACTTACTACCATACCATTTTTTATTTCTTGCATAAAGGTGGTTTTACACCGGCGAGGCGAGGCATGGTTGGGATGAGCGAGAATTGAAATTTTAAATATTTGTTAGTACAATATTGAACTTTATTGCTGTAAAAATAGAGTATTTATTTACATTGTACAAAGGATATACAAATCTCGCAACGGTCATCGAGGACCCACACGGTCTCTCTCCGTCAAGTGCTGATTCGCGATGTCTCACGCTGGCACGCTCCAACCATCGCGAAACATCGCTGCATACTATACTCTCTGCTGGCCGGCGCGCCAGACACGGCTGGCTGGGCGGCGCGGATAGCGCGAGTCGGCGCAACGCAGCGCTGGACATCTTTCGGTGTAAAAGAGTAAGCGTGATTTCAATTCTCGCCCATCCCATCCACGCCTCGCCTCGCCGGTATTAAAACCACCTTTACATTATTTTTATCAAAATCAAATTCAATGTACCTACTATTTTTGCGATATCGAAAATTCGTGGAAACAGAAAATGTAACACTTACACAAGCATATGTCACAAAACAATAACTGAACTGTTCGAACAGATTTTGTCCATTGTATAAGCAGTCGTTGGTATATTCTTCCTGTATTGGAAAACATGCATTAAAACATTTCTTATATGAACCGATATTTGGTCCAGAATTTTGCAGTATATTGGTGTTGGAAAACAGAAGTGGAATTTGAAAATGCAGACACAATTTTGATACGTACTTTTTATTTTAGGTAGGATAGGTGGGCAAACAGTGCCTGGTTGGAAATTGTTATCACTGTATCACGCTATATACCTACATCAAGGGTATAGATAGCACAACATTGGAAAAAAAAAAACAGTGGCACTCCGGGAGTGCCGACACAAGTGAAAACTTGAACAAGATCTCTTTGGTGGAAGAAAAATACTTGTATAGAACATTGGTCCGTAACCTTATCTAAATAAAAAGCACAATCGCGTTTACAAAAAAAAAAAGCGGCCAAGTGCGAGTCGTACTCGCCCATGAAGGGTTCCGTAGCAGCAAGTAAATAATAATTTATGACGTATTAAAAAAAAAACTTCTTGCTAGATCTCGTTCAAACCAATTTTCGGTGGAAGTTTACATGATAATGTACATCATATATTTTTTTTAGTTTTATCATTCTCTTATTTTAGAAGTTACAGGGGGGGGGGGACACACATTTTACCACTTTGGAAGTGTCTCTCGCGCAAACTATTCAGTTTAGAAAAAAATGATATTAGAAACCTCAATATCATTTTTGACGACCTATCCATAAATACCCCACACGTATGGGATTGATGAAAAAAAAAATTTTGAGTTTCAGTTCTAAGTATGGGGAACTCCAAAATTATTTGTTTTTTTTCTATTTTTGTGTAAAAATCTTAATGCGGTTTACAGAATACACCTACTTACCAAGTTTCAACAGCATAGCTCTTATAGTTTCGGAAAAAAGTGGCTGTGACATACGGACGGACAGACAGACAGACAGACAGACAGACATGACGAATCTATAAGGGTTCCGTTTTTTGCCATTTGGCAACGGAACCCTAAAAATGCTTCCAAAACCTTTAAAGCAAAAATACTTGCATGAACATTGATTCGTAACGTAATATAAATAAAGAGCACAATCGCATTTACAAAAATGAGGTGTCGCGAGTTCAATTGTTTTTCCCATCTCAAAAATGCCCAACGCGCCTAAAGAAGTTTTCACTTCAAAAATCTAATGGAAGCACACCATACCTGCTTGAGGACCTGTAAGTAGGCCTGTTGGTCATAATAAAATTACCTAAGGCCTTATTACAAAACAAGATTTACGTTTAGCCCCACTTTTATACCATCAAGCCATTTTTGAATTTCTAATTTTATTCCAAAAACATTAAAATTCTGACCACAGAAACTAATTTTAAACCCAAGTCTAAAGTAGGCCATACACGCTATGGTTTACCTGTGCAGGTTGGCCTGCGCAGGTCGACCTACATGTATGTTCTAAGAAGTGCACAGGTTTATTCCAATACACGTCCCAATCTACCTGGGAAGGCCCACCAGCGTAGGTAAACCTCTCCTGTAGACCGTAGCGTATATGGCCCCCATTATAAATAAAGTAGGATTAAGAACTTTATTTTAGTCGAAATAAGATCCGAAATACAAAAACATGGCTGAAAGGTTTTGGTTTGGGCCATAGTAAACTCGTTTTGAAATAAGACGGCTATTGTTTTCGCAGTTTTAATGCTTCTTACTAAGCTCATATTTGCTTTGAACGATTTAATATTATGTATATTAGTAATAGTAGTAGTGTAGTTTATATTTATAGTAGGTTTATGTGTATTTATTTGTGCTTATATGTATATAACATTACATCACGCCTTGTTTCTCCGAAGGGTTGGGCAGAGGTGTCCCTGTAGCAGGTACAGCCACATTTCGCCAGTTATGTTTAAGTCCCATGTAATAGGGGGCGAGCCTATTGCCATCAACCGAGCACAAATCCAGACTCTGAGCTGCTACTGAGAAATTTCAGATAGAAAAACCTAATACCACTTTGCCCGACTCGAGAATCGAACCCGGGCCCTCATGCTCAGCAGTAGCGCTTGCGACCACTAGACCAACGAGGCAGGCAATATAAATAATATTTATATTGACAGCCTAGATTATATATTTATAGTTTTTTATATATTATATAAAAACTATAAATATATATACAACTAATTATATAAATATTTAACTAGTTGTATATATATATTTATAGTTTTTAATAGTTACATGTATATCTTTATATTTAAATAAATATTTATTTCTCAATTCTGGTTATTTCACCTACCACTGTTTATCTCTGCATCACCCTAAGGTTGACTGGTAGAAAAAGCCTTTGACATTAAGTCCGCTTCTGTACATTTGTATGCTTGAAGTATTAAATAAATAAATATTAAATTTATGTGTTTAATATCAACCCCTCGATGGGCAGTTTAATGCCAAATTGGGTATTTCTGCTTACTGGATTATTAGAAAAGATAGAAAATAATATTATCTTACGAGACAAAAGAAACTAGATCTATGGTAACCACTCAAAAGTTTTGGATGGAATAAACATTGGTGCACAATACAAAAGTAAAAGAACAATAGATTTCAGGGTGGAAACCGAATGTATAATCAAATCAACTTGCTTTTGCACCATGTCTCTCACTACAAACTTAACCACACCAGTCTACAATGAAAAATGAACTCTAAGTTTATCCTATAAGGTTGGTGTGAACTGTAAATGTATGCTGGTTTATTTGTAGCGTGGAACAATAGGCCACTTCAGTTGCTTGAACACAATGTTAATGCTAATATGAAGGATGTGGGGGTTTGTTAGTACATTTAGAGGATTTATTTACTATTTTGTTTGCATTTTAATGCATAGGGTTCGATTTGTGCAAACGAATTTGGGAGGAAAACTTTGAGAAAATTGCATCTAGTTACTTGCTAGATACACTCCATTGTACGACTTAATTCTTACGATTCGACGAATTAGTACGAGATAAAATGCTGTTCGTTGACAAATGCATCACTTCAGAACAGCTGGACTGATTTAACTAATTTTTAAAATGAAAATTTATTTAGGCGCATTTTTGAGATGGGACGAAACCATTGATTTCGCGACACCATGACGACACCTCATTTTTGTAAACGCGATTGTGTTCTATTACGTTACGAATCAATGTTCTATGCTAGTATTTTTACTTTAAAGGTTTTGTAAACGCGATTGTGATCTTTATTTTTATAATGTTACGGATCAATGTTCTATGCAAGTATTTTTATTTTAATGATTTTGTAAACGCGATTATGCTCTTTATTTTTATTACGTTACGGATCAATGTTCTATGCTTCTATGTATTTTTAGGGTTCCGTAATAAACAAGGAACCCTTATAGTTTCGTCGTGTCCGTCTATCTGTCTGTCTGTCCGCGGTCTAGCTCCGAGACCCTTAAAGCTGTAATTTGACATAGGTATACATATTAATTACGCCGACAAAGTGGTAAAACAAAATTATGAAAAACATTTTTTTTTAGGGTACCTCCAATACACATAAAGTGGTGATGTTTCATTTTTTATTTTTTTATCCCATAGTGTGGGGTATCATTGGAAAGGTCTTACAAAAACATTATATTTTTGTGAATACCATTTTTGGATTCAGGGATCCGTTTGCAAAATATTAAGCTTTAAAGTGCTAATTTTTGTTAGTCAAGTGTCCCCCCCCCTGCCAGCTAAATGGTTGGTTTTGGATATGTGAAAAAAATCACAGCAGTAGTTTATATAACGAAATTAAAAGGAAAACTATCACAACTAAGTAAGCTTTACTAGTTATCGAGTAATAATCGACCAACTTAACTTTGCAGTTGCAAAAACATGTTTTCCCATTCCGTATGGGAGAACATGTTTATCAACTACAAAGTTAAGTTTGTTTTTGGGATTAATTCATCCCAACTACGTAAACCCTTCATTGTGCGTGGTCCGACACGCACTTGGCCGGTTTTTACTTTAAATTTTTCGGAAGTATTATGTTTTGTAAACGCGATTGTGCGCTTTATTTAGATAAGGTTACAGACCAATGTTCTATACAAGTATTTTTCTTCCACCAAGGCGATCTTGTTCAAGTTTTCACTTCTGTCGGCACTCCCGGAGTGCCACCACTTTTTTCATCATGGGTATCATTTTCAAGGGTGCAAAAACCGACAGTGAGGTCAAAATGAAAATATAAAATGGCGGCTGCAAAAATTTTGCTTTTGTTTTAAATCATACGTAAGAAAGAACTTTGTTCCTGACGGGGGTCCCCGACCGCACATATTATTTTTAACTTGGTTGTTAAAGCAAGTAATAATAATAATTAGCCCGTATTGTCCCACTGTAGGGCAAAGGCCTCCCTTTCCTTTAAAGCAAGTAGAATAAAATAAAATTATTATAAAAGGCTTTATAATAATTTGATTTATTCCACTACTGCAAGCAATAATATACCCTGTTCGGGTAAGAGATTCCTAAACGGAAAAATAATTTAAATGTACCAAGGCTTGAAAAACTTTATTCTATTCCACTCTCGTATTAGCAGCGCTCAAAGTATAATATATTCCACTCAAATATTTTCTACACAAAATAACTGTTACCATGGTAACAGTTACACAAAATAACCATGGTAACAGTTATTTTGATAAGGATTTCTCTCTACGGAGTCAACTTGTAATTAGATTAATAAAAACTATCACAATTTGACTGCGTAGAGAGAAAATCCTTGATAACGAACCACCTACATAAGCTTAGTTAGGGCTTAGAAAAGAAGAACCTTTCGGTATTTACAAAAGTAGAACCTTCACACGTCTTCTAAGACCCTGTAGTGTTAGATAATTTAATTTTATAAATAAGGTTAGGAAGACTTATTTTCAGTCTCCTACTCTGTACAGTCGACGGCTCGTCTGTCGTAACACTTTGTCCTTGCATAGTACGAAGTTTCAAGGGCTTAAGAGGTCTTCTTATACTGGTATTGTACGGCTTAGGCCTGCTGTACAGGGACATGTACGCACATATACAATACTAGCTGCGCCCCGCGGTTTCACCCGCAGAAGTCTCGTTTCCGTGGGAATATCAAGATAAAAAGTATCCTATTAGGTTATCAGGTTATAAACTATGTGTGCCAAATTTCGTCCAAATCCGTTTAGTAGTTTTTGCGTGAAGAATAGACAAACTAAACACACTCACAAACTTTCGCCTTTATAATCCTATCTAGAGAGTATTCTATTTAGAGTCCTATCTGCGTTCTCCGCTGTCGGTTTCTTAGTACTGCGGAAGAACGCCACATAGCGTCCGCAATTTACCATCGAATGAAAATAAACCAACATTCGATTTTTTGGCCGCTAGCGGCCGTTATGTGGTGGCCGTTATGTGGCGGCCGCAATTTGGCGGCCGTAAAGTAGCGGCCGTAAAGTGGCGGCCGTAATGTGGCGGTCGCTATGTGGCGGCCGTTTTGTTGCGGCCATTATTTAGCAGCCGTAATGTAGCGGTCGCAATTTGGTGTCCGTTATGTGGTGACCGTTGTGTTGCGGCCATTATGTTGCGGCCGCTATATGGCGGCTGTTATATGGGGGCCGTTATCTAGCGGCCGCTACGTGGCGACCATCATGTGGCGGCCGTTATGTGGCGGCCGCTATGTGGCGGCCGCTATGTGGCGGCCGTTTTGTTGCGGCCTCTTTGTGGCGGCTGCTGAGGAAACCGTAACTTTTTTTTTTTATTATTATTTGGCCACGACATCGCCCTATTATATTGGCCCTTTCCTCACTGGTCGGTACGTCTGCGGTGCGGGATCATTTCGGTACCGCGTGATGGCACGCGTTTTACTGCATCGGTACCGAAAGCTTACCCGAGTGCCTTACATATCTAATCAGTCATTTTAGCGTGAAAGCGTAACAAACAAACATACAAACTCACTTTCGCGTTTATATTATTTTTTTGTTTGTAAGCTTTCAGTATCGATGCAGTAAAACGCGTGATGTCACGCGTGGCGTGATTTATTTATACCAATTTTCAAGTTAATTGTGCCAAAAATGAATACCCCTTTTCACTCCGAAAACTGAACCGAAATACTGAGTTTCGAGTTAATCAGAACGCGCGTTAAAATTATTCCATACAAACTTTGATACCCCCCAATCCCAACCAGTTTAGAAAAACTAAAAATGGCAAAGTTTATAATTTACATAGATAAATATTCGTGCCAAGTTTCAAGTTTATTTAACAAAAATTCTCCCTTTTCACCCCCTTAAAGGTCGAATTTCCAAAAATTCGTTCTTAGCGGACGTCTACTAACTATGAACTACATCCCTCGAATCTCGTCAAGCGGTTTTCGAGATTTCGTGATGAATGAGTGAGTGAGTGAGTGACCTTTCGCTTTTGTATATTTAGATATGAAAAATCCAAAAGTGCACGCCTCATAACGCTCATTCAAAAACAGAAACATATTTAAACGACTTTTCATGAAGTATGTTTTGACTGCTTTTTCCCCATTAATTTAGCGGCAATAAAAATACACAATTTGTGAAACTACCAACTATCTATATATTTTCAACTATCCACCTATTACAGATCAAGAGGACCAGCACGCTGACAGACAGACGGACGGATGGACAGCAGAGGCTTAGTAATAGGGTTCCGTTTGGCACCCTTCGGGTACAGAACCCTAAAAACCGTGTGAAAACGGGAGGATCACTAGTCTACTACTAAGTTGACTAAACATTATGTTTCAAAGCTGAACTTACTTTCTTCCTAGTATTCACTAATATTGTTATACAGATAAGAGCAACAAACAGAACGGTATATTTGACCGTTGCAACTAACTAAATGACGGTAAGAGTCGAATCCTAAAGGATGTTTTCCACCAAACGGCTCGCATCGCATCGGATCGGAATTTAAACGATATTAAATCGTATACACAGGTAGTTAAAGTCTATATTACCAAGCCGCGTACAGCAACTTGACCGCGAGCGTTTTCCGCGACACGCAATCGTACCTGAATAAGTATGTTGCGATGCGCGATCGGCTCTGTTCGCCTGTCGTCGTATCCGATCGGACCATTTCGGCTGTTGTCGCGTGCGATAAAAGCCGTGGCCGGGAAATACATCATCAATCCAAATATTTATTTTCCTCTTCTGTGTTTTATGATTATTTTCATCTTCTTCTAATGCAATAGCCAACTATAACAACCAACCATTTTCAAAAATTAGAACATGTCAATACGGTAGAAAAGAAACTATTTGACTAGACGCAGAAACGAATACGTTCGCAGGCGATGGTACGGAGCCGATCGTATGCGTCGCCATACTACCGGACGCGATCGGCTGTCACCGCAACCGTTCGTATCTTTCCGATCCGATACGATGCAAGCCGTTTGGTGGAAAACATCCTTAAGTCGACTCGGACGTAGGTACCCAAGTTAGCTTTTAGTATCTACTACCATTCACAGACGACATAGCTACCATTACAGTTAAATACAGACCTTAGAGTGCATGTAGGTAAGCTTAATTGAGCTTAGCTCCTGACTTTGAGGTTGTTCTAATCTTAAGTGAGCCATGTCTTCAAGAGCTTAAGTACAGTGAGTCTAAACGGTGTGTAGGTAATTAATTCAAGTGAAATCAGCGAAAAAATTATTCACTGAACCGAACGAATCGTATGTAATTTATGTACCGACTAAAATTGTGTTAATTATACATTTTATTTTACTTAGAATAATGATATATTTTTTAACCCCGGACGCAGAAAGAGGGGTGTTATAAGTTTGACCCTATTTGTGTGTGTCTGTCTGTGGCTTAAATGGGTGAACATTTTTCTTGCCCTCAAAAAGTACAGCACGCTTATAAATCAGTACAATTTTAACACCTCAAGTACTTCCTCTCTTTGCTTCAACATCCTCATAGCTTCCACGGGAGTATCATTCCATACTTGATAGCCCCAAATTATTAATCAGCTCGTATAAATTAAACTCGTGCGCGTCTGCCGCATCATTACTCACGTGGAACCGCATCTGCTGCCCGGGCGATGAATCCTTGGATTTATAAAAAGTTTGATACATATAACATACAGTATTTCTATTTTCTTAATATCCCTCGGCCAACTTCTTGTTTCGTCAATCGTCGGATGACTATCAGTTGCCCTTTGCACTTGGTGCAGACCGGACGGTCTCAATCGACTTGGAAGTATATTAAGTTGTTAATCTTTTAACTTAATGTAATTTATTCAAAAAATGGGGGGAAAGCTGCTAAAGTCGCAGATATGATAGATAGGAATCTGTTTTCCTATCTGTCGTACTTGCGACTTTCACTTTTTCTGTGTGAACTATATATAGTTTACACGGAAATAAAAAAAAACAATAATAAAGTACTTAGTTCTGAATTCAAATTATTATACACGATAAATCGAATAATTGATGGACATGGAAATTTGTATTCGTTTGTATTCGGAAATGCGATGATTCCCGAGGGACATTAAGAAGATAGAAATACTGTAGATGTGTGGGTAAGGCGTGCTACTCACTTTTTCAGGTCGGCACGATTCGGCATAGCCGGGTGGCAAAATATATATTCGACCAGCTCTTGCCCACAGGTTCGCCCGCGTGGTCCCTAATTCTTTTTCTAAAATAAATATAGCCTAAGTTATTCCTTATAACATCCCGATCAGAAGTCCTGTCAAAATCGGTCCGGCCGTTTAGGAGATAAGCCGGAACAAACAGACGGACAAAAATTATTAACATTGTTTTTTTGTTATAATTAGGTACCGTACATACTTTCATATACATTTAGTAAAAAGCTATTATTTCGATATCACGAACAGACATTTTAATTTTTGTTTATTTGTATAGATATAGATGCATAGATATTGCCGCCGAATCATACCGACCCAAACAAGACGTTAGCACTTTAAAAAAAAATCTGTTTCCCATTGTTGTTTAATTTTCTAAATATCTCGATGTTCTGGAATAGTAAATCTATCAATTCGGTTTTGCTTAAAGGGGAATATTAACGAAAGTTTATATTTAAATAAACTTTTAAGAGACAGCTCTCAAAAGTTTATTTAAATATAAACTTTTCCTTACTCGATACAAATGTTTCCTGTATTAGAAAACAGGAAATATTTGTAAGATTTTAAAGAAGGTTGGTAGGATGAATCAAATTAATTAAGCTTTAATTACACTTTATTTATTCATTCAAAACTTTAATTCTGACATGTGTAATATATACATACTAACATGGGTAATGTACAGAATAAAAATACTATTCCTGGAACTAATAAATTGTCTAACAAAATTCCATTACAAGGCTGCCTGTCCACTCAAGCGGAGCGAGGCAGCGCAGCGGAGAAATGTGCCAATATTAACCAATAGCTCTGAAGCAGAGTTTAGATTCTATTGGTTAATACTGGCACATTTCTCCGCTCCGCTGCCTCGTTCCGCTACAATGAATAGGCAGCCTAAGTATTGTACTTATATTTCATGAATAAAATTGGTACTTCGCACACTACACTGCTACGACCACTGCCAGCTGCAAAACCGGTATTCCAACCAGTTGTGGCCAATTTTTCTTCTTGGTCGTCGTTGGAGTGTGACGTTGCTGTGTAGTGCGTAATTCTATTACTCATCCTGATCGTGTTTCGGTTTATTTGAAGTTTTAGGTCCAAAATATTTTTCATACAAGTCTTTGAACTGATCGTGTACCACGTCTGGATCTATTTTTGGATCTTTTCCTGAATTTTCGTACTTATGCCCGCAGTAGCAATTGTGATTTTTCGCGCAGAATGCTGGTAAACCAACTTTCATACATTTTCTGATGCATTCCCGGGCTTTGTCCAGGTTGGGGCAAAAATGAGCGATGTGGTGCCTCAGAGCAGGTCGATCTACTAACTCTTCATCGACATTGTTTGATTCGTCATTAGATTCTGTTTATGGAATTGCAAAATAAATATTACCAGGGTGAAGGCGAATTTTTATCACCCAACTACCACAGAAAAGGGCAATGTTTTAATCATAAATAATCAGTTAGTGTGTATTAGCTTGATTTAAGTAAAGCCTCGATTTGAGTTCTCCTTATTTCGGCGAGTTTTTTTTAATATTTTTTTTTTTAGTTCTCTAACAGCAGTAGGTAAATAAAAAAAATAACAGAACAATAACTTAATAACAGTAGGTACTGGTATGTATACCTATTAGAGGTATACACAGCATTCACCACAAAAGAACATCGTTAAACTAAAAAAATAACTTATGAAAACATAAAATAATATTAAAAAACAAAAGAAAAGGAAGGAGTGGAGGGAAACCTTTGCCCAGGAATGGGACAGCATAAGCTAGTAAATTAAATTAAAAAAACAAAATTCTATTATAATGGATATTAGCATTATAGGCACTAAATAAAATGATATGAAACATTTCTATGAAAGGTGGAAGGTCGAAGGGTGATGACAGTGGTAGTGATAGGTATCTTAGATTTAATTAATATGAACATTAATTTACAAAAAAATATTTATTTATTGGTAAGAGTTACGGTGCTCATCTGAGATATAGGCATGATGCCCGAGTAAAAAAAAGAAATTATATTTAGTCCGTCAGTCAGATAATAAAAATATATTAGACACATATTTTTTGCTTTATCGTATCAATAAAAAAATACTCAGATAAAACGCACTGAAGTTGGGGAGTGGGGGCTCACTACGTCACAACTCAGTATAAAATCTACCAAGGCGTGACGTCAAGCCACATTTTGACTCAATGTTTCGCCGTAATCTTCTTCTTCGTTCGTAAAAAAAAAAAAACAAAAAATACGTGTCCAATATTTTTTAATAATCTACACGACGGACAAAAACAAATTTCTTCGTCCCTATTAGGTACCTCCAGCAGTAAAGTAAAGAGTCTAAGGATACCTACAAAATGAAGATTCAAATGAATATTATTACAAAACTTGATAAAAAAATTGTTAAAAAGCCATCATAATCGCTTCAATGTAGACATTGATTGTACCTACAACTCGAACAGAGGAAGTCTGATTTTACTTTATTTTTACTTCATAATTAATTAATATTCATTAATATCTCCTAAAGGAAACACCCTTTTCCCAATCAAACATTGTTTGTTTACGCCAATTGATGGACCCAAAATAATGAAATAACACAAAGTACTTTCCTACGTATTACGTTACTTCGTTAATTAACGCGTCAATTGATTGAAATTGATAGTTTAAATTCAATCAAGTTCTAACGTAGGAATCGATTTATGCGAAATTTGAGTATTTGAAACATGAGCAACCAGGAAACAATAGTAAACAAGATCTCAAGGAAGTTTGTATTCTATGTGAATGACAGACAGTGATACGTTATTAGCCAGTCCTCATATAAGCAGAAGTTTAATTGATTTATGCAAAAAATATGAATAAATCGCAAAACTAAATAGAATTATTGAACGATCTTAAAATGATTGCCCAAATTGCACCCGAAATTAATAAAGTCTGCTAAGTGCGTCTCGGATCACGCACAGTGAAGGGTTCCGTAACTGCGATGAATATTTTTAATCATGCATACACATATTGCATACTGATTTTATCGAACGCAAAAATGAATTTGTATTTGATAACATTTCTCGAAAAAACGGAATCCTCAAAAGAACATTGCAGCATTTGAGCATTGTTGTGTTTCGGCAGTTAGAGGTAAAACTGCCAGGTCCTCTGTGGCTGAGGATTCCGGGTGAAACTCGATTCATCATCACTTACCATCAGGTGACATTAAGGCCAAGAGTTATCCAGATGTGGTAAAAAAGAGTCCCCGAGGTGAAAAAATAAACATATTTTATACAGTAATCAATGCATGCTCTTAGAAATATTTATCATCATCATCAGCCTATAAATGTTCCCACTGCTGGGACACAGGCCTCCTCTTTGTGAGAGGGAGTGGGCCTTAATCCACCACGCGGGCCCAGTGCGGGTTGGTAGATGTCATTGTCTACGAATTTTCGGTTCTAGGACATGCCGGTTTCCTCACGATGTTTTCCTTCACCGTTTTGAGAGCAGTGGTGATGAAATATTTATGAGAAGAAAGAAAACCAGGAAAGTAAACACCAGAAAGAAGAATTTAATATTTTAATTACTACAAAACTCAAGCTACAGAAGATTCTAAATCCTTACGAGATTCCAGTGCATCCTCCTCATCCTCGTCAAAAAATTCTGCCGCTGTATTATCTTCTACACTTGACTCTTCTCTTGTTAAAACGTCATCTAAAACCAAAAGAACAAAGGATTTATTATTATTTAAAGACAAAACGATTGAGTATGTTCACATTGAAACATAGTCAGTTGTCGATACCTTGCTAGATGTAAGCGTCGTCTAAAGTCGTGTCAGAATACTTACACTCCGTACCTGTTTTTTTAGGGTTCCATAGTAAAGGAACCCTTTTAGTTTCGTCATGTCCGTCTGTCTGTCTGTCCGCGGTCTAGCTCCGAAACCCTTAGTACTAGAAAGCTGTAATTTGGCACAGGTATACATATTAATTACGCCGACAAAGTGGTAAAACAAAATTATGAAAATCATTTTTTTTAGGGTACCTCCCATACACGTAAAGTGGTGATGTTTTTTTTTATTCATTTTTATCCCATGATGTGGGGTATCATTGGAAAGGTCCTTCGAAAACATTGCAAATTTGTGAAAACAATTTTTGGATTCAGGGATCCGTTCGCGAAATATTATGCTTTAAAGTGCTAATTTTTATTAGAGTCAAGTGTCCCCCCCTGCCACCTAAATGGTTGGTTTTGGATGTGTGAAAAAAAAATTCAGCAGTAGTTTATATAACGAAATTAAAAGAAAAACTATCACAGCTAAGTAGGCTCTACAAGTTAACGAGTAATAATTGACCAACTTAACTTTGTAGTTGCAAAAACATGTTTTCCTATACATTCCGTATGGGAGAACATGTTTATCAACTACAAAGTTAAGTTTGTTTTTGGGATAAATTCATCCCAACTACGGAACCCTTCATTGTGCGTGGTCCGACACGCACTTGGCCAGTATTTTTTTTTATCCACAACGGAAAGCTCTTGGCCTGCGTCTCACCTGATGATAAGGGATAATTAGACCGAAGGGAGCTTCACCGGGAATCCTCAAATACAGAGGAACTGGCTATCTTAACCCTAACTGCCGAAACACAACAATGCTGTTAACATTGTTGTTATGGCGATAGACTTAGATAAGATGGTGGTAGCTGGCCAGGCGGACTTGGAACAATCCCTATCACTAACTAAAACGAGCAGAAAATTTTGCCCCTACTGGGAATCGAACCCGGAACCTCTGGATCAGAGACAAGTGGTCTAACCACTATACCACAGAGGCGGTTACTTCCTACTACTTCATTTACTTTGCTACCTTCTTCAACAAAATTATTTCAATGTTTGATAAATGCTTTCAACGTGAATTTGCACTAGACGATAGGTGATTGGCAAATCAAGGTTCTTGGTCTTTGTTTTTTTTTTTTTGGAACGAAGTTCTTTAACGCGGCTTGTAAACTTTGAGAAATCGTCACGCTAAAAAGTGTTAATACTTGCGACTGTCTTCTTCTACTTTAAAGAGAAAGAAAGAGAGAGAGAACGCCGCGCGCCGGCAGAAAAAACAAAAGAAAAGAGTAAAGTGATTACAGTGTCGTGGGATAAAATTGTAGAGTACACTGCATGCCGGAGAGAGAGAGAAAGTGTGAATTTGGTCAAAATGAAAATCCAAGATGGCGGCTCTGTTTTTTTTTTATCATGGATTTCGTTTTTATGATTTTCGACGGTGTTAAAGCCAATAGTGGGGTCAAAATGTAAATCCAAGATAGCGGTTGCGAAAGTTTCTAATTTTTTCGTCATGGGTGTCATTTCATAGTTTTCGAGGGCGCTAAAACCGATAGTGAGGTCAAAATGTAAATCCAAGACAGATTACGAACGTACGAAAACTGTGACTTTACAATGATTTAAGACGGCAGCGTCCTCTTTTCAACTAATCGATCATGAATCCTTTATTTTGAAGCTTCTGTTTGAATAGTAGACAGCTGTTGCGCTGATAAATCATTGTCAATCTTACGTACAAATTTAATGTATCAGCAAATACTTATGAAATGAAGAGATCCGCAGGAGAACCAAGGTAACTGACATAGCCCAAAGAATTGCTAAACTTAAGTGGCAGTGGGCAGGGCACATTGCTTGCAGAACAGATGGCTGATGGGGCCGAAAGGTTCTGAAGTGGCGAACGTGTACTGGAAGACGTAGCGTTGGCAAGCCTCCCGTAATGTGGACCAATGACCTTGTGAAGGCCGCAGGAATCCGCTGGATACAGGTAGCACAGAACCGGTCGAAATGGCGGTGCTTGGGGGAAGCATATGTCCAGCAGTGGACGTCTTTCAGCTGAAGTGATATGATGAAGAAATACTTGCTGTATTACTGACTGTGTCTTTGAGTACTTACATACTTTAGGCGAAGCACGGTCTTTAACACAAAAACATTGGCCCAATAAGCACGCATGATTTTGTCCGCATTTTTGATAGCAATGAGATCTCATTGCTGATGTCCCACAATTTTTTACGAGAATGTTGCCAGCTGAACGCAAAGTCTCATCGTTGCCGAAGTAATAGTCAAGGGAAATATCGGCAACTGAAAATAAAGAAAATTGAAAATTAAAACATGACATGGCATAGTTTTTATTTATTTAAATACAGCCCAAAAATATAGTTATCTATCTATATCTACAGGGTGGCAGGGACATTGACGCGAAACTATTACCATGGATTCAGTACATGATTCTGAACTCCCCTACGTTGAACTTTCGTCGGTTATCAGAATAAAAATCAGCTGTTTCATAGAAAAGTGCAATATCTACGCGGTCAAAATGTATGGAACAGCTGATTTTCTTTAAAATAACTGACAAAAATGTTAAATCAGGTTCAGTATCATGTACTGAATCCATGTTAACAGTTTTCGCGTCGATGTCCACCCTATGTAAATAATAAAGCTGAAGAGTTTTTTTTTGTTTGTTTGAACGTGCTAATCATGAGAATTACCTACTAGTCGGGTTTAAAAAAATATTTTTGTGTTGAGAGCCCAATTCAATACAATTTTTATTTTATTTTATATCATGCTTTGATCTTTAGGGGCCGAGCAAAAAGACAGTCAAAGAGAACGCTAAGCAAAAACGAAGTAAAAACGCGGGCGGGAAATGTGGCTGTTATTTTAGTATATTTTGTATCTTACGACTTCAACGCGATCAAAGTCAAAATCAAAAATAAACAAAACATTTTATTTCACATAAACCTACATGGGCACTTATGAAACGTCAGAGGCTAGGTGCACGGTTCCAATTGGTCGTTTCCTATAGAGAAGAGCCGGCAAGAAACTCCACAGTTACTCTTTTAAAAATAATTGGCTTTTACAATACTTTCAAATAGTGTTACTAGGTATGGGAGGACAGTGTATGTCTTTCAATAAGTACCAGGTACTTAAGAGAATAGAAAATGGTCAACAGATCTACAGTCCACTAAGCCTATGTACTATGTTAGTACATAGATAAAATTGACGATGTCCTTGTGTTGTCATCTGACATTATGAGCATTATTTTCTTTCTGTCTTCATAGTTTTAGTTTTTTGTTTTTTGTTGTTATGCCAATAAACGCATTTTCATTTATTTCTTTCTTCCCACAAATTCATGATGAAATTAAGTCTTTATTAAAAATAATTTTACTTTAAAATTAAACAGTTCGACGAGTTAGTGGTTCAGGTATAAAGATTTTTTGAAATAAGAGAAAGAGCCATAAGTATCTATTGTCCAATATCTACTCACTTTAAAAATGGCCTTACTTTTAAAAGTTATTAACTTCCAGTTATTTTTATCCTAGCTCCAATTTTAAAAAGTTTATTTAAAAGTCACGGTTGATGGATAAAAATATCATTTTTGTAAAAACATTTTTTTTTTAATCAGTCTCAATTTGAAGTGCATTTGGGCGAAAGGTTGGCAAAATTACTACTATTTCCGAACGTTACCATTAAAACCACTGTCCACTAATGTTTCGAATGATGGCAGCTACTAGCTAATCTATATATCTATAAATATAATAGAACAGTAGAGTCCGGTATGTCTGTACATTGAAGAATAGTAATAAAAAGTAATTTTTAACTAAAAAAGAGTAAATAGAACGTAAAACAGCGATTTTTTTATTATTTTCTGTCTGTCTGTTTGTTTGTTCGCGCCCATCTCCGGAACTGCTGTACGGATTTGCATCCAGGCTTTGTTTCATTAAAGCGGAGGTTGCAAAATAAAGTTATCGACATTTTTGGAATTTACTTTTATACTGTTAGACGTTACGTAACAAATAGAGAGGGGCTTGTGGCTAAGTAATAACAGCTGCACGGGTCGATCGATCAGGTTAAGCTACGCTTGCCGCGGTTGGTCCGTGGATGGGTGACCATCTTTACATACCAAGTCCCCTCCGTGCCTCGGAAAGCACGTTAAGCCGTTGGTCCCGGCTGTCATTTGTAGATCTTTGACAGTCGTTACGGGTAGTTAGAAGCCCAAAAAGTCTGACAACCAGTCTTACCAAGGGGTATCGTGTTACCTAGTCACTAGGTTGTGGAGGTCAGATAGGCAGTCGCTCCATGTAAAACACTGGTATTCAGCTGCATCCGGTTAGACTGGAAGCCGACCCCAACATAGTTGGGAAAAGGCTAGGCAGATGATGACGTTACGTAACAAATAATAATTTCTACATTGAAGACCTAAAGACGTCGCGAACGAACGTTTAAAAGAAAAAAAAACAATGGCACTCCGGGAGTGCCAGCAGAAGTGAAAACTTGAAAAAAAATCGGCAGCGCGGTAATCAACGCGTTGATGTCTTTTTAATGGTCAAAAGCTGGTATCGTCACAGTGTCGCAAAATCAATGGTTTAATCTCATCTCAAAAATGCCCAACACGCCTAAAGAAGTTTTCACTTCAAAAAAGAGTAAACGCGATATAAAGTTATAACGCGGGCGAAGTTGCTAGTTAGTAAAAAAATCACTTGCCTGCATTCATTACTAAAAATAAAACTAAATAGCACCCAAGAAAGTTTTTTTTCACATGGCGAAGAGACATCATTGAGATGCCAGACAGAATGACATTGTGATCTTAAGATGGTCTGCGTGAAATAAGATCAGTAATTGATTTCACACTTATTGGCGACTTACAAAAGAATTAGTTATGCAATTCTTTTTATCTTAACTAGATTATAGTTCCAATTTTACTGTGACTATGTAGGTACAAAGTAGTATGACACAGTACGCTATAGATACCTATAGGTAATACTGAAGACCAATAAAAGCCGTGTGTCCAAAAAACATTTTTTTTTTGTCCGTCTTGTAGATTATTAAAAAATATTGAACACGTATTTTTTCTTTTTTGACGTAATCAAAAGATTACGGCGATACATTGAGTTAAAATGTGGCATGACGTCACGCCTTGCTAGATTTAATACTGTGTTGTGACGTAGTGAGCCCCTACTCCCCAACTTTAATGCGTGTTTTTAACCGACTTCAAAAAAAGGAGGAGGTTCTCAATTCGACTGTATTTGTTACCTCTGAACTTTCTACTGGGTGAACCGATTTTGATGATTATTTTTTATTTGAAAGCTGGTGCTTCTTGTGTGGTCCCGTATAAATTTTATTAACTTTGCTTTGATAGTTTTTGAGCTGGGTTCAATAATACGTATTTTTTTCCCACTTAGTAAATGGATGATATCTTAAGTTCCTGTCACTGTTATTTACATAGCAGGTAGTGGTATTCGAATTTGTGTGGGGTAGCTACCACAACTAAAAACTGAAAAAAAATCCTTTTTCTCTCTCTGTCTTTGGTTTTGAATTTTTGTTTTTAGCCACCGACTTCCGAAATTAAAGTTATTTTTGATTAATATGATAAAGCAAAAAATATGTGGCTAAAATTTTTTACTATCTGAAAGACGGACTGAATAAAATTTCTTTTTTTACCTAGGCAATTAACCTATTACAGCCGGGAGGGTAATATTTTGGTTTAGGTGATTATGAGTACTCCAAAAAAGAGGTAGAACACAAGAATGTTCTTCAAATCTCTACTGACGCACTCGTATCTTCCAATTTAATGAAATGAGTATTTTCTAAGTTCATCTTGGATGTCACTAACTAGGTGAAGAAAAACTGTAATCGCTAACACGCTGCAAAGAAGCATGTTGCTCAATGTTGTGCCCTCTTTTAGCCCTCTTTTAGAAGAGAACTTTAATCGTCAATCACTTGACGACGATATTATAACCAAAGGTATGACAGACGAATAGATTTACAAGTAATCAGCACAGCAGTAATAGACTCTAATAGACTGACAAATAACTTTACAATGCATGTGCACGAAAAGAGCGTTTTCCAAGCTGCCAAACTGTGCGAAAGTGCCAGTTTTTCGCACTAGTGCTTTTTACTTTTCAGTTTTTTTTAATATTTTACTCCGTCGTCAGCCCGATGCAAAGAGTTTTTATTATTTGAGAAAAGTTTTACAAATTACATGTTGATGATGATGATGATGACAATGGCGATGACGATGGCGATGGCCATGATGAAGATGAATAGTGTAGGTATATCATTTATATACGTCAGCCAAGATGATATTACACATCACATTATGTGACTACCGTGAGGCTCGCTCGTTTTTTTTATTTCCTCACACAATGCGTAGTAAAACATTGTATGATACACGTGCGTAAGATGATTTCCTACTTGTGTCGACTTATACACTCACTTGCTTCGCACGCTCGTGGATCAAATTGCCACTCATCGGAAATCACCTACTTTCCGCACTAGTAGCATAAATAACTATTATCAACTGGTCAAACTATACCTGACAATATTCAGGAGCTGCGGGTCACGTAACGGAACCAATACCGGTCGAGGTCAAACCATCTAACTGTGCGTGACAAGATCAGAACAAAAGACGACCCTTGGAACATATTTAGGAGAATATTGGGATCATCTTATAAGTTTCGTAATATTTTGATTGGGTATCATATGAGCAATATTGTTATCTTCGTGGGTAGAAGTTGAGTGGGACTGGAGATGCGTAAAATTGGTACAAACAAAAAGAGACCTTAGCGCAGCAATCGGTGAAGACGGGTTGTGGGTAATGATAATGAAAACCACTCAATCAATCTACCTAGCCTTTTCTCAACTATGTTAGGGTCAGCTTCCAGTCTAACCGGATGCAACTGAACAACAGTATATTACATGAAGCGACTGCCTATCTGACCTCCACAACTTAGTTACGCGGTAACACGATACCCCTTGGTAAGAATGGTTGTCAGACTTTCAAAGACGACTGTCAAAGATCCAAGAATGACAGCCAGGATCAACGGCTTAACGTGCTTTCCGAGGCACGGAGGGGTCTCGGTATGTTAAGATGGTTACCCATCTACGGACTGATTATGACAAGCGTAGCTTAATCTGATCGATCGAGCCATGCGGCTGTTATTACTTAACCACAAGCGATTATCCCAAATTAGCAACACGAGACAGAAATGTTTGTAGCGGTTACACCGCCACATACGAACTACGCATCAAAGACATGACGTCACACAAATCCTGCATCGCGCAGTTAGAGTTTACCGATCGACATACATACAAGATTTCAACTTCAAACCGATGGGCAGTTGCCCGCCAGATACAACACCGGTCTGGTCGGAGGATCCTCCCTTTTCTATGGTGGATGAGTGAACTTTACACCCTGTTCCTCATACCACTAAATGTTGTAATACAGCATTGAGCTGTGGTCTGAACAATATAGATTTTTCAGGATGACATGAACTAATATCAGCTTGTGTATTGAAAATACTATAGGTAAGGCGATTCGCACACTGCCCCGCATCACGCAGCGTGGTGCGGGGCGGCCATAGCAAAATGAACGCGCGTGGATGCATTTTCTGTGTGTTGGACTGTGCGTGTTTTCTATACAAACGGATATACTTACAAGCAACGCAGTCACGCAACATGCAGCGTGGTGCGTGGCAGTGTGCCAATCGCCTATGTAACAAAGATTACGTAATAAAGTGTACATTTAATCGAAGAAACGATTTTTTTTCGTAGAACAAATAACAGGTATGCAAAAAAACTTTTTTACAAAAAACACAACCGACTTCCAAACTACAAAGTGATTTCGGAAGTCGGTGTCTTTGGATCAGATCAGTATTTTAGTTTTTTGACACCGACTTCCGAAATTAAAGTTATTTTTCACTTTGTAGTTTGGAAATCGGTTGTGTTTTTTGTAAAAAAGTTTTTTTTTTCACTTTTTAGTGGGTTGGTTTGTAATTTATCTAAATTACAATAGCCTTATGTCAACTGTTCATCAAAAATACCCAAATCGCTATAGATGTGCCTTTAATATTTGAAGACTTCCCTCGATTTCTCCAAGATCCCATCATCAGATCGTGACCAAATGACAATGGGACCAACTTGAAAGTATACCCTTTCAAACAAAAAAATATTTTTTCAAATCGGTCCAGCCGTCTTTGAGTAATCGGGGAACATAAATAAAAAATTAAAAAAA
Organism: Agrochola lychnidis; assembly: GCA_963680765.1. Taxonomy (NCBI): domain Eukaryota; kingdom Metazoa; phylum Arthropoda; class Insecta; order Lepidoptera; family Noctuidae; genus Agrochola; species Agrochola lychnidis. Next base: position 6,963,692 of record OY796847.1, read on the forward strand.
TATCCCGACGAATTGAGAACCTCCTCCTTTTTTTGAAGTCGGTTAAAAAAGGGATAGTTTACCGACGCCAACATTGGCGTTAGCGCTGGTTAGGCATTGGCACTGTTGGCGAGGCGACGCCAACAGTTGGTCTGACCCACCGCTATAGATGTTTCACATAAAAAACTTGATAGCTGTCGCGTCGCGCCTTTCTACTCCTTAAAGCGATAATCCAATGAATAAAGGAACTTCAAGGAATCACAAAGTCCTGCATAAACTTTAAAGAAATTCCACTACATCCTCCACAGAATCAATCGCGGTCAAAACCAATTAGAAAGTCGTATAAATCAGCGAGAAACTGTCCCAAGTCTAAACAGGAGTGCTTCAAAACTGGCATCAAACAATGCCAAGTTAAGTCCAATTACAGCGAAGTCTAAACGAGTCCCAAGTGGGTGAAACTTCATTTCCTTACTTATAGAAAGTGAAGTATTTCTTCTGTGATATCGGTGGTACTGATGGAGGAGATGAGCGGTAATAACAGGTCTGCAAGTCACGTCAGAAACCTTTATTGTGCATACCTTGAGGATGCCGTGGTGCTCCACCTCGAATCAATCAATCTGCCTAGCCTTTTCCCAACTATGTTGGGGTCGGCTTCTAGTCTAACCGGATGCAGCCGAATACCAGTATTTTACATGAAGTGACTGGAGTAACCTCCACAACCCAATAACTAGATAATACGATACCCCTTGGTAAAACTGGTTATCGCTCTGCTGCCTCGCTCCGCTCTATTGGACAGGCAGCTTTATTATAAACTTTGTTAGTTTATAATCTATCGGTAGATATTATTTCCGTTAGATTATAAATTGTCGAAAAATTGTGAACTGGGTGAAAAAGGAAACCGGCATGCCTGAGAGAAAATTCTCGACGGCACGTGAAGCCAAGTCTGAGGCCCATGGGCGGCTTTAAAACTCTGACACCAGTTTAGTCACTAACCACACGAAAAGTAGAAGATCTATCGTACAATGTGTGATGTGCATGAAAGCAAATAAATAAATAAACAGATCAAAAATTATATTCACTTGAATTCGTCTAATTCAGCGGTCGGCAACACGCGGCCCGTGAATGTTTTGTAAATAAGTTATAAGTAACGCGCAAAGTTTTTCAATTGTAAATTATAGAAAAAATAAAAATGCTTCTCGTCTCACAGATGAGCATTTGAGAGCCATTCTACGAACTGCAACTACAAATTTGACAGCTAACATACAAGAAATAGCCTCCCAAATGCAACTTCAGACATCACATTGAAATTTGTATAAAACCGGTTACCTATTTAGGTTCTTTGTAGTTTTCATTTCTGAATGATTTACGGTGGTTTTTTTTTCTAGCTAGAAAGCCTAAAATTTCGTATGGTTTAACAATTTAAATAGCATTTTTTATTTTTTCTATTGGATATGACCAAGAATACGTAAGTATATTGGGCTTCTAGGGTTAATATCACAAGTGCGGCCCGCCTTTAGTTTATTTTGCCACCTTGTGGCCCTTGCCTGCCAAAAGGTTGCCGACAGCAGCTGGTCTAATTAGTCCATTCCGCTTCTGCTTGCAAATCGCGCCACACAACAAAGTAGCGACGTTCTTAATGAACTCTCCCTGTAAACTGTTCCAGAAGTTCTGAACTAGTCCACTGGAGGCAAGCGCTAACATTCCTCCAACATTTTTATATGATTATTAAGTGATGCACTATGGATCTACTGCATTTTGCATAATGTTTTGAGTCTTTCAGTGTGTTTCAGTAATCTATCGTAGGTAAGAACGTGTGATCACATTACGAAAACGTTGATTACTTTTGGAGTTTGTGCAGCTGTAGGCAACGTGTCGTCGCGACACAACTGGTTTCTAGTATTTCTATGAAATACCGTGTCGCTAGCTACGGAAGGTAATATGAAGGTAATATGGTCTGTAAGCAAAATACTCGCTTGGACGTGAAATTGCGGATCATCATCTGCCTAACCTTTTCCCAACTATGTTGGGGTCGGCTTCCAGTCTAACCGGATGCAGCTGAATACCAGTATTTTACATGGAGCGACTGCCTATCTGACCTACACAACCCAGTAACTGGGTAATACGATACCCCTTGGTAAGACTGGTTGTCAGACTTTCGGTCTTCTGACGACCCGTAACGACTGTCAAAGATCCACGAATGACAGCCGGGACCAACAGCTTAACGTGCTTTCCGAGGCACGGAGGAGTCTCGGTATGTAAAGATGGTCATCCATCCACTAACCAACCTCGGCATGCGTAGCTTAACCTGATGGATCGACCAGTGTGGCTGTTATTACTTAGCCACGAGCACACCATACCACCACCAAGGATACCATTCCGATATACAATACAATGGGAAAATGTTTTAAGTATGATGAAGGTTTGCGTCATGTTCGTGAACGGGCGCCGTCAGTTGAGACTGGTCATCTCTTTGTTGCCATGACTTATTTTAAATTTATTTTAATTTTTGACTTGTTCTTTGTTTTATCTTTTTTATTACGGACGCTTCTAACGTGCACAACTTTCTACATTGTTCTCACATGTATAATTTCAACATGAATGATGTAACCAATATTTTGTAACAATTTTTTTATTTAAAAAAGTGTCCGTTGAGTTTCTTGCCCGTTCTTCTCCATAGGTACCTACCTAATACGCTTTAGAATGGGCAACTAACTTCATATTTCTGACTGACCGATTCCTTGTCAATTCAAAAGGCATGTAAATGGTTTAATTGAAATAAATGATATACCAACAATAGATTACTGGAACAAATACGTATACTCATATAGGTATGTTCATACTAACTGGCATTTCTAAAAAATAATGCTTTAACCAGTAAAACATCAGTAGCCCACAAACTAGGGCGTCGGACGAGCGAGTACGAGGTCCGTAATTAGAACTCAGTGGTTGTATTGTGGACATCCACTTCTAACACAAGCATTTTTGTACCAGTATAGAGGTTTGAGGAACAAGGTGTGAAGTTCACTCATCCTCAATAAAAAAGGGAGGATCCTCCGACTAGACGGGTGTTGTGCCTGGTAGGGTACTGCCTGACGATTGGTGTTGGGACGTTGTATACAGGAAAATTTTTTAACCAGTGCGCAAACTTAAACATATGACTTTACTCATCATTATGAACAACTTTTACTATGGGACCAAACCTGAAATCGCGAAAAAAAATCAGCTGTTCCCTACATTTATGTTCGCATTTATAACTCGTCAAAATGTAGGGAACAGCAGATTTATTTTTATGGCGATTTCAGGTTTAGTCCCATAGTAAAAGTTGTTCATAATGATAAGTAACGTGTTTAAGTTTTTACACTGGTTAATTTTTTTTCTCGGATAATGTTAGTACCGCGGTAAACTCTGCTTACGCGATGCAGGATTTTGCTTGACATCAATGTGATGCGTAGTTTGTAAATGGCGTTGTAGATACTGCCACATATTTATTTTTCTGAGAGCAAAACATATAATATACTTTCTAGAGTAATATGCCGCCCACATAGTAAGGAATCCTTGTAATGAAAAAAACATTCAGTCGCCACCCACGACGTTGTATGTACTTACCTGAGAACTCTAGGGTTTTCAAAAGGTTATTTAACCTCGTTTAATAAATCGTCAGGAGCAGTGGTGGCCCAGTGGTAACAGTCGCGACTTACGAGTAGTAGGTCGTAGGTTCGAACCCAGACAGGCGCATTATTTCATCACCACTGCTCTCAAAACGGTGAAGGAAAACATCGTGAGGAAACCGGCATGTCCTAGAACCGAAAATTCGAAGACATGTGACATCTACCAACCCGCACTGGGCCCGCGTGGTGGATTACGGCCCACTCCCTCTCACAGAGAGGAGGCCTGTGTCCCAGCAGTGGGAACATTTATAGGCTGATGATGATGATGAATAAATCGTCAATAGACATAATAGCACAGATTACTATCTTGCACTCACTTACGTGTTTTAATGTCTATTAAAGGTATCTTCATTCTCTAACTAAGCTCCTCATCTTCAGCATACAACAGTCAGTCATGTCCGTGCGTTACTCTGCCATTGCACGCCATCTTTGCCAAAGCAAGCATGATAGTCAATAAACCAAATTCATTTTTCTTCTAAATTCAACTTGATGACCAGCCGACCCCACGAGGTTCACACACCTGTTGATAATCTCAGCAGGGGCTGAAATATTACATCCCCTTATGTACGTACAATGCTGTTATTTTAATAAGGGACTTACTTAAGGAGAAGTTTGGAGACTTGTTGTTTGAAGGTGAAAAGATTATGCGATGTGAATCCAGCCTATTGATGTCATTTAGTGAAACAGCAGAGAAAACAGTTTTGGTTTTGATGCAGGGATTTAAACCAAAACTGTTTTCTCTACTGCTTTACTGGGGGAATTGCGTATGGCTTTTATTTTGACAGTTCAACAACTTTAATTGCGTTATTTACGTTGTTGAGCAATATATGTTGTTGTATATTGTATGTAATGTGTATTTGTTTGATATTTCCAATGCAATATCCTTCAAAATAATTCAAATTCTTTTATTGGTGTGATTTTTGGTACATTTTACATGAGATCTTAATAATAAATAATTTGCTCCTCAAAAATCTACCTTAAAGGTGTACACACTTTCACATAATAATTACTTATTTATATTAAAATGAATAATCAACTTATTAAAATAAAATAATTACAACGAAACACAACATAACTTAAGACAGAAAAAACAAGCAAAATATTAACAATTGAGTATACATATAAATAATGAATGGAAATAAAGATAATAATACAATGTCAAAATTAAATAAATATCAATGTCAAATAACTTACAATTTATCATTAAAGAATTCGTCAATAGTATAATAACATTTTTTTGTGATTGAATGTGTATTTACTAAATTACGCAATAAGAAAGACGAAATAATGTAGATTTTATGTTTGGTGAAATGTGTCCAAGTCATGTCGAACTTGTCTATGCCAAGTTTTTATGTTCTCTTCTTGACATTTTAACTGTTTAGTGAGTTAAAAATAGTGCTGCTATCCATGAAGACGCGCCCTACTCTTCTTCCTAACTTCCATTAGGAAGTTAGGAAGAAGAGTGGGGCGCATCTTTGTGGATGGCACTATCTATAGGTACACACAGCTACACATCAAGCTATAATTTTCCAGTTTATGCTGATCTCGCATTGTATAGGATTTCCGTACAATGCGAGGTCAGCTTATACTGGATATTCAAACCTTGATGTGTAGCCGTGTGTACCTATGAAGTCTAAAAGTTGACTATTTTTGACGTGATAACGTCCTATAAATTGATGAACGCCGGTTGCACGCACAAAAAAGTGTCACTTTCCGCCTGAGCCGAGCGTGCAAGCGAGAACGCGGAACAAGCGATAGAGAGGCACGATCGGCCTAAGCGTTCGGCTTGTGACGTTATCACGTAAAATTATCGTCCGTAAATCGACTTTACAGACAACCAATTTTTATGTAGAAAACAATACTTAAATCATTCACTTTTTTCATTTGTTTTAAAAGATAGAACTTTCATCAACAGATGCGAAAAATATACAACAAACGTGACCACAAAAACTTTCCTCTCGTATCGCTATACCTTAACAAAGGAGCTTATTAAAACAGTCATCTCACCAAGAAATTGTTTCCATAAACCTGTGGAAAGCTTTTTTAAGCTCGAGGGAGGAGCTAAATTGAGTTCGGGCTGCGTTAAAAATAAAATATATGGATTGTAAGCCACATAGTTGCTATTACTATGCACGTATTTTTTTTGTTATATTGTTTTTTTTTCTCCTTTTATGATTAGTATTCGTTTATTCATTCTGGTTCTTTTTAAGATACATTTTTAAATATTACTTAAAATAAAAGAATTAAAAAAACATTTTAAAATATAAAAAATAGAGGTCCGCCGGTGTCGGTAGCAGGGTCCGAGCTACCGGTGCTTAGGGCTGCAGAGACAAGAACCTCCTCACAATGCGAGCCGTATCGAGGAGTACTGCCTTCTGAATCAGGCGCTTGATCCAACCGCCTAACGAAAGTCTCGAGAGATGTTGGTCGAGGCTTTCGGCCATCAGGCCATTAGCTGTTACGACAATCGGCACAATGAGAGCCGAGCTTACATTCCACATGTCAATAACCTCGTGTGCTAGTATTTTTATTAGTATTTTCACCCGAGCAGAGCTCGGTCGCCCAAAGCTTAGAGCAAGATGGCTACCTTAGTTAGGATAATGACATGGCAGCATGGAATTAGTATGTACTATCTTATACTATTAAATAAACATTCTCTATTTTCACCCGAGCAGAGTTCGGTCGACCAGGCACTCTTCGTATAATTCGTCAAAATGTAGGGAAAACCAGTATTTTTTTTTGCTATTTCGGATTTGGTCCCATAATAAAAGGTGTTTATAATGATGAGTACAATTACCCCTTTTTTTTTTGGGTGGGAAATTATCAAATAACTTCTCCCGCTCTGGGCGGAGCAGGAGAGCGTGTCAGACTCTTACTGACTAAAACCCACCCGTGTTCCTTCGGTTGCCCTGTTGCCGGGGGCCACGATTTCCCTATCGGTTTTCTTCGAACCCCCGGCAGGCATTGGCCCTAGCGGACCCCGTCAATTCTGCTGACATCTCCTTGAGGCGCGCGTGGAACACAACGCGCCGTCGACCCGGGTTTGGTCCTTGTCGGACGGCGAGCTACCCATTGCTCACCGTCCGCAAGCCCGCGCCTACGGTGGCCGGAAATCAGCTCGCGATTCCCGCCCCGGGCGTCTCCTTCTATTGCGGTGGTTAGGGGCATGAGGGCGCGAAATTTGCCTCTCCCTCACGCGTTCCGCCTCCCCCTTCGCGAGCATTACCGCTTCGCAGAAGGAGGTGAAGGCCTGCCATTTCCTCTCACTCCGTACCATGGCCTGAACCAGGGCCGCGAGAGATCACCGCCGCCGATCGGTTGTTAGTGTTTTATAAATAACCTCGAATAGTCAAAATAAGATGCGCTTGTATACTTCGACAAACAACGCAATATTAATTTCATCATTGTGTTTCCACCCATTTCTGGTAAAACCTTTACGAATCGAAAAGCGAAGGAATGGAAGGAACTTTCCAGAAGTAATTAGAACAAAACTAATTTTGGAGTCTTGAACGGTTGTCGCTGACAAAGAGTTGTAATGTTTGTTGGGTAAAGTTTATCTCAAAATAATTGAGAACGCTGTCTGTCTGATACTTTTCTCTTTATTACTTTTGATATTTGGTCACTGCTTTAATAAGAGTTTGTTTGTTCTTTTGTTTGTCTGTTTGAACGCTCAAATCTCAGGATCAACCAGTCTGATTTGAAAAAATCTTCTTGCACTTGATAGCCTAATTCTTACTTATTTATTATAAGGTAGCTTCACAGTTGACAGTAAGTAAAACATTATTATCTTATATATAAAATTCTCGTGTCACAATGTTAGTTACCTTACTCCTCCGAAACGGCTTTACTGATTTTTACCAAATTTTATATGCATATTCAGTAGGTCTGGGAATCGGCTACTATCTATTTTTCATACCCCTAAGTGATAAGGGTTGTCCACCCCAAACAAATAATTGGCAAAACAACGTTTGCCGGGGTCAGCTAGTTATTTTAAATATTACGCCAATTACGAAGCACACAGAAAAATATGAAATACACAATTACTAATATTTATAGTGTGTGCGGGCGTGAATCTGTGCGGTGTAGGTGTTGTAAATGTATGTGAAGGTGTGTGTATTTTTGTGTACGTATGACTAAACTGGCACTACTGAGTTAGTTGGACATCTGGCGTTTGATAGAGGATGTGGATTATTTCTTTTTTAAGTCTGTTCCGTGTGGTATTGAAAGGATCTAATGTTGGGAATTTATCATTATACAATGCAGGTAGACGCAAGAATGGTGACATCTTAGATAATTAATGGAAGCCGATGGTACTGATAACAAAGTGGTATGTCTGGTACGTCTGAGTGGGACGTTAAAGTTTATTCTGATGAGCAGTTGTGGACAGTCAAATTTATTGACTTCGTTGAATCATAAATTACAATAAAATCCAAATAAGAAACCCCAAATACGTTTAATAATGAAGAAAGCAATTTCAATCTATATTAGGTAATACATAAGGTTTTCTTGTAGCAATGTATTCTTTTACACCAGGCAAATTCCTTATCTTTTCCATAACAGCTTCGACTGCTGGGTATTTTTTCTCCAACTCAGTGTCCAAGACGAGATTGCTTGCCTCGACTATGCCGCATAGCACGAACTCTGCCCAGGATAGCTGAAAAAGATGAATAAATTAACATTACTTGATTATACTTAAGTGTTACGTAGATGTTCTTTGCACCACTGGCGAATTCGCGGGCCCAGTGTGGCACTAATCCTCTCACGCAAAGCAAATAGACTTCGCCCTAAACGAGATGTGTCGAATTATATCGGGATGCCTTAAACCTTCTCCGCTGAACAAGCCCTACCCGTTGGCAGGTATCCCTCCACATGTCGTACGAAGGGAAGTTACATACCTACGCGCTTGAGAAATATAAAAAAGATGCCGATTCCCATCATCCCCTCTAAGATTCCAGGAAAATAAAACGATGTTTCTAAATAGCACACTTTCAGATATCATCAACAAAAATTACATTAGTTCCACTATCGGTCAAGAGATGGCGCTGACCTAAAACTGCAATATTCTACACCGCAGTGTTAAAATTCTCTGACGAATATAGGCCTCGCCGATGAAAATTTTATATGATGGTTTGGAACCCTCGGTGCGCGAATCCGACTCGCTTTTGACCGGTTTTTATGTACTTGTATGTCGGATCCGTACCCTAATTGCGTAATTCATTTTCGTACACAATTTCGCGAAATTTGTTTCATTTTGACATTTCAACAACATTCATTGCGTTATTTACGTTGTTGAACAGATTTTTTTTCCAATTTATGAAGCAATGGATTAGAAATCTGTTTTAAATCGAAACAAATTGTGATTATGTTGTATTACGCAATTAGGGTGCTGGTCATTAGTACGGACACGAAACGAATCGCAAGCGCACCGCTGGCGAGAAAACGTGATCTACCGACACCAAAGGCGCGCTTCTACAGAGTCGTGATGTTTTAAGGCCACGACGAGGAGGGATTCAGCCTCTGATCACATCGGAGTTAAGACGTCGCGGAAATGTTCTCAATTCGTGGTGCTCAGTTATTGTGTTAGTTGTAATTTGTGATCATTGTGTTAATTGGTGATTTTAATAAACGCCATCGCACCCAGTGTGTGTATAATATAGCTAGTGTGATTAATTTGATAGTAAATTATAATATGATCTGAACTGCAAACTGTTTTTCTGTTGCGCATTAACCAACACTACCCACACTACGCCCACAGTAATTAAAATATCGCTGATGATAACGAAGGAGTCACATACCCGTCTCCAACATGTACATATTATTATTATTATTTTAAGTTTGTAAGTTTTTAAATAGTGTAAATATTATCATATAAAAGTTAAGTTCAATATTGTCATCACAACTCTTCACCTAATCAGTTGTTTGCACATAGTGACCGAAAGCAACGCAGCAGATAAAAAAGTGCAAGTTGAATGACACGATATTATTTTTTACAACAACATCAGTGACTCGTCATTTTGAAGAGCATTCATAACAAGATATGAATTCCTCAAACAGGTCAAGTTCATGACCTTATGATTAAGAGACATTGAATTTTCAATTGCTCATCATTGTACTTGCAATTGCATTAACATAAATAACTGTATTCTTAGTGAGGATCGTGATCAGCAGATAAAATATTTATTGTCATGCTCAACTTTATAGTCATCCTATTTTTAATGTCTGATTTATAAGGTCATGGGGTTATATATTGCTAAAATCAACAAGCATGACAAACGAATAGACTAGCTGCTGAGTGGAATGGAAATCATAGGATATCGTTACCTAATGCCAAACAAACTATCATGAACAACAATGAGCCATCATTGTTACAGTGCAAGAAAGAGATGGAGCTACACGGGATGAATAGTATCATCAATAATGCCTTCAACACTTCATAGTAAATATAAAGTTATGGTTCTATCTTCATTTTACACAGTTCTTGACGTTATTATTAAGAGACATCGAATTTTCAATTGCTCATATCATTGTACTTGCAATTTTAATAATCGAAATAACTCTATTTTTAGAAAGGAGTAGCAGATTTAATATTTATTGTCATGCTCAACTTTTATAGTCATCCTATTTATCTGATTTTTAAGGTCATGGGGGGTGACATATTGCTAAAATCAACAAACGAATAGACTAGCTGCTGAGCGGAATGGAAATCATAGGATATCGTTAATACCAAGCAAACTACCATGAACAACGACAAGCCATCATTCAGGCGCGGTTGCAGCCGAAGATTTGGGGGGTCACCAAGGGTGCCGAGGAATATTTTTGTGCATATATCTCTAACTCCATTTTACTTATGCTGTTCAGGGACGCAGTTTTTACATGCGGGGGGAGGGGTAGTTGCGGGCAAATTAGTCGCAGTAGCAGCACTTTTTGTTAGATAGTAGGTATTACAACAGTAGATTATGAGAAGAGCAAGCAAAGCTAGCTTGACAATTTAAATAACCAGCCTTGGATAGGTTAGGTTGTGTTATTATGAACTGAATGCAGAATGCAAGAGCGAGCGAAGTGAGCTCGTTTTTTTTTTTTAAGTAAGTGGGTTAGATTTTCTTTTGATTATTCAAAAAGAACTAGGAATTAGTTGCTATATCGACTTATGAAGAAAAGCTCAAGAATTAAGAGAACGTAGAAGGCAAGAGCGAGCGAAGCGAGCCTGAAAATATAACCCGTGGCTGTTTACAGTTTTAAAAGTTAGTAATACAAGTAAATCATTCAGGCTGCCGACAGCGTGAAAGATTTTGGGGGGGGTCATGACCACCAGGACCCCCTCGGATCGGGCCTGCCATCATTACACTTAATTTATTTATTCTTCTGGGGTATGTGTTGCGCCACTTCTTCTTCCCAGCTAAAGCACTAGGAAGTGGTGAAGGGTGCACGTATTGGGGGACTGCCTTATGTAATTTTGACGATTGAAAAGTGCTGATTCTCAGCCTAGTTTGAATAAACGACTTTTGAATTTGAATTGTTACTGCAAGAAAGAGATGGAGCTACTCGGACTCTTCATAGTATTTGGGGTCGGTGCAATTTGTCTTTTTGGTACATTTTACCATACATCTCTATTAGTCGTCATCTCCGTTGTCATAGTCATCCCCTTTCTAGCCATGTCATCATTCAAACAGTCCATCCATCGTTTCTTTGGTCTTCCCCTACTCTAACAGCCACATTCATACTCAAAACTTTCCTCACGACATTTTCTTCATTCCTCCGCATCACATGCCCATACCATGTCGTCCAACGGTTCAGTCACCGGAGCCACTCAGACTTCCTCTTATGTACTCATGGTCTAATCCAACGGACGGCAACAGGCGGACCGAAGTCCATTTCCGGATCGCGAAAGGTCAGAACTTGGACCTCCAAATATTGTTAAATAACTAATCATCTTTTACAATTTTTTTTATAAATAAGTCCCATTCGAGATTAACGGACCGCACCTTGAAGACACTCTTCGCATTAGAATAGCTGTTCCAAGCGTAAACCAAACTATAAAAAACTGGCCTTTTATGTTTTTTAATAATTATCTTTATCTTGTTTTTTTATTCAAAATAAAAAATTCAACTAGAAAGTATAATGAGTGCCTATTTTTTTCTGGACCTCGATAAAGAATTTCAACAGTATCCGGACCCCACTTAAAATTACTGGCCGACGCCTGGGCTAATCCTTTGCCAGAAAACAAAACTTCTTAACGTGCTACTAAGAACATGTCAACATTTATTCTCATTACAAAACATTCCGTTAATTAGGTAGGTACACGTGTTGGAGCATCCGACGTACTTTCTTAACCTAATTAAACTGGGAGTTTCAAACAATAATTATCAGTTAACAGAGCTGTCGAAACAATAAACTGTTCGACGTTAAGTTCCTGATTAACTGTCACTTCCAATTTTCTAACTACAGAATTTTAGGAGATAAAAAGTAGCGAAAGCCTGAAGGTTATATACATAGGTTACATACATCATACTTTCTGATATCATCATCATCATCAGCCTATGATGTTCCCACTGCTGGGGCACAAACCTCCTCTCTGTGAGAGGGAGTGGGCCGTAATCCACCACGCGGGCCCAGTGCGGTTTGGTAGATGTCACATGTCTTCGAATTTTCGGTTCTAGGACATGCCGGTTTCCTCACGATGTTTTCCGTCACCGTTTTGAGACCAGTGGTGATGAAATAATTTATACAAAGTAAAGCGCCTGTCTGGGTACGAACCTACGACGTACAACTCGTAAGTCGCGGCCATTACCACTGGGTCACCACTGCTCTCTGTACACAACACCACTACTTTCTGATATAAACTAACACAATGATATTGACTTATGGTAAAAGAAAATATTGTGCGAAAACTAGGACATAATTCTATTATATTGTCGCCAATAAACAGTAAGTAGAAAAACCAACTTGTACTGAATTGTGAAATGGGCTAAATCTACCAAAATGTGGATCCCAGAATACGTCCGGCGGGACGAGCTTGAAGTCTACGGACAGGATTGACCCACACTAGCTCAAGACAGAGAGGAGTGGAAAGAAGAAAGGGAAGACTTTGCCATGCAGTGGGACAACATATACTTAAAATTAATAACAATGTATATTAAATTTCTAACTAATCCAACGAGGATTGATCACTTCAATACGCTTCTTTTTCTTTGAAATGGAATTTATAACAAGATAGAAGAGATTTGATTGAAGCTTGCTAATGAAAGGGATGTATCATGGATTGTTTAGTTTTATCACAGCCTTTCGACCTCTTTGCTCTTAATGTTAACAATGTTAAATTATAAGGCTGGTTTCATAGCTGTCCTGGAGACCTGTACGGGCCGTCCGTACACGGTAGACCCAGACGGGTAGCGCCCGCAGTGCACTGAAATGAGGGAGTAGAAGAACGTCTATAAAAACGTCTATGAGTGGCGTTGTACAGGCTCTACCCGGAGTGGGTCGCGTACGGACCAATCGGCGTTGCTGTGAAACAATGTTCTAGTGCCTCGCGTGTGTCTGGCCCATACGGGTCTCCCGGACAGTTGTGAAACCAGTCTAAGCCTTCCATTGCATAAAGATTAAATTATCTCCAAATTCTTACCTCTCCACTGAAATATCCACCATTCTCATTCAAATGCTTTTCCAATCTTGAAAAGAAAAAGTCAATGGTTTCTTCAAACATTTCCTCCTTCAATTTTTTCTTCTTTTCAGGATCTTTTTCTTTCCTGTAAGCCATAACCTCTGAAAAAGAAATAACATTTAGTATGAACTCCTACTTTCTTCGATCGTCATTACATATCGACGCCCCTAACTGCCGCAAGAGGAGACGCCCTGGGCGTCGGGAATCGCGAGCCGATTTCCAGCCACTGTAGGCGCGGGCTTGCAGACGGTGAGCAATGGGTAGCTCACCGTCCGATAAGGACCAAGCCCAAGTCGACGGCGTGTTGTGTTCCACACGCGCCTCAAAGAGATGTCAGCAGAATTGACGGGGTCCGCTGGGGCTAATGCCTACCGGGGCTGCGAATAAGGGCCGAAAGGGAAATCGTGGCCCCCCGGCTACATGGCAACTGAAGGAACACGGATGGGTTTTAGTCAGTAAGAGTCTGACACGCCCTCCCGCTCCACCCAGAGCGGGAGAAGTTATTTGATAATTTCCCACCCAAAAAAAAAAGGGATACCACTGTTAACTGATTGATAAACAACAGATAGGATTGACATTCTTATTTGTTCACAGGAATATTAGATAAGATAAGTTAATTTATTTGTCCAAAACATGAGTATACACACATAATGGCATGGAAGATGTTACATTAAATTCAATCACAGTCATCAGATACTGCCGTTTTACTGATCTATCAGTCGCCTTTTTCCTCATTCAAGAGGACTTTTATTTAGGGTTGATCATGAAAAATAAAAAAATTAAGGGATTTCTTCGTTACAAAATTAATGACCCAACAGGTTTTATATGCCATTGTCTCGATAAGAGAGAGATCTTATTCTCAAAACACAACTTACGGAACCAGAAATCGTAGATAGTATGTACAGCACTTTCCACAACGGCTTGCCACCAAGGATCCAGGGGTATTAGGTCTGTGTTCCTTGCCACATACTTAGCGATGGCTATGGATTGATGCAGCACACGTTCACCTTCTTCGTAAAGAGGAAGCTGGCCGAATGGAAGTTCTGTAATTTGAAATTTTTGTACAAATTTTTTAGGTCTTTGACACGCCAGATAGAAAGATTTTTTTTCTAAATTGTGCAGTAGAAGCTTTTGAAAGCAGTCAGCAGATAGAAATACTTTGTTATAGACAAAGAGATTCAAGATACTATAAACGTCTTTGCTTATTAAGCATGATACTATTAAAGGTTTTCTTACGTTAGGAGACATTTTTCTGGCTATTATGTATTTCTGTTTACTTGACCGAACCATGTATTTATTTAATTAATTCTTCAATCACACAAATGTGCAGAGGCGGACTTAATGCCAAAGGCATTTTCTACCAGTCAACCTTTGAGTGATGCAGAGACAAACAATGGTAGGTGCAATAGCAAGAATTGATGTATCGTATGATGGACATGATAATTTTTACAGAAAAATGTTTGTTCATCATTCATCGTCATTTCAACCAAAAGATCGAAGCACCGCCACTTCGACTGGTTCTGTGCTTCTCGCAGCGGATTCCTGCGGCCTTCACAATGCCTTCGGTCCACCTTATGGGAGGCCTTTCAACGCTACATCTTCTGGTATGGGATCGCCACTCCAGGACCTTTCGGCCCCATCGGCGATCTGTTCTAATAGTTATGAGTCTATAATACCTCAAATTACTTTAGCATGATTCTCTGTTATATCGAAAATACTGCAGCATTAATTTAGAAATAAATATATGTATGGTAAAGTTGATTTTGGTAATTTTAAGTACGAAAAACGATTCCATAAAATTTTCTTGATAGAAGAAGAAAATTCCAAAATAACCTCCAAACGGAACAATAAACCGCTGTTATTAAAAAAAATACTTCAAATTAGATCCTGAAACTCTACATAATACCTGAACTAACTTTAAAACAGATACTATGATTTTATATGTCTTTTAAATTAAAATTATTTTCGCCGTAAAAAGAAATTACCTAAACAATTGGCGCCTTGGAACCTTCTCCCCAGCGCTCAGTCTCGCTATCACTCAGTCCGTGAGCAGTATCGTGTGAACAAGCCAAGAAGTGAATTTAAGCCAAGGTATTCTGGACTCTTAATCTGTTTAAGAGTTTTATTACTCAATTTATTTTCTAATAATAAACTCATTTCTTTCTTGCTTTCATTTCTATACGAATATGAAGACTGCCAGCGAGATCTACAAGAAACCTGAAACGGATATCAGCGAGGCTTCTGACGAAGACATAAAAACAGCTAAATGTAACACAGCACAACAACGATATAGAAAAGAGCCGAGAAAGGAGCGTAACTCCGTCAAAAGGTTCACCGGTGAAGATAGACCTGAACCAACATAGCGGCGACGTTGCAAAAAGATGCTGGTCCGTAGATAAATATCACCGTCTCTCCACTATTCCATTGCCTACTCAAGGGTACATATCCGGTAGGCTCGCAAATCCTTCCTTATCCTAAGGGCACGTCTTCCCTACCATTACCGCGCCCCCCAGTCTGCACTAGTCCCATGAAACATGAGGTTTCAAGGGCTAGTGCAAATCTTGGGGTTCATTCGATTTATTGAGTCTGGTTAAACCACGCTGGGATCGGTGCATTTCATTCATTCAATCTATTTTCTATATGCAAGAAAGAAATGAGTTTACTCATTTCTTTCTTGCATATATTGCTTTCATTTTTATACTCCACCATCAGAACACGAAGAACAATACACACAATCAGGAACATAGAAAAATGCGCGGCAGCGGAAACAAAAACGTACAAAACCGAAATGAACTTTCGTAAAATTTGGCACCATTAGAAGTACGAGCACGTTTTGGGTTGTTTCAAACATTTCTGTGCGGTTTTATTTTGATAAATTTCACACAGCTCATTCTAATGACGCAGAGAGACGCAGTGAACAAAATAGAAATGTATTTTTAGGTTTTGTCGGCAATTTACCTACTACTTGTTATTGAGCGAATTAGATAGAAATGCAATACCAAAAGAACATTAACAATAGTTACAACAACACACAATAGATATGGAGCAGTGGTGGCCCAGTGGTAACGGCCGCGACTTACGACTTGTAGGTCGTAGGTTCGAACCCAGGCAGGCGGTTTACTTTGTGTAAATTATTTCATCACCACTGCTCTCAAAACGGTGAAGGAAAACATCGTGAGGAAACCGGCATGTCCTGGAACCGAAAATTCGAAGACATGTGACATCTACCAACCCGCACTGGGCCCGTGTGGTGGATTACGGCCCACTCCCTCGCACAGAGAGGAGGCCTGTGTCCCAGTAGTGGGAACACTTAAAGGCTGATGATGATGATGACAACAGATATAACATTAATCATCATCATCCACCTATCCTTTTCCCAACTATGTTGGGGTCGGTTTCCAGTCTAATCGGATGCAGCTGAATACCAGTATTTTACATGGAGCGACTGCCTATCTGACCTCCACAACCTTGTTACTAGGTAACACGATACCCCTTGGTAAGACTGGTTGTCAGACTTTTTGGGCTTCTAACTACCCGTAACGACTGTCAAAGATCTACAAATGACAGCCGGGACCAATGGCTTAACGTGCTTTCCGAGGCACGGAGGGGTCTTGGTATGTAAAGATGGTCACCCATCCACGGACCAACCGCGGCAAGCGGAGCTTAACCTGATCGATCGACCCGTGCGGTTTTTATTACTTAGCCACAAGCCCTCAAGCCCAACACATATATAGCATTAACATCATCATCATCATCAGCCTATAAATGTTCCCACTGCTGGGACACAGGCCTCCTCTCTGTGAGAGGGAGCGGGCCGTAATCCACCACGCGGGCCCAGTGCGGGTTGGTAGATGTCACATGTCTTCGAATTTTCGGTTCTAGGACATGCCGGTTTCCTCACGATGTTTTCCTTCACCGTTTTGAGAGCAGTGGTGATGAAATAATTTACACAAAGTAACGCCTAACTGGGTTCGAACCTACGACCTACAACTCGTAAGTCACGGCCGTTACCACTGGGCCACCACTGCTCCATATCTGTTGTGTGTTGTTGTAACTATTGTTAATGTTCTCTTGATATTACGTTTCTATCTAATTCGCTCAATAACAAGTAGTAGGTAAATTGCCGACAAAACCTAAAAATACATTTCTATTTTGTTTACTGCGCCTCTCTGCGTCATTAGAATGAGCTGTGTGAAACTTATCAAAATAAAACCGCACAGAAATGTTTGAAACAACCCAAAACGTGCAGCATTAACATTAGCAACAACAAATATTTGGCAAGTCATAAACCTAGGAACTAATGAGATGAATATGTTACAACTAGCTTTGACAGATGAATTATAAAGAAAATGATGATGTTGCCAATGAGTGGAGGAGTGAAAGTGTGCTGAAGTCTGTTTCCCCACAATTATAAACTGGAAATCTTCAAATCATTAATGAAATACTTCTAGGAGAATGTGCTCCATTTTTGACTCGACAGACAGACAACAAACAATGGTGCCGATTCCCTTGTTCACAAACTAAACTAAATTTAAGTTCAGTGCATCTTTTTCTTTCTCATCATCTGCCTAGCCTTTTCCCAACTATGTTGGGGTCGGCTTCCAGTCTAACCGGATGCAGCTGAATTTTACATGGAGCGACTGCCTATCTGACCTCCACAACCTAGTGACTAGGTAACACGATACCCCTTGGTAAGACTTGTCAGACTTTTGGGCTTCTAACTACCCGTAACGACTGTCAAAGATCTACAAATGACAGCCGGGACCAACGGCTTAACGTGCTTTCCGAGGCACGGAGGGGACTTGGTATGTAAAGATGGTCACCCATCCACGGACCAACCGCGGCAAGCGTAGCTTAACCTGATCGATCGACCCGTGCAGCTGTTATTACTTAGCCACAAGCCCCTCTTCATCGGCATCGGCATCGGCATCTTTTTCTTTCTATTTCATTAAAAAAGGACAGAAGATAAATTTTAGTTTAGTCCTGTCAAATTAATCAGCGCCTGTCACTACTCCTTACAAGTTTAGGCGTGATTAAAAACTTGCCGACTAAAATTACGTCAATTTACGTCAAGCACTGATTAATTTGACAGGACTAAACTAAAATTTATCTTCTGTCCTTTGCTTAATGAAATAGAAAGAAAAAGATGCACTGAACTTAAATTTAGTTTAGTTTGTGAACAATGGAATCGGCACGATTAGCTAGATTATTCAATAAATCATTTTTTTTAAACTTACTCTCTTTAATTTCAGGTTTAGGCCAGCTCTCGCGATCATGTCTGATATCTTCAAATTCTTGTTTAGTGTAATGAAGAATATACCTTATCGGCTCACCAAGAGCGTTCAAATTGAAATAATGGAGTTTCTTCGCCATTTTGAACAAGTTAACACCGTGTAGTTATACCAGCAATGACTTTCGCCGACTGTGTAAATGTTTTTATATCGCCAAATTATCAGTAGGTGGTACCTATCTGCTTGCATTACTCATGTTATTGATAAAAAAAGAATATCAATGTCAACAAGGCACAAACAATTAAAAATCAGACTGTGACACTGGGCGAAAATATCCAAAATTATGCCTTTGAAAGATTTTATCTTAATAACAAAATAAACGTGTAAAAACTTAAAACCACGTAGTAAATATTTACTTTGTGGTATTCGACTACCTACCAATATCTGCCTAGTTTTTTCCCAACTATGTTGGGGTCGGCTTCCAGTCTAACCGGATGCCTCTGAATACCAGTATTTTACGTGGAGCTGTAGCGGTTACACCGCCACATACGAACTACGCTTCAAAAGACATGACGTCACACAAATCCTGCATCGCGCAATTTACCAAGCAATCGACATGTATACAAGATTTCAACTTCAAACCGTCGGGCAGTTGCCCGCCAGACACAACACCTATCTGGTTGGAGGATCCTCCCTTTTCTATGGTGGATGAGTGAACTTTACACCCTGTTCCTCATACCACTGAAGAGCGACTGCCTTTCTGACCTCCACAACCTAGTTACTAGGTAACACGATACCCCTTGGTAAGACTGGTTGTCAGACTTTTGAACTTCTAACTACCCGTAACGACTGTCAAAGATTTACAAATGACAGCCGGGATCAACCGCTTAACGTAACGTACCGTACCGGCGTACCGTATTATCACTGTGATAAAAAATAATTATTACTATGAGTAATCTGTTACCATAATAAAAACATTGTTATCTGTTTTATTTTTATCTTTGCCCCACGCTAGTACTTATTGTCTCCTATGATCTCATTTGCATAAACAAATTGAATTTGTTTGACCCAGACCTTTTATTCGGGAATAGGGATGAAGACTAAAAAAATTAAATTTAACCGTCATGTAGATTATGAAAAAATAACGTATTTTTTCTTGTTTTACGTTATCAAAAGATTACAGCTATACATTGAGTTAAAATGTGCCAAGACGTTTTTTTTTTTTATATCTATGGCCTTTCGCAGTTGTGACCACTAAGGTCTTGGCTGCTTAACCGGGCTTTTCCTGTGGTAGCCTTAAGTTTTTACACTTAGAGCCTCCAGCCAGGAGCATTTAAACTATTCTAAATTAAAATTAAGCGAGTGCTCGCTAAGGGCACCCCCTGTGGGGTACGAACCTCGGCTTAGGGCATCGCTGGGGGGAAGACAGCAAGAAGGGACAGGCTGGATCAAAATTAGATTTCCATCATGGTTATTATGCGAGGTATTTAAAGCTACGTGCTCAGCTGCAACAACTGCTGGCACCTCGTTTTCGAGCAAGGGAAGGTGGTAGTTTCATTTACTTGGGGACTCGGTCGCGATCGAAAAGGACCTCGGCGGCGAGGTCGGAATGACGGGAGGCGTCTGTTTCTGTGTACTGTACTGGTGGCCCTATTCTGCTCCTGGAGGAGTGTAATGGGGTCATCTGGGTCGAATAGAAAATGCCAAGACGTCACGAGCATGCAGATTTTATACTTTCTTGTGACGTAGTGACCCCCACTCCCCAACTTTAATGTCATTTTTATCTAAGTATTTTTTTATTAATATGATAAAGAAAAAAATACAAGTCTAATATTATTTTAATATCTGACTGATAGTTTGTTTCGGCCTTTCTTCTCAGAGTAGTCTGACAGGAAATGCCTACCTTATCTAGTTTTTTTTAAATATTATTGACGTGGAAAAGTGTTTGTACAAACCTACTTACAGTAAAAAGGTCATTTCATGATGTTCTTATAATTATCACTAGCTAACCTGCTTCGCACGATTTTTACGACTTGACACACCGTTTATTTATACATATATAAGGTCTTCTTCATGTCTCCACTCTTGCCAAGGAATCTTTTAGGCGTTTGGGTTTTGTTTTGCGAAATGCGCGTGACTTTCACAACCCAAATGTAGTTAAGCTTCTGTACACCACTTTGGTTCGCAGCAAACTTGAGGCTGGTGCCTGTATCTGGCATCCCTACACAGCGACTCATACGTTAACGCTGGAAAAGGTACAAAAAACTTTCCTGAGATTTCTGTATAAAAAGACGTTTCACTTCTTTCCTTACATGTACCCTTCTAATTACCTCCTAGGAGTTTTGGGCTTCAACTCATTGGAGGTTCGACGAGGCTTTCTACAGCTCACAGTAGCCTGCAAAACTCTTAGAGGACGCATTGACAGTCCCGAACTACATGATCTTTTCTGTCGGCTATTCGTTCCCGACAAATACATCGGGCATCGCCAAAGCCGTCGACGCGATCTGTTTGCGCCGCCGTTATCTAAAACTGTCGCCCGAGCTGAATCCCCTGTGTGTCGTACTTTAAGGATGCTAAACGCCCTCCTGACCACTAATCCTGAATGTGATCTGTTTGCTGATGAATGGAGCAGAATTATGCATGTATGTCTGATGTTTTGCGAGAGTAAGTATGCTAGGTTGTCCTCTATTATATGATAATATTTGAAATATTTTTTGTTTACTATAACTGTTCATGAATTTCTTTGTTAATTAATGTAATTGGTGTTACCGTTTTAATTAACAATAAACAATTCTTCTTTTCGTGTGGTGTGACTAACCTTTTTTTTTTTCGGGTGGGACATTATCAAATAACTTCTCGCGCTCTGGGCGGAGCGGGAGGGCGTGTCAGACTCTTGCTGACTAAAACCCACCCGTGTTCCTTCAGTTGCCATGTTGCCGGAGGGCCACGATGTCCCTATCGGTTTTCTTCGAGCCCCCGGCAGGCATTGGCCCTAGCGGACCCCGTCAATTCTGCTGACATCTCTTTGAGGCGCGCGGGGAACACAACGCGCCGTCGACCCGGCCTTGTTCCTTATCGGACGGCGAGCTGCCCATCGACCTGGTATCAGAGTTTTAAAACCGCCCATGGGCTTCTTACGTGGCTTCACATCCGTCATTCTGCCGTCGAGAAATATCTCTCATCCGGTTTCCTCACGATGTTTTCCTTCACCGTTTTTGAAGCAAGTGATAATTATACAATACGCACATGAATCCGAAAAGTCAGAGGTGCGTGCCTTGGGTGCGAACTCGAGATCTATGAGTTGGCAGTCTGACGGTCACACCACTAGGCTATCACTGCTCATTTAAATGTTAGGTTGATATTAATGTGTTATACACATAAACCCAAAAAAAATATCCACAAAATGATAATGAAAATCGCAACAAAAGCGACAACGCCGTCATACACACAGTCACGAAAAGAGTCCTTACTTAATACTGTAAACGCGAAAGGAAGTTTATTTATTTGTTACCCTTTCACAGCAAAATGGCTAAACGAATTTGAATGAAATTTACATAGGATACTTTTTATCTATACTCCATTTGAAATAAGATTAGACATATAACTAAACCTTTTTTACAGTCCGTTCAACCGATTTTGACTTCTATTGCGTTGGTATTGACAAATGGCAGCTGCAGTAAACAGTTGGTATTGCAACCACTTTTTTGCTTTTAATGCCATCCTTATGCATACGGTATAGAAGTCAAAATCGGTTGAACGGACTGTAAAAAAGGTTTGTTTAAATGTCTAATCTTATTTCAAATGGAATATAGGTAGTACGTTCCCGTGGGACAATTTCCTACCTCCAAGCGGGCAGAGCCGCGGGAAAAAGCTAGTTTATAATTTGTATTGATAATTAGATTGTCGCCAACAAAAATACGTAAAAAAAGGTGTATTGAATTTGATCAACTCAACGAGAATTGATCAGCTCAATATATACTCTCTTCTGTTTTTTTTAATGGGATTATAACAAGATTATATGATTGAAGTCATGGGATGTATTATGGTTTGTTTAGATTGGTCACAGATTGCCTTTCAGCTTCTTTGCCCCTTTTTTTGGGTGGGATATTATGGGTGTTTCTTCAGTTGCCATATTGCCGAAGGCCACGATCTCCCTTTCGGTTTTCTTCGCAACCCCGAGGCATCGGCCCTAGCGGACCCCGTCAATTCTGCTGACATCTCTTTGAGGCGTGCGTGGAACACAACGCGCCGTCGACCCTTCAAGTTTGACCTACAATTTTTTTATACTCATGAACAAACATAACTTACTTTGAAGGACACTATGAGCACATATGCATTATGATTATAACAATAAAACTTCTATTGTTTCTCGTTCAATAAAATTTATATTGTGTTTCGTCACAGTATAAATAAGTAACAGACGCGCTTTGAAATCTCAGTGTATCAATACAGTACGCAACAGTCTCGAGTGTGGCAGTTACGCACGGACGCGGAAGGTTTATCTCTACCGAGCGGCCGAGACATAATACTGTTACTTTATTATACTGTGGTCTCGTTCAGTGTCCTTGAATGCGTTTAGTGAGTAGGTATAGGTACAATCAGTATCTCGATATTATTTGTTATCACTGTGATAACAAATAAATATCTGTTTTATTTTTATCTTTGCCTCACGCTGTACCTATATCTCCTATGGTCTCGTTTGCACAAACCAACTGGAGTTGTTTGTTTGAATCCGAATTAAATCGAATCAAATTCAAAATATTTTATTTCACATAAACCTACATGGGCACTTAAGAAACGTCAGAAGCTAGG
Organism: Agrochola lychnidis; assembly: GCA_963680765.1. Lineage (NCBI taxonomy): Eukaryota > Metazoa > Arthropoda > Insecta > Lepidoptera > Noctuidae > Agrochola > Agrochola lychnidis. Next base: position 6,987,040 of record OY796847.1, read on the forward strand.
AGGTGCATGGTTCCAATTGGTCGCTTCCTATGGAGAAGAGCCGGCAAGAAACTCCACGGTTACTCTTTTAAAAATAATTGGCTTTTACAATATTTTCAAATAACTGTGTTGTTAGGTATGGGAGGACAGTGTAGGTCAACAAGTACCAGGTTCTTGACAAAATAGAAAATGGTCACCAAATCTACAGTCCGCTAAGCCTACAGCGTTTATTAAGCCTACAGCATTTTAGACCGGAGATCGGTAATATTTAAACTAGCGACCGCTTGCGTCCTAATGCAAAATGTTCTAAGAACACTTTTAAACCAGCGCTGGGGCTCTGTCTTGCATAGGGTCGCAGCATAATGCTGAGCGATAGCCGATTTGCGTGGATGTGACGCATGCTTCCGCCAACTTTTTCTCATTGGAACATGGCAGTTGAGAAAATGTCATGCTCACTTAAATGTCTCGCTGATGGTGGCGAGTGTGTTGGATCATTCGGTTCCCTACAAAATGGTTGAGCTGGATGATGCTAATCCACGCGTCATGTTCGTGAACGGGCGCCATCAGTTGAGACTGGTCATCTCTTATCTGCCAGGGCTTATTTTTAATCTTATATTTTCAATTGCTTTGATTATTTTTTGTACATTGTTTTCACATATAAAAGCAACAAAAATTGCTCGTTCTTCTCCATAGAGATCTACGTTTTGGTATGGGCAACTAGCTTCAACTTTTTGACTAACTGACCGATTCTTTGACAATTCAAAAGTGCCTGTAAATGGTTTAATTCAAATAAAATTAAATGCTTTGAGTTTGAGTTTAATTTTCGTATTTTAAACTCTTTTTTGCGTCATGTTTACCGCAAACAAACGTTTTTTCTTTCTTTCTTTCTTTACTTATAGTTAAAGCACTAGGAAGTGGTGAAGCGCACGTTTTTGGGGGACTGTCAATATGTAATTTTGAAGTTATAAATTGCTTTTAAATTTTGAATTTAGCAATTCATTGTAATAATCTCAACCGAACGATTTCCACTGATGGACATAGGCCTCCCCAAAAGCTTAGATACAACTGTTTATTTATTATTTAAATTAAATTATTTTGATGTTTGTTGTTTTTCATATCATGTGATTATAACATGTAGGTAGGTACGTACCTATTATATCAAACCGGTTACCGTGACCTCGACTCAGACTAACGCAAGTTTATCACAATGCATACATGTGAACAAGGTCATTGTACATACATTAGGTATATAGTTTTATTTATCCTCTTCTAATTATAGTTAGAACTAGCTTCTGCCCGCGACTCCGTTCGCGTGGAAGTCGTAAGACACCACAATATACTACAGTAGCAACCATATTTTTATCTTGATCATTTTCGAAGTTAAAATGGGAACACGCCCAAGAATTATCTTGGTACAGTATTTGACTGATGTCCCCGTATACCAGACGAATAAGATCTTCTAAAGTGGGAACTACGCTACCAAACTCGCACTCGCCTTCACCAACTCTTAGAAGAACATCGGAGAATTCTTGAGCATTTGGATTCCCGCCAAGCCGAGCTCGCATGATGATGGTCAAGCGCAGTCTATGAACTCTCGAACATAGAGTCGTAGTTAAAATGACATGCAGAAACTCATCGTTTCCAATGAATATTAATAATTTAGAATTTTAGACTCCGGGCTACTTACTATAAGCTTATTAGCAATGGTTAAAATAAGAGCACCGAAAATCGATCGATAAGGTCAAACTGCGGCAGTCACGGTTAGTTAGCGGATGGGTGACCAATTGACCATGTTTACACTAACTATTCAGAGGCCATTCTTCACACAGAGACTTGAGATAAAGATTACCTAAATCCCCCTAAATCTGCACATTGATAAGATTACTGCTAAGGCATATTAATGTATCACCTTGTGATGAGATCATCCGTAGGTTTTAAGCGATCAGCCACTTTCCTGTATCTCTTTAATTCTTTGATTCGACCACAAATTGAAATGAATATAAATATGAATATGAGTACGCCTGCATGATTTGGGATCTATACTATGCTAAATCCGCAGGAGAACCAAGGTAACCGACATAGCCCGAAGAATTGCAAAACTTAAGTGGCAATTGGCAGGGCACATTGCTCGCAGAACGGATGGGGTCGAAAGGTTCTGGAGTGGCGACCACGTACCAGAAGACGTAGCGTTGGAAGGCCTCCCACAAGATGGACCGATGACCTTGTGAAGGCTGCAGGAATCCGCTGGATGCGGAAAGCACAGAATCGGCCGAAATGGTGGTGCTTGGGGGAAGCCTATATCCAGCAGTGGACGTCTTTCGGCTGAAATGATGATGATGACTATGCTAAATATAATCATGCTATAGAAAAAGTTCAGCGCAAATTCTTAAGAACAATGCAGTTTAGATGACGTATGGAACGTATCTCATACACTGAGTCTCTACAAAAGTATAACCTCCTAACCTTGAAATCCAGGCATCTGTTGCTTCAAGCCATGATGCTTCATGATCTGTTGCACAACAAGATCGACTGCTCAGAATTAGTCAATAATATATTTTATGTTGTACCCAGTTATACATCGAGAGGCACGCGTTTACCTGCTTTTTGCCACGACACCTTGTCGTACTAACACGGATGAACGGGCTCCTCTCTATAGACTAGCCAAATATATATACTTAACAAACATTTTGTGCATTACGAAATGTTTAGTGAATAGTCTGCATTTGCGTGATGAGTAGCCTTTTTTTTTGTTATGGTTGTTTGATTTCGTAATAATTATAATCAAATAATATTTGTTTTAGTTTAAGAGAAGTAACGTGCATCCTCCTTTTTTCTTCTTGTGTTCTTCTTTGTGTTTTTTGTAACTTTATGTCGTCTTTGTATACTTAACCTTGGTAATCTGTGGAAACGTCGTGGATTGTACATTTACCCACTTCCAATTATTTTGTAATTTTAGATTTAATATACATTGTATAATTGTTTGTTTTCCCTAACAAAATAAATAAATTACTTCTGATCAAGACTGCTATAGTAAATTAATATGTGATAAGTATTAATTAGAAAATAAAAGTTGTCTAAAAAGTGCTACGATGTAGCAACATCGTAGCACTTTTTAGACAAACTGTACCCTTGCAGCTGATAGGCATTTATAAAAGCGGGCGAGTTCGGATTAGGGATGAGTTTGGACGAAACCGAACAAACTGGGAAATTCTAATGTAAAAAAAAACATGATATTTTAAAAGAAAATTATTTATTTTTTATCATCAAACTTTGCAGGCAGTTTGTAAGGTCCCCTAGCTTTAATATATTCTTTGACTCCTGGTAGATTCCTGATCTTTTCAACTGTGGCTCCTACTGCAGGATATTGTTTCTCTAGTTCAATTTTCAGGAACAAATTGCTTGCTTCAACGACACCGGTCAGCACGAATTCTCCCCATGATAGCTGAAAAAAATAAATTACAAAACATGAACATAGCATAACACAACGCCACGCACGTTTGCACCGGCCCTCATTTTTTAACCGACTTCAAAAAAAGGAGGTTTCTCAATTCGACCGTATTTATAATATTGTTTTTTTTTATATGTGTTCGCGGATAACTTCGTCGTTTATGAACCGATTTTGATGATTCTTTTTTTGTTGGAAAGGAGATATCTCAAGGGTCGTACCATGAGAAGGAAACTAGGATCTGATTATGGCATCCTAGAGAAATCGAGGGAATTCTTTAAATATTATAAGCACACCTATAGCAATTTGGGTATTTTTTATAGTAACTCGTGCAGTTGCTCTTGAAAAGCATCATTTGGTGAAGTGGAACTGATGATGAAGACCACAAATGGCCACCGGAACTTCTCAATAGTCAATACTTAGTATTCCACGGGTTGCGATTCGATTACTTTAATATGGTTGCCAAGTAATTTATGCTCGTCACAATTCATATGGAGAAGTGGAGCTGATGGTAAAGTACCAGGAGAACTCCTCAAAGATTAACGTCCCTGCATCGGGAAAAACAATATTTTGTGAAAGGTTGACATTAGGCTACTGTAACTTAGATAAATTACAAACTGACCTAGAAATAAAAACTTTTTACCAATTTTTCACTTTGTAGTGTTTTTTTTGGAAGTCTGTTGTTTTTTTTTTGTAAAAAAGTTTTTATTTTTACCCGACTACGGCAAAGCAAAAAGGAGGGTTATGATTTTGACCGATATGTATGTATGTTCATCTTAACAGATGAACATACATACATAACCCTCATACCCCTCACCCCTCATAACTTCTAAACTGCCGATCATACTTTGACAAATTAGGTATCATTGGAAGCGTCTTGATCGTCCGCTGGTTATAAGTGACGTTACATTAAATGCAATATGGCGCCCTCTAGAAGACATAAAGTCAAGTATTTACATTTTTATTTTTATTGTGCCATGTTGTTTTAATGTTTGACGTTGCATAATGGGAGAAACCTACTATTCGCACTGCTATTGGCTTTACATAATAACAGCTACGTCCCACGGATTCACCCGCATAAGTCTCGATTTCGTGGGAATATCAGGATAAAAAGTATTCTAGATGAAATTAAGCACTTAAGTGCTTAATTTCATCCAAATCAGTTCAGCCGTTTTAACGTGAAAGCGTAAAGAAATAAACATACAAAAAAATATCAAATCGTTTCTCTTCATTATAATACTAGCTGCGCCCCGCGGATTCATCCACATAAGTCTTGATTCCGTGGGAATATCGGGAGAAAAAGTTACCTATGTCCTAACCCAGGTCATGGTCTACCCATGTGCCAAATTTCATCCAAATCCGTTCAGCCATTTTAGCGTGACAGCGTAACAAACAAACAAACTCACTTTCGCATTTTGATAACATTACATCACGCCTGTAATCCCCGAAGGATAAGGCAGAAATGTACCTATATTGCCATCAACCGGACACAAATCCAGACTCCGGGCTGCTACTGAGAAATGCCTACCGGAAAAACAAAAAAAAAAACTTTGCCAGACCTGGGAATCGAACCCAGGACCTTAGCGCTCAGCAGTAGCGCTTGCGACCACTAAGCCAACGAAGTAGCCTATTGACTTTAACTTACAACTGAGATAAAACGAACCCAGGACCCCACACTTAGCATTCGCACAGTTTTGGACCACTGAACCAATTAGATTTTGTTTACTAAGCTTGATACATCATTTCAGTCGAAAGACGCCCAATGCTGGACATAGGCCTCCCCCAAGCACCGCCACTTCGACAGGTTCTGTGCTTCTTGCATCCAGCAGATTCTTGCGGCCTTCACCAAGTCATCGGTCCACTTTGTGGGAGGCTTTCCAACGCTACGTTTTCCGGTACGCGGTCGCTACTCCAGAATCTTTCGGCCCTATCGGTTATCTGTTAAGCTTGTTTACTTTGAAACTGGACTCTACATAAGTACTATCCTCATAACATTTACCGTTTTAATTTTAGCAGAATCTCAAAAATGCAAACAGATAAATGACTTTTCAGGAGTACAGTTAGGTAAGCGAACTAGGGCCATTTAATGAACGTCATTGTTTCGTTCAAAAAAATTGTGCTATCTGCTATATATAATGTTCCCACTGCTGGGACACAAGCCTCCTCTCTTCGAGAGGGAGTGGGCTGTAATCTACCACGCGGGCCCAGTGCGGGTTGATAGATGTCACATGCCTTCGAATTCATGGTTCTAGGACATGCCGGTTTCCTCACGATGTTTTCCTTCACCGTTTTGAGAGCAGTGGTAATGAAATTATTTACACAAAGTAAAGCGCCGGGTTCGAACCCGAAAATCGGGGCCGTTACCATGCTCTATCAGCCCTATTAAACATATTATCAATGGAACAATCATGGTATTAAAACGTCAGAATATGGCCCCAGCACCCCAATGCGACTGCCAGGGATGCAAAGAAGTCCGAAAGGGATATCGTGGCCCCCGGCAACATGGCAACTGAAGGAACACGGGTGGGTTTTGATCAGTCAGAGTCTGACACGCCCTCCCGCTCCACCCAGAGCGGGAGAAGTTATTTGATAATTTCCCACCCAAAAAAAAACGTAACTCAGGATTTTAAGGAAATTCGTAATCCATGGTTTCATTTATTTGAAATGTTCGTCTGCTCGACAGCGTAAATAACGTAATGAATATTGTGGAATTGTCAAAATGAAGAGCATTAGGATTTGAGTGGATTACGCAATTACCCTGATGATCTAATCTGGTTCAATAATTACCTTTCCATTAAAATATCCGCCGTTCTCACTTAAATGTTTACTGAATCTTGAAAAGTAGTAGTCGATGGTTTCGTCAAATAATACTTTTTTCAATTCTTCCTTCTTTACTGGGTCTTTTTCAAGGAAATATGGCGTCACATCTAGAATCAAAAGCATTAAGTTATAAAAATGTTCTACACAACAATTTTAACTGATCATCCCATCACAAAAACTGAGGCAAAAAACTGCATTTAGGTAATACCTACCTAAATCAAGAAAAAATATCAATTCAATAATGTTCATGTCTTAAATGCAGTTTTCTACCTCAGTTTTCTTCAATGACGGATTTTAAAATGCACAAAAAATTACAAAATGTTTGATTATTTTTATGTACCTGGGCGACCGAGCTCTGCTCTGGTGAAAATAGAAAATGCTCATTTAATAATATAGGATAGTACCTACTAATTCCATACTGACATGATAGTAGGTACTTACTAATTCCATGCTGCCATGATCATTATTCTAATGTCAATAATATCATGTCAGTATTCATTTTCTTGTCCTAAACATTGGGCGACCGAGCTCAAAAAAACAGAGAAAAAAACAGATTTTCCCAGATATGAGACCTAGCTAGATCGATTTTTCGCCCCCGTAAACCCCTATATTGCAACATTCATCGAAATCGTTAGAGCCAATTTCGAGAACGTGAGTAGAAATCTATATACAAACAAATAAATATATATACAAATATAGCATAAGATATCTCTTCCGCATTTTTTGTGAGTTATTTTTATCTGAGATTTTTTGCCGGACTCTTAGATTACCTATATAATAAGGCCGGATTTGATGTCAACCGCAACAAAAAATAAGTGTTCCGTGACAAGTAAACTATAACCCGACCACTGAAACCTAGAGTCTATGGAATGCCACTGCGAGCTGTCTCAGAATGCTATCCCTAAAATCTCATTGGCAAACCATACCTTCTAAAGGCTCGTGGAGACTGGCTCATGTGACATTGGTAATTGTTCTGCCGTGAAGTTTTCTTAAAAATTGTTTTATTAGAGTCGCGTCGCGCCTGTTTGCGAAAGCCTTAAATCGATTGACCAATGTTGCTTGACGGCAAAAACAAAACCTTTCCAAGAGGTCTAACTACGACTTTTCCAGTTTATGCTGATCTCGTATTGTGTAGAATTTCCTTACAATGCGAGGTCAGCTTATACTGGATATGTATAGCTTGATGTGTAGCCGTGTGTACAAGTTAGGGAAATTAATTGTTCATAAAATTGACACACTACGTCAAGTCACAATTGTCAAAGAATGACAGTTGTGACTTGAATATACCAACAATTTAATTTGGTAGTCAATTTGATAAACAGTTCCCTGACTTTACCAACTCACTTTTCCAGTAATCGAATAGGGTGTACACCGCAGACTCCACAATAGCGTGCTGCCACGGATCAGCTGGTACCAGGTCAGTGCCCCTCGCCACGTACTTCGCAATAGCCAGGGTCTGGGTCAACACGCGACCATCTTCTTCGTAGATGGGAAATTGGCCGTAGGGGAGACCTGGGAACAAAAATAGGTACTTAAATAGTGTGTTGTGGTATGGGTTTTTATATTTTTCTTTCTCTAAGATATATGAATCGTGAGGAATAAAAAAAACGGGCCAAGTGCGAGTCGGACTCGCACACGAAGGTTTCCGTACCACCGTATATTATTTATTTATTATTTAAATGAAAATACTAAACGAAGAATATTATTATTTTTAGTATTAAATGAAAAAAAAATCGCAATGATAAATTTGTATTTCATAATGATACTATGAATTACAAAGCTAATTTTGCAGTTGCAGAAAATCAATCATATTTAAATAAAATAATTTATAGATCAATTTTTAGTATTTTTTTGATTATATACAGTTTAAGGTACATACTATACGAAAGTTTCAAATTCCTAACTTGTTTAGTTGTTGAGATAGAGCTCATACAAAAAGGTCTAAAATCGGAAAAAAAATTGCCCCCATTTTATGATTCCTGAAGATAAAAAAAATAAAAATAAATGTTCTCTACTCGATAAGCTCTAGACAATGACATCCCACATGCCAGGAGTAGATTATAATTTTTTCAAAATCTAGAGTTTATTTTATGGAGACTTTAATTACCCTTTAATTTTAATTATTTGTTGTTATAGCGACGTTTTCCTATTACGGTGCATGAGATACAACTCGCTGACAGACAGACGGACAGCGGAGGCTTAGTAATAGGGTTCCGTTTGGCACCCTGCTAGTACGGAACCCTAAAAAAGTAAAGAATGATGGTTGAGAAGAAAAAAATGTGTTGCAAAGACCCCAAGTAACATCAAGGACAGGAAAATGATGCATAAGCAATTTTATTGACTGTAGCTCCTACACTATATTCCATTTGAAATAAGATTAAACATTTAAACAAACCTTTTTACAGTCCGTTCAACCGATTTTCACTTCTATTCCGTAGGCATAAGGATGGCATTAAAAGCAAAAAACGTGGTTACAATACCAATGTTTAATGCAGCTGCCATTTGTCATGCCACCAACGCAATAGAAGTCAAAATCGGTTGAACGAACTGTAAAAAAGGTTTAATTAAATGTCTAATCTTATTTCAAATGGAGTATAGGTAGTTATAGGCACGGAACGTATGTTTGATTTATATGGAGAGCTAATATTTGCAATAACAGATAATAGGTGGAGGTATTTGTTTTATGTCTGCAAATGCACGATTGTCACAAACTCATCACAAGTAAAGTGGGTATAGAATATTACTAATATAATTTAGAGTCCGACCGAATTTCGTTTTCGGTTTCGGGTTAAAAATAAGTACCGGCAAATCAATACTTTCAATTTTTTTCGCGTTTGTTTATCAGCCAAAAATTTAAATCTGGTCGAATTTCGTTATCGCTTTCGGCCGAAGAAAAATCCAATTTGGTCGAACTCTACCACTAATAGACAGTCCAGAGTAGAATAATGCAGGAGAAATAGTCAAATGACAAAATAAAATTATTTAAAAAACTTTTTACAAAAAAAAAACAACCGACTTCCAAAAGAAACACTGCAAAGTGAAAAATTACTTTAATTTCGGAAGTCGGTGTCTTTGGTTTTCAATGTTTGTTTTTTGCTACTGACTTCCGAAATTAAAGTTATTTTTCACTTTGTAGTGTTTTTTATTTTTTGTAAATTAAATTATCATATCATCCACACACGAAGTGATAAAAAATACGTATTATTGAAGCTAACTCAAAAAGTATCCAAGCAAAGTTAATCAAATTTGTATGAGACCACCTCGAGAGCATAAATAATCCTTTCAAACACAAAAATAATTTTCAAAATCGGTCCACAATTGACGGAAAATAAAAAAAACATACGCTACAAACATATAACCTCCTCCGTTTTGGAAGTCGGTTAAAAATACATTTGTAAAAGTCAAAGTCAAATAATTTATTTCAATTAGGCACAAAAAGGCACTTTTGAACGTCAAAATTTACAAAAAATTGAATTGATTCTAGTCGCCCCTTCCAAAAGGTAGTTTTCATATGGAGAAGAATGGGCAAAAAACTCCAGCGTTACTCTTTTAATAGTATAGACGTTGATGGCAGTCCTAAAGGACTTCCTTTCGACTCCATTTTCCTTATCACCATAGGTATTTGACACCATAATAACAACTCAACCGTCGATCACTAATACAGACTCAATTAATTATCCATTGTTATACGAGACTCCTAGGGGGCCTGCGTCGTATTGTACAGTCGAGCGCATATCGGTAACATTTTGGCCTTGAACTGGCCTACCGTATTAAGAGGAGTTGCATTAGACAGAGAGGCCCGTTTCTACTGGTTTTGTTAAGACTAACGTACGGGCTACTGCTGTTAAAACTACATAGTATAAAACAAAGTCACTTTCTCTGTCCCTATATCCCTATGTATGCTAAATCTTTAAAACTACGCAACGGATTTTGATGCGGTTTTTTTAATAGATAGAGTGATTGAAGAGGAAGGTTTATATGTATAATAACTCGGTTTATACCCGTGCGAAGCCGGGGCGGGTCGCTAGTACATAATATAATTTCAATTCAATTAAATTTCAAAACAGCATTCCACAATTACGAATAAAAAACTATTAAAAAAAAACTGTTTAAAATAACACTTCTACTCACTTTCTTTTATTTTTAGGTCAGGCCAGGTATCAATATCATGTCTAAAGTCCTCAAAATCCTGTTTGGTGTAGTGTAGAATATATCTGATTGGCTCAGCCAAGCCTCCGATATTAAAGTATTGAAGTTTTTTCGGCATTGTGAACTGTTAGAATACGGCTATCGACCACGGATACAACTTCTGAACTGAATTCCTGCTCGTTACTACATCAATTTATAGATGATTACATAACGAGCATGACACAGCGCTTTGTGAACCAGTTTTTGTATGTTTATGTTCCGTCATGTTCAATAATTGTGTATAAGTATACTCTTCCTGACAACGATGAGCTTTGTAACACAATTTTATAACAATATGCATCATTCATTTGCTATCTCATCCTGTGATAGAAATGAAAAGTGGTCTGTTAGTGCGAGTCTTTCAACGTTAAAAACTTGTTTATTGATATAAAATTAATTGACTATACATGGGTTTTTAAGGTTCCGTAGTAAACAAGGCCGTCAAAGTCTGTCGGTCTGTCTGTCCGTCTGCAGTCTAGCTCCGAGACTCTTAGTCCTAGAAAGCTGTAATTTGGCATAGGTATACATATTAATTACGCCGACAAAGTGGTAAAACAAAATAACGAAAAAAAATTTTTTTTCGTGTGCCTCCCCTACACGTAAAGTGGTGATATGTTTTTTTTTTCTGTCCCATGGTGTGGGGTATCATTGAAAAGGTCCTTCAAAAAAATTGTGAGTATGCAAAACCATTTTTGGATTCAGGGATCCGTTTGTGAAATAAGCTATAAATTGCTAATTTTTGTTAGAGTCAAGTATCCCCCCTGCCAGCTTATGGTTGGTTTTGGATGTGTGAAAAAATCACAGCAGTAGTTTACATAACGAAATTAAAATGAAAACTATCACAGCTAAGTAGGCTTTACAAGTTAACGAGTAATAATCGACCTACTTATATTTGCAGTTGCAAAAACATGTTTTCCTATATATTCCGTATGAGACAACATGTGCGTGGTCCAATTTTTAAATTATTATCATCATTATAATAAAATTATTAGCTTGTTAACATCAACTGCTAGTCATACGATTCTTTTAATGACCTTGAAATTATTGTTATACGGAGAAATAACAATAAGCAGACAGACGAATGAGTCATCTTGGGTTTGTTTTTTTCATCAATGTATCGCCACACGTGGAGACTATTTTAGACAGCCAACCTCGCTGATTGGCTAATAGTTTAAACTGTAACTGCTAGAAGAGAAGTGGTGGCCCAGTGGTAACGGCCGCGACTTACGAGTTGTAGGTCGTGGGTTCGAACCCAGACAGGCGCTTTACTTTGTGTAAATTATTTCATCACCACTGCTCTCAAACGGTGAAGGAAAACATCGTGAGGAAACCGGCATGACCTAGAACCGAAAATTCGATGACATGTGACATCTACCAACCCGCACTGGGCCCGCGTGGTGGATTACGGCCCACTCCCTCTCACAGAGAGGAGGCCTGTGTCCCAGCAGTGGGAACTTTATGGGCTGATGATGATGATGATGTAACTGCTAGAAATAATAATATTCGTATAGCTTTGCTAACACGGAAGATAAAAACCGGTCAAAAAACAAACTTAACTTTGTAGTTGATAAATATGTTTTCCCATATGATGACGGAGATAAGCCCAACCAACCAAACAAAAAAAAAATCCGGCCAAGTGCATGTCGGACCACGCACAATGAAGAATTCCGTAATTGGGATGAATTTATCCTAAAAACAAACTTATCTTTGTAGTTGATAAATATGTTCTCCCATACGGAATGTATGGGAAAACATGTTTTTGTAACTGCAAAGTTAAGTTGATCGATTATTACTCTTTAACTTGTAGAGCCTACTTAGCTGTGATAGTTTTCCTTTTAATTTCGTTATATAAACTACTGCTGTGATTTTTTTCACATATCCAAAACCAACCATTTAGCTGGCAGGGGGGACACACTTGACTCTAACAAAAATTAGCACTTTAAAGCTTAATATTTCGCAAACTGATCCCTGAATCCAAAAATGGTTCTAACAAACTTCCAATGTTTTTGAAGGACCTTTCCAATGATACCCCACACCATGGGTTAAAAAAAAAATAACATCACCACTTTACGTGTAGGAGAGGTACCCTAAAAAAAATGTTTTTCATAATTTTGTTTTATCACTTTGTCGGCGTAATTAATATGTATACCTATGCCAAATTACAGCTTTTTAGTACTAAGGGTCTCGGAGCTAGACCGCGGACAGACAGACAGACAGACGGACATGACGAAACTACAAGGGTTCCTTGTTTACTACGGAACCCTAAAAAACAAGAACGCTTAAAAACCGCGGAACAAATTTTCTTAAAATGTTGTTATGTATGTAGCTTGCCATGAATTATAAGGACATTAGGTACTTACATTATTATTGAAGTGAAAACTTCTTTAGGCGCGTTGGGCATTTTTAAGATGGCACTAAACCATTGATTTCGCGACGCCATGACGACACCTCATTTCTGTAAACGCGATTGTGCACTTTATTTATATTACGTTACGGATCAATGTTCTATGCAAATATTTTTACTTTAAAGGTTTTGTAAACGCGATTGTGTTCTTTATTTAGATAAAGTTACAGATCAATGTTCTATACAAGTATTTTTCTTCAATCAAGGCGATCTTGTTCAAGTTTTCACTTCTGTTGGCATTCCCGGAGTGACACTGTTTTTTTTTTACCGCTTGTGTTAAAAAGCATACTATACACAGGCTCATTTAAGTCAAAGTCAAATAATTTATTTCAATTAGGCACAAAAAGGCACTTTTGAACGTCAAAAGGCAAGGCTCAAGGCATTCATGTTGGAAAGATGCTTCTACCCATTAGATGATATATGTAGTCCTATTCTCTTAAAACTGACATGTGTCATTATTTGTCTATAGGTTATGTTGGGTTCATAATTTATATTATGATTATTGTTTGCGTTTACTTTGCTGTTTTTTTTTTTTGACATATGGTTTTATAATTTGTATTTGCATGGTATTTTACATTTTTGAAGTGAAAACTTCTTTAAACGCGTTGGGCATTTTTGAGATGGGAAAAATCAATTGAGCTCGCGACACCGTTACCGACACCTCATTTTTGTAAACGCGATTGTGCTCTTTATTTATATAATGTTACGGATCAATGTTCTATACAAGTATTTTTACTTTAAAGGATTTTAGGAAGTATTTTTTTGTTTTTTGTAAACGCAATTGTGCTCTTTATGTAAATAAGGTTACAGACCAATGTTCTGTACAAGTATTTTTCTTCCACCAAGGTGATCTTGTTCAAGTTTTCACTTCTGTCGGCACTCCCGGAGTGATACTGTTCTCTGTAATCTAATTAATGTTTCCTAATTTAAATTGAATTGCATGTATTTTAATAATAATATTCGTACATCGTCATTTTGTAATATTTGTGTATACTTATATGTTTCATGTTGGATTATATACGATCTCAATGTGAATTGTTACCTACTGAATATACATAGATGAATTGAAAATTATTTGAATGTCTTTACCTTATTCCAGGAGATTGGGTCCTTGAGGGGCCGAAGTCAACTCCATGAGGTGAGACACCAACCGACGATTTTCCCTTATTGTATTTTCCGAATGCAGGCCAAAAACCTCCCTTCTCTCCAACGGCCAAACCTTTTTTTTTGTGGGTGTGAAATTATCAAATAACTTCTCTCACTCTGGGCGGAGCGGGAGGGCATGTCAGACTCTTACTGACTAAAACCCTCCCGTGTTCCTTCAGTTGCCTATATGTTGCCAGGGGCCACAGTATCTCTTTCAAACTTTCCCGCGACCCCGGCAGGCATCGGCCCTAGCGGACCCCGTCAGTTCTACTGACATCTCTTTGAGGCGCGCGTGGAACACCACGCGCCGTCGAGCCGGGCAGACCTCCACCATGTCTTCCGGGCGATACACACAACGATGACACCCGGGCGTTTCCTCCCGCCTTATCCGGAATAGCAACCTCCCTAAACAACCGTGTCCGGTGAGGACCTGAGTCAGGCCGAAGGTGAGGACACCGTGGCGCCTCTCTATCCGCTCCTCAAAGAGAGGACTTATTGCCGCAATTGTGGCGTGTCCAACACTGGGTTACGACAATTGCACTCTCCATGACGTCATGAGATCCCGCCGGAGCTCTGTCCGCTGTACCGTGATTTCTCGTGGCAGCGGAGTTACGCCACAGCGTTTTGCCTCATCGTGCCACTCCCAAATGTGCGCGAGGACTTTTGCCTCCAGATCCCATGGCACCAACGGTCAAACTATGCCTACCAACCTACCCATTATAACGTCATCAGAACTATACGGGTACTTAAGACGCAGATATATGCCAGTGACCTTGAGTGGTTAGGTTAGCTTAGCTTGCGTGTTCTGTACTGAGCTCTCGCAACGCGTCATCATCATCACATTTCGGCTGAAACGCGTCATACGTCCAGCCAATAATAGGACTCGTCCATCAAGGAGCATTGTCCCAAATTAGACGTATTCTAAAAGATCAATAATTTAATTATCTTTAAAATGGTGAAGGTTTCAGAAAAATACGCTTGATAAATTTGGCGTTTCAGTTTTTTATCTGCGTTAGACATAAATTTACAAATCAATTTAATTATGTAATATAAACATAATCTAAAATATTCATATATAAAGTTATTAAAAAAATGCTCTAATTTAACATTAAAATTTTTCCAAATCATTACCACTACTCGTTTAGACGTGATCTTCAGTATAAAATCATTTAAAGTTGGTTAGCGTCGCCTTAAGATAATACGTACCTACCTCAACATTCCACTTTTAAGAATGCAAAACTAGATAAAACTAATAGGTACTTAACACAGATAATATTGTTCTGAGTGTTTGTCTTTGTGTTCTGATAACAAAGCCACAATAGTGTGCCTATTTGTCATTCTAATCTTTATTATTATTGTAATATTATAAACAGGTAAAATTTGTTTGTTTGTGTGTTTGTTTGTAAGTTTGTATGTAGGGGTTAATCTCCGGAACTAACAATCGGATTTTAAAAATTCTTTTTGCATTGGGTAACCCAATTCTTGAGGAAGGTTATAGGTTCGCGCACAAAGTCGCGGGTAGAAGCTAGTTAGTGATATAACAGAAACATTTAAATTATAAGCTACAAACAAAATAATCAACCAATAATGTTCCCACTGCTGGGACACAGCCACCGCCTCAATGAACGCGCCCACACCGGTGCCCCGTAAAGGGCCATGGACCGCACGACCCCCGTGTAGAGCCTCCGGCAGGAGGCGTTTGGACCCCCTAGATTGGGCAGGAGCCGCTTCAACGCAGCCCCGGCCCGCTCCAGTCTGGGAGCCAAACGTCGGAAATGCTCCACGAAGTTCCACCGGCTGTCGAGGACGAGTCCCAGATACTTCATCGTCGACTCGACGCCGATGTGAACCCCTCCCGCCATTACCTGGGAGCGCGCGCGTTCCGAGGACCATGAAAACACATGGCCTCGGACTTGTGCAAATAATAATCACTTGTCTCTACGTCATAAGATCAGTAACTAAAAAGGTATACAATAGGTACCTACACAATTTTCACTCAATCGAAAGATAGTTGACCACTTTTTAACCGACTTCAAAAAAGGAAGAGGTTTTCAATTCGACTGTATTAATTTTTTTTATGTTTGATACCTCAGAACTTTATTCTGGGTGAACCGATTTTGATGTTTTTTTTATTTGAAAGCTGGTGCTTTCCGTGTGGTCCCATATAAATTTTATTAACTTTGCTTGGGTAGTTTTTGAGTTAGCTTCAATAATACGAATTTTTTCCCACTTAGTATGTGGATGATATGTTAAGTTCCTCTTACTGTTATTTACATAGCAGGTAGTGGTATTCGAATTTGTGTGGGGTAAATACCACAGCTAAAAAGTGAAAAATAAAAACTTTTTACAAAAAAAAAAAAACAACCGACTTCCAAAAAAACACTACAATGTGAAAAATAACTTTAATTTTCGGAAGTCGATATCTTTGGATTTGAATTTTCGTTTTTTGCCACCGACTTCCGAAAATTAAAGTTAGTTTTCACATTGTAGTGTTTTTTTGGAAGGCGGTTGTTTTTTTTTTTTGTAAAAAGTTTTTATTTTTCTGAAAAGAATCGTTTAAACTACTTAAAGGCTAACAAAACTAAATAAAACTAGTAACAGATATAGGTAGGTAGTTGTTTTAAGTGTTTGTCAGCTCTGATAGTGCTATCAGAGCACAGAACAAATGTGGGTGTGCATCCACAATAGTCTATTTGTACTGCTGATAACTGATAGTACAGACGCCAGCACATCAAGCTACTACAATCTGTCAAATTTATTTAATAGATTTTCAACTTTATCGCTGATGTCTAAGGTTCAAAGTTGATTGGGAAAATTTGACAGTTTTGGGTAGCTTGATGTGCTGGCGTCTGTTTTTCTTTTTTTCTTTCTTTACCTGTGCGACCGATATACAAATATTGATCATTTAATATTATAGGATATAACAGAAGCTTTAAACATAAGGAAATAATCAGTAAATTAGATAAATCTATTCCATTCTGCGAACCAGTCTTACCAAAGCGTATCGTATTACCCAGTTATTGGGTTGTGGAGCTCAGATACGCAGTCGCTACATGTAAAATACTGGCATCAGCTACATCTGGTTGGACTGGAAGCCGACCCCAACATAGTCGGGAAAACGCTTGGCAGATTGATCTGACCAAGTCGAGCAAAAACAAACAAACAAAAGCACTGCCGTACCATCCTTTTCTAAAAGCCATTCGAGACATTTTCGCCTCCCCTTTTTTTTTTGGATGAGATATTATCAAATAACTTCTCCCGCTCTGGGTGGGGCGGGAAAGCGTGTCAGACTCTTACTAACTAAAACCCACCCGTGTTCCTTCAGTTGCCATATTGCCAGGGGCCACGGATCCCTTTCGGACTTTTCCGCAACCCCGGCAGGCATCGGCCCTAGCGGACCCCGTCAGTTCTGCTGACAGCTCTTTGAGGCGCGCGTGGAACACAACGCGCCGTCGACCCGGGCCTGGTCCTTATCGGACGGCGAGCTACCCATTGCTCATCGTCCGCAAGAACTTCATTATGGATAAAGCTAGTAGCCTGAAAGAATGACTTGGCAAGCGCACACAGCAATAGAATCTACATACTACAAAATCTACCAAATATTAGCGGTCTGAGCGTTTTATTCATGTTTGTGTATGCATAAATTTGACCCGCTAGCGCTTTGTTCAATTAGGACTATTTAAAATAGTATATTATTCTTATGTGATTATGTGGCCGTGCGGTGGCCAGTACCCTAATTGCGTAATACAATACAATCACAATCTGTTTCGATTTGAAACTGATTGCTAATCCATTGCTTCATAAGTTGGAAAAAAAAAATCTGCTCAACAACGTAAATAACGCAATGAATGTTATTGAACTGTCAAAATGAAACAAATTAGGCAAAATTGTTTACGAAAATAAGTTACGCAATTAGGGTACAGGTCATTCTTTTTATTGAAGAACTAAAGATGTCTAATATTGATACAGTCATTATAAAATTTTGTTAGTTAACTAATTAGGTTCCTAACAATTTATAACAAAGTTTCTGGAGATGCTCTCATAGATAGGTACTGAATAAATTAACCAGTTTGGTTTTACATTAAATCTCACAACGTGCAACGTTTTGCGGGCGTTTGCGGATTTTTTCCCATGTTATATTTTTAATGGGATTATTCTATTCTGTGGGTAATTTCCCACTACAAAAAGGCAATTAGAATTATAAATACTATGTAGATTTCTTCTTCAATTCAATTCTTCTTATTACAATAATATTATTATCCAGGTATTTTATAAACAGTCTGAACCAATGACTCGCTTGTATCTACTAACAGATCGAGTTAACTTTAAACATCTGCTTTTGCAGACAATTGAAATAACCTTGATAGTCAGACATACCCACCTAACTATAATAAAATAAAGGCTCCCGCGGAGAGGCGCGATATGACGGCGCGACGCGACTAGAATCAATTCTACTTTTGTAAATTTTGACGTTCAAAAGTGCCTTTTTGTGCCTAATAGGCCGGTGTCCAAAATTTTGTTTTTTGTCCGTCTTGTAGATTATAAAAAAATATTGAACACGTATTTTTTCTTTTTTAACGTAATCAAAAGATTACGGCGATACATTGAGTTAAAATGTGGCATGACGTCACGCCTTGCTAGATTTTATACGACGTTGTGACGTAACGAGCCTCCACTCCCCACCTTTAATGCGTGTTTTCTAAGTTATTTTTGATTAATATGATAAAGCAAAAAATACGTGTCTAATATTTTTTTATTATCTAAAAGACGGACTAAATAGAATTTCTTTTTTTTTACCTAGGCAACTACCCAATTGAAATAAATTTGTTGACTTGACTCTGGTGGAACAATTTCTATGGAAATCGTCTACCGGAATCCTTTCGCGCCTGCCTGTAGAAGTCTTAACTTATAAATAAACACGTATATACTTATTTTTCATTTGTATCTTGTGCACATACATAAATCTAGCATATTTTAATCTGAGGTTCTTATTTGTCACACAATGTTGAAGAATATAATTAAGAATCCCGAACTTAATAGTCTGATAGGTGTCGTCAATACGCAGTTTGCATGCGTAATAACAAAAATAAATAATGTCTGTTCCGTCTCAGTACGAGAATAGACTGCATGGCAATGGTCGTCTTGCTGATCATGGTTTTGTTATTGTTACTAGTAATTAACTGTTCATTTATTTTACAGTTAGTTTAGTTTTTTTTTAATCTGCCTCGTTGGTCTAGTGGTCGCAAGCGCTACTGCTGAGCATGAGGTCTTGGGTTCGATTCCCGGGTCGAGCAAAGTGTTATTGGGTTTTTCTATCTGAAATTTCTCAGTAGCAGCTCAGAGTCTGGATTTGTGCCCGGTTTATGGCAATAGGCTCCCCTCCTATTACATGAGACTTAAACATAACTGGCGAAATGTGGGTGTACCTGCTACGGGGACACCTCTGCCCAACCCTTCGAGGAAACAAGGCGTGATGTTGTGTTATGTGTTATGTTATTTTACCTCGATGGTCCTAAATAACACCATACTGTGTAAAACTACCAACTAATTTTAAAAATAATAATTTGTCAATAATTGGCCAATAATTTATCATTTAAATTATGTTTTGTGTTGCATAATGTAAATTATTTTGCATACTATTGTATATAATAATGTTATGATGTCATGTCTAGAATGATGGAGGAGACGCCCTGGGCGTCGGGAATCACAGGCAGATTTCCGGCCACCGTAGGCGCGGGCTTGCGGACGATGAGCAATAGGTAGTTCACCGTCCGATAAGGACCAGGCCCGGGTTGACGGCGCGTTGTGTTCCACGCGCGCCTCGAAGAGATGTCAGCAGAATTGACGGGGTCCGCTAGGGCCAATGCCTGCCGGAGGTTCGAAGAAAACCGATAGGGACATCGTGGCCCCCGGAAACAGGGCAACCGAAGGAACACGGGTGGGTTTTAGTCAGTAAGAGTTTGACATGCCCTCCCGCTCCACCCAGAGCGGGAGAAGTTATTTGATAAATTCCCAACAAAAAAAAAAGGTCTAGAATGTTTTTTTTTTCTAACTTGAACAGACAGCTGTACTACTTGGGAGTTTGTTGCGCCACTTCTTCTTCCCAGCTAAAGGCACTAGGAAGTGGTGAAGGGTGGGCGTTTTTGGGGGACTGTCTTATGTAATTTTGATGTTCGAAAAGTGCTGATTCTCAGCCTAGTTTGAATAAATGACTTTTGAATTTTGAACGGGTCAGTTATACTTAAATTCGGCAACGTCGCAAATGGCTGTCAAATATTTCGCTGTTTTAATTAATTTGGCAATATTATTGTATGGAAATAAAAAATATGGCTAACTAGTGAACTAGAAAATTAATGATGAAATGCAATTATAACACTGAATTTGATGTTGTAACCGTTTTAGGTGTAAAAACGCATATGGAAAGTTTCCAAATACTTTTTTTACATCTAAAACCGAATATTTGGTGTTACGATATTAATTATTGCATTTCATAATCAATACTTTAGTTCACTAGTTCGCCATACTTTTTATTTCTATGCAGTAATATTGCCAAATTAATCAAAACAGCGAAATATTTGACAGCTATTTGCGACGTTGCCCACTTTCAGTATAAACGCTCTATTCAGTGGGTTTATTATTTTTGCGTATTATTTCTCGTTGGTCTAGTGGTCGCAAACGTGAGGTCCTGAGTTTAAATCCCATGCAAAGTGTTACTGGGTTTTTCTATATGGATTTTCTTAATAGCAGCCCGGAGTCTGAATTTTGTGGTTGGAGGCAATAAGCTCGCCCCCTATTACATGGGACTTTAACATAACTGGCGAGATGTGGGGGTAGGCACTATACACCTCGGCTCTGCCTAACCCTTTTAGAATATAGATGTGATAGTGTTATTTTACGTTATATTTTTTTCTTAGACAAACCAGCTATCTAATTGCGTACCACATTTTCGTAAATGATTAAAACTAATCTGTTTCATTTTCACAGTTCAACAATATTCATTGCGTTATTTACGTTGTTGAAGCGATTTTTTTTTTCGAACTTATGAAGCAATGGATTAGCAATCTGTTTCATAATGATTCAAATTCTGATTGATCATGTATTACGCAATTCAGATGCTGAAATACTCAATAGAGGAGACAAACTTCAGGTTTCAATCTATACTAATAATAATAATAAGGCATAATAGCCAAGAGCCTCGACCAACACCTGAGGAGGCTCTCGTTAGGCAGCTGGATCAAGGGCTTGATCCAGAAAGCAGTACTCCTGGACACGGCGCGTATTGTTAGGAGGTTCCTCTCTCAGGTGCTCAGACCACCGGTAGCTTGGACCCTGTTCCCGACACCGGTAGGCTACTATTTTTTATAAAAATAAAATTGATGTAAATAATATGTTTAAAAATTAAATTAAGGAAATAATAATTATTATAAAGTGATACTTACAATTTATTTGCTTGTATGTAGGGGGTAATCTTCTGAACTACCAGGCTAAGTAACATCACGCTATGACCCTTAGGAGTCGAACAAATAGCAAAAAAGTCAGAAAGAACGCTAAGTGAAAAAGAAGCAACTCAGCGGGCGGGCGATGCGATACGACTAGATGGGTTGGGCGGGCGATACGTTGTGACGTAGTGGATCGGGTGGGCGATGCGATGCGACGCGGTGAGTCGAGGGCTGAATATCACGCGGACGAAGTCGCGGGCAGAAGCTAGTAAATTAAAAATTGTTTTTAGAGAAACTAGAAATAAGTAGGTATGCGCAGATCGATCCATCAGGTTAAGCTACGCTTGCCGGGGTTGGTCGGTAGATGGGTGACCATTTCTACGTACCGACACTCCTCCGTGCCTCGGAAAGCACGTTAAGCTGTTGGTCGTGGCTGTCATTCGTGGATCTTTGACAGTCATAACGGGTCGTCAGAAGCCTGAAAGTCTAACAACCAGTCTTACCAAGGGGTATGTCTTACTAGGTAATACGACCTAGTTACTGGGTTTTGGAGGTCAGATAGGCAGTCGTTTCATGTAAAATACTAGTATTCAGCTGCATCCGGTTAGACTGGAAGCCGACCCCAACATAGTTGGGAAAATGCTAGGCAGATTGTTTGATTTGTTCAAGCCACTGATCCGAACTTTCAATTAAATTTTATCAGAAAAATTAAAAAATCCTACTGCATTTAATAGTTGCTATTGTAAAAACATTGTTAAGAGAAAAAAACATTAGTGATAAGAGAGCTGCTAACGTTATATTGAATAAACAACGTCTAGGCAGGTACAGTCGTACAAAGAGAAACATTAATAATAAAAAAATACAAAACGACTTCTCAAGGCAACTATATAACTCTTTAAGTCATCACTCAATATCCAAATTTTTTATTTGCTCTAAATGCAGTAGGTAATCATTTTGCCATAATAATAAGGTAGTTTCCTAGGTAAAAAAAAGAAATTCTATTTAGTCCGTCTTTCAGATAATAAAAAAATTAAAGACACGTATTTTTTGCTTTATCATATTAATCAAAAGAAACTTAGAAAACACGCATTAAAGTTGGAGAGTGGGGGCTCGCTACGTCACAACGCAGTATAAAATCTAGCAAGCGTGACGTCATACCACATTTTAACCCAATGTATCGCCGTAATCTTTTGATTACGTCAAAAAAAAAAATACGTGTTCAATATTTTTTTATTATCTGAAAGACGGACTAAAGAAAAATTTGGACACAGGCCTATTGTCATGCAAATGTCAGTGAACAAGACGCTCATTTCAATAATTTTATTTTAGTATACCTATGTTAATTTTAACTATAGCAGATCTAAAACTGAAACCTGATAACAAAAAAACAACGGCGTAAATCATACAATTAGCATAGACGAATTACAAATAAATTTTGTTGAAGAATACATACATATATCTGGGACAGCTAATGACGCCAAAAACACCATAAATAAAGAAATTGAGTGGTTACCCAGTGGTACCCAAGAAACAGCCAAAAAAAGAAAGGTAGACTACAGAAAAGGTGGGATGATGACATCAGAGAGGTCGCTGGAACGACATGGGGCAGTGGCCCGAGAGACAGGAATGGAGAAATGAAATTAAATTGTTTATTCTGTAAATAGGATATCGGAATCACTTTTACACATCATATTAAAAAAAAAAAATAAGCTAGATGAGTTCGGCGTTTCCTATCTGACTACTCTGAGAAGAAAGGCCGAAACAAACTCAGAGGTCGCCCAGACATAATCTTGGTCAGGCCATATAAGGACCATGTAGATTAGTGTCTGAAAAGGTCTTTTGAGGAAAGAACCACACAAATCGCGAGGTTTTTGCTGAAAATCAGCGCCATAACCGTAGGTTCGTCCGAAGTTGTGGCATTTCGCTGAGCAATGACCTATTCTTGCACAGATGCGACGCACAGATTAATTGTTCTTGTTAATGTTGTTTGCTTGTTACAATTTTTTTATTTTATTATTTCACTCAGCTATCGGCATTTTGTTTATGTTTTGATTGTTTGTTGTTTTCATTTGCTAATAATGCAAACAAAACTGTAAATTTTCTTTGGTATCTGGCCTTGACATAAGCAATAGACAAAATTTTTCGAACTTTTTATTAGTTTTCGAATATTGGATACGAGGCTTTTGGCTTTTGGTGAATGTGTATTTTATGTAATTTTTTTTTGTATAGTTTGCGTTTATTTTGTGCAGAATAAACAATTTTTCTTTTTTTTCTTTCTTCTTTCATTTGAGTGGACCGGTCCAGTCAGTGCATGCATTTATCAGTAATCGTGGAGCTCAACTCAGAACTTAAGAAACTCAACTCAGAAGCCTATGCCGACTGGCAAACGGACATACAAAATTTAAACAAACGCCAAATACGATACTGAAGACTACACTTGGTTAGTCCAACTCATCATCATCATCTGCCTAGCCTTTTCCCAACTATGTTGGGGTCGGCTTCCAGTCTAACCGGACGCAGCTGAATACCAGTATTTTACATGGAGCGACTGCCTATCTGACCTCCACAACCCAGTAACTGGGTAATACGATACCCCTTGGTAAGACTGGTTGTCAGACTTTCGGGCTTCTGACGACCCGTAACGGCTGTCAAAAATCCACGAATGACAGCCGGGACCAACGGCTTAACGTGCTTTCCGAGGCACGGAGGAGTCTCGGTATGTAAAGATGGTCACCCATCCACTGACCAACCCTGGCAAGCGTAGCTTAACCTGATGGATCGACCAGTGCGGCTGTTATTACTTAGCACGTGCTGTTAGTCCAACTAAAAAGGCTAATAATAAAAAAAGATTGCTTCACCAGCAGTGAAAATGAAGATGGCTGTAGTTAAAAAATAAAGATTTTTATCTGTTTTTTTTTTTTGCTGACTGTACACACTGCGAAGATCGCCCTTTAATCCACAAAAAAGGTGAAAACAAAGCGTAAACAAAATAGTAATTTATCACTAAGATTCACATTCACTAAGGTTAATTCAACTTTCAATACTTCTGGAAAGGTTAAATTGATAAAACGAAAGTATATAAACGGGTAATTTTCTTTCTCGATATTAGTACATTTGTGGTCCTACAAAGCTAACAAAATGGCACCGGTTTACCAGCTGAAGTTCTTCGATTTTATGGGAGTTGCTGAGCCCATTAGGTACTTGTTTGCCTATGGTGGTATTAGCTACAAGAATGTGGTGATCAAGAAGGACGCCGACTGGCCTGAAGTGCAGAAATGTAAGTTTAACCTACTTTTTAAACGACTTCCAAAAAGGAGAAGGTTATATGTTCCTAGCGTATGTTTGTTTTATTAATATTTTTATTTTTATTATTTATGTCCGCCGTTTTCTCCGTCAATTGTTGACCGATTTTGAAAATTTTTGTTTTTGTTTGAAAGGGTCCCATATAAATTTTATTAACTTTGCTTGGATAGTTTTTGAATTAGCTTCAATAATACGTATTTTTTTCCCACTTAGTATGTGGATGTCACTGTTATTTACATAGCAGGTAGTGATATTCGAATTTGTGTGGAGTAGGTACCACAACTAAAAAGTGAAAATTAAAAACGTTTTGTCTTTGGTTTTGAAATTTCGTTTTTTGCCACCGACTTCCGAAATGAAAGTTATTTTTAACCGACTTCTAAAAGGAGGAGGTTCTCAATTCGATTGTATGTTTTTTTTTTTTTGTATGTTTGTTACGCGATTACTCCGTCAATTATGAATTGATTTTAATGATTCTTTTTTTGTTTGGTAGATCATACTTCAGAGGTGGTCCCATATAAATTTTATTAACTTTGCTTGGGTAGTTTTTGAGTTAGCTTCAATAATACGTATTTTTTCGTCACTTAGTATGTGGATGATATGATAACTTCCTGTCACTGTTATTTACGTAGCAGGTATTGGTATTCGAATTTGTGTGGGGTAAGTGTATCACAACTAAAAAGTGAAAAATAAAAACTTTTACAAAAAATAAAACAACCGACTTCAAAAAAACACTACAAAGTGAAAATTAATTTCGGAAGTCGGTGACAAAGAACGAAAATTCAAAACCAAAGACACCGACTTCCGCAATTAAAGTTATTTTTCACTTTGTAGTGTTTTTTGGAAGTCGGTTGTTTTTTACCATAGCATTTTTTTTTCCTTTTAAGTCGGTGACAAAGAACGAAAATTCAAAACCAAAGACACCGACTTCCGCAATTAAAGTTATTTTTCACTTTGTAGTGTTTTTTGGAAGTCGGTTGTTTTTTACCATAGCATTTTTTTTTCCTTTTCATGATTTTTATACAACAGTAATATCGTCTGAGAAACTAATAAAGCATCAGATTATTTTACAACGCTATAGATAGTACCAGTATAGAGGAGCTTGTGGCCAGTCGTGGCTAAATAATAACAGCCGCACATCCGTCGATCCATCAGGTTAAGCTACGCTTGCCGGAGTTGATCTGTGGATGGGTAACCATCTTTACATACCGAGACTCCTCCGTGCCTCGGAAAGCACGTTAAGCCATTGGTCCCGGCTGTCATTCGAGGATCTTTGACAGTCGTCAGAAGTCCGAAAGTCTGACTACCCGTCTTACCAAGGGGTATCATATTACTCAGTTACTGGGTTGTGGGGGTCAGATAGGTAGTCGCTCCATATAAAATCATCCGGTTAGACTGGAAACCGACTCCAACATAGTTGGGAAAAGGCTAGGCAGATTGCTATAGATAGTGCCATCCACGAAGACGCGCCCCACTCCGCTCCGCTCCGTACTAAAGTACAGCTTACAGTACAGTAATCGTGGAGTAGGGCGCGTCTTCGTGGATGGCACTATCTGTACACGGTACCTTTGGCGAGTGCCCAAAATCAAAACTAATGCCACGCTACGCCGCCATCTTGTCTATTCAATAAAATTTCTGTGACAATGGGAAAGGTCGGTCAAAGTTAATTGTAGATGGCGTGACCATAGCGCGGTCCCTACGGCCCACAATAGATTTTAATATTTCGTCGATTCATTCCATTTTTTGTTCATGAGTTTGATTTTATTTCACTATTTCGTTATTTTCGGTGTCTGAATTTAAAACCTTGATTATTTCCTCGTAATCGCTTTCTTCAAAATGCTTACGACATAATCTCGAACACTGTTTAATAGCTTTAAGCCACAACCTTGTAATTTTAGGATCTTTCGGAAAATGGTGGACTCCAATTGCGGAGTATTAAGGAACACAACAACGAGTCATTTTCACAAAAAATAAATAAAACCCCCTCACGCCTTTTATTGTTAGCTTTTTTGGGAACTAGTTATGACAGCGCCATTTTGACAGTTGCCTTCCCCATTTCATAAACGTTTACCAACAACACCCCCCTCTCGATGTAATTCAAGCGCAAGTGTTTCTATGTATGACCAAAGGTTCAAGCACACACGTCAGTCACATCAACGGCACCGATCAGTCACGTTACTTTCAGGGACGTGTGTCAACAGATACTCAGTCAGTCAGTCATAGCAAGGCTATATACATAGCTATATCCATGTTTCGTTCGTAGTCCCCCCGGACTCTTGCTCGTTGAAGCGCCAGCCCGAAGCTGAGCCTGTAGCTTTAAACCCCCCGATTAATAATAATTACCCACTTGTGATCCAGCCTGTCCCATCTTGCTGTCCTCCCCCAAGCGACGCCCTAAGCCGAAGTTCGAACCCTGCAGGGGGTGCCCTTAGCGAGCGTTCGCCTAGTATATAACTTATTTTACGCCCTGGCTGGAGGCTTTAAGTAAGTAGCTTAAGGCAGCCAAAGGACAGCCCGGTTAAGTAGTTACGATCCTCAGAGGTCAACAACGAGATGCCAATTTAATAAAAAATCGTTCCACGCAATACGAGTTTTGACTTACCGGTGACGCGACGTCGACTGATATGCGCCAGTAGTGACGTGACGGATGTGTGTAGCCAACGTCCTACAACTTCTACGTAACTATATTTTTTGACATGACTGATCAGCGACTTGACGTTGATGTGACTGATGTGTGTGCATGAACCTTAATAAACACCAACGTAATCATCTATACTCCGTTTGAAATAAGATTAGACATTTAACTAAACCTTTTTTACAGTCCGTTCAACCGATTTTGACTTCTATTGCGTTGGTGGCATGACAATTGACAGCTGCAATAAACAGTTGGTATTGTAACCACTTTTTTTTTGCTTTTTTGCCATCCTTATGCCTACGGTAAAGAAGTCAAAATCGGTTGAACGGACTGTAAAAAAGGTTTGTTTAAATGTCTAATCTTATTTCAAACGGAGTATAGGTATAAGTAAAGGAGTAATAATGTAAATAATATCATAATAATTTCCATTGTTAATACAAACAAAAACTGATTTATTGAAGTGAATTGAATTAAGTGTTTGTTGAATGACTGAATTACTCTTATACCACGATAAAAAGTCTTAATTTGGCTTTATAATGTTTCATAATTGTTTCAATTTAAGGTCATGGGCCCTGATTATAATCACGTTAGTTATCTAGAAATAAATCTTTAATTCAAAACGTCGCTTCTTAACAACTGCTGCGATTCTTTATTTTATGAATTATAACTATCATTGGTTCATTACGTAGGTCTGTCTTCTGACTTACAGCGCTACAAGGTTATTTTGATGCATAGCCAAAATCGGAACAGCCGCCATCTTGTTTTTTAAATACATTTCAAATGACATTTCACAAAGCACACTGCACAAATGTTTACTAACAGCGCCTCCATTTTAGTCGACATAATGAGGAACACAGAATAAAAATCCTATCTCCATTGATTTTCAGCTGTTCCATTCGGCAAGCTGCCAGTTTTGGAAGTAGATAAGAAGGTGCTCTACCAGTCTGTGGCCATCAGTCGTTACCTCGGAAAGCTGGTGGGGTTAGTTCCTAATGATGACTTGGAAGCAGCTGAGCTTGATGCCATTGCGTTGACCGTCTTCGATTTTGGAGCAAGTAAGTTTTGATTCCTTATTTATACTGAGTGAGAGAGAAGTATGAAAGAGGAAGAGATGTAGCGACGAGCCTAAATAAATTTTAATTCTTGAAAGCAAAAGAATGATTAATTCTTTCTGTCTTTTTTCTTTTTCGTGTGTCAGAGTTTTTATGCCGCCCATGGGCTTGGCTTTCCTGCCTTTGAAAAATATATCTTAGGCATGCCGGTTCCCTCACGATTTTTTTCTTTACCGTTTTTGAAGCAAGTGATAATTATATTACACGCACACGAATCCGAAAAGTCAGAGGTGTGTACCTTGGGTTCCAACTCGAGACCTATGCCTTGGCAGTCACACCACTAGACTATCACTGCTTATAAACCATAAATATGAATTCTTTAAATCTACATGATGCTGACAATTATGTCAGAGAGAGCAGTCATGGCCCAGTAGTAACGGCCGCGACTTATTTACGATGTACAACAATAATAAAACGTCTACGTATGTATCTATGACATCGCGGGTAGAACCAGGATCGCCCGGTTGTCACCACTGTGTGGATCGCCTGGAGAACACGGTGGAGCATACAGTGAAGGTCTGCCCGGATTGGGCGGAGCATCGCCGTGTCCTCGTTCGGCGTCGGTGATATCTCGCGTCTAGCCCTGGTCCAGGCCATGGTCCAGAGCGGGATGGCATGGAAGGCCGTCAGCTCCTTCTGCGAAGCATTAATGCTTGCAAAGGAGGAGGTGGAACACATGAGGGATAGGCAAATTTTGCGCCCTCGAGCCCCTAACCACCGCAGAAGACGCCCTAGGCGTCGGGAATCACAGGCTGATTCCCGGCCACCGTAGGCGTGGATTTGCGGACGGTGAGCAATGCGTAGCTCGCCGTCCAATAAGGACCAGGCCCAGGTCGACGACGCGTTGTGTTCCACACGTGCCTCAAACAGATGTCAGCACAACTGAAGGCGTCCGCTAGGGCCGATGCCTGCCGGGCTTGCCGGTTTGTCCGAAAGGGTTACCGTGACCCCTGGCAACATACAGGCAACTGAAGGAACACGGGTGGGTTTTAGTCAGTAAAAGTCTGACACGCTCTCCCGCTCCGCCCAGAGCGAGAGAAGTTATTTGATAATTTCCCACCCAAAAAAAAAGGGTAGAACCAGGATGAAGTAGGCACAGGAGCATATAAATTGGCACAATCAAAAAGAGTAGGCCTATGCTCAGCAGTGAATGAAGTTAGGCTGTGAATGATGATGATGATGGTCTCGCCATAGAATCCAGGCATAACTTGCATTAAAATATGATCTAAACTGGTATTAACCTTTACAGAGGTCTACGAATGGTACCACGAGGATAACAAGGAGAGGAAGCCACACTTGTTGAAGGAGTTGGAGGAGGTGGTGTGCCCGAGGTACCTCCGTGACTTCGAGGAGATCGTTCAGAAGAAGGGAAGCTACTTCGGTGGCCAGGTTGGTACTATTTGTACTACTATGTTTGTTTGTTTGATGTTTTTAATGTCCCTCGGCAAACCTCGTGTTTCGTAAGTCGTCGAATTTCTATCAGTTGCCCTTTGCACTTGGTACAGACCGGACGCTCTCAATCAACTTGGAAGTATATAGAGTTGTTAATACTCTTTTAACTTAATATAAATTATTTTAAAAATGGTAAGGAAAGCTGCTAAAGTCAAAGGCACGACAGATAGGAAAATAGTTTTACAGCTCTATATAGTTCACATGAAAATCAAAACAAAACAACAATAAAGTACTTAGTTCTGGATTCAAATTATTATACAAAATAAATCTAATAATTGATGGACATAGAAATTAGCATTCGTTTGTATCGGAAATGCGATAATTTCCGAGGGATATTTAAAAAATAGAAATACTGTAATTATATCTTAATCCTTTGAAACTGACTTAAACAATTCTTTTCTCTCCAGAAAATAAGCTGGGCCGACCTCTACTTCGTGGGCATCATCGAGTCGGTTGAAGGCATGTGGGGCTCCAAGATCCTGGACAAGCAGTACCCCTTGCTGCAGAGGATCTGGACACACGTCCATGAGATCCCAGCTATCGACACCTATGTCAGCAACCGACCCAACTACAAATATTAATGAAAATTGAATAAATATTTGAAGTTTTGAAAAGAATCGTTTGAATTTTTGAAGTCAGTCATGCAATGACACATTTAATTGACATGCAAATATTACAATAACAAGGTGCTAATTAATAATTATTATTCGATATACAGGGTGTTTGGCAGAACGTTGAACATACGAAAATGGTGGATAGGTGGGGTCATCTGCTACTTACTTAGCCCTAATTTATTTGGCCCTCGCGCCCTGGATATTAAAAATTTTTTTTTTGCTTTCTTCTAGTTTCACAACTTTCTTAACTTTAAAGTGTAATTTTTATTTAAAAAAATGGGTAAAACAGGTATATTTTTTTTTAATCTTTAATATTGGCAGATTCTTATAATAGAAAGATGTAAAAAATACTTAAATCCTAATTTAAACCTGCATTAAAAAATAAAGACCAGGGGCCCAAGGCCAAATAAATAGGGCTGTGTAAGTAGCAGATGACCCCACCTATCCACCATTTTCGTATGTTCAACGTTCTGCCAAACACCCTGTATATCTTAATTTTTCAATAGTTTACTTTAATCTATGTTTTCTGTTTGTACAAGAGCAACAGTAAAAGCAATAATATTATTGGTTAAATGGCGTAAGAGAATGATAAGTAAAAAATTAACTTTGAATATAATATGACTCCTGTGTTTAACGAAGAAGAACGCGGTAGGTACACATAGATACCTCCCCATAATACCTACACCCACAATTAATTCGTTGTCAAGCCTTTTCCAATAAGTCTTCGAACAGCATGTATTTTACTGGTAAACTCTTTATTGAAAATACAAAACTCTCACTGGCTGCTATACCTGCCTTGCCTTCAAAATACCATTCTTCTATGTACCATTTTTGTCAAACCCCCTTTTTTCCCCTATTCAGTCAACACCCAAGGACCACATCAAGAATTCGTCAACCCTTCAAGATTCAAGTCATAAAGTCTCACACACGATCAACCCACCACCATAAAAAATGGCGGAACATTTCATTCATTATTCGCAAGGTCCAGGTGTTAGGGTCAGTATATCGTCGACAATTACTTAGAAACGGCATTAGGAGTAACCAGTGAAACAGCCTGCAAGTAAACAGGATCCTTTTACTGCCATACCACTTAAGGGTTGTGGAGGAAAAGGCTGGTATTGGGGTCTGAGTTCCAGCGATTTTGAGTGAAATATTCCAGATTTATTAAAGCTTTGCTTGCGAAGATTGTGCGTTCAATGCTCGCCACACGCAGCTCAGTTCCGCTCTAGCTAGCTATGCTAGCTAGAGCGGAACTGAGCACACAATCCTAAAACTCCTTCCTATCTGTGGGAGCGCTTTTCCTACGCCCGTCCTTCTGATATGCCTTGCAGGTCGCATCTTATAAACCTCCTTAAGTCCCCTCCCCACTCAACCGATTCCTACTCCTACTCCTTCACTGTGCACGCGGTGCGGTTGTGGAATTTACTTCCGCCAGACATTTTTTTTTATCTTTATTTGTTTATTGAGGGTTTGATCAGTATGACCACGCCACCCTCATAGGGGCATTCTGTCGCTATCTACGCTTAATACCTAAGTTTACAATTTTGTATAATTTTTTGGCTGACCTGGACAAGGGAGCAGCCAATATACTGTTATACATGCCAACATTTGTATAATTAAAACCATTTTCTATTAAATAGCTACTCCTCTCAACCCCGTTCCGGACACATTCCGCTAAAATATGAGTAGTATCCTCTACCTTATCTCACTCAGAACAATTGGGCGAATCACTCTTTCTCATTAAAAAGGCGAAGCTATTCAACGGAACATGTCCCGAACGTAGTCTGAAAGCAGTAACTATCTCACTTCGATGCATATCTATACCCACAAACCAAGGAAGGCGGGAAAGACTGTGTTGAATGGTTCTATACCAAATTCCCCTACTTAGTGACCTCTCATCAAAGTATTCTTTCCATAATTGTAAACACTGGTCGCGAACTCGGTACAAGACGTCACTAAATAAGGGAAAACACTCAACAGATACTCCGTCTGTGATGGCCTCTTTTGCTAAACGATCTACTTCCTCGTTTCCATACAATCCAACATGGGATGGTACCCATTGAAGAACAATTCTTTTGTCTTGGACCTTACTAATCGAGTCTAAAATCTCATAGGCTATCGGTGCACCTCGACAATTCGAGGTGCATCGAGCCAGGTGTTGCAGAGCACTCCTAGAATCAGTCAGTATAACATAATTTCCTGATTCGAATGACTCAATGTATGAAATAGCTTCTGAGATCGCTAGCAGTTCAACGTACATTATTGAAATTTTAGCACGTGATCTAAACTTTATAGATGCTTTCGTTTGCGGATCAAAAACAGCCCATCCCGACTCGTTACCTTCCTGTGATCCATCAGTATAGACTGAGTAAAAATGTAAATAATTAGCCTTAAGATACTGATCACAAATTTCATGTATGTTGCTACATCTATACTGATGTTTCGGTTTGTCTATAACATCTATACAAGGTTTAACTACATTGGATAGGTCCACACTGCTAACCCATGTGTTCAAAGAAAATCTTTCCAATTGCTGTGATGCAAGTATAGGGTAGTCAATAAGAGACTCATGTACTGTCACTAATAGTGGTTTTTTTTTTCGCCTCCAATATAAACTCTGACATGACTCGGCAAGACTGCTTAACAAGAGAAATACTTTGCTACCCCGGAACGAATTCACCTTCAACCAATATTTGCCGGCTAAGAAGTACCTGCGTACATTTAAAGGTTGAAGGTGAAGTTCACACTCCATCACGTGTATTGCAGTAGTCCTCACAAAACTCCCAATAACGCGCATGCACTGATTTTGTATTCTGTCCAATTTAAGGCGCAGATATACGACTTCTAATGATTTTAAATTGGACACCACATCTAAACGACTAGTCTTACTTCTTTGAAAAAAATATATGTTGTACTAGACAGTTTTCTTCGTAATTTGATATACGAATAATTCAAATTATATTTTTATAACATAGTGTAATTAATTTGTAAAGTAATGTCTAACGCGGACAAAAAAACGATAATAACGCAAAATCAGGTGTATTTTCATGAAACTTTCACCATCTAAAAGGCAATTTAATTACACAAATTTTAGTATACAGTTTTTATTTGTATTGTGTTTGATAAATCAATGTGGGTTGTTTTTCGAATAAACTTGGTGCGCGTTAAAACCGGGGCTCTTGCGGGCGACGGGCGGCAGTGCATCGCTGACCACTGTCACGGGTAGACGCTAACGCTCGGAGCAATTTTATTCGCTTTTGAATTTCATGCCATAAATGTCTGGTAAATCCAAATTATTGAAAAAGAAATGCCTTACACTGGCAAAAAATAGATTACTGAAGTAAGTAACGTACCTATTTTAATCGAAATAAAATTATCATTAATCTCTATCGAAAGTTTGAATTATTTTGAATTGTAGTAACCACACTTTTATTTAATTTAAATAATTGTGTTATTTTTGTTTTAGGACAACACCAAATAAAAATTCTCTAGTCGTAAATTCAGAGACGAGGTTTTTTTGTAATTTTTTTGTAACCATACTACATCGTTGTAGGGACAGTCCGGATTAGAGTTTCAAAAAATATTTGAATGCTATTATTGACATACAAGTTGTGGGGGTGTTCTTGGTTCGTAAGTAGTATGACCTTGACTGCGGAGATGTAATTACTAGACTGTCCCAGAAGGAGGGTAATGTTTTTCGAGAGTATGTATGTATGTATGTATGTACTTATGTCTATTTCTTTGGCACGCTCTGTAGCCTAAACGGCTTGATGGATTGAAACATATGAGGTGTCGTTAGGTTCGTCTTAATAGTGGAAGTGACATAGGCTATTTAATATTTATATATTGCATCTGCAAATACAAAAAAAAGAGGGGTAGGTTTAAAAAAAAAAAACAACAAATAAAAGTTAGTAATGAGTCAATTCCAAATATACATATATCCATATTAATAAAACTAACACATAACATAAAATATAACATCACGCCTGTAATCCCCGAAGGGTTAGGCAGAGGTGTACCTATAGGACACCCACATTTCGCCAGTAAAATAAAACTAAAAAGTTTGAAATAAAACAAATTATAAAAAAAAAAACAAAAAACCCGACTGCAAAAACTCATAACTGAAAAGAGAAAAACAAGCATTATAATCTATAGAATTTTGATATCGCAGGCATTTGGACAAACAAAAGTTTCACCAAAATTTCAGGTTGGTTTTTGGTTTGCGCCTGCAATACCAAAATCCTATAGATTATAATATTTATAATGCTTGTTTTTCTCTTTTCAGTTATGAGTTTTTGCATTCGGGATTTTTGTTTTTTATTTTTATTTATTTTTTGTCCGTTTTGCGAACTTAGCCGACGTTCACATGGACGTAATAAAATCACGGCGGGATTTTATCGCGCACTAGATTTTCAACTCTCGGTGTTAAGCCGAGCGTTGACAATCCAACGCGCTGGGACGTACTCTCGTGCACGAAAAAAAAGCGCCGCTATTTTATTACGTCCGTGCAAACGTCGGCTTAAGTACATTGTGCACAACTATTTTCCTACTTTCGCCCATGCCTTTACTTTCATGCCGGTGCCTATATATTTTTTTTTTTTTTAAAAACGTTGCCCCACACTAGGAATTTCTCCTGTGTTGTGGGTGCGTTTACAAACATTTAAACTCACATACACAAACAGCCAGACCCGGAACAACTACTTGTAGGTCATACAAATATTTGTTCCGTGCGGGAATCGAACCCGCGACACGCAAGCGCAGCAGTCAATCGCTTAACCACTGCGCCAATCGTGCAGTCAAGTCTATTTAGTCTATTTAGAGTCTCAAGACTATTTTCAAGAGTTTCAAGTCTATTTAGATACATGTCGCAGAGTGATACCGCCTAGTTTGGAAGAAAAAAGTTTGATAGTTCCATAATTTACAACAAAAGGATTCCTTTTCAGTAAATGTTGTTTCAATCACTTAAGAAATGAAAAATAATTGAAATTTGTGAATTGTTTTTAGGGTTCCGTAGTAAACAAGGAACCCTTATAGTTTCGTCATGTCCGTCTGTCTGTCTGTCTGTCTATCTGTCCGCGGTCTAGCTCCGAGACCCTTAGTACTAGAAAGCTGTAATTTGGCATAAGTATACATATTAATTATGCCGACAAAGTGGTAAAACAAAATTATGAAAAACATTTTTTTTAGGGTACCTCCCATACACGTAAAGTGATGATGTTTTTATTTTTATTTTTTTATCCCACCATGTGTGGTATCATTGGAAAGGTCCTTCAAAAACATTGTGAGTATGTTAAAATTATTTTTGAATTCAGAGATTCGTTTGCGAAATATTAAGCTTTAAGGTGAAAATATTTGTTAGAGTCAAGTGTCCCCCCCCCCCCCTGCCAGCTAAATGGTTGGTTTCACATATGTAAAAAAATTCACAACAGTAGCTTATTTAAAGAATTTAAAAGGAAAACTATCACAGCTGAGTAGGCTTTACAAGTTAACGAGTAATAATCGACCAACTTAGATTTGCGGTTGTAAAAACATGTTCTCCCATACAGAATGTATCGGAGAACATGTTTCTCAACCACAAAGTTAAGTTTGTTCTTGGGATAAATTCATTCCAACTACGGAACCCTACATTGTGCGTGGTCCGACATGCACTTGGCCGGTTTTTTTTTTCTTCTCTTTTCTATGGTTACACAGGTTGTCTACATCTCTTTTTATATACTTTCCTGTCGCAGGTATGCTGGAAGAGATTTCTTTAGAAAAAGCCACTGCTTTTTAAAGGAAAAGAAAAAATACGTACAAAGGCACTCCTTTGTACGTATTTTTTCTTTTCCTCTCTTCTTGTCTGTTTATATGTGTGTGCATAAATTTGGAAATATAAAAAAGAAATTACACTGATACATAAAACGAAACAACCTAAGAGTGAATTTGTACCTACATTATCTGTTGCAATAACAACAACAACAAATGATTAACGTATTATTATTACGTTAATATATTGTAAATTATGAAACCATTAAACTTTTTTGACCAATATTATATTAATCCATACCTAATCAAATATGTTATTTAAATTGGGCATTTAATTTAGATTAAAATACGCCTGACATCATATCATTTAAATGAATGGTTTAAAAGATATCACAGATTCAAAATTACGCGTTACTACATAAATAAGGTTGACGGCAACGCGGGCGCAGCGGTATTAGTCAATGACCTTTCCTCGGCTATTAGGTATGTAATCTCAGTAGTACGATCCCGTGGGATATTTTTCGACATCCACGCGGGCGAAGCCGCGAGCTAAAGCTAGTAAGAATATAATTTATATATATATATCACGCGGACGAAGCCGCTGGCGGAAGCTAGTGAAAAATAATTTAAGTAACCTTTCGAAGGATATTGGTGCCGATTCTCTTGTCACAAATGTCTCTAAACTGGACTAAAAATCACCAAAATTTAGTTTATTCCTGTCAAACGACGATTTCCCATTCTGAAATAGACTAAAGTGACACATCTTAACTATATTTTAGTTTGACAGCACTAAGATGGTACTGAGATATTAATTTAGTGAAAATGGCAATTTTGCTATTCTGAATTTGACGTTATTCATCTAAAATTTAGATTTTCTAACTAAATCTGACTATTTTTAATCGCGACTAAAAACGTGGGGAATAAAATTGGTAGTCATGACCTTTAAATTAACACCAACACCTCGACTTCAGATGCAAAAACAGTACTGATTTTATTTTTCTTTTGCTTGTATCTCGAAAACGTTTTATAAAGGGGGTCGAAATTTTTATTATTTTTGCGATTGGACACAATCGCAAAAATAATAAAAATTTCGACCCCCTTTATAAAACTCTTAAACCCATAACACTCTACATGTAGGTAATATTTTTTTTTTTATTTTTCATACAAAAAGTGAAAAATTCCATATAAAACACGTCGAGGCTGCCCCCCCTGCGTGCCTCCGGCTCTAAAAAGATTCACATGGTTGGGTTTCACGTGTGGAGTCGCGATTGTCAAATTCGATTTAGATGTGTCAAAATTATTTTTTAATTTAGAGAATTTATTTTGCAGAACAGCTTTGAGATTCTCATAGTCAAAAGTAAGGAATTTTAGTGATAGTTTAATTCGGTGTACAAGAGAATCGGCACCACTATTGATAATATTAGTTCGATTAAAATAGGCACGTTACTTACTCTGTAATCTATTTTTTGCTAGGCGTTTCTTTTTCAATGATTTCGATTTACCACCAATTTTTAGCACAAAACTTAAAAGCGAATAAAATTGCTCCGAGTAAGTATTAGCGATGCACTGCCGCTCGTGCCCACAAGAGGCCCGGCTTCAACGCGCACCAAGTTTATTCGAAAAACAACCCACCTTGATTTATCAAACACAATACAAATAAAAGCCGTTTAATAAAATTTGTATAGTTAAATTGTCTTCTAGATGGTGAAAGTTTCATGAAAATACATGAAAATAATAATTTCGAGAAATTTTCAACTCTCTACCTATTACTGTTCATGAGATTTAGCTCGCTGACAGACAGACGGACATTGGAGGCTTAGTAATAGGGTTCCGTTTGACACTCTTCCGGTACGGAACCCTAAAATTTTTACTTTACAAACTTGTAAGAGGTGCTTTAGACCATTGAACTGAATAACTTGCTATAGCAGCAACTTTGAAATCGCATTAAAAAAACAGCTGTCCCATACAGTTTAGAACACCTTATAAATATATATATAATTCACATGTTTTATTTGATCATGTTAAATCTTTGTAGATAAATAAATCCATTCTCCATTCCATGCTCCATTCGTTTCCCATGGACGCCAACTGCTACGATCTTTATATAGTTACCTATTCTATTTACTTCGTTTACGTTCATATTATCTGCTATCTAACCTTTTCGTAAATGATTAAGACTATTCTGTCTCATTTTGCAGTTCAACAACATTAATTGCGTTATTTACGTTGTTGAGCAGGTTTTTTTTCGAACTTATGAAGCAATGGATTGGCAATCTGTTTAAATGATTCAGATTGTGATTGATTGTTTATTATGCAATTAGGGTGCTGGTCATACACGCAGACAAACCACACATCTTTGTTTTATATTTTTGTCATCTTCTGTTAATATTTTAAGTAGGTATGTCCTATTCATGTATGGACACATTTATTATTTACGTAAATATAATAAACCAACTTATTAAATATTAAAATAATATGATAACAATCTTAAATTATTATCAGAATATTAGCTTACTTATTAACAATATATTGAAAAAAAAATTGGTAGGTGATCTAAAATCAGACAGGATAGTCCTCACTATCTGAAACGTATGGTTACCCTACGAAATTACGTGCGTACAGTTGCGGGGTCGCGGGTAGGTGACGCGTGGCTCCGCCCACTCGCTCGAGGTCGCTGTCACTTATTGTCGTCTTAACTAAGTTACTCTTGTACCCGCTATCATATAAAAAGTTGCCATAGTCCAATCTCGAACGAATAATAGAAACATATAATAGCCTCAAGTAATATGGATGTACGCCCCGCCCCACCCAGACCCAGCAAGAACTTGAAAGATTCTCAAAGATTTTAAACATTTTCCGGATAGTTCTCCAATATGTTTTTTCCACCTAAGCGAGCGGTCTAGCCACAAACCTAAGTACTTTATATTATCTACTACTTGAAGCGATTTTTCATTTACTAACAGATTAATACATTCTCTTTTATATCCTCTCTTAAAAACACATACTTTACTCTTTGAAGATGAAATTTCTAAACCTATGTTTGAGAGCAATTTAATTAAAATATTTAATGAATTTTGTAAAAGATTAACTATTTCTTGTATGTTTTTATTTACTGAATAAAGCACAAAATCGTCCGCGTACTGAGATATCAAAACTCCACTGCTCATAATACGTGCACAGATATTTGAAGTTA
Organism: Agrochola lychnidis; assembly: GCA_963680765.1. Lineage (NCBI taxonomy): Eukaryota > Metazoa > Arthropoda > Insecta > Lepidoptera > Noctuidae > Agrochola > Agrochola lychnidis. Next base: position 7,026,512 of record OY796847.1, read on the forward strand.
CTATATTAAATAACAACGGTGACAAAGGGTCACCTTGGGCTAATCCACGGCCAGTAGTTCGACACATGTAAACATTATCTATTAAAACCTTCAATCTTCTTTCTTTTAAAAAATACCATAAATATTGACATATTTTAGATCCCACCCCAATTAGATCCATTGTTCGCAATAATGAAAGGACATCTACGTTATTATATGCATTATCTATGTCTAAAAAACATCCTATTGTCGTCTTATTTTCCGTAAAACCAGTTTGAATATGAGAAACTAAATTAACTAGATTGTCCATTGTAGATCGACTTTTTCTAAACCCCGTAGTATATGGCGATAAGATATTATTTTTTTCGATGAACCATTCTATTCGATTATTCAAAATACTGTGGAATATTTTACACAAACACGACAACATTGATATCGGTCTGAGTGAAGACTGAGACTGCGGATCGCGCCCAGGCTTAGGTATTGGAATGACTGCGATGTCCCGCCACTGAATGGGTACAAAACCGGTTGACAGAGAACCATTATACAGCGATAACAAAATAGATTTGCCGTTCTCAGGTAGGTATTTAATCATCGAGTACGAAATATTATCACAACCGGGAGACGTGTCCTTAGAGCGAATACAACAATTAAGTTCCTGTTTCGTGATTGGCGTCTCTAATTTTGAATTATGAGATACAAATGACAGGTCGTGAGGAGATGCATAATCGGGAGTTAGGCTACGAAGTAGATTATTGGCTCGTTGAGCATCAATATGCTGTCTAGTACTTCTGCGTCCTTTAAACCATCTCATTTTATGCCACATCTGACTCTGAGAAGTTGTTCCGTCTAATGATGTGCAGAGATCCTTCCAACCGTTATCCCTTGCTTTGCGTACTAACTTTTGTGACTCACCTATTTTTTTATTGAGAAGCGATAGGTTATTCGGTGATGGATTACGTCTAAAGGTTGAAAGGGCCAATCTACGTTTTGCAACTGATCTGGATAGGTCTGCATTCCAGTAGGGTTTGGGCCTAAAGACGTTAACAGGGTCCATATTGAATTTGATATAAGGAATATGAACGTCTGCTGCTAAATTTAAAAACTCAATAAACTTATCATATTCGGCCTGAAGATTGCCTGACTGCTCAAATTTAAGAAATAATTTTTCAAGTAAGCTTTTGTAACCATCCCAATCCGCATTTTTAAAATTCCGGCGATAAGTATTTCTAGGTATAACATTGAAATTGGTCGTTATATTAATCATTAAGTGATCACTTCCAAGGGTTTCGTTCATAATGTTCCAGTTAAATGTCAAAGCTAAATCAGAGGAGACTAACGTTATATCGGGCGCCGACTGTTGAAGTTGGTTATTAACTAACCTAACACGGGTGGATTTGCCGTCATTCAGGGTTACAAAACCGTTATCTAAGATAGCATCACAGATTTGAGTTCCTCTTGAATCGGTCTTGTAAGACCAATTGGTGTGGTGCCCGTTAAAATCCCCTACAACAACACTTTTTTTGTTAACTAAAGAAAAAACTGAATCCCAATCTTGTTGGTTGGTACGCACAGATGGTGCACAATACACAGCAATAATATGTTCGATTTCACTACAATTGACTACTTTAACACACAAAAGTTCAATACCCTGGTTTGAGGTTTGAACGTCACAACTACATGAATGAATCGACTTATGTACAAAGATAGCAACCCCACCATAACCATCATCCCTATCTTTGCGGTAAATATTATAATTTGTCAAATTGAGATGGCTATCAGGCTCTAACCAGGTTTCACTAACGGCGGCAATGTGGACTTTCTCCTGAGACAAAATATTTTCAAATGCAACTAACTTTGGCCTTAAACTCTGCGCGTTCCATTGGAGTATAGTCAATTTTACATTTTTAGTGTTATTATTCATGTTTTACGAAAAAAGAATTCTAACGTCTGTTTTATTATAGGCCAATCTGAAATATTATCTACCACAACTAAAATTATCCATTCGACGCAACACTTTATAATACTTGTAACCTTCGTTAAAATAGATGTATTTTTCAAAAATATGATTTCTTTCAGTCTTTTAATTAATTCTCCAAACTTCACTTCTCTTTCTCTTTTTTCTTCAACTTCTTCAATAAACACCTCCGGTTCATTGGTATCCTGTGGCTCTGGATTTAAAAAGAAATCATATTCAGATCGATTAGAAGCAGTTTCCTTACGTTTCCCTTGTTTCTTGGACGATGCTTGTGGTGCTTGTTTGTCCTGTTCCCCTTTGTGTATTTGTGCTTTTGTCCCTATGATTTCCACATAAGTTGCAGATTCACGGTGTAACGATGTCGTGTTTTCTACAAGCGGGGGTTTAGATCCTAACGCAGAGAACGGTTTGATAGACGATATCTTAGGGGCAACCTCTATTGGTGAACTTGGTGCTACATAAATAGTAAGGGCCTTTCTATATGTGCAATTAAACTCCGCCATAATGTCTCTTAATCTTTTTTCTTTGAGGAATGCTGGGCAACCTTTGTACAAAGCCATGTGTGCACCGTCACAATTGACACATTTAAATGACGTAGTATCGCAGTTACTATGTTTTTCTCCGCACTTCGGACAGACAACTTTGCTTGAAGGACACTTTTTAGTTGGATGACCTAACTTCCAGCACTGCGTACACTGTGATACAGGAAAGATGTATGGATCCACTTTAATTCTCAGACCATCCACAGATATATATGGTGGTAAAAAGGAACCCTTAAAGCATAAACGAACGGCTTCACTTCGTGTCCAGCCTTCTTTTTTATCATTACGTCGGTTAAGTCGAAATATTGACACTAATTTGGCTGGTTTAGGGCACGCGATTGTTTTTTGTATCTCCTCGTCGGTTAAATCTAAATCCACATCTCTGATAACACCATATGATAGACTCTTTTCCATAGCCCGTTGTATACGCCAGCCTTTCTCAAGAAATTGTTTACAGCTTTCTAATCTCTCTGCACTGATTTCAGTCTGCATATCGAGGCGGACTTTGTATGGGTTTATATATTTCACCCTTAGAATATCCGTAATGCCGTTATCTTTAAATAATCTGGCCAAAGCAAATTGTTTAGGCAATAGATCACTATGTGATATGTATATCTCTATTTTATCTATATCAAGCTTGTACTTCTTTTTTTCCTTTGCTTTCACCTCTGTCCATTCGCTATCATCATCATCTCCTTTCCTCTTCTCCGACCTAGTTTCGCCTTCCATTTGAATAGTATCTTCCTCTTGGTATTGTTTCCCTTCTAAATCTCGTACTACTAAATCACTCCACGGACTACTGCTCGGCATAATAGTCGCATCACAAGACGCATACACATGATCTTGCTTATTTCCATTCATCGCGTAGAATTAAAAACCATACATCGTTAGCGATTGCGCGCAGCGAGACAACCCAACGGTATATACATACACGAGGGAATAGCTACCGCGGCTGCGCGCAGGTGATAACAACAAAGTAATAGGTGCGCGCGCGACTTGAGTAATTAACATACGACCAACTCGCACGAACGCCGTATCGAGACTGCCGCCAGACATTAGGGACTGCCAAACTGTTGCAGTATTTAAAAGAAGAGTGAAAGAACACTACCTTTCCACTTCGTCATAGTTCCGTAGGTATTTATTTTGAATTTTATGTATATATATTTTTGTTAAATTATATTAGTGTTATTTATTTTAGAAGTATGTATGTTTGTATGTATGTGAGTAAGTATATTTTCATATTATTAGTTTTATTTCATTAAGTGAATTGTTTTGATTTTATGTATTTTACTTTCTCTTTACTCTTACACACGGTGTCTACATCTCTTTTTATCCTCTGTCCTATCGCAGGTATGCTGGAAGAGATTTAATTAGAAATAAGCATCACCTTTGTACGTATTTTTCTGTTTTTTTGTCTTGTCTGTGTATTATTTGTGTGTACATAAATGGTTAAATAAAGAAATTAATAAATATCTCCGCTCCAGTCTAGCCTGTACACATTTCCGCACAACTTTGGGCGACACATCCTAGCTGAACAACATCTCTTCTCGTGTCCACTTCGGACATCTCCGCACATGTCCGCTTTGTTGAAGTCCGGCCTTAAGTCCTGTGTACTAAATCATTCTAGATTCTAGACTCTAGAACGTTCAATAGCTCAATCATTCAATGAATTCTGCGTTGATTGAATGATTGCTCTTGAAGGTAAGAGACGTTATCAGGAAGATATAGATAACACCAATCAACAGTGGCCACATGTATATAGTAGGTCACTTGAAGAAACTCTTATGCGAAAACGATTGCACTCTACTTTTATGCATAGGCTTCGTTTGTTATGATTATGAGATAATTAATTCTCTTCTGCCAATTATTCACCATAGAAATTTTTGAATGGCAGTTAAGAGCGTTTATTCTGAAAGTGGGCAACGTCGCAAATAGATGTCAAATATTTCGCTGTTTTGATTAATTTGGCAATATTACTGTATGGAAATAAGAAATGTGGCTAACTAGCGAACTAGAATATTAATAATCAATTGCAATTATAACACTGAATTTGATGTTGGAACCGTTTTAGATATAAAAAAGGCATTTGAAATAAACTACTTTTTTACATCTAAAACTAAATATTCGGTGTTACGATATTAATTATTGCATTTCGTTATCAATTTTTAGTTCCTTAGTTAGCCACATTTCATAATTCCATACAGTAATATTGCCAAATTAATCAAAAAAGCGAAATATTTGACATCTATTTGCGACGTTGCCAACTTTTAGGATAAAGCCTCTTAATTATTGACTTTTGACATCGAACATATCCACGAAAGCACCTGATTCTTATGGTTGTCAACCAATGATTTTGTTCGTATCGATGGTTCATTTACAGCGATCGTTTTTAAGCCAGTATGTGAACATTTTCACTCCCCACAATCGCACAAGCGTATTGCCGCTGTCAGAGGCGCCTCACCCGAGGGTTGCGGCGACAACACAGAAAACCCTAGTAATTTACGGCACAGTAGTTGGTAGCGCCTAAGGAAGCGGTTTATTATCGCCCAGAGAGTGAGAGTTCGCAGAACCTCTCCATCAGACGTTTTATGTGCAGTCAACTTGTTTATTTATTGAAATGCTTATAGCACTGCCGCTCATGGTTTTCACATGTATCTTCTTTATGCCATCGCTAGCTTTGGCCCGCGGCTTCGCCCCCGTGGATGTCGGAAATTATCCCACGAGAACGTACTATTGAGATAAAAAGTATCCTATATGTTAATCCAGGCTATATACTAACTGTAAGCCAAATTTCATCCAAATCCGTTTAGCCGTTTTTACGTGATTGAGTAACAAACACACAAACACACAAGCTCACAAACTTTCACATTCATAATATTATAAGGACTAGCGACCTCTCCTTCGCACGGTTTTTTAGACTTGACAAAAATATGGAGATTTCTTTATTATGTGTTAGTTTAATATTAATGTTTTATACACATAAACCTTCCGGAATCAATTCTCTAAATGATGATGAAAATCCCATCAAAATACGTTACGTAACCGCCCCCGAAACTCCCTGCATACTAAATTTCCTGAAAATCATTGGAGCCGTTTCCGAGATTCAGGTTATAAATATACTTATTACATATAAACACAAGAATTGCTCGTTTAAAGGTATTAGATTAAAAAAAAACAACCGACTTCAAAAAAAAAACACTACAAAGTGAAAAATAACTTTAATTTCGGAAGTCGGTGTCTTTGGTTTTCAATTTTCGTTCTTTGGCACCGACTTCCGAAATTAAAGTTATTTTTCACTTTGTAGTGTTTTTTTTTTGAAGTCGCTTGTTTTTTTTTTTGTAAAAGTTTTTATTTTTCACTTTTTAGTTGTGGTACCTACCCCACACAAATTCGAATACCACTACCTGCTATGTAAATAACAGTGACAGGAAGTTATCATAATATCATCCACATACTATGTGGGAAAAAATACGTATTATTGAAGCTAACTCAAAAACTACCCAAGCAAAGTTAATAAAATTGATATGGGACCACCTCTGAAGTATGATCTACCAAACAAAAAAAGAATCATCAAAATCAATTCATAATTGGTGGAGTAATCGCGTAACAAACATACAAAAAAAAAAAAACAACATACAGTCGAATTGAGAACCTCCTCCTTTTGGAAGTCGGTTAAAAAGAGATATTCCCAGAAACTCCTTTGACCTTTGTGTGAAAGCAGTTTCTCGCAATAAAACAGTTCTAACAACGCATTCCTGTGAACTAATTTAATTAAATATGCTGGTCCTAAGTGGGTTCACGTTCACTTTGCAAAAGGTTTCACCGTTCGGTAACTAAACGTATTTCATGTTCTCCAATCGAAGGGATATCAAATTATCTATTAAGTACTGATTTTCGTGCTTTTCACTGGCCCACCCTTTTTTTTTTTTGGGTGAGTATTTATCAAACTCAAACTCAAAGCATTTATTTCAAATAAACCAATTACAGGTACTTTTGAATTGTCAAGGAGTCGGTCAGTCAGGAAAATGAAACTAGTTGCCTATTTCAAAGCGTAGTAGGTACCTATGGAGAAGAAAGGGCAAGAAACTCCACGGACACTCTTTTAAATCAAAATATTGTTACAAAATATTGGTTACATCATTCGTGTTGAAATTATACATGTGAGAACAATGTAGAAAGACATGCACGTTAAAAGCGTCCATAATAAAAATATAAAAACAAAAACAATTCAAAAATTTAAATAAATTAAAGTAAACCGTGGCAGCTAAGAGATGACCAGTCCCTACTGACGGCCCCCGTTCACGAACATGACGCATGGATCAGCACCATATAGCTCAACCATTCTGAAGGGAACTTAATGATCCAATACACACCCCACCATCAGCGAGACATTTGAGTGAGCATGACATACTCTCAGCCGCCACGGCACATTCAAGTCAATGAAAGACGTACCCAGTAAATGGTAGCTTTATGGAATGTACATGGTCACAGTGCTCACACATGTGATATGCAATTAAATTATACAATACAAAGAGATTGAATTTATACAAAGCAAAGATAGTTTTTACAATCTTCAGCAGCTGCAACAATACTTTCGAATGGACAATTACATAGTTTATGCGCCCTTGTGGTGCTGGACCAGCGCTGAGTATCAAATAACTTCTCCCGTTCTGGGCGGAGCGGGAGGGCATATCGGACTCTTACTGACTAAAACCCACCCGAGTTTCTTCAGTTGTCATGTTACCAGGGCCACGGTGTCCCTTTCGGACTTCCCCGCGACCCCGGCAGGATATATATCACCCATACAAACAGCACCATTCTTCAGACCCATACAATTAAAGATACATAAATAGTGTTCGATTGGGTCCAATAAATTTGTGGCCAGTCCTATATTCGGGAGGACTAATCACCATCTTGGCCGATAATAGGAAGGTCGTTAAAACAAATACCCTTGTTTATTAGGCCTATTATCGTAAGTAATTGGATAAGAAAACTGGGACTGTTAGGATTAGGAATTGTAATAACCGTTCGTTTATTTTTGTTTTTTTATTTTTTCATGGAATTATGTTTCTGGTGAAAGTAATAAAAGATTTCGTATACGCATTGAAAAATATTACCTCACTTTTGGCTTCTTTTAAATTCTTGCTGTTAAGGGTCGGATACGGGAAATCGTGTTATGGATTTTGATAAGTTTATGTAGAAAACTTAAAGTAGTAGCCACGAAAAAAAAACGTCTGGCTAGCTGAAGAGTTTTACTAGTCAGTGAAAAAATCGGATTTAGGATAAATCTTGTAGGTGATAGTTAAAAAAAAAAACGTGTGGCACTCGGGGACTGCCGCGGTAAAACTATTGCATAGCATTTGTAACCTCCATACTTCCTATTTGTCAACGCTACACTTAGGATGATGACGTGATGACATAAAACAAAAATAACGTTCCCATGACAACATCACGTTGTCATGGGAACCGTCATTACATGGTAAACGGAGTGGGGGGTGTTAGGTTTTTTTCGTTACGGAATTTCTTGATTCGGTCGCGGCGCTCAAAGCCCGCGATAAAAGCTATGCAATAGCTTAAAAAAAGTGGTACTCCGGGAGTGCCGACAGAAGTGAAAACTTGAACAAGATCGCCTTGGTGGAAGAAAAATACTTGTATAGAACATTAGTCCGTAACCTTATGTAAATAAAGAGCGCAATCGCGTTTACAAAACCTTTAAAGTAAAATACTTGCATAGAATATTGATCCGTAACGGTAATATAAATAAAAAGCACAATCGCGTTAACAAAAATTAGGTGTCGTTACAGTGTCGCGAAATCAATGGTTTAGTCCCATCTCAAAAATGTCCAACGCGCCTAAGTTTTCACTTCAAAAATGAATGTAACTAAAAACGTGCAAAACAACTGCCGTATTTTGATATATAAGGTCATGACTGAATTTATATATGCCTAGGTATTTTATGAGGTTTCAAAATAAACTAGAAGGGATTTATACAAAAAACCGCAAATAAATTATTCAAAACGCTACAGTGTACATAGTAACATACCATCCCAGTATACCAAAAATATCACCTCACGACACACCTACATCTCCATCACGGAAATACCGAGCATACTTTCCGTCATAGCAACACCTCAATACAGACTTTATATCTCCAACAAAAATGATCAAATATGCACCCTAAGCTTTCCCTATCTATTCCTCCCTCACTTAAAAACCCCAAACACGTTCACTTTAAAAGAAGTTTCCACACCATTGCTGATTTTGTACAGTAAAGTTGATCATCCATACGTTACAAGCCGGTAATGGACATGAAACAACATGTTTTTGTCACGTTTTGTATCAAGCTATCGGTGAATAAAGTGACATGACATGATGTTATCGATAATATGTGCTTTGAACCAAGCAACGCGGGGGTGACAGAGAAATTTTCAATGAAAAGCGTCAAGGACAATGTATTGTGGTAAACAGCATTGTTTATAGTGAGTGTCTGGACGCGCCATGAAAGGGTTACTTGTTGGCTGGCGTGATTGGCTCGCTTTGAAATCGCCATGCTTTTGATGATGTGCCTACTGTTTCGAATATACTATGTTATACACAAGACAATGTTACTGTGGAATATAACATGCTCGTTAAAAAGCACGGTTAACACAAGAATCTATCCTAAAACACTTACATATTGAAGATAACGGAAATATAAAATTTAAAATAATAAATTACTAATAATGACCAACACTTTAACAAATATCAAAGTCCAAACCTTACAAAAAACCTCTCTTCAACTACAGGTAAATACTTACCATGCTTACTGAAAAAAACAGTTACAAAAAACTACAAAACAAATAAAACTCTATATCTAAAAAATGTCCAAGAAATATGCGTATTACAGCATTACCCAGCTTTCCGGGTGTCGCATTTAAGCCATAAACTCTGCTTAAAACTTGCTACTGTTACTGGGGGAATACGGGGAACTAAAGGGGAATATGGGGAAGTCAGTGGACATCGTTTGGACCAAACCCTTTTATGTCACACGTTTAGCTGCGTTTTAAGCCCAGTGTTTGTGGGACGTTGGTTATGCGTTGAATGGGACTTTTATAAAAGTTCAATTTGTCTGGTTTGCTGAATTGGTCTTTGAGACCAAAGGAATCATTGAATCGTGAATCTTGGATTAGTAATACATTATTTTGGTAATAAATTCTAGTTTTGGTATCAATGTGTCAAAAATAACTCTAATTAACCTAGATTTTTGAAAATTTTGAATCTTGTTTGTCACTGAGTTGAGATATGCGACTTGAAATTGAACGTTTTGTAAGTTGGAGCAAAATAATCTGCTAGTTAGATTTTTGAAGTGAAAACTTCTTTAGGCGCGTTGGGCAATTTTGAGATGGCACTAACCATTGATTTCGCGACACTGTGACGACACTAGCTTTTGACTATTAAAAAGACATCAACGCGTTGATTACCGCGGTGCGTGGAGTAAAATATACCAACGCCTTGATTACCGCGGTGCTAATTTTTTTTTTAAGTTTTCACTTCTGTATACACTCCCGGAGTACAATTTTTTTTTTTTTTAACATGACCCATTTTAATTCCTAATAGCTAATAGCAACTCTACTTTGACAGTATTTAGATACAGGTAGGTGGTAACCCCTTGCCTTTAAATGAACCCTACCTGTTTATAACTTAAGAATGTTTGGTGCAGCAGGTCATAACCACATTCTATCAGGGCTTATTTTTATTTATTTAAAACTTCTTTAGGTGCATTGGGCATTTTTTAGATTGGACTAAACCATTGATTTCGCGACCTGTTACCGACACCGTGGAGTAAAAGACATCAACGCGTTGATTACCGCGGTGTGTGGACTAAAAGACATCAACGCATTGATTACCGCGGTGCGATATTTTTTCAAGTTTTCACTTCTGTCGTCACTCCCGGAGTTCCAATGTTATCTTTTTCTTTTTGTGTCAAAAAATGACACGTTTTCACGTCATGTGATACTACTACTTTTCGTGTGGTTAGTGACGAACCTGGTGTCAAAGTTTTAAAGTCGCCTATGGACCTCTGACTTGGCTTCACATGCCGTCGAGAAATATCTCTCAGACGACGAGGATGATGATGGACTTATCGCGAACCCGAACACGGCGTGTTGCCGAGCGAGCGCCGAGCGAGTCTGCGCTCAGCTGCTCTGCGTCATCCTGAGGATGCCTCGTTGAGAAGTGAAACACGTGTCGATTTCTTTCAGGAGTTTATGGCTCTTTAGAAATAGCTAAGCGTATCAGATTACTAAATGTATTCACGTCTATTGTATTTTCCTATCACAAAAAACACTCTTTATCACCTTTAAGACCAGTTAAGGATAACTGTACACTAAATAATCATGCCTATGACAACAAACAGGGACCGTCCATTACCAAATAATGAATGTTAGACTACCAACAGTACTAACACTGAAATGAAAAACTCCAGTCGGTACACATCTTATTTATGACGCAAAAAGACGCTATCATTCTTCTGAATATTTCGCAAAAACAAAGGAATGGGCTTGTTACATTTAAGTAGAAAATATGCGTAGTACGTCAAGTTCACAGAAGCCCACGTAGCTCCATTATTTTCGGATCTAAGTGGTCCAGTACCTATTCAGACTGTTGGTATGATCTATATATACATATAATAAAAAAGTAAAAAAACCGTGTCTGTACATTGAATATATAAAAAAAAAAATTGAGGGGGGTTTAGAAACAGTAATAGAGCAAGAATCCAAAAATAAATTTCTGTCTGTTTGTCTGTGTGTCTATTTGTCTGTTTGTTTGTACACGCTAATATTCGGAACTACTGAACGGATTTGAATGTTTTTTTTTTGTTGTATAGGTATTAAGTCTGGGCAACATATAGGCTATAATTTATTTTGGAAAATGGAACACCTGATGCAGAACCGCAACAGACCAGCTAAAGTATGAGATATAAAAATGGTGCCATAGCAAAAATTATTCCACGTGAAGAGCATTTTCTGCTGTGAGAATAAATTTGAAGATCTGAAACACCTGTTGTGGAACTCCAAAGCCCAGCGACACTATAACATATATGGGAATGACGTCTTAGCAAAAGTTGTTTAGTCTGATGGGCGTTTCCTGTTGACTTACAAAAATGAAAGATCTGGAACGTCTCGAATCGTCTCGCGCATCCCGTTGTTTTCCCGTCCCCGGGCTCTCAGAATTCGACATCAGACGTTTCAGATCTTCGATTTTGACGACCCTATTGTCGCTGGCATAGGCAATAGGATCCGCGTACGAAGTCGCGGGCAGAAGCTAGTTTTTAATAATACAGGAAGATAACCCTATAAAAAAAGTGCCAACAGAAGCGGAAACTTTAACAATTTTATTGTACAAGAAATACTTTTCGTTTTTAAAGTCGGTAAAAAAAAGGCAAATGTCAATCATGTCGTTGTCATGTCTAAATGTTTGGAATGTCATTAATCCCAAAGAAAATGTATCGCGCGTTGATGTCGTTTTAATGGTCAAAAGCTGATGTCGGTAACAGTGTCGCGAGTTCAAATATTTTTTCCTATCTCAAAAATGCCCAACGCGCCTAAAGAAGTTTTCACTTCAAAAATCTTAAGAGATCATAAAAATTTAGGTAAAGTAATGAAAAAAGTGAATATATCTGTTAAATTAACAAAATAAAGATAAGCTGTACCTACCATCGTTCAGTGTAAACATAAGATTTTCCAATGAGACTTTTCTACGCTTCTTATTTATTGATAAGAGAATTGATTGTACTGAGTGGCTATTTCCAAGACCTGCAAAAAGAGAACTTCAGTATCCTTTTTAGGCTCCGTGCACGAAAAAAACCCTTTTTCGTCAATAACTTTTCTAATTGTAAGAAAGCTTGAAATAATTGAAACATTCAGTCTGTGTAAGTATAAAAGTACAGTTTTCGTGGTGCTAAACCATTCGTGTCAGTCACAGCACCTATTAATAGTTGCATCACTTTTGCGCTCTCGAAAATATGGTTTATTTAGCCTTTGATTTACTTAATGAAGACATAGTATAATCATAAAATAACATTTTGATTTTATTTCAAGGATAGCTGAAGATTAATGTGTGATTTTTAAATTTCTTGATATGGTTTGCTAAATAATAAGAAAAAGTACATTACAGACAGGGTTTAAAAAAAATTGGTTATTTCAACATTTTTTTTCTGCTATATTTTATATGGAAGTAGAAAAAGTGGTTGATAAGTAGGCCATATAATGATGTTGACGATATTTTTTAATTTTCAAAATCAAAAGCAGTTTCTTTTAACGAAACAATCAAACGTCAGTCTCACGTCAATTTTTGGAAAACTTGTTGCGAATTTCAGTGATTTTTGACGAATCCTTAATTTATTTGAAAAATCCCTTTCCACTATCTACAAGACAAAGAATTTGACTTTTCAAATCCCAAATAATTTTGTTTAAATTCTGTTTCCCTTTCTCACAACTAATGAACAAAATTGATCAAAATCAGTCGATTTCGTGCATGGCCCCTTAAGAACGCGGTTTATAATTTTGTATGATTGCTACATTAACATGGACACAAATCAGGAAAACTATAATTCTGTAGGTTGAACAAATATTGGGTAACTTGGTCCCTCACTCTGAAACACAGCAGACAATCAATTTATTACCTACACACTACAGATTTATAGCATAACCACAGCGTCCACAGCTGTTCTTAGTCTACCTATAAATTAATAGCGAAGGGGTAAACTGCACCATTTACCCTACAATTAAATATCGACTACAAACACATTACACCACACACTACTTCAACATACATAGTAATTGTCGTAACGGTAACAGCGTAAAGGTCGTACACCTAACTCATATTTAATCAAGATTTATAACATTAAAACATGGGGAGTTATTGTTACCCCAAAATATTCGGTCGGGTCGACCCCGTGGTTTCGGTGACCTCGGCAGATGTTCACTTCGGGGTAAACTTGTCGCATGCCAAATTGCAGGGTTAATTATTTTAATGTAAAATGTTAAACAGGCTTTAGTTTATTTTGTGTGGGATTTTCCTTTAATCTTTTTTGAGGGCAAAAGATGGGAGTTATTTGGATAATTAAGCAATTTAATCTACATAGGTAATATTATCCGCATTACCAGCTTTAGCAGTCCACTGCTTGACATAGGCCGTTAAAATTGCACGGCATTTAGATCGATCTTCAGCCACTCGCTTCCATCCCGCGAAGCTTGTCGCTCCATTCATTTGAAGGCGTCTTCCTTATGGCCATACTTGGATGGCTTTTTTCATCTATGGATTACAAAATAGAATCAGCGAGCTCTATATTGGAATAACCGACATAGCCCGAAGAATTGCCAAACTTAAGTGGCAATGGGCAGGGCACATTGCTCGCAGAATAGATGGCCGATGAGGTCAAAAGGTTCTGAAGTGGCGACCACGTACCGGAAGACGTAGCGTTGGGAGGCCTCCCACAAGATGGACCGATGACCTCGTGAAGGCCGCAGGAATCCGCTGGATGCGGAAAGCACAGAATCGGTCGAAGTGGCGGTGCTTGGGGGAGGCCTATGTCTAGCAGTGGACGTCTTTCGGCTGAAATGACGATGATGATGATGATATTGGAATACTAGCCATAAATAGGTACAAAGTGAAACCAGTTTCGATTTCGGCCCCTCCTCAATCAAATAATATAGAACTTCCCTATCTGACTAGTCAAAAGTGTACCAACTAAATTCACAGCTTTTGTTAAACTATTGTGTCTGTTTCACGGACCATTGACTTGTAAAATATGCATCATTTATTTCATCAGTACATTCGTCTATACCTTCTGCTATCTGCCTTTACAAAAACAAGTTAAGACAAATTAGATCCTTACGAAACAACCAGCTCCATTTTTCTGAGTCAAAAACCTTTCTCAGAAAGTTAGAGGAAGGCTTATCTCAGATTTTAAACAAAGATTGACCCCTCCGCCACTTTTATAAGACGAAAACAAAGGCGACCTGCAAACGCCTAAAACGATTTCCATCCGCGGTAGATTTATAGCAAATTGCTCTCATCCTACCTCCAGGCGCTGTTTTATTTCAAATGAAGGGGATTTTTTTCCGTATAATATCAGGAGCGCCATATTCGTGGTGTTTCGGTTCCATTTTACGGTGGCTTTAATATTACGGAGATAATGGGGTTTATGATGTATTCCGTTTCGGTTAAGTAAACCGGTTGATTTTGTTCGAAAGGCTTGCATTTCCTTTTTATTCTTATTGACATAAAATTAGATGTTTATTATTTTCTACCTAACTAGTGAGAATATTGTAGGTACTCGTTTGACTGTCTCTAAAAGTCTTGTATCTACTTATTTATTCGAAGTACTTGCAAATACATACAATGTCAGAACACAAAAAACAAAATGAACACATAATAATATTTCCACCATTTTATTACGAAGACCGCCGGTGGTGGAAATGATAATAATAAAAAAAAAGTTTACGAGATCCCCTTGAAGTATTCTCTTAAATTTAGCCAATAAAACCTAGGGTGTAGGTATTACATAAATCATCGTCCTTCGTAACAATAAATGAAAAAGTGGAATCGGTGTGTTTGCACTATTTTAAAATGTAAGCTAGCAGCGAGTTTTTCAAATAATTATTATAATCGAGACCGATGGAAAACATGAGAATTGTTATTATAGTAACTTTGCTTTCCTAATTATTTAATTTAGTTTAGAGCGCCTCGCGCCTGTTAATCACAAATAGCAATAAGTTTGCACTGTGCGTATTGCGCAAGTAAACTCTCTAGGAGTGCAAATCTAGCCCATTTGTTAAGAGGTACTCATAATCTGATACTCTACATTACAAATCATTTGTGGATGAGGCGTAAACTACGAGATCAATATTGTATTGATCATTCGAAAGGAAATTCTATATTAGCTCAAATATTATTTGTTTTAACCCTTTCCCAGTTCTTCTTAAAAACATTTTAAACGCCTCTGTGGTCTGGTAAGACCACCTGTCTCGGACGGGTTCGATTCACAACGGAGGCAAAACTCTCTACTCGATTTGGTTGGTGGTAGGACTTGTTCTAGCTACCACTATCTTATCTAAGTCTATCTCCATAGCATAAATGTTAACAGCATTGTTGTGTTTCGGCAGCTAGAGGTAAGATAGCCAGTTCTTCTGTGGTTGAGGATTCCGGGAGAAGCTCGCGTTCACCTTCAGCCTGATCATCACTTAGGTACCATCACCGGGCCCATTTTACCTTCCTTTCCTCTACTTTATTGGTAATGAAACAAACCTTTTGGAGATTAAGCAAAGTTCAAAGTTTTCAGGTAAACATTTCACCTTGACGGTGGTGTGGTGGTGGTGAATAGTGGCGTATTTTAAGATTGTAAGATTGGGATTTGGGATTTCAAGAGCTCCCCAGTAGAGTTAAAAAAACCCATACCTAACAATGTTGACGATGATATCGTCGATATATAAATGTTTAAATAATAAAGTCAAAGTCAAATAATTTATTTCAATTAGGCACATAAAAGGCACTTTTTAACGTCAAAATTTACAAAAAATTGAATTGATTCTAGTCGCTCCTTCCAAAAGGTACTTTTCGTATGAAGAAGAATTGGCAAGAAACTCCACCGTTACTTAGCCGTTATTGTCCCACTACTGGGCAAAGGCCTCCCTACTCTCTTTCCACCTCTCTCTGTCTAGAGCTTCCACCGTTACTCTTTTAAAATGTTTTATGAAGCAATGACAGAAAAAAATATTAAATGATGGATACATGGTGTTCACATATTTACAAGCATTGTAAATGTACCTATATGATATTCCTAAAAAAATTACAAGTAATCACAGAATGTAAAATCAATGTTATAATAATTAATAATACAATTAAATTAGCAACCATTTTGATTTTGTCTAGACTCTAAATTGCCCTATGGAGCTAGACCAGCATGCTTCCACGCATTCTTATCTTGAATATAATCCTCTAATTTGTAATTATGCTTGTTTACAATGAGTATCTTTAAATATGAGTTTTAAATTTTCTTCTTCCCTTAATAAAACCCATAAGCTGCTAACTTACGCCCCGCCAAATACAAACGAGGTCAATGGGCTATGGCGCTGCTATGGGATAGGTAATTTGACATAAATCCATGGAGAGCTATCGACACGCCTTCCTCCTTCAAATGTATTGCCACTACTGGCAGGTATTAGTTCACAAAATTTATCACCTTTTTGGACAGCTAAATATTTGTGGAGCCGAGGTCTTGTTGACTCCACCTTCGATTTGTTGGCACTTTCACTCTATTAGTTTTAAATGAGGAGATTAAATGTAAACAGAGGTCTGAGTTATCTTGGCATTACATGTAGGTCATTATCATTAGTAAGTAAGAATGTTTTGAGTTGAGCTCCACTATTACTGACAAATGCTTGCACTGACTGCACTCAAATCTATGTGGTTCTTTCCTCAAAAGACCATTTCAGACACTAATCTACATGGTCCTCATATGGCCTGACCAAGATTATGTCTGTACTTTAAAAGAGACTGCGACCTCTGAGTTTGTTTCGGCCTTTCTTCTCAGAGTAGTGAGATTTGAAACGCCGACCTCATCTAACTTATATTTAATATTTTTTTAATATGACGTGTAAAAGTGATTCCGATTCCTATTTACAGAATAAAAATAAATAAATCATTTCATTTCAGATCAATTTGGTGTCATCTAGTTCTGATGAGAGTAGCTAGGTACAGTTAAGGTTCTCTCCATCCTGAATTAAATTCTTGTGTCTGTAAAAATGGTTGCAGTTTTCATTAAGAAATTCTCAGTGGTAGCGCATCCAAAATTTGTGCCAGTTATTTAATAGACTCGCCTCCAATTAAAACTGAACTTTTATCATTAATGGCGAACTTAATGTAGACACCAAAAGAACACACTGTGCAATTACATCAGAGTTACCTTTTATTAAAATGACATGTCGAGAAATTCGGCACGTTTTTAGGGTTCCGTTAAAAAACGGAACCCTTATAGATTCGTCATGTCTGTCTGTCTGTCTGTCTGTCCGTCCGTATGTCACAGCCACTTTTTTCCGAAACTATAAGAGCTATGCTGTTGAAATTTGATAAGTAGATGTATTCTGTGAACCGCATTAAGATTTTCACACAAAAATAGAAAAAAAACAAATAATTTTGGAGTTCCCCATACTTAGAACTGAAACTCAATTTTTTTTTATCATCAATCCCATACGTGTGGGGTATCTATGGATAGGTCTTCAAAAATGATATTGAGGTTTCTAATATCATTTTTTTCTAAACTGAATAGTTTGTGCGAGAGACACTTCCAAAGTGGTAAAATGTGTGTCCAGGGTGTACAGGGGGGGCCCTGTAACTTCTAAAATAAGAGAATGATAAAACTAAAAAAAATATATAATGTACATTACTATGTAAACTTCCACCGAAAATTGGTTTGAACGAGATCTAGCAAGTAGTTTTTTTTTTAATACGTCATAAATCGTAGACTTATCGTTACTTGCTGCTACGGAACCCTTCATGGGCGAGTACGACTCGCACTTGGCCGCTTTTTTTATTAGTAAGGGACACTTTTTACAAAAATCGATTTATTGCATAATATTGCTAATCTAATAAGTCCCCACCAAATACAATAAACACCAGCGTTGAAAATTCACTTATAAGCAGATATATTTAATCATCGAACCTAGTAAGTGCCCCATTCACTGCCCCGTGACCACTTTAAAACCTAGTAAGTTACTTTAACTATTTCAAAACCTGGACTTTTCAAAGGCTGACCCTATTTACGTTTTGACGCTCTCCTGTAAAATTTCGTTTTAAGTCCTTACTAGATTTTGAAATGGGGCAGCCGAATTCTCATCATTCTGGTTCTCATTAATAATGTCTCAAAAATCGGTAAAATGGTCTATAGATTAGCAGCAATTATTATGCTGCGGCCGCATCTGCGTCTGTCGTGACGGAGCAATGCATGCCTAAGCTTCGTATGTTTTGCTCGCTTAAAAGTTATCGCGCTAATTCGGTGGTCACATTGGCGTTAGCGCGCTAAAACCCTTTTATGTACCCGGGCGATAAGTGCTACGTAGCCCGAACTATCGCATTGAAAATGACTGATAATGTTTAGTCACATCTGCGTGTATCGTATCACTCTATAGAAGATATTGTATCCTATCAAGAATATCTTTTAACTCTTAACTACAGTAAAACAGAAGACCTATTAAAATCGCAATATACATGACCAACCACTCTATACACATATAAACACACCCCTACACACACTCACACACGCACGTACCACATCTTTTTTACACTAGAATTAAATTACATAATTGTACCCCTAAAAATAATTACTATTTACTTACCTGTAATTTTTGTATAATGGACGGATGGATGACCCCTGTAACACAGGTTCCACCTAGCATGGGGGTCATTGATCAAATTTCTGTGCACTTGTAAGTCTTAAGCTGTAAATGCTGCGCATAACTTTTTTGTAATTTACTTTTGGAAATAAATTATTTATTATTATTACTGTACGAAGCTTCGTCACGATAGACGCAGATGCGGCCGCAGCATTACAGTAACAACTAGAAAGCCATAGCTTTTGAACTATCTAGACAAAGACAACTCTAAAATATGGACATCACACATAATAATGGCCCCAACTTTATTCTAGTGTAAAACTACATAAAATCGACGAACAACATCAGGTGCCAAGCCTCATTATACCACACTAACCCGCGGTCCCGAGCTAAAAGTTCACCGGCTAAAGTTATGCAAAATATGACCCATCCACCGAAATTAACTGACAAAACTTTAAGCTTAGTTGATAATGTTTTAATGCCACGGTTTCAATATGGTGGAGTGGTTCAGTTTGGGATTGTGGACGTTACATTTGCACAAAAAAAAAAAAACAGTTGCACTCCGGGAGTGCCATCAGAAGTGAAAAAATGAAAAAGAATCGGCACCGTGGTAAACAACGCGTTGATGTCTTTTACTCCACGGTGTCGGTAAATTCCGTTACAGTGTCGCGAAATCAATGGTCCCATCTCAAAAATGCCCAACGAGCCTAAAGAAGTTTTTACTTTTAAAAAAAACAGTGGCACTCCGGGAGTGCCGACGGAAGTGAAAACTTGAACAATTTTATTGTGCAGGAAATACTTTTAATGAGGTGTCGGTAACAGTAACGGTAACAGTGTCGCGAGTTCAATTGTTTTTTCCCATCTCAAAAATGCCCAACGCGCCTAAAGAAGTTTTCACTTCAAAAAAATAATCTTATCACCTTATTGGCATTAAGCTCACTTAAGATCGCTAGAATCGCGCTTATAATTCTACAGCACTACATTGGAAGACCTCCTGTTTATGAAAGCCGAAAACATCCTACGGGGTAATTCACGCAATTACCCACATAAAAAACCGGCCAAGTGCGTGTCGGACCACGCACAATGAAGGGTTCCATAGTTGGGATGAATTTATCCCAAAAACAAACTTAACTTTGTAGTTAAAAAATATGTTCTCCCATACGGAATGTATGGGAAAACATGTTTTTGCAACTGCAAAGTTAAGTTGGTCGATTATTACTCGTTAACCTGTAAAGCCTGCTTAGCTGTGATAGTTTTCCTTTTAATTTCGTTATATCAGCTACTGTTGTGATTTTTTTCACACACCCAAAACCAACCATTTAGCCGGCAGGGGGGGGACACTTGACTCTTATAAAAATTAGCACTTTAAAGCTTAATATTTCGCAAACGAATCCCTGAATCCAAAAATGATTTTTACAAACTCACAATATTTTTGAAGGACCTTTCCAATGATATCCCTCACTATGGGGTAAAAAAATAAAAAAATAAACATTACCACTTTACGTGTATGAGAGGTACCCTAAAAAAAATGTTTTTCATAATTTTGTTTTACCAATTTGTCGGCGTAATTAATATGTATATCTATGCCAAATTACAACTTTCTAGTACTAAGGGTCTCGGAGTTAGACCGCAGACAGACAGACAGACAGACAGACAGACAGACCGACAGACAGACAGACAGACGGACATGACGAAACTATAAGGATTCCTTGTTTACTACGGAACCCTAAAAATTACAATTGATCGCAATGGGTTTTCATTTTGACAGTTCACACATGGTCATTGCGTTATTTACGTTGTTGAGCAGATGAATTTTTCCAACCTATGAATCAATGGATTAGCAATATCCATCAAAACTCTCGGGTTGTGATTGAACGTGTGTCACCCAATTAGAGCGCTGGTCACCCATGTCAGGGCAAGCATGACATTTTATGACACTACATGATAATTGGTATAACGTCAAAAAAAAAGTTTTTGTCCCACATGTAAAAATATGTATAAATATTACGGCGAAACATTGAGTTAAAATGTGCCATGACGTCACAACTATGTAGATTTTATACTTACTTGTGACGTAGCGATCCCCTCTCCCTAACTTTAATGCGTTTTATCCGATTATTTTTTTATTAATATGATAAAGCAAAAAATACGGTACGGATACGAGGAGCTCGTGGCTTAGTAATAACAGCCGCACGGGTCGATCCATCCGGTTAAGTTACGCTTGCCGGAGTTGGTCCGTGGATGGGCGACCATCTTCACATACAGAGACTCTTCCGTGCCTCGGAAAGCACGTTGAACCGTGGCTCCTGGCTGTAATTCGTGGATCTTGGATAGTCGTTACGGTTCGTGAGAAGCCCGAAAGTCTGATAACCAGTCTTACCGAGGGGTATCGTATTACCCAGTTACTGGGTTGTGGAGCTCAGATAGGCAGTCGCTCCATGTAAAATACTGGTATTCAGCTGCATCCGGTTAGACTGGAAGTCGACTCCAACATAGTTGGGAAAAGGCTAGGCAGATTGATTGATAAAGCAAAAAACTGAATATATTCATATTTGGACTTAACATCGATGAATCAGGTACATTAAGTTTAAGTTTATTTCATTTCATAATCAACAGGTTTTAACAAATACATTTTAGAGGCCTTTTTTTAAATATGGAGATACCTGTGCCAGAAGACCTCGCTCTTCCATTACTGTGTGTATAACATACAAAGCCTGTTAATAACAGAATTTTAACAAAGTAGGTACAATAACAAAACTAGAACTAGAGAATTTAAAAATAAAGATAAAGCAAAAAATACGTGTCTAATATTTTTGAAGTGAAAACTTTTATAGGCGCGTTGGACATTTTTGAGATGGGACGAAACCATTGATTTCGCGACACCATGACGACACCTAATTTTTGTAAACGCGATTGTGCTCTTTATTTATATTACGTTACGGATCAATGTTCTATGCAAGTATTTTTACTTTAAAGGTTTTGTGAACGCGATTGTGTTCTTTATTTATATTAAATTAAGGATCAATGTATTATGCAAATATTTTTACTTAAAAGTTTTGTAAACGCGATTATGCTCTTTATTTATATTATGTTACGGATCAATGTTCTATACAAGTGTTTTTACTTTAAAGATTTCGGAAATATAATTTTTTGTAAACGCGATTGTGCTCTTTATTTATATTACGTTGCGGATCAATATTCTATACAATTATTTTTCTTCCACCAAGGCGATCTTGTTCAAGTTTTCACTTCTGTCGGCACTCCCAGAGCGCCACCACTTTTTTTATTATTTGACTGGCGGATTAAATAGAATTTATTTTTCTTCATACTATTCTTTCAGCCAACCATGATCGGTTGGATGAAAGAATTTTATTTTCACTAACTATAAAGTATTTTAGGTTTCAGAAAGAATATGTCAGGAGCTGAGAGCTGCATGTTCAATACTTGTCACTTATACAGCTGAACATTGATGGTAGCGGCATTCGTGTAGCAGATATTATCGGCTAATAAAATAAGACAATGTATCGTCAACACGATAGAAGAAGATTTACGGATTAAACAAGGAGGTGTCTCTAATGTTTTGCATGCTTGCATATAACTTAGTCGTCCATACATGCAATCAGAAGTAGCATCCTATTCCTACGCCATTTGCGTGCCTCCAGCAACATTCAAACTCCTCATGTCGTCTTGAAATATCCTGTATGCGTGATTTATGAGTCCTGTCCAACATCGTGGAATACTAACGTTTACTCTAAATGCTTGCACGCTTGTCATACAATGTTGATACCATTTACATTTCTAGTCACACGAGCTCGTATTAAATGCCTCATGAAATTGGTATTAAGTGGCCAGACAGGTTAATAATCATAACATAAAAACACATAACATCACGCCTTGTTTCCCCGAAGGGTTGAGCAGAGGTGCACCTGTAGTAGGTACACCCACATTTCACCAGTTATGTTTAAGTCCCATGTAAAGGGCGAGCCTATTGCCATCAACCGGGCACAAATCCAGACTCCGGGCTGCTACTGAGAAATTCCAGATAGAATAACCCAATAACACTTTTTCCGACCCGGGAATCGTACCCAGGACCTCATGCTCAGCAGTAGCGCTTGCGACCACTAAAAAATAATCATGTTCTCTTTAATATAATAATAGGGCGACCATGGGTAGGACATAGGTACCCATAGGGCATGGGTGACCGAGCTCTGCTCTCTGGTGAAAATAGACAATGCTCATTTTTAATAGTATAGTTTAGTTCATACTAATTCTATGTATAGTACATACTAATTCCATGCAGCCATGATAGTAGGTACTTACTAATTCCACACTGCCATGATAGTAGGTAATTACTAATTCCATGCTGCCATGATAGTAGGTACTTACTAATTCCATGCTGCCATGTGAACATGATTCTAAGGTGGCCATCTTGTTCTAAGTTTTGGGCGACCGAGCTCTGCTTGGGTGAAAATACGGAGAAAATTAATTTTCCCAGATAAGAGACCTAGCTAGATCGAATTTTCGCCCCCGTATTGCAACTTTCATCGAAATCGTTAGAGCCGTTTTCGAGAACGTGATTACAAATATGAATTTAACTGCCAGCTAAATAGTTAGTTTTGGATGTGTGAAAAAATCACAGCATTTGTTTATATAACCAAATTAAAAGGAAAACTATCACAGCTAAGTAGGCTCTACAAGTTAACGAGTAATGATCGACCAACTTATATTTGCAGTTTCAAAAAACATATTTTTCCATACATTCTGTATGGGAGAACATGTTTTTCAACTACAAACTTAAGATTGTTTTTGGGATAAATTCATCCCAACTACAGAACCATTTATTGTGCGTGGCCGGTTTTTAAATTCTAGCTTTTGTAATGTATATTGAAAAGCCTGTCCCAGATGACAGGAATATTAAATTAATAAACGATTCAACAAATCGCTCAAATAACATTCACAAAAGTATTTGAAATCCTTTATAACAACAATATCTCATATAAGTGAAGGTGTCAGCCTTCCAGCAGGTGTCTGCGGTTTGAGGTAAGCCCGACGCGACTTTCCTAAACTTATTGTTCCAGATTTACCATCACCATCCACCTTAAGTTGTCCTCAATAGGATCTACAATCGACTGTCTGAAATGCAAACCAACTTTGTGAAAAAGCTATTGAAATTCTGCGATTTCCACATTCGCTATTCCCGTCCATATAAAGTTGAATTTCGTATGGGAAGCAAGATAAGTGTTTTGCAAAATTATGACTATTACAACTTTTGTCTGTCGACTTTGGACAGCTGTAACGATTTCGTGTGTAGGAGATTCGTTATAACACGTCTGCTGATTTCAATATGATTTTTAATGTTCCGTAGTAAACAAGGAACCCTTATAGTTTCGTCATGTCCGTCTGTCTGTCTGTCTGTCTATCTGTATCTGTCTGTCTGTCTGTCCGCGGTCTAGCTCCGAGACCCTTAGTACTAGAAAGCTGTAATTTGGCATAGGTATACATATTAATTACGTCGACAAAGTGGTAAAACAAAATTATGAAAAACATTTTTTTTTTTGGTATCTCTCATACACGTAAAGTGGAGATGTTTATTTTTTTATTTTTTTACTCCATGGTGAGGGATAACATTGGAAAGGTCCTTCAAAAATATTGTGAGTTTGTGAAAACCATTTTTGGATTCAGGGATTCGCTTGCGAAATATTAAGCTTTAAAGTGCTAATTTTTGTTAGAGTCAAGTGTCCCGCCCCCCCGCCGTCTAAATGGTTGGTTTTGGGTGTGTGAAAAAAATCACAACAGTAGTTTTTATAACGAAATTAAAAGGAAAACTATCACAGCTAAGTAGGCTTTACAGGTTAACGAGTAATAATCAACCAACTTAACTTTGCAGTTGCAAAAACATGTTTTCCCATACATTCCGTATGGGAGAACATATTTTTCAACTACAAAGTTAAGTTTGTTTTTGAGATAAATTCATCCCAACTACGGAACCCTTCATTGTGCGTGGTCCGACACGCACTTGGCCGGTTTTTTTGACTTTTACTATACACCGTTTGAAATAAGTTTAGACATTTAAACAAACCTTTTTTACAGTCCGTTCAACCGATTTTGACTTCTATACCGTAGGCATAAGGATGGCATTAAAAGCAAAAAAAGTGGTTACAAACCAACTGTTTACTGCAGCTGCCATTTGTCATGCGACCAACGCAATAGAAGTCAAAATCGGTTGAACGGACTGTAAAAAAGGTTTAGTTAAATGTCTAATCTTGTTTCAAACGGAGTATAGCTAATACGTTCCGATGCCTTTTTCATTTTTTTATTAGGAACCTTTTCCGGCGCGCACACATCAACTTACCAAAGTCACAATCGGTAGTAACTTTTTTACCCGACAACGGCGATGCAAAAAGGAGCCAGTATATATTTATGTATGTTCATCTGTTCCCTCATAACTTCTAAACTGCTCATCATAATTTGACAAATGAGGAATCGTTAGATGCGTCTTGATTGTCCACTGGTTAAAAGCTATGTAAAGTCACATTAAATTGAATATGGCACCCTTTAGAGGACAAAACATCACAAAAAAAAAAACAAAAAAAAATATGATGCCATATTGGGTATCATAATATATTATAACAGGGCTTAATTAGCACATTTCAAAAATATACATATTATAACCCCAAAATAATTGAAATAAAAATAAAACTACGACAAAAAAGTCAACTAAAAAGATGTAAACAAGACATCATATACAGACAAATTAAAGATTTTTTTAGTTTAGTTTTTTTTAGTTTTGGAGTTTATGTAGCTCACGACAATTGATTTTTACATATTATAGATATAAAACCTAGTATAGGTAGGTAAACCTAATATTAG
Source organism: Agrochola lychnidis (assembly GCA_963680765.1). NCBI lineage: Eukaryota > Metazoa > Arthropoda > Insecta > Lepidoptera > Noctuidae > Agrochola > Agrochola lychnidis. The sequence continues at coordinate 7,052,254 of OY796847.1, forward strand.
TGCTGCTACTAACGATAATATAGTAAAGTTATTAAAGAAAGATAAGATTGAATTGAATGCAATAGATTGATCGATCGGTCGGTCGGTCGGTTTTTGATCGGTTGATGGCAATAGGCTCGCCCCCTATTACATGGGACTTAAACATAACTGGCGAAATGTGGGTGTACCTGCTACACGGACACCTCTGCCCGACCCTTTGGGGTAACAAGGCGTGATGTTATGTTATGTTATGTTAAGATTGAATTAACCTCCTTATGTCTTCTAAAATCAAACTTTTATTTAAGTAAGCAGAAGTGGAGAGGTTCGAAATGTTGGAAATTCAGGTCTATTATCGTCTGCTGCTGTCTATAAACCTCCAAAAGGTTATAATGAAGAATAGTCTTAGGAGATAGAAAGTTTCGTTGTTAGGTCATAGGAAGAAGCAACTACTGCTGTTCAAGCCATGCCGGGAACCACACGGAAATCTAACATTAACAAAACATCACACCTATTCTCCCTAAAGGGTTAGGCAGAGGTGCACCCACATTTTGGAGTCAGTATTTGTACCTGGTTGATCGCAAAAGGCTCGCCTCATATGACTGAAGAGTCGTAAGGTCATAGGTTCGAAACCAGGTAGGTGCTTTACTTTATGTACCTACTTAAATAATTTCGTCATCATTGATCTTAAAACGGTGAAGGAAACATGTCCTAGAACCAAAAATTTGAAGACACGTGACATTTACCAACCTGCACTGGGCCCGCGTGGTGGATTACAGCCCTCTCGAAGAGAAGAGGCCTGTGTCCCAGCAGTGGAAACATTATAGGCTGATTATGCTACAACATGGGAATTAATCATAGGCAATTAACGAAATCCTGTACTATTAAATGAGCAACATTTGTTTAAATATTATTTGTAATCACGTTCTCGAAAACAGCTCTAATGATTTCGATGAACAACTTTCATATCGTATTTCGTATCGAAATAGAGGGGTTTTGGGACGAAAAATAAATTTAGCTAGGACTCATATCTGGGAAAATTCGTTTTCTCCGTATTTTCACCCGAGCAGAGCTCGGTCGCCCAAAGTTAGGAACAAGATAGCTACCTTAGAATAATTACATGGCAGCATGGAATTAGTAAGTACACTCCTATTCTATTAAATGAGCATTCTCTATTTTCAGCAAGGCAGAGCTCGGTCGCCCAAGTAATGTTTCGTTATTCATTAAACTATCAACTACAGTCTAGTAAATCAATCAATCTTGGCTCATGTTCAGAAATTAATGTTAATGGGAACTTCGAAAATCTTTCGTGACTTTATCACTACGAACATTAACTATACGTGACTTTAGAATATCGTATACGGTTCATAAATATTATCTGTAAATTTTATGGCTAAGTTGCCAACACGCCACATCTTTCTACCTAACGCGATAGCCATGACACGCTTTCAAATATTTTCCATCGCGTTAAGATTTAGAAGAAAGGGTGATTAGTTGATTTGAAGGCCAATTTAGTCATTCAATGGTGATCACGCATTTGAAGCAAATTGGTGCTTTTGGCCACTTTGAATATTCTGTAACAATTACCTGTATAGACATGAGACTTGAGAAGCTTGTGGCTAAGTAAAAACAGCCGCACGGATAAATCCACAAAGTTAAGCTATGCTTGCCGGGCTTGATGATGGGTGACCATCTTTACATACCGAAACTCCTCCGTGCCTAGCAAAGCACGTTCAGCCGTTGGACCCGGCTGTCATTCGTGAATCTTTGACAGTCGTTACGTGTCGTCAGAAGCCCGAAAGTCTGACAACTAGTCTTACCAAGGGGTATCGTATTACCCAGTTATTGGTTTCTGGAGGTCAGATAGTCAGTTGCTCGATGTAAAATATTGATATTCAGCTGCATCCGCTTAGACTGGAAACCGACCCCAACATAGTTGGGAAAAGGCTAGGCAGATTGATTGATGAATGATTATTTTGATGAATTTTTGTTAGTAGGTATTTGTTAATATTTGGTGATGAATTTTACTTCATCGGCTTTTACTTATCAGCAACAACTCTAAAATGTGTGAAGTGAAAGCCGATGAAGTAAAATTCATCACCAAATGTTAACAAACACCTACTAAAATATACTTAGAGGAATTTTAAGTTTATTTAAAGCAAGCCATAACTATTAACCCAAATAATTTCAAATAATTATCTTGTTCCTAACGATCATAAAAATTATAGAAGAAAGACTCAATAAATTCATGGTTATGTAGAGTACACTAGTCTTCAAGAAAACTTTTCTAAAGAACTCTTGAAAAAGATCTAGTAGTCAAACTCAAACTATTTATTTTAATTAAACCATTTACAGGCACTTTTGAATTGTCAAGGAATCAGTCAGTCAGAAATATGAAGCTAGTTGCCCATTTTAAAGCGTAGTAGGTACCTATGGAGAAGAACCGGCAAGAAACCCCACGGACACTCTTTTAAATAAAAAATTGTTAAAAAAAATTGATTACATCATTCATGTTGAAATTATACATGTGAGAACAATGTAGAAAGACGTGCACGTTAGAAGCGTCCGTAATAAAAAGATAAAACAAAGAACAATTAAAAAAAAAACTATGGCAACTAAGAGATGACCAGTCCCAACTGACGGCGCCCGTTCACGAACACAACGCATGGATTAGCACCATTCAGCTCAACCAACCATTTAGTACAACCCAACTCGAAAGAGAACCTAAAATCACTGTTAATAGCAACATAAAAACCAGTATCCATAATTATTTCTCCTCAGTACGTGCAGAAGTTCCATCACGCAAAAGTAACACAAAGTAATGTATCGATTCGACACATAGTTAAATATCTAACATGGCAATAAAATTAATTGCCGTTTAAAGAACAATGTAAATGCGTGCTAGTGATGAGCAATCAGCGATGGAACATAATGATTTTATCGTAGAATTGTTAATGTTATTATTATCTGTACATAATTGATCATGTTTCTTCTATTCCATGATGAATTAGATGACTCTCAATATCGAATTGTAATCACTTTTGTACTTTGGTACTAGATTTTTTAAGTGAAAACTTCTTTAGGCGCGTTGGCCATTATTGAGATGGTACTAAACCATTGATTTCGTGACACTGTAACGCAATTTACCGACACCGTGGAGTAAAAGACATCAACGCGTTGATTACCGCAATGCCGATTTTTTTTTCAAGTTTTCACTTCTGTCGGCACTCCTGGTGTGCCACTATTTTTTATTATTTTTTCTGTTTTTATAAGTACTTAAGTTTGTAGTAATTGATTACAATCTAGCCTAATAGACTAATAAATAATTTAATTCTCACTTAATATATTACGAGATAGATTATGTTAGTTATAACTAAGAATAGTGACAATTTGCACTTTTACACAATTTCGTAGTACTTTCTTAGGATCTGATAGTTGACAAAAACACTTTGTGGTCGTTGATGGTTTGTTTTTGAAAGCTATGCAAATGCATGTCTTTAAATAAGCATCTGTCACGATTAAAAGCCTTTTTATCTTCTCTGTTTTCCTAAGTAAAATAAAATATACTAGTGGACGCCCAGTGGTCGAAATTCGACCATAATTCATTTAAATTTTAAGTATGATACGATAGTTTAGGATAGTTCATATTAATTCCATGTATGTATAGTACATACTAATTCCATGCTGTCATGTCATTATTCTGAGGTAGCCATCTTTGAGTGTGTCAAACGCATGGTAGTACGTGTAATGTTTTTTTAAATTATCATCTTCTTCTTAATATATATAAATTACGTGTCACGTTGTTTGTACGCGATGGACTTCTAAACTACTTAACCGATTTTAATCAAATTTGCACACCGTGTGCAGTTTGATCCAACTTGAAAGATAGGATAGCTTACATCTTAATTTAGGAAAAAAAAAGATATGAAGAAAAATTATATTTTTATAAATTATGGTAGGGTAGGTAGGGTACGTAGGGCAGGTAGGGCAGGTAGGGCAGGTAGGGCAGGTAGGGCAGGTAGAGCAGGTAGGGTAGTAAATGATAAAGATGGTCCACCCCAAACATTTATATGGCAAAACAACGTTTGCAGGGTCAGCTAGTTTTATTTATTTATCAAACATATTATATAAAAATATTAGCTTTCTGCACTCCTTCTCCATTTAAAATTTAAATGTGCCAAATTTCATAAACGCCAAATTTTTGTAAAAACTTTTTGCTTCACGTATAGGTATATAGATTTATGCCACATTTTAAAGTAATCTTGTTTGTTACATACTATTACTATGTCACACCTTTGTATGGTCTACCTATAAAATAAACATTAAATACTAAAACCTTACTTCACTGACACAACGTAACGTTACTATGTCGTTGAAACGTGTTCATTTTACACAAAAAGACGTAAAAATCCTACAATGAACACACAAAATATACACATACATACAACACTGTTTACTTCAGTATAATTGCCAAGACATCCCCACTATCTTTTCCCACAAGCCCGCCAATCATTGCTACTAGACCATTCAAAGATAAGACAAAAACAATTCCCGGCAGATTATTCGTATTATATTATTCGTGCAGAGAGGGGTTAACATCCTTCGGTCGGACAATTATGCGAAATTAGACAGAATTAATTCTAGCGTATCGCGCGTGTGTATTTTACGTGGCCTTATTTGCATTTCAAGTGTTAATCCCGACGCGTGATAGCAAACACTGGCGGCCGTGATTAAGGGGATACCGTGAAAAATTTTAGAAAAATATTACGGAGAATTTTTCTTCTACTTTGTAGATGCTTTGTTAGAAAATTACAGTTTTGTGCAACTTTTATAAACCAAAAAATAAGATTATTTTTTACCCCAGACGCAAAAAGAGGGGTGTTATTAGTTTGACCGCTATGTGTGTCTGTCTGTGGCACCGTAGCTCTTATACGGATGTACCGATTTGAATGCGGTTTTTTTTATTTGAAAGCAGGGTTTCTAGCAATGGTTTTTAGATATGTTTTATCAAAATCAATTCAGCCGTTTCAAGATTATCAGCTGTTTTCCAGTTGATGAATGGATGTGAGTATCTTCCACAGGTCTGATCGATTTGAAATTTGGTATTCTGTTACTTCAATGATATTAGAAGAACATGGTACCCTTGAATTGATGCTGCACCATCACATGGAATTTGCAGAATATCCAACTCCCTTACCAACTTACAGCACAGGTATCGTGTTTGGGCTCATAAGAATGGTCTTAACGAATAGGTTATAGATAGATGGTGAACAGGGTCTGGTGATGGAAAGAGAAATGAGAAAATATTTGTGTCGGGGGTTTTTTAAATTTTACTGGTAAAATTGTACTTGATTTTTGTTGCCTTAATTTGTTGTTATATACACAAATAAACTTTTTAGTTCAACTAAATACAAAGTTTGCAAGTAAAATATAGGTAAAACAGCGATCACCTGATGGCGTACTAATTTTGATAAAGCACTAAAAAACAGTATGCCCTAAACGGCACAATAAAAATAATAATCTCGAGTCTACTATAATTGACTGATTCCAAGTAAGATGTGAAAATCGTGGACATTTTTGCGATGACTGTGACTTTTAAAATAAAATTTTCCACATATCACAGGGATCCCTAAAAATACAACAGGATTGTCTAATTTAGAATTCCGGCTAGTAATGTAGAAATAAACTAAGCGCGCTTTAACTGCAGTGTGTCTGTCTGGGGAAATATATTTGTTGGAATTAAGCGCTGGTAACATGGTGTGTAATGGACAGGAAGATTTGAATAGGAATTTCGGACCACAACAATGAGCTTTTAGGTAGTGTACCTACTAGTATGTGCTGTTTATCCAAACTTGGATCTTTGGCGTGTGCTAGCTGACATATCTATATCTATACTTTTATTATAAAGAGGAAAGATTGGTCTATACTTTTATTTTACTTTTTACTTATTACTTATATAATATAATTATAATAATCTTATATATAAAATTCTCGTGTCACAATGTTAGTTACCTTACTCCTCCGAAACGGCTTTACTGATTTTTACCAAATTTTATATGCATATTCAGTAGGTCTGAGAATCGGCTACTATCTATTTTTCATACCCCTAAGTGTCCACCCCAAACAAATAATTGGCAAAAAACGTTTGCCGGGGTCAGCTAGTCCTTAATATCATAAATGCGAAAGTAAGTTTGTTTGTTACGCCTTCACGATAAAACGGCTGAACGGATTTGGATGAAATTTGGCACATATATAGATGATGCCCTGGAAAAGAACATAGGATACTTTTTTTTTCCCACGGGATCGAAACTTATGCGGGTGAAACCGCGGGGCGCAGCTAGTAATATTATAAATAGGAAAGATTTGTATTTTTATATTTTTGTATGTAACGAATAAACCTAAAAACTACTGGACCGACTTGAAAAATTATTTCAGCAATGGATAGCTACATTATCAGCGAGTAATATAGGCTATATTTTATCCCCGTACTCCCACGGGAACGGGAAATACGTGGGTGAAACCGCGTGACGTCCGCTAGTGGTAAATAATTTAATTTAATGTTTAGTTTTGTGTAATGTAATGTGTGTTTTTCAACACACTTGCTCGTAAAGTGGCTCTTATTGAACCACTTTTAGGTTCATAATGCAGTGTATTAAACACGCGTGCTTTTTACTTTAGATTACCACACTAGTGCGGTAATGTAAAGTAAACTAAGCATACTATTGTTTAGAATCATTTTTTTCTAACTGAACAGACAGCTGTGCTGCTGGGGAGTTTGTTGCGCCACTTCTTCTTCCCAGTTTAAGCGTTAGGAAGTGGTGAAGGGCGGGCGTTTTGGGCGAATGTCTTATGTAATTTTGACATTGAAAACAGATAATTTCTCAGCCTAGTTTAAAAAAATGACTTTTGATTTTGATTTTGAATAATTTCAGCTTGTTATATAGTAGTAGATGTTTGGAGGCGGAACGCGTGAGGGAGAGGCAAATATCGCACCCTCACACCGCAGGAGATTCCCTGCCACGTAGGCGCAGGCTTGCAGACGGTGAGCAATGGGTAGCTCGCCGTCCGATAAGGACCAGGCCCGGGTCGACGGCGCGTTGTGTTCCACGCGCGTCTCAAAGAGATGTCAGCAGAATTGACGGGGTCCGCTAAGGCCGATGCCTGCCGGGGTTGCGGGAAAATCCGAAAGGGATACCGTGGCTTCTGTCAACATGGCAACTGAAGGAACACGGGTGGATTTTTGTCAGTAAGAGTCTGACACGACCTCCCCGCTCCGCCCTTTGCGGGAGAAATTATTTGATAATTACACACCCAAAAACAAAGGTCACAGATGTTTATATTTCACATAATTATGCGACGAATTTAAAACGAATGTTAGTGGTAGAGGTTGCAGAGAAAACCTGTGTGACCAGTGGCTTAAGTATGTAGGTGTCCTAGAAGGATTGATAGATACTTTTGACTCGTACCTCATTAGCAGAGATCGGAATTGGGTATGTGAAAATACCTAAAGTTTGCAGCGAGACATATCATAGAGCTGTTACAACCACTTAAGTTAACCAGTTTTGAATTGTACCGGTTTATTTACGGTATTTTGTTTTATATGTTCTTTACCTTTGAAAAACCGAACTTTAAACATAAGCAAGCTACTAATCATAACTTTTAAATAAATTTTTGTTTTGAACTTTTCCGGTTCAAATTCGGTTTTTTAGTTCTACTTGTTCTGTACGTCTGAAACACCAAATTTTACACATCTGCAAGCTGTAATACAGTTTTAGATATTTTTGTAAAAACCGAATTTGAACCGGAAAAGTTCAAAACAAAAATTAATTTAAAACTGTATTAGCAGCTTGCTAATGTTTATAGTTCGGTTTTTTAAAGGTAAAGAACATGTAAAACAAAAAACCGAAACTAAACTGGTAAAATTCAAAACCGGTTAACGTAAGTGGTTGTAACAGCTCTATGATATGTCTCGCTGTAAACTTTAGGTATTTTCACACACCCAATTCCGATCTCTGCTCATTAGTGATGGTCCTCAAAAAGGTCAGGTGCATAGTAGGTAGTTTCTTTTTATACAAACAACAACAACAAAGAATCTACATATTAGTAGTAAATATAAAGTAATCCCATTAGAAACGGAGAAACTACGTATTTCTATAAATAGATAAAATACAACTAATTGCGGATTATACACGAGGAGTTACGTAGGTAGGTGCATAAGTAATAATCAATGAGAGTCGGTTTCACTGGGCCTCATTTTCTATACAAATTCGTCACACCCATCTCGCATGGCTTGTTTGATATGACCAATCATATTGAATGTTCGGCTTTCTGCGCTATGAGTCGTGGTTTTGAAATGAGTCTTAAATAGCTTATTTTCAAGCCCTCGAGCGAAGCGACACGCTTGTTCTGCTTCCGTCCGTCGCTCTTCATTTGTTTTCTCCGCAATCGGAATCAAAGTCAAATTATTTATTTAAATTAGGCACATAAAAGGCACTTTTGAACGTCAAAAATCGCAAGACGCATGTCGCTTGAGCGTATAGCTCGTGGCCAAGGGGTTACGAGCGATTTGAAAACTTTTAGGTTTCTTCACGATGTTTTCCTTCACCAAGTCCTCTGTCTGACTTGGTGAAGGTAAACATGGAAAAACTTATCAACATTGATAATAAAATAAATAAACAATAATAATATTTATTCACACAAAAACAAAGCACTACACGCTAAACACGCAGCAGCAGCAGCAGTACACGTTAAAAAACTTTTTACAAAAAAAAACAACCAACTTCCAAAAAACACTACAAAGTGAAAAATAACTTTAATTTCGGAAGTCGGTGTCTTTGGTTTTGAATTTTCGTTTTTTGCCACCGACTACCGAAATTAAAGTTATTTTTCACTTTGTAATGTTTTTTGGAAGTCGGTTGTTTTTTTTTTTGTAAAAAGATATTATTTTTCACTTTTTAGTTGTGGTACCTACCCCACACAAATTCGAAAACCACTACCTGCTATGTAAATAACAGCTGTGACAGGAACTTATCATATCATCCACATACTAAGCGGGAAAGAGTACGTATTATTGAAGCTAACTCAAAAACTATCGAAGCAAAGTTAATAAAATTTATATGGGACCACCTCGAGAGCATACCCTTTCAAACAAAGAATTTTCGAAATCGGTCCACAATTGACGGAGAAATCGGTGGACATACATAAAAAAATAAAAAAAAACAAACATACGCGACGAACATATAACCTCCTCCTTTTTGGAAGTCGGTTAAAAAAAGATACTATATCTACAACGTGTGGGTGAGCACTGCTCTCCTAGCTAGGTTATGAAAACCTGTGTTAAGGAGAAGCAGTCCGGTCCCCTAAGGTATAATGACGTAAAGGTTATATAGTGCTTCTGATGTTGCTGTTACAATTTTGGAGTATTGTGTTAGACAATTAAAATTTAAATATACGTTTTATTAAACATGAAATAAAATAATTTTAAGGTAAGTAGATGCATGTGTGTCAATGAGAATGTATGTGTGTGAATAATCAGCCTATAACATTCCCATTGCTGGGACACAGGCCTCCTCTCTGTGAGAGGGAGTGGGCTAATATTCACCATACGGTTCCAGTGCGAGTTGAATGACACCATGTTTTCGAATGTTTGGTTCAAGGGCCGGTTTTCTCACGATATTTTCCTTCACCGTTTTGAGAATAGTGGTGATTAAATAAATAACACAAAATCAAGTGCCTGCCTAGGTTCGAGTCCACGACCTACGACACTAAGTTGGGGCCGTTAGCACTGAGCTGGTCTATGTAGGTAATAGAAGACTATAACGCAATTTCGACTTCATAAAGTTTCTTACACATATATACATAATCAGCCTATAATGTTCCCACTGCTGGGACACAGGCCTCCTCTCTATGATAGGGAGTGGGCCATAATCCATCACACGGGCCCAGCGCAGTTTGGTAGATGTCATTGGGCCACCACTGCTGTTTTCTTGTGTTCTTACTCATAGAAAACAAATAATTGTAACAGTATAAAATTAATTAATTAATCTGTTATCAGCCAAAATTATTAATTAAAATATTATTTGTATACAATTTATTTGCGAGTCAGTTTTAAAATCTAAATTAAAATCTGAATACTAATTAACTTAATGAGGTCGTACGTCAATTTATTAGCAGCCGTGGCTGTAGTTCGTAGATTAAAGTCATAAAACTAAAGTTATGACTAAACCCGACTTATGCTGGAAAACCTCTGTAATAAAAAAATACGTAAACTTAGAACCAAGCCCTAAAAAGGTCAGATCAAAATAAGAAGAGAATTCTAAAATATGCAAACATTCTAACAAAATCATAATAAATTCTCTACAAATCTCAATTCTTTTTTTCAGAATTGGAAATTAAAAGTAATTGGTGAAAGAAGGAAGTAAAGGAAGTACATAATTCCTGGAAAAACGTCATGGTTTCAGTTCACTACAGAAAACGCCATTGTGGTAATGCTTGGAAAAGGCCTATGACTAACAGCGTGTTTCACTTGATATAATTTTGTTTTATTTTATTTATTCAGGGACAATAAACAGCTACAATATGTGTTGGAACAGAGAAAAGATAATACAAAATATTAACAATATTGCAACCCACTACATTATCCACATATTGACAAAAGAAAATATGATAATGAGTGCCACTAGATGGGTAATAAATAATTACATCACATTAATAAATAATAATTAATAACATCACATTAATAAATAATAATTAATTACATCACATTAATAATAAATAATTACATCACATTAATAATTAATAATTACATCACATTAATAATTACATCACATTAATAATTAATAATTACATCACATTAATAATTAATAATTACATCATCATCATCATCAGCCTATAAATGTTCCCACTGCTGGGACACAGGCCTCCTCTCTGTGAGAGGGAGTGGGCCGTAATCCACCACGCGGGCCCAGTGCGGGTTGGTAGATGTCACATGTCTTCGAATTTTCGGTTCTAGGACATGCCGGTTTCCTCACGATGTTTTCCTTCACCGTTTTGAGAGCAGTGGTGATGAAATAATTTACACAAAGTAAAGCGCCTGTCTGGGTTCGGACATCACATTAATAATAAATAAATAATAATAATGAGAATCCTATACTATTAAATAAATGAGCAATATTTGTACATGTCGTGGCCAGATCTTAAAATTGATCATTTCATGAAATGATTGACTATTTCATTAAATGGTTGCGTGCGAAAAATCGATCTAGCTAGGTCTCATATCTGGGAAAATTCGTTTTGTCTATTTTCACCCGTGCAGAGCTCGGTTGACCAGGTACTAATAATAATACATGTATTAATAAAAATTCAAACTAATCGTTACGGCCAATGGCATAATAGCTAAGAGCCTCGACCAACACCTGAGGAGGCTCTCGTTAGGCAGCTGGATCAAGGGCTTGATCCAGAAAGCAGTACTCCTGGACACGGCGCGTATCGTTAGGAGGTTCCTCTCTCAGGAGCCCTGACCACCGGTGGCTTGGACCCTGTTCCCGACACCGGTGGGCCACTATTTTTTATATTTTTAAATTATTTTTATAAGAATATTTAAAAATGTAAATAGTATGCTTAAAAACGAAATAAAGGTAATAATTCAAACTAATATGACTGTCTCCCAATTATAACCCTATAGAAGATAAGGAATTGCTAAACTTTTTGAGTTAATTCAAGTAATCATCATCATCATCATTCTCTTGCCCAATCCCAATTTATTTGTGTTCGGCGTAACATGTCTTTTTCTTCCATTCTTACTTCTCTATCAGTCGTCATCTCGGTAGATAGTTCCTTTACAGCCATATCATCTTTTACACAGTCCATCTATCGTTTCTTTGGTCTTCCCCTACTCTTATTACATTAGATCTTAGCTTGATCTACATCACCCACTATGTATCGAAACCTTAAACCGAATCCTACTAATCGATCCAAACTTCGCTAAAAACAATCAGAGCACAGAATATCCGGACTTTGCCACTTTGAAAACTTCTACCGTAAATTGCGAGGTTTAATAAAAAGTGTATGCTTCGATTAATCTTGCCATATATTTGTGCTAAAGAAAAACAGAAAATGTTTCAGTTTTAGCAACTTATCATATTTGAATTATAGACCTTATTTCGGCCATGGCGACCAATCTCGGATTCGGCGCGGGACATATTATACTTAGTGCACAAGTGTGTGCGCAGACACAGTTGCACTCTCTTCCCTCACCCTCATAGTCCGATGGGACGGCAATCCGACACGACCTCAGAGTGATCAGGCGCAGAAACAACGGCTTTACGTGATTTCCGAGGCACGGGGGTATCACACCGCCAACTTCGAAACCCTGGGCTGTTACTACGAAATTCCTAATGGAAAAACCAAATAACACTTTGCCCGACCCGGGAATCGAAATCAAGACTCCACGCTCAGCAGTCGCGCTTGTGACCACGAGACCAATGAGGCAGTCAGGGGTAGTTATTTGAATTATTAAGGTACTCTTTACTGTGGTTCTGTTAAATCAAAATAATTAAAATAAAAAGTTAAATTAAGCCGTCAATCAGCACTTTTGAATGTCAAAATTACATAAGACAATCCTCCAAAACGCCCGCCCTACACCATGTCTAGTGTTTAGCTGGAAAGAAGTGGCGCAATAAACTCCCCAGCAAGGAAAGTAAGAATAGCACTCCATGCTGAAGTCCATGTTTACCGTTATCAAAAACCTAAGAGTTCTCCATATTGAGTTTCGGTTTTTATCTTTACATATAAATCTTATATACAATCTAACACTAAATTAAATGACTAACTATACCAATAAATACAAAACAAAATGTCACTTAGACGTTGAAGTACTCGTCCGCATCGCTGTCATCCGGAAACGTGCCCAGAAGACTGGCAACATTGCCACGTTAAATGGCAATGCTTAATTCTTTGGCCAAAGAACGAGCCAGCCCTCTGGTCTTGCGCAACCTATTCAAGGTTACTTCTAAGTTAGCGACGACGCATCATCGCTTACCATCAGCAAAATAGTGGTCAAATGGACACTTGATACCTATCTTAGCACCTGAAATATATTAATTTGCCAAGCCGCCCAGTGTATGAAGAGTGTGCAGTGTGTGAAGGGTGGGCGTTTTGGGGAACTGTCTTATGTAATTTTGACCAGGGATGTAACGGATATCCGTATCCGCATCCGCAACTGCGGAGCATCCGCATAAATTTTGACATCCGCAAAACATCCGCATCCTCAAATTTTGATTTTAAATGCTCCGCATCCTCATCCGCATCCTCATAATTTCTATGGGGATGTGACCTTACGTTGTTCGCACAAATATTGAATTTTTTTAAACTCGCGCCGGGTTGTATGAGCGGGCCGATAAGTGAGTTACGCGTTCCTATTGGCTGAATTCGCAATGTCCTTGTCCTATGACAGACGATCGGCTGCACGTAGCAGTGGTGGCACGACTGTGGTGTCACATGTCACAATTTGAGTTACTGGGTGCCGGGTGGCGTATTATTGTTTTCTTTTTGTTAGCTCATAGAAGTGAAGTTTTTTATAGATTAATTACGCTACGGTAACCTACCAAATGATTATATTACCTACAACGTATAATACAAATATAAATATAATACTATAAAAAATAAGGGGTATGTTTGTACGACATCCGCACCCTCATCCGCATCTTCAATAAGGAATTTTCCAATATCCGTATCCTCATCCGCATCCGCAAACCCGATTATCTCGATATCCTCATCCGCATCCTCATCCGTTAAATGACATCCGTTACAACCCTGATTTTGACGTTCGAAAAGTGCTGATTCTCAGCCTAGTTTGAATAAATGACTTTTGACTTTTATGTTTTGTAGTTTAATTTATTTTCTTTGTAATTGATTTCTCTTGTGTACAATAAAGTATATACGAGTATAATCCTAACTAATAAAAAATGAGTTTGTCTGTTTGTTTTTTCTCACGCTAAAATAGCTGAACAGATTTGGATGAAATTTAGCACACGGGTAGACCATGACCTGAGTTAGGACATAGGTTACTTTTATCCCGATATTCTCACGGTATCGAGACTTAAACGGGTGAAACTACGGGATGCTGTTAGTTAAATATATTAATTTGACCTAGTTCCAAGTTCAGCTGTATATATATGTACTTCATTATACTGCTTGTGGAGTACCTTAGAAGAAACATTGTCAGACAAAGCAAAACCAAAACAATGTTATAAAGTATACATACAAACTTCATATTATTTTACATAAGTGTTCCTCGCTTTATCTTTCATAGAATAATCAAGAGCAAAATGGCGGCAACGCTCGAGGCTACCTCAGTACATTCCCAGTATGTGCTGCGGGATTAGAGCTTTGCCAGAACCAGTGGGGGCAATCTGCAAAAAATACAGTGTGGCAGGGACATCGACGCGAAAACTTTTACCATGGATTCATTCTACATAATTCTAAACGCCCCGGGGCGTTGAAATTTTTCGTCGGTTATTAAAAAAAACTGCTTTTTCATAGAAAAGTGCAATACCTACGCGATAAAAATGTATGGAACAGCAGATTTTTTTTTAAATAACTGATGAAAAGTTTCAGTTCTATCTACGTTCATCTCACAATCGTCTTCTTCAATGTCCCATTCACCGCACAGACTTCGTTTACTCTTCCTTCTTCATTCAGTCTATCTCTCTGTGGAATGCGCTCCCCCAGGAAATCAAGATGGCGACCAACCGATTATCTTTTAAAGTTCGCGAGCACATTCGCAAGAAGCTGGCAGTATCATCACAATGGTAATGTTTTCCCATTGTTTGTCTTATTTGTTTTAGTTTATTTTTGTTTATATTTAGGTATATATAATTGGGAATATATATTTATGTATATCTTTATATTTCAATAATTATTAATTCCTCAATTCTCGCTATTGCACTTACCACTGTTTATCTCTGCATCACCCAAAGGTTGACTGTTAGAAAATGCCTTTGGCATTAAGTCCACCTCTGTACATTTGTGTGCTTGAAGTATTAAATAAATAAAAATAAATGTCTGTGTTTGAACTAATATCTTGGGAATATCCTGTGGTTATATCATTAAGAAGGTCTTGTAGGTACCGTTCCTATTTAGAGCACAACGTATATTACAGCCTCTAAGTACGTATATAACAATTTTGCTTTGTAATTTTTTAGTAAATTTACAAAATTAACTTTACCAAAAGACCTCAAGTTATTCATAGTTGAGCCTTATAAACAACAAAATATGTTGCAAAATTTCTAAGTTTTCTTTCACAAGGTACAAAATTCGCAGCGGGTTTTGGCCAGCATTTTGTGGGAAATACCCCAGGGTTTGTATTTTAATTTTCTGCCTTTTTGAAGCGGTTGCAACGGGACGTTGGTTAGCCTCGATAAAAAAAGTTTAAGCGTAACATGTGCGCGAAAATAGAATGTTTTGGTGTGAAACTACGCCTCTAGAAATGTGGTTGACAGTTATGCAGTTTCCTTTCTAGAAATATTTATACTATTGCAAAACTGTTTTGTGATCTGTAGAGTTTATCACACTAATATTATAAAGGCGAAAGTTTGCGAGTGTGTGTGTGTATGTTTGTCTCTTCTTCACGCTCAAACGGCTGGACCAATTAGGATGAAATTTGGCACACAGATAGTTTATAACCTGGATTAACACATAGGATACTTTTTATCCCGATATTTCCACGGGATCGAGACTTCGGCTGGTGAAACCGCGGGGCGCAGTTAGTATTCCATAAATCCGGGCAAGTACTAATCTGACTTTTTCAATTCATTTATGTACTGAGTTTATCTTGGACATTACCGACATCGGTAAAGGAAAACATCGTGAAGAAACCTGGACTTATAGTTAATATAAGTCTGAAATCCCCAACCCGTCTTGAGCAAGCGTGGTGATCAATGCTGATCCCTTCTCTGTATGAGAAGAGGCATTTCCCCTGAAGCGGGACAATAATAGGCTGGTATATTATCGGGGTTGGGTTTAGAAACATTCCGACTCGCTAGAAAGAATGTGAGGCTATTTGAGGGTTCAAAAGAGTCTTCCTAACCCTCCACAAGTTTTTTTTTTGCAGGAGATGCGTATTTTTTTTTTAATAAAAATAAATAGTTATTTTTTTTTTTAAGTTAGAACGTAAATATTGGCTCAACTGTACTTTTTAGAACGCGCGTGAGTAGTTTCTATTACTTATATGAAATTTATGTATCTCCGGTGGGGAGTGGAGGTTTTACTAACCCTCCCCACTCCCCTACCCCTATCGAGGCAACACGTTTCTAAATTTAAACCAAATAATGTATTTGATTTTGGAACAGAAATGATATTGAAAATCTCCGGCCAACAAAAAACACAATTTTATGTAAGTATTTAAAATTACCAGACCGACTTTATCAAGCAAAGGGAATTAACTCCATTCTGCCAGTTGGAAAAAAAGAAACACTTTTTTGTTTTATTCTTTCAGTACGGTTGCCAGTGGGCAGTGAAATTTTAATTAGGAAAGTTATTTTGCTTATTCTCCTTTTTCTCCGTCCCTTGCTCCCGGTTTTCTTCACACTTATTTTAAACCTTTGCTGGGACTTCTTAAAGTTTCATTTTGTATACTCAAAATGGTTCGCCCCACTATAAAATTTTATCTGTTGTATTTTTAAAGGCAAACGTCATTACGGCACGGTTTATTTCGCGATGTCAATGCTTTGAAGTTTGTAAGAAAGTTGTAAAGAGTACTTTTTGGGTATTGGGTGTACTTGAAAGACCGCCAAAACAAAAAAAAAGTATCACCTTTTTGAAGTGAAACTTTTTAGACTGCGATTCGATAATAGGACGAGAATTAAGAGTGAAATTGCAAGGGGCATATTCGGTACATGAGAGAGAAGAAAGATATATCTGTGTCTCACACTAAATCTCTATTATTTTATTTTATTAAGAAGTTTTATTGCTATCACGTATACGGTGCACGCGAAATTTTTGTGGAAAATTTATTTTTTATTTAAAATAGGTACGCTAACAGCATAACATTGAATATAAAAGTTAACAGGTATGGGCTCATATGGATATACCAATTATCATCATTTCATCTTGTTCTTTTTGTTTGTTTTCTTCTTTTTTTTACTTGTTATATGTATAATATGTTGTGTTGTGTGCCTTTTAGTCTGTGCTAAATAAATTTATTTTCTGTCTTTGTTTTTTCTTTATTTATTTCTTTATAATTACAAGTGTACATGACATTCACACAAAACAAAGCAACCTTCGTAAATTTATATTAAATAATTACAATGAAAAACAAAATTATAAATAATGCAGCTTTAACTTAAGTCAAAAGAGAAAATGTAATGAGTCAAATTTTCAAGAAGAAAAAGATTTTTAATTTTTCAAGGGATAGTAAAATATAGAACGTTGACAATGTCTTCAATTCCAGGAAAGGAGGAACAAAGAAAATGTTGTATGGCACTACGTTTCTTTTAACATTTTCTTAGAAATTAATTCTTAGAATATTGGCTGGAAGATAATTAGAACGAGAATGCTTTTAATTTTCAAGCTTCCTTTGAAATAATTTCAATAAAACGCAGGTTTAATGGTACAGGTCATTGGTTCACTACCTAATAAGTATGCGCCAGAGTAATATAAAAGGTACCTAAAATATAAATAAAACAGAAATAGTTTTATAGGAATAGTTTTGACTGCCTCGTTGGTCTAGTGGTCGCAAGCGCTACTGCTGAGCATAAGGTCCTGGGTTCGATTCCCAGGTCGAGTAAAGTGTTATTGGGTTTTTCTATCAGAAATTTCTCAGTAGCAGCTCGGAGTCTGGATTTGTGCCCGGTTGATGGCAATAGGCTCGCCCCTATTACATAGGACTTAAACATAACTGGCTGGTACCTGCTACAGGGACACCTCTGCCCAACCCTTCGAGGAAACAAGGCGTGATGTTATGTATGTATGTAGTTTTATAGCCTCTATGATATTTTAGTATTTTTGGCTAGCATAAGCATCATCATCATCATCATTTCAACCGGATGACGTCCACTGCTGGACATAGGCCTCCCCCAAGCACCGCCACTTCGACCGATTCTGTGCTTTCCGCATCCAGCGGATTCCTGCGGCCTTCACAAGGTCATCGGTCCATCTTGTGGGAGGCCTTCCAACGCTACGTCTTCCAGTACGCGGTCGCCACTCCAAACATAAGCATAATCAGCAAATAATATTCCCACTGCTGGAACACAGGCCTCCTCTCTTCGAGAGGGAGTGGGCTGTAATCCACCACACGGACCCAGTGCGGGTTGGTAGATGTCACATGTCTTCGAATTTTTGTTTATAGGACATGCCGGTTTCCTCACGATGTTTTCCTTCACCGTTTCGAGAGCAGTGGCATTGAAATTGTTTACACAAAGTAAAGCGCCTGCTTAAGTTCGAACCCACGACCTACAACTGCACACAGTTGCTCTATATCTCTATATTAAAGTAACATCTGCGAGTTAGATAATACTATTAACCTACAATGTATATATGTCACGGCTAAAACCCGAAGTGCGGCTACACCTAGTATTAGCCGGCTACAACTAGGTGCGGCCTATAGCAGTTGGTTAAATTTAGTTGTAGCAAATGAAAATGGTTGAAGAGTAGGTTAGGTTAGGTTAGAACTGTGACCACATAACACACCGCACGAGCCGAGCGAGCGAAGCGAGCGGTGCCGCGGCAGCGGCCGGCGAGTGCCAGGGTCCATTTAGGCAAGTTTAACTAACTGTTACCGACCGCACCTAGTTATAGCCGGCTAAATCTAGGTGTAGCCGCACTTCGGGTTTTAGCCGTAACATATATAAACACAAAGCGAAGACGTACAAAAATGCAGTATTCTTTCCTATGGTTTCTAAGTGAATGCAACTGAAGAGATTCCTCCGTAATTGCATTATTGTTCACGTGGTGCCATTGCATGCAAGCCTTACAAGTATTTTCTTCTTCCATTTGTTATAACATGACTGTGTCTTTAGTGCAGTATTGTTTTTCCTTTTCTTAATTTTTAACCCCCAACGCAAAAAGAGGAGTGTGATAAGTTTGACCGCTATGTGTGTGTGTCTGTCTATGGCACCGTAGCTCTTAAACGGGTGAACCGATTTGAATGCGGTTTTTTATCAATGAAAGCAGGTTTTCTAGCGATGGTTGTTAGACATGTTTTATTAAAATCAGTTCAGCCGTTTGAAGATTATCAGCTCTTTTCTAGTTGATGAATGGATGTGAGTATCTTCCACTGGTCTGATCGATTTGAAATTTGGTATTCTGTTACTTTAATGATATTTGAAGAACATAGTAGCCTTCAACTGATGCTGCAGCATTACTGGATACCCAACTCCCTTACCAACTTATACCACAGGTATCGTGTTTGGGCTCCTAGGAATGGTCTTAATGAATATATTATAGGTAGATGGTGAACAGGGTCTGGTGATGGAGTAGTAAAGAGAAATGAGGAAGTGTTTGTGCCAGGGGTTTTTAAATTTTAACTGTTAAAATGTATTTGTAAGTTCCTATACCTATATTTCCGACTATCATAGGTAAGAATAACAACTGGTACAGTCGGTACGTAACTTGAGAAGGTTTTGGCGTATTGGGAGTAAGTTTGCGCATGTACACTTATGCCCGTTTTCACCTTCACTATCATCATCAGCCTATAAATGTTCCCACTGCTGGGACACAGGCCTCTTCTCTGTGAGAGGGAGTGGGCCGTAATCCACCACGCGGGCCCAGTGCGGGTTGGTAGATGTCACATGTCTTCGAATTTTCGGTTCTAGGACATGCCGGTTTCCTCACGTTTTCCTTCACCGTTTTGAGAGCAGTGGTGATGAAATAATCAACACAAAGTAAAGCGCCTGTCTGGGTTCGAACCTACGACCTACAACTCGTAAGTCGCGGCTGTTACCTCTGGGCCACCACTGCTCGTAGTCGCGGCTGTTACCTCTGGGCCACCACTAAGTGACACTTAAATGAATCCCTAACTAAAAGTGCACTGTTGGATTGTAAACGCTAGGCAATATTATATTATCTGTGGCTAGGCTCAGCGCTGAGAGAAGAAATCCAACAATGCACACTTATTCTATGGTTATTGCCATAATTTAATTTTGAACATCGCTGTTTAGAAAATCAAGCGAAAACGAATTCTGCGCATCTACGATTCTTGCCAAGTCACGTGCTGGCGACTATAAGTTGCATGTAGCGTTGTGGAGTCAACATTTTAGAATTTTGATAGATAATTTTGATAGGACTGAAATTTGTAATAAGTACCACCGAAATTATGGTGTCCATTATTATAATTAGCTCGTGGCTAGTTACATTACCCATCCATCTATTTTTATGTAAGCCTTATAACATTTCCTGAACTACAGACTGTTGCCGCTAGATCAACCTTCTATAATCTTTTCTGCTAGAACTCTTACAGGGAATTATTAGAACTGATGATTTAGGGTGAAGACTGAATATCATCCTATCTGAAATGTAATATACAGGGTTATTGGTTATACGTCGGCAATTCGTTGTGGGTATGTAGGAGAGGTCATTTGCAACCAAATTACCCCTGATGACCCGTATGCCAATGCCAAAAAAATTCGAATAATTTGACATTTTATATTTTTAAATGTATGAAGGCCTCCCACAAGATGGACCGATGACCTTATGAAGGCCGCAGGAATCCGCTGGATGCGGAAAGCACAGAATCGGTTGAAGTGGCCGTGCTTGGGGGAGGCCTATGTCCAGCAGTGGACGTCTTTCAGCTGAAATGATGAAATGTATGAAATAAAAATATAAAATGTCAAATAACTCGAAAATTCTTGACATTTCCGTAGGAGTCAGAACGGGTCATTTGGTTGTAAATGACCTCTCCTACATCCCCTTAAGGGATTGCCGACTTATAACCAATAACCCAGTATAATGTAAAAATAGCAGCGATCATAAAACTTCACCAATGGACGCCCTAAGCCGAGGTCTGTACCCTACAGAGGGTGCCCTTAGCGTGTAGTCGCTTAGTTTCCGTTTCATGCCCTGGCTGGAGGCCTTACTTATAAGATATCCACGGGATAGCCCGGTTAAGCAGCCGACCATCTCCTAGGTCGATCTGCTAGATTACCTTCCTAAAATAAGAAACATTTTCACCGACTTAAATAGATCTACATTCAAACTGGTAACCAACTGCTTTTTAGCTGTAACATTGAATATGGAATACATTATATTTGTTCCATTTGCCGAAACTGACAAATGGTCAATATGAGTTCACATTATTATTTATCATTACATGCTAGTGTGAAAACAAGCAGCATTATCTATATTAAATCGCGATCCACTGTCCATATATCATGTGCTAACAAATTACTCAATTAATGTAGCGCAAAGTGTAATTAATGCACGTTCATTATATGTATTAACAACTAACAACGACATTATTATTTATTAGGTACAGATAGTACTATTAATAAATTATTATTCAGGCGATGTTTCTAAACATCAAAACATCGTGAGGAAACCGGCATGTTCTAGAACCAAAAGTTCGAAGACATGGTGACATCTGCCAACCGCACTGGGCCCGCGTGGTGGATTATGGCCCACTCCGTCTCACAGAGAGGAGCTCTGTGTCCCAGTAGTGGGAACATTACAGGCTGATTATGCTTTAAGAGGAAGTGGTGGCCCCCTGGTATCTCCGATGACATCTACCAACCCGCACTGGGCCCGCGTGGTGGATTATGGCCCACTCCGTCTCACAAAGAGGAGCTCTGTGTCCCAGCAGTGGGAACATTATAGGCTGATTATACTTTAAGAGGCAGTGGTGGCCCCCTGGTGTCCCCGATGACATCTACCAACCTGCACTGGGCCCGCGTGGTGGGTTATGGCCCACTCCGTCTCACAAAGAGGAGCTCTGTGTCCCAGCAGTGGGAACATTATAGGCTGATTATACTTTAAGAGGCAGTGGTGGCCCCCTGGTGTCCCCGATGACATCTACCAACCTGCACTGGGCCCGCGTGGTGGGTTATTGCCCACTTCGTCTCATAGAGAGGAGCCCCGTGTCCCAGCAGTGGGAATTTTATAGGCTGATTATGCTTTAAGAGGCAGTGGTGGCCCTCTGGCGTCCTCGATGACATCTACCAACCCGCACTGGGCCCGCGTTGTGGGTTTATGGCCCACTCCGTCTCACAGAGAGGAGCCCTGTGTCCCAGCTGTGGGAACATTATAGGCTGATTATGCTTTAAGAGGTAGTGGTGGCCCCCTGGTGTCTCCATACTTTGTGTAATTTATTACATCACCACTGCTCTCAAAATAGTAAAGGAGACTTCACGAGCAAACCGGCATGTCCTAGAACCAAAAGTTCGAAGACATGTGATATCTGTCAAACTGCAGCCCACTCCCTGTCACAGAGAAGAGGGCTGTTTAGGCAATAGGAACATTATAAATTGATTATGGTTTTTGTATTGAAGGGATTAGACAGTCAGCAAAGTTGATAGCTGGCCTGAGGGCCAAGGATACTGGACGTACAAGTTTTTCCACTGGAAGAGATATGGAGATATGCGGTGGTGGTACACTCGGATCTCACAGAGAGGAGCCCTGTGTCCCAGCAGTGGGAACATTATAGGCTGATTATACTTTAAGAAGCAGTGGTGGCCCCCTGGTGTGCCCGTACTTTGTGTAATTTTACATCACCACTGCTCTCAAAATAGTAAAGGAGACTTCACGAGGAAACCGGCATGTCCTAGAACCAAAAGTTCGAAGACATGTGATATCTGTCAAACTGCAGCCCACTCCCTATCACAGAGAAGAGGGCTGTTTAGGCAATAGGAACATTATAAATTGATTATTGTTTTTGTATTGAAGGGATTAGACAGTCAGCAAGGTTGATACTAGGACTGATGGCCAAAGATACTACACGTACTAGTTTTTCCACTGGTGGAGGTATAGAGGTATTAGGAACAGGGTGTAAAGTTCACTCATCCTCTATTGAAAAGGGAGGGTCCTCCGAACAGACGGCTGTTGTGTCTCAACGAGTAATGTCGGTACGTTGTAGACAATGTCGCCCATCAGCAATTCGGCATGTGCCCGCCCGATTTTTTTTAAATATTCATGAAAAATTAACGATAAAAACTTTAAAGGTCTATCTTTAATGATTTTCATGTTATTCAATTTTTATGTTTTGAATAGCGTTTGTCATATCTTCGATGTTATTGGCTCGATTTGGATTCTGTTTATTATTTCTAAATGCTCGAGTTATTTTATCGGATTTACTAAAAAAAATATTAAAATTTTGTCAACTATGCGAAAAAAACGAAGCAGAAAACATTTTTTTTTTAAAAAACCGTTTTAAAAAAAAAAAAAAACAAACAAATGTAGGTTCATAAAATCATAGGGGATTTTGAAAAAAAAAATAAGAATAAATAAAAAAACGTCAAGATAGACCCTCCCTTTTAAATTTAATTTTCGAAAAAATTTCAAAATTCAGAAAAATGCAGTCCGAGCGACATTGTATATGCTAGTCACACGGTGAACTCTGATGACAGATTTTGCGTGACGTCAGTGTGATGCATGGTTTGTATGTGGCGAAGTGGATGCCGCCACAGAGGATCACTTATTGCACGTCCAGTTTACAAGTTTATATGACCTGTTCCACCACCTCCGGAAAAATTCCAGTTAGCTTATCTGGCATAAAATGTCAAACAAACAATTTTTATTTACAATAAATTGTGATTTAGTATGATTGGTAGGAAGTTATGAGGAGCTCGTGACTAATTGTTCGATCCATCAGGTTAAGCTATGCTTGCTGGAGTAAGTCCGTCGATGGGTCACCATCTTTACATACCGAGACTCCTCCGTGCCTCGGAAAGCACGCTAAGCCGTTGGTCCCGGCTGTCATTCGTGGATCTTTGACATTATCGTTACAGGTCGTCAGAAGCCCGAAAGTCTGACAACCAGTCTTACCAAGGGGGTGTCCAGTTACTGGGTTGTGGAGGTCAGATAGGCAGTCGCTCCATGTAAAGTACTGGTATTCAGCTGCATCCGGTTAGACTGGAAGCCAACTCCAACATACTTGGGAAAAGGCTAGGCAGATTGATTGGTGTTATCATTTGAGGTGCAAAGTTCCCAATTACTGTTCATAGTAGCAGCCATTAGGATTGTATTTTACCAGTAGAGTTTAGATACGGGCGAGTCACTTATTAATTATTGATTGGCAAGCTAATCATTTATTAATTATTGGTTGACAAGCTAATCATTTATTAATGAATTAATTATTGCTTGGAATTTCCCTACGTGATCGAATCAGAAATGAAGAGATCCGCAGGAGAACCAAGGTAACCGACATAGCCCGAAGAATTGCCAAACTTAAGTGGCAATGGGCAGGGCACATTGCTCGCAGAACGGATGGCCGAGTGGGCTGAAAGGTTCTGGAGTGGCGACCACGTACCGGAAGACGTAGCGCTGGAAGGCCTCCCACAAGATGGACCGATGACCTTGTGAAGGCCGCAGGAATCCGCTGGATGCGGAAACCACAGAATCGGTCGAAGTAGCGGTGCTTGGGGAGGCCTATGTCCAGCAGTGGACGTCTTTCGGCTGAAATAATGATCAAAATCAAAATCAAAATATTTTATTTCACATAAACCTACAAGGGCACTTATGAAACGTCAGAAGCTAGGTGCACGGTTCCAATTGGTCGCTTCCTATGGAGAAGAGCCGGCAAGAAACTCCACGGTTACTCTTTTCAAAATAAATTGTTTCTACAATGTTTTGAAATTACAGTGTTAATAGGTATGGGAGGACAGTGTAGGCCTATCAACAAGTACCAGGTACTTAGTAAAATAGAAAATGGTCCACAAGTCTACAGCCTACAACGTTCTCACATTCACAAAATCTAAAAGAAAAGAATCTATATAAAAGATAATAAAAATAAGGAGCTATTTAAACCAAATGACATGATTGCCTAGATGAATGATGAAGCTAAAGCCTCATCGAAAGCAAATCTTCAAACATATGTCGACAATTATTACAATTACTCTATGCAGAAAAAAACTTTTAACAAAAAAAAAACAACCGACTTCCAAAAAACACTACAAAGTGAAAAATAACTTTAATTTCGGAAGTCGGTGTCTTTGGTTTTGAATTTTCGTTTTTTGTCACCGACTTCCGAAATTAAAGTTATTTTTCACTTTGTAATGTTTTTTGGAAGTAGTTTTTTTTTTTTTTGTTTGTAAAAAGATTATTTTTTTCACTTTTTAGTTGTGGTTCCTACCCCACACAATTCGAAAACCACTACCTACTATGTAAATAACAGTGACAGGAACTTATCATATCATCCACAGTACGTATTATTGAAGCTAACTCAAAAAATATCAAAGCAAAGTTAATAACATTTATATGGAACCAGCTCGAGAGCATACCCTTTCAAACAAAAAAGAATTTTCAAAATCGGTCCACAATTGACGGAGAAATCGGAGGACATAAATAAAAATAAAAAACAAACATACGCGACGAACATATCCTCCTTTTTGGAAGTCGGCTAAATACCATACTAAATGACATCTAATAATGCGATCATGTATGTAATTGCTACAGAAAGAAAACCGTATCATTATGTCTGTAATTTTCGCTTTTCTTTTTTCACTTTTATGAAACAGAAATTATTGTTTCTCCTAATAAAATTACGGATTTATGTTCTTATTATGTTAATTAGATGTCTTGATCCATTTGTGAGGTAGAAAACTGGAAACCGCAGGAATGTCATGGTCAGGTGAGACGAAATTCATTCAGACGACTTATTGTGACTATTATTAATAGGATATGAGGAAGATTATGGGGTAGACCTGTACCCCTGTATTATATTATTTTAACTATTGTGAATGTGAGGACTATGTGGATATTATTTTTATTTCTCTTCTAGTTTTAGTAATGGTCTGGCAGTTTGAGTAGTTTTTGCGGCCTCCCCAAATGTCCTTTCTTTGGTATTGCTCGTCGAGTTGAGCTCCTTAAGTTCTAAGTTGAGCTCCACGATTACTGACAAATGCTTGCACTGACTGGACAGGTCCACTCAAATCTGTGTGGTTCTTTCCTCAAAAGAACTTTTCAGACACTAATCTACATGGTCGTCATATGGCCTGACCAAGATTATGTCTGGACTTTAAAAAAGACTGCGACCTCTGAGTTTGTTTCGGCCTTTCTTCTCAGAGTAGTCAGATAGGAAACGCCGAACTCATCTAGCTTATTTTTAATATTTTTTTTATATGACGTGTAAAAGTGATTCCGATATCCTATTTACAGAATAAACAATTTCATTTCATTTCCCATAACAGCAGTGCAACAGCACTGCATTTTTTGTTATTCGTTGAATACCGAATAATAGTCTATTATTCGACATTCGGCGAATAGTTGGGTTTGACGCATTTGGTGCACATCTCAACTTGTACACCATGCTCAAATGGTGAACTTAGCAACTGGTGTATTTCTCATATGGCACACTTCGCAACTGGTGCACTTCTCAATTGGTGCACTTCGCAAAAGGAGCACTTTCTAAGATGAGTGGAGATTTGGAAAAATTGTCTAAAAATGAAAGAATCTTTGGTTTCGCGTAGGTAATTTTCTTAAAAATACAATCAACAAAATAATTTTAAATTAACTCCACATAATCACTATAACATTTTTATTTTTTCAAAAATAAAAGAAGTCACTCGGAGATAATAAAAATATAATTATGTAAGAAATAATTAGATTTACAGCAAAAAGTTATCGTAATAAAGACATGATATAATATCATATTATATCGATAACCTTTATAATATTATAATTTAAACTGTACTTCTTTTAGTTATAGTTATTATTAATTAAATAAAAGCTTTAAATTAAATCATAGCCTGTTTCTCAAAAACAGGTTATAAATAATATAGATAAACCTTTGTTTCTTACTTAGTAATTGTTACTATTCATTAAGTAAATAGCTATAAAAAAAGAAAGAAAAGATCATGTTTCTCCAATTATTATATTTGTGATTATGTAATTTAATTTAAAGCTTTTATTTAATTAATAATAATAACTATAACTAAAAGAAGTACAGTTTAAATTATAATATTATAAAGGTTATTGATATAATATGATATTATATCATGTCTTTATTATGATAACTTTTTGCTGTAAATCTAATTTTTTCTTACATAATTATATTTTTATTATTTCCGAGTGACTTTTTTTATTTTTGAAAAAATGAAAATGTTATAGTGATTATGTAGAGTTAATTAAAATTATTTTGTTGATTGTATTCTTAAATAAAATTACCTACACAAAACCAAAGATTCTTTCATTTTTAGACAATTTTTCCAAATCTCCACTCATCTTAAAAAGTGCTCCTTTTGCGAAGTGCACCAATTGAGAAGTGCACCAGTTGCGAAGTGTGCCATATGAGAAGTGCACCAGTTGCTAAGTTCACCATTTGAGCATGGTGTACAAGTTGAGATGTGCACCAAATGCGTCAAACCCGAATAGTTGTCTCTAAATAAAAGTAAACTTTTTAATGAACAGAAAAACTATAGACTAAAAAATAATTAAACTTTTATTAATCTTTAAAAACAAAACACTTAGTATTATTATCATTAATATAAAAAGTTGGCTAAAAATCTGTCATGTTAAAGTTAAGTTAGGCTTTTTAATTAATAATTTAATATTATAAAACCAAAAGGGGCATATTGTGGTATTCGGATCAAGTTGGTTGCGCTTTTATCATAAATCAAACCTGCCTCAGAAAATAAACATAACTTTACGCCTTGTTTCCCCGAAGGGTTGGTCAGAGGTGACCCTGTAGCAGGTACACCCACATTTCGCCAGTTATGTTTAAGTCCCTTGTAATAGGGGGCGAGCCTATTGCCATCAACCAGGCACAAATACAGACTCCGAGCTGCTACTGAGAAATTCCAGATAGAAAAACCCAATAACACTTTGCCCGAGAATCGAACCTAGGACCTCATGCTCAGCAGTAGTCCTTGCGACCACTAGACCAACGAGGCAGTCTTTTTTTTTATATCAAGTAATAATAGTGAGTATTCGACTATTCGCCATAGGGAATGGCGATTAATCGGTATTCGACTATTCGCTATAACAACTATTCGCAGCATCTCTAATATTTACAGTTCAATCAATTCAGCCTATCCTAGTCCACTGCTGGACATAGGTCTCTTTCAGGCTGCACCACAACACCCTGTCCTCCACCTTCCTCATCCAGTCTGTCATGTCATCCCAGTCACCTTTTTAAGGTCGTCATAGTTTTTGGTCGATACTTACAAAAATCAGAGAATTCACAAATGTTATCTGCTCTCGCAAATAGGCGCGACGCGACTCTGGTGGAACAATTTCTATGAAAACTTCACGGAAATTGTTCTACTGGTGTCGCGTCGCGGTAGTCTGCGGGAGCCTTTATGCTGTGATTTTTTTGTATGTTTGATCTTTAAAAAAAAAACGTGTGGCACTCGGGGACTGTCGCGGTAAACCTATTGCATAGCATTTGTAACCTCTATACTTCCTATTTGTCAACGCTACACTTGGGATGATGACGTGATGACATAAAACAAAAATTATGTTCCCATGACAACATCACGTTGTCATGGGAACCATCATTACATGGTAGGCGGAGTGGGGGGTGTTAGGTTTTTTTCGTTACGGAATTTCTTGATTCGGTCGCCGCGCTCAAAGCCCGCGATAAAAGCTATGCAACAGCTTAAAAAAAAATTGCGTTGTCTATCAGAAAGTCAAGGAACTAAATTTTTTGCATAGAAAGATAGATGAGAAATTTTTTATGTCAGATTATCCACATATAACATAACATGGTTCATTAATGAACTGTATTGTACTCCTTCCGCAACATTAGACATTAGTATTGAAATTTCATATACACATATAAAAAACTACACATCAAGAGAAAATATGAAAGTTTGTCATAATCAGCAAACGTTACTAAATGACGTTTAGAAGTTATAAAAGTCAAATCATCACGCATGATAAAAATGATTTGACGAAACCCAGACAAGTATGGTACAGTCAATAAAAAAGTTTTGTACGCAGTCAAGAAATATGCACAACTTAAGCAATATCAATTGTTATATAAAATACAATCACACCTGTATTCTCTAAAGAAGTAGGCAGGGAAATATTAGTACAACGGACATTTAGTGCTATATGTAATAGGAGGCAAGTTCAGGGTCCGGCTTTCTATTCACTAAGAATATATTTTAAAGATCCAAATAACTTTTTCAACAATAAATCAACTTGAGCGACGTGAGCCATGAGCACAACATGGAATTGAAAGCAATAATAATAAAATCAAATAATATAATAAATAAAATAAAATAAACAATAATAATTAAATTAAATAGCAATAATAATAAATTAAATAAATATTTTTATATTTTTAAATGTTTTTATACTTTCTTTATTCTAATATTTAAAAATATAATTTATAAGTATTTAAATGAAATAAAAGAAAATTAAATAATACAGCAAGGAATATTATTCAAAGGAAAACAATTTTTTTTAAATTAATAAACAATTATAATACACATGTACGTCGCATGCATGTCGTGTGTTATGTGTGTAAAAAAAGGTACATAAAAATAATCTAAAATATTTAAGTACTTTTTGCAGATAAAACATAAATAGCGAAATATTAGTAACTTATTCGCGATCTGACTTTGATTATATGTAAGTTAAAACTTGTTAACACAAAAACAACTTAATGATCTCCTAAAACAGGGCTTCCTCTCTCCTACCCTTTTTGGGTTCATTCTTAAGGTACCCGATCCTTGAGGGACCCGTCCTTTAGAGCCCCGATCCGTGAGAATCCCGATAAATTTGATTATCTTTTTTTTGTTATTTTTGCCATTATCATGCTAGTGTTCCATCGATACAAAAAGTGCTTCAAAGTACATTAATTAAATAATGTGTAAGTTTGGTTAAGGCAACCTAGTCTAGAGTTAAACTGATATAATTTTATGTTATTCCATATTTTAAATCCCTAGAAATACTAAAGACGAGCCAGAAAAGTGGACCCATTGTTAAAAAAATCTACCTGGCCACTAACTAGTTATAATGAAACAATAGATGTACCATTAAACCAATAAATATACCAATAAATCTGTCTCTTTTACGCATGCATAACAATGTACTTTTCTATCTCTTTCAATAATGCGAAATAATTACTAATAGCACTAAGCAAATAATAAGAAAGTTTAGTGAGTCACACGAAGATGTCGGGGGAAGGACCTTCTGGAGAGCGTAAGTGGAATCATAATTTGACAAGAAATTGATTGGGTGGAAAGTGGTTATTGCATTCCGGACATGCCTATGTCTTTAGACAATAAAATAAAATAAAACGTACGCGTGTTTTATAAGCTGCATTATGGACCTAAAAGCGGTGAAATAAGAGCTACTTTATTAGCAACTGTGTTATTACTTATTTCCAACTGATTAATAATTTTGTTAGTTTAACACTTTTGTTGGCAATTATACTTTAAACGACATTGGCATTTTATCAAATTTATCGGGGTTCTCAAGGATCGGGGCTCTAAAGGACGGGTCCCTTAAGGATCGGTTACCTCAAGGAAAAACCCCCCTTTTTGCTGTGCCCTACAGGGTCCATAATGGTCTTAATTTAAAATTACCACCTAAGTACACATTATGGTAAAGCAATAAAAATATTGAGTATTGAGTACATATTTCTTTTGTTGACTGTAGATACATAACTTGCTCACAATTTTACTTAAACATCATGACTGTTGAAATATAGATTGGTTTGTGTAACATACATACGCACTAGTGAAACCATACCGTAACCACTTAAGTGGTAGTTTTTGAATTTACAATGCAATCTATACGCAAATTAATGGATTGTACTTTAGAGTAATTTGATTAATTTGAGTGTCGGTAAAGTTACATGTCACGCCTCTTGTGAATTTTATGGTTGGAGGAGAATCTTTTTAAACGACTTCAAAAAAAGGAAGAGGTTCTCAGTTCGTCATACTTTTTTTTAAATGTACTATGTTCCCCGATTAGTAGAAGACGGCGGGACCTTGAAAAATTATTTTTTGTTTAAAAGGGTATACTTTCAAGTTGATCCCATTGTCGTTTGGTCACGATCTGATGATGGGGATCTTGGAGAAATCGAGGGAACTCTTCAAATATTATTAGCACACCTATAGTGATTTGGGTATTTTTTATAGTAACTCGTGTATTTGCTCTCGGAAAACACCATTTGAACGATCAACTCATGATGAACGACACAGATGGCCACCGAAACTACTCAATAATATTTATTCCACGGGTTGCGATTCGATTACTTTAACATGGTTGGTAAGCAATTGATGCTCGACACAATTCGTATGGTGCAGTGGAGCTGATGGTGAAATACCTGGAGAACTCCTCAACAATTAAAGTCCTTGCATTGGGAAAAGCAATGTTTTGCAAAAGGTGATGAGCAGTTGACATTAGGCTATTGTAACTTAGATAAATTACAAACCAACCCACTAAAAAGTGAAAAAAAAACTTTCTTACAAAAAATTATCCAATGACCACCGACTTCCGAAATTAAGGTTATTTTTCATTTTGTAGTTTGGAAGTCGATTGCATTTTTGTAAAAAAGTTTTTTGGGTACTAACTGAACTTTGCATTTGTTACCCCGACCGGTTGTGGGACGCCAACATATAATGAACCGACGACCTTAAAATGGCAGCTGGGACAAACTAGATGAGCAAAGTGGAGTAACAAAGATGTTGTAGCGCAACTTGAATGAGCCCTATGTCCAGCAGTTCGACCAAGAAATTGTTAATTCTCTTGATCGAAGGTAAGTACAGTATTTCTATTTTTTTTAATGTCCCTCGAGTATCATCGCATTTTCGAATACAAACGAATGCTAATTTCCATGTCCATCAATGAGTAGATTTATCGTGTATAATAATTTTAATTCAGAACTAAGTACTTCATTGTTGTTTTGTTTTGATTTACGTGTGAACTATATAGAGCTGTAAAACTATTTTCCTATCTGTCGTGCCTGCGACTTTAGCAGCTTTCCTCCCATTTTTAAAAATAAATTACATTAAATTAAAAGAGTATTAACAACTCTATATACTTCCAAGTCGATTGAGAGTGTCGGGTCTACACCTAGTGCAAAGGGCAACTAATAGAAATCCGACGACTGACGAAACACGAAGTTTTCCGAGGGACATTAAGAAAATAGAAACACAGTACTATGAAATAAACTTTTTGACATTGACATTTAGTGGTCGCAAAAGCATGATTTCCTAGGTTCGATTCCCAGGTCAGGCAAAGTGTTATTGGGTTTTTCCATCAGTACCTAATTTCTCAATATAGCAGCCCTAAATTTCTAGCCCAGCAGAGTCTAAATTTTCGGTCTATTTTTCTCTATTTGTCATTTTCATTTTCAACACAAACCAGCGAATCTGTGTCAAATATTACGTCACGAATAATTATTCACAACAACGTTCTGAACATCTTCTTAACACGAGCGGAACTGCGAAATTAATTACTATGTAACATCGATTGCTCTCGATCTATCGAATCGTATCAATTTTATCTCGATAGTGAATCGCGTTTTACATACATCATTGCGTGTCTGGGGAAGTTACATGAAATGGTTAGGTACAGAAGGTCCATTACAGCTTTTAAACAAATACACAATGACAGACTCTTAAAAGAAATCTGAAGAATTATGAAAAAAAAAAAACAGTGGCGCTCCGGGAGTGCCGACGGAAGTGAAAACTTAAACAATTAAAAAAAATACTTCCAAAACCTTTAAAGTAAAAATGCTTACATAGAACATTGATCCGTAACGTAATATAAATAAAGAGCACAATCGCGTTTACAAAAATGAGGTGTCGGTGACGGTGTTGCGAGTTCAATTGTTTTTTCCCATCTCAAAAATGTCCAACGCGCCTAAAGAAGTTTTCACTTCAAATATTAATCTCTGACTTATTTTGGTGTACAATAAAGTTTTTAACTGTATCTATCTATTAACTAAAATCGCAAAATTAGAACAAACTACGATGATAAAGTCCGGAAAGCCTAGGCAAAGTGACATTGCATGAGCGATAATGATGGAATAGCTAAAAATGTATTGAGTTTTCAAATTCGTTTTCGTTTTTAACGGCCAACAACCGATACCGTCTTACATAGTGAAGGAAGAAATAAATCTTAAAAGACTCTACTTTAAGTAGTAAGTAAGTAACTTTTGTAACTTCAAGATTTCAGTATACACCGTGACATTTCAGTCGTCTTACAAAAGTAGACCACTTCATGTATCCAATGACAACTAAACATTCATTTAAAAAATATATATACACCGTGACATTTTTAGTCATCTTAGAAAGGGTCACTCAATGTACCCGACATAAAATAACCCTAGGAGCAATTAAAAAATTGTTTCAATATATCATTTTTTTTTAATGAATGTTTAGTGGTCATTGGATACATGAATCAATCATTTATTTTGTTAAACATAGGCATGGTTATAGATGTATATTGTTTAAAATGTGCACACTATGTTTTGCCAATATTTATGGCGTACAAAACTAACAAAAATAAACAATTACAATTAAGGTGGCATATCAATAGATCACATTAAAAGAAATAATAATATCAATTTAAAATAATATGTCAGTTATGTAAACAGGTCATTCAATTTTAGACAAATAAACACATTCATACTTAGTCAATAAATAAAATCATAAGTGTCTAATTAGCAAGTCGGAATCGTCATACCTCTGTTTATCAGTAGTAAACTCAGTGATGGAGTAGTAACATCTATCTAAAAGAAATTTAAACAAAGATCTCTTAAAGGATCCCAGACACTCTGTATTTCTAATAGCTTCTGGTATACTATTATATTTTTTAATTAAATATGAAGTGGACTGCTTTTGTAAGATGACTAAAAAGTCACGGTGTATAGGTAATCGCGTATAAATCGCAAGTAGTATGACTGCTTCCTTACACAAAACCAAATAAGCACGAAATCAAGACGCTACTTTCTTTCACCTGGCGCCATGTCTTTAAGCTTCATTGTACCATATCAACCTTTTGTTTTCTTTACCTAGCGCCAGTTGTTCCGTTACGAACGATTAGCTACAATTATCGAATCTAATTGCAAACTGACGGGAAAAGTCGAGAATAAAACAATGCAGGTTTTTTATAGCTCTGAGAATGATAGTCTTGTGACTACCGATTAACTGTCTTCAGGTATAATGAGGAAAAGAACGCTATTAAGATGAAGTTAGGAAAACCTGTTTATGTGGAAATTTATAGATGCAAAGGCGTCATAATATTTAATAGTCGTATTTAGTTAATATTTTTTTGTTAGTTTAAAATGCTCTTTTCCTATTTTTTAATTTAATTTAATTTTTTAGTTCTGTCTGTATTTCCTGTGCGTGTCCCAAATAAAATATTTTTCTTTCTTTCTTTCTTTCTTTCTTTCATCCAAATTAGAACAGAAACCCTCGGGTCACTCAGATCTTTCACAGATGTTCTGAACAGACCAGGAGTTTTAATTAACTTCTGGAGGGAGGTGGGCTGGTTGGAATAACCACTAAACGGCCGCCATGGTCCACGCACAATGGTCCACCTGACAGATTAAGTGCGGAAACCAAACCCCATTAAAAAGAACATAGATGTCTCCGTCCTGGAGTGTGGATGTGGTGCTGTTCCTCAAACGATAAGGCACTTATGCTCGTTTTCACCTTCACTATACTCCATTTGAAATAAGATTAGACATTTAACTAAACCTTTTTACAGTCCGTTCAACCGATTTTGACTTCTATTGTGTTGGTGGCATGACAAATGGCAGCTGCAGTAAAAAGTTGGTTTGTAACCACTTTTTTTGTTTTTATGCCATTCTTATGCCTACGCGATATAAGTCAAAATCGGTTGAACGGACTGTAAAAAAGGTTTGTTTAAATGTCTAATCTTATTTCAAACGGACTATAAGTGACACTTAAATGAATCCCTAAATAAAAGTGCACTGTTAGATTTTCAACGCTAAGCTCAGCGCTGAGAGTTGAAAATCCAACAATGCACTTTTATTTACGGATTTATTTAATTGTCACTTAGTTGTCGGTGAAAACGGACATTAATATAGTAATAATAAGTCACTCACTGTCCCTGGCGACTAAAATGGTAATATGCTTTTACGATAGTTTTAACTTTATTGCATATTCGATATTAAGAGGTCCGATTACACTCTGTCAATTTTTTTCATTCATTTCCTACGGTTATTCAGAAGTTACGAGATTTTAAGGTATATTGTAGGTAATTAATGTAAAAAACCGGCCAAGTGCGTGTCGGACCACGCACAATGAAGGGTTCCGTAGTTGGGATGAATTTATCCCAAAAACAAACTTAACTTTGTAGTTGAAAAATACATACGGAATGTATGGGAAAACATGTTTTTGCAACTGCAAAGTTAAGTTGGTCGATTATTATTCATTAACCTGTAGAGCCTACTTAGCTGTGATAGTTTTCCTTTTAATTTCGTTATATCAGCTACTGTCGTGATTTTTTTCACACACCCAAAACCAACCATTTAGCCGGCAGGGGGGGGGACACTTGACTCTAACAAAAATTAGCACTTTAAAGCTTAATATTTCGCAAACGAATCCCTGAATACAAAAATGGTTTTCACAAACTCACAATATTTTTGAAGGACCTATCCAATGACACCCCTCACCATGGGGTAAAAAAATAAAAAAATAAACATTACCACTTTACGTGTATGAGAGGTACCCTAAAAAAAAATGTTTTTCATAATTTTGTTTTACCACTTTGTCGGCGTAATTAATATGTATATCTATGCCAAATTACAACTTTCTAGTACTAAGGGTCTCGGAGCTAGATCGCGGACAGACAGACAGACAGACAGACGGACATGACGAAACTATAAGGGTTCCTTGTTTACTACGGAACCCTAAAAATCACTTTCCTTTTGGTATTTGAACAATTCCGCTATAGTTAATAAGATATTCACAAAAACTATTTTGTATTTTTCCTGCTAAAATTAGTTTTTACGATTTTATTCGCTGGGGACAGCGAAGTAAGTTAATAATAGAGCAATGATAGCTTAGTGGCGTGACTGTCGGACTACCAAGTCATAGGTCTCGAGTTCGAACCCAAGGCACGCACCTCTGACTTTTCCGATTCATATGCGTATTAAAAAAAAACGGTGAAGGAAAACATCGTGAGGAAACCGGCATGCCTGAGAGATATTTCTCGACGGGATGTAAACCCAAGTCCAAGGCCCATGGGTGGATTTAAAACTCTGACACCAGGTTAGTCACTAACCACAGTAACCACACGAAAAGAAGACTCGATATCATGTCCTGCGTGTCCTGTTTTCTGCTCGTTACAGGAACTGATGGTGCCAAATTCATAGGTATCCGAATTCTGGACCAAATCCAATTAGATTACCATCGACACGTTAAAAAGAACAACTACCAAATGTCTTTGGTCATTTGGTAATTGTTCTCGCCTGTAGAACAGGAAATTGTAAACTCACCAGTATTTAAAACGATTTCTATATCTTACAAAACCATAGTAAATTTTTGTCCTTAGAGTCGACTGGTCTTTTTCCATTTAAAAAACTAGTTGCTAAATACTGAAATTAGCAAGCAGCATGGCGTTGATATGATACTTAGAAACCGGGTGTCATTAAGTCTTTTCGAAATCGTAAGTAGGTTTTCTGCGACCTAATTAGTGGTAATTATCGAGGCGAGAATTACATAATAATAACATAGCCTTTTATTTCCATATACATACTTAAATTATATTGCAAATGTTGTTAGTAGTTTTACTTCTAGATGTTTGTACAGATTAATTATTTAGTAGGTTATGGACCTCTCCTCGGGTGAAAGCCTCCTTCAACTTCTTCCATGAGGGAATTACATAGTATGCATGCAGATATGCAGTTAAATAGCATCTCAAGATAAAAACACCACGATCTGGTACAGTCAACCGCACATCAGCAGTAACACTTCCACACGAAAACCGCCTTTACTGCTATGAAATTAAGACACTGTCAATGTCAAACTTTTACAACTTGACAACTAAAGCGCGCACAAGATAAGTCTGCGCGTGGCTGAAATTGGAACTAATCGTATGCCAACGCCTTGACGTTTATGTAAGGTCAAATAGCAAAAAGCATAGAGTTATTTAATAATTTAATATTAATATAGGTATATTTTTTGCTAAACTATTTTCTCCCACTGCTGGGAGTACCCCATACTTTTCCAGAGTTCCTTATGTTGTACCTTCTCCGGCCAGTCGGTCAGGATCGAATCCAGATCGTCACGCCAGCGCTTTTTAGGCCTGCCCCGGTGGCGACACCCGTCATCAGGCACCCACTGTGTGGCGATCCTGGCCCATCTGTTTTGATGCACCCTATAAGTGTGACCCGCCCAGTCCCATTTCAGCCCCGCAGACTTATTATCACCATCGACGACACCTGTCTTGGAGCGTATTATGGTGTTGCCAATTTTGTCGGTGAGTTTGGTTTTTAAAATGCTACGCTCCATAACTCTGGCAAACCTTGAGTTTGGACTTCTGAGCCTGAGGTTAGGTTAGGTTAGGTTATTAATCTTGACATGTGTATCCTGCCTAGGATACACATGCAAGATTAATAATATTAAGATTAAATTATTAATAATATATATGTCGGATCCGGTCATTAGTACGTACACGAAACGAATCGCAAGCGCGCCGCTGGCGACAGGACATGATCTATCCACATCTAAAGCGCGCGCTTTTATAGAGTCGTGATGTTTTAAGGCCACGGCGAGGAGGGATTCAGCCTCGGATCGCATCGGAGTTAAGACGTCGCGGAACTGTTCTCGATTTGTGGTGCTCAGTTATTGTGTTAGTTGTAATTTGTGATCATTGTGTTAATTGGTGATTTTAATAAACGTCGTCGCACCCAGTGTGTGTATAATTTAGCTATTGTGATTAATTTGATAGTAAATTATAATGTGATCTGAACTGCAAACTGTTTTTCTATTGCGCATTAACCAACACTACATACACTACGCCCACAGTAGTTAAAATATCGTTGATATAACGACAGTCACATACCCGTCTCCGACATATATTTAATATTTTAAATATTACCGTTTAGAATTAAGCACGTCAGCACCACCAGACGCGCGCAGATTTATCTTGCGCGCACTCTACAGTTATTTGACTGTGGTTTATGATGATTTAATGAAGCCGAGACGACTAGAATCTAATGATGTCAAACAAAAACGCAAGTAAAGAGTTAAGATTTCTAATATAAATAAACTTAGCCGGATAAAAAGTTGAGACCAGTGTTTACTTTTACCGTTAGTTAAAGAACCAATTGTTTTTATATGCAGAGTGTCAGGGACATCGACGCGAATACTGAAACCATGGATTCAGTACATGATTCTGAAACCCCTGCGTTGAAATTTTAAGCTATTGCATAGTTTTTATTGCGGGCTTTGAGCGCGGCGACCGAATCAAGAAATTCCGTAACGAAAATAAAACCTAACACCCCCCACTCCGCCTACCATGTAATGACGGTTCCCATGACGTGATGTTGTCATGTGTTGTCATGGGAACGAAGTTCCCATAGTTCCCATGACAACGCGATGTTGTCATATGTTGTCATGGGAACGTAATTTTTGTTTTATGTCATCACGTCATCATCCAAAGTGTAGCGTTGACAGATAGGAAGTATGGAGGTTACAAATGCTATGCAATAGCTTTACCGCGGCAGTCCCCGAGTGCCACACGTTTTTTGTCGATGTCACTACCACCCTGTAGTTTTTTAGATGCTTTGAAATAAATTGCAGATCTTTGTGACAGTAAAGAAAACCATCATCTGCCTAGCCTTTTCTTATCTATTTTGGGGTCGGCTTCCAGTCTAACTAGACGCAGCTGAATACCAGTATTTTACTTTTAGAGACCACCTTTCTGACCTCCACAACCCAGTTACTGGGTAACACGAAACCCGCTAACATGACTGCAAAAAAAGATCAGAATAAAATTTAAAATGAATGTAGAATACGTTTTGAAGAAACAATGAGAACGTTTACGATGCATCGATTTACTGAAGATGTTGACAATAGGTATTTTATAGCATTATTTATGCGTCAGTCGTAACGATAAGCTTGTCCGAATTCTCAATCTGAAAATGGTTTAATACTTCCTGAATCAGCATTTTCCAAATTCGCGTATCATCACGTTCCTTCTACAACAATGACAGTGAATGATGACTAATATTTTGATATTGATTAGATATATGCCTGCTTATCATAATAAGAACTTAATTACGTTAAATTATCATAACTGAATCGTAGAGATGCCGCCAACAGTTGTTATAGCGAATAGTCGAAAACCGATTAATCGCCATTCCCTATTGCGAAAAGTCGAATACTCGCCATTATTACTCGACATAAAAAAGCAATATAACAAAAAGTTTATTTATTCTCAAATAATTATATACTTAGTTTATTTGTTTTCTGAGGCAGGTTTGATTTATGAAAAAAAGCGCAACCGACTTGATCCCAATAGTGCAGAAAAACTAGTTTTTTGCACCACAATCTGCCCCTTTTGGACTTTAAATATTAAATTATTAATTCAAAAGCCTAAGTAATTAACTTCAACATGACTGATTTAGGCAAAATACTGTGTTTTGTTTTTAAAGATGAATGAAAGTTTAATTATTTTTAAGTCTATAGTTTTTCTGTTAATTAAAAGTTTATTTTATTTAGAGACAACTATTTGCTGAATGTCGAATAATAGACACTATTATTTGGTATTCGACGAATAACAAAAAAATGTCGAGTAATGCCGAATACCGAATAATAGCGAGTATTCGAGGCATCTCTAGAATCTAGTATTTATCTAGAGCGTATGATTCAGAAATGTGTCATAATTATTCAAAAGTCACACAAGTGGTTCCCAAAACCAGAACTCCGGAACAAAGGCAGAGTTATTAGAGGAGATCCCGATCAGCCATTTCCTTTAAATGAAACACCTGGACGCAGCAATGCTGCATCAGAAAGAGTTAATAACAAATTTAGCTTATAGTATCTATTCCAGTTGCATTCGGTTAGACTGGAAACCGACTCTAAAAAATGTTGGAAAAGGCTTGGTAGATAATTCCTGGTACCTACTGATACCAGTCTTACCAAGGGGTATCGTGTTACCCAGTAACTGGGTTGTGGAAGTTCGTTAGGCAGTCGCTCCATGTAAAGCTCCATTCAACTGCATCTGGTAAGACTGGAAGCCGACCCCAACAAAGTTGGGAAATGGCTAGGCATACCCAGATTAGAACAGAAACCCTCGGGTCACCCAGATCCTACACAGATGTTCTAAACAGACAAGGAAATTTAATTAGCTTCTGGAGGGAGGTGGGCTGGTTGGAATAACCACCAAACGGCCGCCATGGCCCACGCACAATGGTCCACCTTACGGACTAAGTGCGGAAACCAAACCCTATAACAAAGAACATAGATGGCTAAGCAGATGATTCCCTAGTACTGATGGTTGAATCTCTTGACAAGGTCTACTTCGAATATGAGCTGCATTATATTCGTCAACTTTGGATTTTTTTGAGACAATATCTAGCAACCTAAGTATGTGCTTTTTCTTAAACACTCTCCTCACTCTCTCTCTTTCCTAAATTTTACCATAGAATTAATACTTTTGTGTTCCATGGTTTTGCTCCCATGTTATGAGATGACTAGCTTCTGTCTGCGACTTCGTTTGCGTGGAAGTCGTAAGACACCACAATATTCTAAAATAACAGCTACATTATTATAAAACTTCCCTGTATACTACGTTTGTAGTTTTATTCTCAGCCGCCAAAATATAGAGATAGTCAGGAATGGTGACTCGGGAGCAAGTGACGTACAGTTGTCCGTGTGAGAAGCAGTTTTTCCTGAGGTCAACACCCGCAGCCTTCAGCCTTCGGTGACGGCCCCTGTGACTTGTTGATCGCAAAACATACGCTCACAGGGAACTGCACGCGCTTAAACTGGTAATTGGGGGATATTAGTGGTATACGCGGTATAAACACTGTCTCGCCATCACCAGAACCTGTTAGAATTTCCGCCTCGATGACGTTTCTCTGCAAAGACACGACTTTGAGCCAAGTTCTGTTATACAGCTTCCGCGGAGTTAAGTTCCGTTGAAACATTAGGAGATGATATGGTCAGTTTTTTTTGTTTTCTGTTTTTACTTCGGTCTGTTTTGTTATGACCACGTTCTTCATTTAGTTTTAGTCTTCGGATATAAATAGGTACATTATATTGCTTAGAGACGTGTTGGTATTTTAGTAAGCCAAGTTTTAATGGTGTGAAATCGCAGATATTAACTCCATACCCACTTTCATAATAACATTACTTACACGTATGCACATATTTATTATGTTTTTATTGTTAAAACTTGTAAAGTTGCTGTAAATTGAAAGTGAGTGAGTGATTTTCTTTTACTTTTTAATGTAGGTCGGTACATTATATTTTTTACTCCATAATAATTATCGTAAAAGTAATCTCGTATGAATATCGGAATTTCTTTTCATTAACATAGGTTTCGTTATCGGAAACAACATACTGAGGTTTAATAATAAAGTCTTATCTAACAAATTATACGGACGAAGGTCGGTGAAAACATGGTTTGATTAATGCCGACCTTTGTACATGTTAATAATTCATTGGGCATGTTCTGATTTGTGGGGTCACGTGCTACTGAACTGATCTAACTCCACAATATACAAGACTGAGTACTTCAGTTTTCCGAGTTCTCTTCGACATTTAAAAACATAACATCACGCCAGTTTTCCCCGAAAGGTTAGACAGAGGTGATCAATAGTACATCCATATTTCGCTTGTTGTATGTAAGTACTTAATCCGATCCAGCCTGTCCCTTGCTGTCCTCCACCAGCGACGCCCTAAGCCGAGGTCCGTACCCCAAAAGTGATGCCCTTAGCGTGTAGTCGCTTAGTTTCTAAGTTCTATGCCCTGGCTGGAGGCCTTAATTTATTGAGGCAGCCACAGGAAAGTCCGGTTAAGCAGCAGACAACTTCCTAGGTTGACCTGCAAGATGCCATACAAAAAAAAAACGTGTTTAAGTACCACGTAATAGGGGGCAAGCCTATTTCCATCAACCGGACACAAACCTCCCACAAGATGGACCGATGACCTTGTGAAGGCCGCAGGAATCCGCTGGATGCGGAAAGCACAGAATCGGTCGAAGTGGCAGTGCATGGGGGAGGCCTATGTCCAGCAGTGGACTTCTTTCGGCTGAAATGATAATGACGATGATGGACACAAATCCAGATTCCAAGCTGCTTCTAAAACCAATAGGCACAAATTACACTTTGCTCGATCTGGGAATCGAACCCAGGACTTCATGCTCAGCAATACCCCTTGCGATCACTAGACCCAGCAAGCTAGTCAAAGTCTTCGAAAGGTCGTCAGCAATATAATTAGATTAGATAATTTTCCTTTTCCGAAGATTATCTATAGGAAAAAATCTAATTGATTTATTCCCAACCGTATGCAAAATATGCTCTATTTCATTCATAACATCCGTCGGACCACAAAGTCATATGTCTCGAGTTTGAACCCAAGGCACACATCTCTGACTTTTCGGATTCATGTGCGTATTGTATAATTATGACTTGCTTCAAAAACGGTGAAGGAAAACATCGTGAGGAAACCGACATGCCTGAGAGATATTTCTCGTCGGTAGGGAAGCCAAGTCAGAGACACATCGCCACAGGAGGAGACGCCCTGGGCGTCGAGAATCGCGAGCCGATTTCCGGCCACCGTAGGCGCGGGCTTGCAGACGGTGATCAATACGTAGCTCGCCGTCCGATAAGGACCAAGCCCGGGTCGACGACACGTTGTATTCCACGCGCGCCTCAAAGAGATGTCAGCAGAATTGACGGGGTCCGCTAGGGCCAATGCCTGCTGGGGCTGCGAATATGGGCCGAAAGGGAAATCGTGGCCCCCGGCAACAGGGCATCCGAAGGAACACGGGTGGGTTTTAGTCAGTAAGAGTCTGACACGCCCTCCCGCTCCACCCAGAGCGGGAGAAGTTATTCGATAATTTCCCATCCAAAAAAAAAGTCATAGGCCCATGGGCGGCTTTAAAACTCTGACACCAGGTTAGTCACTAACCACACAAAAAGAAAATTTATTGCAGAAATCCCCACCGACAAATTCCTACCAGTGGGGATTGTTAGTTTTTTTCCAGAAATCCCCACTTATTAAAAGATTAGGTTAGGTTAGAACTGTGACCCCTAAGCACGAGCCGAGTGAGCGAAGTGAGCGGTGCCGTGGTAGCGGCCGGCAGTGCCAAAAACGACTAAAATATTAGAAAAAAGGCTGAGTTTATTTAACTCGTGGGGATTTCTGGAAAAAAAATAACAATCCCGACTGGTGGGGATTTATCGGTGGGGATTTCTGGAATAAACCGAAAAGAAGAAGAGATTCATAACATCCCGTTATATCGTTCCATACCACATCCTGACTCCTTGTGGTCAGATTGCCAGTATTGTTGGGAATATAGAAAATGAATTGCTTTTAGAGGAAATGCTGATCGTTTAGACCCCCTATACAATATAAATAACCTAGTGTGATCGGAAGCTATGAAATTATACAAATAACACTATTATCAAACCATCACAATTTTAATACCAGGTATAAATAACTATAAAGATACGTTACCGATGCATAGGTGCCATTTTTAGCACATCACAATAGCCGTAACAATTGGCTCTATTATAGCCACTACACTAATTACATACAGTACCTACACAATATACAGGCTTCACTGTCTAATACTTTACTTACGTAATCGTAATCACGTAAACATGATCAAAATGAGAGCAAACGGTAAAACTATACCGTTTACGCTAAGCATTAATTATGCAAGAATGTATTACGGAACATAACAAAAGAAGTGTGGGAGCCGGTTACGCAAAAATTCGGAAGTCACATTTAAAATTTGTGTGGACAGACTCGGCTAGTTTTGCTTTCATGAGAGTACGTTTTCTTTGCTTGTTTACAAGCGTTTATTATGCTCATTCCGACAAACCAAATGGTACTTGCACTTTCGAATCGACGCGAATGACTAAGTAAGTCTGTAAAACTTTCTCTTTTGACTTGGACATGTTACCAATAACGCTCTATAGATTCATTCCAGTGAAGCTTCTTCTGATTTTTTTTTCTTCCATTTTTAATTTCATTTGAGCTGACGTCACGGCGATTGTACTGCTTCGATGCCGCCAGTCATTTGCGTTCTAACATGAGACCGATGCGGCCGCATTTGCCGTTCACCGCTATACCATAACTTACAAGTGCGCGTTCGCCGCGTTACGCGAAAAACTCTACGGTATTTACGCGAACATTGTAACGTTAACGCGCACGTTCGTAGTTTCGTTATCGTTTCGGCCGGTGTGGTTGATAAGGGATTAGTTTTAACGTTTTTCTGTTGTGACTGATGGCGGATTGTGAGAGGAATTTGTGGCGTTTGCAGAAAATGGAGTGTCATTAACGTAAAAGGTAAGTTAAGCCCCTTTTTGTTTCTTATTAATGTTTGTTTTTGTTTTGTTTGAAAAAGATCGTTGGTGAGACTAGGAGCCGTTTGGGTTCGGTATCGTATCGGAGTTTCCAACACTTACTAATGATGTATTTTCTTTTAAAAGTTTACTTTGCGGCTTGAATAACAATTGTTGTTAGTAACATAAAACTATAAATAAAACTTTTACAGCTCTACCTCAAAACTATGAACAGTTTCTCTCGAAGAAAAGTTTTTAGAATTATTTTTAAAGTTTGTTAAAAATATTTCTATAGTAAATATTTATTGTTGTCAGATAATTCATACAGCAAAAGCTAAACGA
This sequence comes from Agrochola lychnidis, assembly GCA_963680765.1. Classification (NCBI taxonomy): domain Eukaryota; kingdom Metazoa; phylum Arthropoda; class Insecta; order Lepidoptera; family Noctuidae; genus Agrochola; species Agrochola lychnidis. The sequence goes on from OY796847.1 coordinate 7,097,174, forward strand.
ACTTTTAAGGCGAACTTATATCTACAAAATTTATTCAATAAGAAAAAAACATTATTAAAAAATATAAATATAATATTATCTGTAGAAAGTACTTGTTAAGACCCGTCAATTCATTTCAGTAAATCCCAAATTGTTAGTAAACATTAAACTTAATATGTCTATGTTAGTGAACATGTAAATTGGACAAAAAAAATGAACGAACGGTCTATCAAACCCCGCAATGACATTCAAGAGAATGTTCGAGCTGCCAATACCTAATGTCAATATCTAATCCTTAATTAAAATGCATCCCTTAAATCCCTAAAACTGGGTCACTGATAACATCTTTTCTTCATCTAAAAATAACCTTATTGGGTCCTTTATAAGACCTTTTTAAACCAAAGGGTACACCACAAGGGTAAGCACCTTCGGCATTCCTTGTCAGCATCTACCTATCTAAGGAATTTTACCGACATCATTAGTAAAGGAGTACATACTTTAGGAATTTTATGAGGGAAGTGTATTACGACACGATGATAAACAAGCATCTGTATACGTCGTTTTCAATCTATTATTATGATTTCATTTACAATAATAACAAAAAACATCAATTAAGTACCGTCAACTGCCCTAACTTTGCCTCGCGTCCTATGTTTGCCTATAATGAAAAAGATCTTTTTCATTACTCATCTGTATACGTCGTTTTCAATCTATTATTATGGTTTCATTTATAATTATAACAAAAAACATTAATTAAGTACCGTCAACTGCCCTAACTTTGCCTCGCGTCCTATGTTTGTCTATAATAAAAAAGATATTTTTCATTACTTATAGAAAAACATAGGATACAGTTTTAGAATAATAAAATTTCAATTGCCATACAAGTGAAATGAAAAAGATAGGACATAGGACGCGTTAAAGGTAAACATAGGGCAGTTGACCGGTATTGTTTTTTGTCTAGAAAAAGAAACACCGACTGACTTAGGGCTGACTTTACCAAATTCAGACTTAAGAGTGACCTTTTTTTTTATCCGTGGAATAAAATTGATGTCTGATTGTTTTAGTATGAAAAAACTGTCAAAAATTAAAAAATATTTGCTGGTACTTTTTGTTTGAAAAAGAACTGTAAAAATCCAAAATTTATTCCCAGTATAGGACTTATACTAGGTGTTAAAATTTGGTCACAAAATTCGCCCTTACAGTAAAGAAAAACGTAGTGAGTAAAAGTTGGTATATTAAGTCACCAATAAGTGACCAAGTGCGTAATGCTGTGATGATTAAAGCGCGTTCCCCAAGAGACCATTTACCATACCATGCACGACTTACTATCCCACTGGATAACAGGCTGGTATAATCATTATTATCTATTTTTATAAACATGTTTTAGCAATCAACTTATCAGCGGCAACCCATTCAACCTGTTTGTGAAATCAAAAATGTTTAAAATAATAATCTTTCAGGACATACACATATTATAAAAAAGAGCTCCTTAACAGAGGAATAGTTCATAAACTAGAAACTACAACTTTTTTCTTTTCTTTTTTTTGCTACCGGTGACATTACAGGGCCATCAGACAATCAACTTCATCTCTCAATTTGGCAACGCTTTGGCGACATATTGGTGCCGATTCCCTTGTTCATAAACTAAACTAAATTTAAGTTCAGTGCATCTTTTTCTTTCTATTTCATTAAGAAAAGGACAGAAGATAAATTTTAGTTTAGTACTGTCAAATTAATCAGCGCCTGTCAGTGTCCATACAAGTTTAGACGTGATTAAAAACTTGCCTACTAAAATTACGTCAAGCGCTGATTATTTTGACAGGACTTAACTAAAATTTATCTTCTGTCCTTTTCTTAATTAAATAAAAAGAAAAAGATGCACTGAACTTAAATTTAGTTTAGTTTGTGAACAAGGGAATCGGCACCATTGGCAATATTCTTTTTGTTAAAGTTACATTCCATACGCGGCGATAACCATTTCTCAACAAAAACATCACCTAAATGGTAGGATAATTTGTTTTCACGTATTATGTGTAATATTACGTACAATTCAGCCTGCGATATTTCAGCCTAATGTTTGGGAAATATCAGAATAATGCTAGTTTTATTTCTGACAATGCTCGGTTCGTGTTGCGAGGAAATGCGTTTTGTTATTATTTTAACACAAAATCTCACTCGTTTTACAGCAAAATAAAATTAAAATGCTCGTTTCTAGAAATTCTGTTTGTTCAAATTGTATTTACGGTTTAAAGGCTTATTTAAAGGGTTTGTTTCGAAATGAAGAGAATGCTTTTATCAAATCTAAAAGCCTTCTTGTTGGAAAGATGTTTATACTCGGTATCAGAATACATGTCAAATGATAAAAATAGTCAACTATAATAATAGCAGTGAACAAGCTATAAAATAATTTATTTGCTCATTACTAGGACCTTGATGAAGTTATACTCTCAATTATTTAATCATTTTTTTTGACTTTGAATTTTACATGATATTTGGTATTTATTATGACATTGTATTTAATTGTTGACATATTTTAAATTAATTTGACTTTATATTTGCTATTTAATTTGACATTGTATTTGTTAATTGTCATATTTTAAATTAATTTGACTTTTGAACTAACTTTTCAGTTCAATTTTAATTAGGCTTTAAATGTATTATTTCTGCATGTGATAATTTTATAATATGTAATGTTCAACACAATGTTAATTGTTAATGAATAAATAAATGATGAATGATGATGATTTATTTTATGGACGGATTTTGATCACACATTAAACGGGTGTAAAAATACCCTTATCGAAGCCAAGAGTCGTTCTTCCCGATATTATGAATTTTTTTTGTACTTGATCATACCTGGGAACCTTCTGGTTACTAAGATATTGAAGGTTGGAACTTTCCAAACTTTTTGCGATGTTTTTTACGAAAACAAGTTTTACTCTTCGATTCTTTAGTAGATAAAAAACCTTTCATCTTCTTAATTAGATATGAGCGTAGTCTTATTATTGTTGTTCTCACATTTAAATTGTATTTCTCCTTGAACACAATTCGAAATAGAGGTCTACACTTACCTAATCGTGTAACGATTTTATCATCCCAAAAACTACCTTTCAAATTATCTTAACTAATATTATAAATGCGAAAATGAGTTTGTTTGTTACGCTAAAACGGCTGAATGGATTTAGATAAAATTTAACAGAAAGGTAGGCTTTTCTTTTATTAATTTTTATTTTTTTGGTTGGGAAATTATCAAATAACTTCTCCCGCTCTAGGTGGAGTGGGAGGGCGTGTCAGACTCTTATTAACTAAAACCCACCCGTGTTCCTTCAGTTGCCATGTTACCGGGGCCACGATCTCCCTTTCGGATTTCTTCGCAACCCCGGCAGAAACATAAAGGTAGCCTAGAACCTGGAAAAGGACATAGACTACTTTTCATCTTGAGTCGCAAAAGAAGTCGCAGGTAATAGCTGGTTTTTAAATATTTTAAAAGTACGTGATACAGTACATTAGATCGTGTAATAAACATCGATTAGTATAATGGTGCCACAGTGACATCACAGCGTAAAGTAAATACACAATGTTGTACCGCGAACGAATTACCTAAGTACTTACGATCCACATGGAAAGCAACGTGATCAATGATATCCAACAATTCAACTCATTTATAATGTTTTTACCCGACTACGGCAAAGCCAAAAGGAAGGGTATGTATGGGCAGTCTATGTATGTATGTATGTTTGTTTTTACGTGTGTTCCACCGTAACGCCTAAACTACTAAACCGATTTTGATGAATGAGGTATCAATAGATTCGTAATAATGGTCCGGGTGACATAGGCTATATAATTTTTCCCTAAATTTAATTTGGTGGACTTTACACGTAAATTTCTAACCTCGAAAAAAATTAAAATGGGATGATCATGACATGTTTGGTATCAAAAGAAAGGTCTTGACGAGCACATTACAAATATGTATATAATATTATATTTTCAAAGTAAACAAATATGTTTAAATCGTTAAAAACAAGCAAAAGTTCTCACTTTCTGCGCTACGTAGTATCGCAAGATGTTACCAACGTGCAGTTAATCAAATCTTAATAATTAGTACCGATTTGTAATTCCAGTCTTATGAAGAAAAACAAGTACAACGAAATATTTATATTTTGGATTTCTTCGAAGCTCGATATCGATATTATGGTGTTGGCGTCGAAATAAATCGCTCTATGGTTTCGTCCAAAGCACTATACTCTGCTATTGGAATTTAAAATAGGTTAATTACTGAACTATTGTATTACTCTACTCTTATTTACGTTTATCAAGTGTAAAAACGGAAAAGTATAAAATAAAAAAATAAAGTTTAATAAAAAACTGTAACCCGACTACGGGAAAATAAAAATGATCTAAAAAGTACGAAACAAGCAAATATTTCAGACAGAAATCAAGACATAGGTACAAAAATGGTCAAGGTAAAGCCGTCGTCGCATGCCATTATAATTTTGTAGGTGTTCCTGGCACCAACATGATACAGGCATGCGACGACGGCTTTACCTTGACCATTTTTGTACCTATGTCTTGATTTCTGTCTGAAATATTTGCTTGTTTCGTACTGTTTAGATCATTTTTATTTTTCCGTAGTCGGGTTACAGTTTTTTATTAAACTTTATTTTTTTGCTGAAAACTTCGAGCGTGAAGGATGACATTTATGAACTATAACTACTCCGTTCCTTGAATGATGATCGATGAGACCACATGCTGACTATTCTTTTTATTGACCCTTTCATATTTTGAACGTCTTAGTTGTAACTACAAAGAGTGCATCACATTTATATTTTTACAGGTATTTTTAAAGGTTACCTTGAATTTAATACCGGTTACCGAAATACAAGTTACCTCTATTTTACACGTGTCGTCGGCATTAGGCAAAGGGTGTAACCTAAATGAGGTAACATGTTTTTTCTTCTTGGTTACTCAGATAGCGGTAACCTTAGTCGTAGAGGTAACCAAAATTCTTCAAAACCTGTTCCGTAATTTATAAAGGTTTTCGGTCCCCGGTACAGGCACACACTACCACACTACACTGTACACTGCTAGACAACTGTACATACCAGCTGGTCTAACTGTAAAGCAAGCCTTAAGGCTTGTGCAGACCAGCCCGACTCGCGACGCGACACAAAACACCGCTCATCGCGCGACGAGCGGTGCCTTTGTGTCGCGTCGCGTGTCGCGCTTGTTTGAAAGAGCCTTTAGTTGTCTATCCCAGGCACCTTTTTAAAACCAGGCACTCCAAATACAATTTCCACGCAAACTCCGCCCCCATGCACCCCACTACTCCACTATGTACTAAACGCTAACAAATCAGTAATAAAGTTGAATATCGCGTGCGCTCTTTAGTCGTGTTCGAGCACACGGAACTAAATGTCGTAAGTCTCAATTCTTATTTCGTTTATAACTTAAGTAATAATTGATCTAGAGAAAAAATATCTTATATCTGGGTAATAAACAATTTTTTTTACTATTTTAGACATAAAAGCCGAGTAATCTTGTTTTTGTTTCAAATAATCTTTAAAAAGACATGATTAACGAATCAAAAATGAATCAAGCGAAAATGTTCTAATTACGTAATGTCTTATATTTGCAAAGAAAAAAAAAGATCCAATAAATCACATACTAAAGTTTCTTTTTGATTGTATGCGTGACTTTTTCAAAATATTAATGCAAATTAACATACAATTTAGGGAGCCTCCTCTTAAAGATCGTCAGTCTACCTAGCTGGGGGAAGTCCCACGCAACCCTTGCCAAATTCACGGTCTCCACTCAAGATCTATTTTTGATGGAAGCCCCACAGTTTGTTCCGCATGGAGAGCAACGTGATCCAGTGATATCCAACAATTCAACTCATTTTAAAATGGTTTTGTAACGTCGAGCATGAAGAATAACATTTGCTATACTATGTTCGTTAAGTGATGATCGACATGACAATTCCTCAGATCCTTCCGTATTTTGTAAGATTCTGTTCTCATACAAATTCCTACTATTGATTGACAGTTTTTAGGGTTCCGTAGTAAACAAGGAACCCTTATAGTTTCGTCATGTCCGTCTGTCTGTCTGTCTGTCCACGGTCTAGCTCCGAGACCCTTAGTACTAGAAGGCTGTAATTTGGTATAAGTATACATATTAATTACGCCAACAAAGTGGTAAAACAAAATTATATAATTATTTATTTTTTAGTGTTCCTCCCATACACGTAAAGTCGTGATGTTTTTTTTATTATTTATTTTTCCCATGATATGGCGTATCATTGGAAAGGTCCTTCAAAAACATTGTGAGTTTGGGGATACCATTTTTGGATTCAGGGATCCGTTTGCGAAATATTAAGCTTTAAAGTGCTAATTTTTGTTACAGTCAAGTGTGTGTGTCCCCCCCTGCCAGCTAAATGGTTGGTTTTGGATGTGTGAAAAAAATCACAGTAGTAGTTTATATAAAGAAAAACTATCACAGCTAAGTAGGCTTTACAAGTTAACGAGTAATAATTGACCAACTTAACTTTGCAGTTGCAAAAACATGTTTTCCCATACACTTCGTATGGGAGAACATGTTTATCAACTACAAAGTTAACTTTGTTTTTGGGATAAATTCATCCCAACTACGGAACCCTTCATTGTGCGTGTTCCGACACGCACTTGGCTGGTTTTTTAAGGTTTGCATTGTTGGAAGCAAATATGTCAGTTAATTTTAGCCTCGATGAACAATTTTACTCAGTTAAGTACATAGTCGTTAGAGGTAAGGTTTTCAGGCCCAAAAAAAAAGGCCCAAACGTAATTACTAGGTAACGCGATACCCCTTGGTAAGACTGGTTGTCAGACTCTTGGGCTTCTAACTACCCGTAACGACTGTCAAAGATCTACAAATGACAGCCGGGACCAACGGCTTAACGTGCTATCCGAGGCATGGTGGGGTCATGGTATGTAAAGATGGTCACCCATCTACGGACCAACCGCGGTAAGCGTAGCTTAACCTGATCGATCGACCCGTGCGGCTGTAATTGCTTAGCCGGAAGACCCTCTCACAAGTAATAGCATAATTATAAGTCCGAAATCGCCAACGCGTTTTAAGCAAGCGTGGTGATTAATGTCTGTGCCTTCTCTGTATGAGAAGAGGCCATGCTATGCTGTGGGACAGTAAAACGCAAGTATTATTATTTGAATTAGACACACAGATTACTGCGATAGGTACGGTCAGCATGGAAAGAAACGTGATAAAATGACATTTAACAATCCAACACATTTATAATGTTTATGCTGAAACGCCAAGCGTGAAGAATGACATTAAGAATGTTTGTGAGCACAAGTAATAGTGTAGTTGCTTTGTAATGTAATGTGATATAATGGCCTGAAAATAACAACTTACAGTTATAACTATTTTCTTAATGTCCCTCGGCAAACTTCGTGTTTCGTCAGTCGTCGGATTTCTATCAGTTGCCCTTTGCACTTGGTACAGACCGGACGCTCTCAATCGACTTGGAAGTATATAGAGTTGTTAATACTCTTTTAACTTAATGTATTTTAAAAATGAGAGGAAAGCTGCTAAAGTCGTAGGCACGAAATTAGTTTTACAGCTCTATATAGGTAGTTCACACGGAAATCAAAACAAAACAACAATAAAGTACTTAGTTCTGAATTCAAATTATTAAACATGTTAAATCTAATAATTGATGGACATGGAAATTAGCGTTCGTTTGTAATCGGAAATACGATGATTCCCGAGGGACATTAAGAAAGACAGTCGGTGCTATGATCACTAATGCGTCTGCTAAGTGTGGTGGTGGTTCTGAAAATTGTTGTAGATGAGAATTATAAAAACCTCATGTAGTTTTACATGACTTGAGAAGATATTTTTCTTGAGAAATATCCTTTTACAACAAATCATAATCAGCCTATAATGTTCCCACTGCTGGGACGCAGGCCTGGGCTCTGTGAGAGTGAGTGGGCCATAATCCACCACGCGGGCCCAGTGCGGGTTGGTGGATGTCACATGTCTTCGATTTTTTAGTTCTTGGACAATTTTTTTTTTTTGGAGAAAATTGGCCGGTTTCCTCTCAATGTTTTTCTTCACCGCCATTCGCCTTTAAGACTACCAATCTACCCACTGACCCCCAAGTTTTTATGATTGTTCAGCACTGCGTAGCATACCAACGTTTCATAAAATTTGTTAGACATACATAAATTACTTACACAGTAAGTACAGTCGAACGAGCCATTTAATTTATAAGCAAAATCCTTCATCTTTCCACAACACTGAGAATATTTATGTCTATTGTGTGAGTAACAGCTTTTTAAACTTACGGCATACTTAAGAGAGTAATGTCTAAGAATTCACAACTCAGCCTCAGCACAGTCAGCACACACACAATACATATAAATTAAAATTAGGTACCAAATCCTATTGAGTACCCTAATTGCGTTACTTTTACCTATGTTTTACAAATAAATAATTCTATTCTAAACGATTATAACAAATTTGTTTAATTTTGACAGTTCAGCAACATTCATTGTTATAATTACGTTGTTGAGCAGTTTTTTTTTCCAACAGAAGCAATGGATTAGCAATCTGTTTCAAATCGAAACAAATTGTGATTGATCGTGTATTGCGCAATTAGGGTACAGGTTAAATTCTTACGTAATCATAATCACTCACTTAAGGGAATTAGTAAAACATTGATCTGTATACAGAAGGTTTCCACTTTATATCACCATTTTTCCCAACAATTATTTTTTGAATAACATTACTAAATTTTAGTTGAAAAATCATAGACGAAAATTAAGTTTTTCTTGTTATAGTTATGGTGATTTAAACTACAATTCCATGTTTAAGTATTCAAATAATCATATCAAAACACTCTATTTGTAAATGGCACTACAAATTGGCATCTACAAGTGCGTTTTCTAAACCAAACATTACATTTTCATCGGATACTTTTGCAACAGATTATAGTTGCAAGTTAGCTGTCCATATACCAAATAACGTGTTCAACTGTACATTTACTCAATGCAAAGACACCAAGGTCTTACCACTTCCCGAATCTTTTCATAAGAGGTAGGTACCTTATTACCATAGCCGCCATCTTGTAACACATTACAAATAAGATGATTGTCATTACAATAGATACCATGGCAGGTATGGTCACGATTTGTGAGGCAACTCGTTTTTTTGCGAGCTCTGAACTATTTTATTTAAGAAACAGGTGTCATTGAACTTGTAATGTCGTTAGTAAATATTGACCGAACTGTATGATTATTTAGCCATTCGTTAAGGTTACTAAGCAAAGTATTTCTGATGTGTACCATCTTTTCTCTCGTTTTCCTGTCAACTGTGGGAGTGATTAACAGGAAGCCGGGGAAGCGCGTGCTATTTGATTTGACCAATGAGCGCGCGCGATGCTAGAGTTGGCCGTCAGAAACGACCTTGACGAAGCCCCGCCCCTTTAATGTTGCTTATTACCTAGGTGAGATGTCAGATACGTACTACGATCTTAAGCGACTACTGCAAGGCTCGCTCGTTTTTTTTTTCAGTATTATTTCATAGCACCTGTGTGTACACATCCGCTTGTCGAAAGAAATGCGAAAATTTTCTTAAGAGGAGGCTCCCTAAATTGTATGTTAATTTGCATTCATATTCAAAAAAAGTTACGCATACAATCAAAATTGAACTTTAGAATATGATTTATTGGATCGTTTTCTTTCCAAATATAAGACAGTTACGTAATTGGAAAAATTTGGCTCGATTCATTTTTATTCGAAAATCATGTCTTTTTAAAGATTACATAACATAACAAAAAAACTACTTTGCTTTTTAAAGATTATTTGAAACAAAAACAAGATTACTCGGCCTTTCTGTCTAAAATAATTATTAACAGTAAGCAAATATAGTATATTATCCAAGTATATGATATTTTTTCTCTAGATCAATTATTACTTTTGTTATAAACGAAATAAGAATTGAGATTTACGACATTTAGTTCCGTGCTCGAACACAGCCAAAGAGCGCACGCGATATTCAATTTTATTACCGATGTTTTAGCGTTTAGTACATAGTGAAGTGGTGGGGTGCATGGGGGCGGAGTTTGCGTGGAAATTGTCTTTGGAGTGCATGGTGGTACATTTATGAACACAAATGCAAATCTATTAATAAAAATTGTTTAAAATATTAAAACTTTAAAAAGTTAGTCAGAGACTATCGATCTAGTAATAAACGGGTCATTAGATTAAAGTCCGTTCTTTTCTTACTGATTAATATTAATTAATTACCTACCTAAATAAAACTTTCGGCAATAATACGACAGAACGATTTCATATTTTCGTCAAAAACTAAGTGACTTTAGTAGTTCAATCATTCACTCATTCGTACTTTTATTAACTGACTCATTCATAAGCTATTTCCTAACCAAGCTAAACGGTCCGGCAGTCATTTCATTTCATCATTGTACCCTATTATTACCATACAAAACCGTTCATACTTAATAACACGATTTGTCAAGGCCAGTCGAACTTAGAAACGCTATTGTAACACTAAACTATTATGAGAAATATAGATCGCCTAACTCTGTACCACTAGGTATAAAGTTACATAGGTATCTAACTAGTTTACCTACTATTTTTATGGAAGAAAAAAACTTTTAAATATAGCAACACTTTTTTGTACGTGTCAGATACAATAGATGACTTTTATTGGCACATTCTTTAACGTACAAGTCAACATACTATTTTGTTCGAAGTTTTTTATTTCTACAGATAAATTCGGCAAACGACCGATATAAAATTGAACCAACATAATTACATGTAGTTTGTTTATCTCATTATCAGTTACGATGCCTCATTAAGGCGGATAACAATTAAAATTCTATTGTGTCTCGTTAATGACAGTTAAAAGGTTATTTGGGCTTCAATCAAAGTTATACCTACTTATGTAAAAAGGTTTTTAGAAAAAAAAACTTTAGTGTTTTTGAACTACGATCAATCGAGAGTGTTCATAGTCTATACATACGTTTGTTTAACTTATCACTCTTCCAATAGTGCGTCTGCAGTCGGCTAAAAAATACCATTGTCAAACACTGTTGTCTACAGAATAGAATTATCTTTATTCAAGTATCGTATGACTCACAAATGATTGATAACACTTTATATTAGTAAAAACTGACACAAATGGAATGGATCACCGCTGTGACAACCCATGTGAGATGACACAACGGCGACCCACGAAAACACAGTCTAGGCGACTTGAAATCATGCTTATGAAACCTGACTTAATAATTTTAGAATAGAATAAAAATTGCTCAAGAAGAAAAACTTAGCTCAAAATTCTTGTTACTCCATTATTGAGGATATTACATCAATCAATATCTTATCATTATTTCCAATTATGTCTAGATCAATCGGTTAGTATAACAGTGTCATTCACCTCGGCCAAGATTACTTCATCATTTTGTAACCAAAACGATGATTGATAGAATATTTTAATCTTTAACTTTCTGTAACGTAACTGGTGCAGTTAATCAAAGAAAAACTATTATAACTTTTATTTCCGACTTCATTTAATATAATGTCTATTACGTATAAGTATTAAATGCACTGTAATCTAATCAGATTACAGTGCATTTCATACTTAGGCGTGTGAAAGTGTTTTGAAAACATAAAAGCCCAATTTGTTTCAGTGACATGCAACAATAACTTTAATCTTGTGATAATTTTTATTTTATTTTTTCTGTTGGGCATCTCATAGCTGACCTCTGACGTCATGATTATTTAACCGGTCAATCCTGTGGGTGCCTTAAGCTGCTAAACTCAAAGCCAAACAACAAACTAAACTTACAAACTAAGTGAACGCTCGCTAAGGGCACCCTCTGTGGGATATGAATCTCGGCTTAGGGCGTTTACCGGAGGGAGGACATCAAATATGGGACGGGCTGGGTGATAGTTTTAGAGATAGGTAGATTTTTTTCACACATCCAAAACCAACCATTTAGCTGGCAGGGGGGGGGAACACTTGACTCTAACAAAAATCTGACTGGGCAGGTCCACTCAAATCTGTGTGTTTCTTTCCTCTAAAGACCATTTAAGATACTAATCTACATGGTCCTTATAATATTACGGCCTGACCAAGATTATGTCTGAACTTCAAAAGAGACTGCGATCTCGAGTTTATTTCGGCCTTTCTTCTCAGAGTAAGAAAACGCCGACCTCATCTAGCTTATTTTTTATATTTTTTAATGTGACGTATAAAAGTGATTCCGATATTCTATTTAGGTACAGAATAAACCATTTCATTTCATTCAACCATTTCTTTCTGACCCGGGAATGGAACCCAGGAGCTCATGAGCTCAGCAGTTGCGCTTGCAACCACTATACCAACGACGCACACACACACACACAGAACTATAGTCGTAGATAAATTAATTTCCCGTACTAAAAACGCCGTTTTAAAATCTTATCAGCATTTTCCAACTCAAGTAGTAAAAGTGAATATTTCATAATTTTCTAATCTCCATTTACCTACTTAGATAAGTTGAATAATGCATGATAATTATATTTTGCTTTCTACTATGGTGTTAGGTATCATGTAGTTTTCTTTTGTTTTGTTTACATATTTCACTTACACGTCAGCTGTCTTCTCGACTAATCACACCAAAGAAGGAGAGAGATTTTAACTGCAAAATGAGTTATCATAGACATAGTTTTACAATAGATAGTTTATGAAACAGGTGTCCCATACAGTTTAGAACAGTAGGTATTAAACTTCACCATGGAACTGCAGATTTTTTTCGCGATTTCGTATTTGGTCCCATGGTAAAAGTTACTCAGTTCGGTGGTCTAAAGCACCTCTTATAGTTTCTAAAGTATATTTTTAACACCTTATATTTTTAAGCAAGGTAGGCTTTTTTTGCGTAGTAAATTATCAAATAACTTCTCCCGCTCTGGGTGGAGCGGGAGGGCGTGTCAGACTCTTACTGACTAAAACCCACCCGTGTTCCTTCAGTTGCCATGTTGCCAGGGGCCACGGTATCCTTTTCGGACTTTCCCGCGACCCCGTGAGTTCTGCTGACATCTCTTTGAGGCGCGCGTGGAACACAACGCGCCGTCGACCCGGGCCTGGTCCTTATCGGACGGTGTGCTACTCATTGCTCACCGTCCGCAAGCCCGCGCCTGCGGTGGCCGGGAATCAGCCTGTGATTGCCGACGCCCAGGGCGTCTCCTGCAGCGGTTAGGGACATGAGGGCGCGAAATTTGCCTCGCACTCACGCTTTCCGCCTCCTTCTTCGCGAGTATTACTGCTTCGCAGAAGGAGGTGACGGCCTCCCATGCCTCTCGCTCGATACCATGGCCCGAACCAGGCCCGGACGCGAGAGATCACCGCCGCCGATCGCCTTCACGAGGATACGGCGGAGCTCCGCCCAAGCCGGGCAGACCTCTACCGTATGCTCCACCGTATCCTCCGGGTGATCCACACAATGGTGTATCCGGAACAGAAACATAATCTATGAGCCGCTTTCGAATCGGACAGAGTTTTTTTACATGATTATTATATAATTGCAAAAGTAACTGTCTATCTGAGACCTTTTCACACCCAAACGACTAAATCGATCCTTACGAAATTTAACAGATAGATACCCTGGGACCTGGAAAAGGACATGTGTTACTTTTCATCCTGGATCGCAAACGAAGTCGCGGGTAATAGCTAGTATATTACCTACATTTAGGTCAGGAAATAGAATTCAGCTGGAAGCAGGAACGACGTTTACGAGGAGGAATAAAGCAATGATAAGGATAGTATAGAACTAGGTACTCGTAACTTTCGAGTCATAAACCTTACCAGCCGTTATTGAAGTAAATTACGACTAGAAATCTGAAACGGTTTCAAATACTGGAAGATGCTAATTATATCCTATAGTCATAAATCCCGCGATAGGAGCATCCTTATAGCTTTAATTGTCACTTGCTTCAAAAACGGTGAAGGAAAACATCGTGAGGAAACCGGCACGCCTTTTTTTTTTTTTTGGGTGGGAAATTGTCAAATAACTTCTCCCGCTCTGGGTGGAGCGGGAGGACGTGTCAGACTCTTACTGACTAAAACCCACCCGTGTTCCTTCGGTTGCCCTGTTGCCGAGGGCCACGATGTCCCTTTAGGCTCGTATTCGCACCCCCGGCAGGCATTGGCCCTAGCGGACCCCGTCAATTCTGCTGACATCTCTTTGAGCCGCGCGTGGAACACAACGCGCCGTCGACCCGGGCTTGGTCCTTATCGGAATGCCTGAGAGATATTTCTCGACGGCATGTGAAGCCATGTCAGAGGCCCATGGGCGACTTTATAACTCTGACACCAGGCTAGTCACTAACCACACGAAAAGGAGAAGAAGAAGGAGTATCCTTAGGTGTTATTAGCTTCTTATTAAGGACACAGTTTGGTTTTATAATCGATAATGATTCCGCAATCATTTTCGATTATAAAGCCAAACTGTTCTCAAATATCAAGGTACCTATTGTATGAACAACCGCAAATTGATACAACAACGTGATATTTTGGGAATAACATGTTTTGAGAATAGCATGTTTCGAGGATAAAATATTTTGAGAATAGCATATTTTGAGAGTAGTATATTTTGGGAGAGCAGTGGTGGCCCAGTGGTAACGGCCGCGACTTACGAGTTGTACGTCGTAGGTTCGAACCCAGACAGGCGCTTTACCTTTGTGTAAATTATTTCATCACCACTGCTCTCAAAACGGTGAAGGAAAACATCGTGAGGAAACCGGCATGTCCTAGAACCGAAAATTCGAAGACATGTGACATCTACCAACCCGCACTGGGCCCGCGTGGTGGATTACGGCCCACTCCCTCTCACTGAGAGGAGGCCTGTGTCCCAGCAGTGGGAACATTATAGGCTGATGATGATGATATTTTGGGAATAGCATATTTTGAGATGTCATGAGTGGTTAAAGCCTCACCTCTCATGCACGAGATGGTGGATGGTGGTGGAAAGTCACATTGATACTTGCCCGGATTTGAATCCGGGCAAGTACCTACCAATGTGACTTTTCAATTCAAATGTACTTTCTAAGTTTATCTTGAATATTACTGACATCGGTGAAGGAAAACATCGTGAGGAAACCTGGACATATAGTTAATATAAGTCTAAAATCGCCAACCCGTCTTGAGCAAGCATGGTGATCAATGCTCGTGCCTTCTCTGTATGAGAAGAGGCCTTTGCCCTGCAGTGGGACAACAATAGACTGATATTATTATTATACCAATATCAATATAGGCAAAGTCAATAGTATAATAGGATCTTGGGGTGATACAAGACAGCAAGCTGATATTTGATCAGCATATTGATAGCATAGTAAATAAAGCGTCGAGAGCACTCGGTTTCATAATGAGAACCACAGCATGTTTCCGATCACTAAAACCGATCACAGTCTTGTATTGCTCGTTCGTACGCAGCCACCTTGAGTATTCATCACAGGTCTGGTCCCCTCAGTACGGGATCTACATGTCTCGTATTGAGGGCATTCAGGAAAAATTTCTTGAGTACCTAGATTACAGGGCGAAACGAGTATCTGTTCAAATTCATCTATTTGCGAGAATGTTGGTTTACAATGTATGATCTTAAAATTATAATGGCCCCTTTACATTCTACCATTACTTATGGTGTGCAAATATTTAATTTTGTTCTACACAATGCTAATTAAATAAAAAATACAGCAACAACAAATAAGATGCATGCATTAGGACTTTCATGGTAAAAATGATAATTAGTCAATGAATCACCTGTTGATTACAATCACCGATGTAGAAGGTACCATTTTCTGCCGCTTGATCGTAGACGCCATATTAATGATATATGCCACTTGTTTAATATCGCAAATGGTTCAATTGACTGTCCTGAACTTGTTTCAAAATTAACGATACGCACTAATCAGATGGGGCTGTAACAGCGACTACTTCTACAAGTACCCTATGCAAACTCTAATTATAGCGTAATGCATTTCAGATTGATTACAGTTGTAATAGCAATCATATAATTGCGTTTTATTAAAATAGGTTTTTTACTTTTATTAATTTATTTATTTTTTGTATAGATTCTTTTCTACATATTTTGTGAATGTGAGAACGCTGTAGGCTTACTGGATTGTAGACCTGTTGACCATTTTCTATTTTGTTAAGTACTTGGTACTTATTGAAAGACCTACACTGTCCTCCCATACCTAGAAACACTGTTATATGAAAGTATTGTAAAAGCCAATTATTTTTAAAAGAGTAACCGTGGAGTTTCTTGCCGGCTCTTCTCCATAGGAAACGACCAATTGGAACCGTGCACCTAGCTTCTGACGTTTCATAAGTGCCCATGTAGGTTTATGTGAAATAAAATATTTTGATTTTGATTTTGCATACTTTCAGGGCCAGTCGCAGTTTTAACGAAATTTGTTTTGAACAAGGCATTGACCTTTTCTGCACCAATGCAAGCACACTAAGGAAGCTCTTAGCAAAGCAATTTTTTGTACAAGAGACACCTGCCTATACTTGAACAGTTTGTTGTCCGGATTCAAATTTGAATATAACCCACTTTGAGGGAATAACTAGTTTAAGTAAAATAGTAATCGTTTATTTGCTTATAATGTTGGTATACAGATTGATTGAAACTGAGACTATGAGGAAGTACCTAATCATTTTGTATTTATCTGTGGGGGCATGTAATTAGCAATTTAGTCATATATTATTGTTAATATAATGTTATTAGTCTGTAAGCCTTCTTAAAAAAATAAAACGTGTGGCACTCGGGGACTGCCGCGGTAAAGCTATTGCATAGCATTTGTAACCTCCATACTTCCTATTTGTCAACGCTACACTTGGGATGATGACGTGATGACATAAAACAAAAATTACGTTCCCATGACAACATCACGTTCCCATGACAACCGTCATTACATGGTAGGCGGAGTGGGGGGTGTTAGGTTTTTTTCGTTACGGAATTTCTTGATTCGGTCGCCGCGCTCAAAGCCCGCGATAAAAGCTATGCAATAGCTTAAAATAAAATAATACAAAATATTATATATATAATATAGTATTTATATAATATATATAAAATATAATATAGTATATAATATTTTGGGAACGAAGGATCTTCTGCAGATATAATAGGAAAGAAATGGGTCTTTAAAATAACCAATAGAACATTTAACAACACAAGTATTTAAACGTAAAATAACAAACAAACTCGACGATATCAATAAAAATTTCGATATGACACAAACAATTTGCAAACTAGTTACAAAATCAATAATAAATACTACCCGTACACATTTAATTTCGAAACGCCATTACAATTTACAGTTGGTTGCATTAACATACTTTGTATCGCTGAGTTGAGGTTACTTACCGATAAAATATTTGTACCGTTATCTTTAGTTACGTTAAGGCAAGTGCGTTTGCACCTGCGCTAATGCGACAAGTGATTTATACAGGATGCATTACGCCAGTATCATAATTATTATGACATTCAACGTCGATAGGAAACAAAACTGTCAATAATGGTACATTACATAACATCACGACTGTATTCCTTGACTGTATGGGCTACCACAGGGTGAAATTGAATTCATGGGCATCCTCTTAAGGAGTCATTGTACCCATCATTATAAAAACTTTCACTATGGGACCAACCCTGAAATCGCAAAAATAAAATCAGCTGTTCCTCACATTTCCTTTCATTTTTATAGTTCAGGCACATAACATAGTTGAATTTTTCGTCGATTTAAGCAAATTATTATTTAGTGTTTTACCTTTTTATATGAATAAAGATTTTTTTTTTATGTTCGCATAGCTCGTCGAAGTGTAGGGAACAGCTGATTTTGTTTCGCGATTTTAAGGTTGTTCCCATAGTGAAAGTTGTTCACAATGATGAATACAATGACCCCTTAAGAGGATGCCTATGAATTCAATTTCAACCTGTATATATACCTACTTCATCCATCAAAATTTATAAACATCACTCTAAAATACAACAGACGTGGATATATTTAGTAACCTGTTCCGCTTAGCTATTTCAAAAGAGCCATGAAAATCTCCTGAAAGAATTGGTACGTATTTCACCTCTCAACGAGGCATCCTCAGGATGACGAAGGACTTGTCGCGAACTCGAACACGGCGTGTTGCCACACCGAGCGCTGAGCGCAGACTGAACATCACTCTTTTTACCCAACTACGGCGAAGCAAAAAGGAGGGTTATGATTTCGACCAGTATACATGTCATCTGTTCCCTCATAATTTCTAAACTTCTTGTGATAATTTGACAAATGAGGTATCGTTGGAAGAGTCTTAATCATCCGCTAGTTACCTATAGGCTATGCGACGTCACATTAAGAGGCCGGCGACACAAATCGAGATGTTTGCAAAATTCAATTCCAAGTACGTTGCGCTAGTGTGAGTGCCTGTCGGAGCGATATACACCTACAGTGAGCAATACTACCACACACACATTGACAATTATTGTTTGACGCGATAGTACTACTAGCTTTCGAAAGTTTATGATAAATTTGGATGTGTTCCGTAATACAAAAAATTATGAATGAAAACTTAATGTATTTCCATTTTTTTTTCGATAATTTGTAACTTGATAACATAAACTATGCTTCTGCGGAAACAATATTACAAATATTGTTGTTTATAATGCAGAAAAAATAAAATGAAAACATGTCATTTACGCTGTAAAAATGTACGAAATGCAATTCACTTACACTTCATTTAAAGGTAAGTTTTTGGAAATAAAAAGACGTAGGAGCCTAGATAAATACTGTCTCAATCCGAATATCAACATAATATGGTAGAAATATGCTCAAATTGCAAATGATTTATGTACTACGTTTGTATGGACAATTCATGCGTCACCGCATTCTTAAATTCAATATGACGCCCGCTAGAGGACATATTTCGCCAGTTATTTTTAGGTCATCAAAAATCTAAACTCCAGTTTGCTAGTGACAAAACTTATGGAAGACCCAATTCTTAAGTAAAAAAAGCTCGACCTGGAACCTAAATCGAACCAGTTACGCAGGACACCGTGTTCAACAGTCAGCAGCGTCATTACACCAAGGGAGTAATTGAATATAAATAATCTTAATTAATTAATTTGGGTGGCAACAAGGACAAAATCAAAGTAAAATTGCATCATTCCTGTCCAGGGCTGGTATGGATAGCCGCGTAAATGTTTTAATTTTAATTATAATTTTTTAATGTTTTATGTTATTTATTTTTATAATCTTGTTTTTTTTAATTAAAGAAATTTATCCAATCCCAAAAAGAAATAAAAATTATTTACTTAAATGCCATAACTATAATTTAAAGTAAAAAATATATTGGACCGATTAACAGGATCCGAATTTCGATTCAAATAAATCGATATCGGAATCGGAACTCGTTTTATGTAACGATAAAAACAGTTTATATTCGTACGACACGCGAATAACGTTAATAACGATTCGATGTGAAATAAACGTTTATTTTATTAAAATGTTCGGTGTCCGTGAAAATGTATCGCGAAAGTGGGTTGTGTGCAGTTGAAACCATAGCGAGAAAGAAAAGTATGTTGTTTAGTAAATGTATTTAAAGGCAATACGTTGTCTTTATTAGAAGAGGTCTTATTGTTTTTTATGCCTGGGTATGCGGGCGAGGAGAATTAAGTAAATAAAAGTTAATAATATTGATTAAAAGTTCAAATAAAAAAGTTCATATTTTTGTAAGAAAGTTTTAATCGGTATTATCATTTTCATTTGCATCATTTTCCGTGGTAGAAACGTGCTTTAAAAGCTCAACCTCCTTAATAATTTTATCATAAAACATTTTGCAGCAAGCATTTCTGTGTTACTAACAACTATATGGATGTATGTTGAAAAAATCCGAAATAAATGAATATAATAATAATAATTTTGCAAGTTACATGTCTTAAATTAAATTCCACAATTAACATTTTTTGCAATAGTTTCCGATTTTAACCTGTAAAAAAAAAAGTGTGATAAAAAGCCTAACAAAGGCCGGACGGGCCGGACGCAGTCAAATTGGCCCGGACAAGAAGTCAAAAAGCACTATCCGGCTTTATCCGGACGGATGGCAATTCTAATCACAAGTCTCTGATCACATTTGGGAATTAACAATAATGTAAACGACGTTCCACCGAGTACGAGAGGCGCGAGCGCAAATCAATGAACTCACAGCGCTGCAAACCACAATGATCACCAATACCTATCACATACTCCATCAATCAATGGGCGATCGATCTCCGCGAGCTTCCTCTATATTTTGGCGGGCCGCCGCCTCAGTACCTACTCGAAGTTACGTCAAATTGACAGCTGTCATAATCGTTCTAAAATCAACTCTGTAACTTTGGCGTCATATAGCCTATATTGCAAGTGGTAACGCGGTGGTGAATGCATTCAGGCACTAAAGCGCGCACAGATTAGGTACTCTAAGCCGGCGCGGCGGCGTGCGAGTCGATGCCGACTGAACGGAACTTTGCCATTTAAAATGTTATATTTCATATAAAAACATGTAGAATTATTGTTATTTATTCCAATCATGACTTATGCGGGTTCCGTCTTTGCTCATGCAAAACCCCATCATATCCATAGGTTACAAACCCTTCAAAATCGATTCCTCCGTAGAGCTACCGGCTCCCCTTGGTTTGTGAGGAACGAGAGCCTCCATATCGATCTTAAAATCCCTACCATCCATCAGTTCCTCAAACGCGCTTTGAAGCGTTTCTTTGAGTCCGCGGCCAAACATCGCAACCCTCTGGTTGTCGAGGCCGCCAATTATGTCCCCAGTAAAATCAGTCATGTTCGCCGACCAAGGCATATTCTTACCGACCCAGACGACACGACTACCATCCATCAGGAGTCTAGTAGGGAAACGAGTACGTTAGGACACAAGTACAGACGCTTCCCGTCATTCCGACCTCGCCGTCGAGGTCCTTTGCGATCGCGACCGCTGCGCCCCCGAGTAAATGTTACTCCTCCCCGACCCTTGCTCGAAAACGAGGTGCCAGCAGTTGTTGCAGCTGAGCACGTAGCTTTAAATTCCCCGATTAATAATCATGATCAAAACTTTGATCCAGCCCGTCCCATCTTTGATGTCCTCCCTCCGGTAAACGCCCTAAGCCGAGGCTCGTACCCCACAGGGGGTGCCCTTAGCGAGCGTTCACCTAGTTTGTAAGTTTAGTTTGTAAGTGCCTGGCTGGAGGCTTTGAGTGTAGCAGCTTAAGGCACCCACAGGTTTTCTCGGTTAAATAGTCATGGCCTCAGAGGCCAGCTATGAGATGCCCAACAGAAAAAAAAAATGTTATTTATTTTATTTTTATGTTTTATTTATATCTCATTGTATTTTGCACCGGTCGACGTCTTTCTTTAACAGCACCTTAGACATAAACATCACACCTTGGTTCCCCGAACGGCAGACCGTTTCTGCCCAGAGGCAGAGATGTATTTAAAGTACATCCACATTTCGCGAGTCATGTTTTTAAGTCCCATGTAATAGGGGGCGAGCCTACTGCCATCAACGGGACAAGAATTCAGGGCTGCTACTGAGAAATTCCAGTTGGAATAATCCAATAACACTTCGGACCCAGGCCCTTATGCTAAGCAGTGGCGCTTGCGACCACTAACCAACGAGACAAATCATAGTAATATCCATCAATGTTTCTCTGCAATTTCAATTGTGTAATCCAGAACAGAATTACACAAATATTTCATACAAAACACTTCTGAACGATACCGTCATTTATCTATCCCACTAGTCACGAATACGTCCGCAATAATTTCAATCTAGATTTTTTACGTAAAATAATTTCACACAGCGCAACACCAATTTTGTGGATTTCACAAAATCAATCCGTTCTTACATTCAATGAATAATGACAGCTGTCAGAATGAATGGAATGAATGAAATGAATGAAGGTGCAATTACCTTTATTGAGTTGACGAAATCTTTGAATTGCTTTATTGATTTGTTTGTTACGTGTTGCGTCTATATAATGTTATTGAATAATCTTTTGAGTGGAAAACAAATTAGTAAAAGGTTTAATCCGAAGTCTGCGTCGTCGTCGCAACCGTTACTGCTGAGCATGAGGTCTGGTTTCGGTGGGGCAAAGTGTTATTGCGTTTTTCCATCAGGAATTTCTCAGTTGCAGCCCTGAGTCTGGATTTATGCCCAGTTGATGGCGGTAGGCTCGCCCCCTATCACATAGGACTTAAACATAACTGGCGAAATTTGAGTGTTCTGTAAGTGCTTATAATCAGCCTATAATGCTCCCACTGCTGGAGCACAGGCCTCACCTCGATGAGCAAAAATGGGCCGGAATCCACTACGCGGCACAGTGGGAAACACTTTTCCAAAATCAATTTATTTTTTATTTTTTATTCTTTTAAACAGACAGTAAATTCATGATCAGGGATCTGAAAAAACCCTGGAAACTGATTTTTGTTAAAATATTTTTCTTAGAAATTGTTTTTTGCTTCATTTCCCGATTTATTGAGTTTATAGTATTGACTGTTAAGGAAAAGTGGCAGTGACACACCAAAGTGTGTTATCTCAGGAGTGTATTTAAAAAAAAATGGCAGCGAAACGTCAAAAATTGTGTTGTAGACAGATTTTTGAACAAAAAAAGTCATTTTTTTCCCACTGTGCGCGGGTCCAGTGCAAATTAGTAGACGTCACATGTCTTCGAATTTTTGGTTCTAGGACTTGCCGGTTTCTTCACGATGTTTTCCTTCACCGTTTGAGAGCAGTGGTGATGAAATAATTTACACAAAGCAAAGTGCCTGCTTGGGTTCGAAACCACAACCTACTACAATTCGTAAGTCGTGGCCGTTACCACAGGGCCACCACGGCACTATAAATCAAATCAAATTATTTATTTGCTAGAATGCAGGTACCTATACAAATAAAGTCGTGAACTCGTGAAAAATTAAAGTTGAGCCATACATTCTGCCCAAGATTCGACATGCAAAATTAGAATGAAATAATACGATGCAAAAAAATAAGAACATTAAACACAATTATCAGATTAAAAATTAACAGTTCAATACAATTAAAATTAATTCAGTCAAAATGCAATTAATAAATACGTAATACTCAAAACAAGTAACTTTGGCGGACGAAAAAAGAAGTGGCCGTCATAGGGCTATGACGGCTGTTACATAAGAAAACGTGTTGGCTGTGAAAAATTAAATTTAAGTGAATAGGCGAATTACATATGAAGAGATTCAGCATATACTGCAGATTGGATCGGGAAGTGTACATGAAATTCTACACGGGCATCTTCAGGTAAAGAAGAGTTTCACGCTGGTTACCACACAATCTAACGCAGAAGGAGGTTCGGGTAGAATGGTGCCGAGACATGATAGCAAAATTTGAAGCAGGCTCGTCTCGGCGCATTTACGATTTCATTACGGGTGATGAATCATGGATTTGTCATTTTTGTTCCCCAAAATAAAAAATCAACTCAAGGGAAAACAGGGATTAAAGAGGTGTCTGATGTGGACTGGAAAATGTGTAATGAAAATTGGTTGCATGAAACTGTGTATAGACGCCAATGGAGAGTTATTTGAAAAGATTTAATAAATAAAATATAACCTGTAGTATATTTTTTTTTATTACCTATCGCAAAATTTTCTGAGTGCCCCGTGTATAAATATTAATATTTCGTTGTACACAGTGCTACACATCAAGCTATAAATTTCCAGTATTAGCTGACCTCGCATTGTACGGAAATCCTTTACAATGCCAGATCAGCTTAAACTGGAAATGTATAGCTTGATGTGTAGCCGTGTGTACTTGTTTTTCTTCATAGAGGAATTGAGGATGGAATTACAAACCGTTTTTATTTATTAAGATTTGATTAACTGCACGTTGGTATCATCTTGCGATACAACGTAGCACAGTCTCACTTTTGCTTGTTTTTAACAATTTAAACATATTTATTTACTTTGAAAGTATAACATTATTTACATATTTGAAATGTGCTCGTCAAGACCTTTCTTTTGGTACCAAACATGTCATGATCATATCATTTTAATTTTTTTCGAGGTTAGAAATTTACGTGTAAAATCCACCATATTAAATTTAGGGAAAATTTATATAGCCTATGTCACCCGGACTATTATTACGAATCTATTGATACCTCATTCATCAAAATCAGTTCAGTAGTTTAGGCGCTATGGTGGAACACACGTAAAAGCAAACATACATACATACATACATACAAACATACAAACATATAAACATACATACATAGACTGCTAAAATCATAACCCTTCCTTTTGGCTTTGCCGTAGTCGGGTAAAAAAAAGATATATAAGAAATAGTATAAAACAAGGTCGCTTTTTATGTCCATGTGGGTGTACCCTTTATTCTTCTAAAATGATGGGTTTTGACCACCATTTAGAGAATTTCTTCTGGAAGGTTCAGTGTACACAGTACATTACTATACTTACATACAAAAATACATTTATATTTAACTTTCCCGTGTGAAGCAGGCGTGGGTCGCTAGTTACACATATGAAAATAATACTATCAACGTAGGTATTTAGCATTTTTAGGGTGCCATACCTCAAAAGGAAAAAGCGGAACCCTTATAGGATCACTTGTGTTTCTGTCTGACTGTCTGTCCGTCTGTCACAGCTAATTTGCTCCGAATCTAATGGACTGATTAAGTGGTACACATATGTATTTCTGTGACTCAAACACGAACGTGTAACGTAAATGAATTAATTTTGAAAATATGGTTCACTTTTTGGGACAAACAAGAAAATTAATTAAAAAAAGGTTTTTCTAACAGTAGGTACACACGGCTTCACATCAAGCTATAAATTTTCAGTTTATGCTCATCTCGCATTACAGAGGATTTCCTTACAATGCGAGGTCAGCTACATGCGTGTGACATATCAAATGAAAGGGCTTATTGCGAGGATCTTTAACATATTTTTTATATAATTCTAAAATCACCGAACTTTTAAACATATTTAAGAAGTTCGATGAAAATTGACCATTCCCCCTCCCCCAACCTTATCTCCACAATCACAAAACCTAAAATTTTGAAAAAAAAATACATAGTATTGCTCTTTACACATAGATAACAGGAAAACCTATAAGAAGTCTATGGTCTTAAAATAACATGGTAAATCTCTCAATATTGTGCGTATAAACTTACATTTGCAGTTGGAATGTATGGGAGAGCATGTTAAGTTTGTATTTGAGATAAATAAATTCGTCTCAACTACGGAATCATTGTGCGTAGTCCGACACGCACTTGGCTGCTTTTTTTCTTTGTTTGATTACAATATATTGCTCGTTGGTACCTATTTTCCATTCGTACGTGTGACTCTCTACCGTTATCATCATCTGCCTAGCTTTCTCCCAACTATGTTGCGGTCGGCTTCAAGTCTAACCGGATGCAGCTGAATACCAGTATTTTACATGGAGCGACTGCCAAACGACTCTACCTAATAGTGCATATTAGGCAGAGAGTTATAATAAGTTTTCTTCCTGCAGTTCATTTAAGAGATTTCTTTACTAGTTACTTTTAAAACAAACAACTTATCCGTTCGTTGCGCTCCAGTCGTTAACACGGATCCGTATCAGGTGACAACCTTATTTAGAATCACAGAAAGGAAAGTAAGAATCTAATTCCAAGTAAGTACCTATTTAGGTACAACTCTCACTTTACCTTAAAAGTATTTTAATAATACGCTACTATTAAGGCGGAGACTGACTTGACTTGCAACGTTTGTTTGAAATGTATTATTAGGCGAGCTTGGTTATAAAACGGTGATGCACCAGACGCGGCGAACGCTCACTTCGAGATTATTTTTTCTCTATTGTAAACATGCGCACGCAATGCTCGCATCGAGCAGATCGGCTCGCTGCACTGACTACTGTAAGCCCGTTTCAGAAAGAAAGAAAGAAAGAAAAAGACAAAAAAGAAAAAAATATATTTATTGAGACTAGCACAGGAAATCACAAATTAAACTAAACACCTTTATTAAAAAAATTAATAAAAAAACATAGTAAAATTAAAAATAAAAGGAATTCACGAAAAAACCGACCGTCTATTCAAATTTTTTTTTTTGATAGTACTAGCTTAAACACTGAATGAAATCTTGATTTCTCCCACCCTATCTTTTTCACAAAGCTCTGCTGATACTTTTATGAGACTTCTGCTTTCAACAGGAGCTCGTAGCTAAGTAATAACAGCCACACGGGTCGAACCATCAGGTTAAGCTGCGCTTGCTGGAGTTGGTCCGTGGATAGGTGACCATCTTTACATACCTCTCGGTATCCTCCGTGCCTTGGAAAGCACGTTAAGCCGTTGGTGTCGGCTGTCATTCGTGGATCTTTGACAGTCCGAACGTCTGACAACCAGTCTTACCAAGGGTTATCGTATAACCCAGTTTCTGGGTTGTGGAAATCAGATAGTCAGTCGCTCCATGTAAAATACTGGTATTCAATTGCATTCGGTTAGCCTGGAAGTCGATCCCAACATAGTTGGGAAAAGACTAGGTAGATTGATTGGACAGGGATCAGATTCACGACTTTTCAACGATCAGTCCACGGGCACGACCTGCACCGGGTAGAGCAGGTAGGTATTCAAAAGTCATTTATTCAAACTAAGCTGAGAAGCAGCACAAATTCAGGGTTGTTCCCATAGAAAAGTTATTCATTATTATCTATGAGTACAAAAACATCTTAAGAATGCGGCGACGCATGAATTGTCCATACAAACGTAGTACATAAATCATTTGCAATTTGGGCATATTTCCACCATATTATGTTGATATTCGGATTGAGACAGTATTTATCTAGGCTCCTACGTCTTTTTATTTCCTTAAAAACTTACCTTTAAATGAAGTGTAAGGGAATTGCATTTCGTATATTTTTAGTGACATGTTTTCATATTATTTTTTCTGTATTATAAACAACAATATTTGTAATATTGTTTCCGCAGAAGCATAGTTTATGTTATCAAGTTACAAATTGTCGAAAAAAATATGGAAATACATTAAGTTTTCATTCATAATTTTTTGTATTACGGAACACAAAATTTATCATAAATTTTCGAATGCTAGTAGTACTATCGCGTCAAGTAATAATTGTCAATGTATGCGTGGTAGTATTGCTCACTCTAGGTGTATATCGCTCCGACAGGCACTCACACTAGCGCAACGTGCTTGGAATTGAATTTTGCAAACATCTCGATTTGTAGTTGCGAGCGTGTCGCCGGCCTCTTAAGGTTTCAGTTATTTCAACTACTCGTTGTATATCTCTTATGAAATATCATCATTATCATTCTCTTGCCCTTATTACAATTTATTTTGGGTTTGCGCAACATCTCTTAAGACACAGATAATGACAGTGACCTTGAGTGGTTAGCTTGCGTATTCTGTACTGAGTTCACGCAAAGCATCGTACGTCCAGCCAGTAATAGGACTCACCCATCAAGGAGCGCTGTCCCAAATTAGACGCATTATTAATTTATTATACATAAAACAAAAGGGATTTTAATAAAAAAAAGTATACTAAAAGATCAATAGTTAAATTATCTTTAAAATGGTGAAGGTTTCAGAAAAATACGCTTGATAGATTTGGCGTGATTCTCAGTTAAACAAAAGTTATGTTTAAAATATTCCTTTATTAAGTTATTAAGAAAATGCTCTAATTTAACATGTATTTTTTCCAAATCATTAACACTACTTGTTTAGACGTGATCTTCAGGATAAAATTATAAGTGACGAATTAAACAAATAAAGAGAAATAATGTTTCAATAATTACATGTAATCCATGAAATCCTGTTGCTATAAAAAATGTTGATCCACGAATCGACTAGAATCAATTCCATTATTTAGTAAATTTTGACGTTCAAAAGTGCCTTATATGGGCCCTATTTGAATAAATGATTTGACTTTGACTTTGATTAAAAGTCGGTTACCGTCGCCTTTTTTTTTTTGTTTGGGAAATTATCAAATAACTTCTCCCGCTCTGGGCGGAGCGGGAGGGCGTGTCAGACTCTTACTGACTAAAACCCACCCGTGTTCCTTCAGTTGCCCTGTTGCCGGGGGCCACGATGTCCCTATCGGTTTTCTTCGAACCCCCGGCAGGCATTGGCCCTAGTAGACCCGGTCAATTCTGCTGACATCTCTTTGAGGCGCGCGTGGAACACAACGCGCTGTCGACCCGGGCTTGGTCCTTATCGGACGGCGAGCTTACCCATTGCTCACCGTCCGCAAGCCCGCGCCTACGGTGGCCGGAAATCGGCTCGCGATTCCCGCCCCGGGCGTCTCCTCCTGCGGTGGTTAGGGGCGTGAGGGCGCGAACTTTGCCTCTCCCTCACGCGTTCCGCCTCCTCCTTCGCGAGCATTACCGCTTCGCAGAAGGAGGTGACGACCTGCCTCTCGCTCCGTACCATGGCATGAACCAGGGCCGGACGCGAGAGATCACCGCCGCCGATCGCCTCTACGAGGACACGGCGTTGCTCTGCTCAAGCCGCGCAGACCTCCAGGTTATCGTCGCCTTAAGCCTATATTGTGACTTCAGTCATATTTCATCCTCATTCTAAAATGATTATGAATGTCTCATTGTTTTTAGGTCAGTAGCTCACTGGATCATCGAATACAATGCTCGCAGCACATCACTTTCATCATCTAATTCAATGATATTGTAAGGCATCAAAAGAAATATAAATAATGATCCGCTCATTGAAACCTCAATAAAAGAACAATTGATTGAAATATTGCTTTAAACGATGTTCCACTTTTCATTGTTTTAGAATTTCGGTTGACTTTCTTCAGTATTGTTGCATTGAAATGTTAAAAGTTTATTTCTTAAGGTTGCACTAGTTGTCGGCTAGAACTCGTTGGTGGGCGTGGCTTATATGCATGCTATTTAGTAAAGTTGTTTATTTATTTAATTTTATTTTTGGTTTATCTAGTTTTATTTATTTATTTAGAGAAATAGACGCTGATTTATAACGAAAACAGGCGCGGAAAATTTAATGAACAGACCTTTGGGCGTATAGATATTATGGAAAAACGACTGGATGTATCTACTCAAAATAAAATTATTTGAACTTTTCAATTAATTATCTATGCCTGTACGGTTTCTATTTAGCCATTTCCATACTATATAAAATACAATAGACGTGGATATATTCAGTAACCTGTTCCGCTTAGCCATTTCTAAATTGCCATAAAAAACTCCTGAAAGAAATCGACACGTGTTTCACCTCTCAACGAGGCATCCTCAGGATGACGATTGACTTGTCACGAACCCGAACATGGCGTGTTGCCACACCGATCGCTGACCGCAGAGCGCGAGTCAAGGAACGCATATTGGGTCAAATGTTCAGGACATTTGACCACCAAAGCAGAAAAACTAACATATGAATAATGTCCCGAAAGATCAACTATATTCCAGCCTTGAAACAAAACAAAAGAAAAAAAATAATGGCAGCAATTCCAAGCAGATATTTTTTAATATCACAATCATAATCATATTGTGAAATTGGTTGATTATTAAAACATGGCCTTCTACTTCCATAGAGGAAAAACCCTTAATCAAAATTCACATTTCTTTATATTATTTAAAAAAATGATTTTTCAACCTTGGCAGCTAAACCTCAACACTGTTTTCCGTGACTCCCTGTTATGGAGCCAATATGGTCCGCTCACTGCTTGTAAATGTGTGAACACCATGCACAATTATTTTTTCTGTCATTGCTTCATATTTAATTATTTTTACCTATTGTGGTATAGTAATCTTATTCCAGGTACATCGTCTTCACATATAATTAATGTATACAAAATATTGTAAAACATTTTAAAAGAGTAACGGTGGAGTTTCTTGCCCATTCTTCTCCATACAAAAACTACCTTTTGGAAGGAGCGACTAGAATCAATTCTGTTTTTTGTAAATTTTGACGTTCAAAAGTGCTCTTTTGTGCCTAATTGAAATAAATTATTTGACTTTGACTTTGACTGCAAAATTGAATCTGACGGTACAAAGCTGACTAATGGGTTGATGCCGCATTGAAATTGACAGATAAACTTAGTTTTCTATGTAAGTTAACTTAGTTTAATATGCTAATTTCATGGTATAGGGAGAAACATCTGATACTGGCTATCAATTAAATGATGAAGGTGTAAAATGTGTGCAATATTGCTGGCAATAAACACTTTCTGGGACACTAAACGCCCATAGACGTCATAACAATATTTCTATTGTGTCTCGTTCAGTGTCCAGAAAAGTGTTAACTAGGTCTCATGTGCAACATCTCCGGCAACATAGCAACCGAATGAACACGGGTGGGTTTTAGCCAGTAAGAGTCTGACACGCCCTCCCGCTCCGCTCAGAGCGGGAGAAGTTATTTGATAATTTCCCACCCAAAAAAAGCAAACCGTTGAATAGGTTGAATTTGCCTATGAAATTGCCGATTTTTGATACTGGCTAGCGTGAAGTAGAATTCCAAATTCTAATTAATTTTATAATATAATATGACATTTCTTTTTTCAAAATCAGTTGTTCTTTTGGATAACGTACTCAAACGTTAGTCAGCCGTATGTTTAGAACTCAAGGAAAGACAATAACGAAAGTTCAGTAGTTTAAAAGACTTTAATTCTTTATAATAAATTGCTTGCGTCTTTCAAAGCATTTTAAGCAATGGGCATTACAAAATCTACAATTACGATAAGCCGACGTACGAACGGACGTTATAAAATTGCGGCGGGATTTTATCGCGCACTAGATTTTCAACTCTCGGTGTTAAGCCAAGCGTTGAGATTCCAACGCGCTGGAACGCACTCCCGTCCTAGTGCGTTTAAAAAACACACTGTTGGATTTTCAACTCTCGGCGCTAAGCAGAGCGTTGAAAATCCAGTGCGCGATAAAATACCGCCGCGATATTTTTACGTCCGTGCAAACGTCGGCTTAGTATTAGCCACGGGTCTTAGCTTTTTGGACACAATAATTACACTGACAAGCAATATAAAAGCCACCAACTTATCATGAAATATTTCCGAAACCACGCAAGATGCTTCTTGAAGTACTTAAAAAGCAACATTCAAGTGTATTTCATCATCATCATCTGCCTAGCCTTTTCCCAACTATGTTGGGGTCGGCTTCCAGTCTAACCGGATGCAGCTGAATACCAGTATTTTACATGGAGCGACTGCCTATCTGACCTCCACAACCTAGTGACTAGGTAACACGATACCCCTTGGTAAGACTGGTTGTCAGACTTTTTGGGCTTCTAACTACCCGTAACGACTGTCAAAGATCTACAAATGACAGCCGGGACCAACGGCTTAACGTACTTTCCGAGGCACGGAGGGGACTTGGTATGTAAAGATGGTCACCCATCCACGGACCAACCGCGGCAAGCGTAGCTTAACCTGATCGATCGAGCCGTGCAGCTGTTATTACTTAGCAAAAACGTAGCGTTAGCGTTTATAAACACCTATAAACTGTTTTCAAGTATTTACTTCATGCAGTTCAGCTTGTGTGGTTTAGAAAATATTTAGATTACTTTGGTACTTTGCAAGTGGCTTTTTGAAATGAAAACTTCTTTAGGCGCGTTGGGCATTTTTGGGATGGGAAAAAACAATTAAACTCGCGACACCGTTACCGACACCTCATTTTTAGGGTTCCGTAGTAAACAAGGAACCCTTATAGTTTCGTCATGTCCGTCTGTCTGTCTGTCTGTCTGTCCGCGGTCTAGCTCCGAGACCGTAGTACTAGAAAGCTGTAATTTGACATAGGTATACATATTAATTACGCCGACAAAATGGTAAAACAAAATTATGAAAAACATTTTATTTTAGGGTACCTCCCATACACGTAAAGTGGTGATGTTTTATTTTTTTATCCCATAGTGTGGGGTATCATTGGAAAGTTCTTACAAAAACATTATGAGTTTGTGAAAACCATTATTGGATTCAGGGATCCGTTTGCAAAATATTAAGCTTTAAAGTGCTAATTTTTGTTAGAGTCAAGTGTCCCCCCCCCCCTGCCAGCTAAATGATTGGTTTTGGATGTGTGAAAAAAATCACAACTGTAGCTTATATAACGAAATTAAAAGGAAAACTATCACAGCTAAGTAGACTTTACTAGTTATCGAGTAATAATCGACCAACTTAACTTTGCAGTTGCAAAAACATGATTTCCCATACATTCCATATGGGAGAATATGTTTATCAACTACAAAATTAAGTTTGTTTTTGGGATAAATTCATCCCAACTACGGAACCCTTGATTGTCCGTGGTCCGACACGCACTTGGCCGGTTTTGTAAACGCGATTGTGGTCTTTATTTATATTACGTTACAGACCAATGTTCTATGCAAGTATTTTTCTTTCTTCAAGGCGATCTTGTTCAAGTTTTCACTCCTGTCGGCACTCCTGGAGTGCCACTGTTTTTTTTTATATTGCTCGTCAGTGTATAATTATCAATCACTTGGTATAAATCTTGTCACTTTTGATGTTTTTTTCTGAAAGAATTAAAAGCTTAATGCACTAAACTGGCTAGACCCAAAGATCATTAGAATATCATTATCCCTAATGATATCAGCAAGCAAATATATTTAAAAAACACTAAGTAGTATATCTACAATATTCGCGTTGGTCGTCCATATTGTACCGGAGTGCGAATCTTAACGGGAATGCGAAGTGAGTAACCTCTTAACGTCTTTTGCAAATCTCTATTGAGCGTCCTACCTACTTGAATGAATATTAATTAGTTTCACGTTTTAATTTGATGTTTTATTAGGTTACGGATCTATTAATATGGAAGCTTGGAACGATGTAATTATTTATCTTCTAAATCAGTGGTTCCTAACCTTTTCAGTATTGTTACCCCTGTGACCTATTAGGAAAACTGATATCACCCCAATCTTAAAATGTTATTAAGAGCGTTTATTCTGAAAGTCGGCAACGTCGCAAAAAGATGACAAATATTTCGCTGTTTTGATTAAATTGGCAATATTACTGTATGGAAATAAGAAATGTGGCTAACTAGTTTCCTAGAATATTAATAATGAATTGCAATAACACTGAATTTGATATTGTAACAATTTTAGGTGCAAAAAAGGCATTTGGAAAGTTTCCAAATACTTTTTTACATCTAAAACTAAATATTCAGTATTACAATACTAATTATTGCATTTCTTAATCAATATTTTAGTTCCCTAGTTAGCCACATTTCTTAATTCCATACAGTAATATTGCTAAATTAATCAAAACAGGTAAATATTTGACAGCTATTCACGACGTTGCCAACTTTAAGGGTAAAAATCTTAAAAAACAAATAATACAAGCAAATACAAATATCTTTATTAATCACAAATTGCACATTAATTAGTCTTACAATTTTAATATATTTTATATTTATTTATATAAACAATGAATTAAATAAAAATAGTCAGTGTGATGGTTGGTATTGTTTTGCATTCACAAGTTTTTTTATGTTAGGTTTAGCGCATCTAAAGTTATGTTCCACATTGAGACAGTTTCAGGCCTTTGTTTTCAGTGTAACTAAAGTTGAAAAACCACTCTCACATCTTTATGTGGTGACAAAGAGTATTAGCATTTTTAAAACTCTGTTAGCTATAACAGGATATTCGGCAGTGAGTCTATTACTGCAAATAATTGTTAGGTTCTTACCCCACAGAACAGCTGACTTACCCCCGCGGGGGTAATTAGCCCCAGGTTCGGAACCAATGTTCTAAATAAAAATAAATTCATTCCTTCACTAACAGACATTGCACATTGCACAGTCTAAACCGCTGGGACTCGAAGCATGAAATCTTGCACAAAAGTTCCATAAATAAATAACGAAAGGTGAGTAAAGGAAGTATTTTTGAAATTTCAACCCCAAATGAGGTTAAATGGGGGATATAAGTTTGATGAAAGTTCATTATTTTTGTCAATGAGAGATCCCATCGGGCAAGCGCACGACATAATTAGGAAGATACCAAGTTTCTTTTATGTACCAATCTATCTATTTTCATTTACGCATGCAATCTAATACAAAAATAAAAGAAATAAGGAAAATATGTTTATTTGCGGTAAACATGACGCAAAAAAAGAAAATAATAAAAAAGAAAGAAAAAATAATTAAAATAGAGTAAGAAAATAATTATTATGTATGAAGGAAAAAATAAATAAGGGGAAGAGCTCATTGGGTATTAAAAAAATCGTCCTCATCGCTGTCATTTATTTAATTACATTAAGAATTAAATAAACAATATCTATTGGAAACATAATAAAACAGTTAAAAAGAAAATAATGATAATAATTTACTTCTAATTTCTTTCTAATAAAGTATTAAGTAAACAAACACGGCTATCCTTATCCTTACATATTATCCGCGTCTGTCTGTCTGAACGCGATAAACTCAAAAACTACCGAACGGATTTTCAAACGGTTTTCACCAATGGACGGAGTGATTCATGCGAAAGGTTTTAAAGTGTATAATTAATTACGGTTTTGTGTAAATTGGCTGAAATATGACGATTATTGTTGAAGAAGTCGGAAAAAATCATGCCGACTGGGAGCTTTGTTAACCGACAAAGATACATCAAATTTATGTTCTACGGTATTGTTCATCTTAAAAAGTTCAACAAATAAGTTCGCGATGGCATATGTCTATCTTCTAAGGATGACCCACAATAACCATTTTCATCTTTCAGAATTTGAAAAAAAATTTGATTGTTAATTTCCGAAGCTTTTTTGACCGGTATAGTATTAATCCTTATCCAAAAAAATATATTTTTTAAATTGGGCATTTAATTTAGATTAAAATATGCCTTACAATCATTTCATTTAAATTAATAGTTTAAAAGATATCACAGTTTCAAAATTACGCGGAGCAACGCGGGCGCAGCGATAGGAGTCAATGACATTTTCCTATGCTATATTAGGTATGAAATCTCGGTAGTACGTTCCCGTGGGATATTTTCCGACATCCATGCGGGCGAAGCTGCGGGCAAAAGGTAGTTAAGAGAAAAATCTTAAAAAAAAAAAAAATATCATACTTGTACGTCTAAACATTGATAGGTTGTTAACCTGTCACCTGGCGGTTACCTACTGGCCATTTTTTTGCGTAACTGGTGTAACGAAATAACGTGAAATAAATGGTCCCAGTCTTCGTAAACTGTCTTTGTAAGTACAATTTCTTATATTTTTTTTACAGAAAGCAAACAACTGACTTCCGAAAAAATACTACAAAGTGAAAAATAACTTTTAATTTCGGAAAACGGCTGCAAAAATCTAAAACACTAACATACAGATCCAAAGACACAAAAAAGACACAAAATCCTTGACAGCTATAATAGGGCTATTTTCTCCCTGCGACATCAGTGGAAGTTACACATGGTGCAATTTTTTTTTAAATTATAAAAAAATGTGTTTTTTCAGCGACAAGGTTGGTAGAGGTTTGTTAATTAATTTTTCTCTACAAAAACGATAAATTCAAATTAATTATAATTTACAACTCCAATGGTAATGTGAAGTGCCGTGCGTGAGATACTACAATGAATAATTCAATCAATTAATTAGTATTGTTAATTTATCCCGTGCATTATACGCCAATCTGTATTACTGTGATCGATTGTAACAAAGCGAACCGATGGATTTAAGCAGAACATAATTATGGATAGAGCAATAATTATAATTAATTATACACGAATAATTATTAGAGAAATTTAAGCGTGATAATCTTGGTCATTACTGACTTACGGTAGATGAAATTGTTATGACATTTTTCATTTCACAAATTCATTGTCTGCCTAGCCTTTTCCCAACTATGTTGGGGTCGGCTTCCAGTCTCACCGGATGCAGCTGAATACCAGTATTTTATATGGAGCGACTACCTATCTGACCTACACAACCCAGTTACTGTATAATACGATACCTCTTGGTAAGACTAGTTATCAGACTTTCGGGCTTCTGACGACCCGTAACGACTGTCAAAGATCCACGAATAACAGCCGGGACCAACGGGTTAACGTGCTTTCCGAAGCACGGAGGGGTTTTAGTATGTAAAGATGGTCACCCGTTCACCGACCAACCGCGGCAAGCGTAGCTTAACCTGATCAATCGACCCGTGCGGCTGTTATTACTTAGCCACAAGCCCCCAGTATTTAAATTTGGAGGAAATTATTATAAAAAGAAAACTAGACTATTGATTAAAAATTGCCGATATGCAATGAGCAAACGCAGTAAAAAAACGTTATTAGGAAAAGCCTTTATTTATCCCGACTGCGGCGGAGCCCAAAAAGATGGTAATGGTTCACTCAATTATAGTGTTCTTCATAATTATTGAGAATAAGATCTTTATTAGATAAATATGAAAGATCAAAAACCAGCTTTTTACAATATTTTTAAAACAACTTACTATTTACACTAGGTACTAAATTAAATAACAAACTAACTTACTAAATTAGATAAATAAGATTTAAAATGGAGACACAAATATCTTTCTGGTAATATTATACATTTAAAATTTCCTGAAATAATGAAGATTACCTATAGTAATATTTAAGCGACGTCTAGGAGAGAGTCCATGTTTATTCTACATCATGTCACTTTTGTAGTAGACCAAGTAGAAAAAATAATCTTGTTAACATTTTTTTGGTGAGACAAAACAGCAATTAAATTACTAAAACTCAGATTACCTTACAGACAAGTTACTAATAGACGAACTGAAACGTTGATCCTGTAAGACCGCTCTAATCTAATCTTCATATCCCAGATCACAAGTCCATCCGAATAAGTTGAAACAGAACACTAGAACATCTGATTAAACCGTTCTAATAACTTGTAACTCCATACGTGTCTATTATTATGAGTAACTAGCAGCGCCCCGCGGTTTCACCCGCATAAGTCTCGATCCTGTAGGAATATCTGGATAAAAAGTATCCTATGTGTTAATCCAGGTTATATACTATCTGTGTGCAAAATTTCATCCAAATCCGTTTAGTAGTTTTTGCGTGAAAGAGTAACAAACATCCATTTAATATTATTTTAAATAAATATTAATATTATATCATAATAAATAAATATTAATATTATATTATTATTAGTAGGATAGTAGGATTATGATAATTATTACACTCTGTAGTCGTTTCCTTACGTGACGATACAATAACATAACATAACATTACGCCTGTATTCCCCAAAGGATTAGGCAGAGGTGTACCTATAGTACACCCACATTTCGCCTGCTATGTTTAAGTTTCATGTAATAGGGGGCGAGCCTATTGCCATCAACCGGGCACAAATCCAGACTCCAAGCTGCTACTGAAAAATTCCAGATGGAAAACCCAATAACACTTTTTGGATGGGAAATTTCCCAATAACTTCACCCGCTCTCGGTGGAGCGGGAGGGCGTGTCAGAGTCTTACTGACTAAAACCCACCCGCGTTACTTCAATTGCCTGTATGTTGCCAGGGACCACGGTAATCTTTTCGGACAAATCCGCAACCCCGGCAGTCATCGGCCCTAGCGGACTCCTTCAGTTGTGCTGATATCTCTTTGAGGCGCGCGTGGAACACAACACGCCGTCGACCCGGGCTTGGTCCTTATCGGACGGCGAGCTACCCATTGCTCACCGTCCGCAAGCCCGCGCCTACGGTGGCCGGGAATCGATCTGCGACTACCGACGCCCAGGGCGTCTCTTGTGGCGGTTAGGGGCGTGAGGGCGCGAAATTTGCCTTTACCTCACGCGTTCCGTTTCCTCCTTCGCGAGGATTACTGCTTCGCAAAAAAGCTGACGGCCTCCCATGCCCTCTCGCTCCGTAGTATGGCCTGGACCAGGGCTGGTCGCGAGAGATCACCGCCGCCGATCGCCTCCACGAGGACACGGCGGCGCCCCGCCCAAGCCGGGCAGACCTCCACCGTATGCTCCACCGTGTCCTCCGGGACTTTGTCCGACCTGGGAATCGAACCCAGGACCTCTTGGTCAGAGTAGCGCTTACTACCACTAGGCCAAAGAGGCAGAGACTTAAAAAACCATTCACAGTAAAGCCAATAAGGAAAACCGCTTAAATTAATATTTATCCAAATACTGCTATTAGAGAACACAATACTTAAGCCACTCGACCCGTTCCACTACACTTTTTCACTTTCTAATCACATCTTTATTCACAACACTATTTGTATCATTTGATTCGCTCTAATTCATTGCAATCAAATCGATAACACTCGATGAATCGATTGAAAATCAATCCGAACTCAAATAGAGAACGTAGATTTGAAAAAATTAAATTAGAGATGGACTAACGTAAATGTCAATCGATAATAATGCAAATCGAGTAAATCAGACTCGATTGCATCTAAAATCTAGTGGCTTTTATAGAAAAATAAATAGCAATATATATATGACAATAGGCTCACCCCCTATTACATGGGACTTAAAACATAACTGGTGAAATGTGGGTGTAGCTGCTACAGGGACACCTCTGCCTCTGCTTTCCTTTTGGGGAAACAAGGCGTGATGTTATTTTATGTTTTATAGAAAATTGTTAGTATCTGTCTATTCGCATATTTATTAGATAGTTTATTTTGTGTTGGCGTAACCCATCATCATTGCGAGAACTGTTAATTAAAAAAACAATTTGTTTTGTATGGTTTCGTTCCGCTATTCTATTAATTTCTATCAGCATGTTGTTTTAATTGTTAGTGGGAGTTATTTATGGCTTAATCATAAAACAAAATCATCTGTCAGTTTAGGCTAACTTCAAAAAATATCGACAAGATTTTTGCTGCCTCCACAATTGTAGAGTTGCTGTCGATTTAAATTGTTTGTAAGCAAATAAGATTTATTCATTGTATCACAGAAGATTGCGAGGAAGACCTGTACCCTAATTGCATAATACAACACAATCACAATCTGTTTCGATTTGAAACAGATTGATAATCTATTGCTTCATAAGTTAGTAAAAAAATATCTGCTCAACAATGTTAATAACGCAACGAATGTTGTTGAACTGTCAAAATGAAACAAATAAGTCAGAATCGTTTACGGAAATAAGTTACGCAATTAGGGTACTGGATTACACTCGCACAGACCAGTACCCTAATTGCTTAATACAACACAATCACAATCTATTTCGATTTGAAACAGATTGCTAATACATTGCTTCATAAGTTGGAAAAAAAATCTGCTCAACAACGTAAATAACGCAATGAATGTTGTTGAACTGTCAAAATGAAACAAATTAGGCATAATTGTTTACGAAAATAAGTTACGCAATTAGGGTACAGGGTAGCATGGCGCAAAAGAGAGAAGGCATCAGCATCATTGGCAGTAATATAACAAACATTACTGCCAATGATGCTGAGGATAATGTATCGTTTCACACCAAAGGAAGACTACCACCACTTCTAGTCGAAATTTTAATTAGCTGCAGTAAAATGACACTTCTTACTGTTATTTCGTCAACAACTTAGAACATTTTTGATGTGTCACATCTTTCGTCTCGCTATCCTGCTATCTGTGAAGTGAGAAATCTGTGGGAGTACAGTACAGGGAGCCGGGGAAGCCCACAGTATTTGACTTGACCAATGAGTGCGCGCGGTGCTAGAGTTGGCCGTCACAAACTACCTTGACAAGGCCTTTAATCTTACTTATTACTAAGGTGAGATGTCAGATATTACACATCATATGCGACTACTGTAACGAGGTAGCTGAGCGGTGCGAGGATGTGTAACGAAGCTGTGAAACGATGTGAGTGTTTCCACCAGAGATGTGCGAGACCGCTGAGCGGTGCGAGGATGCGTAGCGACGCTGTGAAACGGTGGGCAAATGAGCGCTGCGAGGATGTGTAGCGGGCTCTTTTTAGATACGATTTCTCACTCGCGTCCATCCCTAACACACATCCCTCGCACCCATCCCTCGCTTGTTTTTTTACGTACAAAAACCTCGCACCGCTAAGCCGTTTTCATCGGAGCTGCGCTGAGCGAGGCTAGGTAAATGAAGCGATTCTATTGGTTCTTAACAAACACATCCCTCGCTACGCATCCTCACACATCTCTGGTGGAAATGCAGCCTAAGGCTCGCTTGTTTTTTTACGAAATTACAGTAAGAAGTGTTATTTTACTGCAGCTAATTAAAAGTCCAACTGTAGTTACAATAGTTTCTCAATCATCATCATTCTTCTCCCCTCATCTTTATTTACTTGTGGTCAACGCAACATGTATTTTGAAGTGAAAACTTCGTTAGGCGCGTTGGACATTTTAGAAATGGGAAAAAACTATTGCACTTGCAACACCGTTACCGACACCTCATTTTTGTAAACGCGATTGTGCTCTTTACGTTACGAATCAATGTTCTATGCAAGCATTTATACTTTAAAGTTTTGGAAGTTTTTTTTTTGTAAACGCGTTTTTGCTCTTTATTTAGATAAGGTTACAGATCAATGTTCTATACAAGTATTTTTCTTCCACCAAGGCGATCTTGTTCAAGTTTTCACTTCTGTCGGCACTCCCGGAGTGTAACTATTTTTTTTTCTTCCATACTTCATCTCTGTAGTCAACCCTTTTTTTGACATTTCATCTGTCACACCTGACACAGTCCAACCATCGTTTTTTCCATAGACTCACAATAACAAATCGATAGGTCACTCGTCAAAATCGAAGCTTTCCCACCTCTAAAAGAAATTCGTCAGCCAATAATTAAGTCACTGGTTTTTGAGGTCACTCAGTGAAATGAAGATGACAAAAACTTAATAAGCGCCAGATGTACCGACACCTTTTGAGATCCAATCTATTATGAATGAACTTTTTCTAGAGAAGGTATTTTTAATGAAATTTTAATACGACTTTTTTAATTAATAAAAAGTAGGTTGATAACTTTAATTATACCTGCCAGATACAACGGTACGTGGGTCGTGGGTGTCGCTTGCTTATAAGATGACTTTTGCCCTACTAGGTAACGCCTAAATAAGATATGCTTTATTAAGGTAAAGACATAAAAATCAACTTGATTTACACGGACATAGATTTGGAAATATCTAACTTTCTATGTATCAATATTGGTAATGCCTTTAATTTTTTTGACATTTTAAAACTATAGAGACGACTAAAATTTTTTTTTTCCGTTTGGTATAGATTATAAAAAAATGTTGGGCACGTATTTTCTTTTTCTTTTTTTACGTAATCAAAAGATTACGGCAATACATTGAGTTAAAATGTGACATAACGTCACTCTTCGGTAGATTTAATACTGAATTGTGTGACGTACCGAACCCCCACTCCCCAACTTTAATGCGTTTTATCTAAATATTTTTTTATTAATATGATAAAGCCATAAATGTCTAATATTTTATTATCTGACTGACGGACTAAATAGTTTTTTTTTTTTACTCTGGCAACATCCCTATTTAACGTTTTGTTGTCGGACATAAACATCATAAAATTAGCATTAAAAGCGTTGATTTTTAACTAACATGAAAACAGTTGAACCGTGTATGTATAAAATAAGAATTGGTAGAGTTTACAGAAATAGCGAGGTCCAAAGTACTATAATTGCGGACATTTGAACACGCCAATCTGCATTTTTTGTATTGTATTATCTGCGACTTTTTAGCAGTTCGTGAATTTAAATTTAGAACAATATGGCTGGTAGGATGTTGGCTTTCAAACTGTATACAAACTTTTTTGTGGCTCATATTTATTTTTGTTGCTTGTGGCTAAGTAATAATAGCCGCACGGGTCGATAGATCACGTTAAGCTACGCTTGCCGAGGTTGGTCCGTGGATGGGTGACCATCTTTACATACCAAGACCCCTCCGTGCCTCGGAAAGCACGTTAAGCCGTTGGTCCCGGCTGTCGTTTATAAATCTTTGACAGTTGTTACCGGTAGTTAGAAGCCCAAAAGTCTGACAACCAGTCTTACCAAGGGGTATCGCGTTACCTAGTAACGAGGTTGTGGAAGTCAGATAGGCAGTCGCTCCATGTAAAATACTGGTATTCAGCTGCATCCGGTTAGACTGGAAGCCGAACCCAACATAATTGGGAAAAGGCTAGGCAGTTGATTATTTATTTTGATCTTTTAGATAAGATTTTTATACCTACTTGTAAATATGCTCGGTTTAGGATTCCGGTACCCTAATTGCGTAACTTATTTTCGTAAACAATTTTGCCTAATTTGTTTCATTTTGACAGTTCAACAACATTCATTGCGTTATTTACGTTGTTGAGCAGACTTTTTTTTCCAACTTACGAAGCAATGAATTAGCAATCTGTTTCAAATCGAAACAGATTGTGTTGTATTACGCAATTAGGGTACGGGACTATATTAGTTATACAGGTAAATTTTTTAACCAAAAGTCGCGAAAAAAAAACAGCTGTTCCCTACATTTTGACGAGTTATGCAAACATAAATGTAGGGAACACCTGATTTTTTTTCGCGATTTCAGATTTGGTCCCATAGTAAAAGTTGTTCATAAGGATGAGTAAAGTCACGTGTTTAAGTTTGCGCACTGGTTATTTTTTTTCCTGTATTTATAGGTGGATACAAAGACATTCTAATAATTGGCCAAAAACAATCAGTGAACAAAGCTGTTGTCCTCTTTACATCATACCATGATTGATCGCCTATTACAACATTTGATCATTACAATCTTACATGATTGTTTTGTAAGCAACGAGAGTAACTCCATCGGTACATATTGCGCAGAACATTGGCAACAAAATAATGACTAAAATTTGTCACGCAATGTGGAAAATATGTACGTGTAGGAAGTTTCTTTAAGCAAGACAGTATGACAGTTAAATGAACGATTGTAATACTCTAGCTGTCAGTGGAGACACTTCTGTTTTACATTTTATGCAGACACGCAGTGTAAGTACCTAGGTACATAAATTAGTTTTATCTACTTTCATATCGTAATATTCGAATTATAAACTTCAAAACGAGTTTATATTGACATATTTTATAAACGCAATACCGAAATTTAAAAATAGAATCATATTATAACACTTTTTCTCTAACAAAATAATGCTATAAAACAATTTTTTTTTTCTCTTAAGATACAGGGCTAATCCAAGAAGTTAACATCACCAAGGAGTTTCCATCAACTTTTGTGATGGAACGTTTAAGCGCGGGACAGCAGCTCACCCGCTGTAGCGCATGTGCGGGGATGTGCTGGTGCAGGCGAAATTCTGGCTAATGGCATAATGACGCCTGCACCAGCAGCAGTACTGAATTTCGTGAGATTTTTAAATTTATTCTTGATCTTTAACTTTGATCTTTTATTTAGTATTAGGTTCAATCCCAATGTATGAGAATAGATAAAGTAGTGTATGAAACTGCACATAACTAGGTATTAAAACATTCGTCACACGCTCATGTTTTAATACCCCTCATTATGCAACAGTTTCATAAACTACTATTAAATAATACATCTATGGTGTTTAGTTTTCAGTACCTAGTAATGTGGCTAGAAAAATGAAAGAGACGATGAATGGATTATGTGAAGATGATTTTGGCTAAAATGAAAATGTATGGAAGCATACAAATGTTGTGACGACTCCAAATAACTAGGAATAGAGCAGGAAGTTGGTGACGTAGTGTCCGCCTCAGACTTAAGTATTGGCATACTTTTCTAATTTTAATAAGATATTGTATTTAATAATACCAATGGCCTAATAGCCAAGAGCCTCGACCAACACCTAAGGAGGCTCTCGTTGGGCAGCTGAATCAAGGGCTTGATTCAAAAAGCGGTTCTTTCTTGACACGGCGCGTATTGTTAGGTGGTTCCTCTCTCTGGAGCCCTGACCGCCGGAACCTTGGACCCTGTTCCCAATACCGATGGACTGCAATTTTTTCTATTTTTATATTTCTTTAAATTCTAAGATTTCAAAATGATCATAATATTACAAAAAATATATATATGTATATGTATGTATTGTGTGTATTTTGTATTTGTTATTTGCATATCACCTTGCATAAAGTACTTAAAACAATAAAAACAACAAAACAATTTAGCAATATATTGTTCGTTTTGGAGGTAACTTTATATTTTTTTTCTAATAATAATAATTAATTACATTTTTTTTCTTTTACCTAATAAAAAATACTCAAATTAGATCATGAAACTTTACATAATAACTGAACCAAATATA
The DNA here is from genome assembly GCA_963680765.1 of Agrochola lychnidis. Taxonomy (NCBI): domain Eukaryota; kingdom Metazoa; phylum Arthropoda; class Insecta; order Lepidoptera; family Noctuidae; genus Agrochola; species Agrochola lychnidis. Next base: position 7,141,361 of record OY796847.1, read on the forward strand.
AAGCAGATACTATTAATTTATTTTTTAATTGCCTTAATTTTCACCATAAAAAGCATAAAAAATATGTTGTTCTATAATATGTGACGGGTCCATAGATTTGACTGATGTGCAAATACGTGGTGGCTTCTATCATTATACTTACTTATACACCGTTTGAAATAAGATTAGACATTTAAACAAACTTTTTTTATAGTCCGTTCAACCGATTTTGACTTCTATACCGTAGGAATAAGGATGGCATTAAAAGCACAAAAAGTGGTTACAAACCAACTGTTTACTGCAGCTGCCATTTGTCATGCGACCAACGCAATAGAAGTCAAAATCGGTTGAACGGACTGTAAAAAAGGTTTAGTTAAATGTCTAATCTTATTTCAAATGGAGTATAGTCATATCAAACAAAACGTTTTAATGAAATCGACTGTATGCAAATGTAGAGACAACAAAACACGCTACTAATGCATGAGAATATTTTGGAACTATCAAAATATCGCAAATTTATTGAAGTGAAAACTTCTTTATTTACTACTACTCTACTTATTTATTTTTGAGATGGGTAAAAACAATTAAACTCGCGACACCATTACCGACACCTCATTTTTGTAAACGCGATTGTGCTTTTTATTTAGATAAGGTTACGGACCAATGTTCTATACAAATACTTTTCTTCCAACAAGGCGATCTTCTTCAAGTTTTCACTTCTGTCGGCACTCCCGGAGTGTCACAATTTTTTTTTTTTCAAACAATATATATAGTTGTGACGGACCGACTATGGGTTTTAATTAACTATAGTGACTAACGTGGAGCAGTGGTCGCCCAGTAGTAACAGCCCCGACCTACGAGTTGTGGGTTCAAACCCAGTCAGGCGCCTTACTTTATGTAATTTATTTCATCACCACTGCTCCCAAAACGGTGAAGGAAAACATCGCGGGAAACCGGCATCTCTTAGAACCAAAAATTCGAAGACATGTGACATCTACCAACCCGCACTGGGCCCGCGTAGTAGATTACGGCCCAATGCCTCTCAAAATCCGAGGCTTGTGTCACAGCAGTGGGAACAGTAAAGGTTGATTATTAATATAGTCACTAAATTATTTGCAATTTTTTTTTTTTTCTTATTTTCGTGGCCGCCTTGTATATCTAACTCAGTCAAGAAAAACGGCAAAGGTTCATGCACATACGTCAGTCACGTCAACGTCAAGTTACTGATCAGTCACGTCAAAAAATATAATTACGTAGAAGTTGTAGGACGTTGGTTACATACATCGCAGTCACGTCACTACCGGCGCGTCTCAGTCGATGGCGCGTCACTGGAAAGTCAAAGCTTGTATTGCTATGAACAAAACATAGATATAGAAAAATTTATTGAGTGACTATGACTATCTGTTCACACACATCCCTAAAATTGACGTGACTGATCGGGGACTTGACGTTGAAATGACTGACGTGTGTGCATGAACCTTCAATCGCACAATTAATTTCCTTATCAAGTATAAGTACCAAACGTAGAAATGCATAAAACGCTGTACCGTAGGTAAGTAGGATACCAACATTTCTCGGAAATACCAACACAGATTTTATTCAAACTTTATAATTTCAATCGTTACGCCATTTGAATCGTCGAAATGCGAAACAAACATTTAAAGAATCTGTTTAGACGAAATGAAGTTATAATAAAACACATAACTGAGATGTTTTCTCAAAGAACGTAATTGTTGGTGTTGGTTTGGTGTTGTTGGTGTTGTAAGGTTGCGTGTTCAAATCACGTCGGGGTCACCAATGTTGGGACCTTATGAGTACCATGGTTGGAGTGGGATAATAAATGAAATTCAGGTGTACAATATAAAGTCTATTCATATGACCATGAATCTTTAGCACAATGACATTTCTTATATTAGTTACACGGTACACAAGTTGTTGTCACGGCTCTGGGAAAACGACTGGCCGCTAAACCTAATGCGCGGGGACATTGCATTCTGCGCCGCTAGCATTACTGCTACCTGTAGTCCATACAGTAGGCTAAAGCCATTACACAAAAAACCTTACACTTAAACATTTGCGTTCATAAAAAATATCGTGTTCGCATACACAAATGTGCATAGCCACGCCTCTTTGTTGCGATGTTTTTGTGTAAAAACACGCGCAGGAAACCTGCTCAGTGTTAGCTACGCTGAAAATGAGTCAGAACTTTTTATTTAGAAACCGGTTTGCTTGGACTTGGGCTTGGACTTGTCAAAGCCAACCGGAATAATGTAGGTACAAAGCTAAATGCAACTTAATTTCAGTGACTCATTTTATGTGACGCAAATTACATTGGATTAATTCTCGTCTGGACTCTTTCTTAATTTAGGGGTAAGTATATAAGTACGGTGCTAGTCAAGCGTAATCCAGCGTAATTTCGCAGACTCATTTTCAGCTAGGCAAATAACGTAATCTATGCTTACGCTTCCAGTTCCTTCCAGAATGGTTAAGTATCTTGACTAAAATATCTTGTTACAAACAGATCAGTCCTTATTTGCGTAACTTATTTTCGTAAACAATTGTGCCTAATTTGTTTCATTTTGACAATTCAACAACATTCATTGCGTTATTTACGTTGTCGAGCAGATTTTTTTTCCAACTTATGAAGCAATGAATTAGCAATCTGTTTCAAATCGAAACAGATTGTGATTGTGTTGTATTACGCAATTAGGGTACGGGACTGTATAAGTTATACAGGTAAATTTTTTAACCAAAAATCGCGAAAAAATAACAGCTGTTCCCTACATTTTGACGAGTTATGTACGTTGTTCAGCAGATTTTTTTTTCCAACTAATTTAAAAAAAAATAAGATAATGTAATTTAAGAAAATTTAAATTCCAATGAATTAGCAATCTGTTTCAAATCGAAACAGATTGTGTTGTATTACGCAATTCCCTAATTGCGTAACCCTTAGAGGGGGCCAATCATCTTATAGCTCTTTAGTGTGAGAAAGAGACGGAGCTATAAAGGCCGTTCAGCTCTATCTCTTTCTCACACTGAAGTAATATTAAAATAATAATTATACAGGTACCTATGTTTACACTCTTCGTTTGTTATTTGACTCTGTTGACTGTTGGCACATAAAGTAAGCGAAGCGAGGAAATAATATCAAGTTATTAAGTTATGATATAATACGTTAACTTGAGAATATTTTAGAAAATTCAGCTGGAAGTGTTTAACTTTTGAATGACGTTAGTAACATAATCCGTAAGTACATACAATTTGCCTTTTTTTTCATTTGTGTAGGTACACACGGCTACACATTAAGCTATACATTTCCAGTATAAGCTGACCTCGCAATGTACGGAAATCCTATACAATGCGAGATCAGCATAAACTGGTAATGTATAGCTTGATGTGCCTAGCCGTGTGTACCTAGATTCTAGTTTAGTTTCCAGTTTTATCTGTCTGTGTAGTAAAAAGCTACTTAAAGGAAAAAAACACGTGACTTTACTCATCATTATAGAACAACTTTTACAATGGGACCAAAACTGAAATCGCGAAAAAAAAATCAGCTGTTCCCTAGATATTGTCGAGTTATGCGAACATAAATGTAGGGAATAGCAGATTTTTTTGGTCTACTAAAATCAACATTACCAACAAACCATGACCACAGCAGACTAGTACAGTATTTCTGTTAATATCCCTCGGGAATCATCGCATTTCCGAATATAAACGAATGCTTATTTCCATGTCCATCAATTATTACATTTATCTTGTATAATAATTTGAATTCAGAACTAAGTACTTTGTTGTTATTTTATTTTGATTTTCGTGTGAACTATATAGAGCTGTAGAACTATTTTCCTATCTGTCGTGCCTGCGACTTTCGCGGCTTTCCTAACATTTTTAAAATAAATTACAATAAGTTAAAAAAGTATTAACAACTCTATATACTTCCAAGACGATTGAGAGCGTCCGATCTATACCAAGTGCAAAGGGCAACTGATAGAAATCCGACGACTGACGAAACACGAGGTTTGCCGAGGGACATTAAGAACATTCATAGTTGTACTGTACATAGATTTATTGCATAAAGCAGTACCTAGGTACCTACTAGGTAATCAATACGTAACTCCCGGAACATTGGGTCATATTGGCCGACCAATGTGTACAGGCGTTATACAATCACAAACCAACGTCTGCATCTTGGGTATGTATCGGGATAACGTATATCTAAGCATTTTGAAAACAAAATCCCGTACACACGATCCTTCTTTTTCGTAGGTAAGCGATACTTTAGCGGCTGAGCGCTGCAAGCAAGAATAGTCGTTACAGTGTAAGTACAGATATGCGTTTCTTCAATAGTACTTATAACTCAAGTGTTTTCCTCAAGTCAAGAGACGATTAGAGACCAATACTTACCGTTGTAATACCAGTTTCCTGAAAAAATTCCATTAAGTCAAAATGAACTTTAATTTTAAGAATATAGAGTTGAAGATAGGTTGGTGAAATATGAATAGCAGAACAAAAGCATTGTGAACTGGTCAGATTAATTGGAATTAGAAGATTAGGAAACAACAAATCATTTGAAAAGAATAAGTCGAGCGAGAATTGTTTTGATGAAGGTTCGTGTTCTAATTTTAGTACTGCTTTAAAAATGGTCAACAATCTCAATAGTCAAGAGTATGAAATTATGTTTTTACTCATTTCGGAGAACCTACGGCACAGTTCTGAAAATTCTTGAGAGGCTAACTTAAGACGCAGATTTAAGCCAGTAACCTTGAGTGGTTAGCTCACGCAACGCGCCGTACGTCCAGCCAGTAATAAGACTCGCCCATCAAGGCTGTCCCAAATTAGACGCATTATTAATTTATTATACATAAAACAAAAGGTATTTTAATGAAACACGTATACTGAAAGATCAATAATTAAATTATCTTTAAAATGGTGAAGGTTTCAGAAAAATACGCTTGATGGATTTTGCGTGATTCTCAGTTTTTTATCCATGTTAGACATAACTTTACAAATTAATTTCAATATGTTATATAAACATAATCTAAAATATTTCTATACAATGTTATAAAAAAAATTGGTTATCTGTAAAGTCGGTTTACGGACGATAATTTTACGTGATAACGTCACAAGCCGAACGCTTAGGACGATCGTGCCTCTCTATCGCTTGTTCCGCGCTCTCGCTTGCACGCTCGGCTCAGGCGGAACGTGATACTTTTTCGTGCGTGCAGCCGGCGATCATCGATTTATAAGACGTTATCACGTCAAAAATGATGTAATTTAACATATTTATTTTTTCCAAATCATTAACACTACTCGTTTAGACGTGATCTTAAGTATAAAATCATTAAAAGTCGGTTATTATCGCCTTAAGAATACCTTTATTTTGTGAGAAACAAAACTTTGTACATGACTTCTACCGACTAAAACCCCATGGTGTTCCAAATTCAAAATTCAAATCTTTATTGCATATCACATGTGTTTACAAGGTCTTAATAATAATAATAAAGTTCACATGGAGGGTCGGACACAACAATTACATAAAATATGAGTAGCAGCATAATTTAAAATAAATGCAGTAAATAAAAATTTATTATCATAAATAATTATCATTGAAAAATCTGATAAAATTACATTATACAGGGTGATTGGAAGATGGGTGCAAAGCTTTAAGGTGAAGATAGTACAGACAATTTAGAACCATTTAAGCCATGGTTGTCTTAGACGAAGTCTTACCAAATTTTTTTAACCAAATTTTTAAGTTTTGTTTCGGAAATTCTCAAAATTTAATGTAAACTGCATAATTATGGCCAAATTGAATGATAAATGAATTAATTTTTATTTATTTAATTAAAGTAATGTGTAAGCAATCAAGCAAAACATGTTTTAGGCTTCTGTGTCATTAGACATTTTTTTTTACAGACATTTAAAGCTCAGAAAAAATAGTTCAATTTGGTTAAAAATATTTGGTAAGACTTCGTCTAAGACAACCATGGCTTAAATGGTTCTAAATTGTCTGTACTATCTTCGCCTTAAAGCTTTGCACCCATCTTCCAATCATCCTGTATAATATCACATTTAAATTTGTGATATACGTCTTTTCAAATTTTACCTCTAGAAATCATTAGGAAGAATCAATATTCATTTCAAGTAAATAAATAGGTATATAAAGTTCCTGCTACTACCTTGAGTCGGGTGAGCTGTCTCACATAAGATCCGTGCCCAATGGCATCTCTGCCTTCCAAGTTTCAGAACACGGTGGCATTCGGCGGGAGAGGCAAATTTCGCTCCCTCACGCCCCTCACCGCCGCAGGAGACGCCCTGGGCGTCGGGAATCGCAGGCCGATTCCCGGCCACCGTAGGCGCGGGCTTGCGGACGGTGAGCAATGGGTAGCTCGCCGTCCGATAAGGACCAAGCCCGGGTCGACGGCGCATTGTGTTCCACGCGCACCTCAAAGAGATGTCAGCAGAACTGCCGGGGTTGAGGATTTGCCCGAAAGGGTTAACGTGGCACCTGGCAACATACAGGCAACTGAAGAAACACGGGTGGATTTTAGTCAGTAAGATTCTGACACGCCCTAGCTCCGCCCAGAGCGGGAGAAGTTATTTGATAATTTCCCACCCAAAAAAAAGGTAAGATATATTAATGCCTACCAGCTAGGTAATCGCACACTTTTATTTCTTGTAATGAGTTTGAGTAAAAGCAAAAGAAAACTGTAAAACCATTAGTAATCTTGTCATACACTAGTCATCCGGCGGCGTCGTAAATGAGAGAAATTTTCTTCAACTCTTTACTTCTTGAGGAAATGTCGCCAAGTGCAATGACCTCTAGGTAGGTACTCAATGAAGCTTGACAATCTACAAATAAATAAGTACGGTTAAATATAAACAGTTCGTGGATTATCGTAATTTGGCGTATTTATTTTGGTGTATATTTTCAATTTTCTATGCTACATGTCGTGGGTTGAATGCCCACATCAGAGAGAGATATGTTGTTTTCTTTATATCTAATAGGTAGAATAGAATAAACTACTCTTTAATATGATCACAAAATTACAGATTTATGAATATTTTTCTATTTTGCTAAGTAGGTACCTGGTTCTTGTTGATAGGCCTACACTGTCCTTTCATACCTATTAACACTGTAATTAGCAAACATAGTAAAAGCCATCAAATTTTAAAAAGAGTAACCGTGGAGTTTCTTGCCGGCTCTTCTCCATAGGAAACGACCAATTAGAACCGTGCACCTAGATTCTGACATTTCATAAGTGCCCTTGTAGGTTTATGTGAAATAAAATATTTTAATAATTATATTATATTAAAATTAATAATTATAATATTATATTAATAATTATATTATATTTACATTAATAATTATAATATTATATTAATAATTATATATTTTTTTATAATTTGAATTGTGTAAAGAACCAGTTATTGTGGCATAATTTATGTTCACTTGTGCAGCTGCGATAGGATTGGTTGATTTTCATTACATATTTATTTTACTTAACTATTTTGTTATTTGTTCCAGGTATGGACGTGCTGATAATGCATTCATGATACAAAACTGGGGCTCTTAGGCCCGTATCTCAACTCAAATCTCAAGCATTACTTAAAACTCATTTAAAGCCTTTTGATTGATTGAAGCTAGTTTTAATAATGCTTGAGTCTTGAGTGAAGTTCTGTAACTTCTGTAATACGGGCCTTAAAGTTCTATCCGGAGCTCTACTCAGGTATGTTTTGACATAATTATATATTCCTGCCCATAAAAAAACTCACCTCAAAATCTTTAAACTAAAAGATGACATCGAAGTATGACTCCGTAAAGCTGTTATCTGTGAACATGCGTGCCAAATACACTAGCAACATTGCAACATTGAATGGCAATACAAATTCTAAATGCCAGCCTTTGGGTCACGCAAAGTGACGGTCAGTCCTCTTTCTAACGTGCCGTTGATGACAATGATGAAAATAAATAATATCTACTCAGCTTAAGTTAACTAAACCATTTCTACTTTAGAGGTATACTTCTTTTAACTTATTATTTAGTACCTATCGCATTAAGGCCCGAATTCCTCTGTCGCTGATGTCGGTCGCGCGTACGAATATACGTTGTGTTCTATGAAGCACCACACTGTAAAGCTGACATCAGCGGCGCGCGAGTTGCTACGCGCCGCTGATGACGCGCGTCGGTCTCGCTCGTCAGCGCCGCGTTCGTCGGTCGACTGACGCGCTATAGAACGCTATGAGCGTCCTCACTCTGTTCCCGACCGTCGGCACGCTCGCGTACAGTCGCCCGCCACCATGAACATTGATACCGAACGTGTGATTGCCGAGGTGATTTTCTAACTTTGATAACAGTTCATCAAAAGTTTTTACTTTCATTCTAAAATAATTAAAAAACTTTTCCTCGTCCTAACGTAGCTTTTCAAATAAAGTAGAAAATTCACCATTCGTCACCCTATCAGCAACAATTGGGTGAATGTGATATCTTTTTTTTCTATATTGACGCCGTCTCCGCTTGCGTAAGTATGCTGCAGCAACTAAACCATTTATAAACGGGTTCATAATAATATCCCAAATTCAAACTCCGCTTCACAAATCCACAACAAATCCATTTGGAGACGCCTGTACCGTGGAGCGGTCAGTATCGCACTACGGATGTTTTCATTGGCGCTGATGGTCAGCGCGCTACGCGACTGACGGTACGCGACCGACGATGTCAGCGACAGAGGAATCCGGGCCTAACACTTTAACCAAAATACCAAAACATTTTTACAAAGAGAAAACGTGGAAGTCGGTTGTTCTTTTATTGGAAAAAGTTTTATATTTTCCACTTTTAAGTTATAGTACCTACCACTACTTGCTATGTAAACAGCAGAGACAGTAAGTATTTATAACATCAGGATACACAAAGTGAATTAAATACCTATTATCGAAGCTAACTTAAAAACTACCCAAGCAAAGTTAATATAATTTATATTATAGGGCCACCGCGTAAGCTTCCACTGCCAGATGGAAAAAGATTTTTTTATATCGGCCCACAGTTGACGACAATATCGAAAAACATACATTAAAAAATATACAGACGAACATATAATCTCTTCCTTTTATGAAGTCGGTTAAATAGCGTAAAAGTTGCGAAATTTTATATAAGTAGCTATGCTAAGGGTACTTGTATATGACTCATTTGCAACCGCCACTGGTCATCTGCGTTAGCTACTTTTCATTCATTTGGCGAGTGGTCGCTGAACCTACATGAATTTTGTCATATAATTTACCATCATAACCACTTCATAAGTACTTGAGATGTATGCTAATAATATTATTCATCATATTATTCAAATGGTGTTATCAGAATCCATCAGACATCAGACTTTTCCAATATAGCTGGCTACTGAGAAAATGTTTATTAAATAGGTATCATTATATTATAAATAATTATACGGACGTTATAAAAAATAATTGAAACAATGACTTTTATTATAATAAATATGCAGTATATCATTAACTATATATATCTTCATGCTTTTTCACTACGTAACCAACCGTATCACTTCGTCATAGCAAATTAAAGTTCAAATCTAATTTCTCAGGAAACGGGTTTACAACAAACAATTATTTAAAAATATACTCTAACACTTGATAAATGTACATAGCGTGTACAAACAACTTATACAAAATTATGTAAGCAAAACAACACAAAAAAACAATCGACAACAAAACAACATCATAGTTTTTATCAAACAACTTTGACAGCGCACGCGACGCGACGCTCTGATACCGAAAGTAATTGCTAATGAATTCTCAATCTTATTTACTTGTAAATAAGGCAACATGTTTCCAAGAACATGATATAACATTAAGTATATAGAGAATGGATTAATTGGTGACCGCTAATCCCTGATTGGATCTGTAGATTAATATTGCTTTAATTATGTCGTAATTGTCTTTGGATGCTGTTTTCACAATACTTAATGCTTTCCTGGAACCTATTGTTTTTAAATGGACATAATTATAAGACTTGTAGTTCGTGCCCTGATCTGTTACATAATTGTCGTGGATACGTACAGTATTTTTATCTCACAAAGCGACGCGCACTTTACTTGTGATAACCAGTGTACCACGCTGTGAATGTGTGCGTGAAGACAAGTATCGTCAGCATATACGCACACACGCACAAACACTTCCGACTTCGCCATTGTCTCGGACGGTGCCGAAAGCTACTGCGCTTACACTCACATTCACGGCGTGTTTGTACACTTGGTAACCACAAGTAACGCGCGTGTCGCTTCGTGAGACAAAAATACTGTATCTGAGAAGAAACTCTAGGGAAAGGCACGTACGACGAAACGTGGAAGGTTGAAAAGTCATGAATTCGTAATGGACTGTTCACATTGACGTTAAGAGGTTTATGCTTAGAGAATGAATTCGCGAGAGCGGTGCCTATGGCCGACGGCAGAGATTATATAATAGATTAGAGAGAAGATTATTTAAGATAGCTATCTAAGTAGTTATGTACGTGAACTGCGAATAGTACACACGGCTACACATCAAGCTTTACATTTCCAATATACGCTGACCTCATATCAGCATAAACTGGAAATGTATAGTGTGTACTATGTGTAGCCGTGTGTACCTACCTTTTCGAGTTAAAACCTTACTGGGTAGACTTTGATTTACACTTGTTGACTATCTCAATCGCTGGACCTTAAATTAAAGGTATGTCTAAAAAATTTAATAAAACATCTATTAGAATTGCAACATACCCTTTTTATACGGAGGGTTTCCATAGGAATTTCCCAATGAAAATCAATATAAAGACTGAGGCAAATTGCCTTAGGCATATAATTTAAGGCAATTTGCCTCAGCGAGCAATATTTATATATAATAAAATAAGTAGATCCTTTTAGTTAACCCAGTACCCTAATTGCGTAATACGACACAATCAGAATCTGTTTCGATTTGAAACAGATTGCTAATCCATTGCTTCATAAGTTGGAAAAAGAATCTGCTCAACAACGTAAATAACGCAATGAATGTTGTTGAACTGTCAAAATGAAACAAATTAGGCAAAATTTTTTATGAAAATAAGTTACGCAATTACTAAAAGGGTCTACTAATTTTGATTTCAGCGAAATACTCACTTTACTTAGAAAAGCTTAATTGTGTAGTACATTGCAATACATTGAGCACTAATAGTCGTGGAGAAACGACCATAATAGAGCAATAACACCTTTACGTCCGCTCTAAATAATTTGTAGGCTTACTACTGCACTAAATAAACCCGTTACCTGCATAGGGTTGATACCTCCTTAACCCCTTTATTAATAAAGGTGGGGTCAATTTACAATCACTATAACATTTAGATTTTTGAAGTGAAAACTTCTTTAGGCGCGTTGGGTGTTTTTCAGATTGGACTAAACCATTGATTTCGCGACACTGTAACGCAACTTACCGACACCGTGGAGTAAAAGACATCAACGTGTTGATTACCACGATGCGTAGAGTAAAAGACATCAATGCATTGATTACTGTGGTGCCGATATTTTTTCAAGTTTTAACTTCTGTCGGCCCGAAGTGCCACTGCTTTTTAGGGTTCCGTAGTAAACAAGGAACCCTTATAGTTTCGTCATGTCCGTCTGTCTGTCTGTCTGTCTGTCTGTCTGTCTGTCCGCGGTCTAGCTCTGAGACCCTTAGTACTAGAAAGTTGTAATTTGACATAGATATACATATTAATTACGCCGACAAAGTGGTAAAACAAAATTATGAAAAACATTTTTTTTTAGGGTACCTCTCATACACGTAAAGTGGTAATGTTTATTTTTTTACCCCATGGTGAGGGGTATCATTGGAAAGGTCCTTCAAAATTATCACGATGAAACTAACTATTTAGGTAGTCTTGAAAGAATATTGCAGAAACTTTGAGTTTGTGAAAACCATTTTTGGATTCAAGGATTCGTTTGCGAAATATTAAGCTTTAAAGTGCTAATTTTTGTTAGAGTCAAGTGTCCCCCCCCCCTGCCGGCTAAATGGTTGGTTTTGGGTGTGTGAAAAAAATCACAACAGTAGCTGATATAACGACATTAAAAGAAAAACTATCACAGCTAAGTAGGCTCTACAAGTCTACAGATTAACGAGTAATAATCGACCAACTTAACTTTGCAGTTGCAAAAATATGTTTTCCCATACATTCCGTATGGGAGAACATATTTTTCAACTACAAAGTTAAGTTTGTTTTTGGGATAAATTCATCCCAACTACGGAACCCTTCATTGTACGTGGTCCGACACGCACTTGGCCGGTTTTTTTTTATCGAAATCTTCTTTAGGCGCGTTGAGCGATTTTTGATAGGGGGTAAACTTAAGGATTCGCGTCACCGACATGCTAATGTTATCAACTTATTAGTACCTATAATGTAGCTATGAGTATGACGTGTTGCGCTTGTTGTTGCTCGAAGTGCCGATAGATGTGAAAATTAGACTATAAAAAAACAGTGGCACTCCGGGAGTGCCGACAGAAGTGAAAACTTGAAATAAAATCGGCACCGCGGTAATCAACGCGTTGATGTTTTTTACTCCACGGTGTCGGTAAATTGCGATACAGTGTCGCGAAATCAATGGTTTAGTCCCATCTCAAAAATGCCCAACGCGCCTAAAGAAGTTTTCACTTCAAAAATCGAAGACATAGCTGTCAACGTGAAGTCGGTTTCGTAAACAAGTATTCACTTATTGAGGTGTATTTTGATTGTGAGTGGCTGTAAATGTGTGCGTGTGAGCGTGTATGCACAGAGCAGAGGTGTAGTTTTGGCATGCACTGTATTGTTCGCAGCACTATGTCTTGGATTTTATTTGGTCTGAGAAATGAAGGTTAATCCTTTCTAGAGGAATTACAAGGTCTACATTAGAACACATAAATGTGCTGTCGCCAGCGAATAAAATGGGAATGTGCTATTACGATAATAGTATTAACTTTATTGCATATTCGATAAAAAAAAATACATTTCCTACGGTTATTTCAGAAGTTACGAGATTTTAAGGTGTATTGTAATGAATGTAAAAAATCACTTTTCTTTTGGTATTTCAACAATTCCGCTTTGTATATTAGTTAATATAAATATTCACAAAAAACTGTTTTTTATTTTTCCTGTAAAATTTAGTTTTTACGATTACGATTTTATTCGCCGGGGACAGCGAAATGGTAGACTGATCCCTGCTTCAAATCCCACAAAAGAATCCAAACCCGTTGACACAACAGGTAGCCCTATCTAGTCCAGTGCTATTAAATTACTTGCACGCCTAAACAAGTTTTACTCGTTTACAAACTGCTCTGGACATCCAATGTTTAAACCCTCACGTATTTGGGTTATGAACGTGATGTGGCAGCCGAGGAAAAGTACACAGTTTCGCTTTTTAAGATTAATTCTTTTGCGATTGTGAAATGAAGTGTTTCGAGTTGTTTTGCGAGGTTTATTAGTGAAAAGAACTGAGTACATCAAAAATCACTAAATTATTAAAATTATAGTACTCGTTCTGAAATCGGATGCTTTTTGCACTGAAAGGTTTGTTGATATATCGCCTAATGAGGTCGCATATCTATCAACTACTTTCTCTTCTTGAGATTTCCTCCGTCTCGGAATTTGATGCGGTTTTTACCAACATTTAGAAAATTTATTTCGGAAGGTTTGTGTTACCTACATTAATTTTCAACTTACATAATTGTAATAAAGAAGTCTCAATGAGTTGTCAAGATGTAAAAACCGTGCGAATCAGGGGCGGGTCGCTAGTCACCAAAGATATTATGCCTGAAGTTGTATTTTGGGGGGTTTTTCCTTAGAAGTATCTACACCCTGATTCAAACTTAATGTCGGCTCAGAACATGAGGCGAGTCGCTGCGCAGTAACAAATTCACGTGTCAGCGGGGGTGAGGGGTGCGGTACTGTGCAGCAAGTAGCGCACTTCAGAGTCGCTATTAAGTTTGAATCGAACTGTACCTATAGACGTAACCGTTACGTTCGCGGATGCAAAGGTACCTAATCTAAGTACATGTACATCAAAGATCAAGCAACGTAATTTCAATCTCATGATCAGCCATCCGTGTCCTTTTCACATATGTAGGTACATAAACACATAACATAACACTGTCGCATATGATGTTAAGATGATAATGGTGACATAAAATGTCGTGATGGCCCAGTGGTTTGTGAGCCTAGTGAGCAATAGTGATTAAGAAGAAAATAAAAGGTGTCAAATTTGATTTCATGAAACCATGACATTTGACACCTTTGCTAACTTATGGAGTTATATTGCTGATTGTAATGATTAAAATTGAGTAAAACCATATTTGTTATGGCCGCGAATCATATTTTAGTCAACATAAAACCTGATACTAACCTAAAAAAGGCAAAAAACGTAAGAAAATTTTAATTTCGCGGGCTACCCTGACGCTTCCATCGCCAACCCGTCTTGGGCAAGTGTGGTGATCAATGCTTGTGCTGGTTAAGCAGCCGACAACTTGCTAGGTTGACCGGCGAAATGCCATTTATAAAAAAAATACGCTGGCTCACTACCACACCAAGCCTCTCGTGCAGAGACAATCCACTTTGGAGCTTTCCCTGTCATTCGTGGTGACTGACAGATGACTTTAGTGACAACAGCTACCTCACTACTTGTGTGAATGAGACAGTGTTTACATAATCTATTAAATTTACAATATGTAAAAAAACCCCGTCCGTCATTACCTAAAAGTAATAAAAAATCTAATTATTATTGAAAATAAAAAGTTATTGTAATTTAAAAATCACATTTTTAGTACCAAAATTACCCTAAATTCATTTAAAATGTGCTTTTCAACAAGAGTTATAAGTTATGACTTGTAGACACCCGCTAAACGACTACCACCCGCGCCCCATGTAAAATTACCCAAATTATCCCCCCCCCATGTACCCGGTAAATTACCCATTGAAAAAAAAAGTGAGTTTTTTTTACATGTTAAACACACTTCATCCTGTGTCTACTTTGTGTCTGAGGTCGCAAGAATTGACATTTCCTTTAGGTGTTGTGTATCGGCTTTCATCAGGTCAGCCATTGGTCTGATTGCCAATCAGTAACATAAAAAAAGTTGCAAGATATTCATGTTGTGCAAATTGTGGTAACAATAACGTGACGATTGATGTTAAGCAACTATTTTTATTGTTACGTTAGGCAAAAATATGATTATTACACTTTCATCCAAAAAAATATAGCCACTGCTGGAATTGTTGGTACGTGTCATTTTTAACCGACTTCCAAAAAGGAGGAGGTTATATGTTCGTCGCGTATTTTTTTTTTTTGTTTTTTTTTATGTATGTCCACCGATTTCTCCGTCAATTGTGGACCGATTTTGAAAATTCTTTTTTTGTTTGAAAGGGTATGCTCTCGAGGTGGTCCCATATAAAATTTTATTAACTTGGCTTCGACAGGTTTTGAGTTAGCTTCTTATAATACGTACTTTTTTTCGACTTAGTATGTGGATGATATGATAAGTTCCTGTCACTGACTATTTACATAGCAGGTAGTGGTTTTCGAATTTGGGTAGGTACCACAACTAAAAAGTGTAAAATAAAAAAAATTACAAATAAAAACAACCGACTTCAAAAAAAAAAACACTATAAAGTGAAAAATAACTTTAATTTCGGAAGTCGGTGGTAGAAAACGAAAATACAAAACCCAAGACACCGACTTCCGAAATTAAAGTTATTTTTCACTTTATAGTGTTTTTTTTTTGAAGTCGGTTGTTTTTTTTTTTTTTTTGTAAAAAGTTTTTTGATACATTTTTTACACTTTCGGCCACAAAAATATACCGACCGCTCAAATTGGTGTGCGAAATTTAGAAAATTGTTAATGCAATATGACTTTTCAATTCGTACTTTTTGAGCTTAACTTGGACATTACTTACATCGGGGAAGGAAAACATCGTGAGGAAACCTGGACTTATAGTTTAATATAAGTCTGAAATCGCCAACCCGTCTTGAGCAAGCGTGGTGATCAATGCTCGTGCCTTCTCTGTATGAGAAGAGACCTTTTCCCAGCAGTGGGACAATAATAGGCTGGTATTAATGTGTCGTCTATTCGTTATATTCCATTTAAAATTATTTTTATATGTAATACAGGGTAGCAGGGACATCGACGCGAAATCTGTTACCATGGATTCAGTACATGATTCGGAACCGACCTACGTTGAAATTTTTCGTCGGTTATTAAAAAAAATCAGCTGATCCATACATTTTGACTGCGTAGGTATTGCACTTTCTTCTTTCTTTCTTTCACTTTCTTTCTTTTTTTATTTCTAAATGATTAAACTTTATAGTTACCTAATGAATCCTGATATATTTCAATCTTTATTTTATTTTATTGACCATATTTTTATAAGAATTTTCATATTGACAGTATTTTTAGACTATTAAGCACTTGTACTAAATGTTTGCATGCCTAATTTAAGGTAGAAAGTATAAGGATCTCTAATTATAAAACATCTGCATTTTTTGTACCTACTTTCTATGCAAATAAATAATTATTCTATTCTGTTCTATGAAAGAACAGTTTTTTTTTTATAGATGAATACTTTTTTTTAGAATGATGTACTGAATGCATGGTAACAGTTTTCGCGTCGATGTACCTGCCACCCTATATTATGATACTGATTTAGCTTTTGTATAACATTGTACCGACATCAAGCTAAGTAACTTACATTAGTGTAATGTGTCCTGCATGCATCAGAGAGTACATTAACGATTATCGATTAAGTTAATTAAGTTCGGTTAATTGACTGCGGGTTTAGTCATGTTAGAGCCATGCATGGTAGGCTTACTAAGTGTATAGCTTGGGTAAGTGGAGTTGTTAATTAATTTAAGGGCACCATTTGATTCAGGTTTTTCGAAACAATCGTGCTGACAAAATTGGACTAACTATTCAGTTTTTAAATCTAAACTATTGAGCAAAATATTTAGGTAAAAATTATTTAAGTATAATTTTAAGAGTCAAGAGTTAATATTTTTTTTTTTTTTTGTGTTTTGTTATATGGAATGCTCAAAATCTGATTATCAAATCATTTTGTGTCACATTAGATGATCTGTAAACGAAGCAGTGTTAGGAGGACAATTGAAAACTTACTCTAAAAGAAAAAAAACCAAACATTTAAGGACAAGGAAGTAGACATGCAAAAAATATACCTACGTAGTTTTTAAACGGTTTTAGTTTATTTGTGAACACAAAAAGTACTCAATGCACGCATGACGCGGACGGTGCCTAAATATGCATTATGGATACATACATAAGTAAGTTTGATAAATATTATTCTTTCCTTATTTTTTTCTTTATTTCTTTCTTTCTTTTCTTTCTTTCTTTCTTTGATAGTAAAATATGCACTGCGGATACAAAAAACATTAAAAAAGATACCAGGCCGGTTGTTACTTTATTCCATGTGGAAGTGTGTATATCTACTACTTATAATATAGAATTAACACCTCAATATTGGTTCTACCATAGTCCCTCGCACATTGATTATCACCTACAGTTGTGCAAACTTTACAATAACTTAGTCAAATAAAGTTATATTAGCATAGGACGTGAAATATTCAGCAATATTGTTGAAATTACTGAAATCGTGGAGTTTACGAAATCCAATAGAGGCATGTAATTTATTTGCACATACGAAATAATTTGAGGTTTAATTATTATTATTTTAACAACCTAATACCATTTTTCTACCATTTTTAGGGTTCCGTACTTCAAAAGGGAAAAACGGAACCCTTGTAGGATCACTTTGTTGTCCGTCTGTTAGTCTGTCAAGACCCTTTTTCTCAAGAACGCGTGGAGGTATCAAATTAAAATTAATGTCAAATACGTAACTCTGCGGTCCCTTGGAGCTCTAAAAAATCAAGCTTCTAAATCAACGCAATAAAAAAACGGCCATTTAAGCGACATATTTTGATACATACATACATACATAAACTCACGCCTTCTTCCCATGGGGGTAGGCAGAAACTACAGAACGCCACCTGCTACGATCCTTACATAGTCCTTTTGCCTCGTTTACGTTCATACATCTGGTCATACACGCACGCCGGTTGCGAGTACTACGCACCTGGCCTTTCTGAAGAACATCACCAATAAGGTCAGTATATGTCCTCCTAGGGCGTCCCCGCCCGGCCTTTCCCTTTACATCAGCCTTGTAAATACATTTTGTTAGTCGCCTTTCATTCATTCTCTCAACATGCCCAAACCATCTCAGCATACCCTTTTCAATTTTTGTCACTACATCTTCTTTTAAATCACACCGCTGTCTTATCACATCATTCCTCAGCCTATCATTCATAGTCAGGCCACACATGCTTCGCAAGGAACGCATTTCCACAGCATTTATTCTACTTTCATGTTGTTTTTGCCACACCCAACATTCACTACCATACATAAGCGTGGGTACCAGCACACCATTGTGAACAGCCAGTCGAGCCTTTTTAGACATCGACTGGTTGGTCACAATCGCATGTATAGCACCATTCACTTTGTTTCCCGCGTTTACTCTCTTTTCCACATCTCCATCAATCTTCCCATCCCTTGTAAACAGACTCCCCAAATATATAAACTCACTTACTTGCTCCACACTCTTATCATTTATTTTCACATCACACACCGATACATCCTCTCCTCTTTCAAACACCATGACCTTCGTCTTATTCACATTTATATTCATCCCTTTCCTCTTATATGCTTCACCCATCACAGTCACCATGTCTTGCAACTGTTCTGCTGATGATGCAAGTAGAACTTGATCATCTGCGTAGATAAGGCATTTGACAGGCAACTCATTCATCCTCAATCCGCACTCACCCTCTTTCAAATCTATCAGACAACTATCCATGTACAAGTTGAACAGCCACGGTGACGCTACACAACCCTGTCTAACACCCCTCGAGATGCAGAACCAGTTCGTGTATGCCCCATTTATCCTAACACAAGCACTGGAATCCTTGTATAAAGATTTCAGTGCCCGTACCAAGCGCCAGTCCACACCGTACTTGGATAGTGTCGACCACAGTTCTTCCCTCCACACACTATCATAGGCCTTCTCCAAATCAATGAAAGCACAATAGACGTTCTTGTGCTTTGCTAGATGTTTTTCGGTTATGCACCTTAGGGAGAAGATCTGATCCATACAGCCCATTCCCTCTCTAAATCCTGCCTGTACATCCCATATTTTCTCATCTGTCACTTTTATCACTCTATTTATCAAAACCTTCGCATACAGTTTGCCGACAACGCTCAAAAGACTAATGCCGCGGTAGTTTTTACACTCCTGCTGAGAGCCTTTTCCCTTATATAGTGGTACGATTACAGCCTTGCACCAATCATCCGGCACACGGCCATATCTCCAACACATATTAAAGATTCGGCACAACAGGCTTGCTACCACCCCATCACCGCCCTTCAGCATTTCAGCAGACACTCTGTCGTACCCTGCAGCTTTCCCAACTTTCATCCCTTTCAGCGCTCTTATAATCTCATCTATTTCTATCGCATTTTCGTCATCTACATCTGAGTTTGGGTCTTCAAAACTGGCGTCTGCCCAGTTACCCACTCCTTGCACACTATCCTGACAACTAAATAAACTTTCGAAGTATCCCTTCCAACGTTCCAAGACCTTACATTCTTCGCTTAGTAAACATCCATCTTCTGCTCTTATAATATTCATACTCGATGTTTCTGTTACTCCGCGAGCCAATCTTACCTGTTTCCAGAACAGCTTAACATTGACCCTGAAGTTATCAGAGAACTTCCTGTTATACTTTTCTTCCTTTTCATCCTTCTTAATTTTTACCATCTCTTTCACTTTAATTTTCATTTCGGAGTATTTCTTCTTCACTCTTTCCAAATCATCTGAATCATCTGTTACATTCGTTGTCCCATTCATCCTATTTTGGGCCTTACAGGCTAAAACATTAAGCCAGGCCTCTTTTTTCTTCCTCACAACCTCTTTTACTTCACCATCTACCCAAGAATTATTCGTTCTACTACCACATTTTCTCTTCGCCAGACCACATACTTTTGTGGCTACATGCACCATACTACTTTTCACTATATCCCATACTTCTTCTAGACTGTAATCATTAGCATCATCAAATATTTTATCCGTCTTCACTTTCACTTCCATCTTATATTCCTCTTTTACTTTCAATTCTTGCAGTCTTTCTACTTTTATTCTTTCTAGAGCAGTCACAGGAACTCGAACTCGGTGCCGCCAATGCCTGAACAGACCATCCATCCGACACATAACCAGATAATGATCAGTCCCTACATTAACACCCCGATATACTCTAGTGTCTGTGACTTTACTCTTTAATCTTCCATCAACAATCACAAAATCGATCATACTTCTACTGTCTTGCCTTTCCCACGTATACCTGTGAACCTTTCTATGATTAAACATAGTGTTCATAACAGACAGATTCCTCTCTACACATATCTCTAGCAAATTGATCCCATTCTCATTCACTCTTTCATCCCCAAATGCACCTAACACTTTTTCATACCCATTCCTCTTCACACCAACCCAACCATTAAAGTCTCCAAGCATAACAATCTTCTCGTTTGACCTACATCCATTCACTAAATCCCTTACACTGCCCCAAAATTCGTCCCGCTCCGAAGGTGAGCTTCCCATATCGGGTGCATAAACGCACAAAATAAAAATAGAGTTTAGGCCCACCTTGGTTCTTACCCATAGAATCCTGGGACTCACACAAACATAATCTTTCACACATTTCATCATCCGCTCGGACAGGACCACCCCCACACCCTGACTGGCCCTATGTGTCTCTTGAACACCGGACCAAATTGCGGTCAGAGTACCGTGTTTGGATATGTCCACTCCCTTTCTTTTCGTCTCATTCACACATAACATATCTATCCTTTTATTCTTCACCAACTCACACACCTCATCCATCTTATCTCTTATACCTCCCTGCACATTCAGCGTAGCTAAGCGACATTCCGCCGCTCGCTTTTCGCCCCGTGGAAACAACTGACGTGGTGTGTGGCGAGCATCACCGCCGCCTCCGAGTTGATTATTATTTGAATTACTCATTTAGTTCCCACGAAAAGCAGAGGAAAAAATCTGTCAACACTCTACAGAGCCCCGCATGTAGAGGTAAGGCTTGTTAGTGCCTGGGAGCGCCCGATCCCAGACAACAGGCACGCTCGCGACTAGGCTCCCCCTAGCCATGCAGCTCTCGGCACGGCAACCTTAGCTTGGGTGTGTGTTGTTCCTACCACACAGCAGGAAACAATAAAATGCCCCAGCTGTTCCCTTAGTCGCTTTTTACGACATCCACGGGATGAGATGGAATGGTTCTATTCTACTGCCCGGAGACCACACGGGGCTGGTTCTATTCTACTGCCCGGAGACCACACGGGGCATATTTTGATACTAGCAAATAAATCAAAACTTTTAAGGTAGGTACTTCCTGCTGACCTAGAATCATGAAATTTGCCACGAAGTAAAGTCTCATAGCACAAGTTAAAGAGAAAGTCCGAAAATCGCTAATTTGTAGTTATGTCATAAAAAAAAAACAGTGGCACTCCGGGGGTGCCGACAGAAGTGAAAACTTGAAAAAAAATCGGCACCGCGGTAATCAACGCGTTGATGTCTTTTTAATGGTCAAAAGCTGATGTCGTCACAGTGTCGTGAAATCAATGGTTTAGTCCCATCTCAAAAATGCCTAACGCGCCTAAAGAAGTTTTTACTTAAAAAAATGCGATTACAAACTTACATTTGCAGTTAGAGAATTGACCATGACGCATACCTATCGATACACGGGAGAACATGCTTTTCAACAGCAATGTTAAGTTTGTTTTTGGGATAAATCCATCCCAACTACGGAACATTGTGCGTGGTCCGACACACACTTGGCCAGTTTTGATTTCAAACTATGTATAAACCTACGTGCAAAATTATTTACCCAACCATTTCATTCAAAGAAAAACAAAACTATTCATTTATGCGACTTTTTTTCAATCGTCTACCAATAAATCATAAAAATGCAAACAATCGAATTAACTTAATCGTTCCGAGTAAACAACAAACCGACACTTAATCATGTCTCTTTAAAATTCCGGCCGATTTTAATGACGATTAACTCATTAATCGTAATTTACTCGGAATTGGAACGTTAACAAGCTATCACTTATTTGCGGTATCGGAATATGTATGAAGCACAACGCTTAAATTTCTCATACGTGTTAAGAACTTTAATCGAGTCTACGAATAGATAAAACGGGCTGGTATCCGTAACTCCACGTCAAGTGCGTATTTTGCGTACGGGTGGGAAAATCGGTTATTCGATCCACCCCAGCTCCTCAAAGAAGGCCAGCAACGCCTTGGTGTCACTGACAATCTCACGTAGGGTACCTGGGTTACCGAAGTACTTGGCCCTGTATGTGGCGACCACCGGGCAGTCTAACAGCACATGAGCTGCTGTCTCGTCGTCCTCCATGCAGGCTCTGCACAGCGGACTGTCTGTGACTCCTTTGACAAAGAAGTGTTTATTAAATGACCCATGGCCAGTTACAGCTGCTGTAACAGCTGCTGTTTCGTTAGTCGGAGTCTATGAAACACAGGACAAAGGTACAAAGAAAGCTGTCTAACGTCTGTCTGTTAATGTCTTTTATTTATTTATTTTGTAATACCATGGTGGGATTTATGTGTCCGTAGGTGTGTCCGTGGGTGGCATCACAGCGGGCCCTATCAGAATACCAGCGCCGCGGTATTTATTTTTTAAATATCGTAGCCTATGCTGAGATAAGTGCCTTTTTGGCCTCGCACAGGTCGTTTATTATTATTTATTTCTTTTCGGTAATTCGAAAAAAAATTGTTAGTTTTAAGATGCTCCTTTTTAGTTGTTATTACCTTAAAAGGAACATCAAAAACTATTTTTTTAAAGATTTTGTTTTGGACACGCATAGGAATGCGTGTCAAAAATAAAATCTTTCTTTCTTTCTTCCTTTCTTTCTTTCTTTTAGTTGAATTTTCTTTTCGATTAGATAAAATAACCTGCCTAGCCTTTTCCCAACTATGTTGGGGTCGGCTTCCAGTCTAACCGGATGCAGCTGAATACCAGTATTTTACACGGAGCGACTGCCTATCTGACCTCCACAACCTAGTTTCTAGGTAACACGATACCCCTTAGTAAGACTGGTTGTCAGACTTTTGGGCTTCTAACTACCCGTAACGACTGTCAAAGATCTACAAATGACAGCCGGGACCAACGGCTTAACGTGCTTTCCGAGGCACGGAGGGGTCTCGGTATGTAAAGATGGTCACCCATCCACGGACCAACCGCGGCAAGCGTGGCTTAACCTGATCGATCGACCCGTGCGGCAGTTATTACTTAGCCACAAGCCCCCTTATCAATTATAAATGATTGAAATTATTAGCGCCTGCATTATGTAATAATTTTATGGTAATGGAGAATAAAGTTTCATAAAATATTCCGAAGAAAAATCCATCTAACTACATAAATTCTACAGCATCTTATCCAAATTCAAGAGATGCTTGGCCATTTGCAGACATTTGCTAAGTCCTAGAGTATTCTATAATATTACACGTATTTATTTTGTAATAAAAATATCTTCTGTAAATAACTCTCAAAAAAAAATGTGGAGGCACTCCGGGAGTGCCGACAGAAGTGAAAACTTGAACAAGATCGCCTTGTTGGAAGAAAAATACTTGTACAGAACATTTGTAACCTTATCTAAATAAAGAGCACAATCGTGTTTACAAAAAAAAAATACTTCCAAAACCTTTAAAGTTAAAATACTTGTATAGAACATTTGTCCGTAACCTTATCTAAATAAAGAGCACAATCGCGGTTACAAAAATAAGGTGTCGTCATGGTGTCGCGAAATCAATGGTTTAGTCCCATCTCAAAAAAATCCAACGCGCCTCACTTCAAAAACAAAAGAAAACCGTTAACCGAAGAACAAACACAAACAGCAATTAATTTGTCCCGGTGTGTAACTCGCATATTACTCGTACACTACAGGGCATTGTAAAGGCCCAGTCCGCGGTGTACACGATGCATCCCCAGTGCTTCTGACACATCAATTATCTGCGCACATTTCGGTTTGCTTCCATTGTATTTATATAACCACAATACACCTGTAATTTGCACATGATGTGTAATGAAGATGAGACGACATGTTCTGTGCGAATGTTATTGTGAGCGTTGTGGGTCTCACACGTAGTGCGCTGGATTGGAAGACACTGCTGCGGGGTTTATTGAATAAAACTCATTAATTTGAAGAAAGTTGTTTTACTTTTTCACCAATTGTTCGAAAATTACAGCCAATACAGTTCGCTTTTTTTTTTAAATGGCTTCTCGCAGTTTTGACCACTAAGGTCGTGGCTGCTTAACCGGATTTTCCTGTGGGTGCCATAAGCTTCTACACTTAGAACCTCCAGCCAGAAGCTTTTAAAACTTATTCTAAATTAAAATTAAGCGAATGCTCGCTAAGGGCACCCCCTGTGGGGTACGGACCTCGGCTTAGGGCATCGCTGACGGGAAGACAGCAAGTGGGGACAGGCTGGATCAAATTAATATTTTCGTCATGATTATTATTCGGGGTATTTAAAGCTACGTACTCAGCTGCAACAACTGCTGGCACCTCGTTTTCGAGCAAGGGTCGGGGGGGGATTCGTTTACTCGGGGAGTAGATCGCGTACGTAAAGGACCTCGGCGGCGAGGTCGGAATGACGGGAGGCGTCTGTGTTTGTGCACTGTACTGGTGGCCCTATTCTGCTCCTGGAGGAGTGTAATGGGGCCATCTGGGTCGGAGAGTACATGCCTCGAGCGGCGGGTCTGACTGATTTGGGACGGGACATAATTGGCTGCCTCGACTATCAGAGGGTTCCGATGTCGAGAAGCGGAGTCAAAGTAACGCTTGGACATGCGTTTGAGAAACTGGTGGATCGTAAGGATCTTACAGTCGAGATGGAGGACCTCGTTTCTGATGTACCAGGGGGCTCCCGTGGCCTTGCGAAGGAATTTGTTCTGTAGGGTCTGCATCCTATGGATGGAACGGGTTTTAGTACAGTTCGCTCAAAATGCCTTATAGTTGTAGTAAATGACATAGGTACAAGTAGCGGTGGTGACGTTGCGCATAACAAATCGAATTTCCAATAAAATTAATTTTCATGAATCGGTGGTCGGGTCCAACTCCAGGTCCACCAATCAGAGAGAGGCAGAGGCGTCTCGAAAATGGATAGGTTTCGACAAGTTCAAACCTGCATCAACTTGACCTAGAGTTGCGTACGATCATGACAAAGTTAGTGATTAACAAATCAAACAAACTTATAACTGAGGAATAAACTTATAGCTATGTATCACTGGCTGCGTTTCACTATTTACACTAATTTTCCTTGGGTCTATTATGGTACGAGTAGGCGTCCTGCACGCGTGGCATGACCACCGTAGAAACGAGTTTTATCGACGGAAGAATAGACAAAATGACAGATTGTGATTGTTTATCTGTCATTTTGTCTATTCTTCCGTCGACAAAACTCGTTTCTACGGTGGTCATGCTACGCGTGCTGCACAGTTATTGAATGGTTTTTTTGTGTTATATGTGTAATTAATGACGTTTTCCTAATGTAGGTAATTTACAATTATTGTATTGCGTTTCAAACTAAAGATATCAATCCAGTACCTAAAAAGAATAAGAAGGAGGAGCTCGTGACTAAGTAATAACAACCGCACAGGTCGATCCATCAGGTTAAGCTACGCTTGCCGGGGTTGGTCCGTGAATGGGTAACCATCTTTACATACCGAGACTCCTCCGTGCCTTGGAAAGCACGTTAAGCCGTTGGTCCCGGCTATTATTCGTGGATCTATAACAGTCGTTACGTGTCGTCAGAAGCCCGAAAGTCTGACAGCCAGTTTTACCAAGGGGTATCGTATTACCCAGTTACTAGGTTGTGGAGATCAGATAGACAGTCGCTCCGTGTAAAATACTGGTATTCAACTGCATCCGGATAGACTGGAAGCCGACCCCAACATAGTTGGGAAAAGGCTAGGCAGATTGATTACCTATGAAGAATAAGTTTTTCTACAATTGGCTCTAAATATGTACAAAGTTTACCTATTTATTAGCAGTGATAGCCTAGTGGTATGACCGTCGGACTGCCAAGTCATACGCCTCGAGTTCAAACCCAAAACAATCTCTGACTTTTCGGATTCATGTGCGTATTATATAATTATCACTTGCTTCAAAAACGGTGAAGGAAAACATTGTGAGGAAGCCGACATGCATGAGAGATATTTCTCGACGGCATGTGAAGTCAAGTCAGAGGCCCATGGGCGGCTTTAAAACTCTGACACCAGGTTAGTCACTAACACCACAAAAAGAAGAAGATCTATTTCAAATAACAAATTGCAGACTTCAATTTCCACCTACTCATTGTTGTTGTTTTTAGGTTTAGCTAATGTTTTATCAAAAAAATAAAGTTTTAATTTGAAACGATGAAGTAGCACAACTTGAACGCTAATAAATCAATCTGCCTAGCCTTTTCCTAACTATGTTGGGGTCGGCTTCCAGTCTAACTGAATGCAGCTGAATACCAGTATTTTACATGGAGCGACTACCTATCTTTTTTTTTTTGTGGTAAATTATCAAATAACTTCTCACGCTCTGGGCGGAGCGGGAGGGCGTGTCAGACTCTTACTGACTAAAACCCACCTGTATTCCTTCAGTTGCCATGTTGCCGGGGCCACGATCTCCCTTGCGGATTTCTTCGCAACCCCGTCAAGCGATTGCCTATCTGACCTCCACATCCCAGTAATACGATACCCTTTCGGAGGAGTCTCGATTTGTAAAACGCTAATTGCCTGTTTATTTAAGGCACTGCTGGTTAACCCCTGTAATTAGAACTATGACGTCATATTTTCAGCCGTTCAGTTTTATTTTTCAATTTCAAGAGCGTCGCACAAGCCACGATTTATGCGTAGCGTGGCGTTAGGTCGCAGTCTTGATGTCGCATAGGGTCGCAGCATTATGCTGAGCGATGGCCGTTTTGTGTGGATGTGACGCATATTTTCCCCCAAATTGTTATTTTCGTGTTTTGTTCTTTCTTTGCGTCATTTTTACCGCAAATGAATTAATTTCCTTTCTTCTTCTTTTCTTTTGATCCTGCCAGCATTTTCATAAAAAACAAAACAACCCACAACTACGTACGTGTAGTTACACGTGCGTAGTTGTGGACTGCTGTGGAGCGGCGCCTTTTTGAAGGAACTCCGATATATGCTCATTTTTTTTTTTCAAGCAATCAATCAGTATTTTTAACAAGCATCGTGTTGCAGTCATGCATATCATTTTTATTTCAGTGAAAGTAGAACGAGTATTTTCGAAAATTATTGAAAACGATGTTGATTCGCGTCATTCATTTTTTTATTCGAATTTAATAGCAGTTGTGACATGTTTTTTTTAAGTGAAAACTTCTGTTGAACTCGCGACACCGTTACCGACACCTCATTTTTTTAAACGCGATTGTGCTCTTTATTTAGATAAGGTTACGGGACCAATGTTCTATACAAGTATTTTTCTTCCACCAAGGCGATCTTGTTCAAGTTTTCACTTCTGTTGGCACTCCCGGGGTGCCACTGGTTTTTTTTTCATACTGTTATTTTTATAGATCTTTGACAGTCGTTACGGGTCAGTGAGAAGCCCGAAAGTCTGACAAACAGTCTTACCAAAAGATATCGTGTAACCCAGTAACTGCGTTGTAGAGGTCCGATAGTCAGTTGCTCCATGCAAAATACTGGTATTCAGCTGCATCCAGTTAGACTGGAAGCCAACCCCAGTACAGTTGAGAAAAGGCAGATGACTGGTATTTTTATGCTGTGACGAAGATTGACGCATGTCTTATGTCGAATTGCAACCATCGTCTTGATTCGTCAAAGTAAATGATATTCTTGATTTCAATCAATAAAACACCATTATTGGTTTTTTAATGTGCTTACTGCAGGTGATTGACCTCCGGGCTGTGACGAATTAAATTACTAAAATCTGCTTAGTAACAAACTGCGATTGCCAATTCGATTTATCTGCCTACCTTTTTTCCAATCCACAAGTCATACTCCAACACACCAAGTCAAGTCCGTATACATATTATATCGTCGGCGTAGGTGGAGAACTAAATAACTGCGATTTTGGTCAAATTGAGTTTTCACCATTTTTGTTACACCCAAATCATGCCACATAAATAAATCGCAATTTTCTCCAAACAAGAATATTTTTGTTATTTAGTACTCCACCTACACCAACGATATTTATGTATACAGGGTGGCATTTCGACACGAACACTGTTACCATGGATTCAGTACATGATTCTGAACCCCCTGCGTCAAAATGTCACGTCGGTTTAAAAAAAAAATCTGCTTTTTCATAGAAAAGTGCAATAGGTACCCATGCGGTCAAAATGTATGAAAAAGCAGTTTTTTTTTTAAATAGCCGACGATTAATTTCAACGCAGAATCAGAATGATTTATTGAATTCATGCCAACAGTTTTCGCGTCAATATCCCTGCCACCCTGTATATGTGGGTATTTAAATAACTAAAAACCTCTGAAGAAGTGATTGTCACCATTGATGATGATAGTCACCATTATGAACAACTTTTGGCCAACAGGGCCAACCCTAAAATTGCGAAAAAAATTTAGCCGCTCTGTACATTTTTATGATCGCATAACTCTACAAAGTGTAGAGAACAGCAGATTTTTTCGCGTATAGTTTGTTGTGGTGACAATGGCTTCCATTTTGACAGTTCAATAACAAGTTCAACAATCAACAAGTTCTTGTGGCTAAGTAATAACAGCCGCACGGGTCGATCGATCAATTTAAGCTACGCTTGCCGCGGTTGGTCCGTGAATGGGTGACCATCTTTACACACCAACACTCCTCCGTGCCTCGGAAAGCACGTTAAGCCGTTGTTCCCGGCTATCATTTGTAGATCTTTGACAGTCGTTACGGGTAGTTAGAAGCCCAAGTTTGACAACCAATCTTACCAAGGGTATCGTGTTACCCAGTAACTAGGTTGTGGAAATCAGATAGGCAGACGCTCCATGTAAAATACTCGTATTCAGCTGCATCCGGTTAAACTGGAAGCCGACCCCTAACATGGTTGGGAAAAGGCTAGGCAGATGATAATAAATTAGCAATATCTTTCAAAATCATTCAGATTATGATTGAAAGTGTGTTACGCAATTAGGGTCGCCGATTTCCGACCACCGTAGGCCCGGGCTTGCGGACAATGAGCAATGGGTAGCTCGCCGTCCGATAAGGACCAGGCCCGGGTCGACGGCGCGTTGTGTTCCACGCGCGCCTCAAAGAGATGTCAGCAGAACTGACGGGGTCCGCTAGGGCCGATGCCTGTCGGGGTTGCGAAGAAATCGAAAGGCAGATCGTGGTCCCGGCAACATGGCAACTGAAGGAACACGGGTGGGTTTTAGTCAGTAAGAGTCTGACACGCCCTCGGAGAAGTTATTTGATAATTTACCACCCAAAAATAAAAAAGGTCCATTAAGAGTTATCCTAAATGTCAACCATAGACAGACAATTACTGTACAAGTTAGTAACACAGTTTAGTAGCCATGTGTGTTCAGGGCTTATATCAGTCAAGATTAAGCGCTTATGTTGAAACAACCGCCATTTGTCATTCACAAATAGGGTTGCCAACTGTTTTTATATCAAATATATATAATAAGAACCATCCTTACTCTAAAATAACTAATCTAATTCCAAATATAATTATTTAACCTCAAAATAGATACTAATCCCCAAATGAATTTTAAAATCGTTACCCCAATATCATAATCTGAAACTGTCTAATAAAACCACATATTTACAATATTCTAGGGATAAGGAAAATAATATGAAACACCAAGATATTTTGTCATTCATTTATATTTCTTTCCCAACATCAAATTCAAGATTCTACACCATACCATCACGTCTCTTATTCCCCACATAATATCACTATTTAATCAGTATTCATGTTTACCATAAAACTAATAGGTTACCTTAATTTACAGTAGATCTCCAACCAATGCTATGCCAATCTATCTTTTTACCGACACAGCCACTAAGCACGTCTTACCGTCACGACCGCCAGACCCAGGAACCGTTATTTCCTCATTTTTACATATCGAATCTTTGGGTGTTGCCAGTACAATATCCAACAATTCCGTATTAATAAATTGAAACCTAACATGTAGTATTTTCGAAGCTATTGCCTGAAAAATGTAGTAGACAGCGATAAAAAAAAAAATAGAAGGTAGGTTTAATAAAAAAGCATATTTTTTGCTACTTTGAGCCTTTTAATGGTTACTTAATTTTTATAAATGTCTCATAACTAAAAATTATTACACTCTAAATTAGGGTTACAAAATATGCTAGCTTATATAGCTTTTATGAGATTAATACTGATCCTATTGCGGTCACCGCATCATTTTGTATTTAAATGAAAATATTGTAGTACCTATCGCCTACATTTTTAAATTTTATTATATTTTATTTAGGCCTATAATATAGTTACTATATTATATAGGGTGGCAAGGACATCGACGCGAAAACTGTTACCACGGATTCAGTACATGATTCTGAACACCTCTACGTTGAAATTTTTCGTCAGATATTAAAAAAAACAATTACTGTTTCGTAGAAAAGTACAATTACCTATGCGGTCAAAATGTATGGAACAGCTGTTTTTTTCTGTTCAGAATCAAGTACTGAGTCCATGGTAACAGTTTTCACGTTGATGTCCCTGCCGCCCTGTATAGTAAGGTTTGCAACCCTACTCACAAAACAACCGCCTCAGTTAATTTATCTGACAGTAGGTAGATAGCTGGATTCTAGATTATTCCAGGCCTATTTTGGGTAAGTTAGTTTGTCTAGTTCATCCTCTATTTAATAACATTATTAGGGGAAGATAAAACAAAAGACTAGACAAAATCAAACTGGTTGCTAATTTAATTGTATAATTAATTATTATAACATTGATTTTACATTCTGTGATTACTTGAACTCACACACTGACTTATTAGTATTACTTGTAAAAAATTTAGGAATATCGTATAGGGACTTTTACAATGCTTGTAAATATGTGAACACCATGTATCCATCACATAATTATTTTTTCTGTCATTGCTTGTTTTTTAATTCTTTTTACCTATGTGGGTGTACCTGCTACAGGTGTTCCTGTAGCAGGTACACCCACATAGGTAAAAAGAATTCCTCCGCCCAACCCTTCGGGGAAACAAGGCGTGATTTTTTATTTATTTTTTATTTTTCCAACTTACATTTACCATTACAGGACTATTACTATGATGTTATGTTATATTTTACCTATTGTGGTATAGTTATCTTATTCCAGGTGCATTGTCTTCACATATAATTATAGAATTACATAACATAACATAACATCACGCCTTGTTTCCCCGAAGGGTTGGGCAGAGGTGTCCCTGTAGCAGGTACACCCACATTTCGCCAGTTATGTTTTAAGTCCCATGTAATAGGGGGCGAGCCTATTGCCATCAACCGGGCACAAATCCAGACTCCGGGCTACTACTGAGAAATTCCAGATAGAAAAACCCAATAACACTTGCCCGACCCGGGAATCGAACCCAGGACCTCATGCTCAGCAGTAGCGCTTGCTACCACTAGACCAACGAGGCAGTTATAGAATTAATGTTTACAAAATAATGTAAAACATTTTAAAAGAGTAACGGTGGAGTTTCTTGCCCATTCTTCTCTGTACGAAAACTACCTTTTGGAAGGGGCGACTAGAATCAATTCTATTTTTTGTAAATTTTGACGTTCAAAAGTGCCTTTTATATACCTAATTGAAATAATTTATTTGACTTTGACTATGAAATTAAAAAAAAAATCCTTTCTTTGTGTTCACTTTCGGTTTATAAGATGGAGACGATAATACGACAGTAAATTGAACTTCGTATATCTTCATATACGTTCCCAGTCTGTGCACAAAAATACAACCAAATAAATCCAATAGTTTAGTCGCTATTTAATAATCAGCCTATAATGTTCCCACTGCTGGGACGCAGTGTGAGCACTGTGACCATGTTGTACATTCCATAAAGCTACCATTTACTGGGTACGTCTTTCATTGACTTGAATGTGCCCTGGCGGCTGAGAGTATGTCATGCTCACTCAAATGTCTCGCTGATGGCGGCGTGTGTGTTGGATCATTAAGTTCCCTTTAAAATGGTTGAGCTAAATGGTGCTGATCCATGCGTCATGTTCGTGAACGAGCGCCGTCAGTAGGGACTGGTCATCTCTTAGCTGCCACGGTTTATTTTAATTTATTTAAATTTTTGAATTGTTATTATATTTTTATTACGGACGCTTTTAACGTGCACGTCTTTCTACATTGTTCTCACATGTATAAGTTCAACACGAATGATGTAACCTATATTTTGTAACAATATTTTGATTTAAAAGAGTGTCCGTGGAGTTTCTTGCCCGTTCTTCTCCATAGGTACCTACTACGCTTTGGAATGGGCAACTAGCTTCATACCTATTTCTGACTGACCGACCCCTTGACAATTCAAAAGTACCTATAATTGGTTTATTTGAAATAAATGCTTTGAGTTTGAGTTTGAGTTTGCAGGCCTCCACTCTGTGAGAGAGAGTGAGCTATAATCCATCACGAGGGCCCATCACGCGGTTCCGATGCGTGTTGGTAGATGTCACATGTCTTAAAATTTTTGTTTCTAGAACATGCCCGTTTCCTCACGATGTTTTCCTTCACCATTTTGAGAGCAGTGGTGATGGAATTAAGTACACAAAGTAAAGTGCCTGCCTGGGTTCAAACTCACGACCAACAACTCGTTAGTCGGAGCTGATACCACTGGGTGACCATTACTTAGTAGTGACTACTTAACGCTAGTCAAAGATTATCAAAACTCATACTCGGCATATCAGTACTCTTTAGTTTATTTGAAATATCACTTTTGTTATTTCGATGATAGAATTTATTTGATATGAATGAATGAATGAAATCCCAGCATGGTTTAACCAGACTCCCCCCAGAGCCCCTGAAGTTGTGCCCCTTATGTTTCATGGGACTACAGAGGCCATCGCATATCAAGGAGTAGACCGGGAGGCGAGGTAATGGTAGGGAAGACGTGCCCTTAGGATAAGGAGGGATTTGCGAGCCTACCGGATATGCATCCTTGAGTAGGTAATGGAGAGACAGGTGATATTACACCCACAAAAACTGTACAAAAAAAATCATAATAAAAGGAAGAACAAGAGACTCTCAGCTAGGGTCACCATCTGACAGACATTTGCCGTATTTGACAGGCATTCAACGGTTAAGACAGACGTGTGGCCGGCGCTAAGGTGAGACAGGTATTTTTTAATTTCGCGGTATCACGATGAAACTGACTATTTAGGTAGTCTTGAAAAAATATTGCAGAAGCTTTGAGTTTGTGAAAACCATTTTTGGATTCAAGGATCCGTTTGCGAAATATTAAGCTTTAAAGTGCTAATTTTTGTTAGAGTCAATTGTCCCCCCCTGCCAGCTAAATGGTTGGTTATGGATGTGTGAAAAAAATCACAGCAGTAGTTTATATAACAAAATTAAAAGGAAAACTATCACAGCTAAGTAGGCTCTACAAGTTAACGAGTAATAATCGACCAACTTAACTTTGCAGTTGCAAAAACATGTTTTCCCATACATTCCGTATGGGAGAACATATTTTCCAACTACAAAGTTAAGTTTGTTTTTGGGATAAATTCATCCCAACTACGGAACCTTTCATTGTGCGTGATCCGACACGCACTTGACCGGTTTTTTGATTTTAATGCCATCCTTTTCACTTCAGTCGGCACTCCCGGAGTGCCACTGTTTTGTTTTTTTAAATAGGCAGGCATTATTCTGAAAAATCAGACATTTTGAACATCCCAAACAGGCATCCTCTCTTACAAACATGGTAACCCTACTCTCGGCTTCGTTAAGGGTATTTTTTACATTCGATATAGGCATAATGCATACCATACCAACCCTAAAAAATAAATAAGTTAGCGCTCATTATTTTGTGTTGAAATTCAGAGGTTTTTCCCGGAATTTTCCGAGCCATCCGAGCTTTTTCTGATGTAAATAAAATATACCATAAGCATAAATTCCATTTTGTGTGTAAATAATGCGTAAGCAGTGCCTG
This sequence comes from Agrochola lychnidis, assembly GCA_963680765.1. Lineage (NCBI taxonomy): Eukaryota > Metazoa > Arthropoda > Insecta > Lepidoptera > Noctuidae > Agrochola > Agrochola lychnidis. The sequence continues at coordinate 7,175,610 of OY796847.1, forward strand.
TTTTTAATATGTATTTTTTAAATATTTTATAGGGTCGGGTTTTCTTTTTTCTTGCAATTTATTTAATTATTTCAAAAGGGGCTTGTGGCTAAGTAATAACAGCCGTATCAGGTTGAGCTACGCTTCAGTGCCTGTTTTTAATATTTTTTAAATATTTTATAGGGTCGGGTAGTATTTTTTTTTTTGCAATTTGTTTATGTATTTCAAAAGGGATTTGTGGCTAATAAGTAATAACAGCCGTATGGGTCGATCAGGTTGAGCTACGCTTGCCGCGGTTAGTCAGTGGATGGGTGATCATCTTTACATACCAAGACCGATCCATGCCTCGGAAAGCACGTTACGCCGTTGTTGCGAGTCGTTAGAAGCCCGAAAGTCTGACAACCAGTCTTACCAAGGGGTATCGTGTTACCCAGTAACTGGGTTGTGGAGGTCAGATAGACAGTCGCTCCATGTAAAATACTAGTATTCAACTGCATCCGGTTAGACTGGAAGTCGACCCCAACATAGTTGGGAAAAGGCTAGGCAGATGATGAATTAATTACCTATTTCAAAAGGTTTATTATTGTATATTTTAATAATTCTTCTGCAGAATAGAATGTTTGAATGCTGGAGAAGAGATTGTGCGCTTTTATAATTTTAACGTAACGGTATTTTTGTGGACGTTCACGACCACATCTTGGCATCACGATAACACAAGGAAGTAAAATGTATGGAAATTACCTAACCCTAGCAGTGCGTGAACCTGGTCTGTGAATGATAATGTGCTTAAGACACAGATATATGACAGTGACCTTAAGTGGATAGCTTGCGTGTTCTGTACTGAGCTCACGCAACGCGTCGTATGTCCACAGCCAGTAATAGGACTCGGCCATCAATGAGCGCTGTCCCAAATTAGACGCATTATTAATTAACAAAATATATTTTAATAAAACACGTATACTAAAAGATCAATAATTCGATTATCTTTAAAATGGTGAAGGTTTCAGAAAAGTATACTTGATAGATTTTGCGTCATTCTCAGTTTTTTATTCGAGTTAAACACAACTTTACAAGTTAATTTCACTATGTAATATAAACATAATCCAAAATATGCCTGTATTAAAATATTAGGAAAATGCTCTAATTTAACGTATATTTTTTCCAAATAATTAACACTACTGGTTTTATCGTGATCTTCAAAATAAAATCATTAAATGTCGGCTATCGTCGCCATAATTCTCGTCCACTCTCATAAATCTACACCAGACCAATGCACAGAAAGAGTCTTTGGGCATGACCTTTCACATAGTCCATGATTACATACACATGCAAATACCTATCTATGCCCACAGTAGCAGGTATGTTAAGTACCTACTTCCCGGTTACATAACTCACAAGTTACAACTTATTAAACACACTTACATATTTCCAATTAAATTAAGTAATCTTTTTGTAACGTGCAGCAACCGTGTCGATTCTTGCATACCGATTGATCTTTGTCTCATTACAGTAGCTAAGGCTGTGTTCGCACTTCGCGACATTTTGTTGCACTTAGTCGTCGGATTCGTGTTATCTTGAATGTGTGTATTTGGATAAAAGATTTGATGGTGATAAGGATAGAATGATGTGGCATAAGATAATATGATAATCATACGGCCAAAGAGTAGATAACTAACTATACATTTGCCACTCTCTGACGGGTCAGAAGAAATTGCCACAGCCTCAGTCTTGGCAGTTATTTGTTAGTTATCACTAGTTTTACGAAAATATAGTTATCACATTAACTTAGTAACTATGTATCGTTTTTATGATCCGATATTTTTTATGATATTATGATAGATGAAAGGGTTGTTTTAATTTTTTAGAATTTCTTAGAGCATTATTTTTATTTTTAAACAATATACTTAATATTTAAATAACTAGCTGCGCCCCGCGGTTTCACTTGTATAAGTCTCGATTACGTAAAAATATCCTATGTTAATATTTTGGTCATGGTCTCCCCACGTGCCAAATTTCATCTAAATCCGATCAGTCGTTTTACCGTGAAAGCGTAACAAACTTACAAACATATAAAAAATCTAATCATTTCTCTTTACAATATTAGATTAGATATAAATAGTCAGTCTTAAAATAATAATATGTACTTGCATGCATTTAAAAAAAGGAGGGGAAAGTATCATAGGGCATCGAAAAATTCGTCTGCGTCGCTGTCAACAGGAAAAATCTGGCAGTATTGCCACGTTTTATGGCAATCCCTAATTCTTTGGCCAAAATATTAATACCAATCTGTCGCTTTCATGAGTATTTTTATGTTATGATAATTATATGGAAGGGTTATTTTAATTTTAGTAGGTAACCTCTTAGACCTAGCCCTTTCAATGGAAATATGGATATGTCATAAGTGGTAGTAATTATATACTAATAAGTAACTTCTTCTTTTCCAACTTGTTCTTTTTTTAAGTGAAAACTTCTTTAGGTGCGTTGAGCATTTTTGAGATGGGAAAAAACAATTGAACTCGCGACACCGTTGCTCTTTATTTATATTACGTTACGGATCAATGTTCTTTGCAAGTATTTTTACTTTAAAGGTTTTGGAAGATTTTTTTTTGTAAACGCGATTGTGCTCTTTATTTAGATGAGTTTACGGACCAATGTTTATACGAGTATTTTTCTTCCACCAAGGCGATCTTGTTCAAGTTTTCACTTCTGTCAGCACTCCCGGAGTGCCACTGTTTTTGTTATGTGTTCTTTCTTTGTGTCATGTACTGCAAATTAACGTATTTTCTTTCTTTCTTTCTTTCTTTTCTTTTTCTTTACTAGGTCCTCTAATATTAACGAAACTGATTCATGTTGTTGATAAGTGTCTTGAAACGTACGTTTGCGAACATGATTGTTTCAAAACATTTACATACATTGTAACTTCTGAGATGTTAATTTCAAAGAATACTTTGAATAGGCTGAATAATAATCTCGCGCTTATTCTGTTCAAAGCTTCTTGTTAATTTAGAGCAATTCACTAGAACACTAATTAATTGCTTCATGAAATATTGAATACCCGTCTCTGGTTATTATTTCAATAAATTAAGTGTGGGTAGGTAATAATATTAAGACGAATATTAAGAATTTTACGCTTTACTAACTATTGCGTAGCTGTAAATATTATATTTATTTTATTAATTAATTAGACTGTCTCTTTATTTAATAGCATAATTTTAATTAAGAGCGTTCATTCTAAAGCTCATCACACACATTGAAGATGACATATTTAAAAAAAAATCTTAAACTTAAACTTAAAAATACTTTAAGTTAGAATATATATTATCTTCACTGTGTGTGGTGGTCTATTTAATTGTACTGTGAGCGATATGTCGCAGATATATTTTATTATATATTTTATATTATCTTCAAAGTGTGTGACGACCTTAAAAGTTGGCAACGTCGCAAATAGATGTCAAATATTTCGCTGTGTTAATTAATTTGGCAATATTACTGTATGGAAATATGAAATATGTCTAACTAGTGAACTAGAATATTAATAATGAATTCTTGGGATAAATTCAGCCCAACTACGGAATACTTCATTGTGATTTTTTTTATTTCACTTCTCTTCTATCACACACAATACATAAATTACAAATGTCTAAATTATGAATCTCACGATCTATCGCTATCAAGAAAAATGATCTCACATTTGTAAAGAAATAACAAAAAAACAAAGCACGTACTTTTGTAACTATGTGTAACCATCATTTTAATTATTCAATTCATCTTACTATTTAGCAAGAGACAAAACGCTTAAATTTAATTTTTTTCTTTGTTTCAAACATGTAAAATGCCTCGGTTTTTAATTACAATGTTTTTTATTATGTTTATAATTTGTAATAGTTTACTGAAACAAAGAATATTATTAAGATTAGGTAGGTAACCTTTTCTTAAATTAAACAATATCTTTCTGTAGTTATACCACAAGAATAAAAAACGAGCAGAAGGCAAGCTTCCTAACAGAGTTCAAAATTCTTACCTACTTTCATAGGGCTGTCACTCGGTTATTACAGATTAAAAAACCGGGTAAGTGCGAGTCGAGATTCGGCGATGAGCACAGACGGACGGACGGATGGACAGCTGGACAGACGGACAGACGAACGGACACGCACTGTGACTGAGGTGATCCCGTGAGTTTTCCGTTTTCCAATTACGGTACCGAACCGGTAATTATTTTAACAGTTTGTTTAAAATTAAGTAATACCTATTTAATTAATCATACTGTGAAATAATTATACACACAATGCGTGCATCGTTGTTGAACTGAGACCCTCCTATTTTTGAAGTCGGGTAATAAAATGAGCAGTGGTGGCCCAGTGGTAACGGTCACGACTTACGAGTCTAGGGTTCGAACCCAAGCAGGCACTTTATATAAATTATTTCATTACCACTGCTCTCAAAACGGTAAAGAAAAACATCGTGAGGAAACCGGCATGTCCTAGAACCAATCATTCGAAAACATATGACATCCACCAACCCGCACTGAGCCCGCTTGGTGGATTACGGCCCACTCGCTCTCACAGAAAGAGGAGGGCTATTTCCCAACAGTAGGAACATTATACCTAGGCTGATTAAGCTTATATGCTAATAAAACACGATAGTAAAGTATGTAAGTAATTATTTATACTGTCAAATAGTTATACATACATAGATGCATACGTTGCTTGCTTTTTTTGAAGTTGGTTACTTATTAAAATACCGTGACTTATAGACAGACGGACATGGCGAAACTATAAAGTTTCCTTTCTGGTTTTACTATTTCACGAACGTAAGTGGTACCTACAAACCTACTAAAACAAAAATACGAAATAAATAGGATACAAACAATAACTCGCTAATATAGGCGGTAAACCATAAGATTAATAAATAATAATTCTTATGGGAAAAGTTTATGGCCATCTTTATTTAGGATACTACCTATCTCGTAACTAAATAATTCTGCAATAAGCATTAAAAATGAGTAGGTATGGGTAGATATAGATAATAACCTGACAAAATCCTTTGGATAAAAAAAATAAACCTTGCTTTTCCTACTATTATTGATACACACAGTACTTACAACAATTTGCCATTTTTATTAACCTAAATGTCCGCGTCACTCGTACCGCTCTGGCACACGGCGCGCGGCGTACCCCTAAACGTTGGCTTCGGAATGAGCCGGCTCAAACCAGTTTGCCTCTAGCGGGCGCCGGTGCACCCCCCGCGCGCCTTGTCTGTGACACTGCACGCACACAAAGCTGTGCGTGTAGTAGTGATCTCGCACAAAGCGTTAGTATGAAGCTTGCAGTCTGTTCCTTTTTTAGTCTTGTGGTTATACCATGACTCACCCCACTTGACACTTGAATAATTGATTTTTTTGGAAATAAAAAGACAAGTCTTGTACGTATTCTTTTTTTTTCAGTTTAGAAGCTGTGTTTTCTTATGGTAGGTAATAGGTATTTAGAGAAAAACAAAATACAGCTACTTCTTTTTGCATTCATAGCTAGTGATACTTAGCTAGAGGAGCTCGTGGCTACGTACTAACAGCCGCACGAGTCGGTCCATCAGGTTAAACTACGCTTGCCGGGGTTGGTCCGTGGATAGGTGACCATTTCTACATACCCAGACTCCTCCGCGCCTCGGAAAGCACGTTAAGCCGTTGGTCCCGGCTGTCATTCGTGGATCTTTTACAGTCGTTACTGGCCGAAAGTCTGACAACCAGTCTCACTAAGGGTATCGTATTACCTAGTTACCGGGTTGTGGAGGTCAGATAGGCAGTAGCTCTATGCAAAATACTGGTATTCAGCTGCATCCGGTTAGACAGGAAGCCGACCCTAACATAGTTGGGAAATAAAACACCTAGTTATCTCCGTACGCAAAATATGCTCTTTGACGTAGAGTTGCAGACCCCAGCCCGTCTTTCTAATATGTACTACGGCCTAGTTATATCGAAAAGCATCAATAAAAACAATTTTCTTTTTTTCAATAGTTTTCTTGGCACGAGTCATAGGAAAACAGCTTAAGCCGTAGTATAAATATTAGTCAGTCAGGGTGCGCCAGAAATACTTCACTTATCACCAATTCACCACTCGTGAAGGCTCTTTAACACGCCCCATAACCTAATCTTGCTTGTTTAAATTCTTGAGGAACTATTTATTGAAGAGTAAGTAAACAAAGTGTTCTACGTCGTGTTATCTCATTGTTAAAGTGTCGCCCGTCTGTACTCAGCCTACTGATATAAAACAATTGATAGTGATTATTTTAGAACACCTCCGTCAGTGTTCTTTTTACTAGCGTGTAAAGGTGTTCAGTGTAGTACATTATTTAAAAATAATTAGGAAAAAAAAAACATAAGTAACAAAACAAGTTTTGATACTTGATTTCAGTGTGTGTTGGTTTTTGGTCGTATTCTCCATTATTCTCCAAAAGTATTAACATAAAATTACAGTGAAAGTATTTACATAGTCGCGTTAAAATAAACAGTGTGTGTTACGTAAAAAGAGCGTAAAGTTTTGTTCTTTATTTCTTTATTTATGCATAGTGCCACATAACTATGTAAATCAGTATTTATAAAATGTTTATGTACCGAAACGGCTAACTACAAAACAAATGTGTGTATTATGCTCATAGTAAACAATGTAACGGGACATTAACTTTAAAAATAATTTCTTCTTTTCCACGAAGAAAAAAAAAATACTAAGAAACAAACAAACAGATAGTATCTACTATTACTATCATCATCATTTCAGCCAAAAGACGTCCACTGCTAGACATAGGCCTCCCCCAAACATCGCCTCATCGACCGGTCCTGTGTTTCTTGCCATCCAACGGATTTCCACTTTTACACAATTCTTCGGACTTTTTAGATGTCTAGTACAATCAATACATGGGCAAAAGCAGTGGTGTTGCACCACTGGGCAAAGGTCTTACGGTCTCTAAATGTTGAATAACTAACAAAAAAAAGTCGTAAAGTATTTACAGTCGGTGTAAGAGACGTTATAACCATAAGGTTACCAGATATCCAGAGAACTAATGTAAAATTCTTCTCCAGCCTAGTCCGGTCTACTTAAAATAGTCATGCACTCATTAACAAGCTCACGGCTCGTTCCCTCGCCCACAATAATGGAGAATACCTATCTGATTTTACGCAAAGTGACTACAGTAGGCAATTGCAATTAACTACTTATTTTATATCTAAATGGAAAAGTTACCGCACTTTTTCTTTTAGTAAGTATCAAGATTTCTATAGGAGAAATAATAATAAACAATGAGCTTTTTAATAAGATTTATTTCAGTACAAATAGTTTGGTTTTTTTTAATCAATAAAGCATGTCGTTTTATTGATTGTAAGTTAATGACTTGATGACAATTTTTTATGTGTAGTAACATAACATAACATAACATCACGCCTTGTTTCCCCGAAGGGTTGAGCAGAGGTGTCCGTGTAGCAGGTAGACTCACATTTCGCCAGTTATGATTAAGTCCCATGTAATAGGGGGAGAGTGTTATGTGTAGTATGTGTTACTACGTTTACTCAAGACGGGTTGGCGATTTCAAACTTCTAACTATAAGTCCAGGTTTCCTCACGATGGGGTCCGCTAGGGCCGATGCCTGCCAGGGTAGCGGAAAAGTCCGGTGAGTTTTAGTCAGTATGAGTCTGACACGCCCTGCCGCTCCGCCCAGAGCGGGAGAGTTAGTTGATAATTTCCTACCCAAAAAAAAAAGGTTTCCTCACGATGTTTTTTCTTCACCGATGTCAGTAATGTCCAAGATAAACTCAGAAAAGTCATTGATTGAAAAAGTGAATGATTTGAAAAATTTACAATGGGTCAAAATAAACATTAAAAATCAATCTGCCTAGCCTTTTCCCAACTATTTTGGGGTCGGCTTCCAGCCAAACTGGATCCAGCTGAATACCAGTATTTTACATGGAGCGACTGCCTATCTGCCCTCTACAACCCAGTAACTGGGTAATACGATACCCCTTGGTAAGACTGGTTGTCAGACTTTCGGGTTTCTGACGACCCGTAACGACTGTCAAAGAGCCAGGAATGACAACCGGGACCAACGTGTCAACGTGCTTTCCCAGACACGGAGGAGTCTCGGTATGTAAAGATAGTCACCCATCCACGGAACAACCCCGGCAAGCGTAGCTTAAGAATGCGGCGACGCATGAATTGTCCATACAAACGTAGTACATAAATCGTTTGCAATTTGAGCATATTTCCACCATATTATGTTGATATTCGGATTGAGACAGTATTTATCTAGGCTTCTACGTCTTTTTATTTTCAAAAACTTACCTTTAAATGAAGTGTAAGCGAATTGCATTTCGAACATTTTTACAGCGTAAATGACATGTTTTCATATTGTTTTTTCTGTATTATAAACAACAATATTTGTAATATTGTTTCCGCAGAAGCATAGTTTATGCTATCAAGTTACATATTATCAAAAAAAAAATGGAAATACATTAAGTTTTCATTCATATTTTTTTGTATTACGAAACACATCCAAAATTGTCATAAATTTTCGAAAGCTAGTAGTACTATCGCGTCAAGCAATAATTGTCAATGTGTGCGTGGTAGTATTGCTCACTGTAGGTGTATATCGCTCCGACAGGCACTCACACTAGCGCAGCGTGCTTGGAATTGAATTTTGCAAACATCTCGATTTGTAGTTGTAACCCGTATCGCCGGCCTCTTAACCTGATGGATCGACCCGTGCAACTGTTATTACTTAGCCACGAGCTCCTCGTCAAAATAAACATTAATTACAATATTATCAAACAAATACTAATGACATACATTTTTCTGATAATCGGTGTTGGGAAAATGCACTACTTAATTAAATTAGTATCAAGGTTAAAATAACAATTATTGCTAAATTGATAAGGTTATTTTGATTAGACTTTGATTCCGTTTATTTATAGATCTATGTTATCATATTTATGTACATACTAGCTGCGCCCCGCGGTTTCACCCGCATAAGTCTCGATCCCGTGGGAAAAAAAAAGTATCCTATGTTCTTTTCCAGGGCATCATCTATATATGTGCCAAATTTCATCCAAATCCGTTCAGCTGTTTTAGCGTGAAGGCGTAACAAACAAACTTACTTTCGCATTTATAATATTAATAAGGATAAGGATATAAACTTTTTTAGCTTCCCGTATTTCTATAAGTAGTTTAAATTACCTATTGTCAATTTTATAGTTAAGCAAATTATGATCCAATGTGGATTCTTCTCTGAACGAGAAGAGGCTTTTGTCTTATATGTAGCAAGATGGTCAAAAGATGACATTACAAATATTTTGCCTGAATGGCTTAGGTACTTATAGGCCTAAAACTTCAGCCATTTTCAGGGTCAGTTAAAAAATAATGCGATCTTAAAGGCAGGTTCTCTGTTAGACATAAGCAAACAAAACTTGAATATTATAAAATATTTATTTAGTTATTTTAGTGCATACATGAGATGACACAATAGAAAAGGAAACAAAAGAAGATATAATATATTTAAAATTAAGATAAATAAAACTATAAAAGGAGGTTTTAAAGGTACTATAAAACCTACCTTTTTGTTGACTCGAACATTCTCTAAGCCAATAACTAATCTTTTGTTATTGTTTAAGTAAATGAAAACAGGCATAACCTTTTAATTTTTTCTTGGTTATTTCTGGTATCTGTGATACAATGATTTTTCATTAATACAGGCACCAACGATACTTACACTTTTTTCTGTAAATAAATTTACATATAAAAAATAAATACATATATATAAGTGAAAGCTCATAATAAATTAATATCTGGATGACCGATTTTTTTTTTGGTAGTTTTCTAAAAATGATACCTAGCTAGATCGATTTACTCCACTCCCATTTCCTTCTTCATGGGTCTTTTTTTTGTTATTTAGTTAAATATTTCATCGTAGTTGTGAACATAATTCATATTTAATATTCATAATTAATATCTATTTCTATTTTATTTTTATTTTGTCAATAATTCAACTAACGATAAATAAAACTTCCTGCATTCATTAAATTCTCTGCTAGTGCTGTGCACTTCTGTATGTGACGAGTTCACAATACTTATATAACTGTTTGTGATTTTTGTATGTGTATGTTTAAGTGAGCAAATCGTTGAGGTGCCAAATAAATAAATGTATCGCCCCCGAAACCCCCTGCATACTAAATTTCATGAAATCGTTTGAGCCGTTTCCGAGATTCACATTATATATATATACAAAAATTGCTCGTTTAAAGGTATTAGATAAATCTATAAAGTAGATTGAAAAAAAAACAAATGATTTAGTTGTCATGTGAAATCAAACCCTGAGACTGAAAAGCATGTGATTTCCAATAACTACATACTACATAAAAATACAGTTAACAATCATTCATCTTTCGACATTATCTCATGATTTTATCGCTTCTCAATGAACTGAAACACCATGATTCTTACTCCATTGACATAAGGTTCAAATTAACTCCCATAAAGTATTTATCTCATGATTGTTTGCCACACGGCCTTCAAGTTGAATGTACAAGGTAACAACAGATGCTAGAATATTTTGTAAAATCCTCATGAATAAGGTTTTTAAGACAACCTTATCTTTAAAAATAAATGTAGGTAAATATACCTATAAAGTACTAGGGATGTAACGATACATAATTTTCCCGATACGATACCGATATCGATTATTGTAGTAAATAATCGGCGATACCGATATCGATGGCTTGGTAAATAATAAATGAATAAATAATAAAGTATGTACCTCGGGCGTTTGTATGTCTTTATTATGGGCGGGAAACCATTTAGTATTTCAGGCACAACTGTTGAAACCCCTGTTTATTTACTAAATCAAATGACTCCATGTCTATACATATTTGTTCAGCTATTGTTTGCGTGACCTCGCTTTTGCTCTGGGACCATCAGTGTGATGTCACACATAGCACTTTTTTTCAGAATGTGCTCTAAAGTTGCATGTTTTTTAGGTGGCGGCCCACTATCGGTCTTTGAGGTACATCGTTTTCCAACTCCTATTCATGATAGCGCGAACTGAACGCACATTACCAAAAAAATATAATATAAAATACACACATACAAAGTAGCCAAAAGCCTCGTATTCAAGCAATAGAAGTTTGACAATTTTATCTATTGCTTGATGTCAGGGCCAGGGATTAAAGACAATAGGCCTATGTCCAATTTTTTTTTTGTCCGTCTAGTTTAGTATTAAAAAATATTGAACACATGTTTTTTCTTTTTTGACGTAATCAAAAGATTACGGCGATACATTGAATTAAAATGTGGCATGACGTCACGCCTTGCCAGATTTAATACTGCGTTGTGAAGTAGCGAGCCCCCACTCCCCAACTTTAATGCGTGTTTCCTAAGTTATTTTTGATTAATATGATAAAGCAAAAAATACGTGTCTAATATTTTTTTATTATATGAAAGACGGACTAAATAGAATTTCTTTTTTTTACCTAGGCAACTACCGTATTTACAATTTACATTGCGTAATTTGTGTTACTACACTGGCAAATGACAACAAACAAACAATCAAATTAAACAAAATGCAGATTGCAGAGTGTAAAAATAACTACTTTTATTGCAAACAAACAACAATAATCAAAAACAATTAAGCCGTGCTCGTATCTGAGCAAGAATAGGTCGTTGCTCAGCTAAAATGCTGTGATTTCGAGCGAACCTATTGTCAACAGCGCTGATTTAATATCGGTTGTATATTATCGGCGATCCCGATATGTCGATATCGGAATCGAAATCGTTACATCCCTATATCTTTATTTGTAAATTGGCTTCAATTGCCACATGAATATTTTTTCAAACGTCAAAATTACCTATCATATTTTGGTTGGCTGCCTATATTAGAAACACTTGAATACCCTATTCTCCATTCATCGAAATAGTTATTTCTAAACAATGATTTATGTCAACCTGCGAAACGTGTTTGTCTCGCTAACCTACTTAAGTAGGTACTTGGATGTTCAAGACAAGAATACTCTATGCCAGAGATGGCAAACCTCTATACATTGTGCAATGCCATTTTTTCCAAATAAATATTGAATGTGGCCATGACGTGCCAACAAACAATCTTGTCTACTGGAAAACACTATATTATTCACAATAATACCCTTTATTTGCAACTATACTTACACTTTCATAATTATTAAATATAATACTTTTATAATAGGGTAGTTGCCTAAGTAAAAAAGGAATTCTATTTAGTCCATCTTTCAAATATATATGATAAAAAAAAAATATTAGACACGTATTTTTTGCTTTATCATATTAATCAAAAATAACTTAGAAAACACGCATTAAAGTTGGGGAGTGGGGCTCGCTACGTCACCACGCACTATTAAATCTAGCAAGGCGTGACGTCATGTTACATTTTAACTCAATGTATCGCCGTAATCTTTTGATTACGTCAAAAAAGAAAAAATACGTGTTCAAGATTTTTTTAATAATGTACAAGACGGACAAAAAAATTTTTTTGGACACAGGTCTGTTATACAGTAATATTAACATTAACAGTTTAATATTTATTTAAATGAAGGAAGTAATTAGTGCAACTTCTGCTGTTACAAACTAGATGACTAGGTAGGTAGAGTTGAGCAGTGGTGGCCCAGTGGTAACGGCCGCGACTTACGAGTTGTAGGTCGTAGGTTCGAACCCAGACAGGCGCTTTACTTTGTGTAAATTATTTCATCACCACTGCTCTCAAAACGGTGAAGGAAAACATCGTGATGAAACCGGCATGTCCAAGAACCGAAAATTTGAAGACATGTGACATCTACCAACCCGCACTGGGCCCGCGTGGTGGATTACAGCCCACTCCCTCTCACCGAGAGGAGGCCTGTGTCCCAGCAGTGGGAACATTTATAGGCTGATGATGATGATGAGGTAGGTAGATACCCAAATTCCTAAAATGATACCGTGCCCAAATTATTTTGTTACGTGCCACCAATGGCACGGCAGCCATTGGTTCGGCATCCCTGCTCTATGCCCTTGTCCTAAAATTGTACCTAACGGACAGACAAATAGAATCACTTTTAAGACCACATAACTTCGATTCTGATTTATTCTCCCATTTTATAAACCCATGGACTTTTTTGCGGTAGGAAAGTCGTACCCAAAATACGCACGGATTTGCTGACCTCAGACCAAATAATGAACCAAGACAAAGCGCTGTCAACAATGACTTGAATCCGGTTTCGTAAACATGTGTGCACTTAGTGAGGTGTAGTTTGTTGTAAATATGGGCGTGTGAGGGTGTATGCAGCGAGCGGAGGTATAGTTTTGGCATGCTTCACTGTATTTTTCGCAGCGCTATGTCTTGGTTTTTGAAGTGAAAACTTCTTTAGGCGCGTTGGGCATTTTTGAGATGGGAAAAACAATTGAACTCGCGACACCGTTACCGACACCTCATTTTTGTAAACGCGATTGTGCTCTTTATTTATATTACGTTACGGATCAATGTTTTATGCAAGTATTTTTACTTTAAAGGTTTTGTTTTTTTTTTTTGTAAATGCGATTGTGCTCTTTATTTGGATAAGATTACGGACCAATATTCTATACAACTTCTATCGGCATTCCCGGAGCGCCATTGTTTTTTTTTTATTTGGTCTGAGTTGCGGATACCCACCCAGCCACACACACGACACGACATGGACACGGTAGGACAGTATTTTATGTTAGAAATCCTCTCGGGAAACCCGTGGGAAATTCTCCTCTTCATCTCGGGTTTGGAAAGGCAACGAAGGAGTTAGGAATTAGGACTCCTACCGACTTAAATCTCACAGCAGGACAGCTTAGATATTACAAGGAAGACAACAGGCAATAAATGCACTATCAAGTCGACCAGCAATATCAAGTCACTATCAAGTTCATCAATGCGGGCCCTATCAGAATACCAGCGCTGCGACATTTATTTTTTTAAATGTCGCAACATTTTGCTGAGATAGGAGCTTTTTGGCCTCGTACAGGACTTTCTGCTTTTATTTTAATTTTACTTTGTTTTTTAAAGTGAAACTTTTATTACATCGTCTCAAACTTTTTCGTCTGTGTGTTGCATGTCGCGTGACGATCGGCCGCGGAGTAGGGATAAAGTAAAAGGCGCTCGTCAGAGCAGCCAAGGCCAATATGGCGGTGCCTATAGAAGTTTCACTTTTACCGTGGTTTCATAAAACCACACAATCCTTTTTTTTAAAGTGAAACTTTTATTACATCGTCTCAAACTTTTTCGTCTGTGTGTTGCATGTCGCGTGACGATCGGCCGCGGAGTAGGGATAAAGTGAAAGGCGCTCGTCAGAGCAGCCAAAGCCAATATGGCGGCGCCTATAGAAGTTTCACTTTTACCGTGGTTTCATAAAACCACACAATCCTTTTTTTCTTTCAATAAATTCAATATAAAATACATACATTAACTTACATAACATCACGCCTTGTTTCCTCAAAAGGTTAGACAGAGGTGTATTTAAAGTACACCCACATTTCGCCAGTTATGTTTAAGTCCCATGTAATAGGGGGCGAGCCTATTGCCATCAACCGGGCACAAATTCAGACTCCAGCCTGCTAATGAGAAATTCCAGATAGAATTGCTCAACAATACAATAGGTGTAAATTATAATTATTTCACTTTTCGAATCTGTCGGAACAATAGATAATAGATAAGACTATGTAGATAATATTGTATTACACCCACAAAGCCCACAATCCACAATGTTTGAGAGTTTCTCAGTATTCTGTGTGTATATAATACGTTGTGAAGTAGAATTCTGGATCAAGGGCGGTGTCATATTCGGTAATTTGTATGCTAATTCTAATGTGGGATGTGGGTCGGAGATTTGGGTGTAAACTTCATTTTGTAGAACCTTTGTTTTTCATGGTTAAGTTGAAAATAATGGCAATCCCCGTTGCTTCGGTCTCGGGTTATGTTCAGTTTTTCGAAACGAAAATTTCGAACCAAACGAACAAATGAAAAAAAATGTTTAAATATTTTATTTCACTTAAACCTACAAGGGCACTTATGAAACGTCAGAAGCTAGGTGCACGGTTCCAATTGGTCGCTTCCTATGGAGAAGAGCCGGCAAGAAACTCCACGGTTACTCTTTTAAAAATAATTGGTTTTTACAACATTTTCAAATAACAGTGTTAATAGGTATAGGAGGACAGTGCATACACGCTCACACCACATATTTACAACTATTTACAATCAAATTGACCTCACTAAGTGCACACAAATGTTCACGAAACCGACCGTTTTTTTGGTTGGGGAATTATCAAATAACTTCTCCCGCTCGGCTCTGGGCAGAGCAAGAGGGCGTGTCAGACTCTTACTGACTAAAACCCACCTGTGTTCCTTCAGTTGCCTGTATGTTGCCAAGGTAACTCTTTCGGACAAACCCGCAATCCCGGCAGGCATCAGCCCTAGCGGATCACTTCAGTTGTGCTGACATCTCTTTGAGGCGCGCGTGGAACACAACGCGCCGTCGACCCGGGCCTGGTCGTTATCGGACGGCGAGCTCCCCATTGCTCACCGTCCGCAAGCCCGCGCCTACTGTGGCCAGGAATCTGCCTGCAATTCCCGCCTAGGGCGTCTCCAGCGGCGGTTAGGGGCGTGAGGGTGCGAAATTTGACTCTCCCTCAAGCTTTCCGCCTCCTCCTTCGCGAGCATTACTGCTTCGCAGAAGGAGGTATTCTCGGAGGTAACCGACCTCACGTCATTACTGACAGCGCGTTTTTTGTTTGGTCTGAGACCTACACGTAAATAAAATTACTGCAGAAATAACTAAAACTGTAGCAAAATAGGTACTTACCCACTGTCAATATAAATTTCTTATTCATAATTGCCTACGGATCTCGGTATGTGATGCCAAAATAAAGTTAGGTTCCGATTTTACCTACTTGTTACTTAAATATTTATATAATAAATCACTCGCAATGAAAGTATAATAACATCCTTATTTTATGTCAATTAATGTTCACAATCTTGAACAATGGTCTATCTTTTATTACCTACGTATTAGCTGCACCCCGCGGTTTCACCCGCATACAGGATGATTTCTACCAAACGGCTCGCATCGCATCGGATCGGAAAGGATACGAACGGATGCGGCGACAGCCGATCGCGTCCAGCAGGATGTCGACGCATACGATCGGCTCCGTACCATCGCTTGCGAACATATCCGTTTCTGCGCCTAGTCAAATAGTTTCATTCCTACCGTGTTGACATGTTCTAATTTTTGAAAATGGTTAATGTTTAATTTTTAATTGCATTAGAAGAAGAACAAAATAATCATAAAACATAGAAGAGCAAAAGAAAAATTTGCATTGAAAGGATCCGATCGGATACGACGACAGGCGAACGAAGCCGATCGCACGTCGCAGACTCGCAGCATACTTTGGTAATATCGACTTTAAATACTGTGTACATGATTTAATATCGTTTAAAGATTGGAAAATCCGTTCCGATCCGATGCGATGCGAGCCGTTTGGTGGAAATCATCCTTTAAGTCTCGATCCCGTGGAAATATCGGTATAAAAAACACCCTATGTCCTAACCCATGTTCTATCCATGTGCCAAATTTCATCCAAATCTGTTCAGCTGTTTTGGCGTGAAAACGTAACAAACAAATAAACTCACTTTCGCATTTATAATAATAGAAGAAGATTAAATTTTGATTGCGTCCGCGTTACGCAATTAAGGTGCAGGATATTAATAATCCAAAATGAATGCAATCATACGAGTAAACACACGGTTAATGAATAAATTTATATCTTATCTTATCTGACAGGTGCCCAACTAGGTTTTGTCGGCGAGATAATGCACAAACATCACTATCACATACTACATCAAACTTGTAAATTGCATGGAAAAACGTATCTTGTGAAAACTGTCGGTTACTACCATTTGGTTGGTGTTTGTCTACTTTTGATATGCGTATAAAGAGAAAAGAGCTTAAGTGCCTGTTGCTGTATGATATATTTTGCAGCGATGATGAGTGTGTGTTGAAAAAAATTATGTGCATGCAAACGTCTATGTGAAATATATGAAGATAAAGATATTATATATTACTCACTGATCTTTGGGTGATGTCATCCAAAAAGGTTTCAAAAGTAGCTTTGACCAAATGTTGGTATTGGTATGAATGTGGACCATGTGGACGAAGTAGAAGCAGCAAGAAAGTACTTAAAGTTTGAAAGAACGTTCTGTAAAGACTGCTTACCTCTATGAGATCGCATAAGTAGATACTGTAGACACTTTGTTAGTCTACTGTACCGGGACGATATTAAATAAAAGGTTTCTTGAAATAAAACTGATATTTATATTGGTTTAAGAATTAATTATAACATATTGTATTTTTTTTTTAAAGTTAAAAAAAAATATATAAGAGAAAAAAGAAACAGTGGCACTCCGGGAGTGCCGACAGAAGTGAAAACTTGAACAAGATCGCCTTGGTGGAACAAAAATACTTGTACAGAACATTGGTCCGTAACTGTATCTAAATAAAGACCACAATCGCGTTTACAAATAAAAATACTTCCAAAACATTTAAAGTAAAAATACTTGCATAGAACATTGATCCGTAACGTAATATAAATAAAGAGCACAATCGCGTTTACAACAATGAGCTGTCGGTAACGGTGTCGCGAGTTCAATTGTTTTTTCCCATCTCAAAAATGCCTAACGCGCTAAGAAGTTTTCACTTAATTCTCGAGTCTCGATGGTCAGTCGAGCCGGCCATGGAATATGGTGCACGGTTAGCCCATTGTGTAATATGGCACGAAGACGACATGGCGCCGTCCGGTTAAGGGACGATAAGCGACATTTAATGATTTTATACTGAAGATGATGTCTAAACGAGTAGTGTTAGTGATTTGGAAAAAATATATGTTAAATTAGAGCATTTTTCTAATATTTTAATATAGGCATATTTTTGATTATGTTTATATTACATAGTGAAATTAATTTATAAAGTTATGTCTAACGCGGATAAAAAACTGAGAATGACGCAAAATCTATCGAGCGTATTTTTCTGAAAATTTCACCATTTTAAAGATAATTAAATTATTGATCTTTTAGTATACTTATTTTATTAAAATACTTTTTGTTTTATGTGTAATAAATTAATAATGCGTCTAATTTGGGACAGCGCTCCTTGATGGGTGAGTACTGGCTGGACGTACGACGCGTTGCTTGAGCTCAGTACAGAACACGCAAGTTAACCATTCAAGGTCACTGTTATATATCTGTGTCTTAAGGCTTCGGCCTAATGAAATGTCCTTGTAACTAGTTGAAGAGTTTCCTGTAAGACGGTACAGTAGACAAACAAAGTGTCTACAGTACTTATCTTATATGTAGGTAGGTATTTTATATATGTATCCCAATCCTAAGAATTACAATTAACTTTCCAAATAGTTGCAGTCGACAAATATTCACATAAAGGCTACAAATTCGCCCCCTATAACATGGGACTTAACTGACGAAGTGTGAGTGTAGGCTATACGCCGTGAAATTTGAATCACAATTTTGCTAGAAGAAACGTTATTCAGACCATGGTCTACTAGCATTCTACAGCATCCAATAAAATAAAAAAAACATAACTGGTTTTTGAAAAAACACAAAAAAGACAAAGTTTAAATTGTCAAGATTGTCTACTGCTTACTAAATTTCGTTTATGGAGGTACATTTCCCTTTAGACAATGCTGTGTCCCGTGCGTGGTGTCTGTGTTGTAGGGAGTAACGATAATTTTGACATTTTAAACTTTGTCTTTAATGTGTTTTTTCAAAAACCAATTACGTTTTTTTTGTGGATTCTGTAGAATGGTAGTAGACCATGGTCTGAACAACGTTTGTTCTAGCAAAACTGATTCAAATTTCACGGTTTAGATAGGTACACCTCTGCCTATCCCTTCGCGGAAACCGGCGTGATGTTATGGATGTAGATTACGAATTCTCATTAAACTCGTAACCTACATCCATAGAAAAACAAAAGACCGACATGCAAATTTTCTTTATTTACATTACTGGCAATATCAATTAAAATCAACTCTAAAAACACTCAATCAATCTGCCTAGCCTTTTCCCAACTATGTTGGGGTCGGCTTCCAATCTAACAGGATGCAGCTGAATACCGTATTTTACGTGGAGCGACTGCCTATCTAACCTCCACAACCCAGTAACTAGGTAATACGATACCCCTTGGTAAGACTGGATGTCAGACTTTCGGGCTTCTGACTACCCGTAACGACTGTCAAAGATCCGCAAATGACAGCCGGGACCAACGGCTTAACGTGTTTTTCGAGGCACGGAAGAGTCTCGGTACCTATATTAAGATGGTCACCCATCCACAGACCAACCTCGGCAAACGTAGCTTAACCTGATGGATTGAACCGTGCAGCTGTTACAAAAACGCTACTTTTTAAAATTACGTTATATACGCGATACATTCTTTAGATCAGTGGTCGCCAACCTTTTGGCAGGCAAGGGCCACAAGGTGGCAAAATAAACTAAAGGCGGCCGCACTTGTGATATTAACCCTAGAAGCCCAATATACCTGCGTATAATTGGTCATATCCCATAGAAAAAATAAAAACTTTTTACAAAAAACAGGAAGTCGGAAGTCGGTGTCTTGGGTTTTGTATTTTCGTTTTTTGCCACCGACTTCCGAAATTAAAGTTATTTTTCACTTTGTAGTGTTTTTTTTTGGAGGTCGGTTGTTTTTTTTTTGTAAAAAGTTTTTATTTTTCACTTTTTAGTTGTGGTACCTACCCCACACATATTCGAATACCACTACCTGCTACCAGTGACAGAAACTTATCATATCATCTACATACTCAGTAGGAAAAAAATACGTATTTTGTAGCTAACTCAAAAACTATCCAAGCAAAGTTAATAAAATTTATATGGGACCATTTCGAGAGCACACCCTTTCAAACAAAAAAAGAATTTTCAAAATCGGTCCTCAATTGACGGAGAAATCGGTGGACATACATAAAAAAAAAAAACAAACATACGCGACAAACATATAACCTCCTCCTTTTTGGAAGTCGGTTAAAAATGCTATTAAAAATTGTTAAACCATACGGAATTTAATTCGTACACGTTATACTTACACTATGTTTATATGTTTGGGTTTTTATTTATATTCTTTATAGCTAGAAAAATAACCACCGCACATCATTCAGAAATGAAAACTACAAAGTACTTAAATAGGTAACCGATTTTATACAAATTTCAGTGTGATGTTTGAGGTTGCATTTGGGAGGCTATTTCTTGTATGTTAGTCTTCAAATTTGTAGTTGCAATTCATAGAATGGCTCTCAAATGCTCATCTGTGAGACGAGAAGCATATTTATTTTTTCTATAATTTACAATTGAAAAAGTTTGCACGTTATTTATAACTTATTTACATCACATTCACGGGCCACAAGTAAGACGTCCGCGGGCCGCGTGTTGCCGACCGCTGCTTTAGATTATCCTATCTCATTAACACATACACTGTAGGTACCTACTTGTTCCGTGTTTATTTACTGATTAAAAATACACCATTACCGCTGATTCATTTATATGCTTTGTTTTATCGTTATACTAAGTGGTCCCACGGTGTTGCTTTTACGTTTGATTTTAATTAAATTAATTAAAATTATATTTATGTGATGGCCCAGTGCTTAAGAGTTCGCCTATCATGCACGAGGTCGTGGGTTCAAATCTGGGCAAGTACCGATGTTAATTCATAAATAAATACTTTCTAATTTTGGAGGAGCTCGTGGCTCGTGGCACTTGCCGGGGTTGCTCTGTGGATGGGTGGCCATCTTTACATACCGAGACTCCGTGACTCGGAAAGCACGTTAAGCCGTTGGTCCCGGCTGCCATTCGTGGATCTTTGACAGTTTTTACGGGTCGTCAGAGGCTCGAAAGTCTGACAACCAGTCTTACCAAGGGGTATCGTATTACCCAGTTACTGAGTTGTGGAGGTCAGATAAGCAGTCGCTACAAGTAAAATACTGGTATTCAGCTGCATCCGCTTAGATTGGAAGCCGACCCCAACAGAGGTGGGAAAAGGCTAGGCAGATTGAAGTACTTTCTAATTTTACCTGTCTTGGACCCTTCTCTGTATGAGAACCGGCCTTTGCCCAGCAATGGGACAATTATAGGCTTGTATTATTATAATTCATATTTATGGACAAAGACGAAAAAAAAAATGTCGTAGAACCTACCAAAATTGGAGTACATTATCCTACCCAGTAGGTGCTTATGTATATGCCTATATGATTTACATTTAAATTTGTAAATAAAAAGGTTTTCCCACAAAACATTTAAATAATTTTCAGTAGATAAGTATGTAACCATCAAAGATAAAATAGCATAAATTATAACTGTCCGTTCCATGTAATCTTCTGAAACTTTGAAAGAGCTTAGAGCAAATTTATACCTTTTCAAAATTCGGTCCAGCAGTTTCCAAGTTAGCCGCTTACAAACAAACCCACACACCAATTTTCTAACACCAGCTAGGATGACAAAGTACTAGACATACATTCATAGCCAAGATAAGATTATATGATATTTACAGAGATGGGTAATAAAAAATGAATCGTTGATAGTAGGTAATGGTCACCGCCGCGTTTCGTTTGATACGGACCGTAATTTCGTCTGCGAAATTGCCAGTGATAAAAATGCAAATAGTGATAAAACAGATTATTAGTAAGTAGATAACAGTATTGTGTTTATAAAATTAATTTTGTTATATTATCGGAACGCGTGGTGTGTGATTTGTTTTGGTAGTCCAGTTTTCTTTTGAAGATGGAGAAAGATATCCTATGATGATCAGGTTTCGAAAGTGTAGTCGTATAAGATGTGTATATCTTGTCGTTTCTAGTATAGAATGTATCCTATATCCGGATATGAAATAGTTTTTCGGGAAAAATCGCCGAAAGTCTCGCCAGGAAATAGTTACAAAGACAAACTCTTGTATAATTCTGTACCTCCAGTGAAAAGTGATGTAACTGGAAAATCATGATTTTGAGAAAATTAATGTTAAAATTTAAATAAAATCTGACTCTTTGTCTACTTCACTAAAATGAGTACTGATTACTGACATTGGTAAACAATATCTTAGAGCACGATTTAGTGTAAGAAGAAACAGATTAATTTGTATAGTTTTTTTTATAATTTAAAAAGAAATCCAGTTGTATCACCTAACACAACATATATTAAAGTCGTTTTATGTGTAAATTAATTTAAAATTACTTGAACCATTTTACACATTATTTATTGGTTGGTGTTGGATGATTATGTGTACCTAAATATATCAGTTTGTACTAATTCACACAGATCCCGTAATAAGAGTCACATACATTTGTATTAATATACATTAAAGTACTTGAAATATTTGTTCAGTTCACATTGATATTATTTAAAATGTATTTTTTATACATTAATAAATGTAAAAAATGCTTAGTTAGAGCACTTTACACCAAAATAAGCTTGCTCAATTTTAATCTTAGAGGAGTACCAATCAGACCAAAAAATTTGCATTTTTTTAACTGTTTAACTTAGTGTAAGAATATTAAAACTGATAAAGGTCAAGATGTATCACTTTTCACTGAAGGTATAGAATTTTTAGAGTAGCTAAGTTTTCAGCACCGCGCGAATAATACTTTCTCAATGTGTGATATAAATACAGGCCGTGTTTATTTCTTTAGTTTTTCTAGATCGCGATTATGCTTGTATCAAGTCATCAGCAAAACTCAATTAACAATGTTTCATTAACATTATTAATTATCATCTAAATTGACACAAAATGATTCAATCTGCCTCGTTCTCTGATCGGATCTAATTCTGCCTCGTAGGTCTAGTGGTCGCAAGCGCTACTGCTGAGCATGAGGTCCTGGGTTCGATTCCCGGGTCGGGCAAAGTGTTATTGGGTTTTTCTATCTGAAATTTCTCATCTCAGTAGCAGCTCGGAGTCTGGATTTGTGCCCGGTTGTTAGCAATAGGCTCGCCCTCTATTACAAGGGACTTAAACATTACTGGCGAAATGTGGGTGTACCTGCTACAGGGACACCTCTGCCCAACCCTTCGGGGAAACAAGGCGTGATATTATGTTATGATTCAATACATTGCTTTTCAGCATTTCATGTAGGCAATTAATTGCTAGTTTTGATTATTTATGTACCTATACTTTGCTCAATAGTTACTAAAAAGTGTCAACGGACTAGCAACAAAAGTTGCTCATATCTTCAACGGTTAGCCCTTCTAGAACTGTTGCATTAACCAATGCGATTAGAACTGCATTCTTCAGCCATAATCATGGCCTTCACACATAAATAGGTAGGTACCTACCTAGGTATAATGCGATTATAATCCATGAAGTTTATTTTACATTTAATGTACACTTTACAAACCAATTGCCTGCTGATATTGTTTTTCCATTTCAATTAGAAATGCCTATAACAATGAATATCAAGGTTCTAGACAATTATGAACTAGAATCTGTAGATTGTAGGTTATCATCGTAGGTAATCAAATAAACTGCTGAACACAGACCGACAATGATCCCAATAGATCAATTTTTAAATTTATTTTTATCTAGAAGTATGGATTGCACAATCTTAGTTAATCATAATAGATGTTGTTATGCTATCCTCTTCAAGAGTTGATATGTTTTGTTTAGACTGCAACAAATGGGGTAAGAACTCACGATCTCTTAGGTACTATCCAATCCGGGTAACTCACCGTCCGATAAGGACCAAGCCCGGGTCGACGGCGCGTTGTTTTCCACGCGCGCCTCAAAGAGATGTCAGCAGAATTGACGGGGCCCGCCAGGGCCAATGCCTGCCGGGACTGCGAATATGGGCTGAAAGGGTAATCGTGGCCCCCGGCAATAGAGCAACCGAAGGAACACTGGCGGGTTTTAGTGAGTAAGAGTCTGACACGCCCTCCCGCTCCACCCAAAGTGGGAGAAGTTATTTGATAATTTACCACCCAAAAAAGAAAAATGTACTATCCAATCCAACACCTTAGCCATTGGACTTTTTCAGCTTTTAAATCCCACGTTTCTATGCACTGTGGAAAACGTGATTTTTCACCAATGACTTATGCCTACAGTTAGTCATCTACTACTTACCTACTACAATATCTAAGACCACGTTATCAGTAGGTAACTATGATTTCACTTTTAACACACCTATATAGGTGCCTCATCTTGATACCTTAACTCTTTCGTGAAAAACAAAGGTGAGCCTACTATTTGTGAGCGAAACTATTAAAACAAATGAATTTTTTGAAGTGAAAACTTCTTTAGGCGCGTTGGGCATTTTTAAGATGGGAAAAAACAATTGCACTCGCGACACCGTTACCGACACCTCATTTTTGTAAACGCGATTGTGCTCTTTATTTATATTACGTTACGTATCAATGTTCTATGCAAGTATTTTTACTTTAAAGGTTTTGGAAGTATTGTATTTTTGTAAACGCGATTGTGCTCTTTATTAAGATAACTACGGACCAATGTTCTATACCAATATGTTTCCTCCATCAAGGCGATCTTGTTAAATTTTTCACTTCTGTCGGCACTCTCGGAGAGCCACTGATTTTTTTTTAAATCTTTAATGAAATTTGATAAGTAGGTAAAGGTATTCAATTATCTATAAATCCAATTACCGAATTTACATAATAGATAGAAATATTGGTTGATAAGGTAGATTATCCTAAAATTCAATTTCAAATTGGACAAATCATGCCCCAAATTGATGGAGATTCTGCTAATTACAAAAATCATTAATTAGACAATTAATGATTTTTGTAATCTTTGTTAGTTTGGAACGAGTTGGTAGGTAAAATGAATTATACCTGCGTAGATCAGATTAACATTGGATGCTAAAATTATAAGAGAATAGAATAGAATATATTTATTTGCATTGCAAGATGATATCTTAGATGTTTTGAAGAATAAACCTAATATTGACCTAATACTTATTAGGTAGCAGGATTATCTACAACTGCTTTTCGTTTCTCTTTGGTATTTTCCCAAATGCAAATAGTGGGTACCATAACATCACACCAGTAATCTCCGAAGGGTTTGGCAGAGGTGTACCTATATATAGTACACCCATATTTCGCCAGTTATGTTTAAGTCCCATGTAATAGGGGGCGAGCCTATTGCCATCAACGGGGCACAAATCAGTTTCAGTATCGTCTTTTAAAAGAAAATGGTGGACGTTTTACCTAAACGTAGTTACATACACAGTATTACAGTTAATAGCAATAATAGTACCCACTGAAAGCCTATATATAATATGCGACCAAAAATCAACACACAAACTGAAAATCTGAATGAAACATCTATCAAAAATATCGATTTTTCATAGCATTTATGTAGGTAACACAAATAATGGAGTCTCAGACATAGAGAAAAAATGTCAGACAGTGTCCAGGATTTAGTGAAACGTTACAAAGAAAATGTTTTTAGAGAGGAACACCCGCGAAGCATTGGTCAGTATTAAGGACATTTGTTTTTTCTAGAAGCTTCAAGAATATTGAGTCTTTGAGGAACGATTACAAGGAATCTTTGAGTAATTTTTCTTCAAAAGTGAAGACAATTTAGCAGTAATTGGAATAGTTGTATTTTTAAATCGATTATTCAGGTTGAATAACAGAGTAACTAAGACAAAATGAAAGGATTTCCCAGTTTTACTTCTGCTGAGATTTTTTTGCAGACAGAAAGAAAAACCAACCTTCCCTAATTTATTTATTCCTGTACCCTAATTGCGTAACTTATTTTCGTAAATGATTAAGCCTAATTTGTTTCATTTTGACAGTTCAACAACATTCATTGCGTTATTTACGTTGTTGAGCAGATTGTTTTTTCCAACTTGTGAAGCAATGGATTAGCAATCTGATTGTGATTGTGATTGTGTTGTATTACGCAATTAGGGTACTGGTTCTTCTGGAAAAAAATCATGGCTCGCATTGCAGAGATTAAATAATCGTTTAGCAAAAAAAATTGTAACCATTTTGGAGCCAGATTTGCATCATGTTGCGTAACACTAACAAGCAACCTTGAATCACAAGTTTATTTTTCCTATGTAGATAGGTGTGATAGAAATCTTCTACCAAATCCCCCAACGGCTAGTGCAAAGGAATGGTAATATTCTGCCTCTTGAGCACGTTACGTTACTCGTTGCCAGAGATGCGGAAATATTTTGATGCATATCTTTTTTTTATGTTACCCTTGCTACTTGTCTGAAGGGGTGTGTAACGTTTGAAATAATAACAAAAGTTCTAATGATCATATGACCTAATTTCGTTTTATATACTTTCTTTTAAATAAATGATGAAATGATATAATGAATTTTTGATATAATTTCATTTTACCTAATTTTGTATGGTATAATGAACATTTCCTGTAATGCATATTTCAATTAATATTCAGTTACTATAATATTCAAAATCTATATGTAACGTTTAATATAATTTAGAAACGTCGTTGTTTGATTTAGGTTAGGTTAGAACAGTGACCATTAACGCGTGAAGGCGAGCGAGCTAAGCGAGCGTGCCGCGGTAGCGGCCGCCGAACGCCAGATCCCCTTCTATTATTGGTGAATCATTTAGGTTAGATGAGGTTATCCATTATA
The DNA here is from genome assembly GCA_963680765.1 of Agrochola lychnidis. Lineage (NCBI taxonomy): Eukaryota > Metazoa > Arthropoda > Insecta > Lepidoptera > Noctuidae > Agrochola > Agrochola lychnidis. The sequence goes on from OY796847.1 coordinate 7,202,270, forward strand.
GAATTTTAGCGGATTTTTTTTTATTATGAAAATTAGATCAACTGAACGTTATAAAAAAGAGCATAATACAAATTGAAAAGTATATGAAATAAACATTATACTAAATGTTATTAGAGCAAAAGAAGGTTATATGAAATATAAAATATCACATGAAATTAGGTTATTTGTTTTTATAGCATTTGAAAATTATATCATGTGAACGTTATTTCAAGTGATAATATACTATCTGTTATTTTGCCATATATTACACACCCTGTCTGAAGTGGCCATAGATTTAGATGTTGAACCCTAAACCTTTTTTTCATCAAAAGTTTCAACAAATCCTTTTCTACTTTCCAGGGTTGTTCACGATACCGGAGTACCCCGAATACGAAGCGAACCGAGGCATGTGGTCTGTGGCCCTGGACGCCATACTGACCACGCTGCGGTACCTCGCGCCGGCAACACTGCTCACGGTCTTCTGGGGTCAGCAGAGCTTCCTCTTCAAGATACTGAAGCATATCGACTCGGCTTTTAGAGCTAGTAAGTATACCTGCACTTACAATGATAGTAGATAAATACAAATCGTGAATATCAGTATTTTATTGAATCTTGAAGTCGTGTCTCGTTCCCTAGAAACACGTTAATAAAGCTACTATAGAAATCGCTCTTGCTAGAATACAAAGGATTGAAGTTTATCTTTCGTACTGCAGGGTACCATCCGCACTTGGTTGATATCCCGACCAGTCGTACTCAGCGCTTCTCCTCCACATTTACCTATTATGCGCACACCCAAAGTGTGGAACTTTCTGCCAGCGTCTGTGTTCTCTTCCACATATAACCCGTCTTGCCTTCATAGCAAGAGTGAACAGGCATCTTCTGGACACGCTCGATCCATCAAAGACCTCATCCATCGCTTTCCATCAGACGTGATCAAGGTCAAGAGCAGGCCCTCTCAGGAGAAATAAATAAATCCTAGGGCAAGATTCACAGCCGCCGTTTGACTTTGCTAAGTAATAGCGTTGTATACGAATGTGGACATTATTCGTGTAGTATTAATGTTCATTTTCGAATTAAACGCTTGCTAATATTCGAATATGACCATTATAGGCATAAGTATGAGGTTCATATTCGTATGGAACACTTACCGACTTATTAAAGTCAAAGTTCGATTTGTGAATCTTGCCCCTAGATATGGGCCCCTCTATGGCTCTAGCATAGAAAATTGTGTTGTTGCCTCTCTATAATGTATCTTAGCTAGGATTCCTTGGTAAGTGGGTTTTTTTACATAATGAGGGTTTTTCTGAAATGACGTTCACTAGGTGGCAGCACTGAGACGTCAAGTCCAGGCACCTGTCAAAAGTGTCAAAGCAGCTATATTTTCTTTACCCTGTGTTCCGAAATGCGATAAAAGTGATAATATCGCGAATTAGACCAAAGTCACAATTATTATGTACTAGCTTCTGCCCGCGACTTCGTCCGCGTGGAGTAGCTACTTTGGGCTAACGCTATCTTTAATCCGCGACTTCGTTTAAATAGAGGTGTTTTTTTTTTTTTAATAATGCGTACCTATGTTAGCTATTTTAGGTACCTGCATCACGCTTTAATCAGTAAACCGACGTTCGCACGGACGTAATAAAATCGCAGCGGGATTTTATCGCGCACTGTATTTTCAACTCTCGGTGTTAAGCCGAGCGTTGAGAATCCAACGCGCTGGAACGCACTCTCGTCCCAGCTCGTTGAAAAAACACACTATTGGATTTTCAACTCTCGGCGCTAAACAGAGCGTTGAAAATCAAGAACACGAAAAGAAGAACCAGATCTCGATAGGGCAACATATAATTTCCCGTGCGAAAAACACTCTAGGCGTAAATCTATTCCTACGTGCTTAAATGTTTGCCCCTTTTTTTTTTTTTTTTTTTTTTTGGGTGGGAAATTATCAAATAACTTCTCCCGCTCTGGGCGGAGCGGGAGGGCGTGTCAGACTCTTACTGACTAAAACCCACCCGTGTTCCTTCAGTTGCCGTGTTGCCAGGGGGCCACGATTTCCCTATCGGTTTTCTTCGAACCCCCGGCAGGCATTGGCCCTAGCGGACCCCGTCAATTCTGCTGACATCTCTTTGAGGCGCGCGTGGAACACAACGCGCCGTCGACCCGGGCTTGGTCCTTATCGGACGGCGAGCTACCCATTGCTCACCGTCCGCAAGCCCGCGCCTACGGTGGCCGGAAATCCTCTCGTGACTCCCGACGCCCAGGGCGTCTCCTGCTGCGGCGGCTAGGGGCGCGAGGGCGCGAAATTTGCCTTTCCCTCACGCGCTCCGTCTCCTCCTTCGCGAGCATTACTGCTTCGCAGAACGAGGTGACGGCCTGCCATTTCCTCTCGCTCCGTAGCATGGCCCGAATCAGGGCCGGACGCGAGAGATCACCGCCGCCGATCGCTTCCTCGAGGACACGGCGATGCTCTGCCCAAGCCGGGCAGACCTCCACCGTATGCTCCACCGTGTCCTCCGGGCGATCCACACAGTGATGACACCCGGGCGTTTCCTCCCGCTTTATCCTGAACAGGTACCTCCCGAAACAGCCATGTCCGGTGAGCACCTGTGTCAGGCGGAAGGTGAGGACGCCGTGGCGCCTCTCTAGCCACTCCTCAAAGAGGGGTCTTATCGCCGCAATTGCGGCGTGCCCAGCGCTGGGTTGCGACAATCGCACTCTCCATTCCGCCATGAGATCCCGCCGGAGCTCCGTCCGCTGCGCCGCAACTTCTTGCGGCATCGGTGTTAAGCCCCGGCGTTTCGCCTCCTCGCGCCACTCCCAAATGTGCGCGAGGACCTTTGCCTCCAGATCCCATGGCGGTACTCCGGCAAGGAGGCTCGCCGCCTCGCAGGAGACCGTGCGGTATCCTCGGGCCAGCCGGATGGCCATGACCCTTTGGGACGCGTTAAGCCGGCGGGCTGGCTGCCGCCTCAATGAAGGCGCCCACACCGGCGCCCCGTAAAGGGCCATGGACCGCACGACCCCCGCGTAGAGCCTCCGGCAGGAGGCGTTTGGACCTCCCAGATTGGGCAGGAGCCGCCTCAAGGCAGCCCCGGCCCGGTCCAGTCTGGGAGCCAAACGTCGGAAATGCTCCACGAAGTTCCACCGGCTGTCGAGGACGAGTCCCAGATACTTCATCGTCGACTCGACGCCGATGTGAACCCCTCCCGCCATTACCTGGGAACCCGGCGGTGGCGCACTACGAGGACCATAGAAACCCATGGCCTCGGACTTGTGCAGGGCCACCTCGAGTCCCAGCTGCCGGATTCTTTCGACGATTGTCGCAACCCCGCGTGTCGCTAAGTCGGCCGCCGCCTGGTACGACCTCCCCTGCGCCAGGACCAGCGTGTCGTCAGCGTAACAGACGACGCTGACGCCAGTAGGGAGATCGGCGCGCAGCACCCAGTCGTATCCGATGTCCCACAGATGCGGCCCCAGGACCGAACCCTGTGGGACACCGCACGACATCTCTCGCCGGTTCCACTCTCCTTGGTGACCGGGGTAGATGACAGCCCTGTCCGTCAAATAGGCCTCGACCACACGACAGAGGTAGGTCGGCATCCGGTGATACCGAAGTGCCTCCCTGATGCAACTCCAGGGCAGGGTGTTAAAGGCATTGGCAATGTCTAGAGACACCGCCAAGACGACCCCACCCCGGGCCACAGCATCCCCCGTCGTGAGGGCTCGCACGCGCATGATGGCGTCCACCGTAGAGCGCCCCCTGCGGAAACCGAATTGGCTCTCCGCCAGATCCGGCCCCACTCGCACCAGCTGCCCGACGAGGCGGTCTGCAATGACTCTTTCAAAGAGCTTGCCCACCTCGTCGAGCAGCACAATGGGCCGATAGGCGGACGGAGAGTCCGCCGGGCGCCCCGGCTTCCTAATGAGGACCAGTTTCCCAGTCTTCCAACAAAGTGGGAACTGGCCCCTCTCCATGCATGCGCATAGGAGCCCCCTTAGTCGAGGCCCGAGAGTCCCCATGGCCAGGACCCAGGCTTTTCCGGGAATGCCGTCGGGTCCTGGGGCGGTATTCTTCGCACTCATCTTGCGTACCGCCACTCTCATCTCTACCTCGGTCACCTCCGGAGCATCGTCGTCGTCGTCGGCGGTGTGGTCCGCATCGGGCACCGCAATAGGCGGAGCCATGGGCGGGGGCGTATGTTCCCCTCTTGAAGGGAACAGAGCGCTCACCACGTCCTCCACAAGCTGGGGCCGGAGACTCTGCGTCAGCGGGGGAGCCCATGGGCGGAGCTTCTCCCGCACCATCTTATATGGGCGTCCCCACGGGTCTCTGTTCAGAGACTCCAGCAACTCCTCGCGGGCCAGTGTCCTGGCCCGCAGGATCTCCGCTTGGAGGGCGGTCTTCGCCGCTCTGTACCCCTCGTACAGCTCCGCCTCAATGGCTTCCGTATCCGGAGGGCGGATACGGAGCCTGCGGTGCCTGGCGTACCGGCGTCGCGCAGCTACGCACGCCCTGCGCAGAGCTTCCAGCTCTTGCGACCACCAGTACAGCTGGCGCGAAGCACGTCCAGGATGGACCCGGGGCATTGCCACGTCGCATATATTGGACATGGCCTCCCGGAACCACTCCGCCTCGTCGTTGATGTCGGCAGGCCTGTCCGGTGATGACACCCAGGCCTGCACGATCGAGGCTTCCAGGAGAAGCTCCCGGTCCATCTGCTTCAGCGCCCACCGCGGACCACTCGGGGCCTGTCGGACCGGCGCGCTCGAGGTCTGGGCGGAGACGTCAAACCGGATGTACCGGTGATCGGAATAGGTCTCCACCTCCTCTATGACGCGCCAGTCGATTACACGCGGCGACAGAGCGGGGCTGGCGAACGAAATGTCCACCACTGATTCGCCCCGCATCCGCACACACGTGGGGACAGAACCCCGGTTTAGGACGACCAGGCCCGTCTCCAGAGCCCAGTCCTCCACCATCCTACCCCGTGTGTCCGTAAAGCGGGAACCCCAAGCCAGATTTTTGGCATTGAAGTCCCCGAGGACGAACACGGGGAGGGAACCGAACCCGACGACGACGACTCTCAACTCCACGAGGGAGTTGTGGAACTCGGCAAGAGTTCGGTTCGGGGAGAAGTATACCCCTACCACGACAATCTCCCCGAACCGTGCTGCCACGCAACCCCGTCCTCTCTTGACAGACTCGAGGGACGGGGTACCAGCGGCGGCCGACGAAATGAGGGTCACTGAGCCGCTCAGGTCCTCCACCCAGTCATCCCTGGGCGGGACAAAGTACGGCTCAGCGACCACGGCGATGTTAATCGACCACTGCGCCATGCTCTGGAGCAACAGATCCTGAGCGGCAGCGCAGTGGTTGATGTTCGCCTGGAGGAGGCGTAATGGGGCCGTTATTGACACTCCATTTCAACCCCCTCCCTAGCCCCCTCTGAGGGCACCGCCGCGGCGGCAATGGCGGCGACGACGACAGTGGAGGCGGCAGCGGCGGCGGCAGTAGTGGCGGCGGCTGCGGCGGTGACGGCGGTGGCGGAGGGCTTGCCCCTGCCTCTGGCTTTGGCGGGTGGAGCGCAGGCCTTGCTCCCAGCCCGGTGATCGGCCGGCTTGCCAGCCGCCGCACATACAACGCAGTGCGGCGCGGCGTTGCACGAGCCGGCCTTATGACCAGGCTGACCACAGCGGAAGCAGTGGTCGCTGCAGTCTACCTCCGAGGTGCACTTCGCTCCCACGTGGTCGCCCACCCGGCAGCGGAAGCACCTCAGAGGTCTGGGCTCCAGCAGTTTGACCTGCGCGGAGACCCAACCCACCAGAAGCCTTCGGCCCTCCCCGGCTATCAGCTTGGCCGCGGACACGGGGCAGCTCACCGTAACGGCTCGCATCCCCGTGGAGTCAGGGTGGATGGTGCCCGCCCTCACCTCCTCGGCAGAGCACCCCCCAGTCCTGGCGACCGCGGCCACCACCTTTTCCACCGTCACGCAGTCGTCCAGGCCCCGGATGCGCAAATCAGCGCGTTTGGTGGGCCTGGACACTCGGGCCTCGTCCGGATTCAGGGTCGCCCTGAGCCTATTGGCCAGAGCGTCCGCTGCCGGACCGCTGTTCGCACCGGGGATCTCCAGCATCCTGGCCCCGGTCGCGGTGATCTTAAGCCGGACGCCATTGGCGGTCTCCTTCAGATCCACCGCCGCATCCACCTTGGCGAGCACGTGCTGGTAGGACACGCCCTTCTTTGCCGCTTCCGGCTGTAGTGTAATCACTACAGCTGCGGACTTCGGGGCGCGGAGCCTAGCCGCGACGCTTCGCTCCTTGCGCCGCTGCCGCCTCGCCTTCCTTTTGGCCGCCCTTGCCGCCTTACCAGCCTTCTTCTTCTCCCCGGCTACTTGCCATCCGGCGTCGGCCGGAGGAGATTCAGAAGGTGGTGGGGGCGGCCGATTCGCCGCCTTAGCCGAGGCCCTGGTTACCCTGGCCGGGGCCTCTGCCGCCTTGACTGGGGCACTCGCCACTTTGGCCGGTGCCCCCGACGCCTTGGCCGGGACCCCCGCCGCCCTGGCTGGAGCCTTCGCCGCCTGTGCAGCCGCCCCACCTTTGGTCGGCCCCGACGAGGCTGGACCGGCTGTGGCAGCTGCAGTGGCGGCGTACGACAACGCCCTTAGCTGGCCCGGGGCCGGCTGGGATGCCGCCAACGGGGGGCGCAGGACAATGGCCTCCAACGTGGAAAACTTGCTCCGTAGAGCAGCCATTTCCTGCCGCACCAGATTGAGGATCCGGTCCTCAGCAGTCACGAGCCGTCCCTGCCCATGCCGCTCCCCCCGCTGCGGCACCTCTTGGGGCCCGGCTCCTCGGAGCCCGGCCAAGTCCGCTCGAAGCTCCGCATTCTCCTTTTGGAGGAGCTCCATGGCGGCTGTCAAGCGGGCGATCTCCGCCCGCATCTCCGACATACCGTCCGACGGAGGCCCGGGTTGGAGGGCCTCCGCTGCCGCCATGATAGAGGCAGTGGCCGCGGATACAGCCTTGCCTCTAGAGGACTTCGTCCTCTTGAAGGCCACCTCCCTGATCGCGGCCGCTACCTCCTCCGCGAACTTGGCCGCTCGCTCCAAATTGGAGCCGCCAGCGGCGTCCGGCTTACCACCACAGTGGTCCGGCTTGTTTTTGGCCCGCTCCCGGAGCGGACGGGCCATTTCGGCGGCCTGTTCGGTGGCGACCACCCCACCCTGAGCACTCTTCGCGGCGTCAGGCCGCGCCTTCGTGCCCACCTGTGAGGCGGCGACCACCCCCTCCGACTCCTCCGTTGAGGCCTCGGATGACGAGACCCCGGTTTCGCTCTCCGGACTGATTAGCGGCGTATCAGGCCGCTTGAGACGACCCCGATTGCCCCGCCCCGGCCTCGAAGCGGAAGCAGCTCCCGCTACCGCTCGTCCTCGGCCTCTCCTTACTGTCGGCACTTTCGCGACCGGGAGGCTTTCCTCGCTCGAGGAATGCCCCGCCGATCCTGTGCGCTCCGACCCGCGCGCCCGTTTGCCCCAAAATTTGGACTTGGAGCCCCCGCTTTTTGTGTCCTGGTCGGACATGCTTTGGTCCCCTGAGGGACTGGAGCCTCCTCGGCTCTTGTTGCCGTTGCCGGCAATCGGTAACTTCTCCGCCAATACAATTGGCACGTCATCTTGGTTTTGTTTTTTGTTAATAATTGTTTCCATTCTTAATCCCACGAGTATAGAGGAACTACATGTCCACCTAGGCAGAGCCTCTTGCCTAGGTAAGCCTACATACTGTAGAGTTCGGCAGGTATCTACAGGTGAAACGCTAACGACTGGTCCCCCACCAGCCACTCATCCTCTCGCCGCGCTTCAAAACTTAGGATTAGGTGGTTTTTTATCTTAGAGGTGTCCTTCCTCTGGGCCGGGCGGTTAAGCCGAGCCCCCGGCGGCGGCATTATACATGCCTCCGTCCGCTGTCCAGATAACCTGGCTCAGCGAACCCGCCGAAAGTTCTCCCTCAAGATCGCTCTTGAGGGAGAAACGATAGCCGCTTTGGTGCGCCTGCACCGCAGCGGCTGGGGTCACGTCCAGAGTCAATCGACGTACGTCGATCGATCAGGAGCGACCCGCCTCCTTCATTCCCCCACTGTGCCCTCTGCAAATCAGAGGGACAAGCGGAAGAACGTCGAGGAGCATGCTGCTCCCCCGCCCACAGAAATTAGCCACAAACAATACCCTCTCCGAAAAACTCCCAAACCTTTTCCGAAGAGTATATTGTTCATGCCCAGGGTGCACCGTCCTGACAACTGCTCTTCCCCCCGAACGTATCCATAAGGGACCAGCAGGTGTCAGTCACGCGTGGAGGTTTTCTGTACGCACCCCAAATGTTTGCCCCTGGGCCTTATTAATTGTTACCCCAAACGATACCTTCACCGGAAATCGCGCGCAGTACTTGATCATTATTTTGCTGCGATGTTATTTTAAAACTGCGATATCTCCTAAGATATTTATTGAAATTGAATGATGTAAACGGCAATTTTGTTTTAAATTAAATACTTGTGATGAATAATGTATTTATTTGGATAAGGATTAATGTCATGTTTATAAAAACACCTTCGTAAATAACGCATTACTTTTGAACAAATTTGGTTAGCATAAAAAAGGTTAGAGTGAGCCAACCTTAAAAGATAGACATATGCTGTCGAGGACTTTTTTTTAGAACTTTTAAAGGGGAACAATTCTGTCATACATGATTCTTGCGAAACTTTAACTGTTTACGCAGCGCACGCAGCGGAAGCTCTCAAAAGGAAAAAATTAATCCCGATTTTGAAACATTCTTCATTGGTGCTCCGCTCCTATTGGTCTTAGCGTGATGATATATAGCCTATAGCCTTCCTCGATAAATGGGCTATCTAACACTGAAATAATTTTTCAAATCGGATCTGTAGTTTCTGAGATTAGCGCGTTCAAGCAAACAAACAAACAAACTCTTCAGCTTTATATATTAGTATATAGATTACTCAATAGCCCTTATATTTTTTGACTATTAAATTTGGTCGCTTTCGCGATATTATAACATTTAGCGCATTTCGGAACGCAGGGTTAGTAGTGACACGGCAGTGATCTCTCGCGTCCGGCCCTGATTCGAGCCATGGTACGGAGCGAGAGGAAATGGGAGGCCGTCACCTCCTGCGAAGCAGTAATGCTCGCGAAGGAGGAGGTGGAACGCGTGAAGGAGAGGCAAAATTCGCGCCCTCACGCCCCTAACCGCCGCAGGAGACGCCCAGGGCGTCGGGAATCGAGAGCCGATTTCCGGCTACCGTAGGCGCGGGCTTGCGGACGGTGAACAGTGGGTAGGTCGCCGCCTGATAAGGACCAAGCCCGGATCGACGGCGCGTTGTGTTCCACGCGCGCCTCAAAGAGATGTCAGCAGAATTGACGGGGTCCGCTAGGGCCGATGCCTGCCGGGGCTGCGAAAATGGGCCGAAAGGGAAATCGTGGCCCCCGGCAACAGGGCAACCGAAGGAACACGGGTGGGTTTTAGTCAGTAAGAGTCTGACACGCCCTCTCGCTCCACCCAGAGCGGGAGAAGTTATTTGATAATTTCCCACCCAAAAAAAGTTGTGACTGAATGATGAACGAATGAATTAAAGAAATGATGAACGTCATCATATATTTTATATTCATTGTCGAAATGGAAGACCTCTTGTCAATGTAGCGCCAGCCGGTGCCGTAAATTTTCTTAAAAACCCTCATTGCAGTGGCTATGCAGGAATCTGGAAGTTTTAAAGATAAACAAGGTATCAAATTATTGAAATGTTTTGCCTTACAATAAAATGTGTGCTATAAAAAAAAAAACAACCATAAGCTAGTTTCCGACATTTATCGCTTTATCACCTATTGTTTTATTATTCGGAAAAAATCGTGAGAACATTTCCCAGAGTTCTCAGATTCACAAAAACTACAATTTACGAAAATAAGTAGTTGCCAAGTGTTTATTTAGGTATTGTTCAAAGAATTTAGTACAGAGCTCTATCGCGACCTAGTATCTTTTGAAAGCGAAATTTAGGAGGAGGGTACAACGACTGGGACAGCTAAGATTTTCTTTAGGTGACTTTCTTTTCACATTTTTGGGAACTACGGTACATCAAAATGTGAGCCTTGGTTTATAAAAGCCTAAAAACTTAGTGATAGATAGATAGAATATTCTTTATTATGTACAGACGCCAGCACATCAAGCTACTACAATCTGTCAAATTTATTTAATAGATTTTCAACTTTATCGCTAAAGCATAAGGTTTAAAGTTGACTGGGAAAATTTGACAGTTTCGGGTAGCTTGACGTGCTGGCGTCTGTACACCATAAAAATTACAGACATAAATCCTCCCATGAATGAGAGCCTCCTTAGGTGTTGGTCGAGACTCTTGGCGACTAACCCATTTAACATTTTCAATAATTAGACGGATATTTTTTATTCCGAATATTTGGGCCGAGTTTCAAATTCCGTACTTTTTTCTTTGCACACTTAAAATACAACTCAGTTAATCACTCAGTACCTACTACTAGGTCATGTTAACTATCTAATGAATTAATTCTCACTTACCTCCATGGCTCTCTAATCCGCTTACCTTCCTCCATAACATCTCAAAGCGGTCAGTTTCTCTGCAATCCATCACTTTCAATGTGCACACAGCTTTACGCGCACTTTTACAATCGCTTCACATGCACAACCGTTAACCTTTGCCTCGATTGTTATCTTGTGTGCATAAAATTGTTTTTATAACACAATTTCACTTATTTTATAGCCAGTTTTTGTCTAATCTCTGCGTACTGTCAAATAAATTCTCTCAAATAAAAACTTTCGTCTGCGCACGCCTCAAAACGTAGTAATTTTGAAAGATAGCGGACTTTATTGCTACTCATGTTGTTATAAAAGTGGTGTCTTTTATTTTTACTTCAGTGTGAAACAGTACTTTGAGTTTAATTCTTCATGAAAGAAGTGGGTGATCATTTATTTTGTCCAATTGGTAATTTGCATGCCTCATTAATAATAATTAATCCTACTTATTTCGTAAAAGTTCTCGATTTATAAGTGCACTAACAAAATCAATCTGCCTAGCCTTTTCCCAACTATGTTGGGGTCGGCTTCCAATCTAACCGGATGCAGCTGAATACCAGTATTTTACATGGAGCGATTGCCTATCTGACCTCCAACACCCAATACTGGGTAATACGATACTCCTTGGTAAGACTGGTTGTCAGACTTTCGGGCTTCTGACGACCCGTAACGACTGTCAAAGATCCACAAACGACAGCCGGGACCAGCGACTTAACGTGCTTTCCGAGGCACGGAGAAGTCTCGGTATGTAAAGATGGTCACCCATCCACGGATCAACCCTGGCAAGCATATCTTAACCTAACGAATCGACCCATGCGGCTGGTATTACTTAGCCATGCGCTCCTCAAGCTAACAAACAGACAGAAAAAGAGCCGCTGGGTTTCATAATAAGTATTATAATTAACTAATCTCCTTTATTCATTCAAGTCTTACAAAATGGTATTGTAATTTAATCAATTGTTTTCTCATTTCATTGATAGGAAAAGTGGCCGGTTCTTGGACAAGCAGCAATGCTAAAGCGTGGACAAGTGTCTAGTTTTTATTGTGATTCATCTCCTAGGTTTCCTCACGGTATTTACCTACCTTCCTTCGCTATAAGTCATAGCTGACTTCAAAAGTCACCTTTAAATATAAAGATAAAGATAATTTTGCAAATATGGGTAACAGCAAATGATGACAAAAAATAAGAGTTCAGCCATATTTTACCATGCAGGCATGCAAAAGATTTAAACATTCAACTAAATAAAATTTTAAAATTACACAATGAACTAAGTACAAAAAATAATCTATATACACACTAGCTTAAAAATTCTTTCTCAGAAACTCTTTAATATGCTTTCGCCACTAAAAAGCTTCGGAGTTTCTTTTTAAATAATGAAAACGGAAGCTCTTTCCATGTCTTTGGCAATTTGTTATAAATTACTTGTGTTAATTGATTGGTAATCTTCCAACTTCCGTGTCATGTCATAACAACTACCTAATCATTTTCTTTTACCAATAGTATTTGACCGAAATACAAAAAAAATCTGACCTACGAGGATGCGTATTCAATTCTGGTTCTTCCGTTATGGTTAAAATTAACACCATAGTATCGTCATCAATTAACAAGAATAGTTGGCTTAAAGTATCTTTCGTAATTGATGAAGACACGAAGGTATCTTTGAACAATTGTGTTAACTATCAGTACCCTAATTGTATTTTCGTAAACAATTTTGCCTAATTTATATTATAGGTTTATTTATTAGGTAAACCAAATTATAATATTGAACAAAACTTGGAAAGAGTTTATTTTTTTAGATTTTATGATTAGATTGACTTGTCTTCTCGTAAAAAACTCGTTTGTCTATTAAACGCACACCTAATCAAATTATAGCCGACTGAATAAAGTCCAGTCAGCCATCTTAATTTCGTCATTACCCTTAAAAAGTTTTCAGTCTACTATAACTCCACTCTCTTCCACAGTAGTCTTCTCAAGCGAGGAACAAAAGCAGTCCGTTCTACAATGGCTGGCCGAAGCTGGTCCCGTGAGAGTGGAGCACCTAGACACTGTGTGGCGACACGGCTGGGTGTTATGTGGCGTGTTAGACGCGGCACTACCCGGCGCATGTGCGGGACACCCCCCCACGAGGCTGTCACTGAAGCATGCGCAGGCGATCGCGGATCATTATCTTGGTGTTGAACCTGTGAGTCTGTTTTTCTGTATTTATTCCTTCTTAGTTTAACATAGTAGGCCCAGTACCCACCTATCTGAACAAAAGATTATTATAGGTATATGTAACCCTCTGTACGCGAATCCGCCTCGCACTTGACCGATTTTGTACTGATGTGAAGGATTAAATTTGTGCACTGGAAAAAAGGGACATTTTGCGAAATAGACATTCTGAGAAATTGAGATTCTACGAAAGCGAGATTTTGCGAAGTGGTCATTTTGCGAAAGAGACATTTTGAGAAATGGACATTTTGCGTCCGGTAGACATTTTGAGAAGTGGAAATTTTGCAACTGAGCCGTAGGATGGTAGGATATACCTAGGTATTTCTAAAGGTTTCTTTTTCAGCCTACATTGGACAAGTGAGTTTAGAATTTGTTTATGTGACCTAAACAAATAAAAGCTGGTTTACCTTTGGGTGTTTTCTCAGAACTTGTGATTATTTACGAAAAGTGAAAGTATTTTCATCCAACAAACTTATAATTTTTAAGCCTATCTCCAATTCCCAACTTAATTAAACTTTATTTCTCATTTCCAGGTTTTCTCCCGCCAAGAGCTGGAGTCAAACGACTCGTTAAGCAGACACCAAGAATGGAAACTCGCTACTTACTTAGACCGCATCCGCCAAGCACTTTCCAAACTAACGCCTCCTGTTTCAAAACCTGTCTCTCAAAGAACTTCTCCAGAAACCACACAATTTACTCTCGACTATGTTGCTAAAGGATCAGGATTATCAGCAGCTCAAGTGAATCATAAAGCACACTTCAAAATATACCCGACAGCACAACAAGCTTTGGACCCTGGTGAAATAACTATTCTCATCAGAGGTCCCCGAGATACTTACGGCATGACAGTCCTACCACCGATTCTGGGCAAAGCACAGATGATTCGACAAAAACTCTTAGGCCTTCAATCAAAGCAGACTTTCACTGAGAATGTTTTGCCGATAACACAAGGAGCAACGTACTTGAGATCTTACGGAAAGAACGACATGAACAAAACTTATTACATCCCGAAAACGAAATATGATATTGAGATCGAAGTAGAAGCCCGAACAGATCACGCGAAAATTGGTTATGTGTTGAACATTGAAGGGAAATACTTAGTCTCCATAACAAGCAGAGGTCAGAGCATTGTTGGTTCACCATTTACCATAACAGCTTCCAACAACATATTAAGTATCCTAGAAAAAGACAGTTTCAATTTAGAAGACGGTGAAGAAATAGATATAGTTGACATCAAAACTGACAGAAAAGTTGTCCTACGTATAGTTGATTTCGTTACTGAGAAAATGCTGCTAAAAGAAAACGGTAGTTTAGAGAAAATAAGTGACGATGAAGCTAAGATTTTAATGACAACCGATACCGAAAATGATATCCCGAATTTTGATAACGAAACGTATTCTGACGTTGAAAACAGTGAAGAGCAAACAGTTGCGGAAAAAAGCAAAAGATTTAACAAAGCAGCTTATAAAATCTTAGCCATGTATCGCGTTTGTAAAATATTTAACGATCTCATCGCTGAAAAACAATTACATTTTGCTAAAAAAGAAAATTACATTCGATCAAGGAGCCAGCAAGACATTCCCGATATTGTTAATTCAACGCTCACGGAAACAAACTTAAAACCGTACATAATATCAGAATTGCGAGAAAAGTTCATCGTTCCTGAAAACATTTCAGTGTCACTGAGGGCAGAAAAGTCGACAACTTATTACGATAGTGAACTGAATAATTCTAGGAGTGAGATTGAGGATGTGACGATAAATATACCCATGATGGAATCCACTAGAAATGATACTCCTGATAGCTTAGACGGATTTAATGTATCATACGAAGATCAAGAAGATAACGTTTCTGTTGACAGGATGACGCCTTCAAGTACAAACAATCCTTTCTTAAATGAAATGTTTGAAGAAAATTACGTTGCTTCTAAGAATTTAGGACCATTTGTGACTTCAGAATATGAAACAAATAACTCGCAAAATGAGGTAACAAGAGATAGTTCAATTACTATTATAATCGATTCTAATCTTACACCGTCACCAATCAGTAAGAACCCATTTATGGAGACAGAAGATATAGGTTTAGTAAAACCAGACACTACTTCATTTGAAAGGCCAACGACACCGGTATTCAAAATCATTTCAGGTGAAAAAGTTAATCGCGATGAATCTGTGTTCTTAGACCCGAAATCTGAAATGTTAAATGAAGAGGCTCTTGGCAATGAGTTCGTGAATCCATTCTTTATGCATCACCACCAATCTGGTAATTTTGGGCAATCGCAACCTATGACAGATTTTATCATTGGAGCACCCGTTTCTTTACCTCCTATTCTAAGAGCTCGGTCACCTGAACCTGAAATAAAAGCTTTAGTATTACCAGGTAAGGAAAAATGCAAGAAAAAGATACAAACTAATAAAAGACAAGGGGAAAAATCTGAAGAAACCCCAAAATCTGAGTTTGCATCGCCTTTGCAAAATAACTTGACATTGCTAAAAGATAGCAAAAAGGAAAATATTTCGGCGGTATCATCTACATTTCATAGTTTGGATTCCAACTTAACAGAAACTACTTTTGACAATTCTAATGCGTCAACTACTAGTGACAATCAATTCGAACCTTATCAGATTGACTCGGACAGAAATCTTACACCCAGGAAAGATATATGGGATTCTGCGTACGTAAGTATCGATGATAATAACAGTTCGCCAGATAGCAATAATAATGAAAGTACAACACTGTCCGAGACACTTAGTAAACAGAAGTTTTCTCCTAGTGACGACAATTTTGGGTTAAAGCAAGAAGAAATAACAAACATGGGACCAGCTGAAAGAGAAATATGGCAAACGTGCAACGAATTAAAAAACGAACCTACTAAACCTCAAGAAGAACCGAAACCTTTTAAATGGGAAATCAAACGACCAATGTTTACACCTATCATTGAAGAAAGTGACAGAAGCATATCATCAGGCACAAAAGACTTTTCTAGGACTGAAATATCTACGAAGCAGAGTGACTGTGAAACTGAGAGTGTATCAGTGGCATTTGCTGAACTAAACGACATGTACCAAGAATACTTTCCTAATTCAGAAACCAGTTCTATTACTATTGCAGATGAGTTAAATAGGCTTCATAGCATGGAAGAGAAATACGTTAAACAAACCAAGGACACTAGTGTCGATTCTGCATCTGAAGTAACAGATGTGAAAAGACACGTTGAAGAATTAGAAGGAACGATTTCTGAGGTTCAGACAAATGTCACTGAATCTGTTTCAGCAAGTCAACCCCTTCGCATTGAAAGTGACCAACCCTTCGAATACATCAAACAAAATAAAGATGAAACCCAATTCGGTGAAACAAGCCGCAGTAATATAGTACTTGAAAAAAAGAAATACTGGGATGAGAGAATCCGACAAATAGAGGCTAAATCAGAAGAGACTTCAATACTCCCAAAGAAAAAGCGTATTTCTTCTAAACAATTGAAACATGATTCATTAACCAAGCGAAAGGGTAAACAGATAGTTAAGAATTTCCTTAGTGCAGGGGATTACAGTCAAGTAAAAAGTGTTAATCAGGTTGACGACAAAGAGTCAGAAATTAAAATACATGAACCTGAACATTCAACCAACAACCAAATCCAAGACAATTTAATAGATGTATATACAGATGAAAAATTTGTTGGAAGATGGAAGAAATATTGGGATGACAAATTAGAAACAGACCAGGAAGAAGCTGAGGCTATTGCGTTAAGAATGAAATCTCCTAAAAATAAAGTAAGCACACTGAGCTTATCACCAAACTCTACTAAAATTGAAATAAAAGGAGAAAAGTATTACAGTAACGACTCTGCTTCAAGTGATGAGCAACCGCCAGTAAAACAAGAATTGCCAGAAGAAGTTTTCAAAGCATTTGAAACAAGTCCAAAAAGATTTTTCGGGACATCAAGGCAGCAAATATTAAATAAAATTGACACATTCTTAGGAAAACCAGCTACTGTCGATGTTCCAACAGCTGATATTACTGGTGAGTGTCATGAGAGCGGTCTAGTATCTAGTCGAATATCTTTGTTCCATAATATGTCCAACACGGAAGAGTTACCTTGGATAAGACGGAAAAGTCAATCTTTACAAAATGTAAGCCAAAAAAGAGAAAGTGATAAAAACGTAGTTTCATTTGAAGAACCAGTTAAAGACACGCATACTGAAATTCTGGAAAATAGAATCAACGAAGCCACTAATGTAAATATAACAGAAACTGTAAATTTGAAAAATAAAAGAGCCAGAATGGTTCATAGCAGTACGAATAGTAAGACTTTCGATGAAACCATTTATGTAAAACCTGAACAAGAACAAATTGTAACACCAAAACCAAAAGAACAGGTTAGGATGGCATTAAAAGAATTCAATGAGGAAAGTCAACCAAGTGGCAAAGTTGAAATGCTACGAAAGAAGTCATTCAGCAAATCAGAGATGGACATTTTCAATAAACTTACAAACGATACAACTGATGACGGTTTAGATAAATACAAGTCATACGACGAATTGCCTAAGATTAATGTAAAGAGCTTTATATCGCTTTATGAAAGCGTTACCAAGACTGCTGCAGCGCCTAAACCAGCCAAGCGGGTGTTTAGGACCAGTTCTGCTGATTCACAAAAATTATCACCATCTTACAGCATAACTTCAGGTGGGTATAGTTAAGAAAAGTTTATTTAAGTATTAAGAGGAAAAGTAAATAAAAATGTTAATAAAATGATTATTTTCGCAGATGCTTTGCAAAGACGTGGTGCAGAACAAGGGAGTGTTTCGAACAGTGAATCAAAAAGGAATACTCCGGGAGTAACCCCTACAAATCTATGGATAAGCAAGGATTCAGAAACAGTTAGCAATCTTAGTATAGACACAAGAACATCCGGCTCCTTTGACATTGAAATACTGCCAAATGACAATAAGGAAACAACTTATCTAAGCCTTTCTGATATTGAACTAGAGATCATTGAATGCAGTCCAGACAAATCAAACGAGTCATCTCCTGAAAGAGAAATCGAACCACACATAGAATATAAAAATAGATTCAAATTAGCAAAAGAATACTTCCAATCTATAGAAGAACTAAGAGAAGTTATAAAGCCAAGAAAACTGAATGAATGTGAACAACTTTTGCAAAAGCAGTCGACTGAATCTCTTGAAATAGAAAGGCCACAGAAGAGAGTGAAGAAAAATATCAAGTCTCATTCAATGCCATCAACAGAAATATCGAAGATATGGAATCAATTGCAAGAGAGTCAAGGAGGCGGTTCGACCACAAAACTCGTCAAAATATCTGAGAAATTCAACGTGGATGATTTATTCACTGATGTAACCGAAGGAAAACTGAGTCGGCAAGGTAGTTTGAGAGGAATACCGCATAAGAAAGCAGTTCTAGAAGCATTTAGATCTATGGAAAACATTACTGATACCAACATAAATTCGTACGAATTTGCAGAGTCACAGTTAACAGATTTCGCTAAAGAACACACGGTGAAAAATGCACAGACTTATCTTAGCGAGTATCCATATTTGCCAACAACTGATCCTTCGAAGTATCATTCCAGATTAGATATAAAAGCGTCAGGCCTTATCTCATTAAAAGAGTTGAAAATGACAAGACCACGAAGGAATAGTGTGCCTGACTTAAGATTAAATCCAAAATTCACAGTAGACCTTTAAGTTATGTTATTAAAGTTCATTTTCCATTGCGAAAGTTAAAAGACAAGTTGTCTCAAAAGTCTGTTGTTTTGAAATTAAGGGAAGAATTATCGTCTTTTATCTTTCATAGTCTTTTGTAGGAAACATAGTCATAATCATAGTAATTACAGTATTTACTAGTACCTAAAAACGTAGATAATACTCAGTTTGATTGTAGGCATAAGTACTTTAAGTCATAGTGTATCGAATGAGCTAGTTAGATCTATTCTTTGAGTATTTTTTACGTTACTTTATTCCAGATTTTTTTACTTATACATGTCCAGAGACTACTCGCGTTATGAACTGAGTCGTCGGGCCGTAAATGTCAGTAGGAATAAGAATGTGCAACGCCTTGCGTCTTATCGATGGTTTGCTACCTGCTCCATAAGTACGAGCGAGACAGACTAACAACAATTATTTATGTCCCGACGACTCTGTTCTTAACGCGGCTACCATAAAGTCTTAACGACATAGAATAATTATGATTGGAATGCTAAACGACATTAATTTAGTTCTAAGTTGAATGAATTTTAAATATTTAGAATTTGTAATAAGAAACTTTGTTGTCCTTTGATTCGCAAAGTTTAATTTGCTATTGTATTGTATTTGTTAGTGTTGTACAATTTTGTACAGTTATTGAATCTAATTATTAAGTTATAAGATTTTATTGTAACTATTTATTCTACATTAAATAAAATTCGTCTACTTTTGTTTTCTCATTTATGACTTTAAGTACCCAATTATATTACTGATTATGTAGGTTACTAAAAACATTAAAAATAACATACAAAAATTCCGTCTCAAACGTAATTTATTGATATAAAAATTCTTACAAGCAATATTTACAATGTATTGAGCTAACATTCTTATTGAGAGTCGAATTCATCTATAAAATTAAAGAAATAAAGATCAATATTTTACTGCATTGTTCGACATAATTTTCTTAAAGAATCAATAATATTTTACTCTGAAATTGGCTAGTCATGACTTCACAAATACATTATATCTGTTTTCTTAATCTTGCTTCTAACAAAAAAATCTTACAAAAAATAATACAAGCTAAATGAACCCGTACACAAACTAGCACTAAGGTTCAATACTTACTGCCCTTTTTTCAATGGCTAAATTGCATCTATCTAAATTCAGGCTATATTTCTTGCGGAACTACCGCTCCGATGGCTGATGTGAATGTGCTAAACCCTCGCGCATTACTGCGAATAAAAAAATAATGTAGCTGTGACGTAGTTATACAGGGTCATATTAAACTAGCTAGCTAAACTCCGCAGACGGATGGGTAACGATATCTAAACACGATAAAACAAAAAAATACTAAGATAGTTAATTGATTCAGGCGTGACCTTGCAGAAACCCGCTAAAAAAAACCAGCTGTTCGTGCCCGTGTTATTTTAGACGTTATCGGTGATTTCCCTAAATTTTCTTTCATGCAAACCTTGTATAGACAATTACGAAATTTAAAAAAAAACAGCCAAATCGGTCAAGCCAATCTCTAGTGATGATCTTTCATACATGCGGCAATAGATATGTAGGTACTCAAAATAAACTAAACGTGAATTAATGCAAGCCTGGTAATTTTTGTTAGTTATAAACTATTTGTGTGTCAACATTCAAATCCTATTATTACTATATATAAATATAATGGTTGTAATACTATCTTGAATTCATGCAATTCATCCCTCTCACAGAGAGGAGGCCTGTGTCCCAACAGTAGGAACATTTATAGGCTGATGATGATGATGGCACAAAAAGTACAAGACTTGCATGAATTTCTGAGCGAGCTAAGCCGCGGGAAAAAGCTAGTCCATTATAAAATACAATAAACGTAGATATATTTAGTAACCTGTTCCGCTTAACTATACCTAAAGAGTCATAAAAAACCCTGTAAGAAATCGACACGTGTTTCAGAGTCATGACTCTGCGTCCGGCGCTCGGCGTGGCAACACGCCGTGTTCGGGTTCGCGACAAGTCTATCGTCACCCTGAGGATGCCTCGTTGAAAGGTGAAACACTTGTCGATTTCTTACAGGGTTTTTATGACTTTTTTGGAATAGTTAAGCGGAATATGATACTAAATATTTCGACGTCTATAGTATTTAAAAAAAAATACAGATTTTGTCAACTCATACTTCACTACCAGTTTTCGCAGACTTTTTTTTTTTGATGTTTTGTGGTTGTTGTTTTGCTAGCTAACTTAATCGGCCCTTTTAGTAACATTTTTATTCAGACGACACTAATAACATAGCACACTCACTACTATTAATACTTATTAATAAAGATTTTGATCAGAAAGCAAATGTTTTTCGAGCTTTATTTTTTTCGTTCCGAACTGCTTCAATTCCTATGCAAAAGTCGATGGCGACAGTTACGATAAAAGTTTCGTGCTCGCGGCTAGAGTTGCCATCCGTCCGGATAAAGCCGGACAGTGTTAAGCTTTTTGACCTCTTGTCCGGGTCAATTTGATTGCGTCCGGCCCGTCCGGCTTTTGTTAGGCTTTTTATTTTCTTACTTCCATCGTTCTTTCTTTTGACGCAAGCCGCTCACACATTTCACTCTACCTGAATTCGCCCTTTAAAGCAGGTTAAAGAAAAATATGCAAATGAAAATGATAAATATCGATTAAAACTGTCTTATAATCATTATGTGTTTTATTTGAACTTTTACTCAAAAATCCTTTTTTTTTTGGCGCCCATCCGTGGGATCCGTGGGTCCGGCTTTTTTTGCGGGTGAGTCCGGTTTTCTGATTTTTAGAGATGGCAACGCTACTCGCGGCACTCTTGAAAGTTTTGGGCATATTGTAAAGATACGTGAAAAACGATTACCTATCTTGCAAGCAGCGCATTCTAATCTACAATTTACTTAATATGGATCTGTACGTAAGTAGAGGCATGGTCGGCCCGTCTCCATTGAAGCCAGGCTTTCAATTGCGGGTCGTTCCTATCCCCTCTTGCCTCTAACTGTTGGTAGTACGCTTCTCGAATGATCCGGAATGCGTCCACGCTTCTGTATGGCAGCTTTGTGATGGGATCTATGTAGCGAGCTGGCCTCCTGAAAAGAAAATTGTAATGATTAGATATAGTTAGTAAAGTAAACCTTATTTTTTCAGGTGTCTTGTATGAAATAACACCACGCCTGTATTCCTAAAAAGGGTCAGCAGAGGTGTATCATCTACTATACAAGGTGGCATTCAGTGCATGATTCTGAACCCCCCTGCGTTGAAATTTTTCGTCGGTTATTTTAAAAAAAATCTGCTGTTCCATACATTTTGACCGCGTAGCGTAGGTACACTTTTCTATGAAACAGCTGTTTTTTTTTAAAATAGCCGATGAAAAACTTTAACGCAGTGGGGTTCAGAATCATGTACCGAATCCACGGTAACAGTTTTCGCGTCGATGTCCCTGCCATCCTGTATATAATAATATCTAAATTTTGCCAGTTGTGAACTGGTCAAGTCACAGATCCGGGCTGCTACTGAGAAACTCCTTTTTTTTTCTTTTTTGGGTGGGAAATTATCAAATAACTTCTCCCGCTCTGGGCGGAGCGGGAGGGCGTGTCAGACTCTTACTGACTAAAACCCACCCGTGTTCCTTCGGTTGCCCTGTTGCCGGGGGCCACGATTTCCCGATCGGTTTTCTTCGAACCCCCGGCAGGCATTGGCCCTAGTGGACCCCGTCAATTCTGCTGACATCTCTTTGAGGCGCGCGTGGAACACAACGCGCCGTCGACCCGGGCTTGGTCCTTATCGGACTGCGAGCTACCCATTGCTCACCGTCCGCAAGCCCGCGCCTACGGTGGCCGGAAATCGGCTCGCGATTCCCGCCCCGGGCGTCTCCTCCTGCGGCGGTTAGGGGCGTGAGGGCGCGAAATTTGCCTCTCCCTCACGCGTACCGCCTCCTCCTTCGCGAGCATTACCGCTTCGCAGAAGGAGGTGACGGCCTGCCATTTCCTCTCGCTCCGTACCATGGCCTGAACCAGGGCCGGACGCGAGAGATCACCGCCGCCGATCGCCTCTACGAGAACACGGATACCTATGGAGCAGAATGGGAACAAAATACTAAGTATTTTTAAATAATAATAATTCATTGGAGTCACTTGGGAATTAATGTAAGAGATTCTTATCTTTTTAGAACAAAAGAATGGAGTACTTTGGGAATAACCCTTTATTGCTCTTATGTTATACGTTTTTACCTTCTGACACATAAAATTACGCATAACAAGTAGTTATGCTCTGTTCCGTTTTGAGGGTATGGGTGCCGGTGTAATTACAGGGCTATGGGACATTTCACCTACAATAGCCAAGCCTCTGGTATTGCGACTGCTGAGGTCTTGGGTTCGATTCCCAGGTTTTTCCATTAGGAATTTCTTATTGTGTTTTCCATTAGGAGTTTACAGAAACTCCTCATAGCCCTGTAATTACACCGGCACCCATACCCTCAAAACGGAACAGAGCATAACTACTTGTTATGCGTAATTTTATGTGTCAGAAGGTAAAAACGTATAACATAAGAGCAATAAAGGGTTATTCCCAAAGTCTCTCATACATTAATTCCCGAGTGACTCCAAGGAATTATTATTATTTAAAAATACTTAGTATTTTGTTCCCATTCTGCTCCATAGGTATCTGGAATTATTCTCAAAGTACTCCACCGATTATTCGTTATCAATTCTCAAACTGCTCCATCTACATAATTACCTATAAAATACATATATTTAATTACAGTCAGTCACGTCAGTCCATGGATTGACAGTTGATTTTTGAATATTTTTAATTGTTGAATTATAATAAATATGTTAGGCTTAATTGCCAGATATCATTTTAGATGTTTTATTATTTGTTTTTCATGTTTTTTAGACTTCTATTTCCAGAGCCCCACTTTTTTAATTTTGTCAGTTGATTTTTGAATATTTTTAAATGTTGAATTTAAAAAACTTATAAGACTCGAGTCTTTTATTTGCAATGCTTTTGAGCCTGACTATACGTCAGCTACCCTTTTATAGTAATCCGGTACATATTTAAATTAGCTTTTTGATTCAAATGAAGCAGTACTTTGAGAACATTTTATTATTTTCATAGAATAGAATGAAACCTAATTAAAAATAAAAATATCATATTTTTCATGGAATAGTTTGAGAACTCTTTTTGGAGTACTTTGGGAATAACCCTACTCGACTACGACACTGCCTCGTTGGTCCTATTGGTCGCAAGCGATACTGCTGAGGATGAGGTTGTGGATTCGATTCCCAGGTTGGGCAAAGTGATATTGGGTTTTTCCATCTGGAATTACTCAGTAGCAGCCCGGAGTCTAGATTTGTGCTCGGTTGATGGTAATAGGTTCGCTGCCTAACACATGGGACTTAAACATAACTGGCGAAATATGTTCAGTCGTGATGTTATGTTATGTTATAAGAGCAATATAAGAGGCATACTTAGTAACAGCACACAGCATTTGTCTCCGTTTCTTGACCCTTGACTTCGGGAAGCAAGACTTGAATGCTTTGTCCTTGATGTCATTTTCAAACGACAGTAGAGTTCGTTCAAAGTATTTTATGTTTTCCTTTTTCTTTGTAGGTTTCTCTTCTTTACTAAAATTATAAAGAAATGAAAATTATTAGCGCAATACAGTGTGATTCTTCATAATGTGCACATATCGAAATTAGGGCATCAATTCTTAATTTTATCGACAGAAAAAATATTAAAACATTTTTTTTCTTGTTTTTAATTTTTTGTAAAAAAAATAATTAAAAAATCTCCTCTTTGGCATCTTATTTATAAATTTTACAATTTTTGTAAAAATTAATGAAAAAAATACAGATTTTTGCTACAAAAACATGTTTCTTTTCAATTGAAGGTAGTTTCTTTTCTCAATTTTCATTTTATGTGGACGCCTAATTACTTCCAATCATTATGGAGTTCGTTTCATCGCGATAGATGATTTAGTTTAAAAGTTACAAAGTTTTGTTATTTTTTTTTAATTCCATAAAAAGTATTAAAAAATATATATTTAGATTTTTTTAAATATTTTTTCTGTCGTTAAAATTAAGCATAGGGATCATTTCGATATGTGCACATTATGAAGAATCACACTGTATATTGATATTAATGCTTGCATTAATACTGCTAGAAGATGCAATTATAAGGCTGCTTGTCCACTGGAGCGGAGTGAGGCAGCGGAGCGGAGAAATGTGCTAATGTTAACCAATAGAATCTAAACTCCGCTTCAAAGCTCCGCTCCTATCGGTTAATATTGGCACATTTCTCCGCTCCGCTGCCTCGCTCCGCTCTAGTGGATAGACAGCCTTGCACAGGGAAAATAGAAAAAGTATCTTTATATAAGTATTTTTATAAAAGTCTATCGCGAGTCTGGTGGTCTCGTAGATTGTTGGGATCACAGTAACTTTTTAAAAGTTAACAAGCAGACAGCTCCTTGAAGATAAATGGCTTCCGCCACCCATGGTCATCGCCAATACCAAGGACATGGCACGTGCATTTTCGTTCTAGAGACCAAGCTGAAATTACACTTGTGCCGTCTATATCCTTCAGGAAAATTTATTGTTAAGCAAATTGAGTAACCTACCAACTTAAATTGTCCGGATATTCAAATCACAACAATCATTCTTTGTCAGTTGTATGAAATGGCTCTAACACGGCAAATTGACGGTATCAATTTGCTTAACCAAGTATCTTCCCTGACTACTTATATGGACTTGTACGTGAAGTGTGAAGGATACTTACGACACATTTTCAATAGGCGCTTCTTCATCAGGTCCTATGAAGTCCACATTCATCTTAGTTTCAGGTTCCACCTTCTCGGTTTCATCCGGACCCTCAGTTTTCACGTCAGGCATATCTGTGTCCCCAGGTGTTAGTAAAGCTGAAACATTTTAGGAAGGACCGATGAGCAGACGCGATTGCTTTGGTACAAACGAAATTCACCATTAAGAGCTTTGAAAAAGGTTGAAAGTAATAAAACAAAAAGTCAGTATGGGAGACCATTCGTTTGGTGGTTACGATATTCACTTGTAGATATATCGCGGCAATTTCATCTTTCAAATGATTGTTTGCTTCTAAATGCGTATTACGAAATCATTTTGAGTCACATCAACCAACTGCAGAATCCATATAAAGTGTTTACAGGGTTATTTTAAATTGACTAACTAAACTCCGCAAACCCGATGGGATTTAAACATGATAAAACAAAAAATAAATATTTAGATGATGATTTTGTTTGTGGGGGTCATCGACCGCAATTATTGAAGTCACTTGAAAATCTGTTTTTTTTTGTGTAAACTTTACAGACGTCATGGGCATAGATATCTAAACACGATAAAACATAAGAAAACAGTTTTTCTCAACTCATACTTCAAGTAACCACACTGGCTGGCTGTCCACTGGAGCGGAGCGAGGAGCAGAGAAATGTGCCAATATTAACCAATAGAATCTAAACTCCGCTCCTATTGGTTAATGTTGGCACATTTCTCCGCTGCGCTGCCTCGCTCCGCTCCAGTGCACAGGCAGCCTTACAGCGGTCGTTGACCTCCTAAAAAAACAAATCTTTTTATTTTATCGTATTTACCCATCGCGTCTGCTAGCGTCTGCTTTAGCTAGCCAATTTAATATAACCCTGTATTAACATTACAACTTTCCACCAAGGAAAGAGATATCAACTTCTTAGTTCCATTGCAAATTGTTAGTACTATAAATGTTTTGTTTAGCTTTACCCTCTTCATTTTTGATCAAATCACTCAAGTTGAGGTCTTCTAAAAAGCTAGACTTTTCCTCTGCTGGTGGTACTTCCTCTATTAGGGGAACTGCAAATGAGTGGTACCTGAGAATATTTCAAAAACAGTAATAAGTAAAAAGGGGTAGAAAGGGAGTGCCTACCGAGTTTACTAACAAGGAGTTAGGGATGTTAAAAAATAATCGATTTTTATTTTAATCGATTATTATTTTCTAATTATCGATTTATTACTGTCGATTTTTATATTCATATTAATCGATTTTTAGTAAATCGATTATATAAATTACGTGTTTAAATCGATTTTCAGAAACAGCTTGTATCTATGAGACGGATGAAAAAATCTAGTAGTA
The DNA here is from genome assembly GCA_963680765.1 of Agrochola lychnidis. Taxonomy (NCBI): domain Eukaryota; kingdom Metazoa; phylum Arthropoda; class Insecta; order Lepidoptera; family Noctuidae; genus Agrochola; species Agrochola lychnidis. Next base: position 7,228,886 of record OY796847.1, read on the forward strand.
AGTTACAATTTTATAAACAGCGCCGTCTATGCGTTGGATGAAAAATCTCGAATTAAGTTCATACGTATAAGTTGATTAAATAAAAACGGCGCCATCTGTAGGCATTTATTTTTTATTTGATTTATATTTTTGAGACAATAAGTTTGTCATTTTGTTGGGATGCTCATCATTTAATTTTTATTATAATAAATAAAACGTTTAAAAGAACTAAAATTTGTTTCAATAATGCTATTTGGTTTCCTAATTCCTTACCTTGAAATTTTAAAGGAACCTTTGATTTTTAGTTTTGAATTGGTTATTTTTTTATTCATATAATTTTATTTTATTTTTTATCTGAAAAATTGTTATTATGAATCTCTTAGGTTTATTATTGGAATTTGAAAAGCATGTTTTTTTAAATAATACAAAAAAAATCGTTTTTTTCGCAGAAATCGATTATTTATTTTTAATAAAATCGATTTTTGACAAATCGATTAATTTTGAATAACGGAAAATCGATTTTTATTTAATCGATTATTTCCCATTAATCTCACATCCCTACAAGGAGTATGGAAGAAAATGTTGTGTCGACCTCAAATAAATTGGGATGAGGGCAAGAGAATGATGATGAGTAATGAAAATCTGGTCCAGTGGCGGATTTTCTCTAAAGCCAAAGAGGCCCGGGTCTAGGGCGGCCAGATATGCAGCTCGCCGTCCGATAAGGACCAAGCCCGAGTCGACGGCGCATTGTGTTCCATGCGCGCCTCAAAGAGATGTCAGCAGAATTGACGGGGTCCGCTAGGGCCAATGCCTGCCGGGGGTTCGAAGAAAACCGATAGGGACATCGTGGCCCCCCGGCAACATAGCAACTGAAGGAACACGGGTGGGTTTTAGTCAGTAAGAGTCTGACACGCCCTCCCGCTCCGCCCAGAGCGGGAGAAGTTATTTGATTATTTCCCACAAAGAAAAAAAAAAAAAAAGGCGGCCAGATATAAGGGACAGCCAATCTGTGGCTGTCATCTTAAGATGACGATAGACTTGTCGCGAACCCGAACACGGCGTTGCCACACCGAGCGCTGAACGCAGAGCGCAGGATGCCTCGTTGAGAGGTGAAACACGTGTCGATTTCTTTCGAGGTTTTTTTATGGCTCTTTAGAAATAGCTAAGCGGAACAGGTTACTAAATATATCCACGTCTTTGTATTTTATAATGGATTTCCGCAAGGTCACGCCTGAATGAATTAGTTATTTTAATGTTTCTAGCTTTATTTTTCACATACTACTTTTCTTCTTGTGACGATTAATATTAACTTGCCTTTTATGTGACCATACAATTTAATTTAGTTTCTGTTAAAGAATTAAGGTGGCTTCTTACCTTATCACAGGACCAGTGATAGTTTTCTTTGTGGGCCGTATCTTTTTCCTTTCCAATTCAATTTGTTCAAATCTCTCTGAAAAAAAAAAAAGTTTTTTTTATGTATTCTTAAGCAAAGGCTGAATTTAGTTTTTTTTATCACTCTAGGTCAACCACGGAGCACGAAATCGCCGTGCTGACAGCGCCAAGAGAAGACAGTACTAATAAAATTCGTGGCAACGAAATTGTGTTTACAACTTCTATCACGGATTACCTTCAAAGTGCTAACCGCCTCTGTGGTCCACCTGTCTCAGACGCAGAGATCCTGACTTTGATTCATAGTGGGGGCAAAATTTTCTGCTCGGTTCGGTTAGTAGTAGGGCTTGTCCTAAACCCCCTGATTAGCTACCACCATCTTATCTAAGTCTGTCGCCATAACAACAATCTTAACAGCAATGTTGTGTTTCGGCAGTTAGAGATAAGATAGCCAGTTCATCTGTGGTTGAGCATTCCGGGCTTGCTTCCACCTTTGGCCTGATCAACAGTCACCATCAGGTGAGATGCAGGCGAAGAGCTTTCACGTAGAGGTTAGAAATAAAAAGAATTAGCATCGACCACCGAAACATCTCAGTGCTCTGTGGGCTGGACCAACTGTTAAAGTAAATAGTGCTCTGTGAGCTGGACCAATTGTTAAAGTAAAGGATGATTTCCACCAAACGGCTCGCATCGCATCGGATCGGAACGGATTTTACAATCTTTAAACAATATTAAATCGTATACACAGTATTTAAAGTCTATGTTACCAAGCTATAGAACAGCGATCATCGTCAACAAGAAAGTGAAACATCATTTAATGCCAGAATACAGAACTGAATACCTTCAGGCAACAACAATTGCCGTGGAGAATAGCACGGGCTACATTAACGTGTCAGCGTTATATTGCCCGCCTAAACATAAAATTGATGAAAATATGTTCACACAATACTTCCACCAGCTAGGAAATCGTTTCATTGCAGGTGGTAACTGGAACGCTAAACATATTAGCTGGGGCTCTAGACTCACTACAACGCGAGGAAGATAACTTAAAACAAGCATAGACAAAAGCCACCTTTTGGTATCCTCCACCTGTGAACCCACGTACTGGCCAACAGACTTTAACAAAATCCCGGACCTCCTTGACTTTTTTGTGCTGAAAGGACTACCGAGGCACTACCTCAAGCCTGAATCCTGCTATGACAGCTCCTCGGACCACACCCCAGTTATATTAACAATAAGCACTATGTTGATAGAATCGGAAACCGTAAAAATGCTTACGTCCAAACACACCGACTGGGAATCCCTCAGAGATTACATTGACAACAACATACGAATGAATATACCACTGAAAACTCCGGATGATATAGAAGAGGCAACAAAATACATAACAACACTAATCCAGGAAGCTTGTTGGATTAACACCGCGGAGAAAGAAATAAAAGATCGGCATAGTAACTATCTACTAGATATTAAAAATGCTCTACTCGAGAAACGCCGTTTGCGAAGAATTTGGCATCAAAGTAGACTACCAGTGGATAAAACTGTTCTTAATAAAGCCTCCGGAAACCTAAAAGAAATCCTACACGATTAGAACAATAAGACATTGGATGACCAACTGGAGTCTTTAACAGCCACTACTTCAACGAACTACTCATTGTGGAAATTCACAAAAAATTATAACAGGCCTCATAATGATAAGCCTCCTCTTAAAACCGCATCAGGATGGGCGCGAACATCCCAGGAAAAGGTAGACGCTTTTGCGCAGCACCTCGAAAAAGTCTTTTCACCAAACCCAGCCATAGACTTGGAAAATGAGGAGCTAGTTGATAGCGTTCTACAACAAGACTTCCAAATGTCACCACCCCCGCGCCCTACTTCAGTACGCGAAGTCTGGCGGCTTATCACAAAACTTCAAGATAAGAAAGCTCCCGGGTACGATCTCCTCACCAAAGAAATACTGAAACAGTTACCCAGAAAAGCCATTGTGATTCTGACATCACTTTTTAATGCCATTTTAAGAATCCAGTACTTTCCGCTGGCATGGAAGGTGTCCCAAATCGTAATGATACACAAGATAGGTAAACCTCCTAACGACGTATCTTCCTATAGACCCATAAGCCTTCTGCCAATCCTCTCCAAGGTCTTTGAGAAGCTACTGATGTACAGAATATTACCAATTCTAAATAATGAGAAAATTATTCCGGACCACCAATTTGGCTTCAGACAGGAGCATTCTACTACTGAACAAGTCCATAGAGTCTATGATAAAATAAGGAAAAGCCTAGAAGAAAAGCTATACTGCTCCTCAGTGTTTCTGGACATCCAACAGGCCTTCGATAAGGTTTGGCATAAGGGTCTGTTATACCAGCTGAAAATCAACCTTCCCCATCAGTACTACTCCCTAATGAAATCCTATTTGTCGGAAAGAATGTTTCAAGTAAAAGAAGTAGATGTGACGTCTGGATTCTATAATATATTTGCTAGAGTACCGCAAGGGTCGGTACTGGGACCGGTGTTGTACACAGTATACACAGCGGATCTCCCACAGGCTGATGAGGTTACTACAGCAACATTTGCTGATAACACCGCAGTACTTGCCAGCCACACAGATCCTGCTGTGGCCTCACACATGCTACAGGGGGGTCTCGACAAAATAACCACATGGCTACAAAGATGGCGCATAAAGACGAGCGCAAGCAAATCGGTCCACGTCACATTTACGCTGCGAAAAGGTGACTGTCCACCTGTACACCTCGAGAATGTCACACTATCTTACCACGACAGCGTAAGATACCTAGGGTTACATCTCGACCGACGTCTAACGTGGAAGAAACATCTTAAGACTAAGAGACACGAACTTAATATCCGTTACAAAAACTTACACTGGATCATGGGACGAAACAGTAAACTGAGTACTGACAACAAACTCTTAATATATAAAATGATCTTGAAGCCGGTGTGGCTTTATGGAATTCAACTCTGGGGCAGCGCCTGTAACTCAAGCATTAGCATCATACAGAGAATGCAGAATGCTATTTTGAGGTCAATCAGTGGCGTTCCTTGGCTTGTCACGAACGCTGAAATACACATGGAGTTATCAATGAATACCGTCATGGACGAGATCAAAAACATCACAAAAAGATACCAGGAAAGACTGGAAAGCCACCCCAACAATCTGGCTGCTGCACTGAAAACAAGAAGTTACAGGAAAAGATTTAAAAGGAAAGACATTGTGTAGTCCACCCACACCTGTGTGGACCTAAGCACAAATATGGAGTAGATGGCTCGCTGGAGTCACGCTCTTCCCGCCAATAATTACCTCCACCTCATCCGATAAAAGTAAAAACTGATCGCGGATTGAAACAGAAAAAAAAAAAATATTACCAAGCCGCGCACAGCATCTTGACCGCGGGCGTTTTACGCGACACGCGATCGTAGCCGAAAGTATGCTGCAACGCGCGATCAACTCCATTCGCCTGTCGTCGTATCCGATCGGATCCTTTCGGCTTTCGGTTTTTGCCGTCAATCCAAATTTATCTTTTCCTCTTCAGTGTTTTATGATTATTTTCTTCTTCTTCTAAATAATGCAATAGCCAACAATACTACGTCAACTTCAACCGTTTTCAAAAATTAGAACACGTCAACATGGTAGGAATGAAACTATTTGACTAGGCGCAGAAACGGATACGTTCGGAAGCGATGGTACGGAGCCGATTGTATGCGTCGATATCCTGCCGGATGAGATCGGCTGTCGCCGCATCCGTTCTTTCCGATCCGATACGATGTGAGCTGTTTGGTGGAAATCATCCTTAAATCTCTCTATAATAATTAATACATTAAATATACATACCTAAACTTTTAAGATTTTCTTTTTCTGTAATAAGTGCTTCCTCTAACAATTCCTCCTGTGTCAGCATCCTATCTTCAACTTTTTTTGGTTTCTTTTTTTTCAATGCCGACCTGATCTTAATTCTTTGTTGCGTTTCTGCCGATTTCACTGCAGTGCTCTGCCTAATTGATTTACGCTCTGAAATCGAATATCAGTTCTTGTTTATTGAAGAAATTGATATAAAAGTGTTGAGAACACAGTTGCGAAGCAAAAGCTACATACAACAACAATTGGATTTAAAACTAATTTACATTGAACCACTATTTGAATCCAGAGGTGGAATCCAGTGCGATTGGATAGATATTGACCAATATCCAGCAGCATCTAATATCCAGTGCTGGATTCAAGAACTCTCGAAAACTAGCTTTTAGAAGGGGCGACTAATAACGATTCTATTTTTTGAACATTTTGACGTTCAAAATTGCCTTTTATGTGCCTAATTTAAATAAATTATTCGACTTTGACTTTGCAAAACAGCCGCTGCTAATTGGTAAAATTTTATTGTAACAGGTAAAAATTCACTGTAAAAATGGGTAACCTACCTATAGATGAGTCAAGCGGTATTCTTTCAGACTTTTCAATCTTTTCAAGTTTCGGCTTTGGTTCCTTTGCTTCCTTTGGTTTTCTGTCATTGACTTTTCTCACTTTATCACCTAAAGACGGACCTGGTGCTGTACCTCCCGGTCTTTTCTTTCTGTTAGGATCCTGAAAATTAAGAGGGGTAGAAATATTATATACAGATGTCATTAGCAGGGTAGAAAGATTTTAAAACTTGCTGTATCGTCAGATAAATAACAGAATGGCATTATTGTGGCTGTCCTATTAGTGAAGTAAGACTATCACTCAAGAAACTTTAAAACTACAGTGAAAACCGTTTATAACGACTTCGAAGGGACCGTCGGATTACGTTTGTTTTGTTATAGCCAATAGTCGTTATAACCAAAAATGTTGGGAACTCAAAATTTTGTCATAGTAACCAGTACCACGTTTTAAGCGAAGTCTTTATAAACGGTTTTCACTGTATATTACAAAAGAACAAGATGTATAATAAATTAATCAAAGTGGGATTATAATTATCATTAATAAAATCTCACCTTATAGACTTTAGTGCCTGTGGCCCTTTTCCGTGTCTCTTCAGTGTCATCATCAGATTTTGGTTCATCATTCTCATCAATACTAAAATCTGAGTCCACTTCATCATCTATTTCCTTTTCTTGCCTACAAATACAGTAAAAATCTAATTAGTTAGTTCTTACAGGAATGTGGCAAAGTTCAGCTGTTTCCGCTATATGTCTATCTATTTTTTTGTTATAATTTAGCCATAACATGTCTGTAAGTGGCTAAAATGTTTGACCGAACAAAACAAGCAATCAAAATATTCCACTGATTTTTTTTTTTTTGTTTACCACAGCCTTTGAGCGCTTTAGGGTTAGTTGTTAATGTTTTTATTGCGAAGAAATACAACTGTATTTCTTCGCAATAAATCGTCCATGGATATCGTAAAAGACGACGATGAGATAGCGGGATCTTATTGGTAGCGGTAAAATCCGTTTGAAATATTTTGATAGTGTATTACCCAATTGTCAAAGGGGGGACGATAATAGCACTAGTGCTTTACAAGCTTGGGAAACTAAGCTTATGTTCAGCATTACACATTTAGGGATATTATAGGCACATATAATGTAAAATAACATACTTATAATCGATGTCTTCCTCAGTTTCTTGGAAGCCTCCGTAAGTTGTTGTGTAAAATTCATCCTCTTCCTCTTCGTCAAGCACTTTAGCTAGAAGGTTACCCGCGTTAGAACGACGTTCCCTTTTATCCATTATGCTCCTTCAGTATTCACTATTTTATTTTAATAAATGTTACAATTTTCGAGGAGAAAAATAAATAGTTTCGCACACAACAAGCAAGCTATCGACCACCACAGATAGAAAGTAAATGCGACTGTCACTGTCACTGTCACTGACTGTCAGTGCCAATTATTTTTACATTAATTTGGCTACCGAGGCCTTTAAGTCAAATGTGCCAATTAAAGAGTAGAGTAGTGCCAAACCAAAATAAAATCTTTGAGAAGTGTGATTTTAAACTGAATTTTAGGCGAATTTCGTTTTCTTAGTCGAGTTCCTAGTTTTTATCTAGTTAATTTAATTACCAACCTATCAATTGATAGCAGGGGGCTTACTGCGAGCTCTTATAGCAGGACGAAAGTTGAACCGCGTTGCTTTTTTGTACTATGACATCCTAATAGCAGGCCTGCTGCGTTGACGTTTACGAAAACCGTTCACCTTTTTTTTTGTATAGAGTTTTCATACCACGACGCACGGTGGATCGAAAATTGGCTGTAGAAGACATAGGATCTCGATTTCTTAAATGTTATTTTTTTTGCTAGAAATGACTTCTGCTGATCATTACTATTCTATAAAATGTCATAATATGACATTTTATAGAATAGTAATACACACAATTACTTCATATTATGAAGTAATTGTGTGCACAAATGGAAGAGTTATAATTTTTATAAGAAAAAAATGTATGGAGCTGACATGAAAAATTAGGATATCTCTGGAATCGCAAGGTTAGCCGTTATATCCTTGCACACTGTTATAGTACTATTTATTTGTGAATTTTTGACATACTTAATATCGCGGCATCACTTGCGATTTTTTTTTTAAATCTTCAAAATTAAAAAAAAAAGTATATGATACATTTTAATGCTTAAATATGGCTATACCAAGTGTAATTTACAATATTTTTTATGCTTAGACCAAAACATTCTAAGAAATCACAAAGTCGTATTACCTACTTTGTGATTTTCATTTGAAATGACGTGGTAATTATGAATTACGTAATACGTAATCTTGTCTAATGCCTCAAGTCCACATTAGCTAATGATTAATAAAACTTAATACCTATATACCTAGTTAAAAGGATACGTACCAAAATAATTTGGGGTACTCGCTAATTTAGCAATTAGTGCAGGATTAACTTAATGAAAGTAATTAGATAAATGTGATACCATCATTAGTCAATAACAATAAATAGTCAAACATTGGATTCACAACTTCAGTTCATTTAGAGCATTTCTAATACTAACATCTATCCTACCGTGTCTTTTTACTCAGTGATCGTGAATAATGGAAAGCATTATTACAAATTTGGATTTGTTTGTTATTCTGAGCAATCAGGATGCTTCGTCTTTCGATCATGAACTATTGTTCAACACACTTGTTATTCGACTGGGCTCTAGCCTTTCAGATGAAGACAGTGTTACCGTGAAAGAATTTTGTCGAAGATTTACACGGGCAGTTCAAAAGAGATGGTTACGATCCCACAGGAAAAGTGAAGTTTTTAGACGTGATTACAGTAATTGGCTTGAGGCAAATATTGACTAGCCAAACTGCGTGCAAACCAATTTGCTCATTCAAGAATCAACAAGTGAAAATATTTCTACTGAACCTGTACCTGAACCTGTACCATCAACTTCAACAATGAAATCAACTTCAACGATGACAAAAAGATCTCGAAAGCCGTTTGAAGATCCAAGTAACAAGCAGAAGAAGAGACGATCTGATGAACATATAGGCGATGACCCTAATGAAGTAGCTTATTCAGCTGCAGCACTTTTGAAAGGAGATGGTAGTGAGGATATTGCATCTGTTATTGAACATATGCTCCAAAATCCAGAAGCAGCAGAAAAAATCAAGGAAATGTTGAACAAACCAGCTCCTTCAACAATATTTTCACCAGAAAAAGCACTGGGTTTGCTACTTTCATTAAAACTATCGAAATGGCAATATATCACATTAAGGGAAACGACTATTCGAGAAGGTTCAAAGGAGATATATCCGTCTTACTATAAAGTGCAAAAAGCTAAGCTACAGTGCTACCCTCCGAAGACATTTGTGACTGTAACGGATTCATCTGCTAAGATTGCACTACAAGCGTTACTAGATTTAACAGTGAACAGAATATTTGAAACTATTCGTAGTCCTGATGCGATACAAGATAAACAATTGATATTAATATCAAAGTGGGGATTTGACGGTGCATCTAACCAAAGTAGATATAAGCAAAACATAGAGAGTGGTCAAGATGATTCGAGCATATTTATGACCTCTTTGGTTCCATTAAAGTTGACAGCTGACGGTGATACCGTATGGGTGAATCCAAAACCCTGCTCATCTAGGTATTGCCGTCCAGTCCAGTTTAGTTTTGTGAAAGAAACCAAAGACGTTGTCATAAATGAAAAAACTGCAATGAATAACGAAATTGAAGCTCTCGTTCCCTCAAAATGTCAAGGACTCATGTCCTTGACATTTTGAGGGAACGAGAAATTTTGCCGTCAATCATCGTCATCATTAATTTGTGACTAATTTCATAATTAGTCACAAATTAATGATGACGATGATTGACGGCAAAATTTGTACATATCTGTCTGAAGCTAAGTCAAATGCGGCCTGCTACCTGTGTTTGGCTAAGCCTACAGAAATGAATAAGTTAGATGTCATTGCGTCAAAAACCATTTCTTCTGGTGTGTATGAGTTCGGATTATCATCACTTCATGCCCGCATTAATGTGATGGAATGTCTTCTACACATAGCGTATCGTCTCGACTTCAAAAAGTGGTCTGCAAGATGAGAAGGTCATCAAGAGTTATTGCATTCACGAAAAAAACTCATTCAAGATCGATTCAAAGATGATCTCAACCTTTTGATTGACATCGTTAAGCAAGGATCAGGCACAACTAACGACGGGAACACAGCAAGGCGGTTTTTTGAATTTCCTGATAAAACTGCAGCGATCACTGAATTAGATGAAGACCTAATACGCAGATTTGCTGTGATTCTGCAAGCTATCACATCTGGAGAGATTGTAGACGTGCCGAAATTTAAAGAATACGCTAGAACAACCGCTGAAAAATACGTGGAACTGTACGATTGGTACTACATGTCATCAACCGTCCACAAATTGTTGATTCACGGAGGGGACATAATTGCAGAAAATGCTATTGTACCAATTGGAAGTCTTTCGGAAGAAGCTTCAGAGGCCCGAAACAAAGACTTTAGGAGGTTCAGAGAACACCATTCTAGGAAAAAGAGTAGACAAGCATCAAACGAGGATATCCTCAATATGCTTATCGTCTCTTCTGATCCTCTAATTTCTTCCACAAGACCAAAATTAAATGCCCACAAGAGGCAGACATACTTTAAGGAAACAGTAGAACTACTGAAACTTCAGGATCAGGAAGCTCCGACAGAGTTCTTAGAAGTTATATCTACGTATTGTAGAGCCTGATTCTGAAGTGGATTCTGATGGTGACGAAGTATAAAATAAGTTAACTTTTATTGTTTATGTTAGGTTAGGTTAAGTTATTTTTTTTTTTTAATAATTTGCTTTTATTTTTAATCATACAATAGTTTACCATTTATTGTTATTGACTAATGATCACCGTTTATCTAATTACCCTCATTATGGTACATATCCTTTTAACAGGTATATAGGTATTAAGTTTTATTAATCATTAGCTAATGTGGACTTGAGGCGTTAGACAAGATTACATATTATGTAATTCATAATTACCATGATGAAATTAAATCATTCTTTGGCCAATAAATTATGTGTTCAGAGTTTTAATAATATAGGTGACCCAAATGAGTTCTACGCCGAGTTCTTTTCACTATTAAACACGCAATTTAATGACACTTTTCCACTAAAGACTAAAAGTATTTACACAAAATTCTTATTTAGTGATTGGGCGACTCCAGGTATTCGTAAAAGCAGGGAAAAACTATTTGAACTTTATGGCTTAAAGCAACATATGAATAATACAAGCTTTCATAAGTATGTTGCAAAATATTCAAAAACTTTTAAAAATGTTTGCAAAATAGCCAAAGCTCTTTATATTAGCAATAAAATAAAATCAGCTGATGATAAAATAAAAACTACCTGGCAAGTAATAAATAATGAAACAGGTAGGAAAAAACAGCGAAATACTGAATTTAATTTAGAGACTGCACATGGCCCCATTAACTCAGATATAGAAATAGCTCAAGAATTTGAAAACTTTTTTGCTAATATTCCCCTTAAAACTACTGAAGCTTTAAATTCCTCACCCGCGCTTTCTGCTGCCTTACTTAGACAGAATGTGAAGGCATGCCCTTTGGAGTTTAGGTTTCAGCATACAAACCCCCAGGCGGTTATAAAAGCTTTTAAAGATCTTAAAATTAAATCAACAGAAGATCTCTGGGGAATGTCTGTAAAAGTCTGTAGATCTATTATCGAAACCATTGCGCCCTATTTAGCTTACATATTTAACACCAGTGTAGACCAAGGAGTCTTTCCGGATCTCATGAAACACAGTAAAGTAGTTCCATTGTTCAAATCCGGTGATAGTAAAGAACCCAACAATTATAGGCCTGTGTCAATTCTGCCAGTTCTCAGTAAGGTGTTTGAAAAGTTGATGCTCAATCAAATGTTACGTCACTTTAATAAAAATTCCATCTTTCATGAACAACAGTACGGTTTCACCAAAGGGCGTTGTACTACTGACGCCGGTGTCACCCTAATAAAGAACATTTTTAAGGCCTGGGAAGAAGCACAAGATGCCATTGGAATCTTTTGCGACCTCTCGAAGGCGTTCGATTGTGTAGACCATGAGACACTTCTGCTGAAACTAGAGCACTATGGGATTAAGAATACAGCTCTTGATTTACTTAGATCATACCTGAAAGATAGAAAGGTTAAAGTTCAGGTAAACGGCGTAAACTCATTAGGGTCTGAAATGGCAATGGGCGTTCCTCAAGGTTCGATATTGGGTCCATTCCTCTTTTTAGTTTACATTAATGATTTACCCCAATTACTTCAAAATCAACCGAAGATGGTGTTATTTGCAGATGACACATCATTAATCTTTAAAATAAACCGACGGTCACAAAATCTTGACGACGTGAATAGCTCTATTCTGCAAGTCCAAGATTGGTTTACGGTAAATAATCTGGTACTTAATAAAAAAAAAACCAAATGCATTAGATTTAAATTACCTAATGTTAAAAGTAGCGAATGTGACATCATATTGAATGGAGAAAAATTGGAATTTATTAATCAAACGGTTTTCCTGGGAATCACGCTAGACGAGAAATTACAATGGGGACCTCATATAACATCTCTTGCGGGGCGGTTAAGCTCGGCCGCTTATGCTGTTAGAAAGATAAGACAGTTAACAGATGTAGAAACCGCGCGTTTGGTCTATTTTAGCTACTTCCACAGCATTATGTCATATGGCATTTTACTGTGGGGTCGGGCTGCTGACATTGAATCCATCTTTATTTTGCAAAAGAGAGCTGTCAGAGCCATTTATAATCTACGTCGCCGCGAATCTCTCAGGGAACTTTTTAAAAGGATTAATATTATGACGGTACCTTGCCAATTCATTTATGAAAATATTATGTATGTAAGGAAAAATCCACATCTCTTTAATAAAATAAGTGATAGACATAATTTTAATACTAGAAATAAAGATAAACTAGATCAACCATTTTTCAGGTTATCTAAAGTACATACATCTTTTATGGGGTACTGTGTTAAATGTTACAACAAAATACCTTGTGACATATTGCAATTAAATGAAAGAAAATTTAAAACTCATATAAAAAGTACACTTTGTAAACAAGCATATTACAAATTAGAGGATTATATCCAAGATAAGAGTGCTTGGAAACATGCTGGTCCTGCTCCATAGGACAATTTAGAATCAAGACAAAATCAAACTGGTTGCTAATTTAATTGTAAAATTTATTACTTTGTGTTTTAAGTATGACATTGATTTTACATTCTGTGACTTCCTCACACACTTATTAATTGTAAAATTTTAGGAAAATCGTCTACTTTTACAATGTTTGTAAATATGTGAGCACAATGTATCTATCACATATTAAATTATCTATCGTTGCTTCATTTTTAATTCTTTTTACCTATTGTGGTATAGTAATTTTATTCTAGGTGCATCGTCTTCACATATAATAATTATTTAACAAATGTATGTACATATACAAACAATTGTAAAACATTTTTAAAAGAGTAACGGTGGAGTTTCTTGCCCATTCTTCTCCATACGAAAACTACCTTTTGGAAGGGGCGACTAGAATCAATTTTATTATTTTGTAATTTTTTGACGTTCAAAAGTGCCATACATGGGCCTATTTGAAATAAATGATTTGACTTTGACTTTGACTTTGACATGTCATTTCAAATAAGTAGGTAATACGACTTTGTGATTTCTTAGAATGTTTTGGTCTAAGCATAAAAAATATTGTAAGTTACACTTGGTATAGCCATATTTAAGCATTAAAATGTACATATCATAAACATTTTTTATTATTTAATTTTGACGATTTAAAAAAAAAATCGCAAAAGATGCCGCAACATTAAGTATGTCAAAAATTCACAAATAAATAGTACTATAACAGTGTGCAAGGATATAACGGCCATCCTAGCGATTCCAGAGATATCCTCATTTTTCATGTCAGCTCCATACATTTTTTTCTTATAAAAATTATAACTCTTCCATTTGTGCACACAATTACTTCACATGACATTTTATAGAACAGTAATGAGCGGCAGAAGTCATTTCCAGCAAAATAAAATAACATTTAAACATCGAGATCCTATGTCTTCTACAGCCGATTTTCGATCCACCGTGCGACGTGCTATTTGACAGCAGAAAAACGACTATTGAACGTCTGTAATGTCAAAATAAACCATCTTGAAAAAGTTAGTATTAGACGAATACTATCCATTCAGAAGCAGGCCTGTTTTTGAACTGACTGGAAATTGAACGTTTTTCTAAAAGCTCATAGTAAGCCCCCAGAATGAATGGTTCAGAGCTCCAGTTACTTATAGAAAGTTTTAGTTAGAAAGGTATTAGTAAAATGAAAAAAATATACCTAATTAAGTAGGTAGATACTTGCCAAAAACATGTTAATAGATTTCATTCAATTATATTTCTAAAGTAGGTACTAGATTATAAAAATATGTTGTTTGATTTTCCTACTACATTTAAAAATAATTACGATTGTGGTACCGTGAAACCTGGCAACTTTGCCACTTTACGGTGGGTAAAAAAGTTTGAAAAGGTTTTTCTTAAAAAAACTCTATGATGTTATAAAAAGCAACCAATGAGATATGTAGTAAATTTTATGCATTATTGAAACACAATCTTATATCTATTGTTTTCTCATTCTATAGTGATATTTTAGTCAAAAACCTTTTATGGCAAAGTCAACTATCACTTATGGTAAGATTGCCATCCCAAAATTTAGGAAAAATTTAAAAGAGTTACCATAAAAAAACTTTTTACAAAAAAAAACAACCGACCTCCAAAAAAAACACTACAAAGTGAAAAATAACTTTAATTTCGGAAGTCGGTGTCTTGGGATTTGTATTTTCGTTTTTTGCCACCGACTTCCGAAATTAAAGTTATTTTTCACTTTGTAGTGTTTTTTTTGGAGGTCGGTTGTTTTTTTTTGTAAAAAGTTTTTATTTTTCACTTTTTAGTTGTGGTACCTACCCCACACACATTCGAATACCACTACCTGCTACCAGTGACAGAAACTTATCATATCATCTACATACTAAGTGGGAAAAAAATACGTATTTTGTAGCTAACTCAAAAACTATCCAAGCAAAGTTAATAAAATTTATATGGGACCAATTCGAGAGCACACCCTTTCAAACAAAAAAAGAATTTTCAAAATCGGACCACAATTGACGGAGAAATCGGTGGACATACATAAAAAAAAAAAAAAAACAAACATACGCGACGAACATATAACCTCCTCCTTTTTGGAAGTCGGTTAAAAAAATAACAGTCATAATTACCGCATGCTTGGTCACAATAAAAATATACTACAGTTGTATAATATTTTACACTGGCAATTGATTTTCCAAAATGTGGCAAATTCACTCGCCTTGTTTCGATTTTTTCAAAATAGAAATAGCTGTCAGAGTTGCATAAGAAAAAATAAGGGGTAGGTAAGTAGGAAAAAAACGAAATAACAATATTTTAGTTTCTTTTTTATGACAGCCCTAGCTGTAGTAGAATAGGGTGTGTGGTAGGTAGAAGAAAGTAGGTATTGAAGTAATAAGTCACAAGTACACAAGAAGAAGATTGAAGGTTTATTAAGAACACAGACACAGGTTTCAGTTCACACACAAGAGTTCCACTTAGACGAGAAGGAGTGGTAGAAATGAAGACAGAAGAGAATAGCACAGATATACAGTTAACGTAAACACAAGAAGGTCTAAAGAGATATATATATCTTAGCGCGGCGAAACTAGGATCGCGAGATTCAATCTAAAGCTACGCGCGCAGTGAGTATACTAATCTGCAAGTCATGGCGCGCGCGTCGCCTGTACGATACGGGTGCATGAGTGCAACGCACGATGACGCTGTCTCGCTCACGCACACGGTCCGCGTGACGTAGTGCGAGCGCCCGGTCGTCGCTAGAACAATAGACGCGTCATAGCTACGCCGGCCAGCTGATAAGTACTTACTACTAATACAATATTTGTATTTGTCTGTTTGTTCATTGAACATTAAGTTAGTTATTGTAAATAGTATTATTTTACGTTGTTTTTAAATAAGTCTAGTTTTAATTTCTTTTGAACATAATTATGTGTATAAATTATAATTAATTTTATTTAAGGAATACATAATTTATATTTAATTTGTTTTACTTTAATAATTTAAACAGACTTCAGTGTGTAGGTCACTACATCACCCCCTTCCAGAGACCGTCAAGGGCGATAATAGTCGGGAAATCTAACGCGACGCCCTGACCGCGTCGCTCTGACGACGCTCTCGTCAGCGGAAGGTAAGTTCGGGTTATCCGCGTCGGGTGTGTAGTGTTGAGTATTAATGTTGAGTGGTGGCTGTGGTGAGGATGGTGTGTGGGGATCATGCAGTATGAAGGCCGGCTTAATACGGTCAATCGATACGGTAACATGTTTTCCGTTTACCATTATTTTAAACACTTTGTCCCCTCGTTGAATGACCTTATGTGGACCAGTATATGCCGGTTTCAGACTACCACCAGCAGTGCAGTCCCTAAGGAAAACGTGGGTAGAGGAAGCTAATTCCTTGTAAATGAATGTTTTAAAATTGCTATTGTGCCTGGCTGCTGGTGAAGGTTGCAGTCTCCTGACAATACTGCGAAGTCTTGACAAGTAGTCGGTCATGTCAACGGTTTCATCAGCCTGAGGGTTGAAGAATTCGCCAGGCAAACGTATTGGTTGACCGTAAACAAGTTCGGCAGCAGTAGCCTGGGCGTCTTCTTTATAAGCGCTGCGTACACCTAACAGGACTAGTGGAAGAGATTCTACCCAACTGTCATTAGCGTGGCAAGTGATAGCTGCTTTAAGTTGACGGTGGAATCTTTCCACCATTCCATTGCAGGCAGGATGGTATGCAGTTGTTCTGCGTCGTCGAAACCCAGCGATTGCTGACAGGCATTTGAAGAGCGCCGATTCGAACTGCCCACCTCTATCGGTTACTATATCGGAGGGACAGCCGAAACGAGCAATCCAGCCACTCAGTAACGCCTTTGCCACTGTTTCTGCAGTTATATTTGTGAGCGGTATTGCCTCGGGCCATCGTGTAAAACGATCGACGGCAGTGAGACAATAGCGAAACCCATCACACGGCGGCAAGGGTCCCACGAGGTCAATGTGAATAAATGCGAATCTTGATTGCGGTAATTTGAAAGTACCTACTGGAGCAAAGACGTGCCGTGTGGTTTTTGAGCGCTGGCAAGCCAGACAGGAACGTACCCAATCACGGCAATCCTTCCTAACGCCAGGCCAGACATATCGGTCAGCGACTAACCTTGCGGATGCCTTGGTACCTGGGTGACTCAAGGAGTGTAGGCTTGTGAAAATTGGTCTGCGCAATTCCTTGGGCACAAATGGTCTTGGCTTAGAGGTGCTAACGTCACAATATATTTGCTCTTGTGAACCTGGTACTCTGACCTGTTGCAGGAGCAATGCGGTAGCCCCATCTAGCAGTTGCTTTAGTTCGAGATCGTCACGTTGAGCTGCAGCGATCTTTTCGACGGACACCGGCTGTGCAATCTCCTCGATGCGGGAAAGGGTGTCTGCCACGACATTGTTCCTGCCAGAAATATGCCGGATGTCCGTTGTAAACTGGGCTATTAGGTCCAGGTGACGGAACTGCCGTGGGGAACAATTCTCCTTACGAGAGTGGAAAGCGAACGTGAGAGGCTTGTGGTCTGTGTAAATCACAAAGTCACGAGCCTCCAGCATGTGTCGGAAATATTTAATACCCTCGTAAATGGCGAGCAATTCGCGGTCATATGGAGAGTACTTAACCTGTGCTGGATTCAATTTTCGCGAAAAGAAAGCAAGCGGCTCCCATGCACCTGCATTCAGCTGTTGCAACACTGCGCCAATAGCTTTGTCGGAAGCATCTGTGACCAACGCCAACTTAGCGCTGCAGTCTGGATGCGCCAACAGTGCTGCCTGACAAAGGCTGTCCTTGCAGTTCTGAAATGCCTTATGCTCCTCGGGTGAAAAATTTACCGGGTGTGAACCCTTCACTGAGCCAGTAAGCAGAGCGTTCAAGGGTGCCTGGAATTTTGCTGCGCCTGGGATGAACCTGCGGTAAAAATTAAGCATCCCAAGAAATCTGCGTAGCTCTCTTACGGTTTTGGGAGCGGGAAAATTTTGTACAGCCTCGACCTTGGGTGGTAATGGTTTTGTGCCCTTGGCTGAGATGTGGTAGCCCAAGAAGTTTACCTCCGACACTCCGAAGACGCACTTGGAACTGTTAATGACCATACCGTAGTCTCTAAGTCTGGCAAAAATTTGACGCAGGTGGTGCTCGTGGGTCTTCTGGTCTTTCGAGTAGACCAAGAAGTCGTCCAGATAAGCGTACGTAAAATCCAGACCCCTGAGCATTTCATCCACGAAGCGTTGAAACGTCTGTCCGGCATTTCGAAGACCGAACGTCATGAACGGGAATTCGTAAAGACCGAAAGGTGTCGTGATCGCAGTCTTCGGGATGTCTTCTGGATTCAAAGGAATCTGATTGTAAGCTTTCACCAGGTCAATCTGAGAGAAGACGGTACAGCCAGATAGACTATGTGCAAAGTCCTGGATATGTCGAATGGGGTACTGGTCTGGGATGGTACGTGCGTTCAGCATTCTGTAGTCACCGCAGGGGCGCCATCCGTCATCTTTCTTCGGCGCTAGGTGGAGAGGCGACGACCAGGGTGACTCGGACTGGCGACAGGTTCCACATTGCAACATGGCCTCGAATTCGGCCTTGGCAATTTGCAGTTTATCTGGGGCCAATCTGCGCGGTGTACTGGATACTGGTGGCCCTGGTGTAGTACGGATGTGGTGTACTGTATTGTGTTTGGGAGTGCGGTGTATACCATGTGGGCGAGTGATGTCGGGAAATTCCCGTAGTATGTGTGTATACGCGGAATCACCCAAACTTACCCTCACTGAGGAGACATCATCAGAGCGACGGACAGGTGACGCCGGGGTGGAGAGCGTTGTATGGTTATCGATGAGGCGTTGATTTCTGCAATCAACAACCAAATTATAATAAGACAGAAAATCCACGCCTATTATCGCCCTTGTAACATCAGCAACGATAAATCGCCAAGCAAAGTCACGGCGCAACCGTAGGTTCAGAGTGACGTTTATGAACCCGTAAGTATTTATTGGTGTTCCGTTTGCCGCGCTCAATTGGTAGTTGGTCTTCTCTCGTCGATGTGATAATGCCGATCGGGGGTAGACACAGAGGTCGCTGCCGGTGTCGACCAAAAACTGCATCTTCGACCTTTGATCGGTGACGAATAAGCGACCAGCACTCGGACAATCATCGGCCGCCATTATTGATTGCCCCGCGCATTTCCCGATGTAGGGTAGTCGCACGGCTTGATACACCTTTTGGCTCGGTCTCCGAATTTCTGGTGGTACCAGCACTGCGGGAACCTCCTGTAGCTGGACTCCGATCGGGATGAGCCTGGCCGATTTCGCGTGCGACTCTGGGACCGTTCTCTGGAGCGAGACAGTCGCCCTACCTTCTCTGCCAGCTTCTCCATCTGCTTGGTCAGAGCGGCGACCTCCGAGCATACACTTGTACCCGCAGTCCCCACCGATGCAGCAGCAGATATGGCAGTTGTTGATGCCAAATGAGTCCCAACGACGTCGTGGATCCGGTCTGCCAGCTCTGCCAGTTCTGCCAGGTCCATCCTCAACTGCGACGCTACGATGGCCTGTGTATTTGCGGGTAGGCGGCTCGTCCATATGCTTCGCAGAAACTCCTCTGGTACACCTGGGCCAGCGAGGTTGAGAAGGTGGCGATAAAATTGTGACGGCTTTCGGTCGCCCAGTTCCTCGTGCATGAGAAGCTGCTTCACCTTCTTCTCACGCGATGCCGATAGCCGTTTAATAAGCTCACCTTTTAGCTTCTCGTATTTTCCGGTGAGTGGAGGGTTGCCGATAATATCTTCGACCTCGGCAGCGTACTGCGGATCTAGATTGCCGGTAACATAATAAAATTTTGTGTCGTCCGACTTGATGTTCGCCAGGATAAACTGCGCCTCCATCTGGTTAAACCAGAGACTCGGTTTCTCTGGGTAGAACGGCGGTATGCGCACACCCACGCGAAAAGATTCCGTTGCCGACGCATCTTGGCTCGTGCTTGCTCTGTCCTCAGACATCTTCGTGCTCTTGATCGGGGTCACCAATGTGGTAGTATAGGGTGTGTGGTAGGTAGAAGAAAGTAGGTATTGAAGTAATAAGTCACAAGTACACAAGAAGAAGATTGAAGGTTTATTAAGAACACAGACACAGGTTTCAGTTCACACACAAGAGTTCCACTTAGACGAGAAGGAGTGGTAGAAATGAAGACAGAAGAGAATAGCACAGATATACAGTTAACGTAAACACAAGAAGGTCTAAAGAGATATATATATCTTAGCGCGGCGAAACTAGGATCGCGAGATTCAATCTAAAGCTACGCGCGCAGTGAGTATACTAATCTGCAAGTCATGGCGCGCGCGTCGCCTGTACGATACGGGTGCATGAGTGCAACGCACGATGACGCTGTCTCGCTCACGCACACGGTCCGCGTGACGTAGTGCGAGCGCCCGGTCGTCGCTAGAACAATAGACGCGTCATAGCTACGCCGGCCAGCTGATAAGTACTTACTACTAATACAATATTTGTATTTGTCTGTTTGTTCATTGAACATTAAGTTAGTTATTGTAAATAGTATTATTTTACGTTGTTTTTAAATAAGTCTAGTTTTAATTTCTTTTGAACATAATTATGTGTATAAATTATAATTAATTTTATTTAAGGAATACATAATTTATATTTAATTTGTTTTACTTTAATAATTTAAACAGACTTCAGTGTGTAGGTCACTACATAGCGTCTAAAAAAATATGGCAAAGTCGACATTACTAAAACTTTGCATTGGGTATTTGCTATTGGTTGGTTATTGGATATTTGCCAACAGTGATTTCTCAGGTTAAATTGGTTAAAGAGACGTAAATTATCATGGTTTTAATTAAAGAATATTATTAAGAACGTGGTATTAAAGTTTGACTTATCTATACAAAGTATATCCCACTTAATTTCATTAAAGTTTTGGAGCTCAAAGTCACTCACAGTTAGCGCGGGAAAAAAGTAACCGCCAAAAAATTACAGTTCTATGAGAGCTGGGTTGAATATTCTAATTTGATTTAATGGTATTACAAACGTTAAAAAAAAAACAGTTTTGACGTAACAATTTTTTTTGCCTCGTGAGGCGGTGTATGGCAAATTGAACAACCTTTGGCAAAGTTGCCAGGTTTCACGGTACAGTATGTGATGACAAATTGAGTAAAACGCCATCTATTGCAAAGAGCTCTAAACAAAATGATTAACTTTATCATTCTTTGGGTTCGAATTCAAGTAAAAGGTTTCATTTATCTTTTTTGTTGAAAGTACGTGATTTATAATAATTAATAATTTCATTTATTTTCAGACAAAGTCCAAAAAAAAACATTACATACTTACATTAAATTAAAAATAAAATTGATATAAAAATCACAATGAAATTATCCTCAAACATTCAAATAAAATAAAATTAAAATACATACACATGCCATTTTCAAATAAATTTAAAATACATACAAATGTCAATCGAAACATAAAATAAAATTGAAAAAAATTAGATCTAAGAGTTTTAATGGATAAATCAGCATTAAAAAAGGAAGTTTTGATTTTTACTAATCTAAATTAAGACAAAATCTGCCGTTTATCGCTTTTTATTGATTGTTAATTTCATAAATTGTTACCTATGCTGCCATCTATGATTTTTTTGCAAGACTAATTATAATTTGTTCAAGTTGAGACCCCATGGTTAGGGTGAGTTTCGGTACGATTCAACCATATACTGGGAACACCACACTGTTCTTGAACTTCGCATCGATCCGATCCTTGGCACCAACCACATCCAAATTTCTCTGGGAGTGCGAGGCACATACCCTTGTTATCTGCCATATCATTACAACGGTAAATAAGAATATGAGTATTATTCGGATTATCTAAAGGTTTCGATCCTCCCCATATAACAGCGAAGGAAGCGGTAATATTTGGAGCACGCGATGTGTAAGTAAATTCAACGGCTTCACAGTAAATCGTGTCAGCAAGAAGTTGAGCGTTGACATGAGTCACACGCCCCTCTATATTGAATTGACAAACGAACCTTGTCTGAACGATAAATTGACCTATTATATGAACTTTAACTTTTATAGCTTTCTTTACGCCGAATGGAACTAAAATCTCGTTTGTGCCATCAGACGTTGTATTTATAGAGGGACAGAAGCCAGGCCCTGAGCGATAACTGGCACCAATTCTACTGACACCAGTGACTAGTATATCGTTTCGGCAGTTTTCAGCAGTATCATGCGTACATCGGTGTCCGTCGACACACCAGTCACATGGGAAGGAGGAGCTGACGCATTGCGTGCACGAGCTGTACGTATTGCAGTCAGAAAATGTGAAGTTGGTAGCAACGAAATCAGGCCCTTGGGTGGTGCGCACCGGCAGTTTCTCCGTAATATGATGTTGGCCGGTGGGAAAACTTGCCCTAACCGTTTCGGTACGATTCAACCATACACTGGGAACACCACACTGTTCTTGAACTTCGCATCGATCCGATCCTTGGCACCAACCACATCCAAATTTCTCTGGGAGTGCGAGGCACATACCTTTGTTATCTGCCATATCATTACAACGGTAAATAAGAATATGAGTATTATTCGGATTATCTAAAGGTTTCGATCCTCCCCATATAACAGCGAAGGAAGCGGTAATATTTGGAGCACGCGATGTGTAAGTAAATTCAACGGCTTCACAGTAAATCGTGTCAGCAAGAAGTTGAGCGTTGACATGAGTCACACGCCCCTCTATATTGAATTGACAAACGAACCTTGTCTGAACGATAAATTGACCTATTATATGAACTTTAACTTTTATAGCTTTCTTAACACCGAATGGAACTAAAATCTCGTTTGTGCCGTCAGACGTTGAATTTATAGAGGGACAGAAGCCGGGCCCTGAGCGAAAACTGGGACCAATTCTACTGACACCAGTGACTAGTATATCGTTTCGGCAGTTTTCGGCAGTATCATGCGTACATCGGTGTCCGTCGACACACCAGTCACATGGGAAGGAGGAGCTGACGCATTGCGTGCACGAGCTGTACGTATTGCAGTCGAAAAATGTGAAGTTGGTAGCAACGAAATCAGGCTCTTGGATGGTGCGCACCGACAGTTTCGCCGTTAAATGATGTTGGCCGGTGGGAATTGAGGGCAGCGTGTCGGTACGTGGAGTGATACAATTAACACCATATGGCTTCCTAGTAGCATTGGTTATGAGAGTACGATCTAAGGCTGTAAATGCACATAAGAATTGTCCATGAGTTGGCAAGTTTTCGATAAGTAAATCTAACGTCCTAGCAGTCGTTCGTTGTAATTGATTTGGTGTTACTTGAGTAATATTTGGACAACGGCCGCTGCGGTACGAGATCCAATACAGTGGATCTTTAGCTGTGTCTTGACAGTCAGATCGTAAGCTGCACTTATTTTCTAAAGAACACCATCCACAATACGGGTCTTTGGCTCCGAGACATGTTAAGCATGATTTAAAGACGCTACACTCTTGAATTTTCACTTTAGACACTTTACGTTCAGTCATCACATATAAATGCATAAATTGATTATCGAAATGCAAGTCTTTGTTAACAGCGGAGCCCTCGTCTACGACGATGTCTCCGTACTCAGCCGCGGAGGTAGCGCTCTCGACTACGATCTTCTTGAGGTGCCCCTGAGCAGTACCGGCAAACACAACAGTGTAGTCGCCAGTGGCCGTCGCTGCAACCGCTGTTAGCCTCTTCGAAAATATTGCCACTGGCACCGCTTCTACAGGTTGTTCGCCTCCCAGAGGCGTATTCACATCTAGCCCGCAGAAATCTTCGCTAATTGATTGTAGTTTTGTTCCAATACATGGATGGGACGGCGATATGAAGTTTAGACCTCTGGTACCATTGCCACTGAAGCAAGTCTTTATGTTTTGCATGAATTTACGTCGGATAGCTTTGAGCGAATAAACACATAGCGCAGATAGATCAGAAGGAGCATTAGTATTGATTGATTCACTTTGGCTGAATGCAGTGAACAGCACGTCATCTTGAGCAGTTATTCCTAGTTCCTCCGCTAGAACGGATCCGGCTTTTCCGACAAACGCTGCTTGCACCAAATTGTATCCATAGTTACCATTGCCTTCTCCGGTACATGACATTGGGATTTCAGTGTAAGAATAATAATTCTCATCATCATGACAAACTCTGACCAATTTGCTGTAGTATGTGTCAGAGCCTACATCTCTGAGCTGGGTCGTCAAAAAGTAACTGAATCCTTCCGAACTGAAACCGTAGACATAATTAATAGGATAGCGTTCGCGAGATAGCGCATTGACAAACATCTGCGTGCCAGACATAATTGCCGTTCTAGCTATCATAAATAGACGGTCGTTTTCAAGGGAGCGACTGCTTACAGTAGGAACTTTTGAGTTGCCTGTGAAAGTGACGCCTACATACATAACTTGCGTCATCGGAGGATTCGGTGGTCCTGGCGCGATGAACGCCACTGTGGAAGCTGTCGCATTGTTCGCCACCACTGGCTCACGCACTTCGCGCACATCGTGAGAAATATTAGTCAAGTTTCGTACGGAACACAACCCTTGCAGAACCGAACCACATGTTATCAGGCGGCTGGTCGCGTAGTCAATCACTAGAGCTTTATTCACATTGTCCGTGAGTTTTTTCTCATAATTAAAGGGGCAGTCGAAGGTGCAGAGGGTGGAGTCGTTAACGGGGCCCGTGATGATCGACTGTGCGACTTCCAGGTCAGGGGAAAGTTTGTAGATTCTGTTGACGGCGCCGACGTACACACGGCCGGTATCGCGGTCGACGGCCAGACGATTGAAGAACGAATAGGGTGCCGTCACGAGGTCGCTGAAGGTGAGGACCACGTCTTGCGAGGCGTGCGCGGTGGCGCACGCGGCCCCCAGGGCCAGTAGCACGCGCCACACGGCGCAGGTGCATGTGGCCGGCACACTACCGCGCGCGCCGCCGCCCACTCGTCGCACTGCTGTCGCCCGCCCGCCCCATGCATCTGCAACGCGAGACACCCACTCAAGCGCACTGTTCGCGCCCGTGCGCTGGACCAGGCGCTGTCGCCGCTTCGTTCCCATCGCAACGCACCGCTCCACCGCCTGCTACTCGCCTATGTACTATTACACAATGGTCTAGTGAAGGCTGTTAACGATTCAACGATGAGGACCTATTGCGTATTTTTTTTACAATTTTATTTAAACGCGGTGCGCACGTGTACACGTATTGGCTCGGAGAAGGCCAGTGCGGTCGGAGCGCAGTTCCGGGGTCACGCGGTCACCCTCATCTCAGATAAACGATATCGGTACCTACGGACCTACCGAACTATTTTTACTGTACAAAATACATATTGGTTTGGTTACAGGTCACGAAATGTCTTGTCACTAATGTCTTTAGATTCTACAATCACATTTTTTTTTAGAAGACTTAGAAACATTATACAAAACGAATTCGAAAAGTTATACGTCGTGTGCCAGTGTCAACATCTGCAACGTACATTTCCACTTTAGTTGTACAACTAAGTTATATTTACGAATAGGTACTTTCCCTCAAGTGGAAAATCTTAGCTATATTGGCCAAGGACAGGTATAATCGCGCGTTCGAGGCAAAATGTCGACGAAAATAGTAAAATGTTGTAGCTGCAATATAGTTATTAGTAGAGTTCTGGCGTTTATACAAAACCAAGTGGATGTGATGAATGAAGAATGCATAGTTCTTTTGTGCACAACAGCGTTTTCGTCGGACGAAATAGTATTGGCAAAAGACTTGCTTTACCAGTCAGTACAGACTACAGACAAAGGAAAAGAAGGTGAAAAGAAAAGGGGAAAGCTGAGGGAAAAGTACAACGAGACCTAGAAGATATCATATCCCTCATTAAGTGTACTTCAGCGGAGTGTATTCCCATATTTGTTGCGCAGGAACTAAGAAAATTACCGCCGGTCACTTTTGACCATATTGATGTCACGAGATTGCTAAAAGACATCATTATACTAAAAGATTAAGTTGAAGTGATAATGGAGGACTATGCGACGGTTGAACAAGTGAATAAATTAAGTATGTAGTAGTATGTGATCAAAAAGATGTTAATGTAAATATGAAAGGAGGTACGCGTAACTTGTTACGGTTTGAAAATTTCGAATCTAATAGTGGCCCAATTGGAATTATGAATTTGTGGCAAGAAAGCATCGTAGTTACACCAGAGCGGTTAAATACAAAAACAGCTTTTTGTAGAATGTCCGAGAAATAAGCTCAAGGTCAAGGCAACGAGGTTCTTAACTTGTCCTTGTCGCACGCCAAGTATCGGGAGCCATCTGTCCTTGTCGCGCAAGACATGACGTCGGGCAAAGTGAAAGGGACTGGCGAGTGCAAGCGCGTGGAGGCCCCTACCGCGGTTTCGTCACAGGTGACGATATTTGAAACCCCTGCGTGTGCGCACTCGGTGGCCTCAACGGCGCGTGTAGCGGAGAGGGTAGCGCCGATGAATCATAGTGAACAATTTACATACTCACAAGTAACGCAAAACGGAGACGATTTTAAAACCTATACGAATGAAAAGTGGGCCATAGTACAGAGCAAGCGATTGAAAAATAGATTTATTGAAACGCAAGGGAAGGTGAAGGATTTATCGGGTAGATTTAAAGCTGCAAACATTAAAATATCACTGTTTGTAAACAACGTGGATAATGGTGCCGATTTTCTTGTACACCGAACTAAACTAACTAAACTATCACTAAAATTCCTTACTTTTGACTATGAAAATCTCAAAGCTATTCTGCAAAATAAATTCTCTAAATTTAAAAATAATTTTGACACATCTAAATCGAATTTGACGATCGCGACTCCACACATGATACCTAACCACGTGATCTTTAAGAGCCAGAGGCGCGCAGGGGGGGGCAGCCTCGACGTGTTTTATATGGATTTTTCACTTTTTGTATGGAAAATAAGAAAAAATATTACCTACATGCAGAGTGTTAGGGGTTTAAGGGTTTTATAAAGAGTGTCGAAATTTTCATTATTTTTGCGATTGGACACACCGTTTTCGAGATACAAGCAAAAGAAAAAAAAATGTAGTACTGTTTTTTCATCTGAAGTCGAGGTGTTGGTGTGAATTTTAGTTCATGACAACCAATTTTATTCCACATGTTTTTAGTCGCGATTAAAAATAGTCATATTTAGTTAGAAAATCTAAATTTTAGGTTAAAAACGTCAAATTCAGAATAGCAAAATTGCCATTTTCACTAAACTAATATCTCAGTGCCATCTTAGTGCTGTGAAACTAAAATTTAGTTAAGTTGTGTCGCTTTAGTCTATTTCAGAATGGGAAATCGTCGTTTGACAGGAATAAACTAAATTTTAGTGATTTTTAGTTTAGTTTAGAGGCATTTGTGACAAGAGAATCGGCACCAATGAGTCGTCAGTTAAGGACGTCGCTGACTATATTTTAGCCAAGACGAGCATCTTAGTGCAGTTGACAGAGATTATGAAGAAGCGGCAAAGAGATTATAAGGCTTTTAAAGTGTTTATTCCTAGGCATAAGTTAGACATGTTTCTAGATGAGCAACTGTGGCCTGAAGGTATTTCTTTCCGTCGGTTTATTAATTTCAAGGATTGGAATTTACGGAGCTCCTCTATAATAGGGGTGACTGATGCTGGGACTGAGGCTAATATTAAAAGCGTATAATAATAATGGATACTACAAATAATCAGAGTATTAAAATGTTTAGTTTCAATTGCAAGTCTGTTACAAGATTCGTGGAGGGGTTAAGTATAGGTCGAGTAGGGTGGGCCATTCCAAAATATTGCGGGTATGTGAAAACCATTTTTCTATTCAGGGATCCGTTTGCGTAATATTAATCTTTAACACGTTCAGTGCCGGGAGGGCTCATGTCAATTATC
Organism: Agrochola lychnidis; assembly: GCA_963680765.1. Lineage (NCBI taxonomy): Eukaryota > Metazoa > Arthropoda > Insecta > Lepidoptera > Noctuidae > Agrochola > Agrochola lychnidis. The sequence continues at coordinate 7,256,801 of OY796847.1, forward strand.
GTTTTAGTACGAGTAAAATTTTTTTCGACGCGTTCACGGCTTTTATGTAACCTTCGAGGTACGAGGCCCCTCGGACCGCGAGGCCGTAGGCGGTGGCCCACGTCGCCCACGGCTTACGCCACCTCTGATTGCAATAAAAAGGTTGCATGGTTTTTTAATAGTTAAACTTAGTACACACATCAACACCGTCTAGGGACATTATAGGGGGATATTTTTTTTTTTTTTGTATAAAGTTCTTTTACTCAAAAAATACTGGCCGGTTTTAAAATCTTTTGAAGAAAGCTTATTTTGTAAGCCTTTTTGGATGATTCCAAATTTGAATTTGAAAAAATAAATTAAAAACAAAAGATTTGCGCGGCATAACTTGAGCGAAGTTGGAAGGTTTCAATTAAATTAAATATCATAGTTTTTCATAATTTTTGGTGCCAAATTAAAGTTTTAAAACAAGTTAGCAGTTAATTTCAAATTTCTGCTACTGTGTGCATCATGCAGCGGCGCTATTTAACAAGAGAGGAAATGTTAAGGGCAGTAGGCATGCTCCAAGCTGGGGCTACTCAACGGAGTATTGCTGATTGGAACAAAACAAAAAGTGATATCAACGTTGTGGTCACGTTATCGTGCTACTGGTGAAGTGGCTGAAAGACACCCAGGAGGGAAGCGCATAACCACCCAACGACAAAACCGGTTTTGCAAGTTAACGCGAGAAGACAACCAAATGTTACGGCCATGCAGTTGGTTCAAAGGCTCCAGTCAGAGCACCAGTTGCTTGTGAGTGACCATACTATGAGGAGAAGACTGCATGAAGCTAAACTTCATGCACCGCTTCGTACTGCAGCACTACGGCGAGGAAATCGTGGACGATGATTACAGTGGGCTCGTGAGAATTTGCTGTGAGAAGATAACCAGTGGTCTATAGTGCTGTTTACCGATGAGTCCCGATTCAGTTTCCATCCCGATTCGCGATGAGTACGCGTATGGCGAGTTCCTGGTCATGAGAGTTGTCTGCAACACCCTCAGGAAGTCCATCCATACCACGGCGGGACAATTATGGTTTGGGCGGGAATTCGTGGTGGTGGAATTAAAATAATACTGCTTTTGAGCTGGTGGTAGGCCCCCAGATAGGCAGTCGCTCCATGTAAAATACTGGTATTCATCTGCATCCGGTTAGACTGAAAGCCGACCCCAACATAGTTGGGAAAAGGCTAGGCAGATGATGAATTACTACCTACAATTTGCGTTCAACACGTTCAACGTAATAAATGGTTAAATATTAGGCATGTGAAGTAATTTTAATTAGTAGGCACCTATGTTAATTTTTTTTATTTAATGGAATATGATTTAGCTGAAATGTTGGTTTATTTGAAAACATCCCTACACGCGTTTAATAAAAATATTAAAACAATAAGTACTTCTATTGCTTCGTCATACATAGATGGAAATAACATAGTGAATAGTTATGGTCATGTCAACTCATATCATTATAGTTGTAACTAGGTTGGCTAGATGGCGACTGTTTCGCATTTATTTTCTGTGGTGCGAGAGCGAGACAGACATTGGCCGGGGTTCAGTGTATGCGAGCGAGAGCAGCGTATGTTATTATTACGCCTACACTGTGGATAGAAGTCGCACGCGCTCACAAAAAATCCATTCGACAAGAGCGCAGGCGCAGCGCTATATTCACCCACAACTTCACTTCGGTCAACTTCAACTAGTGGTGATCGAAACTTCGATGAGTGTGGAAGTGAATTTAACTTTTCTAACATAATATCACAAAAATAACAATAATCAGTAACTAAAGTACAGACGCCAGCACATCAAGCTACTACAAACTGTCAAATTTATTTAATAGATTTTCAACTTTATCACTGATGACTAAGGTTCAAAGTTGATTGGGAAAATTTGACAGTTTCGGGTAGCTTGATGTGCTGGCGTCTGTACAATATCTTAATTGATCGTGTTGGGATAAACTTTTAACGTGTCATTAGTTACTAGCATGGGGTCTCAACTCGAACAAATTATAATTAGTTCTGAAAAAAAAGTCATAGATGGCAGCATAGGTAACAAATATGAAATTAACAATCACTAAAAAGCGATAAACGGCTGATTTTGGCGTAAGTATGATTAGTAAAAATCAAAACTTCTTGTTTAATGCTGATTTATCTAAACTCATAAATCATCTATTTTCAACAAAAATGATGAATGAAACATTTTGTTCAGAGCTCTTTGCAATAAATAGATGGCGTATTATTCAATTTGTCATCACATCTGTCGCTATTATTTTACGTTTAGTAGTAAATCAAACAATTTTTGAAGTGAAAACAGCTTTAGGCGCGTTGGGCATTTTTGAGATGGGAAAAACAATTGAACTCGCGACACCGTTACCGACATCTCATTTTAGTAACCGCGATTGTGCTCTTTATAAATATCAAGTTACGGATCAATGTTCTATGCAAGTATTTGTACAAAGGTTTTGGAAGTATTTATTTTTTTTGTAAACGCGATTGCGATCTTTATTTAGATAAAGTTACGGACCAATGTTCAATACAAATATTTTTCTTCCACCAAGATCTTGTTCAAGTTTTCGCTTCTGTCGGCACTCACGGAGCGCCACTGTTTTTTTTAATAATCTATTACCTACTTTACGTAGAAATATAATATCTGAAAGAAATCTATACATGTTTTTGGCAAGTACCTACCTACTTATATTTTTATCATTTTACTGAAAAACCGGCCAAGTGCGAGTCGGACTCGCGCACGAAGGGTTCCGCACCATTATCTATAAAAACGGCAAAAAAATCAAGTTTGTTGTAGGGGAGCCCCCTTAGATATTTATTTTATTCTGTTTTTTAGTATTTGTTGAAAAGATTGTAAAAACTATCTTTGCTTTGTTTAAATTCAATCACTTTTTATTGTATGTAATTGCATATCACGTGTGCACTGTGAACATGTACATTCTATAACGCTACCAAATACTGGGTACGTCTTTCATCGACTTGAATAGTCATGCTGCTGCGAGTATGAGAGTATGTCATGCTCACTCAAATGTCTCGCTGATGGTGGCGTGTGTGTTGCATCACTAAGGGGACGATAACTGACTTTTCATGATTTTATACTGAAGATCACGTCTAAACGAGTAGTGCTAGTAATTTAGAAAAAATATATGTTGAATTAGAGCATTTTCTTAATATTTTAATATAGGCATATTTTTGATTATGTTTATATTACATAGTGAAATTAATTTGTAAAGTTATGTCTAACGCGTATAAAAAACCGAGAATGACGCAAAATCTATCAAGCGTATTTTTCTGAAAACTTCACCATTTTAAAGATAATTAAATTATTGATCGTTTAGTATACGTGTTTTATTAAAATACCTTTTGATTTACGGGTAATAAATTAATAATGCGTCTAATTTGGGACAGCGCTCCTTGATGGGCGAGTCCTATTACTGGCTGGTCGTACGACGCGTTGCGTGAGCTCAGTACAGAACACGCAAGCTAACCATTGAAGGTCACTGTAATATATCTGCGTCTTAAGTTCCCTTCAAAATGGTTGAGCTAAATGGTGCTGATCCATGCGTCATGTTCGTGAACGGGCGCTGTCAGTAGGGACTGGTCATCTCTTAGCTGCCACGGTTTATTTTAATTTTTGAATTGTTTTTGTTTTATATTTTTATTACGGACGCTTTTAACGTGCACGTCTTTCCATATTGTTCTCACATGTATAATTTCAACATGAATGATGTAACCAATATTTTGTAACAACATTTTTATTTAAAAGAGTGACCATGGAGTTTCTTGCCCGTTCTTCTCCATAGGTACCTACTACAATTAGGAATGGGCAACTAGCTTCATCTTTCTGACTGACCGACCCCTTGACAATTCAAAAGTACCTGTAATTGGTTTATTTGAAATAAATGCTTTGAGTTTGAGTTTATAGCGGCAACAGAAATACATCATCTGTGAAAACAACTGTCTTAATAGAGACACAGCCTGGTGACAGACAGACGGACAGCGGAGTCTTAGTAATAGAGTCCCGATTTACCCTTTAGGTACGGAACCCTAAAAAGGATTGCACGAAACATTTTAAAAGTAGATAGGTAGCTAATGGTGCCGATTCTCTTGTACACCGAACGAAACTAACTAAACTATCACTAAAATTCCTTTTCTATGAGAATCTCAAAGCTATTCTGCAAAATAAATTCTCTTTTTAAAATAATTTTGACATATCTAAATCGAATTTGACAATCGCGACTCCACACGTGATACCTAACCACGTGAATCTTTTTAGAGCCGGAGGCGCGCAGGGGGGCAACCTCGATGTGTTTTATATGAAATTTTTCACTTTGCGTAGAAAAAAAATATATACCTACATGTAGAGCGTTAGGGGTTTAAGGCTCTTATAAAGGGGGTCGAAATTTTCATTATTTTTGCGATTGGACACACCGTTTTCGAGATATCAGCAAAAGAAAAAAAAAACATGTGTGCAATTCACACGTGGTAGAAGTGAAACCTTCAAAAATTAAAAAAAAAGTTTTTGTACGCGCACGAACACGTATTAACACACGTCCACACGGGTACACATCAAGCTATACATTTCCAGTATTAGCGGACCTCGCATTGTACGGAAATCCTATACAATGCGAGATCAGCATAAACTGGAAATGTATAGCTTGATGTGTAGCCGTGTGTACAACGCTGAGGCCCAAGCAAACTCCCACTATGCCCTGGCAAACACGAGTGGAGGGGGTACGAAGCAGAGCATAAAGAGAACCACGAACATAAGAACACACACAGATACACCCCCACACACACAGACACCCCCACAAACACACAGACACCCCCGCATACACACACAGACACACCCCCACACACACCCTCAGACACACCCCCACACTCACCCCCACACACACCCTCAGACACCACCACACACAACCTCAGATACACCCCCACACATACCCTCAGACACACCCCCACACACCCTCAGACATACCCCCACACACACAGACACCCCCACAAACACACAGACACACCCCCACATACACACAGACACACCCTCAGACACACCCCCACACACACCCTCAGACACACCCCCACACACACCCTCAGACACACCCCCACACACACCCCCACACACACCCTCAGACACACCCACACACACCCTCAGACACACCCCCACACAACCTCAGACACAACCCCACACATACCCTCAGACACACCCCCACACACCCTCAGACACACCCCTACACACCCTCAGATACACCCCCACACACCCTCAGACATACCCCCACACACACAGACACCCCCACAAACACACCCCCACATACACACAAACACACCCCCACACACACCCTCAGACACACCCCCCCCCACACACTATAATGCTTCCTATCTCATTTTCTCCCACGTTAAATCTTATGAATTTATGTGTCTGTCTCTTTTTCGTTTCATCGAGTTTCAAATCACAACGATGCTAAAGAAGTTTTCACTTCAAAAAAAAGATTCAGTACTGTTTTTGTATCTGAAGTCGAGGTGTTGGTGTGAATTTAAAGTTCATGACAACCAATTTTATTCCACATGTTTTTAGTCGAAAAACGTCAAATTCAGAATAGCAAAATTGCCATTTTCACTAAAGTAATATCTCAGTTCCATCTTCAAAATATAGTTAAGTTGTGTCATTTTAGTCTTTAGAAACTATTCCGCCAACTCGAGATATTTTTTTGTTGTTTTGTTATTACACTTGTCCTTAAACGTACCGTGCGATGTAGAGAATCTAAAATATCTAAGTCGACTCCTAGATGGCGTTGTAAAAGTCGCTTATGCTACCATCTGTTAATAAAAATGGAGGAAAAAAAATAGCCAGTTCAATAGCCAGTTTTAGGGAGGTGTCATTTCCTTGTATGGGATTGGGTATCTGTACGTAGTATTATATTATCTGTGCTATTATTAATCATTTATTTTCAGAATAAAACATTCCATACATTGTTAGTAAATAGTACTTATAACTATGTTAATAAATTATTATTATTATTATTTACAATTCCGCTATTTAATATTATATAAGGCACCTCCAGATCCGTGAACGGTGTTCCAGTGCCTCACAACCGGACAAACAACCCTTCCCAAAATAGTAATCAGAAGGCTGTTGGTGCTGCCCCGCACGTGGCGCATCAGGGAGGCAACTATTTTTCTTACTATTGCCCTAAAGCAATGCTGCCCTTCACAAACATACCTGATGCACTGTAAAAGCGAGGCAATCCCAACAGCATCCTAAACCATTATTGTACAGGATCCGTAGGGCATTGAAAGATCTACGCGTATAACGGACCCACAGGCTGCAGGTATAAAATGTATAAAATGTGGCAGTATGCCTTAAAAAGAGCAATTTTGACCTCTTTTGTGCACCGTGCAAACCTGCGAGCAAGCATATTGCATTTCACTGCCAATGCCCTAAGTTCCCGCTCAATATCCAAAGCATCTGAGAGGTCCTCGGTGACCCAGTGCCCCAGGTACTTGAAACTGGTGACCCTGCTTAGGGCAATCCTCCAAGTCTGACCGGTGGAACGGTTTTCGTACTCTTATTCCGCCTTAAAAATAAGTAGTTCACTCTTCTTACAATTGTATCAGAGGCCATGTAACCCCGCATACCTCTCACAGATCCCTATGAGGATGTTAAGGGCTCTGACAGATGGGCTCAGCAGCACCATGTCGTCGGCATAACTAATGTTGTTCATACAAACACCATCAATTGAACAACCGACACCGGCCCCGCTGAGCTCACCTATCAGTCCATCAACATTCAGGTTGAAGAGTCGTGGTGAAGTTAGGCCTCCCTGTCTCACTCCACACTCCAACCTATGCTCTGACGAACATGAGCTCGCCCACTTAACATTATTGGTTTGGTTGTCGTATCAAAACTTCAATACCTATATTAATCATATCCCTGGGTGTGCTGGCTTCCCCCTGGAGCTTATCCCACAACACTTTATAAGACACCAGGTCAAATGCCTTCGACAGGTTCAGAAAACAACCGTATATAGGCGTTTTCCTTGTAACATAGAACTGGACAGTATGCTTGAGTTGCAGTATCGCAGTTTCAGTCGATTGCCCAGCCCTGAAACCAAACTGGGCCTCATGTAGATCTATATGCTCACTTAGGTGACTATCAAGCAAACCATCCAGCACTTCGGCGATCACCATAGCCAATGAGATGGGTCTGTACTTGTTCCCATTGGAGGCATCACCCGTCTTATTTTTAAGTATCGGTATGACAGTGGTCTTCATAAGCTCCTTGGGTAAATATGAATGGCCTATACACAAATTGAAAAAGATGACCAACACCCTAGGTAAATGAACACTTGCGAACTGCAAGTGCTCGATGCTGAGGTCGTCGTGTCCTGGAGACTTCCTTTAGTCATATTTTTAATAATAAGGCGACTTCTTTCGTCTTAAATCTGAACCGCTCATAATCTGCAATCTCAGCATCGAGCACCTGCTGCACACATCCTAGAGGAGACACTACCTTAAAATGATCCTTAAACAATTCGACTATTTGACGTGGCTCATTCCTACCCTCAACACTCACAGGAACACACTAACCAGCTTCCAGTTTCCTGGTATGTTTCCAAAAACGCTTGAAATCCCTCTCTTTGTGGTGTGTTGCTAAGATATCCATTTTGATTCTATCCTAGTTGTCTTGACACCATTTCAACTTAGACTTAAAATGCTTTCGGGTTTCACGCATTTTGTTATAAATATCACCAGACTCAGGTTTTCCATGAAGCATCCAGCTACCTAATTGCGCAACGTATTTTGATTACTACTTTTACGACTATTATTTTACGACTTTGGAATTGCAAAACTCCAATATTTTTTAAACAAACTGCGGTCTGTTTGATACTCCATTGAGTGAACGAAATGCGTCTAAAAAGGCTATTAATCGAATTGCGTAACCATTTTGACAGTTGTAATTTTGTTTCAAACCTTATAGTAATTTGTTTTGTCTGTCAAATGAAACAGAAGCCACTGTAGTGGTCGCAATAGATTTTACTTAGCAATCTTTTTGGGATTAACTCATGAAATCTCCATAATTATTAAGAAAAAAATTAAGTAATAGTCTTCCTGATAAATTGTGAATGTGTTTTTATGTAAAACCTCAATGATAAATCAATTTTATTGGTATGTTAAATATCAAAGCAGCGAGGTCGATTTTTAATAATAATTGTGAAAGTTTTCTTGTGAGTTTAGTGCCTACAACCTAAACTAAAAACAAATATTATGATATTCCAGAAACGAGGTATTTTGGTGGCATTTTAACGAAAGACAAATTCGTACCTCATACCGTAACAAACTTGAGCAACAAGCATAGCAACCCAGTCGAGCTTGTAATACATTGGAAAAGCAAAAACTTATAATTGAGGAAGAACAAAAAAAAGCAGTTTGAATCATTTTATATTAATGGATTATGTAAGGACATTAATGAACATACCACTATTGCCACATCATTGTCTGTTTAAGGTATGTACTTACTTATTATTTTCTTTCTAAGTGTTGAACATTGAATGTGTGTTAAGTACAGCAACAATGTTACACACATAGGGATGTATTTATAAACATTGCTTATAGTTAAGTGACGTTAAAACCTCAAAAATGTATGATTAAACAGTTGCTCATCATTACATAACTTTATGCAACGTTTATAAATAAACCCCATATTGTTTATTGGTGAATATGAAATGCACCATCAAACGTAAACTTATCATACATTTAAATACCATACATATATTTTCAGTTGCCTAACCTACTACTTGCCCGTTGGCTAGCTTTATTCGTCTGACAGTTTAAGACACTCACCCGGGGAAAGGAAAGGGAGGCCTTTGCCCTGCAGTGGGACATTACGGGCTAATTATTATTAACCTACTACTTGTATGAATTTTTACTTAGCAATTATAACAACAAAGTAAAGAAAGTAGGTAGGCAACTGAAAATATATCTAAGTACCTATCTTAAATGTTTTTCACTTATTGTTAATATTATTAAAAAATCGATCTGCCCAGCCTTTTCCCAACTATGTTGGGGTCGGCTTCCAGTCTAACCGGATGCAGCTGAATACAAGTATTTTACATGGAGTGACTGCCTATCTAACCTCCACAACCCAATAACTAGGTAATACGATACCCCTTGGTAAGACTAATTGTCACTTTCGGGCTTCTGATGACCCATAACGACTGTCAAAGATCCACAAATGACATCCGGGACCAACGGTTTAATATGCTTTTCGAGGCATGAAGGAGTCTCGGTATGTAGAAATGGTCACCCATCCACGGACCAACCCTGGCAAGCGTAGCTTAACCTGATGGATTGCCCCGTGCGGCTGTTAGTACTTAGCCTATTAATATTATTAGTAGGTAAGAATATTTAAGTCAATTGTTGCTTATAATTGACCCAATTGTTGTTTATAGCAGAATATTGCTATTCTGTGGAATATATTGAAGATTTACTATTCTTTTTTTTTCAGGTGTCAGGCTCAACTACATTATTCAAGATTTTTTTTAACTGTCTCTCATACACTTACAACAAGCAGTACATACATAATCCATGATGATTTCCACAGGAAGACATTAGATTCCAAATTCCACTAATCCTTACAGTATGTTTGTTCCAATTCCTTTTTGCTCTATGTCCAAATATTTCATATTAATGTGAATAGATGGTAATGGTGCCGATTCTCTTGTCCAGTGTTGAGTTAAGATTGTAACAATTTAATAAAACAGTTTTATTTGTTTACCATAATTTATTTCTCTCTATTTCCTTTAAATCTAATGAATGACAGTTAATTTAGGTAAACACCTTTAAATAGTATCATTATAATTATAAAATTGTCTGTGTTTGTATAAAACAAATAGTATGCCATTCTTAATTATTTCATTTAAAGTTATTTTTATTTGTCCCTCTATAGTTCATAATTAAAACACTTTATTAAAGTTTACACTGTTATCAATTAACACAATAGTTTATATCACTGTCGTACAAGACTATAATCAAGTTTTCTAAAAAAAATATTTCATGAAGGATCTTCAGTTTCTACTTTTGTACTTAAGAAGCTTGAAATCTGAAGTAGCAGAGCAGCAGTGCAGCACAGCAGGGGCAGTATCATTCATGCTGCCTTCATGTCTTCGTAGGTGAAATTCCCCAGGAACTCTACATTTTAAAACAAAGTCATATTACTTTCTGCTCAAATAAAGTACTCATGTGGCAAAGTAGACATATCAACTAGGCCCATGGCTAGATGAAAGCCATCTATTATCATCATCGTCATGCTGGTTGTATAATTTCTTCTTTATTTAGGGCTGATTTTTCAGTCTCCAGATATTTTATAATACTAAATTATAATGGTAATTGGATAAACATAAAATATATATTATGATGTGTCTGTCAAAAGTTCAGCCAAGGAAATATATTCATAATTGAGTTGCTATGCTTAATTCTTAATGATGTGTCAAAAAGCTTACCTTCAATGATTAATACATAAGATTCTTAATCCAATCCATGTTTGCCACCTTGCCACCAACTTCTTTGTTAGGAAGTCAACAATATTGATATTTGGTAGTGTTCCATTCTTGTGTTTTCAGCACGTCTGTGAAAATATTATGAATATGTTTTGTAGTTATCTGTTATTTGGTTAGGTAGTGGATATTATAGTTTATTTCAGCATCTACTTATGTACAAAAATATCAATTAACAATTTTAGTTAGAATGTGAGACATAGTACGTAACTATTATTTTAACCACAATAAATAGTTAACCTCGCGTAAGATGCCTGTGTCTACGCAACAAAAGAATGATTGTCCGTATACGTAGACTCACCAATAATGTACCTACAGCTACAATAATCTAATGAGATACGAAGGTACTCTCACACACGTAATTCCTATTTATATTGGTTTACTTACTTGTAGTGATAATATCGACTTAGATACTTTTCGCTATGGAGCAAAACAGCCTAAGTCTTAGTCCATGTACTTAATTGTAGTCTGTGATCTTGGTGAAGCTAGTACAAAACGAAGGCGGTGTCTCGAACGAGAGAATTTTCCAATGTTCTTCCGACTTCCACAAGCCACAAGAATAATGTTCCAAAACTGCTTATTACAGGCCCATGTTTCTGTACGTGAATAGTAAATATAATTTTGTATGTTGAAAAATATAAAACAACTATTAATTTAAAACAAAAACTTTACCGAAATCAACAAAAATAAAATGTAAACAGATGCGTCGCCATGATTGATATCGTATTCTCCACAGAATTCAAAGAATATTCATTCCAGCCCAAATTATTGTCAAAGGTTTAACATGTGATGTCATATGCCTTTCCTTTTCTTTTCCCTACACTCTGATAAAGTTAGAGCAGCAAAGGTATACTTTAGACAGGCAGTAGTTTGCATTAAATCGTCAACGCATAACGCAATGAGGGCAGATCATTCAACTTTTACTCTCAGTGTTGCAATTTTTTTCCCCTAAGTCCACTATAGACTTGCGTCTAGATACATCGAAACGAATCAAAAATCCGATTTCAATCAGAAACGGAATCGTATCGATAATCCGAACTAGACAAACCGATTTCACAAAACCACGGAAGTGTGGTTTTGCCTAAGCAAGTTTTTGTTTATATTTGAATAGTTTTGATCGATGCACTTACAACCGAATAATATTACTAGAGACGATCGAAACTGCGAGCCGGAGCCTCTCCTGAAATCGGTTTTCTGTTACCGACATTCGGCCGCTGTTTTGGGAGTCCATTTGAAGATTTGAGTATGAAAATAAAACATAACTTATGTAATCATAGTATTTTTAGGGTTCCGTACCTCAAAAGGAAAAACGGAACCCTTACAGGATCACTTCGTTATCAGTCTGTCAAGACCCTTTTTCTCAGGAACGTACGGAGGTATCAAGTTGAAATTAATATCAAATACGTCTGTGGTCCCTTAGAGCTCTAAAAAATCAAGCTTCTAAGTCAACACAATAAAAAATTACGGCTATTTAAGCGACATATTTTGGTACTCGCAAATAAATCAAAAACTACCGGGTACTTCGTTGACCTAGACTCTTAAAATTTGGCACAAAGCCCGTCTCATTGCACAAGTAAAGGAAAATGACAGAAAATTGTAAATTTTCAGTTTTATCACATACAAAAAGAAAAAACCATTACAAACTTACATTTGCAGTTGGAGAATTGACCGTGACATATATCAATATAGGGGAGATGTTTTTCAACTACAAAGTTGTTTGTTTTTGGGATAAAAACTCCCAGGTTTAGTGGAAATCCCTCTAAGTTGACAACACTGCTTTTCTACGATTTTGTCATAGGCCACAGATAGCAAAGACGTGAAAAGAAAAACGTTTTATTACGTAGTTCAATTGTGGTAGAAAGTATTTTAAAAATTGGTTTTTCATTTTTCGGCAATCATTGTACATTTTTATTTATAAGCACTAGTAGATCATCAGTTGTAATTAAAACAAAATTACATTATAGCACAATAATTTGAATATTAACCATTCATAGATGCTGTAACTAAACATATAAATTTAACAATTATAGACAATTGTATTGAACATCCCTATACAATTTCAGTTGTATGGTAAAAAATGTACAGACGCCAGCACATCAAGCTACCCGAAACTGTCAAATTTTCCCAATCAACTTTGAACCTTATCCTTCAGCGATAAAGTTGAAAATCTATTAAATAAATTTGACAGATTGTAGTAGCTTGATGTGCTGGCGTCTGTACATCGCAATTCCAATTATGGCATGCGATTAAGATTGGACTTGCTTTCGATTCAGAATTGCAATCAAAAATAAAATATGTTACGCAATTAGGCTGCAGGTCTGAAAGCTGCTTCGTGCTTCTACATGAAACTTTCGCACATGCTTGTTCCATCCAATAATATATTTTCGATTTCTTATTTTCCCGCAATGACTCTTTTGCGCTGCTTCCGTTAAATAACTAACAATATTATAAGTTATCAATAATTATATGATGACAATTATTACAACAAACATTATCAGCACACAGACTAAGTTCCACCGGAAAACCAATATCTCTTAATTTACTTGTACAAAGTTCACTATACATTTTTATCTGTTGAGCGTCCCTCTCACCCCATCTCACTACACTGTATATATTTGACTTTACACGGTAATATTCCTAAATTACAATACATTTCCAGTGGAAAATGGTTCGACCAATACACATCATAACATACCTTAACATCAGTCACAGATTGCCAAGCTGCCTCCGTTGTCAGACAATGATCAAGCCAACGTTTACAGTTGACATGACTTTCACTTATAAAGGTCTGTGTGTCTGACACAACGTCCAACTTCATCACGTCCGCACAGAGCCAACTCTGCTCGTCACACACATTGGCTAATTCTGTAAAGAATAACTCCCCCCCTGGATGTGCGTTAAAGTCCCCGAGAATTATAGCGGATTCAATATCACAACTCTCAATTACTGCATGTATTTCACTTAACACTTCCGTGAATTCTAATAAGTTATCCGTACGGTCTGTTGGCATACGAGTATACACTGAAAACACTAACGAACTTCGATCACCCGCACATACCTTAACAGCTGTCAGTCTTACGCTGCTACACGGCACAACCGTAACGGAAGAGAACACACCCTTTCGCCACATCAGCGCCACCCCACCGTACGGACAACCACGCAGCGCGCCTATCGATGTATCAACCGCTGACTTACTGGTGTATTCGAAGTTATTATCAATACTTCCAATAAACGCAGTATCGTGAGGCAAAAGCCGCGTCTCCTGCAGACCAATAACGTGTGCAGTCTTACATAACTCCTTTATCCCCTCCACGGATCTTGTAACAGACTTGCAATTGAAACTAACCATTTTAATACTCTGATTATTTGTAGTATCCATTATTATTATACGATTTTTATATTAGCCTCAGTCCCAGCATCAGTCACCCCTATTATAGAGGAGCTCCGTAAATTCCAATCCTTGAAATGAATAAATCGACGGAAAGAAATATCTTCAGGCCACAGTTGCTCATCTAGAAACAACTTATGCCTAGGAACAAACACTTTAAAAGCCTTATAATCTCTTTGCCGCTTCATCTTAATCTCTGTCAACTGCACCAAGACGCTCGTCTTGGCTAAAATATAGTTAGCGACGTCCTTAACTGATGACTCATTATCCATGTTGTTTACAAACAGTGGTATTTTAATGTCTGCAGCTTTAAATCTACCCGATGAATCCTTTGCCATCCCTTGCGTTCCAATAAATCTATTTTTCAATCGCTTGGTCTGTACTATGGTCCACTTTTCATTCGTATAGATTTTAAAATCGCCTCCATTTTGCGTTACTTGTGAGTATGTACACTGTTCACTATGATTTATCGGCACTGCCCTCTCCGCTACACGCGCCGTTGAGGCCACCGAGTGCGCACACGCAGGGGTTTCAAATATCGTCACCTGTGACGAAACCGCGGTAGGGGCCTCCACGCACTTGTACTCGCCAGTCTCTTTCACTTTGCCCGACGTCATGTCTTGCGCGATAAGGACAGATGGCTCCCGATACTTGGCGTGCGACAAGGATAAGTTAAGAACCTCGTTGCCTTGACCGTGAACTACGATGCTTTCTTGCCACAAATTCATAATTCCAATTGGGCCACTATTAGATTCGAAATTTTCAAACCGTAACAAGTTACGCGTACCTCTTTTCATATTTACATTAACATATTTTTGATCACATACTACTACATACTTAATTTATTCACTTGTTCAACCGTCGCATAGTCCTCCATTATCACTTCAACTTAATCTTTTAGTATAATGATGTCTTTTAGCAATCTCGTAACATCAATATGGTCAAAAGTGACCGGCGGTAATTTTTTTAGTTCCCGCGCAACAAATATGGGAATACACTCCGCTGAAGTACACTTAATGAGGGATATGATATCTTCCAGGTCTCGTTGTACTTTTCCCTCAGCTTTCCCCTTTTCTTTTCAACTTCTTTTCCTTTGTCTGTACTGACTGGTAAACCAAGTCTTTTGCCACCACTATTTCGTCCGACAAAAACGCTGTTGCGCACAAACGAACTATGCTTTCTTCATTCATTACATCCACTTGGTTTTGTATAAACGCCAGAACTCTACTAATAACTATATTGTAGCTACAACATTTTACTATATTCGTCGACATTTTGCCACGAACGCGCGATTATACCTGCCCTTGGCCAATATAGCTAAGATTTTCCTATTGAGGGAAATTCTCTGTGGTGTGTGTACCGTACACACACCACAGAGAACGCAGTTTTGCATTATACACTGTCGTATCGTCGCGGTTCGCGGGTGCCGCACTATATGAAACACATACACGTGACCTTGGCCAGTTTATGGCATTGCTAAAATTCGAAAGTTAATTAGGGTGCGTTGTTGAACAGTGAACCAACCTTTTTTCTAAGTCATATAACTTGCCAGAAAACAAAGCTAAGAATTTCGTGTTGGTGTCATTGTTTAGGTAATTTTATAAGGTTTCTTAGTTTCAGGTTACAGAAAGCCAGAGGAATAAACTATGACCACAAAGGAGGTTTTAAAAAAAATATAAGTTTGGCTCACTGTGTACTATGGGTAGTTTACACTGAACCACCCGTATTTCAACAGTGAACCAGTAAAATTTTTGGCTCACTGTGTACTAAATGAAGTTTACTCTGAACCACCCGTATTTCAACAGTGAACCATAATTTCATCACCAGTAAAAAATGCTTATTTATGAAAAGAAACCACACAATTTTTGATAATCATCTTTTATTTTTGCAATACAAAATACAAATAAAAACAAATGTTACTTCTAACAAAAAAAAATATACTTCTTCTTCAATATATCTATTAGTCTTCAATTATTTGGTTCTCAGTAGCTACCTACTTTAACGCTAAAGTTATCATAAAACCTTTTTAGATAATTAACAATCAGCCTTTTCGTTAATAAACAGTCTTCATTAATTTCCCTATCAATTAAAGTAACGCGAAAAATTAAAGTAACATCAAAATATTTACGACAAATTCAATATTCAACCCATATTTAGTAAAGATAAGTTCACGTTGAAGGAGTATTTAATCAGACGTTTTGTACCTGACACACAAGGAGGAGGGAGAATCATTTTTATGTCACTCAGTTTCACATTTGCCATATCAGGTTCTAAAGGAAACCTAAACGTTTTATTATGACGGTCTTTTAGTTTTAGGTACGAAACGCAATATTCATAATCACTTTCTGTTTCCAGAATCTTCGCAATGTAATAAACAACCCGTTTTTTAGATTGCAGCAATACAAGGACATATTCGTCAATCATTGGCTTACGCTGTAAATCAGAAAAATCTTCATCTATAATTTCGTATCCTTGGTCATCTTCCTCATCCGATTCCAGGTCTGTTTCACTTTCAAGAATTATATTTTCTACTTCACTCGTGTCACTGTCTTCGTCTAATACAACTCTTCTTTTATTGTTCCTCTTATTTGGTGTTTTTCTACTTGTTGATGGAAGCATTTCATTTCCACAATCTTGTAGAACTTTTCTTTTATGCAGATCTTTTCTATTTAATGTAGCAGTACGTTCTTCAACTATTCTTTCCTTTTCTGGCGTGTCCGTTGCTATCATGCTTTTGCCTAGTTTTCGACCTTTCCGTTTGTTGGCACGAGGGCCTGCCTTTAGCAGGGGACGGAACATTAGTGGAGTGATGATATGCTCCGACTTTAGTTGGTGATTTTCATCCATGCATGATTCATCTGGTTTCTTTGACGGTGTCACGTTTTGGTAGTAGCTATGATGTTCTGATAGTACAGATGGACTTTCTCGGTCAGAGGTAACAACGGGATCACAACTTGAACGACATGTCTCTAGAGGAGTCAAATCCTGGAGCTGTTGATTATTGCTTCTATTCATGTCGAGAATTGCAGATATATATGCTTCAGCATCTGGCAATTGTTGTGACACCACAGGAACGGGGCGGTCTGTCACGCTACTTGGCATGAAGTCTTCATCGGAGAATATATCCTTATTATAGGGAAAAATTCCACATTTTGCGAAAGCTGCCGATATATTTAGTGGAGTCATAGATCTGGGATAAGCATGACCAATGAAACTTGCTATCTCGTAGATTGTAACTGGTTTCCCTGGGTTCTGTAGCATCCATGACTCAAGTGCGGAATAATAATAGGTCTTTAAAGGGCCCATCAAACCCACATCTAAGGGTTGCAGTTTGTGAGTAGTGTGAGGATGAAACGTAAGAACCACAACACCAGATTGTTTCGCTAAATCTATAGCCTCAATGGACAAATGTGACTCATGATTATCCATTATTAGCAGAGATGGATTTTCTGGTGAAAAAAAAAAAAATGGCGGAAAATGGAAATGGAATGGAAATGGTGGAAATGTTTCATTACCGCCACGAACAAGTCACTAGTCATCCAACCTGAAGGACTCGCGAGCCCTAAACTACCTGGAGGTGCACCGTGCATCATTAACTTTTTAAAGTTTTTCCGAGGAAATATTATAGCAGGAGGCAGGGCGTGGCCTGTAGCACTAACCATACAACATGTAGTAACAAGAGTGCCCTTTTCTCCACTTGTCACTTTACCCACTTTAGCTCCTGTTGGAGCTACAACTTTCTGAGGTTTCTGGACGGTGGTTGTGCCTGTTTCATCAAGGTTAAATATTCGAGTTCCATCTGCAAATCTAGACTCCCGTTTCAGCACCTCTTCCAAATTATTAAAAAATATTGCCACAGTTTCACGGTTAAATGAGGTAGCTCGTGCGAGACTTACAGCTTCTGGTTTCTTCACCGAAATATCAGGATGTCTTTTTTTGAAGAAACGAAACCATTCCAAACCTGCCAATTGATCTCTTTCCCATGAGCTTGGTATTTTAATGCCATTAGCCTTTGCCATTTCGTAGGCTACCTTCCTACATTCTTTGACGGTCAAACCATAGAACATTAGTGCACAGTCCTTGTAGTATTTTAATAATATTTGTTCATGTTCTTGAGTAAAAACTTTATTAATATCATACCTAGGTACAAGTGATATATTATCACCATGTTCACTTTTGTTTTTCACGTAACGGCGCAATGTTGGGTACGGAATTTTACAAGTTTTTGCCGCTGTTCTAATGGAGGTACCATTTTCTACCATTCGTAAAGCTGACATCATGTCGTCTGTTGTGTGTTTTCCTATTTTCCGTTCCTTATTTTTTGGTCTTGGCATCCTAAAACAACAAAAATATTATTGATTTTCAACATTACACTATCAACGAACACTGAACCAGGATCGTCAGGTACACAGTGAACCGGTTCACTGTGTACTATGCGGACCTGGTTCACTGTTCAATACACACACTATTCAACTTATAAAATATATGAAAAATTGGTTATGTACTGAATTGTCACAACGCAATATGCTCATAAAACGACAAAAACTAGAACAATTTTAACACCATACAGCTTTTGTGGTTATAATTAATAACAAAATATACAAAAATCGAGACACTTACGTGAGAATACTATGTTTTTTTGGCGGGAAACAAACAAGCCGCTGTCACACGTCACGTTCAAGCCGCGGCCGGGCGCTCACTACGGGAGAGGGGAAGGGTGTCCACCAGGCAAGTTTTAACACGATTGGTCAAATCGGCAACGTCACGGTTTTCCTAATATGGCGGTGGTTCAGTGTATCTGGTTGGTTCACTGTTCAACAACCGACCCTATATGTGCAGATAGCAGAAGGCGTTAAGCGTTGGTCTTGTATTCAAGATGGCTAAGGTTCTTATCTCGTAAATCACAGCGCTGTTTTTACAAATATTGTTATTTTTGTTTGCAATAATAATATTTTTTAAATATTGCTGCGTTTTTATAAATATTGTTATTGCAATAAAGGTTTTAGAATAAAAATGCGTGATATGTGATAATAAAATTAAAAAATATTCATTCGTTATATTTATTTTACTTTATTATAGTTAACAAACTGCTACAATTATTTATCATAACTTCAGCTGAATAAGATGTGAAATAGATGTCTAGAAACTTAAAAGCAGTTTGTATTATTGTGATATACTTATTTAAATATAAAATGTTTTAAATTTTAAAATGGATTTTTTTCACCATATATATAAAGCTTTGATCATGGTCGAAGAAATTAAGCAATAAATAAGAATATTAGACTACTTAAAATGTAAAAAAAACTACTGACAAAATAGGTGATTTTAAGGTTAAGTATAGGCAGTTTGTTTACTTACATTAATTATTTTAAATTTTATTTGGCTTTAGTAAAAATATTGGTTGGTATTGAGGTTATAGCTTAAGTATTCATTTTCTTTACGAAAAGAAGATTGAAACTAAACCTCAAATTTTAATCCTAAAATGATAATATTACTAAAATAATATTTTAAACATTTTCGGTCTATCTGCAAGAAATACGACAAACACCATATTGAAACGTGCCTAAAAAATTCGTTACCATAAATTCATATAATAACGAATATGTTGTTTACTAAGTTGGTACGGTCAATATTTTAAGGTCAAAAACGGTTTTCTAGCTGGTCTTCAGTGATGCAAGCCTTCAGAGTGCACAGCGAAAGGTTCATAATGACGTGTTTTTAATAATTCAGCAAAATATCTCGTTGGTATGAAACCATTTGTTTCATATTCATTCACCATTTGACGTCGCTGATACTCGATAATAAGCCCCTTCCTCATATCTCTTAACCCTCACAGTATTTCTCTAGAACAAAGAATAACATTGCATTTATTACACATAGTACCTAATTCTTTATTATTCACTAATCAAATTAAACCTCATAATGAATTTAAAACTTTAAAGGCATCTTCTGTCTCAACAATACCTGTGTTCTATCAACTATACCCTTGATTAAGATTTATGTTTAGTAAAATATGAAATATTTAAATTATAACACTCACACTTAATCCGGTTTCATTAAATATTTGTGTAAATAACATTCACTTTTACGCAGCGCAATGATATTCTCTGATCAGATGTGATCTCCCTTCAATATTTATATCTGTTGCTTTTTGAAAATAATAACCAAAACACTGCGCTAAATACTCGTCACCGACATTATCCAACAAAGTTCTATTACTTAAGTAAATACTCGTAACGAACTGCATCTACCCCACAGAAATCAAAATAATTTACTTAGTTTTCTGTGGTCTACCTGCTAAACTTTAATATTTATGTGAATAAGACGAATGAAACAAAAAAGAATGATTAAGTACTGAACTAGTCATTGGTTGCAGACAAAGTGAGTGTGTATCTGTGTACTGTGCATGTCTACAGTATTGTAACAACTTATAGAAGAAGGTCGTAAGTCAAACCGAAGCGTCAGTCTATTGCTTTGTGAGATTGCCAATGGACTTTTGGTCGATACAGGGGGCCGACCACAATCTTTTACGAAACAATCTTATTTCAGGAGAGTTTTGTTTCAAGCTTACAGTGACATTACTCATATTCGTACCATGACCTTTATCGTTCAAGAATGTTTTATTCTTGCTTAGTGTTGGGAAAAAACTCAAATGTTTCGTATGCATTCGCCATCAAACAATAAATTAATTACACATGTACCTACTAAAATCTATAGATACACGATTCATTCGGCAAGTTTACGTAAATGACATTACATTTTACTAACTTTACATAACACGAAAATGTTTTTTCTTATTATAAATTGCAAAACAATAATATTTCCGTCGAGTCCGAGGAACTTTTTTAAGATTGCTAAATTTGACATTAAAACAATCCTGCTAGTTGTCAAAAGTCACGTCGTGGTACGAATTGAATGAACTTTTAGAGGTGACGTCACCAAAATCGCTAAGAAAATACGATTTTTTTAACATTACAATAAGCTTATTTTATGGACGTCACGGTACGAAAAGTCAAAGTAAGATTATAATAATACTGCTATAAGAGCTGGTGGTAGGCCCCCTGTACAGTAAAAGTGGAAATGTTCGCTGCAGATGTTGACACTGGCACACGACTTATGACTTTTCGAATTCGTTTTGTATAACGTTTGTAAGTCTTCTACAAAAAAATGTGATTGTACAATCTAAAGTCATTAGTGACAAAACATTTCGTGACCTGTAACCAAAAAAAAATATGTATTTTGTACAGTAAAAATAGTTCGGTACCGATATCGTTTATCTGGGATGAGGGTGACCGCGTGACCTCGGAACAGCTCGCGATTGCGCTCCGACCGCACTGACCCTCTCCGAGCCAATACGTGTACACGTGCGCACCGCGGTTAAATAAAATTGTGAAAAAAATACGCAATAGGTCCTCATCGTTGAATCGTTAACAGCCTTCACTGGACCATTGTGTAATAGTACATAGGGGAGTAGCAGGCGGTGGAGCGGTGCGGTGCGATGGGAACGAAGCGGCGACAGCGCCTGGTCCAGCGCACGGGCGCGGACAGTGCGCCTGAGTGGGTGTCTCGCGTTGCAGATGCATGGGGCGGGCGGGCGACAGCAGTGCGACGAGTGGGCGGCGGCGCGCGCGGTAGAGTGCCGGCCACATGCGCCCGCGCTATGTGGCGCGTGCTGCTGGCCCTGGGGGCTGCGTGCGCCACCGCGCACGCCTCGCAAGACGTGGTCCGCACCTACAGCGACCCCATGACGGCGCCCAATTCGTTCTTCAATCATCTGGCCGTCGACCGCGATACCGGCCGGGTGTACGTCGGCGCCGTCAACAAAGTCTACCAACTCTCCCCCGACCTGAAAGTCGCACAGTCGATCATCACGGGCCCCGTTAACGACTCCGCCCTCTGCACCTTCGACTGCCCTTTTAATTATGTGAAAAAACTCACGGACAATGTGAATAAAGCTCTAGTGATTGACTACGCGACCAGCCGCCTGATAACATGTGGTTCGGTTCTGCAAGGGTTGTGTTCTGTACGAAACTTGACTAATATTTCTTACGATGTGCGCGAAGTGCGTGAGCCGGTGGTGGCGACCAATGCGACAGCTTCTACAGTGGCGTTCATCGGGCCAGGACCACCGAATCCTCCGATGACGCAAGTTATGTATGTAGGCGCCACTTTCACAGGCAACTTAGAAGTTCCTACTGTAAGCAGTCGCTCCCTTGAAGACGACCGTCTTTTTATGATAGCTAGAACGGCAATTACGACTGGCACGAAGATGTTTGTCAATTCGCTATCTCGCGAACGCTATCCTATTAATTATGTCTACGGTTTCAGTTCGGAAGGATTCAGTTACTTTTTGACGACCCAGCTCAGAGATGTAGGCTCTGACACATACTACAGCAAATTAGTCAGAGTTTGTCATGATGATGAGAATTATTATTCTTACACTGAAATCCCAATGTCATGTACTGGAGAAGGCGGTGGTAACTATGGATACAATCTGGTGCAAGCAGCGTTTGTTGGAAAAGCCGGATCCGTTCTAGCGGAGGAACTAGGAATAACTGCTCAACATGACGTGCTGTTCGCTGCATTCAGCCAGAGTGAATCAATCAATACTAACACACCTTCTGATCTATCTGCGCTATGTGTTTATTCGCTCAAAGCTATACGACGTAAATTCATGCAAAACATAAAGACTTGCTTCAGTGGCAACGGTACCAGAGGTCTAGATTTCATATCGCCGTCCCATGCATGTATTGGAACAAAAATACAACCAGTTACTAGCGAAGATTTCTGCGGGCTAGATGTGAATACGCCTCTGGGAGGCGAACAACCTGTAGAAGCGGTGCCAGTGGCAATATTTTCGAAGAGGCTAACAGCGGTTGCAGTGACGGCTACTGGCGACTACACTGTTGTGTTTGCCGGTACCGCTCAGGGGCACCTCAAGAAGATCATAGTCGAGAGCGCTACGTCCGCGGCTGAGTACGGAGACATCGTCGTAGACGAGGGCTCCGCTGTCAACAAAGACTTGCATTTCGATAATCAATTTATGCATTTATATGTGATGACTAAACGTAAAGTGTCTAAAGTGAAAGTTCAAGAGTGTAGCGTCTATAAATCATGCTTAACATGTCTCGGAGCCAAAGACCCGTATTGTGGATGGTGTTCTTTAGAAAATAAGTGCAGCTTACGATCGGACTGTCAAGACGCAGCTAAAAATCCACTGTATTGGATCTCGTACCGCAGCGGCTGTTGTCCAAATATTATTCAAGTAACACCAAATCAATTACAACGAACGACTGCTAGGACGTTAGATTTACTTATCGAAAACTTGGCAACTCATGGACAATTCTTATGTGCATTTACAGCCTTAGATCGTACTCTCATAACCAATGCTACTAGGAAGCCATATGGCGTTAATTGTACCACTCCGCGTACCGACACGTTGCCCTCAATTCCCACCGGCCAACATCATTTTACGGCGAAACTGTCGGTGCGCACCACCCAAGAACCTGATTTCGTTGCTACCAACTTCACATTTTTCGACTGCAATACGTACAGCTCGTGCACGCAATGCGTCAGCTCCTCCTTCCCATGTGACTGGTGTGTCGACGGACACCGATGTACGCATGATGTTGCTGAAAACTGCCGAAACGATATACTAGTCACTGGTGTCAGTAGAATTGGTCCCAGTTATCGCTCAGGGCCCAGCTTCTGTCCCTCTATAAATTTAATGTCTGACGGCACAAACGAGATTTTAGTTCCATTCGGTGTAAAGAAAGCTATAAAAGTTAAAGTTCATATAATAGGTCAATTTATCGTTCAGACAAGGTTCGTTTGTCAATTCAATATAGAGGGGCGTGTGACTCATGTCAACGCTCAACTTCTTGCTGACACGATTTACTGTGAAGCCGTTGAATTTACTTACACATCGCGTGCTCCAAATACTACCGCTTCCTTCGCTGTTATATGGGGAGGATCGAAACCTTTAGATAATCCGAATAATACTCATATTCTTATTTACCGTTGTAATGATATGGCAGATAACAAAGGTGTGTGCCTCGCACTCCCAAAGAAATTTGGATGTGGTTGGTGCCAAGGATCGGATCGATGCGAAGTGCAAGAACAGTGTGGTGTTCCCAGTGTATTGTTGAATCGTACCGAAACGGTTAGGGCAAGTTTTTCCACTGACCAACATAATTTTACGGCGAAACTGCCGGTGCGCACCACCCAAGGGCCTGATTTTGTTGCTACCAACTTCTCATTTTTCGACTGCGATACGTACAGCTCGTGCACGCAATGCGTCAGCTCCTCCTTCCCATGTGACTGGTGTGTCGACGGACACCGATGTACGCATGATGTTGCAGAAAACTGTCGAAACGATATACTAGTCACTGGTGTCAGTAGAATTGGTCCCAGTTATCGCTCTGGGCCCGGTTTCTGTCCCTCTATAAATTCAACGTCTGACGGCACAAACGAGATTTTAGTTCCATTCGGTGTTAAGAAAGCTATAAAAGTTAAAGTTCATATAATAGGTCAATTTATCGTTCAGACAAGGTTCGTTTGTCAATTCAATATAGAGGGGCGTGTGACTCATGTCAACGCTCAACTTCTTGCTGACACGATTTACTGTGAAGCCGTTGAATTTACTTACACATCGCGTGCTCCAAATATTACCGCTTCCTTCGCTGTTATATGGGGAGGATCGAAACCTTTAGATAATCCGAATAATACTCATATTCTTATTTACCGCTGTAATGATATGGCAGATAACAAAGGTGTGTGCCTCGCACTCCCAAAGAAATTTGGATGTGGTTGGTGCCAAGGATCGGATCGATGCGAAGTGCAAGAACAGTGTGGTGTTCCCAGTGTATTGTTGAATCGTACCGAAACGGTTAGGGCAAGTTTTTCCACTAGCCAACATAATTTTACGGCGAAACTGCCGGTGCGCACCACCCAAGGGCCTGATTTCGTTGCTACCAACTTCTCATTTTTCGACTGCAATACGTACAGCTCGTGCACGCAATGCGTCAGCTCCTCCTTCCCATGTGACTGGTGTGTCGACGGACACCGATGTACGCATGATACTGCTGAAAACTGCCGAAACGATATACTAGTCACTGGTGTCAGTAGAATTGGTCCCAGTTATCGCTCTGGGCCCGGTTTCTGTCCCTCTATAAATTCAAAGTCTGACAGCACAAACGAGATTTTAGTTCCATTCGGTGTTAAGAAAGCTATAAAAGTTAAAGTTCATATAATAGGTCAATTTATCGTTCAGACAAGGTTCGTTTGTCAATTCAATATAGAGGGGCGTGTGACTCATGTCAACGCTCAACTTCTTGCTGACACGATTTACTGTGAAGCCGTTGAATTTACTTACACATCGCGTGCTCCAAATACTACCGCTTCCTTCGCTGTTATATGGGGTGGATCGAAACCTTTAGATAATCCGAATAATACTCATATTCTTATTTACCGTTGTAATGATATGGCAGATAACAAAGGCGTGTGCCTCGCACTTCCCAAGAAATTTGGATGTGGTTGGTGCCAAGGATCGGATCGATGCGAAGTGCAAGAACAGTGTGGTGTTCCCAGTGTATTGTTGAATCGTACCGAAACGGTTAGGGCAAGTTTTTCCACTGGCCAACATAATTTTACGGCGACACTGCCGGTGCGCACCACCCGAGGGCCTGATTTCGTTGCTACCAACTTCTCATTTTTCGACTGCAATACGTACAGCTCGTGCACGCAATGCGTCAGCTCCTCCTTCCCATGTGACTGGTGTGTCGACGGACACCGATGTACGCATGATGTTGCTGAAAACTGCCGAAACGATATACTAGTCACTGGTGTCAGTAGAATTGGTCCCAGTTATCGCTCTGGGCCCGGTTTCTGTCCCTCTATAAATTCAAAGTCTGACAGCACAAACGAGATTTTAGTTCCATTCGGTGTTAAGAAAGTTATAAAAGTTAAAGTTCATATAATAGGTCAATTTATCGTTCAGACAAGGTTCGTTTGTCAATTCAATATAGAGGGGCGTGTGACTCATGTCAACGCTCAACTTCTTGCTGACACGATTTACTGTGAAGCCGTTGAATTTACTTACACATCGCGTGCTCCAAATACTACCGCTTCCTTCGCTGTTATATGGGGAGGATCGAAACCTTTAGATAATCCGAATAATACTCATATTCTTATTTACCGTTGTAATGATATGGCAGATAACAAAGGTGTGTGCCTCGCACTCCCAAAGAAATTTGGATGTGGTTGGTGCCAAGGATCGGATCGATGCGAAGTGCAAGAACAGTGTGGTGTTCCCAGTGTATTATTGAATCGTACCGAAACGGTTAGGGCAAGTTTTTCCACTGACCAACATAATTTTACGGCGAAACTGCCGGTGCGCACCACCCAAGGGCCTGATTTTGTTGCTACCAACTTCTCATTTTTCGACTGCGATACGTACAGCTCGTGCACGCAATGCGTCAGCTCCTCCTTCCCATGTGACTGGTGTGTCGACGGACACCGATGTACGCATGATGTTGCAGAAAACTGTCGAAACGATATACTAGTCACTGGTGTCAGTAGAATTGGTCCCAGTTATCGCTCTGGGCCCGGTTTCTGTCCCTCTATAAATTCAACGTCTGACGGCACAAACGAGATTTTAGTTCCATTCGGTGTTAAGAAAGCTATAAAAGTTAAAGTTCATATAATAGGTCAATTTATCGTTCAGACAAGGTTCGTTTGTCAATTCAATATAGCGGGGCGTGTGACTCATGTCAACGCTCAACTTCTTGCTGACACGATTTACTGTGAAGCCGTTGAATTTACTTACACATCGCGTGCTCCAAATACTACCGCTTCCTTCGCTGTTATATGGGGAGGATCGAAACCTTTAGATAATCCGAATAATACTCATATTCTTATTTACCGCTGTAATGATATGGCAGATAACAAAGGTATGTGCCGCGCACTCCCAAAGAAATTTGGATGTGGTTGGTGCCAAGGATCGGATCGATGCGAAGTGCAAGAACAGTGTGGTGTTCCCAGTATATGATTGAATCGTACCGAAACTCTCCCTAACCATGGGGTCTCAACTTGAACAAATTATAATTAGTCTTGAAAAAAAAATCATAGATAGGTAACAATTATGAAATTAACAATCAATAAAAAGCGATAAACGGCAGATTTTGTCTTAAGTTAGATTAGTAAAAATCAAAACTTCCTTGTTTAATGCTGATTTATCCATTAAATTTATTTGAAAATGACATGTGTATGTATTTTAATTTTATTTTATTTGAATGTTTGAGGATAATTTCATTGTGTGTGTGATTTTTATATAAATTATGTGTTTTAATTTAATGTATGTAATGTTTTTTTTGGACTTTGTCTGAAAATAAATGAAATTATTAATTATAAATCACGTATTTTCAACAAAAAAGATAAATGAAACCTTTTACTTGAATTCGAACCCAAAGAATGATAAAGTTAATTATTTTGTTTAGAGCTCTTTGCAATAGATGGCGTTTTACTCAATTTGTCATCACATCCTCTACCACAATCGTTATTATTTTTCGTTTAATAGGAAAATCAAACAACATATTTTTATAATCTAGTACCTACTTTAGAAATATAATTGAATGAAATCTATTAACATGTTTTTGGCAAGTATCTACCTACTTAGTTAGGTATATTTTTTTCATTTTACTAATACCTTTCTAACTAAAACTTTCTATAAAATGGATTGCACGAAACGTTTTAAAAGTAGATACCTAGGTAGCTAATAGTGCCGATTCACTCACAAATGCCTCCAAAATAGACAAAAAAGCGGCCAAGTGCGAGTCGTATTCGCCCATGAAGGGTTTCGTAGCAGCAAGTAACATTGAATGAAAAATAAATTGCGGTTTACGATTTATGACGTATTAAAAAAAACTACTTGCTAGATCTCGTTCAAACCAATTTTCGGTGGAAGTTTACATGGTAATGTACATCATATATTTTTTTTAGTTTTATCATTCTCTTATTTTAGAAGTTACAGGGGGGGGACACACATTTTACCACTTTGGAAGTGTCTCTCGCGCAAACTATTCAGTTTAGAAAAAAATGATATTAGAAACCTCAATATCATTTTTGAAGACCTATTCATAGATACCCCACACGTATTGGATAGATGAAATTTTTTTTTTTGAGTTTCAGTTCTAAGTATGGGGAACTCCAAAATTATTTGTTTTTTTTCTATTTTTGTGTGAAAATCTTAATGCGGTTCATAGAATACATCTACTTACCAAGTTTCAACAGCATAGTTCTTATAGTTTCGGAAAAAAGTGGCTGTGACATACGGACGGACAGACAGACAGACAGACAGACAGACATGACGAATCTATAAGGGTTCCGTTTTTTGCCATTTGGCAACGGAACCCTAAAAATCACCAAAATTTTGTTTATTGCTGTTAAATGACGATTTCTCATTCTAAAATAGACTACTCGTAACATGACTATAAATGTATGATGACTTTCCTCTGTCAATTTGTATTTTTTTTTTTTTTTTTTTCTTTTCTATAACTTATTGACATTATAAGTATTTATTATTATTATTGATTTTATTACATTTCGTTAAATATTTTCAAAACTTACCTGACATAATCTATTGCATTTGATATAAAAATAAAAAATAAAAAATAAAAAATTGACATTGAGACTATTGATAATACTGAATTATAATAATTTAATTTACTTGGCAAAAGCCTCCCATACATGTATATTTGTACGCCAAATGGCAAAACATAGAGAACCTATAATTTAATCATTGTAACATCTTGCACACTGTTGTCACCTATGTTTACAAATAAAGAATATTGATTGATTGATTGATTGATTGAACTTAACTATATTTTAGTTTGACAGCACTGAGTTATGAATTTAGTAAAAATTGCAATTTTGCTATTCTGAATTTGACGTTTTTCACCTAGAATTTTGATTGTCTAACTAAATTCGACTATTTTTAATCGCGATTAAAAAGGCGTAGAATAATATTAGTTGTCATGAACACATCTCGACTTCAGGTGCAAAAACAGTACTGGTGCCGATTCCCTTGTTCACAAACTAAACTAAATTTAAGTTCAGTGCATCTTTTTCTTTCTGTTTCATTAAGAAAAGGACAGAAGATAAATTTTAGTTTAGTCCTGACAAATTAATCTCAACATATTGGTAATAATTTTTCATATTTTCCATACAAAAAGTGAAAAATTCCACATAAAACACGTCGAGGCTGCCCTGCATGCGCACGTACGGCTCTAAAAAAATTCACGGGGTAGGGCAAACAAGTGCCACTTGGAGTCGCGATTGGTAAATTCCAATTTGGTTGTGTCAAAGTTATTTTTTAAATTAGAATTTTTTTTTGCAGAATAGTTTAAGATTCTCATGGCCAAATGTTAGGAATTTTTGTGTTAGTTTAGTTCGCTGTAGAGAATTGGCACCATTACGCTTTTAAGTGCTAATTTTTATAACAGTCAAGTGTCCCTTCCAGCTAAATGGTTGGTTTATGTGAAAAAAAAAACACAGTAGTAGTATGTATAAAGAACTTAAAACGAAAACTATCACAGCTAAGTAGGCTCTATAAGTTAACGAGTAATAATTAACCAACTTAAAGGAGAAACCCAAACTCCATAGAAACTTGGGCCTGGCGTTACATGGCAAATTTGGCTATAAATTAGAGCATTTAGGAAGGATTCATGACTCCAATTTTCACGTCTCCCAGCACTGGCCAAATTGGTCAAATCAGACAATGTTTACATTTAAGGTTATTACCCGACTGCCCCAGAAGGAAGGTAACGTTTTCCGATTTTTTTTTTTGGTAGGGCATCTCGTAGTTGAACTCTGAGATCATGTCAAAGTCAAAGTCAACCTCCAGCCAAGGGTTATTCAATTATGCTAATTAAAACTAGGTGAACGCTCGCTAAGGGCACCCCCTGTGGGGTACGAACCTCGGCTTAGGGCGTCAACCGGAGGGAGGACAGCAAGGATGGGACGGGCTGGAATGTTTTTCGAGATTAAGTATGTATGTATGTCTGTTAACGCCATCTACGGATGCGGAGTACAACACAACCATCTAGCGTCGAGTAGGCGGAGGCACGGCGGTATGAGAAAGAACGAGAGTGGCGCACGGGGACCGCTCATTGGTCATCGCCGAAGAACGTTCGAGAACATTCCCTTCCTTCATTTTGGTTCGTTCAACAGTTCGACACAAGAAAAGATGGTAGTCGGTTCACCATCACAATTTTATTCTCTTATCAAAAAACACATGTAATTCTTATTGTAATAAACACCTAAAACCCTAACAAATAAAAGGAGATTCATTGAAGAAGTCTGACCCTAAAAATCCCACAAACAATGTCTATTTCTTTGGTACAGACGCCAGCACATCAAGCTACTACAATCTGTCAAATTTATTTAATAGATTTTCAACTTTATCGCTGATGTCTAAGGTTCAAAGTTGATTGGGAAAATTTGACAGTTTCGGGTAGCTTGACGTGCTGGCGTCTGTACGCTCTGTGGCCTAAACGGTTCGATGGATTTTAACATATGAGGTGTCGTTTGATTCGTCTCAATTGTGGGAGTGTCATATACCATTTATATAGGTATTGTATTTGCAAATACAAAAAAAGGGAGGGGTAGGTTTCAAAAATTTGAAAAACTCGTTTTTCACTTTTCAGTGTGTTTTTGCAGTCGGGTGTGGACGGTCCATCTTGTTTCTCGGTTCCAATTAAGAATATTAGGGTATTAAAAATATGCAAGAGCGATGAGTGCTACTGTGCAATGTGCTTTCAGTGTTTCGGGTAAAACTGACGAATACAAAATAGTGGATGACTTAAAGCTTCTGGTTTTGCTATTATATAAATAAAATCTACCTTAATTTTAGTAATTTTCATGGAAAAAATACGGTAACAAACTTGACGTGTCAGGTTGCTCACAATTTAATTTCTATACTTAATTTAATTTCCATAATTTAATAAATTAAAGATATAATATTTGAATTATGCTTTAAAATAGTTTATCACAATCTCTTGAAGAAATAACATAGTAAACCTGCAGTCAATTCTAAGGATAAAATGCAATTATTGTATTTTCAATATAACTGCACCGTCCAGGGACAAGTCAAAATGCTATCTCCCTATCACTCAATTAATATTTAATTTAAATAATCGAGTACTTGGGGCGTTAAGTTATTAATGAAAAAATAACTAGATGTTTACTAAAACTAACGTTAATCGTTGTTTGTTGATACTGGTAGTATTAAAAAAAAAACGACTATCTTTTCGAGGGACAGGACTAAACACACACCTATGTATTTTTGTGAAAATGCCCTTGTGGATTCTCAACGCAAGAGTTGCAAACCCAGGGCACGGTAAAATAAGCGCTGCGTTAAATAAGCGCCCTTGCGAATGAGGGCTATGAAAATTAATTTGAAGAATAAAATGGATAAAAATAAATAAAACAAGTGAATATTTTGTGCCGTTTATTCAATTGTTAACAGTTATTATATAAGATTTTACGTCAGTCATCTTTATTTGATTCAGATAAAAACCACATTTCGTCAGTTTTTATTTCTAGTTTTGATTTCGTACCGGTACATCAAATTCATTCATTGTAGTTTATGGATACATGTATGAATTAAGTCGATTCGAATCGTCCAAACGAACTTGAAAATACGAATCGACTTATATCAAACATTACAATTTAAGAATTAAATTAGTAGGTAGATATTACATTTAACTATAGTTTAAGTTTCGTTCATTTCATGTGATTTTACATTTAAACTTCAATTACGCTTAATATTACCTACTTTTTTGGAATACCATTCCTATTGATGTGACACAAATAAGATAAGTTTGAACATAAAACCACAGGAAAAATAACCCTTTGGATACCTAGTGCTATAACTGAGCTAAGTACACAAAAAGATGACTTATTCAACGAAGTAACGCATTCTAAACTAAAAATCACATGATTAAAATTAATATAACATTTTAGTGATACATTACAAAATAATTTATGATAAACATGAACAAAAAAGAAATGGAATGTATGAGGATCAGGTGTTGCTTATTGTGATGCCTTTAACGTTAAAATTGATCTTTGATAAATATATTATTAATTACATAATATAATTATTATTATACTGTGAGATATAATCTCGAACACTCACTCAATCAAGAGTAGCACTAGCCACTAATAAAATAGAGAAAATTAAAATAAATTCGCTATTTGATTTAATAATAACCGTAAAGCATTTTATTATAGAAAATCAACAATATATATTTGTGAAACAATAACGTTTTCCTAATAAATTAAACTCGGTTTAATATTTGCGTGAACAGTGTAAATCAAAATGGGACGTAAATTTTCATAAAAGGTGTTGTTACATGCACTTGTATGCAGCAATATAATTAATATCATAATGTCCCAATTAATACTACTATCAGAGTCTAGAATTCATCTTTAACATAATCGTTACACATTTCTTTCGAAGAAAACAGTGTAACTTGAAATCTAATCCTATTACAATAAATATTTTAAAAGAAACACTTCTTATATTTATTAAATATGATTTTAGCCAACAAATTTCTATATTTTGCACGCAATATTACATTAATATAACATAATGTACTATATGAATCAACTTGAAAATCTTAAATTTCGCATAAAGATAATATTTTTTTTTTTAAATAGCAACGTAATTTGATCTATAAAATGTATTTTCAGTAAATAATTGTAATATTTCAACTGACAACATTAAACATTCTTAACAAAACATAGTGCTACTCGCCATTTGCGTCATTTCGCATCGTCTCGTCGTTACAATAAATAACTATTTAAATTCAATATTGTATGATTAATTTACCTACATTCATTTTCACTATCGATTGATTATCTTACATTAGGAAGAAAAAAAAACACGATTAAATAAACAACAAAATTGTAAAATGATGAGACAAACTTATAAGTTCTAAATAATATTAATAACAAAATGTTTATAAAACCAAACTTGTTAATTATTTTACCTATATGTTATTATTTAATTGTTTGCCAGAAGTGGTTGCAAATTTATAAAAAAAACGCAAATATAATATCGAACAACAAATCTATTACTATTTAATTTATGGAATATCAAGTATAAAAGTACTGAATTTAAAGTACCATTTAGCTTTTTTTATTTCTTCCACTTTCACCATAATATTATTTCGACTTGTTTTTAGTCGTTATTTTTATCAACTTACTTTCATTCATTCACTCATTTGTTATTATTTTTTCTTTATTTATTTGATGCTACATTTCATTATTCTGAGCATTTATTGAGCAATCATGCACATTATACTTGTAATTCCATAAATTTACAAAAACAAATGTATGAAGAATATCCGTCAAAAATAATAATCAACCCTTATAACAAACCCTACTTAGCCTAATTATATTTAAAAGTAAAAATAGTGAAACAGTGAGAGTTATATAGTAAAATTCGACTACTCGTTTATTATATTTATATACAGGAATGTATTAGTGCAGGCGTGAAAAGAAACCAAAACGAAGTATTTTGATGTGGCGGTTGGTGTGTGTTGCCAGTCGCTTTAAAAAACTACCATTGGAATAAATTCATAATTTAAATTATGAATTGGTGTTTTTTCATTGACCTCGCCTTATCAAACGTGAAGAATCGAGAAAATTACTGGTGACAAGCTTTAATGAAAACTATTTATAGATGGCGCCACGGACGACTTGAGCGAACGGTTCCATACGTTAGCCTCATGGTATGAAAACAATGAGGTTCCCACACCTGAGCCCTGAGGCTTGTTTACGGAACCGTTTCATTTAAAACAAATCGTTCAACAACCCATCTTTAACTCCCTCAAGAACAGTGAAAGCAAAAGATAGTCACTAATGCTTTCATTTTTCCACAACTCCCTTTGAGCCAATTGGTAACTTCTTTTAAGCAACAAACCTCTAAAACAATGCGAAATCATAAAAAATAACAATGAGTAATAAAAATAAGTATATAACTCTTCAATCCTTTCATAATTTTCATAAAACATTAGTTTTCCATGGCACCATATCAAATCAAACACTTATAATTAGAACAATAATAATTGCAAAGAACCCTTACAATAAAAGCCATAAGTACGGATATTTTTTTAAGTATTCTAAATTAACAAAAAAAAAAAAACTGATCATGATTCTTGCAACCCTGTGAATTCTAATCCTGTGATATAGTCAATAGACCGGTTTCCAACTAAGGAATATAAGGGCATTGTGTCAGATAATTTCTGAATCTAAAAATAGCAGACTCCTATAAAAAAAATTAGGATCTTCTAATCTTCTACCCCACTTTGCAAATTAACAATAATTCAAGTAACAGTATCTGGTCACCCTAATTTTTTTAAATATAGCAACAACAGGAGTTATACAGGGTCTATTTTGTACTTCATATGGCGACAGCATTTTAGGAATTGCATATTATTTACAATCCAGATTTAATAGTGACGGTTTTAGTAGTGCTAATTATATTAGTTTTAAGGCTCCTGCAAGCAGGCGCGACGCAACTCTAATAGAACAATATTTCTATGAAAACGTCTTGGAAATTATCCTAACAGAATCGCGTTGCACCGACGCATCGCGCCTGTTTGCGGAAGCCCTAAGTCGAATTTTACAATTTATTAAAGAGGTTGCCATATTTTTAGATTATGTATAAAACTATCACACAGTGCAATAAAATCGACTTCTTTAGTTGGAAAACGACAAGATTTTACAATAGTTTACTAAAGGTAGAATAGATCTTAAGTTTAAATGTTGAAGTAAACATTTTGAGCTACGGTACATTTCTAGAGAATTAGTTTTTTTTGTTAAGTATAAATTATGTACTAATGTATAATTATGTACATTGTTCCAAAAATCGTGTAGTGTCGAGTGCAGGTGTATTCGAAAATTCTATTATTTTTTTTGTAATTTTCGGTTGTAGTACATTTGGCACGTAATCGTGAAGTTGAGCTAAGATGCACCAAATTAACAATGCAAGCGCAATTTTAGACTTTGTGTTACTCGTTATAAAGTACTGTTTAGAATATTTAGAGTAATAATTAAACAATTAGATTTATCACAATAATAATCAAAATTATTACTTGTTAAGTAAATAATATTAATTAAGGTCTTTAATTAAAATTTTAGATAATATCATTGCCTTACAAAAATAAGAAGCGCAGAGTTATAAACTCTTTTGTGACGTAACTTAAAACTTACTTTGTAAGTGAAGATTGTAGTGATCTAAATTACTCTATTTAAAACTGGCAACATTACAATCTGTCATTTTATGGAAGGGATATGATCCCCACAATCATCAAAAGAGCTGGCTTATAAGAAAATCAAGTTTTTGACATAATTGCTAACGTTCACGTGTTCTTCATTTGAAATTACCATTCTCATACGTTCTTAAAGAATTGTAACGTTGTAATTTAGAGTAATTGCGATCAATTGCACAGCAGAAACAACCAGAGATGTTGCTATAATTCTTAATTAATTATGAATTTTACAGCTCTAATCAAAATGGGATAGCAAAGTATACATAACTGTGTCATATACTTATCAAACGTGAAATTAAAGTACTTATAATGCTATTGTTATGATATATTTAAGCACCCAATACACATGCTTGTTACTAGCACAAAAGCATGCAAGCTTGCATGCCATCACATTCAACAATCAGAAGTTGTTAAGCTACGGTTTCCATAGAAGAGCGGGTGTCGCCACTAGCGGTCACAGTGACAGCTGTCATGAAAATTATGACAGCGGCAAAGATTTAAATCGTTAGATTCTCCCTACCGCGTCAAAAGATAGTCACGTTTGTTTCGTTTTGACATACAATGACGCAGTGACTTGACTTGATTGTCATGGAAACGCTATTTAATAATGTGTGAGCTCACTTTTCTCAATATATACACTTTTTCACGTGACTAAGTACGGTGAGAGCAAATCTAGCGATTTAAATTTGGGTTTGACTACGGTGTCAAAATGCTCTCTAGGAAAACACACCAACTTACATAAATAAATCATTTTTCAGTGACGTCATTCACCGGTAAATTACAGACGCTATGTGGCGGCTACTGCTCCTCTAGAAATTGGTGTACAAGTTACTAGCATTCCTTTGTGCAACTTATAAGCATATGTATTTGCCGCTTTATATACTAAACAGAGTTGTACGTCACTAAAGTATCTTAAATCTTCTTAAAAGGTATCGTACAGACCTTGTAGTGTCCTGTGATGTTTTGGTGTCATTGTTGTAAACTTTGGTCTTTGGTTTTAATACTTTATTCATAATCGGTGTAAGATAAAGGAACATGGACTGTAAAGTCCTGTATTACTAAGTGCACTCAAGAATCGACCTTAATATCTTACACTATAGATGTGTCTTTTCAAAACTTGATATACGGTAAGTACTAAGTTAAGAAATTGGAACAGAACATGCTTGGTTCAAAAACTTCCATAAAAATTGCCTTTCGGAAGGCCAATGGTGAGTCCATAATAGAAGCAAATTAGTAAGAAAAATAACCTGAAACTGATCAAAAGTCCATTATTCCTTAGTGTATCTTACAGAGATTCGTCATCAGATTGTCAGTAGACCCAGGAAACGGGCACCCATTGGGGCGTGGAGCGAAGGCGTACTAGGGCCGACTCTAGTTGATTGAGTGTGTCGTCAATGTCGTTGTTGACAATTGTTAAGTCGAAGTAGTGGCCGTATGTGCGGCGGAGTTGTTCCGATTCACGGACTAAGACTTCTAGGGAGCCGTCGTACTGGAAAGGAAAAATATTATTGAGTTGATATGATAATTAAATTGATATGATTGTGCAAAATAATGTTCACTAGACTGGTCTGTGTAAATAACTGTATTGAGCCGCCCTGCACAAAGTCAGAGCAAATTCTTGTAGAAAACTCGATCTCACTCAGCCAGACTAGCTCAGAGCGGCCATTCAGTTTTGCATTGTATTTGCGCAGTTTGTATTGCTGTTTTATACTACTCACATCAGCAACATTATTGAGCGGCGGCGCGGCTATGAACACGACGTAGGGCGCGAACTCAGCCGTGCGCAGTATCTTCAGAGCTTGCGGTTCCACGTCTAGTATAGCGATGCTTCGGTCTGAATGGATGCGTCGAATTGTTTCCAGTTTCGTGCCGTACATTGCGTCTTCGTGGGTACCTGGGGAATAAAGGAACAATTTTATGGGGTGTTGGAACATTATCGGTTAAAAATGAGTTCATACATCACTTTTTAAAGGTTCTCTTAGAACTGAGTATGAATTGACAGCATTTCTGAGGATGAGATCACTATTATCAAATGCTCGGAAACGTTAGCTCGATAGTGTTTACTTGAAATCGATAAATAATGAGCCCAACAGTTTCCTGCTTGGATGCTACAAAATTTCGAAGTATCATTTCTCGAACGACCATCAAATCGAATTTTCAGAACAGAAACATAATAGTTCATTATGTCATCGACAAAGGTGCCGATTCCCTTGTTCACAAACTAAACTAAATTTAAGTTCAGTGCATCTTTTTACCCGACTACGGCAAAGCCAAAAGGAAGGGTTATGATTTTAGCAGTCTATGTATGTATGTTTGTATGTATGTATGTATGTATGTTTGTTTTTACGTGTGTTCCACCGTAGCGCCTAAACTACTAAACCGATTTTGATGAATGAGGTATCAATAGATTCGTAATAATGGTCCGGGTGACATAGGCTATATAATTTTTCCCTAAATTTAATTTGGTGGACTTTATACGTAAATTTCTAACCTCGAAAAAAATTAAAATGGGATGATCATGACATGTTTGGTATCAAAAGAAAGGTCTTGACGAGCACATTACAAATATGTATATAATATTATATTTTCAAAGTAAACAAATATGTTTAAATCGTTAAAAACAAGCAAAAGTGAGACTGCGCTACTTAGTATCGCAAGATGTTACCAACGTGCAGTTAATCAAATCTTAATAAGTAGTATCGATTTGTAATTCCACTCTTATGAAGAAAAACAAGTACAACGAAATATTTATATTTTGGATTTCTTCGAAGCTCGATATCGATATATGGTGTTGGCGTCGAAATAAATCGCTCTATGGTTTCGTCCAAAGCACTATGCACTGCTATTGGAATTTAAAATAGGTTAATTACTGAACTATTGTATTACTCTACTCTTATTTACGTTTATCAAGTGTAAAAACGGAAAAGTATAAAATAAATAAAAATAATTTTTAAAAAACTGTAACCCGACTACGGGAAAATAAAAATGTTTCGTACTTTTTAGATCATTTTTATTTTCCCGTAGTCGGGTTACAGTTTTTTAAACTTTATTTTTTTATTCTTTCTATTTCATTAAGAAAAGGACAGAAGATAAATTTTAGTTTAGTCCTGTTAAATTAGCGCCTGTCACTACTTTATACAAGTTTAGACGTGATTAAAAACTTGCCTATTAATATTACGGCAATCTACGTCAAGCGCTGATTAATTTGACAGGACTAAACTAAAATTTATCATCTGTCTTTTTCTTAATGAAATAGAAAGAAAAAGATGTACTGAACTTAAATTTAGTTTAGTTTGTGAACAAGAGAATCGGCATCAATGTGTATTCTACCTAACCTTGTGACCTCTGAGTTTGTTTCGGCCTTTCTTCTCAGAGTAGTCAGATAGGAAACGCCGACCTCATCTAGTTTTTTAACCGACTTCCAAAAAGGAGGAGGTTATATGTTCGTCGCGTATGTTTGTTTTTTTTAATTTTTTTTTATGTATGTCCACCGATTTCTCCGTCAATTGTGGACCGATTTTGAAAATTATTTTTTTGTTTGAAAGGGTGTGCTCTCGAATTGGTCCCATATAAATTTTATTAACTTTGCTTTGATAGTTTTTGAGTTAGCTACAAAATACGTATTTATTTCCCACTTGCTATGTAGATGATATGATAAGTTTCTGTCACTGGTAGCAGGTAGTGGTATTCGAATGTGTGTGGGGTAGGTACCACAACTAAAAAGTGAAAAATAAAAACTTTTTACAAAAAAAAACAACCGACCTCCAAAAAAAAAACACTACAAAGTGAAAAATAACTTTAATTTCGGAAGTCGGTGGCAAAAAACGAAAATACAAAACACAAGACACCGACAATAAAGAAATTATTGTCCGAAATTAAAGTTATTTTTCACTTTGTAGTGTTTTTTTTAGAGGTCAGTTGTTTTTTTTTTTAAATATGATTGACGTGTAAAAGTGTTTGTACAAACCTACTTACAGAAATAAAATCATTTATCTTTTAACAATGTCGGTAATTCTAACTTCTTTACTGAACATATATTAATGGGTATTATTAACCATACCGAGAACATTTCACATTCATGATTGTATTTCTACCAGTTTTCTTACTTGTCGTTTCATTATACAGTGTGATTCTTCATAATGTGCACATATCGAAATGAGGGAATCTATGCTTAATTTTAACGACAGAAAAAATATTTAAAAAACATTTAGGTAGATTTTTTAAATATTTTTTATGGAATTATAAAAAAATTGTAACAAAACTGTGTAACTTTTAAACTAACTCATCTATCGCGATGAAACAAAGTCCATAATGATTGGAAGTAATTAGGCGTCCACATAAAATGATAATTCAACAAAAAAAACTACCCTTAATTGAAAATAAACATGTTTTTTTAGCAAAAATCTGTTCTTTTTTCACCAATTTTTACAATAATTGTAAAATTTATAAATAAGACTAGCGACCCGCCCCGGCTTCGCACGGGTATAAACCGGGTTATTATACATATAAACCTTCTTCTTCAATCACTCTATCTATTAAAAAAAACCGCATCAAAATCCGTTGCGTAGTTTTAAAGATTTAAGCATACATAGGGATATAGGGACAGAGAAAGCGACTTTGTTTTATACTATGTAGTGATGCCAAAGAGAATAAAAAATATTAAAAAAAAAAAAAACCGTCGATATTATTAAGCATAGACACACTAGAATACACTCCGCTGAAGTACACTTAATGAGCGATATGATATCTTCATGCAGGCCTAACATGACACACGCGACATATATCCACTCTCGCACGACAAATTTTTGTCTATTTCTGTAGTTTTAT
This sequence comes from Agrochola lychnidis, assembly GCA_963680765.1. Lineage (NCBI taxonomy): Eukaryota > Metazoa > Arthropoda > Insecta > Lepidoptera > Noctuidae > Agrochola > Agrochola lychnidis. Next base: position 7,296,918 of record OY796847.1, read on the forward strand.
CGTTTTCTGACAGCTATGCCATACAAAATACTCGACTCGTTCTGTCAAACTTCATGTTTTGTCGACAAACCCTAACATGACACGTTATTTATCTCGATTTTTGACAGTTCAACACGATATAATCAGTCATATTGTCGTATTTAGTCGTCGTCGATTTTGACGACGATAGAGAGTAGACAAAAAGACAAAATTATGATACATAAAAAAACTCGAAAAAAAGGTGGCAGATTCATAGTCGTACTTATTGTACACAATTTTATTTTATTTTTTATGGTGATTAAATAAATAAATTAACGAAATCTCTGTTACAATAATAAACTTCGATTTGTCAAATTGCGATCGTCGGCCCATTTGTCATTTGTGGTGATTATCTAATGAGTATAGGTACCACTAATTTAATTTCTGTCATTTTGTATTTTAATTTCAGCATGCCAAAGGAATCATTTATTTTTTATCAAAAAGTCGGTTAAATAGAAAACTAATAAAGAAATAATAAAAAACTAATTATAAATAAATAAATAATAAAAAACTAATCATAAATAATTAAATAGACCTCTTTGTAATAGATGGCGTTTTACTCAATTTGTCATCACATACTGTACCACAATCGTTATTATTTTACATTTAGTAGGAAAATCAAACAACATATTTTTATAATCAAGTGCCTACTTTACACAGAAATATAAGAAATGAAAGAAATCTATTAACATGTTTTTGGCAAGTACCTACCTACTTAATTCAATTTTTTCATTTTACCTTTCTAAAACTTTCTATAAAAAGGATTGCACGAAACGTTTTAAAAGTAGATAGGTAGCTAATGGTGCCGATTCTCTCAGAAATGCCTCCAAAATAGACAAAAAATCACCAAAATGTAGTTTATTCCTGTCAAACGACGATTTCCCATTCTGAAATAGACTAAAGTGACACAACATAACTATATTTTAGTTTGACAGCACTGAGTTATGAATTTAGTAAAAATAGCAACTTTGCTGTTCTGAATTTGACGTTTTTCACCTCAAATTTTGATTGTCCAACTAAATTTGACTATTTTTAATCGCGATTAAAAAGGTGTGGAATAAATTTAGTTGTCATGAACTAAAACTCACACCAACACCTTGACTTCAGGTGCAAAAACAGTACGGTATCTTTTTCTTTTTTTTCCCTTATATCTCGAAAATGGTATGACCTATCGCAAAAATAATGAAAATTTCGACCCCCTTAATAAAACCCATAAACCCATTAAACTCAACATATTGGTAATAATTTTTCATATTTTCCATACAAAAAGTGAAAAATTCCACATAAAACACGTCGAGGCTGCCCTGCATGCGCACGTACGGCTCTAAAAAAAAAAATCACAAGGTAGGGCAAACAAGTGCCACGTGGAGTCGCAATTGTTAAATTCCATTTTGGTTGTGTCAAAGTTATTTTTTAATTTAGAGATTTTTTTGCAGAATAGTTTCAGATTCTCATAGCCAAAAGTAAGGAATTTTTGTGATAGTTTAGTTCGCTGTACAAGAGAATTGGCACCATTTAGCGTTAAAGTGCTAATTTTTATTAGAGTCAAGTGTCCCTCTCCTCCTGTCAGCTAAATGGTTGGTTTATGTGAAAAAAAAAATCACAGTAGTAGTATTTATAACGAACTTAAAAGGAAAACTATCACAGCTAAGTAGGCTCTATCAGTTAACGAGTAATAATTAACCAACTTAAATTTGCTGTTGCAAGGTCCAACACGCACTTGGCCGGTTTTGATTTGATATTTTTAAAAACATTAAGCCGACGTACGCACGGACGTAATTAAATCGCGGCGGGATTTTATCGCGCACTGGATGTTCAACTCTCGGTGTTAAGCCGAGCGTTGAGAATCCAGTGCGCTTGGACGTATTCTTGTCCCCAGCGCGTTGAAAAACACTTAGATTTTCAACTCTCGGCGCTAAGCAGAGCGTTGAAAATCATGTGCACGAAAAAAAATCGTCGCGATCTTATAACGTTCGTGTGTACGTGGGCTTACTGTCAAAATGAGATCGGACGAAGAACGCGTGATTTCAGATATAAGGTTATAGCAATAGTAGATTTGGTAACGAGGAGAAGAAAATCTAGATTTAAGCATTGAAATACAAAAAAACACAAAGAGGCATTTGCGACATGACCTTTGTTTTGTCCATGTTCATTTTAAGACCCACTCTTTCGGAGGCTCTACTGAGGTCATCGAGCATTGTACTTAGATCCTCCATGGTCTCAGCCATGATAACTATGTCGTCGGCAAACCGAAGGTTAGTGATATACTCGCCATTGATGTTGATGCCTAGCCCTTTCCAATCCAGAACCTTGAAGACATCCTCCAGTGCAGCAGTGAACAGTTTCGGAGAGAGAACGTGTTCCTGTCTCACACCTCTCTGCAGAAGGATAGGTTTCGAGGTCTGGTCCTGGAGTCAGACTGACATAGTGGCGTTTTCGTATAGACACTTTAGCACCTCGATGTACCGATAGTCGATCTGACACCGTTGAAGAGACTGCAGCACAGCCCATGTCTCGATCGAATCGAAGGCTTTCTCGTAGTCCACAAACGCTAAGCAGAGAGGCAGGTTATACTCTTCGGTCTTCTGTATAACCTGCCGCAGCGTATGTATGTGGTCTACGGTGCTAAAGCCTTTACGGAATCCGGCTTGCTCGGGAGGCTGGAAGTCGTCAAACCTGCGCGCGAGACGGTTCGTGATAACTCTTGAAAACAGCTTGTAGACATGGCTCAGTAGTGTGATGGGCCTATAGTTCTTAAGCAGGGCATTGTCGCCCTTTTTAAATAAAAGTACCACCATACCTCTGTTCCATGCCTGTGGCGTATGACCCTCGAGTATGACGGAAACGAAAAGCTTCTGGAGGGCCTTAAGAACGGGTTTTCCACCGGCCTTCAGGAGTTCGGCCGTAATTCCATCATCACCCGGCGCCTTGTTGTGTTTAAGCTGCTTCAGAGCCATCCTAATCTCGTACAAGCTGACGTCCGGGATGTCTTCGGTATAGTGTCGGGTCAATCTAGCTCTTGGGTCGTTTGCTAGATTCGTAGTGGGGTTACTGGTTGGCGTGTATAACTGTCCATAGAAACTCTCGATCTCTCTCAACAGGTCAGGTTTGGCGGATACGATTCTGACATCTTCGGTCTTCAGTTTCGCAAGCTGGCTCTGTTCAATAGACAGATTTCTTGTAAAAACCTTGGAGCCCCAGCTTGATGATGCTGAATGATGATGATGCTGACGTTTCTGGGTCAATCTGATTAAGAATCCTAACTTCGTATTTGACGTTCACAAGTCCAACACGGTAGATTCTTACTTATCAGTTATCGCGCAAACGTTTATGGACTCGTGCTCCACATCCGACCACATCTTCGGTAAAGACTCGCCGTCATCCAAGCTTCTTTACGCGAAAGACATAGCGGTATACAAGGAGTGGGTGGAGCGCTACTATGCGGATATTAAGTTAATACCAGCAATATCCGATCAGGATATGAATGCTATGCTCGCGGTGGAGTCGCGTCTCCACACTAAAGACAGGCCTCCGTCACTCTATGTACTTGCGCGCTATAATTACCTACCGCCCGGCCGAGCGATCTCGGGCCGTTTGCGGACCTTATTCAGTGCGGTTTTCGCAAGCGAAGCGCACGCACGTTGTTCAATTTTACAACTGTACGCTTGAGCATTTAGGCACATTTTAGCATGCAGCGGTTGCTGACGCGACGGAGTAGGCTATTATAGCAGTAGGTATTGGAAATTTTCTACTGAGTGAACTATCTGTTACGTAGTAACTATTTAGTAATCTGTGCTAAAGAGTTCAACACAAACTGTGCGCTGAACGAGCTGTACGTATATGCAGAGAGGTACGACGAACAGCTGACGGTGGCCATCGAGGAGGACGAGTTCTCGCAGAAGCAGCGGCTCGTGTACCGCCTCGAGCAGGTGCTCGGGCTGATGTCGCACGACTACAATGTGTGAGCGCCCGTGTGGGAGGCCCGTGTCACCAAGCCCACCGCCTTGTATAAAAAGCCCTCGCACATATCTATGCTGGCAAATATTGTATATATTAAATAGTGTACAGTTATTAATATTGTAATTATTGTATCATTCCTGCGGTTCGATGTCGTTTTTTTAATTTTATATAATGAAATTTGTATTAATTTTACACGACGAGCTCGCCGGCCGCGGTCGTGCTACAGTAAGCATCGTAGTAAAAATTGTGCATGTCTGTCTATGTATGCTCGCGTCGTACGAGTTATTGTTACATCGATCGGTATAAAATGTGTGTCGCAAACGAAATCGCATGTGAGCTCGTCGGCGAGCGAGGCTGCGTCGCTCGCCGACGGGTGATTTTAAAATTTGTACTCATTACTTAACGAAATATCCGACAGTGATGCACTGAACAATGCCAACAAATAAATATCGTCGAATATAAACATTTTGTTTGATTTCTCGGCGGTAGTGAGCAGCGCCATTCTCGCGTACGACGAAAGCCCCCGCGGCTCGGCAGCTGTCGGCGGGGCGAGCAAAGTACCAGATAATTTATTAGATAACAAGTACTAGCCAAACGTCTTTAGCTATCGGTATGTGTTGCAAAATCAGGTGTTTTTTAAGTCTTATAATTAGTTACCTATTAATACTATTAATAACAGTTATTTAAACAAATAAATAAAATTGAACTGTTTGTTTGTAATTTCAAAATAACCGCTTTTTACTAAATGCTTAAGAAAGTACGGTACTTTTATAAAAAAAAACAATTTTCAACATTTTCGTCTGTTTGTTCCGACTAACCTCCGAATCGGTTGGACTGATTTTGACAGGACTTTCACTGGCAAATAGCTGATGTTATAAGGAGTATCTTAGGTTATTTTTATTTTTATTAAAGAATTAGAGTGCACAATGAATTAAAGTACCGGTTCCAACCGGTAGATGGCGCTGTTCGGACAGTACAAAGTCTATCGGGTCCGCTAGTATTTGATAAAACCTGTCCTTTTCAGCAGCGTAAGCATCCCTCTAAGAAATTTTTTGTACCCTACACTGATATTAATTTCTCATTGTATTTCCCTACCTACATGATTGTGATACCTAGTAAAGTACCCGTCACGAGAAGCTATAAATTTTGTAAACCCACATTCAAGGGTTTGCAATCTTTGGGTAAAATAAAATAAAAACAGTTTTGTACTATTTTTTACAGGGATATAATTATATTAACACACACATTTAATTACTGTCTTCAGACGATTCTGAATATTCTGTTTCAGAATCAGTTACATGGATAACAAAACTGTCTACCGTGCTATCTATCCTTTCATCAATTTTGCCATAAAAGTTATTTTCTTCCTTGATGTCGTGCTCCACACAACTTCCACCTTTCAACAGTAATCTTTTTATATTAATAATCCATTATAGGTAGTAAAAAAATAACAATTCCTTGTACAATAATTAACAATAACAAACAATATACCTAATCCGCGAAAACACCACAAACAAACAGACGCATTCGAAACTCGAAAGACAGCAGAAACAACGTCAGCGTGAACTTACTTCAAAATCGTGGCCCAAATGTTTACGTTCCATGAATCAGATGCGTTCCAGTACCACAAAACCTTAGACGACAGCGCTTTATATCGCTAAAATATAACCCGATCAAGTGAAATTACTCATTAGTTTCGTATAACATGTACGTTACTTTGACTTCGTTGAATTTGGGATTATTTGTTGTTGATTAAATTGTCGCTACGTAACTTGGTAGAAGTTCTTTATTTACAAAAATTATAGCTTCTCGTGACGGGGACTTTAGGTACCTAAACATGCTTACACGACACATGAAAATAAAGAAAAAAAAAAACGTTTATTTGCGGTAAACATGACGCAAAAAATTGTTTAAAATACAAAAATGAGAAAAAGTTGGGGGTAGCATGCGTCACATCCACGAAAATCGGCTATCGCTCAGCATTATGCTGCGACCCTATGCAAGACACGAGCCCCAGCGCTGGTTTTCAGCGATAGCCGGCGCTGACGTAATGACGTCGACCGGTGCAGCAAACAAATATAAATAATTTATTAAAATTAAAATGTGATGCAATACACTAAATAGATATAAAAAGAAAAAAAATAGACATACTTTATTCTATGTTACATGTGTTCATATCACTGCTTAGTACTTATGAAATTTGTCATTTATTTCAAAGACCTAAAATTTAATGCTTTAAATGACAGTCATCTTTAAAAGTTCTGTTAAGGTTTTCTTACGTTACAATATACCCTGAGGTGACTTAAATTGGAGTTGCGTTTGATAATTTGGGCGTAAGAAAGCCAAATTCTTTCAGCCAAGGCGGCGCGGCGTTTCATTCGAAGCTTGTGTTGTGAGCCTCGTTCGATGAAGGATTTTCTTCGAAGGGGTACACAGCGCTACACATCAAGCTTAAGTTAATTTCCAGATTATGTTGATCTCACATTGTGTAGAATTTCCGTACAATGCGAGGTCAGCTTATACTGGAAATGTATAGCTTGATGTGTATCCGTGTGTGCATGAAAAAAATAAAAATTAGTTACCATATTCCAAATATTCGTTAGCTGCTATGTCGGCCATCATTTCTTCGTGGGTCACGAAGTAGTAGTTTCTACCATTTTCTTCATCAGCTCTCGATGGGCGCGTCGTATCTGAAAAGGGTTAAAAGTGTAAGTATCATTAACTGGTTCAATTGATTGGTAACACTTCAGACGTGATGGGTATCTACTTTTAGGCTAAGTTCAGATGAACGCGCGACGACGCGCGGTTGGCTCGGCGCGCGGTTTAAGATTGTAACAAATCAATGTTGTTGGGTACAAGACCGCGCGTCACCGCGCGTGCCCGCGCGCACCGCCATGCACCGCGCGCAAGATGCTGACCCGCGCGCCACCGCGCGGTGACGCGTGGTTTAAGATCTACACTCCTGTATCGACCTGTTCAGTTGACCCGCGCGGTTTGAGGCGGACGGACGCAAGGAGCGACGAAAAAAATGGAGGACGACATATCAATGGATTTGCTAATAGACTTTTCTTTTGGTGATATGCAATATCTTACAGCACCATCTGTAGGTTGCAAATCCTTTTCAACGCAATCATACAAAAAGTCAAAGAATGCAATCGACATCCTAAAATAGTTGACAAATCGATCTTCGTGTAGTCTTAGTGTGGGATATAAAGTCACAAACAGGCTTAAAGAAAGTCTTTGACTTAAAATAGGGTGCACCCAGTATTGTCTTTGCTTTCGACGGCGACGTCGCAGTTTTCGGTATAAAACCCACAAGCAAATTTCCTCCTCCACGTCCATTCTCACTGAATGTTCACGCTAGACTGTCGCGCGCAAGCCGCCGCCATCTGAACAGGTGAATCGCGCGGCAGCGCGCGTCGTCGCGCTTTCATCTGAACTTAGCCTTAATCATTAAAACAAAGACAATAAGCAGTGCCAGTTTTAGCAATACTGGCGCCCCGGGCGATATTTATGTGGCGCCCCTCACTACTCTTGGAGAGGGGCGAAAATTTTAGCTTTTGTTGTAGTTTGAGGAATAGGAAAATATAGGATGCTAAAACGAGCGAAGCGAGCTCAAAAATTTCAGCACCCTGCCACGGAAAAATCCTGAAAAGTTTGAGAATTCAGACTTCAGAGAACGCCTAGTGCAAGAGCGAGGTCAAAATTTTTTATACTTCTCTGCGTCTTTTCTTTGGCCTATTCATATAAAAATAGTACCTAAACTTTGTCGATTTGTACAGAAAAGTTTGAGTAAAACATAACCCTGTCATTGCTGTCCCGCAGTCGGGTAAAAAGAGTTAAATAACATAAAAGATAGAGAAATAAAAGGCCGGTGGTTCGTGTTGGGCGCCCCATCATATCTGGCGCTTTGGGCGGCTGCCCATGCGCGCCCTACCCTAACGCCGGTACTGAGTGAGGGGATATAACGGGACGCCCGCGGCGCCCCCTCATATCCGGCGCCCTGGGCGGTCGCCCAACCGCGCCCTACCCTAACGCCGCTACTGACAATAAGTACAATTTTAACAGTTAACATTTCAAAAGCCCCCGACACAAACAATTCCTCATTTCTCTTTCCTACTCCATCACCAGATCCTGTTCACCATCTATCTATATCCTACTCATTGAGACCATTCCAATGAGCCCAAACACGATACCTGTGCTGTAAGTTGGTAAGGGAGTTGGGTATCCTGCAAATTCCAGGTGATGCTGCAGCATCAGTTCAAGGTTACTATGTTCTTCTAATATCATTGAAGTAACAGAATATCAAATTTCAAATCGATCAGACCTGTCGAAGCTAATCACATCCATTCAACTAGAAAAGAGCTGATAATCATCAAACGGCTGAACCGATTTTGATAAAAATATGTCTAAGAACCATAGCTAGAAAACGTGCTTTCAAATAAAAAACCGCATTCAAATCAGTTCACCCGTTTAAGAGCTACGGTGCCACAGACAGACACACATAGCGGTCAAACTTGTAACACCCCTCTTTTTGCATCGGGGGTTAAAAAGTACAAAATATTTTAATTTTCGAGCAATAGCTGATCACTGGGTTAAAGTTAAACCAAACGGGTCGCACGTTGACTTAGCAATATTTGTAATAACAAATCGATGTCTATTTGCAACTTTAATTGAAACGAAGTACAGCTATGAAGATCTCAATACTAGAATCTATTATGCACGGGCGTATTTAAAATAAGCTTTTTAAAAAGAAATGTGATTTGCATGGCTCCTGTAATCTTAATCTTAATATATATAAATTACGTGTCACGTTGTTTGTCCGCGATGGACTCCTAAACTACTTAACCGATTTTAATCAAATTTGCACACCGTGTGCAGTTTGATCCAACTTGAAAGATAGGATAGCTTACATCTTAATTTAGGAAAAAAAAAAGATATGAAGAAAAATTATGTTTTTATATAAATTATGGTAGGATAGGTAGGGTAGGCAGGGTAGTTACGGTAGGCAGGGTAGGCAAGGTAGGCAGGGTAGGCAAGGTAGGCAGGGTAGGGAGGGTAAGCAGGGTAGTTAGGGTAGTAAGTGATAAAGATGGTCCACCCCAAACATTTATATGGCAAAACAACGTTTGCAGGGTCAGCTAGTCTTTAATAAAATATCTGATCAAATTAAAAACTTACCGTTGCAAAAAAATTAAAACGTTTCACAGAATTACATAACATCACGCCTTGTTTCCCTGAAGGGTTGGGCAGAGGGCTACCTGTAGTAGGTACACCCACATTTCGCCAGTTATGTTTAAGTCCCATGTAATAGGGGGCAAGCCTATTGCCATCAACCGGGCACAAATCCAGACTCCGGGCTGCTACTGAGAAATTCTAGATAGAAAAACCCAATAACACTTTGCCCGACCCAGGAATCGAATCTAGGACCTCATGCTCAGCAGTAGCGCTTGCGACCACTAGACCAACGAGGCTGTCACACACACACAAAACACACAATTCACACATACACAATTACTCACACACAATTACTTCACACAATCACACACAAAATTACACACACACACAGAATTACTTTTAGATAAATGTTATTATTCTGTACAGGATTTCTTAAATGATATTTTTTTGTAATATCTTTATTATCCTCTGGCTCTTTATTATCTCTGGCTTGTGGCTAAGTAACAACAGCTGCACGGGTCGATCGATCAGGTTAAGCTACGCTTGCCGCGGTTGGTCTGTGGATGGGTGACCATCTTTACATACCAAGACTCCTCCGTGCCTCGGAAAGCACGTTAAGCCGTTGGTCCCGGCTGTCATTTGTAGATCTTTGACAGCCGTTACGGGTAGTTAGAAGCCCAAAAAAGTCTGACAACCAGTCTTACCAAGGGGTATCGTGTTACCTAGTAACTAGGTTGTGGAGGTCAGATAGGCAGTCGCTCCATGTAAAATACTGGTATCCAGCTGCATCCGGTTAGACTGGAAGCCGACCCCAACATAGTTGGGAAAAGGCTAGGCAGATGATGATCTTTATTATCCTCTACTTTGTATTACATTTGCATGCTATATGAAGGCAGAATGTACATGGATCCTATTATATGATTTAACAACTTATTTTTATGTACCTATATTTTAAGCAAATAAAGACATTCTACTGGCGAAATGTGGGTGTACACACGGCTACACATCAAGCTACAAAAAATCCAGTATAAGCTGACCTCGCATTGTACGGAAAACTTATGCAATGCGAGGTCAACATAAACTGGTACCTTGTACCTGCTACAGGGACACCTCTGCCCAACCTTTCGGGGAAACAAGGCGTGATGTTATGTGTTATATTATGTTCGAATGTTTTTTACGAATTAATAAACAACCATAGTTTTATGGTATTTCTTGTATCTTTACAGACCTGTGTCAACTATGTTCTTATGGCCCAAATTAAAGATAGTACTCACGTGGTATTGGATAAGCATATTGATCCGGATGACGTGCGATGAGCGTGTTCTTTATATGACGACGACCGACGCCGTGTGCGCCGAGCAGCACGATGGTTTTTCTTTGGAACGCTGTGTCAGTAGAAAAATTATAGTTAGAATTGCGTTTTATTTGTAAAAAACAAAAAAAAAACAACCGACTTCCAAAAAAAAAACACTACAAAGTGAAAAATTACTTTAATTTCGGAAGTCGGTGTCTTTGGTTTTAAATTTTAATTTTTTGTCACCGACTTCCGAAATTAAAGTTATTTTTCACTTTGTAGTGTATTATTTGGAAGTCGGTTGTTTTTTTTTTGTAAAAGTTTTTATTTTTCACTTTTTAGTTGTGGTACTTACTCCACACAGATTCGAATATCACTACCTGCTATGTAAATAACAGTAACAGGAACTTATCATATCATCCACATACTAAATGGGAAAAAATACGTGTTATTGATGCTAACTCAAAAACTATTCAAGCAAAGTTAATTAAATTTATATGGGACCACCTCGAGAGCATACCCTTTCAAAAAAAAAAAAAAATTCAAAATCGGTCTACAATTGACGGAGAAATCGGTGGACATACATAAAAAAACATACACTATGAACATATAACCTCCTCCCTTTTGGAAGTCGGTTAAAATGATAATCTTTCTTTCTTTCATGGTCAAAATATTATGATGACATGATTTTATTTTTTGTAAACAGGTTTGTACAAATTTGTACACCCATGAGCTAGATTCTTGTTTGAAAGGCGCAGCTTATGGACAGTTGGACTCGCATTAACAGAGGCATGGCAAATGCGCCATCCCTGAAATAATGCTGAAAGATCTCATTTGCCTGTAATTACACTGGCAGACAAGTCACATGCGTTTGAAACTACAATCTGATGGGAAACACATAGTTCTTCAATGGATTCTCATCACATATCGGAATAACAGGCAACGATATTGTTGATCTACTAGCCAAGCAGGCCACTTGTGATGGAATTCCTGTAAATTTTTCTCCTTACTTTACTAACTTTATACCTAATATCAAACAGGATTGTTATTCGCTTTGGAAGGAGTACTTTAATAAAAGATCCCAAGAAAAGGGAATCTGGTACAAAACGATCCAACCGCATCCCTTGAACTCACCGTGGATAGATAATCAGCTGTTGAACAGATGTGATACTGTTATCGCACTAAGACTTCGTTCCGAACACATCCCGTGTAATAAGTTCTTGTACCTAATGGCAAAATCAACATCGACTAATTGTGATTTTTGTACTAATTCCGTTAATGATGTTTATCACATTTTAACCGAGTGTGTCCGCAACGAGGAATTCAGAAATAGTTTGGATGGTAGAATTAGAGAGGTAGGTTACTGTAATAGTGCTTTAGCTGTGCCATTGTCTGATGCAGCTAAAGTACTTTACAAATTCGCTATGCTAAGATTTTGTTAAATGGAAATTGTTATGATTTTGTTAAGCTAACCAGGGCGGCATAATCGCATGTGCGACAAAGCCCTTTCATTATGAAAAAAAAAGTCACATGTGATAGGAGGCGAGCCCATTGCCATTAACTGGACACAAGTGCGGACTCCGAGCTTATACCAGGCCAGGCGCACTCCGCATTTTAGGTACAAGTACGCGGCGGGCTCGACTTGTCGGGCCAATTCAGTGAACGTAACATTTTGGATTCGATTTTGAACATTACGTTACAATACTGCCGCCCTGACTGACGAGCATTCGTTTGTGATATAACATTTCAGATGAAATATTATGGACACTGCGCACTGTAATGCTCGGTTCTCCTCTCTCACTACTGTAATGCTGGACTTTGAACGTTACATTACAGGTGATTGCTCTAGTACCCTAATTGCGTAAAACAACACAATCTGTTTCGATTTGAAACAGATTGCTAATCCATCGCTTCAGAAGTTGGAAAAAAATCTGCTCAACAACGTAAATAACGCAATGAATGTTGTTGAACTGTCAAAATGAAACAAATTAGGCATAATTTTTTACGAAAATAAGATACGCAATTAGGGTACTGGTGAGGGAGCACCTTTAGAGTTACGCGATAGAAAGAGAGGCAACTTCTAAGTGAATTTAACTGTAGGTAGTAAGCGCGGTGCGACCTGAATTGCACTCTATTGTGTCGTAGCAAGTCGCTATTTACAGTACTATTATGTATTCTGTGCTTATATATCGCTTTCTTTATACCAATGTATTTCTATCCTCTTGTTCTATTATTATTCTTTAAATATATTTAGAAGGTGTACTTACATGGTAATTTGACGACCTCCTCGTAGGTCACAACGTCTAGTTGGTCGAAAACAGCGTTGTGTTTCGCTAAATATTTGTCTTTCGATTGCTTTTTCTTGCGACCAAATATGGAACAGTTCACTGAAACAAAGTTAAAAGTAAACAAAAATCAATTCGTGTAACAGGGGATTTTTTTTTCTTTACTGTTGCAAAAAATAATAATTAAAAGCCAAGTTTTGTCTATAATTGTTTTTTTTTTTGTGTTAAAACATGCTTTTAAAAATATTTTATAGGGTGCCTTTTAACAAAATATGTTATTTTTTTAAAGTAATAGATATTTAAACATACAATTTTGTTTACATGCATAATTTGATAGAAACAAACAGCATTTATGTGCATCACCTATAAGCACTTATCGTCATCAAAGATATTTCAAAGCGAGTTATTTAAATCATTATAATGTTTAAAAGATTATAACCTGGAGTAAATACAATATTGACCTTTTCAAACCGAGACTTTCGAAGAGGTATGGTTTCTATTTAAAAAAAACAATGGCACTCGGGGAGTGCCGACAGAAGTGAAAACTTGAACAATTTTATTGGGCAAGAAATAATGTATCGCGCGTTGATGTCTTTTTAATGGTCAAAAGCTAGTGTCGTAACAGTGCTGCGAAATCAATTATTTAGTCCTATCTCGAAAATGCCCAACGCGCCTAAAGAAGTTTTCACTTCAAAAATCACAAATAAATATCTTGTAAGGTTGTAAAAGTTATGTTAATTAAAAATTGTTACACGTCTTCATTTGGTCTCAGTTTCAAAAAGTTGTCTATTGGAACATTTCTCGTATTGTGCGAGTTTAGTTAATAATCTATGAAAACGATGTAGGAGATCACACAGTCCTCATCTCTTACCTACAGTAAATAATCAAAGAACTTCCAACCAATACACATCAAATCTACAGCTAAGACAAACATTTTTAGAAATGGAAGCTTGAGGCAACACTCATAATGAAACCAGTTTTATGAATAGTTCTGACTGAGGTTTGGTCCATTTTGCAGTGTTCAAATTAACCATCATAAGTGGATCTCCAGAACATCCAGTCCACCTATGATTATGATACTCTGCCAGACTCCCAAACCAGAATGGTCTGTTCATTCCTATTGCGTTCGGGAAATCGAGAGAAGACTTAGGATTTTTTCTAAATGACTCTTGCTTCATCATCATCATTTCAGCCAAAAGACGTCCACTGCTGGAGATAGGCCTCACCCAAGCACCGCTACTTCGACCGGTGCTGTGCTTCCCGCATCCAGTGGATTCCTGCGGCCTTCATAAGGTCATCGGTCCATTTTGTGCGAGGCCTTCCAACGCTACGTCTTCCGGTACGCAGTCGCCACTCCAGAACCTTTTGGCCTCATCAGCCATCCGTTCTGAGAGCAATGTACCCTGCCCATTGCCATTTAAGTTTGGCAATTCTTCGGGCTATGTCGGTTACCTTGGTTCTTCTGCGGATCTCTTCATTTCCGATTCGATCACGTAGGGACACTCCAAGCATAGCCCTTTCCATTGCTCTTTGGGTGACATTTAGCCTTCTGATAAGGCCCATTGTGAGTGATCACGTTTCAGTACCATAGGTCATAACTGGCAACAGGCACTCTTGTTTACGTCCAAGAAAACCTCCAATAATAGAAAAACGTTTAGATTGATTTAACCCTCTCATTCATAACAGTCTATTCCCATGTTACTTCATTCGTCAATATACAGCGTTAACGACAAGTTTTCACAGAAGAGGGTTAATTCTGACAAAACCCGAAGTTTCATAAAACTGGTTTCACTTCAATGCAAAATGGCGGCTGCAGTATAATCTAAAAACGTAGGAAATACCTGTGTTCTCACAACCGTCGGTATGGGACACGCAGCCCTCGGCTCCTAGCCGCACAACATTACAACACGGTTCATGCAAACGGAACGGATGGTAGTAACGGATCTACACGATTTGGGTCACACGCGGTGGGAATGATTTGTCAAAAGTTTGTGGAACAAAAGGATGGACCTTGCTAAGTGCAGCGCGACAAAATTCTCTCATTGCATCATCTTGCATACGCGTGAGATATGAATATGTTAACGAATAGTCATGTCTCGCTTCGGCGTGAGATAATACGAGGACAAGAATTTCTCCCAGAGAGGAAGTCTGACAGTCAGTGGTTTAGCCACTACTGACTCACATTATAGGCTGATTGATTATATTATCTTTGTTGTGTCATGGGCAAGAACTAACAGAACGATGAGTTCAAAGAAAAGATAACGACAAACACCAATGTATAATATTTTCATCGGTCAAAGGCATCAGCCGGTCTCGTCTTGCTGGAAGAATTGGATCAAGTTCAAAGTTTACAAGATTCTGGCACAGTCAGAACCAATTTTTCATTAAAAGTATTCTTTTACCCATTAACGGATGGTATCTTCATTAAAGTTCATGAGTAAGTTTGGTCGTAACTGTTAATTGCTCGTCGTAACTTGTTGATCGGCCATTTGATATCATTCACTAGCGCTATTCAAGACAGAGTCAAAGACGGAAGCGAACATAGAAGAGTTATAAATATAGTTTGTTCTTGAACAAAATATGACTGGAAAACCTTTGACAAATCATTTCCTTATAATGACAATACGATAATATTAGGGTTACACAAACTCCCTTTGTAATAGAAGTAGATATTATAAATATATTTTTTCGTAATTCTATAAAGACTACGCAAGATTGGAGTGAGCATTTCATCAAATTACATGGGCGGTTATACATATTAAGGAGCTCAAATATATCATTTATCTACTGCTTTGGGAAATCTTAGCCCGGTTTTGTACCATGCAGAATTGGTATAGGTACACTTTCATCAGCATATTTTGGCATATATGGGAGCTTGTATCACTCATAAACAAAAACAGGAAGAAAAAGCAATTTTACATACCGACTGCTTCGTCCAATGATGAAATTGAAAGCATAACACGAAATTAATGTAAGTTAGGTAGATAATGACATTAATGTGTATAAAGCTAATTATAATTTCAGGTATGAATCATAGGCCGTCATTAATATTAATATTTAAAATAAAAGGAAGAATATATATATGTTTGATGACAACACGGTTACTGTAGATTCGTATCTTCAAGACGACTGCTAATTTGGTTGATAACGTAATCTTCCTAATATAATTTTTATTCTTATACCAGTAAACTATTTTCAATTAAAAATCTTTTAGAGAATCACATGAATACGACATTCATAAATATGCGACACAAATGCATCTAAGACAAACATAGCAACGGATGATTTGTGTGACGATTTCCTATAACATACTATTCACAGTAAAATAAAACTGCTAAACACAAATTTGCATGAACTAAATACAATAAAACACCAATTGTCATGAATCATGAAATTCTTTTATACGCTAACCATCCAAATGAAAATAAAGAAAACGAACAAAAATAATACTTCTAACATTTAAAGCACCTATTTTTCAGACCTTGGAGTTCCATAGCCTTAGAAACAGGAAAGATATTAAGTTTCTTTTTCTATCTGTGGTACTAGTAACTGCATTACCTTGGTCGGTGCTCGATTTTTCCGCAGCAGCACAGGCTGCTCTCCATTCCTGGAGTTCAGGGCTGGGTATAAGACCGGCTGAACCACCTGACGCGTCTTTACGTGCTTGCCACCAATGAGAGTCATCTTTGCTGATAATCTGAAAGTTTGTTGCAATTTTACATTAAAATAGGTCTTATTTTCTCATTATTTAACACTATTTGACTACGTTAACATTCATATCATATAGTAAATAATTATGTTTATTGGTACCTGCAGAATATCACCAGTGGTGAAAGCGATTCCAGCTTGAGCGCAAGGAATCAATTCATCTTCTAATGGGTCATAATCGAATTGCGCTCTCACAAAAATCTGGAAGAATTAAAACAAATTACGAAGTTTTATATTTGCTCGCAAAAAAAAGACAAAAATAATGATTAATGAAGATGCTGATGAATGGGACTTAAGATTCTAATAACAAAAGTGAGAAGTTACGATAATGCAAAATGTGGATAAATGACCATGGCAAAGGTATGAATGCCAATTTAGTAGCAGTTAATTTACTAATTTTAGAAACCAACGGCAAACAAAAGGAACATAATGAAACAAATAAAAGGTGAAAAAGTGATGTGAGAGAGTGAGGTGAGAGTGGAGCAATGATAAAAGAACAACAAGCGCACAGAAACGAAGGAGCTCGCGGGGACGCGCAGCCATGCCCAGGTGACAATACAACATAACATCACAGAACATAAAACGAACAACATAAACATATCACAAAGTAGCAACTGGTCTGGTCTCGCTACTTACTAGCACGGGCGAAGGCTTTATCCGGAAAAGCTAGTTAGAACAAAAACACAAAATTTTAATTTCTTCTATTTTAATACCAATTGTTTTATGCTTCAAGACAAGCATTTTCGTGAAGATTTGTGTGCGCTTGTCGACTTTTGCTATATTCTTTTAGTGTAAAAACAAGCGTTAGAGTCACACTACTATCTATCGTGTTAATTGCAAAAACAATATTTATGTATATCTTTTATTGAATGTTAATTCAAACTAGTATTAATACAAACTTAGCTACATCTACTGTTTTAAAAACAACACTGACAAAAACTTGGGATGAACTAAAGGATATCATCAAATCCTTATGAGTATTGGATAAGTAAGACATAAAGTAGGTATTACCTCGCAGGGTGGCGGCGCTGAGCGGTAGGAGGGCACGATCTTAAATGTCACCGATCCACGAGCTTCGCGCTGTAATTTTTATATGTTTCCAATAAATTGACAATAAAGCACACAATGTTTACATTGACGACATGATAGTTCTTTCGTAGTAGGTTCGTACTTAACTGTATTTTACACTCATATAAAAATTTTATAGGTACAAACTGTACTGATATCTATATCAGTACAGTTTAATAATACAAATTATAATCTTACTGTAGCAGACTACAGTTAGATAATCATAATTATTATTAACGCTAACGAAATATATATAATATTCTGATATTAGCGGAGATCCACCAACTGCTTAAAATTGTCTAATCATTTTCTCATTTTACAAGAAATCTTATGTAATTTCTGGCTCTAAAACGAAAATTATTTCCATCTCTAATCGAATACCCTTAATTCGTCATTTTCGAAATACGTACCAGCATTCTCTGTAGCTGAGCCACCGACTGGTTCGCTACCGGCGTGCCGTTGATCTCTTTGATCTCGTCCCCGACGTGCAGGGTCGCTTGTCTATGTATCATTCCCCCGTGCATGATGCGGGCTACGATGCATCGTCCGTCGTCTGCTAATTTCAGTGTTATGCCCTATAAAACGTATTTTAGTTACGTAAGTGATTACAAGGTTTAAAAAAAAAATTGCAAGTCTTTTTATATAAATAATATTATATCATTACATATAATGACCAAAAATTTGATCTTGACTTGTGATATTTTCATAGCTAATTTTATTTCAGGGTTTCCTTAACCCTTAAGACGCAGATATATGATAGTGACCTTGAATGGTTAGCTTGCGTGTTCTATACTGAGCTCACGCAACGCGTCGTACGTCCAGCCAGTAATAGGACTCGCCCATCAAGGAGCGCTGTCCCAAATTAGACGCATTATTAATTTATTACACGTAGAACAAAAGGTATTTTAATAAAACACGTATACTAAAAGATCAGTAACTTAATTATCTTTAATATGGTGAAATTTTCAGAAAAATACGCTTGATGGATTTTGCGTCATTCTCAGTTTTTTATCCGCGTTAGACATAACTTTACAAATTAATGTTACTATGTAATATAAACATAATCCAAAATATGCCTATATTAAAATATTAAGAAAATGCTCTAATTTAACATATATTTTTTCCAAATCACTAACATTACTCGTTCAGATATCATCTTCAGTATAAAATCATTAAAAGTCAGCTATCGTCCCCTTAACTGATTCTTTCATAAAAATGCACGGTATATTTTAATTAACTCTTCAATGAAAAGTGTCCGCCGCGAAAGCTCTCGATAACACCTTTGTTTTTATTTAAGTTTCTTAGAATAATCCCGTAATGGAGGTAACGTGGGCGACACTGAATAAACAAAAGAAACCGGTAACTCAATTTCTGTCCCAAACATGTTTGAATCACTAATTAATAATTTAATTGATTGAACTTTTTTCTTAAGCAATGGAAGTTTTTATAAATATGGCCCATCAATCACTTAGACGACAAGAACAGTGATCTCAATTACAAACGAGATCACATTCAAAGTAATTCATGCATTCTCTCAACTATCGTTACCTATTGGTACCCTAAAATTTCCGTTGTGCACCTATCTATATTTTCAGCCAAGAAATGTTACACTTCAACTTCAACAGAAATCCTCACCACATATTGTCATAATGGGATTACATAGGTACTATTCGTATAGAATAGTGGAGATTATATAGCCACAGATACAGGTGTAAACGATTCAAAGTATATCAACCATTTAACTCACGCACCTGTGTCTACACAACGCAGCGCCGAGTTGACAGTTCGACTTTGCTAACCAGGGTAACAGAACAAAACCCTTTGAGATGAGTCAATATTTATTTTTACGAAACCTTTGGTGTCGGTTTTTTTTTTGTTTTTGGGATCCTCCCTTTCCTCCCTCGGTTTAAAATGTCTAGCGGCAGTCAGTACTGGTTTAACAAAAGCAAGTGAAAATTATCCAGGTCCATTCATCAAACCTTTATAGAATCCCGTTTTTAAATATTTTGAAAGCATTAAGCTAAGCCGGACTTTGTTAAAGTAAGTAAAAGGGCGGGATGACCTTTTTAGTTCTTGCTTTTTAAGATCTTAAATATAATTTTTTTAGTAGGTCTACAATCTTAATTGATTTATCTACTAAAGAAAGGCCTTACCTTTGATGAACTACCATTCTAAATGTCTATGAGTAATAAAATCCTTTTATTATTATAGGTTTACAAGGTCCCATTGCTGAGACCTGCACCCTTCTGTCATTCCACATTTTGAAGGTACGGTTCATTTCAAAGGGTTGGCCCTTTGAAAATAACCGCACCTTTAAAATATCCTAACCACAAAACTTTAAAGCCCCTTACCATCGGTTCGTCGGTATTCTTTTGGAACTGCACGAGGCGCACCCTGGTCACGTTCTCGAATTCCGGTTCGGTGTCCTCTTCATCTTCAGGCGGCGGTGCGGTGGTACGGCCGTTGACCGGCGGTGGTGACGCTCGTATAGACTCCTCGCCGTACACTTCGCGGGCGACCACATCGTGCGCCTGGAGTAGGGCCTGCGAACAACATTTCGGGATAAGAAAATAGTTATGAACCGATTTATTTACTAACAGACATAGTATCTTCTACAATCCTAGAAATCATCATCATAATATACAAAAAATCTACTCTTCTATTTTTTGACACATTGCTGTGGCAGGTAATGAATTTCGTTCAACATTCGTAATCGAGAGTTGAATCTGTACCAATAATTCAAACAATATAATAGATATCTCTCAATTTTATTTCCAGATTCACGTTCGACTTTCAACATTTTAATATCCAAATTCAATTCAGTAGACACGTGCTGCATATTGAATGGTGAATTTAAAATGTTTTCTGCTTTCATACACCACTTCACTCCAAGCCTCTTTCATTTTACGTTCGAGCGCTTTTGGCATACGTCCGTGGACGGCTTCTGGTTTATCCCCAACAACCGATGCTGATATTGCGGTCCCGTAATCCACCAAACATACTGGTGACCGCAACAAATTTGCCTCAGATTTTGAATCGGGAACGGCGAAAAGCTCTCAATCCGTATTAATTGCTCGACAGCCCATAAATTATAGAAAAAACTAACGCATTGCCGACTAAATCTGGAATTTAGAGCGTGATTCAACATTGAAGTGCTGTAATATTTCTAGATTAAAAAATACAGGTTTTGCATTGTAGAATCAATTTTTTTTCTTATTCTAGACATAGATTTAGGTAGGTACATTATTGTAATTTTAACTATGACCTATTTAGTGTTCAGTAGTTAATTCCAAAATTATGTAGATAGAGACGACTAATGTCTGAAGTTACAACAATGGCATCTGAAGCGCTTGGAATGCTTTCAGCATCAAAAGCAATCAGGTATTCCAAAAGTAATTTTAGTTTAATCGTGAATAAACCTTTGAATATTAAGAAGCAATATGTGGAGCGCACTGGCCTTTGACTGCAGACCGTATTATCAAGTTAATTTCTGCCATGTGTTTGTATAATCTGGTAATTGCACGAAAGCTTCCTTAACTTATGCGTCGCAATTGAACGAACCTTAATTAGTTTTGGCTCAAATTATTATGCCTTTATGATCAAAAGTTAGATGCGTAATTTTACCACAAATTTTGCAAACAATAAATTAGGGAGGTGCGAGTCATGGCTTTCATCTTTAAGTACTTAAACTAATTAAAAGCGAGACTAAAACTTTTTATCAGTAGGTATAGCTACCATTCAATCTAAGGCACAAAACATAGCTTTAAGTTTCCTAAAATCTTTTCATCTCAGCAGATTTGCTTGAAAACAACTTCACTTCAAGAAATGTCTGAATAATTAAAACAAAACTGTAAATGCAACTGTAAAACAATCAAGCGAAGTCCCTTTATTCACTGCTACACTAATTCCTATCACAAAAACAGCAGTGCCCATTCGTATGGTAATGCAGGAACTGTGCAGTGCCACTATTGTTGTAGCCGAGCTGTTCCGTGAATTCTGTTTATTTGGATAAAACACAGATAATCCTCTGCTACGTGCTAATGCTCTACCGCAAATCTGCCTAAGCGAGGCTTATATGAATCCTGTCGCTTAGTTTTCAGATTTAGTAGCTCTGTGTAAAAGTGACGAATACGTGCGAAGATGATAACGAAATTAACATACAGTTTGATATTTGGGCACGAGCTGGTGCAAATTAGGAATTAATGGATTACAAAGCACTTAAAACAACTAGCGACAAGAAATATCATGAATTAAAAGAAGCAATCATTTAGGAGAAAATTGACGCATAGGAAGAGATTTTAGAAAATAAATATTGAGAAATTGACGAGGAAAATCTTTTGGAGTGTTCTATCGTAATCTAATAAAACATTTTACAATGGAATGAACAAAACGGATAATGGAATGAAATTATGTGCTGCAACTTTATATCCACTTAAGGGTCTCTTCCTCTTTCTGAAGGAAATACGATAAAATCGAATAAAGGTATCATTAGTTACGTAGCCGGTGAAGAAACTAATGAATAGGGTAGCAAATAAGCAAAGTCACGTTAATTTACTTGTAACGTATAATACAGAGGAAACCAATAATGCGATTAAATCGAACAATACTCTGTAATAACGAGGGTCCAAACAAAGTTGTATCGGACTCAGTTTGCTGTGACAACAAAGGTATTGTTGATGAAATTATATCTGACTATAATCGTATTAATTCCATGGTATAATTCTGTAGACTTTGTTACATCCTGTGAAAGGAAAAGTTATTAACAATTTGGTCAAAAATACAATTTCTCTACAAATTTATGCGTCAACATAACGCAATAGGTGTTATTCAACTATCCACATTAGTGTTAACATTCAAGTTAATAGCTTTCACGGTTCTGGCACACGATATAATTAATCTGGAGTACTATATTATGCAGTATTACCATTCCGAAGGCCAGTGTGCTGCGGATGTGCGCTTCAAGTATTTCCAATTTGCCAACAACCGCACCACATGGGGATTTGACTCCCTTATGGAATAAGATAGTGTGATTTAAAACGTAGTATTATTCAAGTTTGGAGTGTTTAATTTATACAATGTGTGTTCTACACTGCATTTTATATCAAAACCATTAGAGTATTGAAAAGCTCGCATGCAAATCAGATAGTGAAGTGGGTTTGATATTGTATTCATGTGACCTGGACGACTGCGAAGCACGATGTATATATACTATTCCTATTTTGCGATGCGATGCGAACCAATATTTTTATTCGAAACTTGAGATTAATGTCATGCTTCACTGAGCCCAGCCGGAGCCAATATCGAGTTTCCAATACAAATGACGATATGATGGCCACTTACAATATACTTCTCGTGATCGGGGTAAAGAAACACTGTATGAATAAACTCTTAATATAGCCGCTTCTCTTTCATGATATTTTTTTTAGGAAGGTTTATATATGGATACTACATATTTTAGGCATCTTTGTAGATGCATTAAATCTTTTTTAGATCAACCCGTACCCTAATTCATCATCTGCCTAGCCTTTTCCCAACTGTGTTGGGGTCGGCTTCCAGTCTAACCGGATGCAGCTGAATACCAGTATTTTACATGGAGCGACTGCCTATCTGACCTCCACAACCTAGTGACTAGGTAACACGATACCCCTTGGTAAAACTGTTTGTCAGACTTTTTGGGCGTAACCCGTACCCTAATTGCGTAACTTATTTTCGTAAACAATTTATGCCTAATTTGTTTCATGTTGACAGCTCGACGACATTCATTGCGTTATTTACGTTGTTGAGCAGATTTTTTTTTCCAACTTATGAAGCAATGGGTTGGCAATATGTTTCAAATCGAAACAGATTGTGATTGTGTTGTATTACGCAATTAGGGCACCGGTTTTCGAAATTAAAGGAACTGCATTGTACCCGTATAGTGCGTTGGAGTAAGCGCCATTACCCATTTAATCGAATCAAGCTCCAATAAAGCATTCTGTTCCCGGAAATTGCTACCGGTATCCATGTCAATTGATCGACTGTCAGGTTTTAATTCAATCTGTTCCTGGTCCTCTGGTACGCGTTTGACAGCACTCGGAGTGTGTGTTAATTTGAGCACGCCATCCAAATATCTCTGGGTATGCAGACGCTAGCAGTATCTGTTTGTCAAGCAGGTATTAGCTCGCAAACACTGACGTAGATTGAATTGTTACCTGTTGAGACGAAGTCAAAGAGCTAAATGGTATTACAAGCACGTTTCCGCCATGTTATTAGATATTCTACCATGTTATCCGGAGTTAGGTTGGTAACTTGATTATTTAAGTTATCATTAACTGTGATTTAATGATCCTAATTGCAGATTGGAATGAAGTGTAGTCTTAATAAATTCCTAATTTGATCTGGATATTATAATATAAATATAATGAATATATATATGTCGGAGACGGGTATCTGACTCTTCGTTATTATCAGCTATATTTTAACTACTGTGGGCGTAGTGTGTTGGTTAATGCGCAATAGAAAAACAGTTTGCAGTTCAGATCACATTATAATTTACTATCAAATTAATCACACTAGCTAAATTATACACACACTGGGTGCAACGGCGTTTATTAAAATCACCAAATAACAAAATGATCACAAATTAGAACTAACACAATAACTGAGCACCACGAATCGAGAACAGTTCTGCGACGACGTCTTGACTCCGATGCGATCCGAGGCTCAATCCCCCCTCGCTGTGGCCTTAAAACATCACGACTCTGTAGAAGCGCGCGCTTTAGGTGTAGGTTGCGCATTGGAGTCAAGACGTCGCGGAACTGTTCTCGATTCGTGGTGCTCAGTTATTGTGTTAGTTGTAATTTGTGATAATTTTGTTAATTTAATAAACGCCGTCGCACCCAGTGTGTGTATAGTTTAGCTAGTGTGATTCATTTGATAGTAAATTATAATGTGATCTAAACTGCAAACTGGTTTTCTATTGCGCATTAACCAACACTACCCACACTACGCCCACAATAGTTAAAATATCACTGATAATAACGAAAGTCACATACCCGTCTCCAACATTTTACATTATATTTATTTTGTATTATAATAATATTATAAATTTGAAAGTTTGTGAAGATGGATGGATGTTTGTTACTCTTTTAAGCAAAAACTGGTGAACTGATTTGGATGAAATTTGGCACACAGATAGTTTATAACCGGGATTAACACAGGACACTTTTTATCCCGATATTTCTACGGGATCGAGACTTATGCGGGTGAAACCGCGGGGCGTTGCTAGTTTAAATTAGTAATGTTTCTGTCGTAGCATCTTCTACTCCGAATAATGGATGAAAATAACGGTTGTTTCAATGTATTCTATTCTATTTCTATTCTATTTTTCTCTATGGCAATAGTGCCGATGTCGACAATTCTGCCAATGTCAGATGTGTTAGGAGAAAACGTGCGAAGGAAGGAGGAATTTGTTTCAATGTAAATATTTTATACTTTCTGTGTCAGATGTCAGAAGTAGAAATCTTTTACTATATAGATAATCTAATCTTTCAGTCCGCTTGAAGCTTGAGATTTCTTTTTAATTTCATTTCTCCGAGTGACTTGATTCTTAAAAGGTTTCCTGGAACACGAGAACTTGCGAGGCGAGGAATGTAGGGCGCAAAGTAGCTTGATTAAGTTTTGCTTCTAGCGAATTGAGATTGTGATAAGAAATAGTAATCATATTGATGATTTTATTAGCTTTTACTTACTAATCAGCTGTCATATTGCAAATATGAAACGTTGTTATCATTCGTCACTATTAAAGTTGTACGGCTAATTGTATTGTGCCTGATAATATCTATACTTGTAATAAAATAGAATGAAAAACGGCTTGGATGTAATTTACACATAACATAACATCACGCCTTGTTTCCCCGAAGAGTTGGGCAGAGGTGTCCCTGTAGCAGGTACACCCACATTTCGCCAGTTATGTTTAAGTCCCATGTAATAGGGGGCGACCCTATTGCCATCAACCGGGCACAAATCCAGACTCCGAGCTGCTACTGAGAAATTTCAGATAGAAAAACCCAATAACACTTTTCCCGACCCAGGAATCGAACCCAGGACCTCATGCTCAGCAGTAGCGCTTGCGACCACTAGACCAACGAGGCAGTCAGTCGGGATGTAATTTACTTTAATATTAAAGTAGTTACCTGGATTAACACATAGGGTACGTTAACACATATGTTTCCATGGGATATTTTCCGATTTCCACGCGGGCAAAAGCTAGTCAACTAATAGAAATCTTAATACTACTTAATACAAATTTTAAATTCACTGACAAACAACGCACATCTTATACCGCTGGGTACAGAAACATGAAATTTTGCACAAAACTTCCTTATTTAATGAAGGTGAGAACTAAGCTAAGATTTTTAAAAATTCATCCCCTTAAGGGATAATGGGGAATGAAAGTTCGTATGGCGTGACTTGTATTAATATGCAGTCGTAAGAGTACTTTGACCTTTTCATTTTTATTTGTAAAATGTGTAACTGAATTAATGCACATTATGAAAGTAGTTTGTTCAGAATAGTTTACTAAATCGATTTTAGTATTTTTTAAATGGGTATTTTTTTATTTCAAAAATAATTAAAACTACGTAAATTAGAGTCACACTTCCGCTGTACAGTCAAAACAAACCAAATTGGATGAAGTACCTACTACATTGCACCCTTATAAGTGTGCGACTGTTTGCGTGCGTATAGATTTGTAATGTGACCACAATTTTGTTCCACAATCAGTATAACAAATTTTATAAATGAACAATCTTTTATACAAATAGCAAAAATTCAGTAGGGTGGTGTGCGTTAATTCCGGGACATGTTGTATAAATAATTTAGGTACAAATCAAGCTTAAAAGATCCAGCCATTTTAAAAAGTATAAACGCCTTCATCAACTATCAACAGTAAAGTGAATATTCTCACAATTTTATATTCAGACTGATGAATAACTCATTATTCATTAAAGTGGAATGCTTTATTGCTTCGTGATTGCAGTAGAAAATTTAATTATGTGCTAAATTAAACATGAAAAACGAGGATTCAATGTGCATTGTGGATGTAGTTGACAGAATAACATTGAATCACAGTTGATATAAAATCTCATATCATTGTATTATGAAGAAAGAAATGCAAGAAAATGTTAACAATATTTAGATCGATAAAATGTATAAACAGCGATAGATATCTCCTTCGCCTTATCCTCATTCTAGTCATTGAACCCCGGAGAAACAATTTTACAAATAGCTGTCATACTTTATCATTAACTTCCATAGCACTAAATCACAAAGAGTCAATACTAAAGCAGACGGAGAAAGAATTTGAAAAAGTTCAAGAACAAAACAAAATATCACGAAAGGAAATCCGCTCTGCTTAAACTCGAATAGATCGAATGACAAAAACAATCCTGTATTATAAATCGTACTCTATAACTCAAAGGAAATATTCTGAAAAGAAAAGCAGTAAAAATGTAACAAGACGTAGGAAAAATAAAGTCTACACTGTAATGATCTAAGAAGAGATTCAGGATGTAGCTACGGATATTGAAAATCTTTTAAACAAAGTCAAGTAGCAAAGGAAATCTATTTTAAGATGTTTCCGCGCCCTTCGGACATTCGTTATTTTATTAAGCTAAAAAGTACAAGAAGAAATCAATAAAACAAGGAATAATTAAAAATACTTTGTTAAAGTTATTTTAACCCGGCGAGGATGTGGAGGGGTCTATTTGACCCTGTCAATTTTTAATCGAGTGTAGTTTTTTTTTCCGCGGCTTTAGTAGCTTGTACGCGTCAATAGCTGTTGCTAAGGGACCCGCCCGCACGCCACACACCACTACTCGATCAGCCGCCACCTGCGACGGGAGCTACACGTGCGCGAAGTCAAAAAGGGTAAATATGACCCTGCCACAACCGCGACGTAGCATTTTTGTGCAATATTTCAGAAGATTTTTTATTTATTGTAATTATATTTTCAGGTATTTTTGGACAAAATGAATAACCGGGAGCGTCAGGATATGGATAGGATTACTGAACACTTGAATGCCCGAAAAGAAATACCACAATTGCCAAGACTGCTGCGTAAGAGAATCAGAGAATTCAGTGGAGAATCTGAACAAGAACCGCCTGTCAGAGTTCCAGGTGTACGAAAAACGTGCCAAGTGTGTCCTTATGCCAGACATCGGAAGACTGGCAACATTTGCGAAGAATGCCATAAATATATTTGTCCAGAACATACTGTTTCATTCTGCCAAGAATGTGCTACAACAACAGACAGTAACATTGTGTAGTATATAAAACTGACTTATTTAGTGAAACTGATTGATCTCTAAATATATATGTATACCAAATTATCCTAATTTTTAAGAGAAGTTTTACTTATTTTTAGTTTTTTTTATGTTTGGAACGAAAGGCTTTGCAAAAGTTGATTGTTTTTAGGCCTTAGCTAAAATTAGAAAAAATTAAATATTTTGTATTAGCACTTGTTTTTTTTAAATCAAAATCTATAAAATAATATCCAACTAATCTACTGTTATTCAATGGTTTGATAAAAAATATAAATTTAGCCTATAAAAATGCAATAGAAATACAGGGTCAAATATACCCTCCACAACCTCCACGTAACTATTTTCACCACATCCTCGCCGGGTTAAGCCTATTAAAAACTTTACATTGTCCAAAGGTCGTGATTTTCTAGTTGATATTAAAATGTTAACTTCCTAACTGGTGCCTGGTGAGACAGTGAGGCGGGGTCGCGGCAGACCACCTAGGAGATGACGGGACGAGCTGGATAAGTTCCGTCAAAATTGGAAGGAGGACGCGCGGCGAAAGGTGGAAGGAGTGGAGGGAGGCCTTTGCCCAGGAGTGGGACAGCCTAGGCTAGTGAAAAAAAAAACGTGTGGCACTCGGGGACTGCCGCGGTAAAGCTATTGCATAGCATTTGTAACATCCATACTTCCTATTTGTCAACGCTACACTTCGGATGATGACGTGATGACATAAAATAAAAATTACGTTCCTATGACAACATCACGTCATTAGATGGTAGGCGGAGTGGGGGGTGTTAGGTTTTATTTTCGTTCCGGTTTTATTTTCGTTACGTTACGGAATTTCTTGATTCGGTCGCCGCTCTCAAAGCCCGCGATAAAAGCTATGCAATATAGCTTAATTTCCTAAAAAAGTTTACAAAATTTTGCTATCACGTCCATATTGGGCGACGACATAAAGCTTGTCTTAGCGCGTTTCCAATCCCTAGCTGACAAACTGTTTCCTATGTTTCAGCCGAGGGATTACGGAATAAAATGTTATCCCCAGTAAAACCTTTACCTGTCACTACACGAACGACGTCTTGGACGTTTCCCACTAAAACATTAGCGATAAATAACCTGAAAACGGCGAACCTTGCGGTTTTAGGGTATCTTATCCTCTTGTGGATACGCACTTTATTGTTTTATGTGCTCACTTAGATTTAAGGACGGGTTACTTCTCGAAATCAATTGTAGAATGTCGTAATTTCTGAAGTAGGTGGTGAAAGATGTTCTGCTAAGGACACTGAAGAGAAAATCAATTTTCAAGATGGCGTTATCGAGAAGCCTGCTACATCGAAGGATAATATTTCTGAAAGAAGTGTTCATAAATATGATACGGTGTATTTACCTGAAAGAAATAAGTAATGATGCTATTAATATTTCTGGTTTATTTATCAGTAATGCTATTATGATTCCTGGCGCAATTGTTATTGAATAATGTAATATCTACTCAGGTAGGTATATTATGAACTAAAGGTAATACACCTCTCTATGAGGATCGGGCAAAAACAATGGACCTTTGGTGTTGGGATAGCTATTAATAATTACAGTGTTATCGACCAACAAGACGAATAGTTCAATTTAGGTAGGCCTGTATTCTATAAGCTACTTGTATGTAGGTATGTATATCGAATACAACAATAAATAATCTGTAGGTATATTATAAAGAAGAAGAGAATATACCAGTACATTCAGAGGCAGACATTTAAGCTCCAAAACTAAAAAATGACACAGCTAACAAACTTTCGACAGATAAAACAATAAATAAAGTCAGCGTTGTGTTTCGTTAAACAATAAATCCTTTTGATATTACAGTTGAGTCGGGCCCGATGCAGTCGGCTGGCATGACAGTCGGTGACAGCGTAATACCGCCTCGGCAGCGCTGCAGCGGTATAAAGCGAACTGCTAACAAGTCAGATGTTAATAAACTTCCGCAAAGACTAGGATCAAAAAAGCAATGTTGATATTTGGACGTTTTGGATGAAAAATTGCTTCGTGTGGTTACTGTAGCTTTTTCCAGCTCACGTGCATGTTATGGTATGACCAAAAGAATGAAATGTAAGCTCGGAGCATGTATAATTTTGTCGTTTATCAGAAACTTGACAAACTTTTTTCCAGAAAATTTTGTGTTTTGGCGCCAGTAGAATTGCTAGGGTTTTTAATGTATAAAATCTAGAAACGAGTAGGTAAACATTTCAGTTTGACGTAGAAAAATGACAACGATGGAAAATACTAGAGAAAACAAAAGTATTAAACGTGCCTTGTAATAAAACAAGTTTATAAAACCTTGCAATATGTTTTCATTACAGCAAGATCTGTTTGATCACGCACGAATAACAAATGAAGTTGTTTTGAGCATTGGAATAAAAACAAAGGGATAAAGGGAATACCTATTACTATAAACATTGCTAAGCCATGTTTATTCGCTATGAAAACAATGTGTTCATAAATATCCTTTAGACAGCTTAGTTGGTCAATTCTGCCGATGTATCGGCTGAAACACTGAAAATTTACGGTAATGATGCAAAAGCAATTTTGTGTCACTAACCTATTCAATATGCTTAAACTGGACCGCGGGGAATTGAAATAGCGTTAAAACAAACTTTTCGGATAAACTATGTAGTTTAGATGACCGGAGTGCGCGACAGTAAAAATCCAAAATACCTATAAGTACAGTGCACGCCATATTGTTTCATTTTTTTTAGTATGAGGTCCTGGGTTCGATTCCCGGGTCGGGCAAAGTGTCATTGGGTTTTTTTCCATCTGGAATTTCTCAGTAGCAGCCCGGAGTTTGGATTTGTGCCCGGTTGATGGCAATAGGCTCGCCCCCTATTACATGGGACTTAAACATAACTGGCGAAATGTGGGTGTACTATAGGTACACTTCTGCCTAACCCTTCGGGGATTACAGGCGTGATGTTATGTTATGTTATTTTTTTTATGCAATGCGATGCAATGGTATAGACACTGGCGCCGCGTCAAAGGGCTTTTTTTCGTAGCGAACACTATACTATATTTATTTGACTAGAACCTTGTAGTCATATTGGCACCATAGCTTGTCAAGCTTAGTTTTAATACTAATAGAGTTCAAAATGGCGACTGACAGAACAGTGCTACCAATCGCGCTACGAGACAAGTTAATCTTGATAGAGGTTTAAATATTGCACAATTTAAATACTTCAAATAGTTATATTTGTGTGGAATTAAATAAAGAATATTTTCCACAGGGGATGGCAGTTTTTTTCAGTTTAATTAATCCCTCAGATTTAAACTGCAATTAATTAACTTCTATTTCGTATCTTCGTCTGTAAAATGTGGGAAAATGGACCTAACATATTCAACACATTATAAGACAAACGTTTATATAGGTTTCCACACAATTTATTACTGTAACCAAAAGGTGCATAATAAACTAAAGCAGTCACAAAATTTGGTAATAAAAAAATATTCTTTCGTCGTAATTCAATGCACAGTTATTTACAATTTAGGTAGCGACGGTGGTACACTAAATTACTAACTGTATAAGGACTCGATTTATTTTTTAAGTCTTAATGACGCTTCTAAAAAGGATTGTTAAAATGTTGTTGTTTGAATTCTAAAGAGAATAACTTTTCGTAGGAACATGACAAAAGGTACTAACTGATGTGTCATGCAATGAGATTGCGAATTTTCTCAACCGCACTAGACAAATGAAATAGCGTACAGCAAGAATGTCATTTTACGCCGACAAAATAGTAATGGGATATAACACAAATATTGCGTATAACGGCACTTTCGGAGCAGAGCAAGGAAGGGCTCAACAACACCGCTTTGGTATTATGCGTAAGCACAGTAAAAGTGTTGCCATAAATCTAACAGATATAAGACCGCAATGTTCCGTCTAAGAAGCGAGGAAAGCTTCATTTGTATTACTTTTCTTATCATAAATAAAAACAACGAATTTCATCATTGTTTCAACTGAGACAATGAATGAAGCGTTTAAAAGAACGCTAAAATTGATGATTATGACAGAAATAAACGCCCAGATGATAGACACGATTCTGGGGTGTTGAAATAAACGAGAAATGAGCTCATTACCTTTATATGGCCGATAAATCATCGTAAGGGTGTGGATCCAAAAAGATGACCCTTCTAATATTTCTCAAGAGGGTGTTAAAATTTATTAGGATTTTATAAGAATTACGATCGGAAAGCTTTAAACATCCATCATATTTCAAGAAAATTACCTTGTTATCTGTGAATCTTATCGGTTCTATTATGTTCATTCTATAGACTTTGTCATGACGGTCGAAAAAAACAAGCTATCTAACATTATTAGCCTTCAGAGGACAGTAGACGGAGCCACCGAACCAATTCAGGAGATTTATTAATGTGTTTGCGAGCTGCGACAAAGGCCGGATGATGCTTTCACGTTGTTTGATACAAAAAAAACATAAATAACAGTCAAAAACATTGTTGCTAAGAGTTTGATATAGAGCACACATGTGTGGATCCTTTTGAACTCCACAAAAAGGTTGGGAAGCGGTACAATAAAAAAGTATTTCGAAACCTAGATAGGATGTAAAAGCAATATTGCCGAAGTACACAGAATTCGTATCTTTTCCGTCGTTAGTTGAACCAGCATGGCTAAAAACTGAAGCTTGTATGGTAATCCATTTGCCAAACAGTCGAATGACCGGCATTTTATTATAAAACTAGATATAGAGAATGTAAAGTTACATATGAAAAAACCACGAATGGCTTATGCAAATCAGTAGACGGCGAGGCGAGCCGGTCCGAATACGTTTACAAAAATTATACTTAAAACATGAAATGGATAAAATTGTCGCAAATTTAATTACTTAAACAAGATTCCAAATAACCTGCACCCGACCACATAAAATGTCCTCAATTGCCCACTTAATTACTCGAAACACAAGGCCTTTGGGGAAGTAAAAAAACAAATAGGAAAGTATGTTAACGAACATCCACCTAAACTCTTCCAAGGGACATATTTGGACAAAAGCTCCACCTAACAAGGGTAAGGTTGTATTTATTTCAGCGATCGCATCAACTGTTAAGCGGGACAAGTGGTTACAATCTAATGTTTGCACTGGAAGTTTTGAAGCAGTTGCACAAAGTATACGATTTCCATTTGATCCGTCTACTGGTGTAGCGTTTTCAACTTGAAATTCGCGCGGATTTTTAGTGCCTACGGGCTCTTTTTGCGAAGTTCAATAATTGATTGAAACTTCTGATTGGAATTCTTGATGAGATGAGAAGTGTACCTAGAATAATGATTCGATGTAGATGGCGAATTTTGTATTAAAATTTTTCGTGTGTAAAATATAATAAGATAAGGAGCCCAAAATTAATAAGATTTACATTTCTTTGAGATAAAAGTAAAACTCTATAGAACAGGAATGCAAATATTAAAGCAATTAAAAGGTTCAAAGTTCAAATTCCCTTGTTGGTCGTTACAACAGATATAGCTAGTTAATTTAACAAAAACCCTGTAACAAAGTTTTTAAACTCGTTAACAAGTTACGTTCATTCCTTATTAAATATAATTTTATGCT
Organism: Agrochola lychnidis; assembly: GCA_963680765.1. Classification (NCBI taxonomy): domain Eukaryota; kingdom Metazoa; phylum Arthropoda; class Insecta; order Lepidoptera; family Noctuidae; genus Agrochola; species Agrochola lychnidis. Next base: position 7,330,312 of record OY796847.1, read on the forward strand.
CATCAAAATTGGGATGAGGGATTATTTGTTAGAGAAATGTTCAAAGTTAAAAAGTTAATTTTATTATTGTTTTAATTACAATTTCAAATTGTTTCAAATTTATGCTTGTAAGTAGATTTAAAAGTCATAAATATATTGGAAAACATTAAGTATATTTATTATTGTTTACGGGCCATTAATACTTGTATATTCTGTTCTCAAAATAATAAATGAGTAAGCTCACAACATACATATTTTAAAATAATATCTTACACAGTCAAAAAAATATGAGAGCACAGAATCATAAAGATTTCAATTCCTCTCTACATATATTCTTAGGAGTTATGCCACGTGATACCTCGACATTGCCCTCGTATTTTTCGTGCATTTTCTACTTTGCTACCTTTTATACTTTATAAATATCCTCCACTGACACTGTGCCTCTAATCATGGTTGGAACTACAAATATCTACATCCATATACATATTTATAAGCATGTTCTTACTACCTCTGTCACGTAATGACCTTACTCTTCCGAGTTTCTCCATTGTTTATTTCTACTGCTTCATTCCTTGGCGTTATCTCACTAATTTGTGTAATAACCACTGTCACGGTGTGGTGATTAACTGAGAAAGATAATTTCGTAGGTAGTGCCGTTGTAATATAACCTTGGGGAGTATTTACACAAGTACTTGCGTGACAATAAAGCGGGTTATGAATAGTTGTTGCTTATTTAGAAATTCCAACTTTTGGAACGTGATAGGCCTCCGACATGTAATAAGAACGGAATAAAGGAGAGATTCCATTCGATGATAGTCTTGCGTTATTGGTCTTCTTACCTAACGATGAAAGTCTGATGAGATGAGGCAAATACTTTGGAGAAAAACTCTTTTTGAGGAATGAAATGATGGTGGTTAGGATTGCATAAATTACATTTACATGTGAAGGGGACGATCGATTGCGACGAAGTCAAACAGGAGGGTAATGGGCTCCGAGATTGAACATATATCCAAATATGGAGGTATAGACATCGAAAGAGACAAAATGATAAATATAACTTGATCAACACTGGTGGAACAAAAGCAAATATCTAATTTCCGTAATTACCTAAAACTGTTGTAGAGCTTTTATGTATGTAAGAGTCATATTTGAATTGCTTACATAAAGCTAAACGAGGTCATGCAACATGAGCCAAGAAATGGCGTCAAAAGTAATACTCCCTTGGATGGTTTCTTATACAATGCCAAACACACAAATGTCGTGAGGTGCTTGCCTCTTAAACAAGTACAATTTTAACAGATAAAATTTGAAAAAAACCCCGACACAAGCATTTCCTCATTTCTCTTTCTTACTCCTTCTCCAAGTCCTGTTCACCATCTATCTATTCATTGAGACCATTCCAATGAGTCCAAATACGATACCTTTTTTTTGGGTGAGAAATTATCAAATAACTCTATACTCTAATCTCTATACTATATGCATGTTAGACTCTTACTGACTAAAACCCACCCATGTTCCTTTGGTTGCCCTGTTGCCGGGGGCCACGATCTCTCTTTCGAGTTTCTTCGCAACCCCGGCAGGCGTCGGCCCTAGCGGACCCCGGCAGGCGTCGGCCCTAGCGGACCCCGGCAGGCGTCGGCCCTAGCGGACCCCGTCAATTCTGCTGACATCTCTTTGAGGCACGCGTGGAACATAACGCGCCGTCGACCCGGGCCTGGTCCTTATCGGACGGCGAGCTACCCATTGTTCACCGTCCGCAAGCCCGCGCCTACGGTGGCCGGAAATCGGCCTGCCAAACACGATACCTGTGCTGTAAGTGTGTAAGGGAGTTGGGTATCCTGCAAATTCCAGGTGATGCTGCAGCATCAGTTCAAGGTTACTATGTTCTTCTAATATCATTAAAGTAACCGAATACCAATTTTCAAATCGACCAGACTTGTGGAAGATATTCACATCTATTCAGCAACTAGAAAAGAGTTGATAAACTTCAGCTGAACCGATTTGGATAAAACATGTCTAAGAACCATCACTAGAAAACCTGCTTTAAAATTAAAAAAAACCGCATTCAAATCGGTTCACCCGTTTGAGAGCTACGGTGCCACAAACAGACACACACACATAGCGTTAAAAAATTTATAATACCCCTCTTTTTGCGTCGGGGGATAGCAAAATCCAAGCAGACACGTAATGTATTTTTCTTTTCAAAATGTTGTCAGAATTTTCTTCGCCTAACCTGTGCCAATGGCCGGACTCGAAAGTCCTCAAGATTTTAAGTGCACTAAAGATGTAGTAGAGTTTCCTCAAAGGATTTTCGACGTTCATTAAGTACCAGGGAAACGGTGGTCGTGAGCAGTTACGTTTGAGCGACCTGTGAAGTGATTTTATACTTCGTCGGGTAATAAGTATATAGCTTAGCTTCACCTGGTAGTAAATGTCCTGTTGTTGATACCAGCGAAATATAAAATAATGCAACTGAATCTACTTGGCAATACAAAAAGGGTGTAGGAAATAATAATAAGGACCAGAAAGAGGATAAAGGTTAGATTGACAAACACGAACATTCCGTACCGTACGTCAGCGAAAATGATAAAAGTTTCGGCGTGTTTATGTTTCCTAATACAAATATATAAGATGTCGATCCCAAAGTCGATTTCACAAGTAAATAAATTATGAAGGGACCACGCAAAAGTTTTGATATGAGTAAGATCAAAACTGAGAATATAACTCATGCAAATTCAGAAGTTTATATAAACGACGCCGTCAGAACTTGCGAGATAGTTTCATTAGTTTCCAGACACTCGATTTCTTTCTTTTTTTGTGGATTTCGTGTGATAAGTAGATATGAATGGTGTTTTGAAGCTATCTATTCAGACTTTTGGATGGTACCATAACTCTTTTGATCAAACCATGCAAAACGAGACTAAGTTCAGCTCGACTTTATACCAAAGCTAAAATTTTAACATTTAATTTCCCACATGGGTACTGTAAGCTTTTATAGCAGTTTTGCAAATTAAAACAGACAGGAAAACTCAACTTCTTACTTTGACTTTTAATTGTTTACAGCGGGTTTCCATACGAGTAGTTGCATTCATTAATTTGTAGTTAATGGAAACAACAATAAACTTTGAGAATTGAAGAAATGTCACAAGCTCAGTTGAGTTTTCAATCGAAGTTTTAAAAGAATACGACCAATTCTTTAAGTGCTCCAATGCTCGGATGTGCGGTTTGAAACTTAACGATGTGATACCGTACCTATACCAAGATTTACTAGAACAAAGTCACGGAAGACGATACAAACACTGAACAAAGACATTCAAACCCCTAGATATAGAAAAAGATACACAATTTGAAAAAGAAAGAACAGTAGGCAGATAGACAGAATACTCTTTATTGTATACTCAAAATGTAAGTTTTGACACAAAAATCTCATGCTTTATATATCCTCTTCTTAGGAAGGTATAGGTATCATAAATAAAAGTAAACTCAAAAGTAAACATAAGTCTTTACATGTCTATTGACATCCCTCATATATAAACAACAAAAATATGGCGCCCATTTATCATATTCGAGAAAACGAGGCCTGTACGAACAAACAAAAGGTACAAAGGAAACCGGGTCTTAAAACAGGGGTAGTAAAATACCCGCATTCGTTAAGTAAATAACCTAAGTGCCTTAAGTAACCAAAACATGTTTTCATGTAAACATTCCAACTTGCACGTATGGTACATTTGACCTTAGGGGTAAGTGAAGTATTACGCATTTACGTAGATATCGTGGCAATCCCATTTTGCTGTTTCTTGACTATGAATAAAACAGCAACACTTCTCTTCAAGATCATAGTAGTGAGGGGTAGTGAGTATACTAAATACTACGACAGCAAAAAGAATCCAGAGCGTGATGATAACAGCAGTACCTATAATCGTTACTGATTGGCCACAATACAATATGAAGCAATTCTTAATATATTCAAAGTAGAAAGTTGTCACGGTTCCGTAGTTATCATTCTTTGTTAAACCATTGAAATGTGTCTAAGTTATAGCGGCTCAGATATGGAAGCATTTGTTTTTCCACTTGGCTATGCAAAGGTTTCAGCACAATGGGAACACTTCTACGCTTAGTGCGCCCGCGTAAGAAATAGTGTTGGCAGTAGAGGAACATTTCCCAAGGCTAGTATAACGATAAAATAACTTGACAATGAAAATAACTTGAAAACAAAGAGATAATGGTTGGCTTACATACAGTAAGCTCCATAATTTTACTCGTATAAATAGAAGTACTTTTAGCAAAACCCGAGGAAGCTAAAGATTAGGCAGTGAGGGTTGGAAGAAGAAACCTTAATGATCGTAATAGTTATTATGTATCGTAATCGTAATAATCGTAATATTAAAGGATCATTTAGAAGGGCTTATTGAAACATTTCAAATATTGATATTTGAATCCCTCATCATACTTCGATTTGCCTGGGCTAGCTTTACCTCGATCAAATTGCTATTACCCTTGTTAGACAAAGATAAATATTTAATTGACAGCTCATCACTGTGATAAATGATTGGCATTCAAAGTTCTGTATTCGTTCCAATATCGATGGGACAATACAGGCAGGTATTAACTACTATATATACACTATACTATATGCTAGTAGTAAATAGTAATTCTGATGATCTATAGTCTATACAGTTAAGCATGACTGCTTTATAGCTAAACAGTTGAACTTTACCGTTACACATAACTTTTTTTAAAGCCCGTATGTCTCGAGTATATCGGGACACTTCGCAGCACTATTCCGAAAGCTGAGCCTAGTGAGTTTGCTCGTGGTCCGTATGTGGGGCACTTAAAATGTGAAACTGTTGAAGAACAGGGAACAGTGTGCGGACAAACTTCGCTTCCTAAGTGAAATTCGTACAAACATTTGAACTGGACTAGTCAGAAGGGATACGGGGTTTACTTAACACAATAATCAAATAAAACAAGCAGAAAGAAGCCAGATTAAAATCTACAACGAAAATAAATAAACATCAAATAAATTAAGGTTTCTTGGAATTAAATACGAAGTATGAAAATAGAGTATTTCAAAGAGAAACAGGGCTTTATGAAAACGGGTAGTGTAAGAATACAATACGAGCATTGTTGTTAGGCGTTTTGTTGCCTCAAATACAATATTAAACATGAACGAAGTACATTAGCAGTAACTGTTCAAACATTACGTAGAAAGAAAAAGTAAATATGACTCAAAAGTTATCGCGAAAAAAACATTAGTTTTGCTAGAAGTATCAAAATCAAGATGTTTTTTCGTGATATTTTCATCAAAGTAGAGCCAAAAGAATGTGGAGCCAGTTTTAATTGCCAAGCCTGTGTGTCTACGATGATAACCAAAGCTTTACTCTGCCCAGTTGACAGTGAAAATAGGCCAAGCCGTAAACAACTGCTAAGCTCAACATTTTTCATTCAGTCCAAACGCAGAAGTAAAAGGGTAATTTAACTAGATAAGCGGTACCATTTAACTAAATTCTAGTCGAAAGTCATGGAAACAAGTAGTGAAATGAAAAGAGAATTAATTATCCAAGTGTTGAACTGAAACAGTGGTTTTGATGTCACAAGCCATTCCATTGTCATTAATCTTTTGAAATTGCCTCCCGTGGTGGCTGTCTGAGAGAACTATGGGCCAAATTGCTTTTTGAGTTGCATTGACGCACGTTATTCTTCGGAACAAACCATTTATTTATGTTACATACAATATAAATGATTTTCAAAAAGAAAATATTGAGAATAAAAAGCGTAGTACAATAAACCACACAAGACATGAATTGTTAGTCCTAAGCAATGACCTACATATATTTAAATTTAAACGACGCTTTATATCAAATGTACTAAGAAGATGGATTCCAAATGACACAGAGCAGAGTAAATATCAGCAAAATAAATATATTGGCAAGAAATGCCATTCACACACTCGTTTATGGACATAAATACACGGAAGCGAGCAGCTACTGAACCAACGGCATTTTGTTTGGATTCAAGCCAATACTGAATACGGAAACAGAAAACCTGTCCTATACCTACTACTACGACTGTAGATATTGATAAGAATCCCAACCTATCTCCCAAAAGATTTGCAAGATCATGATAGAGATACTACTATCTAACAGGAAATCAAATTGAAATACGATGGGGAGATACCACAACTAGTAGAATGAAATATTAAGGACCTAGTAACAATAATCTTGAACAAGAATTGAACAAAATAAAATTCGACATTCCAGCAAAGAAAACAAAAACTCTAACGATTGAAATTCGTAACGAAGTAGAAGAAAAATAAATGAGTCAATTTGCAATTTAGAAGGAGACATAATTCAATTTCAAAGCGGTCAGAGGCAAGGGTTTGCAGGTATTAAAATATTCAGGTTTGTTTTTTTTTGTTTTGCCAAACTTGAGTAAATTCGGTTAGGAGTCTTGCTGCGCAGAGGGACTGCAGAGGAAATTTAGTGCCATTCAACAACATAGAATTTTAAATGAATAGAATGGAGGTGGTAACTTTTACAGTGTTGCCTAAGTTTCAGCAAGTGAATGAGTTATAGACGAACACGAACGAACAAAGAGAATAAGGAGAGATTTTATTATAACACACACACAAGGAGTACAAAAGCTTATGAGGCTTGAAATTATATACTAGCCGTAAGCACATTGGAGAGACAAACACGTTTAGGGTACGGCCATTAATGATAACACGAATTCACGTATTAGTTTGAGTACCTGAAAGTCCTGAAACCGACACCTACGATAAGCTTGCACATAGTTTTATAGAGTACTAAAATATGATAGCTTTTCTCTAGAGCGACGCAAAAATCCATTTAAAAACTTTACAACATGAAATAAAGCGAGGCTCTAGTGACGACCAAAAAACGCTGCCTCTTGAGGTTAAGGCTGATAAAAGTTGCAACACTGAGGTTATTTCGCCACTACAGGTGGCGACGGTGGGCGGCGTCGTTTGTGTAGGCCGACTTATGAAAAATTTATTAGTAACAACGCGGCTTAGCAACACCAACACATTAGCCGTATCAAACACAAACAAAACAATAGGATTACTAGTATATCTAACTAAACTATCATGATGGCTGAACCCAACTGATTGCAAGCTATCGACGAATCAATGATAGTGTAATAACACTCAAACAAAATTATCAAATGAAATCAACAAACTATATTAATATTTGTAATTCCCACATTTAAAATAGAAACAGATTTCCAATAATGCAAAAGTGTATTTAAATATTTGTTTATGAACATGAGTAATGTGGTTTGCAATAATTTTAACGGAATAGCTAACTATAATGTAAAATATAGCTGACAGTTTGTTTGAACTTGGCTCCGTACTTTTATTTATGTGTTTAATAACTGTAGGTTATAGAGCGTTATTGCTCTTAATGTACCGTATCTTAATGGTTAGGCAATAACTAAATCGTAAATTGCTTAGATTGGTTATTATATCAGTGTCAAATACACACCCATGTGAGTACATACCTAAATTGGTGGTAATTGCTTACGAAATTGCACAATATAGACGGTTTTATTAAGGATGACCTTTTTGTGCCTATCTAGTGGTGGTAATGGTATTTGGAAATGTATAAATTCTTATTTATTTAAAACTATAGTCTTACTCATACTACACAACGGAAGAGTGTCAAAGAAAATAGTTTTTTCCCAAACATGCTTGGAAATTCGAACATTATTTTGACAACCTTCAAGATAAATCGAAATTGCTGTAGGTCAAAAACAAGCGAGTGCCCGGCCGGCAATGTTTGTATGAAAATCCTTGTCTGTCGTGTTTAGCAGCCAAATAAATTACTATGAAAACTCTTAGCTGTCGTGTTATTTAAAAATTGAACTTTTTACTTCAACACATGGCAACCAAGGAGGTAACTTATCAAAGATTTTATTTAAATACCGATTTGGCTTGCAAATAGAGTAAAGAAGAAACAAATGAACATATTGGCGCGTGAAAATTTTTCTTTGTTTTAGTTAATGCAATGGCACGTAAAATTTTATCGGAGAGGCAACCGGATGGCGAGTGGTAATCTGGGTATTGAAGTGATAGGTACCGAACCCCCCTGTATCGTTCGAATGGACCCCAAATGGACGGGGGCAGAGATATGGGAGACGGGGACGTAATTTTCTTTTTTGACTTGTCATTCAAAATGTAAGCTCTATTATGTGCAACAAATTTGTGTGCATCAATGCCATCCGGTGCATCGTTATAATTGAAATAATGTATATAATTCTTGAAACTCCTTACCGATGATATATCACCGAAAATGAGGGTTAATTTTATCAAAACCAAAGGGCATTGATACACACAAATTCCTTGCACATAATAAAGCTTAAATAAATAATGCCATGTCAAAAAAAAAAATTGGCCCCCATTCCCCATATTTCCACCCCCGTCCATTTGGTGTCCATTCGGACAGTACTGGGGGGTTCGGTATCACTTCTAGACCCAGATTACCACTCGCCATCCGGTTGCCTCTCCTATAAAATTAATAATATTAATAATATAATAATATTATTAATATTTTTTTTATTAATATTTGTCATTGATTCTGGAATTTATAATTAATTTACTTAGTTTGAATTTCCGCGCATTGTTTGAGAAAAGTACTATACAAGCCTTGGGCGCAACCAGGCATTGATGGACATGTATGTGTGTGCCTCGGCTTCGCGTCGGCCCACATTTTCACAATCGTCCATTAATGCCTTAATTGTTGACCGCGACAGTAATGTACTAGTAATGCCAAGTGCCACACGAAGTACAAACGTAGCCAACAGCGATCATTCTAGACTTGATATACGCCACAGAGGCGCGAAGTACAAAATACATTATGTGGAACTGATCTGGCAATGAAAGGAAGACCTATACAATGTAGAGGCTACTTATACACTCATTTCGAGGCAAATGTGTGTTGGCAATATGCCAGTGGGTTGTAACTGTTTGGGCGAATTATTGCATTTTTTTTTGCAATTCCTCGTGCGAAGTCCACGTAGAAATGGCGAATGTAAGTCACAGTGTAATGGACGTAGTAATATTTTAATGGGTATTCCTGCTACACCTGGCTTCGGTGAATCTTCGAATGCGGGATTAAAATACCATTATTATTAACTAGATGTGCTCGCAACTCCGCGTGAACGTCGGGAATCTACTGAGTGGGAAGTTATAACTTTTCGTAATCCCAGGCTAATGATGGAAGTCAAGCTAAGTAGATTTAAGGGTCGACGAATTGAAAACGTTTTTGGAAAAGCGCGTCTCATGATTTGATTTCTGTTCTACACAGAAACTAACCGAATACGTCTGTAATTGTTTTACCAATAGCCCACCAAACCATCGCCTATTTCCTACAACAGAAGAGCAGGCAATCACTGAGCGACAAATTTGAACACTGAATACCCCGCTAATGAAACCACGCCCAAAACCGGTGCGAATATTTCGTGTTTTGTTATGTATTCCATACATTTTCCGAATACATACATTTTGAGTGAATCGAGGCACAGAAACAATACACGTTTTAATTTACAGAACTACCCATAGCGGATATAAAATGCGCCGAATTGTATAAACATGGTTGAACGAAATTTTGGTTTACTGCCTTTCAATATTTTGTTTTTCAATGACACTTGTAGAACACCGCTCTACTAAAATACGGTGTTACTCCGTTTTATGTTATGCCCGCTGGCAACATATTTGTTAAAAAGTAAATGTCGTTTCGTTCGCTGAATTTGTCAGTTGTTGTTAGGAACATGTCACCCAGCCGCAGTAAATCAGTATATGGTAAATAGTAAAGTTAACAAGAAATATCCAAGATGCCATAAACATACGTAGGGACGTAAATAACTCTTCATTTCCCGCTAAGGCGAAGTCGAATGAATGAGTAGAGAAATAAAATGAACGAACGAACTAATTTGAAGTCGAATGAAAACAGAAAGTGCTTCAGAACTCTAAAGTTCGTACTTTTGAAGGAGCATAGCATGAAAATTGCCCGAACCGAGTGGTTAAGAGGTCAGAAAAGCTAAAAAATTTACTTCGTAATGTCCTATAAAATGTTTACTAGTTGAAAAACTCTTTTAAACTGATTTCTGTTTTCACTAAAACTACGCGTCACCCAAACGCAAGGGTTTTTGGATTTTTAACTCTCGGCGTTGAGTCAAGTGTTGAAAATTCAACAGTGTGCATTAAATTAGGCAAGATATTTAAGTGTCGCGTAGTGTTAGTAAATGAATCTACCTAGCCTTTTCCCAACTATGTTAGGGTCGGCTTCCAGTCTAACCGGATGCAGCTGAATACCAGTATTTTATATAGAGCGACTGCCTATCTGACCTACACAACCCAGTAACTCGGTAATACGATACCCTTTAGTAAGACTGGTTGTCAGACTTTCGGGCTTCTGACGACCCGTAACGACTGTCAAAGACCCACGAATGACAGCCGGGACCAATGGCTTAACGTGCTTTCCGAGGCACGGAGGAATCTCAGAGAAATGGTCACCCATCCACGGACCAACAGCAAGCGTAGCTTAACCTGATGGATTGACCCGTGCGGCTGTTGGTACTTAACCAAGAGCTCTTAGAACGTAGTGTTAGTAAATACGAGCATAAGTGACAGAAGTAATGATGAAATATTTTGCGCTTTAAATGTGCACGCAAGTTGGTTGCTTGTAATTACGTTATAAACCCAACTAATTAGTTTATAAGTAACACACCCGGCAGTTCTTGTCGCTGTGTGGGTAAGTCATTTAACGACTGTTTACTTTGCGAGTTTGGAACTTCTTAGTTGGTACTTAAATCAAGTTTTGGAAACGACACGAAACACCGGAACGTGCACGCACTAATAAATGGTTTTTGACAAATTGTGTTTGATGGGGAAAATACGGGAGCTTTCTTCAAAAGTTAGTCGCGTCTGAGTTTGTATTCGTACTCATTGTTTATTGATACAGCTTGGCATTAGTTACTGGAGTGTTTTGTGATCCATGTAACCTGTGAGACTATGGATTGTTCAAGAAATGAACATCAATTTTCAATAACCATATTCGGTAAAATAATGAAAGAAATAACGAAAAAGTTATTGTAATAAAAAGAGGTCAAAAGTCGCAAATGTTATCGCCACTTTAAAGTAATGGGCTGTATAAACTTTTCATATTAAAATTAAAATAGCAAATTGCTAGACACGGTATTAAAAAAAAAATGGTGGCAGGGAGTGCCGACAGAAGTAAAAACTTGAACAAGATCGCCTTAGTGGTAGACAAATACTTGTATAGAACATTGGTCCGTAACCTTATTTAAATAAAGAGCACAATCGCGTTTACAAAACCTTTAAAGTAAAAATACTTGCATATAACATTGATGCGTAACGTAATATAAATAAAGAGCACAATCGCGTTTACAAAACCTTTAAAGTAAAAATACTTGCATATAATATTGATCCGTAACGTAATATAAATATAGAGCACAATCGCGTTTACAAAACCTTTAAAGTAAAAATACTTGCATATAACATTGATGCGTAACGTAATATAAATAAAGAGCACAATCGCGTTTACAAAACCTTTAAAGTAAAAATACTTGCATATAATATTGATCCGTAACGTAATATAAATATAGAGCACAATCGCGTTTACAAAACCTCTAAAGTAAAAATACTTGCATAAAACATTGATCCGTAACTTAATATAAATAAAGAACACAATCGCGTTTACAAAAAAAAAAAAACAACCGACTTCAAAAAAAACACTACACAGTGAAAAATAACTTTAATTTCGGATGTCGGTGTCTTTGGTTTTTAATTTTCGTTTTTTGTCACCGACTTCCGAAATTAAAGTTATTTTTCACTGTGTAGTGTTTTTTTTGAAGTCGGTTGTTTTTTTTTTTGTAAAAAGTTTTTATTTTTCACTTTTTAGTTGTGATACCTACCCCACACAAATTCGAATACCACTACCTTTTTTTTTTTTTTTTTTTTTTTTTTTTTGGGGTGGGAAATCATCAAATAACTTCTCCCGCTCTGGGCGGAGCGGGAGGGCGTGTCAGACTCTTACTGACTAAAACCCACCCGTGTTCCTTCAGTTGCCGTGTTGCCAGGGGGCCACGATTTCCCTATCGGTTTTCTTCGAACCCCCGGCAGGCATTGGCCCTAGTGGACCCCGTCAGTTCTGCTGACATCTCTTTGAGGCGCGCGTGGAACACAACGCGCCGTCGACCCGGGCTTGGTCCTTATCGGACGGCGAGCTACCCATTGCTCACCGTCCGCAAGCCCGCGCCTACGGTGGCCGGAAATCCTCTCGTGACTCCCGACGCCCAGGGCGTCTCCTGCTGCGGCGGTTAGGGGCGCGAGGGCGCGAGATTTGCCTTTCCCTCACGCGCTCCGTCTCCTCCTTGCGATGTAAATAACAGTGACAGGAAGTTATCATAATATCATCCACATACTAAGTAAGGCAAAAATACGTATTATTGAAGCTAACTCAAAAACTACCCAAGCAAAGTTAATAAAATTTATATGGGACCACCTCTGAAGTATGATCTACCAAACAAAAAAAGAACCATCAAAATCAATTCATAAATGACGGAGTAATCGCGTAACAAACATACAAAAAAAAAACAACATACAGTCGAATTGAGAACCTCCTCCTTTTGGAAGTCGGTTAAAAATGAGGTATCGTCACAGTGTCGCGAAATCAATGGTGCAGTCCCATCAAAAATGGCCAACGCGCCTAAAGAAGTTTTCACTTAAAAAAACTCGTAACAGTGCCCGTCTGTGACCTTAATTATATGAAAAAGAGTTGTTATCTTGGTAGCCTGTGCGCTCAATAATGTAATAATATTATCTCGACCTATAAAACACAATGGCGCCTGATAAAATCTTAACCCATTGGCTTAATAGTCTGGCTAGTAGTACTTTTTTCAATGGCGATAAAGATCTGCGGCTGGAATATAACCGTAATGTGTGTACCATCTGAAGATAATGGACCCTACACGATTATCTTCAATCGCTATAAAAAAAACCTTGGAAAATCATAAAACTTTAAGCTTATAACACGTTACAGAGATAAAAGGGTGCCAGTGAATTGCGCAATATGTATGTATGTAATAGACTTAATCTTAATATATATAAATTACGTGTCACGTTGTTTGTTCACGATGGACTCCTAAACTACTTAACCGATTTTAATCAAATTTGCACACCATGTGCAGTTTGATCCAACTTGAAAGATAGGGTAGGTAGGGTAGTAAGTGATAAAGATGGTCCATTCCAAACATTTATATAGCAAAACAACGTTTGCAGGGTCAGCTAGTAATAATATAAAAATAAAGAGAATAGAGAGCATTATTACTGGTTATGAACGTGGACGATTACAAAAAAAAACAGTAGCGATCCAGGAGTGCCGACAGAAGTGAAAACTTGAACAATTTAAAAAAATACTTCCAAAACCTTTAAAGTAAAAATACTTGCATAGAACATTGATCCGTAAAGTAATATAAATAAAGAGCACAATCGCGTTTACAAAAATGAGGTGTCGGTAACGGTGTCACAAGTTCAATTGTTTTTTCCCCATCTCAAAAATGCCCAATGCGCCTACAGAAGTTTTCACTTCAAAAGCAATTAACGGGAATAGGGGAACATTCAAGTTTTATCAACGGATTGTTGGACTGTTTCGTCGGGATGCAGCAGTGGTGTGACCGTCGGACTGCCAAGTCATAGGTCTCGAGTTCGAACCCAAGGTACGCATCTCTGACTTTTCGGATTCATGTGCGTATTGTATAATTATCACTTGCTTCAAAAACGGTGAAGGAAAACATCGTGAGGAAACCGGCATGCCTGAGAGATATTTCTTGACGGCATGTGAAGGCAAGTCAGAGGCCCATGAGCGGCTTTAAAACTCTGACACCGGGTTAGTCATTAACCACACGAAAAGAAGAAACAACAGATTGTAGGATTGTTTCAATGGGTTGCAGATTATTTGCGATTAATAGCCCTGACACCTTTTAAAAAAGTCATGGACAGCCTCGCCTTCTTTGAAATTATAATAAAGTAAGTACAGAAATTTTTCCACCCAAAAACGGAAGCTTGATACATGCAGACAATAATGAACACTGCTAGTATATTTCAACCTCACTACGTTCTTAGTTTACCATCTCAAAGCATTGTTTCTCCGCTTCCGATGGTACTTAAATTAATTATGCTGGATAAAATGTATTTTTCACGCGGATAAGACCGCAACTACACGGTTAGGTATGTAACTTGCGCAGAAGTATATAAGTAGCTTGAATGCCAGTGTAACTTACATTGTGTATTTATTTAATTTAGCTTTTTGTATCTCATTTTATGCTGCACCGGTTGACGTCATCATGTCAACGCTGCCGCGTCGGCTGTCACTGACGACCAGCGCTGTGGCTTAGTCTCGGAAAGGGTCACAGCATCCTGCTGCGCGATGGCATTTTTGCGTTGATGTGACGCAAATTTTCCCCCAACTTGTTCTTTTTTGTGTTTGTGTTTTTTCTTTGCGTCATGTTTTATCGCATGTAAACGAATTTTCTTCCTTTTTTTCAGTGTGCCTTAATAACTTCTGATTGGTGAATATCACAATTGCATCCTTTTGTGCAAGTAACAGGCATGTGTATAATGTGCTTAAAGTTTGCCTTCTTCGTAAATATTTAAAGAGTTTGCAAACAGTACTTGCGAACCGCCATCACGGTAAGTGAGTTGTATGTCATGTGTCAGTTATTGTGGTGAATATTTAATAGACTTGTTGCCTCCGCTTGGATATTTCTTTGCTATTTATTTTCTTTGCGAGTTTGTTAATGAGCTTATGGCGTGTTTTAAGTGGGACGTTAACTGGCCTTAAAATATTAGGTACTGTTTAGTAAAACGTGTTATTATTAGTGTTCTTGTAAGTGCCTTGTATTTTTATTCTCCAGAAAAGAGCGATCAGAGCCATATATTGTCTCCGCAGGCGCGATTCTCTAAGGAAACTGTTTAAGGATATTAACATCATGACGGTACCTTGTCAATATATCTATGAAAACATCATGTACGTAAGAAAGAATTTACATCTTTTTAGCAAAAGAGGTGATAGACATAATTATAGTACTAGAAATAGGGACCTATTAGTTCAACCAGGTTTCAGACTAGCTAAAGTAGATTCATCTTTCATGGGATACTGTTTAAAATGTTACAATAAAATTCCTCCCCACATACTTCAACTGAATGAGACGAAATTCAAATCTTGTATAAAACGCACACTATGCAGGCAGGCATATTATACGTTGGGGGATTACATCACTGATAAAAATGCTTGGCTCAATGCTGGTCCTGCTCCACAACCACAACTAATTGATTAACATTTGCAAATACTGTTGGAGCTGCTGAAGATTGTAAGAGCATCTTTGCATTGTATAAACTCAATCTCTTTTGTATTATATAATTGCATAGCACACTATGTGAACACTATGTACTAAAGAGTTATCATTTACCGGGTAATATGTCTTGCATTGACTTGAATGTGCCCTGGCGGCTGTGAGTATGTCATGCTCACTCAAATGTTTCGCTGATGGTGGCGCGTGTGTTGGATCATTTAGCTCCCTTCAAAATGGTTGAGCTGAATGGTGCTAATCCATGCGTCATGTTCGTGAACGGGCGCCGTCAGTTGGGACTGGTCATCTCTTAGCTGCCAGAGCTTATTTTTATTTTTTTTGAATTGTTCTTTTTTATCTTTTTATTACGGACGCTTCTCATGTGCACATCTTTCTACATTGTTCTCACATGTATAATTTCAACATGAATGATGTAACCAATATTTTGTAACAATTTTTTATTTAAAAGAGTGTCCGTGGAGTTTCTTGCCCGTTCTTCTCCATAGGTACCTACTACGCTTTGGAATGGGCAACTAGCTTCATACCTATTTCTGACTGACCGATTCCTTGACAATTCAAAAGTGCCTGTAAATGGTTTAATTGAAATAAATGATTTGAGTTTTTGAGTTTTGCCAGTCTTTGAAGGTGACTGACGATGTGTTTTTAAAACGAGTTGATGTTTGTTGTTACTATAAAGTGTTTGTCTTGGAAAGTGACTGACGTTGTGATTTTATACAAGTTGCTGTGCATAATAAAACGCTGATATTTACAGTATTTTTTTCTAAATCAAAGTTAAAACAATCAAATCAAGGGTTAACCGAATGATCGTCTCAAATCTTGGGTTTATCAATTTTTCGCAACGATTTGACGCTCAAATAGATGGGTTGGTGGAGTACAAAATTAAACGTATCTATACTCCATTTGAAATAAGATTAGACATTTAACTAAACCTTTTTTACAGTCCGTTCAACCGATTTTGACTTTTATTGCGTTGGTCGCATGACAAATGGCAGCTGCAGTAAACAGTTGGTTTGTAACCACTTTTTTTGCTTTCAATGCCATTTTTATACCTACGGTATAGAAGTCAAAATCGGTTGAACGGATTGTAAAAAAGGTTTGTTTAAATGTCTAATCTTATTTCAAACGGAGTATAAGTGGAAAGCCAATCATGGTCGATTGAGTTGGCCGCGTGTGCCCTATGGGTCTATAAAACTTAACTGAAAACATGGACAAAGCAAAAAAAAAGATTAAGCGATTGTGACTGGGTCCCGTGCCAATAGAAACACATTTTTTTGCATCAACCGTGCAAGTAACAGACTTGCACGGATGATGCAAAAAAAAACCACGTGTACGATTGCAACGGTTTTTGATTTTGATTTCCTTTTCCAAGCTTGATTTTTATTCCAAATATTTGAAACGAACTTGGTTAAAAACCGTGAAAATAGTAAAGGGGTAGATTAGTAGGTATTTACAAGGCATGTGAGCCGAAACGCTGCAAGGGGACGCTCTAGAAGGATATATAGTGACCTTATAGATGATGTTCTTCAGAAAGGTCAGGTGCGTAGTACTCACGAAGCAAAAGGAGTATGTAAGGATCGTAGGCAGGTTTCGTTCTTTAGTTTCTGCCTACCCCCATGGGAAGAAGGCGCGAGTTTATAACTGAATTATGAAAATATATAAAAAGTTATCTACATATATTTTACGGTGAATTTTATGTATAGCTGCTTCAAGAGGTCTATAATGTGCAATGGTTCTTAAAACAATTTTTTTATCTTTCTAAAAGATTATAAAAATATTTTTATGAAGGCTTCTCGGGTACATAAAAACTGACGCCGCTAAGGAGTACTGAGTTTTTCAATGTCGTCTTTGAAAGTAGTCTCGAAATCCTCTTAAAAGTATGAAAGAAATATAAAAAGAATGAGAGCTATATTAAAAACTTGCAATGCTTTGCTTTACCTCATTAAGAAAACAAAGAAAGTATTTTTAACTGTTTTAAAAAAGGAGGAAGTTCTCATTTCGACTAAGGTTTTTTTTTTACCTCTTTCGAAGACGTGTAGATTTTTGATAGGTGAATGTTAAATTAACGTTAACTCTATGTATGTATGAACTACTTATAGCATTACTTTAGATTCGCTTTTAAGCTACGGTTTCCTAGAAGAGCGATGGCCGCCACATAACGGCCGCAGTGACAGCTGTCATGAAAATGATGGCAGCGGCGTTTGACAGTGTCAAAAACGCTCTCTAGGTAAACACCAAGTTACTTTCATTGATGACGTTTCAGTGAGAAGAGCGGTGGCAATTACTAATGGTCGCAGTGACAGCTGTCATGAAAATGATGGCAGCGGCAAAGATTTAAATCGTAAGATTCACCCTACCGCGTCAAAAGATAGTCGCGTTACTGTTCCGTTTTGAAATATAATGACGCAGTGACTTGATTATCATGGAAACGCTATTTAATAATAATGTATGAGCTCATTCTTCTCAGTATGGATATTTTTTCGCGTGTCTAAGTACGGTGAGAGCAAATCTAGCGATTTCAATCTTTAGGCAGCGGGGATGTCAAAAACGCTATCTAGGAAAATACTCCAACTTACTTTCATAAATAACGTTTCAGTGACGTCATTCGCCGGTAAATTGCAGACGCTATGTGGCGGCCACCGCTCTTTTAGGAAACGGGAATAAACGTACGTACCAGGTGTAGATAACCTTTTTGATAGATGATAGCAAAAATTCATGCTCATCTAACACCGCACACGTCAAACTGTATAAACAACTCATACATCAAAACCGTTTTTTTCCCCGTGTGGTCTCCGGGCAGTAGAATAGAACCATTCCATCTCATCCCGTGGATGTCGTAAAAAGCGACTAAGGGAACAGCTGGGGCATTTTATTGTTTCCTGCTGTGTGGTAGGAACAACACACACCCAAGCTAAGGTTGCCGTGCCGAGAGCTGCATGGCTAGGGGGGAGCCTAGTCGCGAGCGTGCCTGTTGTCTGGGATCGGGCGCTCCCAGGCACTAACAAGCCTTACCTCTACATGCGGGGCTCTGTAGAGTGTTGACAGATTTTTTCCTCTGCTTTTCGTGGGAACTAAATGAGTAATTCAAATAATAATCAACTCGGAGGCGGCGGTGATGCTCGCCACACACCACGTCAGTTGTTTCCACGGGGCGAAAAGCGAGCGGCGGAATGTCGCTTAGCTACGCTGAATGTGCAGGGAGGTATAAGAGATAAGATGGATGAGGTGTGTGAGTTGGTGAAGAATAAAAGGATAGATATGTTATGTGTGAATGAGACGAAAAGAAAGGGAGTGGACATATCCAAACACGGTACTCTGACCGCAATTTGGTCCGGTGTTCAAGAGACACATAGGGCCAGTCAGGGTGTGGGGGTGGTCCTGTCCGAGCGGATGATGAAATGTGTGAAAGATTATGTTTGTGTGAGTCCCAGGATTCTATGGGTAAGAACCAAGGTGGGCCTAAACTCTATTTTTATTTTGTGCGTTTATGCACCCGATATGGGAAGCTCACCTTCGGAGCGGGACGAATTTTGGGGCAGTGTAAGGGATTTAGTGAATGGATGTAGGTCAAACGAGAAGATTGTTATGCTTGGAGACTTTAATGGTTGGGTTGGTGTGAAGAGGAATGGGTATGAAAAAGTGTTAGGTGCATTTGGGGATGAAAGAGTGAATGAGAATGGGATCAATTTGCTAGAGATATGTGTAGAGAGGAATCTGTCTGTTATGAACACTATGTTTAATCATAGAAAGGTTCACAGGTATACGTGGGAAAGGCAAGACAGTAGAAGTATGATCGATTTTGTGATTGTTGATGGAAGATTAAAGAGTAAAGTCACAGACACTAGAGTATATCGGGGTGTTAATGTAGGGACTGATCATTATCTGGTTATGTGTCGGATGGATGGTCTGTTCAGGCATTGGCGGCACCGAGTTCGAGTTCCTGTGACTGCTCTAGAAAGAATAAAAGTAGAAAGACTGCAAGAATTGAAAGTAAAAGAGGAATATAAGATGGAAGTGAAAGTGAAGACGGATAAAATATTTGATGATGCTAATGATTACAGTCTAGAAGAAGTATGGGATATAGTGAAAAGTAGTATGGTGCATGTAGCCACAAAAGTATGTGGTCTGGCGAAGAGAAAATGTGGTAGTAGAACGAATGATTCTTGGGTAGATGGTGAAGTAAAAGAGGTTGTGAGGAAGAAAAAAGAGGCCTGGCTTAATGTTTTAGCCTGTAAGGCCCAAAATAGGATGAATGGGACAACGAATGTAACAGATGATTCAGATGATTTGGAAAGAGTGAAGAAGAAATACTCCGAAATGAAAATTAAAGTGAAAGAGATGGTAAAAATTAAGAAGGATGAAAAGGAAGAAAAGTATAACAGGAAGTTCTCTGATAACTTCAGGGTCAATGTTAAGCTGTTCTGGAAACAGGTAAGATTGGCTCGCGGAGTAACAGAAACATCGAGTATGAATATTATAAGAGCAGAAGATGGATGTTTACTAAGCGAAGAATGTAAGGTCTTGGAACGTTGGAAGGGATACTTTGAAAGTTTATTAAGTTGTCAGGATAGTGTGCAAGGAGTGGGTAACTGGGCAGACGCCAGTTTTGAAGACCCAAACTCAGATGTAGATGACGAAAATGCGATAGAAATAGATGAGATTATAAGAGCGCTGAAAGGGATGAAAGTTGGGAAAGCTGCAGGGTACGACAGAGTGTCTGCTGAAATGCTGAAGGGCGGTGATGGGGTGGTAGCAAGCCTGTTGTGCCGAATCTTTAATATGTGTTGGAGATATGGCCGTGTGCCGGATGATTGGTGCAAGGCTGTAATCGTACCACTATATAAGGGAAAAGGCTCTCAGCAGGAGTGTAAAAACTACCGCGGCATTAGTCTTTTGAGCGTTGTCGGCAAACTGTATGCGAAGGTTTTGATAAATAGAGTGATAAAAGTGACAGATGAGAAAATATGGGATGTACAGGCAGGATTTAGAGAGGGAATGGGCTGTATGGATCAGATCTTCTCCCTAAGGTGCATAACCGAAAAACATCTAGCAAAGCACAAGAACGTCTATTGTGCTTTCATTGATTTGGAGAAGGCCTATGATAGTGTGTGGAGGGAAGAACTGTGGTCGACACTATCCAAGTACGGTGTGGACTGGCGCTTGGTACGGGCACTGAAATCTTTATACAAGGATTCCAGTGCTTGTGTTAGGATAAATGGGGCATACACGAACTGGTTCTGCATCTCGAGGGGTGTTAGACAGGGTTGTGTAGCGTCACCGTGGCTGTTCAACTTGTACATGGATAGTTGTCTGATAGATTTGAAAGAGGGTGAGTGCGGATTGAGGATGAATGAGTTGCCTGTCAAATGCCTTATCTACGCAGATGATCAAGTTCTACTTGCATCATCAGCAGAACAGTTGCAAGACATGGTGACTGTGATGGGTGAAGCATATAAGAGGAAAGGGATGAATATAAATGTGAATAAGACGAAGGTCATGGTGTTTGAAAGAGGAGAGGATGTATCGGTGTGTGATGTGAAAATAAATGATAAGAGTGTGGAGCAAGTAAGTGAGTTTATATATTTGGGGAGTCTGTTTACAAGGGATGGGAAGATTGATGGAGATGTGGAAAAGAGAGTAAACGCGGGAAACAAAGTGAATGGTGCTATACATGCGATTGTGACCAACCAGTCGATGTCTAAAAAGGCTCGACTGGCTGTTCACAATGGTGTGCTGGTACCCACGCTTATGTATGGTAGTGAATGTTGGGTGTGGCAAAAACAACATGAAAGTAGAATAAATGCTGTGGAAATGCGTTCCTTGCGAAGCATGTGTGGCCTGACTATGAATGATAGGCTGAGGAATGATGTGATAAGACAGCGGTGTGATTTAAAAGAAGATGTAGTGACAAAAATTGAAAAGGGTATGCTGAGATGGTTTGGGCATGTTGAGAGAATGAATGAAAGGCGACTAACAAAATGTATTTACAAGGCTGATGTAAAGGGAAAGGCCGGGCGGGGACGCCCTAGGAGGACATATACTGACCTTATTGGTGATGTTCTTCAGAAAGGCCAGGTGCGTAGTACTCGCAACCGGCGTGCGTGTATGACCAGATGTATGAACGTAAACGAGGCAAAAGGACTATGTAAGGATCGTAGCAGGTGGCGTTCTGTAGTTTCTGCCTACCCCCATGGGAAGAAGGCGTGAGTTTATGTATGTATGTATGTATGTACATCAAAACCTAAATTCAAAATTCATACGAGTACGGTAGGTATAGAGCAGTCAAATATTCAGAATTGTTCATAAGTCACAAGAAACTAATACGAGTTTTTTCCCAAAGAAATGACGTATATTTTTGCAATGAAATTGCATTTTTCTTAATACTAAGGAGCTAAGTGTTCTAAAAAGTTCGCTTCATAAATTAAAGTTAAAATTAAGAATCTTGGAGATTTCTTGTGCTCGTAATTACTTGGTCGTTTACATTAGGAAACTATTAAGTTGCTTTAGAAAATGTTTGATATCTATGATAAAATCGGGCAAGTGCGAGTCGGATTTGAAAAAACGCCGGAAAAACACATTTCTTGTATGGACCCCCTTTAATTATTTGTTGTTATAGCGGCAAAAGAAATACACAATCTGTGAAAATTTGAAATGTCTACTTGTTACGGCTCTTGAGATACAGTCCGCTGACAGACAGACGGACGGACGGACAGCGGAGGCTTAATTAATAATCAATATTCTAGTTCGCTAGTTAGCCACATTTCCTATTTCCATACAGAAATATTGCCAAATTAATCAAAACACGTAAATATTTGACAGCTTTTTGCGACGTTGCCAACTTTTAGGATAAACGCTCTTAATACATATCTATCTATACATATTATAAATTAAAGTTGTTTTTGTGTCTGTCTGTGTGACCACATTGTTCTTCTTAACTACGCAACGGATTTTGATGCGGTTTTTACAATCATTTAGAGAATTTATGTGTAGTAACACGTCAATATTAAACTAATGAATCTCGACGTTTTGTCATGTTGTAAAAACCATGTGAAGCAGGGGCGGGTCGCTAGTTTATTTATAAAATCGGAGTTTACATGAAAAAGCAATTAAAGTGACTGGTCATTACAATTTAATGGAAACGAATATTTGAGGTGGTATCGTTTTTATTTGAATTCGGAAAAAGAATTCCTTTCATTACACAAGGCGCTGCATGGTCATTACAATTTCATGGTAACGAATATTTGCGGTGAAAATGTTTTTATTTGAATTCGGAAAAAGAATTCCTTTCATAAGACAAGGCGAGTATTCTCTACTTTTAATTTAAATTAAGACAACAAAAGATGTTTTGGTAATGCTGCATTTTCCCCGACTGCTCATTGCTTTAATATGTGCTTCAAGCCTTGTTATGCTTTTCTCGTCAAAGGCAGGCGAAACTCTGATTAGCTACGCTTGATTAGATATCCTTTTGTGAGAATCCAATCACGTTTACTGTGTTCAGTGATAGATGTTTTGCCAAGATCTTTCGGGGGTAGCCTAGTTATTTGATAGCCTTGTTATTACCGAATATCTACTGTACCAACTATTTTATTTTGTGGGGAAATCGAATAAAAGCGGCTAACTGTTCGCTGAATCGTCTGAACTGATTTCTCTGACCAAAATTGTGTTGTACATTTAGGGCAGCACAAACAATAGATCATTAAAAATATTACGGTTTTTTGTAATTCTAAAAAGATTTTCCCTGTCAAAATTGCAAAGAACTTATAATTGAAGGAGGTTCGAAGCAGGGAAGTTTTGAAGAACTCTTTTATTGCATCGAACTGGACAAATTACCACACGACAAAAAATTCAAACGATACGCTCCAAACGCAGAGGCGGTTATCTGCACTTTTTTATGGTAATAAGCTCTTTGACGCGATTCTATTCACTGGCGACCGTTTTCAGAGGAAACTCTAGTCAAATAGTGAGGAAAAAATTACTTCCGCTCCGTAAAAAGTTTTTCTCTATTCTTCTAAACGTGATGCGTTCAAGGAGCTGATTAATTGTAAGTAGTAATAAAAAAGAAATACAGGTGTACTTACCTTCGTTTCAGTCCATTTAAGAAGCAATAAAGCCAAGCAATTTGTCTCTCTGGTATATTTGAAACCTTAATTATGTCAAGAAACGTTTCTCTTTCATTCTCATCGAGTTTGAAAAATCCATGTATCAATTCATACTCTAAAAGCTTTGATGTAGAGTCGTCCATCAAAACCGTGTGAAAAGAGTGAAATAAATTTTTCTATTGAATCTGCTGGGTTAAAAATATTCACAGCTAACGGAGTTAGGTCACGAATCATGATCCAAGCTCCCAACGAAATAGTTTGAATAACCGAATAACTTATAAAAAAATTGCGGGTTGTTTTGGACACCGAACTTCGGGGTACAAAGAAAACATTATCACAATATTACTCCTTTTTCCCAATATTTTGAAATATTCTACAGTCTTTTGTTTTGAATATGTTTTTGTTGAATTCGGTGTTTTCACGTGTTTATTTTACAAACTGGACACTGACCTAAAACCATTGTTCACAAAACTGATTGATGTTGATCGTTCTTTTTGACAAATCCCTAGTCATCTAACGATATCCTCAGTGCTTTTAAACTAGAGTGTGGTCATAATTTTGTACGTCCACGATCTGGAAAATGTCCCCTTATAAAACTTTTAAAACACAGTCCAGATTCACGGCAATAACTTCTTTAAAACAATATTGCATCGTGGTTAAAAGCGGTTATAAATTTCACGGTGCAGACACTACCTAATGGAGATAACATTTGAGAGTGATTTAGTGGCTGCAGTAAAGACGGGAGATGGGACACTCGTCGCAAAAGTAGGTAGGACAAGACGTGTCCACTGTCATCGTAGTGACGGATGACCTTCGCTGCATAAAGCCAGTAATAAATTAATGTCTTATTGTCCTTCCTGACTACGAATGAGGCCATCCTGTCGTTCCCCAAGGGTGTCGTAAGCGGCTAAGGGTTTGCGGGAAGGGAATTTGTAGCATTAATAATACGCTAAGGTTCACAGTCTTGCGGGATTTGTAAGCGGATTTGGATTTTATTGTCGATTTCTAGAACATTTGTTGAAACCCCACAAGAGTAATCCGATACAATTCACTTATTCCATTACTTTCAACAAACGGACGGCTATAATGAATGTCGTATTTCACTTCGATTACTTAAAATTTAATTTTGAAACACGCTTACAAGGAATTCCAATTGTAAACAATCAAAATTAATTAATTAACATTGAATAAAGTGCGGTATTTCTTCCCAATCAACAGTGTATACAAAATTGTTACGGAAGATTGTTTTACAGAACCGTTCGACATTTATGTTACTGTGCTTTTACCGGCCAAAAATATAAGAACTTGGAAATGTTTAACGTACCGTGTAGTAAAATTTCAGTTTCTGGTTCAGAAAACTGGCCGGATGTGAGACTGTTAAAGATAAGTATGGACACTTTTAAAGGAGTTTTCTCTTAAAAATCTATTCTGTGCACCAGGGTGAAATATTACTGTCCCCTTTAATACCTGAACTATGCGACAGGACTAGTCCCATAAAATGGGATTGCGTAAGGGTTTTTATAATATTCAAATCAGCTACTCTAGTAATGAATTATTCGTACAATTGCGTTACGACACTAATAAATATGCGGTTGCTTAGCAAGCCTAAGATCGATTGATAGATGAGCGCGGGAGAGTGATGCTGAGAAAACGGCGTAGACAAAGGCCACTCCCGCATTTGTAGGCATTAACAGGACGAGCTTATTGTAATATTATTATGAAATCCAAAAATATCAAAATTTAAAAGTCATTTGTTCAAAGTAGAATTAGAATCAACACTTTTCGAACGTCAAAATGACACGTCAGAAGTGGTGAAGGGCCCTTCACCACTTCCTAGTGCTTTAGCTGGGAAGAAGTGGCGCAACAAACTCTCCAGCAGCACAGTTGTCTGTTCAGTTAGAAAAACTTGATTCTATAATAAGCATTCATTTGTGAATCGTAGAAAAGTATATACTTAGAGAAGTAGTCTCACCTGTCTTTACACCGTGGTTTGACAATAAAACGTCGACACGACAGTACAAAGAGATACAATGTTTTTCGATAAAACTTCGACATGTACACAGAAGGGAGGGAAGTAAAGACAAATATCAATGGCACACTTGACAAACAGTTCAGGTCCCCATAACGACTTTCATTCGTGTGAAGACTACCGAATCGTGCAAACCGCGCGATGGACCACGAAAATCTTTGGCAAAAAAATTCCTTATTTGATATATTGGAAGATTTTGGTTCCCAACGGGTATGAGGTCGGATTTATTCTGTCCCCAAGCTTTTGCGGCTTATTTATAAGCGGTATCACATTACATTGATGGATGAGTGCTTTTAATGGATAGCGTTAGTGCAGATACTAAAGGGCGGTGATTTACAAGTTAATAAACAGACATGAGTCATCGATGTCTTGTGTCATAAGTTTTTTATCGATAGATGACCACGGGTAATAATGTCATAAATATAAATATTTATGTATTTATTTATGTTGGCACATGAAAATCAAATGAACAGAAAAATAAGAAATACTTAACTGATAATAACGACAAAATAATATAGAGAATATTGTATTTATAATTAAATTCAATGTAATTGGCTTGTGGCTAAGTAACAACAGCTGCACGGGTCGATCGATCAGGTTAAGCTACGCTTGCCGCGGTTGGTCTGTGGATGGGTGACCATCTTTACATACCAAGACCCCCCCGTGCCTCGGAAAGCACGTTAAGCCGTTGGTCCCGGCTGTCATTTGTAGATCTTTGACAGTCGTTACGGGTAGTTAGAAGCCCAAAAGTCTGACAACCAGTCTTACCAAGGGGTATCGTGTTACCTAGTTACTAGGTTGTGGAGGTCAGATAGGCAGTCGCTCCATATGAAATACTGATATTCAGCTGCATCCGGTTAGACTGGAAGCCGACCCCAACATGGTTGGGAAAAGGCTAGGCAGATGATGAATTAAATTCAATGTAATTATGAATACATTTCATTCAGGAAAGAGATTCATTATCATCATCATCATTTCAGCCGAAAGACGTCCACTGCTGGACATAGGCCAGAGATTTAAAAGTCACAATTCATGATTTAGAGAACGTTACGCCAACGAGCAAACATCAAACTACAGTCCAGAAGGCGCCGATACTAGTACCTAGTAGTAACTGATATTTTGAATATCACATTGTGCACTTCCGACATTCATGCTTCCATATCGAGTGTCTGAGTTTCTCACTGATACGATTCAACCCTGTCACTACGACGTTCAATCTTTTATGCAACGATCTTTTATACAAATACGATAAAATCTGAATTGAAGTGTTCGGAACTCTGCAGTTGCAACACTTTTAACCGGCTACAGAAATCGACACGTATTTTGCCTTTGTTTCTCCCAATTTCAATCAAATCTGAACTGATTTTGGTAATATACAAGGTGGCAAGGACATCGACGCGAAAACTGTTACCATGGATAGTACATGATTCTGAACCCCCCTGCGTTGAAATTTTTCGTCGGTAATTAAAAATTAATATCTGCTGTTCCAAACATTTTGACATTGATTTTGGGGTTCAGAATCATGTACTGAATCCATGGTAACAGTTTTCGCGTCAATGTCCCTGCGGGTGACATTTAGGTGAGAGACCTTCAGAGATAGATAGAGTAATTGATAACCAATGGATAACCCACGATTGTTGCAATCTAATTTATATGGAACTATTGATTACGCCATTCATTCCGACTTCCCTTAACCTTTTAACTGTCATTAACGAGACACAATAGAATTTTAATTGTTATCCATCTCAATGAGGCGTCGTAACAGATGATGAGTTATATGTTTTCAGTAGAAATGTGCTTACATTAGAAGTGTCACATCAATAGTTCAGAACTTTTTTTTCGCTGATTCTGTGTTTATTCTATGAGGATACGACCACTTAATTTCTACAAAACCTAAGCAATGCACACTCAAAACAGTTAAATCTACATCTGATAGACCTATCCCTTTAATGCGACACATTGTTCAAAAAGGGTTCCTGACGCGGGTGTCCTCAATAAACTGGCAAAATAACAAAAAGAGGGACAGTTTTCTTCACTGTTCACTCACAGCTTTTAGAACTGGGCAAGTAGGCTCTTCCCTAATGTTATTATTACGCTTTTTCTTCTTTTTACATTTAGACGCAGTCCTTTTGTTTCAGCATATTTTCGAGGCTACTTCAAAAGCATTTTTATGAGACCCTATTTCGTTTTGAAAGCGTAAATTAAATTTTATTTGTCTTTTCCGGAAAGTAAGGACCACTGAGTAAAGACAATGTCATCGTTGCAAAGGATTTTTTATTTAGAGGTAAAATTTTCCTGTTAACACTAAATTATAAGGACTCAAATATTATATTTAAGTAGTTTATTCCAAATGTAACATTTACTCATACATCTAGATAAGTTTGCGTCTACGTTTGGCATAAGGCTCTACCCACTAAAATTCCACTTAGAACGGCTATTTCCTCCATTTACAAGATTAAACAATTAGTGCCTAATCTTGTACCACAAAGGATGGGTGGGAGAATTCGTGAATTGTTCCGCAAGCCAATTGAAAGACCTACCATAGAAAGTTTGCTATGTAGGTAAGCTATAAAGATTAAGTACCAATTGTTTTAATGACAAGGGGTTATTGCCATAATCACTACGATTAACGAGCAGAGAATTAAGTGCCTTTAACCCTTCCTATAAGTCCGTTAGTTACTTTAAAGGGAGTAATTCAAAGTGTTGGTTTGTTTTGACATTACCACAAGACAACTGATTAACTAGTACCAGGCAGATAATAAAAGTAATCCACCCTTTTATGAGCAAGGTGCAAGCAAATATTCAGCAAATTGGGTCCCACGTAACAAGGTCATCTCGCATTGTACTCGACATGAAAATGCTCTTTGTCTGATGAAATAATTTGTATAATCGAATATTTTCCGTTTTATTTGTTTTTCTGAGTCGTGTAATTATAATTTGATTAATTTCGTGTATGTTTTGTTTGATAATTTCGTTGTGTTAACTGGAGTTTATTATTGTTAGTGCTCCTGATATATGACGGGTGAAAATGGGTTGGTATTTTTATTTAATTACAATTTGGGACCAACTCGTAAAATGATGAAAACAGAATTTTTATACACGGCGTTCAAAATAACAGGTTTTGTATTTGATCGTTTCATGTTTTGATTGTATTTGACATAGACGGTGATTTTCATCACAGTGAAAATCATAATATTTTGCTATTCTTGTAAAAAAAAAGGCTAAATACCAATGGATTTTATTCCTCTCAACTCCCTTGGTTGACAGGTAGAGAATGCCTAAGGCATTAAGTCCGCCTTTGTCTTTGCCTTTTGAGAGTGAAAAGTAAAAAAAAAAAAATGTGTGGCACTCGGGGACTGCCGCGGTAAAGCTATTGCATAGCATTTGTAACCTCCATACTTCCTATTGCCAACGCTACACTTGGGATAGTGACGTCATGACATAAAACAAAAATTACGTTCCCATGACAACATTACGTTTCCCATGACAACATCACGTTGTCATGGGAACCGTCATTACATGGTAGGCGGAGTGGGGGGTGTTAGGTTTTATTTTCGTTACTTTACGGAATTTCTTGATTCGGTCGCCGCGCTCAAAGCCCGCGATAAAAGCTATGCAATAGCTTAAAAAAAACATGTGGAGAACTTATTTAAAACTCTCAAATAATAATAATTATTAACTCTATCCACATAATGCAACACGAGATATACTTACAGGAGCGTCAAAGGGAGAATCATTGAAATATATCCAGCTCGACGCGCAAACATAGCATATTTTACTGCACATCGTTAAAAGTTACCGCGTCCCGTCCGCACCACTTAAGCACGCTCCGCAATAACTCTAGTTTCGAATTTTAACACATTATCCTCTAACCTTGTCATAAAGGAGAATAGGCAGAGCTGGCTCACTACGTGTACACAAACGACGTCGTGATGAGAAGAAGGTTGCAAGGACATAATTGTGTTCATGATGTTAGTAACAAGACCTTGGGTGTTGGTCTGATGTTGTTGACTTGAGACACCTTATATTTTTAAGTGAAAATTTATTTAGTGAACCGACGCGCTCGAGTCGTTGACGCTGTTTCGGGTATGCTCGGCTCCAGTCGGTCGTTGACGCTGAATCCCGTATACTCAGCATAAGCACACACCCACTTTTTATCTATATTTTCACTACGTGTTATGAAATAGGATTATTATTACCCGATCAACTTTATTTGAGGGTCGCACCAACTTTCTTCCTTTTATTTCTGTGACTTCTTTGTTTTCAGATAAGGCGTTTTTTCCTTGAAGCCTTGAAACTTCTCTTACAATTTTAACTTTTTTATACTACTTAGATGTTTCAATTCTGGTGCCAGCAAGATAGGACGTACCAACCATTTTTTACGAACATTTCACGAAAGAAATGGGAATTTTCGCTTCATATTTTAATGATGAAATATTATATAAAATTAATTGTAACCTTCTCTTAGGAACTGTTTTATCGTGTACCGTTTTTTCAGCGCCAAGAAGAAAGTTGTCATTTTTCAAATCCTTGAATGATGTTCAGGTGGGTAGACTAAGTTCTTAATAATAAGAAAACTTTCCTTTTAAAATGTTGCACGCTTTACAATTTAGCTTTCATCGTTGCTTTAAACGATCGGCAATTTCTGTTACGTTTCAGAAATGTTATTTGCTTTCATAAAATGATTGATTGTTCAGCAAAATAAACTAAAATGGCAGTGTGTAGTTTCGCAGAAATTTCCGCTTTATTTTCCTCGTCATTTAATATTTTCTGTAAAAGTTATAGTTGGATGGCGGTTTTGTATAGAACTAATAGTGTAAATACAGAAACTTTCCGTTTGCATTAGCTGATCCAATAAATAGCGAAACTTTGTACAAATAAGTTAGAATAAAAGTTTTAATAAACATTAGTCCGTGTTCTTTGACGATGTTTGTAGTTACATTTGTTTCATTTATATTAATTTATTGCCTTAACAAAATAAGCTGTAGGTAGTAATGATATCATTATTATTTAGAGTTCAGTGTGTTTCGGAATAAACAATGTAGTTATGCTGAGAAACGTCTAATGTTATTGCCAGCATTATCTTAAATTATAATCCAAAGTTAAGTACTTAATCTAGAACTTCTTCTTCGAACACGGACACTAGTTAGATATAAAAAATTAGACACTCTTTCAAAGAGTAATATGTCGTTTATTTCCGTGCGGGTCATTAAGAGATGTTGGCACAATTCGAAAACATAAACATTGACAACAAATTGTATCAAGATTGTTGTACTGCAGCCTTTATAAAACTGAAAACAAAATAAGATATTTTAAAGGCGACTAACAATAGGTCGCCCCTAGGAGGATAGTGAGTGATCTTTATTGGTGATGTTCATCAGAAAGGTCAGGTGCGTAGTACTCGCAACCGCGCGGCGTACGTGTAAGACCAGATGTATGAACGTAAACGGGGCAAAAGGAGTATGTAAGGTATTAGGATACCTTACATACTCCTTTAGCCCCGTTTTCTTTCTATCATTCTCAAAGACATTTCAACCCTGACAGATATCACAGTAAAAACATTTTAAATTATAATTCATGCAAATGCAACGCCAAAAACATTCAAGTTTCATTCTCACAAAGGAATTAAAATTGCTTTGAAAAACTTTAATCATTAATTCTAACCGATAAGACTGTGAGACAACTGAAGAGTAATTTACTACACTAAAAAAACTTAATTAAAAGTAAGATCAAGGTTTTTTTCTTGACGCCACAGGGGAATTTATGATACAATAGCTATTGTCCGCGACTTCGTCTGCATATAAGTTTAGTATTATTATCACGAATGAAATGTAGTCTTGTTTTCTCCACGTTTCAGGATACCTCTCTGTTAAATTTCATTACGATCAGTTTAGTGGTTTAAGGAAATAGCACACATATCAACTCGGAAAGGAATCGTCACCGTATCAACTCGAGCCAGTCAGTATTCTTTGTATGAAACTCCCTACTGCAACGCACACTAATCGGAATCGGAACGTAATCGCCTCGCCTCGGGACAAGCTCACGAACCGTGGCGATACAGTGACGATCCCTTTCCGAGTTGATATGTGTGCTATGATGAACTTTAGTCGTAATGAGGAAACAAACAGACAGAGTTACTTTTGCATTAATAATATTAGCGTGAAATTAAAGTATCAAGACATTTCAAGCAGGAACAAGCTTCCAGTATTAAAAAACTGTTTTACAAAAAATACAACCGACTTCCAAACTACAAAGTGAAAGTCGGTGTCTTTGGATTAGTATTTTAGTTTTTTGCCATCGACTTACGAAATTAAAGTTATTTTTCACTCTGTAGTTTGGAAGTCAGTTGTATTTTTTGTAAAAAAGTTTTTTTTTTCACTTTTTAGTGGGTTAATTTGTAATTTATCTAAGTTACAATAGCCTAATATCAACTGCTCATCAAAAATACCCAAATCGCTATAGATGTGCCAATAATATTTGAAAAGTTCCCTCGATTTCTTCAAGATCCCATCATCAGATAGAGACCAAATGACAATGGGACCAACTTGAAAGTATACCTTATCATACAAAAAACAATTTTTCAAATCGGTTCAGCCGTCTTCGAATAATTGGGGAAAAATATTGAACGAGAACCTCCTCATTTTTTTTAAGTTGGCTAAAAATGAAGACTAGATTTACCAGAGTTCAAACTTTCGAATGAATTTGACCTATATAACATTTAATTCATATATCTGCTGCACTCACCAGATGCACCGGGTAAATGTACATGTACACGTACATATACCCGGTGCGTCTGGTTTTTCGTTTGTTACTAATATAGCTTATAAGTAGTGTGTATTAAGCCCTCGACACATTACTGTGTCGTGTTGTGTCGTGACGCGGGAGACACCTATCAAACGAATCTGCTCGGGACTACGCCAAATCACAACGAGTTTTGATTGGCTAACACTGGGTCAGAAGGCGTCACGATACGACACAACACAGTAATATGAATCCGGCTATACTAACATCATATGGATCAAAGTCTGAATTAAAGTATTTTTATTTATAAAGGCAAGATTTAGTTAACAATCAAGCAGCAACCCATAACATTTAGAATAATGGTAGTATTTGGCTGTTTTCATAACAACTCATCATTCTCTTGCCCTAATCTCAATTTATTTGAGGTCGTCGCAACATCTCCCTTTTTTCCATACTTCTCTTTCTTCTCTTCTCTTCTTCGTCGTCATCTCGGTAGTCACTCCCTTTCCAGCCATATCATCATTCACACAGTCCATCCATCGTTTTTTCGGTCTTCTCCTACTCTTATAGCCATCCACATCAACTCGCGAGCTTTACTCGTCGAAAGCCTATTTCAAGCGTTTTGACGACTGCTTCCAAAATTTCAGGATTCAGAAATGGTATGGTCTAGGAAATGTGTATTATAAATCTTAATAAAAACCTTCGATTTAATTTGCGATGTTTTTAGTCAACCGCACGTCCATGTAGCACTAAGGAGGTCACTGAAAAGTGGTTGATTGACAAGATATTACAATAGTGAAGTAAGTATATTTTTAAGAAAATTAATTGAATAGAATACTCTTACAAACTCTGTCTCTCTCTCGTCTCACTAGATAACTTTATTTATCAGAAAGTTGAAGATTCCGCAGTCCTCAACTTATTCAAAAGAAAAAAATATCGTCGGAGGTAAGGCGGTAAGACCACTTCTGTGTCAATGACCCTTAATTTATTTTCAGTCGACACTTTTGTATCGATACTCTTTACAACGACGATCTCGATATTATCTATATATATAAAATTCTCGTGTCACAATGTTAGTTGCCATACTCCTCCGAAACGACTTGATCGATTTTTATGAAATTTTATATGTATATTCGGTAGGTCTATACCTCTAAGTGATAAGGGTGGTCCACCCCAAACATTTATATGGCAAAACAACGTTTGAGTCAGCTAGTTTTGTTCTAACATTATCTTCCTCGAAGGTGTATCATTTACTTTCCAGTTTCGGATCCGTTGGTTCACTGGCCAATGAGACACTGTTAGTGAAACAGCTCAAAGTTTACAGGAGTTTGTCTTTTTAGTGTCCCCTTTGCTTTGCCGGTGTAGCCGCGCCAAAGTACTAACGATGCCCAATTACTAGTTTGCTGCTTTGATATTTTGCAAAAGAAAACTTATAAGGATAAGCATGTCCGTAGCTAGGATGCTTTTAATTTAAAAAAATGTCACATAACATAGTCTTTTAAAATTGCAGAGATTTTGCTATCCCCAATTGGAAAATGGCGGGGTTCAAGTTTCTACGTATTTACTCGAAGCAAATAAAAATATACAAGTTATTTTTATTTCGTGATCTAATCAACAGCTAGCTTTGGTTCGATATCAACATCGGCGTAGCACTACGCGTAGCAATGGCGTAGCGCTACACGTAGCAATGGCGTAGTGCTACGCGTAGCAACGGCGTAGCGCTACACGTAGCAATGGCGTAGCGCTACGCGTAGCCTGTAGCAATGGCGTAACGCTACGCGTAGTCCGTAGCCAGAGCGCGTAGCATCATTCGTAGCATTGAAACTCAAATCGGGACGCATTAAATATTGGTATAGCATACTGGTTTTCTTGCCTTTTAAGTGACTAAGTTTCAGTCGACACAACTAGTCTCCAAAACGTAGATACGACTACATTTAAAGGTCACTCAGTCAACACCAAAACTCTGATACGAAGTTCGAGCTTACCAACATTCGAAACTCTAAGCTTTTAATCAATGGGATTAAGCCTTAGTAAACTTGGTGGAATGCGAATCGGTTCGGATTGCTATAGCCATTTGTCAGTAGAGGCGAAAGCAAAATCCACAGCCCCTATTTACAGACCACTCGATCGTTACCTAGTGAGTGCTCGGCTTCCGAAATTGCGACAACAATAAATCTAAAACCAGGGCCGGATCTGTACTGTAAATTAATTCGGGACTAGCACTAACTTCTGGCGCTCCAACTTCGCAAACGCGAGAAGACAAGAATTATATGATTTATGTAGCTTGGGAAGTGACTAGCATACAACATTAGTGCTTAAAATCTAAATGCATCGTGTTTAGGGAAGTGCTAATGTTAGTTCGTGTTTGCGCTAATTTCAAGTAACTTAAGCACGCTTTGACGGGATTTTCGTAACTCATTTAAAGTTGGGAGTATTAGAGGTTTCCGTGTTAGTAGGAAAATACAGGTGTATTTATCTAAGCAAGTAAACAAAAATTGTGAGTATAAAATAAGTAGAAATTCATTGGAAGACTTATATTTTGAGTACCTTATAGTTTTTGAATCTAATATTGAATTTACACTGAATATAATTACAGAGTAAATAAAAATGGATTTTAAATCAACAAAGTTTAAGATATTTTAATGAATTTGTTCAATAAAATACAATAGATGTTGTTATATTTAGTAACCTATTCCGCTTCACTATTCCTAAAGAGCCATAAAAAACCCTGTAAGAAATCGATACGTGTTTCACCTCTCAACGAGGCATCCTCAGGATGACGCTTGACTTGTCGCGAACCCGAACACGGCGTGTTGCCACACCGAGCACTGGTCGCATAGTAGGTTACTAATTTTAAAAACGTCTATTGTACTTTATAATGGATTTCCGCAAGGTCACGCCTGAATCAATTAACCATGAATTAGTACATTTATTTCTAGAATATTCAAAGAGAATCCTGTCACGAAAATCTTCAGTGTCGGTTGAACAGAACTATGTAAGTGAATCAACCGAAACTAATGTAATACTAAAGTTTCGTTTGTTCCATTTGTTAAAATAGATTTTGGTACATACGAATGTCCATATTTTCCTTGCACTGATCAGTACTTATGCTACTACATATTCAGAGGTACAGACAATGGATACCTCTATATCCAGGGATCTAAGGCTGGCTTTATCGACAAAAATCCGGGTCGTCAACATAAATAACATGGAGTATGTCATCTTATGAAAAGGACAGGATATTCTTACGCTATCGGAATCTTTACTAGTTCACGAAGAGCTGTGATAAAACATTACTGTTAGATTTATGGATAATCTTCTGACAGACTAAAATATTTCTATAAAACATTTTTATACTAGCGACCGATCGTGATACTGCGCAGAATTCCTTTTTAGTTGAACATAAATTTTGGTGTGAACGGTTTAAATGTTGAAATAGTATCAAATTCTGTTAAGTGTGCAGAAGTGCGTGAGTCATGTGAAAAAAATAGTGGCGTGTGCCAACGAATTTATATATGTCGTGCATGTAATGTGTTGCAGTCTTTTGTACAATAACTTTTTATTATTTACCTGTACCGATTCATTAATTATTTCCACAAATTCACGAATTAATTTAAAAGAGAAAGCGAGCTTACTGCATTAAAATAAAGTTTATAATAATTGTGTACCTATACTTTAGTGCTGTCGAAAGATAATAAAACAACAATGGAACTGCATTATTGAATTCTCAACCTCGTAGCACTGAAAAGTGAATTCATTAATCTTATACTGTTAAACCAGCAATATATCTTTATATATATAATTCTTCTGTGAGTGTGTATGTCACTGAACTTCTCTCAAACGACTGGACCGATTTTGATGAAATTTTTTGTGTGTGTTCAAGGGGATCTGGGAATGGTTTAGATTCACAATTTTGTCCGCTGGACAATGTTTTGACAGGACAACGTCTGTCGGGTCCGCTAGTTTCTATATATATTTGTTTGAAATCGGCTCTAACAATTTCGATGAAAGTTGCAATACAGGGGTTTACGGGGGCGAAAAATCGATCTAGCTAGGTATCATATCTGGGAAAATTTGATTTCTTAGTATTTTCACCCGAGCAGAGCTCGGTCGCCCAAAGTTTAGAACAAGATAATGAATAATGACATGACAATAATGACATCAGAATAATGATATGGCAGCATGGAATAAGTAAGTACTATACATGGATTAGCATGAACTTTCCTATACTATTAAATGAGCATTCTTTATTTTCACCAGAGCAGAGCTCGGTCGCCCAGGTACTATCCTTAATATTATAAATGCGGAAGTAAGTTTGTTTGTTACGCCTTCACGCTAAAACGGCTGAACGGATTTGAATGAAATTTGGCATATATATAGATGATACCCTGGAAAAAAACATAGGATACTTTTTTTTTTCCCACGGGATCGAGACTTATGCGGGTGAAACCGCGGGGCGCAGCTAGTAATATTATAAATGCGAAAGTAAGTTTGTTTGTTACGCTTTCACGCTAAAACGGCTGAACGGATTTGGATGAAATTTGGCACATATATAGATGATGCCCTGGAAAAGAACATAGGATACTTTTTTTTTCCCACAGGATCGAGACTTATGCGGGTGAAACCGCGGGGCGCAGCTAGTTTATTATAAGTATGGTAATATTCGGTAACAATGGAGCGACGTGAAATGGACTGGCTAGTTCAATCATCTATTCGATAAATTGGCCATAGAACCTACTGAATTAGTGGTTGCCATAAATCGAATTTTGCCACTGACGTCATCATAGTAACCGTTCATAAATTGCTATCTATTTAGTATCAAGAGCGAATCCAGTTTGTGGTTTGTTTTGAGTCGTAATTAAAAGTTTGTTGCATCCATATAACATCACGCCTCTAGCGAAGGGTTAGGCAGTGGTGTACCTACAGAAACACCCACATTTCGCCAGTTATGTTTAAGTCCCATGTAATAGGGGGCGAGCCTATTGCCATCAACCGAGCACAAATCTAGGCTCCGGGCTGCTATTGAGAAATTCGTGATGGTTAAACCGAATAACACTTTGCCTGACCCGGGAATTGAATCCAGGACCTCATGCTCAACAGTAGCGTTTGCAACCAGTAGACCAGTCGAATTTACAGCATTAAAAGAGTTATTATTATTGATTAGTACTTGGGCTACCGAGCTCTGCTCTGGTGAAAATAGAGAATGCTCATTTAATAGTATAGGAAAGTTCATACTAACCCATGCTGTACCTACTTATTCCATGCTGCCATGATAGTAGGTACTTACTAATTCCATGCTGCCATGATCATTATTCTAATGTCATTACTGTCATGTCATTATTCATTATCTTGTTCTAAACTTTGGGCGACCGAGCTCTGCTCGGGTGAAAATACGGAGAAAACTAATTTTCCCAGATGTGAGACCTAGCTAGATCGATTTTTTGCCCCCGTAAACGTAAACCCCTATAATGCAACTTTCATCGAAATCGTTAGAGCCGATTTCAAGAACGTGAGTACAAATCTATATACAAATATTGCTCGTTTAATAGTATAGGATGTAGGTAACACATAGCTTGTGGTAATGAGTTAAAAAAAACAATTTGTGGTATATCGGAGTGTTGTTTATATACTAAACCTCAAAATTTCATTCCATAACCGTCCATTAATGAAAATGTTACCAAATCCTGTGCGCTATGTATTTATTCATATTGTTTAATCTGATGAACACACCACACAACCTCATTATTACGTCCCATCCGGGCTGTTTAAATCGTTTTTGAGGTGAGTGTCATGCAGATGGATTATTGTTATGTAATATTTCATTTTGAACTGCTTTTATGCTCATTTAGGCTTGCCACTTACTTGTTCGGGTCGGCATGATTCGGCACGACTCGCACAGTCTAGCGGCAAGATATGTAGGGTGGCAGGGACATCGACTCGCAATTCAGTACATGATCCTAAAAGCGAAGAAATTTTTCGTCGCGCATTTTCGTCAACGCAGGGGCGTCTAGAATCCCCGGCAACATGGCAACTGAAGGAACACGGGTGGGTTTTAGTCAGTAAGAGTCTGACACGCCCTCCCGCTCCGCCCAGAGCGGGAGAAGTTGTTCGAAAATTTCCCATCCAAAAAAAAAGGGGCGTCTAGAATCATGTACTGAATCCATGGTAACAGGTTGCGCGTCGATCTCCCTGCTACTCTGTACATTCGATTATGTCGCACGGCTGTGCCGAACCAAGGCGACCCGATCAAGTGTGTAGCATCCCTCACTTTATCAATCTCCACTTTCCGGAAATTTTTGGAAATTTCTGAAATAGAGCAAGCTGTTTGCCGGCTAACGTATGACGTTATAGACAGCTACATAGTAAATTGGCACCAGTCTCTGATCGTTCTTTGGCAGTGAAGCCTTTGGCATTCTACTAAATTTAAAGCTGCTAGATTGGACCTTGTGTTACTGCGTTGTGCCTTGATGTTTGTACGAAGTTAGAAAAAACAATGTTTCTTTACTAAATATACAGGGTGGCAGGGACATCGACGCGAAAACTTTTACCATAGATTCAGTACATGATTCTAAATGCCCCTGCGTTGAATTTTTTTTTTTTTTTAATAACCTACGAAAAATTTCAACGCAGGGAGGTTCAGAATCATGTACTGAATCCATGGTAACAGTTATGTATACCTACGAGTTCGGTAAATACTGAACAACTAACTACAAGTGAAATACGGGGAGAGTAGGTGCAGTCAGCACTTCTAGGTCAATTTATTGTTGCATCATTCATTACACATCAATTCAAATTCATTAATTTATTGTTCATTATTATTCAAATTATGTACTACTAACATTATGAATGCAAATTACAATTTAAAAAGGTGACATGTGCCCGTTGACCGAAAACGAATATTATTAAAAAGTTGCTTAACTTTTTCATTCCTCGAAAGTAAAGATGCGATTTTAATTCATCTAACAAATCCGGTCCTGCATAATCCGTTAAAGTAATCCGAGAATCGTCTTAGCCACGTTTAATATGTGGTTGTAAACAAAAGCAATAGGCTCACAGACAGAGAGATAAACAAAACGATTGTATTTTGTGTTTATAAGGATTATGAAGGTATTATTGTGAACGAAAATAGAAGGAGTAAAGCAGCGAAGTGGCAATGAATAAGTACGTACACAAAGAGATAAGTACTTGTAAAAGATTAGACTACGGTTTGGATTAAGGATAAATTCTTCTTAATCAAAATAAACAGAAAATACTTAACGTAGGTAAGCTTCATCATCTGCCTAGCCTTTTCCCAACTATGTTGGGGTCGGCTACCAGTCTAACCGGATGCAGCTGAATACCAGTATTTTACATGAAGCGACTGCCATCTGACCTCCACAACCCAGTTCCTGGGTAACACGATACCCCTTGGTAAGACTGGTTGTCAGACTTTTTTTTAAGGCTTCTAACTACCCGTAACGACTGTCAAAGATCTACAAATGACAGCCGGGACCAACGGCTTAACGTGCTTTCCGAGGCACGGAGGGGTCTTGGTATGTAAAGATGGTCACCCATCCACAGACCAACCGCGGTAAGCTTAATACAATAAATATCAAATTATACGAAACATCATATAAGTCTGTTTCCAATAAATGCTACTATCAAAGGGGAAATTTATTTGTTTTTCTCGCACACAATAAGGTACAAAGGCGGACTTAATGCCTCAGGCATTCTCTACTAGTTAACCAAGGGTGGTGAAGAGATAAGATGGCAGATAAATTTCCCTTATTACAACCACTTGATCTACGGGTAGTTAACCATAGATCATTGTTATTAGATAATGCTGCTGCGTATGTTTTTGGTGATAATTGAAAACGGTCTTCACACCCTACTTAACTCTTTGTCAGATAAAATGAAATAAAAATGCAAAGATTTTTAACGCAACTCAATAATTTCAAATCATTTGTCTTAAAATGTTATGTCCATGTTTGCAGACCATTGCTTCTGGTAAGATTTACTAAGACAATTATTTAGGGACAAGGATATTGAGTTTATTTGGTGGGGATAAAATGGAAAAACTCTGTAGCATTATTGTTTCAAACGGTTCGTTTGAAAGGAACTTTTAGAGGCACTTTTTTAAGTGTGCTTATCAACACAACCTAGAAAAGAAAGCTATGATAGGTAAAATGTGAATACGGATCGGATATGCACAAGCACAATTGGAATGAAAAAGGCTTTTGTCTAACGTTGAATTGCAGTTGGTTGAATAGATTCGCCGATGAATTGACATAAAACACGAGAAAAAAAAAAAATTTAAAGCTCATGTCACGGCGAACAAAACAAACGAGTCAACAATACAGTTCTTTCACAGTTAGATATTTTACCTTTGATCTTACATCACTGTCAAAATCACAGTGATCATTATTTTCATTATTATAAGATTGCTATTGGATTGCTGCCACAGACACAAGTCTGTCAAAATAAAAAAATTGTAAGTCTTCAACTATATAGTTCTTTCACAGTTAGGTATTTTACCTATGATCTTACGTCACTGTCAAAATTACAGTTGATATTTATTTTCATTACAATAAGGTTGCTATTGGATTGCTGCCACTGACAAGTCTGTCAAAATAAAAATGATCTATAGTTCAGTTAAAATAAGGTTGCCGTTGGATCGCTGCTGTCAGAGGTAAAATAACTCTGAGTAAGTCTATCCCTAACTGGAGAATAGTATGATCAAACTAC
Source organism: Agrochola lychnidis (assembly GCA_963680765.1). Classification (NCBI taxonomy): domain Eukaryota; kingdom Metazoa; phylum Arthropoda; class Insecta; order Lepidoptera; family Noctuidae; genus Agrochola; species Agrochola lychnidis. The sequence goes on from OY796847.1 coordinate 7,371,289, forward strand.
ACAACAGTTCTCTGCGAGTTAAAATATTTAACAAGTTCCGCACATCAACTATTTGGCCGCGCTAGGCCTCGACCTGGTTTCACTTCTCGATTCCTGCTACATAACTGACATGTTTTCACTAAAAGTCTACCAATAATAGAAGTTTAACAATTCGTGATTGCTGAAAGAAGTTCGGGGCATGTAATAACTACCTAGATGCGATTATAGATAAGGAAACATGTATAATTCGCGAGAAACTTCTTCGCCGTCGTCTTAAGGCACAGTCGTCCACGATGCTACTCAAAAGTAACCAGTTACTAGTACACAACGCGGCTCACTAACGCGTTATAAGCTTTTTTGTGATTGGTTGTGTCGTGTTCGAACCGTGATTAGAGTTTGTAACACGTTACTTTTGTGTAGAGTCGTGGACGATGGGCATACGAGTCAAAAACAGACCTTTATTTTTAAAAAAGGTTGCTCAATACTGGATCTTTTCAGTACAATCAACTTTACAAACAACCTAATCAATTTCTACTGGAATTAAACTGGTTAACATTCATGATCTTCGACTAGGCTCAACTTGACATATTAAATCTACTTGGTTTAATATGTCAAATTTTCATAGAGCCTAGAGGCATTAGGAAGCCATCAAATTGGACGTACGTTTATCGGCTGAGTGGAGACATATCGTGTTACCATTATTCACCAAACTAACACCCGGATTACTAATTACGGCACGGTTACTACATGATGTATATTCATCATCATCACTTCAGCCGAAAGACGTCCACTGCTGGACATAGCAGCGACATGATGTATACCGAAACTAAAATCTTACTAATGGAAGACACAATCTAGTTTTTCAATGATATCAGTAACGACATAATAATATTAATATAATCTTTTTTTATTTTTAAAAACAACATTTTATAAAAACATAGTTATAAAACATGTTTCTAATAGAGAGGTTTAACGGTGAAGGAAAACATCGTGAGGAAACCGGCATGCCTGAGAGATATTTCTCGACGGCATGTGAAGCTAAGTCAGAGGGCCATGGGCGTCTTTAAGACTCTGACGCCAGATTAGTCACTAAAAACATGAAAAGAAGAAGAAAATAAAGGTTAGCAATGTTAGATAATATGGACGGAAAAAAAAACAGTGGCACTCCGGGAGTGCGGACAGAAGTGAAAACTTGAAAAAAAAAATCGGCACCGCGGTAATCAACGCGTTGATGGATTTTACTCCACACACCGCGGTAATCAAAGCATTGATGTCTTTTACTAGACGGTGTCGGTAAACTCGGTAACAGTGTCGCGAAATCAATGGTTCAGTCCCATCTCAAAAATGCCCAACGCGCCTAAAGAAGTTTTCACTTCAAAAAAAATAAAAACAGTGTCACTTCGGGAGTGCCGACAAAACCAAAAACTTGAAAAAAAATTCGGCACCGCGGTAATTAACGTGTTCTCTGCCTACCCTTTTCCCAACTATATTGGGGTCGGCTTCCAGTCTAACCGCGTACAGCTGAATACCAGTATTTTACACGGAGCGACTGCCTATCTGATCTCCACGCGGTAATTAACGCGTTGAAGTCTTTTTAATGGTCAAAAGCTGGTGTCGTAACAGTGTCGCGAAATCAATGGTTTAGTCCTATCTCAAAAATGCCCAACGTGCCTAAAGAAGTTTTCACTTCAATGTGTTATATTATAACATGGACGCACCCTTAGAAGAGCACAAAACTGAGGAAGCCAATAAATAAATACATAACATCCAAAAAATTAAAGAAAAAGATTAAAAACAACAAAATCGCGACTAATATCGTAAGATTGATGACTCGGATAAATTAATGTTGGATAAGTAAATTAATTATCCTTAAAGACGGGCTCTGAGAAGACTCTACCGTATTACAAAGGCTTAGTGCCCCAGATATAGATTCAGGCTGTGCCTTAAGCGGTTCTAACTTTATGATACCATTTCCATCAGTATCCAACAAACTGGAAACAAGGACAAGTGAGAAGAAATTACGGAAAAAATTATAATACAAAATAAGATTGTTTCCTGTTCTTATAAAAAATTACGTGATTTTCATTTTATTTGACCTTTGTGCTTAACACTGGAACCAATTTAGTTGGCACTAACGAAACCAAAATTAATTGCTTTATATTTGCATCTCAGTCAAAGTGAAAATTACGATATAACAGCGCAAGTACTTAGTATATCTAACTGCGTATTAAAGCCATTTAAAACTTTTCTATTGAAGCAGAAACCTATTATAGAAGTTCTGTAAACTCATTATGGAAGGATCGGACTAAATTTAGGTATCTGTGCGCTCTGTCATTTCTTGTCTAACAATCTTTAAGGTCGTTAGTTATCTCAAGACTATTAAGAGGATCGATTGACGCCGATATTTATTTTACCTATTTGATGACTAAAAGAAAAGTCCTTGTAGGAATCTGGAATCCCACTGAAATTAACGTTAAACTTTGTGAACATGTTTGTTACTCAATCAAGCATTAACGGCTCAACGGATTTTAATAAATTTTAGCATACATATAGACTATACAGGATGTTTGGCAGAACGTTGAACATACGAAAATAGTGGATAGGTGGGGTCATCTGCTACTTACTCAGCCCTAATTTATTTGGCCCTGGCCTCCTAGATATTTTATTTTTTTAATGCAAGTTCAAATTAAGATTTAAGTATTTTTTACATCTTTCTGTAAGTTCGAGGACTCATAACTTTTTTCTAGCTAACATCTGAATAAAGCAATAATTTTATAAGAATCTGCCAACATTGAAGATTAAAAAAAAACAAAAATATTGCCTGTTTTACCCATTTTTAATAAAAATTACACTTTAAAGTTAAGAAAGTGGTGAAACTAGAAGAAAGCAAAACAATTTTTTTTTTAATATCCAGGGGGCCAGGGCCAAATAAATTAGGGGTGAGTAAGTAGCAGATGACCCCACCTTTTTTTCGTATGTTCAACGTTCTGCCAAACAGCCTGTATATCCTGAATTAACATTATAGGATACTTTTTATCCCTTTTTATACACATCAAGCTATACATTCCCAGTATAAGCTACCTCTTACTGCACGGAAATCTTATACGATGCGAGATCAGCATAAACTGGAAATGTATATATAACTTGATGTGTAGCCGTGTGTACATGAAGAAGTTTATGTCACACCGCACTTTGTATGTTTCATTATTTTAAAGTGTGTCATAGCCAATAGTGCCATCACAATGTCTTGTTTTCTTCTTTTTTGTTGAGGTTTCCGTACCCCAAAAGGAAAAACGGAACCCTTGTAGGATCACTTTTGTGTCTATCTGTCTGGCTGGCTAGTTGTCTGTCCAACTGTCACTGCCAATTTGCTCCGAATCTAATGGACCGATTAAGTTGGAATTTGGTACACATATGTATTTCTGTGACCCAAACACATGGACGTGTAACGTAAATAAATGAATTTTGAATATGGGGGTCAATTTTGGGGGGCCAGACAAGAAAATTAAGAAAAAAAAGTTTTGCAAACTGTATCGTGTGACATATCAAATGAAAGGGCTTGTTGCGAGGATCACAATTTTTTTAAATAATTTTAACATACTTTTAAAGACATTTAAGAAAATAGATGAAAATTTACCATTCCCTCGCTTATCTCCGAAACCTTCTGAGCCTAAAATTTTGAAAAAAAAAATACAGAGAATAATAGTTCTTTACTCATAGATTACAGGAAAACCAATAAGAAGTCTATGGTCTTAAAATAACATGGTAAATCTCTCAATATTGTGCGTAAAAACTTACATTTGCAGTTGGAATGTATGGAAGAGCATGTTTTTCAACTACAATGTTAAGTTTGTTCTTGGGATAAATTCATCCCAACTACGGAACCTTTCATTATACGTGGATCGTGTCCGTTATCCGATACTCACTTGGCACTTTTTATAATGGCACCTTATAGCTATTTCCTAGTATTCATGTATTTAGAAACTAGTTTCCACGACACAGGGAATCCTAGTGTGGAGGCTAGAGCTATTTGAATTTGTACTGTTTATTTGAACAATAAAGTTTTATATTAGTTATTATTTAATCATCAGTCATGTTCGTGAACGGGCGCCGTCAGTAGGGGCTGGTCATCTCTTAGCTGCCACGGTTTATTTTAATTTATTTAAATTTTTGAATTGTTATTATATTTTTATTACGGACGCTTTTAACGTGCACGTCTTTCTACATTGTTCTCACATGTATAAGTTCAACACGAATGATGTAACCAAAATTTTGTAACAATATTTTTATTTTAAAGAGTGTCCGTGGAGTTTCTTGCCCGTTCTTCTCCATAGGTACCTACTACGCTTTGGAATGGGCAACTAGCTTCATTTTTCTGACTGACCGACCCCTTGACAATTCAAAAGTACTTGTAATTGGTTTATTTGAAATAAAATGTCTTTTGTGTGCACAAAACTAACGATATAGCTATCTAAGTTCTCCTTATACGCAAGCGAAACCATAGGCAACAACAAGTGCTTCATAAAACTAAGAAGCTTGAATCTGAATTTCGTTCAAGCATCGTAGCACACGGCAATGAAGGTGAAGTGGTTTCATAATAACTAGAACGAACAAACTTAATTTAAGATGATTTATTATACGCAATATATGGCTTGAGTTGAATTACGTTGCTATGAAGTTTTAATTTATTTTCTGAAGATGAGATATTTAAGTGGTTGGCTATCGTAGAGAAAAATATTGAAAACAAACAGTTACACAAATATCATAATAAACAGGTAATGAGAAGAAAATTAAATTACATTTGTGTAGCTCACGACGTCATCCACATCTTACGTCATCAAATACTACATAATTGATAAGGAACTATTTGCTCACGAGTAAAACTTAAATGGTAAAATCTGAAGAAAATTCTTAAATGAATAGTAAAGAAAGAAAGAAAAAACCATTACTTTTTAAATAATAATAAGGAAATAAAATACCAAACTAGTTCTTATTGAAGTGAAAACTTCTTTAGGCGCGTTGGGCATTTTTGAGATGGGGAAAACAATTGAACTCGCGACACCATTACCGACACCTCATTTTTGCAAACGCGATTGTGCTCTTTATTCAGAAAAGGTTACGGATCAATGTTCTATAAAAGTATTTTTTTCCACAAAGGCGATCTTGTTCAAGTTTTCACTTCTGTCGGCCACTTCTTTCACTTCTCCCGGAGTGCCACTGTTTTTTATTTGTGAAAATGCTAACAGATAGGTACTGTGGAAGAATGGAAAATACTGAAAAGACTGAAAATGTTCCGTAGCTCTTCCAATAAAAAATTCAGGTTTTTAAAATCAGAATTATCAACGAGCCTTAAATTTATTAGCAGTCAAGGTAAACAAATCCAAGTTTGCGAACAGTGTTTTTATGTGTTGGTGTAGCTGGCTGTAGATCAAATAAATTAAATCAAGCATTTAATCAAACTAGATAAAATCAAGCAAATTACGATGTTCAAGTTCAAACGTTTAATATAAGTAGAGGCTTAAATAAATTATTACCTATTAGCTATTCAGCAGTCATCGCCAAACGCCTGATAATTTATTTATGCCCTGATTTATCTTATGATCCTAAGAGCTTTTAATACCTAATTTGTAGAGACCTATATTCTTAGTTAGCCTGTGGGGTGAATGCGTAACACATTAACAATTTGCAATACCTTTCAATTAGACAATATTCATTGCGTTATTTACGTTGTCGAGCAGATGAATTTTTCAAACATATGAAGCAGTTGATTAGGAATTTCCTTCACTTTGGTTTATTCAAAATGACATGATTACTTTGTAAAGTATTATATTATTTTAATTATTGTGAATGTGAGGACTATGTGGATATTATTTTGATTTCTCTGCTAGTTTTAGTAATGGTCTGGCAGTTTGAGTAGTTTATGCGGCCTACCCAAATGTCCCTTCTTTGGTATTGTTCGTCGAGTTGAGCTCCTTAAGGGGACGATAGCTGACTTTTAATGATTTTATACTGAAAATGATGTCTGACGAGTAGTATTAGTGATTTGGAAAAAATATATGTTAAATTAGAGCATTTTCTTAACATTTTAATATAGGCATATTTTTGAGTATGTTTATATTACATAGTGAAATTAATTTGTAAAGTGATGTCTAACGCGGATAAAAAACTAAGAATGACACAAAATCCATCAAGCGTATTTTTCACCATATTAAAGATAATTAAATTACTGATCTTTTAGTATACGTGTTTTATTAAAATACCTTTTGTTTTACGTGTAGTAAATTAATAATGCGTCTAATTTGGGACAGCGCTCCTTGATGGGCGAGTCCTATTACTGGCTGGACGTACGACGCGTTGCGTGAGCTCAGTACAGAACACGCAAGCTAACCATTCAAGGTCACTGTCATATATCTGCGTCTTAAGTTCCGAGTTGAGCTCCACGATTACTGACAAATGCTTGCATTGACTGGACAGATACACTCAAATCTGTGTGGTTCTTTCCTCAAATGACCTTTAAGAAACTAATCTACACGGTCCTCATACGGCCTGACCAAGATTATGTCTGGACTTTAAAAGAGACTGTGACCTCTGAGTTTGTTTCGGCCTTTCTTCTCAGAGTAGTCAGATAGGAAACGCCGAACTCTTATAGCTTATTTTTTTTTTTTATATGGCGTGTAAAAGTGATTCCGATATCCTATTTATAATTGAATTGACAATTTAATTTCATTTCAAATAAAGTGTGTCACACAATTATGAGCAGCGTTGGCCCAGTGGTAACGGCCGCGACTTACGAGTTGTATTCGAACCCTGACAGGCGTTTTACAGCATATTCTAGAAACAAAAATTCGAAGACATCTGACATCTACCAACACGCACTGGGACCGCGTGATGGATTAAAGCCCACTTACTCTTACAGAGAGGAGGCCTGTGTCCCACCAGTGGGAACATTAAAGGCTGATTATGCTTATAGAATTGGGGTGCTGGTCGTGTCATTAATAACTAATTACTCGTCACAAACTTCACGTTCCTCGAATGACATTTCAAATGTATAAATACCTCATCAATTACTATACTTCTGTTTTATATACGAATAATTTTCAACTGAAATTGCCTATGTCTGCCATGTTTAATAATTAAATTGCCATCAATTAAAGATTTATGGATATCAACGACTGTTTCATCATAACGATATTAACGAAGTATTGAGTATTGGATTCAATTGGTCTACGTCGGTCAATGTCGGGTTACTGTGATATTAATTTAAATCTATTAGAGAGGGGTAATTGCGTCAAGTTGGTGCAGAAATAGACTATTGGCTGACGTTAAAGGCTTATTTAGACCCAGTTTTTCCGCTGGTGACGCTGGTGTCCAGTAACACTCGCTCGATATTAATAATCCATGCGTCATGTTCGTGAACGGGCGCCGTCAGTTGGGACAGGTCATCTCTTAGCTGACATGGCTTATTTTTAATTTATTTTAATTTTTGAATTGTTCTTTGTTTTATCTTTTTATTACGGACGCTTCTAACGTGCACGTCTTTCTACATTGTTCTCACATGTATAATTTCAACATGAATGATGTAACCAATATTTTTGTAACATGTTTTTATTTAAAAGAGTTTCGTGGAGTCTATTGCCTGTTATTCTCCATAGGTATCTAATACGCTTTGGAATGGGCAACTGGTTTCATATTTCTGTCTGACCGACTCCTTGACAATTCAAAAGTACCTGTAAATGGTTTAATTGAAATAAATGCTATAAGTTTATCAATGTAAACGCTTTTTAATCCAGTATCCAGTGCTGGATTTGAATAGAGCAGCCGTTTATTGGTCCAAATTAGATCCAGTGTTACTGAATTTTAAAATTGAATCAATGCGAATCAGCCTTTAGGTTCATAATGAAACAAAAGACGATCAGGATATTTTGAAACCACCCACGCACTGCTATGATTAACTACTTTTATACGAGTATCATTATGAATGGAGAGGAAAGTAACAAATGTTCTATTTGAAAAGGCTCTTTTCATTAGCCTACTTACAAGTGTTCATACGTTTTCTTTAGCTAAGCCTATAGATAAGGATAAGTCTGGCGCCTGTAGGGCTTAGGGGCTTCAAATTGAGGCAATCGTTTGGGTAGGACATATAACTTTGTAGAAGATAGATTTAACTAAACAACTTCGTAAATTGTCTAGACAAACCCTATATCTGGGCTAACTTCTATGTACGGATCCGATTGGTCCCTAAAGACAAGATAAACAAACTATGTATCACATTTTCTTTTTTTTTCACAAAAAAAAATTATGTTGGCGCATGTTCGGATATTTTTAATATTTTAAGTGCTACCGTCAATCTACATAACCTTTGTTTTTGGTTAAGTATTCATTCTATATTATTTTCTTCTCCAAAGCACTTAAGCGTGAAAATACACACTACATAAAAGTATTAAGAAAACAGGCCTTGTTAAAATCAAGCGAGCTAAACAATTCAACGAGCCTTTCTTAAGAACTTCAAGAGTGACTAGGTAAGTACTTGTAAAGTTAAGATTTTAAGCCTTAGACTCCTAACAGCAATCATAACGTGCCAACAAAGGATGAATATTACATTCTTCAAAGGCAACGACGCAGAATACAGGTATAAAACGAAATTATAAACTTACCTTCAAAAATAATTACGCTAAATGCCTCGCTTGTGACAACCGAGCCATACCACGCGTGTTCATTGAGCAAAGGACAAAGCTGTGCTTCTGGAACGGGTTATGAAAATGAGTAATCGAGTCACGACTGAAGTCCGGCGGAAAATTGTGAAACTACATTTTTAGAAAGAAAAGTGTTAGGTTTCAATTTATAAATACGTAATTGTTGGATATTGTACTGGCAACACCCAAAGATTCGATGTGTCAGAACGTAGCACGGGAACGCCCTTCTGGGTTGGGCGCTCGTGACGGTAAGATGTGCTTGGTGGCTGTGTCGGTAAAAAGATAGATTGGCGTGGTATTGGTTGGAAATCTACTCTAAATTAAGGTAACCTATTAGTTTCATGGTAAATATTAGAATACGGATTGAATTGTGATATTATGTGGGGAATAGGAGATGTGATGGTATGGTGTAGAATATTGAATTTGATGTTGGCAAAAAAATATAAATGACTGACAAAATATCCTGGTGTTTCATATTATTTTCCTTATCCCTGAAATATTGTAAATATGTAGTTTTATTAAACAGTTTTAGATTATGATATTGGGGTAACGACTTTAAGGTTCATTCGGTGATTGGTATCTATTTTGAGATTAAATAATTATATTCGGAATAATTATATTAGTTATTTTAGAGTAAGAATGGTTCTTATTTCAAAAGCAAAAAAATAAATTTCATTTGGGACACGCACAGGAAATACAAACAGTAATAACAACTTAAAAGGAGCATCTAAAACTAATTTTTTTTTAGTAGTGTCGTAGTAAACAAGGAACCGTTATAGTTTCTTTCTTTTACATTATTTCCTTAAACTCTCTTTTTACCCGACTACGGCAAAGCCAAAAGGAAGGGTTATGATTTTAGCAGTCTATGTATGTATGTTTGTATGTATGTATGTTTGTTTTTACGTGTGTTCCACCGTAGCGCCTAAACTACTAAACCGATTTTGATGAATGAGGTATCAATAGATTTGTAATAATGGTCCGGGTGACATAGGCTATATAATTTTTCCCTAAATTTAATTTGGTGGACTTTACACGTAAATTTCTAACCTCGAAAAAAATTTAAATGGGATGATCATGACATGTTTGGTATCAAAAGAAAGGTCCTGACGAGCACATTACAAATATGTATATAATATTATATTTTCAAAGTAAACAAATATGTTTAAATCGTTAAAAACAAGCAAAAGTGAGACTGCGCTACGTAGTATCGCAAGATGTTACCAACGTGCAGTTAATCAAATCTTAATAAGTAGTACCGATTTGTAATTCCACTCTTATGAAGAAAAACAAGTACAACAAAATATTTATATTTTGGATTTCTTCGAAGCTCGATATCGTTATATGGTGTTGGCGTCGAAATAAATCGCTATATGGTTACGTTCAAAGCACTATACACTGCTATCGGAATTTAAAATAGGTTAAATACTGAACTATTGTATTACTCTACTCTTATTTACGTTTATCAAGTGTAAAAACGGAAAAGTATAAAATAAAAAATAAAGTTTAAAAAACTGTAACCCGACTACGGGAAAATAAAAATGATCTAAAAAGTACGAAACAAGCACATATTTCAGACAGAAATCAAGACATAGGTACAAAAATGGTCAAGGTAAAGCCGTCGTCGCATGCCATTATAATTTTGTAGGTGTTCTTGACACCAACATGGTATACAGGCATGCGACCACGGCTTTACTTTGACCATTTTTGTACCTATGTCTTGATTTCTGTCTGAAATATTTGCTTGTTTCGTACTTTTTAGATCATTTTTATTTTCCCGTCGACTACGGGAAAATAAAAATGGTACAGTTTTTTAAACTTTATTTTTTTATTTTCTCAGATATCCCATAGTGTGGGGTGTCTGTCGTTGGAAAGGTCGTTCAAAAATATTCTTAGTTTGTGAAAACCATTGACTACAAGTCGTCCAACTGTGGCTTGTGTGTAGAAAATTCATTATACATTCAATAAATTAATTAATATTAGCAGCATAGTGAGTTTTTTTGCGAGCATACCAAACTCTTTTGATGACTGTAGGATAGACTTAGGGCGGGAACAGGCTGAATAAAGCTTTGGTTTCCGAAAAAGCAGATAATGGTCACGACGGCTGTCCAAATACAGATGTCTATTTTGACACCTTAATGTCAAATACTGGTAATTAGAGTCCGTCCGTGCCACCAGTCAAGTCCGATTGACGCGGCACTAGTGTCTATGTCATTGCATCAAATTGATGTAAAAAAAAAAAACGTGTGGCACTCGGGGACTGCCGCGGTAAAGCTATTGCATAGCATTTGTAACCTCCATACTTCCTATTTGTCAACGCTACACTTAGGATGATGACGTGATGACATAAAACAAAAATTACGTTCCCATGACAACATCACGGTTTCCGGAACCGTCATTACATGGTAGGCGGAGTGGGGGGTGTTAGGTTTTATTTTCGTTACGTTACGGAATTTCTTGATTCGGTCGCCGCGCTCAAAGCCCGCGATAAAAGCTATGCAATAGCTTAAAAACCGGCTAAGTGCTTGTCGGACCACGCACAATGTAGGGTTCCGGTCGAAAAACATGTTCTCCCTTACGGCATGTATGGGAGAACAAGTTTTAGCAACCGCAAATCAAAGTTGGTTGATTATTACTCGTTAACTTGTAAAGCCTACTTAGCTGTGATAATTTTCCTTTTAATTTCGTTATATATACTACTGCTGTGAATTTTTTCACACATCCAAAACTAACCATTTAGCTGGCAGGGGGACACACACTTGACTCTAACAAAAATTAGCACTTTAAAGCTTAATATTTCGCAAACGGGTCCCTGAATCCAAAAATAGTTTTTACATACTCATAATGTTTTTAAAGGACCTTTCCAATGATACCCCACACAATGGGATAGAAAAAAAAAACATCACCACTTTACGGATAGGGGACCTCCCCTATCCATAAAGTGGTGATGTTTTTTTACTATGACTTTTTTTTATAAGTTTGTTTTACCACTTTGTCGGCGTAATTTGTATACCCATACCAAATTACAGCTTTCTAGTAGTCTAGAAGCTAGACCGCGGACAGACAGACGGACTTGGCAAACTATAAGGGTTCCTTGTTTACCACAGAACCCTAAAAAGTAATTATAGAGTAATCTCTGGTTACAGTTAGTAGTCTGCATATTTAAATCTTTTGAACATAAAATACCTTTGCATTCAAAGGAAGATCTTGGACTAATCTCGTCTAGAATGAAGAGCGGATACTGAGATTAACTTGCTGGAACTAATTAAGGAATTATCAATTTTGCAAACTATAAAACAATTATGACAAGGGAGATTTAAATAGTAAATTGATGGTGAAATTTAAACGAACAATAAAACGATTTATTTATCACTAGCTGCGCCCCGCGGTTTCACCCGCATAAGTCTCGATCCCGTGGGAAAAAAAAAAGTATTCTATGTGCTTTTCCAGGGCATCATTTATATATGTGCCAAATTTCATCCAAATCCGTTCAGCCGTTTTAGCGTGAAGGCGTAACAAAGAAACTTACTTTCGCATTTATAATCATTTATTCATTTTTTTACATATTTAATACATTTTTAAATATTTTTATAAAAATCATTAAAAAAAACATTTAAAAATATAAAAAACAGTGGCCCATCGGCATCAGGAACAGGGTCCAAGCTGCCGGTGGTCAGGGCTCTAGAGAGAGGAACCTCCTCACTATGCGTGCCGTGTCTAGGAGTACTGCTTTCTGAATCAAGCCCTTGACCCAGCCGCGCAATGAGAGCCTCCTGAGGTGTTGGTCGAGGCTCTTCGCTATTAGGCCATTAACCGTAACGATTATCGGTACAATGATTGCAGAGTCCACATCCCACATGTCGACAACCTCGTGTGCTAAGTCAAGATACTTGATTTTTTTATCTTTCTCAGCTTTTACGAGATTCTCGTCATGAGGGACAGCGATATCAACAATCATTGCACGGCGCTCTCGTCGATCTATCACCACAATATCAGGCTTATTAGCTACAATAGTCCTGTCAGTGATGATAGATCGATCCCAGTACAATGTGGCGTGACCATTCTCGAGAACTGGGTCGGGCACATACCTGTAGTATGGTACTTCAGATTCTACAAGGTTGTACTGCAAGGCAAGTTGCTGGTGGATAATCCTAGCCACTAGATTGTGTCTGTGCAAGTACTCGCCGTTAGCTAGACGAGAACAACCGGAAATAATATGTCGGATTGATTCACCGGGGCGGTGGCATGCCCGACAGATGTCAACCGTACCGTCCTTGACAATGTATTTCCGATAATTATTCGTCAGGATAACTTCATCCATAATCGCACAGACAAAACCTTCGGTTTCCCCGAAGAGGTCACCGAAGCGTAGCCAGGATACAGACGCCAAAAAGTCTACATCAGGCCCGTGGAGGGCCCGGAAAAAGCGTCCGTGTAGCTCTTTGCCCTGCCATACTTCCTTACGATCGTTAGTATCAAGTACTGCAGGTTTGCGCCAGTTCTCTTTTGCCAAGGAGAGCGGGGTGAGGCCCTTGTCCACTGCGACCACATCTCGGTGCATACCCACGTCAGTTTGAAGGAAGTATTCCCTGAGACTGTAAATCTCGCGGTTGTGGAGGGTTTTAGCATTTAGGAAACCTCGACCCCCACACTTCCGCGGGATGTACAGTCTCATCACTGATGACCGTGGGTGATGCATCCGATTTGCTGTCAGCAATGTACGGACCTTCCTATCTAGAGCGTCAAGTTCCGTCTGAGTCCATTTGAGTATGCCGAAAGAATACATCAACACCGGCATGACCCAACCGTTGAAGGCACGCACCTTGTTTCCGCCTGATAAAAGACTATTTAACACTTTATTCAGGCGGCCAAAGAAGCGTTCCCTCAACGATTGTTTCATGTCGGCAACATTGATGCCTAATGCTTCCGACATACCCAAGTACTTGTAGGTTTCGGTTGAGGAGAGGGATCTAAGGTGTATGGAATCCGAGAGTTGGGTTCCCACGGGTTCCATAATCCTCCCTCGCTTTACATGCATGACTGCACATTTTTCCACACCAAATTCCATCCTGATGGCGCTACTGAATGTTTGGGTTACCTTCAGTAGCTCCATCAGTCGCAAATTGTTGGGGGCAAAGAGTTTCAAGTCATCCATGTAAAGGAGGTGAGATATCACGTGCATTTATAATATTATTAAGGATATTAAGGATTGGAAAAGTTAGTTAAGTCAATCGTGTCATCCTATAATGTGACCTCCATTTAAATACACAAGCCACGACGACGCTTTAAACGACACGATAATCTGTCGTCACGACATAGTGGGTTGGCGCCCTTAGTAGGTACTTTTCGATTTTCCATGTTTACATTTCTTTTTCACTAAAGTTGGACAATGTTTTCTTGTAATACGTACACTATTATTCCTATGCTTAATGGAGATAAACCAATTTACAATTATGCTTACTTAATCACATGTCGCAGTTTAATCTGTATTGTGTTGAATATTAACATTAGTTTTTTTACCCGACTACGGCAAAGCTAAAAGGAAGGGTTATGATTTTAGCAGTCTATGTATGTATGTTTGTATGTATGTATGTTTGTTTTTACGTGTGTTCCACCGTAGCGCCTAAACTACTAAACCGATTTTGATGAATGTGGTATCAATAGATTCGTAATAATGGTCCGGGTGACATAGGCTATATAATTTTTCCCTAAATTTAATTTGGTGGACTTTACACGTAAATTTCTAACCTCGAAAAAAAATAAAATGGGATGATCATGACATGTTTGGTATCAAAAGAAAGGTCTTGACGAGCACATTACAAATATGTATATAATATTATATTTTCAAAGTAAACAAATATGTTTAAATCGTTAAAAACAAGCAAAACTGAGACTGCGCTACGTAGTATCGCAAGATGTTACCAACGTGCAGTTAATCAAATCTTAATAAGTAGTACCGATTTGTAATTCCACTCTTATGAAGAAAAACAAGTACAACGAAATATTTATATTTTGGATTTCTTCGAAGCTCGATATCGATATATATGGTGTTGGCGTCGAAATAAATCGCTCTATGGTTTCGTCCAAAGCACTATGCACTGCTATTGGAATTTAAAATAGGTTAATTACTGAACTATTGTATTACTCTACTCTTATTTACGTTTATCAAGTGTAAAAACGGAAAAGTATAAAATAAAAAAATTAAGTTTAATAAAAAACTGTAAGTATGAAACAAGCAAATATTTCAGACAGAAATCAAGACATAGGTACAAAAATGGTCAAGGTAAAGCCGTCGTCGCATGCCATTATAATTTTGTAGGTGTTCTTGGCACCAACATGGTATACAGGCATGCGACCACGGCTTTACCTTGACCATTTTCGTACCTATGTCTTGATTTCTGTCTGAAATATTTGCTTGTTTCATACTTTTTAGATAATTTTTATTTTCCCGTTGAAGGGTTACAGTTTTTAATTAAACTTAATTTTTTTATTTAAAGTATATTGTTACTAACAAGAATATGGACCTGTATCCTAATTACGTAATACAACACAACCACAATCTGTTTCGGTTTGAAACAGATTGCTGAACCACTGCTTCATAAGTTGGAAAAAAAAAAAATCTGCTCATCAACGTAAATAACGCAATGAATGTTGTTGAACTGTCAATATGAAACAAATTAGGAAAAATTGTTTACGAAAATAAGTTATGCAATTAGGGTACTGGTCTGAAGTAAATGTTTAATAATAATAATAAATAATTTTCTTTTTCCGTTTCATGTGTACACTCAAATGGAAAATAATGCAAACGGCACATATTTTTAGATACCTATGTGCCATTGTGTCTAATTAAAATTCGAAAATGTAAAAAAATACATAAAATCGTAAATAAAAACGCGCTTCTATTCTTAATGGCTTAAATTAGTGCCAAAGTACCAGTTCAAACCATGTCTAGCATGTACAGCGTGTTATAAGTTAATTGCACTATTATGTTACAGATTGCAGCAATTGTTGTTTATCTACTGGTATAAAACTTTCCTTTGGACTTTTACGACTTCTAAGAGATGATATATAGCTGATTAATTCTGTGTTTCCTTTTTTCCGTATTGTACTAACACAGACCGTAAGTAAATAATCGAGTATATACAATAATACAAATAAGTAGTGAAAATGCACTTACATAGCAAAGCATTTCGAAATCATTTATTTCATCCCGTCAGAATCCATTTGTTTCACTTTATATAAAGTCCAACTTTTCAGTCATAACTGAATGGTCTCGTAACTATAATTGAAAAAAAAAAAAAAAAAACAACTTCATTTAACCCGCACGCGCTAAAATTATTTACATTTTAATTATTTTACTCTCGAATAAATTATTATTTAGCAAAACTATTATAAATTAATAATTTCAATGCATTCATTAATTAGAATTAAAATATGCAAGCAAGTTTTAAGATAATTAGAATAAGTTGTAACGTTTATCGTAAGTCATCCGCGCAACGCGCGACGCGGCCTCCCGGCTCGTCTCTAAGCACAGACTGAATGTGGCATCAACATCCTTCCCTCGAATCCCTCGGGAACACCGCTGCCCTATATTAGACAGAAACTACTAAAGACTTTTTATACTACAGCTTAAAAACTTCCGAATAGATTTTTTAAGTAGCGTTTAAGCTGGATGAGTGTTTTAAAAGAGAGAAGAAAATCAGGTGCAGTGAAAAAGCTCTTTTTATAGTCCATATATTTTTGTTACCCTGGTATCCATTCGATAGAGTCTAGAAAATACTTCAGCTTTGATATCGAAGTGTCACTAATGCACATTGTATACTGCACCTTCATAAAAACATCAATCATTTGCAATCTTCGATCAACAATACCAGTTGACGTTATGACGAGTGTTTTATGCCAGATAAGCAAATATTTACCGGTGCTGTAAAAGTGACGCGGAAAAATAAGGCATGAATTCTAAATGTACGCACGAATCCGCACGATACGTCAACAGACGGCTTCTTCTGTCACATTGCAAATCAAAAACACATCAACACACGACGGCAATTGATTGAATTTGCGTCGTATTACTTCAGATAAACGGCATTGCACTAACGATCGATACACAAAAAGCACTAGTACAACAACTGCAAGAAAACTGATTTCAACTGTAAAATTTTAACGAACGTGCGATGTAACCGATGCTTTGAAACAGCCCGCCTTAAGTCTGCACCTACCCTAATGGGGACAACATGAATACGTCTTCTGACAAAGCGATGATCAGTGCTAGCTAACAAGACAGGCTATTCATGACACATTGTTCCAATTCAGCGTATTCCAACCGTGTATAGGACGTTTTAGAACTAATTGCTATTCGAAAATTGCCTGTCGATGTAACTGGCAACTACAAAAGTGTGACATCAAAGGAGTTTCTTTGATGGAAACAACGTGTTTTGAAAATAGAATGCGAACGTTTATTGGATTGGATGTTTTAACTTATTTTTCTGTGAGCGACATGAGACGGATGTGAAAAGATTACAAATGTTACAATGTTTGTTGTATTAAAGAATACAAAGTATTGTCGGAGCTGAGATGTATTTTCTCAGCAGGATATGAAATATTTTCCTTTATGAGATAAGAGGTAGTTGAAGGTCTTAGAAAAAGCCTGGCGCAGTAAAAATAAAATTTAATCTGAGCTTTGTTACATTAACAGAGTGCGTAGTCATTCCTTTAATTGCGGTTCGAGTTCTCTATGAACTATTTTTTCTCTGAATGATAATCCTTTTTTTTGGGTGGATAATTATCAAATAAGTTCTCCCGCTCTGGGCGGAGCGGGAGGGCGTGTCAGACTCTTACTGACTAAAACCCACCCGTGTTCCTTCAGTTGCCATGTTGCCAGGGGCCACGATCTCCCTTTCGGACTTCTTCGCAACCCCGGCAGGCATCGGCCCTAGCGGACACCGTCAGTTCTGCTGACATCTCTTTGAGGCACGCGTGGAACACAACGCGCCGTCGACCCGGGTCTGGTCCTTATCGGACGGCGGTTAGGGGCGTGAGGGCACGAAATTTGCCTCTCCCTCCCGCGTTCCGCTTCCTCCTTCGCGAGCATTACTGCTTCGCAGGAGGTGACGGCCTCCCATGCTCTCTCGCTCCGTACCATGGCCTGAACCAGGGCCGGACGCGAGATATCACCGCCACCGATCGCCTCCACGAGGTCACGGCGATGCTCCGCCCAGACCGGGCCGACTTCCACCGTATGCTCCACCGTGTGAATGATAATCCTAAAGTTTACTTTGTTTTATATTAATTCCCGGCACAGAAAATGCTGGAACAGCATATTGGTAAAAGGGATGGTAATAAAATAAATACAGGATCATAATTCACGTCATGTTTGTTCAAAATTATGTTCAACCACTGAGCTACTGAGGCGTGACGATGTTGGCACACCTCTACTTAACTCAATGGAGGTTTTATTTATTTATTAATAAATTAATGGATCCGAGCTAACGTTATCGGAAGATGTAAATGTGGCTCAATTTATTGCGCTGGTAAGCTTTCTTTTTTGTATTGAAATTTTTAAATAAAAATTCTGTGTTTACGAGCTGATTCTTAATCTGATATCCTGTTGTGTGCGAATTTTTAACGTTGTTAAGCTGCAACGATTTATTTTTTGCATATTTGTGAAGTGATAACTTTTTAGACGCATTGGGTATTTTTTGAGATGAGAAAAACAATTGAACTCGCGACACCGTTACCGACACCTCATTTTTGTAAACGCGATTGTGCTCTTTATTTATATTACGTTACGGATCAATGTTCTATGCAAGTACCTACTTTTACTTTAAAGGTTTTGGAAGTTTTTTTTGTAAACGTTATTGTGCTTTTTATTTTGATAAGGTTACGGGCCAATGTTCTATACAAGAATTTTTCTTCCACCAAGGCGATCTTGTTCAATTTTTCACTTCTGTCGGCACTCCCGGAGTGCCACTGTTATTTACTTGTAAAATACGACTATGTAGGTACTGATTGTATAAGCCACATATCCCTGTGTCAAATATTTCTGAGGCGAAAGCAATCAAAACAATCAGTTGCTCAATTCTCAAAGTTTAAGAACCCCACAAATGAAGATACATGTACATTGTACAATGAATTCAACTTTATTTAATTAATCCGACGTGAGTCGAATGAAAAGCGTTAAGGCCAGGAAAGTTTGCGAAAGACCACAGAGATGCGTTCTAGGAACAAAAGTTATATCCAGCCAATATTCGGTAGGAACAAAAACATTTTTGATACCGTCATCGTCAGCAACAACAATAGCCACAAACCGCTTAAGTTTCTTATCGTGCCTGATCAGTAATGATCAAACTTACGGAAATCACTGATCTGAAGGCAGATTATTATGTTAATTTAATTGTGTTTCGAAGCTTATGTTGCGAACTGTATCAATAAAGGAGTGATTAAACTTGTTACAGTTTCATTGGTTTTGTTTTTGTAAAGGATGCTGAGCAGCTTCTATGCTGGATATTTTTCAGTGTTTCTAGCTTTATCTACGACATGATCAGTAGTTAGCGAAGAGGGATTGTATTTTTACAAGATTTATTTTAAAATAAACGTGTGGCACTCGGGGACTGCCGCGGTAAATCTATTGCATAGCATTTGTAACCTCCATACTTCCTATTTGTCAACGCTACACTTGGGATGATGACGTGATGACATAAAACAAAAATTACGTTCCCATGACAACATCACGTTGTCATGGAAACCGTCATTACATGGTAGGCGGAGTGGGGGTTGTTAGGTTTTATTTTCGTTACGTTACGGAATTTCTTGATTCGGTCGCCGCGCTCAAAGCCCGCGAACAAAGCTATGCAATAGCTTAAAAAATACATAGAAGTGGATATATTTAGTAGTCTGCGCTCGGCGCTTGGTTGGCAACACGCCGTGTTTAAGTTCGCGACAAGTATATCGTCATCCTGAGGATGCCTCGTTGAGAGGTGAAACACGTGTCGATTTATTTCAGGGGGTTTTTTATTACTCTTTAGAAATAGCTAAGCGGAACAGGCTACTAAATATATCCACTTCTATTGTATTTTATAACGGCTTTTGCGGGAATCCGTTTTTATTTGTTATTGTTACCGTTTAAACCTTCATATGCATTTGGTAAGAAGCAGTTATTTTGACATTACAAGCAGATACTTCAATTTTATTTATTTGTGTAGAAAATAGAATGGATTTAAAAACCGGAAAAATATTTAAAAAAGAGATGGATATATCAAAATAATCGTCAACATATACAAGACAGGAGAGCAAATATGGTGACTGTTCAAAACATAGACAAGCGATAGATCAATTGCAGTGCCTAACATAATTTTTATGCCAACACAAGTATCACACGCCTAAGCGGATTACCTACTGAAATATTAGCAGTTTCCCGCAACTATCTATCAAAAGTGATCGAACAATTTGTAAAGGTTTCATACATGAGAAAATACTCTGTGTTTTTCTCTACATACTCTATCAATCATTACCAAAATACATCTTGAAGTACTTACGTATCTTGAGCTCAAATTTCATATACACAGTAAATCTACAAA
The DNA here is from genome assembly GCA_963680765.1 of Agrochola lychnidis. NCBI lineage: Eukaryota > Metazoa > Arthropoda > Insecta > Lepidoptera > Noctuidae > Agrochola > Agrochola lychnidis. The sequence continues at coordinate 7,391,534 of OY796847.1, forward strand.
ACAAAATCAGAAGACCAAGATCTACACAGGGACTGAAACCGGTATGATCAATACGGGTATTTTTTCGTTTACAATATTTATATTTTTTACAAGTATTTTTGAAGGTTACCTTAAATTGAATATTGTATAATAAGTATTAAAGCACTAGGAAGTGGTGACGGTGGGCGTTATGGGGGAGTATCTTATGTAATTTTGACAATCGAAAAGTGCTGATTCTCAGCCCCAGTTGGAATAAATGAATTTTGAATACAACCAATATTAATACCAGTTACCGAAATAAAAAATACCTGTATCTTACACGTGCCGACGGCATTGGTCAAAGTGCGCGCATTGCCTGTGTGTGTGTAACCGGTATTAAAACGGTAACCTAAATAAGAAGTAACATGTTTCGTCTTCTTGATTACCCAGATAGCGGTAACCTTAATTGTAGAAGTAACCAAAATTCTTCGATACCTGTACTGTAATTTACAAAGGTTTCGGTCCCTAGATCTACAACGTGTATTAATAGCTACGCTAATTAGCAACGAATCTATACTAATATTAGATAGTGGTCAAATTTGTGAGTTCTTAGTTAATTGATTTAGGCGTGAACTTGCGGAAACCCATTATAAAGTACAATAGACGTGGAAATATTTAGTAGTATGTTGTCTTTGCGTTCGGCGCTCAGTGTGGCAATACGCCGTGTTCGGGTTCGCGATAAGTCAATCGTCATCCTGAGGATGCCTCGTTGCGAGATGAAACACGTGTCGATTTCTTCCTCCTGGAAGAAATGATGAAGTTTTTTATGGCTCTTTAGAAATAGCTAAGCGGAACTGGTTATTAAATATTTCCACGTTTATTGTATTTTTTGTGAGTTCTTATTTAGGGGGTAATCTTCCGAACGACTGATTTGATTCCGAAAATTCTTTCATTACTGAGAAGCTACAGTATATATATTATATTTTAGATTAAGAACATTTCAGGCGGACGAATCCGCGGACAGAAGCTGGTTCTAAATAAAGACAAAGTTGATTATAATAACTTAGATGATTTTTAGAAGAAGGTTATTTTCGGTGGACTCAAATGTTGCAGTCTTTTACTTTATGTTTAGTTTTAAAATTGCTCTTCTAATGCTACGTTGCTGCAAGGTGAATATATGCGATATATTATTCTTTCCAGCCATGTCGTGTTCACTAAGCCGGAGAAATGGGATATTGCATTGTTTATACGCTATGGGCTTACTACCTCGCACTGCACAGACATTACCTTTAAAGCTATTTGGCTCATAGCTTGTAGTCGTTTGAATACGCTCTGTTTCTACATTGGTTGTATTGTGTTAATGGATATGGAAATATAACATGTAACCAACTATGTAGTTGAGACACTACAAAACATTTTCACTGTAATAAAAGTGCGACCTATCATTTTAATAACCCGAAAAATGTACTATGTCATAAAACAAATACTATGTCAAAATAAAAAATAAAAGAGTTAAAATTTTATGTTACTTACTTACCTCATAAAATAAGATAATAAACTTTCTGTGAATAAATTCGACAATACTGGCATTGTAGTAAAACAATGCAGTAAGGACATGAGAATGGCTCCAATAAAATCTCTATACGACTTCAGTATCTAGTGCGAGTAGATAGCGAAATTACTAAGTATTGTGCATAAAGTGCAGTATGAACTTGGTCTTAAGTTGGAGTAAACTTACAAACTAAGATGACATAACTTCTGTACTCGTTAATGGAGACACCAGATATTAATATTGTAAAGATGTACTAAAGAAGAGCAATATACTTGACTGCGAAAAAAGAACCGAATCATGATGACGTAATGGATTCGATAAGTAAACAAGCAAACATTCCTTTAGCTTAGTCAAAAACATTCTGAATTAAGACCAGGCACTCCAAAGACAATTTCTACGCAAACTCCGCCCCCATGCATCCCACCACTCCACTATATGTTAGACGCTAACACATCAGAAATAAAGTTGAATATCGCGTGCGCTTTTTGGTCGTGTTCGAGCACGGAACTAAATGTCGTAAGTCTCAATTCTTATTTCGTTTATAACCAAAGTAATAATTGAAAAAATATCTTACGTTTGGATAATAAACTACATTTTCTTACTGTCAATTATTATTTTAAACATAAAAGCCGAGTAATCTTGTTTTTGTTTCAAATAATCTTCAAAAAGAGATGATTTTCGAATTAAAAATGAATCGAGCGAAAATGTTCCAATTACGTAACTGTCTTATATTTGGAAAGAAAAAGATCCAATAAATCATATCGTAAAGTTCCATTTTGATTGTATTCGTGACTTTTCAGAATGTTAATGCAAATTAACATACAGTTTAGGGAGCCTCCTCTTAGGACACCTCATCTTGACCACCTCAAAAGTAAACCAAATAGTGAAGACGTAAGGTTCTTAAGAACTCGAACACAATATTTTGTTGATCACACTCACTACAAAGTGCTCGGTCAGTCTATTTGCTCAAAATCGTCATTCACAGCCTCTGAAATCTAATCTGCTAAGTACAGGTCCCTTTGAGCTAACATAATATCACTATTTACCTTTATTGCATGAATGAAATGAATAGATAACCGCCGGAGTAAATCCGAATAACCGGAGTAATCGCGTAACAAACATACAAAAAAATAATATACAGTCGAATTGAGAACCTCCTCCTTTTGGAAGTCGGTTAATTACCTATAATTAACAATATTGCCTACCTATCTGCAACCTTAAATAGACTTCGTATCCAAGTAGGCCGCAGCAAGGACAACCTCCACAAGTGGGCTTCATGGACGGTTCACATCTCCAGTGCGTATACGGCGTCTCTTCACAGACAATGGCTCACCTGTCATCTTGCACCGCATGCCCTGTCACCTGCACATGTGAGGATCTAATGGCTGCATCAGCAAACGGTATTCGCATTGCTAAATTTTGGGCCGAACAAAAAAAGTATACAGGGTGTCCTTGGAAGTATGGATCAAATCGAATAGTGGCATGAGCAAGGTCATTTCCAAACTTTTTAACTCTGAGAATGTCAGTGCAATTTTTTACGGTTCAAAAGTTATGACCATTTTTTTGGGTTCCGTAGTAAACAAGGAACCCTTATAGTTTCGTCATGTCGTTCTGTCTGTCTGTCCGCGGTCTAGCTCCGAGACCCTTAGTACTAGAAAGCTGTAATTTGACATAAGTATACATATTAATTACGCCGACAAAGTGGTAAAACAAAATTATGAAAAACATTTTTTTTTATGGTACCTCCCATACACGTAAAGTGGTGATGTTTTATTTTTTATTTTTTTATCCCAGTGTGGGGTATCATTGGAAAGGTCTTACAAAAACATTAAGAGTTTGTCAAAACCATTTTTGGATTCAGGGATCCGTTTGCATAATATTAAGGTTTAAAGTGCTAATTTTTGTTAGAGTCAAGTGTCCCCCCCCCCTGCCAGCTAAATGGTTAGTTGTAGATGTATGAAAAAAATCACAGCAGTAGTTTATATAACTAAATTAAAAGGAAAACTATCACAGCTAAGTAGGCTTTACTAGTTATCGAGTAATAATCGACCAACTTAACTTTGCAGTTGCAAAAACATGTTTTCCCATACATTCTGTATGGGAGAACATGTTTATCAACTACAAAGTTAAGTTTGTTTTTGGGATAAATTCATCCCAACTACGGAACCCTTCATTGTGCGTGGTCCGACACGCACTTGGCCGGTTTTTTGTTTTTAACAATAATTTCGCATATTGCTCAAAGAAAAAAAAAACATTAAGTAAGTAATTAAAAATAAACTGTTTGGGTAAACAACAAAATTTTTTTTTCATCACTTTATAGAAGAGTGGGCCTTTTCTATGGTAATAATGGAAAACATATGTTCAATAAGAAAAAACATTTAAGCCCTATGTCAATGTCAACTATTTTCGAGTAAAATGACTCCATTTTTTTTTTTTAATTTTGCGTTGGAGTCAAAAGGGGTAATTTGCTCATAAAGGATCTCTCCTACATCCCCTTTTAATGGATTGCTGACATATAATCAATAATTCTGTGTAGTTTTTCGTCTTATATTGCAATCGACACGCTAAGAAGAATGATCATGCAGATCCAAAATTACTGTTGCTAGTAAAAAATCATCCTTCACCACACTATGTAATATCCCGTCCGTGTACCGACAGTGCACTATTTCCTTTGCATCGAAAAAACGGGACACGTTCAATCTTCACAGTCTGTTAACGTCAAACAAGCACAACGGGAACGAACCTGCAATTGGTTCAACGGGAATACTTTTCTTAGAAACATGTCTTGCATCTGTTACAGGAATACAGGATAATTTTTTTACCGTCTCGTAATTTTTACAGCGTGTTCTACCCATGAATATAAACAACTTTCACTATGGGAGCAACTCTGAAATCACGAAAAAAAAAATCTGCTGTTTCATAAATTTTGGTCAAGTAGGTATTGAACTTTTGTATAAACAGCAGATTTTTTTTCGTGATTTCAGAGTTGTTCCCATAGTGAAAGTTGTTTATATTCATGGGTAGAACACGCTATAAAAATTTCGAGACGGTAAAAAAAATCACCCGGTATAGTGCGGTCGTGCATTCGTTAAAAGAAAACGGTGACTGTTTATGTCTTAGTTGAGTTAACCTATTTCTTGGACAAGATTGACTTAACTTTCATCCGCTTAAAGATAATAGAAATTCTTAGAAAAGTTAGTAAAATTGTTAATACATTTAAGGAGCCAACGTCCATGAAGAATATGTAAAGACTTTCCCACAATTTTTCACATCCGTGCAATAACGAGTTCTGTCGAAACTATAATCGAAAACCTCAGTAGTCACTGCTTCTTCTTTCGCTTGACACTTTAAGTGTGTGTATAATTCTCCAAGAAATATATATTATTAGATGTTACCCGCAACTTCGCGATCCAGGATGATAGTAGACTATGGCCTTCTTCAAATCCTTGCAGCCGTTTTAGCGCGAAAGCGAAGCAAACAAAGAAACTCACTTTCGCATTTATAATAATAATTATTATATATAAAGTTAGGATGAAAGTCGTTGGGGCCAAGTATATTCCCCTGAGACACGCTTCAATTAACTGTGGACATTACTTTAATGGAAGTCGTCTTTAAGTTTACTTCTTATTCCAAAGAATATGAATATAATTTAAGTATAATTAAGATATAACAAGACATTTTCATTTGTGGTTGGCAAACTTTTCTAGTTATTATGAAGGATAATAAAATGGGTCTTAAAGCCATCTTGTGAAAAGTACGAAAATGGAAGAACAATTTTGTTTGCTAAGCTTTCGCTATGCTTGAACCTTTTGAAACTCATGTAAAATGGCAGAATATATCTTATGAATGAGTAAATGAAGAATGACAAATGTGCTACAATGGTGATACAATTTGCAACAACAATTCAACAATTCCAAGTATTTTTAATAGTAACACTAGGTTCAAACTTAGAGCTTAAATGCGACGTTTATTTTTATACAGAGCACCACCTACAAACCTACACAACAGAAATGTCAAGAACTCTTAACGAGACAGAACAATATTGCATTCCAACTGTAGCCGTGCCCACAAAGCAATATCATTTGTCATACGATGCACGGTTGCTAGACTTGCCACGAGTATATTGGCGTAATCGTGAACTAAGCAAGTATAGCTGCAGATACAACTGGAATACAAAACAGACATAGATTTTTTCGACTCATTTATTCTACCTTCATTGTCGACTCTTGAGAAATAAATAATCCAGCAAATTACATTAAATAGGAAAAGTCCCAAAGGCAATGATTAATTAAGAGACCGTAATAACTCATTGTGTCAACTCAGAAAACTAATATAAAAAGACAGAAGAGGATCGTTTTAAAATGCTGAACGTCAGACAAAAGGCGGAACACAATGGTACTGGAGAATTTTGATTTAATATACGGAAACTTTAGAGTCTATAATTTTACAACCATTTCTAAAGTTTCAGTCGTTAGTTCTAGTAGTAACCGCAAGTTGGTCAATACTACAGGACTTTATATACATCTCTGCCTGTGCACTAAAGCCAAAGTTCGGTAATTAATAATTCCGGGAACCGAGAACTTGTAAATTAAATCCAACAATAGGTACGAGTTCTACACGTTAAATAAAACATGTGCGATACAAAGTTATTGTCACGTAACTCAAGTTCGTCGGCACGTGCCTTAAATATTTCATGCAACATCTAGTGGGTTACAAAATGTAGGCAAGTAAGCTATTAACAACCATGGCAACATGACCTTTACAAGCATAATGCATAAATCAAAATCATCAAGTAGGCGTTCGAAATAAATAAAACGGAAATACTGAGAGACAAGAAGCAACTTAATTAATTTAAGAGCAAAAATTACTGAATATCTCGACTTTCTGTAAAATCAACATTTTCTGTATCAAATCAAAGGTTACTTTGAAAGGTCCTTAAGTTCTTCTTGCCTACTCGTTATTTTCAAATAATATTGTAAAGTAAGGACTTTATGAACCTCTAGTGTAATATTTTAGAAAGACTTATCTACAAACAAGTATCTTAGTATTAATATAAACGTGTATATTACTTTTCAATGTGGCTGAAATATTATGATTAACATAGACTCTACTTTGAGACTAGAAATTTACTAGAAGACTCATTACGAAAGTTATTGAAGATAAGTTTGAAGTGGTTTATTTTGAAATTTCATAAAGTTGGATTGGATTTTTCGTCCTTATTTTTTTAATCGTATTTGCTTACCTAAACGTTGTTTTTCAAATGAAACCGCATGAAAAAACTTTAAACGGTACAAAATTAGATTAGGTTAGTTTCAGGTGATCCAACCAACTTGAGATATTATAAAGATGAGTAGAACTTTTCAAACTTAAGCTATCTAGTTCATAACATTAGTCTGGTCTTAGTTTATGAACAAGCGTTGTTCAAAAACAATTTTCTGTTGTGAACAAATCAACAATAACGGTTGACCTTATTAAAATCCGTCTAACTAATTAACAAAGTTAATCTCCTGACGCAGACTTCTCGAGACATTGAGAATATTCAAGAGAGTAAGGAAGGACAAGGGACCGATATCGATTCTTTAAGTAGTGAAGTGATCTTGGTAGTAGAGAACGTGCTTAAGAACTTGCGACAGACTATGTTAGAACGAGTTAAGTGTCAAGATTCATAGATGAAGTATGTGTGGACGATGGTAAGAGGTTAGGGCTACAGCAATTCTAAGACTCAAAGAATCTTTCAAAGTGCTTATAAAACAGGTATCTTGTGATACTTTAGGTGAGTAATGCCGAGTCCAGTAATAAACTGAAGAATTTATAGTGCTTTACTCCTGACAAATCAAGCTTCGTTGCTTTTACGAGGAGTGCTTTAACACTTCCGTTTTTATATTGTATTTAGTTAATAGCATTGGTATATTTAATTAAAAATCACACAGAATTTTATTCAAAAATTACAAAAGCTATTCCAATAAGATGGACAATTTGAAATTGTAATGAAGAGCTAATATTTTATATTCTGCAAAGATAACAATAACCAAAAACCTGAACTCTCAAATAGTTCTGAAAACTTCAAGAAAAGCAAAGTTAATAAGAAAGTGAATTACTGATGAAGTCTTACCCCGACGCCTTGTTGCATTCAAATTACTTTGAAACAGAAGAATTGGTAATCAACGAATTTGTTGGCTTGGTAAATTAGTTTTGTTCCATCAGTGAAATAATGATGAGTATCTGATCTGATATTTTCTTTGACTATGATTTAATATTTAGGTACTTTCTTTGCTTTAGGGTCACAATTAGTATCTGGATTTGATTTCGGTTATGCACCTTTCAAGGTTATTCTTTCTTTAATTTCCTTTACTGTTTTATCGCATTCATTCAATCCCTTAGTTCAAGGCTTATAGAGTTACATGCCGTTTTATTATACCTGATATTCGTATTTCATCAACATTTTATACGACCTACTACCAAAGTTAGATAGGATAAGTTACTGGAGAATATATCTGCCTTGACGAGATTGTCTGCAAAGTACACGTAGAGATCTTCAAACATGTAATTTTCGGAATATGTTCAAATAAACGTTGACATAAAACAAGGATACAAGCGTAAATCTCCCATGATAAAGTATTTTTTCGGCATAACAAAGATATAAATTTGCCATAAATTCGTATCTTATTACAGAGAGTGTCTCGACGAACTCTTTACACTTGATAAAACTTTGTTTCTCGCGCCAGCTTCGACCTACCTTTCGTTGGCTTCGTCATAATATCGAGAAAATACGGCAGTTTAATGTGTTCTGTTTCCTACAAGGAAATGTCTGAAGGTAAATGTATTTAGGTAACTTTGTGACATGTTTCGAGGGTCGATGAGAAGTCAAATTGACACGTGGGTTGGTAAATGGAGTTTCATTTCGATATCTAAATATACAAAAATCAATTGCCGTGCGTTAGTCTCACAAAAACTTGAAAATTACTCGACAGATTTGTTTTTTTCGTAATTGTTGAAAGCCCACCGGAAAAGTCGGAAATTTGGATGGAGAAATAGAGACAAAATTTACACGGGTGTCGCCAGGCTCGAACAGCTAGTTTCTAATATTTGTTTTTCATTTAGATGTTCTTATTGATTTTATATAAACTTCGGCAGTACGCAGTTTGCCATCATTACCATGATCCGAATGTTGGATCATAAAATGCAGGAATATATTCCTAAGTAATGATATGACAAGGTATAAATATTTTATGATGATGGCATATACTAATCGGGTTTAAAAGGAGTTCGTATCATCACATACCGAAATGGAGAAAAGACAGGATGCATGAGTAAGCAAACTTATTTATGACTACCCTCTGCGGGTGTTACTTCACTATTTTTATTCCTGCCACGTAGAGATCTTGTGAGGGGTTGTGTTTTGTCAATTAACTATAATCTCGCAGAATGGAACCACGGATGATGTGATCAAGAATTGTAGGGTACCTATTGTCAGTGGAGTAGCGTGCCTTGGCCCCGTATAAAAATTTGTTTGGGGGCCCTTATGAAGGGTAAAGATTTCTCACAAAAGAAAAATAAAATGTTTGCATAAAATTAAAAGAAATATTTATTCATCATAATTATCTACTATAGTGTCACTTTTTCAAAATTTTTACAAACAATTTAAATTAAATATACTCTCTCCTTGCCTTTTTTTCGGCAAACTGATTTATTAAATCATTTATAGCTGATGATGAATTTGGGAAATTTTTATTAATTTTTGCTTATGCACGTCGGGGGCCCCCGTGGCCCGGGGGCCCCGTATAATTGATACGGTGGTAGCTACGCTCCTGGGTATTGTAATATTATGTAAAACAAGACTCTATTAATATCAAACTTAGTAGGTATCTTTGTTCTTGAATTTGATTTAAAAAAAGAAATGATACAATTTCAAAGCTGCAAGAAGTAAGAATTCAAAAGTGAATTTGATAGTGACAGAGGAAACCCTATTTTTTATTCACCAGCAGAGTCCACAAACCTTTCTACTCCAACAAAACGAATGCATGATATATGCGTAACATTGACAAGAAATAAAAGCAGGAGAAACAAACCTATAAAACGTGGAAAGGATAAAGTATCTGGCATCGACGTGGAAATGCGTTGTCATTTGCAAACGGCGGGTCAGCGGTTTTGTTACACACAGGTGTAAAAACCTCCTATTACTTTTGCGTCGCAACATTCGATAACTCTCTATGACATGTATGTAGGTAATGGTGTTTTGAACTATTTTTTTTTTTTACTTTTAAAGAATTGGGAATAGGAGACAACTATTTTCCGCAGTATACGCCTTTTAGAAGTGGTAAGCCAAAACTGAAAGAAATCTGAATGTTTCGAGGTTTTTCGAGTACCGCGCAGTAAGCACAGGTCTTTCGAAGCTGCAAACTTGGTTTTACACTATTGGTATCTATCCTAACATCCCAAAAAACCAATATAGAGCCATTTTTTGCGACCTTTCAAATGGCTGGCATATTAGACAAAAATTGGTGGAGGCACCGATAGATAGCGCTGTCATAAATGCTCAAGGCATTCAGGCGCCATCTACCGATAATTCTAAATAATACTCGCTCAGCCACCTGACCAGACACGGCAGGAGTAAACAACCCTCTTATGAATGTTTAAATCCACCCAACAGATGTCGTTGTTGTTTCATTGCTGCTGTTTGTGAGAAATCCTCTAGGTGGCGCTGTTAAGCGAGGTAAAGATGTAACGCAAAATTCATAGATGGCGTTGTACTGTGGTTTTGGTTGTAACGTTTTTCTTACATAAGAACACAATACTGGTACTTTTTTTGAGTAGGTTCCACGTTTTGTTCAATATAAAAAAAATCCTCTACTTACTGATTGATGACCTTTAGTAGTTTTTTTTTTGGATTTTTACCTGAAGCAAAAAAAAAAAATTTGAGACAGTGAAAATCTAGCAATATAAGACACTAGTACCTGGTCGACTGAGCTCTGCTCGGGTGAAAATACGGAGAAAACCAATTTTCCAAGATTTGAGACCTAGCTAGATCGATTTTGCACCTCCGTAAACCCCTAAACTACAACTTTCATGGAAATCGTTAGAGCCGTTTTGAGAACGTGATTACAAATATATATATATGTATATTTATACAAATATTGCTCGTTTAATAGTAGGTATAGGATTATTATATAATAATATAATGTTCTCTAACTAAGCTTTCGAACGGGTAAATGTTTACCGCAACAGATTAACCTCTTGTTTGCAAGGTAAAGCCTCAATCCTTAAACTGTTTAGTAACTAAACAAATCATATTGATAACCAGAAAATTACGAGTAAAATCCAAAATAGAACATTTAATATAATATGTGGGAACATCAAAGCTACGTCTTAACCGCCACTTCTTCATGTCAAAGAATTTACATAATTTATTTGGCAATTTTTCCCCTTTCTTTTCAATTTAGCATTTTTGCCCTGTCAAAAAAGGATCGCTGCAAACAGGGTCATCTATAAAATTCTTACATTCGACAATATATAATAAGTTTACATATCGACGGTTGAAAGGCTAATAGATCTAAGCAACATTTTGTAAAACTTGCTCCTGCAATTTTATGATTCGTCCTCCTGGACGGATCAGTAATTTTTTTGAAAAAAAAATCATAAAAAACAACTATCTGATAGACTTTTATTTACTTTAAATCAATCAATCATAATAAGATCTTATTATGATTAAAAAAAAACAACCAATCCATCCTCCTGCTAGTTCTGCAAAATGTCGCTTAGATCAATTAGCCTTTCAACCGTCGATATGAAGGGATATAGGCAATCGCGGGAAGCGAATGAACGTAAATTAATTAATAATGTGAGGATAATACATTACCTTCACGGGACTATGCAGGTACAGACGGTATCAAATTAATGTCTTCCGGATACCGTTACGATTAAGCCCATGTTAGTTAAGTCTAAAGGTTTGATGTATGTCTACCGTCAAGTCTTCGTTCTTCGGTTAGCGAGTTGGTAGGTATTATGAAAACAATATCTTTAAAGCTCTAGGTCAGGAATAATGTTACAACCTTGTTTAATTTATTTCTTAACTAGCTTTTGCCCACGGTTTCATCCGCGTGGATGTCGAAAAATAAATATCCCACGGGAACGTACTACCGGGATTACATACCTAATAGCCGAGGAAATTTTCGCCAATTCGATTTTCACTAACATTTTAATAAAAATATCTAGATTTTCATCTTAGAAGACACCACTCTTTTTCCTTACATTTCGTTTAATAAATTCTGCAGTATTTCTTGAATCTCCTTGGCAACAATTTATCAAGACTATTGGCCAATCTCAGGTCGTTTCCTTTGCTTTCCGATTCACGATGATACGTAGACGCCCCCACTTTCCTGGTACTCATTAAAGGAACACAGAAGAATTTTCTCGAAGATTTTAACAAAAATAAATCTCCTTTTAATGGGTCTCTTTCCTTTGAAACATTTCGCTGTATCATTAAAGTTGAAATACGGCGATAGGTGGGGCGCTTCACAATACGAAGGAATTTACTAATGAATTCTTTTATAAAAGGGTTATTCTGTTTTATTTGTTTCAGAATCCAGCAAAAAGATTGTAATGATTTTCTTTTACATATTTTTTCCTGTTTACAGTTCGATCGAGTTACAGTATTTGAAGTTTGGAAGCAACAGCCTAACTAAAACTGTTTAGTTACAGCGCAATGACTCACCTAACAAGTGTTAACTTCTTTCAGCTCATTGGTTTGGTGACAGGAAGCTGTTTGGCAGACTTAGGTGTGTTTTGGAGCCTGAATACCTACAAATTTTAGGCAATCGTAGATTTTCTGTTTGAAAATTAAAAGTAGAAAAGTAGTTTATGAGGATGGAACTTTATACGAGACGCCTTTTGTTTTTTTTTTTGTGGGAAATTATCAAATAACATCTCCCGCTCTGGGCGGAGCGGGAGGGCGTGTCAGACTCTTACTGACTAAAACCCACCCGTGTTTCTTCGGTTGCCCTGTTGCCGGGGGCCACGATCTCCCTTTCGGTTTTCGTCGCAACCCCGGCAGGCATCGGCCCTAGCGGACCCCGTCAATTCTGCTGACATCTCTTTGAGGCGCGCGTGGAACACAATGCGCCGTCGACTCGGGCCTGGGTCCTTATCGGACGGCGAGTTACCCTTATACGAGACGCCTCGCCCGCGGCTTTGCTCGTGTGATAGGTCGCGCGCACTTTGGATGCGTTTTCGTACGAATTTCACTCGTGCGTACACGTACGACCATGGTCGTACGAATTGAGTGCGCACATTGGGTATGTTTTTCTCTGTCAAATCAACACAACAAACCGACAAATTCGGGTTGTTTTCGGACGTCGGAATTATACGTACTAAGTCGTACACAGTCTGCGCACTCCCTTTGTAATTGGAAGGTCGGGATCGTTCGTGCGTGTTCATACGTGTACGCATGTGTGAAATTCGTACGAAAACGCATCCAAAGTGCGCGCAGCCTAAAGCAGACTTTCTCATATTTTTTTGAAGTGAAAACTTCTTTAGGCGCGTTGGACATTTTTGAGATGGGACTAAACTATTGATTTCGCGACACTGTAACGCAATTTACGGACACCGTGGAGTAAAAGACATCAACGCGTTGATTACCGCGGTGCCGATTTCTTTTTCAAGTTTTCACTTCTATCGGCACTCCCGGAGTGCCACTGTTTTCTTTTTATATATAGCCTATGATACTTAGGGATAACGTAAGCTTCCCATTAGTGAAAGAATTTTCGGAATCAGATCAGTACCTAGTTCCAAAGATTACCCCCTACATACAAACATACAAAATTTTCCTTTTTATAATATAGATATTTGCACTTTAGATATCTTTGGGGCTCCAGAGCACGACGAGAGACTTGTAACATGTGATACTAGTTCCAAGAGTAGTATATGGAGACATATAGCTATCTAGAGCAAGTACATTAACATATTTTCAATAAATATGTAAACGCAAGATGAGCCAATATCCAACGGACATGTTCGCGATGCCCAAAGCGTGGACGATAGCGAATAGTTGATTGGAGCGTAAATTCAAAGCGTGGACAGCTTGAGGTCGAGCTCCTCAAGCTCTCCACGCTTTGAATTTACGCTAAGTAATAACAGCCGCACGGGTCGATCCATCAGGTTAAGCTACGCTTGCCGGGGTTGGTCCGTGGATGGGTGACCATCTTTACATACCGAGACTCTCCGTGCTTCGGAAAGCACGTTAAGCCGTTGGTCTCGGCTGTCATTCGTGGCTCTTTGACAGTCGTTACGGGTCGTCAGAAGCCCGAAAGTCTGACAACCAGTCTTACCAAGGGCTATCGTATTATCCAGTTACTGGGTTGTGGAGGTCAGACAGGCAGTCGCTCCATGTAAAATACTGGTATTCAGCTGTATCCGGTTAGACTGAAAGCCGACCCCGACATAGATGGGAAAAGGCTAGACAGATTGAGAGAGCCTGTTTGTGATTCCATCATAGCCCGTTTTCTGTAGTCTTGTTTAGATTGATAACAGTGTTAGTTTCGAAATGACGAGAATAAATTAGTTTGTTAATGAGGAGCTCGGTAAGATGTTATCAGTAGTTAGGTACTGGATTTAGCCAATACGTATCTAGGTAAAATTATGCTCACTGGCTTTCGGAAAACGTATCTCTAAATAAACCCAAAATTCCATGGGTACATTTGTTGAAGCTCCTTGCCTTTAGGTACAAGATGCCCGAAGGTATACAACGGTTACTTTTACAGACGTTCATTCCTCTTAGATAATTGCTAAGTAACTCAAAACCCGAACACGAAAATTATGGAGGCCAGAGTTGTATTTATCGATATTAAATATCAGAATCGTAAGCATTATTGTTAACCCGCCCGCGACCCGTTGGGCGGACCGCACTTAAATTGTATTGTATAGCCTCGTTTTCTGAGTCTTGTTACTAAGCCTCTTGAGACTTGAGGTTCGTACGCGAGTCTATTACAGTTTATTTTGGAGTGCCTAATGGTACCAACTGGTTGTAGAGACGAGAAACGTACGAATATTATTTACTTATAGTATGTTTTAAATATGATTATAGTAGTCCCAATAGCGCTAGAAGCGAAATACGAAATAATTCTTTAGAAACTGCCAGTTTTTCGCAATAATTTAATTTCCCTATCTACGACTAATTTAGCGTCAAATCTAAATAAAGTAGAACAAGAAAAAAAAAACGTGTGGCACTCGGGGACTGCCGCGGTAAAGCTATTGCATAGCATTTGTAACCTCCATGACAACATCACGTTTCCCATGACAACGTGATGTTGTCATGGGAAACGTGAACCGTCATTACATGGTAGGCGGAGTGGGGGGTGTTAGGTTTTATTTTCGTTACGTTACGGAATTTCTTGATTAGGTCGCCGCGCTCAAAGCCCGCGATAAAAGCTATGCAATAGCTTAAAAAATTGCTAATACCAATCAAATCAGATAACATGCTTCGTATCAGCGATCTAAATGAATAAATTCTGAGTTGCAACACAAAGGAGTTTCTTGCCCGTTCTTCTCCATCGGAACCTACTACGCTTTGGAATAGGCAACTAGCTTCATATTTCTGACTGACCGACCCCTTGACAATTCAAAAGTGTCTGTAATTTTTTGGTTTATTTGTGAAATGAATGCTTTCAGTTTTAAAGGCCGGACCACGCTGTGTTTCCCTTTCCTGCAAAAGGTCTGGCCAGCTAGATCGACGTTATTAATAGCAGCCAGAGTAACTTCAATAAATTCTAACATGCCTTTAATTGATGTTATTTAAGTACTTGGATATTGAGGGCCATATTGATTGTATTTGGGCGGTAATGGGCGGTATTGTTTTAAACGGCTTTTTAGAACGGTTCCGTGAACATGAATGGGAGAAAAATATGGGGTGACGGGTGCCTATGATCGTGAAATGTAAATTCGATGGCGGGATTGGGTTGTTAAGGTGTTTATAGGCTAGATTCCTGTCTCGCAATAGGCTCGCCCGCTATTACATGGGACTTAAACATAACTGGCGAAATGTGGGTGTATTATAGGTGTGTGAAGGTACACCTCTGCCTAACCCTTCGGGGAATACAGGAGTGATATTATGTTATTCCTGTCTACATTTATGCACCGCTGTTACCATTAATTTAGTAGATACTTAATTACAAGTATTACGTTTTAGGAGGTGCTCGTGGCTAAGTACTAACAGCCGCACGGGTCAATCCATCAGGTTAAGTACGGTTGGCGGATGGGTGACCATTTCTACACACCAAGACTCCTCCGTGCCTCGGAAAGCACGTTAAGCCGTTGGTCCCGGCTGTCATTCGTGGACCTTTGACAATCGTTACGGGTCGTCAGAAGCCCGAAAGTCTGACAACCAGTCTTACCAAGGGGTATTGTATTACCTAGTTACTGGGTTGTGGAGGTCAGATAGGCAGTCGCTCCATGTAAAATAGGTACTAATATTCAGCTGCATACGGTTAGACTGGAAGCCGACCCCAACATAGTTGAGAAAAGGCTAGGCACGTTATTCGCTATTTAATAGAAATGTGATGAACTTTTCGTTCTTAAGAGCGTTTATAGGTACTGAAAGTGGGAAACGTCACAAATAGCTGTCAAATATTTCTCTGTTTTGATTAATTTGGCAATATTACTGCATGGAAATAAGAAATATGGCTAACTAATGAACTAGAATATTAATAATGAATTGCAATTATAACACTGAATTTGATGTTGTAACCGTTTTAAGTGTAGGTAAAAGAAGCATTTGGAAAGTTTCCAATTCATTATTGCATTTCATAATCAATATTTTAGTTCACTAGGTAGCCATATTTCTTGTTTCCATACAGCGATATTGCCAAACTAATCTAAACAGCGAAATATTAGACAGATATTTGCGACGTTGTCCACTTTCAGTACAAACTTTCTTAAAGGTAAAGTGAAATGGTTGTTACTTTCAATAGTGCTGACAGCATTGTTCCTTGCTATAAGAGAAATTGGAGTAGTCAACAGCATAAGTACATTGAATGGTGGCTATGTCTATGTATAGGTATTCTAATATATATATACCAATAGATAGCACAATTGTCAGAGATTGGCAGATTACGAAGCTATATTGGAAGGAGTTCCAAGAAAGTAAATCCAACCGTATTATTTCTCGTATTAAATTAAGAATATCTTAATATATAGATAGAGCTTTTGCTTTTAGCTAAATGTATTTCGTACTCATTTTGTGTACTTACTCCGCAGTATTCAAGAGTTTTCTTTGGCAGCTTTTTATAAAAGTCGGTCTTATTGAGCTCATTCAAAAGATGAGCTCAATAAGGCAGACTGTATTTTACTTTATTAAGATCTTACTCATTTTGAAATATTGTGCATAGGTACGCAAATAAGTCTAGGAACAGTGGTGGCCCATTGGTAACGGCCCAATTGTAGATCGTATTTACTTTGTGTAAATAATTTCATCACCACTGCTCTCGAAACGGTGAAGGAAAACATCGTGATGAAACCAGCATGTCCTAGAACCAATCAATTTGAAGACATGTAAGTATGTGACATCTAACAACCCGCACAGGGTCCGCATGGAGATTACAGCCCACTCCCTCTCGAAGAGAGAAGGCCTTTGTTTCCAGCAATGGGAACATAGGCTGATTATTATTGCTATTTAACATAAAAAGAGCCTGAGTAAGTATATTAATGTACAATCAATCTGCCTAGCCTTTTCTCAACTATATTGGGGTCGGCTTCCAGTCTAACCGGTTGCAGCTGAATACCAATATTTTACATGAAGCGACTGCCTATCTGACCTCCACTACCCAGTAACTGGGTGATACGATACCCCTTGGTGAGACTGGTTGTCAGACTTTCGGGCTTCTGACGACCCGTGAGTACATTAATGTACCTACAAAGAAGATAAACACAAAATATTGTTTTAATAGTGTAACTCCCATGAGCTTCAAATCTAACTATTTCTATATTTTATTTTAGTTTCCACATTTATCAGAAAAGAAATAAACTGCACGACTTGTTTCTTCAACAATCTTCTAACAAGAATCTTGAAGTAAGTACCTTCCTATCTAAAAGAATAACTATGCTGAATAAGCATCGTTAGGAAGAAAAACACGTTTCCAAGTAGATGATGCAATCATATGGACGTGAGAAGTTATGCTTTATGTTTTCAAAGAATCGCGATCTCGTTTTGTGCCAAAAGTTTGCTTGTTGCAACTAAAAAAATACACGTGTTAACATAAAAAATGTTTCATTTCTTGGCGTTGTATCTTGTGTTTTATTTGCACGATATATCCCCGAATTTAAAGTTAGTGCTTATGAGAGGTCTCTTGAATCGCGAAGTTGAAAATCTTGCAGGATTATGCACAGTTCTGAAGTGTATATTCCGAGACTGCAACCGAGCTTCAAACTTGAACGAAGTGGTTTATTATGAGCTGTCTACACGTGTCAATATGTCTACCTATAGTACGCTACAGTACAGATATAATTTCAACATCCGATGTTGTGTTTATTATTCAAAATCATAGCCCATTCAAACAGAACGCTATTAATCTCTAAGAAGCAAAGGAAACATATCAAAAACCCATAAAACACGAACACCAAGAGAAACTCCGCACTGTGTTCCTCAAACAATTCGGGGTCAATGAGGTAAATTGACTGCGTTTTTGTAAGAAATGTATATTCGATAGGTATAATGGCAAACACGCCTTCTTCATTCCCTCCTTTATTACTTACATACTTATCTATTGATCTCAGGAACCCCACTGATCCCCGTAAGCAAAGACGATTGGACGATAAAATAGCTTTTTGAAAAATGAGGGATCGTTCGTATAGTGACTGTAATGAAAGTTTCTTTTTCAATATGGCTTTTGATGTTTGGAGGATTAGGGTTGCGTCATAAATCTGTATTAAGAGCGTTTGGACTGAAAGTGGGCAACGTCGCAAATAGCTGTCAAATATTTTGCTGTTTTGATTAATTTGGCAATATTACTGTATGGAAATAAGAAATGTGGCTAACTAGTTCCCTAGAACATTAATGATGAATTGCAATTACATATAACACTGAATTTGATGTTATAACCGTTTTGCATCGGTTCATCCGTTCATCAACAATCTAAAACTAAATAATCGTTGAACGATATTAATTATTGCATTTCATAATCAATATTTAAGTTCACTAGTTAGCCATATTTCTTATTTCCATACAGTAATATTGCCAAATTAATCAAAACAGCGAAATATTTACTTTAATTTACGACGTATTCAAGAAGAGCAAAATAAGTAAAGCAGATTCCATGTAAAGGCAACCCGATACCAACATATCAATGTCCATAATGTAATAATTGTCTTAATGAGTGTGTGTAATAATTGTCGTTACGAGGGTCATTCTCGGGAATAGTTCCGATTATTTAACGCTCAAGTTTCATGTTCAAATATTGTACGTTACTAAGTGTATGGACTATGGACATATTCCGGACATTTACACACGTTTGCACGTGTCCATTAACGTACGGTCGTCCTAACAGTCTGCTTGCACCTCCAAGCATATAATTTTAAGTGGACGAGACAATTGTGTGGAATATGAGCGAGTACGTTTGTATTTGCAACTGTGAACATTTGTGTTGACAGAGATATATTATCTCACATATCAAAACTATACAGGGTAAGTTTTTATCCAGAGCGTAAACTTTAACACGTGACTTTACTCATAATTATGAACAACTTTTACTATCGGACAAACCTGAAATCGCGAAAAAAAAAATTACTGTTCCCTACATTATGTTCGCACTAGTTGCACCCCGCGGTTATACCCGCAGAAGTCTCGATCCCGTGGGTATATAGGGATAAAAAGTATCTTATGTGTTAATCCAGGTTATAAACTTATCTGTGTATCAAATTTCATCCAAATCCGTTCAGCCGTTTGAGCGTGAAGAAGAGACAAACATACACACATACAAACTTTCGCCTTTATAATATTAGTGTGATAACTCGTCAAAATGTAAGGAACAGCTGATATTTTTTTCGCGATTTCAGGTTTAGTTAAACTTATCCTGTATATAACATCATGTCAACATATTAACAACAACAGCAAGACCACACATTTCCACATATGCATTTTATCTCTTTTAAGCTTACCGCCACGCCACGCTTGTGGTTTGAAGAGGAAGCTAAGAAAAGTCCACCGATCTTTTTTTGGTCATTTTTTATTCAGGCTGGCCTAAATGTGCAGGGTTAGTGCTCATGCTACTTAATCACTCCATCTTATCTTAATATATATATATATTACGTGTCACGTTGCTTGTCCGCGATGGACTCCTAAACTACTTAACCGATTTTAATCAAATTTGCACACCGTGTGCAGTTTGATCCAACTTGAAAGATAGGATAGCTTACATCTTAATTTAGGAAAAAAAAGACACGAAGAAAAATTATGTTTTTATAAATTATGGTAGGGTAGGTAGGGTAGGTAGAGTAGGTAGGGTAGGTAGGTTAGTAAGTGATAAATATGGTCCACCCCAAACATTTAAATGGCAAAACAACGTTTGCAGGGTCAGTTAGTTTACATATATGTCACGATGTATCCCGGTACACATCAAATTACTATTCGAGAAAAACAATGGATGAGAGTCGCGGATACAGCTATTATCTAACACACAATAGAAATAAACTAGAAAATAATAATGCAACCAAGAATCTTTTATATATTTTTAATCACTCTCCTTTTAAGTTCATTGGAACGCTATCACTGCTGGTCTGATCACGCTCGCATCTATGTTCTGGGTAATGTTTAGTGCAGATTGCTTCTCATACAAGGAGCACAATGCAGGCTTCATCATTTGTTCCTCTGTGCACGATGCCACAACAAATATAAGCTGAAAACACAATGGCTGTCTGTAATACGTGAAGTGCATGCTTTTGTATCAACGCTGTAACGTTATTGGAAACGGATTTTGAATTTTCATAATCGGAATATATTTCAGCGGTTACGGTTATTTAAGACAACCTTAACCACAACTGGGTGTAATATTAAATTGAAGGAATACTTCGAAATTTTAAAAACAATGCATTTTATTAATATTATGTCTCTGTACCCATAAGTGAAATCAAGAAGGCAATTTAACGACACAGAAAACGACAGAATAATTACAAAATATTGGTCCAATTAACTTGACTGCATCGTGTAATTTGCAGTTATCCATTTTCCGAACGACACGTAGATATTACGAACACATTAATCTGTCAAAGTTAAAATTGGTTAAAACGCTGTTGATTAATTTGAATATCCTGAGAGTAAAAAACAAAAGAATTGGTTGGTATTCGTCAACTGTTTCCGAGAGGCAATTACCATCGCGTTTTAAAAGAAAAAGATAAATGACTATTTTATCTTAAGTAGTCCTATTCCTTATCCTGCAAAAAAAGAAAAGAAGTACTTGCCCTATTTTTCCGTGGACAAGGACATTCTATGCTAAACAAAAGGCATTTTCGACGGGATGATGGATGAAGGTACTTCGCTATTATAATAGATCAAGTGTTATCAGTCAGCTTTTACAAATATGTATCGATACAAATTGTGGCGGTATCAGTTTGTTGTGGAAAAAGGATCAACTTTTTGTAAAAATTCTAATTAGTCGGTATGATGATAATTTCACATCTATGCAAATATGTCTTCCTATAATTTAGTAACACTACCTAAGCTTATTAAATAAGACATCATTATCATCATTGAGGACTACTTCAAATTGAGATAAACGTAACAATTTCAATATAGCTTTAAGATCAGGCACTCTAAACACAATTTCCACGCAAGCTCCGCCCCCATGTACCCCGCCACTCCTCTATGTGCTAAACGCTAACACATCAGTAATTAAGTTGAATATCGCAAACACTCTTTGCTCGTGTTCGAGCACGGAACTAAATGGCATAAGTCTCAATTCTTATTTCGTTTATACTTAAAGTAATAATTGATCTAGAGAAAAAAAATCTTGTGGCTGGATATTAAACTACCTATATTTTCTTACTGTGAATACTTATTTTAGATATAAAAGCCGAGTAATCTTCATTTTATTTAAATAAACTTAAAAAAAGACATGATTTTCGAATACACAATGAATCGAGCGAAAATGTTCTAATTATGTAACTGTCTTGTACATGGAAAGAAAAAGATCCAATAAATCATATACTAAAGTTCCATTTTGATTGTATGCGTGACTGTTTCAGAATATTAATGCAAATTAACATACAATTTAGGGAGCATCCTCTTAACTATCGCCAACTTTCTTTTGTCTGTACCCACCAAGTAATAACATCCATAAATATTCACGTCTTATCCTAGATTACCGAGAAGTTCTAATGTTTATCCTTGAAAGGGTGAAACGACCTCGTGCCACGAGGACCTTCCAAGAGTACTTTGTGGCTGTAGTAGGGGTTAATTTGGAAACATTATCTTAAGGTTTTGGCCATTTATTAGAGACAGGCCTTGTGTGATGTGATAAGACAAAGAATGTGTGCCTATATCCTCGAAGAGGCATATTCAAAACTGACATTGTTTACAGTGTTCAAAGTTCTCCTTTTGTTTTATGAATCACAATAGTATCACGCACATTTCTCAAGCTCGGGCAGGTTAAGTCATAAAGTACTGCAATGAAACGGTTTAACAGATTTGCTCCTATTCTCCAAAACCGTAACTATCTCCAAATAACCATACATCAAGTTTAACTACTGTTCACTAGAGATCCAAATCTAAATTGGGTCGCAACGTACAGGTCGGGATTGACATTTTAGTATACAGTTATTTCCCGAAGGTAAATAAAAATGTAAAGTTGACTGGGGTAAAGCGCTGCAAAATCGCTCTCGATTCGTTCCAAATTGCACCATCGAGTCTTCTAGTAACAGAACAGGCTCTCGAACACGTACCCGCAATTTCTACCCATCGACGAGTTGTTGAGACTTGCTCCATTCGCCCGTCGATCTTGGATTCAATCAAGAGAACACGTATACACATGTCCCTATCGAGACCTAATTTCAACCTTATTACCTACAGCTTCTCAAACTTTAGACTTAAATTTTTGATAACGTCAGTGAAATTACGAAGTTTAAGGAAAAAGCAATTAATGTTTTAATCGTTCCACGTTTTTCTGCAAAAGGTGCTTTTTATGGTCTAACTTTACAAGGGTTGAGCGTGCTGCAAAAATAAACCAAGTAAATATTGCAAGGCATCTGGGGATTAGACCCTGAATTCTTTGTTATATTATCCTTTTTAATAGTCGTAGAACTTTGTGTACTATTAAAATGAAACAAGAAACACAAAAAATAGAAACGACCACATCAAAATATAAGCAGAATATTCCGTACTCTTAAATCCTAAACATATAGCATGAGATAAACGTTATGAAGCTTATGAAAATGGAGAAAAGTAATGTCCTTTTATGGTACCTATGGCAGTAATATAACACGGATTTGTTGAAATTGATATGACTTTAGCGTTGAAAAGGTAAAGACTTGGGCATTAACCAAATGGTCCACTTCAGTTCGGGTAATCCACTGTGGCGAACGTCTCGTGACAAATTGCCCATAAATAGGATAAAAAGGGCGGTGAAATAACACAGGCTATAGTTGACAGAAACAAAGAAACTAGCAGCCTACAAACTGCTTCTGTCCAAGCCATGTAATTGATGACCCAAGTGAGGAAGTTTCGGATGTTCTGAAACTATGCTAATTTTGTAGATTGTAAAACCTAACTACTTGCATAATAGATGAGTGCTGGTTTTACACTGAAACTTTGTTCTGAAAGGCATGCCATTTAGTTTGCCAATTTATAAATGCATTTTGTGATAAATGATATGTGCGTAGTTCTTCGTGGCTCGCACATTTTAATTACATTGAAAGGTTCAAACGAATTGAACACCTCAGCGATTCCTAACTCTCAGATTGAATTTTTCAAGATCTTTGTTGGGCCAGTGCCAGTATGGGCATTGGTATGGAAAATAAGAATTTCAGAAGATCGAGGTTAGTACTAGAAAACCGACATCAACTTAATTATTAATGTGACCTCGGAACATTCAGGCTGTACCGCTTGTAACTGACCGTAAAACAGATTTCCTAACACGTTTAAATATTCTAAAAGGTGCGGGTGTGGAAATAACGAAGATTGACCAACTTGACGATTCAATGAATTCTACAAATCTTACTCTAGTGGTGTGGGCGTACCTACTCGTAAAAGTCAGTGCGAAGTTTTTCTATTTATTATTTGTCGGGAAAGGCCTATGCCTAGAATACTGAACTGAGATGAGTTGTTTATTGAGGTCACATAACAATCAAGACCTTATGTGACAACTTCGTAAAAAGAGCTTTGTATTTGTGCCGATAACAAAAGAGAGATTCCTGTATGTATATTTAGTATTCACTGAACAAGTAAAAAAAAACGCCTAACTCGTAACATCAAAAATTGCGGAAGTCAAAAACCAATTTTCCGCCTTTATCCAAAAAGCGGAAGTAACTAACATTGCTAGCTTGGCACTTCAATTTGGTCTCAATTCGGCGCCCCACAGATGGGGTGAGTTAGCGAAAAATTATGTTGGCAATAAAGGTAATAAGAAGGCTATTTATTGTTTGTTTTTGTTCCGAACTGTGACGGAAATACAACAGCTACGGAACACTTGAATACACGTGGTGCGGTGTCCGATATTTATTATCAAGTTGCGGGTCACCCCATTTGGCACCTCTGCCAAAAAAGCTTGACATATCGAATTTAATCCACCAAGGTCGTACATGAATTGTGGGAAAGAACAGGAAAATATATTGGGAATATCCGTGATATACAATATCTATGATAAAAGATGTCATGTCCCTGATAATGATTGTGTATTTCATTGTACGATCTGGACACAGATACATTCGTGCCATTGTTTCTGTTTCAAATTATTGACTGCCTCGTGGGTCTAGTGGTCGCAAGCGCTACTGATGAGTATGAGGTCCTGGTCCATGTTGAATTTTTGTTTTAAAGATCTTCTTACATCTTTTCATGTGGTTAGTGACCAACCCGGTGTCAGAGTTTTAAAGCCGCCCATGGGCTTCTGACTTGGCTTCACATGACGTCGAGAAATATCTCTCAGGCATGCCGGTTTTCTCACGATGTTTTCCTTCACCGTTTTTGAAGCAAGTGATAATTATATAATACGCACATGAATCCGAAAAGTCAAGATGTGCGTGCCTTAGGATAGAACTCGAGACCTATGACTTGGCAGTCCAACGGTCACACCACTAGGCTATCACTGCTTCATCTTCTACTGCATCATTGAAAAAGTAGACATTTTATGTTATTGGGTTTTTCTATATGGAATTTCTCAGTAGCAGATCGGAGACTGGATTTGTGCCCGGTTGATGGCAATAGACTCGCCCCTATTACATGGGACTTAACTGGCGAAATGTGGGTGTACTGTAGGCGCATCTTTGCTCAACCCTACAGCGATTACGGGCATGATGTTATAACCCATCATCTGTTACGACGCCTCATTAAGGTGGATAACAATTAAAATTCTATTGTGTCTCGTTAATGACAGTTGAAAGGATAATATGTATTATTGACTAATTAACACTACTACGAATACAAAGCCGTAATCTCAAAAGATACGGGAAAATACTTAGATTGGAACAAAGTAAATACGACCGAAGTCTACAACGATGTTTACAAAAACGCTAAAACATTTGGGCATTTCCGAAATGGAATCAACATTATTAAATACCAAGAGAATCGAATTAGAATTTCAACTGTGCGTTCTCGATATATTTTTTTCTTTATGGATTTACATGGCTACATGATACTGACTAAGCTCTGTGACACTATGTAATAACATGGGGCTGCTATTGACACGAATGGTAGTGATTGCCCCAATGTCGTCTTCAGATCATTCGTTGTAGAAGTTTACAGGTTAGACTCAGCAGCAGACATTATCGACCATTTAGTGTAAGATGTAGGTTATATTATCTCTGAGAATACGAAGGGTTCCGAAAATTAATACATTTTGAGTATCCTAAAGGCTACTTCTAGTGGCGACGTTTATCCCGTTGTTCAAATATAGTTAAGGGCTCTTAGTACCAAAGGCTACTAAATGCAAAGGTCAAGAGATTCCATTACAATCGTAAACCAATCAGGCAATTTGTTTCAGGCGGTATAGTCTTTTGGTGTTGCGAATATGGAAAAGGGTATTTATACGGATCCTAACTAATACTTATTCATGTGAAGGTGAGTTTGTGTGTTTAGTAAAGCTTTAACGCTAAAACGGCTAAACGGATTTGGATGGAACTTCGCACATGGGTAGACCATGGCCTGGGTTATGACATAGGATACTTTATATCCCGGTAGTACGTTCCCGTGGGATAATTTCCGACGTCCACGCGGGCAAAAGCTAGTAATCAATAATTTCATAAAAAGTTTGATGACTGACCATGTACTGATAATAAGAGATTAATAAGAGTGAGAGTGGTGGCCGAGTGGAAATAGCCGCGACTTACCGAGGGTCATGGGTTTGAACTCAGGCAGGCGCTTTACTTTGTGTGAATAATTTCACCACCACTGCTCTCAAAACGGTGAAGGAAAACATCGTGAGGAAACCGGTATATCCAGAACAAAAAATTTGAAGACATGTTATATCTACCAAACCGCACTGGGCCCGCGTGGTATATTACAACCATGTGTACCAGCAGTGGGAACATAATAGGCTGATTATGCTAAGAGTAACAAAATAATAAAAAAGGTAGACTGCGAACCCTCACAAACAACATGATAAGTCGGTTAATTAGTAAAAGTTAAAGCTCGAGGGCAAGATTTTAAAACAACTGGTGTGTGGGTAGGTAATTAGTGACGAAAGCTGAGTACCACTTACGTTCCTTTATGAAACGTAATTTTTGATAGCTTTTTTTAATGCGAAAACCTACTTATTCGTTACTTCAAACAGGAAAACTTTGCTTACATTTTCGGGATTTAAAGCATACTGAAGTGAGTGCTAAGTGGAATGACATACATACACATAGGTAAAGAGTATATTTTTTTCATCTACAAAAGTCGTACGAACAAAGAGTTGGTTGGTATAGCGACGTCGAATTTAAGAAACCAAAAGAAATAACCATAGTTCAAAGTACTATTTAGGTATATTAAAAAAAAAAACTTTATCTTACAAAAAAAATAAATAACCGGCTTCCAAAAAAACACTACAAAGTGAAAAATAACTTTAATTTCGGAAGTCGGTGGCAAAAACGAAAATACAAAACCAAAGACACCGACTTCCGAAATTAAAGTTATTTTTCACTTTGTAGTGTTTTTTTTTGGAAGTCGGTTGTATTTTTTTTTTTGTAAAAAGTTATTTTCGTAGGATAGATGGTGTTGCCGTCTGTAGATTTTCAAAATCCACCGTTTTTTCTTAGGTATTCAGACTTAGCGTGGCCAGATTCTAGTTTTCAATACTGGCAACACACAACAGCTGTGTGAAACTGCCTGTGGTCAGTCCACTACACAACATCTACAAGACAGCATTAATTTATCGGCACTATACAAGACTATCTATGCGATAAAAGTTTTCGCGTTACAAGTTTCTGAGTGAGCTGTTTAAGTTCGATTGTAACTTAGTTGTTTGTTCCGATTGCGGTACATAATTGTCTGCGTTAGAGATAGAATTGGGAATGAAACAGATGTATACTTTGGCCATGAAAAAGAAAAAGTAACATAATCGTATCAATTTTGGTTGTTCTTAGGGAGCAATTTAGTAGGCATCTTTTGGAAGATAATGGCCTGATTAGCGTTACATTTTCGGATAGGACTAGTACAATTAGCAAACCACAGTAAGTCAGCTTATACCACTTCATTTTTTAACATTTACAAGCTAGTAAAGAGCCAGTAGTTTGTAAGTACCCTCCAGTAAATAGGTCCAAAGCCTTATCGCTAGTAATTAGTATAAGATCTAGTCGCCTTTTTAAGTTAAACCCGAATAAGTAAAATGGGTATATTTATTGTAATATCGACAATAAAATCAATTCAAAGAACAGTTTAGTGACACAAAATATTAAGTAAAAAATACGGCACTTCAAATAATCTTGCTACGCAGGGATACTTCCGCGTTAAAATGTTACCTTTCGCCGTTCAAAAGTCGTGTTGTAAAAAGGCTCCCCACAGGGAGATCGGGTGCGTTCGCTGCAAATGAATTTAAACCGAGGCCTTAATCGCTGATTTTCAGGGCTATCAATTACAACCCCTCCCGTTCTTTGTAAAATGTAAATGGCCGAATCTTTCCCTAGAGAGAAAACAGTTGTTTTTATCATTCTAGATTCGTCTACATCTTTTTAACTTTGAAACTATGTAGACGAGATGAAGGGCATAAAGCTTAGCATTAATGCGTGTAATAAAGTCTGAAAAGTTTTATATTGAATTTGCGCGTTTTAGAAACATTATTCCAACACTTTTTTTTTCGCAGTCCTGTGAGTTTAGTCCCACGTGCAAGTAGTTTCGATCTATATAAACTCAGTGATTTAGTGTCCCCAATCACCAACTTTTCTCAACCAATGCGATGGTACTTTTTACAGCTTTGAGTTCAACGAAAACAAATGTTTTTTTTTTAACTCGACTAGCACTTTTACAAGCCGTACTAAGTGCGCCGTTCGTATTTTTCAACGTAGAAAACAGAGTCTACCGCGTCTAAGCTTATTCGAAAAACCTATTCTCGACAATGCTGCTATTGAATGCTGTAAATTTGTTAAAATGGGCTCCGAATTATTTCAACGTCTTGGAGACACTGTTACCTACGTTTAACACAAGATATCCTGATAGACTAATTATTCCTACAATGAAAAGTCACTTATATCACAGAAGTTGTTTTCCAATGGTTTCATAAGTGTCCTTGTAGGTTTATGTGAAATAAAATATTTTGATTTTTTTTTTGAATTCTATCAGGATATAGGTATAATAAATTACCAAAATCATATAGGGAACTGTAAGTCCATCGTTTTAAAACAGCGTTATTCAAATGGCTTATAGAAAAATCATTGTATACTGTGGATGAGTACCTAAACTTAAAGGTTCACACTGGCATTTTACTATTATAATTTGACAAATAATTGACATTCTTAATCCTAAAATAATAACTATGATGTATGTTCCAATTTTATTAACTTTATTAATTTATTTAATTAATGTAATTTTGCATGCTAGTTTTAGCGAACTGTTTTAGAAACTGTGAAATTTAATTCATAACATAACATAAAAATAACATCACGCCTTGTTTCCCCGAAGTGGTGGGCAGAGGTGTACCTGTAGTAGGCACACCCACATTTCGCCAGTTACGTTTAAGTCCCATGTAATAGGGGGCGAGCCTATTGCCATCAACCGGGCACAAATCCAGACTCCGGGCTGCTACTGAGAAATTCCAGATAGAAAATCCAATAACACTTTGCCCGACCCGGGAATCGGACCCAGGACCTCATACATGCTCAGCAGTAGCGCTTGCGACCACTAGACCAACGAGGTGAAGAATAATTATTAGAATATTACCTTCAGGGAGCAAATTACAGCAAATATAAAACAGTGGCACTCTGGGAGTGCCGACAGAAGTAAAATACTTTTAAGTAAAAATACTTGCATAGAACATTGATCCGTAACATAATATAAATAAAGAGTACAATCGCGTTTACAAAAATGAAGTGTCGGTAACGGTGTTGCGAGTTCAATTGTTTTTTTCCCATCTCAAAAATGCCCAACGCGCCTAATGAAGTTTTCACTTCAATATTTCCCTGATAAAAACTCGACACCATCTGTAATGAATGTACTACAATTATTGCTAGTAAATTTAATTTAATTTTTCATTTCACAACTCTCTACTTCAATATTCAAAAACCAGTTTTACATAACAAAATCAGGTAACCTACTTTCTAAAAGGAGGCTTCGTTTCACGGTTGCTTAGACCTATCACTTCTAGATATTCTATCTTCTTAAACGCTTCATTTGTTTGCCGAAGGGAGGGGGGCTTTCGGCAACATCAGAATATGATGTGACTAATAGCGTTGTGTCGGAGATTTATTGCTTAGAACATTGCATTGAGGCGCGAATGAAGCTTATAAGAAAGAAAAGAACTTGAGAAAGCGTTTTATTCAGTTATGTAGATAGGTACTAACTCATATTATTGAATGGAGTGATTTAGTAGCGACTGCATATTTTCATGCCATATAAAAGACACTAGGGAGATAGAAGATACGAGGAGCTCGTGGCTAAGTAATTCCAGCCGCACGGGTCGATCCATCAGGTTAAGTTACGCTTGCCGGGGTTACCATCTTTACATACCGAGACTCCTCCGTGCCCCGGAAAGCACGTTAAGCCGTGGGTCCTGGCTGTCATTCGAGGATCTTTGACAGTTGTTACGGGACGTCAGAAGCCTGAAAGTCTGACAACCAGTCTTACCAAGGTGTATCGTATTAGTATTATTACCCAGTTACTGGGTTGTGGAGATCAGATAGGCAGTCACTCCATGTAAAATACTGGTATTCAGCTGCATCCGGTTCGACTGGAAGCCGACCCCAACATAGTTGGGAAAAGGCTAGGCAGATTGATAAAAGACACTATGGATTTAAACATAACTGGCGAAATATGGGTGTACCTGCTATAGGTGCACCTCTGCTTAACCCTTCGGGGATTACAAGCGTGATATTATGTGTTGTGTTATGTTATGTTATACAAGATAAAAGGTAGGTACTTTGATCTCATTTGTGGTCAAAAAGGTCAAGGGTAAAGGGCTCGTATGCATGTATGGAGATTGTCAATTTTTTTTTACCGTCAGGTACATAATTTAAAAATATTGGACACGTATTTTTGCTTTTTATACGTAATCAAAAGATTACGGCGATACATTGAGTTAAAATGTGGCATGACGTCACGAGTGTGTATCTTCTTCTTCTTCTTATATATAAAATTCTCGTGTCACAATGTTAGTTACCTTACTCCTCCGAAACGGCTTTACTGATTTTTACCAAATTTTATATGCATATTCAGTAGGTCTGAGAATCGGCTACTATCTATTTTGCATACCCCTAAGTGATAAGGGTTGTCCACCCCAAACAAATAATTGGCAAAACAACGTTTGCCGGGGTCAGCTAGTACAAGTATAAAATCATACATGTGACGTAGTGAACCCAATTTTCAAACTTTAATGCGTTTTATCTAAGTATTTTTTTATTAATATGGTAAACCGAAAAATAGGTGTCTAATATTTTTTATTATCTGACTGATGGACTGAATATTATTTTTGTAAGTGAAAACTTGTTTAGGCGCGTTGGACATTTTTGAGATGGGACTAAACCATTGATTGCGCGACCTGTTACCGACACCGTGGAGTAAAAGACATCAACGCGTTGATTACCGTGGTGCCGATTTTTTTTTAAGTCGTCACTTCTGAAGGCCTCCCTCAAGATGGACCGATGACCTTGTGAAGGTCGCAGGAATCCGCTGGATGCGGAAAGCACAGAATCGGTCGAAGCGGCGGTGCTTGGGGGAGGCCTATGTCCAGCAGTGGACGTCTTTCAGCTGAAATGGTGATGATGATGATGATGTCACTTCTGTCGGCACTCCCGGAGTGCCACTTTTTTTTTTTGACCCAGGCAGCATCCCTATTGTAAAAATCGTATAGCCACGTAGCATTCTGAAATTTTGTTCTACCTACAATTTATTCTTGGTGTTACACCTGTGTAGGTACGTATCTACGTACTAAGTTTTACATACTGATGGGATCACTCGTTAACTTCTAAGTATAATCCAGACTTATTTTGTTCACTACCTTTAGAGCCTTTGATAAATCCGACACGGGTTCAACCATTTAAGGTACCTTTACTAAGCAAAATAATTATCCGCAATTTAATCACGAACCTCTCCAAAACAGAATATTATTTTGTGTCCCTTATCTCAGCGCTTTTAAAAAGCTGAAAATAATTAGGTCTGTTTACAAGTTTTCTTAGGAAAAGAAGGCACTGAAAGATCGCAAAAAAGATTTTATTCTTAAGACGTTCCGGAATTTTAATTATGAAGTTTTGTTAAGGTTTAATAATTCGGCAGAAAATTATCTTAAGGAAACTTTAATTAGGTCATGTACACAAAGGGCGGTGTTATTTGGTTGGTGGAAAAAGTTAAGAGGGACAACAGAGTCCAACTTTTAATGTGGTGGTGTGTCCATGGGTTTAAAAATTTAAGTTACGAAACCGGCTTATGTGGCTCGTTCAAAATGTGCCTACATTCTTACTTTATAATTAACAAAGAACAACTAATATTATAAATGCGAAAGTGAGTTTTTTGTTTGTTACGTTTTCACGCTAAAACCGCTGAACTGATTTGGATGAAATTTGGCACATGGGTAGATCATGATCTAGGTTAGGACATACGATACTTTTTATCCCGATATTCCCACGGGATCGGGACGTATGCTTGTGAAAAGCGAGGCGCAGCTAGTATAAAATTTATGTTTCTCCATAATTCTAGTAAAACTATACATTGATATATGAAGATTGACTTTGAATTAACAGACGAAGATTTTCGAATTAAGAATTACAAGTCTATCGTGTCACGGCACTTAAGAAAAGAAAGAAAGAAAGAAAATACGTTCACCCCGATCGAACACTCTATAAAACACCGTAACTTCATAAATAAACAGGAAAAACAACGAAGGGCCGGAACTAACGTTACCGGTTTTAGGTGTCAAACAAAAACGTAAAATGTCGGTAGTTTATTTCCCTGTTCCTCACACGAGTTTCTTAAACAAATGTAGTCGCTTTATCACCAGAAAGTAACAGGGGTACATTAGATGGAAGAGGTGACACGTTTGTAGTAAATTTTAACGTGTGTAATGTTCTGGAAACGTCTATAGTTACAATGGTAACTATCAACAGGGATGAAATATAGGCTTGAGATGCACAAGCGGAGTACATCGAGTGTTAATCCACTGTCATTGTGATAGACATTCGATTAGATATCTCGATTTATCTCTTCAGGAAATGGATCATGATATAATTGGCACGTGGTGATCGACTTGACGTTCTGTAACGGTCTGGGCAAATATTTGTAGGCCAAACATGTGTTTAAATGGCAATACATGTTTTAATTGATCCCAACAAGAAATAGGACGTCTTCTTGGCAATGCTAAAAAGTTTTTCTCAATTCAATCGGTAATCAGGTCAAGCAGATTTGATTGATATTGATTCACTAAAAATCTATTCGCTTTTTAGCTCCAATAACCATTAAAAGATCAGACTTTAGGGTGTAGCTCCATGTAGAATATTGGTATTCAGCTGTATCTGGTAAGACTGGAAGCCAACTCCCAAAAGTTGGAAAAAAGCTCTTCTTCGTTTCGCTCTTGACAGAGCGGTCGTGGTCACAATGAACTGTGTTCAATGACAGGTGAAGTCCTTGCCCATCTCACGATCTCCCTCCATCTGGTTCTGTTACATGACAGTCTGGCGCATTCATTAACAGGGCCTCCAATCGCGGATTTTATTTGATCGGTCTACCTCATCGGCGACCTCCCGCGTGGCCTATTACCTTCCACTCTGCCCTGCACCACAAGACGCTCTATTGAGTCATTATTCCGCCTGGAAACATGACCAAAAACTTTGGTATTCGAGACTGTACTAGTGCTGATAGACGCTGTTTGATGCCGAGTTCTTGGAGTATGGAGACGTTTGTGCGAAATGCTGTCCATGATACCCTAAGCATTCTTCTCCAGTATCACATTTCTAGAGCATCTACTTTTTTCTTTTCCAGTTCTCGTAATGTCCACGTCTCAGCTGCGTACAGAAATATGGGGAATACAAGTGTACGGACGAGCCTGTACCCTAATTGCGTAATGCAACACAATCACAATTTGTTCCGATTTGAAACAGATTGCTAATCCATTGCTTTATAAGTTGGAAAAAAAAATCTGCTCGACAACGTAAATAACGCAATGAATGTTGTTGAACTATCAAAATGAAACAAATTAGGCAAAATTGTTTACGAAAATAAGTTACGCAATTAGGGTACCGATCTTAGTGGCCTTAGTTATGTTGCGATTCCTTCATATATAAAAAAAGGAAAAGGCAAGGCATAGATAATAAACCACTTTAAGGGATGAAACATTTTTGCTATATAAATTCTCGCATCAAAACACAAAGGGGTGTCAAAAACCAAATTCAAACAGACAGCCATAGGAAAGTGTATTTCATTCCACAAAATGAATACACATCAAACTAGCTAAACTGACCTACATACAGACAATGGCAGGAGAAATTGAATGGGACGCTCTTAAATTATTGTCCGTACGTACGAGGGACTCCTTTGACAGACGGCACAATACGTGAATGACGTCAGTTATCGGGGGTTCGGAGGGTACATCGAGATATTCAATAGACGCAATGATTTACGTGGAAAGAATAACGTGTTCCTTTACAGACCATTTCGTTAGAACTAACACTACCTTACGACTCAACTTGGCCAGTAAGGGCATACTTTAGCAAAGCATAGTGGACTTTTACATGTAGCGGAAGTGCTTCTAGAAATAGGTACAGACAAACTATGTTCATAGTGTCCCTCGGCAAACCTCGTGTTTCGTCAGTCGTCGGATTTCTATTAGTTGCCCTTTGCACTTGGTGCAGACCGGACGCTCTCAATCGACTTGGAAGTATATAGAGTTGTTAATACTCTTTTAACTTAATGAAATTTATTATTATTTAACTTAATGGGAGGAAAGCCGCTAAAGTCGCAGGCACTTATAGATAGGAAAATAATAGGTCTTTACCTATGAAATTGCCGTTCTGCCGTACTGGCTATTTCAAGTCCAATATTTTCTTTTTTCGCTAGGAATTCTAAGTTCAAATTATTTTTATTTTTAAATATGGAATTATTTTTTGAAAATTAGTCATTTGTTTAATGGTTAGCGTTCTGTTTTCATCGCATTTGTACGTTTTTCGTCATCATGGATACGTTAAAAATTCGAGTGATTATGGAGTATGAGTACCGTCGTGGCAGTAAAGCGGCAGAAGCGGCACGCAACATCAACGACGTATACGGAGCGAACACTACTAACGATCGCACTACCCGTTATTGGTTTGCCCGCTTCCGTTCTGGAAATTTCAACGTAAGAAATGAACACCGTGGTCGATCGAAAACTTTAAGTCGACAATGACGAATTAAAGGCGATTGTGGAAACTGATGATTCTCAATCTACAGCTGAATTAGCAGCAGCTTTCGATGTTTGCATCAAAACAATATTGGTCCATTTGCGTCGAATTGGCAAGGTAAAAAAGCCTGACAAATGGGTGCCCCATGAATTGAAAGATTGACAACGCGAAACACGCGTCGAGTTGAGCCTTGCACTGCTCAACAGGCACACAAACGAAGGCATATTGAATCGCATTGTTACTTGCGACGAATAATGGATTCTGTTCGACAATTGCAAGCGCTCAGCAACTTGGTTAGATCCTGGTTCAGCACCTAAACAATGCCCCAAACGAAAACTGACCCCTAAAAAAGTGATGGTCACTGTTTGGTGGTTTAGCGCCGGTGTCATTCATCACAGCTTCTTACAAAACGGGATAAGCATTACTGCAGATGTGTACTGTGAAGAACTGAACATAATGATGGAGAAGCTCGCACATCTCCAACCAGCTTTGGTCAATCATTCGGCTTCGCTGCTCCTGCACGACAACGCGCA
Organism: Agrochola lychnidis; assembly: GCA_963680765.1. Lineage (NCBI taxonomy): Eukaryota > Metazoa > Arthropoda > Insecta > Lepidoptera > Noctuidae > Agrochola > Agrochola lychnidis. Next base: position 7,426,757 of record OY796847.1, read on the forward strand.
ACCTCATACTGCACAGCAGACGGTCTCCAAAATACAAGAGCTGGGGTTGGAAGTTCTCCGTCATCTACCGTACTCACCAGACCTTGCCCCTACAGACTTCTACTTTTATAGAATTTGGATAACTTCATGGCGGGGAAAAAATTCAATAACCGAGAGGCAGTTCAAAATGCCTTTGAAGAATTTGTTGCCTCCCCCGTCCAGCAGACTTTTTCAAAAATGGCATCAGTTAGCTACCACTACGTCGGCAAAAATGCATGGATTGCATGGGTACCTAATTACTTTGATTAATAAAAATAAAAATATAGAGAAACAAGAGCGTTAACTTATTTCATGAAAAACGGCAATTTCATAGGTAAAGACCTAATAGTTTTCCAACTCTATATAGTTCACACGGAAATCAAAACAACAATAAAGTACTTAGTTCTGAATTCAAATTATACACGATAAATCTAATCATTGATGGACATGGAAATTTGCGTTAGTTTGTATTCGGAAATCCGATGATACCCGAAAGACATTAAGAAAATAGAAATACTGTACATATTGTTTGAAGGAACCAGCAGTTACTGGTTTGGGAACGATTTCTTTCTACATTATTACAGGAACTGCGCAATATTTTGTAACTGGATTATTCTGGAAAAGCAAATGGTTTGCGGTGTCCCAGTTATGGTATTAAGCATTGCCCCAATATTTTTATAACTTAGGAGTTAACCGACAGAAATGGGTGGTCAGTGTTACTTTTGTACTTAAGTCTTATTTAGGTACTATTCTTTTACTTCAGTAAAGGTTCACAAAGTCTTGGCTCTATCGGTCTCTGGCCGAATCTAAGGACCTAAGGTCTATTAAATTCTAACCTCCTACTCTCCTAGCCTCTCTATTTTTGTTATAAACATCTAAATGTCTATCCAATTCCAGAAATATTTCACTAAAAAAAAAAACAAAAAAAAATTGAAAATAAAAATAATTGTTTTCGGGCGAAAGTTTACATCCATAAAGCCGAACTAACATCAATCATTCATTTTACAGAATTCAAAACTAATGTGTGCAACTAAAACCCAGCAGCTGAACAAAAATTCGGAACATGGAACTAAAAAAAGATTTACCAACGTCTATTTATGTAGACAATTTACGAGAATTTAATTAAAACTATTCTGTTTTCATAGAAAATACAAAATTTCGGTCTTCTACCAGTGTTGTAATCTATTCGAATGAAACCATTATGAGGTACAAATACCCATGTAACGATATTCTGGAAGAGGCCCTGATAGGTACGACCATGTTTCAAATTACAAGGCAACTTGCTAGTAGGTACGAACAGAGTAAGATAAAATGTCCACGGTACAATGGAAAACGGGACCGGACCGGGAAACCGTTTGCCTAGGTGAATTTGTAAATCGGAAGGTCAAATAGACCCCTTTCAATGCAATAAAATATCCGTAATATGAGCAATATAAAATCGTTATCGACCGTCGTCGAAAGCCTTTTGACGGAGAATGGTAGAAGTTTGATGTATTTTAGTAAGTGACTTATATCTTTATGAATCATAAGTATTCATATTCGAAGAATATTATGTTAGTAATAGACTGCTCTTTCAGTAGAATATAGTCAATCCTATCCTATTCTATTAAACGAGCAATATCTTTATATATATAATTCTTCTGTGAGTGTGTATGTCACTGAACTTCTCTCAAACGACTGGACCGATTTTGATGAAATTTTTTGTGTGTGTTCAAGGGGATCTGGGAATGGTTTAGATTCACAATCGGACCCGATAGGTGGTGGTATTCGGTCAGGACAACGTCTGTCAGGTCCGCTAGTTTATATATATATTTGTACGTTCTCGAAATCAGCTTTAAAGATTTCGATGAAAGTTGCAATATAGGGATTTATGGGGCAAAAAATCGATCTAGCTAGGTCTCAAATCTGAGAAAATTCGTTTTCTCCGTATTTTCACCGGAGCAGAGCTCGGTCGCCCAAAGTTTCGAACAAGATATTGAAGAATAATTAGAATAATGACATGGCAGCATGGAATAAGTAGGTACTGTATATGGATTAGTATGAACTTTCCTATACTATTAAATGAGCATTCTCTATTTTCACCACAGCAGAGCTCGGTCGTCCAGGTACTAATTATAATTGAATAGTCAAACGAACTTACCTGTAAGTGAAGTTCGACGGTAATTATACTCGTTGCTGTCTCGTTCGAAGATGATGAAAGAATATAATGGTAGTAGGCGTTTAGTCCAGCCACTCGTCACATAATTTTGAAGAAACAACAAAAAATGAACGCATCCTCAACGTGTGCTGTCATTGTCTGTGCAATCTATCTTCATTAAGTTCACAGCGATTTATTGGCTTTACAACACTGGGTCCATGCTCATATACCTAGGTATATAGCATGGAATGTTTGGGTCGGGTGGGACTCATCATCTTCGAACGAGACAGCAACGAGTATAATTACCGTCGAACTTCACTTACAGGTAAGTTCGTTTGACTATTCAATTATACTCGTTGCTGTCTCGTTCTCAATGATGAAAGAATATAATGGTAGATGTTCAAAGACTAGTTGTAAAAACAATAAATCATGATAAAATAAAAAATAACAAAGCTTTGTTATTTTTAACATAATAGGTATTAGATTAGCATTCAAGGTATGTACTTGTACCGGTAGTAATCCTTTATCATTAATATAAGGATAAAAAATATATATTTAATTCAAGTTGCATTTAATCATTTTAATTAGCAATAAAAGATTGCTTCAGAAATAGTTTATATATTGTTGATTATGATCAACAACTATAGGAGCTTTATAATTTTATTAGACAACAATTATTAGTTGATAATTATTACTATTAAATCTCTTTAGGTGTTTTATCAAATCAAACTAAAGTTATTGGCTCGGTCCGACCGGCGACCCCTCTTTTTATAAGAGAATGTACTAATTCAATAATATTCCACACTCCCACAGCTAATTAAACTTTAGCTCTAGCAATAAGTAAGTTAGCACAGTCTCGCATACATTTAGGACTTCTAAAGAATTCACTACAGCCTGCTATAACTGTGTGTGTGCTCTTAAACTTACCTTTAGCAAAATAATTAAGTAGTAAAAATATAAGGTTGTTATTTTTCCTTAAAGTTTTCTTTAAGTACTTAACCAGATTAACCTTAGTGTTATCTATGTGTGCATTTGTTTAAACTTGTATGTGGATTTGATATCTAGCAATAATTATTTTTAATAGTATTTAATTTAAATAAGAGATCGTTAGCACCCTTTTTGCCTGTAGCTAACATTTATAATTCACAGTTTTCGGGTAGCAAACAAAAAAAAAATTATATAATTATCCAAGAAGATTCTGAAGATCTATAATTATAGAATACCTCTGAATAGTCTTTTGACTTCATCAGCTGTAGTTAAGTACCTAAATATATAATTATAGCCTGATTCGATTTACTTAATTTAATTTAAACTTCTATAGAAAATTCCCTCTTGAAATCTCTGGGTGAAAAGTATTGTCTAATCTTGGTAATAGTGAGTTTTGTTATAGGTACTTATATTTTGTAACTTACAGCATTTAGTTTCAAATTCAGGTGAGTCCTAAATCAATGTACTTAGGTACTTTTAGATGCTAATTTTATCATAATTTCTACTGCTACATTATTGATTCCTTCTAACAATTTCAATTTCTGGTAAAAAAATAAGTACCTAGGTATACTTAACAAACTGTTGCTCTGTCTATAATGTTAGTTTTACCAATTAAAGAAGTATTTAATCTTTTGATAATGTGTATCATTCAGTTCTTATTATTCTGCATGGCTTAGTTTTTAGACTCACAAAAAAAAACCATCACCATACCTTATTATTTTTAGTATTTATGTAGGTACTTATACCTATATCATCATGATCTTGCCCTTATCCCAATTTATTTGGGGTTGGTGCTATTTGCTTTCATACTTCTCTATTAGTCATGTTTATTACATATATTATGTAGGTAGGATAGGTACGAGACTATAACAAATTTCACGACTCACACCATTGCTGTATGATACTGCAGTAATGGATCTTATTGAAAATTCTTAATAAAATTTCACAATCATAAAAATCTGTCAGAACACTTTTATCACAAAAAAAATAAAAAATAAATAATTAATTAAGTATAGGGAATTCATGTGAAGCTGAGCTTCATTCTCAGGCCATTTCAGATACGCAGTCTGAGAGCTACATGATATTCCCCACCCTGTGAGGATCTGTAGATATTTCTAACTTGAAAAAATAATAATAATTGATTTAATTTCCCCGATGTGTTTTTTATAGAAAACCCCATTGGAGATCATGTGTGTGCAGGATCCAATATACCTGGTTATCATGATTGTCATCATTCATTTATTTAGTTGTACTAATTAATAAAAGATATTAAAATTCCAATAACCTGAACATGAAATCTAAACTTAATTTGATTTTAACCAATTGTTTATATCAATCATGCAAAAAATATGCTTATTAACTTCAAGCTGTTATTCGTTTGTCTCATTACAATGTCAGAGTTATGTTGTGTTATTAGAAACAATGAGACCTAGAAAGTTTAGAATGCTGTTTTGGTATAAAATCTAACTTTTCCAGTATATCTAGAGTTGACTGTACTTTCCAAACACTGTAGGTATGTGAATGTTTCTATTCAAAGGAGATCATCTTAAATATTATACATATATCTGATAATAAGGCCTCTTTCTTAAGGTGAGGTATAAATAAGTACTTAAGTAACTTATTTCATCATTATGTAAATGTTACCGGAGCCAAACAAAAGGCAAACATTAATTTAGCTAGTATTTTCTCTGGGAAAATAAAAAATACATCGAGTATTTCCCAATATGTATGTAAAGGTTGGATAAGTAACCGCATCTTTTACGTCTGAGGTTACAAGAAGTAAATTTCTGTAGTTTTCTACTGTTTGGTAGTTTTTCCAACTTTAAATGTATTATTTTAACAATAATAACATTTTCCAATTCAAAGTAAGGAGCTAATGTCCCATTGGGCTTTCAAGAAATAATTAAAAAGCAAAGCTTGTTATGTATAGTTAGAAAAAATAACTAATTAGTACCTATTAAAGAAAAGGTCGTCCATTAATATCAGATGTTACCTGTAAGGGCTCTAAGGAATTAGTCATTCAGCAGATTTAATCTTATTCTGGTGTGACTTATTATGTGAAGCGGTTTGATACGCTACTTAGTGATCAAGAATACAATATCTGTGATGATAAGTTTCAAATCACAAGACTATGAGAATTAAATGTGCTCCCACCTGTGGGTTCATTTGTGATGTTCATGGTTCCTCTTGTCTTCGAATTCCCATCCACAGCTGGTGCTCCAGAAGATACCTCCTCCCTCTTTTTCGCTTCTGCGCGAGGAGATCCCCGCCAGTTTAAAGCTTTATTTAAAAAATGACCTTGTAGTGCTTATTTTAGCAGAGATTTTCACTGAAGGGGTAAGTTTCTGCCTCAGACTGCACCAGAAAAAAACTCTTTTTCCTTTATAAATGACGGATAGTAGGAGATAAATATCTTCTTGTACCAGGAGTAACAAACACTATAACTGTGAATAATTGTTCAGTTTTTTATATTAGGAAAAAACATCTTCTGGCTATAAATGTCTTTCAGACACCGTTGGAGACCCGAGCCTGGGCATGATAATGTTGTAGCAATTTTGCTGCTTTTTTATTTGTCTAGTCTCACTTTTTAGACATTTCCTGAATTGTCACGCTAAGTTTTGTTTGATTCATATTATAATATTTGGTAGATGAAGAGTTTTCTTCTCTTTTGCTAAGCTTTTTGAAGTTTAATATCCCACCTTTAGACTATCTGTTAAGTATATCTTCTCAGACTATCTGTGTTTTCAATCTAGTTGAAAATTTTCTACCACTCCGGAGAGACATTCTTGTGACAAACTTGTAGGTAGATGAGTCGCTTACTGGGGGATATTAAAATATCTGGATCTGGAAAAAATATACTTCATGCATGCTGTAAAGGGCAACACATTGCGCCAAATAACCCTGTAAGTCCCCACAGAACTTCCCTTTAAGGTTATAATGAAAAAAAGTCAATCACAGGTTGCTTAGCTCACAAGCACAAAATAGCCATTGTAAACCTCGTGCATCCCCACAGAATGCCCCTAGGTCTGGCAAATTGCTCATATTATAGCCATTTCAGACCACGTGCGTCCCCTCCGAACGCCCCACAAGTCAGGCAGAGCTTCAGTTTAAGTTATAAAAAATCAACCACGTGTGTCCCTTAAAGAACACCCCACAGGTTGTTTAGGTAACTCACAACATAGCCATATTAATCAAGCATAGCCATTTCAGACTACGTGCGTCCCCTCCGAACGCCCCACAAGTCAGGCAGAGCTTCAGTTTAAGTTATAAAAAATCAACCACGTGTGTCCCTTAAAGAACACCCCACAGGTTGTTTAGGTAACTCACAACATAGCCATATTAATCAGACAAGTCGTATTGAAGCCATTTGAGGCTCAGAATGTTCACTCTTAATTGCAGCATTTGTAACCATGTGCAAAGTCCCCATAGTCCCATGACATAAAACACAGTATAACACTCGATGTTTTTTATCGATCAGGTAGCGATATCTTACACTCTTGAAGGTCCTTAGGCCTTTGATGTATTTATAAACACTAATGCCATAAACATTTAAGCAGGGACTATAAGAAAATATCACACTCGCACGCACACCATGCGGTAAATTTTTTACTTTGCCATTGAGAATTGAAAACTAAGTTTTTCGAGTTTTTTAAGCTTTCTCAGTAAGGGTGATCCTTTTGTTTTCCTTTCTGTTTTCTTCTTTTCCATTTTAATGTGAATTTAAACACTTTTTACATAAAATAATAAAAACATGCGGAAATATGTGACGCCGTTACTTGACATAAAAACCGAATGATGAAGATAGATTGCACAGACAATGACAGCACACGTTGAGGATGCGTTCATTTTTTGTTGTTTCTTCAAAATTATGTGACGAGTGGCTGGACTAAACGCCTACTACCATTATATTCTTTCATCATTGAGAACGAGACAGCAACGAGTATAATATGAGATTGCTGTGCCACCACACTCAGCTTTTCCAGGCTCATATGCACTGAAACCTATCCAGAGGACTATATCTCGGTATGAATTAGAAATCACGGAAATCGAATACGTGGTTCTAAAGATAAAGTACACAAACAGACAGACAAACATAGACAAAATTGCTTTATATACTAGGTGTCTACAATGCTCCTATCAACTATTTATTGATAAATCTTTTCACTTTATATTGATAAATTTCAACAGAAAATCGTATTAAGCGAAATAAAAAAAACAGTGGCACTCCGGGAGTGCCGACAGAAGTGAAAACTTGAACAAGATCGCCTTGGTGGAAGAAAATTACTTGTATAGAACATTGGTCTGTAAACTTATCTTAATAAAGAGGACAATCGCGTTTACAAAAATGAGGTGTCGGTAACGGTGTCGCGAGTCCAATTGTTTCCACCATATCAAAAATACGCAACGCGCCTAAAGAAGTTTTCCCTTAAAAAAAAAAAAACATCATATTATAATCTCTTGTAGAGCTTTTGTATGTAAAAAAACAAATGCCACAGCCTTTTATGATATTAAAAATTTATAGGCATGTCAAATATTTTTGAGCATTCCAAATCTATATTAAATGGAGAGTATTTTCAATAACAATTGATATGGAACGTAATAAGCGTTGAAATGCAGCGTAAGTGTCGTTTGCTCTTATCTAAGTGCCATTTATGTTGCGGCCGACACTTTTATAGCCTATGCGATATTTCGTGAGGTGAAAATATTGAGAAGATTTTAAATAAAATTACTTATAGCTATTCTGACATTATTTTTCATTTCAATAATAAATTCTGTAAAATGATTGGACTACAAGACTTTTCTTATTAAGTTAAAACAGTGTATCACTTGCTTTTATATGTAAAGAAGCTGTCTATGTAAAAGAATATAATTTATACAAACTCTGAACAATTGTTTATTTATTTTTTTGTTTTTTGAAGTGAAATCCTCTTTGGGCGCGTTGGGCATTTTTAATATGGGATAAAACAATTGAACTCGCGACACCGTTACCGACACCTCATTTTTGTAAACGCAATTGTGCTCTGTATTTATATTACGTTACGGATCAATGTTCTATACAAGTATTTTAACTTTAAAGGTTTTGAAAGTTTTGTTTTTTTCTTGCAAACGCGATTGTACTCTTTATTTAGATAAGGTTACGAACCAATTTTCTATACCTACAAGTATTTTTCTTTCACCAAGGCGATCTTGTTCAAGTTTTCATTTCTGTCGGCACTCTCGGACTGCAACTGTTTTTTTTCATACAGTGCAGAGAATTTTGCCTTTTTTGTTCTCTATTTCACAACAACTTTTACCCTCTAGACATGTTAGTTACAACGTGTGCTTATGACTTATGTATGTTATACATTATTTCAAGTTTATAAACCTTTTCTAGTATCATTGCTCTAGGGATTTATTCTATCCCGTAAAACATGAGGTGTCAGAGATAAACATTTTCCCCACACAGTGTACCGAAGAATAATTGTATTTTCTACTTGAAATATAAACCATTTGAAACGGGCGTCGTTGAAAAATAGAAAGTTTTAGAACATCTTAATGCCGCCGTTCCTGTATCGGAAAATGATCGATTCCGAGCATGGAACTGTTATCGAGTGTTGAAACGATTTCGTAGAGAAATATGGACTATCTTTTCAAGATAAATGTGTTAAAGAAATACGATTTCAATAAAGGTCAGAAGGTAATTTTTCTTTCTTTGAAATATTAGTAGAGCAATGTTGAAATGAGATTTCTAGTTGTACCGTCAACTGATCAATCTGAGAATAGTGTGGGTGGTATACGACAGGAAAGGTTAACATACATTCAAAGCCATTTCAGATATGCGTGACCTGTGGCATAGAAGTTGTAGTCAAGCTATTTTGAACGTGTAACGTTATGTTACTGATCATGCAGAGGCCGTATTTAATAGAGTGCCTTTTGGGCTGATCAATGCCTGGCAGGACCTGTAAGAGCGATATGAGTAATTGTCTTCACACAAATGTTCCTACAATATGTGTACGTTAAAGCGGCAGGAGTAGTGTCATAAGGGTGCAATCGTTCATCATTATCTGTCCTCCACAAATTGGCTTATAATAGCAGTCCTTCGCAAAATTCTTCGTCATGCTAACTATGAGAAGTTGAGAGAGGATTTTATACCATCCAATTTCATCCCACAAGAGGAAAATGGTATCCACTGTCTCGAAGCAATATTTTATTGTTAAAAGTTCATATCGAAGTTTGTTATAAAAGTTTGAGCGGCATGATTTTATAGGGTGCTTATGTAAAAGAGGGTCATAAAATGGACGATGAAATAGATTTAGGGGAGGATATAGGTGACGCTTAATTGATTCCTGATTTTAAGACTGATATCTATTTATATTGTGATGCAGGAGAGAACGAATGAGATTGTTGATCGACCTTAACACTGGCATTTGAATAACAGGTCGAAGGTTAAAAAGGTATTTATAGTGTTCATTATGATAAGCAAACATAATGTAGGTGTTAGTATATGGAATTAGACAATGTAGCTTTCGAACGGTGAGCAATCGGTAGCTCGCCGTCCGATATGGCCAAGCCCGGGTCGACGGCGCGTTGTGTTCCACGCGCGCCTTAAAGAGATGTCCGCAGAACTGACGAGGTCCGTTAGGGGCGATGCCTGCCGGGGTTGCGAAGAATTCCGAAAGGGAGATCGTGGCCCCCGGCAACATGGCAACTGAAGGAACACAGGTGGGTTTTAGTCAGTAAGAGTCTGACACGCCCTCCTAGAGCGGGAGAAATTATTTGATAATTTCCCACACAAAAAATAAATAGTCGTGGTGAGAAAAAGTAAGTGCGTGGTGAGAAAGTAGACAAATTCTGTATCGACTTTTATTTGAATTGAGATAAAGATGAAATTAAGCTTAAAGTAGACCATGACCTGGGTTAGGACATAAGTTACTTTTATCTCGGTAGTTGGGATAATTTCCGAACTCCACGCGGGCGAAAGCTAGTTCCACATAAATGCGTATGCTCTATTGTCCATCGATAAATCAAGGGAAAATGAAGGCTTAACTACGAAGAAGGAAGTTTTGATGGGGATAAAGCCTTTGAATACATGTCTATAATTGATTTATATGCGCATGTGTGAACCTATACGCATGTAAGAAGTTTCAAGTATTTATAAGTATATGCCCTCGATAAGCATAACAAAACATAACTAAGATTGTCACAATTTGAACCAATTGTAGTTCCTATGTATGATTATTCATCGTTTTAAATCTGAAGTTATTTCCTACCTTTAAAATCAACTGAATAAATTGGTAGAAATATTTAATAACGTTGTAGTAACATTTTCAAGACCATTATTTACGAGCATTACAACACTTAAGTAGGTACCCAAATAATAATACATTTTAGTAAATCTCATTTCAGTACGGTAACAAAGAAAACTCCATTTAATTTAACTTGGGCTAAGCCAAAAAGTCCTTGACTAGGTAGGTACTAACATTAGAATGAAAAGGAATGGTTTCAGGACAACTGGCCTTAAATGTTGTCTCAGGGCTCGCATTAATAACATAAAACATAACATAACATCACGCCTTGTTTCCCCGAAGGGTTGGGCAGAGGTGTACCTGTAGTAGGTACACCCACATTTCGCCAGTTATGTTTAAGTCCCATGTAATAGGGGGCGAGCCTATTGCCATCAACCGGGCACAAATCCAGACTCCGGACTGCTACTGAGAAATTCCAGATAAAAAAAGCGGCCAAATGCGAGTCGTACTCGCCCATGAAGGGTTCCGTAGCAGCAAGTAACGATAAGTTTACGATTTATGACGTATTAAAAAAAAACTACTTGCTAGATCTCGTTCAAACCAATTTTCGGTGGAAGTTTACATAGTAATGTACATCATATATTTTTTTAGTTTTATTATTCTCTTATTTTAGAAGTTACAGGGGGGGGGACACACATTTTACCACTTTGGAAGTGTCTCTCGCACAAACTATTCAGTTTAGAAAAAAATGATATTAGAAACCTCAATATCATTTTTGAAGACCTATCCATAGATACCCCACACGTATGGGATTGATGAAAAAAAATTTTTTGAGTTTCAGTTCTAAGTATGGGGAACTCCAAAATTATTTGTTTTTTTTTCTATTTTTGTGTAAAAATCTTAATGCGGTTCACAGAATACATCTACTTACCAAGTTTCAACAGCATAGCTCTTATAGTTTCGGAAAAAAGTGGCTGTGACATACGGACGGACAGACGGACAGACGGACAGACAGACAGACAGACAGACAGACATGACGAATCTATAAGGGTTCCGTTTTTTAACGGAACCCTAAAAACCCAATAACACTTTGCCCGACCCAGGAATCGAACCCAGGACCTCATGCTTAGCTTATTTCGGCTTTCTCAATATTAAAGAATTTTTTGATTGGCTTTATAGAGTCGGTCTTCAATAGAGGAGTCTGGAAGATGCTGCACCAACAAGAGTGTATGTAGCTCTTAAGTAATGAAGAAAGGCAAAAAAAGGCTAATTACATCAACAACGCATATTATAATATGAACTAAAAGTTCATTTAAACAGAGAGAAAGGGGTACAGACAACAGTGTGCAGACCACTTCCGTAATTTCATCAAAACTTTTAATACGGGAACATCCGTTGTACACACGGCTACACATCAAGCTATACATTTCCAGTTTATAGTGATCACGCATTGTGTAGGATTTCCGTACAATGCGAGGTCGGCTTATACTGGAAATGTATGGCTTGATGTGTAGCCGTGTGTACTGTTAAAGGCCGCACCATTAGTACCTTTTCAAAAAGTTTTTGACGATGTTGTACAAACCGAGTTTAGAAGCTAAATGTCTAAAAAGTTTCCACGTTCGCCCAGATAGGAAGACATTGTAGAGGTCAAAATTAAGATCGAAGCAGTGGCTTATTGGTTGATTCGCACGAATTTAGTCGCCCGAAACAGAATCGACACTTTGAAATAATATTATTTTTTCTTGAGGCTATTCGCACAAAGGTAATTTATTGGTGGATGAAACGAAAACTCCAGAAATACGTAGATATTAGGCAATTGGCACATTTTGAATTTATGTGACGTAATTGGTCGAAGAGGAAATTTTTTTTTTATTTCACGCTTAATGTATCGGACAAGTTTTTATGAATTCCTTAAAATTCGGCCGCCAACTGTTCCAGTGGGTAACCGATTTATGAAGGTCCAAACTTTAGGCGGCACTGTCTGACTTAATCGAATTCTGCCGGGGCTTTCGACCGGCTAATCAAATCTTCCCCAGCTCGCGACGAACTTTAGACATGTTAGAAGTGTTACGCGTCACTTCAAGATAATTACTAATATCGACATGATCGAGCACCAGGAAAATTTCATTACAACCTGTGGAGATATTAAAAATGACAGGATAAAATGAATTATTGACACTGCTTCAAGAATTCATTAATTTATGGGTTAGAAAATAAATCTCGTTGCCAGACAAGCAGAAACATGGCATCTTGAAGAATATAACAGATTTCACAACAGTATATACACCAGTGGAAATAGTAGAAAGCCCTCCCCGAAACCTACATTTAGGCAAAAATGGACTAAACAAAAGCATTCGAAAACGTAAACAAAGCGTAAACGAGCACAAAACGGAACAGAAGCGTCACATCCAACGCTGCGGCGCGTGTAACCCCGGTGGAAAAATTTCGTTCCCCTCCTGTCCTTAATTTTAACTAATTTCAGCTGCAAACGCCTGCCGTGTCCACGCCAAGCGGGCGAACTGTCCAAGTAATTACTTCCACGGTAATCCCACAGAGCTTGTAATCCTGTGTAATATTATGTAGGTAGCCCGCTATGACAGTGTTCTTAGATGGTAATAATAATAAGCATTGTGAGGTATTTTCTTCTATGTTCGTAACATTGAATGGTGTTTAGGGATATTTTAAGATTTTTGAAGATTTTTCGAGAAATTGGGGTGAATCTGTATTCATTGTAACATTAAAACTGTGTTTTTATGCGAGAAGCAATTCCATATTTAAGAATGCGGCGACGCATGAATTGTCCATACAAACGTAGTACATAAATCATTTGCAATTTGAGCATATTATGATGATATTCGGATTGAGACAGTATTTATCTAGGCTCCTACGTCATTTTATTTCCAAAAACTTACCTTTAAATGAAGTGTAAGCGAATTGCATTTTGCACATTTTTACAGCGTAAATGACATGTTTTCATATTGTTTTATCTGTATTATAAACAACAATATTTGTAATATTGTATCCACAGAAGCATAGTTTATGTTATCAAGTTACAAATTATCGAAAAAAAAAAATGGAAATACATTAAGTTTTCATTCATAATTTTTTGTATTACGGAATACATCCAAATTTATCATAAATTTTCGAAAGCTAGTAGTATTATCGCGTCAAGCAATAATTGTCAATGTGTGCGTGGTAGTATTGCTCACTGTAGGTGTATATCGCTCCGACAAGCACTCACACTAGCGCAAAGTGCTTGGAATTGAATTTTGCTAACATCTCGATTTGTAGTTACGAGCCGTGTCGAAGGTAAATAAATTTTCTTGAAACATTAGGACTCGTGTCACTTTCAGCACTTCTAGTAAAACAAATATTAATATTATCTGCTACTTCTTTGTGGCCAAGGTGAAAGATATAATTCGTTTCATATAAAATCTAGTTTCGAAACACTTATTCTTGGACACTGTTTTTTTCTCATTCGCCCTTACTTTGAGAGCTTTAATGACAACCTTCCGGCAAAATTTCTTTCTAAAAACACTTTAAAAGAAATGATAAGAACAAAGGCGCCACTAACTTAGTTTAGTGAATAAATTAAAAGAATGTTGAGACAAGGAAATGGGAAGGAATCGCGATAATATTTACTCGTAGCTCATTTTGATCATTGTTAGTATCTGTGTTCTTTACAGCTCGCTGTGATGGTATAACTTTACACATTTTAATGGAGCTCATTACAAATACTACCCTCATTTAGTTGAAGTTTTCTCTTTTCAAAACTACCTTTCTGGAAAGTTCAAAGGGGAAAGCACGAAATCCGCGCGAACAATGTCGCGGGCGGAGGGTTAGTATTTCGTAATATTGGCTTTGCTCCCAATAAATTTCAAACATAATAATTTCACCCAAATACCACACAAAATGATATTAACATTATTTTACAGCGTCGCTGGTTGTTTTTATCTCAAAACCTTTCTTTGAGCCACAAGCATGGAAAAAATTTGCTAATATAACGAGGCCTTAAAAAGTCATGTTGGCAACAATGTAATTTGAGTGTTCGTCGCTACCTCGAGGGTGCTTCGACATTCCGCCTCCATGTTGTTGCCAACTTTCACTTAGATACATCGTGTTTAAAACATGTAACAAAGTTAGGTCTTTCGAGATGAAAAGTATTACGATCGATGAGCACCTTAGCTATTTTCGTTATTAGGGAAAAACATATAGCCCAATTTGAAGACGAAGAAAAATATTAAAACATTCATAAAACATTATAGCAAAACGCTGAAAAGCCAAAAGAATCAACAATTCAAATAGAAAAATCCCTCAGACAAAACGAAACGCACAGATGCGGGTGCTGCAAAACGGTTAATATTGAAAGCGCTTTATCACTTTCACCGCTGTATTTTCTTTTCCACAAATCCGAAAGCGGTAACCGCGTTCAAACTACAATTTTAATTTAAAACGATATACATTAAATATGTAGACGGTAGACAAAATTCATTTAAGCTCTTGTTCACAAAGAGTTGATTGTAAAAAAAAATACAAAAACGAGAGTTTTTTGTCGTTGCAGTACATTCATAGCTGATGGCATTTCAGCTTCACCATGGGTTCATTAATTCCGTCGTTCCTGTGATACACAATTAAGTGTGAGCCGATTTCATTGAACGTATTATGAATGTTCCATTTCACTTCGTTAGAGGAACAAACTCTTTACTGTTTTTGTTTTTTTTTTGGCCGTTAAATAGAATTTTGGAAATACTACCCGTAAAGTACAAAAGATGAAATAAAGTTCATCAAGCTCACACTTGGGCGTTTCAGTATTTTATCTCACGAAGCGACGCGCGCTTTACTTGTGATTAATAAGTGTACAAACACGCTGTAAATGTGTGTGTAAGCGCAGGAGCTCTCGGTACCGTCGGAGACACGGGCGAAGTTGGAAGTATGTGTCTATGAGTGCGTATTTTGTGCTGACACTTCTCGTCGTCACGCAGACATTCACAGCGTGTTTGTACACCTGCCGATCTATTCTGTAAAAGTCTCACCTTGAAAACTAAAGTGAAGTGAGTTGTCAAATAGTGTCAAGCCTAGCATCAGCCGATCTGACTTTCCATGTGAAGGCTAGGGATTGACAGCTCACTTTACCTACGTTTTCTCGGTGAGATTTTACTGAATAGACCGGCTGGTTACCACAAGTAAAGCACGCGACGCTTTGTGAGATAAAAATACTATAATTATAAAAGGTCCAAAGGATGAATCTATTGAACTCAAACTTGGACCTAAACTAGACCAGAGTACAAAAGTTCCGGCCTCGATTTGAGCAAGTTACATGATACTTGCTCGCAATGAATAATAATTCTATGGAAATTGCCAAACTAGATTTATAGACCAAGTTGTATAAAGGCTTTCAAAGTCGTACACTCAAGCCGAGATAATGAAGGGAGTTTCCGAAAGAGCGATTCACAATAACGAAACACATAAATCACCATTGATTCCTTATCTATAAGACCAAAACAATTGGATGGTTACTTACATGTATTTGCCAACTTAAGTTTGGTCCTAAGTATGTGGAGAATTTCGTGGGGACTGTTTTTATTTCGCATTTAGAATTTTGTAGGTATATATCACATCATTTTATGGAACTATGACAATATTTTGATTTAAGACCAACAGATTTATCATCAAATAACACCTTACCGTAGATTTACTGTACTGCAAAAGAGTAATGTACTTACAAAATTGGTTCAAACTTGCAACTTTCTAAGATGATCATTATCTGAATTACCTGCAACAACAACATAATAAATTAATACAAATATTAATTAAGCCAAACGATGCTGAACGAGATCGATAAATAACTCGGAAGTCTCGTTTAATGTCGGTAATATATCGCCGGGGAAGGTTTACGAGCGCTTAAATAAAAATAATTTATTATTGCAAATAATAGAGAGGAAAAGTGTTGAGGGAGACTAAGATTAACGTAAGACGATCAATTGTAATGTACACCCTCGGAAGAGGATACAGTTTCCAAGATTGTTTTATTTAATGGAGACCAATGCAGAGGAAGAAACTACAAAATATGAAATCACGTCTGATTCGGAGTTAGGTAGAGGCGTACCACAAATTTCGCCTGTTATATTTAAGCCCCATATAATGGGGGGCTATCAAATGGGAAAAAAATTCTGACTCCGGGCTGGTGGACGAATCAAGAACAATTTGTCCGACCTTGGAATCGAACCCAGGACCTCATGCTTTGCGGTAACGCTTGCGACCACTTATAACTTCTCCCGCTCTGGGCGGAGCGGGAGGGCGTGTCAGACTCTTACTGACTAAAACCCACCCGTGTTCCTTCAGTTGCCTGTTGCCAGGGGCCACGGTATCCCTTTCGGACTTTCCAGCGACCCCGGCAGGCATTGGTCCTAGCGGACCCCGTGATTCTGTTGACATCTCTTTGAGGCGCGCGTGGAATACAACTCACCGTCCACCTGGGCCTGGTCCTTATTGGACGGCGAGCTACCCATTGCTCACCGTCCGCAAGCCCGCGCCTACGGTGGTCGGGAATCGGCCTAGGATTTCCGACGCTCAGAGCGTCTCCTGTGGCAGCTAGGGGCGTGAGGGCGCGAAGTTTGCCTCTCCCACACAACGTTTGGAAGCACTGGACCAACGAGGCAATTGAACGCGGAAAGTGTAAAAATATAAGTTATAGCGGTATAACATTTAAAAATGTTAAAATTTTAGTTATCCTTTCAACTGTCATTAACGAGACACAATAGAATTTTAATTGTTATTCACCTCAATGAGGCGTCGTAACAGATGATGAGTTATCATCATCATCAGCCTATAGCAGTCCACTGCTGGACATAGGCCTCTCCAATTGCACGCCATTCAGCTCGATTCTCGGCAATTCTCATCCAGCTGCTACCAGCCACCCTTCGAAGATCGTCACTCCACCTAGCCTGAGGGCGTCCTACCTTACGTTTGCCAATTCGCGGTCGCCACTCAAGAACACGTGTACCCCAACGATCATCGGTTCTAGGGCTGATATGGCCGGCCCACTGCCACTTCAGCTTGCTAATTCTGTGAGCTATGTCGATAACTTTGGTTCTCTGCCGGATCACTTCGTTCCGGATTCGATCCCTCAGAGAGACTCCAAGCATAGCCCGCTCCATGGCTCGCTGACCAACCTTAAATTTATGAACCAGCCGTACCGTGAGTGTCCACGTTTCGGCTCCGTAGGTTTTCGATGATGAGTTATAGTAGGTACAAATTTGTTATTTTACCCACAATGAAGTCATAGAAACAACGACATGAGAAACAACCATCACACCGCTGAAGATGCCGAGGTCGATCGAAATAAAAATGTTTAAAACTGATGTCTACGGCATTGTCATTGGTTATACATAATCTACCATTAATAAATCTTGAAAATTATTAAACGTCAAACTCTAAACCAGTTTTATAGACTCCTGTCAAGTTGAGGTGTATCGTTATATTACGGTTATTAATTGAATGAATAATTTATAACAAAAGTTTTAAGTCTAATGAGAAGCTAAAGCGTCTTTTGAATGATTAATTTTCTTCCCGGTATATATTTGTTATGCACTGGAAGAGATTTATTTGAAAGGCAACAAAATTTTTAGTTGAGTGAGTTTTCTTGATTTAGTTATTCATCATTATTATATAACAAATAAATCATTTGCAAAAGAGTGGATAGACACAATAGAACCCTTTCCCGCGACAAGTGGCGCAAAATCACTCTCACCGCAATGTTTATGAAGGACCGAAAATTCGGGATTCTTTCCCCGATTTCACTTAAATATTGAGCCTCATGATGTCCTATGTCACCCACATGTCCGCCTATTATCTACTAGTAAATGAAGGGTTGAATATTTATGATCATCCAATTTCCGTGCATGTCATACCCAGTAGCTCCCAGTCCCACATCAACAGCTGTCAAAAGTTACCGTTGGCGGAAATCGGCACGTTTCTTTTTCTTTATGAAAACCTTTATTCGCGTCATGAGCCTCTTCATTTTATGGATGTAACGTTTAGAGAGTGGGACTTGGTATTTTTAAGACGAATAAAGGACAAGGTTATTGGGGAGGGTCTTCAAGTATGAAAGTCTCGTGAGAGTGGTTTTCTTCTATATTTATACTCGTATTTGGCGTAATACTTGATTATTGGACGTTTTCTTTTCTTTTGTTATAATGAAGCCAAACGGATTTTAGCACAATGACGATGGAAATACGCAACATAGTAGTTTCGCGGTAGTTAAAACCCTTAACTAGATTGGAAATATCTGAAGCAAAATATATTTAAAAAAAAACAGTGGCGCTCCGGGAGGAAGTGAAAACTTGTATAGAACATTGGTCCGTAATGTTTTCTAAATAAAGAGTACAATCGCGTTTACAAATAAAAAAACTTCTAAAACCTTTAAAATAAAATAATTGCATAGAACATTGATCCGTAACGTAATATAAATAAAGAGCACAATCGCGTTTACAAAAATGAGGTGTCGGTAACAGTGTCGCGAGTTCAATTGTTTTTTCCCATCTCAAAAATGCCCAACGCGCCAAAAGAAGTTTTCACTTCAAAATTACAGGTCATGTAAAAAAATTGTATCTAAAACATAACATGTAAATCAATGCAAGTCTGGCAACGCAGTTCTTCTACCGCAGAAAGATGTGAGATCTTATGTAAAACCAAGTCTGTTAATTTATTCAGTACCTATGGGAGCATCTATTCAACAACTTTGTCATAAACTGTTACCTAATAACTAACAACATTTTAAAGTGACCGTATCAATATTTGACATCTGTATACGTATTTCTTTAATAAATAGAACGACTTGGCCATCGCACGGCAACATAGCGCTAATATTAGGTAGATTTTGCTGTATGTAGATTCTATTGCCGGGTGCGATTGCCAAATCGATCTATTTAAGAAATAAAGATGTCTAATATCGATAGTCATCAAAAAAATTACAGCTCATGTAAAAACATAGCATAAGAAAATTCCTGCCAACATTACACAACTAAATACAAATCAATGTCGCGTAACTTGAATGCGACTTGACAACGCAGAATCGCCTGAAGTCAATTGAGTTATTTGTGAACAAGTCCCTAATGTTAAAGCTCCATGTTCAAAAATATTACATGCCAGATGTTCTGAAATGGTAGAAAGATGTAACATGTTTTCCGTTCTCATACGATATTCGAGGCGCGCATATAACTTGTGTTACTGACGTCGATGCGCCGCTACCCACGGCTTTTTGTATCCGGACCGTGAAATTAAAATAAATCAATGCATCTACGATTCTAGTCTCGAACCACAAGTCGGTAAAGTTAGGAATCGAACTATACAACACTTTAATGGGTATATTTCATTTTGTTTTTCTAATAAAATGTTTGCTAATGGAGCGCGAGTCTTTTAATTTCTATATAAGTAAAACTGTTGTTGATCTTGTGCAAAGAAATTTGTATGCCAGTAATTTTCGTATAAACACAACCAATTATTACCCCGATCAGGATTTGCGAACAATACAATCAAGTCCTTGGCGGTACGCGATTAGCATAATCGATTAATTGCAGCGCTCTTTAGAGCATAGCCACAAGAATCTTTGTTGTGGCTACGAGCTAATTTGATTTTGGATGTTTTCCTAGAATGTACAAACACGTATGTAATAAAATACAAGCTTCAAGTCCTTCTTCGAAGTAGGTACTTGTCCAATTGTAGAATGAAACCAGTGCGGTCATAGATAGAATAGATAGAATATTCTTTATTATGTACACCATAAAAATTACAGACATTAATTGTGTGTTTTCGGAAGCAATAAAGAGCATCAGAAAGAGAGCTTTCGACGAACTGGAGGGTCCGGTCACAAAATCTATTTGCGTTGCCACGTAAATAGAGCAAAATGTTTGTGGGTGCTTTGTGACCATCGATTTGTTTGGAAAAATGCCTTCATTTATTTTCATTAAAGCCCCAACCGAAACGTAGTTGGAAGCCAATTTTCGAACTGCGTCCGAATTTGAAGCAGAACTTCGGAAGAATGATTTGTTTAAAATAACAGCGGTCCATTTGGCTGCTGCAAGGTAAATGCAAACCTAATTTGAAAGCATTCGTCTCTCTCAGAAAAATATTTGAACATAACAAAAGCTTTGTGTGTCCCACGACAACAAACTTTGTACAAAATTGTTTTTTTATCATTAAAATGCGATGTCTTGTTTGACGCCACAACAAATGGAGGGTTTGGGGAGGGAAGAATCGCTGATCCAATTTTTTTTTCTTTTCAAATTGTAGAATCAAAAATGAAGCTTCCTTTTGGTTATTTCAACCATTGCAACACTTGCCTTTTTCGCTCGACCGAGTAAATCACAAAGGCCGACATCCTGTACTAAAGTAAAACGTAAGCACAATAAGAAATATTGAGCGGCTTTGAGACGGGGGTGTCACGCCGCGGATGAAAGGAGTCCTCACATTTCTATTTGTCGCACGAACACCTCGAAGAACTTAGAGCTGCCGTGAATATAATATGTCAAGATTTTTCGTGTACCTATTCGAGAAGCGAGTAATCGAATCGACATCGAATTTCAACGGTAAGCTTTGGCGTACCTCGGAAACGTCAACAGAATATAAAATAGATATTAGAAAAGAGGAAGTAGAAAGTTATTTTATAAACTTATTACTAGTTTGAAACTAAATACGTCGTAGCCAGTGTAGTTTGCTTTATTTACATAGAAACTATAATATAACGTGAGGTCTGACGATGGTGATAAGGCGGGAGGAAACGCCCGGGTGTCACCACTGTGTGGATCGCCGGAGGACACGGTGGAGCATACGGTGGAGGTTTGCCCGGTTTGGGCGGAGCACCGCCGTGTCCTCGTGGAGGCAATCGGCGGCGGTGATCTTTCGCGACCGGCCCTGGTCCAGGCCATAGTACGGAGCGAGAGGGCATGGAAGGACGTCAGCCCCTTCTGCGAAGCAATAATGCACGCAAAGGAGGAGGCGGAACGCGTGAGGGAGCGGCAAATTTTGCGCCCTCACGCCCCTAACCACCGCAGGAGACGCCCTGGGCGTAGGGAATCGCAGGCCGATTCCCGGCCACAGGAGGCGCGGGCTTGCGGACGGTGGGCAATGGGTAGCTCGGCGTTCGATAAGGACCAGGCCCGGGTCGACGGCGCGTTGTGTTCCACGCGCGCTTCAAAGCGATGTCAGCAGAATTGACGGGGTTCGCTAAGACCGATGCCTGCCGGGGTTGCGGGAGAGTCCGAAAGGGATACCGTGGCTCCTGGCAACATGGCAACTGAAGGAACACGGGTAGGTATTAGTAAGAGTCCGACACGCCCTCCCATTCCACCCAGAGCGGGAGAAGTTATTTGATAATTTCCCACCCAAAAAAAAGGTCTGGCGTTGGTAGCTTTGTTCAAACAATTACATAATTCAAGGCTCGTGATAACGAAACACAAAGTTTAGATGCTGCAACTTTCTATAAAATTGAAATAATTTAAAGGGGAGAAGTTAAAACAAAAGTTGGAAGCGAAACCATTTTGCAGATAAGAAAAATATTTTGAATAGGTATTATGTAAAGACTCAACTCAAGCTTAGGTACCATCAAGTCTTACTTTCAGTTTGTACCTCGGAAAAGTTTGTAAATGTAAGAAACTAAAAATAAAGCACCCACAGCGCCTCTAAGCAAGAATGATTCTGGCTCAAATGTAGCTGTGTCGCATAAGATAAAATATTACCTTGTCCAAAAAATGATAAGTGTTTTACGTTTCATGAATTTCGCAACTTCTGTATGATGAATAGAAGCAACTGTAGCCAAAAGGAATTTCTGTTTAGATAACACTGCGACGTTTAGTCTTTTATGCATGGAAAGACTTGTTTCCAGAATTCATCCTACCTATTCTCATGTGAATGTAAAGGGTCCGTGGGGTACGGTATGAGACTTCATTCTGCTTCTAAACACAATTCCAAATTATTCTTCTACTTTGCAGCTTGCTTCTACTCTTGGGTCGGTATTCAGGTTTCGTTCAGAAAGGTTAAAAACAATTCAACTATGTCTATGAATCCCGAATTTCCCATTTTCGCTTATAGAATGCAGTGAATTGAAAAAAGAACACTCTCAGTCTGGCAGCCGCATTGCACCCAAAACTATCGACTTTATCGGTTCGCGCCAAAATGTGAATTGGTGCGTTTAACTTGGCCCACAGATGATTTGAAATACGTCAGATATACGGAAAGAGAACCGCAAAGTATTGACGGGGCAGAACAGCTAGTTTCGAGATTATTTGTATGCATGATTTATGGCTTTTAAAAGAATATGTGCCGGTGTATTTCACTATTACCTGTCACGCATTTTTGAAGTGAAAACTTCTTTAGGCGCGTTGGGCATTTTTGAGATAGGGGTTATACAAATTCATTTCGGTAGGTTCGTTACTTTGTTTAGCGAAACCAATCAAACGAATTGGAGTTGAGCCCTGAGGGAGAAGTGAGAATCAAAGAGAATAACAAACAACTTAATTAGGAATATTTTATGGACATTTAGGAGTGTTTGTACTTAAATCTCTGCAGCTCCTTATGTATCTTTTAAGGGATTAAATATTGATGTATACAAATAAATAAAATTAAAGTGTATGTTTGTAATGCCAAAATCACAGCTTTTTACTAAATGCATAGGAACTTAGATATGTACTACAACATTTTTTTTGTCTGTCTGTGGACCGTTTTTGACGGGACTGTCACTGGCCGATAGCTCATGTTATAAGGAGTAACTTTTTGGGTACACGCGGGCGAAGCCACGGATAGCAGCTAGTTTAGAATGTGTAAACATTTTTAGTTAAGTATATTCTTACCATACACTAGTGATCTAACGAATGTCATATTTTGGACATTCGCGAAAGCGAATGCGAATATTCAGTTTTTGTTTAAATTTGGCGCCATTTGTCTATGGCTTGGTGAATTTAGCGGCAGTCCCGTTCGAACGAAGTGCGTTCCGTCTGTTTTTCGTTCCGAGAATAGCCGAGTTAATACGAACGCATCCGATTGAAGTGTCAATCCGCTCGCGCCGGTGTTTTCGTAAACAAAACAAGTGAATTTTGAGGTCACAGTGTGAATAGTAATAGTAAATAAATAAATGAGACCATTAAAAACATAAGAAATTAATGGAATTGGATTTTCTTATATTAACCAACTATTATTACCCACTTAAAAAAAATTATACACGCAAAAACATTCACAATAATTTCGCGAATGCGAATGCGAATATTCGTTACATCACTACCATACACAATTAACTTCAATTAATTTTGTACCTATAACATAAATTCAAGCAAGATAACAATTCTAATTACAGACATCTGCGTTAACACAGTAATAATAACAAACTTAATTGCAATATGTAGGTTTCGACGAACAAACTTGTTTCGCGTTCAATGCAATCAATCTGCCTAGCCTTTTCTCAACTATGTCGGGGTCGGCTTCCAGTCTAGTTAGATGCAGCTGAATACCAGTATTTTACATGGAGCGACTGCCTATCTGACCTTCACAACCCAGTAACTGGGTAATACGATACCCCTTGGAAAGACTGGTTGTCAGACTTTCGGGCTTCTGACAACCCGTAAAAGATCCACGAATGACAGCCGGGACCAACGGCTTAGCGTGCTTTTCGATGCACGGAGGAGTATCGGTTTGTAAAGATGGTCACCCATTCACGGACCAACCCCGGCAAGCGTAGCTTAACCTGATGGATCGACCCATGGGGCTGTTATTATTTAGCCACGAGCTCTTCGCTTTCGCGTTCAATACATTAGCATTAATTAAAGCGCTAAGCATTCTTGAAAATAAAACAAATGAGTTTAGTACGAGACATTTTCTTATTTAGCGTAGATCCTTCTTGAGACATCAGTCATTGTCAGTTTTAACACTCGAAGCTGTTATCACGGAAAAGCGAAATAATATCTTTATACCACAAGACAAGTACCTACCTATGGTTGATTTAGGTATACACATTATTATTATTTTATTTATATATATTGTTTATTATACATTATTGTCACAGACAAAATATTATGTTCGTTTATGGGCTATTGTTGTTTTCTCATTTTACGACAGAATCTGTTTTATCGGCTCGGCATTATGTATTGCGTCGAAATGTCAATATGACACGCAGAATGACATTCAGCCATCTTCTTTACATGTCAGGCGGAATTAAAATGTGACACTGGCAAAAGTCTAAATAAAATAAAAAGATTAATAATTCATAAAAAACTTTTTACAAAAAATACAAAAAAGAACTAAAATACTGATCCAAAGACACCGACTTCCGAAATTAAATTTATTTTTACTGTGTAGTTTGGAAGTCAGTAGTATTTTTTTATAAAATAATTAAATACAGGTTGTATTAGAAAGGTGTGGTCAAATTAAATGATGGTTAAAGGAAAAAAATATTGAAAACTGACATAAAACTGACTGTAGTTCCAACAGCAGCACGATCTTCATCTTCACCCTACTGCTCTATTCTAATTTATTTTTCGGTTCAGCATATCTTTTTTTCCATATTATATTATCAGTTATCACTTACCATATCATCTTTAAAAGATTCTCCATCTTTTCTTTGAACTTCCCCCTCAGCAAGGTACACCTAAGGTACTTATAGGAATTGAATACTGAACAATTTCCTTTCACTTTAGATTTAATTATAAAGTTTCGTATTGTTAGTCTTCCATTAACAGACCAATGGGCTGCAAAGCAAACAATTCTTCGAAATCAAAACAGTTTCTTAGTTACAAAATTATAGAAATTGTAATAACTTTATCGCTGTGAGTGCTAGGTTCTGTGTTAACATTTCATAGTTCTCATTATCAGAATTACGTGGCATTTAACAAGATTCAATGAAAACAGTATTGCGGTAATCATCATTATGTTAAATAAATACATCTGGAAATAATTACAGTGGAAGCCTATTGGACGAGCCGCACCTGCGCTCTTATTGGCTCAGTATTCACCTCAATAAAGCAGCAACACTTCGAATATTGTAGAACCGAATTACATTATTCATGGTAATTTTACAAAGTAGATGCTACCTTGCTGTTGCCAAACATTTTGTGGTTAACTAAGCTCCTATTGGCAACAATTTAACAATGTAACAAGAGAAAGCAAATGGTTACCTGAATTGACACTTAAACATTGCTTAATATTTCCTAGAAATGAGTTTATCACCCGTTGGGGTGTGTTATTTAAACTACCCCATTTAAAATTCTTTGGTTTTTACTTTATACTTTATTTGGTTTTTACATGGGACTTAAACATAACTGGCGAAATGTGGGTGTACCTACTATAGGTACACCTCTGCCCAACCCTTCGGGGAAACAAGGCGTGATGTTATGTGTGGTTTTTACTTTATATATGATTTTTTTGTGATCCGCAGCAAAAAGTTAGCAAAATTGCAATAACATACTAGGTAAATTAAGTAACGAGCAAAAAAATATGCAAGATCATATCTCTGTAACTTGGATCTAGTCCATCTTTTATTTTTACGGAAACCACTTGGCTATGCCGTTGACGCTTCAGCACTTGGTACTCTGTAGCAGACGCAATATATTCCTGACAACTTAGTTTTTGCAGTTTAATTTCCTAGGGAACGGGAGACTGGGCCAAAACTGACGGAATGGCACGGAGCCAAGCTGCCTAACAAAATGGGGCGCCTAGAGGAATTTCATTATTGAAAGTATTTCATTCAGGGAGCTGTATGATTTGCCAGCTCGTAAAAATCACCTGACATCGTCAAAGAGATTGGTACCTGTAATATTTGTGGTGAGGTAAGCCGGTAAGGCGCTTGGATGAGGCGAGATGCAGTATCGTCATAATGGAATATATGAATCTAGACACGCGGCAGCGTGTCGAGCCAAGTACTAGGCAAGACACGGCTGCAGTGTGTTATATTACACGAACCATTTGGAGCCACTTTTGACCCCTTAATAACTCAAAATCTATGTAACATAGACTCATGAAATTTGGTTTATTTATAAAAACCCCTTAGATTAACTAGAACTCCAAATTTCATAAATAAAACTCAAACGGTTATTGAGATATTAACGTATAAAAATCGGCATTTTTATCAACGACCCGTCACTAGACATCAAAAACATTTAACCCATTTCCGGGTGACCTAGAAAGTTGAAAAGAGATTTCCCGAAAGCAGGCCCATGGTATGATACTGTGTCAAAGCTTATTTATCAAAAATTATGTCGTATTTTTTTCAAGTCGTTTTATCCAAATTTATTTCTTCTAGCATTAGAGAACCTAATAAATATTTATTTTGTTGATACTTAAAGAACTACATCCGCCATTCAATCCTAACCTGAATGTTGCCAGATGACAGACTATACCAATAAAATAATTTGTAATCGATTGAAAATATCGATACTAACCCACATGGAGTAGGTGGAGTATCCACTACACGAGTATGTTTTAAATGCTATTTATTATACTCAAATACTGTAAAATTATGATTTTACAATAAATAAAATATTATATGGTCTGAATATACTCAACAACTTAAAAGTGTTTCGAGGCAGTAATGTTATTTTATAAACTACCAGTGATCAGAGTAAGTAGATTGATTTGAGGTCAATGAACTGGCACGTATATTAGTATGAATACGCCTCCGGGATTCCGGGATTTTGAAATTATTAAGATTTTTTAAGGAATTTCAAATGTTGTAATGTGTAGAATAAAGAATACATCAATATGAATAAGAAATGTTCAACCCTTTTGCTGTCTGTTTAATAGTATATAGGTGATCGGACTCCAAGAAAAGGATAGATATACTATAAAACAATATAATATATTTTAAATATTTATCTATCGCATTCTATAAATTTCTAATGTAGTAGTTTAAAAATCCTTACTTTAACAATATTTGATTCAATCCCGTAAGTACCAAAATGAAATCCCGGAAAAAAGGTTTATCCATGTAATGATTTCTATGACTATTTATGATGCGAGTACGTAAAATCAATCTACCTACTCCGATCACTGATAATCACCCAATCGATTTCGTCAATCGATTACCAAAATAATTAAACCTGGTAACACTGACACCATGCATAATGTCAAACTGTCAAAAATAATCTGTCAGATCAATGGCATTGTTGGCTGTTTGTTTTACGTTGATTTGAATTTATTTTTCCGTATTTACTTTATACTTATATTACGTTACGATTTAATGCTGTCAATTTAAATTGAAGCCAGAGGAACTATTGCTTATCTTTCCATGGCCCTGGGTAAGTTTATTATGTTCTCTAAATATTTATAAACACCGTCGTATTGTATAACCTCATTGATTTTAGCAGCCTATTAGTAGAAGGCCTATGTTCAGTCAGGGGTAGGTACGTCACGCGTCGTCAGCTGTAAATGTCTATAGTATGATGTAATTATATAGCATAAGTAAATACACTGAATTTTTTTACCTTTTTCAGGTATGACGATGACATGTGTTATTGCAAGACTTGACATTATTGATTATATTATCTACAACTCTATCCCAAGTATTACTTGCTCAGGAAAATCTAAGCATATTATGTTATGTATGTGGCATGTCAATTGCAAGTCACAGAAGTCATCAGGTTAGTGTTTTTAAAATGGCAGAATTACTATGAGTGATATAATTATTATACAAAAGTAAATAAACAACAATAAGAGTATTTTCTTACTTTCTAGGTTAGGTATACATTTGGATAAAGTTTGTCATGCTTACTGAGAGAGGCTGCTACCAGAGATGTTTATAGGCAAGCAAGTGATGATAAAAACAGAGCCACCCTAGAGTGTAAAAGATTTACCCATAATAGATCAAAACAATAATCTGGTTAGGGCCAGAATCAAATCGTGACATGTGAGCAGCAGGACTTAGTGTACATAATTATTGATAAGTGAGCGAAATAGGACAAATTGTTTAAGAGCTCATCATTGCTTATTACTGTTTTGTGGGAAAGCGTACATCTACCATCTACCGTACTTACGCTGCTTTCATACCATGACTACGTTATGAGAATGAAGCTGAAGCCGTTTTAAATTCTATGAGAAATAAAATGTTTTTAGTATTTAGGTATTGTTGTGTTATTTGTTAAAGTAAACCTTCCTATAGAAGCACTGAAAATGCTGCTGCCAATGAGATTATTCATCTTTAATTAAGAGAGTTGGCTAAAATAATGTTTATGCCATTAAATCTTTCATATTTAGCGCGCAAGATAATTAATTTACCTTTATAAAATTCAAGTCTGTAAATGCGATAATCGCCATTTTGATGACAGTCGAGGTCGAGGCTAAAAAACATAAAAATTGGGGATTGCGAACATCCAAACTCCACCATAAGGACAGCGACTATTACAACATTTAATTATTTGACGAATTCATCCATTTTTCAAGTTAAATAAGTAGTAGTAATGAAGTTTTTGATATCAAAAGTCGAAGATTCGCGCCAATCGTGCGTGTTTACATTTTAACTTTTCACAATTAACACACATACACATATCTGATACGACTTTAAATGTGACAAATGTGATTAAAAATATTATAAGTAACTAGAAAATGCCCAGATCTTTACTTATTATACGAACACATGTTCAATAACACGTAATATTCATTACTACTACTCAATTTGTGTTAAAAATCGTCGATCATTGTTTTTTTTTTTTTATTGTAATGATGTGCGAAAACGATTATGCCAAACGTTTTTTTTTTTTCAATTTTGATTGTATCGATTAATTTATAATTATGTCGAATGTCTGAAATCTATACTTGAAAATTAAAATAAAATTGTTTTAAGCATTAAATACAATAAACATTGTTTAAAATAATTATTTATACTTTTCTAGTGTTTAATCGTTTTTAGGACATTCAATATAAAACGAGTCAACACATAGAACGAGGATAGATACTTACCTCATTTATTGAATTTCGCGCCGAATTGTTTCTATTTATTTGAATTTAAATTCGGAACGTTGTTCAAAATTATTTTTAATTTATTGGACAATTATTTACTGTGGATTTTATTTTTGTTACTTTCTGATATAGAATGCCTAGTATACATTTTTTAGGTAGGCTTAAGAAAATTTTGTTTGGGAATGATGTTAAATTAATCCCATCAAAAACATAAATGTGAAAATGGGAGCCAAATTCCATAAATATGGTTGTCGACTTCGCCGACAAAAGAATTGAAATCTAAATGGGTGCCAAGTTCTGTAGATAATCCTGAAAATTATTTATAAGAACATGCAACTTTCTAAAATAAAATTAAAACACAAATTCTTGTTTTTTCTGCTATAACAATGTTTGCTATTTAAAAATATTACTTCTTAAATTTGAACAGTCGAATTATTTACACAAAGCACTTAGGATAAATTGAAGCTCAAGATTTGACTTGGCTAGTTTTTACATACAAGTTATCTTATATTTGGCTAATCAATTTATCATCTTTATATTTGTCTACAGTGTCGCGGTGCAAAAGAACTAAAACAAACAGGGTAACTTTTTTATGCTGGTGTGCATTACAGCTACGTCTTACACTCGCGCCACGTCATTGTGCTGTAATTTTACTTTTTTAGTGTGCGTGCATTAAGCGACTAACAGTTGGACGCTATTTTTTTATCGAGTTTACAGCTTTGACTGTCTACCTAGGCATATTTAATTATTATTATTTAATTTTAAGTAGGCACTCAACATCAAATAAGTAATTCATGATGTGCTTACCTGTAAGAAATTTGTACACTAGTCTATAAGTTTATTGCATGTATCTCATATGTTTGTATCGGTGTACTTAATTGTTGGTGAGCCAAATAAATAAAGTAAAATATTCATATCTTTGTTCTTTATGTTATGCGCAAGTTACTGTTTCTTATTGTAACTGTTTACAGCTTTGACTGTCTACCTAGGCGTATTTATATATTTGTTCTTTATGTTATGCGCAAGTTACTGTTTCTTATTGTAACTGTAAGGTCAAAATATCTTCTTTCTCTAAAATTTCAGCTTGCTGGTAAAAACTAGCCAAGTCAAATCTTGAGCTTCAATTTATCCTAAGTGCTTTGTGTAAATAATTCGACTGTTCAAATTTAAGAAGTAATATTTTTAAATAGCAAACATTGTTATAGCAGAAAAAACAAGAATTTGTGTTTTAATTTTATTTTAGAAAGTTGCATGTTCTTATAAATAATTTTCAGGATTATCTACAGAACTTGGCACCCATTTAGATTTCAATTCTTTTGTCGGCGAAGTCGACAACCATATTTATGGAATTTGGCTCCCATTTTCACATTTATGTTTTTGATGGGATACTGTTTTACGTCATCTGTGTGGTCTGAAGCTGATAATGGCGCTCCATGAAAGTTTTTTATTACTTTAAATGTGACTGGAAGATAAAGTTCGGAGAATGTGCAGCAATAACATTGGACGTCAATCTAGTTTCCGGCGCCCAGGTAGGGATGTAAAACGGTAAAAATACCCTGGTAGAATATGGCAAAAAATGTTATTTTACGTAATTTACGGTATTTCACGGTAAAATATGGTAATTTTCGGTAAAAAAAACGTATTAAACGTACTCATACAGTCATACCCACTAAAACACAACAAATACGGAAGTGAGTATGTTTGTGTGTATTGTGCGTATGTCACTACTTCACAACTAACGGATAAATGGATTTGAAAGAAATTTGCCAGAGATACCTATACAGTGTGAGTCTTCATAATGTGCACATATCGAAATGAGGAAATCTATGCTTAATTTTAACGACAGAAAAAATATTTAAAAAATCTAAATATTGTTTTTTATACTTTTTATGAAATTAAAAAAAAAATTGTAACAAAACTGTGTAACTTTTAAACTGAATCAGCTATCGCGATGAAACAAACTCCATAATGATTGAAAGTAAGTAGCCGTCCACATAAAATTAAAATTGAGAAAAAAACTACCCTCAATTGAAAATAAACATGTTTTTTTAGTAAAAATCTGTATTTTTTTCTTCAATTTTTAATTGTAAAATTTATAAATAAGATAATAATAAAAAGAGAGCAAAAAAAAATTTTTTTAAAAAAAATTTTTTTGTAAAATTTTTTTTTTTTTTTTAAACTAAAAAAAAAAATTACCATTTTTTCCGTCGATAAAATTAAGCATAGACTCCCTCATTTCGATATGTGCACATTATGAAGACTCACACTGTATAAACAATATTGGAACATAAAAAAAAACAGAAAACTGTGCTCGTGCGACTCATGCGTACTAAAAATCCCCAAACTTAATTCTCAAGTCATGGATTAGAGGCAGAGCAGAGGACAGCTCAAATTAAAATTTAAAACTTCATATGTTGCCGGTAATTTTACTGTAATTTATATAAATGACCGTAAAATACCCGTATTTTACCAGCGTTTTCAATAAAATTACGTAATTTTGCAACCCTACGCCCAGGTTTATTGATAACTTAAACATTATGCAATTCAACCTATCTGTATACCAACGACAACAAGTTAAATTTCTATACACAAAAGATCTTCCCAAGAAAGATAACTATCATCCTATCTCGGATAGTTTATGCCGGAGATGATCGGGTTATGTAAAATATGCATACTTGGGACATCAGGCATTCAAGGTGCTGCTTGAAAACTTCAATGTCGAACAACGGCGACGTTGCAATTTTTACTTGATGACATCGCAGCGCTAGTAAAACTACAGATAATTAATCAATGAAGTTAAAAAGATTATTATGTAGATAAACAGCCATGGACATACAAGATAAAATGAATTTGATGTGTGGCAAAAATAACGAGATGAGAATGACATAACAGTGATAGTAGTCTTAATAAATTAATGAAGCATAAATATTGCGTATTTGCAGGTCTTCTTAACGCATTCAAGGACAATGAAGGAGACACAAAAGAAGTTTTATTGTTATAACGCCCATGGAGTTTAGTGTTCTTCAAAGTGTTAGTTATAAAAGAGCTGACATGATTTTCGACTAGCTTGTGCTAGTGACTTCGTCCGTGAACCTATAACCTTTCTCAAGAATTGGGCTACCCAAGGCAAAAATAATTTTTCAAAGCCGACTTGTAGTTCCGGAAATTACGCCCTACATACAAACTTACAAGATAGATTAGACAGAAATATTTCTAAATCAAGGGTTTTGAATACTCGAAAACATTTCTGGACGAATACTTATATATTTTTGAAATTCCTATTCCGTTGGAAATGTAAGTTGATTTGATTAGTGTTTTCCGTAAAAAGAGTCGAATATTGATATCGAAATTTCATCAATTAAAGACTGCAAAAATAGAAAACAATATAGTGCAATACAAAGCATAACAAAGAAGACGAAACAAGAACGAGGAAAATAAGTAATAGCTATTGAAGTTTTATCATAATATAATGATCTGTGAAGAAATGGGAAACCATATAGAGGGGTACTTAAGAAATTAAGCGAAATCTGCTATCGACCAACAAGGGAACAAAAGATTTAACTCAATGAGCGAGGCGTGGCGAACCAAAGTTTGTTCAAATTTTATAGTATTGGAAAACGATAGTTCTCTCTAGAGGAGCGGTTGATTCGTTAAATTTTTCATTCAATATCCACAGACAATAAATGATAAGCTTTAGAGAAAATAGGATGTATTCGATTTTGAACTGCAGTTAATTTTCTTTTGCAGATCGCTCCGGTAGAATAATGATGAAACGGTAACTAAACAAGAGTTAAAAAAAAAACAGTGGCACTCCGGGAGTGCCGACAGAAGTGAAAATTTGAAAAAACATCGGCACCGCGGTAATCAACGCGTTGATGTCTTTTACTGCACGCACCGCGGTAACAAACGCGTTGATGTTTTTTTAATAGTCAAAAGCTGGCGTCGTAACAGTGTCGCGAAATCAATGGTTTAGTCCCATCTCAAAAATGCCCATCGCGCCTAAAAAAGTTTTCACTACAACAATTTTTTGCACAATAATTTTCTAGTGATAAATTAAAATCGAAAGAAAAAGATAAGACTTCATCGCAAAAAGGAAACGTAACGCAAGCAAAGAATTAAATATTCGCTCTGATGGGCTCCTGATGGTCCAAGTCATCCGCTTCAGTGACTTTTCGATTTCTACTAGGTACTTTATGCAGCTTAGTGGAAATAGAGAGGAAGATACGATTAATACACATTAGTAATATTCATTTCTCTTGATGTTTTGGACCTTCAATAATGTAGAACAGCATCATGTCTTTCGTAGTAAGCACAAAAGAAGTTGCAAAAACAATAGGGAAAAATACTAAAACTGTCTTGTTAATTTATGAAATACAAACCGAGTATACATCATGATGCTGTAAAGGTACAACGTTTTTGAACTGAAAAATAGAACAAAACAAGCTTACATTCTACAACGCAAACAATGCAACATCTGCCTCATAAATTACCGGAATAAGTTCCTGGCAAATGAAATAATCATATCTCTTTGTTAACATTCCTTTAGATCCGTGAATTGTAATCAGCATGTGTTATGGTATGACAGAGCTGCGGTAATTATGCTAATTAGTTCCCCTTTTATTTGTTGCAATGTCAAGAGGGTCTCATTAAAGCAGTTTTTTTTTCTTCGAATTTACTCTATAATGTGTCTTTCGTTGCTTTATAACCCACTTCAAAAAAAGAGTAGGTTCTCAGTTCGTCGAAATCATTTCTTTTAATGTAAGTATGTTCCCTGATTACTCGAAGACAGCTGGACAGATTCGATTTTTTTTTAAGGGTATACTTTCTAGTTGGTCCCGTTGTCATTTGGTCACGATCTGATGATGGGATCTTGGAGAAATCGAGGGAATTCTTTAAATATTATAGTCACACCTATAGCGATTTGGGTATTTTTTATAGTAACTCGTGCATTTGCTCTCGGAAAGCACCATTTGTTAAAGTGGAACTGATGATGAAGGACACAGATGGCCACCGGAACTACTCAATAATTACAATAATATGTATTTCACGGGTAGCGATTCGATTACTTACTTTAATTGTTAAGCAATCGATGCTCGCCCTGCATCGGGAAAAGCAATATTTCGTGAAATGTAATGAGCAGTTGATATTAGGCTATTGTAACTAAGATAAATTACAAACCAAACCTACTAAAAAGTGAAAAATAACTTTAATTTCGAAAGTCGGTGGCAAAAAACTTAAATACTGATCCAAAGACACCGACTTCCGAAATTAAAGTTATTTTTCACTTTGTAGTTTTAATTACCTATATCAAAGCAGTTATATCGATGTATTATCAAAAACTTCTTCGGAATTGTTTAAGCCCATAATCGATTTTAAAAACAATATCGTCACAAGTAGTTTTTTTATCCAAACAAGGTTTCGACAAGGGATATCAATTTACATTTACGGTGGACCCGGGATGCCGGAAGTAATATTTGAATAATTCATAAGCGGTCTATTTTTCTAAAGGCCATGGTTGTAACGCACTTTTCATAATGTCTGAGCCTGCCGATATCGACAACCAATTTTTTAGTCACCATACAATTCTGAACCATATTTTATGTACAACAGCGACAGCTTTCAAATGAAACCTTCATAAATCCAGAGTTGCTTAACATAGAAATAAATTCTTAGTTCCAGATTTATTTGACCTACATTTCCTTGAATTGAAAAAAAGCTGAGAACTCCACAATTATACCTTAGTATATGGACCCTAAATCTTCACCTCTGAACAAGGTCGTCTGGCAAAGATTAAATAAGGGTTATTGGGTATTGATTTTGGCTAGAAGGTCTAGTAGTAGTGAACTCAGACCAAATAAAAAACAAGACATAGCGCTGCGAATAATACAGTACAGCATAATCAGCCTATAATGTTCCCACTGCTGGGACACAGGTCTCCTCTCATCGAGAGGGAGTGGGCTGCAATCTATCACGCAGGCCCAGTGCGGGTTGATAGATGTCACAAGCCTTGGAATTTTTGGTTTTAGGACATGCCGGTTTCCTCACGATGTTTTCCTTCACCGTTTTGAGAGCGGTGGTGATGATATTATTTACACAAAGTAAAGCGCCGGCTTGGTTTCGAACCCACGACCTACAACTCTTAAGTCGGGGCCGTTACCAATGGGCCACCACTGCTCCAACAATGAAAGAAAGAAAAATGGGTTTATTTGTCACAGAAACACGTGCATACATAAAAGACAAGAGTAAACGAAAACAAAAAGTACATAACAAATCATGAGCATAGAACAGAAATTACTTAGGCGGCAGCTACACGACATGACTGTGACAAGAAGGCTTTCATTCAGCATGATGCAGTGCTATGGGGGACCCACAGCACAGCACTGATTTTCAGTCAGTCAGGTTCGGTGATTTTTCAATTAAATATGTAACAAAAAAATAAACAGTGCTTAGAATATAAGACAACTATACCTACAACGAATTCTAAGAATAGGTAAATATGATTAAAAACATAAAAAATAATCCGCAGGCATCACCATACGTGCATAAATAATGCAGATACCTATACTCCGTTTGAAATAAGATTAGACATTTAAACAAACCTTTTTTACAGTCCGTTCAACCGATTTTGACTTCTATTGCGTAGGCATAAGGATGGTATTAAAAGCAAAAAAAGTGGTTACAAACCAACTGTTTACTGCAGCTGCCATTTGTCATGCCACCAACGCAATAGAAGTCAAAATCGGTTGAACGGACTGTAAAAAAGGTTTAGTTAAATGTCTAATCTTATTTCAAATGGAGTATAACTATAACATATTATTTCTACACGAGGATATACAAGTGTTTTGTCTCGCTCCCACCCTCACCTTCGCGTCGCCTGCGCGCGCGCTCACAATCTAAAAAGTACCGTTGCATTTCCATATTGCGTTTATGAGCGTGATGACTGCGTAATGCAGTGAAGCATGCCAAAACTACACCTCCACTCTGTGTATACACGCTCGCATGCACACATTTACAACAATTTACAATCAAACTACACCTCACTTGCTTACGATACAGTACACACATGTTTACGAAACCGGCCTCACGTCACAGTTGACAGCGCTATGTCTTGGTTTTTTATTTGGTCTGAGGTAGTGAATTACTTCAACGTAACATAAGCATTAGGTTCAGATGGCCCCGTAGTTCTATGAATTCCTAACTTTTTCAGAACATTTTTACGCAGTATTAAATAAACTTATTCTTGAATGAAAAAGGAATAAGTGCCAATTTTATTAAGACTTATTGATTCGTTTAAGCTCGTGGCTAAGTAACGGCCGCACAGGTCGATCCATCAGGTTAAGCTACGCTTGCCGGGGTTGGGTCCGTGAATGGGTGACCATCTTTACATACCGAGTCTCCTCCGTGCCTCGGAAAGCACGTTAAGCCGTTGGTGTCGGCTGTCATTCATGGCTCTTTGACAGTCGTTACGGGTTGTCAGAAGCCCGAAAGTCTGTCAACCAGTCTTACCAAGGGTTATCGTATTAGTATTACCCAGTTACTGGGTTGTGGAGGTTAGATAAGCAGTCGCTCCATGTAAAATACTGATATTCAGCTGTATCTGGTTAGACTGGAAGCCGACCCCAACATAGTTGGGAAAAGGCTAGGCAGATCGATTTAATTTCGTCATTATTTCAGGTTGGGATAAAACCAAAAGCAAACGGTTTTGGTTTTATCACACAATGCCACGAAAAATAAACATTCTCCCAAAAACCAACAACAATAAAAATAACGTAAAAAAAAAGTGTAATCGTGTTCTAATTTTACTTCTGAAAATAAACACCAATTTATTTTCCCGACTGCCATGTTATGTTTGTTTTATGAAAATTTTTAGGTATGTAACCTATTATAAACTCGCTTGGATTTTGTCACCAGGGGAGTAGACAAACATGTTTGCTTATTTCAATTCGGTCGTTTATTAAAAATGTAATCCTAAACAAAGACATGTGAAACCATGTTTTAAATTAGACGACGTGGGAAACATTATTTGTAAGTAAAATATTTCTGTATAGTACCTACTAGTGCTCTACCTAAAGTTATAGGGGTTACCTAAGGTCTGACAGGATTATAAGATCAAGGTGTGAACTTATTAAGGTAAAAGCTTAAATTGGGAAAACGTATTAAAACTTTAAGGTTTAATCAGTAAAGTGGTTACAAATTGGTGACAATTTTAATAAGAAAGTCGTTGCCAAGGTATTCAAAACGATCAAGACGATTATTGAAACTTTTTTTTTATCCAGAGAAATAAGTATGTTCAATAAACAGGCATGACTCGTCGTCGGCCAGTCACAGTACCTAATCTGACAAAAACCATTCTACCGACAAGAGAAACGCCTGACAAGCCAAAATAGACGTCGGATTTACTCGCAATTAGGAACCGAAAGATAAAATCGCACCACACAAGTCGGTAATCCATGTTGGCACACGAAGAAACGTATACGTATTTACAACCGTAAATAGCAAACCATTAACATTCTTAGTGCGGGTGAAGTACAGGCTAATCCAGACGATTGTTCCTTAAAAGCCTCACCGACGGAAAGTCAATTGTTGGCGCTGGGCCCGACAACTCTGAAATAATTTATCAATGTGTCTGTGTGTGAGTAGAAACTGGCTTGAAAAGTGAATTGATTGTATGTTTTAAAATTAATAAAAGTTAGTTGAAATTACAAAATGTCTACTTTAAAATATTTCGTTTTTTTTTTGCGTAAGCCTCGAAGGTATTTAACCTAATGAATATGAAAACAAAAAGCTCATTGCAGCTTTTACAGTTTTGGAACATAAATTGGAATTTTATGTAAATAAACTTATTACAAAAATAAATTGGATAGAATTGACTAAGCTTTATAAGTTTATAACAGGTGCTTTAAGTTAGATGAATTTATTATTCCAAACTATGAATAAAATAGAAAATAAATCGCTGTCTCAACAAAATAGTTTATCAATTCTAACACAATTTATTACGTAGGTACTCGAATGGAATAGACTCAATGATGCGACGTTCCATTTTATTGAAATGTACGGACTATATTTGTTCAAATTCTTATTTCGGAGGCTGACCGTAAAAATCTGTTTTCACAAATGAAATCGGATTGTAGGTGAAACTTTTTTCCTGTTTTTAACCAAAAACAGTTCACATTTTTAAGGTTTTGTTTTATTTACAACGTCACGAATGAACACATTATGAAAATGACATAGCGTCGGTAACCGAGGTTTGGCTCTGGGGTGAAGACCAGAGAGTGATGGCACTACAAACAGGAAAACATAATATTTAAAGAGCGATTTTTTTTATTATTTTATGCGTTCAAAGCAAGCATTCAGGTGCAAAATAAACTGAAGTTTTAGTATTAATTGGAAATACGCTGAAAATACAAAACGAAGTTAATCAAAGTCCGCCAAGATAAAAGCTTGGCTTCACAAAATGAAAAACTTTATGACGTGAATAAATAATGATTAAACAATTTTTGCTTCGACAAAATGTGTTCACATTCAGTTCTTTGATAAGGGTACTCTCCTTTGAATTATGAGGGTAAAAGGTAACATTTTCACAGTAGAAATAAAAATCCATATCTATGGAACACGAGCGTTTTCTAATAAACAACAAACATCCTCTGTATGCGTACGTGTACAAAATATTTTTGCGACCAAAATAAAATGGTTCTGTTCCAGATATGTGGTACAAATATTGAAGTTCCATCCAATTTGTTTACTCCAAGTGTAGTATGCATATAACGATACAGGAAATGAAGCTTTCCCAAATATTTTTCTTAATTTATTTGCCGTTTATAACCGTCCATAAAGTAATCCTTTGACAACTCTCGATGGTATTTTCCTCAGTAATATTCTAGAAAATTTCAAAATGAAATACAAGACAGATAGAATTAGAATTGAAAATGTTAAAAAGATAAAATGTAAAGCTCCGTGCAAATATGTAGTAGAAATTTACATAATAATAGTGGTCTGTCCTTTGTTGAGGGAAAGATATGACGGTGTGGAGTCGCCGGGTAAATTTAATTAATGAAATCATCTAGTGGAAAAGGTCCCTAGTAGTTATTATCAAAATATATGCAATGTTTTGTAGATACGGACAAATAAAAGAAGATGTTGCTTTGTTGTCGGACTTATTTAGTTATTAACGATCATAGCTATGTAGACGTCTAGACGAACATTACTGACTTAGTAAAACCACAGCATAAACTTAAATCCAGCTTGAGAACTAGAAACCTATTACAAAAGTATATCGGAGCACTATTTTTCACGATCTCGACACGAAGTTCCTTAAATCAATTTCAAAAGTGAAGTGAATAAAAATCGTTTCGGTGCTGATAGAAAAATGCACCAAGTTTCCTAATCGATTAGTCTGTCACATGGGCAAGTTGGAAAGTCCCTAACGGTTCGCCCGTCGAACTATACGCCAAATTTATCACTCAACTCGATTTAAATGCAAAACAAGCGCGGATGGACCGTGTTAACTTTGGTAGAATACATATTTTTTTCAAAAGTTTTGATAGTAAATACATTAAGAGTGATACTAAAGCTGTGGTCAGTTAGGAACAATTAATAAAAAAGTGGCAATGATAGATAATTCACATATAATGTAACACCTCACTCCGACCATCTCGTAATGATTATTCGGAGCACACCTATCGGCGAAGTCGTGACTGATCCCAAACTGGCTGGTATTATTTATTCTGATACTTCAAACGGTCCATTAAATGAAAAGGTGTGTAAATATTAACAGGTGCGTTAACCCGATCACTGATAAGATAAAAGAAACACCCACAACCTTTTATATGAAAGAAAGTGAAAGAATAATAAGGCATTAGGAAACTCGGGTTGTAAAATATAACAGTAATAATGAAAAGGAGAAAAGCCTTGAAGAATGTGGCAGTACCCTTGAACACATATTTTATGCAACGAATGTGTCCTTTACCCTGAATCCTAAGGATTCTACATTTGAACATTTTACCGGAAAGTAAGAATTTGTTGACGAAAGGCGAACAATAATTTGTGAATACGATTGGAATGCTGACGAATATTGGGGAATGAAAAACACGCGAGAGGAATTGACAATCGGAAAATTTGCATACTTTGAATTCCGTTCGACCCAAAGTCAGGTCCCAAGAGAAGTCGGTTTGAACTTTTAGTTACGACCATTCGTCTAGAATAGTCGTAACTTAAAGTTGGAACCGACACTCGTGAGTGTCACTAGAGAGTGAATGAAATTAGTTCTATTGAAAAATGTTAGATTCCGAACGGGTTTGCAAACGAATGAATGTAAGTATAGTCAAGTAACGTGTCGTGTCAGGTTTCTCTTTGGCATTCAAGAAAATGCTTACATTCGTCCG
Source organism: Agrochola lychnidis (assembly GCA_963680765.1). Classification (NCBI taxonomy): domain Eukaryota; kingdom Metazoa; phylum Arthropoda; class Insecta; order Lepidoptera; family Noctuidae; genus Agrochola; species Agrochola lychnidis. The sequence continues at coordinate 7,467,439 of OY796847.1, forward strand.
CTGTGGGCTATTTCATTAAAGCAACGATTTCTTTGGAATACATTTGCTGAAATTTTGGTTCCTCTTTAATATGTATGTAGATAGACAAAGTTAACGGTAACGACTGTATACGACCTTATTAAGCCGAAAATGGAATTCCGTAGATGCATTTTGTAACTTTGTACAATTTTAGTGATGACAATGGTAAAAGCAATATGTATGTTACTAAGTAACTACTACTCGGAGTTTCAATCAATCTGCCTAGCCTTTTCCCAACTATATTGGGGTCGGCTTCCAGTCTAACCGGATGCAGCTGAATACCAGTATTTTACATGGAGCGACTGCCTATCTGACCTCCACAACCCAGTAACTAGGTAATACGATACCCCTTGGTAAGACTAGTTGTCAGACTTTCGGGCTTCTGATGGATCCGTAACGACTGTCAAAGATCCACGAATGACAGCCGGGACTAACGGCTTAACGTGCTTTCCGAGGCATGGAGGAGTCTCGGTATGTAAAGATGGTCACCCATCCACAGACCAACCCCGGCAAGCGTAGCTTAACCAGATGAATCGATCCGTGCGGCTGTTATTACTTAGCCACGAGCTCCACCATTCAGAGATTCAAAAAGGAAAAATTCGAATGTAATACAAGATTGATTATTGCGCTTATAAAACAACCTACGCTCAGGTCTGAAGCTTATCTTTCTGACTAACTGTTGTCAAAATGATAACCAGAGCCCATCCAAATAAAGATGACGACAGCAATATAGTATACAACAGCATCAGCTACGAAAATATCGTTACCTGAGCTAACAAACTATTTCCTACAAAGTGAGAAACGATGATGGCACACGAAACTAGGGCCCAATTTCCGTCCAATTAGTATGCCAAAACAAACGTTCGCCCGAGATAAACTATCGTATTAACCGAAGCGCGAAAACGCCAAGCAATTTACTGTATATACAAGCAAAACAACGGAATAATTAAATGGATCGAAGTTATTCTGAGTGTTAGTGCAGACATACGCAGACATATCCACTATTATCTACTCAACGTCTGCTTTTGATATTAAAAGTGAAATTGTGGCTTCCAACAGTTCAGCAAACTATATACAGCGAGAATTTATTGGATTACAGACACACACTGTGCAAGTGATTGGTTAGTCGGCTTGTAGCTTAGACTAAAAATTATATAAAGTTATAAATATAATTTTTCATTTCGTTTTCTTTATATTCCTCTTTAATTTTCATGATTTTATAATAGAAAATATTATCTGTACTGTTTGCGTTCTTTATTAAAACAGACACGTTATTTTATGAGATTCTTATTTACTTGACATTAATCCTATACTATTCTCCAATTAAACGAGCAATCTTGTGTATATTTGTACTCGTGTTCTGGAAATCGGCTCTAACGATTTCGATGAAAGTTGTAATAGACGGGGTTACGGGGGCGAAAAATCGATCTAGCTATCATATCTGGGAAAATTTATTTTCTACTTATTTTCACCCGAGCAGAGCTCGGTCGCCCAAATTTTAAAACAAGATATAGTACATTACTGCCGCGGTCTATAATGACTACTTTGCTGGTCGCGCTGATGATGGCCGACAGCGTAGCGTAGCTCCAGGCCGACACAGCGCGGTCAGCGTGCAGCACTTGATGGACGAGCTGAGATAAAGTCCGAGGCCGTAGGTCGAGGCCTTTACAGCGAGGACAGCAAGGGCTGCAATGATGGCCAAGCTGGAAGGCCTAGAGCGTAGCTAGGCTAGCTCGAGGCCATCATAGCGTGACCAGCGAAGCAGTCATAGTGGGCCAAGGCTTGTAAGTGCTTTACTCAAAAATGCAAGTACCTAATCTAAATAAAACCAGCAAGTAAAGATTTAGATTTCCTACTGATTTTCCACTGCACAAATTTTTCATATGCAAGCTTATATTTTTCCTTTGAGTTTCGCGGTATTAAATTTTCAACAACTAATTTAGCTTCATCTTTAATGTCTAGCGGTGTTAAACACATTGAATCGGAAGAATTTTCGCTTTGAGAGCTCATTTTTAGCAAAAAAGTCACTAAATAAAAATAAAATTTTCGCTGAACCGCGCTTTTGTTACTTTTTTTTTTTTTTTTTTTTAATAATGGTAGTTGGAACTATACAGCCAAATATGGAATAAAATCTTTTTGTACCTATCTCTATAAATACAAACAGCTGTGTTTTAAATAAAATCTTTTTGCATTTGATTTTTTAAAACGTTGAAACGTCAAAATAGCGGCCGGCAATGTTTTGCCGGCCTGTTAGAGCGACCAGCAAAGTTTTGCCGGCCGCTCCTTGAAACAGAACGGCAAGGTCGACTTTGCTCAAACAAGGTTGTCAAAATAATGACCACATTACATGCATTTTTGAGTAAATGACATTTGAATAATGACATGGCATCATGGAATTAGTAAGTACCTACTATCATGGCAGCATGGAATAAGTAGGTACTATACATGGATTAATATGAACTTTCCTATGATGAACATTCTTTATTTTCACCAGAGCAGAGCTCGGTCGCCCAGATACTGTAATCTATGCGACAATATTAGAGTCAACCGACATTTGCAAAGATCTAACCGTGAAAGGATTCAGTCTACTCCAACTTGTGGAAACGGTAAGCGCAAGTCACACTATATAAAGTTCCTGAAACTATGAGTAATTGTCAGACACAAGTTGCGTCAGAACATTACCTCTCCTTACAGTAAGATGTCCTCTCTAGGACACTAGAACTCGTTTCTTTCCCTTGTGCGAGATTCAACTAGACGAGGTAACGTAGCACTGAGGACTTTGCCCGCATAATGTCTTCTCGTTGATGCGTGGGTGTTAAATGTTTGGCGAAATCAGCTTTCATCGCAAGATTTTATCATTTTTGACAGACAGTCAGGTAGGAAGTAGGAGTAATCTTATAAATGTAAATGACCTCCTGAATTAATCACAAGTCAGCAGAAAACTAGAGTTTTCCTTGTTTTATATGTATGTTGCAACTGGCCAAATACTCCAGGGGGTGAACGAAACATGATTAATAATTGATATTCATGATTAATATTCATGGGAAACACGTTCCTTAACACGTTACACTGCTTAGTTAGAGGTACAGACGCCAGCACATCAGGCTACTACAATCTGTCAAATTTATTTAATAGATTTTCAACTTTATTGCTGAAATATGAGGTTGAAAAATTATTGGGAAAATTTGACAGTTTCGGGTAGCTTGATGTGCTGGCGTCTGTACATACAGTATCAAATTATATTCTGAGCCTTGCATAACACCTGCCTTTATTTGTAAATCATCGAACAGAGGAACAATTACCGCGGCTGCTTCCGAGCTTAATGCGACATCATTCGTGTACCAGACTCATTCGTAATCACCATATGTACCGACCCTTGCGGTCTCATCTCGGATGCGAGGTTCGCACCAAACGCCTTTGTAATTTTGATTCCCGGGACGTTTCCCAGGGCCCTCTAATTATGGCCGCGCGTTTACTACAATTGTCTGCCTATGGCTGAAGTTTATCTCTAATGCCCCAAAATAAACTAACGCTAAACAGTATTAAATTTTAGTTTTAATACCCTTTGTGTTGTGGAGATTACTTTTAGCGTTGAGTTAAACTTTAAAGAGTTGTTAATGAAGGTCTTCTAATTTATTTGGAACTATTTTCTGTACATAAGTCATTGTAAAACGGCCTTTGGGAATTTAGTATCTCTAAATAACTTGAATTTGATTATATTAAGGAGACTTCTCACAGAGAGGAGGCCTGTGTCCCAGCAGTGGGAACATTATAGGCAGATGATGAAGGAGACTTGGGTTGGCAGTTGTTATCCACACGTAGGCATGATGTCAGTTTATTTTCCCAATTTATTTTCAACACAAAACAAACATACTTAAACCTAGTGAGATATTGTTAGATTTGAATATGATCGTTCATAGTAACTCTGAAATTGATGGGATGTAGCAGTAACGATGCGCAGTTATGGATATCGATAATTTATGGGTCGGTTTGTCGACCACTTGTTCAGCTAACAATGGAGGTTCATTGACAATTGAGAGATAAATAATACAAATAAATGTGACTAATGAATTTATACCGTGGATTTACGTGAGATTATTACTTTAGTTTCGTACGCAAAAACTTTGTGTCATCACAAGTTCATTAAAATCATTTCCACTCAAGCACTTCGTGAAATGAAATAATTTATCATTCCCGTTTTCAAGCTTTGGTTTGAACTTCATTTTCATATGTGGTTACTGCGTATGCGTAAGTTGTGCGGCATCCATTTACATTTTACAGTAATACGTAAACAGGATGAGTAATTTGGTGTTATTAAAATGATGTACAAAAGCAAGTACAATTATCGGCAAATTAACTCTATTAAAAGAGAATGTATGAAATATTTGTAGAAAATGAACCACTGTGAATTTTATACCCTCACATCTTCATCACTGAGTTTAATTAAGAGTTCGTTGCCATTATCAAACTGCAGTCCAAGCTAGGTACAAAAAGAGAAACTTTTGTTTCCATCTCCAGACAGCATATTTTTGCGAAACATTCACTTGAAAATTTGGCAAGCAACTTGCAAATAGCGGTGTAATTAAGGTTAATTTAAGTTAAATGAACTCGCTCGTCAGTGACTTTGTTGTTACTGCATCTAAAGGCACAATAATTGGCAGTTCCGGAAAGAGAATCGTTGGTGGAGCTGCCGTTCTTTTGTTTAAGAATTTTATAATTAGCGCCCAGGGTAGGCAAGGGGGTAACTTATTAACAACGTTATGTCTTCTTTTAAATGAAAAGATTTTGCTTCCTTTATAAACAAGTCTCGAGAATTTTTACAAAAAAAGGAAAACATTTTACACTACGTCTTGAAAGAAAACATCGTCACATTTCCGTCGACACATTCCCATCACTACGTATGAATACGCAACGGCGACCGCACATAATTCTTGATATGCGAATGTACGTCGCACGGAACGCGAAGCTCGCCTCTCAACCTAACGTAGCGTTCATACGAGTGCTGAGTATTCTAATAGGTGTCTCAGTTCACGACTACCATCTTTGTGAAGGCATTGTACTTACCTACTTGAATGTATGTGGGTAATATGTTTGTTACAGGAGTGTGGGAATGAGTGACGTTAATTTTCAAGTAGTGTAAGTTGCTGACACACGAGTAAAATGATAATGTATGTTGAATGTCTTACTATCTTAAGTAGAACAGTTTACGAGGCACTGCCAAGATCAGACAAGTGGAAGATATACCAAAACCGAAATTATAAGCATTATTTACCTACGTAAAATATACGTCTTACCAAAGGGTCAGATAGGCAGCCGCTCCATGTAAAATACTGATATTCAGCTGCATCCGGTTAGACTGGGAGCCGACTCCCACATAATGGGAAAAAGCTTGGCAAATAATAATTTACCACCTATGCACAATCTGGACACAAAACGTAAAGAAATTTATCAGAAATTTTCGTTCATCCCGAAATTACCATTCACGTTATTTGGCGTAAAAATAAATTGAACACCTGACCTTCATAAAAGGATCCACATAACTTCTAAAGACGCTTTTAACTCCCGGGTTCAATAGGGAGTAAAGAATGAATGACCCAAAAAACCCTATAAGATTGAAATTTTAATGGAACTTGAAATTGGTTCTCTCTTGTAATTAGGTTTATGGATAAAATTAAAAATAGTGCGATCACAGGTTAATGTTTACGGTGCGTTTAATTAAAATTGGTTTAACAGTTTCGGAGATTAACGCTTAATAATTCAGTAATAAAGCTGCTCGTGGCCTCCGTTAACCGTAGTAGATGTGAACTGTAGGTACTAGTCTGATGAATCCGTAAGTTACATAGGTACTTAACCGGGATTATGTGTCAGAGTTCGGACTACTTTAATGTGTGAAAGTTTTAAGGTACAAAATATATTTCTAATGACGTTTCTGCATAAGGTTTTTGATTTCAATTGCCTTTCAAAGGTTAGGGAAATATAATCTATGTTGGGTATCAAATGAAAGGGCTTAATAACCCCAAAATAATTTAAATAAAAAGTTATAAAAACTAAAACCCAACTACGGCAAAAAAGTCAACTAAAAAGGTATAAACAAGACATCACACAGACAGACAAATTCAAAATCCGGAGTCACACGTGATTTGTTTGATTTATGCGTTTATCGTGTGACTCCGGATTTAGAATTTGTCTGTCTTTTTAGTCAGTTTTTATAAATTTTATTTTTTATTATAATAAAAACAAACAAATGATCGAAATTCAAATATTTGATATCAAGCCTGAACTTTAAATTCATACAACCACATCACTAAACCAAATAAATAAAAAATAATAGATTTCGAGAAGCCATAGCTGTTTTTATCTTTATCTACACCCATGCTATAAAACCTCTATAAAAGTTTCTAAAACAGTTAGCTTATTGCCAACATTAAAACAGCCAGTGTCATAGTAACCATAATATCATTCAAATGAGTGTTATAATGTTGTACCATTATGCAACTCAAAAAAGAACCACCACACCACACCGCCGTAATTAAAAAAAAAAACTTATAGGTTATTCAATTCACGTCGTATCCCGCCATTTTTATTCAATAACAGTATTGCAAAATTTTATTACTTTGTTGTTTACAAAAATGAGTGATACAAGCTTTGATGACACACCACCAGATATTTCTAATGCAGCAAAGGACATTTATATCCAATTATTAACAGAAAAGTCGAGAAAACAATATTGTACAACACCCCTAAGTATGGTTTCAGAACCTTTTATAGAGGATTCATATCATGAGTGTAGATAAAGTCTTGTGTCTGTTCATAAGTAGGTATTAAAACACTCATGTGATACTATCTATTATCACACTTGGCTTCGCCTCGTGTGATAAACCCACATTCGTATTTTAATACCCCTTATTATACAACAATTGCATAAATAACTACTCTCACCTTCCGCCTGACGCAGGTCCTCACCGGACACGGCTGCTTCGGGAGGTTCCTGTTCAGGATAAGGCGGGAGGAAACACCCGGGTGTCACCATTGTGTGGATCGGCCTGAGGACACGGTGGAGCATACGGTGGAGGTCTGCCCGGCTTGGGCGGAGCAACGCCGTGTTCTCGTAGAGGCGATCGGCGGCGGTGATCTCTCGCGTCCGGCCCTGGTTCAGGCCATGGTACGGAGCGAGAGGAAATGGCAGGCCGTCACCTCCTTCTGCGAAGCGGTAATGCTCGCGAAGGAGGAGGCGGAACGCGTGAGGGAGAGGCAAATTTCGCGCCCTCACGCCCCTAACCGCCGCAGGAGGAGACGCCCGGGGCGGGAATCGCGAGCCGATTTCCGGCCACCGTAGGCGCGGGCTTGCGGACGGTGAGCAATGGGTAGCTCGCTGTCCGATAAGGACCAAGCCCGGGTCGACGGCGCGTTGTGTTCCACGCGCGCCTCAAAGAGATGTCAGCAGAATTGAAGGGGTCCACTAGGGCCAATGCCTGCCGGGGGTTCGAAGAAAACCGATCGGGAAATCGTGGCCCCCGGCAACAGGGCAACCGAAGGAACACGGGTGGGTTTTAGTCAGTAAGAGTCTGACACGCCCTCCCGCTCCGCCCAGAGCGGGAAAGTTATTTGATAAATACCACCCAAAAAAAAAAAAAAATGGTGGTAAACCCTGGCGTTTCTGTAAAGTGGATAGGTTACAGAATGAGCATCCCATCCTCGCAACAGACTACAATGAATGTCTAAAGGCACCTATTGTTTTAAGCACAAATTCCGTTCGGACGGGTCACTAATCGTAGATTGATGTTATCAATACGCAGATAAATGCTTATACTAAATCCACGAACCACGAAACTTGGTACATCAAATCCCTAACTTGCTTCTAACTACACCTAAGGGAATTGAGAATATTTCAAATATAAATATCCTTAATATTATAAATGCGAAAGTAAGTTTGTTTGTTACGCCTTCACGCTAAAATGGCTGAACGGATTTGGATGAAATCTGGCACATATATAGATGATGCTCTGGAAAAGAACATAGGATACTTTTTTTTTCCCACGGGATCGAGACTTATGCGGGTGAAACCGCAGGGCGCAGCTAGTATTTAATAAAATTGAATCTCTATTTCCCTTGTTCACGTCATTACGCTAAAACGGCTGAACGGATTTGGATAAATTTTGGCATATGGGTAGACCATGAACCGGAAAAGAACATAGGATACTTGTTAACCTGAAATTCCCACGGAATCGAGACTTATGCGGGTGAAACCGCGGGGCGCAGCTAGTAATAAATAAATAAGTATAATATTTGAAATATTCAGAATGTCTGCCTCGTTAGTTCAGTGGCCACAAGGGCGTTTATTGAGCGGGTTGTTGTAATCGGGTTTTTGTATGAGAAATTTCTTAGTATTTACCTCGAGTCCAGATTCCACGAGCTCAATGGGGATAAAAACTGCCACTTGCTTACTTCAGATGGCACTGATCTCCAGCGTCTTATAATTTGACAGCTAGCCATACATTTGTAAACAAGCGACTTCTTTTACGCATAATTAATTATTGAGCCCAGTTGCGCAGCTGTTTACTGCAAATATACGGGGACCCATATATGTTATAAGAAGAAAACTGTGAGAGAAAGCTCTCCGAAAAAAAATGGAATCCGATATTTCGTCGTGACGATGTGCTATCCTTTAAGCCTTTTATGGGAGAAAATGGTTTATAGGTGTTGCTCCCAAGAGAACTAAGTCTGTTTTAATTACATACAGGCACTTGTGATGTGATATTATGATAAGATAAGATAATTTATTTGCGTAAAACATGGTATACATAGGTGTTATTAAAGCATTTGAGATCATACATGTTTTTTTTGTTCAAATTTTAGTAAAGTATGTGTGTGTTTATATTATCATATTAGATCAGTGCTAGAAGTGCTATCTCTGATGTTTTTCAGACAGGAAGATTATGCCCGAGTTGGTTTTCAACTCTGATCAGGTTATTTCTATCGTACACCTCCAGTCTTTAACAAAAACCGAACTTACAAACACAAAATAACCTATAAAATATAAAACGTTCATATTTTATTGACTTTTCCACTAAAGCTACTTTTTTACCAGTGGTAGACGCTTCACCTGTCCTTAACTCGTCTTTTAATAGTGCTACACTCCAAGTCTCATACATATTTATCTAGTTTTCGTATAATTTGTGATCGACACAAAAGTAAACATAAACACGACAATGATGGTTTAAAGACGTACAACTGTGCTGCCATCTGTTCTGAGCTTTCAGTTTTTAACCTCATTAATGGTCAAAATCTGGCCCCCTATTAAATGGAACTTGATAGCATATTAACTGGTGATATGTGGGTGTAATTAAACCAACGCCTTCCTCTTCGGGAAATACAGGAGTGCCATTATGTTATACACCCAATATTTCATAACCAACATATCCCACAACGTTCTAAGTCTTGTATTCAAGGGACTTCACTTGCAAGTTACTTAGTATGATCGATACCAGAGGTGCAAGATGTCGCGATATACTCATGACCTTATCCACTGTAATCACACCCTTGGGTATAGCAACTAGGTACCTATGTATTGGATATGCAAATGCCCGAAGCCTTTGGGACTAGTTCATGATCATATCAGACGAGCACAAGTAGTACCCACTGCTACAAACATTTCTCCCTTTAAAATGTTCTCTTGTTAGAATTAAACTGACTATAGAAGGTGTAAAGTTCACTCATCCTGTGTGTGACGTCAGGTCTTTGATGCGAAGTTCGCATGTAGCGATGTAGATTTTGCCAAACTTCTTGGCAGTATATGATTAGGTATAAATGAGACAAAAGATGTAGTATAGTCTAGTTATAATTATCCAAAGGTGCATCTTATATACCAACGACTACGTGCCGATAACAGACAGTAGAAACACTTAATAGATATTGAACGTGCGATAAAGAACATAAGATTGCGATGTAGATTGCAGATACAGCACAGAGATATTGTACTGTAACATAGATGCTGTCACATGACCATTGATTAGCTTGAAGGCAGATTTATATTAGAATTGACTATATCATCATTCTCCTGATCTTATTATCCCAATTTAATTGGGGTCGACGGAACATGTCTCTTCTTCCATACTTCTCCTCTTTCAGTCGTCATTTCGGTAGGCACCCCCTTTCTAGCCATATCACCTTTTACACAGTCCATCCATCTTTTCTTTGGTCTATTTCTCTATAATCATCATCTAGTATTGACACTTTAGTAAATTAGAACACATTAGCTTTGTATGAATTACTTATTGGATAAATCGAATAGGTCATTTATTCTCACAAGAGTAACCGCAAAAACCGTTTCCGATTAATGCATTACAATAGGTATAATCCACTTTTCATATGAACATAGAAATATTTAAAGTTTTCTAAACTGCATGGTAGTATTTGACGTCAACGGCACGCAAAAGCATCTTCAGCTACCACTACCTCGTATCGGAAATATTATAAACGTGACTTGAGCTTGCCTTGCGGCATTAAGTGCCATTTTGAAGTGCGCTTTTCTTATGGAAGCGGCACTGAAACTTCAGCAGCTGACGTTATAAATAACCAACCATTTCATTCAGGACTCGGTACAGTGAAAAAAATGACAGTAGCACTCCGGGAGTGCCGACAGAAGTGAAAACTTGAAAAAAAAATCGGCACCGCGGTAATCAACACGTTGATATTTTTTACTTCAAGCGCTGCGGTAATCAACGCGTTGATGTCGTTTATTTCACGGTGTCGGTAAATTCGGTAACAGTGTCGCGAAATCAATGGTTTAGTCCCATCTCAAAAATGCCCAATGCGCCTAAAGAAGTTTTCACTTCAATAAATATTAAATGTCTAAAATACAATTACGTCTCCAGATTTGTCCACAACTGCGTGTCTTAAATTGAGTCAAATAAATTTATTTTCTTTCTTACTTTCAATATGTCAAGGAATAAATAAAGATCTTTCAATATTTGTCCATGTAACTGTCCTACCATGTTTGATAGATTACCTGTGAATCCCATTGAAACAAAAGTAGAAAGTTCTTTTGTTCGACTAAAAGTCAAACAGAAAAGGGATGGATCAGTAGGTACCTATCTAATACATAATCTAATACGACGGATCTTCCATCAATCCAATAAGATTCTTGAGGCGGAAGGAGGCAAAAGGTGATACAAGACGAAAATAATAACACGTTACCTTTCTACCTACTAAGCAGGTTAAGCCGTCGGAGATTCGTGTCGCGGTTCGAGATCGATGTGTAGGTACTGTTATAATGAAGCTCGAGAGCGCCACCTTCTAAATTAATTAATTGGAGAAGAAAGACAGAGACAGAAATAAATAATGTTCTCTTGTTTATTTATATTTGCGCTCAGATAGACAAATAATGTAAGTACCCAATTGAGGGGTCATCTACTTTATTTTAGTACAAGGCTTTTTGTCCGTAAAAAACTTCACAGATGAGAGAAAGATACAGAAACAAATAAGTCATCAGTCCTATTCGGTCCCAGGTGGCTCGGATTCTCTCGGAAATTAATTTTATTATAAATTACCGCAGGTAAGTCACAGACATTTTGCAGTCCGAAAATTCGTCCCGACGAACCCAATGAAATTGAAGTGGTTATAACGCGCATAATTTTAAACACGGAATTATTTTCATTGTGAAGCCTTCGGTAATTGGGAAATATTGTTACTATAATCTACTTTGAAGATAGAGACAGCTTGTTTTCTTCGTGTTTACAAGGAAAATACACTCAAATATTTTATAAGATGAACAAATAACACGTTATCTTTGAGGCAAAGTCAGGTAAAGCCCCTACCCTCGCATCGAGTCACGTCATTGGTAGATTTAATATCAGATACTTTCGATATATTACATAGATATACGACACTAGTGTTTATAGATATACCTACCTACTTACGTCGACGTCGGAAAGATCAGAGATTTCATTTGTTGTATGTTTGTATGTGTCAGTTTTCATCTCTCAGTGCGATAGGATGGAGACCCGAACGCAATATGATATTGTGTCCAATTAATTGCATTTGGGTTTCCGTAGTTGACAGGGCGCATTTTGGTCAGATACTGACAAGTAAATGTAATTGGGCTGTTTCTAGAAACCAAAAGCTTTCTTAAAGAAAACCTTCTCATAATAGAGTACTTGAAGAAACTGTAATTTACTTCTTTCACATAAGACTAGATGAATAAGGCATGTAATGAAATGATCCAACAAAATACAATTTAGTTGTAAAACTTAGAGCCCAACTTATCCAGGATAATTTTCAGAGCTGGCTACAGACGTAATTTTGTATACGAATACGTCGAAAACTATAAAACACACGCACACATGCATGCATTTATATGTGTTTTTGCAATATATGACTGAAGAAACAAAGCCTGCCTGTCAGTTATCCGCTTATCCTTATAAATAAGCATTTACGATGTTGCCAGTAAATCTATATAAATCCCGGAAGACGTTCATCTCTTCGGGATAAATTCGAAAAGCATTGGATTTTAATGCGAGCTCCACCGACGCTTAGCTTTTAAGTACAATTTTATAGAGAGCTCAGATTCGTATGAAGACAATTTATGAGCACATGGATTTACTTCATTTTAGTTTGCAGATATAAAGTTTTAGTCCTAACTTCATTTATATACTCTCAGTAACAAAAGTTTGTAAAGAATTTGTGGGTGAAAGTACCTAACTCGCATATCAAGAATTCATGGAAAAATTAAGACGCGGAGTTTGCTCTGGCTGACGGAACTAGGTACGTCAGCCACCTAGGAACCGTCTATGAATATTAAAGATGAGGACAGGAAAACTCGTTAACTAGATCTCAAGGAGAACGTGTCAGTTTAACGTCGCGGTCCACTGAGGTTGAGGTTCGCTAAAATGTTAACTATTGAAATTATATTTTAAAACTTGAAATAATTTTTCATGTGAATGAGAGGCGACGTCCAAATAATGATAAATATACATGTTTCAAAATCATTTAGAATGCTGAGCGAAATTCTCTAATCTTTTTCTAGCTGCCTAGCAATTTCTTTCATACTTAGTACCACCATTCTAACATATTAAATCTAGTATAGTCTATTATCTCGTTTGTAATCTGAATCCAGCCCAGCTTAGACTTCAAACCTAAAAGCTATTTATCATTTTATTACGACTAAGGCTAACGATATGTTGCCAGCGAGCATTTAGCAAAAACTCTTCCTAATGGTGCCTAGAGCGCCTAATATTTGGTAGTGCTGGGAAAAACGCCGCCCGTCTTGGCAAAAGCAACCATACTTTCTAAAAAATTTGAGCCGTATTAAAAAACAAGATTATTGCTGTTTTGAATAGTAACAAAATTAGCAACATGTTATGCTGTAAAACTTAGTACCAACTTAATTTTTTCAGAATCACGTTAAATGAATAGTGTACTTGCCTAGGTAAAAAAAAAGAAATTCTTTTTAGTCCGTCTTTCAGATAATAAAAAAAATATTAGACACGTATTTTTTGCTTTATCATATTAATCAAAAATAACTTAGAAAACTTAGAAAAGTTGGGGAGCCCACTCCCCAACTTTAATGCGTGTTTTCTAAGTTATTTTTCTCGCTACGTCACAACGTAGTATTAAACTAGCAAGGCGTGACGTCATGCCACATTTTAACTCAATGTTTCGCCGTAATCTTTTGATAACGTCAAAAAAGAAAAAAATCGTGTTCAATTATTTTTTTAAGAAAATACAAGACGGAAAAAAAAAAAATTTTTGGACACAGGCCTATTCTTTTAAATGCCCCTTCTCACAAGCCATACGCGACATTTGACAGCTACTTTTTGCTTAAACAGTCTTTTTTATGTATGCATTACTCTGTTTACTTATCCCAAAACGAGCGAACGTGTGCGATGTATTATATCAGAGTACTGTTAACAAAGCGCGGGGGCTATATTTCAGTTTACGTAGGTATTCAAATTTATTACGATATGCAAAAAATAATCTCCCTTAAATAAACAATCGCGCGAGAATCGTGTTGAAATATTAGCTTAGAATTAAATGCTTGAATAATTGTTATGTAAGGTAAAAGATGGGAAGTAGGTAGGTATGGGTCGTAGCATTTAGGGAAATGAGAGTGATAATAATTGGTATCCTACGTTTTAATTATTTTAAACTTACTGCAACCTTTTTTTTTTGTTTTGGTTGGGAAATTATCAAATAACTTCTCCCGCTCTGGGCGGAGCGTGTCAGACTTTTACTGACTAAAAACTCACCCGTGTTCCTTCGGTTGCCCTGTTGCCGGGGGGCCACGATTTCCCTTTCGGCCTTATTCGCAACCCCGGCAGGCATCGGCCCTGGCGGACCCCGTCAATTCTGCTGACATCTCTTTGAGGCGCGCGTGGAACACAACGCGCCGTCGACCCGGGCCTGGTCCTTATCGGACGGCGAGCTACCCATTGCTCACCGTCCGCAAGCCCACGCCTACGGTAGCCGGAAATCGGCTCGCGATTGCAACCTAAAGATAACATTTTCAAGTTCGGGTAGCAAGCGCAGTGCATTTCATAGCACAGACGATAAAATAATATCATTAGCTAACAATCACGAAGATTTTGCCCCGTCAAATTGCTGCATTTGCATAAGCCGATAATAAAATTCAACTAGACTAAATGTCCCAATTTGTGCTACACCAAATATGAGTGCACTATCATTGCTATGTTTGTCTAAAACGGTTAATTGGTCTAAATTAAATTTCATAGTGGACGGTTAAACGCTTTTGTTTAACAAATATTGTAATTTCACTCTCGTATTTGACGGCTATTCCACTTTACTAGAGAGCAAAATGTTTGAAACTGTTTCAACGCTTTCAGTGTTCGATGGAGCACGACTTCTACGTAATGTTCTGAGTGGAAGACGCTGAAAACTTTACACATTTTCCTGGAAATTATTTTAGAAGTTATAGTTTTTGCATCGTCTGATATTGTGATCTTTTTTATTGTGTCTGAGACGTGAACAATTTCTACGCTAAGATGACTTCCAATGTTATCCTTGTAATAGGCCTGTTTGCAAATTTTGTTTTGTCTGTCTTATAGATTACTAGCGGACCTGACAGACGTTGTCCTGACCGAATACCGCCACCTATCGGGTCCGATTGTGAATCTAAACCATTCCCAGATACCCTTGAACACACACAAAAAATTTCATCAAAATCGGTCCAGTCGTTTGAGAGAAGTTCAGTGACATACACACTCACAGAAAAATTATATATATAAAGATTAAAAAATATTTGAACACGTATTTTTTCTTTTTTGACGTAATCAAAAGATTACGGCGATACATTAGAGTTAAAATGTAACATGACGTCACGCCTTGCTAGATTTAATACTGCGTTGTGACGTAGCGAGCCCCCACTCCCCAACTTTAATGCGTGTTTTCTATGTTATTTTTGATTGATATGAGAAAGCAATAAAGCAAAAAATACGTGTCTAATATTTTTTTTATTATCTGAAAGACGGACTAAATAAAATTTCTTTCACGTTTACGTAACCTGTACAGTCGATACAATATTTCAAGAAATCGTTAATAACGATTGACAAATCATCCACAAAGTTATTCATTGTAATAATGGTCTGTTTGAAAATACCCTTTTCACCAGCATTTACAGACAAACTACTGTTTTATACCAACGAGAAAACTTTTTCGCTAAAACTATAGAAATAAAATACCCGATACGATAGAACGTTCTTACTGACCACCTTACCCCCAAATGTCCACTCAAAGCATGTTCACACTTCCCCTAAACTATTAGCCAAGTTGAACCCTTATGAAATATCTTTATATTACAGGCCCTGACCTTTTGTGTTCCGGTCGACATAACACTCACTTTATATACTTGTTAATATTTTAATAAGGCTTGCATTGCGTGAATTAGGGATGCTTGACATTCTGCTCGAGTGACCCCCAATTTTCATTGATGGTGCTCAAGAAAGATTGTAAAGTCAATTGAAATATTTAATTATTCATTCACGGCGACGAAATCATTACGATCCTGAATAGAAATGTCTTGATTATAATAAATTTTATTCGTTATTTTCTACAAGATTAATTCTAGCATGAATAAATTGTGATACCACAAAGGTTTAAAGTATTTCGTATGAAGGTACATACTTTTCTTCAAGAAAATAAACAAGCCTCAAGATTTTCGTCTCAAATATTTTACGAGGCACGCTCGGTTTAGAAAGATGTCTCTGTGGCTACGTCTTCTGGTAGACACGAGTTAATATTGGTTCCTCTTTCCGTGAAACTGTAACTTTTTACCCGCATCGTAACATACCTCCCTATGCCTCAATTTATACATTTTTAGCGAGTCGACTGCAGCAAGCAAATATGAGTCGAGCGGGAAAACTAGTAGGACATCACTATTGCAAATATTTGCGCAGATATACGTAGGTAATATTTGCGGTCGCACCGTGTTTAGAATGCAATATGTAAATTCATTCGTAACCTCAACTATTGTGTAGTTATGTGTGGTATGTAAACTAGATGCTGTGTATGTACGGGGGAAATATCACGATAATAGCCTTGTAGAATAGTGAGTAGAGTTCTAAAGTGAACATCAATATTTATTATAAACGAAAGCGTGGTGCGTTGGTATGTTCCGATAAAACTCAAAAACGAACCAATGCAGCCCGAAAAAGGTTTAACCGTAAGGTAGCCCCAACCCTCCCATTCATGAAGAAGGTTTGTGTTTTCGGCCGCGCGGTTAAGGTTTAGAAAAAAACGGTTTAGAATGAGGTCAACTTGACCTGAAACTCAACCAAAACTTCTAGAAGTATCTAGGAAGTTCGAAAACTTCGGAGAGGTTCTGGAAGGTTCGAGGCAATTCTAGAAGGTTCGAGAACCTGTCCATCAAGAAGGTTCCCGTTTTTACCTGAAGGGCGTGCTTTTCAAGATATTAGGGCTGGAAGTTTCGCTCTCAAGAAATTTCTAAAACAGTTCAGAACATTCGAGAGTATTCCACAACATTCTGGAATGTTGTGGAATGATCGAGAACATTCCAGATTGTGGAAATGTTTTAGGTAGGTAGGTCTCCTACCTACCTACCTAAAACATTTCCACAATCGTAGGTAAGTAGGAGGTAGGTAGGAGGTAGGTAGGTAGGTAGGAGGTGGGTAGGAGGTAGGTAGGTAGGTGTAGATAGGTAGGTGTAGGTAGGTAGGTATGTGGGTAGGTAGCGCCGTAGATAAGTACTTAGTGCTACCTGTGCGAAGCCGGGGCGGGCAGCTAGTACATATATATCTGCACTAATATTTATAAAATAGGTAGGGATTTGGAAAGGTATCGATACCTGAATAGCAGCGATACTTCTGTTAAGATACAAAGTATATCTGTAATAGTTACGTTTCAAGCGATACTCGAACAGTAGCGATTCTTTATCCAATACTCGAGTAGGTATGATGTTGAGTGTAGTCATTATTATTTTGTAAATAGTAGTAAATTCCTAAACACTAGATATTAATTTTTGTATCTTGACAGTATCTGCTACTAATGATTTGATAACTTATCCCTAGGTGTACATCAAATCAAATCATTTATTTTTGCAGAAAAACACTGTTATAATGGTGTTATAAAAATTTACATGTTTCAAGTGATTCTACCGTAAGACATGCAAAATGTATACAATCAGCAAATAAATAAAAAACAATCATAAAATACTTTAAGATATTAAATGAATGCTATGATGTCATACAGATTACTTATTTATTTAGTAAATATTTAAATTATTTCAATGTCGTTCCTAGAATTATTACAATATACTTACATCCAACCAGATTCTACTCATAAAATTATGATAAAACACTTAGAAACTTTCCGTGGCAAAAGAAATGGCGGATTGTCGGAACATTACCAAGTTTTAAGAGGAACCGTGGGACACTTTTTAATCAGTTGTATTGTATGTTTCCGCGAGAACATAAACTTATAATGAATTCAAATTGCCTTTACTTCTTATTTCGAGAAAATATATAATAATATATATATAAAGATATAATTTCTTTATTTCTCACCACAATCTTTATATATATAATTCTTCTGTGAGTGTGTATGTCACTGAACTTCTCTCAAACGACTGGACCGATTTTGATGAAATTTTTTGTGTGTGTTCAAGGGGATCTGGGAATGGTTTAGATTCACAATCGGACCCGATAGGTGGCGGTATTCGGTCAGGACAACGTCTTCAGGTCCGCTAGTATCCTTATAAAATAGTAACAAAGAATCTTATTGTCCGGTCATGGGCTCAAAAAACAAATATTGTGGGAGATTGGTGCCTAAGCTAAGTCGAAGCTTGTATTTTAGGCCACCAGGTCCCCGTCCCAAGTACATAATTATGATCTCCTATAAACTAAAACTAGACAATAATTTATATTTGACTTATATATAGGAAGTAGTGTTCGTGTGGCGTGAGTGGGTTTGTGAGTGTGTTGGGTGTGTGGGGTGTGTGTGTGTGTGTGTGTGTTGGGTATATGGATGTGTGGGTATGTGAGCGTGTGGGTGTGGGTGATGGAGAAGTTGGTGCGTATTAACCTGATATATGAATAATAGATATGTTAGTTTTACGTGTATAATGAAATAAGGGCGGTCGGCAACAGGGTGTGGATGTGAGCTGTGGCGCAATGTTCCACCTCTAATCCTGCCCTCTATGCCCCAAAAAATGCAACCACAGTGACCTTGGCGCTGCGACCGACGACACCGTGGAAATGGCAATGTTTTGGGCCAACAATATCTAATTCACTGTTGTGCCATCGAAACGACGAAGAAAAAGAAGAATGAAATAATGTGTTCGTTTTCTAGACCAAAGGGAAACAGAAAAACACTTAAGACAGGAAAAGAGCTTAAAAAGAAATAAAACGTAACAGAAGCACTTGAACCACTTAATTGATTGTATAACACTTTTATCTTTTTACCTGGTCCTGGATACTTTGTAGTGGCATATTGAGGTGAACGGTTTTATTGAGTTTGCAATTATTTTTCTACTCTTGAAAGTTCTGAAACAGTGGATAGTCAATGGTCCTAAGTAAAAGTATCTAAATGCCAACCCACGAAAAAAAGGATTATTATTTTGTAGGTTGGCAAATGGGCCAATGACCTCAGACGTGATTGGTGATTCTTAGTAGCTTAAGCAAGTCAATGACCTCATCCGCGAACGTGTAGGGAAGCACTGATCTCTTCTATGTAAGGAGGTTAATATTGTACTTCACATAATTACCCAACACAAACACTTCATCGAGATACGTGTGATAATAATTAATTAACCAAAAGGAATGTTAAATTAACACTGTATTACGTAGTAACAGTTTGCATGAAAATTTAACTTAATAATTAACTAAAGTATGAATTCAGAATAACTACGTCCGAATATAAAATGTAATGGAACAGGATTTCAAAGGGAATGTGAATATTTGTGCCTGTGTCTGTGTAAAATTAAGCCGTACTTATGAGGTGTGCACATTGTAGACTCGGCCGGAACCGCGAGTGGTGCCGGCGGCGATTGGGGCCACTTTATTTATCATTTGACACTTTGCATGCAGTTTGTGTGGCCCCGCGGTTTATCTAGTAGCACGAGGAAATAGTTACGGCATGAGAAGCGACAAAGTCAACTGCAAAATAGCGGACGCAATCATTTTGTAAGTTACTCTGTAAGGACCTTTACTGAAGTTAAATGACCAGTGCTTTGAGCAGTCAGTAAGCTCGATAGAATAATCGTAAAGCTAATGTTGGCATCAAAACCGACGGTATTAGCCCCCGTGAGCGAACCAGTATGTAACGGCCATTAGACGTATGGAAGTGCTACGCCGTAGTCTATAACAATGCTACGCGGCTACGACGCTACGAAAAACAAGTGTATACTTCCTTTTTGGCTTGGGTTATTGTTCCACTCTACTGTTTACACACAGTGGAATTTTTAAGAACGAAAAAATTTAAAACTATTCTTGGATACGTTGTGCAAAATTGTGAAAGTTCTCTTTTTTCTTGGCTAATATTTTACTTATCGTTACACAAAACATTAAGTTTAAAAAAAAAAGTGTGGCACTCGGGGACTGCCGCGGTAAAGCTATTGCATAGTATTTGTAACCTCCATACTTCATATTTGTCAACGCTACACTTGGGATGATGACGTGATGACATAAAACAAAAATTACGTTCCCATGACAACATCACGTTGTCATGGGAACCGTCATTACATGGTAGGCGGAGTGGGGGGGTGTTAGGTTTTATTTTCGTTACGTTACGGAATTTCTTGATTCGGTCGCCGCGCTCAAAGCCCGCGATAAAAGCTATGCAATAGCTTAAAAACGTAGGGGAAGGTACTACATTTTCACCCAAGTACATAGTCTAGTACACATCTATTATTTTTCGCTATAAACAAGAATTTTCTCAGTGAATATTAAGTTGCAGTCAACAAGAGCTTTTATATGTTTGCTTGCTGTCGATACCAGAGTTCAAGTTAACTAGTAGTCGTGCAAACAGTTCGTTTCTTTTCATTTAGCAACGGTAAACATAGATAAGGTTTATCTTAGTTGAGATACTGATCCAAGAAGTATAGAAAAGTTAACCCGTTTTACTGAAAACATACCTATTTGTATGTGAAAATTGCATCATTGACAGTTTTAAATAAATCACAGATCGCATTTAATGCTTCAAATGCGATTTTAGTTCGAAAATTACCAAATGAGCAGATTAATATGAACACAATAACCTGTGACACATTTTGCTAGTATACCCCAACCTTAGCAGCTAAAGTTTCCAATGTGTTTTTACCTGTAACAATAAAAAGACACAAATAAATATCAGAGAAAAGTTACAAAAATTATTAAACAAAATATAGGAAAATAAAAAATAGGTACATTTCGTCCATCCATTTCAGAAGTGCACAAATTAATCAAAAATCGTGAGGAATTTCAGCAATATTGGATTGAAAGGACATTCGTATGTCCATACGAAGAATATATCGAAAAATATGTATCGATACAAATTTTATCCTTGCCAATATTGGAATTATATAGCTGTACGACTGCATTCATTTTTGAAGTGAAAATTTCTTAAGGCGCGTTGGGCATTTTTGAGATGGGACTAAACCATTGATATCGCGACACCATGACGACACCTCATTTTTGTAAACGCGATTGTGCTCTTTATTTATATTACGTTACGTATGAATGTTCTATGCAAGTATTTTTAACCGACTTCCACAAAGGAGGAGGTTATATGTTCGTAGCGTATATTTTTTTTTTAAATGTATGTCCACCGATTTCTCCGTCATTTGTGGACCGATTTTGAAAATTCTTTTTTGTTTGAAAGGGTATTCTCTCAAATTGGTCCCATATAAATTTTATTAACTTTGCTTGGGTAGTTTTTGAGTTAGCTACAAAATACGTATTTTTTTCCCACTTAGTATGTAGATGATATGATAAGTTCCTGTCCCTGGTAGCAGGTAGTGGTATTCAAATGTGTGTGGGGTAGGTACCAAAACTAAAAAGTGAAAAATAAAAACTTTTTACAAAAAAAAAAAACGTGTGGCACTCGGGGACTGCCGCGGTAAAGCTATTCATAGCATTTGTAACCTCCATAACTACTTCCTATTTGTCAACGCTACACTTGGGATGATGACGTGATGACATAAAACAAAAATCAACATCACGTTGTCATGGGAACCGTCATTACATGGTAGGCGGAGTGGGGGGTGTTAGGTTTTATTTTCGTTACGTTACGGAATTTCTTGATTCGGTCGTCGCGCTCAAAGCTTTTATCGTGGTTCCCATGACAACGTGATGTTGTCATGGGAACGTAATTTTTGTTTTATGTCATCACGTCATCATCCCAAGTGTAGCGTTAACAAATAGGAAGTATGGAGGTTACAAATGCTATGCAATAGCTTTACCGCGGCAGTCCCCAAGTGCCACACGTTTTTTTTTTTTTAACGCGATTGTGCTCTTTATTTAAAAAAAGGTTACGGACCAATGTTCTATACAAGTATTTTTCTTCCACCAAGGCGATCTTGTTCAAGTTTTCACTTCTGTCGGCACGGAGTGCCACCAATTTTTTTTTTTTCAATACGTTTCCAACAATTGGTACTATGGTATAATCTGATTTCTATACCATTCTGATGCATGACAGACGGATTAGAGCGATGGAAACATCGACGAGCGCTGCGGTCTATATTAATTTCCATATGGTATCGGCTAATTGATTGAATGATAAAAGCTGAATAGAAATAAATAGAACAATTTTTTTGTATAGTGGACTTGTGTTCTAACCCGCACTGGGCCCGCGTGGTAGATTACAGCCCACTCCCTCTCTCAGAAAGGAGGGCTGTGTCCCAGCAGTCGGAACGTTATATGCTACGTGCGTTATATTACGATTATGGTATGGACTAAAATAATTACCTAATTAAACTATAGTCTCACAGCATACACGACCCTTTTACTAAGATAAATATAGTATACTAGCTGCGCCCCGCGGTTTCACCCGCATAAGTCTCGATCCAGTGGAAAAAAAAAAGTATCCTATGTTCTTTTCCAGGGCATCATCTATATATGTGCCAAATTTCATCCAAATCCGTTCAGCCGTTTTAGCGTGAAGGCATAACAAACTTACTTTCGCATTTATAATATTAAGGATGATAGGCTAGCTAAATATACACCCCAAAAAAAAACAGATTTTTTTTACAAAATAAAAAATATTGTCATAAGCAACTTACAAAAAGAAGTGAAATCCCACCAAAAACATTTTCGTGTAAAACGTTGCTAAGACGAGACCATATGGCTCGCACTGTCAAAAAGTTGTCAGATCTTATATAGAGCCAAGCTTCTAACTCTACACGCCCTAACTGTACAAGCCCTAACGTCACAAACTCTACACCTTAGTAAAATATGTGGCTTGGCCGTTTCTGGCCCGATCGCCGTCGATTTATTGGTGCGGCGTGTAGAGTTAAAAGCTAGGCTCTACATGAGAAATAATTAACTAAATGAATAAATAATTAACTATTTGTATAACAGAAAAGTAACGAACAGTAAATAATTTTTTCACCTTACGCCCATGTGACGGTAGCGAAACGGCCAAGCCATATATTTTGACTAAGGTGTAGAGTTTGTGAAGTTAGGGCTTGTATAGATAGGGGCGTGTAGAGTTAGAAGCTTGGCTCTACATGAGATCTGATAACTTTTTAACAGTGCGAGCCATATGGTCTCGTCTTGGCAACATTTTACATGAAAATGTTTTTGATGGGATTCATTATTCAATTAACCTTTTGAACGCCAGCCAAAGTTTACCTAAAACACTTATTATGTCAATCTAATCTCAAGTGCTTTTGATTTTTGGGTAGGCCTTCGGAAAAACGGAGAATTCGTCAATAAAGAGCCATTAACACGGCATGTATTATACCTTCCCGGGTTCCTTGGGAGCTGTTTTACTTGTAAAAATAGATAGTAGCATTTTTTCTTAAGTTCCGCGGGGGGACGCGCGACTTGCTAAGGGTTAATGGTCTAAACGGAAGTTCAAGAATAAATCTAAAACAAGGATTGCTTTTCTTAGTAAAGTTGTAAACGTGAACTAAAGGAAATGTGCTAACTTTACTTTATTTTTATAACGGATGTAGCAGCTGTATGAGGTTTTAAGTTACTTTAATGTGCCTGACATTAATGTTACTATGTACCATCGAAGAAACGCATAACTATACACAGTAAGGACTATTTCTGCTTGCAGCGCTCGGCCGATATAGTAACGTTTACCTACGAAAAAAAAGGGTCGTGTGCACGGGATTTTGTTTTGAAACTGCTTAGGTATGCGTTTCTTCGATGGTACATATTGCAAGTAAAAAATATTTACACGTGAATACTGGTCAATATTAGGAATCCTTAGCGGTACCATATGAACTCGTTAACACGCAGTCAATAAATCACTATGATGTTAATAATTAATATTATTATGTTGTTCATTACTCAATTTTATTATGATTATTAACACGTTAACATGGAACACGAGTTTATCACAATTTTATTTTTAACAATTTGATCTACCACAACCACATCGATCAAAACGAATTTTTACACTAAAATACGTTACCAATCGTAATCATAATAAAAATAAATATTGTGACCGTCATTTATGCCGCTGGAGCCAACATTAAGTGCACTGAATGATAAGCTGAACACAAGTCTGCCATAAAAGTGCCCCATTTAATGTGATTGTTGACTACCAAGTGGCAATCGCTTGCAGGAAATAGACGTTCGGCGTCGGAGCGGCTAAAGGGTACAAAAGTGTAGAGGAGACAATTGCTTCAACTACTAACTGTTACGTCATTAAAACTAGTTAGAAGCATCTGCTGTTAGAAGTGGAGCAATAATGTCTTTACGCTTTGATTACTAAGGCTTACCTTTGGAAATAGCCACAACGATAATAAACTAGTTCATTGAAAAACAGACTCAATAATTATCAGAATAATTTTGATCAAAACTTACACCCGCATAAAGTTGTACACAATAAGAAAGAAAAAATGTAAAAGCATCAATATTATCAGAAGCAAAATGTTGTACATTTTCATTTGCGGACGAATAGTGTGAAAGCGTTCGTTATTTCCTCCGGGATACGCAGACGGATATTTAAATTAGTCAGCGAGAAGTTAGCAATGTACATAGCTAAATACGGTACTCAATTTTATGTAAAATATTTTCTTCTTTCGTAAATATTATACCGAAGTTTCTTAATACTTGGGGTTTGGAGCAAGCGCGCTTTCGGGGATTAGAGCTGTGGCAGTACCTAATGTCTGTGCGATACTGACAGGATGAAATTGCTTTTCGAATCCATGATATTTTGTATTTCACATATTTGAGTGTAATTTCCATTCCGATGTATCTAAAGCCCTATTTCTATGTTACTACGACTGGTTTTTAATTGCATTAATTCACATCATCATCATCATTTCAGCCGAAAGACGTCCACTGCTGAACATAGGCCTCCCCCAAGCACCCCCGCTTCGACCGATTCTGTGCTTTCCGCATCCAGCGGATTCCTGCGGCCTTCACAAGGTCATCGGTCCATCTTGTGGGAGGCCTTCCAATGCTACGTCTTCCGGTACGCGGTCGCCACTCCAGAACCTTTCGGCCCCATCGGCCATCCGTTCTGCGAGCAATGTGCCCTGCCCATTGCCACTTACGTTTAGCAATTCTTCGGGCTATGTTGGTTACCTTGGTTCTCCTGCGGATCTCCTCATTTCTGATTCGATCACGTAGGGAAATTCCAAGCATAGCCCTCTCCATTGCCCTTTGGGTGACTTTTAGCCTTCTGATAAGGCCCATTGTGAGCGACCACGTTTCAGTACCATAGGTCATCACTGGCAACACGCACTGGTCAAAGACTTTCGTTTTGAGATACTGTGGTAAGTGGGACGAAAAGATATTGCGTAGCTTCCCGAACGCTGCCCAGCCGAGTCGGATTCGACGATTGAACTCTTTCTCGAAGTTGGACCTACCTAGCTGGACAGTTCGTCCTAGGTAAACATAGGTACTCGTACACAACTTCGAGCGTAGCGTCTCCGATTAATTAATAATATAGTATTAAAGCAAAATGTGCTGCCCGCAGCTGAAAAGAGTCAGCAAGATGCCTGCTCAGGTAAAAACGGCTAATGAATTACATAAACTGTTAAATTAAATTACAGAACTAAATATATCAGCACATTTATAGATATTAGAAGTTACGAAACTTCGTTGGCTGGGGTACGCCCCAAGGGATTTAAACAAAAATCTCATTAGTTCTGAACTAAAACAGTAACTCTCAAGTATTGCGGTGAGTAACACATAATGTACTGTCGGGCACGAAATCTAATATAATACAAGTTCCAAATACTAAGTTTCTTCTACAAATTAAGTTAAAAGAAAGTAGGTACTTGTCATCTTCTATTGATCAATACGCTGTTTCAACTTTTTATCTCGCTGGAATATTGCGTGTTTGTATATTCAGCGATGCTGCGTAACCGTTCAATCATCTGCTACGTTCCCGCTACGTCGTAGCACGTTGTAGCCAATATGCTACGAATGGTGACAAAATGACAAATGTATCTTAAAG
Source organism: Agrochola lychnidis (assembly GCA_963680765.1). Classification (NCBI taxonomy): domain Eukaryota; kingdom Metazoa; phylum Arthropoda; class Insecta; order Lepidoptera; family Noctuidae; genus Agrochola; species Agrochola lychnidis. The sequence continues at coordinate 7,493,545 of OY796847.1, forward strand.
TGTGTACGCACGAACGAACAAAACATAATGAACACGAACATCTAACACGGAACATTTGGGTTGTAAGTGTGAACGAAAATTAGCAAAGCGAACACGAACACCATACGAACACAGTGCGACTTGTGTTCACGCTCAACCGCTTCGCTTTCTTTAGTAGCCATGGATTCAAAATTGGATCGCCACAAAAAAAAATTACGAACACAGTGTTTGATGTTCGTTACTTAGTGGTACACAAATACGAACAGTGTCCGATGTTCATGTTCACCATGTTCTTGTTCGTTCGTGCGTACACGCCTATAGATTGCGAATGATTTCTAAAGTCACAAATAAAATAGAATATTAATAGATACATTATTTACTTTGTGTAACTACTACATTACATAATTATTTAAAAAATAGAATTAGATTAAATTCAAATTATTCAAAATTGAACTCAAACGTGGATTACATTAATTTGAAAGTCCTCTCACGTGCAGAATTACTGCAAGCGACGTGAAAGGACCGAATAACAAAATGGGACTATCGTTGAAAATTGTAGTGAAGTCGTACAAAGTCTGAACATTTCTTTGAAAAACGTTAATAAACCGAGAATGAAATGCAGAATCGTAAATTTCGCAGGCCATAAAAGTCTAAAACAACAAACAATGTGGTCTGATTGAAAGTTACTTTCCGATTTTGTTCACATTGTATGTTCAGTAAACACGAACCTCGAAATAAGTGAAACGTGGCTCACGTAAAGCTTCAAGCGTATAAAATGCGACACGTACAGCGCTTTGTTGCATTTTAATAAGCGAATTTAAGCGATAACCTTCACTGGGGATAAAACTACACATCTACTGTAACTTAGTACCGAACACACATGGGATTTGTAGCGATTTGAATTTCAACATGTTTTTATAATGAAAGCAGTATTTTCACAAGAAACAGAAGTACATGTTTAGTCAAAAGTACATAGCTTCCCAAGTGACTAGACAAAACTTTGTTAATTTAGAAAACTTAAGTGAAGGAGGAAGAGTTTAATTTGAAGTTAGTTTTGTGTTAAGACGTGACCAACGTGTTGAGGAAACATGCAAATAACAAGATGAGGTTCAAAAGTTAAGTGAGATGTGACGGTATGTTGAAAAGAGGCTGAATTCTGTTTGTTCATAATCTATTCAGAAATAGCTATTAGTTACATCTACATCGAAAATCAGTCCGAACTGAACACAAGTCGATTCTAACAAGCACGGTTAAGAACACAATCGCCCAAATGTCGGTATTATGCAAAGTATCTTTGCTAAATCTATATCTGATGCAACAAGATTACTTTTCGATTTTGCCAAGCTACACAGATCCCTGGAAATGTTGCTGAGGTTAAGATTTTAAAAATAGACAAGACAAATAACTAGCACTAAGGATAGGTACTACAGAACAGACACATTTAAGAAGCGAAAAGAAAATACTCCATAAAGGAATAAAATCCCCTACAATACTTCAAAACAGACCAAACAATGAAAACAAATAAACACTATCTGAAAGTCCCGGAAGCGCATTATCGCTGTGCTGCAAAAGGAGAAACACTAATCCCAAGGGAGACCCAAGTTGTTTGAGAAGGGTCCCCCATTATTGCAACTCGTGATGTTGCTTACATCTTCTTCAGACGTATATTTACTGCTAACTGTCTCGTATGGATCTCTATGTCCGTCCCTATGTCAGGAAAGTCGATAGTATCAAAATATATCACGTCAATTACTCAGATTTTTGTCTTGGGAATACCGATATTTGTAACTTGTTGATAGAATGTAGTACAAGATATCAATAATATACAATCACAAAAAAGAAACTCACCCGGGCGATGAAAACAGTAGGTATTCCACGCTAAAATATATTTTCACTTTTACATACCGATGTTCATTGTGCTAAATAAAACCGTGGAAAAAAAAAACACCTTCATTTTTTTGAAGCAGTCCTCGTTTGCCATCTCAAAGATCATTTCCTGCATGTACTTCAAAGGAATTGCTCTGAACGGGATTTAAAGCGCTTGATATCCCTGAACGCCATATGAGCTGCTACAAGGTTGGCAATATATCAGACAGAGATCTAACGATGTTTCTTTGTCAAAGGTGCCTTCGTTACTAGCGTTAATTTATTTTACTCCGTTGGAAATTTTAATATTGATTGCGCGGTGTAAGCCCATTGAAGAGTAGAGACAGAAAATGAAACGTAAAGTTCAAATAAAATATATTGACAGTGAGTATATTAAATAGGAATATTCTACGTTTTAGTCGAGAGCTACTGTCGAAATAAAATTATGCTTCCTGTAAAAGAATTAATAATTTCTGCATTTTGTTATCTAACAAGAACTTTCTGGTTAACAAAAAATAAACTACTACTTGGGTAGTGGAAAATAAATGCTAGAATTAAACAAAATTCTTTCTGTACATGCTTATTAGGCAACTTTAGTTCGCAACATTCCTTTCACACCATTTTGGCTTTTAACAGCCGTTACATAACAGGCTGTTCCATCTTTTTGTAGAGGAAAAAAAACTATTCACATCCTTGTTTCTTTTCCCGCAAAAATGTGCAAAAAGCCGTCCATTGTGAAGTATGAAGGTCGCCTTGACAGGTGTCACCGCTATCGGCCTTCGATCACTTTTTATTAATGTTGGGACACTGACCAAAATGTCAGGATTTTTCTACGCCTATTACGGAATGATAAATAGGCTATATGTGTATGTAATTCTATAGGTTTTCTGGTAGATAGCGATCATTTTCCCAACCCAGTGCACTGGCTCTTAAATGAAAATAGTATGATTGGGGCCCACTTGAGGATAAACTCATCATTTTCAAGTTTAGATTTGTTGTATCAGTGTGAAGGCGATTGGTCCCAAGTGGGTGTTGCTACATAGAAAGCCACTATACACTGCAAGATTATTGTCTAGTAGCTTTATAAACTTGTTAAATATGTGTGTACTTGTTGTGTTCCAACAAAATAGAAAGATGGAATAGAAAATAAGGTACGGAAATGTTTATTTCTGCAGAAATCCCTTTCAGCAGTCTAACAATGCGTTTCTTTCATCAAACGAAACAAGGTAAATAAACACGTCCGCTCGTCAGTCGCATATTTTGCCATCGAAAATATCAAACATTTTATTCTTCTGAACATTAAATACAACCTGAATGTGGGTTCAATATTTAAATTCAACAGTATCAATATAATCACGATCCCTGAACCGTAGAGGCTCGAAGATAATGATACCGTACATTACATATTACCCACAATTATCATTAGTTTACCGCGAGGGGTAATTGTTAGAGACCCACATACGTACGAAGGTATAATGTGACCATTAATCATAGCTAGGAAGAGATGGATAAATTAACATGGAAGGAAGAACTTAAATTCAAATTTTTGTACCGTAATTAGGTGGATGCGAATTATTTTGAACTGCCACGTAAGCAAAAAGGGATTTGCGAGATATCAGCTCCAGCAGCTGGGTTGATACGGTCCCGGGACAGGTGCCACTAAAGTATAAGTACCTGGACGACCGAGCTCTGCTCTGGTGAAAATAGAGAATTCTCATTTAATACTATAGGAAAGTTCATACAAATCCATGTATAGTACCTACTTATTCCATGCTGCCATGACAGTAGGTACTTACTAATTCCATGCTGCCATATCATTATTCTAATGTTATTATTTTGTTCTAAAATTTGGGCGACCGAGCTCTGCTCGGGTGAAAATACGGAGAAAACTAATTTTCCCAGATATGAGACCTAGCTATATCGATTTTCCGCCCCCGTATACCCATATTGCAACTTTCATCGAAATCGTTAGCCGATTTCGAAAATGTGAGAATAAATATAACATACAAATCTTGCTCGTTTAATAGTATAGGATGTGTCTTCATAATTCCAATACACCACCTGCTAATAACTTCGGCTAATATCATGATTTCTTATAAACAATAACGGAGACGCATAACGAAGCCGAGAGTCACTTGTACTCCCCGTCATTGCATTAATTTGTTTTGTACTGGACCTTACCTGGGAACCTTTGGATAACGGAGACATTGAAGGTCGAAATTCTTACTTTTTATTCCTTATTTTACGAAAACTAGTTTAATTTTTTTTACTTTAAATACCCCCACAACTCCTGTACAGTTGCATGCACCCATAAGCTCAATCTTTTGCGCGCTGCCGTAAACAGCGATTTGTCACACCAAAAATAAAAGTCATTTATTTCTCAGCAAAAATGTTTGCTCAATGTTACTTCGTTTGATGTACCTGAGTCAATAACGGCTATGTGATGATCCCTTTACACATTGTATACTTGTAGTTGAGCTGTCCAACAAGCTTAAACATTGTTTCTTTCATCACATTTCCCCCTACTCTTTCTCTGACCTACAATAGTCAATCAAGGTTCATTTAATTTAAATATAAATTTTCCTTAACTCATCATCATCTGCCTAGCCTTTTCCCAACTATGTTGGAGTCGGCTTCCAGTCTAACCGGATGCAGCTGAATACCAGTATTTTACATGGAGCGACTGCCTATCTGACCTCCACAACCTAGTTACTAGGTAACACGATACCCCTTGGTAAGACTGGTTGTCAGACTTTTTGGGCTTCTAACTACCCGTAACGACTGTCAAAGATCTACAAATGACAGCCGGGACCAACGGCTTAACATGCTTTCCGAGGCACGGAGGGGTCTTGGTATGTAAAGATGGTCACCCATCCACAGACCAACCGCAGCAAGCGTAGCTTAACCCGATCGATCGACCCGTGCAGCTGTTGTTACTTAGCCACAAGGCAATTTTCCTTAACTACCCGTGGAATATTACGACCTTTAACCTATCCGCCATGAAACTGTTGCATTCAGATATTCCTTCTAATTTGATGTTCTCAATTCGGTTCGTGACTCCCAATTTGCGGTACAATTTCGTCGTACAACAACCGACACTTCAGATTGAGCGGTTCGGTACCAGACTGTCAGTTATGGCCTTGTGGGTGGTATTTGGAGTGAGCTGGTAATTTTGTCCGTATCGACAAAGCCTGACATTCACGTTCTATTTTGGTAATGAAGTCGTAAGGAGAAAACGTGTTAGTACGTATTTATTTAGCTATTTAGCTGTAACTAAATAGACAAACTAAAGGCTAAAGGTTGATAAGATGTTAACGCAGAAGGAAAACGGTGAAACTAGTTCGCTTTACCTAAGCCAAAAAACAGCTGTCCTAAAAAATAATAAGGCGAAAAACAAAAATTACAGTTGAACATACAAAGCAGACGGATAAGACAAAATTCTTGAAGACTCATATACATTTCCATCTATCTCAGTCAGCAAACCAGCAGTGAAACATACAATCTCTGTACATCAGCAAAAAGCGTAACGTTTGGAAAAAGGCTTTACTTATTTGCACAACCCGGGAGCTCTGTGCCGTGATATAATTTGTCATGCACCTTGACCCAGTTTCCTCCGGCCAGAGAATAAAAAGGAGGGAATAATTCATGGAATCCCCCTTCACCTGTTTGCGTTGAGATTTTAGAATTAGGCGAATTGAATTGAAGGGTAGATTGAGAATCGTGTCGTAATACGTTCATTTCTGGGAGAGATAGCTGCATTATGATCTCATTGCTGAATAAAATCATCTCTCTTGAAATGATTTCGGCAATATTACTCTGGGCTTTCATAATGAAGCTGGTGAGGGAGACGCTGAACCGGTGCGATGATTGCGCCAGGGTCGATATGAAGCGTAATGGTTGAAAGCGGCTAAAGTACGTAGTATTATTAGCGTACACCGGCACCGTTCATCAAGAATCAATTTGGTGTAGAATCGATTAGAACGGTCCAATTGCAGTGAATCTAACTACTATTCAAATGAATATTGCCAGTATAACGATATTTGAACAGTGTAATACGATCTATCGTACCAAAGCATAGATTTGAATATGGCTAACAATAGCACAGAACATAGCGGCAGAGCATTTATGTCAATTTAGTTTATCCGAGAACATATTGCTTAAATAGTTGAAACAATGACTAACATCGTGCTGTATGCATGTTCTAGTTAACAAATACAACATTATTTGCATATATTATGTACACTAGCTTTTGCCCGCGGCATCGCCCGCGTGGATGTCGGAAAATATCCCACGGGAATGTACTACCGAGATTTCATACCTAATAAGAATAACAGAGAAAAACGTCATTGACACCTACCGCTGCGCCCGCGTTGCTCCGCGTAATTTTGAAACTGTGATATCTTTTAAACTATTCATTTAAATTATGTGATTTAAAGCATATTTTAATCTAAATTAAATGCCCAATTTAAATAACATATTTTTTTGGATAAGGATTAATACTATACCGGTCAAAAAAGCTTCGGAAATAACAATTAAATTTTTATCAAATTCTGAAAGATAAAAATGGTTACTGTGGTTCATCCTTAAAAGATAGACATATGCCATCGCGAACTTTTTTGTTGAACTTTTTAAGATCTTCAATCCCGTAGAACATAAATTTGGTGTATCTTTAACGGTATATGCGGCGCACGCTAGTAAATCTCCTAGTCGGCATGATTTTTTCCGACATCTTCGACGATAATCGTCATATTTCAGCCAATTTACGCAAAACCTTAATGAATTATACACTTAAACCTTCCGCAAGAATCACTCCGTCCATTGGTGAAAACTGTTTGAAAATTTGTTCGGTAGTTTGAGTTTATCGCGTTCAGACAGATAGACAGACGCGGCGTGGGACTTTGTTTTATAATATGTAAGGATAAGGATATGCATCTTTCGTGTGGACTACTATTTGAATGTGTCGTATGTTTTTAGTTTATTCAAAGATACATGATTTGCCTAACCTTAAGAACAAGATTTAATATTCCGAATATCTGCAAACCACGACAAAACAGACAAACATTTATTCAAGTAACATGAAAGCAGTTGTCACTTTACTCGTTTGTTTTAAAAGAGAAAACAATTGTGCATTTTCTGTAAATTTTACATTTGTACCTACAAAAATCAGCTGTGGCGCAAGAACCCAGCACCGTGCCATGTCGAGTACTTGTAGGTTAGTAAAAATGTGCAATATGCGGACATTTTAAAACGTTTGCTATTTAGTAATAAAAAAATGTTGTTCTTTTTGCTTCGGACCAAAAAGAAATAAGCCTATAACGTTGAACTGCAATTTTTGGCACCAAGCCTTTTTAGAATCTTGCCATTACTTATTACAGCCAGCGTTGGAATATCAAAGTCAAGTATAGAAAGCATTATTCAGAATCAAATTTTAACCAATTTTCCAATTGAAAAGAGTTTTTTCCGCTTCCAAATAATGACTAATAGAATAATTTATGTTCAAAGATGAAATGTATTCAATTTGTTTCGTTCTTCATTTACATAGCAAACCCATTTACCAAAGCTGAATATTACATCGCTCTGAATAAACCAACAGGTTTCCATTAAAAACGTGTTGACTGTTCGATGTCCGAGTATTTATCTTTGTGGCTAGTGCGAGTGGAGATTTGTAAATTTTTTGTACAAAATACCGAATGCAGCGGGACTAGAATTGGGTTACAAGGACAGTACCAAACAAAAAACCGAAAAACATTAGTCATTCTTTGAATTTTGTATACTTCTATTGTTCTATTTTGTTTGTACTGTATATTTATTACTCGTAATGGTTCAGCACTTTTGCTATACTCCCATTGGCAATCCGCTTAATGTTTGTGAGCATTTTCAATGGAACCCAGCTGTCAATATGGACAATAGCATCCGGAAGTTTTCTCGAAATGCAAAAGTTGTTGTCGCTGGACTAAGTTTAGGTAGTTCGTCTATTCGTTTGCCAAAACCTCATTCAAAGTCCGCACCTTACAATGTGTATAACAGAATAAGCGAAGACTTCGGACGTCGACGAGCGCAAAACTTTTCGAATCAGTTTAAGTTGGCGCTAGTTCAGGATAGATTTCAATTTAAAGACCTGCATTACTTAGTAGCTGGAAGTTGTGGATCATGCACCATGTGCAGTCGGGGCGAACTGCAGATTAACCGATTACACCCAGACTAATGCAGTTTACTGCAGTTTGGATATCGGTCCATGTTATGGAATTAACTGTTTTGAAATTATGCAGCTGTACTGCTTGAGAAGTGTTCAACTGAAACTGTTGATTTATTCCCTATTATTTGCAACCTACTGAAAGATCGAGTGCCTCTTAAGAACATCATCTAAGCTAATTTAAATCTATCTAGACGAAAATAAACAAGTTGAAAGTGCAAATATTTACCGATGCTGCGGTAGCACTCAAAGGTAACATGGCTGTTGCCTTTGAGATGTAGCGGTTGAAATAGAAATGCCTTCAAGGATCCTTGGTTCCGATGTCTGCAATATTTTACTCAGTATTGCCAGTTAGTTACAAGGTTTTCTGGTAGAACTTGGAGTAAGTCCAAATCAGCGAAAACGTAACAATTTTTGTGTAATGAATTTGCTCACGTATCCTATTTTTTGGCTCCATATGTTTTTGCCTAAAAATTTACGAGTGAAACCTCATTAGCCTTATTAATTTTACGAGGACCTTTCATGAAAGTAGTTCATCCGCTCTGTAATTAGGAACTTCGTAAAATCACGGGCGCGCAATTATTAAACTACTCGTTTTAGGGTCTATAAAATTAGATTGACGAGGTGAAAATCCTCTGTAAAGATGTAATAATGTTCAGACTTTGTTGATGAAGAGGGAAAATATTTGGTGCGGAGTGTTTTGGGAGGTGAAACTGTACGTTACCTTCTCAATCTCTTAAAAAATCTCCAACACCAACAATGGAGCTCAGTGACCATGAAAGTCATAACACAAAGGAACGAGTGTCGAGGGACAGGGGAAAATTTTGACATCCCCCGAGCGACGGTCATTAATCAACCCTCACTCAGTTATTACTCACTGGGGGATTCTTCAAATACTTCGCTGATTTCTCTCCGGTTTGAACACGAAATTTCAATATCTGAATATGAAATATTTCTTCAATAGGGCCAGGTGGAATTTCGTCGTTTCAAAAGATTTAAACTCGAGTCTTAATAATATCGTGTGTATTTTAAAAGGTTAACACGATTTTGGTTTATATTAAAGAATTGAAACGCGTAAGTACTAGTCTGTCCAATTCCATGCCTAAGATCGTCTTTGAGTCGCTTTTATTACAAAGAGGAGATATGCTTTTTACATAATTACCCATAAACATATTATGCTGACAATACAGCGGAATTATTCATTCTAAGGTATTGCTACGGGGTTGGCAAGTGTCTAAATGGCCCTATAAATTCTACATACAATGATGTCATTTGGCACAATGCTGCTACTGTTAACTCAAGGCCGAAGATCTTATAATAAGAAACCATTACCGGACTACTAAGAAGCTGATTGCCGATAGAGTTCGAGAGACGCATCAGTGAGATATTTGCGGTGACCCAAATCATACCTACAGCAATTGTACACTGTTTCACATAATTACAAACTTTTTCGTTGTTACCTAGCAAGGTAAATATATTTTCATGAAAGATATATTGGGTTACCCACAGACAAGATTTTTGAGCTCATAACATATATTCTGCGTATCATAAATAATTGTACTACTTACTTTGACCGAGATAACGCGTAACGTATAAAATGTAGGAACCAACGCATATTAAAACCTTTCCTTTGAGTTAATTCCCAGAGAATTAGTAATTAACTATCTAGCATTATCAAGCAATCCCTCTGGATTGACCTCTTTCAACGAGAGATTAAATAAAAGGTTCACCATTAGACAAATTTTCGTGTTTTTACGATCACGAGTATTTACTCGGCTCGTGATGCTGCGTCTAGCGAAACTCTTTTACCTGACTTAAGGGTTTAAAAATGACACGTCCAGATTCGAATGACTTGAATATCTACATAAATAAAGATGAAATGAAATCCTTGGTAAGTGCATCACTTCAGAACGGCGGGACAGGCAATTTTTTGTTTTAAAATTTTTCTAATAGTCTGAGTTAGATTTTTATGGAAAGAAAAATTGGAAAATTTTCTCGGAATATTTTAAAATTCGGGAAAAACTAAAGGTCTTTTTTTCTATGGAATTTTTGTATCAACTGTTGAAATTTTGACAGGACATCTGTCAGGTCAGCTTGTTTGTAATTAAGGTAAAAGTAGACAGAATAGCAACATACAATGAAAACTATTGCTAGAGCAAAGGTCGTAAAGCACCCTCGAAAGGTCTAAGAGGTTTTCACTCATGTCTGTAAAGCATGCGAATGCATTACAGCAGCGGAATATCGAAATAATTAATTCTCCCTACTGGATTTTTATTATTTCACAAAAGTATGGCGGTTTTTATTTTACAAAATGAGAAATACAACGATCATAAATAACGAACATAATTATTCATCTCATCTAAATACCTTTTTCTTGGACTAAAAGAAAAACCGAGACAGTACAACCGTAATCGAAACTTTGGAAAACTTTTAATGATGTTAAACTTTGAGCAAGAACAATATGAAACGGAAATGAAAATTTGGTGAATTTACGAACGTATTCCACTTGGAGCACTGATTCCAACAGCACTTGACCGAACCCCATTTTGATGCGATTAGTGGAAGTGCTCAGGGCACTTCTGCAGATTTGTATCGATATGTTTTGTTTGATGCCTTGAACAAAAATAAAAAAAGGTAAACAAATTGTGAAAAAGGTTTTTATAGGTAACACTTTCTTGTTTAAAAATACAATAAAACCAAATAAAATTTATTTTAGATTTTTACATAAATTCTCTTTTATTAATGTTTTATCATTTATTCTTGAACTACTCTTCGTAGTTGTAACTAATGGAGCACAATTTTTTAGTTAGATTTATAATAATCTGTAGTATCTCTATGCCCCACCGTCGTATTTCTATGTTAACGTCGTGGAGGGGCTTACGCGGTCCTGAACTCTTGGTTTGTGTCGGTAGAGTTTACTTTGCCGAAACGGGTCTAGGGTGAGGAGCCAGACCAAGAGAGATACAAAAACCCACAGGGCAGCATGTGGCGAGCTGTTGTGCAATAGCGACCCCACGGACCCAATCTCCCGGCTGGAATGAACTATGACGAGGAACAGAGCTCCCACCTCATTCTTGCTTGTATTGGCCGGCTTGAGTGGAGATTCGAAAGAGCAAACTTGCTCGGAGGAAGGAAGTATTCCAGTAAGATGCTGGTTGGGATTTTGACCGTACTTCCGAGACTGTCCTGATAGCCGTGGAATACCTTTCCAGTCCTCATAAGCACCTCATGACATGATGCCCCCTTGTCGCTACGACACTTTATTCTAGCGGGGGCCGTTTTCGGGGGCCCATTATTGAATGTGCAAGTTACCCTCTGCCATTTTCCTGTGTATTTTATATTAAATATTGGTCAGGCAGGGGCCATAGACTTTCCATAGTTCTAGATAACTTGTTCACTTAACCACCGGAACCCATAATCTTTGTTTTCATATCCTACAATAGTCCTGCACCAACCGGGGGTTGTCCACGGGGTTGAACAGGGATAATCGTCGGTTGGTGCCTCATTTCATTTTAAAAAAACGTCTAAGCGGCCCCAAAGGTCTAGGGGGCTTCCAAAGGTCCGGGACCCCAGGATCCCGAGATATGTAAAAAAAATATAATATTTTGTAATCTATCTATTGTAAAGAGCTCAAACTCTAAACGTTTATGAATTATAACGTTGGTAAATTGAAGAATACGACTGTCACGTAGCATGACAACTGAAGTGACAGGTATTACGTTTAGTCGGTTACTTGACAGCTGTCTCGTCACGTGGATTTTTTGTTTACCTTTATTTAACTACCTAAACCTATGGAGTATAGGTGCCGTTCGTTGATCGAAAATAATATAAATAGTTTCACCGAACCGCACATATCTAAATTTTGTTTCAGTGCGGTTAGTGGAAGTGCTCAGGTGCGGTTCGGTCAAGTGCTGTTGAAATCAGTGCTCTGAGTAGAATACCTCCCTTTGAAGAACGTAGGTACTTTCCATCTTTTCCTTTAGTTAAAAAAGAGGTTCTCAATTTCGAAATAATACCTGGGTAAATTTTACGGAGTTACCTTATTTAATTCATCGTCATCTATAGTTCGACTTCCCCTTTTGCTGGCCTTTTTCTTTTAGGTTTTACTGTAGTAACTATATCATTATTTAATATTTTGTTCTTAATGTTTACAAAGATTATTCATAATTTCTTAAGAAATTTTCCGACCAAGAATCGGTCTCGTAGACAGGAACTGTAAAACATTTATCAAATCTCTTGTAACAAAAGGACTCCGTATTATCAGTAGGTACATTTCGTGTTTGGAAATTGCGAGAATATACAAATTGCAGATTCATCTGGTACCTGCCCATTATTATTTGTTGAAATGACGTCGGGAATGTGCCATTTCACAGATTCCATTAAGGTCTAAAGCCGGAGAGGCTTTGTTTGCCACTAGGTTTGTCTAATTAGCGGTATCAAGGAGACTGGTAGTCTCTTCTGTACAGACGCGACCTCGACCGACAAAATAATTCATTTAATTGCTACCGACACAAGCCTTTGCGACTAATGGAGATTTTAATGAAACCATTGGCACAAACTTGAGACCGTATTTCCCAAATAAGCTGGTTCGAAATGCAAATGGGCAAGATAAAAAGCAGGACTCTCATTTTAGAATCACGTCTTAAGACACTTTCGAATTTTAGAAGGTAAAATGATAATAATATGGAAATGTGTTGCAGAAAGTTTTTACTCTGAGCTTATTGCTAGTGAATATTAATGGAATCAGTGAACAAATCTCATTTACACCTTTATTATTTTACTCATTTGATTTCATCATATTAAGCGAATGCATGGTGTAATTAATGGGTGTCATAATTACCATATTATGACTTATTTCAGCTATATAATTTCCCAAGTTCTAATTCTTTCTATATCACAAACTAAGTATAAAGGAAATCCCAAAACATGAACAGTAAAATAGTAATAATCAAAAAATTCGAGACGTTCTGACGCGAATTTCGATCTAGATTGCAATTCCTGCCTACACATGTTACTAAGATTGATTTTCAATCACAATCTTATACAGGAACGGAAAGCAATCTATTTATTGCTGCGTGCTTGCAATCTTCGAGGCATTCCTCGTTATGAGAAATATATAGTGCATGTGGTTGTTGTTAGCCTTTAAGTAATTGTTGCATTTATAAATGTATATCGTGTGCTTTTAAAGAAATGAAATGTGTAAACAATTGTAGGCTAACCTATCCTTAATATTATAAATGCGAAAGTAAGTTTGTTTGTTACGCCTTCACACTAAAACGGCTGAACGGATTTGGATGAAATATGGCACATATATAGATGATGCCCTGGAAAAGAACATAGGATACTTTATTTTTTTTTTCTCACGGGATCGAGACTTACGCGGGTGAAACCGCGGGGCGCAGCTAGTGTTACATCTTGTTCAGCCAATAGCAAATCGAAACGTTGTCCTGTCATAATTCTATTTATTTATACAATATTACCCATAGAAAATGGACTTTCAGTTTTCCCGAATTTTCCAATTTATCTTTTCGTTAAAACGTGATTCGAACTATTACGAACATATTAAAACAAAATTGTATCAAATCCGCCCAGCCGTTCCGAAGTAATGCGCTTTCCAACGAAAAGCATTTCACTTTTTATTAAATAGAAGATAACTTTACAAATCTAATTTCTAAAGAACTTGATGGGTTGACATGCTTACAACTTCCCAAGATTCTCATGAATTCTTCTCCATACGAAAAACTTTATAAAATATGTATGTTTAACTAACATTCAGAGGCACTTGACTGGAAGGTACAGTTAATTTTTGAACAGTTAGTAAATAAGTATGTAGTTACCTACATTTATTTGGTAGGTAAGTACGATACTTGACAACGTTCCAATTCCAGATATACCTACCTAGAGGAATGAAGGAGAGAATGTATTGTGTGGAATGCTTGGGTCCCTGAGTATTTTGTAAACAGGTCACTACGTTCTTCGATAGACTTACAAGTACAAAGTGCCTGCTACTTATATTGGAAAGCTTTCTGTTTCTGAACTTAATGTTTTATTACGTAAGATTCAAATTGCATTGCTGGAAATTGCAAGAAGGATTTGCACACTTACGTTGTGTTCTCTAGAGGAAAAGGCTTGTGGTTGTGGCCCATATATTCCAAAATATTATTGTTAAAAGAGTCACACAGGGCACGCAAACGTTGGCTGTTGTTCCCGTCCATATGGCGTTTTATTTTTATTAGTTTCCTTCCAATACCACGCGCGTTGGGCGTACGGTTACCGTCATTTGGGATTCGACCGTCGTGTTGCACACGGTGTTATTAAAGTATTTTATTTCATGTTGCTGCTTTTTATGGCGAAATGTATGGGAGTTATGTTGAACATTCCGGAATGAATCATTGGATACAATTTTACTATTAAAACGGGTTTAATGTAAACAGCGTGGGTTTCTGGGCAACTGAATAATGCAACAGTTACGTATGACAATGTTATAGTTTATAGGTAAATCAGATATTTTCAATAGGTAGAAGAACTATATTATTATTAGAAGCAAAATCCATTAAAAATGAAGGTTCAATAAAATTAATAAAGTACATTATTTCTGGGCAGAAAACTCGAATAATAAGTTTTTATGTCAATGTCTTGTGACATTGACATTAAAGCTTATTATTCGAGTTTTCAGGAAGCAACAATTAAAATCGAACAAATTAAATTTTGTAAAGAACCTTCATTATCCTGAATTCTATAGAACTGTGGAAATTACGAAGGAAGTACCTAGGTATTTAAATAAAAGTGCGAAACAATTTAAAAACAAAGTAAACACGAAAAGAGCTGAGAACTATAAAACAAAGAAAAACAGTCGTCCCACAAACAGGGAAAGGACTGCAAAGTTATTAATTAACGTTGGTTTACAAAGCAAGTTAACTGTTCCACTTGTTACAATTCAGTTTGTCTCTATGTTAAACGAGCGATGTCGTTTGTGGATGATGCTGGCGGCCATCTGTTTCAGATCTCTCGTTTAATATTTTGGGAGATATAACGTGGTAAAATATGAGCAATTGCTCGGGATTAATGACGTTTGGCGCGTAGCAGCAGATGGACCGAAAAAGGCATTTTTTTGTTTCGAAAAGCCAGTTTCAAGTAACGATCTTAATTAATATTGCTGTGGTCTTTTTGCTAATGGTCTATAAGTATTAAGTTATTAAGCTTAAAGCTAAGCTAAATATAAATACAAACTAGCGATCCGGCCCCATTTCGCACGATTTTTATGAGTTGACAAAACATCGAGATTTCTTTATTATTAGTAAGTTTAATATTATTGGTATATACTCATAAATTTTCCGGAATAAATTCTCTAGATGATAAGGAAAACTGCATCAAAATCCGTCACGTGGTTTAGAAGAATAACGAGGTCACACAGACAGGACATGAAAACCGACTTCAATTTATAACATAACATCACGCCTTGTTTCCCAGTTGAGCAGAGGTATTCCTGCAGCAGGTACAACCAAAAAAAAAAAAACGTATGGCACTCGGGGACTG
Organism: Agrochola lychnidis; assembly: GCA_963680765.1. NCBI lineage: Eukaryota > Metazoa > Arthropoda > Insecta > Lepidoptera > Noctuidae > Agrochola > Agrochola lychnidis. Next base: position 7,509,119 of record OY796847.1, read on the forward strand.
CCGCGGTAAAGCTATTGCATAGCATTTGTAATCTCCATACTTCCTATTTGTCAACGCTACACTTGGGATGATGACGTGATGACATAAAAATTACGTTCCCATGACAACATCACGTTGTCATGGGAACCGTCATTACATGGTAGGCGGAGTGTTAGGGGGGTGTTAGGTTTTTTTCGTTACGGAATTTCTTGATTCGGTCGCCGCGCTCAAAGCCCGCGATAAAAGCTACGCTACAGCTTAAAAACAAAAAAAAAATGTTGTTTAGATAATAATCGATATTTTCACAAGTGAGCGTTCCCAGTTTACATTGTCAGGGGTACCTTTACCAGAGACTGTTACATTTTCCAATATAAATTCATCGTCGTGAACATAAACCAGGATCGTAAAGCAGGTAGACACAATTTCGACAGTCGGCTAACTGTAGCAGTGCGGTAGTTACCTTCGGAACCGTAACCGTTTAGAGATCGGATTATTGTTAACAGTTGTCAGGTTGTTCAAGTATATAGTGTTAGAGAAATTAGGTCGTTGCAAGTTTGAGGCTACGATATTAAGTAAACTCGAATTTCCATTTCGCAAGCGTCGTTTCAACGTATGTGATGCATAACACATAAGTAAAATATTTTAGCGAAGATGGAAATAGTGTATAGTTTTGAGAACAAGTTAGAATTGGATTTCAGGATGAGTAATGCGGAATGTTCTTCCAATAACTCTGTACCTATAGTCGACCTAATAAATGCTTTACTTGACACTTTTCACAAAAATTCACAGTAAATTGGAATTTCATTAAAGTTGAAACTGAGCTTTGTCGCTTTACAACGTGCAAGTGACATTTAACTTTATGTTGATATAGCAATTATTGTCGGCTATACATTTTTTTTTCCTATTAATTCTTTCTAATATATAAGCGTATTCGTTCCATGTCAAATGGCGTTGTGGTGGAGCAGCCAGTGCTGCGCCTTCGACTTATAGAAGGTGGTTCCTCTTTAGCCTTTATACCACCGTTGCTGTCGGGTTTAACAGTTCAGTAAAATGGGTTTGGATGCAACGTTAGGTGTATGTTGTCTTTTGCACCGCTCGATTTCAGAGTTTACTGATAACATTTGTAGATAGTCGTGGATTTCGTCGTTCCTAGCAAACCAAAGTGCATTTGCTATTGATCTTAGGATACCATTATGGACTCTTACTTTACAATATGTTGACATTTTCTGATTTTCGACACGAAAACCTGGAAATTTTATATAAAAAATAATGTTTGTTTCGCAATAGTGTTACAATAAGCCGAGCTGAAGGATAGATTTTAACCATAAATTATATCAAGAAACACATTACGGTTTTATGTCACCGCATTGGCCACTTTCTGAGCCTGTGAATGTATTTTGCAACATAATATAATTTTACGACTACTAAGAGCTGTTTGAGAGTACCTAATAAAGGACATAATGGTGTTTGTATGTTCGGAAATCAAGGGGCTAATAACGGATATTAAGGCAAAAGCGAATTATAGGAATATCCATGTTAATATTTAATTATTTCGAAGTATCTAACAATTGACTCCATACTCAATAGACTCCAGCTAGCTCCGTACTTGTAGGTTCTAGTGTAAATGCAAACACTTTCGCAGTCAGAGTTATAGTCGAAAGCAAATAAAATGAAACGATCCCTACATATTTGAGGCGAGAACTGCCAAATAAAAGCTTTGTAAATTAATAAACCAGCACATACTGACCTACAATCTACCAGGAGAACAGTTCTGTATAGTAAGTCCACATTTAAGACAAGAGTATTTACAACCGTTTTCAAAATAAATTGTTTGGAACGGCCACTTTTAGTGTTATACCACTGCACCCTTGAGAACTAGTTTATTTGTTACCGCGAGAGTGGACTTCTCCCTGGTGACCTTTCTACTGCAGTGGAGGTTGTAAAAGAAACACGTATAATATAGTATAACTGTTTATAAATTCGAGAAGTCAAACTGATGGAAAGAGTTTTTGTACGTAAATACAAACACGGCACTTGACTAGCGGCAATTTATTTAATCATGTTTTTAATGAAGACTCAGTTTTAAACACGACTTTGGATAACGTTGCCCAATTTGATTATAATTCCATTTTCCATGTTCGTTAGCAAACTCTTTATTATGTCCACCATACGAATTACAGATACAAATGTGGCCCTTGGCAATATAGGCAACTAAAGGAACACAGGTGGGCAACGGGCGGTCTTATAGCTAAAAGCGATCTTTTAAAGACAACCTTTGGATAGATTGAAAGGGAGAAGGACAGATAGTAAATACATACATGCAATAAGCAACAAACAAAAAAAAAACAATGAACAGGTAACAAAATAATAAATTCAACCACGACTAGGCTAGACTGAAAGAAGAAAGAACAACTAATCCGCAAGATTACTTCACTCTAAAGCGCAATATCTCTAATGAAAAGCTTTGCAGCAGCTAAGTGCAAAACGAATTCAAAGCGATTGCAATCCCAGCTCACGATATCATAAACATTGCAAACGAGATACTAAGGACAATAAAATTCAGTAGTGTTCACGAAGAAAATACTTGTAAGGCCTGGACGCAACAGTTTTATTTGGAGAGGAGAAAAAATCAGGTCGCGTAAACAATGGAAGCCGCAACAATTCTCTCTCCTTCGGTTGGCTTTAAACATAATTTATTCGATGTTTAACGCCTTTGCTTTTACGTAAATTGAATTCGGGTTCGGAATTTAGCCTCACGAATAATTTGTAATTGTTACCTACGCATTTTTGTTATTGATTGAAATGGTTGGAATTATTTTGATTGCTTTTAAGTTATTTGTAAGTCTTAATTATTCGAACACATGTCAAGGTTTTTACTTTTATCGAATGAAAATATTTGAAGTAAAACGCCCCGATGTAAGTAGGTACATTGTAGAAATAACAAAGGGTTAAATCACTCTACAATGAAAAGCGGCAAACACCGTTGCGCTTGAGTTTTCCTTTCAAACGACAATCTGAATTGTCTCAAACAAATTACATTTTAAAGAGCAAAAGACGTCTACAATGTTTTGGGTTACTTCATAAATTTTAATTTTAAACGTCGAGATAAGGACCGGCCAAAATTTTGGCTCCGTTGGGGATTGTTTTGCGTACAGATAATATAACCGTAGTGTCAAATAAACTTTGAAATACAGAAAAGGCCGGAGTTCATTTAAATTGTAGATCTAATGATCAGAATATTATAAGCAACGTACCCTGAAAAGGATATTGTATTTACTTACTGTCAAAGGCTGTCGAAGTACCAAATAAAAGCAGTTAATTGAACCGTTTGACAAAACGATGTCTACAAAGCGCCTTTAACCAACAAAATCTCGTTTTAATCTTACGTTCCAATTTACGTATTTAATTTTCTTACTGTTAAAGGAAATTTGACGTTTACTGTTGCTGAAAAGTGGAACGTAACTGAACCGAGGGCGCTGGACCCGAATTATTAATGAGGGCAGCGCGTCTGCAGAAGACTTGCTTATTAAACGTTGCAGTAAGAAACAATAGTTTGTTAAGAGAACATGTGAGCAGAAATTCAATTTTGAATGTGCTTTGCATTTTATAGTTCTGACTTAGCAATTTCGTAGCATTCGGTTCCCAAATTAGCTTCGATTATTAGATCAAGAGTATAAGTTTTTGTCATAACACGGTTTAATTCAGACGATTTTTAGTTCGAGCAGAATTTTTTAATTAAAATTATCTTCTTTTAAAAGTTTTTCTCCTCAAAGAAAAGTTCCTAAAAGCATGTTTCTGGCTATCGGAACTTGGTAAATCGATACGTCGAACACACACCCTCCTTAGCATAACCATTCACTTTGAAATACAGTTATTGTGCGCGAAAGACCCAAAACTTTTCTACCTTAAGTTAATTTGTTTTTCCCACTTTTACAACTTACTTGGAACTTTCTGGAAGCCTGATTAAGTGGGACAAGTTTAACAAATAGCATTACTCCATCAATGGGCTGGATTTTAAACGAGTTCTTATACATTTAGGGTTTCTTATTCAGATGATGTCCTTTGATAACAAACAGTCTCAGTTCAGTGATATAATTTTGTGATAAGTATAAATCTTTAGGAGTTATCGAAGTTATTTGATCTCATCAAAAACGATAATATGTAAAAAAACAGCGGCACTCCAAGAGTAGCGACAGAAGTGAAAACTTGAAAATAAAATCGGCACCGCGGTAATCAACGCGTTGATGTCTTTTACTCCACGGTGTCGGTAAATTCCGTTACAGTGTCGAGAAATCAATGGTTTAGCCCCATCTCAAAAATGTCCAACGCGCCTAAAGAAGTTTTCACTTCAATAATATTACAAACTGTTTGTTTATTTATGTATGAAATTCAAATGTACCTATTATCTATCTATTTAGGTAGCGTAATAGGCCTGTGTCCAAAAAATATATTTTTTTTGTCCGTCTTGTTGATTATTAAAAAATATTGAACACGTATTTTTTCTTTTTTGAAGTAATCAAAAGATTACGGCGATACATTAAGTTAAAATGTGGCATGACGTCACGCCTTGCTAGATTTTATACGACGTTGTGACGTAACGAGCCCCCACTCCCCAACTTTAATGCGTGTTTTCTAAGTTATTTTTTATTAATATGATAAAGCAAGAAATACGTGTCTAGTATTTGTTTATTATCTGAAAGACGGACTAAATTAAATTTGTTTTTTTTTTTACCTAGGCAACTACCCAATTAACGAAAAATTGCATGACTGCAAAACTAAGTAAAAAGTATTTTTTTTAATATACCGCTATTTCAGTCCCGTTTTCAAGATATACGAACTGCATAAGTAACTTTGTAATCCTATATAAATCATATGCAAGTACAAAGTTACTTATGCAGTTCGTATATCTAGAAAACGGGACTGAAATTACGGTATATTTAAATTTTTTCTGGCTTTGCAGGCTAAATACTAATTTCATTCGAAATTTTAAAGCTTGTGTGGCTGCTAAAGAACCTAAGAATTTTGGTTATCGGTGAGTGAGTGTCAATGACAAAATTGAGGAACTTTGACCTGCAATAGTTCTTAAAGTACAGGTTCAAATTGAATGTAATTTGGGAATATATCTACTTATACTAAGCCCTCTTGGTCAATGAAAATTCAGGCTTCTAGCTTTATCCACGACGAAGTTACAGGGGGTCGAAAATGTTCTGTATGGCTTCGAGAAAAGATGTACGGTTATGCCTTTGTGTTTGTTTCGACTTGGCGGGGGCACTGCCGTGTCCCCCGATGATACACTCTCAAATTTTTACAGGGTGTTCTACCCATGAATATAAACAACTTTCACTATGGGAGCAACTCTGAAATCACGAAAAACAAATCTGATGTTTATACAAAAGTTCAATACCTACTACTTGACCGAAATGTATGAAACAGCAGATTTTTTTTTCGTGATCTCAGAGTTGCTCCCATAGTGAAAGTTGTTTATATTCATTGGTAGAAAATCCTGTAAAAATTTGAAGACTATAAAAAAACATTCAGTATATAATTTCTGCATTCGAGCATAATGAAGTTTCATAAAATTTTAAATTAAAAACAATACAGATATGGCCAACGGCAAACATTGATGTTAGTATTAATTTCAATTAACAAATTCAAACTCCACAAATTCGATCCATTGCAAATTACCTAAATTTGGCTGTGATAAGTCCTTTCACAACGGTCAATCAGATCAACTAATAAAAGCCCGCACTATTAGGCCCAGCTAAAGGTTAAATTGAATCGAAACTGAATTGAAATTCTGTGTACCGAGAGTAAAAGGGCTTGAACAAACTAAATTCGCTGAGTTAATCTTTTAGTCCTTCAAATATTGGGCTATCTATGATTTATAGCATCAGTAACGGCATTCTACAAATTGATTTCTATTTACTATTGAATGTGCTTAATAGATAGGTAATCGAATAGATTCGAGTTCGTCATGAGACAAATTAGTTATTTTATTTTAAACTATTGCATAGCTTTTATCGCGGGCTTTGAGCGCGGCGACCGAATCAAGAAATTCCGTAACGAAAAAAACCTAACACCCTACACTCCGCCTACCATGTAATGACGGTTCCCATGACAACATGACGTTGTCATCTGTTGTCATGGGAACGTAATTTTAGTTTTATGTCATTACGTCATCATCCCAAGTGTAGCGTTGACAAATAGGAAGTATGGAGGTTACAAATGCAATGCAATAGCTTTACCGCGGCAGTCCCCGAGTGCCACACGTTTTTTATTTTATTTTTTAAGGAAAAACTAACAGTAGCATAATAAGAAACAGTCATAATATCTTAAATATAACATTTTAAACAATTATGCTACCCACTACGTTTTCCACAGATTACAATATGAAGTATTTAAAAACTAGCTAGTAACACAGATACAATACCTATACAACCGGCATTATCCTGGAACTCACATCTGGATTTTTTAATTTATAAAAGAAACAAAAAAATAAAATGAAAAGTTTGTGTGCGTACATTTTCAAACATTACGTCATTATACAATACTTTGCTGATCCTTTAGGGTTGCTTGGATTCTTCTTCTTCGAATTTTAATCAACTCTAATTCTGGGTTAAGTGTTATTAAAACCTAAACATTTGAAAGGAGTTCTCAAAATAAAAAAAGAGCCATTTTCAATAGGGTATTCCACCTATGGCTGGAACGGATGTATAAAAAAATTAACCCAATTAATTGTTTTTTCGCAAGCTACGATGTTTTCAGGTTTTACACTTGATTGACGGGATTTTTTAAGCTATTGCATAGCTTTTATCGCGGGCTTTGAGCGCGGCGACCGAATCAAGATATTCCGTAACGTAACGAAAATAAAACCTAACACCCCCCCCCCCCACTCCGCCTACAATGTAATGACGGTTCCCATGACAACGTGATGTTGTCATTCAAATTTCACGATGTATAAATATTAATTTTATTAATAGGCCCGGTACTGTAAGTGCGCGTAGCTACATAAGTAGGAACGATACTTATAAAACTATTGCCCCTGGCTGGAGAATTTAAGTTAGTAGCTAAAGACAGCCACAAGATAGCTCGATTAAATAGTCACGACCTCCGAGGTAAGCTACAAGACTCCATACAAACAAAAAAAAAAAAAAACAATGGCTCTTCGGGAGTGCCGACAGAAGTGGAAACTTGAAAAAAAATTGGCACCGCGGTAATCAATGCGTTGATATCTTTTACTCCACGCACCGTGGTAATCAACGCGTTGATGTCTTTTACTCTACGGTGTCGGTAAATTGCGTTACAGTGTCGCGAAATCAATGGTTTAGATCCATCTCAAAAATGCCCAACGCGCCTAAAGAAGTTTTCACTTCAAAAACTGTTTGTAAGTGTTTATTGTACACATTTGTTATTCAACCCGTGCCCCTCCAACTATCTCCAAAGGTGAAGGTTAATAACTTTCACATAATAATGAGACCACTGAACTAAGACAAACACAAACAACACTTCGAGGAGAACCACATAAGTCTCAAAACAAATGTAGACCAACTCACATCACCATCTTCTTATGAAATTTGAGTTCAGACCAAACTAAAAAAAACACAACATCACGCCTCTAATACCCGAAAGATGAGGCAGAGGTATGTAGGTACCTATAGAACACTAAACTTTCGCCAGTTATATTTAAGTCCCATGTAATAGGAAGCAAGCCTATTGCCATCAACCGGGAACAAATCTTGACTCCGGGCTGCTATTGAGAAATCCCTAATGGGAAAACTCAATAGATAACACTGTGTCCGAGCTGGGAATCGAAATTTGGACCTCATGCTCAGCAATGCAATAAAATTAAATTAATAAGGAAGGAACTATCAACAAATACTAATTTATTACGGTAGATACGCGACCTTTAATATCCATATAATCGAGTCTTAGAAAAAGTTCAGATTCGTAGAACGTCGTCTGTCACTGAAAAGTGTGGGTGTCTCAGGCGGCCCTAAACGATAAATTATATTGCACAATATCACGAATTGCGCTATGTTTTTGTCCGTTATGGCAGGAGTCAACAAATGGTAGACCTATTTTGTGCGGACCTTAAGTGCCTAAACAATAAAATTTGCAAATAAAAATTAATCTAAAAACATTTAAATGAAATTGTGAGTTTTAGCTTGCACCAATTTTAATCCAGCATTCAGACAGATAACAGTTCAAAGTAACGAATGTAATTTAACACAATCATATTAATTACTAACTTTGTTACTTTTATTAATTACTTAGTATTTGTTTATTACTTTCAGGTTTTCGTCTACCAAACGAATCGCGACAGTCATATTATTTTTTTAAACGGACCGAAACGAAACTAATTGGTGCTGGGATGGTTTAGGGGTTAATATTGAAGATTGAGCAATGATTGAACTAAAGTTTGAGTGAATTTAATTTTAATTGCACCGTGTAGGATACATATTGCACAAGTCTCACGCGAAAACATTGAAGTTTATGGGCCGTCAATATTACTGCGTGAAATAATTACGCATCGTTTGAGTGCAAGGGCTGATTCAATAACATTGCGCAAACTTATTGTAGGTGTAGAGGCCGCCGTAAACTCCAAATTTCAATGCTAAAGGTAATTTATTTAAAAGACACACAATATTTGCTTTCTCCCATTAATTAAATATTAGTTAACGCGCGCGCGCGCGTTATTAGGTAACGTGTTTGGTAACGTGCCGGGTCAACTCAGGATGGATGAAATGGCGACAGGTCACTGGAACAACTTGCGACCCACGGATGCCCCTCAAGTTAAAGGGCAAAATCTACAAGTCCGTGATAAGGCCTGTCGTATTGTATGGATCGGAATGCTGGGCCGTAAAAAAGACGGATGAAAAAAGATTGCATGTAGCGGAGATGAGAATGTTGAGATGGATGTGTGGAGTGACAAAAATGGATAAAGTAAAAAATGAGTATATAAGAGGAAGTTTAAAAGTGGCGCCAGTGACAGAAAAGTTGAAAGGAAATCGTTTGGCCTGGTATGGGCATGTGATGAGGAGAGAAGAAACGCATGTGACTAAAAGAGTAATGAATATAAATGTTGATGGATGGAGCGGGAGAGGAAGACCAAAGAAAAGATGGATGGATTGTGTGAGGAATGATATGAAAGAGAAGGGAGTGAATGATAGCGTGACGTTTGACAGGGGAGAGTGGAAAAAGAAAACGTGTTGCGCCGACCCCAAGCAACATGGGACAAGGGCAGGAAGATGATGATAGGCAAATGAGAAAAGAAGATTCTTTACTCTGTGCTATAGGTACTAAAGTAGCCTGTGCCTTTCCTACTTTTTGTCATGTCATTAAACAAATACATAAGATACTTACCCGAAAAGAGAATGTGTGTGGACGCAAAGTCACAAAATAAGCTTGTTTAACATAAGAGCCAAGTTTATAAGTACGGATAACGTGTTATGACGACGTCATGAATAAGATATTTGTTGTTTTACTGCGACCGAAATATAAACAAAGATTGTCTTTGACATGAGGGATAATTAAAAGGTTTATTGTTGAGGGTTGTCTGAAAATTTTAAGGAATCGAGTAGGAGTGTTCATATATATGTTTTCTAGAGATCAAGACAGTGCTTGGGGCAAACTGAATAAGAAAGGTAAAGAATCGAGTTTTATGATTGTGAAGCAAAAGGTCCTACTTCTGACTATGCAATATTTTTCTTCTGTGGCCGCTTCGACATTTGGGGCATCGTGTTAAAAAAAAAACACTACAAAGTGAAAAATAATTTCGGAAGTCGGTGTCTTTGGTTTAGAATCTTCGTTTTTTGCCACCGACTTCTGAAATTATTTTTCACTTTGTAGTGTTTTTTTTTGGAAGTCGGTTGTATTTTTTTTTGTAAATTTTTTTTAAGCTATTGCACAGCTTTTATCGCGGGCTTTGAGCGCGGCGACCGAATCAAGAAATTCCGTAACGTAACGAAAATAAAACCTAACACCCCCCACTCCGCCTACCATGTAATGACAGTTCTTTAATCTCAGAACGTAATTTTTGTTTTATGTCATCACGTCATCATCCCAAGTGTAGCGTTGACAAATAGGAAGATGGAGGTTACAAATGCTATGCAATAGCTTTACCGCGGCAGTCCCCGAGTGCCACACGTTTTTTATTTTATTTTTTAAGGAAAAACAAACAGTAGCATAATAAGAAACAGTCATAATATCTTAAATATAACATTTTAAACAATTATGCTACCCACTACGTTTTCCACAGATTACAATATGAACTATTTAATAACTAGCTAGTAACAGCTAGTAGCAGCTATTGCATAGCTTTTATTGCGGGCTTTGAGCGCGGCGACCGAATCAAGAAATTCCGTAACGTAACGAAAATAAAACCTAACACCCTCCCCACTCCGCCTACCATGTAATGACGGTTTCCATGACAACGTGATATTGTCATTCAAATTTCACGGTGTATAAATATTAATTTTATTAATAGGCCCGGTAGTGTAAGTGCGCGTAGCTACATAAGTAGGAACGATACTTATAAAACTATTGGCCCTGGCTGGAGGCTTTAAGTTAGTAGTTTAAGACAGCCACAAGATAGCTCGGTTAAGTAGTCGTGACCTCCGAGGTAAGCTACAAGACTCCATACAAAAAAAAAAAAACAATGGCACTCCGGGAGTGCCAACAGAAGTGAAAGCTTGAAAAAAAAAAATGGGCACCGCGGTAATCAATGCGTTGATGTCTTTTACTCTACGATGTCGGTAAATTGCGTTACAGTATTGCGAAATCAATGATTTAGTCCCATCTCAAAAATGCCGAGAAATGAAGTTTTCACTACAAAAACTATTGTAAGTGTTTATTGTACACATTTCTTATTCAACCCGTGTCCCTCTAACTATCTCCAAAGGTGAAGGTTAATAACTTTCACATAATAATGAGACCACTGAACTAAGACAAACACAAACAAAACTTCGAGGAGAACCACATAAGTCTCAAAACAAATGTAGACCAACTCACATCACCATCTTCTTATGAAATTTGAGTTCAGACCAAACTGAAAACACAACATCACGCCTCTAATACCCGAAAGATGAGGCAGAGGTATGTAGGTACCTATAGAACACTCAACTTTCGCCAGTTATATTTAAGTCCCATGTAATAGGAAGCAAGCCTATTGCCATCAACCGGGAACAAATCTTGACTCCGGGCTGCTACTGAGAAATCCCTAATGGGAAAACTCAATAGATAACACTGTGTCCGAGCTGGGAATCGAAATTTGGACCTCATGCTCAGCAATGCAATAAAATTAAATTGATAAGGAAGGAACTATCAACAAATACTAATTTATTACGGTAGATACGCGACCTTTAATATCCATATAATCGAGTCTTAGAAAAAGTTCAGATTCGTAGAACGTCGTCTGTCACTGAAAAATGTGGTTGTCTCAGGCGGGCCCTAAACGATAAATTATATTGCACAATATCACGAATTGCGCAATGTTTTTGTCCGTTATGGCAGGAGTCAAAAAATGATAGATCTATTTTGTGCGAACCTTAAGTGCCTAAACAATAATATTTGCAAATAAAAATTAATCTAAAAACATTTAAATGAAATTGTGAGTTTTAGCTTGCACCAATTTTAATCCAGCATTCAGACAGATAACAGTTCAAAGTAACGAATGTAATTTTTCACAATCATATTAATTACTAACTTTGTTACTTCTATTAATTACTTAGTATTTTTTTGTTACTTTCAGGTTTTTTTTGTAAATCTTTTTGATTGTTTTCGTCTACCAAACGGATCGCGACAGTCATATTATTTTTTTAAACAGACCGAATCGAAACTAATTGGTGCTCCCTGGTTTAGGGGTTAATATTGAAGATTGAGCAATGATTGAACTTTTTTTTATTGCACCATATTTTAATTGCACCGTGTAGGATACGTATTGCACAGGTCTCACGCGAAAACATTGAAGCTTATGGGCCGTCAATATTACTCCGTGAAATAATTATGGATCGTTTGAGTGCAAGGGCGATTCAATCACATTGCGCAAACTTATTGTAGGTGTAGAGGCCGTCTTAAAACTCCAAGATTCAATGCTAAAGATACTGTATTTAAAAGACACATTATATTTGCTTTCTCCCATTCATTAAATATTAGTTCCTATAGGCAAATGAGAAAAGAAGATTCTTTACACTGTAGGTACTAAAGTAGCCTGTACCTTTCCTACTTTTTGCCATGTCATTAAACAAATACTTAAGATACTTACCCGAAAAGAGAATGTGTGTGGGCGCAAAGTCGCAAAATAAGCTTGTTTAACATAAGAGTCAAGTTTATAAGTACGGATAACGTGTTATGACGACGTCACGAATAAGATATTTGTTGTTTTACGGCGACCGAAATATAAACAAAGATTGTCTTTGACATGAGGGATAATTAAAAGGTTTATTGTTGAGGGTTGTCTGAAAATTTTAAAGAATCAAGTAGGTAGAGTGGTTCATTTATATTTTTCTAGAGATCAAGACAGTGCCTGGGGCAAACTGAATAAGAAAGGTAAAATCGGGAGTTTCATGACTGTGAAGCAAAAGGTCCTACTTCTGACTATGCAATATTTTTCTTCTGTGGCCGCTTCGACATTTGGGGCATCGTGTTAAAAAAAAACACTACAAAGTGAAAAATAAATTCGGAAGTCGGTGTCTTTGGTTTAGAATTTTCGTTTTTGCCACCGACTTCTGAAATTATTTTTCACTTTATAGTGTTTTTTTTGGAAGCCGGTTGTATATTTTTTTTTTGTAAAAACTTTTTATTTTTCAATTTTCAGTTGTGGTACCTACCCCACACAAATTCGAATACCACTACCTGCTATGTAAATAAAAGTGACAGGAACTTATCATATCATCCACATACTAAGTAGGAAAAATACGTATTATTGAAGCTAACTCAAAAACTACCCAAGCAAACTTAATAAAATTTATATGGGACCACCTCTGACACTCCACCAAACAAAAAAAGAATCATCATCAAAATCAATTCATAATTGGCGGAGTAATCGAGTAACAAAAAAAAAAAACATACAGTCGAATTGAGAACCTCCTCCTTTTGGAAGTCGGTTAAATATAGCAACACATTCGCCCTTTTTTACATGGGAGTGAATGGACATTGTCATCGACAATGTACCCTTCCGGGAATACGCACGTATGTAATACATTTACTCTTTTATTCACAAAACCAACGTTTTTATTAGAAAAAAAAACCGGTCAAAAGCGAGTCGGACTCGCACACCGAGGATTCCGTATAAAAATATTTAAATTATTAAAAATATTTTTATTATATGATATAACAAAAAATGTATGCTTTTCGCAATTTTTCCTTTATCTGTGCTATAAGACACTGTTTCGTACCAAATTTCAAGATTCTGAGTTCACGAGAAGTACCCTGTAGGTTTTGATTCCCTTGCGACAGTCGAAATTTGCAGCATAAACGGCTGTATCTTTTGATTGCGTTGGCTTAAAAGTTTGATTTTTTCACAGCTCCAAGGGGACAGTAGACCTGAGTATTTGATATGAATTTCAGCTTGATACCTTCACGCGTCCTTGCGAAAAAGGGTTTTGACAGACAGACAGACGCACAACAAAGTGATTCTATAAGGGTTCCGTTTTTTCCTTTTGAGGTATGGAACCCTAAAAAGTATTATAAAGACAAAAACAAAAGTATTATTCATACAGTTGGTTTCCTAACAGGAAATTAAGCAACCAATACGTACATAAATAACAGCAAGTGAGACTTTACACGCGCCATTACCTGAAACAAACAATAAAATATTGTTAAATTTTTCTCCTTTTATAAAACGTGGTGGGAACAATATGTTGTTTTCAATGTGCGTAATTTATAAATTTGCGTAATTTATTTATAAATGTGCGTAATTTTGCAAGATACAAACGTTAGCTACAACAGATATACATATAATAATAATTAAAGTGAAGATAGAGGGATGATCCGGACTCTTACTTATTTAGTGTGTGGAAAAGGAAGTGAGAAAAACAGGATAGATAAACAGATGTCTTTGAATTGATAGTGTTACATTGCATTGCCTTTAGCATAATCAGCCTATAATGTTCCCACTGCTGGGACACATGCCTCCTATCTTCGAGTGTGAGCTGTAATCTACCACGCGGGCCCAGTTCGGGTTGGTAGATATCATATGTCTTCGAAGTTTTGGTTCTAGGACATGCCCGTTTCCTCACGATGTTTTCCTTCACCGTTTTGAGAGCAGTGGTGATGAAATTATTTACACAAAGTATAGCGCCTCCCTGTGTTCGAACACGCCAGCTACAACTCGTAAGTCGGGGCCGTTATCACTGGGCCACCACTGCTCTCATTGGTATTTGCTTTAATGATTATTACTTAGTAATTTTTTCCAAAAGATCAATTATTTCTAACCCCTGCATCATATCCGCACAGGTACTTCCAATTATATTCAGATTCTTCTTGACCTTGCCCTAGTTCTCAGCATGAAATAAAGTACCTAACTATAGACAATTTTTGTATACCACTACGTACTTACAAAATACTCTATGAGAATTACCCTAGCCGTTATATAAGAACTTATTGGCTAGAAAGCTTTTATGTCTCATATATCAGACGTCTTCATCGAGTGTATTTCCGCAAGTATAGATACTTAACGTTGAGTACTACAGCGGTGTAATTTATTTCAGGATTAGTGGTGTACCAAGTTCCTTGAGAGGAGATTACGGTGAAGAACACGACCAAACTAGTTTTTATTTGTTTGACGATTTTTGCTTTGTTTCTTTATTAAGTGATGCGTATTTTCGATGAACATAATATTCATTCATATTCAAATTTTTATTTGCTTTCCATAATGTTTAATGATCTTACAGTGCTTTATGGAGTTATCGCTGAAAGCCAAGGAATAATTACGGACACAGCAAAAAGTATAAAATATTTTTATTTAATTAAAATAAAATTGGGGAACAATTAATTTATTTATATTGATTAAGATCAGTCATATTGCCTTGATAAACATAGTGTGTGAATCGGTAAAAAGTTTCAATATAAAACGATTCATCATTGATACAAGTAGAATGGGAAGGAAGAATAAACTGATAATTAATTATTGTTACACAGAATCTATCTTACATTAAGACGATTATACACGTACAAACATTTTTACTAAGTAACAGCCCACATTAGCATACTAAATGTCAGTGTATCTTGTTTATCATTACGACAATAGACTATAAAAATACTGGAATTTGCGATGTCGACAGAATAGATGACAACCGCCTTCCCGAGCCGCTATTCATGTTATACATTTATAAAAACTTTTTTACTAAAAATACAACCGACTTCCAAACTACAAAATGAAAAATAACTTTAATTTTGAAAGTCGGTGTCTTTGAATCAGTATTTTAGTTTTTTGCCACCGACTTCCGAAATTAAAGTTGTTTATCACTTTGTAGTTTTGAAGTCGGTTGTATTTTTTGTAAAAAAGTTTTTTTTTTTTTTCACTTTTTCGTGGGTTGGTTTGTAATTTATCTGTTACAATAGCCTAATGTCATGTGCGTTTCCCGATGCAGGGACTTTAATTGTTGAAGAGTTCTCCAGGTACTTCACCATCAGCTCCACTGTACCATATGAATTGTGACGAGTATCAATTGCTTACCAACCATATTAAAAGTATCATGGTCAAAAGCTGGTGTCGTAACAGTGTCACGAAATCTATGGTTTGGTCCCATCTCAAAAATGCCCAATGCGCCTAAAGAAGTTTTCACTTAAAAAAAAATTGATTAGGACAAACTGAGAACTTCCTCTTTTTTTAATTCGGTTAAAAAACGGAACTACATTTGTATAACTGTACACATGTATTACAGTACCTATCTATTAATTCAGCTCACATTCAACCTACTGCTGAGTACAGGCCTCTTCTGATTTACGGCAAATTTTGCGGTCTGCAGCCAGCCTCATCTTTAGCTGCCCACGCGACCAATTACGGTAGAGCACCTACGCACGAATATTTCCCAGAATTTCTTACATAGCTTATAATAATTAAGGGCCTATACCTACTTTCCACAGTAAGAAAAAACAGTGGCACTCCGGGAGTGCCGACAGAAGTGAAAACTTGAATAATTTTACTGTGCAGGAAATACTTTTCTTTTTGAAGTCGGCAAAAAAAGGGAAAAGTCAATCATGTCGTTGTCATGTCTCAATGTTTGGAATGTCATTAATCCCAAAGAAAATGTATCGCGCGTTGATGTCTTTTTAATGGTCAAAAGCTGGTGTCTGTAACAGTGTCGCGAGTTCAATTGTTTTTCCCATCTCAAAAATGCCCAACGCGACTAAAGGTTTCACTTTAAAAAAAAAAAACGTGTGGCACTCGGGGACTGCCGCGGTAAAGCTATTGCACAGCATTTGTAACCTCTATGACAACATCACGTTGTCATGGGAACCGTCATTACATGGTAGACGGAGTGGGGGGTGTTCGGTTTTATTTTCGTTACGTTACGGAATTTCTTGATTCGGTGGCCGCGCTCAAAGCCCGCGATAATAGCTATGCGATAGCTTAAAAAATACGCTACCTATCAGTTGTTTGTTTTCCCAAGCAAGCTATGAAACACAAAAAGGAAAAGATTGTTGTTTTTGTAAAAAAGCTTGGTCAAGCAATCTGGCAGCGCACATATTTGCAGTATCATTGTTGATGTTTGAACCCCTGAAAACTCGGTTGTGCGGTCCTCTGCAATACTTTGGCTACCCCATCTTTTGTCCCAACGGTATCGTTAATTGTGACTTGTGAAGAGTGGGCTTATGTGTGTACAAATATTTATTATGTAGATAAATATTGCTATAACATACCTATCAAAAATTATCTAGATGCTTTTGGTCAGCAGCAAAGGTTTGCAGGTTGTAGTGAATTAGTGATATCAGATCACGGTTCGAGCCGGTGCTGTCTTATGTTAGACGGCTAATTTTAATAACATGCCGAGAACAATGAACTCTTCTAGACCAGCGCCACTATTGGCGGATTTTGGTAAAGCATTCGTCATATTCACAAAAATACACAAGACTTATTTCAAAAGCTCAAGTCAAGTTCATAAAGCACTATAAGTGGTCTAGGAGTCTGTTAAAGTCACCGTAGCTTTGATGTTTGTCTCTAGACTATAAAATCACTTTAAGTAATCCATGTCTTGTCACAGAGATTAACCACACAATTTATTTGGGGCTCGACTATTTGTTCACTGCGGCGCACAGTGGATCGAAAAAAGACTTTCGAAGACATGGTGGCTAAGTGTCGTTCTTTTGCTTTTTAACCAACTTCCAAAAAGGAGGAAGTTATATGTTCGTCGCGTATGTTTGTTTTTTTTTATGTGTGTCCACCGGTTTCTCCGTCAATTGTTGGCCGATTTTGAAAATTCTTTTTTTGTTTGAAAGGGTGTGCTTTCAAATTGGTACCACATCAATTTTATTAACTTTGATTGGATAGTTTTTGAGTTAGCTACAAAATACGTATTTTTTTCCCACTTAGTATGTAGATGATATGATAAGTTTCTGTCACTGGTTGCAGGTAGTGGTATTCGAATGTGTGTGGGGTAGGTAAAAAAAACACTACAAAGTGAAAAATAACTTTAATTTCGGAAGTCGGTGGCAAAAAACGAAAATACAAAACCCAAGACACCGACTTCCGAAATTAAAGTTATTTTTCACTTTGTAGTGTTTTTTTTGGAGGTCGGTTGTTTTTTTTGTAAAAAGTTTTTGAAATGGCTACTAATAGCCAATATCATGCATAAATATATCACAGGATATAGGTATATAGGTATCTGGTAGGCAAAGAGGAAAAATATTTTTTTTTTTGCATTAAAAAATTATGGAGCTGCTTATATCTTCGAAACCGAGAGAATAACTATAATATCCTTGCACACGGTGATGTAACTATTTATTTATGATGAAATGAAATTGTTTATTCTGTAAATAGGATTTAAAATAAAAAAAGAGTTGCCAATTTGCCTACCAGATTGTATCCTGTTTATGCATGATATATTGGCTATTAGAAGCAATTTCAAGCAAAAAACCGACACTTTAAAATTTAAGCTCCTATTTATTCCTCCAATGCCTCCTATGTCTTCGAGAGCCTTTTTTCGATCCACAGTGCGGCGTCAGGTTTGCTGAGGGGAATTTAGTTTTATTTATACAGAGCTGGCAAGCTCGAACACTATACAAGGCCATATTCCTTTTCCCAAAAAACTCTCATTTTACTAAAAGCTGTACGTTGTATCCGATTCCGATATGAAAAATTCGTGTCTGACTGCAGTCACTTCCGTGGAATGTTCGCTTTGCATCGAAAAAACCCTCCGTGCGCTGAATAAGTAAACCATTGCATTGTGGTGTCCGGTGCAACGTGGCCACACGTTAATGAGCACAGAATTGGGTCACAGAGTCACGGCGGAGTCAGCGCACCCTCGCGGATTCATTAAAGTACCAGCTAAATCGCTGCACGGGAACGCTTATATTTTAGACGTGTCTGGATAAATTTACAAAGTTCCGCGTGATAAATTTTAATGCGGTACGGGACGTCGTGATCTAACAATGAAAGTATTAAATGAAAACTGACGCCAATTACTTATAACTGAAATAAAAGTCTTTAGAAGTCTGATTTGGATTATGTGTCTTACGTTTTAGTATTTATGCAAAAATAGTCTTTACGACGATTTACCTAGACAGATTTGAAGGTTGTAAAGGCTGAAGTATCAATAAAGTTTATTGCATGACGTAGCACAATCGAGGACTAAGTGAAACCTATAAAACACAAGATCCCTAATTGTTCGTCTTTGTTTTATTTCTAAATAAAAACTCGGGATTACCTTGAATTAGGTACACTCCTGATCATACATATAAAATACCAGTCGTTACTGGCAAACATGCCAAAGATTTGTATAAAAGATAAAGATGGTTCTTGGCTCAGTGCTCTTTGCTTATACCCAAGAATACAAACACAAATATCTTGCTGATATAAGTTCGGAGATCCCAGACTATCCGTACTAGAAAAATAAAGGAAATTGCTTTCTTAGATTTACATTCACCGAACCCGAACTAAAAATCTTGAGACAATCGATAAGTTTGGATGTGTTCAACAACAAATATGTAAAGCAAGATGTCGCCTTCAACAAAGAATTAATGTTGTCAATTCCAACAAATACTTCGAAGACAAAACTCTCAAGAGACCGACTCCAAAAATAGGATCCCACAATAAATCCACCAATGGTTACGATAAAGTGAAATTTATCTCAACAATAGACGGAATCCTTCGTCGTATGGTGCTGATGGATTCGATTCCATTAGATTTCAATATTTGAACATCCTCTTGCACTTCCGAAGTGTGAGCAGGAAATTGTATAGTAATAAATCTTTGAGCGGGAGAGTGTGACATTCTGTACGAAGGTGTCTACTAAATGGTAGTGCGGAAGCAGTGATTCTAGGGAATTTGCCTCGGAGATAAATCGAGTGCTACGGAAGTGAATGCTGCGTGTATTTGCCGGGGACTTAACAAACGATTAGACGTTATTTATTGCCCTGATATTTGTGGGTAAGCACTTGTATTGGGGTGTTTATGGGATTGCTAAAAAAGTAAACGTGAAATATTTCTGTTGATTGATTTGTTGGCATCTAAACGGGGAAATAGCAGCGATAGCTTAGTGGTGTGACCGTCGGACTGCCAAGTCATAGGTCTCGAGTTCGAACCCAAGGCACGCATCTCTGACTTTTCGGATTCATGTGCGTATTGTATAATTATCACTTGCTTCAAAAACGGTGAAGGAAAACATCGTGAGGAAATCGGCATGCCTGAGAGATATTTCTCGACGGCATGTGAAGTCAAGTCAGAGGCCCATGGGCGGCTTTAAAATTCTGACACCAGGTTAGTCACTAACCACGAAAAGAAGAACGGGGAAACTAAATTCCGTTGTCACTCACATGACAAGTGCTTTCAATATAATGATACGATGAATAGCTTAGGTACTTTATTCTTTACATTAAAGCTATGCGATTGGAAGCCGTATCGTCCAATTACCTACATACTCGAGTTGGAAAATATATGAAAATAAATTAATAACCCTAGAAACCCAGTACACGTGCGCCGTGTCTGTATCAGGAAACAACGTTAACGATACGTAGAATATGGTTGATTAAATTTTACTACACCACGCAGCGATTTACAATATAACTTGGGCGTAATTAAACGCAAGAAATTAATTAATATTTTGTTTATTGGATAAAAGGTGGCTGTTATATTAACGATACGGAAATTTCAGCTCGGTAATATATATGAAGGAAGTAGCTTGTAATGTTATTGAATTTTTATTTTTTGTTATTTTCTATAATTTTTCAGCCGAAAGACTGCTGGACATAGGCCTCCCCCAAGAACCTCCACTTCGACCGATTCTGTGTTTTCCGCATCCAGCGGATTCCTGCAGCCTTCACAAGGTCATCGGTCCATTTTGTGGGAGGCCTTCCAACGCTACGTCTTCCGGTACGCGGTCGCCACTCCAGAACCTTTCGGCCCCATCGGCCATTCGTTCTGTGAGCAATATGCCCTGCCCATTGCCCTTAAGTTTGGCAATTCTTCAATTAAATTTTCTATAATTTATTGTACTATAAATGTGTTACTTTTATCATTTTTATGAATGTGTTTTTATTTATTTATGATTTCAAACACAATGTGAATTGATCCTGAAATAAAATTCTGAATTAAATTCGAATAACATTGTAGAAGTAGGGGAGATGACCGACGACCAAACTACCTACGCAGAAGAGGTAGAATGAATAGGGAATGCGGAGTATATGCACTGAGAAATTCATGATTTCAAATGTACACATTCTTATTAGTTAGCGTCTTATTACCTTACTCATAGGCTCACGATACTGAGCCGGGTAGATGGAAAACGTACTCATCCATATACTATGACTAATATGTGATAACAATGCGAAAGCAACTCTGTTTGTTTTGTACCTTTTCACGGCTTAATGGCTGAACGGATATGGATGAAATTTTGCACAACTGCCGACCATGACCTAGGCTAGGACATACGATACTTTTTTATCTTGGTTGTACGTTTTTATGGAATAGTTTTTGACATATACGCGGGCGACCACGCGGGCAATAGCTAGTATTTTATAATTAGTTTTTTTCTCCTTTTTAAAGTTTCACAATTGGTGATACTTTATTCACATTACAATTTAGCCTATTAGCTAATAAGTAATTTAAATATAATTTAAACTGCTAAGTAACTATAAAGATAAGAAGTCGTCCAATAACGTCTTATTCACTACAAGTTAAGGGGAAGACACTTGATTCACGTGTTCTTTGTAAAAGTCAGCACTTGCACTACAGTTTAAGTTCACTTACTCTGCACTAAACTAACTCAACCCTTTTTAGTCTTCGCACTAATTCAATGTTGTCAAGGAGTTGGATCGCCTCAACATTCACGTGATGATTGTTTACGACATCCATCTTGAGGTTCCGGTGGAGGTCACTATTTCTATTGTAGTACCAGGGCGCATTGACTATATACCTTAGTACTTTTTTTTTAAAACGTTGTATGATTTGACGGTTGCTTTGGCTGGTGCAGCCCCACAGCTGAATAGCGTAGGTCCATACAGGCTTTAAAACTTGTTTATATAATGTGAGATAACATTTTTTATTTTCTTTCTTTCTTTTCAAGGCAGAGGACCGGCAAAGAAGGTTATTTTAGGCAGCATAGACCGAGCAGTCTACACTGCGGGCTTAACTTGGAGACGTGTTGTATTTGGTCGCGATCCTCAGCAGTGAGAGAACAACGATGAACAATGCAATTTATGCAAACAATATAATTTAAGTTGCTTCTCAGTCAAAGGGGTAATGAAACTTCACCTGGAAACCATAAAGAATGGCCACAAGGCAAACATAGTCAGTTTTATCACTCCAATCTATGTTACTTAGAAATCTGTTTGCTTGCACTCAGCCAAAGCATCACGACTCAAGGGCACAAGTAGATTTTATTTGCAGACACTATAAAGACAAACATGTTCATTAGTTTTTATAAATACAAATGTTGAACATCTCTGAAGACAACGGTCCTGTATTTAACTTTAGCAAAACTACAATTCCCTTGAGCGCTGTCTCTCTATTTGCACGAAGTTTTTCTGCGAAAATCTTCATGCGAATCATTCAGCTAAATATAATGTCTTCGAGTTGAAGATTGTTATCATCAGTCTTTTTTTTTTAATTTAATCTTTCAACATGTTCATGTATTATTTACGTATTTCAGGTTTGCCTGACTGGTTTCAAATTCGAAAGAAGCTCTTTCAGTACCTGGGCGACCGAGCTCAGCTCTGGTGAAAATAGAGAATGCTCATTTAATAGTATACTAATCCATGTATAGTACCTACTTATTCCATGCTGCCATGATAGTAGATACATACTAATTCCATGCTGCCATTATCATTATTCATTATCTTGTTCTAAACTTTGGGCGACCGAGCTCTGCTCAGGTGAAAATACGGAGAAAACATATTTTCCCAGATATGAGACCCAGCTAGATCGATTTTTCGCCTCCGTAAACCCCTATATTGCAACTTTCATCGAAATCGTTAGAGCCGATTTCGTTAACGTGAGTACTGTAGACACTTCGCGTGACTACGGTACCGGGACGATATTAAAATAAAAGGTTTCTTGCAGTAATACAGATTTCTATATTAGTTTGAGAATGAAACATTTTTATCTAGACGCTTGAACAAAATCACATTAAAATCTTATTTAAAATATAATTTGTCCGATTGTTCGAATGTAATGCTGCTTCCTCACTAGCCTGCATAACATAAGGTTGCTTATTGTATAAAACCTTACAGTACAAATCTATATACAAACTAGCTGACCCCGGCAAACGTTGTTTTGCCAATTATTTGTTTGGGGTGGACAACCCTTATCACTTAGGGGTATGAAAAATAGATAGAAGCTGATTCTCAGACCTACTGAATATGCATATAAAATTTGGTAAAAATCAGTAAAGCCGTTTCGGAGGAGTAAGGTAACTAACATTGTGACACGAGAATTTTATATATATAAGATACTAGCTGCGCCCAGCGGTTTCACCCGCATAAGTCTCGATCCCGTGGGAAAAACAAAGTATCTTATGTTCTTTTCCAGGGCATCATCTATATATGTGCCAAATTTCATCCAAATCCGTTCAGCCGTTTTAGCGTAAGGCGTAACAAACAAACTTACTTTCGCATTTATAATATTAAGGATTGCTCGTTTAATAGTATAGGATACTCTCACCACGGGGCGAAGCCCGGACTGCTATTTCTTTGGTTTTAACTATACATACGTTGATTGATGACAGGATGATCAGAAATCACAGTACATTTTGATATCGCAATGGATCGTTAGCTCATTCCGACTTTTTTCTGATTTTTGAACATGAATTGTTCGTCGCATTACGAAATTGGAACACCCGCAGTAGGTATTTTATATTACATACGAATTTATGCATCGCAAGTGGCGCGCTATGAACTAAATAAATTACACAGCTACGTAGGTGAATGGGAATGTAAACATGTCATTTTTGTGACGTCTTTTTGGGGCACTTTTACTTAGGATTTACTACTCGAATTATTTTTTAAATCGTACGCATTTATGTAAATCTTGGAAGCTGAAATGCTCTATTTCAGCCTTCAAGCAAAACGTGTCTGTTTTGTATAACATCGTTTTGAAGGAGAGAAGTACTGAATAAGTAGGTACTGTAGAACTATTGACGTCTGGCTCCAGATATTTTATGTAAGCAGGTCGTTGTCGAAGAGACTAACAAAAGTTAGTAACTTTATACCCTATATTTTGATATAGGTCCTAAAGTAAAATTAGGGCTGACAGGAATGTTCTTCGCTGTTTAGATAAGTGAATTAGAACTAAATAACTAGGTTATTGTTTCAAGACAAATAATATACCTAACCCTGAACTTTGAATAATTTCTAACTTAACGAAATAACTTCATGCCTAAATTATTCAAGTTCAGGGCTAGGTAAGCCCTGGACTTTGAATAATTTAGGCATGAAGTTATTATTCAAAGTTCAGGGCTAGGTAAGCCCTGAACTTTGAATAATTTAGGCCTGAAGTTCGAATAATTTAGGCATGAAGTTCGAATAATTTAGGCATGAAGTTCGAATAATTTAGACATGAAGTTCGAATAATTTTGGCATGTAGTTCGAATAATTTTGGCTTTTTGTTAAGCCGAAGAGCTATAGACTCATTCCTTGTCTTTTTAACTTACACTTCCGGCCATAATCACCACATTTGTGCTAGCGTTTTTGGTAGTATCGCTACCTTAGTTAAACACTAACAATACATCAAATTCCCAGTACCCTTTTCCACAGAAACACTACCCACTAACAAAGAGCTACACTGCCGTCATAAGGAAAAAAGGCACAACTTTTTTTCCGAAATTTATTTATATACATATTCGGAATCAGAAAAAACAGGCCCATCTGCCAATATTTTTTGTACAATTTTAGGAACAAGATAAACAAAAATACCGTAAGCTCAACAGGCACAACTGAGCCACGTTTTAAAGACCAATAAAATTTTAAACTCGATTTTCTCCATATATACAAAATGTTAGATGTGCCCTTTTTCATTATAACGGCAGTACAATAAACCAAGTTTTTCCACTTTAATTCTTAATTAATCTACACCAACATTTTATCGTCGCAACACAAACTACACACTCGGAAAATCTGAACGAAATTCGTTATGAACGTCTCCGAGATAATGTTTACGATGTGGCTTGCCCCAAGTTCTACTCGAAACTGAATCAAATTACTAAGAGAAGGTATTATGAGCTACATCATCAACTTCCACTCCCGAACATAATCGTCACATTTGGCCAAAATACAACCATATTTTTTGGTAGTGTACCATAGTTAAATACTAACAATATATCAAATTCTCATTTTCCTTTAGCTGCAATACTGTCCACTAAAAGAGCTACAACAAACAGAGTTTCACCTCATTAATTCTTATTTAATCTGCTCCCAACATTTTATTGTTGCAACACAAACTACTTACTCTGAAAATCTAGACGAAATTCGTTATGAACGTCTCCGAGATAATGTTTACGATGTTGCATGTCCCGTGTTCAACTCGGAACTGAATCAAATTACTTTCATGTTGACATTGCTCGCAACTCGCTAGGTTGTTTATGAGGGTTATTTACTTTATAGAATACGTGAGATAATTAGTGTGCTTCGTGAAATATATTTTGTTCGTGTGGATGGGTTTTCTATTGTACTTAAATACTATCAGACACGACAGACGTCCAGTCCTTTCAATAAGTTTGTTTGTGGTCAGTTTTTTCGAATTTTCAAATGTTCCTGGCAACTTTTTCAAATTTTTCTTGCACTAAGCAATTCGGACTATTACGATAAAAAAAAAAAAAACGTTTTCAATTGATACGTTTACCAAGGACAATTTGTATTTATTTAGAATCTTCTCTTTTATTAATATATTAATGGGAACACAAAATCTCCCACATCATATTTCTTGCGATTAGTGCTTGTGCCTTTCGAAAATTTATATACGAGTATATCCCACTAGGTGTTCGGTAGTAAAATATGGCAGAAATTTTAACCTCCTCTGTGCCGAGGCACGCGTTACTTCCGCATGAAAACTGGTGTCCGCAGTTGAGCTAGTTTTTGAGCCGGTTGAACTTTATCGTAGCTCACTCGCATGGGTGAGCTACGAGGGATATGGCGAATTTCTACAATGTCAAATCATTATTCGACAATTTCGAATTCCATTTCAGGACATTAGAAGAGCAAAAGTGAATGACTTTTTTATTAATGTTGTGGTATTCACTTCACATAAACCGAGATTTGAATAGGTACAAATCGACAAAACCACACATACCTGATATGTTTGTTGAGTTACTTAAACACACCTTGTATTACCTACAAAGTAACATTACGAAGTTTGCAACATTTACAAGCTTACTGCGTGTAACTTCCGACTTTACAGACTGATGGCAACAGGATAATCTTGAGTGGAAAGTTGTAAAGTTGATAGGATCGAGAACGGCGTACGATTCAGTTCATACGTTTACTTCAATATCGAGTTGCTGTTTGGATTTTAATACTCTGCGTGTTCTTAAAGGAAACTTGATGAAAGGGTTATATTTGAAGTTTAATTTTATATTTCAAAGGATTTATTTGGTTGCGTAATATTGTGGCAGGAATATTTGAAATTAATAAAAGAAATTGAATGATAAAACCAAAATATGAGAAAAATAATCACAAAATACCGAGCTATAAATAGGTAAATAAGATTGGATTTAACGTACTTTTTTTTTGGTGGTAATATATCAAATAACTTCAACCGCTCTGGGCGGAGCGGGAAGGCGTGTCAGATTCTTACTGACTGAAACCCACCCGTGTTCCTTCAGTTGCCTGTATGTTGCCAGGGACCACGGTATCCCTTTCAGAACTTCCCGCGACCCCGGCAGGCATCGGCCCTAGCAGACCCCGTCAGTTGTACTGACATATCTTTGAGGCGCGCGTGGAACACAACGCGCCGTCGACCCGGGCTTGGTCCTTATCGGACGGCGAGCTACCCATTGCTCACCGTCCACAAGCCCGCGGCTACGGTGGCCGGGAATCGACCTGGGATTCCCGACGCCCAGGGCGTCTCCTGCGGCGGCTAAGGGCAAGAGGGCGCGAAATTTTCCACTACCTTACGCGTTCCGTCTCCTCCTTCGCGAGCATTACTGCTTCGCAGAAGGAGGTGACGGCTTCCCATGCCCTCTCGCTCCGTACCATGACCTGAACCAGGGCCGGACGCGAGAGATCACCGCCGCCGATTGCCTCCACGAAGACACGGCGGAGATCTAACGTACCTTACGCTCAATTAATCAATCCAATTGTCTACATGTTACACGCGAGTACTTAAAATAAGCAGAACCTGGGAAGGTTCTGCTTATTATATATATGCCGATCGAACTAAAAGATCAGTAATTCATCGTGAATCCGACGAAAGTACCTATCGGATCTAATTGACACCAAATTGATTGTGTCACCTCCATCTAAGATTGAAAAAAGTAACTTCGCATAACATACTTAAAAGTTCATAATGCAGTAAATGGTCAGGGTGCGGTCGCTGTTACTAATCCAACAGATAGAACAAAGGCAAATCTAGCAGTCAGTACGATTCGTACTGATGCAGTCATTAAAACGATCCCACTGGCACAGTAAATGCATATAACCAGAACTAAACGGATACAATGTTGGCAAATGTATTTACTTATTCTGTTGCTGTAGCCGAATGCTATAACGTAAGTGTTTGTTTAGGTAAAGTGGATGAAGGGAAATACATTTTTGACCACCCATTTTTAATTATTGACTCTGCTGTTAAAATGGCATTACACGGTTTACCTTTTAATTCGTATGAAGCAAACAAATAAAATCATGGTAACTAGCATGGTAGCTAGCTGCTCTCAAAACGGTGAAGGAAAACATCGTGAGGAAACCGGCATGTTCTAGAACCGAAAAATTCGAAGACATGTGACATCTACCAACCCGCACTGGGCCCGCGTGGTGGATAACGGCCCACTGCCTCTCACAGAGAGGAGACCTGTGTCCCAACAATGGGAACATTTATAGGCTGATGATGAAGATGATGATGATGAACTAGCATGAACATAAAGAATTAACATTTATTCCGGATTAATATTTCTGTTGTTATTGCTGTAGCTCAAACTCGCATTATTTATTATTAAAACAGAGTTGATGCCCATTAACAAGCACGCCTGTGGGGCGCACCAATCTATACAGGTACAAACTTTCCCTTGTAGTCTCATTTGTTAACAGGAAATAATAGATTTTCGTCAAGTCATTGTTTTGTACGGACAGCTTCCTATATTGTTAGCTAATGACTCAGTATTTTTATACTGAACCAAATTACGCGTTTGTAACCTCGAAATGAAGTAGACTATTGAAATTGAATAGAATATTTACTTGACATAAAGAAGTACACAGATACTGGGAGACACTTAATTTAAGAGTGCAAATAGCCAGGTACAAAGTAAATGATCAATGACCTCTACGCTAGGAAAAACTGTATTACAGCCGTTACAGGGGTCATCTATCCATTTCATTTCTTATGAAGGTAGGTGTACTAAGTAGGTACCTTTGCCTAACCCATACACCGCCACATAAGAACTAAGCATAAAAAAAACATGACGTCACACAAATCCTGCATCGCGCAATTAGAGTTTACCGCGCGAACGACATATATGACTATCCGACAGCAACCGTTGGGCAGTTGTCCGCCAGACAAGACACCCGTCTGATTGGAAGATCCTCCATTTTCAATAGAGGATGTGAACTTTACACCCTGTTCCTCATACCTCTAAAAGGTACAGGCGAGATGTTGTGTGGTGACATTTTTTAATCTTGATAATTCGTTTAAATAGTAGCTTCATGTTCTGCAATTTGCATGCCGTTGAATATGATGATACTGAATTGTATACCGTTGTTGGTAGGTATGTGATTAAATTCAAATTATGATTTTTTTCCATTCACATTTGCCCATGTTTGCAATTACATTATTTGAAAATAATTTAAATACTCATTTGTCCTTAACCATGTTACATTATGAATAGCAATACTGTGTAATGATATTACACTAGACCACTAGACTTACCTAGGATAGCTACCTTTCTTTTACAAAGCTCTTAAGGTCTATACAGTTCAGATTTTACATAATTAAGGTACTATCTATAACGATGTAGGTAATGATTCAAAATAATATAGGTAGGAGGTTTATCTATAACCTCAAAGGGCTGGTACGGGGTCGAAGGGCGTCTGCTGATTATAATACTGAAAGAAAAGCACTAAGAAGATACATTGACGGTGAGACTAACTCAGCGTCACCATCAATTTTTACGTGGCGTTCAATTAAGCCAGTCTTACTGCGAATAAATCTGGTGACAAGTGCCTGAGTAGATTTTTGGAACGAAGTTCCTTAACGCGACTTGTAAACTTTCAGAAATCGTCACGCTAAAAAGTGTTGATATTTGCAACTGTCTTCTTCTAATTCAAAGAGAAAGAGAACGCCGGCAGAAGAAAACAAAAAAAAAAAGTAAAGTGAATACAGTGTCGTTGGATAAAATTGTACATATCAGCCCGAGTACACTGAGAGAGAAATTATGAATTTGGTCAAAATGTAAACCCAAAAAAAATAAAGTTTAAAAAACTGTAACCCGACTACGGGAAAATAAAAATGATCTAAAAAGTACGAAACAAGCAAATATTTCAGACAGAAATCAAGACATAGGTACAAAAATGGTCAAGGTAAAGCCGTGGTCGCATGCCTGTGTACCATGTTGGTGCCAAGAACACCTACAAAATTATAATGGCATGCGACGACGGCTTTAACTTGACCATTTTTGTACCTATGTCTTGATTTCTGTCTGAAATATTTGCTTGTTTCGTACTTTTTAGATCATTTTTATTTTCCCGCAGTCGGGTTACAGTTTTTTAAACTTTATTTTTTTATTTTATACTTGTCCGTTTTTACACTTGATAAACGTAAATAAGATTAGAGTAATACAATAGTTCAGTAATTTAACCTATTTTAAATTCCAATAGCAGTGCATAGTGCTTTGGACGAAACCATAGAGCGATTTATTTCGACGCCAACACCACATATCGATATCGAGCTTCGAAGAAATCCAAAATATAAATATTTCGTTGTACTTCTTTTTCTTCATAAGAGTGGAATTACAAATCGGTACTACTTATTAAGATTTGATTAACTGCACATTGGTAACATCTTGCGATACTACGTAGCGCAGTCTCACTTTTGCTTGTTTTTAACTATTTAAACATATTTGTTTACTTTGAAAATATAATATATACATATTTGTAATGTGCTCGTCAAGACCTTTCTTTTGATACCAAACATGTCATGATCATCCCATTTTAATTTTTTTCGAGGTTAGAAATTTACGTGTAAAGTCCATCAAATTAAATTTAGGGAAAAATTATATAGCCTATGTCACCCGGACCATTATTACAAATCTATTGATACCTCATTCATGAAAATCGGTTTAGTAGTTTAGGCGCTACGGTGGAACACACGTAAAAACAAACATACATACATATATACATACAAACATACATACATACAAACATACATACATACAAACATACATACATAGACTGCTAAAATCATAACCCTTCCTTTTGGCTTTGCCGTAGTCGGGTAAAAAAGGCGGCTGCGAAAATTTTCTAATTTTTCATCATGGGTATCGTTTTCATGGTTTTCTAGGGTGCTTAAGCCAATACTGAAGTCAAAATGTAAATCCAAGATCCTACGTGAGAAGGTACTTCGTTCCTGACGGGGTCCCCCGATCGCAACGTTTTTTTTTTTTCAGCTGGCATTAATAAGATGCCCTTCGCCCTGTACCAGCTATTTGATTGTGTAGACCCTCACAGTACCTGCCTATAATATTTTGAAGCAGTTACCAATAGGTAAATACACGACTTGTGTAATGAGACACATTATTTGCTTCCATTAATTAATATTTGCTCCAATATTTGCGCCCTAATGGAAAGTTCTAGTATCGATGGGTTCACTTCCATGGAAATTAATTGGAATAATTTGGCAAGGAGAGATATTAATGGGGACAGGTTGGGTAGTAACAGCTTCTGAGCTAAAGATAGGAAATAAATTGTGGGCAACATTTATTTGCATAGGCATCTAATTGGTTATGTTGAAGATCATTAGGTAGGTATGTATCCACGCATCAAAAGCTCTTTGAAGATTGATATTTGTGTGTTTGTTGCTAATTAAGAGGAGGCTCCCTAAATTGTACATATGTTAATTTGCATTAATATTCTGAAAAAGTCACGCATACAATCAAAATGGAACTTTACTACATGATTGATTGGATCTTTTTCTTTTCATATATAAGACAGTTACGTAATTGAAACATTTTCTTCGCTCGATCCATTTTTTATTCGAAAATCAAGTCTTTTTAAAGATTATTTGAAACAAAAACAAGATTACTCGGCTTTTATGTCTAAAATAATTATTGACAATAAGGAAATATAGTTTATTATTACTTCAGTTATAAACGAAATAAAAATTGAAATTTACGACATTTAGTTCCGTGCTTGAACACGACCAAAGAGCGCACGCGATATTCAACTTTATTACTGATGTGTTAGCGTTTAGCACATAGTAGAGCGGTAGAAATTGTCTTTGGAGTGCCTGGTCTTAAACTAAGGCACCAAAAAAACTAAGCAAGCCCAGCAACTAAAACCGAGTTGAGGAACGAGTAGCTAGTGCGCAACGCGGTGTATGCGTATGCACCAAGCGTGTCTCTCAGCGGGTATTTTGCCCACCAAGCGAGCGAGTAGAGTCCACACCACCACTTAAGTCCGGCGGAAAATTTTGGAGCAAAATTTTTTTAAATGCAATTTGATGCAAAGACATAAGATACTAGCGCTGCGTCTATCGGACTTGAGTGGTAGCACGGACTCTAGTCGCTTTGATAGCTCTTGTCAATGCGACGAACTAGTGCAGAGAAAGTTCTTGAGCTAGGAAATCGTTGATGGCTTGTCGCTTCTTCGTCAGCGGTGTGACAGGAGTCTTAGTTCACTAACTTTCTTCAAGCGTAAATAAAAGAAAGGCGTGTTATCTAATAGGCACATATTTATTATGACGTCGATAAAACCCGACAGAGTCGGAAAATCATAAAGTATGCTTATATTACAGTACCATAAATATTTGGTCATAAAATATATTTTTTGAGAGTTAATGCTTCCAGAATCACAATATAAAAAGCAGTACCATAAAAGTGTCGCGTTTTTTTTTTCTCGTGGCTTATTTTACGACGGTTTGAATTTTAAATATTTATCGCATTAGCGTCAGGCACACTTTATTTACATACGAAATCAATTTTAGCGCATTGTAAGTACAGGAAGGGTTAGGCAGAAATGTACTATAGTACACCCACACTTCGCATAATTGGCGAAATGTGGGGTTTACTATAGTAAACGTCTTCGGGAAAACAGGCTTGATGTTATGTAAGTACAGGAATTATCCAAATAAAAAAAAACAGTGGCACTCCGGGAGTGCCGACAGAAGTGAAAACTTGAAAAAAAAGTCGGCACCGCGGTAATCAACGCGTTGATGTCTTTTACTCCACGGTGTCGGTAAATTGCGTTACAATGGTGCCGATTCCCTTGTTTACAAATTAAACTAAATTTAAGTTCAGTGCATCTTTTTCTTTCTATTTCATTAAGAAAAGGACAGAAGATAAATTTTAGTTTAGTCCTATCAAATTAATCAGCGCTTGAAGTAAATTGACGTAATTTTAGTAGGCAAGTTTTTAATCACGTGTAAACTTGTATGGAGTAGTGACAGGCGCTGATTAATTTGACAGGACTAAACTAAAATTTATCTTCTGTCCTTTTCTTAATGAAAGAAAAAGATGTACTGAACTTAAATTTTGTTTAGTTAGTGAACAAGGGAATCGGCACCAGTGTCACGAAATCAATGGTTTAGTCCCGTCTCAAAAATGCCCAACGCGCCTAAAAAAGTTTTCACTTCAAAAAATAAAAACTACTCAATTATAAGACCCAGAGGGTTGTTCCGAATATTGGAATATAAGATACACAATTGTAACTGAAGTTATGTAAGTGTCAAAGGTTTTTGCTGTACTCTGAGGTATTTTCCAAGATATTGTAATAGGACACGTTCCACTATATCCGTCTTTCTCTTTTACAAGTTAACTCACAGGACCGCTCAGAGCTAAATTTGTTTTCATTGCCTCCACAACCAGAGTAAAACATCCTCAGACATTTTCGTCTGACAATATCGAAGAACCAGACTATTTCCTTGTAATTACATGGGCCTCTGACGGGCACTTGGTAACACATGTATGGCATATTCTTCAGATTTGACGGAAAAGGTCCATCTACGGGGCCTGAAAATAAGAATTTTAGTGATTCTGAGTACCGAAACATAAATGTGAATCTATACATCATATACTATTAAATGAGCAATATTTGTATTTATATACAGGGTGTTTGGCAGAACGTTGAACATACGAAAATGGTGGATAGGTGGTCATCTGCTACTTACTCAGCCCTAATTTATTTGGCCCTGGTGCCCTGGACATTAAAAAAATTTTTTTTTTGCTTTCTTCTAGTTTCACAACTTTCTTAACTTTAAAGTGTAATTTTTATTAAAACAAATGGGTAAAACAGGCATTTTTTTTAAATCTAGTATTCGCAGATTCTTATAACAGAAAGATGTAAAAAATACTTAAATCCTAATTTCAACCTGCATTAAAAAAAAATATCCAGGGGGCCAGGGCCAAATAAATTAGGGCTGAGTAAGTAGCAGATGACCCCACCTATCCACCATTTTCGTATGTTCAACGTTCTGCCAAACACCCTGTATATACAGGGTGGCATACATCAACGCGAAATCTTTTACCATGGATTCAGTACATGATTCTGAACCCCGCTGCGTTAACATTTTTGGTCAAAATGTATGGAAAAGCAGTTTTTTTTTAAATAACCGACCTAAAATTTCAACGCGGTTTCATAATAATGTACTGAATCCATGGTTTCGCGTCGATATCCCTGCCACCCTGTATATAATTTGTAATTACGTTCTGGAAAACGGCTCGATTTCGATGAAAGTTCCACTATAGGGGTTTACGGGGCAAAAAGTCGATCTAGCTAGGTCACATATCGGGGAAAATTCGTTTTCTCCGTATTTTCACACGAGCAGAGCTTGACCGCCGAAAGTTTAGAACAAGATGGCTACCTTAGAATACGGCAGCATTTTACTACACATGGAATTAGTATGAACTTTCCTATACTATTAAATAAGCATTCTCTATTTTCACCAGAGCAGAGTTCGGTCACCCAGGTGCTAGCATAAAACAAAGTCGCTTTTCGTGTCTGTCTAAGTATATGTAACCCGTTAGATCTTCTAAAGTGCGCAATGGATTTTGATTACAAACATATAGAGTATAATTTATTCCGGAAGATTTATGTGTATTATACAGTATCAATTCAATTAGGAATAGCACAGAAAACTTGATGTCTTGACATGTCACCAATACAGCCTTGCGAAGCACATGTCGCTAGTAAAATATAAAACAATAAGAAGGTCAATAATAAACTATTTTGTCTCCAATTAACATTAAAATATTAACTCTATTATCTTTAGTCATTATTTAACAATGTTACATAAGCAAACTCGATTTGATTTGCATTGTAGTTTCAATGCAAGCCTCACAGTCTTGTTCTACATTTCCATGAGTGAATTTGAATTTTCATCTTCCGTTGCGAAATGCAAATTGCATACACGGCTATTGTAAAGCAATTTTCTATGTAAAATTTGTTCCGCTGTACCATTCTTGGTGGATGAAATATTATCATTGGAATATAATTACTTTTTTGTATCTGTATTAAAGTTGCTAATAGTTGATCTAATCATCACCTACATAATAAATCGGTGTCTTGAAGAAGGAATTTTCCCGACATATTTGAAAACTACTATAGTTAAACCAATTTTTAAAAAAGAAAACATGGAAGATGTACGATGTTATAGACCTATCGCTCTCATTCCAATAATGGCAAAAATATTTGAAAAAGTACTATTTAATAATCTTAGTGAATATTTCGAAAAAAATAACATAATTATAGATAATCAAGTTGGATTTAGAAAAGGGAAATCGGTTAATACAGCAATGCATCAGTTTTTACAAAAAATTACAACGGAACTAGATAAAAAAAATCAGATCACAGCCCTATACATGGATATGACTAAAGCTTTTGATTGTGTTGACCATGAGCTACTACTACATAAACTAGAAATATACGGCGTTCGAGGTAAAGCACGAGAAATAATCAAATCCTATCTCAGTAATAGAATACAGTTCACTGAAATAACACAGTTATGTCCATTCACAAAAACAGAAATTAAGTACACATCGAGCCCAAGGTATATAAAATATGGTGTACCTCAAGGGTCGATATTAGGACCTCTACTACTATTTCTCATTTATATAAATGATCTGCCTAACGCTATTCGGCACCCTATGGTTCTATTTGCAGATGATAGTACGGCTCTTTTTACAAATAACAAAAATAAAAATCATGAACTAGAAATAAATGATTCCCTATCTAAATTAATAAATTGGCTTATAGTAAATAATTTAAAAATAAATATTACAAAAACCCATTACATGAATTTTAATAATAAAAACGCAAAATTAATTCCATTATCTATTGAGTATAATAATGCAACTGTATCTGAGGTTATAAGTACAAAATTTCTAGGTATTTATATAGATTCTAATATGTCATGGAAAACACATGTAAATAGTGTATGTAGCAAATTAAATCAGTTCTCTTATGCCCTCTACATGCTCAAAAAAGTATCTAACCAAACCACACTACTTAGTGCTTATCATGCCTATGTGGGATCCACTCTATCTTATGGGATACTATATTGGGGAAACTCAACTGATAAAGAAATCGCGTTCAAAGCACAAAAAAAGTGTATTAGATCAATATGTGGGATACACCAAACAGATTCATGTAAACCTCATTTCATAAACCTCAAAATATTAACCCTCCCTGCTCTATACATCTACTCGGCCTCAATTTTAGTTAAATCAAACATCAGTAGCTATGACACATTAACAAGCAGTAGACTTAAAAATACATTACGCAATAAAGCATCCCACACTGCAGTATATAGCAATAGCATTTTTTGTATGGACATTAAAATATATAATAAGTTACCCATAGACATTAAGAACCAACATTCAATCGGTATTTTTACAAGGAAGCTAAAAGACTTCCTGATTAAAAAGGCATATTACTCTATTAAAGAATTCCTTGAAGAAAAATAATTGTTTAATATTTAAATGTTTGTGATACTTTATAATGTGATATAAATTATAAGAATAGTATGATATAATATCAAATGTATGAATAATGATAATTAATATAATATAATGTAAAATGTATAACTGGAATATTGAGTATGTTTATGTTTTTTATTAAATTTTTATATCCATTTAATTGCAATGCCTTAACAGGCAACTAAGTTCTAAGAACCTACCTATTGTTAACATCTTCAAAATGTTGTACACTTAGTTCGCAATAAAGAATTTGAATTTGATATCAGAGACCGAGTTGCTTTGTTGGAACTAAATGAGTTTATGAAATACGTGGCTATTATACATACAGCGTAAATAATAAAATTCATCTAGAAATTATTCTAGCAATCAATACATGTGTTAATAACATGACGGTGTACCTAGTTTTTGACGTTTCATAAGTGCCCATGAAAATATTTTGATTTTGATCATAATTCTTAGTTGCGAGTTGCCGAGAATCGAGCTAAATGGCGTGCAATTGGAGACACCTATGTTCTGTGGACTGCTGTAGGCTGATGATGACAATGAAGAAAGTAATTAGTTGCGCAACTGTGGCTTGCCACCACGTATATTTGGCACCTGTACCCTAATTGCGTAACTTATTTTCGTAAACAATTTTGCCTAATTTGTTTCATTTTGACAGTTCAACAACATTCATTGCTTTATTTACGTTGTTGAGCAGATTTTTTTTCCAACTTATGAAGCAATGGATTAGCAATCGGTTTCGAATCGGAACAAATTGTGATTGTGTTGCATTACGCAATTAGGGTAGGTACTGGTCGACCGAGCTCTGCTCGGGTGAAAATAGATAAACATATCGTCGTCCAGGTATACCAACGTTGTATCACATTTCCGAGGCTGTGAAAATGGAGTAAACGAATTTACCCAGATATGAAACCTAGCTAGATCGATTTTTCACCCCCGTCAACCCCTTCACACACACATTGCAACTTTCATCTAAATCGTTAGAGCCGTTTTCAAGAACGTCGTTACAAATGTTGCTCATGTAATAGTGTAGGATACTTCAAGTAGGAATTTAACTTAATTTTCTCTTTACAGCAATTAATGAAATTAAAAAAAAACCACTTACGTCCATCTTTCACATAGTCATGTCTAAAATTGGAGGTTATTTGAACAACATTGATAGTCAATAAACAAAGTATTGTGTGTAACGTCCGCATTGTCTAAGTCAATTTCGTCTAAGGCGGTCACGTGGTGCAAACATGTTGGCAACTCGGCATTGCAATCAAACGCGTCAACGATTAGGGTTATCTCACTTGAATATCTTTTTAAATAACGTCTCATTTTCTGGCCTTCATAATGCTCCCACTGCTGGGACACAGGTCTCATCTCTTCGAGAGGGAGTGGGCTATAATCCACCACGCAGTCCCAGTGCGGGTAGGTGGATGTCACATGTGTTCGAATTTTTGGTTCTAGGACATGCCGGTTTCCTCACGATATTTCCTTTACCGTTTTGAGAGCAGTGGTGATGAAATAACCGTGGAGTTTCTTGCCGGCTCTTCTCCATAGTAAGCGACCAATTGGAACCGTGCACCTAGCTTCTGACGTTTCATAAGTGCTCGTTTGGTTTATGTGAAATAAAATATTTTGAAATTATTTACACAAAGTAAAGCGCCTGTCCTTAACCCCATTTATTTGATATCAACGCAGCATATTGTCTCCTTCCATACATCTATATCATTCGTAATATCAGTGTATTTACACTCTTTCTAGCCGTATAATAATATCATCTTTCAAATAAACCTTTTATCGATTCTTTGGCCTTCCTCTATCATTAGTATTACGTAGAACTTAATTTGTACAATTGTACCTTGTATTTCGTCTGTAGGTAAAAATTATGAAGTAGTCCACTTAGAGCACCCGTCCGAATAGCACCTGCGACTCAGCAGCCTACTGCTGGGATGTATTTGTTTTACAGGACGTTATTAAATGAAAGATATCGATAAAAATTACTAGAATGTTTATTAATTACACATACTTACGTACATACGAAACTTGTTTTATCGATACGTTTCATTTAATAACGTCCTGTAAAACAAATACATCCCAGCAGTAGGCTGCTGAGTCGCAGGTGCTATTCGGACGGGTGCTCTAAGTGGACTACTTTAAAATTATTTCATCACCTGCCTAGTCTTTTCAAAACTACCTTTAATCTAACCGGATGCAGCTAAATACCACTATTTTAAATGGATCTACAACCCACTGGGTAACATGATACCCTAAAAATATCAAATTAGGAAAGATAAAAAAAATGATGCAAGAAATGGAATATTCGTAAAATGTATTTTTAATATATTTTATTGCTATACAAAGAAGAATCTACTTTACTGGAGTTAAGTTCGTACTCGTACTTCACGAACGAATAGCATCTAGGGACTACTTACAACAAAACATTTTATAGTACCTAAGTACCTACTTGTAAAAAAGACAGGTGTTTTCTGTCTAATCTACATCAGAATAATCGTATTTATTTCAGCTTTTCCTTTTGCTTTTTATCTTCCTTCAGTAGGTAACTAAATAATTATGAATGTAGGAATCTTAATATTTATTCATTATTGCAGAGCTCGCCAACCCTGGCCGCAATCAGAAACAATCAAGCGTTATATTGATGTTGCCAGTTTTATTACCGCAATCTGTATGAATTTTAGATAAAGGAAGATTGCTCTTTTATTGCGTACCATATTTACACAACTTGCATACAATTCCGCTCAGTTTTCAATTCAAAAAGCGATCAATCTTTTTCGTTTCCAAACTTTGGGGAGATTTAAAACTTTTTTTTCCATTTGTATGTAACTTTTTCACCAGTGTTTCTTTGCTAAGCTCTTTAAAATTTGTTGGTATATTTTCTTTCTTGGTTATTTAAAAAGGCAGTTGTGTGCTTTCTCACGCTTTCTAAAGGAATAAAGCGTCGGTTTGCACTTACAGTTTAAATTCTAGTCTCTTAATCCGGTTTGAATCTGTTTTGTTTGTTGGTTGATCGCGTTCCAGCGAAACACGGATAAACTTGCATCATAGATGAGGATATACAGTATTTCTATTTTCTTAATGTCCCTCGGGTAACATCGGGTTTCCGAATACAAACGAATGCTAATTTTCATGTCCATCAAATTATTAGATTTATCGTGTATAATAATTGTTTTGATTTCCGTGTGAACTATATAGAGCTGTACAACTATTTTCCTATCTGTCGTGCCTGCGACTTTAGCGGCTTTCCTGCCATTTTTTAAATAAATTACATTAAGTTAAAAGAGTATTAACAACTCATTATACTTTCAAGTCGATTGAGAGCGTCCGGTCTGCACCAAGTGCAAAGGGCAACTGATAGAAATCCGACGACTGACGAAACACGATGTTTGCCGAGGGACATTAAGAACATATTTGTACTGTACCTTGACGTGATTATTTGAAAATAGTAATGAAACGAATGAAAAACAGAAACTATTATACAGGAAAAATACATTTCAAAATGCTTCGGTTTAATTTTAGGAAGGTTTTACCTACATTAAATTGAGTTGGCATACGCCTGTATTGTTTTCAATCGATCTGTTCATCAAACAGCAATTTTTAAGGAGAATAAATACAAAATTGAACAGAAACTCATTATTCGTTTACCAAAATCCGCGCATTCGCAGAGGAAAGTTTGAAAATGTAAATTTCCAACAGAATATCAGATGAAATGTCAAATAAATGAGGACGGATCGCGTTGATTAAACAGAATTTAAACATTACAGTTTAAAATTAGCCTGTGCGAGTGAGTAACAGAGCAATATAGGCCAGGCATTTAAAACATCGTAGGTCGCAAAAAATTGCCTGTACTGATTTAATGGGATGTTGTTAGGATAGATACCAATAGTGTAAAACCAAGTTTGCAGCTTCGAAAGACCAAACTGCGTGGTGCTCGAAGAAACTCGAAATTTTAGGACTTGTTTCAGTTTTTGCCTTTGTAACTTCCAAAAAGTCCATCCTACGGTAAGTCATTTCATACATTTGTAGGTATACAGGTAGTGCAGTAAATAATGGATAACCTTGAAATAGCAAATAACAGATATGATGACCGTTCCAAAAGTAGTACAAATGATACGATATTTTTGAAAAAAATACTGTTCAATTTCTAGTCACATTATTTACTGCCTCTCTGTCAGTATAGTCAACTTACGATATTACAACAACAAATAATCGATGGAATTCATTCATTTGTGGTCGTGGTGAAGAAGCATGTAAAGTAATAGTTAAATATCTTAGGTACTACTTGGGATACATATTTCTTTTTGTATTTTTTAGGACGGCCATAATGTCTATTATATGCTTTTTCACGGTTATCAATTCTTTATGCAAAATTTGCTATAATAAAAAAAATGGCCAATGTTTGAAATTCTGTCTCTCAGGTTCTAATGAACCTGAGTGCGCTCAAATTGTAGCAAATTATAGCTTTTTCCGTAGGATGCACCTTCGGTCTACGGTGACTGGCACAACTAATATGTGAATGTGGAATAAAGGCAATATTTCCCAATTTGAACGTAAACGGGGCAAAAGGAGTATGTAAGGATCGTAGCAGGAGGTGCAGGTGGCGTTCTGTAGTTTCTGCCTACCCCCATGGAAAGAGGGCGTGAGTTTATGTCAAATGTGTATGTATGTTGAACGTCAAAACGAAACAACAACCTGCTGAAAAATAACATAAATACGATCAATGTCGGTACAGTGTTGTACCGACCGCTATTTGAGTATTGTAACAATTCAAATAATCAGATTCCATAAAAACATTACACAACTATACGAAAGTCCTTAATTATAAACATTCAACACTAAAATAGGTATCAACATAGAAAGGTGGACCGTACAATCTGGAGACAGGTATATAATATTTATAAGCCAAATCAACGGGTCAACAAAACAGAAGTAAATATCTTGACCGACTTAAAAAGTTTCTCAACCTATCAAGCAGATCTCGATACAACAATATAGCGAATACAGCAAAAATCACCAACACACAAGACAGAAGAAATCCACAAGCCGTTTATCAAGGCTAACATGTTCAGCAATTAATCAATAAGACAGGATCTGGGCCCTACGGTTGTCATGACAACGGCCATCTAAAAATAAATCGTACAAATTAAATTGTACAACCACTGATTGTGAGCCGATCGAATGTAGTGATTAAAAGTTTTCTTCTCGAACGTTCCAAGCTTTATTCCCCTTCAGTTACCTGAAGTTGAAGGAATATTTTCGCAGTTTATGAATAAAAGCAGTTAGAACTTGGTTTTCGCCGTCCGGATAGCGGTATATTTTTCGAAACGGCTTTCGTCTTAAAAACCTAAGAAACGATTTGTTTCGGTTACGTTCGAACGGAACGTTATAAAAACGTTTTTGAAGAACAAAATTTAAATCGTTTTCGGTTAGTTAAACGTTTTTGACTTCTATTTTTTTTTCAATTTTTAGGTTATTTTATAGGAAGCTCGCAACACAATCCTAATCAGTACGTAACCGGCAAGCGCATTGGAAACAATGATGCAATGAAATGAATATAAGGTACAATTTAACGAAACAAGTTCATGCTTGTCGGCGCACGCCTCGGCTGCGTACTGCGGAATAAACCGGTTTTCGAAAACGTTCTCATTTCGTTTTCGTTCCGAACAAAATGTTGTACAAAGAAGAACGAGAACTGTTAGAAACGTTTTAAAAAGGTTATTTTAAATAACGTTTCCGAGTCCTGCCGCCTACATCAGTGGCCAGGCCATTTTAAGATCAAAAGAAGTTGCTTTATTAAAGTTTATTCCTCATACATTTGATACGGATCTTGTTCTCTGTACCTAGAAGGTAGGGTTCTCTGAATTTACCTTCTCTTAGGAATATTAATTACTTGTTTGAGGTTAGGTAAGTTGGTAGAAGGCTCTACTCTGGCCACTTCCCTATTTGCAGTGGATATTTGGCAAACTAATAACTTCCACATCAATCAAAAAACCTTAGTAGATTTAAACTGAATTACATCATTCATATTCCCACATTAGATATTCTTGCAATATAGAAAACTTCATATACCAACCTCAGGATAATGAATCACTAGGCGTAGTTACCACCCCACAAATCCATCATTCAGTTTTACTTTTACAAGTAATAATTTAGCTTCTGTAATATTATCCTCACCGTAGTAGTAGATGTCCGTTGCCACCCAGCAGTTCAAGGATCATTAATTTTCATTCATATCGTTATAAGGGTCGGACTTTGTTGTAATCGGCAGTAAATATTCCATCGGTAGGTATACTTCAAAAATAATTACATTGTTAACCAAAAATACGTGAAAGTTATCAGGATTACAGGTTTAATGGTCTCTCTCTGTCTTTGTCTTTCGTAGGAACGAAATTATAATAGCTCCAGGTTTCTCGAAGAAGAAGATAGAATGAAGATTCCAACATAACTAGAATACTTCAAGAACTAATAACTTAGTGTTGCACTAATGCAGAACTGATGCGAGTTGGGAGGTGAAAGTTATTAGTCCAACATATCTTCCCACACAGTTTCTGTGATGTCCCTTGAAACTCAGGTTATTAGTGCGAGTTACTCCCATGAACGTAGATACGAAGTTTCATACGATATTGACACTAGATGTGTAAAGCCCAAAGGCATCGAGTAGGTACAAGTAAGACAGTTGAATCAACAGCCAGACAATATGTATCTGTTTAAACTCAATCGAACGGAAAACTGATACGGAAAATTATTGTGGATACACAAAACGGTACCGTAAAGATATACACACTCCAGAGAACGCCAGTTGACAAATGGGCAGAGTTACAAATTAAACAATTTACGAAATACGAGTTTTAAATAAAGTTGGTAAAAGATTAATGACAGAATTAAAACTTGTGAGCACAAAAAAGCACCGAAAATCGGGAAGTGGGCAGTTGTCGGAACTGACGAAAATGTTTCACGTAGGAAGGGATAAACAAGAACTGTGTGAGACAAAAACAGGCAACACAGGTGGACAGGCTTGAAACTAGAGAAGAATTGTCAGTAAGCAGAGAGGTATAACCAAGTTCTTTAATAACCTCAAGTAAAATCAATGTCTTCACATACGCAGAAGGAAGGTTAGCCAAAATCGATGTAACAATTGACAGACCGACACATAGAGCTGCTCTACAGCATATTTGTGGGAAGCACCCAGAACCCACACAATATGTAAATTGGCAACGAAATTTTTGAGACCACAAAGCTGCTCTTTAATGTTATGACAACGTACATAAACCTGGCAACTTGTCAGATAATTTAATAACGAGAGGGCAGGCCAGCGGCGATGCTCGTAAAAGCAACAAGGTATGAAACTATTACTACACAGGCTAGCTGTAATATCACTTACCACGGAGTGTTTTTTTCAACGTGTTACGTTCATTTATAATGAGCGCTTAATTTTCTAGGTCTATTGTCTGCACAATATTTTTTGTATTAGCTTCTCTTGCACGTCGAATACGTCCTGAGCTATTTTAATCATCACTCCAGTTTCCCTTATTTGGTTCCATGTTTCGGGCATTTCGTAAGAAAAGCTCAATATGGTTTCCTTAGGAATCAGGATATTTCACAAGAGAAAATGTAAGACCAAGCAAAGCGTGTCTGCATTCAATGGACACTTCTTCATGAGCTGCAGCTACAGAAAAATGGATGGCATCACTTTGGATCAAATATCAGCATGGTTGACGATTTTTCAACCCCCGACGCAAAAAGAGGGGTGTTCGGATGGAGGAGGTAGTCTTAAATGGGTGGACCGATTTGAATGCGGTTTTTTTTATTTGAAAGCAAGTTTTCTAGCGATGGTTCTTAGACATGTTTTTATCTGAATCGATTCCACCGTTTGAAGATTATCAGCTCTATTCTAGTTGATGAATGGATGTGAGTATCTTTCAAAGGTCTGATCGATTTTAAATTTGGTATTCTGTTACTTCAATGATATTAGAAGAACATAGTAACCTTGAACTGATGCTGCAGCATCACCTGGAATTTGCAGGATACCCAACTCCCTTACCAACTTACAGCACAGGTATCGTGTTTGGGCTCATTGGAATGGTCTCAATGAATAGGTTATAGATAGATGATGAACAGGATCTGGTGATGGAGTACGGAGTACGAAAGAGTAATGAGGAAATGTTTGTGACGGGGATTTTAAAAATTTGAACTGTTAAAATTGTACTTGTGTATTTATTGTACTAAACTCCAGGCACACCATTTTCTGCATTAGTTTCACATAGACGCGTCTAGGACTCTAGAGCATGTTTATTTTTCATGAAGTATACTAGATATCTTCTCTGCCTGATGGATTTTCTACTCTTACAGATGAACATTGCGTTTACGTTGCGGCGTAAATGCAATGAACATTAGCAAAAGCGAAGATTATGGAGCGAGGTGGTTTTCGCAAGGTGGCTGATAGCAGTTTGATGAGAGAAGCCAAGAGTTGAGTTGAATGGCGTGCA
Organism: Agrochola lychnidis; assembly: GCA_963680765.1. Lineage (NCBI taxonomy): Eukaryota > Metazoa > Arthropoda > Insecta > Lepidoptera > Noctuidae > Agrochola > Agrochola lychnidis. Next base: position 7,553,574 of record OY796847.1, read on the forward strand.
TGTTTAATACAGCTATTAACTTACTTCTGGTTGCAATATAAATTAAATGAAGTTAGAAAAAAACAATACAAGATTTGGAAACAACGCGATCATTGATTTACTGTCCGAAGTTTCCAGAAGTAGCTACTTACCTACATTCTGATTATAAATGATGAGATTGTCCTCATATCTTTCTCTTATAGTCGTATGTCTTTTTTTGGCGTGGTATCGATCCCTTTTCTGTATATTATTCTTTGTCTCATATAAGGTCCCTTGAGATTTACATGAAAGTGATGAAGTCGGATTAAAACGAAAAGGTTTTTCATAAAAATGATCGTTTTGCATTCTTTTTTAATCTTGTTCGTATGTACGAGTACTTTGAATAACTAAACGCACAAACTTAAATTGATCGTGATTGCGAAAATGAAAACAAAGCTACAATTGATAGTCAAAACATCGTCTAAAAGTCTATGTAGATATATCAACATAGTTCAAAGAACAAATAAAATATTGAACAAAGTAATAATGGTAAAGAAAGCAAAATAGAAATAAGGAAGAAAAATTACTGCGTCTAGGCAAACATGACACTAATTACTGGAGCGAGAATCTTGCTATTTGTCTAACGCCAGAGGAATAGTATTCACAATATTGTACAAATTACAGAAGATATATCTTGACGAGGTCGGAGTAAATAACTGACGTAATAGGATAGAATCATGACCAAAATCTAGAACACAAATCGAGGAAACACAAGACAAAGTGTTTGTTATTGCATTTATTACTTTTATAGATGCAGATACTTGTTCCGCATCTGGATATTGGTGAATGCGTCAGTACTGTGAGGACTTATCATTGGAATTCAACCTCACACATCATGCAGGCTGGCAAGAACGCTCTATGGTATCCGAACATTCGAACATTTTGTATTTAAATTAGGATTTTCGTATGGTGTGCATTTGTTGTAAGAAAAATTAGTTGAGCCCATGGCGTCGGTCGCGTAATATTGTCTTTTGCTGTATACTGTTGGTTTAATTATAGTCTATCTTTCCAAAAGTTTCTTTAATTTATTACACTACACACGACCCCGAGTGCCGCAGCCAAGCGAGTTGCTCACAAATGGAAGTACTCTGTCTTGGTTGACACCAGCCTCGCTAACGGGGGCATAGCCCTTGCAAGGTGTGTCTAGTTGACACAATTGGTTCAACTTATGACTGAGGTCTCACAGTTTAGTCAGGACTTACTGACATTCGATAAAGAGTGAGTCTTGTGAGGATAATATGAGGTTTTGAGATGTTCCCTCTGGAGTATGGTCGTGAGTTTTTAATGTTGTTGAGCGCTTACTTCTTGATCCTTCGTTCCCTCTGGCTCAATTATGTCCGATGGAGTTAAGGCTTAGGATGTTAGAGTTCATTTTCATAAACCCCCTCTGGGTAGATGTGAACTGTCACATCTGTTTGTTTGTTGTCAGAGGCTTGCTGTATCTTTTGCGATGGTTTTGGTACAGTGAGGTTTAAGCAGAAGTATGTTAATTTTTTGTGCACTGTTAGCACATATTGTCATTTAACTTGGCTGATACCTAACCTGGTATCAGGACTTTGCGATTCGTACGTTCTGACTTAAGCCTTCTCCTGCAAGAGAAAGACCTCACCTTGTATTTTAATTGCCATCGTTAGGTAACGTTTCTGTTAGGTATAGGCAGGAAGGGTACGATTGTTCGGATACTTTGAATAAAGGTCTCTGCCTGATCCCTTTATTCAAGTGGGGCGTAGCTCATGTGAGGACTTATCATTGGAATTCAACCTCACACATCATGCAGGCTGGCAAGAACGCTCTATGGTATCCGAACATTCGAACATTTTGTATTTAAATTAGGATTTTCGTATGGTGTGCATTTGTTGTAAGAAAAATTAGTTGAGCCCATGGCGTCGGTCGCGTAATATTGTCTTTTGCTGTATACTGTTGGTTTAATTATAGTCTATCTTTCCAAAAGTTTCTTTAATTTATTACACTACACACGACCCCGAGTGCCGCAGCCAAGCGAGTTGCTCACAGTACACACACCAATGATAAAGGAGAAATCCTGAGGCAAACTATGGAATTGAAAATGTAGGAATACCGTTATAAAACTTATCGGAAATACAAATATTTAATTAACACAAATATATCAACGTGTTAGAGTGAAATCATTTGCTCTCTCTCTCTCTGGTAGTATAAATTCAATAGAAGCAGATGTTATATGGAGGCGAATACTAAGTTAATATTTAGTACGACTTTGCACTACCTACTCTGTACCACAAAGTAAGTTTTATTACTAGGATTTCTGTTTAATGCAGTAAGATTGAAGATGTCTAATAAAACAAATCATTACCCTATTAATCTTACGTTCTACGTTATCCGCGGCATTTTTCAGATAGTCAACGAAATCTACCATTTGTATAAAACTGCTGTTAAAAATTTGCGGAGGTACAGAAAACAGTACCTACAATTTAAGTTAAAAAAAAAGAATATAAGGGTGCTGTGAATCAAAAGAAAAAGCTTTTTCGTTCGTTAAATTTAGAAACAGACGCTATAGCTAAATGAATTTGTGAAAATGATTTCTTTCAGAAAGAGTTAATGGAATTTTATTCACTGTTTCTGTTCTGAATTTCACGTCAAAATGAAAGTACAAATACTGAAATTGCATGGTCCAAAATTTGGACAGAATCCATCAAAAATTTCGTTATTACTTTCTAGAATGTTCTGAAAAAGGCGTGCACCGTAAAGTCCAATTCCTTTACATCTTAAGCCATTTAGCAGTATAATGACGTCATTTATCACACAAAGTGAAGATTTGGCTCATATTTGCGAAAAGTTTTCATTGTTGTAGCAGTTTTCTTTCTTCTATTGTCATTTTAGAGTCAGCGATAGTGGATAGGAGTTTGCCAAGGAATAATCTTAATTCTTAGACGAAAATAAGTTGCACTAGAAATACTATTTTAACACGCAGCTCTGAACATTAATGTTAATATAATTGTTTGCGTAATTTACTAGTGTGAAATCAGACTAATAAATTGTGGCCTTCTCTGTAATACGTTTACGCTGTCACTTTAATTAACCGAATTATTTGGAGCCGGTTCGTCCAAACGGTTTTCTTTACTACAGGCCGTTTCATTGCTGGTCAAAAGCGTTTTCAAGGTGATAATTTGACAATTTCGTTTTCAAAAAGATCTTACGTAAAGTATTAAGAATGCGGCGACGCATGAATTGTCCATATAAACGTAATACATAAATCATTTGCAATTTGAGCATATTTCCACCATATTGTGTTAATATTCGGATTGAGACAGTATTTATCTAGGCTCCTACGTCTTTTTATTTCCAAAAATTTACTTTTAAATGAAGTGTAAGCGAATTGCACTTCGTACATTTTTACAGCGTAAATGACATGTTTTCATGTTATTTTTTCTGTGTTATAAACAACAATATTTGTAATATTGTTTCCACAGAAGCATACTTTATGTTATCAAGTTAAAAATTATCGAAAAAATAATGGAAATACATTAAGTTTTCATTCATAATTTTTTGTATTACGGAACACATCCAAATTTATCATAAATTTTCGAAAACTGGTAGTACTATCGCGTCAAGCAATAATTGTCAATGTGTGCATGGTAGTATTGCTCACTGTAGGTGTATATCGCTCCGACAGGCACTCACACTAGCGCAACGTGCTTGGAATTGAATTTTGCAAACATCTCGATTTGTAGTTGCGTGCCGTGTCGCCGGCCTCTTAAGAAAGCAATGTTATAAAAGATGTAGTTCCTAACACAAGTGAACACAGTGACATGAAGCAAAGAAAAAAAGAAGAAGACTGTTACAAGATTGGCCACAGCAGTCCAGTGTCCGGTCTTTTGACGTACATCGTAACGATGTAAAAGAAGCATTTTATGATTCGGTTCAAACAATGTTTATTTATTTAATTTCACTGAAGTTTTTAACCCCATTATCGTCAACTTAAGGTTAACCAAAAAGCCAGATCTGTACTTAAAATATTAATTTGTAATTTAACTGCAAAGGATTAAAAGGATCAAAGTATTATAAGACGACATCTGATTTTCATTAAACAACTCAGGATTGCGACTTAAGTAATCCTTGAATTTATTTAAAGGATTTAATATTGTGGCTGCTACAGCAAAATATTTAATTAATGTGACCATATTGCCTTTGGAATTAATTTCAGTCTAAAGTACTGACCTACAAAGTTGTTCCAGTATCAGCTGAGTTTTGTCCGAAGGGTAAACACAATACGATTGTCGTCTACAAGGAAAGTATACAATTTCATTCGCTATGCACTACTATCTACGACACAATCGTTTTGCAATCAATACAAGTATTGGTACCGGTGACTTCAAGATGTCAGGTATTTTCTATTTCAGTTTCTCTTTCAGCTTGCATACAATACGAATTGAAACATGAACATCTGGCGAAATACAAGCTGTTCTAGAACTGTTCTTTCAAACTATTCTAATATTAAGTTAAAGTGAAAATCTTCAGATACTCACTCATAAATCGCAAACGAAAGGAGACGTTTCATTTTTGTATGGGACTCCGGCCATATCATGTACACTTTAGAAAACCTGGGAAATGAACCCCTAAATACAATAAAGACTGTTTTTTCCATAATATCTAATACTTTTTGGGCACAAAATAAAAACCGAAAATCTTTGACGTTTGTCAGGAGAAATACGACCATCGACAGGTAGCCATTTTCGTCCAGAAGTACCTACAAATCTACAATCCACAAAAGCAGTTTTTTATTTTTATGATGAATCATACTTTCTAATTAATCAAAAAAGTTGTATAAGATAGATATCTTAATATAGTACAGAAATACATGCCTTTCATATTTATTTAAATGACGTCTACGTGATATTATTATGTTAAAATGTAACATGATTTCTGGACGAAAGCAGTATGCAAGTAAAACGACGCCATGATGAATAGAATATGGCAATAATTTGTTAAACTATTATTTTTTGTGCCGAAGTAATCAGGGGAATAAACAGGAAAGAATATTTTTCCTCAATTCGTGGAATTTTTTCCTTTTTTTACATTAACGTACACTTTATGGCCGAAAATGAAACATCTCCTTTCAACATTTACGTCTGAAATTCTGGGAAAATTCGTTTAGAATTTGTGTACAGTTTACCCAGCAACCTGGTTATGACAATTCGATTAACGGGCATTAAAATAAAGGAAATGTACGTCTGAGTGACGACTGCGGACAGATTTTTAATTTCCCGCGAGGGCACATACAGCTACTACATTAAATTTTCGCCTAGGACAGGAATTGCACGTGTATTCGTTGACCGTACCTTGGGAACTACTGATGTTTACAGAAATTGTTTTAAACTACTTCGATTTCCTCATTTCTACATAACCTATACTATTCTACTTCAGTTTATGATGATGACCATTATAAAATGAACAGCCATTTAAAGTAAAATAAATTTCAACCTCGCTGCAGAACGAGAGCTAAGCTTAAAACTAACAGTCCTTACAGCTCCCAAAGGCACTTTTGCCACGATGAAATAATGGCAGCTGAACCAGTTAAAATGGCGAAAAAATATGCCTTAAATTGCACGTACAATACGTGACCATAATTTCCCACAACGACATGTTATGGCATTGTATATCTTAACAAAAGATAATAACATGAGATACGAGTACGTAGATCTTATGCATGGTAAAATCTGCTTTGTCAATTCCGTCGTCGTAGACTGATTCCGTTTAGGGCTTCCTTCATGTGGCTCTTTGTGGCTATTGTATTCCATATTGTCAGATTACGCGATTCCTAAAGGAAGGGTTTCTGCTTTGTTGAGGACATACCCTCGTTCTGCTTGAAGGACTTTAGTTTTAGAAGTAGGTAAGTTTATTTTATGGCTAGTGACTTCAGCTAGTCATATCCAATTTGGTAGAATTTAGTACACTCTGTAAAATCGATGATGTCTATTTTAGTTAGCTTTTTGTGACCACCTTTACAAATAAGCTAAAAAACTTTTCTCCAAATTATTTATGCATACTAAGTGTTGACATTTAATAACGGAGGGGTTTTCACATAATTTACTGAATAACAATTTGGTGAAGCCAAATTGTTATTTTTACAAATAAGCACCTAAAAAACTTCTCTCCACAATATTCATACATGCCAAGTGTTGACATTTAATAACGGAGGGGTTTTCAGATAATTTACTGAATAACAATTTGGCTTCACCAAATTGTTTTTCAGTCAATTATGTGAAAACTGACTAAGTTAGTTAAGGTATTATTTTGGCCGTCGCTATTTTATTACATGAAAAGACGTAAATTAAAGCCTTACAAAATCTGAAAACTGTTTACCTATCACCAGCCACCTACCTGAAAATTTCAATAAAGACCAACCTGAAGTCACTTGAGTCTATATCGTGATAATATTTGCTTCTTTGTTTTAATGGCTTTTAAGAAATAAATGCTCTTGATGATCACAAATTCATTCTTAGGAATTTTATAAAAATTGTCAGGTTCTGACACCCATTCCGCCATCTAATTTGTTTCCGTCAAGATTAAAATACGGAAACGACGCAAAAATATTCAATTGGTCAAAACGAATTTAATAACGGTATTAAAACGACACAAATTCGCGTAATAAGAATAATCTATAAGGCTGGGCTCGTCACGAATTCACGGCTGATTTTCTTGGTAACCTACATAATTGAATTTTTGTGTTGGGCACGTAAATTTTTTACAAGATAGCAGTTAAGAGGTTCTCGTCAATCGGATTAAGACGAGATTCTATTTTGGGAGCAAAACCCAACAAACTGGTAAAACATTATCTGTTTTTTTTTGTTCTATCATGTTTAAATATCAATACCCAAGTTTACACAAATTAAAACTTATTTTTTAAACTAATATTTCAAGTACTACACTATCCGCGGTTGATGACCCCAAAAAAAAACTCATCCTATCAAAAACATAACATGTAAAAAAATTCAAGTGTCGCAACGCAGTTCTTCTACCATAAAAGATGTGAGATCTAATGTAAAACCAAGTCTATTAATTTATTCAGTACCTTTCTATTTGTCATTTTTATTTCTTTAATTAATAGAATGACTTGGCCATCGCACGGCAACATTATCACATAAGAATAATCTACTATTTTAAATAGTCCTAATTAAGTAAAGCGCAGCGCTAATATTATGTAGATTTTGTTGTATGTAGAAGTAGTAAAATTCTATTCGATTAAATATTTTTTTGTTTTATCATGTATAAATATCGATACCTCTCCCGACTGCGGAGTGTCGCCAGTTAATTTAATGTGACCCTGTATGCACACACACACTTGTGTACAGTATTTCTATTTTCGGGAATCATCGCATTTCCGAATACAAACGAATACTAATTTCCATGTCCATCAATTATTAGATTTCTCGTGTATAATAATTTGAATTCAGAAGGAAGTACTTTATTGTTGTTTTGGTTTGATTTTCGTGTGAACTGTATAGAGCTGAAAATTTATTTTCCTATCTGTCGTGCCTGCGACTTTTAGCAGCTTTCCTACCGTTTTTAAAAGTTAAAAGAGTATTAACAACTCTATATACTTCCAAGTCGATTGAGAGCGTCCGGTTTGCACCAAGTGCATAGTAATCCGACGACTGACGAAACACGAGGTTTGCCGAGGGACATAAAGAACATATAATTTGTACTGTAAGTATAGATAGGTTGGTAGGTTCTGATAAATACCTACTCCACCATAGCTTAGGTGTAAAGTCTATGTTTTCTCCAATGTGTTTTGAACATGCTTAAAATTGTACCTACTGTATTATTAATTATGAACTGTATGTATGTTTCTGCCGATACTATTGTGCGTAAAATGTATAGAATCTATGTTATTGGGTTTGGTTTCCGCACTTAGTTCTTAAGATGGACCATTATGCGTGGGCCAGAAAAAATGTATGGAATTATATAAAGACACTTTTAAATTTCCATCCACGATAACTTTATAGAGCAGTGGTGGCCCAGTGGTAACAGCCGCGACTTACGAGTTGTATGTAGGTCGTAGGTTCGAACCCAGACAGGCGCTTTACTTTGTGTAAATTATTTCATCACCACTGCTCTCAAAACGGTGAAGGAAAACATCGTGAGGAAACCGGCATGTCCTAGAACCGAAAATTTGAAGACATGTGATATCTACCAACCCGCACTGGGCCCGCGTGGTGGATTACGGCCCACTCCCTCTCACAGAGAGGAGGCCTGTGTCCCAGCAGTGGGAACATTTATAGGCTGATGATGATGATGATGATAACTTTATAACGTGTACGTATTAATACATTTTCTGGACGTGGACGTCCAAAATAATATCGTCACGTCCGAAATTGTAAAAGCACACAATCTCTGTTAAACAAAACAAGGCTAATCGCGATTAATTTTAAATTAAGGGTTGTTTACTTAAAATCAAAATTAAAATTGGTAGCGGTAGCAAAGGAAATCTTTTGCCGTAAGATTCGAGTCTTTAAAATATCATTATGTTGTCAAGAACATTTGTTTGCAGAATTATTTCGATTCTGATAATATTACAATACCTATTGTAAATATTTGCTGTTACATTTATTATAATTCAGGTGTTCCACTGGGGAAGTGACCCTAACAATCGTAAATAACAATTTATAATGAGGTTTGAGAGCGTGCTTTAGCATTTTAATAGGACATTAATTATAGCAGTGGATAATTAAAATATCAGAAATCTGTAGTCTATATACTGTGGTGTGGCCAAGACAAGGATATTAGATTTAAAAGTATGTGTTTAAAGTTGTAAGGAACTTAAACTAAAAACAGTTTATTTGCAATATAGTGTCATTACTAGAGACCGGATTATATGCAACATAAAAAGCTTGTTATACGCATGAAAAATGCACGAAAATTTACAGAATATGCGAAATTAAATGATAAATTTTAGGAACCCAAAAAATAAAAAGAAGTAAGTTTTTTTATTTCAAAATCAGCATACAATTATTAAATTATTACCCTTTGATAGGCGATAATAGGTACAGTAACATAACATGACATCAAAATTATTTTAAAAATTTGTAAACATTAACAATCAAGTATTGTTCCAAATGTTCAGTGGTAAGATTGGTATTCTATCATTTAAAATTTGGTCGGAACCGCGATATTAACACTTTTATCGCATTTCGGTACGCAGGGTCAGTGCACTGCACTCGGAAAAATATTGTAAATGTACCGATAATATGCATCATAACTAAATCTTAGGTAAAATATGCTATTACCGCTGAGGATGCCTTAAATATGCAAATGCATATAATCCGGTCTCTATTCATTACCAACGAGGATATTAAATAACACGGAACCAATATTCCCATAAATTAATCCACCAAAATATCAGCCCCTAGAAAGAAAATATGAGCCACACATTTAATCCATTATTCATCATGAAGAAGCGGATACTCATCAAATTAGCCAGCAACTTTCTGGAACACGCCATAGAATTATTAATGAAACCGAATACAGAATCCAAGAGGCAAGCCTGTGTGAATGAAATATCATATATAAGTTGATTAACGTTTTTAGCGTTGAGAGCAGTGGTGGCCCAGTGGTAACGGCCGCGACTTACGAGTTGTAGGTCGTAGGTTCGAACCCAGACAGGCGCTTTACTTTGTGTAAATTATTTCATCACCACTGCTCTTAAAACGGTGAAGGAAAACATCGTGAGGAAACCGGCATGTTCTAGAACCGAAAATTCGAAGACATGTGACATCTACCAACCCGCACTGGGCCCGCGTGGTGGATTATGGCCCACTCCCTCTCACAGAGAGGAGGCCTGTGTCCCAGCAGTGGGAATATTATAGGCTGATGATGATGATGATGATGAACGTTTCTAATACTTTTGCTTATATTGAAGGCTTCCTGAGCCTTGGACCTGGTGAAATGGACCCTCACCTTTACTGATTTATTATTCGTATTGATTCAATTACGAATTAAATATGAGATGTCTCGTCACCAACAATTCGTGCCTCCTCCATTCGTACTCTCAAAAACCAATTTAGATGTCAGTTGCCACTGTCACACGCCCTTCGTATTCATGAAAACGTTAAAAAGGATTATTTTAGCTCTACGCCCTTTTTATACGCGTTTGATTTCAATGAAAGCCTCCCTCAATTCCGTTTAAAGTTCATCGTTAAAGGACTTTTTACTTGACTTGCCGAGTTAAATTCGGAAACGTGTAATTTGGGAAATAAGTATTTAAAGGACCTGAATAAAAATTTAATTTTCTATTTTTGAATTATTAGAGAATGGGATACGATTGCAGAAAGAAAATACTTATTTGTAGTGCAACAGAAAAATATATTTTAGACTAAAAATACTACGGTTGCTAGGACACCCTAAGCAGTAGACAAGATGCAGTTTATATTAAACTTATAGGTTTGCAACCTCTAACACTGCCCCTTAAACTTATCTTGTAAACATACATCGGTAGCCAAACCTAACTCGTTTACAAAATACTTGTGTTTCTCTACCGACAAAGGTTTAGTTAAGACATCCGCCGTCATTTTGGACGTTGGCATGTAATTTATTTTTACTGCACCATTGCTGACCGCCTCCCGGACGAAATGATGACGTACGTCTATATGTTTTGACCTACCATGAAACATACTACTTTCAGTTAATTTTAAGGCCGACTGATTATCATTGAAAATAGTTATTTCAATGTTACTACCTATACATTCGTGCAAGAAAGTTTTTATAAACAGTGCTTCTTTACAAGCATCGGAGAGCGACATGTACTCCGCCTCAGTACTCGATAACGCAACAGTACGCTGTTTCTTACTTTCCCAACACGTAATAGAATTCCCAATTTTGAAAACATATCCCGTATAAGAACGTCTATCAATTTCATTAGAAGCCCAGTCTGCATCAGCAAAACCCGTCACAGATAAGCCAGTTTTCTTATAGGAAATGCAGTAATCTACTGTACCTTTAAGATAACGCAACACACGTTTAGCTGCTTTCCAGTGGACTTCGGAAAAACAGTTATTGAATTGGCTTAATACGCTTACAGCGTGACATATATCAGGGCGCGAACAGACCGCTACATACATAAGACAACCGATCAATTCTCGATACTCCAAACTGTCATCTTTTTCTTCAGCTTTGTTCAGTTTTTGGCACTGCATTGGAGTTTTAACAGATTTGCAGTCTTGCATTTTGTATTTCTCTAATATCTTTTTAATATAGGCACTTTGATCAAGAGTGATCTTGCCATTCTCTTTCCTGATTCTTAATCCTAGAACTCTTTCTACAGGACCAAGATCTTTCATCACGAATTCTTTCATCAGCAATGATTTAGTTTTAGTTTTTTCCGCATTACAATTGCTAAAAATTATTAAATCATCAACATACAATGCAATAATCACAAACTTGTCGCCATTTCGCTTTATGTATACACATGGTTCAGAGACCAATCTCTTGAACTTGAGTTTGTTGACAAGAATATGATTTATCTTTTCATTCCATGATTTAGGCGCTTGTTTTAGACCATACACAGCTTTGTGTAGTCGATACACCTTATTATTGCCTCTACCTTTTTCAAAACCCTCTGGTATTTCCATAAAAATGGTTTCTTTTAAGTCACCGTTTAGAAAGGCTGTTTTTACGTCCATATGGTCAATCTCCATGTCGTACTCCACAGCCAAAGCTAATAACATTCTTATGGTTTCGTATCTCACTACAGGTGAAAAAGTTTCAAAATAATCCACTCCATACTTTTGTGTAAATCCTTTTGCCACTAGACGTGCTTTGTATTGTAACAGTTCACCGTTAAGCCCTCTTTTCCTCTTAAATATCCATTTGGTCTTTATTGGCTTTGCACCTTTCGGCAAATCGGTTAAGGTAAAGCACTTATTGTCCAAAAAGGATTGATACTCGTCTTTCATAGCAGCTCGCCACTGCCTGGCTTCAGGACTATTCAATGCTTCTTCAACTGTTCTTGGATCATCACTACCACACGCTTCCCCCGTCAAAAAACTACACAGGAAGATGTTCTCATCAGCTTCTACGTATTCTGCTCTAGAGTCATCTGTCTCAAATGAAACATCTGGAACATAAGTAGCATCTGAGTGATGATCTGTGACCAAGCTACTGGTCGAAGCCTCGCTATCATTAGCATCATCAGAAGTCACAGAAGTTTGTTCCGACTCTGTTCTATGCTCGGATACACAAGGAGCCTTAAGTTCTATAACCATATCTGATTCTACTTTAGTGAAGTTCAGATGCTTGAGGAATTGATTCTCAATGAACTTAACATTTCTCGCTATTGTTAGCTTATAGCTCTCAACATCCAAGAGCCTGTATCCTTTTGTGTTCTCACAATATCCCGCGAATATGTAAGGTTTAGATTTGCGATCCAGTTTATTACGATTATTTTGTACAGCATATGCTAAACAACCAAACACACGTAAGTTGTCTAAGTTTACCTTATGTCCAGTGTAAATTTCTTCTGGAGTTGCACCTCTAACTGCCTTTGTAGGTGAGCGATTTTTAATGTACACCGCAGTGTTCGCAGCCTCAGCCCAGAACCGTTGGTCCAAACCTGATTCCAGAAGCATACAGCGCACCGCCTCCATAATCGTGCGGTTCGCTCGTTCGGCAACTGCATTTTGCTGTGGACAGTGAGGAACAGTAGTATGATGCCGGATTCCACACTTACTCAAATACTGCTTAAATCTCGTATTGATGTACTCGCCACCATTGTCGCTTCTCAGGATTTTAATCTTTTTATTAGTCTCGTTCTCTACAAGAGCTTTAAAAATCAAAAAGCACTCAAAAACTTTGTCTTTCGATTCTATTGAATAACAAAATGTCTTCCTAGAAAAATCGTCAATAAATGTTAGCAAATATCTTGCACCGCCTATAGATTTCACTGGCATAGGGCCGCACACGTCCGTGTGTACCAGTCCTAACACCTCACTTGCACGTGAAAAAGATTTCTTAGGGAAAGGTAAATTAGTAACCTTACCTTCAATACAAGCGATACATTGCTCGTATGTGGAAACATCATAGTCGATACCAGCTGCCATACCACTCTTGAGTAGGTTCATGCTGCGACTATTCAGATGTCCAAGCCGACGATGCCATAAACCCTGAGATTGAACCTCTACCTGGGTATTCAAGGAGATGCTTACTGGCATACTGTGTTCGCGCGAAACGGAATTTATAGACGCATCCCCGGTTTCTAATTTATAAAGACCGCATGCATCCCGTTTTGCTACAGCTACTACCTTTCCGTTTTTGTAAATATTACAAAAACTCGATATAAATTTTACTTCAAAACATTTTTGTGTCAAAATACTGACAGATAACAGATTACATGACAAGTTCGGTATAAAAACTACATTACTGACAGTTATCCATTGGTTTTGTAAAAAGAGTTTCACATTACCACGACCCGATGTAAATAGTTTTTCACCGTTCGCAACGCTTATTTCTTTTGGCGTATCACACACAAAATCATGCAAAATGTCTCTATTATTGGTCATGTGGCAAGTTGCACCACTGTCGACGTACCACACATTTCGATCCAATTTTACTGTCAGAGCCGACAACATAGTCGTCCTACCAGGAGTTTTCTGAACCTTCTCCTCCTCTTGACAACTGGAACTAGATGGCTTATTCTTATGCGAATCTTTCTGTTTGCAATCTCTAGCGTAATGACCAAATTTTTTGCATCGAAAGCACTTGGGACGCTTCGAGATCGAAGTCGAAGTCGTAAGGGCATTCTGTTCCGTACCTTCTGCATCACCTCGTCTCTGTGCCTCCTGGAGTAGTTTAGTTTTCACCAGTTCACTTGAGAGAGAAAGGCTACTATGTTCTAACGTCATAATGAGTGGGTCAAACTGCTTGGGGAGCCCACTGAGCATTATTATAGCAACGAACTCGTCTTCCAGAGAAGCATTTATGTCTTGCAGTTGTTGGGCTGTATCTAGAATTTTTGTAACATACGCCTCCATACTCTCAAACTGCTCTAATTTTAAGCTAAATAGCATTCTAAGGAGACCTAACCTTCTACACAGACCTTTGTCCTCGAACGAATTCTGTAAATTCTTCCAGGCGTCAAACGCAGTATTGCAGTTCCTGACAACGGAATAAACAGATGGCTGAACACTGAGGCAGATTCGTGCTAGCGCTTTTTCCTGTTTCTTCTTGTCTTCGCATTCTGGTTTGTTTTTCGTATCGACCTCGTTGACACATTCAAACAAGTATTCATGAATAAGCAACATCTTCATTTGAAATTTCCAGGTGGTGTAATTATTTACTCCGGAGAGTTTTTCAATTGCGATGGATTGGTTACTCATTTTCGCGATTTCGTAATTATTATTTGATAATGTAATTAATTATATCATACGCGTTCTGCTTCCTCACGCTCTGCTACCACACGCTCTGCTACCATATTAGAGAATGGGATACGATTGCAGAAAGAAAATACTTATTTGTAGTGCAACAGAAAAATATATTTTAGACTAAAAATACTACGGTTGCTAGGACACCCTAAGCAGTAGACAAGATGCAGTTTATATTAAACTTATAGGTTTGCAACCTCTAACATGAATGAGGTTAAGCACAATAAAAGCCAATAAAAAAAGGTTTGGATGATGTTGATTATTTATGTTTTTAATATAGAAAATATGAAACAATTTCATATTTAAGCATAAAACTATACCGGCTATAAGTCCATCTTAACACCATCCATCCTCATACGGTCAGAGTGGGTACCTAAATACATCAATCTCCTCACATTACGCTATAATATGAACTAAGTCCCCATCAATCAAGACCAGCTGCTATACAGTTTTGGTATGATATAAGAATTATATAATACAGTTAACTTCAAAGACGAGTTTCTAAATTCACGCAAAATATGGATTGTCATCATGAAATGTTCGTCTAACCTACCGTTTCGTTTACGCATTTTTTCTGATTAAACGTAGGTATACATACCAGCCTGTCCAATATACTAGAAACCTCACTTCACGTTCTTAAACTGCGAAAACCTCTTGAGCATATTTCAGCGGTCTTTCCTCAAGAGTAGCAGTTTATTATTACGAGAATGTCTCTCCGAAATAAGTATACAATTACCCACTAATAAGCTCTGGTTTACTTTTGTGTTCAAATGTAATTACTACATTAGTCGACGTAGACACATGGTTGGTTTCGTTTTATTTCGCTATTTTTCGTGTTCTACCTATTTCCGTTACCTAGTGTTACATTCCCCTCACGTTTCCGTAGTACCAGCCAATAATAAATACCGTTTCAAGGCCGGACGTGGCAAATACTTATAAAATATGTATTTGTAACGAATAAAATACCTATCGCCATTAAACAGGCATTTCATAAATCATTCGATTTGGTGTTAACGTCAAAAACAGGGGGAGAATTTTGCCCTCGCGTGTTGGTTTGTTATTAAGCTTTTTATATTTTTATCATCATCGTTCACGTCGAGCGAAGAGCAATCGCAAGATGCAAATCTGTGTCATTGAAAATATGCTCTCCGCCGTCGAAGACATCCACTTGTAATAAATTAGGTGCAGGTGCCGTCACCTCGTGACTCGGTTTCACAAATTGTTCGCGCGTACAACCTATCTGGTCTGATAGCATCGACGAAGTAATCTACGTCAGCACTTCTTTCTTTTGATGGGTTCTTGAACTCATCAACCACGACGCCGTACGTGAAAATCATGAACGGTTTTTAGTTAACATTTCGCAATTTTTGTACCTGCTAAAAAAAGTTAATTGTTTCAGATACTCAATTAGGAGTCAATTCTACTAGATAAATAAACATTACCTGTGAATGTGCGGCACAATACTCCGGCGTGGGTTGTCTGAACGGGCTGTGTACGGGGCACGAGGTGTGTTGCGCATGTTGCAGATGGTGGGCGTGCGCGTGCTGATGCGCGTGCGAATGATGCGCATGGGGGGGATGACGGTGTGCGAGCCGCGGCTGGGGCGCGTGCCTCGCACACAGGTGCGTTGCGCTGCCATGGTGCTCCGCGAGCGACAGCGTCGAGCAAGATGGCCGCCAGTAGCCACCCTCCTCCATGTCAGGCCCAGGGGGGCATCGCGCCGCGCCGCAGCACGCGCAGCGCCGCGCACACGTCAGCGCATGCCGGCGCGCCTCGTGCGGGCACCAGTCGTCGCGCTCGCGGCCCGACACCCTTTCCGATCGACGTTACCTCCTCCGCTAGCGTCTCCGCTGAGCGGACAACCGCCAGCCGCGCATCTTCTCATTCGCACAAAAAGCCAGAACACTCGTCCAGCTTTTTCACAGGTATACGTTTATAGTTATAACTTTTTGTTTAAATCACTTCACTTAGAATTTCAATTGCGAGTAGTCCTTTCACCAGCTCTGCATTTTAATGCAGCACGGTTCTCGCAATAATATTCACAAGACTCCATCACTTAATCTTAATTCGGATTTCCTCGACCTTTTCAAAAGCAACTTTTAGGACTGTAATGATTACATTATTTCTAGTTGAAACAAGAAAGGAACTAGGGGAAGTTCAACAAATTTCTTACAACTATGCAAACAAAGACCGAGTTTCGTGTAGTTGCAAATTGCATAGAGAACGTAATAACTGCATTCTATGTAATGTTCACGATGGCTTAAGTTTGTCTTTCCACTAGAGGAAGTAACCGCGGAGACCTGTTACAGTTCGAGGGCAAACAATATTCGCCAGCACGCTCCCTAAGTTTCTCTTCAAATGCACGGCCGCATTCAGGTTCGATATCAAAACGTCTAGATCCAGCTAGTTCAACAAGAAAGTCGAAAGCGGTACCATTACTATACTTAATAGTTAAAGGTAAGGAGCTTTAAAGCTCTTGAAGAAGTATATCCAGAAACTATTTTCAGAATACCGGAGGCAATACGGAATAATAATTATATAAACTCGACAATAAAGTAGAAGTAAATCCAAGACTGGAAACCAAGTTAAATAAAGAAGAAACAATTCCACAAGTACTGGGCGTTGTGGCAATTCGCAATTATTTATGTGGAGCATACAGGTGTGCGGAATATAAAGCATTTATTCCGTAGCTAGAGCTGTACAAATGAGAATTTAGGCTGAGACTTGGCTCAGACTTGTCGCAAAGTCCCGGAGCTTAATAGTTACAGATTTCAGATCCGCTTTCCAACAATGCCTTTACTTGAATAACCACGCGAAGAAGACAATAAAAGTTGACGATTTATCATAAAGTTGATGGATTTATTGCGCTGGAAAAATGAGTCGAGGATATCAAATCACAAGATTGAATAAAGAAATATCAGTTACAAGCGATCACGGTGAACTTGCCTGGAAAATAAAAAACCTTGTATAAAATCAAATGAATTGAGTTTTTTAGGCACATTATTTGATATTTACCTATTGTAATGAAATACCCGGTGAAATTAATTAAGTTAACCGACTGCTAATGTTATTGAGGGTTCCTATTTAAATTGAGTCTAGCAAAGTACTAGAATTCGTACTATGAAAGGTTCAATTAAATCTCAGGTACCTAGGAGTATATCGCAACACACGTTTAAACAACAAGATCTTATCACTTTTAAATATGTATCGAAGCAAGGAGTAGATTACGTAGCACGTAGTTTACGCAGCAAATCGTTGTTACATCAGGTTCGGTCAATAAATAAGGGTCTCACGTACGCTGAAAGTGAGATAGTGGAATAATAGGGTACGGAGTTAGGAGAGTCCCTCAGGCGGCCGACTTGCGAGCGGTAAGCCGCAGTTTAGGTCTTAGCGGCTGGGCGTACCTGACGAAACCAATTCCCTATTTGATATCACTCCCGAGGGCATGTGACCTTTACAAATAGATTGGAATCTTGTTTGTAATGTGAATTATTGAATTAGTCCATTTTCCTATGTAGGTACGAGTTGTTATGAGTAATATTAAAGAGGTTCTGATAATGCCATGCAATATGATTCGGAAGAACTAACACAAAGTACCAACAGAAGCAAAACTTTTATGAAGTATAAAATAATGAAGATTGATTCGATACTGTAGAGAATCCTACATTTACAAGGAACTGAAGGAATAAATATGGGTCAATTAATCTAGCACGAACCTCAAAATCGCATCTTTAAAATTCTAACGAACCACACCAAAGAAAAATCTTAAGCACAATGGTTTAGTGCACCCAGCATTAATTTCCCGCGAGACTGCAGGCATAAAATATTCAAGTCGTGCACAGGCGAAAGAATTCGCTAGCGGTGCACGTTTTTAATTGGAAAAAGGAAAAAATTCAAACACCAGCCTACGCGAGCATAGGCCGAGCTATAAATTAGTCAAGTTAGGAAACGTCAGTGAAGTGTTAACACAAGAGAAAATTTAACCGACTGAAAACAACGACAGGACGTTTGAATTTTAGGACGATAACTGCTGACCAACCTGAAATACGACACTTTTAGTTCACCCCAGTCGGTGAATTTAATTGTATTCTGTAGTACTCTTACTGGGAGAACTCATGAATGTTTAAAACAATAGTCTATTGTTGTACTGTTCCAATTAAAGCAATTATCCATATTCCAAAATTCTTGATGCAAAATTCAAACTGAAGTGTCGTCGGTGCTCCTGTTACAGACAGCCTTGACCCGAATGTGGTTCATTAAATTTCACTGCCTCGCTTATGCCAATTGCTGAATGACAATTAAAGAGAACCTTGGGAGTAACGGCAGACTGGAAACATTATTTTTTTATTATCCTTATACTCATTTTATTAGGTCTTCAAACAACAATTTCGGTGAAGGTAGAACACTAACGGTTACCAAATCGAATATTCGTTTTGTTTATTGAGATCCTGAATTTCATGTTGAAGAACACGGGAGTATTCCAGAGAACAGTTCGATTCTGATCCATTGCGGTTATTATATAAATATGATGTGCACAGTGATTGCTATTTAATATTCATTGATTCTAATCAACTAAGCGAGATGCTAATACATGCGTGCGAGAGCTACATATGCGCAGATAATCTGAATAAACTCGTTAATAATACTGAATGGAATGATAAGGGTAAAAGTAGATCTTGATTTAGTTTTAAGAATCATACCATGTAGGCGGGTAGAACGTTCCCTTAAACTGGCAAATTAAGCTCCGTCTGAACGTAGGTATGTCTTGAATTTACTGGAGGCATCAGGCTTAGTAAAGTGTTGGGAGAAAAATTGACAGACATTACAAGCCAAAAATGAGAAATTGTTTTGCTTTTTCTGGATGTAAATATCCACATTACAATAATGAATGTGTGCTATTATTAATATCTATGGAAACAAACATGTTTACAAGACTTCAGCTAGTTATTGCAAATGGCATAAGCTTTTGGTGAAATGAAATTCAGAAGGTCTACGTGTTATTACTGATTACCCTGTAGGCTTTTCTGATGTATTAAAACACGCTTTTATTCAAAATGGTATCGAAAATAAATGAAGGAGAACTTCCACAAAAGATAGGTAAACAAACGATGAATATTTGATATTCCCAATTAAAATTGACTTCCTACTAAATCACCGGAAAATTGCCTCAAGAATTGCAGAACAGCATGAATATGTATAAGTTGGGTGGGAATCACTGCCAGAACTCGAAACAAATAGTAAGGTATACAGATCGCTGACTGCTGCAGTCCAGAAATGGGTCAGTGGGTCATCAGTTCGCAGTTGCTGTCATACAATGAGATATCTCTGCAGAGCCGACCGGGTTTTGCATCAGCTGTCCGTTGCCGAATTCCCCTGGCACGAGGATGGGAGAAAATAAAAGTTTCGGCAACTGGGTTTGCTAACGATGAATATGAAATTTTCTTTCAAAAATGTCCAAACTGTCGGTGACGACATCACTTTATTAATTTCAGTCACGGTTCCCTTCCCAATCTGGGTCGGTGAAAAATATCGCCACCGGCCCAACTGAACACGATAATGAAAATAAATCAGCGAAACGCCGCGTGCCTTTGCATCGTAAAACCTCGATACGTGCCCGGGCCACTTCGGTGAGACGCGGAAAAACCGCAGTCACTGTTCGTTTTTCGAGGGTTAAGTCAACAAGCTCTAATGGAAACATAATACGACCATAAGTATGAGGTACCTTTATTTCTGGGTCGCGAAACAGAAAATGATGCGGGAGGCTTTTGTTTATTCTTTATTTGTTTTACCCTTGAAATGTGGGTTTCTTTGTGGTCCTTAGGTGGGTTTTAAAGGCATACAATCTTAAATATGAATTAAAGTAAGTCGTACATTTTTAAAACGTAACAGCACCCTCAATGACATGAAACATTTTAGGAAAAATAACAAAAATCTGAATTTAAAATAAATTTTGGCAATGGGCATGATGTCCCATAAAAGCAATAACGGTACATATCACAGTAGGAATTAAAACGGCCATTCCCACTTGTGACACATAAAAAATAATAAAGCTCCTACAGGTACGCGGGTACGGTGGAACTTTTATTTTTACAGCAATGCATAAAAGTGACTTTATGTCGGCCGCGTATTGAAACGGGGTGTCACCTCAGGCGGTGGGGAAATGGGTCATGGTCCATGGTACAGTTAGGTAAATGTACCATCCGCTGTAAAAATATGACAATTGAATAACACAGGGGACTACGCTCTTAAAGTTTTCACTGACCACCAAAAATATGAACACGAAAGGTTTGTCCCTCAAGTCATATTTTCCAGATTTTTATTCTTATCCTAATATCTAACATGGCTGTATTATCTTATCATATGAAAAGCGGTAAACTCGAACAACTTTGTTTTTATGAGGTCTTTATTTTATTCTTTAACAGCACTTATCCTATCACGAGTCAAAAATATTCAGGGGTACAATAACAACTTTGCAGCCATAATGATGTTATCATACAAAATAAGTGCCTATAATATGTTCAAAATCGAGGCTAGCAAGCTATGCATCACATAATACAAAAAGCTATTATTGCATGATAATTTTATTGGAATGTAGAAGCTTCACAACTTAGCTAAGAAATTAACAAGGAACAAGTAATATTCAATTGGAAGATTTGATTTGGGGAAAGCGACTGAGAAGCCAAGTCGTCGATAGGAACGCCAAGCTGAAATGCCAATAGGAGCCATATCTATTATACATTGAACCACTGGCTGTGCTGGCAGACGTTTTCTACAGTAGAGACCGCGCATCGGCAAACGCAGTATGGATAGCTCTGGGATGCAGCGATGATTGTCGCGAGGTGGTTGGTGGATGAGATCCGGCAGTGGCAATCCATTGCAGGGCATCATCAGCCGATGATGATGGTGAAGAGCGAGCAGGTGAAGCATTTCATTAAGTAGATATTAAAGTTTTGAAGGATCGACTGATCGTTTCATTATTTACTAGCTTCCGCCAACGGCTTCGCCCGCGTGATGTCTTTATAAATTATAGCCCTTGTTACTCGTGATAATATAGCATTCAACTGGTGAAAGAATTTTTTTAAATCGGTCCAGTAGTTTTTGAGTTTATTTGTTACAAACAAAAATACAAATATTTTCTCTTTATAATATTATTCTTATTTTAGTCATTCATTATTATTTTATTTGACAATTAATCGTGAAACCCGCTTGTATCAGATACGCTTGTAGATAATAACAAGCAACACGGTTTTATACAACACGCAATTTTAAGCTGGTGAAACAAAACAAAATAAATTAATGGATGAGCTGCATTTTTATTATCAAACAAGTTTTAATGGAGGTAAGATTGAATTCCCAAAATGAAAACGAAGGGGATCAATTCTTGCAAAAGTAATAATCGAGAAAACAGATCAGTCTTCAAGATTATAATTTAATTACATGGATTAGTGGAGTTTTATGGGAGACAGAAATAAAATGTAAGATGAATTATTTTCTTTGGTTTTACCTATCGGGCAATCCTTGGTTCGCAAACTTAGCGAATTTAATCCGACAAACGGTTCACCCGCGTTAACTAAATCCTTTTCAATTTCTCGAATGCTAATCGCTTCGCCACAGCACTTGGTTGTGGCAAGCGAGCCGCGCGAACACAAACCTCTATAAAACTGTTAAGAGGTACTACATTTTAGGGACATTCGTACAACTTTTACAATAACAGCACTCATTCCTTGTAACTAGGAAAAATGAGAATAATCTTTTTACCGTCCAAAATCCCAATGCAAACAATCAAGGAAAAAGGTTTCCATAACTTCATGAATTATTTTTCTGAAAAGTATCTTCAGTAGTCAGAAAAATAAATTCAATCATTTTATTTGGTTACACGTGTCATCTTTAAATCCTATTGAGCTCGTCAAAAGCTGGACGTTTTCTTAATCCTAGCAAAAAAGGATTCAAGTAAAGCCTTGACGGAACCCCAGACACACTTAACACCGAAATTTAGAAAATGAGAGGACTGAGACGGGTCAGCATTAGATTATACCTCGGAAACGTATCAACGAAAGCTCCCATGAAGAGGGTAACGAAATGAGGTTATACATTTGCGAGTCGAATTAAGTTCGCTGAGAAATTTTAATTTGAAAATTTTAAGTGCTCATTTTAATCAAATTAATTTAGAGGTTGTAATTACTGATTTTGGTGATGAAGTGTTGTACCTAATATATGAGCGTTGAATCCCTTTCAGATCAAGTACCTACTTCGATATCCACATGTAAGGAAGGTCAGACTGATGCGATTGGTGCAAAAGCAATGAACAAATGTGAAGAGAACCAGAGTTTTACGACGAGGAGCTATAAATAGAAGTGTATGGAGTGTATTGTCAATGATATTTAGATCACCATTATGTATTTCATCATTGTCATTCATTAATATGAAGACTATGTATTTGAATAAATAGATCTAAAAACCAATGCTTCGAATCCTAAAATCTAACAAGGAATTAGATCTGCTATGAATGATGTAGCGACTAAAAATCATTGGAATAGGCGTGACCTCCACAATATTTTCAACAAACAATAACCTATCCCGTCCACCTTCACTTAAATCAATAACTCTTTTATTTGAGAAACAAGTTTCGGGAATGCCCAAAAGGCATCTAATATAAACTAGGAGCGGGCTCACATGACAGGATTACAGCAGTTAACAAGGACTTACAGGCAATCCCACTCGATAAGTGGGCGATCTACAAAGAGAGTACCAAATGTCAGTGGCTTGCCAAGTACTAGATATATCGTACATACAATTTGGCTACTATGCTGTTTTTTTTTTCAATACGTTTTCTTTCATGACTAAAAATATTCAATAAAGAAAATGTACTCAAAAAAACCTTACAAAATGTATTGAGTAGGTGCTAAATAAAAACCCATTTCGTAATATTAGAAGAACCTGCCCAGCAACAACTTGTAACAATTGATAAAGGCACCCCTTTGTAAGATAAGCATAACAAAATGTACCTATTTTGAATACCAATTTTCACGGTACATTTATCACTAGGTCCACCTACACTTTTTTGAAATAGTGAAACATTTCTTTAAATGCTGTCGTCTGATGTTCGAAGAGAGGGTGTTGAATGTTTCAAATGCGAAGAAAATCAAGGCAATCCGAACAATACACGTGATTGGCGCGCACACTAACGCAGCTCACTGACATCGTCTACGCGGCGACCTCTAGACATCTCAGGTGACTACAGACGAATCGTACTTAGAAAATACATCACATTTCGCCACGGCAACGAATGTAATTGCCATTTAACGAACAAAAAAGCTACAAGAAGCTATCGCCGGCAGCGTCCACGTTTGAATTGATGATGTTTTTGGAAAGGTCGATTTGATGATAGGCACTGGTTGAATCCAAATTTTATTTGCGTGTGTTGATGTAGTACGTTACTTACAATGTTGTAGTTTAGCACATAAAAATGCCACTATTTGGTTAGTTGTTGAGCGTAATATGAGCGGGTAGCGCGTGGTGGTTCCCGCTTGGCGCGACGTCGACTGGCAGTCGGCCGGGCGCTTCGGAGGCTGCGCGGACCTGCCTCCCCCGCCTTCATTCACTCCACTGTCGAGGCCCAGCTCAAAACAGCCGGACTTTTAATGCGGCATGTGCTCTTTTCACACAAAACAGAGGTCCAACTCGTGTCAGCATTAGAGATTCAAGATCAGCTGAAAAGGGATTTATGATATCGCAAGGTCTTAACGGTCGCTGCGTATTACCGATTTGCTTGACAATTTGCTTGAATTGAATACATCCAGAAAAATTAGATAGTATTGTGTATTTTTCATTCTGCAAATCGAGTATCTGACAACAAAGAAATTATCCCGTAGCTACAGAATCTAATGAACAAGTAGATTAACATGTTTATGCACCAAGTAAATTACCTTCATCCCATCCTTAACCCAATTTCGAAAGTCAAGGCGACATACATTTAGCTACGAACCAATTTCACTGCAGAAACAAATGGGTGAAGAGTTCATTTGACGATATCTTTTATTTTAAAATAATTGATTTTGTGACCAGATCTCAAATTTTAGAAAAAGCTCTTGTCTAATTTGGAAAGCCACATGTTTAGAACCTTTTTAGAATTCGCTTATATCGAAATATTAAATTGATTTAGCTGAAACACTTATAGTTTATTTATTAATAAGTTGTGTTTACCAAGCAGAGTAATCAATAGATCCATCAGAGAAACTAAATTTAGATCTGGATTCGCAACATTGAATACCATAGTTTACTTAGGACTATCGTAGCCTAAAAAAGGTACAACGTTTATAATGTAATCTCCTAAATACTCAAACCTTAAGAGGTGCTGCAAAACATTGAATCGCTGAAAAAGAACAACCCAACAAGAATATGACAAGACAACATCTGGCTATTTGGTTAAAAAAATACAAAACACTACAGACAGCTGACCTAACCGTAGCAAAAACTGTTGTGGAAAAACCAAAAACAAAATGCATGAAGATGCACTTCGCCTCTAAATAAATCAAATTTTCGTTGTTGCATCGGAACAGCGCAACCATGCAAATTGGGGATACTATGTTCGAAGTTCCGGGATCACCCGAAAGGGGAGCCGAGCTGGAAATAATTCAATTTTAGGACCGATCATACGAGCGGGCACTCTCAAACCAACCTCCGATTTATTCATAAATAAAACAACAAAACCGAGCACGCTACCACACCGGGCGTTACGGCTAGGTTTCCATGTGATTCGATCAAGAGCCCGTTGTGATGCTCAATCCTAACTGATCAGGAATAAATTCTATTTTAGCAGGAATATCCTATAATTTATTCTGACGCCCGTAACGTAGTGGAGTTTCCGTTGTTTTTGCAAGATCTGAATATTGTAAGACACTGTGATAGAGTGAATTATGCAGGAGTACGAGTCCATTTCTGCAAACATTATGCTTGACTTGGATGGAACATGGAGCAGTTTGATGGTAAGCAATTGCTTCCGAAAATATAATAAAGTGTAGTCGTTACGTCGTTAAAGATATATTGGAAAGCAACGTATAAAACATGCTTAGAAAAGCCTGTATTTAAGAATTATTAAAAAAAATATGTACATCAATGTACAATTCTTTAGCAAAATTGTTTCCCTTCAAGAAATATGTCTCTGAATCAAGCATTGAGATGCGTGTGCGGAACGAGGTACTTAAAATCACTTACAAAGGAGCTTTACTCACGCCTACAGAATTAATTAGCGAAATATTGAGACAACAACCAAGAATAGGCTTTTCTTGGCAGCCTTCACCTGCCTGTCATTAACATTTCCACTGCCATTTCTACCCGTTATATCATTTCTCGTTGCGGTTCCTAATGTAAGTACTGTTATTTATCATCTTTACATATTTCTTCATTATTATTTTGGCATCCAGAATGTTATTGAAGTCAATGACAACAAACTCATACGTCAGCCACTGTACATCAGTGGCTGACGTATGAGATTGTTCGACGAGGTTTTTGGAACATTGAGCCATATTGATAAATCTTTATAAGTAATCCTATACAACACAAATAATGTATATATAAAATATTCCTTCAGAAAGACATCTAAACATCCATTTTTTTTTTCCTGTACATCTTCTTATATATAAAATTCTCGTGTCACAATGTTAGTTACCTTACTCCTCCGAAACGGCTTTACTGATTTTTACCAAATTTTATATGCATATTCAGTAGGTCTGAGAATCGGCTACTATCTATTTTTCATACCCCTAAGTGATAAGGGTTGTCCACCCAAAACAAATAATTGGCAAAACAACGTTTGCCGGGGTCAGCTAGTATATAAATACTTGGACAAATTAGATATTATGCATCCGAATTTCCTCGACGCAATTGCATTTGAAACGGGGGTAGTACCGTTTTTGTTTGATTCGAGACCAACCGGAGCACGAACGCTGAATAGGATTATAAGGGGCACAGTTACCTTGACCCATATAGCCCGGAGACTAGCGGTTGACCCGTGATGCGCTTGTTTCAATTGAAGGGAAATATATATTCTCCAGACGAGGTCAGAATTTGAATGGCAGATACATGGAGAAAGCGAATACCACAAAAACACTAGTTATTAAAAATCTAGCCAAAACAACCAAATTCAAAGTTGTTTTTAATAGGACCGCTTCGTATGCTATTTCCACAAAGTTAGGATGAGTGCCTAATTTTATTTCTAAAGTTGGCACGCGAATATCCCCCCGCCACGGATAAATTCGTTAGAAAATTTTCAAGGAATTAGCAATTAAGGTCATTTCTACATCGGGAACTTAAATGAGATGTTACGAGCGCGCAGTAGTGCGCCATTTTGAAGTAGATATTAAACGCAAAACTTTAATAATATCGGATCTTATTTGGGTATAAACGTATGAGTATATGACGCGAAAATAATAGCAGAGAGAAAAATAAGGGCGGAAAGCTAAAGGGAAAATATATTTTAATGCAGAATATTCTCAGAGGTGGAAACTGTCATATTAATATTCATAGTGACCTTGGGACCTTCCTGTGTGGCGTTATAATCTTTATTCAAACCACCCTAAAGTTAGTGTTTTAATACTCACTACTAAGCCGATTACTGTAGTTTAGCATAAATAAGGCGAGACGTTTTCATTTATATCCTTTGGCAAATGGCTTTTTATTCTGTACTTCTGAAATCGGTATTTGGTGGTTTTATTTTTTAATACAGACAAGTCACTTTTTACAAGCTATAAATTAACTTGCCTTGTTGATGTGTTAGTTGGTTAGCAAATCTTGCAAGCTAAATTAAAACCACTTCCTCTTATCCTACGGAGTTGAAACTTTACAAGTTGGTTCAGTTTTGAAGACAATACATTTTCTTTTGATGTATGACCTGATTTTACCCCCAGGATAGGCTCCAGACGAAGGAACTCCACAACAGTCAACGGTACAGATACGAAATTTTATATACGCATTCAATGATGATAGTCCGTTATAAGTTCACCATGATCTGGTTGCTGCACCAAGAGTTGGCTCCGGAAGAGGGAATTCCTTAACATTCAACAGTACAGACAAGAAATTTAATATACGCATGTAATTATTACAGTCAGTTCTACAGTCTACCATGACCTGGCTGCTGCAGCTAGAATTGGCTTCAGACTAGCTAACTCCTCAATGGTCAACAGTACAGACACGAAATTTTATATACGTGTTCAATTATGATTGCCTGTTCTAAAGTACACCATGACCTTGGTGTTGCACCCAGGGATGGCTCCAGACGAGGGAACTCCCCAAACGGTCAACAGCATAGACAGTAAATTTTATAAACGTATTCATACACCCATGACCTGCTTGCTAACCCAGGATTGGCTCCATACGAGAGATCTCTTCATCAGTCAACAGCATAGGCACGAAATTTTGTATACGCATTCAATTACGATAGCCCGTTCTAAAGTATAGCATGACTTGGTAGTGCAACTTGGTTGGCTTCACACCATGACTTGTGTAAATGCGTTTGGGTTCATTGGATTTGTCTTTACAAGTACCTTTCAAGTGAAGGTGATAGAACAGATATTTAAATAAATTGTAATGCTAAAAAGTGTAAAATTTAATTCAAGTAAATATCTTTTTAAAAACAAGCGTTTAATTAACTAAAAAGCACAAAATAAAACTTACGTAAACATTGAACTTTAATATATTCTTAAAACTCTTCTGCTTGAGGCTTATCTTTAAGTGTAAGAAGGACGTTCACGCCTTTTTTATATTTTTACTTAAATTTTATTCGATCGTCAAGTTACTAAACAAGTTACACGACCCCAACATAGTTGGGAAAAGACTAGGCAGGTGATGGTGACACGATCAAAGGAAAAATAACCTTATTGTATCTTTTGTCATTGCAACCTTCATGAACTTTCATAAACAGATGCGCAATTCCTGTTACACAGCTATTCATGCACGATGAAATTTCCATAGCATTAAGTCAGCGTTACAATTTCATCTGGCACGTACTATCATTTGCAGATATTAAAGTGCACGAGCACACTAATGTTAAGAACTAGTGCAGTGTTCACATTTATCACATACTAACATCTAATCTTGAAAATATTTAGCTCGAGCTTTTCAACCAAAAACATTTTGACAACTGAAATTCATCTAACTCATTCGTCTGAAATCTATACTAATACTAGTTGACCCCGGCAAACGTTGTTTTGCCAATTATTTGTTTGGGATGGACAGCCCTTATCACTTAGGGGTATGAAAAATAGATAGTAGCCGATTCTCAGACCTACTGAATATGCATATAAAATTTGGTAAAAATCAGTAAAGCCGTTTCGGAGGAGTAAGGTAACTAACATTGTGACACGGAATTTTATATATAAGATTACAAAGAGGTAAAATTTGTTTGTAAGTTTGTATGTAGAGGGTAGTCTCCGGAACTACCAGTCGGATTTGAAAAATTATTTTCGCATTGTATAGTCCAATTATTGAGGAAGGTTTTAGGCTCGCGGACGAAGTCGCAGGCAGAAGCTAGTTGATTAATACAGTGGATTAACCCATGCATAGTGTAATAGGAGCGAATGCTTCATGGAAATTTTTGCAAGCAAAACTTTCGGGCTTTCCATTTTCGCATTACCAAACGAAATCACCACTCGTAAGTTAAAAAACGTGTTTTCGATTACAGGATTCTTTGTAGAGTGAGAATAATTACCGTCAAGATTTATACAAACAGGTCACCATAGTAACATCATGCCTATATTTCCCCGAAGGGTTAGGTAGGGGTGTAAGAACTACGCGTGACATGACGTCACACAAATCCTGCATCGCGCATTTAGAGTTTACCGCGCGAACGACAGATATAAGACTATCCGACATCAACTGTTGGGTAGTTGCCCGCTAGACATGAAACCCATCTGGTCGGAGGATCCCCCCCTTTTCTATAGAGGATAAGTGAACTTTACACCCTGTTCCTCATGCCTCTAAAGAGGTGTACCGACCTATATATAGTACACCCCATTTCGCCAGTTATAAATCCTATTTCTCAGGGAGCGAGCCAAACAGCTATTCAGTATTAAGGCTTACTCAAGTCTTAAGGTAACAAAATTAATAAAGAACATTTGTGTTAAACTATAAAACCGATAGCTATAAAATAATGATAGGTATATGAATTAGAGGCAACTGGCGCTGTTGTGGAAGCCATACGCGAAGTTACCTCGTAAAAATAACCCGAATACTCTATTGCGGCTGCGGCTAACTTTTGTGCCAACGAAAGTGCGGTCTCATCTCTATGGTAATGTCAGGCATATTCGCAAGTTCAGTGCGCTAATTTAACTAAAAGATAATTTTGGTTTAATTGGTCTGTCTTTTGTTGAAGATAAATTTTTCTCGTGCTGAAATTAACGTAGAAGTGCAAGAGGTTAACAGTAATAAAATGGAAAACTGTAAATTATTCGGACAGCAGTTCATAGCTGAGAAATTTGAAAACAGATAAAAAGAAACTTACTAAAGTATTAGCGAGCTATTTAAAAATCTCAGACGAGTATTCAGAGAAAACATTTAGTGAAAGGAATCTTCATTAAAGCTGGTGTATTAAAATACTTGTAGTTATTAAAAGGCAGACATTTTATCTAATTAAACTGGGGGTGTATGACCAGACAAACAAATTAATTCAACACGCAAGTACCTTGTTCGTATCTAAATTTATAATAAAACCTACAATTTATTAACGATTCCCTTATTTTCTCTGTAAATGGATGTTATTAAGAGAGGCGACATCAACATGTAGACAATGTGTTGTCCAGTTAAAAGGACCAAATAGTCTTCATCACACGAGATTAAAAGTTAGATATTCTGAAAATAACCTCTCTGTTTTACTAGCTTCGTGAGACTTCAATCCGGCTTAAAGTTTTACAAAAGACACGAACAGAAATCTTCTTTTTTTATGAAATTACTGTACAAAGATACAAAGATAGAAGATACTTTACTGTACTTTGGATCCATCCAAAGGTTGTCTTTAATAGATCGCTTTTAGCGATAAGACCGCCCATTGTGACACCTTATATAAAATTTATACATTTATATCTGTAATAAATTTATATGGATAGCTTGAAGCCAAGTGACCCAACTAACATTTCGGCCAAAATTTAGCATTTTGGCTTTTAAGAACCCATTATAAATTCTAAAATTTACATAACAAAAAGTTGGGCTTCAGAGCTATCCATATGGTGTAAGTACATAATAATATTCGGCGTGCGTCGTTCATACCACAAATTGCGAAAGTTCCTCAAAATATCTTCTCAGTAGACACCACAATCATAAAACCTGTTTTCACCAGAATTGTCACTCTGAAAGTAAAGCCTTACAAAAATAACATGCCTGAAAATATACCTACGTAATGAGAGAAGGACACAACATCCTACTTACCTTTTAAAAGGAGACATTGACACAGCCAGAGCTTACAAAATTGCTTCCTTCACATTCTGACGTGGGTATATTATACGTCACGTGCTTGCGACAATGGTATTGCGTAACATATGTGGTGTTCAAAATACGGCCACATTAGCAGAATCTTTCAACATTACTACAGGAACTGAATACCGTAAGGCAAGGACGTGTTTGTGGGCGATGCATGAAATGTAGAGTAGAAAATTTAAAATAAACTTTGAATTAAGGTAAGGGCAAATGCAAACGGGTGTGTTGATATGGTATCTTGTAAATATGTACATACACTACTTGACAGGTAATACCTGCCTCAGAATACTTCGGCTATCGATCAACGAGAGCAGCTATTTACATGCCCGATATTTTTAACGCTCTATACTTAGAATTCTTTACTATAAGCAAACTTTAAGTCAATGTCATAATTAACATTATTGACCAAACGTACGAACAAGGTTTCCTCCGAAATCAATACGGAGACAAAGGCATTCTAATCGGCACTCAATAATGATGGTAATTGATTTCGTATCAGTGAACTACTCAATCACAATTAATTCTTCGACGTACAAGTCGAACACTGAATTCAGTGTCCGCTCACAAACACACGACGACTTCTAACGATGTTGGCGGTTCAACAAGCAAGTTTCTCCATAAAAACGGAATATCAAATGAACATTTCTTTCCGCTTGCTCGGTTTACTGCGGTCAACCCCGACTATGGATGCAGTTCCCAACACTTTTTTTTTTTGAGACCCAGTACGTATCATGATGGCCAGATACCTAAGTTCATTACATTTTCGTTCAGCGTTTTTGCTGGCACGACGTCGGTAAAAAGTTGTAACTAATGTCGCTTACGGTGGCAGCGTTATGAGAGCGGAATTAATAACGGAGAAGAAGTAAAAACTACTAAGTAGTGAGATTAATAAATGAAGGAGAGACAAGGTGTACTGGCCGAGAAACTGTCCATTTCCTGCGACTTTATGTGCAAACACATTCTTACAGCAAGATTTTTACTTTACAAAATGTTATAAAACATTCACAGAATAACTAAAACATTGTAGAAATCACATGGGATTCAACCGTATTTCTGTTCTGAATCGAATTTTGAGCAACGTAAATAATTTAGGGACAAACTCAACATAAAGTCTGCCTAGAACAAAGTTAGAATATTTGAATTTTGGAGGCGAGCGTATTAAAGTGGTCATTAATCAACATTCACAAAGCATTAAGCGCAATATGATGAATGAGGCTGATTACGCCAATTAGATGCTCGAGTTTAGACAGTTTCAATGCAACGAAGATTAGGTTATTGTTGTTTATTTTCATTTTAGCAGTGGAAGGTATTTATTTTGCAGATACTTCATTTACAGTTGCGCTGAATTTAACATTACTCAAATGCCATTGTTTTTGCAGTTTAGGCAGTCATGAACCGTTAGTAGATAATTTATGAATAGTTAATTATCTCTCATCATCCCATGTCTTTTGCTATGGCGTTGCCGATCATTATTGTGTAGTATATCAAAATATAGCAGAAGCTACTTCATTGAAATGTAGATTCAAGTCTCAAAGGCTAGACTAACATATTACCCACGTTCCAAGAAAAAAGATATCAAAATAAGACATTTACCTAAAATAAAATTCCCATAAGGGAAATTCATATTCACGATGTTTTTTCACGTGGAAACTCACTCGACGGCGCGGCGCGAACAGGTGAATTATCATATTTATTGTTGGTCGTAAATCCATACATTATTTCTTGACTTTGGGCACCACTAGACCTTCTAATACAAAATACATGAGCTTTTACTAAAAGTACGTAGGTACTACAGGTAACCAAAATACGCAAAATAATCACTTGCGAGCGTAAACTAGATTTAATTTTAAATTTGAATGGCCTGATACTGGTGCGACCTTTAATTAAAACAATTTCCGTCTTATTACAAAAAACTGCTTAGGTACTGGTTTAAACCAAGACTTATAGGTCTAGGATTGTTACGGTAATAAAGCTAGTACCAGACTCAAAAAGCGTCCTTATTACAAAACGAAGACTTTTCGAGGATCAGTTAGTACCAAAGAAGGTTCATGGTTCAAATAATATCCACAGATAAGCAACAAAAATGGCATTCTTTCATTCGTTCACACAGGCTTTATTTGAAGCAACGTTCTGTTTCTCTAAATGTTGATAATACTAGTATTTCTGCGAACAGTAGACTTCGCGAGCACAAACATTTTTACAACAATTAATATACCACAAAAGTTATTTACAACGGGATATTTAATATGTTTTTTGTTTAAAATAAGATGTTTTGTTTAAATACCTATCCAACTTATATTTTATTATTAACATTGAAATAAGTTCTCCTTGATACATATTTCTTATAACGGAATGCATGGCTGATTAATTGTCAATGTCAACGATAGGATGTCACGTCAATTAAGTCATAATTTTATTGTTTGTTTACTTTGGCTATCTACATAAATTAAGTAATAAAAAATAAAAAAAAGTAATTTTACAAAAACAGAATGACTGAAATAACAATGCTATTATAAGTGAGCTGATGACTATCACAATAACATCAAGGGTCATCAAGATCGAGAAAAAGAAGAAGTGTGGTTTTCGTAAAAAGTGCGGCACTGGGTACTGCACCAACGCTGCTGTACTTACATACAAACATCTATCGAAATTCATGAAGACTGGGCGAGAGGTGAAATGGTGATTCCTAAGCTCGCGGATAGCGCGCGATACATGACGTCGACTATTCATGTGAACTTGTGAATATTGTGTATAATGTATTGTTTACGTGTAGTATTTTTTTTAGTTATATAAGATTTACATTGAAAAAATTATAATAAAAACCATTTGAAATCTTTCGTTTTTTTTAAATGCTTTTGAAACAGTGCATCATGTTGGTGGTACAATAACAATAGGCGAGTAGGTAGGTATATCATTTGTTTCTAGTGATAAAAGAACCTTTACATAAATACCTTACAGACTCATAAATAAATTCAGTGTACACCCAAGTATAATCAACAAAAACGTATTCACACCACACATGGGAGTTTAGTTTTGGTCATGCTTCTGTGTAACATCTAAACACAACTCCAGCCGGCCAAAATTCATGTGCTGACATCCATATAATACAACAAGGAATTACAATATATACAAGCCCGCCGTACTGCCGTTCTGACCCGTGCCCGACAAACCCGCCTTGTGTGTGTGTTGAGCTTTACTGTGACATGGTTTGAATCCAACTTATCTACGTAAAGAAGGGATCAAACAAAGACACCTGTGGCGAAAAACCACCATCACCTTCTCCTGAGGACTTGGAAATAATGATGATTGCTCCTCACGTCATTGAAGTTGTCTGGATCCTGGATTTGTGCTCGGTTGATGGCAATAGGCTCGCCCCCTATTACATGAGACAAACATAACAGGCGAAATGTGGGTGTACTATTTATATGGTACACCTCTGCCTAACCCTTCAGGGAAAACAAGCGTGATGTTAAATGACTACGATAGCGATGCATTGGTAAATAAAATTTCATATACAGTTCAAATAACATTTAATTAAAATTGATCGATTTTAGATACTTTACATTATTTATGTAGGAAATGTGTCTGTGTGTGAATATGTGTCCATTTTATTGGCCCAATTACTGTAGGAAAATAAGCAATACAGCGGAATTTCTTAATGCTTTCCTCCTGTTTATTTGGAGTAATAGGCATTTTATAAATCTTCGGGACATCCGTGACGAGTTTTTACATGTTTTGCTGAAAACTAGTTGAGACACACCATGTTAATCAGCTGTATCGTCTTGAATCTACGAATAAAACAATAATATTAGTATATTATTAGGATTTTGTCTAATGTTAGGTTAGTATTGACCAAGGTTAGGTACTTACATACTTAATGGCGAGCCCAGTTGCGTAATGCGCAAACCACTTGCACTTCAGGACTCAATGAGCATCCTCGAGGATCGTGGGATAAATCCTCATGTAAAAAATCCACTAGTTTTTCTCCAAAACGTTTTGTGAACCTACACTATTCTAAAATCTTCGTCACTCAATTCAAAAGGATTCACACGACGACGATGTCTGTAAAATTGCCGAGACGTCTCCAGCATATCCAAATCTTCAAAATCCATCAAGATAACCATATTAATATCCATTTTTAACGATTTTTGTATTATTTCACACACAACAATAATCAAATCAAACGTCAAATAAATAAGTACCAAAGATAAACTAGGGGACTCGGCGGACTAACTTTAGTACCATAGATAGTTGAGGAACTATAGATAAACTTCATTTTATAATAACGTTTTATTTAGTCATGGTACTAAAGCTAGTACTTATACCAGTACCAAATTTAGACCGTGTTTTGGAATAAGACGGTTTCCGTCTTATTACAAAAAACTGCTTAGGTACTGGTTTAAACCAAGACTTATAGGTCTAGGATTGTTACGGTAATAAAGCTAGTACCATACTCAAAAAGCGTTCTCATTACAAAACGAAGACTTTTCGAGGATCAGTTAGTACCAAAGAAAGTTCATAGTTTAAATAATATCCACAGATAAGCAACAAAAATGGCATTCTTTCATTCGTTCACACAGGCTTTATTTGAAGCAACGTTCTGTTTCTCTAAATGTTGACAATACTAGTATTTCTGCGAACAGTAGACCTCGCGAGCACAAACATTTTTACATCAATTAATATACCACAAAAGTTATTTACAACGGGATATTTACCATGTTTTTTGTTTAAAATAAGATGTTTTGTTTAATATACCTATCCAACTTATATTTTATTATTAACATTGAAATAAGTTCTCCTTGATACATATTTCTTATAACGGAATGCATGGCTGATTAATTGTTAATGTCAACTATAAGATGTCACGTCAATTAAGTCATAATTTTATTGTTTGTTTACTTTGGCTATCTACATAAATTAAGTAATTTTACAAAAACAGAAGGACTGAAATAACAATGCTATTATAAGTGAGCTGATGATTATCACAATAACATCAAGGGTTATCAAGATCGAGAAAAGAAGAAGTGTGGTTTTCGTAAAAAGTGCGGCACTGGGTACCTACTGCACCAACGCTGCTGTACTTACATACAAACATCTATCGAAATTCATGAATACTGGGCGAGAGGTGAAATGGTGATTCCTAAGCTCGCGGATAGCGCGCGATACATACGTCGACTATTCGTGTGAACTTGTGAATATTGTGTATAATGTATTGTTTACGTGTAGTATTTTTTTTAGTTATTTGAAGTTTTTAAAGTAATTTACTTAACTTTGATTTACAAGACCAATATTTTTTTAAACTATAAAAACTATTTAATGATAATTTTAAGATTTACATTGAAAAAATAAAACAAAAACATTTGAAATCTTTCGTTTTTTTTAAATGCTTTTGCATCATGTTGGTGGTTCAATAATAATAGGCGAGTAGGTAGGTATATCATTTGTTTCTAGTGATAAAAGAACCTTTACATAAATACCTTATAGACTCATAAATAAATTCAGTGTACACCCAAGTATAAACAACAAAAACGTATTCACACCACACATGGGAGTTTAGTTTTGGTCATGCTTCTCTGTAACATCTAAACACAACTCCAGCCGGCCAAAATTCATGTGCTGACATCCATATAATACAACAAGGAATTACAATATAATTATACAAGCCCGCCGTACTGACCCGTGCCCGACATGGTTTGTTCGCGATTTGAATCCAACTTATCTACGTAAAGAAGGGAACAAACAAAGACACCTGTGGCGAATAACCACCATCACCTTCTCCTGAGGACTTGGAAATAATGATGATTACTCCTCATATCATTGAAGTTGTCTGGATCCTGGATTTGTGCTCGGTTGATGGCAATAGGCTTGCCCCCTATGAGACAAACATAACTGGTGAAATGTGGGTGTACTATTTATATGGTACACCTCTGCCTAACCCTTCGGGGAAAACAGGCGCGATGTTAAATGACTACGATAGCAATGCATTG
This sequence comes from Agrochola lychnidis, assembly GCA_963680765.1. NCBI lineage: Eukaryota > Metazoa > Arthropoda > Insecta > Lepidoptera > Noctuidae > Agrochola > Agrochola lychnidis. The sequence continues at coordinate 7,590,433 of OY796847.1, forward strand.
GTAAATAAAATTTCATATACAGTTCATATAAAATTTAATTAAAATTGATCGATTTTAGATACTTTACATTATTTATGTAGGAAATGTGTCTGTGTGTAAATATGTGTCCATTCTATTGGCCCAATTACTGTAGGAAAATAAGCAATACAGCGGAATTTCCTAATGCTTTCCTCCTGTTTATTTGGAGTAATAGGCATTTTATAAATCTTCAGGCCATCCGTGACGAGTTTTTACATGTTTTGCTGAAAACTAGTTGAGACACACCTTGTTAATCAGCTGTATCGTCTTGAATCTACGAATAAAACAATAATATTAGTATATTATTTGGATTTTGTCTAATGTTAGATTAGTATTGACCAAGGTTAGGTACTTACATACTTAATGACGAGCCCAGTTGCGTAATGCGCAAACCAGTTGCACTTCAGGACTCAATGAGCATCCTCGAGGGTCGTGGGATAAATCCTCATGTAAAAAATCCACTAGTTTTTCTCCAAAACGTTTTGTGAACCTACACTTATTCTAAAATCTTCGTCACTCAATTCAAAAGGATTCACACGACGACGATGTCTGTAAAATTGCCGAGACGTCTCCAGCTTATCCAAATCTTCAAAATCCATCAAGATAACCATATTAATATCCATTTTTAACGATTTTTGTACTATTTGATACACAACAATAATCAACGCAAACGTCAAATAAATAAGTACCAAAGATAAACTAGGGGACTCGGCGGACTAACTTTAGTACCATAGATAGTTGAGGAACTATAGATAAACTTCATTTTATAATAACGTTTTACTTAGTCATGGGACTAAAGCTAGTACTTATCCCAGTACCAAATTTAGACCGTGTTTTGGAATAAGACGGTTTGGGTTTAAATATGGACGCAATTGTGTAAGGGCGCAATCAAATTTTTAGGAAGAAATAATAACATTCTTTTCAGAAATATTCTCGACATCTCATTCATCAAAGAAAAGGGTCGTTTAGGTATTTATCTAAAATATGTGGTTGTATAAAATATAGACTACGAAAAAGAAGCCATTTTATAGAATGCCTACTGTACAATTATGAAAAATGTCATACTATTCTCCGTACCTACAACTTCATTAATGAGAACGGAATGTTCGAATTTTGACTTAAAAACTAGTTAAAATAGTTTTCTAACTTTAGCAAAGCTGTAAAAATTTAAGCTTAAAAGCAGTCTACCTCTATCTAGTAGATTTGAGATAGCCCTTCTTTTTTTAACCCCCAACGCAAAAAGAGGGGTGTTATAAGTTTGATCGTTTTGTGTGTCTGTTTGTGTATCTGTCTGTGGCACCGTAGCTCTTAAACGGGTGAACCGATTTGAATGCGGTTTTTTATTCGAAAACAGGTTTTCTAGCGATGGTTCTAAGACATGTTTTAACAAAGTCGGTTCAGTCATTTGAAGATTATCAGCTCTTTTCTAGTTGATGAATGGATGTCAGTATTTTCCACAGGTCTGATCGATTTGAAATTTGGTATTCTGTTACTTTAATGATATTCGAAGAACATGGTAACCTTGAACTGATGCTGCAGCATCACCTGGAATTAGCAGGATACCCAACTCACTTACCAACTTACAGCACAGGTATCGTGTTTGGGCTCATTGGAATGGTCTCAATTAATAGGTTATAGATAGATGGTGAACAGGGTCTGGTGATGGAGTAGGAAAGAGAAATGAGGATACCTATGTTTGTGTCGGGGGTTTTTCTCAATTTAACTGTTAAAATTGTACTTGTTCAATGTAACATGAACATTCTATAGGATGCATTATTTCAATAATGTTTTGTTTTACACCATTATAGCGATGCAACAATGTCTTGTCACGACAACCAAAAAGCCTTTTGTTTCCCAAAAAGTCTCTCAAACATAAAAACTACAGAGTAGAGTCTCGTCTAAGAAGTCAAACGGTCCTATAGCCGTACACATTTCACACCAACGTACTTTTGTGGGCTTGCGGCATGTCCCCGACACTCGCGACCCTCATCAGTTTCTCTTGGAAGTCAGGGGGCGCCGCGACGAATGAAACGCGAGTAGCGATAGCTAACGCGATACGCATAATGTAATAAGAAAAAGTTGCTATGTTGCTAAGTATGGTTGGCTTTTTTGTTGCGTGGATATGGAGAAGTGTGACAGGTTTGTCAAAATGAAAGGTGAAAGCAAATAACAACTTAGTGTAGGGACACATAAGTATGAGCAGAGAGAAGAGCAGAAGTTCTGCCCGTTTCGTTTCAAATAAAATCAATGCCCTCCTGATACTCTTCATTTAGGTACTAATACTGTATACAGGGTGGCAGGGACATCGACGCGAAAACTGTTATCATGGATTCAGTACATGATTCTGAAACCCACAGCGTCGAAAATTTTAATAGATTCAAAAAAAAAATTTGCTGCTTCAAAGAAAAGTACAATACCTACGCGGTCAAAATGTATGGAACAGCTGATTTTTTTAAAATAAGTAATAGACGAAAAATTTAAATGCAAGGGGTTCAGAATCATGTACAGACGCCAGCACATCAAGCTACTACAATCTGTCAAATTTATTTAATAGATTTTCAACTTTATCGCTGATATCTAAGGTTCAAAGTTGATTGGGAAAATTTGACAGTTTCGGGTAGCTTGATGTGCTGGCGTCTGTACCTACTGAATCCATGGTAACAGTTTTCGCGTCGATGTCCCTGCCACCCTGTATTAAGTACTTAGTTTCCTAGTTAGACCTGACCTAGGTAAGTAAGTATAAGTATAATTTTATTCTTACAACAATTTAGTTTATATGGTGACACATTTTTTGCCACTCAAGTCCAAAAATAGGGTCCAAAAATCCTAATCTTTATTAGAGCATTTTTTTTTAAATTATGTAAAAGGCTGTTGACCAGATAAAGGAAACTACATCTCAGTTCCATTCTACGAGCTATTTATTTACTCCCAATAAACTCGTCCTTAACAAGCACCACAAAAGAAAAACGTTAAGTCTTCAGAGAACGACACTATTAAAGTAAATGCACCGATATACTTAGCTATAATATTTTTTTATCTAAATGCACTTTCATTAATCACATCAACGGTTTTTATTTTCAGTCGGACGTATAAAAGCGTATCTCTGAGTTACAGTTACAACATTCTACGCCAAGATCGTTAGGGTGTGATTTAATTTGTTTTTTGTCCTCTCAGCATGTATTCTTGGCAGACGGCTTTGTATTTCCACAATATTATTTTGTCAAAAGTCCAAGGGCAAGTTACGACATTGTTATAGTGCTTATCTTATATATAAAATTCTCGTGTCACCATGTTAGTTACCTTACTCCTCCGAAACGGCTTTACTGATTTTTACCAAATTTTATATGCATATTCAGTAGGTCTGAGAATCGGCTACTATCTATTTTTCATACCCCTAAGTGATAAGGGTTGTCCACTCCAAACAAATAATTGGCAAAACAACGTTTGCCGGGGTCAGCTACTTTATATACAGGGTGTTTGGCAGAACGTTGAACATACGAAAATGGTGGATAGGTGGGGTCATCTGCTACTTACTCAGCTCTAATTTACTTAGCCCTAGCCCACAGGATATTTAAAAAATTTTTTTTTTGCTTTCTTCTAGTTTCACCACTTTCTTAACTTTTAAGTGTAATTTTTATTAAAAATGGCTAAAACAGGCAATATTTTTGTATTTTTTTTTAATCTTTATTGTTGGCAGATTTTTATAAAATTACTGCTTTATTCAGATGTTAGCTAGAAAAAAAGTTATGAGTCCTCAAACTTACAGAAAGATGTAAAAAATACTTAAATCTTAATTTCAACTTTCATTTAAAAAAAAAAAACCAGGTGGCCAGGGCCGAATAAATAAGGGCTGAGTAAGTAGCAGATGACCCTACCTATCCACCATTTTCGTATGTTCAACGTTGATTGGACGTTGGTTTTTTTTTTTTTAAATGAAAGTTGAAATTAAGATTTAAGTATTTTTTACATCTTTCTGTAAGTTTGAGGACTCATAACTTTTTTAAATATCCTGTGGGCTAGGGCTAAGTAAATTAGGGCTGAGTAAGTAGCAGATGACCCTACCTATCCACCATTTTCGTATGTTCAACGTTCTGCCAAACACCCTGTATAAAGGTTTACCAACAGCTTCTGTTTATAATATACTAGCGACCCGGCCCGGCTTCGCACGGGTATAAACTTCGCACGGGTATAAACTTCGCACGGGTATAAACTTCGCACGGGTATAAACCGGGTTATTATACATATAAACCTTCCTCTTCAATCACTCTATCTATTAAAAAAAACCGCATCAAAATCCGTTGCGTAGTTTTAAAGATTTAAGCATACATAGGGACAGAAAAAGCGACTTTGTTTTATACTATGTAGTGATTTGAAGTATAGGTAACAATTAACCTTGCACTTACACAGTCGCTGATTAAAAGTTAAGAGGAGGCTCCCTATATTGTATGCTAATTTGCATTAATATTCTGAAAAAGTCACGTATGCAATCAAAATGGAACTTTAGTGTATGATTTATTGGATCTTTTTCTTTCCAAATATAAGACAATTACGTAATTGGAACATTTTTGCTCGATCTATTTTTTATTCGAAAATCATGTCTTTTTTAAAAATTACTTGAAACAAAAACAAGATTACTCGGCTTTTATGTCTAAAATAATTATTGACAATAAGAAAATATGGTTTATTATCCAAATGTAAGATATTTTTTCTCTAGATCAATTATTTAGTTATAAACGAATTAAGAATTGAGGCTTACGACATTTAGTTCCGTGCTTGAACACGACCAACCAAAGAGCACACGCGATATTTAACTTTATAACTGATGCGTTAGCGTCTAGTACATAGTGGAGTGGTGGGGTGCATGGTGGCAGTTTGCGTAGAAATTGTCTTTGGTCTAGTGCCTGGTCTAAAAAGTAAATAAAGTAATTAATAATAAAGTAAAAGATTCGAATATTAAATTACCTCCATGTAATTCTATTCACTAAAATATAATTATACCTCTTGTTCTGTATATCCAGTTTTGCAGGATCTAATCTGAGAGAAGATTTAGATGGACCAAAAAGACTGGGATTGCGTTACTGCAGTCATTTTCAAATTTGGATGAATATTCTAGACAACGTTGCTATTGATCTCTCAATTTTGTTGCGGCAAATAACGCAGACTTCAGATTCAACACACTTTCTTATTACATCACAATTCGGGTGATGTTCAAACAAGCAACTGTTTGCGACACAAGTGCGAAACCTGCTGTCGTTAATTCGATTTAGACCGTGAACAACAAACTACCATCTAATTTATTCAAGCCTCAACTTCGCCTTTAGATAATCTGACCCTAAACTAATAGGTGGCACCGGTGCTGCATACATAACGTCATTCATTAATCAATTATTCTCAGCGGTGCACAAACTTCGAGGGGCAAAATTGAATGTTCATTGTTCACTATTACTAAACAGCGATGTTGTGAACTTTATCTCTATTGCATTTGCTGTTCATTTGAATACCTAATGTAAAGGTGTGATGCAAATAAAGGCAGTAAGAAAGCAATTAGCTTAATGCATTATGCAATTCAACAAATGGCATTTGATAACTTTAACTTTATTGCCAGCTGTGATAGCCTAATGATATGACCGTCAGACTGCCAAGTTATAAGACTCGATTTCGAACCCAAGGCACGTAGGTACCTCTGACTTTTCGGATTCATATGCGTATTGTATAATTATCACTTGCTTCAAAAACGGTGAAGGATAACATAGTAAGGAAACCGGCATGCCTGAGAAATATTTCTCGAAGCCATGTGAGCCAAGTCAGAAGTCCATAGGCGGCTTTAAAACTCTGAAACCAGGTTAGCCACTAACCACACGATTTTTTTTAAATTGCCTGTTATTCTAATAATTAGCAAACAGATATTGAATTTGAGAACTTGAATGAGAGAGGTTATTTCATGCAAATGTGGCTTAGGTTCTATCTATTTAAAATTAGGTGTGCTACAAGCAGTCAGAAGAAGCAGAAATCGAAACGTTTCAATTCAAAGACTATAATTATGCATAATGCCAACTTATAAAAATCAATTGAAATATTTATTTTGTTCAATCAAAGACGTTTCTAAAATGGTCCGAAACTACAATAAAAGGACGAACTTTAAAAAGTGCCTTAAACTTCCCACGTACCTTAAAACTTGATAGCTTTTTCCAACCGAGCAGACATTCGCAAATTACGTTAAAATCTCCATGTTAATCTAATTACAAAGCATTTAAGTAAACCCGTAACAAAAAGGGGCTTTTCATTTGTAAGTGCACTACCGTAAAAAAGGGAAAGTGATTATCATAAAACCCTAGGAAGTGCTTCAAGAGTTCTTGCTGTATGTTTAACGGCCACTTCCAGTAATCGAACCTCATTCTAGATATTGGATCTGATTGCCAGACCCATCGGTCTTATTAAAAAAAAGCGAACACATTTCGATGTGCTACCAAAATTCAATAATTCTTCGTTACCAAATTTTTGATGATTTGAGCCGTCCGCAGGTGCTTTTATCCAAGAGATATCCTGATTGAAAAGTACAAAAAAAAACGTCTAAAACTGGGGAAAATTGGGTGATTAATTATGCAAAGCTGCGCCTCCGTGTCAAAAGAATGATGCATGAAAATGAGGCTGACAGACGGCTAAAATTAGATGTTTCAAAAACAATGAAAGCACCGTAATAAGGACACGTTTTATTAATTTTTAAATAATTTTGTTTATGTATAATTTCAATCATTTACATATTCGTTTGTAGGATTTTCCGAAAGGTACCCACCGATTATTCAAATAACTTCTGCTTTCTACCATAACTTATATAACATAACATCACGCCTGTAATCCTCGAAGGGTTAGGCAGAGGTGTACCTATAGTAACACCCACATTTCGCCAGTTACGTTTAAGTCCCATATAATAGGGGGCGAGCCTATTGCCATCGACCGGGCACAAATCCAGACTCCGGGCTGCTACTGAGAAATTCCAGATGGAAAAACCCAATAACACTGCCCGACCCGGGAATGGAACCCAGGACCTCATACTCAGCAATAGCGCTTGCGACCACTAAACCAACGAAGCAGTCAAACCATATGTTACAGTATAATGTCCCTTGTCTTTGTCTTAATTTCCAAACGTAAATAAATACAAGAAATAATAACGCAAGAGTTCATCTCTGTCAGGTGGTTTAAAATGAAATAGTGTCTCCGCTTCCCGTTTGTATTAATCTAATCCTGGTCAGAGCTAGCGTAGTAACTCAACGAAAATACCCGGGATAACCTAGCCGGTACGGCACTTTACTACATCTGGGTATAAATCTGTTCGATAAATCATTAAGATACCCGTGCTAACTAAAAAAGGATATTTTGCCGTCATAAATCAAGGCATTGAAAAATATTTAATCTGACGCAAATTAAGCCACCTTCGCAAAATAAAATCGTGAATTGAAAAGAGGGTCAAGCGACAGCTGGCTAATGCAACCTGGCGATATTCGATCAAGGTTATTTTTTATCATATCTTTTCAAACAGCCTGGGTACTTTTTTTGTAAATTGCCTGCTTTAAATAAAGTGTATTGAAATGATACTCATATTTATGCGGCTGAAGCCAATGTTAATACTATCTCAACAGATAGGTAGTCCTTGGTATAGGACTATTAGTCTTCCAAAATTCCTCAAATCAGATAAGCATCAAAGCCGTTTTCCTCGAAACAGTTTCTAAACATCGGTTTACAAACTCCTACGAAAACTAGTGAAAATCGAGTATGCTAGGTACCTAAAGAGGTATCCCAGTAGATTTATTCAGAACGGTTTACCCTCTAAAGCCACTCCAACTTTTTGATGAATTATAAATGCAAATCGAAACGTCAAAGGACTATATAAACTTATAAGAGGAAACAGAAATGAGAGTTTTAAGAAGTAAACTAACCGCGGTTGCGACCCATATTTTGCAGGCTAAGGATCACGAGCGCTCAAAAGGCGAACATTGCGATGTAACTGCTTCACTCATTACTAGAGAGCGAAAAGGACAGAGCTATAGCGAATGCATTAGGAGCAGTAACTTCTGAAAGTATTACAAGTATTTTTTCATTTAATGCAAGAGAGAAAAGTATGCAGAAATAGAAGAGTGTAAAGTGTGCTTTCGTGTACCTATTAGAACTCTGTAGAACACTTGTCTTTTTTTTTTGTACATGTTTTACCTGAAAAGTATCTTGCAAAACATTCTATAGTAGAATTTCACGTACTACTTCATAACATAATATTTTAATGTTAAAATAAGTCTGCGTGATAATTCACGTAATAAGATGATACTTGTGAGATAAAAGAAACACAATAAATTGTGTCGTTAAGGCTTTAAACATTTTGGATGTAAAACCAAAGGTATTAAGATTTACCAAGATGCGAAAGAGACAAATATGTAAGGGCGTCCCAACAAATCGGTTCCATCAATCTGTTGATCGAATTACGATGTTAACGCCCCCTTTAATCACCAAGTGAACCTTTGCGAGGCCATTAATACCTCTAAAGCTCAAAGCCTCTAATCACCATGGGGTCATTGGAGAAGCTGACTCTTAGTTTCTCGTAGCAGGTTAGCTTAATTAACATTTCATGTATTTCGGCATCTAATTTTCTGTAACATTTACGCACTAATAGATTTGAGTGAAAAACATTAACTACTTACCTATCATTTACCACTGCACTTCAAATTTTTATTTTATTTAGCATTTTCATATTTTAAAATAAACTATATACCATATAATTTAAAAACTTATAGTGATAGAAAAACAAAGGCAAAGCAATCTAGAGAAACGTTTTAAAGTGCAGCATGAAATATAGCTCCGGGCTGGTTTTGCTTTCTAGCAGTTGGACATTTTTGTGAACTTTTTCTAAAATTTATTATTTTTCATAATATTCGCAACGTAAAGCTTCAAACGACAAAAATAAATAAATAAATTACTTGATGGGTCATTTATAACTTGATAATTCACAATCATATTTCAGAAGCAAAATTGCGGTTTATGACAAATGCCTAAAACCACGATGACCACGTGTATTAAACGCCATTAGGCAAATATGCAACCAATTAATTCCACCATTTTGGACTCTCTATAGTGGTAATAATTCAAATGGAACAAATATGTGGGTATGTAAGTTGTTATACTGAAGCGGATTTTAGTACAAATCACAGGCATATCGTACATTACACCCGGCATGCCGCACCCGTGTGCACTGATGGCTTTCGGCCTATACACAAGAATATTTAAGTACATATGCTTCATACCATGTACGGTAACATCGCAAACTCTCGCGGAAGGAAAATTTCACGTACAAAATCTTTTGTTCTATATTTTGCGAGAGCAAAAATTAAGTTACATTTTAGCTAAGCGCGCAAAACCTGGGATCACTGGAACAGAACAATGATGCAAATGAGACGAGCCTCAGTAAATACAAAAAGAATAGCTAATGATTAAGAATATTTAAGCCTTTCCGATGTTGATTAACATTTCAGCTTTTTAGAAGAACCGGACTTACTTATTTCTTTTCTTTATCCGTTACAATAGTTCTACTAAAAACAATTTTAGGTAGTAACACATATCGCAATTAAAGTAAAAGCCAATCTGATGCATTGTGGGGGAGCAATAACTTTTCTGACAGGAACACAATCACACCGTTTACTAACAGTGACTTTCACTTTCCCTTGCACACGGCAGAAACGGGGGCAGCGGAGTGTTACAGTCAGTCCCATAGAGCTGGATGAGAGATCTGTGCTCGGGATATTACCATGTATCGATATTTTACTTTAAAGATTTAAAAAGTATGAGCCTGCGTAGTGACATAATTAGTGTGGATGTCTAGCATTACTGGCAAAATAAATAGCTTCTATTTAAAAGAACAATGTCAGATGTCCATAGTAACTTTGGCTCAATATTAATTTGTCATGGACAGTGAGTATTCTTACATTTTTTTGTGTTGTTTAATGTCAAAAGCATTTCTGTGATTTCCACTTTTACATTGAACTTCTAAAAAAGAAGTTATTCAGACATTTTAAATTGGAGGTTATGTATTTTTACAGAGTAAATTAAACAATAAATATACAGTTGAATAGTTTTATTCTCTTTTACCATTATCATTCATTAACATCATCATCAATTTCGTCAAATTCAATCAACAATTCATCAAGAAATTGTGCAGGGGGCTCAATATTGTTTTGGTGCCGAGCCCAACCTAAATACCATAAAATGGTCATAATGTGGGAACAGCATCCCACAGTTCGTTTACCTACCTTACAATTGCAATAATACTGACTAATTGCCTCTCTCCCATTTAAGTTGTTATCAATCAAAACATACACAAAATATGCTTTCTTAGTAATATGGCGACTTTGAATTTTGGCTCTTAAAAGCCAAGAGCTTTGAGAGAGAGACAATTGTTCTCTTAAATTGTTGATTGATACCTCCCTGCATACTTCAATCTTATATCGGCCATTAAAGCGGATGTGCTCACCATAATATGATCGAGCCTGACGGAGTTGGTAAGTACCACAAGCTATTAAAACCAAATCGTGATATTCAAGCTGAGGAAACTCAGTGACATTGCTGTTATCAACATTTATATTTGAGAACTGTGCCCTTCTTCTATTATAATTATTTTGTATGATAAACTCACTTAATGTATTAGTTTGGAACATTTTTTGTTGGATAATTTCTAATATCTGGGCAGCATCAAACCTGTCTGTGAGGGGTGGTCGAAATCTATTGATTAGGGCAGCAGCTATGGAAAAGTCAATCATGACATGTGGTGAAGCTCTGTTGTTGAACTCATGTCGGAATATTTTAAACCGCTGTTTAAAAATCCCATTTATAATTTCAACCACCCATCTGCAAATAGTAACAGCCCGAGTTTTGTTTGCTTCTAAAGTTGATAACTGATTTTCATCATCCTGTAATGTTGACGGCATATGCACAGAGTAGTTACAGTTTTGCAATAATGGGACTGCATCTCTGAAACCTCTATCTAAAATAAATACATCTCCCTCTTGAAAATATTGACGCAATGGACTCTCTGGGTTTCCAAACTCATTATTTACAATGTCAGCATCGGATGTTACGGCTGGATAGGGGCCCAGTATCTCGATTATGTAACCATCACAACATACAAACAAGAACGGCTTCACTAAATTCCTATATTTATGTAATGAGTAAGTTTTTTTTTGATAGGCATAGTTGGCACTTTTATTGCAATATATGTAGGTTCCATCAACTATTATTATTGGTCTCCTCTCACCCTCCCTTTCAGTGGCACCAAAAAGGCCATTTGGTATTAAAAGGTTTCTTTGTGCTATCTCTTCTCTTGTAATGTGAAGGATACCTAAATGTCTTGGAACAAAATCTTGATGTAAAAGTTCTCTTGCTCTTGCCATTAAACCCTCTAATGTACTTCTAGGAACTTGAAATAAAGAACTTATACGATCTCCAGAGTCACCATTTCTTAATTTCATTAAAAATGCAGCAAGTGCAGTTGAACTTCTGTGCATATTCGCTAGCCGTGGAGTTTCTAGTAATATATTTCTGAAGTCTTCCTTACTCATACCAAACCAATAATGCACCAGGTAGTCATCCATATTTTGGACATCTTCAAAGTCAATAGAGGTCTGATGTTTTAATAATTCTGTAAAATCATAAATATGTTGGGCCGTAAACATGTGGATAACATTTTCAGATTCCATCAATTCAGGCCAGTCATTGCTCCTCAAATGGTAAGAGCAAATTCGACAGTTTTCTGGCACATAATAATTATACTCGGAAAATAATCTTCTTCTAATTGATATTGGAACACTCAATCTCTCAAGTTGACGGCAACTAGGAAAAAAGCAACGAGCCTGAGTGTCTGACGCCCGGCCGAATTCCAGTAACTCAATGACATTCATAGGCACCTGTGGGACTGGCAACGTCGATGATGGCCCTGGTGTTGCTGACTGCAGAGATGGCTGAAATTCTTCTTCAATTGACTGACTCGATTCATTCTCCACATGCCCTGGTGTTGTTGACTGCAGAGATGGCTGAAATTCTTCTTCAATTGACTGACTTGATTCACTCTCCACATGCCCTGGTGTTGATACATCAGAGGCTGTTGATGGTTCATAAATACTTGATGATGATGGGGTGCTTAAATTCCGTTGAACAGAACGGTAACTTCTTTGCCAACATGGGTGACAGATCTTATCTGTTGATTTCAGCTGTAATAAAAACAAAAATATCTTATTGCATTCAGAAAAAAACATATCAACCAGCAATACAATCATTGAAGGATATTGCTTACCTGTAGTGGTGCAATCTGTTGCTCTATCACGCGTCTGATAGCATCTTCTCTTTCTGAACTGTTATTTAAGGCGTGAGACCTTACACGATGCAATGAATGACCGCAACCAATACAAAGATTTCGATGCACAATTGATTCAGTTGGCGCATTGCTACTTGTTGGATTACTTGTTTGTTCAATTAATAACCAACAGTAATGACAAACAACACTGTCATTTGGAATCTAAAACAAACAAAATACAGTTGTGTTACAAATTAACATTTAGGTCAGCTAAAACGGTTTACATTCTATTAAATATGAATCGTACTTTACCTCAGAAAGTGAAGTCCATTGCCGTAACAATGAACGGACATCCTCAGATTCAACTAAATGCCGTTGCATTCGGAACACATTTAAACCACAATTAATACAACGTAGTTGATGGGACATTGTCACAAAATGTGTGGTACGGATATAACACAGTATATAACGCAAACGCAGAGGAATTCGAGAAGGAAACAAACGTACACCGACAACAACACCGATAACAATACAAGATGTGTCAATGTCAGTTTAAGTGCGCGCGATCTTGACAATTGCAACAGACCGAGAAGTCATAACCTAACAGGGTTGCTATTACAAGGCGATTAAGTTATCGATCACAGATCAGAAAAATCGATTTCTTGAATTTCGTTTTTTATAATATTCTTTACAAAATACTAACTTGTATTGTATTTAAAATAAACACGATGAACGTATAATTAAGTAAAAAATAAACAATGAAAGACAATAATGAGGTGGTAAATAAAAAGTAAAGAGTATTTTTTTATTATTTAGAATTATCTAAATAATAAAAAATATATATTTAGAGTTATCGATTACAGTGGTAGGACTTTAATTATTAAGAGTTATCGATAACAGTAGCAAGACTGGCAACTTTTTTATTTTAATCTGGAATTCAAGAACTTGAATATTAAAATAATTACTTATTAAAATGATTTTCTTTTCGAGCAGTTCTCGAAAAGCACTAAATATATTTTTTTAAGTTTGTATTTTACTTTTAAATTGTTGGAGGTAAAAACTTTGTGTCCGCGTGAATTTAGTTTTAAAAGTTGTGTGGGCCGAAAGCTGTCATTGTTCTTTGATTACATATTGATGACAGATTCGATTAGATGACACCTTACATAGATGATTTCATAGTCGCACAGTTCATTTCCAGATTACAAATATTTAGCATTATATCCAAATACAAAGTTAAAAATAAATGATGTTCAATAGGTTAGACTGCTAACGTTGTTGATTAATTTTATTTCAGTCAAATAGTTTTATTGTTAATTGCTATTCCTTTTTTTTTGGGTGGGAAATTATCAAATAACTTCTCCCGCTCTGGGCGGAGCGGGAGGGCGTGTCAGACTCTTACTGACTAAAACCCACCCGTGTTCCTTCGGTTGCCCTGTTGCCGGGGGCCACGATTTCCCGATCGGTTTTCTTCGAACCCCCGGCAGGCATTGGCCCTAGCGGACCCCGTCAATTCTGCTGACATCTCTTTGAGGCGCGCGTGGAACACAACGCGCCGTCGACCCGGGCTTGGTCCTTATCGGACGGCGAGCTACCCATTGCTCACCGTCCGCAAGCCGGCGCCTACGGTGACCGGAAATCGGCTCGCGATTCCCGCCCCGGGCGTCTCCTCCTGCGGCGGTTAGGGGCGTGAGGGCACGAAATTTGCCTCTCCCTCACGCGTTCCGCCTCCTCCTTCGCGAGCATTACCGCTTCGCAGAAGGAGGTGACGGCCTGCCATTTCCTCTTGCTCCGTACCATGGCCTGAACCAGGGCCGGACGCGAGAGATCACCGCCGCCGATCGCCTCTACGAGAACACGGCCTTGCTCCGCCCAACAACAGGGACAAACATCATTAACAAAATGAAATGTATATCCACGTAAACTATAGGCGACTTCATCACAATAAATTAAAATACACAAGGAAACGAGCGTCTTGGGGTACAATAAAGCATGCGGAGGACCACAGGAACAATAGATCGTAAAACAAAAGACTCATTTCGCCAGGACGCCCCAGAACATGCAATATCGATATATTTCTGTAGCCGTTGAGTTCGGAGGCCTGAATAGAGGCCCGTATGTTTGTCGAGACTGAATTGCGAGCGCCCCGGGCTCCAGGTCGTCTATGTTAACCGCGGACGCGAACTCTTTATGTGTTTGTAGACGATGATTTTTTCCTTCTAGCCGACAAATTGGGACGGAACAGGAGGGAAAACAATAAATAATATATTTCTCCAAACAATATATGGTTGCTTCAAATTGAATGTCAATAGAAATAATATTTTTAGAAGTAGTACTACAATATACTTACTATAAAAATAATACCGGTAAAAACAACTACATACGCACTTCCGTTATCCTGCTTCAGTGGCATAATTAACAATCTCTACTAACAAGCAATTAGGATTACACAATCTATGTCACGGCTTCAGGTTCCCATGTTTAGTGAGTACGAACCCCTGTCAGCATATCCAATCCGCGCTATAACGGTATTTAATTTTCAATCTATTTAGTACCTATAAACACGTTTACGTAGCTATAAGGAATTTAAACGGAAGAATTAATGTCACCGTACCTGAGACGGGCTAATCCTTTTCGTTATGACGTCATAAATATTAATTCATAATCATCAGAAGTGAAGGCACGATAATTTTAGATGATTAAGTGGATTTAGTTGTATAAATAGATCTGAAATAGCAAATGGAGTATGCATTTAATGAAGAGAAGGATAAAGTGCTTTGTGACGAACACCCACACCCATATATCCACAACACACACCGAGCCCTCAAAATACTACTGTTAGGTGTGGGTGTACCTTAATTATAACGCGTCGGCAATGTGGGATGACTTGGGCTGGAAATTAGATATATTCCGTATATTTGGAGTTGAAACAGTAACTTTTTGGATTCAATTAACGTCTGGTAATAGTTAAATACCCCGAATAAATGTCAATAATGGAATCGGACCAGGGGTATGTTAACGATCGAGTCGTTAAAATATAATAAAATCCTTGAAATCGATTTTGATAACGGGATGATTTAAAGTAATAGACTCCTGTAATGGTCTGCTTTTAACGTTTCACTGTGGATCGGCAGCTTTGTAGTGAATATAAATGTCGTACTCACCAACCGGCGACTGAAGGAAAACTTACCTGTAATGAACAAAAAGCTTTTATATTAAGACAGAAAATAACAAAATATAAAGCGGAACTGAACATGAAATCGTTAAAAATTCAAAGAGAATACGTTTTTGGAAGCCATATTATTAACGTAAAGGTCACAGCTTAATTTCAATGCCTACACTCTTTTAACATCTTTTGTTTTAAGGTTAAAGACGAAAAGATTTGGAATCAACCCACCCGAGAATATTTAATTCACTAATTACTGAGCAAAACACTCTGTACAAAAAGCTGTTCTGTTGTGTCTACGCACAATAGTCCACCAGAAGGACTAAGTGCGGAAACCAAATCCCATAACATAGAACATAGAAAGCTATTCAATATTTTGAAATACCATACATATTTGCAAAAGAGCACACATGCCTGAATTTTAGAACTATTCCAAAGGTGGCGAAAAATAGGGCAATTTTGTCTAGTATTAAAAAGCCGGCCAATCAAATGAAACCTCGAAAACTGTCCACTAGCCCGGACATAAAACTTTCCAAAAGGAGAACGGAACTTTTGAATGGACCAGCATTACTGCGAAGAGAAATCCTCTAAGCATGTTTCATTGCGCTATTTTTCTACGCCTTTTTTACTTTGCGGCGCAATATTTTTTAGTCGGGACTGAACACATTCTGGATACTTCATAGCGCTTTGGATGCAAAAGCTGCTTTTCACGCGGCAAAGAAAAGCCTGCAGGCTACGATCGTAATGAATATTGCAGATATTTTAAAAGAGCGAGTAACATAATGTGGCTACTATTTATTAAGCTTCGAGAATTAAGTTTTTCCTTAGATTCCTTAAATACTCACTTGCACTAGGTATTGTGTATACCTAGTGCAAGTGAGTATTTAAGGAATGTAGATTAAAATACAATAGTCGTGAATTTATTTAGTAACCTGTTCCGCTTATCTATTCCTAAAGAGCCATAAAAAAACCCTGAAAGAAAGCGACACGTGTTTCACCTCTCAACGAGACATCCTCAGGATGACAATTGACTTGTCGCGATCTCGAACACAGCGATTTGCCACACCAAGCGCTGGACGCAGAGTGACCCATATCGCCAGTTAAACCCACTTATATACTACTCGGTCCACTTCGGCTCGATCGATTGATTTCGCTCGATTAAGAAATGAATCATAATAGGTCAATAACAGTAAACATTAATTCATGTTAAAATCACCAATGAAATCTATGAAATAAACAAAGTATCAAGAGAAAGGCAAAATTAATTTTCCCAAAATAATTAAACATCACAATCTACTTACAGACCTTTTCACGAGTATAATTACATTCAAATTATGGTAAACTTGGAGATAATAAAGTAGAAAGAGGAAATGCGAAGAAAGTTGAGTTTCCAGACCACAATACAATTTAAAACAACACCGTCTTTGTGAATAAGCTTTTATAAGGAGTCGTCTTAAAATCAAAAGGATTCGCTTTGTCACCTTGCAAACAGTTGAGCTGAGAATGAGTTGGAAAATTACAGTTCCTATATAGAGATAGTTTAGGTTATTTTCTCTGTTCATGTGCTTTATTGGGTTACCTTTAAAGAGTTTGTGAAGCAAGTATATTCAGTACTTTAGAAAAAAAATCCTGTTTATATTTTCCATTTGAAGAAATGCGACCAGCGATTATCCTGTGCTCAAGTCTCAAAAATGAAACAAAAGATTTGGATTAACATTTTTAACGGATTTATATTATCAAAATAAAGCAAATTGGATCAGATATCATTTTAGGCATTCCGGCTAGGTCTCGTTTATTCTATGAAGAAACATTGAGGGGTATTATGATAACGTTCAAATTCTAATTAACCTCATTCTGAAATATTAAAAAGATTAAGTTCGCCCGAGTAATATTACTCCCCGAATCAGATAATTATATCATGAAAGATGAGTGGATACTCTTACTTAACGACGAGATATGTAATGGTAATTACTTACAGAATTGGTTTCATTTACACAATCTACCGAACACATACTTTTGATGTTAACACGAAGCAGTATTAGAGAATCAATATAGATGGCTTATATTTGCTCTTCACACGCCTATAATCTCGTGTCAAAGGAAGAGTCGGCGATCCCTGATATAAAGCTAATAACGTTATATTGGCAACTCCGAGCCTGTTTTATGGTAATACCTAATATTTTGTAAGTAACCCGGGCGAGAACGTTGTAGAAAACCTTATATTAATATTGGCATCCGCTGATAGAATATTGGTCAAAACAATATTGAGCGGTGCGAGTATCGAGGTTAATATAATTCGCTGCTATGGAAATTGAGATAGAAATTCCACTGATGTTAATCAAAATATTTAACATCAAATACACATTTAATATTCAAATGTATTGTTCCGCTAATTATAATGAATGAGGTATTTATTGTGTTGTTAGTATCAATCTTTTATTTTCCGTAAGGTTTATTCATTGTTTTTGGGATGTAAACAGCTTAGAATTCCGCGTCCAGACCTCATTGTTGTGCTGTATTGTGGCGTCTAATGGCCTTGGAGCTTGTTCAGCTAATTGATCGTTAATTTAAGCTAACACCAGCTCAATGCCTCCACAGATTATACAGAGACCTTTGATGACAGGTTTTGTTTCCAAATCAGGTAGAACATGGGATTCCAATCAGATTGTAACGTTCGTCAATCATCTGCGACAGATGATTGAGGTTACTGTAAAAGGATCCGTTGTATTAAGAAATCTTTGATTCTAAAAGGCGTAGGTTTGATACAGTGTGAGTCTTCATAATGTGCACATATCGAAATGAGGAAATCTATGCTTAATTTTAACGACAGAAAAAATATTTAAAAAATCTAAATATTGTTTTTTATACTTTTTATGAAATTAAAAAAAAATTGTAACAAAACTGTGTAACTTTTAAACTGAATCAGCTATCGCGATGAAACAAACTCCATAATGATTGAAAGTAAGTAGCCGTCCACATAAAATTAAAATTGAGAAAAAAACTACCCTCAATTGAAAATAAACATGTTTTTTTAGTAAAAATCTGTATTTTTTTCTTCAATTTTTAATTGTAAAATTTATAAATAAGATAATAATAAAAAGAGAGCAAAAAAAAATTTTAAAAAAAAAAATTTTTTTGTAAATATTTTTTTTTTTTTTTTAACTAAAAAAAAAAATTACCATTTTTTCCGTCGATAAAATTAAGCATAGACTCCCTCATTTCGATATGTGCACATTATGAAGACTCACACTGTATATCTTAGGTTAATAGGTACTGTTTCTCAGTTCATCAGTAGGTAATTTTAAGAAAATTTCGATGAATTGTTGAGTATATTTCAGTACTTATTGTAAATACCCGGTTTCAGTTAAACTATCTTAAAGACCCGAGAATTTATCGCCTAAAGTGCTTAACTAGGTAAGTTTTACGGCGGTCTTAAAACAAAAACCGATACCGAGACAAAGTAACACAATTTTTCTTGAAGGTTTAAAACATAGGCGAAACTTGTGAAAAGGGTAAGACTCGTAATGGTTTCCAATCGATTTAGTTCCCCGTGTGTTAAGCTTCATACGCTGGATTTTCAGATTCCAACCAAAACGGTCGGAAGAATGCGTTTTTTCACTTGGATGTTTTTAAATGTAGCTAAAAATAGCATAGTGATCTCAAAAATTTAAACTTATAAGAATAATTTTGAATGCAGAATAGTCGATTCTCTTCTTCTTTTTCCTAGCTACTGTCCCAATTTATTTGGGGTCAGCCCTCCTAGTACTTCTGCGACACACCGTACGGTTGTGGGTTCTCTTTTGTTATGTTGCTCGTCATCATATCGTTTTTTATTGTTCGTAGCCAAGTTATTGGTGGTCGTCCACGGCCTCTCTTTCTGTCTTCTATATTCATTACTCTTTCAGTCATATGGTCATCATCATCATGGGCAGAATAGTCGATTATGAAACGTTATTTTCCAAAGTATTTTGTAACATTGTTAGTTGTGACCGTAACTTACGACTCAGAAGCATGAAAGTTTTATTCCAAATACTATCTCATATTCACAGCTTTATCACATCCCAAGTCAGAAATATTTTCATCGTTTCCGTCACGAACAAGCACATTTTAACCTAAACACATATATCTGTGAAGTTTTACTAGTACCTATAGGTACAAAAACCCGTTGTGTGAGGAATTATTTTCACGGTTCAATTAAGAGATTATTCTCTTGGATACCTTTCTAAGTCTTAGTAATTAAAATTTTACGTATGAAGGCTCAGCTTTCAAAGGCATATGAACAAAGGAATTTAAAAAGCCAATACGAATCAAGGTAATGTTAAGCCGATTCTTTTAGTATTGTATTTATTTTATTTTTGATTTCAGTGTATTCTGCACCGGTTGACGTCATCACGTCTACGCCGGCTGTCGCTGAGAACCAGCGTTGGGGCGCTGTCTGGCATTATGCGGAGCGATGGCCGTGTTGCGTGGATGTGACGCATATTTTCCCCAAATTTTTATTTTTGTTCTTTCTTTGCATTATGTTTACCGCAAATAAACGTATTTTCTTTCTTTGTTTTCAAACTATGGAATATTTTAAATCATACAGTTATATGTTACTAAAACTTCCCAGTTTTTTCAACGTAGAATAGATTCTATATTAGATACCAGAAGCCACACTTAGTAAAAGACTCGTAGGAAAAAGAACCTCACACATGAGACTACTGCAAAATCTAGTTAGATTTTTTTATTGAAACATTCCAAACCCTTGCCAAGCAACAAATCAAGTCAATAACCAATTATAAAACAAGCAAAATATTAGCAAGGGTTAAAATCCAACGTAGTGTATAATCATCAAAAATCTGTACGTAAAAAGTGAATCCGATTAACAAGCGGAACTTTTGCATCCAGGATTATACAAGCTTTCCTGTTTGCGACACGTGACTGTATCGACAAAGAACTTTAAAATTTATAGGAGTTCGTTCAAATGGATAGTAGTTGGAAATAAACATGTATTTTTAGTTCATGTACAAAGTTTTGTTTTGGAGATTGGACTTTTCAAGATGGCGGGTTTGAGATTGTTTGTGTGCTTGTGCCAATGCACTTTCAGTTTAAGATTTGTGTTGTTAGAAAATTTAAAATATTGTAAAGATATTTGTCTTAAAACAACACAGCAAGGCACTTCAAATCGTAGGTTAATAATAAAGGATAGTCCGAATCAATATTCAGTAATTTAGTTTAATAACAGTCGACAATAAGCTGCACATGTTCAACCAACCAAAACTCGACTACCTAAGATAAGATAAGATAAGATCATTTATTTGTCCAAAACATAAGTATACACACATGGCATGCAAGATGTTACATAAGATTATAGCACAGTCATGTTTTGCCTTAACGGCGTACAAATATAAACACGTTGGTTATTTTTATTAATTAAACATCAAATAGTTATAAATTTGTCCATTATTCAAAGCATTAACATTTATTAAATTAAAACTTAATCAATCAAATTATAATAAATACTGCAGAATAGTGTCATCAACTCGTCATACAAATTATAATAAAATAAAATCAGCCAGTCAAAAGTCAAAGTAATTAGGAATAAAAATCTACATATTATGTCACACAAGTCAGATTAATAAAATAACATTAGTACCTAATGAACAAAACAAACAACAAAAAAATAACACTATATCAACACTTTGTCTGTTAAAAACTCGGAAATACTATAATATGCTTTTTGAATTAGAAAATTCTTTTATTTTTTTTTAAATAGATTGACATTTAATTCTTTAATGTGTGGCGGAATGTGATTAAATATATTTGGCGCCATGCAGAACACACTTTTGTGCATCACTGCCGTATTGGACTTTCTTCCACATAATTTACTATAATCCCGTCGACTTCGGGTATTGGTGTCGGATAGCTACCTATGCTATTTAGTTATTACCAAGTAACCAGCTAAACTAGTACGAAACTTTGTATTGCAGAGTTGAGCAGTCAAGCCATCTAACCCAACCGTCCCAGCATTAGCAACCACCGCCATATAGGTGGCAACTTTAAAAATTGAATTTTCCTCCGACCCAGTTCATATTGTTCGGTTAATCAAACGTTAATCTTGTTAGCGGTCGGCGCGTATCTCGTACAGTACATTTATCATGGCGAATCAAGTTAGTGTCTCGTGGAGGAACAATGCTCCAACATATTAACACCAACGCGTGTTCTTCCGGGTATTTCTTGGCTGTAATTAAACTGCTTGCTGATTTACCTACAGATTTTTCTAATTTTTGAGTCATTTCCAAAAACTGACAAACATATTTTTGGAGTGCCACATCTAGGTTATCTTTAATACGAGTACCTACCGGTCCCTATTCACTTACTTACGATTTTATTTTGTTTGGAAAAAATAACCATCAGATTTGCATGTTAAATGTGACGTTCCCGATTGGAAGAAATCTTCTTCCGTAAAATTATGAATTCGACAAGAGGGATGTGAGATATCACAATCATCCAAGCGCAGAGAATTGTCAAAAGGAATTTTTGGGAAACATGCAGATTAGTTTCGGTATGCGGAACCGAGATAATAACATGGTATATTTCATGAGTGATAAAGTGAAAAACAAATGTGACAGAATGGCTAATATGGACGCCGTCCTCGTCCTAGATAACCGACCTATATTTGTGATATCATTACATAAAGACATGTAAGCTAAGCCTAATTGACAAACCAATAAAAACTTAGCCAAACCTACACCTGAGATTATTGAGAAAACAACAGCATTTGAATATTTTTTTAAGCTATTGCATAGCTTTTATCGCGGGCTTTGAGCGCGGCGACCGAATCAAGAAATCCCGTAACGAAAAATACCTAACACCCCCCACTCCGCCTACCATGTAATGACGGTTCCCATGATAACGTGATGTTGTCATGGGAACGTAATTTTTGTTTTATGTCATCACGTCATCATCCCAAGTGTAGCGTTGACAAATAGGAACTATGGAGGTTACAAATGCTATGCAATAGCTTTACCGCGGCAGTCCCCGAGTGCAACACGATTTTTAAATGTTAGCCTACTGAGCAAAGGCCTCCCCCAAATCCTTCCATGCATCCTTTTCCAGGACCACCTCCATTCAACCTTTGCGGTCCGCGTCTAGGTCGTCTCGCCACTTCTTCCTGGGCCGGCTTCGCCTCGGCGCCGCCCGTCCATCCTCAGGCACGCACCATGTGGAGACTGTTGCCCAACGGTCACGATGCATGCGAATGACATGACCCGCCCAATCCCATTTTAGCTTGGCAGCCTTTTTGCCTACGTCTAAGATCCCCGTTTTGAAGCGTAGCGTGGTGTTGCGTATTCTGTCAGTTCGTTTTACACTCACAATGCTGCGCTCCATTACTCTTTGGCAAACCCCAAGGCGGCACTTTTGCGACTCGGTGAGCGACCAGGTCTGAGCACCGTAGGTTAGGACGGGCAGAATACAGATATCGAAGAGTTTTCGCTTGAGGGAGATCGGTAGATCGGTTTGAATCAATTACCAACAATAAACCGAACGGTAACCAGAAAACTAAAGACAACCTAGAAGACTGATACTACAGGAATGAAACACTTGAAGTTAAACAACAGCCATAATATCGCAAGTTTTATTTAGTCAAACGATTTCAACGTTTATTTGGCTAGTATACCTGATGCTATCTTCATTTATATTAGCTTTGTTATAAAAGTTTCTGACAGTTTTACGTTCTTCTTTCCCAAAACCTATTTTCTTACGTACGAATAAAAGTTTATCAGAACTACGATTATTGCCGTAAATAATAGTGCTGAACTTTACTCGCCTTCCTCCATCTGTTATGATTAACTATTTATTATCAGCTGTATGAACAGCGCAAGTCTGCTTTAGTCACTTCATTACCGCAAGCCTGCGTTTAACGAGGATCTCATGCAAATTGTTCTTTGCAGGACGAATTTCCTTTGCAATTAAAACGTAGTTCCTATCACCATTCACCAGCAAAGCTGCAGAACGTGGTGTCTCTGTCGCTAAAACTCTTAAATTCTGATGTATGACCATTGAAATTGCCTTTGTATAGAGTCGCGTACTCAACATTTATCATGTCGAATCTAGCGCCCAAGTTCCACTGCCGACATGTCCCGCGAACAAAGCTTCTTATTTAACGACGCTGTATTATTGAAGACTAGCTATAACCCGCGCTACTTCGTGCTATTTTCCTTTTATATATTCCTTTTATTAATAAAACCGGTCGACTAGTTATGGCTGTTTGAGGGAGTTATGACAACGTATTTATTGTTGTTAGGTACTTATTTTTTATAGTTCAAGATCATTGTTAATACATAATAATAAAGCTTTTTAGGGTTTTGTACCCGAAGGGTGCCAAACGGAACCCTATTACTGAGCCTCCGCTGTCCATCTGTATCTCATGAACCGTAATAGGTAGACAGTTGATATTTTCACAGATTGTGTTTTTCTATTACCGCTATAACAAAAAATAATAAAAATAAAATAAAGTTAAAAATTAAAGGGGTGCTCATGCAAGAAACGTGTTTTGAAGTGAAAACTTCTTTAGGCGCTTTGGGTATTTTTGTGATGGGACTAAACCATTGATTTCGCGACACCATGACAACACCTCTTTTTGTAAACGCGATTGTGCTCTTTATTTAAATTACGTTACGGATCAATGTTCTAAGCAAGTATTTTTACTTTAAAGGTTTTGTAAACGCGATTGTGCTCTTTATTTATATTACGTTACGGATCAATGTTCTATGCAAGTATTTTTACTTTAAAGGTTTTGCAAGTATTTTTTTTTTTTGTAAACTCGATTGTGCTCTTTATTTAGATAAGGTTACGGACCAATGTTCTATACAAGTATTTTTCTTCCACCAAGGTGATCTAGTTCAAGTTTTCACTTCTGTCGTCCCGGAGTGCCACATTTTCTTTTTTTTCCGCGTTTTTTTTTTAAATATGTACGGTAGTGTAGAACCCTTTGTATGCGAATCCAACTCGCACTGGTGACGTAAATGTCTGTGCCTAAACATCTTACAATTAATAATTATTCTTTCTAGTATGTTTTCGTTGATCACAGGCTTAGATTTACTTTCCGTAGCAGTCTCAAATAGGTTTATGTTCCAGGCAGACCGGGGCTAGACTACATATGAGGACACGAGGCCATCGCCTAGGAATCACCACATTAACCCGTTCCCCGGTAAACAGCTCAACAACGAAAATAGAACTAGTGTTTCTAACAGAGTCTGACACTTCCAGTTTAGGTTTTGACGTTGAAAGCCAAACTCATCAGCACCACGGAGATAAGTATTTCCGATAAAAAGTATCGAAGCTCTGAAAAGAATTTGAGGAGAGCAATCATCTTATGTTCCAATCAATGAAATTCAATGATACCCCGAAAAATCCAATAAGACCTCCCCAATCTTGAACCTTCAAATCAGTAACGGATACCTAACGAAGACAATGCTTAACTGTAGGATCGAATATAAATTCCATCGCGTTTCAATTCATCTACTTCGGAACAATGACTGGGCTGTGATCCAATTAAAATTAGATTTTAGTTTGCTAGGAAACAATTAAATGAGAGATGGCAGTTTCCTATTGGTTCTGTTACATAAGTTAAATTAAAATCAATTATTGAAAGGGTCTACGTAGTTTACGGTCAGAACTTTACTAAAGGATTCCGTTAGGAGCTGTCACTCGAAATCAAGTTCGGATTACTATGCAGTTGAGGTGAGTTAGACATACATTAAGGCGATGATAACCGACTATTAATGATTTTATACTGAAGATCACGTCCAAACGAGTAGTGACTTGGAAAAAATATATGTTAAATTTCAGCTATAACTTAATATAGGAATATTTTAGATTATATTTATATTACATTGTAAAATGAATTTGTAAAGTTATGTCTATCGCGGATAAAATACTGAGAATCACGCAAAATCTATCAAGCGTATTTTTCTGAAACCTTCACAATTTTGAAGATAATTTAATTATTGATCTTTTAATATACCTCTTTATTAATTTACCTTTTGTTTTATGTATAATAAATTAATAATGCGTCTTATTTGGAACAGCGCTCCTTAACGGGCGAGTCCTATTACTGGCACTGTACAGCGCGTTGCGTGAGCTTGGTACAGAACATGCAAGCTAACCACTCTAGGTCACTGGCATATATCTGCGCCTTAAGGGTACAGTTGCAGACTGTCAAGCGCCTTATCCAATTGAATCACTCTAGCGTAGATTTGCGATGATTCTACTTGAAAAACAGAGATCACCAGTAGATTACATTTTCTGAAAAAATACCTATGGGTACCAAGTCGACTTCTTTCTATAAAACGTTTGACTTATGTTTGATAAGTTCTCCGTCTTTTGTGAAAATCTTAAGGAACAGTGACGATTTCCGACATCACAAAGAAACTCTTTCAATTCAAGTTCCACGATTTCAACTAGCAAACTAATCTCGAAGTGCATTTGAGGCGAAGGCAAACGCAGTATCTGAGCTTAGGTCAGCATTCAGCCCGTTCGTGGCCCACAACCTAAAGTCGTTAGCGGTTGATTAATGAGTCGACGAGTGGGGGATTATGCGCTAATTCCACAAAAAAACATCCTATCTCAAACGAAAATAAGCGTCGTTTCGTCCAAGTCGTTTTTTTTTTATCAAACTTTCAAATTTTATACCCGGGAAAAGTTGAGAGTTTGTTCTCTATGCTTCATTTAAGGGATGGTGAATGTTGGCTGAATATTAAACAGCTGAAATTAACTTCTGAGAATGAATTAAGGTTGTTTTACGTCAGTAATAAAACTTACGTGGTTGTACTTTTTAATTCTCAACGAAGAGTTATTTGACTTCACGTTGGACTTTTTTATGTAAAGTGCCGTTGATATAAAAGCTACAAAAATTTTGTACAAATATTTTGTCGAAACTGGACACTAGAATTTCGCGATATTTATTATATTTTTTGCGAGAACCTGGAAACAGGCTCAAAATAATTGATTGATAGACAACGTAGGCTACAGAATGGGCACGTTTGAATAATTACTGCAGTTTGTATTCAAAATAACTAGACTGACGTGTAAAAGTTTTTTTTTGTACTTTCTTAGATTTTAGTGTTGGCTTTCTAAAAATATTTAATGTATTTATTACTTATTTTGACACTCTTGTATTAATTTGATTAATTGACATTATCCTGTTTAAATTTTTCTGACATTTGTTTTATCTTAAATGTTTATTGTTGAAATTTTTGAAATAGGTATTTTATTATTTTGGTAGTTCTTTTGACATTGTAGTTTTTAATTAATTTTATTAATTATTCAAGGGAATATTATATTGGTTTAACCAACACTCTAGCTCTTTCTATAATTTGTTGTTTGATATTGTGAAGTAAATAATGAAATAATTAAAATTGATACTAACATTTGTACGCCTAATGGCAAAGCAAAGAGAACTTGCAAAATTGTAACATCTCACACCATGTTTACAAATAAATAACCTGAATCCGAATCTGACAGAAGAATCAAAATAGAACTGTTGAAGCTCTATTAATAAGTGATGAAATTAATCGATACTTGTCTGAACCTGAATGGACTGACGTCAATGAGAGAACTGCAATGAAGTTACGTCAGTCTATTGTAAAATCAATAATTTTATGCAACCAATAACTACGGTAGGTACCCAGATTACCTAGTATATCTACAGTGAATCTTTGACAATAATAGGACACTTCCTTATTCTGTCCAAATGAATATGTTCTGCACGTGTTAGACGGTCTGTGCCATAAAAAAAAAAACAATTTAAAAAAACAGGGCACTCCGGGAGTGCCGACAGAAGTCAAAACATGAACAATTTAAAAAATACTTCCAAAACCTTTGAAGTAAAAATACTTGCATAGAACATTGATCCGTAACGTAATATAAATAGAGCACAATCGCGTTTACAAAAATGAGGTGTCGGTAACGGTGTCGCGAGTTCAATTGCTTTTTCCCCATCTCAAAAATTCCAAACGCGTAAAGAAGTTTTCACTTAAAAAATAACAAGTGGAAATATAACCTTAAAATTTAACCGTGCATGCGACCACGTACCCGCAAAACTGAAATTTTAAACAATAAAAAAGTAGTTTATAACCGGGACGTACCGTGCACATTTCTCAACCCGTTCCTTGAATGCAATGGCGACATGAGTATCCAGCATATGACGCCCTTCAAGACATATTTCTCGTGAACGTGTTACAAGCAGATGCTGCTTGGAATCTTTTAACATTATCCCTCTTTCCTATTCTTTCGTCGCGAGCCCGATATGACAAACTTTAAACAGTTCGTGAGAATGCAAAGTAGGGCTCTATGCTTTCATGTTCTATCATGTAGTACCTACATTTGAAGAGAAGAAAATGTATTGGAATTGAAGGAATATAAATCAAATATTAAACAGCGTTCTGAACAAAATTGTGCTATCCTTTCATTTTCAAGAATAACATGATTACTTTCGTTTGAAAATTGGTTGATTACCTTATTCAAAGCCAGCATTCTGAAAGCTTGTTGGCCACCTTTCAATTCCCACAAAAACCTACAAACACGCCCCATTAATTTTCCGGAAAGAACTAGGTTAAGGAAAAACTGGAACTGTGCTGTTCGCACAAGACTGCACCATTTTTTGTTCGTTCTAATTGATCGATCGATTTGAACCTACCGAAGATTTTGGGGAGGTTAATACGCAATAAGTATTGCTGTCTAGGAACTAATGAGAACATAATTGGCGAAATGAGGGCTTTCTTCTTCTTTTAAATAAATAAATTCATTTATTTCAGGTAAAAAATAACACCCAAATGTTACACCACACATTTTTGGGAAATACAAAGTTTAATACTCGTGGGAACAATATGGTAAAAAAAAATACAAAACAAAACAACACAAAAGGAGGGGAGCGATGCGGGGTCGGAGTCCGACGCTGCATCGGGCGCAGAGGGCTCTAGCTCGGGGCGCGAAGTCGTGGGTGCTGACGGAATAATCCGCAAATTATTCCGAAAGCGCCCCAAATCGGACGATGGGGAGTGGTCCTCCGCTGACAGCAGGCGGAAAATCCACACTAGCCGGCGGGGTAAGGCCCGAGAAAAGGGGAAAGGT
The DNA here is from genome assembly GCA_963680765.1 of Agrochola lychnidis. NCBI lineage: Eukaryota > Metazoa > Arthropoda > Insecta > Lepidoptera > Noctuidae > Agrochola > Agrochola lychnidis. Next base: position 7,619,058 of record OY796847.1, read on the forward strand.
GTGGGTAGAGGGCTCACCACCAAGAAGGCTGGTGAGACAAGCCAGGCCGGCCCTGTTGAACAGGCCCGGCGAACTGAGAGTCTCGCCACGGAGGAGCACCACCCGGGAGAGACCAGCAGCGGGCCGGTCCTCTCAGAGGCCTCTGGTGGTGAGCCGGACGTCGCTGTCGGCGGGGACAAGCCACAGCAGGAAGTCAGGTTCGCGGAGGTCGTGGAAGCCGCGATCAGGGCAGTGGCCTTGAAGAGGATTCAATCCTCCAAGGACAAGGCCATACCTGCGGCCGCGGCCTCTATTTTGGCGGCAGCGAAGGAGCTGCACATTGGGCCTCCGACGGTATGTCCGAGATGCGGGCGGAGGTTGCAAAGTTAACTGCCGCCATGGAGCTTCTCCGAAAGGAGAACGAGAAGCTCCGAGCGGACCTGGCTGGGCTGCGAGCAGCCGGCCCCCGGGAGGCGCCGCAGAGAGGGGAGCGGCATGGGCAGGTGCCCGTGCCCGTGCCTGCGGAGGACCGGGTCTTGGCCCTGGTGCGGCAGGAGATGGCTGCCCTGCGGAGCAGGTTCTCCGCCCTAGAGGCTATTGTCCTACGCCCCCCGCAAGCGGCGAGCCAGCCGGCCATAGATCAGCGGAAGGCGGCTTCGTATGCCGCCGCCGCATCTGCCGCGGCCAAACCAGGCCAAGGCAGGCAGGGGCAAGCCAAGGGTGGAGCGGCTGCGAAGGCAGCGAAGGCCCCGGCCCTGACGGTGAGGGCTCCGGCCCAGGCGGCGGCGAAACGGCCACCTCCGCCTCCTAATTCTTCTCCTCCAGCTGACGCCGGGTGGCAAGTAGCCGGGGAGAGGAAGAAGGCCAGTAAGGAGGCAAGGGCGGCCAAAAAGAGGGCGAGGCGGCAGCGGCGCAAAGAGAGAACCGTCGCGGCTAGGCTCCGCGCCCCGAAGTCCGCAGCTGTGGTGGTCACACTGCAGCCGGAAGCGGAGAAAAGGGGCGTGTCCTACCAGCACGTGTTCGCGACGGTGGACCAGGTGATGAACCTGGAGGAGATCGGTGCCTCCAAGGGGATTAAAATCAAAACCACGGCGACCGGGGCCCGGATGCTGGAGGTCCCTGGTGCGGCCAGTGGCCCAGCCGCTGACGCTCTGGCTGAAAAGCTCAGGGCGGCCCTAAATGCGGACGAGGCCCGAGTCTCCAGGCCCACCAAGTGCGCTGACTTGCGCATCCAGGGCCTGGACGACTCCGTGACGGAGGCAAAGGTGGTGGCCGCCGTCGCTAAGGCTGGAGGGTGCTCTGTCGAGCAGGTCAAGGCAGGCACCTTCCATCCTGACCACACGGGGATGCAAGCCATCAGGGTGAGCTGCCCCGTGACGGCGGCCAAAAAGATAGCCGGGGAGGGCCAAAGGCTTTTGGTGGGCTGGGTTTCGGCGCAGGTCAAACTGCTGGAGCCCAGACCTCTGAGGTGCTTCCGGTGCCAGGTGGGCCACCACGTGGGGGCCAAGTGCACCTCGGAGGTAGACCGCAGCAACCTCTGCTTCCGCTGTGGTCAGCCCGGTCACAAGGCCGGCTCGTGCAACGCCACGCCGCACTGTGGGAAAGCCCCATACAAAGCCGTCTCAAAACCGTTTTACGTGAAAGTCGTTGTAATGGAATAAAATTAATAAATTAATGTAGTCTAATAAGTAAGCTTTCTTTTCGCAATTTTTTCGTTTTTTTTAATTTAATCATAATGTATATAAATAGGCATCAAAGGTAACTCATGTTCAATGAGGTAATTTAAACGCAATACGTTACTATAATTCAACGCCACATTACTCAAAAGTTTTAGATATAAATGTACAAGTATTATACAGTTTTGGAATGCTTATAATGTCCTCATAACGTTTAGTAAATAATATTATATACATTGGTTAATAAAATAAAATTAACCAATATAGTTTAAGATGGTATATTTTTTGTGTATTTTTTAGTTTTAACGAGACTTTTTCCCTTTACCGCTGCTTGCCGCTGTCGAGATATTTGTTGTATTAAGATCTTTATACATTAGTATATACAAGGAGAAAATAAAAATTTGCGCATACTTGCGCTTTTTCTGACACGGGATCAAAACATATCGCGAGATAAAATTATATTTTTTTTTCATTTTCGTTTTATTTCTCATAAAATTATTTTTTATCTATTAAGGTCAATATGATAAAAAGTTAATTACAGTGATGAGTATTATTAATGGTTTTTTGTGGTTTTAATACAGTTTTGACCACCTTACTTGATGAAATATGGCCAATTATCTATTAGGGTCAAATTAAAAACAGGTTGGTTATGGGAAGAGTGCAAATTATCAGTTTCTTATCTTTTTGCACATTGCACTATTTCATTGGTCAATAAAAGGAAGGCGAACCCTGAAACATTCACAGTTGTTGGTCAGATATTCAGTTGCCCTAAAAAGCAGTTATTGCTTATTTTAAAATATTCGCAGAAGTTGACTGATTTGAAAAATGGGTGAATTTGTTTGTAGTAAACGAGAATTGTGCAATTTGTTGATAAATGGGCATAATGTAGAAGACTACTTACAAGAAAATTTCAATTTGTCACCAGAGGATATGGCTACTGTGGTCTCCTACATTCAAATAAACTTATTAGATACTATTTAGAACTTATTAGGTACAGCCCAACTGTACGTAAATAATTATAACGTATTATATGCCTTCCTCTGTGCATAAAATACTTATTTACGGCGAAAAAATCATTGAGTACTATGCTATTTTACCTATCGGACAATTGTGCGAAGACGCGCAAGAATCCCGAAATAAGGATTACAAAAAATTTTTACTTCATCATTCTAGAAAGTGTTCAAGAGCGGCTACCAATGAAGACGTGTTCCATACCTTATTGTACACTTCTGATCCATATATATCAAGTTTGAGAAATATCTCAGAAACAATATCGAAAGAACTTTTAGATGAAGCCAAGGCCCTTCTTGTTGTCAATGAAAATCTGTAGGAGCTTGCTAAATTGTGTACATATTTTGTTTTCTCGTTTGGCACTATGTATATTCCGTTTTATGTAAATTAAACAAATATATATTGTATTTTTTTTTCATAAAAAATGCATGTATTTTTTAAGTTTAATTTTAAAATTAATTAATAAACAGAATTTTTTAAATCAAAATTATTTCCATTAAACTTTATACATCCAAGTATATGTGTGCAAAATTACAGCTCATTTAGTTTTGAAACAACTGAGATACAGAGTTTTGAGACGAAACATACGCGATTTTCCCACTGTGCGCCGCACTGTGTCGTATGTGCGGCGGCTGGCAAGCCGGCCCATCACCGGGCTGGGAGCAGGGCCTGCGCTCCACCCGCCGAGGCCAGAGGCAGGGGCAAGCGCTCCGCCACCACCGCCGTCACCGCCGCAGCCGCCGCCACTTCCACCGTGGCCACCGCCGCGTCCACCGTCGCTGTCGCCGCTGCCGTTTCCGCCGCGGCAGGGCCCTCGCAGGGGGCTCGGGGGGAGGTAGAGATGGAATGCCAATAACGGCCCCATTTCGCCTCCTCCAGGCGAACATCAACCACTGCGCCGCCGCTCAAAATCTGTTGCTCCAGAGCATGGCGCAGTGGTCGATCAACATCGCCGTGGTCGCTGAGCCGTACTTTGTCCCGCCCAGGGATGACTGGGTGGAGGACCTGAGCGGCTCAGTGACCCTCATTTCATCGGCCGCCGCCGGTACTCCGTCCCTCGAGTCGGTCAAGAGAGGACGGGGTTGCGTTGCAGCACGGTTCGGGGAGATTGTCGTGGTGGGTGTTTACTTCTCCCCGAACCGAACTCTTGCCGAGTTCCACAACTCCCTTGCGGAGTTAAGAGTCGTCGTCGTCGGGTTTGGTTCCCTCCCCGTGCTCGTGCTCGGGGACTTCAATGCCAAGAATCTGGCTTGGGGTTCCCGGTATACGGACACACGGGGCAGGATGGTGGAGGACTGGGCTCTGGAGACAGGCCTGGTCGTCCTAAACCGGGGTTCTGTCCCCACGTGTGTGCGGATGCGGGGCGAATCGGTGGTTGACATTTCGTTCGCCAGCCCCGCTCTGTCGCCGCGTGTCATTGACTGGCGCGTCATGGAGGGGGTGGAGACCTACTCCGATCACCGGTACATCCGGTTTGACGTCTCCACCCAGACCTCGAGTGCGCCGGTCCGACAGGCCCCGAGTGGTCCGCGGTGGGCGCTGAAGCAGCTGGACCGGGAGCTTCTCCAGGAAGCCTCGATCGTGCAGGCCTGGGTGTCATCACCGGACAGGCCTGCCGACATCAACGACGAGGCGGAGTGGTTCCGGGAGGCCATGTCCAATGTGTGTGACATGGCAATGCCCCGGGTCCATCCTAGACATGCTTCGCGCCGGCTGTACTGGTGGTCGCAAGAGCTGGAGGCTCTGCGCAAGGCGTGTGTTGCTGCGCGACGCCGGTACGCCAGGCATCGCAGGCTCCGTATCCGCCCTCCGGATACGCAAGCCATTGAGGCGGAGCTGTACGAGGGGTACAGAGCGGCGAAGACCGCCCTCCAAGCGGAGATCCTGCGGGCCAGGGCGCTGGCCCGCGAGGAGATGCTGGAGACTCTCAACCGGGACCCGTGGGGGCGCCCATACAAGATGGTGCGGGAGAAACTCCGCCCATGGGCTCCCCCGCTGACGCAGAGTCTCCGGCCCCAGCTTGTGGAGGACGTGGTGAGCGCTCTGTTCCCCTCTAGAGGGGATCATACTGCTCCGCCCATGGCTCCGCCTACTGCGATGCCCGATGCGGACCACACCGATGACGACGATTCTCCTGAGGTGACTGAGGTAGAAATGAGAGTGGCGGTACGCAAAATGAGTGCGAAGAATACCGCCCCAGGACCCGACGGCATACCCGGAAAAGCCTGGGTCCTGGCCATGGGGGCTCTCGGGCCTCGACTGAGGGGGCTCCTAAGCGCATGCATGGAGAGGGGCCAGTTCCCACTTCGTTGGAAGACGGGGAAACTGGTCCTCATCAAGAAGCCGGGACGCCCAGCGGACTCTCCGTCCGCTTATCGGCCCATTGTGCTGCTCGACGAGGTGGGCAAGCTCTTTGAAAGAGTCATTGCAGACCGCCTCGTCGGGCAGCTGGTGCGAGTGGGGCCGGATCTGGCGGAGAGCCAGTTCGGTTTCCGCAGGGGGCGCTCTACGGTGGACGCCATCATGCGCGTGCGGGCCCTCACGACGGGGGATGCTGTGGCCCGGGGTGGGGTCGTCTTGGCGGTGTCTCTAGACATCGCCAATGCCTTCAACACCCTGCCCTGGAGTTGCATAAGGGAGGCACTCCGGTATCACCGGATGCCGACCTACCTCTGTCGTGTGGTCGAGGCCTATCTGACGGACAGGGCCGTCATCTACCCCGGTCACCAAGGAGAGTGGAACCGGCAAGAGATGTCGTGCGGTGTCCCACAGGGTTCGGTCCTGGGGCCGCATCTGTGGGACATCGGATACGACTGGGTGCTGCGCGCCGACCTCCCTAGCGGCGTCAGCGTCGTTTGTTACGCTGACGACACGCTTGTCCTGGCGCAGGGGGGGTCGTACCAGGCGGCGGCCGATTTAGCGACACGCGGGGTTGCGACAATCGTCGATAGGATCCGGCAGCTGGGACTCGAGGTGGCCCTGCACAAGTCTGAGGCCATGGGTTTTCATGGTCCTCGGAATGCGCCACCGTCGGGTTCCCAGGTAATGGCGGGAGGGGTTCACATCGGTGTCGAGTCGACGATGAAGTATCTGGGACTCGTCCTCGACAGCCGGTGGAACTTCGTAGAACATTTCCGACGTTTGGCTCCCAGACTTGAGCGGGCCGGGGCTGCATTGAAGCGGCTCCTGCCCAATCTAGGGGATCCAAACGCCTCCTGCCGGAGGCTCTATGCGGGGATCGTGCGGTCCATGGCCCTTTACGGGGCACCGGTGTGGGCGCGTTCATTGAGGCTGCGGCCAGCCCGCCGGTTGAACGCATCCCAGAGGGTCATGGCCATCCGGCTGGCCCGAGGATACCGCACGGTCTCCTGCGAGGCGGCGAGCCTCCTTGCCGGATTACCGCCATGGGATCTGGAGGCAAAGGTCCTCGCGCACGTCTGGGAGTGGCGCGAGGAGGCGAAACGCCGGGGCTTAACCCCGATGCCGCAAGAAATTGCGGCACAGCGGACAGAGCTCCGGCGGGATCTCATGGCGTCATGGAGGGTGCGATTGTCGCAACCCCGCGCTGGGCACGCCACAATCGCGGCGATAAGACCCGTCTTTGAGGAGTGGCTGGAGAGACGCCACGGCGTTCTCACCTTCCGCCTGACGCAGGTCCTCACCGGACACGGCTGCTTCGGGAGGTTCCTGTTCAGGATAAGGCGGGAGGAAACACCCGGGTGTCACCATTGTGTGGATCGGCCTGAGGACACGGTGGAGCATACGGTGGAGGTCTGCCCGGCTTGGGCGGAGCAACGCCGTGTTCTCGTAGAGGCGATCGGCGGCGGTGATCTCTCGCGTCCGGCCCTGGTTCAGGCCATGGTACGGAGCGAGAGGAAATGGCAGGCCGTCACCTCCTTCTGCGAAGCGGTAATGCTCGCGAAGGAGGAGGCGGAACGCGTGAGGGAGAGGCAAATTTCGCGCCCTCACGCCCCTAACCGCCGCAGGAGGAGACGCCCGGGGCGGGAATCGCGAGCCGATTTCCGGCCACCGTAGGCGCGGGCTTGCGGACGGTGAGCAATGGGTAGCTCGCTGTCCGATAAGGACCAAGCCCGGGTCGACGGCGCGTTGTGTTCCACGCGCGCCTCAAAGAGATGTCAGCAGAATTGAAGGGGTCCACTAGGGCCAATGCCTGCCGGGGGTTCGAAGAAAACCGATCGGGAAATCGTGGCCCCCGGCAACAGGGCAACCGAAGGAACACGGGTGGGTTTTAGTCAGTAAGAGTCTGACACGCCCTCCCGCTCCGCCCAGAGCGGGAGAAGTTATTTGATAATTTCCCACCCAAAAAAAAAAAAAAAAAAAAGGGATAGCAAGTGACCACTGTGACGCAGCGAGTGGTAGGGCGACACGACGTTAGAGGGCGCTCACGCACCTCGGTCACTTTGACCCGGGACCTCGGAAGCGACGGACGAGTATTAGGATTTGTTGATTTATATCGGTGTCTAACAAGTACACGTTATAGTGATTAATTTTCTTTTCTGTTATTTTTAAATAAATATTTCTAGTCAGTTTTGCTTTTTTTTTTTAAATTATAAAAAAATGTGCTTCTGATCCATAAGATAAAATTAGATTATGAAGAGGCAAAAGGTTTATATTATGAGGAGGTTTATTTGTATGTAGGGGTAATCTCCGGAACTACCAGTCGGATTTGAAAAAATAATTTTGCATTGGATAGCCCAACTCTTGAGGAGGGTTATAGGCTCGCGGACGAAGTCGCGGGCAGAAGCTAGTAAACTAATATAATGTTCCCACTGCTGGGACACAGGCTTCCTCACTTCGAGAGGGAGTGGGCTGTAATTTACCACGCGGGCCCAGTGCGTGTTGGCAGATGTCAAATGTCTTCGATTTTTTGGTTCTAGGATATGCCGATTTCCTCACGATGTTTTTCTTCACCGTTTTTGAGAGCAGTAGTGATGAAATTATTTACACAAAGTAAAGCGCCTGTCTGGGTTCGAACATACGACCTACAACTTGTAAGTCGGGGCCGTTATACTTTCAATATAATTATGGCAGCAATACTTCCTATCAATAAGTTCTAACTTCCAAAATACGGTTTCAAAGACATTACTGCCAAAAGCTCTTAAAACTTCGAATCGCTTGTTCAAATACAGTTCTAACATCACACAAAATGGCTGGAACACGGGGCGAGTAAACATTTAATAACATCAAATGATAAAGCTCCCAAACTTGATCCCATTCATTAAATGAAATAGGGTTGACACTTCGGAAAGTTTGTCGAGATAAATTATATTTGCGAGCGACGAGTGCAGTATTCATTAATAATGTGTTAAGTTTCGCGGCATGTGGGGACAGGAAGGGTTCTATTTCATAGTTTTTAGGAACCGCCAATCTTTTGTTGAATAGGACAAAAACAATGAGGCTCGTGTTATAAGATTTTTTGGTTATTAGTCAGGAGAAGCTACTATCATAGATTTTTTTAAGTATAAATATGAAATTACTCTTTTCTTACAGGCCAATGTTATATTTTCTTATAAGAAAATAACAAGAATACATACATGTTACTGCAGGGATTATTATCGCATTGCAAGCTTTACACAAAACTTTCTTATTACCTATATTAAATTGACAAAGATTTTATCTAAAGGCCTTATCAACACTAGCGATTTGCGAGCGAGTTATCAGCGAGGCGATTGTTCAACGTGCTCGCTGCGTGTGCGTAGCAAGTACGCCACTCGTGTATTAAATGTATTTTCATTATGGCAGTTGAATGTATCGTTTTTACTTTGGCAACACTTAGAAATGACGGTTATGACATTCTCGTTATTTTTGGGTGGGGCAAAAGTCATTTAAATTGTAAAAGGCTGTGCAAAGCCAGTGATCGTCGAGCTATGAAGCAAGTCGGTTGATATTGTAACCAGGATTCCGTGTGTATAATAATTTTATACAAGGAACAGTGTTTGATTAAAAAAATAGAAGTGTTTTAACACAAGAGAGAGCGAGATAAGCGAGTGTAGCAATATTGTGTAAACGCGGCGTATACGTCGCGTAGTCGTGGTTAGCTCGCTTCGCACCCACGGCGTACACGTTCACAAATCGCCTCGCTGGAAACACGCTGGCAAATCGACAGTATGTTAAGAGGGTTTATCCTAAAAGTTGGCAACGTCGTAAATAGCTGTCAAATATTCACCTGTTTCGATTAATTTCGCAATATTACTGTATGGAATTAAGAAATGTGGCTAACTAGGGAACTAAAATATTGATTAAGAAATGCAATAATTAATATCGTAATACCGAATATTTAGTTTTAGATGTAAAAAAAGTATTTGGAAACTTTTCAAATGCCTTTTTTTACACCAAAAATTGTTACAACATCAAATTCAGTGTTATAATTGCAATTCATTAATACTCTAGGGAACTAGTTAGCCACATTGCTTATTTCCATACAGTTATATTGCCAAATGAATCAAAATACCGAAGAATTGCCAAACTTAAGTGGCAATGGGCAGGGCACATTGCTCGCAGAACGGATGGCCGATGGGGCCGAAAGGTTCTGGAGTGGCGACCGCGTACCGGAAGACGTAGCGTTGGAAGGCCTCCCACAAGATGGACCGATGACCTTGTGAAGGCCGCAGAAATCCGCTGTATGCGGAAAGCACAGAATCGGTCGAAGTGGAGGTGCTTGGGGGATGCCTATGTTCAGCAGTGGACGTCTTTCGGCTGAAATGATGATGATGAATCATAATACCGAAATATTTAACATCTATTTGCGACCTTGCCCACTTTCAGAATAAACGCTCATAACGCTCTAAATAAAACCAGTAAGTTTCATAAACTGTACACTTATTAAGATAACGACATACATAATATATCTTAACTTTATACTGTCTAGCTTTAGCTAGTTACATAAATAGGTACCTCGTAACGCAAAACGAATGAAGAATAGCTACGTACCCACATAAATCACAATCTCGAATATTATTTCGTTCGCGTATTGTAATTCAATTGAATGAGCCATTTCGTGCGAACATCTGCTTTACAACACGGCACAGATAATGTACTAACATTACATTATATCACGGTAATATGTTTGGGTACTTTATCAAAGCAGGATTGAGGGAGCTTTACCTGCGCGAGAATAGATTCCATGTACAACCATTGGATGTATCCCTGTATTTTCTGTGTCCACTACGAAGAACGGAGGGACTATTGGAAACAAGAAGGCGGTCGACGAATGACGTCATTTCTAGGTATCAAAAATAAGTATACCTCGGTACCTTTATTGTTCCTTGTTGATATATCTGTCACATTGTGAAAATCGTTAGTTTATAATGTATCAGTATTATTTCCGTTAGATTATACGAAAATTTGTGATCTGGGTGAAATGGGTTAGAACTGTGAAAAAACGCGCGCGAGCCAAGCGAGCGAAGCGAACGGTGCCGCGGCAGTAGCCGGCGACCGTTACTTCCAAGTTGCTCGCAGCTAAGCAGGCTATTTAGTATTAGCGTAATTTACGTTACGTCGCAAGCAAGTTTGATACCAGTTCACAATTTTTCGGTTTCCTTTAGATAGATTATAAACTAACGAAGTTCATAATTATACGGTAACATAATTATCTACTACACTTACAAAAAGACTTACTTATAAATCTATATTAATGATAAATCATTCCAATTAAATTAATTATTTTTGTAATCAAAGCTAAAACTCAAGAGTTTTGGGTCACGTGGAGGTCACTAAAGTTAGTACAAGTAAGTGAAGTAGCTAATCAGAATTATACAATTTGGATTCACGACCATGTTGAAACAAGTATCGAATTTCAACTTATGTTGTAAAAAAACATGCGCAGTTGTAAAAACAATAAGCTTTATTTAGAGTGAGTGTTGCATTTCTGGCATACGATTTTAGTTTGGAATAGAGAACAAATAGCACTAGCTAGGTACATTATTATAATCTAAAAACTCCACACTTTTACTGACTTAAGTTTACGAGGTGGTGCCAGCGTTCAGCTGTTCCACGAGTTTTAAGCGATTTTTATCACACGAAAATATATTTTAAAATTTTCGTACCTTAAAAAATATTTTTATATCACAGCCAGTTTTTAAAGAAAAGAAATCCCTGGCTACAGATCCTGACAAAGCTAAAACGAGGTTCAAGAAACTATTCAACGACCGTAGCCCTGCTGTGCAAAATCCCCTGCTATTTACAGCTATAAATCCAAATCTATCCAAATACCTCTCGCTTTTAGTGTTACGAACTGGCCACAGGGGAAACATACTCTTTTACACAATAAAATCTAGGCTGATACGAATGTACTGAGTCGAAACGACGAATCAAAGGGACCGTAAGTGCATAGGGGTGTCAATAAAATGGATTCGCAGGAGAAAATAAAAAAACATGCCGAGAGTGCCCGGATCATGCCCCAGTTCGCTTTATTAAAATGGACTCGGAAATTGAGACTCAAGTTCAAGTTTTTTTTATGAGCCAATTTCCTGATAAACCGAGTGCAGAAAAACAATAGTTTATTTATCTGCTGTTCTGTTCCAGCGAAGGAAATTAATTTATCGTTCTCGATTTTGCAAAGCTTGTTTTTTATCAGTAACTTCTGTTTAGTTAAACGAACAAAGGCGAATATGTAAATATAATTTCAACTTAGCAACTGAATTGTCTTCTATTTCCAAAGACTATTCAGGGAACGTCGACAATTTTCTTAAAGACAAACACACTCCTTATAGTGAAGCAGAAACGCAGACGAAACTCGTTACCCTCCATACTTTCAAAGTACTCAATGAATTTTGCGTAAATTATCCAACGTCTTACAGGTAAGTATATTCAATACTGGCGTAAAATTTTATGAAGTTCTTTTATCACAACAAAGAAAAGGAACCAATATTTAGATTCAGAGCGACGAGCTAGACTTTTATCTACATTTTAGTAGCAGTCAGTCGTGCTACCATGAATTTTGAAGAACACGGTCCCAGTTTTCTTTTGTTATGTTTTGTAGGAGAACAGGGTTACAAATACTGGTTACTTTAAAATGCTGAAAGCCAGATCCATTACATAGGATTTATTACTTGGTGGGGCTTAGGATTCAACCACAAGCCATCTAAATGTTGCATTTTCATTTAATACCGTTAGAAGCATGTGTAGCTTTGCACTGAGATAAACGACGATGCAAAGATGGAAAAACACATTAATGACCTCGACACTCTTCACACCGGATTTCGATCTCACACGTTCTCACAGGCCACTATGCATGCGGCCATTCGTGAGATTGCGTAGGATGTTTCTAGTCTGTTTTCAGTTTAAGTTTTTCAGCAACATTCAGAATTTATAATGGCAACCTTGGATGAATTTATTTACCACAACTTATAATAAAAAACTTTTTACAAAAAAAAACAACCGACCTCCAAAAAAAAAACACTACATAGTGAAAAATTAATTTCGGAAGTCGGTGTCTTGGGTTTTGTATTTTCGTTTTTTGCCACCGACTTCCGAAATTAAAGTTATTTTTCACTTTGTAGTGTTTTTTTTTGGAGGTCGGTTGTTTTTTTTTTTTGTAAAAAGTTTTTATTTTTCACTTTTTAGTTGTGGTACCCACCCCACACACATTCGAATACCACTACCTGCTACCAGTGACAGAAACTTATCATATCATCTACATACTAAGTGGGAAAAAAAAACGTATTTTGTAGCTAACTCAAAAACTATCCACGCAAAGTTAATAAAATTTATATGGGACCAATTCCAGAGCACACCCTTTCAAACAAAAAAAGAATTTTCAAAATCGGTCCACAATTGACGGAGAAATCGGTGGACATAAATTAAAAAAAAAAAAAAAAAACATACGCGACGAACATATAACCTCCTCCTTTTTGGAAGTCGGTTAAAAATCAAAGTTGTCAAGGAAAGAAACGTATTACTCCAGCAACGCCATCTGTCTCGAATCTCGACCATCCCATAAGATTATCGAAAATACGGCCAGGTTCACCGTAAAGGGAAAAACTATAAATACAGAAAACCTTCGAAAATAAACGTAAAGTTTCATCCTCCATTCTGCAATCTTGTACAATGCATACAAAATCCTGTTCGTAGTCTCATCGTGAATAAGTAACACAAGACACCTATGGAGCTAGTCCGTCATTGTGAGTTATCGTGGTGACCCCACTAAAACATGCAGATGACGAGGTACGGTGTATAGTATGTAACATTTACAAGGGTAAGTAAATATTGTACCAAGGTATGATTTGAGACAATTATGTGTCGTTTTGCACGTGTTTATTTTTTTGGGAGGAACAGATATTTTTATGACCTGTTGTTACGAACATGTTTGCCTACAAAAAAAAATTAAGATCCAATTAACCTAATGCATAAAGCACATTAATATCGCCCGACGCCTTGGAAACATAGGTTATAATAATGTTTGATCTTGATTTTTTTTTCTCTATTACTTTAGTCATAATAGTTGCTAGGCAAGTATTTATATTGCTTCTATAATTTAGGCGATGTGTTTTTTTTTTTGTTTTTTTTCTCACACCATTAATTATTATTATATGTCTATGTATATACGTGAGGATTTGTAATTGGCTCTCTGGTGACTATGGTTTCCTTTTTTGTCTGTTTTTATTAGCTGTAAGTCCTCCATGTACTAAATAAATAAATAAACGTTGATGATATTCCAAGGCGATTCCTAAGTGTTCCAAGATATTCTAAAATGTAAGATGTACTCAGTAAATATGCTTTACGATACTTACATGACAACAAACAAATCGCTTTCCCAAAAGCAAGACATTCAATTTCAAAACCTCAAAACAAATAAAAGTTTTATAACAAACCAGTGCACACTTTACAAGTTTCTTTACAAATAAAGACAACTCTATCATCTAGTCTATGGATAGTTAGTTACCTCCGGGACTCGTTGTTTATGCCCTCAAGTTATAAACAACGAAGGATATGGATATTGAATTTTGTTTGAATAAGACCTTGTTGTGTATTCAGAACACGTGTGTTCTAATAAAACTTTTTGTAAGGGCCTTAGCAGACCGGCTGCTTTGGTATCGGCGTTCAGCGATTTAGTCGGTTAGAAGTTTGATACAAGAACCTCAGCACTCTTGGCATCAGCAATAATTGAATTAGTCACTTTTCAAAAGCTTGTTACAGCGACAGATAGAAATCAGGGAGGAAACAATTTTGATACCGTGCTCGAACGCAGCGAGTCGTAAAAACGCGATATCGAAGTAATAGCTGAAATGTGCCATGTTGCTATCGCGGCTTGTGACCGAACGCAGATAGTCACCCAAACGTAATGCAAAATCGCCGGTCGCCGTTGCTAAAAGTAGCAGTCTGGTAACACCCGAACAAAACTTTTGCAAGGGAATGAAATATTTTGTAAATATACGTCAGGTCGATAAAATTGGTTGCCTTTGTACAGCGATTTTGCGGAGGACGTGATGTGGAGGCAAAGTGTGAGTTGTGCGAAGGTATTTATCGTTTATTTGAAGGTAGGATGTAAGGAGGACTTCTCTTTGTAAGGTTATTGGGCTGATGTTGGGTATACTTTTGTCGGGAAACATTCTTTGTATTGGATATCCTTATGAGGGTTGATTGTCTTGTCATGTATGTTCGGTAGCTGTCATTTGGCGATGCTGTGACTGTCAAACATTTGATTACGTAGTTGTTTTGTTGTGATTTTAAAACATATCAATTTATTAAAATATAGTTTTTGTGATGTACGATATTCTTTCATTATATTCGACAGGTTTAGTCAGTTTGACATTTTTAAAAGTTTTTGAGAGTGTTTTAAAAGCTTTTCCGCGTGTAATACAGGGCTATCCTAGTACAGGCATCATATGTAATACCTACATTATTTCTAAGATTTATACCTATTGTATTTTACCAATTTTTATTTTTGAATAAATTTTGAGTACTTCCACTTTGCCCCACCAAGCCACAAGATTTTAAACTAGTGGAATCTGCCCCACCAAGTCGAACCAGTGGGGCAGATTCCACTGGAAAATTAGGCATTCCATTTTTCCCCACCAGCACGCGCGTAGCATGACCACCGTAGAAACGAGTTTTGTCGACGGGAGAATAGACAAAATGACAGATTGTGATTGTTTATCTGTCATTTTGTCTATTCTTCCGTCGACAAAACTCGTTTCTACGGTGGTCATGCTACGCGTGCTGTGTGACGGCTTGGTGGGGCAAAGTGGAAGTATTCTAAATTTTGTTATTACATTATTATTAAACAAATATAAAACAATTATCAAGAAGTGTCAAACTTAGAAGACAAGTCGTGTCCCTCGTCCACAAGTAGTGAAACTAGGTTCAGTATGAAAGTATTTTTTTTCTCTCATATTGGTAAACGATAATAAATTCAAGCTGTTGTAAAAAATTTACTCGATCTGTAAGGATGACGTGAGACGATCAGCCAAGGTTGCGCCGAAAGAGCATTGAGGTGTCGCCACTCATTAGCTCGCCTTCCGTTATCGGACGGCGAGCTAATGAGAGAAGGACCAGGCCCGGGTCGACGGCGCGTTTTGTTCCACGCGCGCCTCAAAGAGATGTCAGCACAACTGACAGGGTCCGCTAGGGCCGATGCCTGCCGGGGTCGCGGGAAAGTCCGAAAGGTATACCGTAGCTCCTGGCAACATGGAAATTGAAGGAACACGGATGGGTTTTAGTCAGTAAGAGTCTGACACACCCTCCGCGGCCTCCACGCCCAGAGCGGGAGAAGTTATTTGATATCACCAACGTATCGCCACTCATTGCAACACATATTACAGAATCTTACCTTGATATGCAACAAGCAAGCAGTCTCCTGATCTCGTGTATCGCCGACGCAGTAGTAGGTGTAGCAGCAGTGAGTCTCGGTCCTACGTATTGCAGTCGCATGGGTGCTTTCAAGGATTAGTGACAACGTTGGCAACATCGCTGGCGGCCATGATTACGACTACCGTGCTAGCAATGCGGTCGTATATCTAATGCGTCAGTCGTTCTTTCCTGCCACTTACCTTGATATGAGGCAGAGCAAGCAGTCTCCGGATCTCGTGTATGGCGGACGCGGTGGCGGGCGTGGCCGCGGCCGGGCCGGGCCCGGCGTGGCGCAGGCGCGCGGCGGCCTCCAGCGCCTGGCGGCAGCGCGCGCGGCCGTCGGCGGCGGGCGCGCGGCCGCTGGTGACGACGACCGTGCTCGCTATACGGTCGTATATCTAGTGAACAAATACGTATTTTTAATTCAGAATCTGAGACAGTTAATTGATTCGGGCGTGACCTTGCCGAAATCCATTATAAAATATAATAAACGACACGTGTTTCACCTCTCAACGAGGCATACTCAGGATGACGATTGACTTGTCGCGAACCCGAACATGGCGTGTTGCCACACCGAGCGCTGAACTCAGGGGCAGTCGGGCTTTAGAAATAGCTAAGCGGAACAGGTTACTAAATATATCCACGTCTATTGTATTTCAGAATCTGAGTTAATTTTCAAGTTTTGGAAAACCAAACTCAATGTCATAAATGACTAAGTTCATATTGCATTGCAACCAATTTTTGGAAGTCAACTATACCATAAACATTCTACAGCACTTGGTAATCGTGTGGCTTCGTATTGGTGAAAGAATTTTTGAAATCTCTTATTAATTTTTAGCTCTTTGTTATATTAATTCTTGGTCACCCAAAAATTTACTTAGAATGCATAACGCTAAGGTAAATAGTTGATTAAAGGCAACTTAAATATCAATCTTTTCCCAACTATGTTGAGGTCGGCTTCCAGTCTAACCGGATGCAGCTGAATACCAGTATTTTACTGCCTATCAAACCTCCACAACCAAGCTAACTGGGTTACAAGATACCCTTTGGTAAGACTGGTTGTCAGACTTTTAAACTTCTGACTGGCCATAACGACCTTCAAAGATGTGCTTTCTGAGGCACGGAGGGGTCTCAATATGTAATGGACGGTCACCCATCCACGAAGCGACCGCGACAAACGTAGCTTAACCTTCGATCCACCCAAGCGGCTGCATTATATAATGAAAACTCACAGTGGGCCACTGGCTAGCGCGTTTGGTCCAGTGACACTATGAGCAGCTTAAGAAAAATCAGCGAATATCCCACCACAGAATGAAAAAGAGTTTAGAAAACAAGGTAAGCAAAGGTCAGTTAGCTATCAATTATTACCACTGGTAGAACTTTGAAATGTGTGTGTGAATTTTAAAATGTCTACAGCAGTAGGCATAAGGAAAGTTCCTACGTCCATCAAAAATATATTTATTTTTTTCCTTTTATTTCAATTTCAAAAATATTTGACAAAAAATTTCAACGCATGGGGATTCACAATCATGCCCTGAATCCATGGTAACAGTTTTCGCGTTGATGTCCCTACCACCCTGTATTTTCTTGTGTAGCTTACCTCCAACAAAGCTCGAAGCTGCAGGTCATCAAGTACACCATGGAACAGATCGGGGTCCATAACCGTGGGACCATCTTGTAGCACTCCCACATCGTCCAGGGATTCGACGATCAGAGTTATAGCTGTAACAAACACTTATTGATAGAAATAATTATTAAAAGATATAAAAAAAAAAATTTGAGAGTCAGTGAGAGTTTTTCGGTGTGAAAAAGGAAATTAAACGACAATTTTCTTTGATAGTGAACCATTAGATACTCATCCCATCTTTAGGATAGTTATATTTAGTTGTTTCAGTGTTACTAGATGGCGCTTACTTAAGATAATTTTGAGTTTAAGTTAGCGCCATCTCGAGGCAAATGTTGGTAAATATAAATTCTGAGTTTCGGTTCCGAATTTTGAAACACTAGATGGCGACACAATAACAAGTTCATCATCGTGACTTTGAACTCGTTTGATACGGGGAGCTGTCAAAGCCATTATTCTTAAGAGATGGAGTTATACAGGATGTATGGCGACATCCCTTTCTCACAGTAACAATGATGACAAGGCCCTAGGGGCCACACCAATCAATCTGCCTAGCCTTTTCCCAACTATGTTGGGGTCGGCTTCCAGTCTAACCGGATGCAGCTGATTACTAGTAGAGGCCATAATATGAAGTGTAAAAGCATTCATTATTCCGTTGCGAGAAAGGGATGGCGCTATATGTGCTATCATACCTCCAACTCTTTCACGCACAACGAAAAATTTTAGGGCGAATGCGCCGACGTAGCCCGCGAAGTTCTATTACTTGTTGAATTCTAATTATTATAATTATTTGTTACGGTCGTTAATCAACATACAAGCTGACACTCGTACAAATTGCAAGAAACGTCAGAAAATTTGAATTTCGCGAGCTACCTTGGTGCATTCTGCTTACCTTTTTTTATCTTACCAGCTGAACAAGCTTCCTCCAACATGACAGCTCGTCTGGGCTGTTGTTCCTCCTCCTCTTCTTCATCATCAGCGGTGGCTGAACCCAGGACTATGCCGCGGAGACGTCGACGACTGTTGAACTTCTTTAGTTCTTCCACTGTGCCTGCTAGGTGGTTGCGGAGCTGCTTTTCACGGTCCTTGGGAGTATAATATTATTAATAATGAGTAGTAACAAATAACATAAGATGATAAAAACCGTGGTTTAATAATATACTTCGCCAGGTACAGTATTTCTATTTTCTTAGTGTCGGGTATCATCGGATTTCCGAATACAAACGAATGCTAATTTCCATGTCCATCAATTATTAGATTTATCATGTATAATAATTTGAATTCAGAACTAAGTACTTTATTGTTGTTTTGTTTTGATTTCCGTGCGAACTATATAGAGCTGTAAAACTATTTTCATATCTGTCGTGCCTGCGACTTTCCTCCCATTTTTGTAATAAATTACGTTAAGTTAAAAGAGTATTAACAATTCTATATACTTCCAAGTCGATTGAGAGCGTCCGGTCTGCACCAAGTGCAAAGGGCAACTGATAGAAATCCGACGACTGACGAAACACGAGGTTTGCCGAGGGACATTAAGAACATATTTGTACTGTACCTACTCTACATTTTTATACATTTGATTTACAAGTTATAAAAACAACGACACAGAAATAATAATTATTCACAGGTGCACTAGTACTGGCCGACTTTTTTTAATTCTGAAAAAATCCTCGACTCTGAAATCCTTTCGGTCTGCACTAACCGCAAGACTGAGGTCAACAAAAACGTACCCTTATCCAGCGATGATTGAGGACCTCCTGTATGTTGATTCTTTGAGTATGATCCACAGTTAACATTCGCTGCACCAGATCCTTAGCAGCGTCGCTGACGTCTTCCCAGAGAGGTGCGTCGAACTGCAAAGAAAATAAACAACATTGATTTAAAAAAATATCAGTGTGATCCCGGTTGTCGCTGAAAACTAGCGCTGGGGTGGAAAAGATAAATTTTAGTTTAGTCCTGTCAAATTAATCAGCGTTTGACGTAAATTGACGTAATTTTAGTAGGCAAGTTTTTAATCACGTCTAAACTTGTATGGAGTAGTGACAGGCGCTGATTAATTTGACAGGACTAAACTAAAATTTATCTTCTGTCCTTTTCTTAATGAAATAGAAAGAAAAAGATGCACTGAACTTAAATTTAGTTTAGTTTATGAACAAGGGAATCGGCACCAAAAGTTTACCAAACGAAATGATTCATCATCATCATCATCATCAGCCTATAATGTTCCCACTGCTGGGACACAGGCCTCCTCTCTGTGAGAGGGAGTGGGCCGTAATCCACCACGCGGGTCCAGTGCGGGTTGATAGATGTCACATGTCTTCGAATTTTCGGTTCTAGGACATGCCGGTTTCCTCACGATGTTTTCCTTCACCGTTTTGAGAGCAGTGGTGATGAAATAATTTACACAAAGTAAAGCGCCTGTCTGGGATCGAACCTACGACCTACAACTCGTAAGTCGCGGCCGTTACCACTGGGCCACCACTGCTCGAAATGATAACAAAATTAATATTGGAATAACGGGTTGTTATTCGCAACTCCATGTCTAAGCGCGATGTTTTGGTAAAAATGAGTAGCATTATTTCGAGAAAATTGTATGTCTGCAAAGCCTGGTAATGTAGGATAATATTTCCTCACCACTTGCGGGGTAATTGCATAAAACACTAATGCTGCGGCCGCATCTGCGTCTATCATGACGAAGCAATGCGTACCGAAGCTTCGTATGTTTTGCTAACCAATAAGTTACCGCGCTAATGCTGTAGTCACATTAGCGGATTCATAATTTTAACGAATTAACGTACAATATAGATGGCTCTCCATTATTTCGATAGAGCGTCCACGCAGTTCGGAGACAACATCGAAATGAACGACGGTAGTCGGTCCACGCGCCACGAGAATTGACGCGTTAAAACCCTTTGATATCCCGGGCGATAAGTGCTACGCAGTCCGAACTAACGCGGCGATATAGTCCGCGCAATCCACGAAGACGCGCCCCACTCCGCTCCGCGCCGTACTAAAGTTCAGCTTACAGTACAGTAATCGCGGAGTGGGGCGCGTCTTCGTGGATTGCACGGACTATAGTCGATAATGGTTGATCACATCTGCGTATATCGTATCACTGCGCGAATCTTCGTCACGATGAACGCTGATGCGACCGCAGCATTACAATGGCATGGCAATGTCTTTCATTCTGACAGATTGACAAAAATGGGCAACTTTCTTCAACTTTCTGACTAACTGACCGACTCTTTGACAATTCAAAAGCTTTGAGTTTCGAGTTCAATGTTCATTGCGTTATTTACGTTGTTGAGCAGACGAATTTTTCGAACATAAAAAGCAATGGATTAGCAATTTCTTTCAAAATCTTTCGGATTGTGACTAAAGTGTGTTACGCAATCAAGGTGCTGTTTACTTTAGCAATATTATGAAGTAATCACCACTAAAGCAAAGCTCGAGGTTATGGCCTACGTTAGATATGATGGACATATTAGAAAAAGGACTGAAATCTACAAAATCAAGCATCATCTTACCCTCAAACGTCCTCGGCAAATAGCCTCAAACAGTCGCTCCTTAGTCCCAGTGAAGGGCAGATACCCGACCAGCAGAACGTGCAACAATATGCCTGCAGCCCACACATCGACTGGCTTGCCGTACAGGTGGCTGGAAACCACTTCCGGGGCCATGTAGTGAGGAGTTCCGATGCGACCTGGAAAATCTTCAAGTTACGGTATGCTGTTTTATTTTATTCATTATTTATGGTCAATTAGAGGTAAGAAAAAATCTGGTGGTACCAATTTTTGGTATTTAAGTCAAGCTTAACATATTTTATGCTTTAAAGTCACTAACATAAGTACTAAACATAAGACCACTAATAATGTTGTGGTCTTATTTAAAAAATACATTTACTTTTCAATCGAAGTTGTAAATATATTGCAAACGATAATAAACTTTATGTTTGAGGGTTAAGGTTTATAATCAAGTTACTTATATGCAAGCGCAACCACTTGATCTAGTGCTATTGTTGATCGAAGTTTAAAATATATTTTCATAGTTATTCTTAACTGAGGAGACAAATTCCAAGTGTTGAGTCCCATCAACGTGGTTGTAATAGGAATTATATTGTTCAATCGTCATAAAAAAAATAATCACTGAACCTACTGTTGGCAACACAACATTTAGTTTTAATCTGTCATCATTTCTGTCAATGTCAATTGTCACTAATGTCAGTGTACTGCACAAGAATACAATAAATGGAGCACACGTCTTTTGCATCCGATCTGCATTTTTCATTAAATAGCTTAGCTAAACAAGTTCTCCAACACCTACTTTCCTAAAATGGGTACCAACAGATTTTTAACATATTTCAAAGTATATAGTGTGTTATGTTAACACCAAAATATCACAGGGTTAAAACAATTCGGTAAAACAAAACATTTTGTCCTTTATGTTATGTGACACAGAGATTATTATGTAAATTTTTGTAAATAACTTGCGACTGCGAAAATTGATGCCAGTAGGATGAATTAGTGAGGGTGAATGTTTTTTTTAATAAATAGGCTGATAATTCGTTTTTTTTTTTTTATAATATAGAACGAGTATGTTTGTTGTTATTCCCAGACAATGTTCTCTATGGACAAAGAGATACAATACTTTTTTATGGAAAAGATAAATAAACTCAATTACTGATGTTGAGTTTATATGCAACTAGTTTCTCCCCGCGACTTCATCCACGTAGAAGTCAACTATACTATAAAACATAACCTATGGCACTCGGCAATCTAGCTTTCTACCAGGAAAATAATTTTTGTAATCGGATCTGCACCTTAATTGCGAATCATTTTGAAGTATATTTCTGAGTACGTTCGAAAAAAAATCTGCTCAACCACGTAAATAACGCAATGTATGTTGTTGAACTGTCAAAATGAAACAGATTGTGATTGACCGTGTGTTACCCAATTAGGATGCTGTACTTTCTTGATTTTTGATTTTATAAAGAAGTAAAATTGTTTGAAAGAGGTAACTAAACTATATTAGTTTAGTTTGAAAATTATAATGATAGCAAACTCAAATAATGGAGATGAAAATCATCGCAGTAGCAAGTTTTCCGCCACCAGACATTAAAAAAGAAACGAGTAGGTACTAATTAAATTAAATAATTTATTTTCAAGTGTGTTAAGTGCATCAATAAGATTTATACAGGGTTAAGTGCAGAAATTAATTGACGGCGTGTTTTACTGCGTTATCACAAAATTACCAATTGTACTAAATATTAAATTGATTTATTTTATTTACAGATATATTTAATTTTATAACATTAAAGCTAGTGTGTTAAGCATTGAGGACATTATAGGGGTTAGTGACGTCATTTGTCGCTTTATGACGGTACCACAAATTACTTGAAAGTAGTACTATATGATACAGCTTCATCGCCATACTCGAAATTACGTCATCAGCTTCAAAAAATTTAAGTTACCGTTTTAAAACAGTCTACCTTACTAACTCCATACAATTGGTCAACGCCAGAGATTTGAAGAGCAATTTTGCGAAAGGTTGCTGTGAAAAAGGGCGGAGCTTATGCCTCAAACCGCCATACTGCAGTTTGGGACATAATTTAGATAAGATGTCATGATTTTTCAGTACTGACAATAAAGTATGTGCGATGAACCGCTGTGTGGGAAAATAGATACACTTTGGTAGTAGTTTTAATTTACGAGTGAGCAACACGAAAAGGAAACGATGATGAAAAACAAGGTGTTATGAACAGAAAGTGCCAATACGTAAAACCGGTTAATATTGTGATTGGAAGCGACATGTCTGTCGTATGAGACACATGGTGATATCACAGAATTAGAAGGTATAGATTAGTTATAACAATGCGTGATAAGTTGCTGCGTTCTAATATTGCTGGATATAACAAACAGTCTTTGTTTCTTAATAGTTATAACCTGCTTATGCGTGTATAGTATAAATCTAAAATGCGAGACAAGGTACCTAATGTTAAAAAAAGTCTGATGGCATTCTGACGAAAGTTCAAATCCCCGAAACTTTCGGATGAAAGACACGACGATTTTCTAGTTTTTAACAGTCAGCAAACTCGCGTGCAGTATTTTTGAAGTGAAAACTTCTTTAAGCGCGTTGGGCATTTTTGCAAACGCGATTGTGCTCTTTATTTATATTATATTACGGATCAATGTTCTATGCAAGTATTTTTACTTTAAAGGTTTTGGAAGTATTCTTTTTGTAAACGCGATTGTGCTCTTTATTTAGATAAGGTTACGGACCAATATTCTATACAAGTATTTTTCATCCACCAAGGCTATCTTGTTCAAGTTTTCACTTCTGTCGGCACTCCCGGAGTGCCAGTTTTTTTTTTCGGCGGAATGCCAGACAGCACAGCTAAGAAAAATTTGGAGAAATTCAGGCAATTACATATTAAATTGGATTGACACTGCACGATTTTGTAAGCGGACAGTCGCGTGACAGTCGCAGACATGACTTGTGAATCTTACGAACGTGACGATTTCTTTCATTATAATCTCAAACAACACATTCTCATCATTAGATGTAGTTTCCAATAATTCAACAAATTGTAGGTTGAAGCCCCGTTTAGAGCGGAAACAATTTTGAGCAACAATCGCGCAACATTATTTCCGGAAACATTCGATGTTACGACATGTACTAACGTTAATAATTAATATGGAACGTTAGCATGCTGCCAGCAACACTGCAACATGCTCAAACAGTGTTGCGCAACTTTTTTCCCCAATGAATACGCGGTTTTTTATTTTTGTGTGGGATATTATCAAATAACTTCTCCTGCTCTGGGCGGAGCGGGAGGGCGTGTCAGGCTCTTACTGACTAAAACCCACCCGTGTTCCTTCAGTTGCCTGTATGTTGCCATGGGCCACGGTATCCCTTTAGGACTTTCCCGCGACCCCGGCAGGTATACGCGACTTAAGAGATACTTTAAAGTTTTTGTAGAATTTGTAAGCTTATTATCACGCATTGTTTCTGACCATATATCCCTCTATTCCGTGATGATATGAAGACACAGTGCTGATGGTAGAGGCACAATTATCTCCATGCAGTAAGGGCATGTTTTCCACGTCTTACCGTACTCGTCAGATTTGAGATACGCTTGGCCCAGTGGACCCATTAGCGGGCGAGTGTCCATCACCAGTTCTGTATAATACAACCTACTGTCATCAACTTGGTAAGAATAGAAAGTATAAATAATAATGCTATTAGAACAGACTTGAATAACATGCTAAGTCACTATGATCAGTGGAAAGGGGAATGGCCACCAAAAATTTGGTATCTCAGATTTTAAATTAGACATTGTACTGATTACATTGCATGTTTGCCAAGTCTTATAGATGAATTAACTTAGACCTGCAAAGAAATCAAAAATGGTTGCAAGTCCTGCTATGACGTCACAAGTCACAACACATACAGTGCGCGCTACGAAAGAGGGCTTTGACGCGGCGCTAGTGTTTATGCCAGTAATTCCCAAACTATGGGTCGCGACCCGTTGGTGGGCCACTGACCCATTCGCGAGCGAATATCAGGCCCGAATATAGGGGGGGTAAGCCCGGGCCCGTGCCCCGGGCGCCAACTTCAGGGGGCGACAAATTGAAGCGTAGCAAACAAGTGCATCACCCAGCACACAGCAACTTTGCAATAAATGAGACGCGCAGCACATTTATAATCTTTCTATTATTTCTTTTTTACAACAGTTTTGGCGCCCCTGTTGAATTGCTGCATTATCGATCGATATATTTAGATTAATATGTGGCTGCCAAAAGTTTCATTTTGAGAAAATTTTAATTTCGCGCGGACTAACTTAGCGCATCCCTATAAAAGATTGGCGGGGGGCGGCAGACGGCAGTTTTTACCCCACCTCAAAAAACATCTTGATCCGAGGCTAGCGAATATTGGACGGGCCTTGAAAAAATTTATTCAGTTATGATTAATATTAAAACGAAATACCGAAATAATTTGAACGTATCAAATTCAAAAGTAACTAAAATTTTAATTGATGCTAAAGCTAAAATGGCAAAAAATAGGAAACAAAAATGTTCGATTATAAATACATGTTTTTCTCTTATTTACACCTCCTTCATTCATATAGTTATGCCTCTTCTTTTGTCTATGACAGCCGATAGGTGAGTCCCGAATTTGCAATGGGTCGCGATCCAGTCAACTTTGGGAACCACTGGTCTATGCCATTGCATCACATTGCAATAAAAAAATATCGTTCCACAATTTTGCGCGGGCCTTCTTTAGTGGCGCGCACTATACAAGCAACTATCATGTCCATAATTTCTACAGCAATGAATTGACTTTTAGCAATCAGAATTAAAATTGATTAAGACATTATTTGAGTCATCACGCCGCATCGCACAAGCTCAAGTTGCGTTTTAATTTTAATTGTAAGCGCCGTGACAAGTGTGGCTGTTTTAAATTAGTACTTAACCCATTTTTATTTTATATGCCTGGGTGTTGTCCAAATAATGCAATGTCTTTTGACAAGGGGCAGAAATACATGCCTCTCGTTACTTTTAGCAACAAGTTTTAAACACACACATAACATCACGCCTGCAATCCCCGAAGGGTTGGGCAGAGGAGCACGTATAGTACACCCACATTTCGCCAGACATGTTTAAGTCCCATGTAATAGGGGGCGAGTCTATTGTCATCAACCGGGCACAAATCCAGACTCCGGACTGTCCTGATGGAAAAAACCCATAACACACCATTTTCCATCCATTTTTAAATTCGACACAATGCAGCATGATACTCAACTAAGAAATAGTTCAAAATAATACAATTGCTTACCAGGCGGGGCTCGATTGGCAATCGGCGCGGGCAACTGGGCAGCGACGCCGAACCCTCCGAGCTTGACCGGTGCGCAGTTGTCGCGCCCGGCCAGCAGGACGCAGTGCGGCCTGACGTCACGGTGCACGATGTCATTCTCGTGGCAGTAGCGGAGAGCTTCCAGGATCTGACGCATGTAGTGGCTGGAAAGAGAAAGAAAAATACTTTAAGAGGTATGCACTAAGGTAGCCCGCGAAATTCAATTTTTCTTAAAATTCAAATTTAAAAGTCATTTATTCAAACTAGGCTGAGAATAAGCACTTTTCGAACTTCAAAATTACATAAGACAGTCCCCCAAAAATGCCCACCCTTCACCACTTCCTAGTGCCTTTAGCTGGGAAGAAGAAGTGGCGCAACAAACTCCCCAGCAGCACAGCTGTCTGTTCAAGTTAGAAATCAAAATCAAAATATTTTATTTCACATAAACCTACATGGGCACTTATGAAACGTCAGAAGCTAGGTGCACGGTTCCAATTGGTCGTTTCCTATGGAGAAGAGCCGGCAAGAAACTCCACGGTTACTCTTTTAAAAATAATTGGCTTTTACAATACTTTCATATGACAGTGTTTCTAGGTATGGGAGGACAGTGTGGGTCTTTCAATAAGTACCAAGTACTTAACCAAATAGGAAATGGTCAACAGGTCTACAATCCACTAAGCCTACAGCGTTCTCACATTCACAAAATATGTAGAAAAGAATCTATACAAAAATAAATAAATCAATAAAAGTAAAAAACCTATTTTAATAAAACGCAATTATATGATTGCTATTACAACTGTAATCAATCTGAATAATTATCATGTCCACAAAAGTCACTAAAAAAAAAGTTGAAATTAAATCGTAGGGTAGACAAAAACCCCAAAAACAAATAAAGATTTAAAAAAAAAATCGTAGGTATATAATGTCAAATAATAGAATAATAAATATGTCAAGGACGAATGTAAAAAAAAATAAAGATTTAAATAATACCTGGTAATTTGTTCGAATACGTTTTCGCTTACGTTTTTGAAGTGAAAACTTCTATAGGCGCGTTGGAAATTTTTGAGATGGGAAAAAACAATTGAAGTCGCGACACCGTTACTGACACCTCATTTTTGTAAACGCGATTGTGCTCTATTTATATTACGGATCAATGTTCTATGCAAGTATTTTTATTTTAAAGGTTTTGGAAGTATTTATTTTAATTGTTCAAGTTTTCACTTCTGCCGGCACTCCCGGAGTGCCACTGCTTTTTTTTTTGCAATTTGCAGGTCAGGGTCAGGTTGTATGCTGATAAAAATATGATTCGCGACTTTAGCAAATATTTATTTATAGAAATATAATCATTAGGATTATCAATACAAATCTTTAACTTAGAATTGGCCTCATATGTCATGATTCCACGAAATAGTCATTCAATAAAGTAATTTGAAGTTTGTAACAAAAAACTTAAGAACATTTGAATAGCCACTTGCCTAGGTAAAAAAAGAAATTATATTTAGCCCGTCTTTTAGATAGTAAAAAAATATTAGACACGAATTTTTTACTTTATCATATTAATCAAAAATAACTTAGAAAACACGCATTAAAGTTGGGGAGTGGGGGCTCGCTATGTCACAACGCAATATTAAATCTATCAAGGCGTGACGTCATGCCACATTTTAACTAAATGTATCGCCGTAATCTTTTGATTACGTCAAAAAAGAAAAAATACATGGTCAATATTTTTTAATAATATACAAGAAGGACAAAAAAAATTTTTGGACACAGGCCTATTTCATGATCTACCCTGGCGCTTTCGCCTAAAGTTTGAACGAAACGATAGGATACGGGCGGCGCGCATAAGGGTCAGACACGCAAGCGGACACAAATCTGCATGATAGGAAGAAGGTCCTAAGTTACACAGTAAATATTCATGAAATAAACTCACCATGCAACAGCTTCACTGTAGACAAATCCAGCAGTGGCTCTGCGGACTACCTCAAAGCAGAGATCAGAGCCATCCATACTGAAAGTATTAAGGAATCCGTTTATTTTTGTTGCTAAACACTGAGAAAACTTACATAATACAGGAAAAAACCAAAAGGTCGTTAAAAAAATATGTTTGTACATCGCCAACGACAAATCAACAAAAGATAAGATTTGTAATGTTACATGTTGTGTGATTTTACATAATTTTATTTTATAAAATATATTTTTTGTGGTGTTTTAAACTTCCATAGTCGCTATGTAGTATTCCATTGCTATTAAGCACCCTGCATTTAATTAAAGTTGGCAATGTCACAAATAGCAGTCAAATATTTTACAATAATATTATTTAATATTATTGAATTAAATATCACTGTGTAGTGCACTAACATATTGATTACTAGCTTCTGCCCGCGACTTCGTCCGCGAGCCTATTACCTTTCTCAAGAATTGGGCTATCTAATGCAAAAATATTTTTTTCAAATCCGACTGATAGTTCCCCCTACATACAAACTTACAAATAAACAAATTTTACCTTTTATATTATTAAAGTATAGATAAATTGCAATAATAGCACTGAATTAGTTTAAGGTGTAAAAAACATTTATTGGAAAAAAAAACAGATTTTTTCAACACCTAAAACTAAATATTCACTGTTACGATACTAATTATTTCAACTCATAATCAATATTTTAGTGCACTACAGAGTATTATTTAATAAATTTCATTTAGTAATAGATATTGACAAATTAATGAAAACAGCAAAATATTTGTCAGCTAAAATTATCAATTTTATTAAGAGAGTGACTCTTGAGGGTGATAACTTTATTATAAAAAGTATTAATAATTAAAAAATAAACTTACTATTCAAAGACCATGTAAAGCATTCCTTCGGAGCTGTATGTCTCCAGCAACTCCACAATATGAGGATGCTTCAACATGTGACATATTGTAGCTTCACGTTTAAGGTCTGAAAGCACATAACAATTTTATTAAAAAATACTATTTAATGAAATTTCATCGTTTAAATCATTGCCGGACTCATCATCAATGTCGTGAGGAATAGGAGCATAACAAGCACCGCGCGTTTGTCGGGCGGCTCCGAAACGTTCTTTTGGTTTTTGGAATTATAAGTGACATTTAAAATGTCTGAAAACAGGTTTTTGGTAACCCCAGTAACTAATCAAGAGATTTAATAAACAGTGTTATTATATAAACATTATAATTTTATTGCCTCTAGTTTATCTCCACAATTCACAGACTAAGATCAAAACAAATACCAGTACCTTAATTGCGTAACTTATTTTCGTAAACAAGTTTGCCAAATTTGTTTCATTTTGACAGTTCAACAACATTAATTGCATTATTCACGTTGTTGAATGGATTTTTTTTCCAACTTACAAAGCAATGGATTAGCAATCTGTTTCAAATCGAAACAGATCGTGTTGTATTACGCAATTAGGGTACTGATTATTTCTCCTTGAATGATTTCCTCACACTTGACTCAACTTAGGAACTTTGTTCCTGCATTCAGTCCTTGATAGATTCATATTTTAACTATTTACAATTGGTAATAAAAACCCGTTCAAATAACATAAGTACATAACTATTAAATTCCCACTTCAATATTCTGCATTATATAATACTAATGTAAAGAAAAAAAATACACATAAAAATAATATTACCCGCAGTACTGAGTCCGGGGCTGGCAGTGAAGCGGGCTACATCAACAATCTTTACAGCAAACTGCTGGCCAGTCTGCCGGTGCATACAGCGACGGACCAGGCTGAATGGTCCCCTTGAATGAAACAATTGATTGATATGTTAGAAACAATTAATATGTTAAACTATTTCCTTCACAAAGTTTTTTTTTTGTAGCATCTATGAGCAGTTTTAAGACTTGCAATGAGTTGTATAATAGGAAGTAGAAAGATACAGTGGAACATCAGTCAGTAAACAAATGCAAGTAGGTGTGTTTGCAGTATGAGAAACAAATGTGTATACGGTACATTTTCTATTTTTTAAGAAATGTTTTAATGAATAAAATGCCTTCTTCACAGAAATAATAAGGAATATCATTTGTTCTAACAATGTTTCAGCTGTCACTAAGGCACAAGAATATGCATTTTAAAAACAATAGGGAGTTCTTGCAAACAATTGATCATAAAGTGTCAACAAGAAAATTGATAGTTTTTCCTGTTGAGCATTGTAATTTAAATCCATACACATAGTCTGGATTTTGCCTTGTTAATTTAGCAATTCTTAGCAACAGTCGCCAGGCTGATTTTTCTTGAAACAACTGGTTGAATTTTTAACTATATTCTCCAATGAACCACTTACAATAATATTAGAAATTCATGAGTCAATTACTTTGCACTGAGGCAAACACTATCGGTTTTTTTTTTTGTGATATTCGTGATTACTACCGTAGAAATTCGGGCACTAAAATAATACTAATTGAAGAACTTAATAAACTAGTTTAGTTTCACTTTCCAGTATTTATCAACATGAATATGCATTACTTGTCATGAATGAAGTATGAATTTAGGCCAATAAACAATTTTATATATTTATTGAACTGATTTATCTAGCAACTGTCTATTTCTATCAAATTATGATTAATTGAAAGTTGATTATCATAGTGTAAACAATGTATTTTATATAAAACAAAACTAGCTATATGTAATGGAAAACTCGGCAGGAATTTTTTTAAAGTTGTATCACATTACCTAGTAATGAAACTGAATTTGAAAAACTATTCACTGAATTTGAAAAAATAATCACTGAATTTGAAAAAATATTCACAACAATTTGAAAAGCTATTCAATTAATTATTGAGTTATTTGTAAAGTAGCTTATTAGGGGGACTTTTTAGATTGTAACAGAAAAAATATCATGCTTTGGAATGATAAAGGGCAATTGACATTTGGTCTAGATTTAACTAACTCGTGATAACTTCAACAGTGTTAATGGTTTAGGTAAAATCTTATCAGACCCTTTTCGTGCACTGCATGCAGCGCTTTTGTCAGTGATCATATTTTACTTCACCAAAAATGTAAAGTATGCACTAGATGACAGATTATTCATTATTAAGACAAACAATTCATCATAAAATTAGGGTAAACATAAGATTGAATAGTAAAAAAATAAAATTAGAGTAAGGATTAGGTTTTTAAAGGATTTAATTCCTAAGAATGTTTCTTGATCTAGTGTTTCTGGTTAAATTATTGTCTAAGAATTAAAATGAATTAAGTACCTAAAGGAAGATTTAATCTCAGAAGTAAACAATATTGAACATGTGACTTTTTCTAATTTTATTTGAATATATTACTAACTCTAATTAGAATGTTTAAATGTTTCTGATTACTGATATTATGCATTCTGATGGAAACCAGAAGAAAATTTCAACTAGAAAATGTAAGTTTGGTGTGTTTTGAGTTCTACAATGTTTGTTTTACTTATGCAGGAAAAGTTCCCAGTTTCCCAGGTCAAGTACACCTGAGGCGGAAAATAGATGATTACTGAGCGAGCGCGAATACACATCGTACGACTTTGCAATATTTACTTACTTGCCAATAACCTCGCACAACTCGTACACATCGTCGAAAAGCACTTCGTCCTCAGCCATTTTTCACACAAACACAGTTAGCTACGTTTCAGAAAATATTAAAAAATATCATTTTAAACACAGCCTTCAACCCGCCTGAGCCGTGGTTACGCCCTGAGACTATCGCACGTTTTATGAAAACACTAAATATTAAATGAACACCCAATGATATTTCAGTAGGAAGTCTTGTACTTGAAACTGTAGTTGGATATTAATATCTGAGCCCAGACGTAAAATGTTCATTTTACACAGTAAAATGATCTCATTCGCGAAATTTTTCCAATAAGACTTGTAAACGACACTATTGAAAAACACTAACGGTGTGAAAGATAGTAAATGAAACACAATAGGTGCAGATCAGTAAATATTAGCAAAAAGTGTAATTATTGTAATAAATCTAATTTATTTCACAAAATATTCTTTTTATTTACTTTTGACATTCTGAGGGTTGCAAATGTCCTGAATGAAGTTAGTCATTAGTGTCGAATTGCGGGAGAAAAATTGTTGCCAGAACAAAAATATAAAAAACAAATATTTTTAAATTTATGATTGTCGAAAGGCGTGAGTAATAAGTAGAAGAGGCAAAATCTCAGACATAAAAAAAAATTGAGAATTGTGGTTAGAAATTAGAACAGATGAGATTATCTGTCAATTCTATACGGGGTGGCAGGGACATCGACGCGAAAACTGAAACCATGGATTCAGTACATGATTCTGAACCCCCTGCGTTGAAATTTTTCGTCGTTTATTAAAAAAAAATCAGCTGTTCCATACATTTTGACCGCGTAGGTATTGCGTAAATTATTTCATCACCACTGCTCTCAAAACGGTTAAGGAAAACATCGTGTGAAAACCGGCATGAATCGAAAATTCGAAGACATGTGACATCTACCAACCCGCACTGGGCCCACGTGGTGGATTACGGCCCACTCCCTCTCACAGAGAGGAGGCCTGTGTCCCAGCAGTAGAAACATTATAGGCTGATGATGATATATATATATTTTGTAACCCTGTAACAGGGTCAAAATAAACAGATGAACATCATCAAATTTATTTCTTTTTTGTTTTATCATGTTTGGATATCGAAGTTTCGCTACCTAATTTAATTTGACCCTGTTTATTTACACTTGGTGATAATGATGTCCTTTTTAATAGTCAAGACTGATTTATTTCAAACAATGACCGCGTTTGATCTGAGTAGTCCTCGAGAATCAACCAAATGTTTGTAGGAGTTATTTGTATGAGAAGTTTGAGTGTATTTTACTTTACTAATAATTAGCGTTGTGCTTTGTGTTCATTAGGGATGATGCCTGGGTAAAAAAAAACAATCAAGTCCGTCAGTCAGATAATAAAAAAAATATAAGCCACGTATTTTTTGCTTTATCATGTTAATAAAAAATTACTTGGATAAAACGCATTAAAGTTGGGGAGTGGGGGTTGTTACGTCACAAGTAAGTACAAAATCTACATACTTGTGACGTCATGGCTCATTTTAACTCAACGTATCACAATAATCTTTTGACTAAGTAAAAAAAGAAAAATATGTGTCCAATATTGTTTAACATTCTACCTGACAGATAAAGTTTTTTTTATTCATCATCCCTTTTGCTTATATGTAGTGTTAATCCTTAGTGGCTTAACACTTGTCTTTGATCTTGAGCTGGCCTAGCGTAGTACGGAGTTTCAATAGAATGTGATTCCAGTTTATCTTGCTTTGATACCATTGACGTGCGGTTGACTGTACATTGTACAGACGCCAGCACTTAGAGCTACTACAAGACTTTCAACTTTATCGCTGAAAAATAAGGTTCATGTTGATTGGGAAAATTTGACAGTTTCGGGTAGCTTGATGTGCTGGCGTCTGTACAATGCAAATGCACAAAAAAAAAAAAAGTTTCGGAGGTAATAATTTTATTACTTA
This sequence comes from Agrochola lychnidis, assembly GCA_963680765.1. Classification (NCBI taxonomy): domain Eukaryota; kingdom Metazoa; phylum Arthropoda; class Insecta; order Lepidoptera; family Noctuidae; genus Agrochola; species Agrochola lychnidis. Next base: position 7,652,507 of record OY796847.1, read on the forward strand.
GGTACATAATATCTTTAATAAATAAAATATCAAAGTCTTGTATTTAATCATCCCTAACACTCATAATAACATTGTCATTTTGATTTCGATTTCTTAAAAAAAAATACTGAATGTGTCTTCTACTAGGTATGTACTACTTTTTAATATATTTTTCCTTACAATACTAAACACTTAAAGAACTTTTGAATGTCCATGTATAATACGAAATAACTAAAACATGTTTCGGAAAACATTTTACAAGATTTCTTAATACTAATGTGACGTTTTATATTATCATAGATCCAACACAAATATTCCTTTTCAGTCAGTAGGTACTCCTATTTACAATAATGTTCAGTTTATATATATTAGTTTGTCACAGTTTATTGTAGTAGTATTAACTTTTTGTTTAAAATATTCACAGCCAGGAACATTCAAAGTAAGTTCTGAATCCGGTGTTTTTACTCGTGGTAATGAATTGACATTCACCTTATAACTGCATTGATAATCCAACTCATAAAGTTCAAACGTAGTTTGCTGTAAACAGAAAAGGAAGTATTTTTATTAAATTCTTTTTTTACTAAAAACGTTTCGGCCGTTACGTGTGGCAACACTAAATTTTACCGCACTTTTTATTTCCGCCTAACTTCATACTGTTTCTAATTTTAAAATATTTTTTTTTATAAAGAAAGAATACGTGTAAACGAAAATTCAAAAAAGGCAAATACAGTAGATAGTGTGTTTTGCTTGAATTAATTTTCTGATTTCATGGACACAATATTACCTCGGTAGTAGCAGTTAGGCCTTCTTTGCGTAGATTTTTCGTGTTGTTACATTTAGTCGCGTTCCAGTGGACGTAGTATCTGCAAGGTAATAAATTAGAAATGAAAAAGTAATGTTTTTGCTTGGCTACCTATTGCTATTGCACTATTTTTAATTGCCAATTATAGACCTGCAGATAGTTTAGTTCTATGTAGTTCATAGTGAAAATAGGAGATAGGATTTAAAAACAAAATATGATCAGGTGAAACGTAACTGGACTACTTGTCTGAAACATTATTTTTAAAATATTCAAGCATGCTTGCTCATTAGTATAGGCAGTAGGAACGTGAGCAGCAGCAATTTGGATTGTAACTCCTGTAAGTACCTACTTAAATAGGTACCTACCTATCTCGGTAGTAGTAAGTACCAAATGAATAGATCCCAAGCTGAAAAAAATAATATTCTGTTCATAAAAACTTTACCTTCCGGGTTGCTCGTAAACGTTAGGAAGAGGCTGCCATGCGATTTTGGCCTTTAATCTGTGGTTGTACCATACAATTTTGTGTAGGCTGAGACCTCTGATCTTTTTATTTTCACGCCTTTGGAGCTTCTCTGGTGTGGGCTCTGAAAGGTATTGAAAAATTTGGTATTAGCATTTTTCTTAATGAAACAAATTTCTCACAATCGTTTACGAAAATAAGTTACGCAATTAGAGTACTGTACCTGCGCAACTTATTTTCGATTATGCCTAATTTGTTTCATTTTGACAGTTCAACAACATTCTTTGCGTTTACGATGTTGAGCAGATTTTTTTTTATTAACTTAAGAAGCAATGGATTAGCAATCTGTTTCAAAACGAAACAAATTGTGATTGATCGTGTATTACGCTATTCGCCCCTTTCCGCATACGAAGCCATTCATGGCTTCGTAAGTTTCTAATTTTATTACAGTTTAACAAATGATCAATTACTGAAAAACTAAATTGTATAATAATAAACATTTATTCTTAAAATGGAACGTATTTTTTTCGTCTATGATAAGTGCAATCTGTCAAAAGTATTAGAGGTTATGTGCAGCGTGTCCGGTCAGTGAAGCGAAGTTAAATTATTACTACTTTAGACAGTGGAAAAAAAAACGGTTAGTAAAATCTTTAAATAATAGCATATTATGCAATTAGTGAATAAAAGACGGATTTAAAGCAAGGGCCATAGATGAATCACGAGCAAGTGAATGATTCTAACGACTGAATCACGACCGAAGGGAGTGATTCATGATGATTGAATCATGAGCGAAGTGAGTGATTTAAGTGTTAGAATCCTGAGCGACGCAAGTGATTCTTGGCCCTCGATATAAATCCGTTTTATTCAAGAGTTGCATATTATACTTTATACCGTGACTACGAGAAAAAGAAAAATAATAGCGAAAGAAAATAGACATTTAATTAAGATAAGGAAGGTTAAATTAATAATTAAAATGCACATTAAAATTGGAACAATCACTAAAATTAAGAGTAATTTTCCTATTATTATTAAAATAGTGCCTATTTACTAATGACAGCAAAGAACACAAAACAGTTTATATTCTAACGCTAAACTCCTTGTCGAAAATGTCGACCAAATGAAATCTCAAAGAGTTACTTGAAGAAGGAGTTGGTTTGTCGAGTATTTTTTAATAGGGTTACACCGGCGTCGGTGTAACCCTATTAAGACACATTTTTAAAGCGTGGGAAGAGGCCCAAGACGCCATATGGATCTTTTGTGACCTCTCCAAAGCATTTGATTGCATCGATCACGAAACCTTACTAATGAAACTTGAGCATTACGGACTTGGAAAACTTGCACTCAATAGTCTAAACCTTCAAGTTTATTTATATCAAAACGGCTTGTTGCCTTTGGGAACTGTCAGACTGAATCGTGTGCCAAACTCGAAAATGCCATCCGAAAAAGAATTGAAGAAAAGAGGACGAGGTAGTCTTGAAGAGAAAACTGCAGTCATAAATGGTGTAGAGTTTGATTACGTGGTTTGACAATAAAAATGTGAAGCTCCTCTCGTCTTATGTAGGCAGTGAGCCGATTACAACGAAACGGTGTTATTTTCGAAAAGAAAAACAGTACAAGGAAATAACATCCCCTCAGGCTATAGATGTGTATAACCAGCACATGGGTGGAGTTGATTTACTCGACTCAATGCTAGGTTATTATAGAATCCGTTTGTGCTTTTGTCAATGGTACAAAATATTGTGGACCTGTGTAAATGCATGGTTGTTGTGGAGCCGAAACAATGAAAAAATGTACATGCCACTGACTGATTTCAAACTCGCAGTTTCAGAACATATGTGTATTGTGTAAGGCAGGAAAAGTACTGGCAGTGATAAAAAACGTGGGCGTCCAGCTAACATATTTGGAACCCGACATCAACTCGAGTTGGTACTCCAACAAGCCGAGGTGGAACTCAATCAAGCCAAGTTGGAACTCCGACAAGCCGAGACGGCACTCCATCCAGCTTGCCTGATTCACCGCACCCAAAAAAAAGTCTGGAAAGCTCCTAAAAGACATCAAGACGTGCCACTGAAAAAAATTGTACCTCCTTCATAATTCATGCAGTAAGGGATTAGGGTACTGTTTCATTTTGACAGTTCAACAACATTCTTAAGCATATATTTGGTGCTTGTCTTCCTTTCATAACACATCGTTATCATTGTCTTGATCAGTAGCTGTCCATTGCTGATAGACCTGTCCATTACCAAGCCATTGAATTTTGTCTTCAGCCACTTAGACCTCTCATTCGTCTTTACACAAGTGACTTAGAAGATATTTTTAAGACCGTTATCGGCTCTGCTCAGAATTCGGTAAAGCGACCAGATTTTTGTCGTTGAATGTTGATACGATAGCTACGTTCTCCACCTAAACCTCTTCAATTTGTAATTCGGCGGCGGAATGACTGCCTGAATTATTTAGATGGTGCGCCAGTACAGCACTTCGTTACCTGCTAAATGTCGATTGGAGCATGGAACTAGGTCGCTTCTGACACGTTCCACGAATCAGGTTGAATTTCTATGTCTAGACAATTTTCCAGGAAGCACATTTTTAATGGGTTTTTAGGAATTTATTGATTTAAAACGAGCGGGAACTCGGTTGGTCCTACGAACGGTCTTACAATCGGAATTACATAAGTAGGTAAAATGAAATTACAGACAGAACGACCTCCTTATGCCCGAGATGCCTACACGAGGCGAGTTTGTATATAGCACGATTACGAACACGAATACACGAATATTCTAGCTTATGTACTAGCTTCATGTGGTCGGTGAAGCTAGTATTCAATTATTCATTTTACTTCACGGACGTGTTGACCTTAATCACTGCAATGATCAAGCTTAAAATTACCAGGCATCATGTAAACAGCACTAGCATGTGCCAAGCCAGAATAGTATGCCGAGGTTCTATCTTGCATCTTTCATAGCTTTGAAAAACTAGGCTAGGTTATCTCGGGCAGTGGAAGGATGTTTCTATAGAACAGCTGATTATTCCCTCGTATTTTGATTTGCTTGACTAACTCGTAAGAGGTTCAACTCTTCCAGTATTTTCCGTTTTGTCATCACACTTCGTAGAGATTTTCCGTACCTATCACTAATAGAGTTAGGTATGTATGAGAGTGAGGGAAGAGAGAGTGCACCTGTGTCTGCGCACACACTTGTGCACTATAATATCTCCCGCGCCGAAGGCTGGTCTCCGCTGAAATTGGTTGCCATGGCCGAAATTCGGTCTGGAGGACTATTATATTTTTTTCGTTTTGGCTGTATCACGGGATGGAAATATGTGATTTAGTTACCAGGTCTTGTTGTGCTCGTGGTGTTGTAGAAAATGGACGCTTTATTACTGCGAAGCTTGCCGAGACCGAATTGACTGATCGTCTGCACTTGCAGGAAATACATCGAGTTTGGCTGCAAGTCCTTTATTTCGATGAAGTTTTGATCCTGTAAATATAGTAAGAATAAAAATTACAATTAGTAAGTATTGTGGCATATTGGTTCTTATAAATTCATGCGTTAAAATTTGTTGCTGTACCTTGGGCACCGTTTGATGGTTGACGAGCACTGAATCCAGTTCTCCTCCTAAGCCTTTGACACGCCTACTCCAGAAGACTTTGTATCTCATCACTGGCAAGTCTGAATGCGGTTCTTTCCATTCTAGTTTCACGGTGATCGTGCCTGAAACAATCGAAGTTTTCACTACCCTGCAGAGCGAACATTTTGATCAGAGCAAATGTTTGCTGTTTTGCCGAAGTTCACTCAAAAAAGAAAACATCCGTTTTCACTATACCCTACTGAGCGAACATTTGTTCAGAGCAAATATTTTCGGTTCCGCGGATGTTAGCTCAAAACAGAATACATCTGTTTTCACTTAGTAAGTCAGTTTCGATGGCGTCTTTTCATTGAAAGAATGAGCGGGCAAGCATTCGTTCGCCGATTACAACCGATCATCACTGAACAAATATGTTAGCTTGCTCAACGAGGAAACTGAAAGCTCAGAACAGATGACAGCACAGTTGTACTTGTTTAAACTGCCATCGTTCTGTTTATGTTTTACTTTTAAATTATACGAAAACTAGATAAATATGTATGAGACTTGAAGTGTAGTACTATTAAAAGACGAGCTAAGGACAGGGGAAGCGTCTACCACTGGTAAAAAAGCAGCTTTAGTGGAAAAGTCAATAAATTATGAACGTTTTATATTTTATAGGTTATTTTGTGTTTGTTGACTTTAAGTTCGGTTTTTGTTAAAGACTGGAGGCGTACGATAGAAATAACCTGATCAAAGTTGAAAACTAACTCGGGCATAATCTTTCTGACTGAAAAACCTCAGTGATAGCACTTCTAGCACTGATCTATTACGATAATATAAAAGACACTTATACTTTGTGCATGTTTTTACATGGTCGGCGCAGTGGTTAAGCAATTGACTGCTGCGCTGCGTGTCATGGGTTCGATTCCCGCACGGAACAAACATTTGTATGACCTACAAGTAGTTGTTCCGGGTCTGGCTGTTTGTGTATGTGAGTTTTAAATGTTTGTAAACGCACCCACAGCACAGGAGAAATTCCTAGTGTGGGTCAAAGTTTAAAAAAAAACTACTATAATTTACACAAGATCACAAGTGTCTGTATGTAATGAAAACAGACTTAGTTCTCTTGGGAGCATCACCTATAAACCACTTTCTCCCATAAAAGGCTTAAAGGATAGCACATCGTCTCGACGAAATATCGGATTCCAATTTTTTTCGGAGAGCTTTCTCCCACAGTTTTCTTCTTATAACATCTTTGGCAAATACATGGGCTCCGTATTTTTGCAGTAAACAGCTGTGCAACTGGGCTCAATAATTAATTATGCGTAAAAGAAGACGCTTGTTTACAAAAAATTTATGTCTAGCTGTCAAGACGCTGGAGATCAGCGCCATCTGAAGTGAGCAAGTGGCAGTTTTTATCCCCATTGTTTTTATTTACCTCGCGAAAAAACGTTTGCTCTCTAAGAACTATACAGAACGCTCAGTAAAAATGCAGCTTAAAACTCGAATGCTACGTATAAACAAAAGTAGTAGGAAGGTACCTAGTTGTCATTACAACATCCATGGCGAAATGATTTGGTTTAAAAAAAATATATTAAATTAGTATCTATTTGATCAGAAAAGCCAATATTTATCTCGACCGGTGCTTACGTCAAATCTTGTCCATATTTCGGTTTATCGTCGTGTGCATTGTTCCAGTCTATTAAATATCCATTCTTGCGAAAGGAGTCCTTAATTAAAAATGCCATGGAGTTACGCCAGTATGACCGAAATACAAAAATATGTATGTATGTTCCCTTAACTGAAGTTTTGAATTCCTGAAGTATTCAAGGCAATGGTGCCAATTCTCTTGTACACCGAACTAAACTAACTAAACTAACACTAAAATTCCTTACTTTTGACTATGAGAATCTCAAAGCTATTCTGCAAAATAAATTCTCTAAATTTAAAAATAATTTTGACACATCTAAATCGAATTTGACAATCGCGACTCCACACGTGATACCTAACCACGTGAATCTTTTTAGAGCCGGAGGCGCGCAGGGGGGCAGCCTCGACGTGTTTTATATGGATTTTTCACTTTTTGTATGGAAAATAAGAAAAAATATTACCTGCATGTAGAGTGTTATGGGTTTAAGAGTTTTATAAAGGGTGTCGAAATTTTCATTATTTTTGCGATTGGACACACCGTTTTCGAGATAAAAGCAAAAGAAAAAAAAATATTCAGTACTGTTTTTTCATCTGAAGTCGAGGTGTTGGTGTGAATTTTAGTTCATGACAACCAATTTTATCCCACGTTTTTAGTCGCGATTAAAAATAGTCATATTTAGTTAGAAAATCTAAATTTTAGGTTAAAAACGTCAAATTCAGAATAGCTAAATTGCCATTTTCACTAAACTAATATCTCAGTGCCATCTTAGTGCTGTCAAACTAAAATATAGTTAAGTTGTGTCACTATAGTCTATTTCAGAATGGGAAATCGTCGTTTGACAGGAATAAACTAAATTTTGGTGATTTTTAGTTTAGTTTAAGAGGCATTTGTGACAAGAGAATCGGCACCAATGGCACGTAAAATTTAATCGGAGAGGCAACCGGATGGCGAGTTGTAATCTGAGTCTTGAAGTGATACCGAACCCCCCCCGTACCATCCGAATGGACCCAAAATGGACGGGGGTGGAGATATGGGGGAAGGGGGTCTAACATTTAAGCTCTATTATGTGCAAGGAATTTGTGTGTATCAATGCCATCCGGTTGCTACCCTCCAACATCGTTATAATTGAAATAATGTGTATAATTCTAGAAACTCCTTACAGTGGAGAGTAAATGTGGTGCTGTTCCACAAACGATGGGACACTTATGTCTTGCGTGTCCTGTCAGCTAGACGTTACAGGAACTGATGGACGCTAGTGATGGCGCCAAACACGTGGCCGAGTATATTTATGATTTGTCAGAAAACATTTTTTGATGGATGAAGTTTCACTTACCATTACTTTCTTTTACTGGCCGAACTTTAAGTTTCTTCGGCGACGGCGGCGGACGAGGTCCTCGGCGGGGTGTGAAAGCAGGACTAGGCGCTGAAAACCCTCGCGTGCCGGAAGAACTAATGGCAGCCACCCGGAACCGGTACCACCGACCCGGTTTCAGAGCGTTGCGTAGAGATGCCTTGGTTCTGTAAATTGAAATAATGTTTTTGTCCTTTATCTTACTGACTGAGCTTTTATGAATTGGAAAATTTGTAAAAGTTGAAACGACGTCTTCTTTGATATTCTTTTCGTGTGGTTAGTGACTAACCTGGTGTCAGAATTTTAAAGCTGCCCATGGGTCTCTGACTTGGCTTCAAATGCCGTCAAAAAACATCTCTCAGGCATCCCGGTTTTCTCACGATGTTTTCCTTCACCGTTTTTGAAGCAAGTGATAATTATACAATACGCACATGAATCCAAAAAGTCAGAGGTAACTCGAGACCTATGATTTGGCGATCCGACGGTCACACCACTTCGCTATCACTGCCACACCCATCACTTAATTCTTTGATGAAATCCCATGTTTAAAGTAAGTCTGTAGGTAAGTAATAATGTCAACTCGTCACAATAAAAAAATATGTACTCGCGGCTGTTGTTTTGTAGTTACATTTAGGTAAGACTCCGTTGTCCAAGGATTATTACAAAATTTATAAATTGAATGTGGTTATAATTAATGTCATTATAACATGAAAAAGACAAAGACTTCTTTATGAAATAGAAAGCCGTGGAAGATGTTTTCCATTAATGTATTGTATTAAACAGTTCTTTGTTGTGCAATTAACAATATTCTCTAGTGGTTATCTTGTCGGTACTAAAAGCGCTAACAAAGAGACGGAATATTTATTACTGTCTTCTCGTGAGAACCGAGTAAATGGTCGTAAGTCGTAATTAAATTATAGTCGTTTTTACTTCTGAGTTGTTCGATAGCTATAATTTTGTTGGTAAAGTAGGGTGTAAATTTGCTTAACAATTAATTTCTCTTACCTCAATTTGCCTAGCCTTTTCCCAGCTATGTTGGGGTCGGATTCCAGTCTAACTGGATGCAGCTCAATACCAGTATTTTACATGGTGCGACTGCCTATCTGACCTCCACAACCCAGTAACTGGGTAATACGATAAACTATATAGGTTATCGTATTACCCAGTTACTGGTAGTAATTTCCCTTAAATAAGGATGGAATAGTGATAGTTACTTTTGAACGGATTTCGATGAAATTTGGTAAAGAGATAGATGGCATCCTGGAGAAGGACAATAGGGATGAAGAATAAAAATATATTTTTGTCCGTCTTGTAGATTATTAAAAAATATTGGACACATATATTTTTCTTTTTTTACGTTATCAAGAAAAAAATTACGGTGATACATTGAACTAGAATGTGCCATGACGTCACGAGTATGTAGATTTTATACTTACTTCTGACGTAGCGACCCCCACTTCCCAACTTTAATGCGTTTTATCCAAATCATTTTTTTATTAATATGATGAACACACAAAATACGTGTCTAATATTTTTTATTATCTGACTGACGGACTTAATAGTTTTTTTTTTTTAGCTAGACATCAGCCCTATTAGCATGGGTAGTTAATTCCCATTAAATCGCTACTGCCTAGTAGATAGGTAAGTCAGTTGGGGACTTGTGGACTTGCGGAGGTCAAGATCGCAGATATTTTAGGAAAAATACATAACATAATCACACCTGTAATCCTAGAAGGGTTGGGCAGAGTTATAATTGCATATCACATGTGTGAGCACTGCGACCATGTATCTACATTCCATAAAGCTACCGTTTACTGGGTACGTCTTTCATTGACTTGAATGTGCCCTGGTGGCTGAGAGTGTGTCATGCTCACTCAAATGTCTCGCTGATGGTGGCGTGTGTTGGATCATTAAGTTCCCTTTTAAATGGTTGAGCTAAATGGTGCTGATCTATGCGTCATGTTCGTGAACGGGTGCCGTCAGTAAGGACTGGTCATTTCTTAGCTGCCACGGTTTATTTTAATTTTTGAATTGTTTTTTATATTTTTATTACGGACGCTTTTAAAGTGCACGTCTTTCTACATTGTTCTCACATGTATAATTTCAATATGAATGATGTAACCAATATTTTGATTTAAAAGAGTGTCCGTGGAGCTTCTTGCCCGTTCTTCTCCATAAGTACCTACTACGCTTTGGAATGGGCAACTAGCTTCATCTTTCTGACTGACCGACCCCTTGACAATTCAAAAGTACCTGTAATTGGTTTATTTGAAATAAATGCTTTGAGTTTGAGTAGTATTCCGTCGCATGTTGGTTACTTACTTGAACCAAAGTCAATCTCAAAAACAATTCGGATGTTGACTTACGAGTGTTGCTTTGTATTTGGATAGACGGAAATGGCATCCACTGTTGTAAATATTTATGTGTACTAATTCACACAAAGTCACTGTTGAACAAAGTAGTCATTGGGCCGATACAAAAAACTGTGTGCGTAACATTTTGTAGTAGTATTGGTATTATTTATTGACCTGTTACACTTTAATAATAATAATCGTTACGTGACTGAGATTTTTATTTTAAATTGTAATATATTGTGACTTGGTGCGATAAACTAGATTTGTTCATGCATATTAGAGAACTCGATTAAGTACCCACTTTCTACTTCGTGCTACCGTTACGTTGTATCAATTAAATGGATACATAATTCCACCGTTAAACCAATTCTTCCTTCCACATAATGCATTTTTTTTTTGTCGTGTCGTTGTTTGGCGTGGCAGACTCTTACTGACTAAAACCCACCCGTGTTCCTTCAGTTGCCTGTATTGCCAGGGGCCACGGTATCCCTTTCGGACTTTCCTGCGACCCCGGCAGGCTTCGGCCCTAAAGGACCCCGTCAGTTTTGCTGTCATCTCTTTGAGGCGCACGTGGAACACAACACGCCGTCGACCCGGGCCTGGTCCTTATCGGACGGCGAGCTACCCATTGCTCACCATCTGCAAGCCCGCGCCTACGGTGGCCGGGAATTGGCCTGCGATTCCCGACGCCCAGGGCGTTTCCTGTGGTGTTTAGGGGCATGAAAGCGCGAAATTTGCCTCTCCCATACGCGTTCCGCCTCCTCCTTCGCGAGCATTACTGCTTCGCAGAAGGAGGCGATGACCTCCCATGCCCTCTCGCTCCGTACCATGGCCTGGACCAGGCTCGGTCGCAAGAGATTATCGCCACCAATCGTCTCCACGAAGACACGACGGTGTTCCACATAATACCTAACATAACATTTTGTAGTTGTGAAAAATTTTAGAGAATTTAACTACTAGCTTTTCCCCGCGGCTTTTTACGCGTTTTTATATCCCTCAGGAACAGTATTTTTTTCTAGATGAAAGGTACCCCATGTCTTTTTCTGTATTGCTGACAACGTGTACACAAAATTTCATAATGAGCGGTTGATTATTATACATTGATTGTTGTATTTGAAACAGTAAGTCTAACAGTAATACGTGAAAACGGGTAGTTAATACGTGAAACAGTAACAAACAAACTCACTTGTGCATTAGGATTAGTTGGAATTTTGGGCTGATGCCTGCTTTACCTGTAAACTGCAAGATTCTGGATTTGTCAACGTTAAAAGTACCTACGCAATTATTTAAACCTACATACCAGGAATGCATCACTCAAAGAAGACTGACAGGCTGTAAATCGTGATATAGCACCAGAAAGACAATTCTCATAATTATTTTTTGGAACATTCGCATTGTTATTTCAGTCTCAATATGTCTAAAATACCTAAAGTGTCTAAGTTTTTGACATTAATCAACGCTGAGAAGAGATTACGACTAGATTTTGTATGTTCTTAATTATTACGGAAATTGGTCTTTGTAATTCTGATTTTTCGACTTCTGATTTTATTTGCTAGAAACACGACTTTATCGCCAGTGTAACTGTTGAAAAATATATTCTTCTGTACTTACTTATTCGTCCTCAACAGTAAATGCCATTCCCCTAATCTCATTTCCTCAAATTTGGGTCCCAGATGGTGCTGTTCCTCTAACAGGTAGTAGACCGGACCAGGAACGGTTCTTGCTGCGTCTCCCACGCCGTCAGACCATCTGATCACTACTGATCGCTTCCTTTCTTTTGGCGTTTCAATCGTTGGCAAGGCTGGTAGACCTGAGTAATGAAAACCATTTATGAATATTTTTCGTATTTTTCATTAAAAAAATGCTAATGTGCTCCGTATTGGAAAACAATTGGAACCTCATCAATGGTCGTTTTTAGTACTGTACCTAACCCATTTTGTTTAATTTATAGGATACTTATTTGTATGAATACTGAAAACATGGACACTTCGTTTTTCTCAAAGATAAAAATATGTTTAGATAGACAGTCAAAGCTGTGAACTAGTCCAAAAAAAATATAGCGTCCAACTGTTGGCCGCACGCACACTAGAAAAGCACAATGACAGCACAATGACGTGGCGCAAGTGTATGACTTAGCTGTCACGCACACCAGCATAACAAAGTTGGCTTGTTTGTTTTAGTTATTTTGCAGCGCGACACTCTATCTAGATATATTTGTCGGATCCGGTCATTAGTACGGATACGAAACGAATCGCAAGCGCGCCACTGGCGACATTAAGAGATCTACCTACACCAAAAAAGGCGCGCTTCTACAGAGTCGTGATGTTTTAAGGCCACGGCGAGGAGGGCATTCAGCCTCTGGTCGCATTGGAGTCAAGACGTCGCGGAACTGTTCTCGATTCGTGGTGCTCAGTTAGTGTTAGTTGTAATTTGTGATCATTATCTTAATTGGTGATTTTAATAAACGCCGTCGCACCCAGTGTGTGTATAATTTAGCTAGTGTGATTCATTTCATAGTAAATTATAATGTGATCTGAACTGCAAACTGTTTTTCTATTGCGCATTAACCAACACTACCCACACTACGCCCACAGTAGTTAAAATATCGCTGATAATAACGAAAGTCACATACCCGTCTCTGACATATAAATAATCAAAGGTTTTTCCATGTGTTTTCAATCAATATTTCAAAGAATGTAACAATTCATTAGGTATGTCATGTGTCGACACACATGAAGTTCCTATAAATAACTTACCATAATACTTAACAAGAAGAAATATTCTACATCGGTAACGACCCTTATAATGTTGCAAATAGAGTATAAATAAAAAGCAAAATTAAATATTTTGAAAAACCCACGACGGTTAAAAAGTAATTGAAAAAGGATAAAAGTTTTGCACAAATAAATGTTTATTGCAGCGCCCCCTGGTGAGTTGTTACCGTAACATTTATCTAAGAACATGCACCAATCAAACTCAAACCCATAACTGAAAACTGCATCAAAATCGGACTAGTCGTTTTGGAGAAAAATGGCAACATGGATTTGCACAAAAAATGTTTGCTGCGGCGTGTCCTGGTGAATTGTCACCGTAACACCTAACTAAGAATATGCACCAATCAAACTCGAACCCATAACTGAAAACTGCATCAAAATCGGACTAGTAGTTTTGGAGAAAAATGGCAACATGGATTTGCACAAACATCCTCTCACCCCAAACGCATATACCGTCTCCGTTCCGTCGTAGGTAAAAACCGGCCAAGTACATGTCGGAACACGCACAATCAAGGGTTCCGTAGTTGGGATGAATTTATTCCAAGAATAAACTTAACATTGTAGTTGAAAAACATGTTCTCCCATACATTCCAACTGCAAATGTAAGTTTGTACGCAGAATATTCAGTGATTTACCATGTTATTTTAAGACCATAAACTTCTTATAGGTTTTCCTGTAATCTATGAGTAAGGAACAATTCTCAGTATTTTTTCAAAATTTTAGGCTTAGTAGTTTCGGAGATAAGGGGAAGGGGAATGGTCAATTTTCGTCAATTTTCTCTTCTTCATCTTTGTTATGATTTTTTGTGGCGTCTTTTGATTTTTTTATCTCGAGAGGTGTTCTATTTTTAGAATGATTAATGATTTCAGCCTTTTGGTCGAATGCCTGCAAATCTAAAGGTACAATTTCGAAAGCGACCGCAGATTGCAAACCGCAGCGGTAAAGCCCACAATCGCAATGATTGACTGCAGTGACACTACTACTAATTCCTATGTAAGGGTCGGTTCACATCTGACGGAAGATGCGTCAGGCGTAACTTCGTTAGTAGAAAGGTTGAATAATATAATCATATAATTGTCTGTTCTGGCGTTACGCGACCGATAATACGCGACGCATCTTCCATCAGATGTGAACCGACCCTTAGTTTATGAAAACAGCTCAGCTGCGGTTTGCCTTCGGAATTGTACCTTTAACTCAAAATAATTGTGCTGTCAAAGATTACGAGTATTTACTTATCAGATAGAAACCTGAAGCACTTAGTGCATTGTTATTCAGGCCTTGAGTTCATTTGATTGAGATTGAATGAATTAGTTCAGTTGCTGTTGTAACTATGTTAGATTGTTGAAGGATTATAATCTGCAACAAGTCATTATTTAGACAATCAGGCGCGGTCGCAGCCTAAGTTTTTTGGGGTGTGAAGGAATATTTTTAAAGAAATATTTAACTAAAACTTATTGACCTTCTAATGATGCACACTTTTTTAAATAATTTTACCTCTTTTTAACTTTCTGATCGTTTCTCGCAGTTGGTCGTAGTAACTAAGTTCTATGTTCTATGTTATGGGGTTTGGTTTCCGCAATTAGTCCGTCAGGTGGACCATTGTGCGTGGGCCATGGCGGCCGTTTGGTGGTTATTCCAACCAGCCCACCTCCCTCCAGAAGTTTATTAAAACTCCTGGTCTGTTCAGAACATTAGTGAAAGATCTGGGTGACCCGAGGGTTAGGTCAGGTTAAAACAGTAACAAAACGCGCGCGAGACGAACGAGCGAAGCGAGCGGTACCGCGGAAGCGGTCGGCTAGCGCTACATCCAAGTTGGTCGCAGTTACTTGGCTATTTCGTAGGCATTTTTAGGACACCAAAATATAAATTATTTGAGGTTCACAAAAAGAGGCGCAATGATAATATAAAGTTATCAAAAATACAGTTTCAGGAAAGCAAAATGAGAATTATTTGACATTTGATTAAAATATATGCCATATTTTTAGGGAGGTACATCTCCAGCTCGACTTATGATGTGGTTAAATTGGTCACCAGCATTTTTGATAAATAGTAGGTATTAGAACAGTAGATTATTTAGGGTGAGAAGAGCGAGCGAAGCAAACTCGAAAATTATAACACCCCGTCTCGGATAGGTTAGGATCTGATTTTACATTTAAAAACAGAAATAGGAGTTACATTGTCAACTTATGCAGCACGCGTAGCATGACCACTATAAAAACGAGTTTTGGCGACGGAAGAGTAGACAAAATAACAGATAAACAATCACAATCTGTCATTTTGTCTATTCTTCCGTCGACAAAACTCGTTTCTACGGTGGTCATGCTACGCGTGCAGGAAAGACTAAGCAACTATGAGAATGTAAAATACGAGAGCGAGCTCAAAATTTTTACACCTCTCGGATAAGTTAGATTTTCTTTTTTATGGGGTACTGTGTTAAATGTTACAACAAAATACCTTGTGATATATTACAGTTAACTGAAAGAAAATTTAAAACTCATAATAAAAGTACTCTTTGTAAACAAGCATATTACAAATTAGAGGATTATATCCTAGATAAGAATGCTTGGAAGCATGCTGGTCTAGCTCTATAGGACAATTTAGAGTCTAGACAAAATCAAACTGGTTGCCAATTTAATTGTGTACCTAATTAATTATTATAACATTTATTCTGTGATTACTTGAACTCACACACTGACTTATTAGTATTACTTGTAATTTTTTAAGGAATATCGTATAGGTACCTACTTTTATAATGCTTGTAAATGTGTGAACAACACCATGCATCCATTGCACAATTATTTTTTCTGTCATTGCTTCATTTTTAACCGACTTCAAAAAAAAGGAGGAGGTTCTCAATTCGTCGGGATATTTTATTTTTATTTTTATGTATGTTCCTCGATTACTCGAAGACGGCTGGACCGATTTGAAAAATTCTTTTTTTGTTTGAAAGAGTATACTTTCAAATTGGTCCCATTGTCATTTGGGATCCTGGAGAAATCGAGGGAACTCTTCAAATATTAAAGGCACATCTATAGCGATTTGGGTATTTTTGATGAGCAGTTGACATAAGGCTATTGTAACTTAAATAAATTACAAACCAACCCACTAAAAAGTGAAAAAAAAAAAACTTTTTTCAAAAAACACAACCGACTTCCAAACTACAAAGTGAAAAATAACTTTAATTTCGGAAGTCGGTGTCAAAAAACTAAAATACTGATCTGATCCAAAGACACCGACTTCCGAAATTAAAGTTATTTTTCACTTTGTAGTTTGGAAGTCGGTTGTGTTTTTTGTAAAAAAGTTTTTTTAATATATTTTTTACCTATTGTGGTATAGTAATCTTATTCCAGGGCCTCAAGTCTGCTATTACAATAGTGTCAGAATAGTCTATCATTGATTTCATAATTGTTGATTTTGACAAGTTTGGTAATCTACTAATATAATGGCGTCATTATGACTTTCGAATGGTCAGCCACTGACACTCCATTGTAAGAAATGGCACTTATTGGTAATCTCGTACATAATGACAAATGAATGACTGACTTAGGCGGTATCATTGGTCGTATAGTACGACAATGCCATTATAACACAATTCTATTACGAGACCATTGACCGACCAATGATCGACCATTATGAATTTAGCAGATTACGAACTTTTAGCAAAATGACAGGGATCGTATTGGAATGACGAATTTATAAAAATAGCAGACTTGGGCCCCAGGTGCATCGTCTTCACATATAATTATATAATTAAAGTACCTATACAAAATATTGTAAAACATTTTAAAAGAGTAACGGTGGAGTTTCTTGCCCATTCTTCTCCATACGAAAACTACTTTTTGGAAGGGGCGACTAGAATCAATTCTATTTTTTGTAAATTTTGACGTTCAAAAGTGCCTTTTATGTGCCTAATTGAAATATTTTTTTATTGACTTTGACTTTTGAACAAAGAACTAAGAATTACTTGCTTTTTCGACTTATAAAGAAAGCTTAAACTCATTTTAACACAGATGGTTCACTCTGAATTTTGGGTATCACATAGTGGCGGCGCCTGTGGACAATTGGTTATCTTGTCTTTGAGGCATGGTTGATTATTTTCTTACATAAGACTCTTAAATCGCAGTAGGATGCATAACTACATCTTGTCGCGCTACTATGAATTTGAGATATCTATAGGTACTGATTACAAAATTTGTTTTTTTTTTAAATTAAAGTTTCTTTGTGTCATAGGAAAATGATAAATAAGGTACTTATATTTATTTCTGTACCTAAGTAAGTTTATATACAAACACGTTTACACGTTAATAATATTTAAAAAAAACTTTTTTACAAAAAATACAACCGACTTCCAAACTACAAAGTAAAGTCGGTGTCTTTGGATCAGTATTTTAGTTTTTTGGTTTTTTGACACCAACTTCCGAAATTAAAGTTATTTTTCATTTTGTAGTTTGGAAGTCGGTTGTATTTTTAACCGACTTCAAAAAAAGGAGGAGGTTCTCAATTCGTCAGGATATTTTTTTTTTTTATGTATGTTCCCCGATTACTCGAAGACGGCTGGACCGATTTGAAAAATTCTGTTTTTGTTTGAAAGGGCATACTTTCAAGTTGGTCCCATTGTTATTTGGTCACGATCTGATGATGGGATCTTGGAGAAATCGAGGGAAATCTTCAAATATTAAAGGCACATCTATAGCGATTTGGGTATTTTACTAATTCGAATGTTAAAAGGTCATTTAAAATGGCAGTTTAACAGGCTACAAACGTAATTCTTCAGAAGAAGATTATTTTTATAAGACAATAGTTAAATTAGATTTACCTGATATGGTCAAAAGATCGATAGGTTCACTGCACGTCGATCCACAAATATAGCGGCAGCAACGTTGCGTGCCATCACATTGTGAATCAGAATTGCATGCCTCCACACACACCGCTTCCCACTTCGATAAGTCTGATGTAGGACACGTCCCTGGTTTCTTCTCGTTTGCGCGGCATTGTGTTTTACACTGTGAATAAGATTATGGTGATGAAGCAATTGAACTTATATCACGTATAACATCGTCGCAATCGGTTGCACAGGCATTTGATGTAGAGAAAACATGTCGGGAGGAATATGTTTTTAGGAAAACGCTATATAAGAAGACCGCATTATGATTTACAAACTTTATTAAAGACGGAGCGGATGATACTGTTTTGATGGACACAGAGGTCTTTATGGCAGATGAGGACAATGTTATGTATTATATGCTTAAACATACTTTGGACATTGCTGCATAAACAGGAATAAGGGCAGTTATGAAACACAAAAAATCTCAGCAATTAAACTTCATCAAAATTGTAACACATGTAGATGTGGCTGATTTTATACAAGCAACAAATACATATTATATTCTAGCAGTAGAATTCTAACAGTTTATCTAAAAGTATATTTAGTTTTAGGTATCTCTAGACCAGACAGTATTGTTTGACACAGACATTTGTTCAGTTTTTTCTGCCCTGTCTAGGATAATTAAAATGCTTGTAGTGCAGACACAAGTCGTGCCGTATAGTGAATAGGCGCATTCATTTAGTAAAGTTCTGTTACCTCAGACTCATTAGTAGCTTCAGGTAATTAGCGAGTACACCATAGTTACAAAATAATAATTCCTTTGAAGTACAGTGATTCATGGCTTGGATGTTAATTTCTAAGTAGATATGCAGATTTTTCACCCTACTAAGGACGAAAATCGTCTGTCAGTCCTAAAGTACAGGTAATCAAAATGGAGAGTTATGGAGTGCTTTCTAAAATAGAATAATTTATTATTATCTTCAGTCAGAAAGAGGAAGTCATCAGCAAGACCATGGCTGAGTAATGAGTTCGGCTTTCGTTTCATAGCTTTAGTGTTACCTTGGAAGCTCATTTTAATTATGTTCTCAGGAATTGTCTGAGTTTTTGATGAATCTGATGAATCTCGAGGTTTCTATATTTTTAGCTTTATGATAAGTCGTAAAGATACTTGGTAAAAATGAATTCAATATAGCCTCGGGTTAACTGCTGGTGACATAAAAAAAAATCTAGCTTAGGATTCAAGCTCGTTAACTCCCGACATACGAAGCGATCAAAATGCGATTGTCCTCTGTCACTACATCTTGGAGCACGCAATTTTTTGCTCTGACACAAGCTCGTACAATTTCTTTTTGCGTTTCACAAATTAGTACAATGTGCCCTTTTTAGGCTAGAGCCTTTAGTGCTCTCGTTATATAACTAACTCCGGAGCCGCAGAATTATTTTTGCTAACTACAAACGCTGCAATCTTGATTGTATTTCGTTTTACGTTCGTTTACTTTTTTTTGTATCGTGTTTATGTCTGTTCTGCGAACTTGTTAAATCGTGATCGCTGTGACAGCTATCTTAAACTTTTTTATTTTATTTGTTTGTAGCGTTAACCATTGTCAGTTCCATGTGTAGTTTTTGTGGCTTAACTTAAGCATGCAATCGTGGGTTTTAAAACTTCTTTCATCAGCTCGACACATTGAACTTTACTGTTAGTGTACCTATGACATTTTCAAGTATTTACTTTTTAGTAGCTTCGAGGCAAACTGGGTTTTCCCTGCCTCGTAAGTTATTGTATTGATTGTTTACTGCCGATTTCCTTATTGTTGTGTTTATCGATTGATCTAGATAAGAAGTGCAATTAAATTTACTTATAATTAGTAGGTACCTAATGGATTGAATCAAGTTTGAGTACTATTTGTTAACAAGAATAGGTACTTGGCGAATTGATGGAGTACTCACATGCTATTTAATTCAAGCAAGCTGAATATTTTTTGTATTTAATGGCTGAGTAATTTTTCTGCGCACGTTTTAATTTTAAAAATAAATTGCAGGAGTAAAGAAAAGCTCGACAAGATCTGAATTTTTATAAACTAAATAGTCCGGTTACTTTGAGACTTGCTGGTATGTTAGAAGATATCCGCGTCGTAATTCGCCACAAGGGATCTTCCAATCCTCATCAGCCTTATTTCTTTCCTCAAGATTTTCGTGGTTTACTTTCAATACAACTGTTTAGCTAATGCAGTTTAGCTTCAGTACTAATATACAATTTAACAAAAGTTTTACACTTACAGTAGGTTTAGTCTCCTTACTGATGTCAATACACTTCAGATCGCATCTGATCTTGTACAATGTGCTCGACTGCGATTTGGAATACCTCCGTGTCTTCGACAGGACCATGGGCAACACCGACACTGCCATCAATACCACTAACACTTTTGTATACATCTTTATAGTCTTGTTTTTATCACTATTGGTTAATAGTTCTCTTGATTATGCGTTTAACATCTGAAAATAACATATATTTACTAAATTATTATTGATTATTAGCCTGTGCTTTCTAACTTCCCTATTCTCCTACCACATCTCTGTCCATTTTATTATTGCGTACTTTTAAATGAAATCTTTAATTTAAGTAAAATTTTTGTTGCTTTATTAAATCTATTTGTATCGTAGTTGTATTTTTGGTTACCAAACCGAATAAATTAATGAAACTAAGTTTTTTGTTCACCGGAAACAATTAAGTTCTTTGAAATGACTTCTGCCCAAACTTATTTCCTTGACTAAACTGAGCGTGTAGGTAAGACGTAGATTTTATTGTTTATAGCACTTCGTGAGTCAATTAAAAATTATCAATGAAAGTATTTTTGATTCAACTAATCATATTTCGTAAACAAGAATACTCTTTGTCTTTTTTAAAAACGAAATCAATATTTGCTATCCTTTAGATGTATTACATAATCTGGTTTAAAAAATGAATATTTAACAGTCACCTAATTCTTTTGTAAAAATATTGTTTTAATCGGTAAAGGCTTCTCTTCTATGAATATAATCAAAGCGGTAGCTGTTAACTGTACACACGACCGTTTTAAAGTTTATGATATGCAGACTGACAGCTGCAATAAAACTTGAGCTAATAAGTTTTCTTTTCAACCAACCTGGTTTATATACTAAGGTCTGTTCATGATAACCAAAACAAAGCACTAAGTGTTTGACAAACAAGTAAAAGTAAATGGCTTAAACAATCGAGCTGCTCTCGTCCAATTACCTTCGCTAAAACAAAACAAAACACTACAATATCGATATCCACATCAACCTATCGATCGTCAATACGAGAATCGATTAGAACCGTAACATGTCGAGTCCTTCCGAACTTGTGTTATCGACCTCGGAGGTTTTTGGAAAATACATTTGCGGTTCGCGAGTGTATCGTTTGAAATGCGCGGTAACACTGGCGGTGCGCGCGCGCATACCCAGCCGATCCGTGCCTCGGCTTCATTAATACACATCGATGATGCTTTCCTGTGTCTGTACGCCGATGACGGAAGGCTGCTTTTACCGAGCCGGTTTCCTAATTAAAAAAATGTACGGCGTCTTCCTGGAGTACGCAGTTTGCTATTCGATCGTCGTCATTAAGTCCACGTCTGTTTCGTGAATTGTAAACAGTGCTTTAATTGCAGGTGCCGCTAGTTCAATGTAAAGTTGGGAAAAACTTGCACGCGATATTCGTCTTTAATTTTTCTAAATAGCGCCTATATTAGGCTAAATTGGAGTGATGAATGGTAATGTTGTGATAGTCTTTAACACAGTGATGTTTATGACTGTTTTAATTCAGAATAAAAAATTAATACCTAACCTACCTACTCATTCATAATTTTGCATCAGCAATTAAACGTAGAATTAACTCTCGTTGTATCTATATTACATGTGTTTTTTAAAAAAAATCTTGTTAATTAATTTGCTGAGATTAAAAATAAATATCTGGATGACTGTTTTTTTTTTGAACGACGTTTTCTAAAAATGAAACCTAGCTAGATCGATTTATCGCCCCCGAAACCCCAGCATACAAAATTTCATGAAAATCTTTGGAGCCGCTTTCGAGATTCAGATTATATATATATATAAAAGAATTGCTCGTTTAAAGGTATTAGATTTAGTGGGAACCATTTATTTAAATAAAACTCCAAGTTTAATTCTCATTTCTCCTGAGGCAACCTTATCCTGCATAATCTCCGGTTTCTGAGAACCGCGGTTCAGGCGACTTCACCGAATTGAACCAAAACAATCGATTTAATTAGGCGTTCGTCTTTAAAAAGCTAATAAAACAAAATGGCGAGGATAAATCGTTCACAAAGAAGCTGAGGAATCAACGACCGGTTGATTGCTCGGTGCGTTTGCGCCGGATGCCCTTCAAGAGCTTAATTAGAGCTGCAGTATATCTATAAGTAGGTACAGTCGGACAAGATATTCGGTACACAGGCAGCTAACTTACAGCTTGTAAATATCAGTAACTCAATTATTTTAAATTACTCTCATAAGCAATATACCATTAGCTTAAAAGTTACCTATTTTAGGTACAAATTATCTTCTTATATATAAAATTTTCGTGTCACAATGTTAGTTACCTTACTCCTCCGAAACGGCTTTACTGATTTTTACCAAATTTTATATGCATATTCAGTAGGTCTGAGAATCGGCTACTATCTATTTTTCATACCCCTAAGTGATGAGGGTTGTCCACCCCAAACAAATAATTGGCAAAACAACGTTTCCGGGGTCAGCTAGTATTATTATATATTCATCGCTTCATTCTTCACATATAATATGTTTACTAAGTAGTCCCTTTAACCTACAGGCAACATCGCACGATTTCAGTTTTTTTTTTTCTTCCTACATTACGGTTCTTACGTCTTATCTGTTTGACACTGCTCATTCCTTTTTCGTGCGAGGCAACAAGCGCACGCGCCTAATAAAAATGCCGAAACGTAGTGCACAGGAGAAATTGGAGAGATATAAGCACAAGATTACAAAATTAGAAGAAAATTATAAAAAAAACAACAGACTTCCCAAAAACACTACAATGTGAAAAATAACTTTAATTTCGGAAGTCGGTGTCTTTGGTTTTGTTTTCATTTTTTGTCACCGACTTCCGAAATTAAAGTTATTTTTCACTTTGTAGTGTTTTTTGGAAGTCAGTTGTTGTTTTTTATAAAAAGTTTTTATTTTTCACTTTTTAGTTGTGGTATTTACCCCCACATGAATTCGATTACCACTACCTGCTATGTAAATAACAGTGAGAGGCACTTAACATATCATCCACATACTAAGTGGGAAAAATACGTATTATTGAAGCTAACTCAAAAACCATCCAAGCAAAGTTAATAAAATTTATATGGGACCACCTCGAGAGCATACTCTTTCAAAAAAAAAAAGAATTTTCAAAATCGGTCCACAATTGACGGAGAAATCGGTGGACATACATAAAAAAAAAACATACGCGACGAACATATAACCTCCTCCTTTTTGGAAGTCGGTTAAAGAAAAGGACAAGGAGAAATTTCGGCGTCGAATACGACGACCGTTTGATTCATCTGATGACAAAAACATTGTAGGTTAGTTAAACATTATTACTAAGTGTCACAAGGTGCTTACAACTCGAGTGAAATGCGGGATTGACTGCGAGTCAATTGCGATAACAGCTGCGAGCTAATTATTCGTCATGTTCTCATGACAACCTATGTAGCAAATATGTGTAATCTTGAATAGAAATGCACATTAACTACGAATTATTGTCCGCGAAACAATACTGACGCAAAACGCGTTACATACCTACCTCCTTATTCGCTCGCTATATTATCGTAATGTTTTATAGATACGAACGACGTCGAGCCCCGTGAACCACAAGATGGTCCGCCAACCTTTTCATGTGAAGAAGGCCAACCGGTGACAACTCCTGCCCTGCAGGCTATACCAGACCTCGTGGAGGATGCGGGTGCTCCGCCAGCTGAGAGAACCCCAGAAGTAAATTTGGATCCGGAGCTATTGTCTGCGTTGGGGTCTTCTACGTCTTGTACGCCAGACTTTGGGGAAGATGTCCATGAGAACTTAGCCAGTCTATGGACTCCCCTATTGAAGAAAGGATTTAACCAAAGAGGATAAAGATAAGCTCATGAAAGAGCATCTTATACCCGCCAATTGCACATTATTGCAAGCACCGAAGTTGAACGCGGAAATTTCAGTCGCCGTATCAGATATAGTCAGAGGCCGAGATTTAAAACTGGTCGGTTTTCAACAACAGCTAGGAAATGGTACTGCAGCTATAAACAAAGCAATGGATACTTTGCTCAAAACAAATAATAAAGCTCCTTAAAACATTTAAGCGATGGTTGCCGCTTGTTATCTGATTTACACTATATTGTTTGACTAAAGACAGAATAAAATTAATTACCCCGAGTCTGGAAAAGAACTTTCTTCACGTCATTCAAGACTCAGAGCGTGACGATACCCTATATGGTAACTCCTTAAAAAATAAAAGCCAGTAAGGCCACTGAAAAGCAAGGAACTCAGATAAGAAAAACAATGGCAAATCAGAAAAATATTATTCCTCAACAGTCGGGGAAACTGGTCAGGACCTCCTCGTTACCCGTCGAACAGGGGGGGCGGGGAGGTCAGAGGAGACCACCAGTGACGCCACGTCGGTCGTATCCATCGCAGTCTCAAGCGCAAGCGAAGAGCTCCTACGCATCGAAGACCCGTGCGTCACAACAGAAATAACCAAGGTACATGCAGGCAGAATACAATTCTTCCTCAGTTGTTGGTTTCACTTAACTAATAACGCAGTTGTGTTGTCATGGATAGAACATGGTTTTACAATTCCCTTTTGTACTCCAGTGACTCAGCCTGTCGTACCAGTTTGTAACTTTACTTCCGATGAGGCTCAAGATATGCATGTAGCAATTAATAAATTATTAGAACTAAGGGCTATAACACGTTGTATCCCAACTCATGACCAGTACATATCAAAAATATTCTTGGCACCTAAAACTAATGGAGGCAAACGGTTTATTATAAATTTAAAAACATTAAATAAATTTATTACAAATACACATTTTAAAATGGAGGATTATAGGACGGCAGCTAAACTAATCCCTCAAAACGGATTTTTAGCAATAATTGACCTCAAAGTTACTACCTACTTATTAGTTTCTATATCTAAATCCGATAGAAAATACTTACGATTTAATTTTCAGGCCCCTAATTCTAGGAATTTATGTACATACCAGTTCACTGCCATACCGTACGGCGTATCAGTGGCACCAAGAGTTTTCACGAAAATCATGAAGGAGTTCTACCTTAGAAAACAGGGACACAAATCAGTCATTTATTTAGACGATGTATTATGTATAGGTAATAATTACGAGGAATGTGTTATTAATGTACATGAAACCCTAAAACTTCTAGAATGATTGGGTTTCATAGTTAATTATGATAAAAGTTCATTAGAACCATCTAAAATATGTAAATTTCTAGGATTCGTATATAATACAGATGATATGTCTTTATCGTTACCTACTGATAAACATTAATCAGTTAGTTAAAAAGTTCTCGAGCTTGCCAAAATGTACAATTCGAGAGTTTGCGCAATTAATAGATGTCCTGGTCGCAGCTTGTCCAGCTGTTAGATATATATGGGTTTCTCTATACAAAGTTGTTGGAACGTCAGAAATTCCTGGCATTACAACAACATAATAATAATTATGAACATAGGATCAATATTCCCGAAACGGTTCTGGAAGACCTTAAATGGTGGTGTAACCATATTTTGACAGCCTATTAGAAATCAAAGTTATAAGAAAGAAATATATTCAGACGCTTCTAGAACGGGTTGGGGTGCTGTTTGTAGTGGCACAAAAGCCCATGGCAAATGGAAAGCTATAGAAACAAAACAACACACCATATAAATTACCTAGAACTTCTGGCCGTATTTCTAGGATTAAAAAGTTTTGCCAGTAATGACTATAATTGTGCAATATTGTGAGGGTAGACAATACTATAGCAATTAGTTACATAAATCGCCTAGGTGGAATTCAGTTCCCGCATCTAAACGATCTGACAAGACACACTTGGCAATGGTGCGAGAAGCGTAATATTTGGTTGTTCGCAAGATGCGAACAACCAAATATTACGCTTCTCGCACGTGAACACGACAGATAATTATGTTGACGAAGAATCTAGAAAGATTAACCCTGATACAGAGTGGGAATTATCAGATCACGCTTATAAAATTATTAAAAGACACTTTTGTTATCCTGATATTGACCTCTTTGCTTCTCGCGACAATGCCAAATGCGATTTGTTTGTTTCTTGGAAACAAGAACCAGATGCATACGCCATCGACGTTTTTACCTTGAACTGGCAATCCAAATATTTTTACGCTTTCCCGCCGTTTTCCTTAATTTTAAAATGTTTACGCAAGATTATTGAAGATGATGCCAAGGGAATTTTAGTTTTCCCCCATTGGCCTTCGCAGCCATGGTACCCACTCCTACAAAGTTTACTTGACTCCCACATACTTTACCTAAACCCTAGTCAATTTCTTCTTCAATCTCATTTCAGGGAGTACCATCCACTGCACACCAAGCTCACCCTGGGTGTCGCGAGGCTATGCGAACGGCATTCATCCGCCGCGGGACCCCGCTCGACTCATTAAATCTAATGATGGCTTCGCTAGCCGACAATACTATCAAACAATATAATGTCACATTAAAACTTTGGTGGCAGTATTGTTCTTTGCATAACATTGACGTTTTTAGTGGTTCAAAAACATCTGTTCTTTCCTTCTTAACAGAGCAATTTCATATGGCTATATGTTCATATGGCTCCCTTAATAGCCACCGCGTTGTCATTGATTTTAAACTTTAATGTAGGTTTTGATGATTGTATAAAATGATTATTAAAAGGAGCTTACAAACTAAAGCCCAATAAGCCCAAGTATACTTCTACGTGGGACCCACAATTGGTGCTCAATCATGTGTCCAATTGGTACCCTAATGTAGAACTAAGTATCGAAAAGATTACCAAAAAGTTAGTTATTTTATTAGCACTCTGCACAGCCCATAGGGTACAAACATTTTCTTTTATTAAGTTAGATAATATATCAATTACTTCAAGCGGAGTTAAGATAGCCATAACAGATATAATTAAGACGTCTGCTCCCGGACGAGATCAGCCGGTATTGTTTCTACCATTCTTTCGAAACAATATAAATATATGTCCTGCTTCAGTCCTCAAAGATTATATTTTTGTGACAAAAAATTTGAGGACAACAAATGTAGGAAATCTCTTACTAATTTATAAAAAAAAAAAAACACTACAAAGTGAAAAATAACTTTAATTTCGGAAGTCGGTGTCTTGGGTTTTGTATTTTCGTTTTTTGCCACCGACTTCCGAAATTAAAGTTGTTTGTCACTTTGTAGTGTTTTTTTTTGGAGGTCGGATGTTTTTTTTTTGTAAAAAGTTTTTATTTTTCAATTTTTAGTTGTGGTACATACCCCACACACATTTGAATACCACTACCTGCTACCAGTGACAGAAACTTATCATATCATCTACATACTAAGTGGGAAAAAAATACGTATTTTGTAGCTAACTCAAAAACTATCCAAGCAAAGTTAATATAATTTATATGGGACCAATTCAAGAGCACACCCTTTCAAACAAAAAAAGAATTTTCAAAATCGGTCCACAATTGACGGAGAAATCGGTGGACATGCATAAAAAAAAAAAACAAACACGCGACGAACATATAACCTCCTCCTTTTTGGAAGTCGGTTAAAAACCACACAAAGCCGCTACAGCTCAGGCCATCAGTCGATGGATTAAGCACGTACTGTCAGAAAGCAGTGTAGACGTGAGTAGGTACATTCAGTCCACACAGCACGCGATATGCTGCCACGTCAGCCGCTCGCGTCTCTGGACTCAGTGTCGATACGATTAGAAAGACAGCTGGTTGGACCAGCACGTCTTTAGCTTTTGCCCGATTTTATGACCGACCTATCCTAAGCGATGATGATTTCGCAAACGCAGTCTTGTTTCCTATAGTTCATTGATTGTAATTGATTTTTATCACTATAATTAAGAGTTAAGTTCAGCTGTGATTTATAGTACGTTTCATTTTCATTATTAAAATGATACATTACCCAAACAAAACTTGTTTCTCTGAAAATCAACTTAGTAAACATATCTGAAGAATGAAGCGACGAATATATAATAGATGATTAAACGAACTTCTTGAAGTGAAGTTCGATCATTATTATATGAGTCGCTTCATTCGAAGATATAATAACCCTCCTCTCCCATTAAAGATTACATTTCATAAATTTCAGTAATTTTAACCCTGAAAGTTTCGTTTTGATAAAATCTCTAAAAAGAATGAGCAGTGTCAAACAGATAAGACGTAAGAACCGTAATGTAGGTAGAAAAAAAAAAATAATGTGTGCAATTCACACGTGGTAGAAGCGAAACCTTCAAAAATTTTGGCTTTGAGATAATGCAAATTTCGGGAAGAGGATAATTGTAGGTTTTAGTAATGATCATAGTGATACAAAGTTTTATAATTATTTTACATTTTATTCGTATATATTACATTTATGATGCGCGCGCATTTATGATGACTTGATTATTATTTTGCTGCGATGTTATTTTAAAACTACGATATCTCTTAAGATATTCATTGAAATCGAATGATGAAAAGGGCAATTTTGTTTTAAATTAAATACTTGTGATGAATCATCATCTGCCTAGCCTTTTCCCAACTATGTTGGGGTCGGCTTCCAGTCTAACCGGATGCAGCTGAATACCAGTATTTTACATATTATATCTTCGAATGAAGCGACTCATATAATAATGATCGAACTTCACTTCAGGAAGTTCGTTTGATCATCTATTATAGTATTTTTTTTTTTTTGCGATTATAATAAAATCTTAATTACTACGGACATATTTCATCAAATAAGTTTTATTACTTACCTAATGAAGAAAGTTTTGTCTCCAAATTATAATGACTGTTAAATAAGTATAGACGCCAGCCAGCACATCAAGCTACCCAAAACTGTCAAATTTTCCCAATCAACTTTGAACCTTAAACTTCAGCGATAAAGTTGAAAATCCATTAAATAAATTTGACAGATTGTAGTAGCTTGATGTGCTGGTGTCTGTACCAATATCATTGTTTTTGGATGATATAAAACCTATGATATTGACATTTGTAATATCATCCTTGATTTTCCAGTGTCCGATAAAGCTAAACAATCGCGACAAAGCCTTTTAGTCAAATAAAAAATCTATACAAACAAATAAAATTAAAGTATCTGTTAGTATTTAACAATGTCAAAATAACAGCTTTTACTAAATGCATATGAAAGTATAAACTTATAACATTTTGTTTTTTTAGTTTTGGCTCTGTTTGTTCTGGCTAATCTCCGAAACGGCTGGACCGAATTTATATTTATTTTAGAAAAAGAATTAGGGTCCACGTGGGCGAAGCCGCGGACAGTACCTAGCTAGTGTATATACCAGGGATGTTACGGAGCTTCGGTTCCGGTTCCGAAAGGTCGGAACATCCGATTAATTTTACACCTCCGATTTCGACTTCGATTTCGAAAATTTTGAATCGGAGTTATACCAAAGTTCGAAACGCAGCGATGCACGTGACTAGAGCGTGTACAACCATGTTTTTAGTTTATTTTATACACGCTCGCGCTGGAAGTCTAAGTTTATTGTTTTGATTGTGGATGTTATTGCTAATATTTGACTGAGTAAAGAGACTGAATTATATTTCAATTGTTTCAATAAGCCACATCACATCCAATAACACATCTTTCTTCTACTTCCAACATCGATTCCAGTTCCGGTTCCGGTAAAACGACTGCCGTAAAATCCCTGGTATATACTACCTACTAAAGTAGGGTAGTCAAAAGATGAGTATTTCAGCCTGTTTACCAAATAACTTGTTCCACTGTACACGATATTTATAGATATATCCTGAGATTAAAAATGTTCTCTTAGATAGATGCACGGTAGTTAAGTAAGATAACGAGGGACAGAAATAGTTTATAGGCCGTAAATCAAACTGTGGAGATTTCTATTTCAGGATTAGAAAGGGAACGGAGAGAAAAATTTGGGTTATAAAATCTTATGGTTTGTTAGCTTGTAGGTAGTAAAAACCGGACAAGTGCGAGTCGGACTTGTACTTGAAGGGTTCCGTACCGTATTAAGGCTCATGCAGACTAGCGCGACTTGTCACGCGACGCGAAAGTTTTCGAAAAAAAAAAATTATATCGAAAAAAAAACTGCGTTTCTTGTACCTCTTTAATTATTAACTTCAGTAAAGAATATTTTTTCAATTATAGCGGCAATAGAAATACACAATCTGTGAAAATTTAAACTGTCTACCTATTACGGTTCATGAGATACAGCCCGCTGATAGACACGGACGGACGGACAGTGGGTTCCGTTTGGAACCCTTCGGGTGCGGAACCCTAAAAATAATGAGCTGGATTATTTAGTATTCTTTAGTTATGAACTGTTTCATCACCTTTGGAACTGTCAATTAACACAGATTACCCTAATTAATCTTGCAGATTTTATATAAATAAATAAATAAAATCATTTTATTTCGGATAGCAAAAAGATCCATAAATTGTTAGTAACATTTTTGCACTTAAACCACTATTGTTAGTAACTTAAAACTAAAGACGAATTTGTGAGAAGACCACCCAACATCTAGAAACAACGAGATATGGTAATGGTCTAACTATGTTGTAAGTCTTCGCACAAATTGCCTTATTATGGCGGAGGAAGTATCTGCCGCCACAGCCTTCAGGATACTATTGTGACTGCCTCTTATTGTGCTCAGGAGTGAGGTCGTTTTTTTTTTTTTTGCGGATGATGGCATGAAATCCATCGGTATGGGTTACCGCGAACATTATTATAACAACCTGCGACCTTTTCGAGTAGTTGACCCAAAGATTACCGGTGTAAAAAATGTGACAATAAGTTTTAAAAAGCGTAATCTTAACTTAGGTCAGTACACCGAGCAAATCTTCGTGCCAACATATTACCCCCGATCGCCAGAGCTCTACGCTCCCTCTCAATGCCACTATGGTCGCTGAGGTCGCTGGTAAGAAAATGCCCAAGATATTTAAACTTTGTGACTTTACGAATTGGCGTACCGTTTAATGATAAATGATAAAATGATAAATGATTTTATTTCTGTAAGTAGGTTTGTACAAACACTTTTACACGTCAATCATATTTTAAAAACTAGATGAGGTCAGCGTTTCCTATCTGACTACTCTGAGAAGAAAGGCCGAAACAAACTCAGAGGTCACAGTCTCTTTTAAAGTCCAGACATAATCTTGGTCAGATCATGTGAAGGCCATGTGGATTGGTGTCTGAAGTGGTCTTTAGAGGAAAGCATCACACAGATTGAGAGGGTCTGTCCAGTCAGTGCACGCATTTGTCAGTTATCGTGTAGCTCAACTCAGAATTTAAGGAGCTAAACGATTCGACGAACAATACCAAAAAAGGACATTTGTGTAGGCCACATAAATTACTCAAACTGTCAGACCATGATTAAAACTAACTGAGAAAAAATTAAAAACAAAAAAAAAGGAATGACCCATATAGTCTTCACATTCACAATAATTAAAATAATATAATACTTTAAAAGTAAATATTCATGTCATTGTATATATAAAAATCATTAATGTCAATGTGTATATAAAAAAAAAAAACAGAAATAATCTTGGTCAGAGCATTTCATTTGAGGACCATGTAGATTTGTGTCTGAAATGGTCTTTTGAGGAAAGAACCATACAGATTTGAGTGGACTTGTCCAGTCAGTGCACGCATTTGTCAGTAATCGTGCAGCTCAACTCAGAACTTAAAAGGAGCTCAACGATTCGACGAACAATACTAAAGAAAGGACATTTGAGTAGGCCGCATAAAGTACTCAAAACTGCCAGATTATCATTTAAAGTTTGAGGGCATCTTCCCGGCACTTTCCAGCAATCCCAAAGACCATGCATTCACATTTTTAGCATTATACAGACCAGTCCATGTGCAGCAGCGTTATAGGTCTCACATACTTTGAGCATCTCCGCGATCAAACACAGCGACGGGCCTAGAATAAATTCTATTTTATTTTTTAGGAGAGTGGGCTTTGTGGTCTACTTGCAGCCAATAATTACATTTATTAAACAATAATACAATACAATATTACAATAATTAAATTAAGTTTCTTTTATGAAGTTTACATAGAATTGTATTTAGAAAAACAAATAAATAGTTGTCTACCTCGTCGTTGTAGGGGTTTTTCCTTCAGGAATTTATTAGTAACAAGCAGCCCGTTGTCTGGATTTGTGCCCGGTTGATGGCAATAGGCTCGCCCCCTATTACATGGGGTTGATGTGGGTATACTATGGGTACACCTCTGCCTAACCCTTCGAGGAAATACAGGCATGATGGTATGTTTATGTAAAAAGAAATAAGGTTAAACCTTTTTTTTGTTTGAAATTATCAAAAACCTTCTCCCACTCTGGGTGGAGCGGGATGTCAGACTCTTACTGACTAAAACCCACCCGTGTTCCTTTGGTTGCCCTGTTGCCGGGGGCCACGATCTCCCTTTCGGTTTTCTTCGCAACCCCGGCAGGCATCGGCCCTAGCGGACCCCGTCAATTCTGCTGACATCTCTTTGAGGCGCGCGTGGAACACAACGCGCCGTCGACCTGGGCCTGGTCCTTATCGGACGGCGAGCTGCCCATTGCTAGCAATAAGGCTATACCTAAAAGATCAATCAAAGCTTGTATTCTCGATTTTTCTAGTAGAGATTGCCTTTCCCGGATATTAAAATAAAAGGAGTGCCTCCGCTGCCGGCGCAAGCTCTCGAATTCGATGCTGGCGCCGTTTGATGAATTGGCTGCCGGCGCTGGGTTTGAAAAAAAATTGCGGAAAACGGGGTTGGCAATTTGGCATAACGTAGATAGGTAGGGTAGGCATAATTAAAAAAACATGTAATAAAACATAATTTTTTTCCAGTATTATATTTCCATAATCAATGATTTTCATATTCCAGTAATCAAGTACTAAGCACCCGGAACTGAACTAGTAAGACAAATATTTTCACTCGCAAAAAAGGTTAGGTTAGATAAGAACTGTGACCCCCTACGCACGAGCCGAGCTAGCGAAGCGAGCGGTGCCGCGGCAGCGGCCGGCGAGTGCCAAAAACGATTAGAATATATATTTAAAAAAAATACTTCAATTAGGGTTAGTTAGTTGGAGTTCTGCATGAATACTGGAAGGGTTTCCATAAACGCGGCACCGGCGTGTCCATTATGGTGCCGGCCACAGAGTATGTAATGTTCCGGCAGCCGATGTTTTTAATCTCGACTGCCGGCAGTAATGTTATGCCAATTCCTAATGGCGTTATTTTTGGGAGCCGGCAGTGGAGGCACTCTCTAAAATAAAACATGAACAGTGTTTGTTTTATTAATAGTTTCGCTCTTTTTCCTTAAGGTTGCACTAGTCGACGGCTCGAACTCGTTGGTGGCGTGGCTAATATACATGCTATTTAGTACAGTTATTTATTTATTTGGTTTTATTCATTTAGTATCTACTTATTTATTTAGATTTTATTTATTTATTTTTATATTTAATTATTTATTTAGTGAAATAGACGGTGACTTATAACGAAAACGAGCGCGTAAAATTATGGAAAAACTACTAAATGTATCTATCTACTCAAAATAAAATTATTTGAACTTTTAAATAAATTACCTATCCCTGTACGGTTTCTATTTTGCTATATTCATACTATTTAAGTTATTTATTTACGCCCAAAAATTAGTTAAAATTAGTGTGAAATGTGGAAGTTATAAGACAAATTGACACAATTTTTAGTTTTAAACGTACACCATCATACAGACGAATTATCACCATACTACGTTTGTTTCTCCCATACAAACGTAGTATGGTAATTATTCGTCTAACCAAAATTCAAATTCAAAATTCAAAAGTCATTTATTCAAACTAGGTTGAGAATCAGCACTTTTCGAACGTCAAAATTACATAAGACAGTCCCCCAAAACGCCCACCCTTCACCACTTCCTAGTGCCTTTAGCTGGGAAGAAGAAGTGGCGTGACAAACTCCCAACAGCACAGCTGTCTGTTCAAGTTAGAAAAAAATGATTCTATAGATACAATACAATAGTATGCAAAATAATTTACATTGTGCAACACAAAACATAATTTAAATGATAAATCATTGACCATATGTCAGCTAGCAAACGTCAATAGATATACCAACCAAAAACATCGAGAACTATGCTCAAGCAGAAATAAAAAATAAAAACTAGACGTAAACAGAACTAAATATCTAAATAAAAGCCTTCAGGCATAAAGGGCGTGCCCGCTTGCATAAAGCTATTTAAAGCTATAATTGCGACTATTAAAAAAAATAGTATTTAGAACCGACTAGCGTAACCTTAAAGGGAACTGTAAATGATGAAACAAAACATGATGGGTATCAAGGTATCAACACGAGTAATGTTAATCAAAGGTGACTTGACCAGCATGAGTAGTAATGATGGATATTTTCATCCCAGGCGGAATATGGAAATTCAAGATGTTTACGTGCCTACCGGCCATCTATGACTCGAGTTTAAGGGCTTTCGCAGACAGGCACGACGCGATTCTGGTGGAACAATTTCTATGAATACTTCACGGAAATTGTTCTATACCGGTGTTGCGTCGCGCCTGTCTACTCAGCCTTTACATTAAACTAGGTATACCTACTTAAATGTTTATAGGTTTTAGTCACTATACTACATAGGTTTAGGTAGTTAAATAGTTATGTCATGCCACCAACGCAATAGAAGTCAAAATCGGTTAAACGGACTGTAAAAAAGGATTATTTAAATGTCTAATCTTATTTCAAATGGTAGATAGTAGATTTTTAATTCAAAATTTTTTTTCCTCCTTCGCACGTTTTCTCATAACTCTGACATTGGCAGAATTGTCGACATCAGCACCATTGCCGTAGACAATAATAGAATAGAATAGAAGGATCAAATTCGCATAACACATATTCGCTTGTATGAAACTGACAGGTGTCAAGAACGCATTCTATCAACGGCCGGATTGTAGATGGGAACACACACATGTTCCTGGAGCAATAAGCTTTAGGAACATCATAAGCATGTACAATCATGAGCGCGATACCTTACACTTACCAACGCAAAATTCAAAAGCGATTTTCTCCTAAAGATTTCAACAAAATTCCAATTTAAAATCTATAATTGAATTTAAAATAAAAATCAAAATCATAATTAAAATCACATAAAATTTAAATCAATACTAAATCATTATTATAAAACTTTTTACAAAAAAAAAAACAACCGACCTCCAAAAAAAAAAAAACACTACATAGTGAAAAATAACTTTAATTTCGGAAGTCGGTGTCTTGGGTTTTGTATTTTCGTTTTTTGCCACCGACTTCCGAAATTAAAGTTATTTTTCACTTTGAAGTGTTTTTTTTTTTGGAGGTCGGTTGTTTTTTTTGTAAAAAGTTTTTATTTTTCACTTTTTAGTTGTAGTACCTACCCCACACACATTCGAATACCACTACCTGCTACCAGTGACAGAAACTTATCATATCATCTACATACTAAGTGGGAAAAAAATACGTATTTTGTAGCTAACTCAAAAACTATCCAAGCAAAGTTAATAACATTAATATGGGACCAATTCGAGAGCACACTCTTTCAAACAAAAAAAAAGAATTTTCAAAATCGGTCCACAATTGACGGAGAAATCTGTGGACATACATAAAAAAAAAGAAAAAAAAAACAAACATACGCGACTAACATTATAACCTCCTCCTTTTTGGAAGTCGGTTAAAAATAGGTGTTTTCTTAAAGTTGCAAACTTTAAATTTTACGAGAAAAACGCTTTTGAATTTTACGTAACTGTGATTGTAGTTTGTACCCGATGTCTTTGCAAGCGTGTTCACACTGGTTCCGGTTTTAATATTAAATTGTAACGAACAAAAAACTGTTAAGACACTAAAAACATAAAAAAAAAATATGATTGGCCGGAGTATTGTACTCATATTTCATTCAGAACAAGCTCAAAGTAATTAAAATAATTACTGAAACGACTTGCTTGTAAAGTTAACTGACATTGAAAGTACTTAAGGTCTTTTTATAGCTAAATGTGCAAATAAGACTCAGTGGCTCAATTTTAACGTGAAAAAGTAATAAAATGCTGATATTTATTTATTAAAACAGTACTTCGCCATTTACGCAGTAAAGATAATGTTATAGCCGCCATAAACTTACGAGAGATAATTTGAGAGTCTTTAAAATCAATTTTTAAAATGTTTCACTTAAATGGCTGGTGATAAAAACTGTGAAATGTGAGACTTTATTTGTGTTGCGATAACGGATTTTGTTTTTCGCTACGGGTGATCAATAATTCAGATTGGTTGTTAATTTTGAGAATTAAAACTAAAAATAACTTTATTTCATTATTATGATTCATCATCATCATCATCATCAGCCTATAAATGTTCCCACTGCTGGGACACAGGCCTCCTCTCTGTGAGAGGGAGTGGGCCGTAATCCACCACGCGGGCCCAGTGCAGGTTGGTAGATGTCACATGTCTTCGAATTTTCGGTTCTAGGACATGCCGGTTTCCTCACGATGTTTTTCTTCACCGTTTTGAGAGCAGGTGACGAAATAACTACACAAAGTAAAGCGCCTGTCCGGGTTCGAACCTACGACCTACAACTCGTAAGTCGCGGCCGTTACCACTGGGCCACCACAGCTCTTATTATGATTAGCTAGTTTATTCTGTAAAAAACTCACAATTATAGTAGATACCATGCATTTTACTATTACCGGATGGTTTCCAATTAAAATTCAGTCTCAATCCTGCCCAACGCTTTACGTACAGTATTTCTATTTTCTTAATGTCCCTCGGGAATCATCGCATTTCCGAATACAAACGAATGCTAATTTCCATGTCCATCAATTATTAGATTTATCTTGTATAATAATTTGAATTCAGAACTAAGTACTTTATTGTTATTTTGTTTTGATTTTCGTATGAACTATATAGAGCTGAAAAACTATTTTCCTATCTGTCGTGCCTGCGATTTTAGCAGCATTCTTAACATTTTTAAAATAAATTACATTAAGTTAAAAGAGTATTAACAACTCTATATACTTCCAAGTCGATTGAGACCGTCCGGTCTGCACCAAGTGCAAAGGGCAACTGATAGAAATCCGACGTCTGACGAAAGACGAGGTTTGATGAGGGACATTAAGAACATATTTGTACTGTACCTAGTGTTAGCATTAGATGAACGAGTGTAACTCTGAGTTCAATTAGTACCATAGATATTCAATTATTCAACCAGGTAGAAAAATACTCTACTTCTTGTGTAACCGAATGATAAAACCTATACTCCGTTTAAAATAAGATTAGACATTTAACTAAACCTTTTTTACAGTTCGTTCAACCGATTTTGACTTCTATTGCGTTGGCGGCATGACAAATGGCAGCTGCAGTAAACATTGGTATTGTAACCACTTTTTTTGCTTTTAATGCCATCCTTATCCTTATAGAAGTCAAAATCGGTTGAACGGACTGTAAAAAAGGTTTGTTTAAATGTCTAATCTTATTTCAAATGGAATATAGTTGTAAATCGACTAGTACAATCAGGGAAATTAATTGCTAAGCAAATTGACCGCTACTTTTATTTTCTGTGTTATAGGTAGCCATTTCATACAACTGTCAAAGAATTACTGTTGAGATTTGCATATACCTACGGTCAATTTAGGTTAGTTGGTTGTCAATTTGCTTATCAATTGATTTCCCTGTCCTTACATAAGATTCGGTTATAACAGTTACTTACAACTATTAAACACGAAACAGTACTGAAACATTGCGCAGGCGATTATATAACAACGAACATTGGATCAACTATTTTAATTTGTATCAATTATTTATGCATTGTAAATGTGCACAAAATCGTTTAACGAACCAATTCTTCCTGTTTCAAAACAAGGTGATGTACCTTATGTATTACATTTATACCTAAGTATTTTACTCGAAATAAGATACGAAAAAAAGGATTGTGTGGTTTTATGAAACCACGGTAAAAGTGAAACTTTTATAGGCGCCGCCATATTGGCCTTGGCTGCTCTGACGAGCGCCTTTTACTTTATCTCTACTCCGCGGCCGACCGTCACGCGACATGCAACACATAGACGAAAAAGGTTGAGTTTCACTTAAAAAAATATATCTATATTACTATGGACAGCTCGA
This sequence comes from Agrochola lychnidis, assembly GCA_963680765.1. Taxonomy (NCBI): domain Eukaryota; kingdom Metazoa; phylum Arthropoda; class Insecta; order Lepidoptera; family Noctuidae; genus Agrochola; species Agrochola lychnidis. The sequence goes on from OY796847.1 coordinate 7,690,644, forward strand.
CAATAATATCTAATTTCATGATTCATCCATTAATATCTGTCGCCAAAATGACGGCTAATATTTATGTGATTATCTGTGGAAGGCATAAACAATTAGCAGCACAAATATGTGACATCGAAGGAACCTCAAAACTAGCTGACGAGACAAGCGACGCCAAATTATAGGATACTACATACATCGGCTTCAAAGAGATGTATTACCTCTTAGAATGCAATGATATCGGACATATCTTGCGTTATAAACATCTGCCTAATCAGTTAAATTCAGAAGAATGTGATACCTCGTTGTGATAAAAAATATCTGACATTACTTTGGCAGCATAAAACCTGACAGTATAATGTTTCGTTTTTTCTTCTATATCGCAAACAGTGCCGCACCAAAAATATAATTAAATCCAACTGCATCCGTCATCTTGACGACAGATAATATTGAATGAATTATGAAATCAGATATTATTGCCGAGCTGTCCATATTTCTGTACCTTCAGTGAAAAGTGTTATATCTTGACCTATATCAGTTTTAATATTCTTACACTAAGTTCAACAGTAAAAAAATGCAATTTTTTGGTCTAATTGGTACTCCTCTAAGATTAAAATTAAGCAAGCTTATTTTGGTGTAAAGTGCTCTAACTAAGCATTTTTTACATTTATTAATGTGTAATTAAATAATATCAATGTGAACTGAACAAATATTTCAAGTACCTTAATGTATGTATATTAATACAAATGTATGTAACTCTTATTACGCGATCTATGTGAATTAGTACAAACTGATATATTTACCTACACATAATCATCCAACACCAACCAATAAATAATGTGTAAAATGGTTCAAGTCATTTTAAATTAATTTACACATAAAACGACTTTAAATGTTGTGTTAGGTGATACAACTGAATTTTTTTTTAAATTATAAAAAACTATACAAATTAATCTGTTTCTTCTTACACTAAATCGTGCTCTAAGATATTGTTTACCAATGTCAGTAATCAGTACTCATTTTAGTGAAGTAGACAAAGAGTCAGATTTTTTAAAACTTTAACATTAATTTTATCAAAATCATGATTTTCAAGTTACATCACTTTTCACTGAAGGTACAGATTTATGCTCGTGACTGTGCATGTAAGTTAATAAAAGTACTCGTTAAAAAAATTGGTTGCCTGTAAAGTCGGTATACGGGCGAAAGTTTTACGTGACAACGACTTTGAGTGGTAAAATAATTTTAATGTGAATATTCATTCGTATAGTAGGAAGAAGGATGAAATAATAGTAACAATTTAAAACATTTATTTATACAAAGAATTATATTTAAAACATTAATTTATACAAAGATATCCTATCTATCTAGCCTATCTCTCTCACTCTCTCTCTCTCGCTCTGTCTCTCTCGCTCTTAGGCGGGCTAACTGTGCTCGAGTGGAAGGGACGCGTGCCTTTCACTTTTTATGTCTGTCTCTCTCGCTCTTAGGCGGGCTAACCATGCCCGAGTGGAAGGGACGCGTGCCTCTCACTCGCTCTCATTGTGAGCGCATAACGTGAGCGGAGCGTAACGCAGTTTCTTGAAGTGTCACCCGGCAAACCAATTTATAAGACGTTGTCACGTCAAAATTAGGTTCCATTTCTAAACTGATATTTCAGTAGGTACCTGTTACATAATTACTAGGAACGCGACCATTAATTTATTCGAAGTATAAAAGCTTCTCCAAGTAGCTATCACTTAGTTTGAGTATCCTTTGTTCTTTAGATAATTTAAGATGTTTACTAACCGTGACCATGCAATTTGTTAAGAGCTTGTTATGATAGAAAATTAAAAGCGAAACTCATCAATTTTAAATTCCTTGAATTTATGTTTTTTATTTTTATTTTAGGGGTTTTTTTAATGGTCTTTAATATAGTACGTTACTGTCGCGGCCTGCAACTGGGGCATTCATGGACGATCGTGAAAATTTGGGGCGAGGCAAAGCGGAGGCACACATAAGTGAGTCCATCAATGCCTGTTTTTTAGGTAGGGGATCTCGTAGTTGACCTCTGAGATCATGACTACTTAGCCGGGCTTGCCTGTGGGTGCCTTAAGCTACTACACTTAAAACCTCCAGCCAGGGGTTATTCAACTGCTAATTAAAACTAGGTGAACGCTCGCTAAGGGCACCCCTGTGGGGTACGAACCTCGGCTTAGGGCGTCAACCGGAGGGAGGACATCAAGGATAGGACGGGCTGGCAATGGCTGGTTGCGGCCAAGGCTTGTATAGTACTTTTCTCAAATAATGCACGGAAATTCAAACTAAATAAATCCTAACTTAATAATATTATAAATGCGAAAGTATGTTTGTTTTGCTGTCACGGTAAAACGGCTGAACGGATTTAAATGAAATTTGGTGCATGGGCAGACCATGAGTTGGGTTAGGATTTAGGATACTTATTATCCTGATATTCCCACGGAAACAACATATGAAGAACAACGATAATTTTACACGTGCTAATATATTTATTTGTTTCTTCTTAACTTTAAACAGCTCTATTTGTAAGCCAAATCGAAATATAAATAAAATCTTTGATAAGTCCTCCTTGGTTTCGTTTGAAGTTAAAAGTTCGTTCAATTTTAAATAATTCGACAGATAGGGATTTTCATACAAACATTGCCGGCCAGGCGCTCGCATATATTCGACTAGTACCACAATTTCGATTTATAGGTATCTCGAAAAAGGTTATCAAATTAATGTTCGAATTGCCAAGCATGTTTGAGAAAAATAGATTTCAGATGGACTAATTAATCCTATATCACCTTAAAATTACAGTGTAGTGTATGTATTTTCTTCTTTGTTTTTCATTTAATAGTGTTACCTCTATTGATGAAAATTTAAAATATCTGCAAAAGGAGTAGTACCTATTGGTTGGTCCAGAATTTATAAAACAAAATAAAAACCACCAATACGTTCCGAAAAACACGTACTAGAGCTGTTTCGTCATAATTCACGTCAAAAGTATAATTTGTTTAACCTCACGAACATGATGTCAGTACCCTAAGTTCACAATCTGATAAGTTTAGCAAATTAGAAGCCAACAACAAATCAGCAAGGCTTATATTCCATTTGGAGCTTTTCGCAGCTTCCCATCGCTAGAACTCATAACTAAGGCTTACCAACAAAATCTGTAGCGCTCACGAAACCACCGCCGAAGCAATAACGGTGTACTTGTGGTCTAATATGTTTGTAAACTTTTTGGTGGAATTTTCAAGCTTTTAGTGGTTATAAATCTACGTTCCTTAATCTTCTTCTATAGTGGAAAAGAAAGCTAGTTTAAAGAAATTTTTGATTGCAATTTGTGAAAATGATAGCACGACCAACATACAAAATATTATCATCAACATTGGCAGCCTTGTTCCACTCACTGCTGAATAAAGGTGATGACTGAATCCTTCAAAATGATTCAGATTATGACTGATCGTGTGTTACGCTATTAAGGTGTAGGTCATCCCTGCGATATTCTGTAGATCGTCCACCTACCTGGCTTTACAGCTACGATTTCCTAAAAGACCGGACGCTGCACTTAATGGCCGCTGTGGCGGCTGTCGTGAAAACGATGACAGCGGCAAAGATTTAAATCGTTAGATTCGCCCTACCGGGTCAAAAGAAAGTCGCTTTTCTGTTTCGTTTTGACACCTCTGACACACAATGACGCAGTGACTACGCTTCGACTGTAGCAATTAACATTGTCGGATTTACATTTTTGCGATTTTTAAATTTATTGCATTATAGGTAATAGGTTAGAATAAAGTATTAAAATGTTCCCGCAAAGATTTGAAGCAAAAAAACGCAAAAATGTAGATCCGACAATGTTTTTTAATTGCTACAGTCGACTTGTTTGTCATGGAAACGCGATTTTATAATGTGTGAGCTCTTCTCAGTATGGACACTTTTTCTTGTGACTGAGTACGGTGAGGGCAAATCTAGCGATTTAAATCTTTGGGGGGCGGCCTTTGACTTATTGTCAAATACTGGTGAAAATGTCAAATTTTCATGACGTCCGTTCTAATATGACGGAACCGTTTTTCTAGGAAACCGTAGCTCGAGTCTGCCAACGCTCCTTCTCCTTCGATCAAAATATTACGTTCATATTTTATTTTGTATTGATTGGATTTCTTTCAGGATTTTTTATAGCTCATTAGAAATAGCTAAGCGAAACAGGTTACTAAATATATCCGCATCTATTGTATTTTATTTAGTATTGACCCATATGTAACGCTAATTAAGGTCAATTAAAACTTTATTGGCTGGCATTTTTGCCACGATACCTAATTCAATTCAACAATCATTTATTCTCTCTTCACAAAGCTGACTTAAAGTTAATTTATTATACAAAATGTCTCGGCTGTATGCCACCTTTGTGAAAGACTGGTGCCTGATATAGGTTTTTGGGAAAAACCTGTGTTACAGGTCACCAGGTAATTGGTATCATCTAGTCTTGGTTATAGGTATTATAGTTTAATTTCAGTAAAGTATTATACACAGATACAATGGAGCTTGAGAATTTTAAAAACATACAAACAGGATTCTGATTCATTCAAATGATAAAAGCTCTAAACCAGAGGTTCCTAAACTTTTAAGATAACGGAACACTCACCAAATACCTTTTGTTTTATGGAACCCCATATCAAATGATAACCTTGACTTTTTATTTTTATTTTCATTTTGTTAATGTTACATTTGATTACCTATCTATTTACCTAAACAATTTTGTATCCCTTCTGGCGGGACGTAGTATGGACCGATATTTATTTGTAATAGCTGTATAATCTTTTACCCTATTTTCACAAAATTAATAAATGAATTTGAATTTGAACAAATCAAAGATTTAATTTAAATAAGAAAAAAACTTTTATTAGAAATGTTTCAAAAGTGAAACACTTTCCTTCTTTACTTTAACTTTTAATGTGATGAATGAAATTATTTCACTGTTTTATCTATATTGCTTTACAGTTCAGTATTATGTCCGACAGTTGTTTGCGCATATCTGAGGTAGCTTCCAATCTTGACCTGAATTTGTTTTTGGTATAAGTGTAAGCTGAAAAACCTGTTTCACAACGTTACGTTGTGACAAATGGGCACTCCTAACACCAACCCAAAACTCATTCAGGAAGATAGACTCATACGTGTGTTTTTAATGTGGATAAACTTTCAAGATCTATGAATGCTTTATAATCCAGGACTGTCAGCATTCACCGGACACGGCTGTTTCGGGAGGTTCCTGTTCAGGATAAGGCGGGAGGAAACGCCCGGGTGTCACCATAGTGTGGATCGCCAGGAGGACACGGTGGAGGTCTGCCCGGCTTGGGCGGAGCATCGCCGTGTCCTCGTGGAGGCGATTGGTGGCGGTGATCTCTCTCCGGCACTGGTTCAGGCCATGGTACGGAGCGAGAGGAAATGGCAGGCCGTCACCTCCTTCTGCGAAGCGGTAATGCTCGCGAAGGAGGAGGCGGAACGCGTGAGGGAGAGGCAAAGTTCGCGCCCTCACGCCCCTAACCGCCGCAGGAGGAGACGCCCGGGGCGGGAATCGCGACCCGATTTCCGGCCACCGTAGGCGCGGGCTTGCGGACGGTGAGCAATGGGTAGCTCGCCGTCCGATAAGGACCAAGCCCGGGTCGACGGCGCGTTGTATTCCACGCGCGCCTCAAAGAGATGTCAGCAGAATTGACGGGGTCCGCTAGAGCCAATGCCTGCCGGGGCTGTGAATATGGGCCGAAAGGGAAATCGTGGCCCCCGGCAACAGGGCAACCGAAGGAACACGGGTGAGTTTTAGTCAGTAAGAGTCTGACACGCCCTCCCACTCCACCCAGAGCGGGAGAAGTTATTTGATAATTTCCCACCCAAAAAAAAGGACTGTCAGCATCGCATCAAAATAATATTTGTACTTAACAAAATAATTAGTATTATTTAACATTTTAATTTGAATAATTTCGCGGAACCCTGGGTACTTTTATACGGAACCCCTAGGTTCCGCGGAACCCACTTTTGGAATCGCTGCTTTTAGAGCAGCGATTCCAAAGCAGCATTCCGAGCAGTTCAAAAATTTATTGAGTGAATCAAAATCATTTGCAAAAATATTAAATTAAATCTTGGACATTATAGTACAATGAATCACTATAGATACGAAAATGACTTCTGAATAAAAGAGATAAACGTGCAATAACCTCACAATTTAATGGTAATCAAATGTTGCAGGAGTAACAAAGATAATGTGAAATATGCAAAGATAGTGAAATAAAAATAAAGACTCAACTAAGATTCTTTGTTCATGGAACTGGTTTCTTATCTCTTCAGTCTCAAATTAATCATGGAGTGGAACACAGAAACCTCTTTACATTGTGAGATAAGTTACTTTTAAATCCTTATGAAGATATAAGTGATGTCAGTTAGATAGAACAGGAAGTAAATTTAAATAAAAATAATCAAAGAATAACGTTCATATAACAAAATAAAAAGTACAATAGACGTGGATATATTTAGTAACCTGTTCCGCTTAGCTATTTCTAAAGAGTCGTATAAAACTCCTGAAAGAAATCGACACGTGTTTCACCTCTCAATGAGGCATCCTTAGGATGCCGATTGACTTGTCGCGAACCCGAACATGGCGTATTGCCACGCCGAGCGCTGAACGCAGAGAAAAATCCAGGACACACAATATTGTATTTTATTATGGATTTCCGCAAGGTCACGCCTGAATCAATTAACTAAAATAAAAAGTGTATTATAATGTTTTAACCAAAGATATAAAATGTCTATCAAGTAAACAGTCAAAGCTGTGAACTCGTCGAAAAAAATTGCCTCCAGAATACTTGTTGTTTTCTCTACATCCAAGTATTTTAAATTTTCATTAGAAAATTCCCTTTGTTCACCAAGTTTTCTTTCGTATGACTTTTAATATCTATTGTTATTCCATATAATAAAATTACACATGCTTCACGTGTAGCACGTGCCATTACACAAACATGTGTTAATTTCAAAGTTATACACACACATTTCGCTAGGTATGAAGATATTTCATAACTGGTAGGTTCGGACCTTTGGAAGGCGTACGAGGGGCCGAAGCCAATTCGCGAAATGAGGTACCAACCGATGATTATCCCTGTTCGCACTATGCAAGTGCAGCCAAGGATAAACCCCGGTTAGTATAGGACTATTGTAAGATATGGAAACAAAGACATTTCGTAGGTAGGTAGTCTTCATAACTGGCGAAATGTGTGTGTATAAATAACTATGGCTGTCTCTGCATGACTCTTTGCGGAATACAAGTGTAAAGATAATATGTGTTATGTTACTTTCTTCTTAATTACAAGATTTAGATAAAGCGAAGTAATTAAACTTGTTTATGTTAATTCGTGTGTTCGTTTTCATGTTTATTCTGTGTTTTAAACCCGGAACACGTAGGTGGAAGTGTGAAACCCTGTAATTACAAAGTGTAAATGACAAAAACAGTGTAAGTTGCATGACAGTAAATGGTTATTTCATAAAGTGATTTTGTTTCAATTCAATAATTATTATTTTGTTGTGTTCCTTATATAATCTCAGGACATGGTTTGTATAAAGATAGGTAGGTGTAGGTAGGGTAGGTAGGTAGGTCGGTATGTAAATAAGTAGGGTAGGTAGGTAGACCAAACTCATCCAGCTTATTTTTTTTATATGACGTGTAAAAAGTGATTCTGATATCCTATTTACAGAATAAACAATTTCATTTCAGGTAGGTTTGTAGGTAGGTAGGTAGGGTATGTAGGTAGGGTAGGTAGGTATGTATGTAGGTAGGTAGGTAGGAAGGTAGGTTTGGTATGTAGGTAGGTAAGTAGGTAGGTATGTAGGTAGGTAGGTATGCAGGTAGGTAGGTATGTAGGAAGGTAGGTTTGGTATGTAGGTAGGTAGACGTATGTAATTAGAGCAGGTAGGAATGTATGTAGGTAGGTAGGGTAGGTAGGGTAACTATGGTAGGTAGGTGCGCCGTAGATAAGTGCATACTACCTACCTGCTACCCGTGCGAAGACGGTGCGGGCAGCTAGATTAAAATAAAACAAACGGTAATTAGTGACGATCCAATAACCATCCATATTTTACAAAGATACGTCCAATTCTTTGGGATAAATTAGTATTCTGAAAAGGTCAGGACTTAGATCGGAAATTAAAACGACAAAATCCATGATACAGAATATTGAATTTTTAAAATTAATCTCGATCCATCGGCCATTATGATTTGTGTATAGTTAGGGACCCTAAATGTAAATCCTACCGGCTTCCTTTATTTTCTTTTTCACAGAATTTGCATGGTTTCACATTTTTTCTTTTATTTTACTTTCAAAGACTTACTGCCTTTTTCTCCCCAATCTTTTTACTAACCAAATGTTCTAAACCTCTTATATTATTAAATAAATCCTCAGTCTCTTTTAAACTATTTCTATCAATTCTATCAGCTATAAAGTTTGATAACCCAGTAGCAATTAAATCAATTAAAGTTGATTTATCTATCGACTTGCTCATCTCTAATAGAAGCTTTTCTATTTTTATAGCACATTCCAGTAATGAGCCCTGTCTGTATTTAAATAACATTGCATACCTTATCGGTGTCCAACCTTTGTTCGCGTAAGTTTCACAGAAGTTTATTTTCCAAATAGACCATTCTGAATTCACTGTATTTTATATCAGCATGGAATTGTACCAATCAAGACAAGAGTCTTCTATAAATAACCTGAATTTGAATTTCAATTATATATTTGTACTCACGTTCTCGAAATCGGCTCTAACGATTTCGATGAAAGTTGCAATATAGGGGTTTACGAGGTGAAAAATCAATCTAGCTAGGTTTCATATCTGAGAAAATTCGTTTTTTCTATTTTCACAGCCTCGGGAATGTGATACAACGTTGGTATACCTTTTTTTGGGTGGGAAATTATCAAATAACTTCTCCCGCTCTGGGCGGAGCGACGGGTGGGTTTTAGTCAGACTCTTACTGACTAAAACCCATCCGTGTTCCTTCAGTTGCCATGTTGCCGGGGGGCCACGATATCCCTATCGGTTTTCTTCGAACCCCCGGCAGGCATTGGCCCTAGCGGATCCCGTCAATTCTGCTGACATCTCTTTGAGGCGCGCGTGGAACACAACGCGCCGTCGACCCGGGCTTGGTCCTTATCGGACGGCAACGTTGGTATACCTGGATGATATAATTATTACTATTTTCACCCGAGCAAAGCTCGGTCGACCAGGTAGGTACTGTTGTTAATACACTGACACATACGCACACTGTTGTTATTTTACTTTGTCTTTTTATTTTGATTGTTTTTTATATTTCTATGAGTGTGTTTTAGTTTAATTTGTGATCTCCTGTGCGAGTCTCAATAAATACTTTTTCTTTCTTTCTTTAATTAAATCTACGAAAAAGCTAAAAAAAAACTGCCGACAGAAGAGAAAACTTGAACAAGATTGCCTTTTTTTTTGCTGAGAAATTATCAAATAACTTCTCCCGCTCTAGGCGGAGCGGGAGAGCGTGTCAGATACTTACTGACTAAAACTCACCAGTGTTCCTTCAGTTGGCATGTTGCCGGGGGCCACGATCTCCCTTTCGGTATTCGTGGTAGAAAAATACTTGTATAGAACATTGGTCCGTAACCTTATCTAAATAAAGAGCACAATCGCGTTTACAAAAATGAGGTGTCGGTAACGGTGTCGCGAGTTCAATTGTTTTTTCCCATCTCAGAAATGCCCAACGCATCTAAAAAAGTTTTCACTTCAAAAATGTACAATACTAGCCTTTACCTAAATGTTGCGACCGTATGCTAATTACTACTCGCTAAGAAGGGCACCGTTACTTAATTAGTAAGACTAGAAGTTAATACCCTAGATACATTAAGCCTTTTATACATAACCAATTTTCTACCTAGACTCATCATCTACCTAGCCTTTTCCCAACTATGTTGGGGTCAGGTTCCAGTCTAACCGAATGCAGCTGAATACCAATATTTTACATGAAGCGACTGCCTATCTGACCTCCATAAACCAGTAACTGGGTAACACGATACCCCTTGGTAATACTGGTTGAGAGAGACTTTTGGCCTTCTGACCCGTAACGACTGTCAAAGATCTTCGAATGACAGCTTGGAAAAAGGCATGCTTTCTAAAGGCACGGAGAGGTATCAATATGTTATGGATGGTTACCCATCCACAAACTAACCGTGGTAAGGGTAGCTTAACCTTCGATCCGTGCGGCTGTTGTTATTTAGCCACGACTCTTCTACCTAGACTATCGAATTAAAATAACTAAGAATCAATTCAATTATAATTTTCATAATTTCCGAGTTTTTCTTCGAATCAAGCTGTTGGACTTCAGCATTTCTTTTACGTCGAATTGCTAATATTCTGCCTTTGTATCAGTTATTTTTCTTTGAATTAATTTAACATCGAAAATCCAAATTCGAACTTGAATGCCATCGGACTTACTATATTACAGCATTCTTTTTTATCGAATAACTTTGTGAGTTTTTAATATTTCTTTTTCTTCTTATTTTGTTAAAGCTTTTTAAAAGCGTTTCAGTTTTTCTTTATAATAACAAAAAAAAAACAGTGGCACTCCGAGAGTGCCGACAGAAGTGAGAACTTGAATAATTTTACTGTGCAGTAGTGCTATTCTGTAAAAATCTCACCGTGATAACTTAGGTGAAGTGAGCTGCCAATAGTGTCAATCCTTAGCAACTGACAGCTCACTCCACGCTCATTTCACCTAAGATAACACGGTGAGATGGTTACAGAATAGTACTACTGGACATACTTTTCTTTTTAGAAATCGGTAAAAAAAAGGGAAATGTCAATCATGTCGCTGTTATGTCTCAATGTTTGGAATGTCATTAATTCCAAAGAAAATATATCGCGCGTTGATGTCTTTTTAATGGTCAAAAGCTGGTGTCGGTAACAGTGTCGCGAGTTCAATTGTTGTTTCCCATCTCAAAAATACCAAACGCGCCTAAAGAAGTTTTCACTTCAAAAACATATTATATTCCTTAACGAAGCCACGCAACAATCAGAGCACTGGAGTGGTAACCCGAGAGTTTCGTCATGGTCTCTTGGAAGGCAAACTAGTTTTAACACCAGTGTTACTTGTTACACTAGATTTTGCATGGAACAGGTATTATATGTGTATGCAACTATTATTCCTTGCCCTTAATTTGAAAATAAGTACCTCCTTGCTGCTTTGAACGATGTATTTATCAAATTTTATTGGTTAGCTGCTCGAATGAAGTACCTACGTTGCATATTAAATGTCTCTTTAACTCATAAATTTTAGGAAGATGTTATTGGCCCTAGGTAGGCAATGGTGCCGATTCCCTTATTCACAAACTAAACTAAATTTAAGTTCAGTGCATCTTTTTCTTTCTATTTCATTAAGAAAAGGACAGAAGATAAATTTTAGTTTAGTGCTGTCAAATTAATCAGCGCCTGTCAGTCTCCATACAAGTTTAGACGTGATTAAAAACTTGCCAACTAAAATTACGTCAAATTACGTCAAGCGCTGATTAATTTGACAGGACTAAACTAAAATTTATCTTCTGTCCTTTTCTTAATGAAATATAAATAAAAAGATGCACTGAACTTAAATTTAGTTTAGTTTGTGAACAAGGGAATCGGCACCACTGGAAAATATACTATATGACATATAGGTACCTATTGTAGGACCGCCGTGCTCCGAAAGTGATGCGCCGCGGCGCTCGGCAGGTTGCGCGCCAGCACCAACAGCATCCTGGCTGTGATTGCGGATAGGCTGGACACGCGTTACGTCCAGCATTGGGCTAATAATACCCACATTAGGAAATAAGTTTATATATATTTTTTTTTTAATTACTAACACTAGTTTCATAAGTTTTACTGTACTAACATTCTATGGATTTCAAAGTCTGAATTAAAAAGTTTTTATTTTATTCTTTATTTGTATAAGATAAATCATTTGCCATTGACTAGACCCTTAACATAAAATTTACCGTTTTTGCATATCAAAAAGTAGATAAATCCTCAATGACTTGCTATATGGAACCGGCAAGTCAGAGCAAGTCCTTTATCAACATTAAATCACATCAACAGACCCAAATATGTGCGCCAAAACAAAAGAACGTAGAAACAAATGCCAAATCAATCTGCCTAGCCTTTTCCCAACTATGTTGGGGTCGGCTTCCAGTCTAACCGGATGCAGCTGAATACCAGTATTTTACATGGAGCGACTGCCTATCTGACCTCCACAACCCAGTAACTGGGTAATACGATACCCCTTGGTAAGACTGGTTGTCAGACTTTCGGGCTTCTGACAACCCGTAACGACTGTCAAAGATCTACGAATGACAGCCGGGACCAACGGCTTAACGTGCTTCCCGAGGCACGGAGGAGTCTTGATATGTAAAGATGGTCACCCATCCACGGACCAACCCCGGCAAGCGTAGCTTAACCTAGTGGATCGCCCCGTGCAGCTGTTATTACTTAGTCACGAGCTCCTCAAACAAATGCCATCGAAAAAAATAAATGCATCGTCAACCTTGAACGATAACCAGCGTAAAGTATTTACTATTGTGTACTTAACCGCTACAGCAATTCGCCATGCCATCTGGGTAAGAAGCCCAGATATGGCGCTTGCCATACGTGATCAGCATTCCAGATGCAATCACACACATTTTTTTACTTTGAATGGCCCATGACATAGATACTGCGTTTGTTTTAATGTATAAACAATGTTTGGGTATTGCCGTCGTTTTGGAATTACCCATAAATAGGTTAAAATGTCGTCCACGGCAAAAAATTAAGCTCAAGACTGGACAAAAATATAATAGTGTTAATAGCTTGGGCAGCATCAACCTCTTAAGGCGCAACTAGCCGATAATATTATTTTTCTATACAAATTTCGGGGGGGTTTTACTCCACTGTTACACATTGTACATCCAAAGTAAAACATGAAATCGTTTTGTCTTATTATTAATTTTGTCTGTACAGAAGCAGAATAGTAAAAAAAATCAATTAAAAAGTTATGAGCCAACAAAGATTCGTTTTTCCTGCTAATTTTAACGCAACTTTGGGAGTAAATAAGTAATAAAAGAAGTATAAAATCTCCAAAACAAAGCTCGTTCCGACAAAGCTCAATTGTCGAAGATTATAATAAACTTTATTCATAATCGATTTATGCAGTAGTTTTTTCATAAAACTCCACCTTCCAAAGGACTTTTCGTCATTTTTTACGTGCTCGTTTTACTAAAATCGTTCTGAACGGTGTTTGTGCGTGCGAACTAGAGTTTGTGCATGTAGACCAGTGTCTAACTGCTCATCACTGATACTATCTCTGTCGGACACGATGCCAGGTGAGATAGCGTGCTTTTTGACCAAGCCCACCAATGAGTTCGAGCCTGCGACTAGTTCAACCTTAAAGGGGGCGCCCAATGGTTCACTAACGCCACTCCTTTAAAAAAATGCAAACAAAATTCGATCTAAAGAAAAGCGGCCACATTCCTCTAGATCGTATTTCGTTGCTTCGTGTCTCAACGTGAAACTTTATAAAAGATATTAAAATATTCTAGACACACTTACCGAGGGTCCTTACTAGCTGTTATTCATAATTCCTTCTCAGTCACGAGATAATATTTTTTTAAAGGAGTGGCGCTAGTGGACCATTGGGCCCCCGAAGTCCTTACAACAATATAAATATCTGCTAGGTATCACCAAACTGGGATCACGAGCGCTTAGAGTGGGGACTCTGTCCGCCCACTGAGTGACCTCAGGATAGATGGTGCACAGTGGTCACGTGCTGCCTTGCACACTTGTACAGTTAGGTTTCAGGGAGATTCCTTTACAGTCTCCCCAGAGATGTGCCCTAACAAGCGCTGCACAGAGGGGGTTCCGGATTGGTCTTTTGAGAGGTAACGGTGCCCCTTCCATGTGCAGATGGTGATCACCGGGATGGTTTTAGTGAGGTAAAAATCCCACACTCCCCGGTCTTATCCCCAAAGCCCGGGCGTCTTTTGAAGGTTTCCCCCCGAAAACAAAAAAAAAACACACCAAACTATCTGTCAATAAAAAATAGTAATTTTGTCAGTTGACATTAGACAAACTAGATTTAAAGTTATAATTAGATCCCAGGATACCAGAACCAATTGTAACATCAACAAATACCAATGAAATTGTTCAGTTCAGAACGTAGGAACGTACTTCACTTTTACAATCATTCGAAGCAACGTATGCAGCAGAATTAATTACCTAAGCGACAGAGGAAACGGCTAATCTACCTGTGGATCTATTGTTGCATGCAGATATTGGATATTGCCTTTCAAGCGTCGATTTGTATGCGGCCTTACCTTTAAGTTGGCAATTAATAATGCCTTAACAAATGTTCTCATTAGAGAAAAAAACTACAAATACTTCAGCAGTGCTATCGACAGTGCTAACTGTTGCGTTATGACATATCGCTTCCTGTGCCAATTAGCAAACGCGTATTATTGAACGTTTTTATGGCAGGTTATTTTTCGTTTGATATTCTTAGCTTTTTTAATACTGACTTTGCACCCTTTTTAGGGTTCCGTAGTAAACAAGGAACCCTTATAGTTTCGTCATGTCCGTCTGTCTGTCTGTCCGCGGTCTAGCTCCGAGACCCTTAGTACTAGAAAGCTGTAATTTGGCATAGGTATACATATTAATTACGCCGATAAAGTGGTAAAACAAAATTATGAAAAACATTTTTTTTTAGGGGACCTCCCATACACGTAAAGTGATGACGTTTTTTTTTATTTTTTTATCCCACCATGTGCATTGGAAAGGTCTTTCAAAAACATTGTGAGTATGTTAAAACCATTTTTGAATTCAGAGACCCGTTTGCGAAATATTAAGCTTTAAGGTGAAAATTTTTGTTAGAGTCAAGTGTCCCCCTCCCCTGCCAGCTAAATGGTTGGTTTAACATATGTGAAAAAATTCACAACAGTAGCTTATATAACGAATTTAAAAGGAAAACTATCACAGCTGAGTAGGCTTTACAAGTTAACGAGTAATAATCGACCAACTTAACTTTGCAGTTGCAAAAACATGTTTTCCCATACATTCCGTATGGGAGAACATATTTTTCAACTACAAAGTTAAGTTTGTTTTTGGGATAAATTCATCCCAACTACGGAACCCTTCATTGTGCGTGGTCCGACACGACCTTGGCCGGTTCTTAGGGTTCCGTACCTCAATGGAAAAAAAACTGAACCCTTATAGGATGTCTCATGTCTGTCTGTCCCGCTGTCGCAGCCAATTTGCTCCGAATCGAATGGACTGATTAGGTACATAATTATACATAATGTATTTTTGTGACCCAAATACGGGCGTGTAACGTAAATATATACGCGAACGTACGTGCGTACGTGAATATGGGGTCACTTTTGGGGGCAAATAATAGTAAAAAGTTTTGCAAACTGTACCGTGCGACATATAAAATGAAAGAGCTTGTTGCGAGGAGCAATTTTTTAAAATAATAAATTTAAAATAAATAAATTTATAGATATTTAAGAAAATAGATGAAAATTGATTCCCCCCCGTTGCCACATTCCCCCCTTATCTCCGAAACTACATTACATTAAAATAACATAATAAATTACTCAATATTTTGCGTACTAACTTACATTTGCAGTTGGAATGTATGGGGGACCATGTTTTTCAATTACAATGTTAAGTTTGTTATTGGGATAAATTCATACCAACTACGGTCCGACACGCACTTGGCCGGTTTTTAAGATTCAGCGACTTGATAGGAACCCTTTATATTATTGAAACTCAACTCGCCTATATTGAGCTTTAATTGATCGAAATATTAAATCCTTTATTAGGTAAGGAACTTGTGGCTAAGTTGCTAAACAACTGCACGGGTCGATCAAAGGTTAAGCTACGCTTGCTGCGGTCAGTTCGTGGATGTGGGACCATTCATTACATGTCGAGACCCCTAAGTGCCTCGGAAAGCACATAAAGCTGTTGGTCTTGACTCCCGGCTGTCATTCGTAGATCTTTGACAGTCGTTACGGGTAGTCAGAAGCTCAAAAGTTTGACAACCTCTCTTACTTAGAAGAATCGTTTTAAGTACCCAGTAGCCCAGTATTGGATAGTGGAGGCCATATAGGCAGTGGCTCCATGTAAAGTAATAAAAAACTGGTTTTCAGCTGTATCCGGTTAGACAGGAAGGCGACCCCAACATAGTTGGGAAAAGGATAGGTACATTTTTGTGCTATTTGTTTGCTGGCAGTGCTGCTGATTTCATCATTTTTGTGGAAATGGTGGACCACGAAAACTTCATACTTAACTAACTAACAATTTTTTGATTATCAGATTTTTTATTTTCTATTATTTATTAACAATTTTTTACAAAATGTTTATTACCAACTCATTTACGTCAAATTAGTAAAACAGTTCAATATTTCTTTTTTATTCTTCGAGTTATCACAATCAGAATTTGTCGTAATAAGTCTGTGGCGCGTGAGTCGCCGACGGTACGAAATGTTGCCATTTTAAATATTATATTTGTATTAACATTTAGGACTAGTATTGTATTTATTTTATTTTTGATTTGTTATTTCACTATATGTTGAACCGGTTGACGTCAACACGTCAGCGCCGGCTATCGCTGAAAACCAGCGAGCAACCTAAATGATTTAATTTAGGTTTATTTAGTTATGGCTGCACCAGAGTGGTGACCCAGTGGTAACGGCCCCGGCCGACTTACCAGTTGTAGGTCGATTCGAACCCAGGCTCTGTCTCGCATGGGGTCGCAGCTTTATGCTGAGCGATGGCCGTTTTGCGTGGATGTGACGCATATTTTCCCCCAAATTGTGATTTACGTGTTTTTTTTTATTTCTTTGCGTCATGTTTACCGCAAATAAACGAATTTTCTTTCTTCTTTCTTTTCTTTCGTAAGTACGAGAATAAATTATTTAATTTAGGTTTATTTAGTTATGGCTGCACCAGAGTGGTGACCCAGTGGTAACGGCCCCGACTTACGAGTTGTAGGTCTTGGGTTCGAACCCAGGCAGGCGCTACTTTGTGTAAATAATTTCATCACCACTGCTCTCAAAACGGTGAAGGAAAACATCGTGCGGAAACCAGCATGTCCTAGAACCAAAAATTCGAAGACATGTGACATCTACCAACCCGCACTGGGCCCGCGTGGTAGATTGTAGTCCACTCCCTCTCGAAGAGAGAAGGCTTGTGTCCCAGCAGTGGGAACATTATGCAAGTACCTACTGGGGATATGGCCATAAATCCTATTTATTAAAATAATGAAATATTCATAACATCTCAGACACTAACTCGCCATCAATCTTTTGAGTTTTTATTTTATTTTAAAACACCATTACAGCTATTTTAAATCGATTGTCGTACACAAAACGTAAAACAAACATAAATAATAACTATGGTAACATCTTTATTCATTTCGTCATTTTTGAGACTTCCGTTTAGATCTGTGAAATCTATGAGAAAGTTTATTTTCCATCGAATACTGATTGCAATGTATCATTTCAACATGCAAGTAAAATGCACATTACAATTTTGCTCAATCAAAGGTAAGGTTTACTTGTTTAATTTCTATATGTATTTGCTTATTTCAACCACCAACATCTGAGTTGCAGATTTATTTCTTCAATAAAAAACTTATCTCAACAATTTCACATCTCCATCATACACAGATAAACTCAAAAAGATTTTTATGATAACACAAATAACGAATTACCCTTCGATCATAGTAATGACTAAGGCAAATCTTATGAGCGAAAAAAGGCACAATCACGAATATTAAAGTCCGTCCGCTTAAATAATGCCGCGCTTTGAAAACTGCATGATGCTTGCCGCTGTATGTACCATCGACGTACACACGGCTAGACATCGAGCTATACATTTCGAGTAGTGATGCAACGAATACGAATACGAATATTCGTATTCGGCGAATACTAATACGAATATTTAAAAAATAATGTTTGTACGCAAATCTAATTACTGGTAGACTTGGAAAACGCGCGTCGTCGGCACGTAAAAATACGACGTGTGCAAGGGCCTTAACCGCAACGACGACGCAACGGGGGACTCCCTGGCCATAGCTTATACAGTGCCGCGGCCCGGGAGTTTTCCTATCATTACGAACCATGGATTGATTGATCATTCATTCCTTTCATTTCATTTGTCAGTCGAAAGCACAAGTCAAACAAGAGAGTATTGTTTTATTTATTTTCTGAGGTTGCTGCGAAGTGAAAGAAGTTGAAGTTGAATAGAAAATGTCTTCTCGAATCATCTAAACGAGATCAAAGTGACATATGGAAACACTTCGATAAATTACCAAGTAAGTAGTTATATGGTCTGTATTTCTTTTGTATGAACAAAAGGTAGGATAGTAAGTCCTAAGTAACTTAGACGAACATTAGTAATGGCTGCGTCTATGTAGCACAAGACTATTAGTCTTTTATTACCATGGTGAGATATTCGTATTCGCCGAATAGTAGGTTTGATATTCGTATTCGTATTCGTAAAAGTAGTATTCGTTGCATCACTAATTTCCAGTTTATGCTGATCTCGCATTGTATAGGATTTCCGTACAATGCGAGGTCAGCTAATTCATGACCGTCTCTAGCACCGTTAGGGAGAATCCTTTTAAGACAGCAAGAAAGGTTCATCAGTAACAGAACATGCTACAATTAGCTGCTTAAGGATAACCAGCGCACGCATTTGTGCCCTCAGTTTTTCAGCAAGCGTCTTTACTTTTATTACATTAAATTCAGTGCATTGTCACTAATTGAGCGGATAGACTTTATGGAAAATTATTTCCTGCCTGCAGCAGGAGCGGCTGCAGCAGCTGGAGCAGCCGCAGCGTCTGCGGCGGCTGGGGCAGCTGGGGCTGCTGGGGCAGCTGGGGCAGCTGGGGCAGCTGGGGCAGCTGGTGCTGCTGCTGCTGGTGCCGCTGCTGGTGCTGCTGCTACTGGTGCTGCAGTGGTTGCAGCAGCGGCAGGGGGTGGTGAAACAGGCGCTGGTGTGGCGTTGCCACCCAAAGGTCCGAAAGGATACCAGAAGTTCCACGCGCCTCCGTTTTGGGGAGCTGAAATTGTAATATTTTTTAATAATGGTAATAAAAATGTTTATCATATTATTACTTAACTTGTAAGTAGCTACAATTATTACCTAGAGCTCTATGATACTCTATGAACGCTAAAAAGTATCAAGAACAAGTAGTTGGTTTGCTGATTGCAATTATACTGCTAATGAAATCATCCTTTCATTTAAAGACATGTCCTGTAATAATATAAATTGAGATGGTCCCTGAATACATTTGTCGTCATAAAATAAATGTGACTTAGATCACACGAAGAATGAATAAATTACAGACGAAGAAAATTTAAATGATAATAAATGCCATTAGAATAAATTGCATTAAAAATTGTATGCTTGTCAATCATTAAACTTGAGCTGTGTGAATAGATAAGACCAAGGCTAAATAATAAAACTTGGAAAACAGTAATTGTTGGAAACTCTGTGCTGTTCTTATACTACATTTGAAACAAGATCAAACATTTAACAAACCTTTTGTACAGTCCGTTCAACCGATTTTGACTTCTATACCGTAGGCTTATGGATGATATTGAAAGCAAAAAAGTGTTTACAAAACCAACTGTTTACTGCAGCTACCATTTGTCATGCCACCAACGCAATAGAAGTCAAAATCGGTTGAACGGATTGTAAAAAAGGTTTATTCAAATGTCTAATCTTATTTCAAATGGAGTGTCGATATACCATTACTGTTTTAAAACCAGGTAAAAAGTGTGTTTCTAATAACAAAATGATGTTAGGGAAATTATTCTTAGTTTGTTTTCGACCCCGATAATGAAAACAAAATAAGAGAATCTAGACAAAATTTTCTGCAAATGCAAAGCTGCTGCTGATGCTCAATGCATGGTACCATACTCCGATATTGAAAAATAACCTTTACTATGAAGTAAGAATCACTTAGTATCAACTGCCAAACTTTTGTTCAAATGGTATTAGTAGTATTCTAGTATGAAATCGTAGCGTTGGTACTTGCAATGATTATTATTTATAAGTTCTTAAAACTTTTGCTTGAGTAATTTATTAATCCCGTCCGTAATTTTCTTTACGTTTCTAACATACAGTAGTAAAATAAAGAAAAGGAAGTACCTATGAATGTTTTTCATTTAAAATGCGAACGTGCAAACTGCGATAAATTGCCGACAAGTATGTGCAACGTTTGTTACCAACAATTCATCAATCACTCAAGCTTGATATTTTTTTGCTTTATAGTGGCCATATAGAACTATACTCCATTTGAAATAAGATTAGACATTTAACTAAACATTTTTTACAGTCCGTTCAACCGATTTTGATTTCCATTGCGTTGGTGGCATAACAAATGGCAGCTGCAGTAAACAGTTGGTTTGTAACCACTTTTTTTGCTTTTAATGCCATCCTTATGCCTACGGAATAGAAGTCAAAATCGGTTGAACGGACTGTAAAAAAGGTTTGTTTAAATGTCTAATCTTATTTCAAACGGAGTATAGGTTGTTATAAAATTGCCCGTGTTCAAAGGTCCAAACTCATTAAGGATTGATTCCGAAGCCAGACGATTATTTCACGAACATATTATTTGAGTTTTCTAAGCTAAAAATCAGAAAATTCTCACAAGTAATTTAATCATTTCAATATACATATAAAAAGGGAATTTAATTGAAAGGGACCTGTTTATCTTGGTGTGGGCATGTGATGGAGGAGGGATGAAACGCATGTAACTCAAAGAGCGATGAGCAATAAATTTTGATCGTTATAGAGGCGGAGAAAAACTAAAGGACAGATGGATAGATCGTGTGAGCGATTATATGAAAGAAAAAGTATTGGATGATAGAAGGACAGCTGACAAAGGAGAATGGAAGAAATAAACGAGTGTTTCCGACCCCAAGTAAGGGAGACAAGGGCAGAAAGATGATCATCTAGATATTATGGAAGTTCTTCTTGAAATAAGACAGATCCTACACATCCGAAAGCTAAAGTAACAATTTATAAGGACCCCTTCATCATCATCATCATCATTTCAGCCGAAAGACGTTCACTGCTGGACATAGGCCTCCCCCAAGCATATCCACTTCGACCGATTCTGTGCTTTCCGCATCCAGCGGATTCCTGCGGCCTTCACCAGGTCATCAGTCCATCTTGTGGGAGGCCTTCCAACGCTACGTCTTCCGGTACGCGGTCGCAACTCCAGAAACTTTCGGCCCCATCGGCCATCCGTTCTGCGAGCAATGTGCCCTGCCCATTGCCACTTAAGTTTGGCAATTCTTCGGGCTATGTCGGTTACCTTGGTTCTCCTGCGGATCTCCTCATTTCTGATTCGATCACGTAGGGAAACTCCAAGCATAGCCCTCTCCTCTGCCCTTTGGGTGACTTTTAGCCTTCTGATAAGGCCCATTGTGAGCGACCACGTTTCAGTACCATAGGTCATCACTGGCAACACGCACTGGTCAAAGACTTTCGCCTTGAGACACTGTGGTATGTGGGACGAAAAGATATTGCGTAGCTTCCCGAACGCTGCCCAGCCGAATCGGATTCGACGATTGACCTCTTTCTCGAAGTTGGACCTACCTAGCTGGACAGTTTGTCCTAGGTAAACATACTCGTCCACAACTTCGAGCGTAGCGTCTCCGATCTTCATGAGAGTGGGTGTCACATGGGCGTTTGACATGACCTTTGTCTTGTCCATATTCATTTTAAGACCCACTCTTTTGGAGGCTCTACTGAGGTCATCGAGCATTGTACTGAGGTCCTCCATGGTCTCAGCCATGATAACTATCTCATCGGCATACCGAAGGATCCCTTAATGGATATTATATTACATGCTACAATGCATCTTCATCGAAACGTGTACCATAAAACGGTGCAAACATTACTGGCCGCGCGAAATAAGGATCACCCTCAGCGACCTATCTCCAAACTAGCTGGGTCGTATTTTGAATTGAAAAGCAAATGGCTTAAAATTTCCAGCTGTCAATTGAAAAGTAAGGTAATGCGGTCACTGGAGTTTTTTGACTTGTCTACCTCATGGTCACTATAACGAACCATGATGGAACTATTTGCTCGCTGTTGAAAGACAAAAAGTGTATCCGTCTAACTACTGATCTTTCTATATAAATAATAATGATATTACGTTCAATAATGGTATAGAATTACTGTAGTTGGAAGATTAGCCGAGTACTTGAGAAAAAGCGAAGAAGTTAATAATTCGTATTTACACTTACGGGTCATCAAAATATAATTTACTGATCCCGGTTGCATTCCAGGAAATCCAGGAAGTCCAGGCATCCCAGGCATCCCAGGGTTAGGGAAGGCTGGTGGCATCGGCGTAGTTACAGGTCTGGGCCGACGAGTGGGGCAGTCGTTACACCAAGAGTCGAAGTAGTCCTCCGAGCTGACGGAGGTTGTTGTAGAACCATCATCGTCGTCACATAATAGGTCGCACCAGAATCGGTCCCCGAAGAAGGGCTGGAAAAAATTGGTGGTTAAAATTAACACAAAAATCCTTGTGGAAAAAAAAGGTGATTGGAAAACAAATCGAATTTAGATAATAATGAAAACAATATCACGCTGATACAACAATCAGAATTTTTTTCTAAATTTAGATAAAATTTATAATGAAAAAAAATTAAAAAAACATAAAATTAAAGATGTTTTCACTATAGTAAAAATCATTAAGTAAAGCACCGCTAATGATAAATTAGACGATTTGTAATTAATACTACTAACCTTAGCAGCAGAGATTTGGAAGCACAGAAAAATCACAGAAAAATAGACACACGCTCGCACCTCACCCATGTTTGTGCTGTTATCATGAAAAAAATGGCGCTCAGTTCCTTTCATACTTATAACGAAGGCTTTGCGCAAGACGCCTGAATTACTAATACATTGCCAAAGAATATATGCATTATTTTCAGTGGATATGCGTTAAGAACGATACTGATTTGTTTAGGGCCGAGGATGTTAATGTCATTGTTTACAATATTTCTGAAAGGTTTCAAAACATCAAGTTTTGCGTCTGTCAATTAAAAGTTCGCTATAAAATATTCAGCGACATACCATGATCGCAGACATTAAGACACCGTTCTTCCTCTTTATTTACCTCTTTCATTCATGATCCAGATTCATATTCAGCAGTAAACAGGATCAGGGACTGTTATCATAATTGTTATTATTGAAGTACCTCGCAATCAATAAAAGTATAACAAGCTGATCCCCTGAAATTCAAGCTATATTTGCAAGACTTAAAATCTAAATCAAATTGTACACAAAGGCTAGTCTAGTCAAAAGCACGAGGAACTTTGTTAGTAACATAGGAAGAGCAGCTATAGCCATATTTGCTACAAGAGCATCAGCTAAATTTGTGTACTAAGATCATCATACTGCGTTAACAAGATATATCAGGCTGACCTCTCAAGTTCAAATGTGGTTCCTGCAGGATCTTTAACACTGCAATGGTTTGTAGGAGAGATTGAGAGTATTAGAAACTTTCAGTAGCTCTTTGTATGTAAACCGTATCCACTATTTTGCATATCTAAATTATTCCTACATCCATGTATCGAAAAAATTCTCATCGCTGTCTTTACTCATTAAGTTTGGTCAAACTATAAATAAATATCTAATTAGCCGAAACAGTCATAATTATAAACATCGTCATAATTATAGATTTCTTACTAGGAACTTCATGTGGCCACCGTTAGTAGATCATCATTGTCGAATTCTAGATTTTCAAATCGACGATCTTAACCTTCGTTTGTGAAAATTCTTACATAACAACTACAATGTTCTACTCATATGACTGTTTTAATTTTGCTTGGCT
This sequence comes from Agrochola lychnidis, assembly GCA_963680765.1. Lineage (NCBI taxonomy): Eukaryota > Metazoa > Arthropoda > Insecta > Lepidoptera > Noctuidae > Agrochola > Agrochola lychnidis. The sequence continues at coordinate 7,714,540 of OY796847.1, forward strand.
ATTATCAGCTCTATTAGACACGGTCAACTTTGAATGTCATAACATGACTGTGCCCGTTTATTGTCCTGTGTATAGACGTCTCCTCCGCTGCATACTAATAGCTCTTTAGAACAATGTGCATGCCCTATCAGTTCTCTGAAGGCATTCTCAACATTGAATTTGCAATAATCATTGAACTGTGAAACTATAAAATATTTATCCTTTTTGTTATTGGTATATTAAAAATATTAATTATCGGCTTAGGTGCTCTACTTTGCGTTGTTTATTTGTTTCATGGTCAGTTTTGTTGTTTATATTGATACGTCGTCGTTATGATCTCATATATTACCAACCTATATTCTGGGCTTCTAGTTTCATGTTTGTCATTTTTCATCTTGTATGATTTTATAAGAAAACCTAATAGGGTTGGGGGAAATATTTACATTCTTGTTTATCGTGTTTCGAATACACGGTTGTATGGAAAATAAGCCGATTATAATATTACGTGAGATATATACCTATTATCGGAAAATGATCCGTACGAATAGAATAATGACAAAATATTAGAGCAGGTGTTTGAAATAAAAAAAACCCATGTCAAAATAGAGATTTTATTGTTTCATCACTCTAAAACCTTGCTTTATTTTAAATACCGTGTAATATATGCAATTTCTCAAGACATTCATTCATCGGTAATGAAACTTTTATGGCACGTTATGGTATTACAATTTTTATTTTAAATAATAGGTATATGTTTGTAACGCTAACATCATATGACAAGTGATAGCTATTGTCTGACGCGTGTTGCCAAATCTGTATCAGGCTTTGCCATAACATCTTTTGGACGCGCTTCAATTTTCTATCCATCGTTGTCATCTAATGTTAAACTCTTTGCTCTTTATTCTGTAGTGTTTTAATGTCCAAAAGCCACTTTGTAACTAACACCCGGCCGCTTCGGTACTTTACTGTCGACTTCTACTAAGATCGGTGTGTAGTCGAATCTGGCCGGTTTGGTGGAACAGTTCTTGTGTGGAATCGGGAACACGTAGTTGACGTCAACATCGTATCTGGAATGAAAAATTACATTGAGAAATATGAGATAGGGGATTCTTATGGTTCCGGAAAAGTAAAGGCTACTTAGGCGAGAACGGTCTCACCCACAAATTCAAAATCACTACAGCATGCGTAACATGACAATCATAGAAACGATTTTTCTACGGGTTTTGTCGACGGAAGAATAGACAAAATGACAGATTGTGATTATTTATCTGTCATTTTGTCTATTCTTCCGTCGACAAAACCCGTTTCTATCGTGGTCTTGCTAAAGCCGGGTCTCCTGCGCGTGTTTTTACATTTGTGTATGCAAACACGACGTTTTGTATGAAAACAAATGTTTATGTGTAAGGATTTTTGTGTAATGTTTCGAAAAATCACGCGCAGGGATCCGGTTTAAGCGTGAACAGAAAGAGATTCGAGAAAAAATTTAAACATGTTGTGAAGTTCGGTTGATGTTTATTACTAGGTACTTTATAAAGTAGGAGGTTCTCAATATTAGCAATTAAGTATTTTTGTTCTGTATTCCCTGAATACAAGGTAAAACATACTAGCTAACTAACTGTTAGATGTAAGATTAACAAATTGTACCGCTTGGTCGTGGGAATACGTTTTTAATGAAAGTATGATCTTCAGTTTAGAATTGCTGATTAGTCTTTAATCAATCTGCCTAGCCTTTACCCAACTATGTTGGGGTCGGCTTCCAGCCTAACCGAATGCAGCTGAATACCAGTATTTTAATGGAGCTCCTGTCTATCTGACCTCCACAACCCAGTAACTGGGTAATACGATGCCCTTTGGTAAAACTGTTTGTCAGACTTTCAGGCTTCTGACGACCCGTAACGACTGTCAAAGATCCACAAATGACAGCCGGAACCAACGGCTTAACGTGCTTTCCGAGGTACGAAGGAGTCTCGTATGTAAAGATGGTTACCCATCCACGAATCAACCCCGGCAAGCGTAGCTTAACCGACCTGTGCGGCTGTTATTACTTAGCCACTGTTATTGATTAGTGCTTACTGTATTTTACAGTTTTTCGCACATAGAGCGTTTATGAAATAAAAGTCTTAATTTTATAGGTAAATCAGTTTACTGTCAACACTTTTAATTTCTAAGAATGGAAAACTAGCAATATTTAATTTTCTAATGAAGTGATGACGTTTACACAGCAGACCAATTCTCGAAAGTTTTGTGACGATGATAAACCCTTTCGCTTCCCAAATCTATAGACGTATCTTTCCTTTGAGAATTCTCTGTGGTCTCATAAATCCCTTGCGTTATCCCGTTTAGTTTTCTCAGAATGGGAAAATGGTTATGGTTTGAGATTAGGAAGGGGTCCTAATCTCAAACCATAACCATTTTCCCATCTTGAGAAAACTGCTAGCTGAATAGACTATCTCTTGAAGCCAAGCTTGCATTTTTCAGGGAAAAAATGTCTGAATGTTTTTTGGAGTGAAAGCTTCTTTAGGCGCGTTGGGCATTTTTGAGATAGGACTAAAACATTGATTTCACGACACCATGATAACACCTTATTTTTGTAAACGCGATTGTGCTCTTTATTTATATTGCGTTACGGATCAATGTTCTATGCAAGTATTTTTACTTTAAAGGTTCTGTAAACGCGATTGTGCTCTTTATTTATATTATGTTACGGACCAATGTTCCATACAAGTATTTTTCTTCCACCAAGGCGATCTTGTTCAAGTTTTCACTTCTATCAGCACTCCCGGAGTGCCACCACTTTTTTTTTTGTTGTTTCTTGTCCTTAGTTTGTTGCATTTTTTTCGACTTTAACCTTAGAAACGTTTTCTGTTAGCCTTGGCCGGAGTAAACATGTGTACATTACAAAATCAGCATAATAACAAAAGATACATGCAATTTCGTTATAATTAACGTGTTACAATGAATCTTTATAAATACAGAGGTATTCAACAATAACCTTATTTGTGAGATATGTATTTCCGACGCATTATCCTACTAAGCTGAATATAAAATACATGCTAAAAAATAAAACCTACTTATTTTATGACGAGAAAACATTCTTGGAAATATTTTCATGGAAACTACATGTTGTCTAACAAACTGTTCAGGAAAAAGGCTATAGGTAGATATATTGGTAAATATAAAGTAAGCTAGTTAAACTAAGCTATCACAGTAGATAATATTTTTCTACCCAAATCACAGTCCAAAGAATCAAAGATGTGACCTTTCTATCTTAGATTCTTTTGTTATAACGTAGAAAATGGTGTGGGTTACATGATTAATACCATAGTTTAAGATTTTTCTGTATTTTCTTTAGCATTTAATTGGTTTTTGTCCTAAATGAATTAAATAACATTTCCTCAAACATGCTTGAGGAAATTTTAGCCAAATCTGTCGTGTTTAGCGGCTGAATAATTAACTATGAAAACTCATAAATGTCGTGTTTTTTTTAAATGGAACGAACTTTTTACTTGGACACAAGGCAACCAAGGAGGTAATTATAACAAAGTTTTTGTTTATTTAAGTTTTTTTTAGTACGTTTTAAGTGTTTTTTTTTTTGACTGCCTCGTTGGTCTAGTGGTCGCAAGCGCTACTGCTGAGTATGAGGTCCTGGGTTCGATTCCCGGGTCGGGCAAAGTGTTATTGGGTTTTCCATCTGGAATTTCTCAGTAGCAGCCCGGAGTCTGGATTTGTGCCCGGTTGATGGCAATAGGCTCGCCCCCTATTACATGGGACTTATACATAACTGGCGAAATGTGGGTGTACTATAGGTGCACCTCTGCCTAACCCTTCGGGGATTACAGGCGTGATGTTATGTTATGTTTTTATTTAAATTTAGATTTGGTTTGCAAATAGAGCTGTTTAAAGTAAATAAGAAACAAGTGAACATAATATATAGGTGCGTGAAAAATTTATCGTTGTTCGTCATTAATTTATTCTGGAATTTATAATTAATTTACTTAGTTTGAATTTTCGCACATTATTTGAGAAAAGTACTATACAAGCCTTGACCGCAACCAGGCATTGATGGACTCACGTATGTGTGCCTCGACTTTGCCTCGCCCTACATTTACACCTTCGTCCATCAATGCCCTTTTTGCAGGCCGCGGCAGTAATGTACAAATATTTTGCCCTGCGTCAGATAAAAGACTTTGCACCATATTTTCATTTAAAAGCTTCAGTTCTCAAACTTCAGTCTAAGTGAGTGTAAGTTATAGCCTAAGATCGGAACTACATGAGGGCCCAATACTGTTCATTTGAATGGAGAGCTCTTTGGAAACTAGGACGTGATTGCCAATAAATAAAGGTTAAAAAGTTTGCGAAATAAACGGGATATATTGGCCATTTGCTACAGCCGGTACCGCGATCGAGGATTGAGTAGATTTCTATTTAAAAGTAGGTACTTCTCTTTTGGTAGACAGCTGTGCAAATCCCTGAAAACGGTCTTTGAATTTTATAATAGTGAAAACGAATAAAATCTACCAAAACCATCGAAACACCTGATTAAATTTTCATGTTATTACTTGAAAAAAGTTGATTATTGGATAGATTTTAATTTGATGTCAAATTGGTACTTATATAATTTAAAAAATTGCATGTGCCTAATTTCGAGTAGGTACACACGGCTACATATCAAGCTATACATTTCCAATATAAGCAGAACTCGCATTGTATAGGATTTTCATACAATGAGAGATTAGCTTATAGATACTGGAAAGGGCTTGATATGTAGCCATGTTATAGCTCAATCGTCTTCTTATTGCATTCTGACGATCAACATTCCTGTTTGTTGCCAAAAAATCACTTGATTTTACACCACACTTACACCAGAAGGAGGACTATGTGGATCTTTTTTCTTTACCTTTTTTTTTCTTTCTCTATTAGTTTTAATGATGGTTTAAGTTTAAGTACTTTATGCGGCCTACCCAAATGTCCTTTCTTTGGTATTGTTCGTCAAGTCGTTGAGCTCCTTAAGTTCTGAGTTGAGCTACACGATTACTGACAAATGCTTGCACTGATTGGACAGATCCACTCAAATCTGTGTGGTTCTTTCCTCCTGACCAAGATTATGTCTGGACTTTAAAAGAGACTGCGACCTCTGAGTTTGTTTCGGCCTTTCTTCTCAGAGTAGTCAGATAGGAAACATCGACCTCATCCAGCTTATTTTTTTTTATATTACGTGTAAAAGTGATTCCGAAATCCTATTTACAGAATAAACAATTTCATAACATTTCGTTTTCCAGGCTGTTATTTACATACATAGATACATAAAGAAACAACCAGGTATCCTAATCCTCTTACCTCGGCAGCTTATCCCGTAAGTAAGCCATTACGTTCTTAGGCAGCGCCGTGGTCCTTGAGAGGACGAACGCACTCAAGTACCTCGCGCCCTCCATCTGTTCTGCACAATGGAGGAGGAGGGCCCAGGTTTTGTACTCCGTGTCTAGCACGTATGTGTTGTATATGCCGTCGTCTGGAAGAGGAAATGTAAGGTATAATAAGTTCTAAAATAAAAAACAAATCAGTACCCTGATTGCGTAATTTTCGTAAACAATTTTGCCTTATTTGTTTCATTTTGATGGTTCAACAACATTCATTGCGTTATTTACGTTGTTGAGCAGATTTTTTTTTCCAACCTATGAAGTAATGGATTAGCAATCTGTTTCAAATCGAAACAAATTATGATTGTGTTGTATTACGCAATTAGGGTGCAGGACTACATCCTAATAAAAGTTTAGCAATATAATGGACTAGCTGCGCCCCGCAGTTTCACCGGCATAAGTCTTGATTCCGTGGGAATATTGGGATAAAAAGTATCCTATATCCTAACCCAGGTCATGGTCTACGCATGTACCAAATTTCATCTAAATCCGTTCAACCGTTTTAGCGTGAAAACGTAACAAACAAACACACAGACATATAAAAAGCAAATCTGTTCTCCATGATATCAGTTTAGATAATATTAGTTTAGATATAATATTAGGTTACATAAGGAAAAAGCGATTACCAGTCACGAAATTAAAGAATATTGCAAACTCGAAAGTATTAAACATGTAACTAAACTCCATTTGAAATAAGATTAAACATTTAAACAAACCGTTTTTACAGTCCGTTCAACTGATTCTGACTTCTATGCCGTAGACACAAGAATGGCATTAAAAGCAAAAAAGTGGTTACAATACCAATTGTTTACTGCAGCTGCTATTTTTCATACCACGAACGCAATAGAAGTCAAAATCAGTTGAACGGACTGTAAAAAAGGATTAGTTAAACGTCTAATCTTTTTCAAATGGAGTATAGGTATTCCTTTTCAATTATTATTCTTACAAGAGCATGGAAGAATTGACAACATCCTACTTCCTACTAATATTATAAAGGCGAAAGTTTGTGAGTGTGTGTGTATGTTTGTCTCTTCTTCACGCTCAAACGGCCGAACGGATTTGGATGAAATTTGGTACACAGATAGTTTATAACCTGGATTAACACATAGGATACCTTTTATCCCGATATTCCCATGGGATCGAGACTTCTGCGGGTGAAACCGCGGGGCGCAGCTAGTAGGTTTATAGTTAAAAGATCTGCGAATAAATTGTTCACCCTGGCTCCACACTATGCTTTTTGGCAAGATAATCATAGCTCTATTCTCACAGTAGGTACACACTATTACAACTAGTAACACGTTTGCTTATCATATGGCTAGTACTTGTGAAAATAGATAACATTCGTTTTATTTAATTAGTCATACTAATTCCTTGTATAGTACTTACTAATTCCACGCTGTCATGATAGTAGGTACTTACTAATTCCACGCTGTCATGATAGTAGGTACTTACTAATTCCACGCTGCCATGATAGTAGGTACTTACTAATTCCACGCTGCCATGATAGTAGGTACTTACTAATTCCACGCTGCCATGATAGTAGGTACTTACTAATTCCACGCTGTCATGATAGTAGGTACTTACTAATTCCACGCTGCCATGATAGTAGGTACTTACTAATTCCACGCTGCCATGATAGTAGGTACTTACTAATTCCACGCTGTCATGATAGTAGGTACTTACTAATTCCACGCTGCCATGATAGTAGGTACTTACTAATTCCATGCTGCCATGTCATTATTCTAAGGTAGCCATCTTGTTCTAAACTTTGGGCGACCGAGCTCAGCTCTATAGAAAATACGGAGAATTCGAATTTTCCCAGATATGAGATCTAGCTAGATCGATTTTTCGCCCCCGTAAACCTACATTGCAACTTTCATGGAAATAGTTAGATCCGTTTTCCAGAATGTGATTTCAAATGTATATATATGTACAAATATTGCTCGTTTAATAGTATAGGATAGCATATGACCTTTAATTCTTATACGGTAAGGGTAAAACCACTAACTCCCGACTTCACGCTAGTTAATTCCAACAAAGGATAATAATGACTAACATGATGTCGCCACATTATATAGATATGTATGTCTTCAAGAAAGGCCACGACCACGGAGGGACTTATCTTAATTAATTGTCACGTGGTAGCTAAGAATAATGAGCGTCGTGTCGTACGAGGCAACCCAGGGATTATATTAAGAGGACGAACGGGAAAACTGTTGGTACGAGGATACTTGGGGTACCGTATTGTCCTTAAAGGTTATACAGATGGTATGATTTACGTAGGTAATAATGTAAACAGATTTCATTCATGCAAAATGGGTTCATATTTCTAAACACTCGCTTCTTTTATTACACGGAGAAACGAATTATTCCTAAATATAGTCTCTAATATAGTCTTTTGGCCTGAAACCTGAAAATAATCAATCATTTGGAGTATCATAAGATTTATCTCTAATTGATTTTCATTACTTTTAAAGCAAGTTTGAATGTCAAAAAAAATCTGTACTCCTAAATGAATATAGTTTTTTTGAACTCTGCGCTGGGCGACCGAGCTCTGCTCTGATGAAAATAGAGAATGCTCTTTTAGTAGTATAGGAAAGTTCATACTAATCCCATGCTGCCATGATAGTAGGTACTTAGGTAGGTACTCACTGATTCCATGCTGCCATGTCATTTTTCTTAGGTAGCCATCTTTTTTTTTTTTTTCATAAGACTTAACTAGATCGATTTTTCACACCCGTAAACCCCTATATTGTAAGTTTAATCTAAATCGTTAGAGCCGTTTTCGAGAACGTGATTACAAATCGACGGCCGCAAAGTATATACGGTTATTTACAAAATCATGATTTTACAGGGCAGCGTTTTGAACGCAAAATTGTGAAAATTAGTAGAAGAACAAAGCTATCTTTTTCTATTTTACAACATTTCATTCATTTTAATGTTGTAAAATGGAAAAAGATAGCTTTTTTCTTCTACTAATTTTCACAATTTTGCGTTCAAAACGCTGCCCTGTAAAATCATGATTTTGTAGATAACCGTATATACTTTGCGGCCGTCGAAATATAAATATTAATATACAAATATTGCTCGTTTAATAGTATAGGATTTATAGAAATATTGCTTAGTTAATTATAGGATTCTCACATGTCCTCTCAGCGTGTGTCCAGTGAGCTGGTTCATTCAAATCCACTCTCCAGGTGATATTGCCAAGTAGATTCTCTCCAAGAGGATCATCAGCGAAACGGTACGTGAAGTTCATAGTCACTCCTGGAGTAAATTCTACTGAGCCATCTGAAATAGTAATTAAAAGGTATAATGATTTGAATGATTGACATTCACTTCTGTTTCTCGCATTCAAATTCCGGCGACCTTCACCAGTACTCTAACTGCATAACTTATTTTCGTAATAGATTATGACTATACTCCATAGGTTTAGGTAGTTAAATAAAGGTAAACAAAAAAAACCACGTGACGAGACAGCTGTCAAGTAACCGACTAAACGTAATACCTGTCATTTCAGTTGTTATGCTACGTCACAGTTGAACTCTTCAATTTAGCAACGTTATACTTCGTTGACGTTTAGAGATTGGGTTCTTTACACTAGACAGATTACAAAATCTTATAAATCAGATAAAAAAATGTGCTCAAGCAGTTACATCTACGAAAAGTAGTTCAAGAATAAACGATAAAGTTTAACATACATTAATAAAAGAGGAAACTATGGTAAAACAAAAATAAATTTAATTTGGTTTTATTGGTTTTTTAACAAGAGAGTGTCATCAATAAAAACCCTTTTTATGATTTGTTTACCTATTTTTAACTATCTAAACATATGGAGTATAATTTGTTTCATTTTGACAGTTCAACAACATTCATTGCGTTATTTACGTTGTTGAGCAGATTTTTTTTCCAACTCATAAAGCAATGGATTAGCAATCTGTTTCAAATCTAAACAAATTGTTATTGATCGTGTATTACGCAATTAGGGGTGCAACTTGTGAATGAATAATTTGAAGAGAATAAGTGTCCAAAATATGATGACGATAATTAGCTATTAGCGTCACCACCAGGGCCGTCTTAACCATATTGGGCGCCAGGGTGCGAAAATCAGCCTGCGCCCCCCATGCCAACGAAAAAACAGCAAAATTTTTGTGTTACATTTTTTTTTTGCAGTAAGTATACCTACTCCACAATAAAATGAGGACATTTACAAAAATCAAATTAAATTTTTCTGTCTTTTTAAGTTGACAAACTTTTTAATGATATATTGTGTCGTCTGTTTTGAAATCTACGTTCAATTTCTATACAAATCGATCGACTTGATCGGCTTGCGCCCCCTAAGAACTTGCGCCCGGGCGCTACGCACCCCCGTAAAGACGGCCCTGGTCACCACTGCATCACTTCACATCAGTTTTATTTTAGTGAGATAACAGAATAATTAAACCAGCCTAACTCCTGAATATTGACTAATTAGACAAGTATGAAACAATGACACGATGACTTTGATGAGTGCCTGAAAACAGTTTTGCTGATATTGAGATTCTTCTCAGAACAATGCAAGTAAAGTCTCATGTTGACATTGACGAAAAAAATAAAATGAATGAATGAGTCGTTTTAACAAGCGGAACGTCCATAACAAATGGTGGCAATATCTCTCAAGGTCATACAGATTTCAAAGAAAAATGCAATTTTATATAGACCTGCGGTGGGAATGTGGTCGTCTTGCGTGAAAACTGCTTTCATACAGCTGTACGAAAGAGCCTCTTCAGCACTCGCATAATATTCCACTACGTACCAGTCACCCAGCATCTGTGAACGAAATTGAGCTTTATAACTAACAGTTTATATTTCAATTTCCTACGTGTGGTGTCCGCGTAATTTTGAGCCTACCCTTAATTTATTACTACATTGGTGTTGCGTGATTTTGCTATTAGTTTGAAGTTAGGCGTATAAAATTATGGAAAAGGAAAAAGTTGCTTTATCTAGTAGCTTTATCATTTTTAGATAACGATTGAGTGTCTTTATCTCGAAAGGTATAACATATTTCTCCTAGCAACCATACTGTTTTAGGAGTAAAAGTAAGTAGTCTTCATTTAACTACTGTTCACGATTATAATTTAGGTAGGTAGGTACATGTGCCTCCAACTCACGCTGACGGTTAAATCGCAGTTGGATAAAGCGTTGCTATTCGATTTACAAAGGCTTATAAATAAAATATTTATTTGTACACTTAGATGGATGTGTGGGAGTGACGAAAATGGATACAGTAAGAAATTAGTATAAATGGGGAACTTGAAAAGTGGTGCCAGTGACAGAAAAGTTGAAAGGAAATCGTTAGACCTGGTATAGGCATGTGATGAGGAGAGAGGAAACGCATGTGACTAAAAGAGTGATGAATATAAATGTTGATAGATGGAGTGGGAGACGAAGGCTAAAGAAAACATGGATGGATTGTGTGAGGAATGATATGAAAGAGAAGGGAGTGAATGATAGCGTGACGGTTGACAGGGGAGAGTGGAAAAAGAAAACGTGGTGCGCCAACCCCACGTAACATGGGACAAGAAAAGGAAGATGATGATGATTTGTACACTTAGAAAAATATACATAAGTACACAAGGATTATAGAAATATTGTACAATAGAGTCACATTAAAGGGCAAACTGCTGCCTCGTAGACTAGGCCAAAAGCCTGTGTTTTAGGAGCCAAGTTCAACTGGTACTGAGTATAGTGCAAGTATTTATAGAAAATAACATAAATTAAACAAACAATGCTTTTATTTAAATACAGTATTAATTAGTTCTATTAAGAGTCAATTGTAATAAGATTCTCGGTTTTGTCATACGTTAACTTCTGCAACCAAAAGTTTGATTATAACTTCGTCTTTAGTGAGGGAGTATATGGGTATAAGTTTATGTATTCTATTATATAGTCGAGAGCTAGTTGCAGCATACTGTCGGCTAGCAAACTTGGAATGGCATTCGACCATATCGCACACAGGAGTGCGTTTGCGTCTTTTCAGCTTATCTTGATTCAGATGTAACGTAGAGACACGGTGGAGCATACGGTGGAGGTCTGCCCGGCTTGGGCGGAGCAACGCCTTGTCCTCGTAGAGGCGATCGGCGGCGGTGATCTCTCGCGTCCGGCCCTGGTTCAGGCCATGGTATGGAGTGAGAGGAAATGGCAGGCCGTCACCTCCTTCTGCGAAGCGGTAATGCTCGCGAAGGAGGAGGCGGAACGCGTGAGGGAGAGGCAAATTTCGTGCCCTCACGCCCCTAACCACCGCAGGAGGAGACGCCCGGGGCGGGAATCGTGAGCCAATTTCCGGCCACAATGGGTAGCTCGCCGTCCAATAAGGACCAAGCCCGGATCGACGGCGCGTTGTGTTCCACGCGCACCTCAAAGAGATGTCAGCAGAATTGACGGGGTCCGCTAGGGCCAATGCCTGCCGGGGGTTCGAAGAAAACCGATAGGGAAATCGGGCCCCCGGCAACAGAAAACCGAAGGAACACGGGTGGGATTTAGTCAGTAAGAGTCTGACACGCTCTCCCGCTCCACCCAGAGCGGGAGAAGTTATTTGATAATTTCCCACCCCAAAAAAAAGATGTAATGTAGAGTGTTTCCGTAACACAGTGCGGAGCACAAAAACTGTCTCACAGCCAATACTTCAGCTTCTGAATAAAGTTGATAAGTCAAAAAGTCCGTGCACTTAAAGTGCATGACTTTCAAGATCGCCCTTTGAGCTATGAGTTATATATTATGGTAGGCCTAGATGCTATTTTTTTTTTTTTTTTAATCTTATAAAGTGTAAGAATTTCTGTCGTAATAAGGCATGCTTTTCCACTTTAGTATGAAGATTGCTCGTAAGTGTGTCCTGAATCGTTCCAGAAAAAGTACAACCCTTTTACTAGCCTGTTGCAGAGGGAGGTAATGATAGTAGTGTGTAAATATGCCAGAAAGATGTGCAACAATGTATTAGGACTTAATTCACTGCGCAACGCTCCGAATTACCTAATAATTTGGCAATTCGGTGCGCTGAAAACAACGTCACCCGTCGTCAAATGAAGTCAATTATGAATTACCATAGCTTTTAACCCCCAGCCGCGACTAACCATCAAACCACCCATTTCAATAACGCACGAGAAAGTGCACATCTCAGCATAAAATCTTGAAGTCCAAACAATCCTATTATATAAAAGACGTTATGAATTCATTAGAAAACATTATCCTTTTCAAATAGAAAGTGAAATTGTATAAGTAGCATCATTGAGTCATCAAATATTGACTTTCAAAGTATCACGGTATTCTATTATTATGCTAATGCCTATTGAGATGTCGGTTCAGTTACACTTGCTGAGATGACAGATCTTGTTCAAATAACAATACGTCTTGTTACCGGTAGACATAATGGAAGTAATCTTCTTATGGCGGAGAAGATATGTGAGTAGATAGATAGAATATACTTTATTATACCTACACCAAAATTGTAACACAGAACTTATAGATACAGTATCTTGGTGTCATTTATTCTATGGGTACAATTGCGGGTACCTACATACTAGACTACTTTTGGATGGATAAAATAAATTGTATGAAAGTGAATATAAATACAAGCTGCACCCACGGTTTCACCCGCATAAGTCTCGATCCCGTAGGAAAGAATGAAAGAAATCAAGAAAGAATATTCTTTATTATGTACACCATAAAAATTACAGACATGAATTTAGAAATCAGGAATCAGGATTTAGGGATCAGGTTTTGATTTAGGAATATCGCCACCTATGTGCCAAATTTAATCCAAATCTGTTCAGCTATTTTAGCGTGAAAGCGTAACAAACAAATAAACTCTCTTTCGAATTTATAATATTAGTTAGAATTGTAGGTAAAGTTGATTTCGATCCACTGTTGAATATTATAACAATTGTTATAATCAGAGCAGTAAATTTTGGATTTCGTTTACCTTTACTTCCTTTTTTACTAATCTTGGAAAGAATGAGGGTGCCGAAAAAGGTACAAAAATCGAATTAAGCCCAAAAACTTTCTTTGCTTACTTTGATGAATAGCACTCCTCGAATCAACGGAGCCTTTTTTCACGTCAATTTCATCCTCAAACAGGTCCTTCGTTATAAACCATTCTTGATTTTACCTTTCCACGAAAACTATACTACGCGCAAAACTTTTTAAGAAGGTATCAAGCCACTTCAAATATATCGGAGTCTGAATAACGGATAATAAATCAATGTGAATAATTTATTAAATGCTTTTGGGGAAAGTAATCTGAAGTATTTATGTTCGGAAAACGGGTGAAATCTGATGAACAATTTATATTCTGCGGGGATGAGAGTGAAACAAACAACGTTTAGATATATGGAAATCCAGACAATAAATGTTTGAAAATTACAATCCAACAATATCACTGATTCATATTTCAATTACGAATTTATGCCTAAACGATTTGAAAATTTATTGAGCCATAAATTGCGGATGAATGGACACCAAACAAACCTTAATTGTACTGAACCCATACATTGTTGGATAGTATTAATTTTGTAATTATTACAGTGTGTGTGACAGTAAATTCAATAATAAATTGTAATTCAATTTCGTTGCTTATTGAGTAAATTAACAGCGTTTGTTTATCTGCCCATTTCCGCCTCCCACGCATTTGTGAGCATGTGGACCTGACCGACCATATCGCTCTATGTCGATTGTATGGAGCTATTGTTATTTTGTAGGTATTCTTTCCATTCATCCACGTTTCATACGTATAACTTTTAATCGACTTTTGTCGTTCATCATACCAACTGATTTATAAATCTATGAAAATACAGATTATGTTATTACTAATGGTAAAACTTGAAAACTCTTAATGCCTGAATCTTATAAGACCTGTAACGAATACCTTAATTATCGGTAACAGAATCCTTATTTATTAAAAGCACGTATGTTACTTAGACTTACTAAAAGTGACAAAGCTTGACGACGAAAAAATACCTCACTTTTTTACGCTAAAGCGATTTTTCTATAGAAGCCAGTTTTATTTACAGGTACTTTCGCACACTTGTCGCATTCCTCTCGCAAAGCCTTGTGTCAATACCTACTCAGTACGCTTTATCCCGGATAAATATTCTTGTTCTTTAGGGGCTTTGTAAACAGGGATCTTTACACAGTTGATTGTACAAAAGCGTTTGATCACGTTGGTCACAAAAGCTTATCGATTATACTGTATGTTTTCATGGTTAGAATACGTAAGTGTTCTATGCGGGTATCAAGCCGAAATCAAGTTCATTTGTTTCATCCAAAATAGTCGAAAACAAGCATTATTATGTAAAAAATACTATTATTTAGAAGTGTGCTACAAGGACGCATACTATGGCCGTTTCTAAATAACATGTTGGTAAACAGAGGCGAGTTTTCACCCTTTTATAGTTAATCAACAAATTTTTTCAATGTTCAAGCTGTAAATCATCATGACTGATATCTAAACATCGACAATGGCGCTCTACAATGAGCACTTTGTTGTAAAATTGATTTGAATAGAAAAGCTCGTTTTTGAACACTGATAAAAATCTGAAATTAAGCTCTATAAGTTTTATGTCTTATCCATAACATTTATTTGTTTTACTCACAATAAACATATAAACCTCTTATTTACTCTCTCCGCACAAATACACGAAACAAAGTTTCTATTTGATCCGGTTTTCACTTCAATTTTCACGGAAACAGGACCAAGCATATTATCGCGCTCGTATTTCTGAACAGGACAATAAAGTAAATGGTGACTTTCAGTTAATTTATACTCAAGTTTATACTGTTTTATTACAGAACAAAGTATTCTGTTAGAGGAAATATGGTTTGAAGTGGTTATGGAGTTTCATGAGCTCACATTTGTTTAGCAAGTTTAACAGCTAAAACTTTATGGGTACCTACCTATTTTGTAAGGAGGAGTTTTATCATTTCAAATACCTCCATTACCTACATAACTTTGTGTCTTAGCAATGTAACACGGATGTTACTACACATATAACTAAATTGGAGAGTACCTAACATTTGTGTAAATTAGCTAAATTGTTCCAATCAAGTAGTTGCAAAGTTCGCTCCGTTACTGTATGTTGTAGCTAGGTTAAGGGCTCATTCCGAACTGTAACTTAGGTTACAGGAATTTCTGTCCCTTTTGCGAAACTAATTAAGTTGTTCACCCTTACGTGGCCGTATCCATTATGTTTAGTGATTAAACCCGATTATGTTAAAAAGGGTTCTACCGTGAGTAAGGGACCACACACCGTGGGTTATTTTAAGCATTTGTAATTGTTTTTACTAATAGAATGTCCTACTTCCTAAGTTGCTATAACTAGTTTCTGCACAAAATTAATCGAATCAATATCGATAAAAATATCGATAATGAGAACATAATGAATATTTATATTTCCATAATTAAAAACTAGCTTTTATTTTATTCGTGTTATTTTTTTATTAGACTTTGGAATTTGCAGTAAAAGAAGCTTAGCGTCTTCCTATGTAAGTAAGTGGCGCCTTTTTATCGACTGATATCACTAAATAGCTTAAACATTGGTTAAAAGTTACAACAGGAAACTACAAAGAACAGTTCTAGGGAATTACCCATATCAAACCATTATGCTTGGTAGGCGATTGTTGATCGCAAAATGATGTCATCTATGAATAGTTATATGTATAAAGCAAGGGCCGTTATTATGACCCTAAAAGTCTACCTTTTAAGAATGCATTTAAGTTTTTTAACCAACTTCGAAAAAGGAGGAGGTTATATGTTCGTAGCATGTTTTTTTTTAATGTATGTCCGCCGATTTCTCCGTCATTTGTGGACCGATTAAAAAAATTCTTTTTTTGTTTTAAAAGTTATATGGGACCAATTTGAGAGCATACCCTTTAGTATGCTCTCAAATTGGTCCCATATAACTTTTATTACCTTTGCTTGGGTAGTTTTTGAGTTAGCTACAAAATACGTATTTTTTTCCTACTTAGTATGTAGATGATATGTTAAGTTTCTGTCACTGGTAGCAGGTAGTGGTATTCGAATGTGTGTGGGGTAGGTACCACAACTAAAAAGTGAAAAATAAAAACTTTTTACAAAAAAAAACAACGGACTTCCAAAAAAAAACACTAAAAAGTGAAAAATAACTTTAATTTCGGAAGTCGGTGTCTTGGGTTTTGTATTTTAGTTGTTTGCCACCGACTTCCTTTTTTTTTGGAAGTCGGTTGTTTTTTTTTTTTGTAAGTAAAAAGATTTTTGAGGTAACATTACAAACCTGTGGCAAATCAAAATGCGGCGCTGCTCTTACTTCAGGACATTTCCTTTTATCGACATACTTTGCCGATATCACATGCAACAGTACTAAGCACATCACTAAATAGAACACTTTCGACATGATTTCAAAAACTGTTTTCACAAAATTATTTATTGAACTCCTTCAATGATCTATTTAAGTTTTAAATCACGGAATTTCGTTAAAACGTATTAGTGTAGCGAGTGTTGGCATCGCACTAACAAAAAGGGGATTGTTATCATTTTGTATGGGACACAAGTAAATGGGAATGCTGGCCGCATACCATTATCACTATGACTCACTTAATGTTTTGTTATAAATATTTAATGGCGACCATCTTGTTTTTTTTTTTAATTTTAAGTAGTTTCGTTACTGATATGATTGGAATTCCGGTAGTTAAGGAAACGGGATGTGTATTCGGAATATCGATATCGGTGTTTTTTATGAGTCGTATTTTTAGTTTGTTACTGACCATTAAAATTATCATTTTCGAACCAATGTTGTAAGATGATAAGATCTGACAGAAGGGTAATAAAATAGATGACGAGCTTAGAGGGATATATCTACGCACACTAAATCCTGCTGTAAAGTTGAGTGATTTCAGTGATATTTCAAAGGAATCCTTTCCTAAAGTGGTTTACGTGCAAGAAGCGTAAGGGATGTTAATACCCGGTTACGTTATTATTGCGTTTGCTTACTCAAGTAAATAAAATGATAGTAAAGCTAGCATGTATATTTCATCTTACCGTACTCAGATCCTTTAAATAAATATCCAACACCCCAACATCTTTCACTATTCTACACTTACTCAAAATCACGCGCATACACACACACACTCATTTTGAATTTTTAGGGTTCCGTAGTAAACAAGGAACCCTTATAGTTTCGTCATGTCCGTCTGTCTGTCTGTCTGTCTGTCTGTCCGCGGTCTAGCTCCGAGACCCTTAGTACTAGAAAGCTGTAATTTGGCATAGGTATACATATTAATTACGCCGACAAAGCGGTAAAACAAAATTATGAAAAACATTTTTTTTAGGGTACCTCTCATACATGTAAAGTGGTGATGTTTATTTTTTTATTTTTTTACCCCATGGTGAGGGATATTATTGGAAAGGTCCTTCAAAAATATTGTGAGTTTGTGAAAACCATTTTTGGATTCAGGGATTCGTTTGCGAAATATTAAGCTTTAAAGTGCTAATTTTTGTTAGAGTCAAGTGTCCCCCCCCCCTGGCGGCTAAATGGTTGGTTTTGGGTGTGTGAAAAAAATCACAACAGTAGTTTATATAACGAAATTAAAAGGAAAACTATCACAGCTAAGTAGGCTTTACAGGTTAACGAGTGATAGTCGACCAACTTAACTTTGCAGTTGCAAAAACATGTTTTCCCATATATTCCGTATGGGAGAACATATTTTTCAACTACAAAGTTAAGTTTGTTTTTGGGATAAATTCATCCCAACTACGGAACCCTTCATTGTGCGTGGTCCGACACGCACTTGGCCGGTTTTTTTCACTTTTCTTGTTTGTTTTAAGATCATTCATTGATGCATCTTTTTGCATGTCTTTTGGGCTTATATATGTATTATTGTCTGTTTTGAGGGCTCTGGCGCTGTATGCCGAGACTCGTCCTAGTTCGGCTACAGATGCTCCCAACATATATACTACCAAGTACTAGCCTATAAGTTAGTGTAATTCATTGTATAATTTTTGATAAAATAAATATCCTAAACTAAACTAAAATGCAAAAAACATGTCAACTGTCTAAAGAAAGAATTATACCCAGCTGTCATCAATCTAGGATGCCATAGATCACAAAAACGCTAAGAAAATTAATGATGTTAATTCAAAACACGTCGAAAACATATTAATCAACCAGCCTGTTATAATAATTATTTAGAACTTGCTGTTGCCCGCGGCTTCGCACGCATGGACCCTAATTATTTTTGTATAATAAAAGTCAGGGTCAGGATGACTGGACCAAGAGCGATTTTTGAAGTTTGAGCAATACCAAGTTTTAGTACCTATTTGGTACTATTTGGTACCAGACATCAAATAATTGGTACCTCGCTAAAGAGGGAAAACTATTACGAGGAAAGTGGCCAGCCATTCTGACTTCAGAATGGCTGGACCAAGTCGACTTCACCTAGTTGTAGGTGCTATAACTTGTTCATCTTTTCGTTAAAATTTAGTACCTCATTGGTACCTCAACATATGTTTTTCTTAAATTTTTTCGATAAGCCAAAAATAAGTTACACCTACAAGAAGTTTTGCATGTAATCTGGAGCACGTTGATTTCACCTAGTTGTAGGCGTTATAATTAGTTCATCTTTTCATTAAAATTTAGTACCTCATTGGAACCTCCACATATGTTTTTCTTAGATTTTTTCGATAAGCCAAAAATAAGTTACACCTACAAGAAGTTTTGCAAATATAATAATGTTTATTTTTGTACTTACTACTTAAGAAAATTACCGAAAATAAATCATAACACACATAAATATTACGTATAACATATTTATTCATTGATTGACACATTAATATTTTTTTGCATATAAATAACAGTGTGTTTGCATATAAAAACAAAATGTATGATTTTGTTTTTAATAATTGTGATTCTACTTGACATGTCGTCGTAACATTGCCATTTGGACCCTCTGCAGCAATGTGATTTGTAATGTCCCACGCCTTTCGGAGTCGGAGGTGGTACAAATTCTATAACAGACAAAAGGTGGTACTCTATTCCTTTTAATGTTATATTTTTAGGTTAATCATTAATACAAATTTCGACATCATACACATGGGCTCAATATCTTTCAAATTATAATCTAAGCACCTTATGCCTTTACAACCAGAAATTCTACAACTCGACATATTTCTGTCACTGTTTAGCATTGAATTTGCAGACTCACTTAAGGTGTTTTTGTTAAAATCAAGTGGCAAAAAGGCACATTTCCTACTAACTTGGTTTAAAGGACAGTCCACATTTGTACAGGATTCTTTTATCTCTGCACTGTATATTTTTTCTAACAATATTTTTTCAAATATATATGCAACATTGCATTCACAGTTCACGTAAACTTTATCACTATCTATCGACATTTGACGAAGTAGGGACTGATATTTCCGAATCAAAAGTTCTTTTCATTATATTTGACCTTAGAGGGAGCTGTCCCACAAGCTGTTCTCTTCACATCACAATTAGTAAAAACAAAATGTATATGTAAAAAAATATTAATGTGTCAATCAATGAATAAATATACGTAATATTTATGTGTTATGATTTATTTTCGGTAATTTTCTTAGTACAAAAATATGCAAAACTTCTTGTAGGTGTAACTTAATTTTGGCTTATCGAAAAAATTTAAGAAAAACATATGTTGATGTACCAATGAGGTACTAAATTTTAACGAAAAAATGAACTAGTTATAGCACCTACAACTAGGTGAAGTCGACTTGGTCCAGCCATTCTGAAGTCAGAATGGCTGGCCACTTTCCTCGTAATAGTTTTCCCTCTTTAACGAGGTACCAATTATTTGATGTCTGGTACCAAATAGGTACTAAAACTTGGTATTGCTCAAACTTCAAAAATCGCTCTTGGTCCAGTCATCCTGACCCTGACTAATAAAACTATCCTAAGTTACTCCATATAACATCAGCTATGTGTCAACGAAAGTCCCGTCGAAATCGGTCCAGCCGTTTCGGAGATTAGCCGGAACAAACAGACACAGAGAGAAAAAATCTTCAAAATTGTTTTTGTAGCGTATATACTTTCATGGTCTGGCGTACGTATTTCTGTCATCCGTGGATCTTTGACAGTCGTTACGGGTCGTCAGAAGCCCGAAAGTTTGACAACCAGTCTTACCAAGGGGTACTAACTGTATTACCCAGTTACTGGGTTGTTGAGGTCAGATAGGCAGTCGCTCCATGTAAAATACTGGTATTCATCTGCATCCGGTTAGACTGGAAGCTGACTCCAACATAGTTGGGAAAAGTCTAGGCAAATGTGATGTGTGTGTGTATTTAGTAAAAAGCTATTATTTTGACATTACAAACTGACACTTCAATTTTATTTATTTGTAATATGTAAGTTGTAGAATAAATATGGAAATTTAGGATTGGAAAGAAAGCCTAGAATTTAAATTTTATTCTAGTTTAGATTTTAAATCTACAACTATAAGTCACCAAATATCATTAAGGTCAAACTTGAGGTTTAAAATGGCTCAGATTGGACTAATGAGTTGAAAGTTTTTTCTTTTGCCATTTTTCCTAAATATTTTTTGCTAAAAACAATAATTATAGTGTGTAGCAGGGATGTAACGGAAGTCGTTTTACCGAAACCGGAGCCGAAGTCGGAGGTTTTAAATTTGATTGATCGGAGTTGGAACCGGAGTCAGAAGGCGGAAGTAGAAGAAAGATGTGTTAAGTTAAGGGAAGGCTTAATGAAACAATAGAAATATAATTCAGTCTCTTAAATAAGTCAAATATTAGCGATAGTAATATAATCATAATACAGGGTAATTTTCTATCCAGTGCGCAAAGTTTAACACGTGACTTTACTAATCATTATGAAGAACTTTTACTATGGGACCAAACCTGAAATCGCGAAAAAAAAATCTGCTGTTCTCTACATTTATGTTCGCTTAAGAGCGGGGGCACACGATGCGTTGCGGCGGCGGTGCGGCGCCGGAGCGGTGTCGCTGCGTCGTCTTACATAGAAATATCTGTGGCATGTCACACGATGCGCTCCGGCGCCGCACCGGACTTGCAACCACCGAGACGAGGCGGGGAGGGGTGAATGCGTTGCGACGTCGGAGCGGCACCGTTCAGTTGTTTGTACATAATCAAAATCACAGATGTTTGACAGATAACAATTTACGAGCTATGAAGCGCGGCGCCGCTGCGGCGTTACAACGTTACAGCGCCGCAGCGCCCGTGTGACCGCCAATGCGGCGAAATCTTTGCGGTGCGGCACCGCAACGCGTCGTGTGCACAGGCTCTGACTCATCAAAATGTAGGGAACAGCAGATTTTTTTTCGCAATTTCATGTTTGGTCCCCTAGTAAAAGTTGTTCATAATGATGAGTAGTCACGTGTTAAAGTTTGCGCTCTGGATTAAAACTTATATACCTTAGTAATACCTACCTAGGATGGTGATAATTTAAAATGTGGCAGTAGAATAAACTTAATTTAAATCAAATGCAGTAAAAGTGACAAATTATACTTTCGACCTTTGGTATAACTCCGATTCAAAATTATCGGAACCCAAGTCGGAGTCGGAGGTGTAAAATTAATCGGAAGTTCCGACTTTTCGGAGTCGGACCCGAAGCTCTGTAACATCCCTGGTGTGTAGCTGTTGTTGATTTCGCCTTCATAGCAAAGCATTGTATAGTAAGTAAAAAAGTATTGCCCAACCGTTCTAGAATGTCCGTATAAATACCTTTTCCCTTTAAGCAATATTTTTCATCCATTATGTGAGGATATTCGAACCCAGACAGGCGCTTTACTTTGTGTAAATTATTTCATCACCACTGCTCTCAAAACGGTGAAGAAAAACATCGTGAGGAAACCGGCATGTCCTAGAACCGAAAATTCGAAGAGATGTGACATCTACCAACCCGCACTGGATCCGCGTGGTGGATTACGGCCCACTCCCTCTCACAGAGAGGAGGCCTGTGTCCCAGCAGTGGGAAAATTTATAGGCTTGATGATGATGTGAGGATATTAATCAAGGCTAGCATAATCAGCCTATATTATTCCCACTGCTGTGACACAGGCCTCCTCTCTGTGAGATAGGAGTGGGCAGTATTCCATCACGTGGACCCAGTGCGGGTTGATAGATGTCACGTCATTTTTCGAATTTTTGGTTCTAGGACATGCCGATTTCCTCACAGTGTTTTCCTTCACCGTTTTGAGAGCAGTGGTGATGAAATAATTTACACAAAGGAAAGTGCCTGTCAGGGTTAGAATATCACGACCGTTACACTGGGTCACCACTACTCTTTAGTCACGAATACTCTTTAATCGAGTTTGGCACTGATTACTTAATCATGAGGAGCTTGTGGCTAAGTAATACCAGCCGCACGAGTCGATCTATCAGGTTAAGCTACGCTTGCCGGGGTTGGTCTGTGGATGGGTGATCATCTTTACATACCGAGACTCTTCCGTGCCTCGGAAAGCACGTTAAGCCGTTGGTCCTGGATGTCATTCGTGGATCTTTGACAGTCGTTACGAGTCGTCAGTGACCCGAAATTCGGACAACCTGTCTTACCAAGGGGTATCGTATTACCCAGTTACTGGGTTGTGGAGGTCAGATAGGCAGTCGCTCCATGTAAAATACTGGTATTCAGCTGCATCCGGTTAGATTGGAAGCCGACCCCAACATAGTTGGGAAAAGGCTAGGCAGATTGGTATTGACTTAATCTTCATCATCATCATTTCAGCCGAAAGACGTCCACTGCTGGACATAGGCCTCCCCCAAGCACCGCCACTTCGACCGATTCTGTGCTTTCCGCATCCAGCGGATTCCTGCGGCCTTCACAAGGTCATCGGCAATGGGCAGGGCACATTGCTCGCAGAACGGATGGCCGATGGGGTCGAAAGGTTCTAGAGAGGCGACCACGTACCGGAAAACGTAGTGTTGGAAGGTCTCCCACAAGATGGACCGATGACTTAATCTTGATTACAATAAATTAAAAATTCACAAAATATGCATAATATGGTGACATTTTTGTGCGATCTTTGAACCCATTAGTCTTAATTATCACATTATTGTTTACGTAAACAGTAGTAGTTGATACAAGTGCTATCATGCTAACTACCACACTGCTATTGAATGACCTCGCCTTAAATCTTTTAAAAAAATGAATATAAATTTTAAAATAATATTTATCAATTTTAAAACAGAATTCTATACATTAAATTTTTGCTCCCGGAATTTCAGTAAATTCTACCGCGTAAAAGGAACTGAAAAGGTAACAAATTTCTAGCTCAGAGGCTGCACTTTTGAATTTTCGTTAAAGGTGCTTTAGATAAATTCTGTACCAGGAAAAATACATTATCTACCTCAATATTTATTTAAATGTTTTTAACACATTTTTTTACGAGTAATCTTTTGTAAAATTCAAAATTCAAAAGTCATTTATTCAAACTAGGCTGAGAATCAGCACTTTTCGAACGTCAAAATTGCATAAGACAGTCCCCCAAAAACGCCCACCCTTCACCACTTCCTAGTGCCTTTAGCTGGGAAGAAGAAGTGGCGCAACAAACTCCCCAGCAGCACAGCTGTCTGTTCAAGTTAGAAAAATGATTCTATACAATAGTATTCAAAATAACTTACATTATGCAACACAAAACATAATTCAAATGATAAATTATAGGCTATATGCCAGCTAGCACACGCCAATATACCAACAAAAAACATCGAGAACTATAACTCAAGCAATATTTAAAAAAAATAAAAATTTAACGTAAAAAGAACTAAATATCTATATAAAAGCCTCCAGACATAAAGGGCGTGCCCGCTTACATTAAGCTGTAATTGGCAGTTATAAATGATAAACTAGGACCATCGGGGTAAATGAACAGGTAATTACTAGTAACAATAACAAAACCATGATCAGCAGCAATGTATGTGATTGCATACCTATATAAGTATTCACATTACAAATTCCCATGTAGGCACACAAAAGTCTGTGAGATTCAAAGTCCTCCTTTTCGGTAAACCGTAAAACCTAAACTATTAAATCTTAGTCAAAGCCATAACATTAGCAAAGTACCTATCGATTATTAAATTAGCTATTTTCTATACAACGTTGAAAATCTATTAAGTAGGAAGTTGAACCAAACGGCGACAAGTTTAGGCCAAACGTTCTAAAAACAGGCGTGGTGGAGAGAGTACAATGTATCGAACATTCCTATACATATAGAAGGTTATGTAGAGGTATAATCGCTCGCCTATGACCTTTGAAAGTAGAGCTGTACTATTATTGTCCATGGCTAATATCGAATTTAGGTCAAATGTGCGTAATACGTTGGTATCACTTTCAGCCCTGTTGAGCAAATAAGGCCTAACCCTGCGTCCTAAACGAAAGCGATTGTCGCGCAAATACACGATCACGCGATTGTTTCCCAAAAAAATTACATATATATGCGACTTGAATGATCCCGCGAGTGGGTAGATATGTCATATTCATACAGGATTTTTTTTAACCAGTGCGCAAACTTAAACTCTTTACTTTACTCATCAATAAGAACAACATTTACTATGGAACGAAACCTGAAATCGCGAAAAAAAAAAATCTATTCCCTGCATTTTGACGAGTTATGCGAACATAAATGTAGGGAACCGCAGATTTTTTTTTTCGCGATTTCAGGTTTGGTCCCATTGTAAAAGTTGTTCATAATGATGAGTAAAGTCACGTGTTTAAGTTTGCGCACTGGTTAAAAAAATTCCCTGTGTAAAACAAAGCGACGATCTCGTACTCGCGAGACGATGCGCTATTGGTTAGGACACGACCATATGCAGCGTATGACGCACATTGAAGTCCGTCAAAAAAATATTCCGACGAATTGAGAACCTCCTTCATTTTTTAAGTCGGTAAAAATGGACAGCGTACCACATGACGTGCAAAATGTATTTCACTCAAATCCACAAAATTCAAATGGGGTAATTCTACCAAAGGGGTGTTTGTATGATACCCAATTAAGTAACGAAAACATCTGTTAGTAGAAATCCATCGTCAGCATTGCCCCTTGTGTTAAAAAAAAAATCCTGTAATAGTAGATGTAGTAGAAATAGATAAATAAACAGATGTAAGGATATAATAAAGCTGAAGAGTTTGTTTTTGAAGTGCGTTGGGCATTTTTGAGATGGGACTAAACCATTGATTTTGCGACACTGTAACGCAATTTACCGACACCGTGGAGTAAAAGACATCAACGCGTTAATTACCGCGGTGCGTGCAGTAAAAGACATCAACGCGTTGATTACCGCGGTGCCGATTATTTTCAAGTTTTCACTTCTGTCGGCACTCCCAGAGTGCCACAGTTTTTTTTTTGTTTGTTTGTTTGAAAGCGCTAATCTCTGGAATAGCCAGTCGAATTTAAAAAAATCTTCTTTCATTTTGTAGCCCAATTCTTAAGGAAGACTATAGGCTATTTATCATCACACTGAAAACATTGTGAGGACACCGGCTTGCCTGAGAGATATTTCTCGACGGCAGTCAAGTCAGAGGCCCATGGGCGGCTTTAAAACTCTGACACCAGGTTAGTCTTTAACCACCCGAAAAGAAGAAGATTACGCTATGACCCTCAGCAGCCGAGGAAAAACAGAATAAGTAAAAAAAAACAATGGCACTCCGGGCGTGCCGACAGAAGTGAAAACTTGAACAAGATCGCCTTGGTAAAAGAAAAATTTGTATAGAACATTGGTCCGTAATCTTATCTAAATAAAGAACACAATCGCATGTACAAAAAAAAATACTTCCAAAACCTTTAAAGTAAAAATACTTGCATAGAACATTGATCCGTAGCGTAATATAAATATAAAGCACAATCGCATTTACAAAGATGAGGTGTCGGTAACGGTGTCACGAGTTCAATTGTTTTTTCCCATCTCAAAAATACCCAACATGCCTAAAGAAGCTTCACTTTAAAAAAAAAACTAACCAAAAACGAATGTGCTGCGATGGGATGGGTCGGAGAAACAAAAAATTTCACGCGGGCGACATCGCTGGCAGAAGCATAAAACCTAGGACGACGAAAATTTGAAATACCTAGGTAATGCAAAATGACTAGATCAGCAAGAGGCATTCCTACTCCGATATGGAAATTACTTACCAGGCAGCTAAACACGATTTTCCATCATAAATGATTGATGGGCAAAATTAACAGCCAATGAGAAAAGTGTTCCATTTAACCATGCCAGGCCAACATGCCAGCCGCCATGATTGAAACAATTTTGTATCGTTTCAATAATGATATATGGAACCAAAAAACATGTTTTAATTATTTATTTGAGCCACATAGTACAGGTGTGACTTAAGACTGGTTATTTACAGGTATTAGCGAAATTCGGACCGTTATAACAACTTATAACTTGTTTCTTGTTTCTGTAACCGAGATTTGATTCATCGTTGTAGACTTTGCATGTTTAAAATGTTATTTTAGTAAAATAGCAATTTTCTAGGAAAACAGGAGATGCAATTTTGTGATAAGTACCTACGTGCTTCGATCAGATTTTTGCGGAAACAGGGAATGCAGTTCATGAGAGGATGCATCTATAAATCGTAGAAGAAGTGCCTCTCTACTTGTTCGTCTTCGTGGCGGCACCAACACTATCTTGAGTTTATTCGCAGATAGATGGGAGTCTCCAATGCTGCGACATTGGATGAAACTCCACACTAATTAAAACTTGTATGTCTACTAACACTAGTTTATAAGGCCGTTGTTACTAACACTATGGGCGTAGCCTGAAATAAATGATATAATAATAATAAATAATTATTTCTGAGTAAGTTTTCATAGTTGTTCTGTAGATAGTAAATTTTTTATCCCGCTTCCTGGATGGAAGAGTCTTATACTCAAAAACTTGACTTTAATAACAGCTTTTTCTTTCATCGACTCACCTAATTTTGTAGACATCTACCTAACTCTACCTATACAAATTTAAATACTTCATTAATACATAAAATTTCTACTTTAACAAAAGGTTTATACATAGTAAGTAAGTACTTGAAATTGTAAGTACTTAATACGTTAATTTTCGACAGCACAGGATGAGCGACCGCTTCCGGACTCGGGTTAGGTTCCCGCACCAACACCGGAAAAGTTTGTATGACCCAAATAATATATTCAGAATCTGAATACATAAATTAAAATACCAATTGTCTTTTGTAGTGGTACGCGAGAACAAAGCGTAAATATTTAAATAAGAAATGTCTCATTGAATAACACAAAATTTCCGGAAAAGTCATTAATTGAATACAATAAAAGACTTGAGCTAAGTACGTAAAAACTTGACGGGGTCCGCTAGGGCCAATGCCTGCCGGGGGTTCGAAGAAAACCGATAGGGACATCGTGGCCCCCCGGCAACACGGCAACTGAAGGAACACGGGTGGGTTTTAGTCAGTAAGAGTCTGACACGCCCTCCCGCTCCGCCCAGAGCGGGAGAAGTTATTTGATGATTTCAAACCCAAAAAAAAAGTACGTAAAAACGGAATCTATAGTTCTAGTAACGGATTATCTTCTATTACAGCCTAGTTGACGTCTCAGACTAAGGAGAGAACTCTAGAGAGTAAAAAACCTCCTTAAAATGCAATTGCCACTTCAAGGAGTTCCGCTTTCTCTAACCTTTGATTGAACCGGCTTACAAAAGCCAAGAAGACATTGCCCGAGGCTTTCGGCCATCATTTATTATTATTCTAATTTGTTTATTATTAGATAAATAAATGAATTTGCATGGAATACGTGTAAAATCTGGATCAATTTCAGTATAACTTATAGACAGTCATCATCTGCCTAGACTTTTCCCAACTATGTTGGGGTCGGCTTCCAGTCTAACCGGATGCAGCTGAATACCAGTATTTTACATGGAGCGACTGCCTATCTGACCTCCACAACCTAGTGACTAGGTAACACGAAACCCCTTGATAAGACTGGTTGTCAGACTTTTTGGGCTTCTAACTACCCGTAACGACTGTCAAAGATCTACAAATGACAGCCGGGACCAACGGCTTAACGTGCTTTCCGAGGCACGGAGGGGACTTGGTATGTAAAGATGGTCACCCATCCACGGACCAACCGCGGCAAGCGTAGCTTAACCTGATCGATCGACCCGTGCAGCTGTTATTACTTAGCTACAAGCCCCTAACTTATAGACAGTGTAAACACAAAAGTCAGTTTTGTCTGTTGCAGACAGAACAGTTTTATCTTGCTTCAAAACAATATTTCCGGTAAATTTCTAATATGATACAGTTTTGTTACGAGTGTGTTTGCCAACATTGTTTTTAGATAAGTCTGGCTAGAGACAGTTTTAAATAAAATCTGTGCATCGTCTTCCTATTAAAATTCATTTACCGTGATTTGTGACATTGAGAAGTGATTTATGTATTTATCAAATGTTAATGACCGAGCACATGTAGGTCGTATGCAAATCTCGCTAATAAGTGTGCCAGTGAGTTAATAATTTTAGTATATAATTAAGATTATTCACCTTCAAATAGTTTTTATAGAAAGGTAAGAGTTTGACGATCAGATTAGAAGTAGTTTAATAATAATATCTAAGTAGGTACGATACGTACGTATATCTTATATGGGTTTATTGCAAAACATGTCAAGAATAAAATGTGAACAGATACTGCAATATTTTATTTATTTAATAGTCTGGACGCAATACTTCGAAGAAGTACCATGTGACTGGACTTTTGATACACATGAAGGTGATATACCAAACTGACTCTCCAGAAAAAAATTATGCGTTATTATACCCATGTTTCTCTGTGAACTTTTGAAGTTAGTCTTCGCAAGATATGCGCATGTAATGGCAGTAGGGCAGGTCCTTATTGGACGTGACCTACGAGCCCTAACCCGACGTGCTGCGCATTCAAATTAGGCACAGGTTCTATCATTGGATTCATTGGCCTGTCTGCCTCCTTACCTAGTTAAACACCTGAAGCTGGCTAGAATGTCGAAAGGCCGAACACCAAATCCATCACACATTTTGGGATAGATTTATTTGGGAAAGTTAAAATTGGAACTAAGTTACTGCTTTATTGGTTTAGGGGACGCAAGCGCAACTTTGCGTGTTCCTGAGTTTTTCTAGTTTCTTGCCAGGTCGGAAAGCGTTATTGGGTTTTATCAACATCATCATAGGCCTCCTCAAGGCGTCGCCACATCGACCGATTCTCGCATTCAGCGGATTCCTCCGGCCTTCACAAGACCATCGGTCTTCAGTTTATCTATTGAGAAATTTGTAGTAGCAGCACGGAGTCTGCATTTATATTTATGGCAATAGGTTGGCTCCCTACAACTTACATAGGATTTATGTCGTAACTGGCGAAAGGTAGGTTACTGCACCCCTTATAATCAGAGACTACGGCTGTGATGTTATGTTGAATTTATTAGAAACTTTAAGCAGATGTGTCACGGCTTACTGTCACAGACCAATAAAATACGTTAGTCGGAACTGTGACTCACATGTTCCTCGACCGGACCTATCGTTTCTTTGCATACCACGCATACCGTACCTTTGTTGCAAAATTCTTCGACTATTTTGGTGTAGCTGTCGGCTTAAAAACTTTGATATTTTATGCAAAGTGTTCATTTCTTTTTAGAGTTCCGTACCGAAATGGTAAAAAGGAACTCTTATGGTGCGACTCAGTCTGTCTGTCCATCTGTCTGTCACAGCTGGATATCTCAAGAACTACTAATGCTATCAACTTGAAATTTAGAATAGTTTTAGATGACGTTTGCCCAACTATTTTGCAATTAAGAAAGAAATAAAAAGAAATGCATTTTTTTGCAACAGGGACTGAATAGGGGGTCTAAGAAATTCGAAGTGGGGCTACTAGGGCATGTGGGGTATCATATGAAAGAGCGCTATTTACACATTGTCTAAAAAAATTTTTTTAATTCGCACAATTTTCGATTTTAACGAAAAATTTAAAAAAAAATCAGATTTTTCTCAAAAATCAAAAATCTGAAATTATTATATGTAATAGAAGTTTATGTAAGGATTACAGGAAAAATAAAACGATGTATGTCTCTTAATAACACACTTTCAGAAATCATCAACAAAAATTACATTAGTTTTACTATCGGTCAAGAGATGGCGCTGACCTAAAACGGCAATATTCTACACGACAGTGTGCAGTTAAAATTCTCTGACGAATAAAGGCCTCGCCGATGTAAATTTAAAATAGTACGGAACCCTCGGTGTGCGAGTCCGACTCGCTCTTGACCGGTTAATTATCAAGTGCAAGTAGTAAAACAAGTATAAAATCAACATCTATTTAACTTCTGGCAACAATTTCCTCTTAACTTTACAATTATAGTAAACAAAATGAAAGATGCCCCCGAATTTTCATGTTACCTTTCAACTTTATACTCGTTAATCTTTCTCAATGGCATAACATGACTCCGGTTTCAAGTTCTGCCAGAATCCGGAAAGAATTGGCCTACTAAGTAATACGTGTAGGCATATACAGAAAGTGTTTTTACTTTTCTCGGTCATTGTACAAGTTTTCACCAATTTGTCTCCTTATCACAAAGCGGTCAGGAGAGCGTTCATTTTGTTATTCATGATGGTACTTCAACATGCACATTTGTACCACTGCCTGTGTCTTTATAGGAAGGTTTAGAACTGGCAAAGCTCGTAAATTGTTTAGTTTTTGGGTTACAAATGTGATTCTCTGCGGCAAAGTTCACGCGTGAACGATGAATGCACAGTTATGGCTAACAGTTCATTGATTGTTTTTTGTAGTTCAATAGAAGAATTTTTTACATATTTTCTATGTTTATATCGAACAGATGAAGAATTTATATATATATTGCTGATTCTAAGGGGCTTTTAACTAAGTTATAACGTGCACCTAGCTTCTGACGTTTCATAAGTGCCCATGTAGGTTTATGTGTTTTTTTGAGCGCGGCAACCGAATCAAGAAATTCCGTAACGTAACGAAAATAAAACCTAACACCCCCCACTCCGCCTACCATGTAATGACGGTTCCCATGACAACGTGATGTTGTCATGGAGGTTACAAATGCTATGCAATAGCTTTACCGCGGCAGTCCCCGAGTGCCACACGTTTTTTTTTTTTTTTACTGCCGCACGTGTCGATCTGTCAGGTTAAGCTACGCTTGCCGGGGTTGGTCCGTGGATGGGTGACCATTTCTACATACCGAACTCCTCCGTGCCTCGGAAAGCACGTTAAGCCGTTGGTCCCGGCTGTCATTCATGGATCTTTGACAGTCGTTACGGGTCGTCAGAAGCCCGAAAGTCTGACAACCAGTCTTACCAAGGGGTATCGTATTACCCTGTTACTGGGTTGTGGAGGTCAGATAGGCAGTCGCTCCATGTAAAATACTGGTATTCAGCTGCATCTGGTTAGACTGGAAGCCGACCCCAATAAAATTGGGAAAAGGCTAGGCAGATGATGATGAGGTATATATCGAACAGATGAAGAATTTACATTTACCGGATGATTTTTTTTACCATCTCGAAATTTTGACATGGTGTTCTACCCATGAATATAAACAACTTTCACTATGGGAGCAACTCGAAATCACGAAAAAAAATCTGCTGTTTATACAAAAGTTCAATACCTACTTGACCAAAATGTATGAAACAACTGATTTTTTTTTTCGTGATCTTAGAGTTGCTCTCATAGTGAAAGTTCTTTACATTCATGGGTAGAATACCCTGTAAAAATTTCAAGACGGTAAAAAAAATCATCCATTATTTTACTGGTTCTAAGGGGCTTGTAGCTAAGTAATAACATGCACCTAGCTTCTGACGTTTCATAAGTGCCCATGTAGGTTTATGTGAAATTTTTTTTTTTAACAGCCGCCCGTGTCGATCGATCAGGTTAAGCTAAGCTTGCCGCGGTTGGTCTTTGGATAGGTGACCATCTTTATATACCAAGACCCCTCCGTGCTTCGGAAAGCACGTTAAGCCGTTGGTCCCGGCTGTCATTTGTAGATCTTTGACAGTCGTTACAGCCCAAAGTTCTGACAACCAGTCTTACCAAGGGGTATCGTGTTACCTAGTAAGGTCTCTAGGTTGTAGAGGTCAGATAGGCAGTTGCTCCATGTAAAATACTGGTATTCAGCTGTATTCGGTTAGACTGGATGCCGACCCCAACAAAGTTGGGAAAAGGCTTGGCAGATGATGATGATTTGCTAGTTCTAATACAAGTTCGTCTCAAAGAAGGTATCTTTTGTGTTTTATGAAATGTTAATAACAAACCATTTATTAAAAAATTTGGCAAAATACATCACTAAGATGTACTCAAAATTTCCCATCGAACCTTAGCCAACTGAACTGACCTGGCCCATTAGTCCCAATGTACACATAGGTATTTTTCTCTTAAAACAAGGTTTTTATGGTTTTACGTTCAGTTTGTATCAAACCTTTTGTTTAAAATATGGCGAGACTCAGTATAGAAGTGTACTCAAAATTTTCTATCAAAACATTTGTAGCCTATGTCATATCAGCAAATTCATCACAATAGGTCTTATTATTTGAATTGACTAATAGGTACTACAAGTACAATTGTAATAGTTAGAATTTAAAAAACCCTCGACACAAACATTTCCCCATTTCTCTTTCCTACTCCATCACCAGACCCTGTTCACCATCTATCTATAACCTATTCATTGAGACCATTCCAATGAGCCCAAACACGATACCTGTGCTGTAAGTTGGTAATGGATTTGGGTATCCTGTAAATTCCAGATGATGCTGCAGCATCAGTTCAAGATAACTGTTTTTCTAATATCATTGAAGTAACAGAATACCACCACTGCTCTCAAAACGGTGAAGGAAAACATCGTGAGGAAACCGGCATGTCCTAGAACTGAAAATTCGAAGACATGTGACATTTACCAACCCGCACTGGGCCCGCGTGGTGGATTACAGCCCACTCCCTCTCACAGAGAGGTGTCCCTGTGTCCCAGCAGTGGGAACATTTATAGGCTGATGATGATGATGTTGAACTGAATACCAAATTTCAAATCGATCAGACCTGTGGAAGATACATCCATTTATCAAATGGATAAGAGCTGATAATCTTCAAACGGCTGAACCGATTTTGATAAAACATGTCTAAGGACCATTGTTAGAAAACCTGCTTTCAAATAAAAAAACCGCATTCAAATCGGTTTCCACGTTTAAGAGCTACGGTGCCACAGACAGACACACACACATAACGGTCAAACTTTTAGTACCCTCTTTTTGTGTCGAAGGTTAAAAATAGATTATTAACACCACAATATTACCAAACCTGCCACCTCTGTACGAACTATGGCTCGAATCAACACCGCCACAGAATCTCCTGCGAATCTAAATTAGTTTGCGCGCAAGGAATCACAATCGCAAACTTTTTGTACCTTCCCATGGTAACCAGATCACGTTCCGGGGTTACTTGCACACTTTCCTAGCATTCCTCAGTACGTGAGACTTACCTCTTTAGGTTTTTCCAATAGTAATTGAGATTGGCTTTTGAGTTATTTATTGGGGAAGACTTTGATGAAGAGATTCTAGCTTTTTGGTGGAGTGTGTTCAATTTCATTTCAAGGTTAGTAATGCTCTTGGGTTTTTTTATGAGCTGAGTTCACCTTGACTTTATCTTAGGAGTCGAAGCGTATATTTGGAGTAAGTATGTTATTTAAAACGATAGGCAGTAGGATCTTTCTAGATGTAAAACATATCAGGGTACTGATTTTGACGGTTATTGGTTATGAACGATTCCATTTATAGAAATTTAGGGGTTATTATTAGCTCCTCTTACCACCACAGGAGACGCCCTGGGCGTCGGGAGTCTCAGGCTGACTCCCGGCCACTGTAGGTGCGGGCTTGCGGACGGTGAGCAATGGGTAGCTCACCGTCCGATAAGGACCAGGCCCGGGTCAACGGCGCGTTGTGTTCCACGCGCGCCTCAAAGAGATGTCAGCAGAACTGACGGGGTCGGGTGGAGTTGCGGGGATGTTCGAAAGGGTTAACGTGGCCCCTGGTAATAAAGGCAACTGAAGAAACACGAGTGGGTTTTAGTCAGTAAGAGTCTGATACGCCCTCCCGCTCCACCCAGAGCGGGAGAAGTTATTTGACAAATTCCCACCCAAAAAAAAGGGGTTACTATCAGCTTTGAAGGTAGGTGTACAGGTATTCAACGTAGTGGGTCTAATTGCATCGATGTTGGGGAAATTGTCGGTATCCTAATTTCACACCCCACTTGGCAGTGATTCGATTGGAAAATCGGGTCGTCGGCTTTAGGTAAAGGTCGGGACTCAAAATATTGCCATCGGGAATTTTAATCGAAGTATTCGTTTTGCAGCTAACAAAAAGAGTCTTTAAAGTGACCAATGTCTTTAATTTCTTGTACAGCAGATAGGTGGTGGTTCTTGATCTGACTTTATGATAAAGGTGATGTCGAATCGTTTCGTATTAGTCTTATCTGGCTGTCACAAGATGTAGAAGCACACTATTTCAGAACAATTGTTACAATATGTCTGTTAAAATCTATAACTAAATACTCAAACTGATCAGAGAGCTTCCACTAAACTACTTTAATAAAAAACTTTATAAATAGCTCTATAATAATACGTTTTATACAATAAGTGAGTTTTTAAATTATAAGCAAAGTTCGAAATATGATCTCACTAGTAATTAAATAACATAATTTTAAGGATTTTTATTTTTTACCTCATCAAATAGTAACAATTGAAGTGTTTTTTTGTATTTAATTTTATTATAAGATATTTTTTGCATGCTGGAATATATAAGTAAGCAAAATATGTGGAACTTCTATATAAGACCTTTTATGTACCATATTTTATGCAAAATAAAGAAATTCTTCTTCTAATTCGTTGTTTAGCAATATTGCACGGAATGAAATTATCAGCAATGAACATAAGAATAACCGACAATAACCTAAGCCTATAATCATAATCTTGGTCATAAGCGAAAGCCTTTTAAAGCCACATTAACCAGTCCAGTGATTTAATTTCTTCTTCTGTATAAAAAGTAGACTCTAGGCATATAAACGATCTCATATACATTCAAATGTATAAACTAGTGGGTCAGGCCGAGAGTGAATTCAGAATTAGTAGTACAAGGCCGAATGACACTTTTAAAGTATTTTTTCGAGTGTTTCCGGAATGTATGAAGTTGAAAGTTTGATTGAAACGTATAAAGAGCGTTTATTCTGAAAATCGGCAATGTTGCAAATAGATGTCAAATATTTCGCTGTTTTGAATAATTTGGCAATATTACTGTATGGAAATATGGAATGTGGCTAACTAGCTAACTAGAATATTAATAATGGATTGCAATTATAACGCTGAATTTGATTATTGTAAACGTTTTAGGAGAAAAAAAGGCATTTGGAAAGTATCCAAATCCTTTTTTTCTTCATCCAAAACGAAATATTCGATGTTATGATATGAATTATTACATTTCATAATCAATATTTTAGTTCGCTAGTTAGCCACATTTCATATTTCCATACAGTAATATTGCCAAATTAATCAAAACAGGTAAATATTTGACAGCTATTTGCGATGTTGCCAACTTTTAGGATAAACGCTCTTAAGAGGGTCGAATCGAAAGTGAACAAGTAAACGTTGCAGATTGCTGCCTAAAATTTCGCTTTTTTTATTAATTTATTAATCTTGTATATAAAATTTTCGTGTCACAATGTTAGTTACCTTACTCCTCCGAAACGGCTTTACTGATTTTTACCAAATTTTATATGCATATTCAGTAGGTCTAAGAATCGGCTACTATCTATTTTTCATACCCCTAAGTGATAAGGGTTGTCCACCCCAAACAAATAATTGGCAAAACAACGTTTGCCGGGGTCAGCTAGTACTACTATACTAATAATACTAGAGGAGCTCGTGGCTAACTAATAACAGCTGCACGGGTCGATCCATTAAGTAAAGCTACGCTTGCCGGGGTTGGTTCGTGGTACTATCAAAGAAACGCATATCTGTACACTGTAAGGACTATTCTTGCTTGCAGCGCTCGGCCGCTATAGTAACGCTTAGGCGATTAACACACGGCACCGCGCACCGCCGCGGAGGTGAGAGATAAGAGCACCCTCGCTCGACCGCGCGTTCGGTCGGTGTACGTGTGTTAGGCATCAACGGATTTATTAGAGGTCAATGCGACATGAGATCCGCTTCACCGCCTACCGCGGCGGTACGCGGTGCCGTGTGTTAATCGCCTTATCTACGAAAAAAAAGGGACGTGTGCACGGGATTTTGTTTTCAAATTGATTAGATATGCGTTACCCCGATAGTACATATCGAGACTCCTCCGTGTCTCGGAAAGCACGTTAAGCCGTTAGTCACGCACGTTATGCAAACGCGAAAATTCGCGGGTATTCTGGTTTATTACAAGCAGTGAGCCCGATGGGA
This sequence comes from Agrochola lychnidis, assembly GCA_963680765.1. Taxonomy (NCBI): domain Eukaryota; kingdom Metazoa; phylum Arthropoda; class Insecta; order Lepidoptera; family Noctuidae; genus Agrochola; species Agrochola lychnidis. The sequence continues at coordinate 7,751,370 of OY796847.1, forward strand.
TTTCACATCGGCTAAAATAACGATCTTCCATTCGAATTTCATCCTCTATTTAAACGCTTTAAGGGGTGAATTTTCTTAAATCTTTCCTTAGTGTTCACTTTCGTTATATGAGAAGCTTTCAATCAAATCAAATCAAAATATTTTATTTCACATAAACCTACAAGGGCGCTTATAAAACGTCAGAAGCTAGGTGCACGGTTCCAATTGGTCGCTTCCTATGGAGAAGAGCCGGCAAGAAACTCCACGGTTACTCTTTTCAAAATAAATGGTTTCTACAATGTTTCCAAATTACAGTGTTAATAGGTATGGGAGGACAGTGTAAGCATATCAACAAGTACCTGGTACTTAGTAAAATATAAAATGATCCACAAGTCTACAGCCTACAACGTTCTCACATTCACAAAATCTAAAAGAAAAGAATCTATATAAAAGATAAACAAAATAGTAAAAATAATGACCTATTTAAATCAAATGATATGATTGCTACTACAGCTGTAACAAATCTAATTTGATAAAAAAAAGATAGAATATTGTAGGCATATAAATTATATAATGTCAAATAATGAAAAGATTACGTCAATGAAGTATGTAAAAAAGTAAAATAAAATAATCATCGTAATTTGGGAGTACTTAATAGACATTTACATTGTTATGCCGTTAATGAGGTACCAGGGAAGCCACATGTGTAGAAGGAATTATTGCCAAACTTCCTTGTTTTCAACAATACTTCTAGACCCAGCGTTTAACTTGTTGCAGTTAGCTTAGGCTGTTTTTTATTTTTTATTCCACAACTGGCAAGCTCTTGGCCTGCATCGCACCTGATAGTAAGTGAAGATCAGGCTTATGGCGGAAGCGAGCTTCACCCGGAATCCTCAACCACAGAAGAACTGGCTATCTTACCTCTAACTGCCGAAACACAACAATGCTGTTAACATTGTTGTTATGGTGACAGACTTAGATAAGATGGTGGTAGCTAGCCAGGCGGAGTTAGAACAAGCCCTACCACCAACAAAACCGAGCAGAAATTTTCCCCCACTGGGAATCGAACCTAGGACCTCTGGGTCTGAGACAGGTGGTCTAACCACCATACCACAGAGGCGTGTGCGTTGTCTGTCAGTGAATTTGAGACAAAATGAAGAAATAGCAGTACCTATATTAAAAATGATGACTGCGTATGTACTTATCTGACTCATACACATTGTCTACTATTATTTTATATTTTCCCTTGAACATGACAAAGCATTCTTTAATTATTTTCACACGCAACTTTTAATCACCTATTCGACTCATCCCAATATCAAAGACAGAGTATGTTAATCAAAAAACAATCGCAGCCAACGGCGATAGGTGGCCGTCATCCACATAAGTAGAAGCATCCGGGCAGTCCGCTACCAAGTTAATTCAGGTTAAGAAAACAACCAGGATAACTTGAACCTTACTTAATAACAAGTAGGACTTACGCAGAGGTCCTCGTAGACTGGAAATTAGATTGATTTTATATGTTAACGATGTTGTCCTGAGCTTAGAAGATATAAAATGCTACTGAACCCGCTCAATGTGTTCGAATTAATATTCTATGACAACAATTTTATACATTACTTTCGTACGAGGTTTAAATACTTCATTAGATGGCAAATAGAGTTTTAAAGATAGCAATAACAAAATTGATAGAAAGTTCAATGTTATTGTGTGGTTATTAGCAAATTATAATAATTATTAATGATTCGTTATGAATATGCATGGGATGGTTTTGAATAAGCATCAATATTTGCTAGTTTATTATCTTCTTCAATTGGTAATTCCTGCCTTATCGGTGGGTTCTTAGGACTCATTATTGGGTGATTAAGTTATCATCATCATTGAGTCCCTGATGGTAAAGGTTCATTGTCCGTATTTGAACACAATTGATAAGAATTCGTTGATCTTAGTCCTAGGGGGCTGTGGGGCCGGCCCTGGTCCAGGCCATGGTATGGAGCGAGAGGAAATGGGAAGCCGTCACCTCCTTCTGCGAAGCAGTAATGCTCGCGAAGGAGGAGGCGAAATGCGTGAAGGTGAGGCAAAGTTTGCACCCTCACGCTGCTAGCCGCTGCAGTAGACGCCCTGGGCGTCGGGAATCCCGATTCCCGGCCACCGTAGGCGCGGGCTTGCGGATGGTGAGCAATGGGCAGCTCGCTGTCCGATAAGGACCAAGCTCGGGTCGACGGCGTGTTGTGTTCCACGCGCGCCTCAAAAAGATTTCAGCACAACTGACGGGGTTCGCTAGGGCCGATGTCTGCCGGGGTCGCGGGAAAGCCCGTTAGGTATACCGTGGCCCCTGGCAACACACAAACAACTGAAGGAACACAGGTGGCTTTTAATCAGTAAGAGTCTGACACGCCCTTTCGCTCCGCCCAGAGCGGGAGAAGTTATATGATCATTTGACACCCAAAAAAAAAAGAGGGCGCTGTTGGGGACTATTATTATTGAAGATACATTTTTTTGTTGAGATTTGGGAACCAAACCTATGATGATTTATAGAGTAAATAGTTAAAAGAACCAAATATTCAATTTTGGAGATAACAGCATTCAAGGAAAAAGAACTGACAGCACGCAACATGCATGACTACAATAGAAACGGGTTTTGTCTACGGAAGAATAGACAAAATGACAGATAGACAATCACAATCTGTCATTTTGTCTATTCTTCCGTCGACAAAACCCGTAGAAAACCAATGTCTATGGTTGTTATGCTCCGCGTGCTGTTGAGAAAAATAACAAATTTCTTGTGATAACACCAAGAAAATTCATTAAGCATTCTTTCTATTCTACAGCCGTCAGAGAACTTGTTAATTTTAATTTGCCTCGACAGCAGCACTCGCGAAGCGGGTAGCTTGTTTCAACTAATAACTTATTTGCAGGCGTGCCTAAAATGCTAATTAAAGCTATCGACCCTTTCGACTAGGGCAATTACGACGGCTGATCGATTTTGTTGTTTGTCAGTAACATTTGTAGCAAAATTATTTGTCATCGACAGTTTTTGAATGTGAAATTAATATCAACTAAAGGTATATTCAAAGTTAAGGAGGTAAACATGGTTCTTGACTAATCTGTTTTGTGAAGCCTCGCAAACGGCACGATTTTGTACTGTCTCCGACGTTCGAACGGACGTAATAAATCGCGTCGATTTTTTTTTCGTACACTGGATTTTTAACGTTCCACTTAACCCCGAGAGTTGAAAATCCAACAGTGTGTTTTTTCAACGCGTTGGGACGAGAGTGTGTTCCAGCGCGGTGGATTCTCAACGCTCGGCTTCACACCGAGAGTTGAAATCCAGTGCGCGTTAAAAACCCGCCGCGATATTTTTACGTCCATGCGAATGTCGGCTTGAGTATTTCTGTATTGGTCTGAATGATTATATCGTGTAGTTTTTTCTTTGAAAAACTGTATTTCATTTCATTCGCCCTACAAACTCTACTTCACAAAACAGATTAGTCAAGAACCATGTATAACTTTTTAACTTTGAATACACCTTCTTACTGAGTTAAAAAAGTCATCATCATCAGTCTACAGCAGTCCACTGCTGGACAAAGGCCTCTCCAATTGCACGCCATTCAGCTCGATTCTCGGCAACTCTCATCCAGCTGCTACCAGCCACCCTGCGAAGATCGTCGCTCCACCTAGCCTGAGGGCGTCCTACCTTACGTTTGCCAATTCGCGGTCTCCACTCAAGAACACGTGTACCCCAACGGTCATCGGTTCTACGGCTGATATGGCCGGCCCACTGCCACTTCAGCTTGCTTATTCTGTGAGCTAAGTCGATAACTTTGGTTCTCTGCCGGATTACCTCGTTCCGGATTCGATCCCTCAGAGAGACTTTAAAAAAGTCAGATATCGAAAAATATATTATAATTCCCTAACTTATAAATTCGTCTAATCAAACGAGTGATAGGTATTCATTCCTCTTTCGTTTTGTAAAGGTCTTAATTAATTCAATATCGGCATTCAAAACCTGATTAACAAAAGAACCCGAGAATTAACGACACTGTGAAATGTAATTTAATAACACCTTCCTTCAATTAATTGTTTTATGAAGTCTGTTGAAGCGAGTGATTCTTTCTTTAAATTTAATTAACCATGTCAATAGGACGCCGCAAACGAACTTGACCAACTGTCAACATAAAGTATTTTTGTACACAGCCGGCCACAATAAGGGACCAGGTTAAGAATATTTTTATTTGAATGCTTCAGTTTTTTGTCAGTATTGTATAGTACACTTTATTTTGTTTGGAATATAAACACTGATCGTTCTTATAATAATACTTGTAGGAACAAACGTAGCACTTTCAAATGTAAATATACGCCTACATACTGCTCATTGAGAAAATCGTCATTATAATTCAACAGCAAAAACGGCAAATAAAAGAAACCCTGCCCACCATTCAACGGCCTAATATCGAAAGCCAATTGTATAAATCATCACATTAAAATTGTAACAAGATAATTCCACCATTGTATCACACAAAAGACTTCAAAGAGATTGCCCATTTTCGTGTCAAACTGTGCAAACGATCTCATTGTGGTTTTATTTGATTGATGATAACGTTAACTTTGACAGAACAAAGACGGCAATATAATACCAAGTTGTGATAGGCGATAATAATTACAACAGCTTAATCACAATGGTAATTATAATCGTGATTTTCCATCAAATCAAACCCCTATTGATAACGCGAATTTGATACTGGATATAATATTATGCTATTCCATTAACTGTTAACCAAAATATAATGAACGCCATCTATCACTTGGCTCCTAAGAAAGGTTCCTTAATAATTTACCGTGTTTAATGGCCCGAGAAAGGTGATAATCCGACACGTTTGTTATTCTCATAGAATAGATAATACTTTACAGACTGACATAATTACATAAAGGAAATCGTTTATTAAGTATTAAAATAATAAAAAGATTTTACAAAAAAAAACAACCGACTTCCAAAAAGAAAAAAACACTACAAAGTGAAAAATAACATTAATTTCGGAAGTCGGTGTCTTGGGTTTTGTATTTTCGTTTTTTTGCCACCGATTTCCGAAGATTTTTTTGGAAGTCAGTTGTTTTTTTTTGTAAAAAGTTTTTATTTTTCACTTTTTAGTTGTGGTACCTACCACACACATTCGAATACCAATACCTGCTACCAGTGACCGGAACTTATCATAATAATATCATCTACCTACATACTAAGTGGGAAATAAATACGTATTTTGTAGCTTACTCAAAAACTACCCAAGCAAAGTTAATAAAATTTATATGGGACCAATTTAAGAGCATACCCTTTCAAACAAAAAAAGAATTTTCAAAATCGGTCCTCAAATGACGGAGAAATCGAACAAACATAAAAAAAAACAAACATACGCTACGAACATATAACCTCCTTTTTGGAAGTCGGTTAAAAAGAAAGCTAAAAAAAAATTGTTAAGATAATAAATTCTGGTTAACTTGGTAATGGAAAAAATATCTTTGGATTGGTCAATAGTCTCGGCCGACAGTATAAATGAAAAACACGATTGACACTAGGGCGATGTTGGCATGCGTGCGAGAGGCTTTAATTAGCATTCTTCTCCAGCCGGTTAGTAATTATGTTTTTGACAAGTGTGGGCGAGCCCTACGACTTTTTTCTACTTTCCTAATGTCATGTTTTTACCAAAATCTTGGCTTATGATAAGGCTTTCTCCCCATTTTAACTGTCAGAGATAATTGGATGTTGAGATGCTTCTATTTTTTTCAAGACTCCTTAGACAACCCACTTAAGCTTAAGTGGATTGTATTTATCCAAGGAGTTTAAATTGTTCGTTTTTGGGTCAAGGTTGAATTCAATATCCACGATATTTGAAGGACTCTGTTAGAGAAAATTTAAATTCCCTCAAGAATATTAATTATTCTTTCACACAAACATGTTACTCAAATTATTCAAACTTTGATCTAGAATACCAAACGTTACATAACCAAACCTTACTAAACATTGAAAACTTTACTATCAAAACTGCGGTAATTAGCAAACATAAATTCTCTTGCAAGCTCCCAGCGTCTGCTATGTGCGTCAATATTGTTTCTGGAGAGTTCCGACCTACTTGATAACCATTTATTTGTAGTTAGAAATTAAAACAAACTAGAAAACTGCCGGTTAAACATACCGTCAGTAGAAAGTATTTGTAAAGACCATTTTTAATTGGTATGTACTGCAGCTTTTGGTTTTGACTAAGTACTATCCACTGGCGGTTCATTTGCATGAACTTAATTTTCTGAGTGGGCATCGCCGGTCTCATTGAGTATGACAGTGGTTGGTTTGCCTCATTTTACTCTGAACTTAGTTAGCATGTTAAGTGCTTTCGACTTTTACTAGGAAAAACTCAATCACGTCAACCTAATGAGAAAGGTATAGAAAAAAAAACAGCACTCCGGGAGAGCCGACAGAAGTGAAAACTTAAACAAGAATTCTTTGGTGGAAGAAAAATACTTGTATAGAACATTGGTTCGTAACCTTATCTAAATAAAAAGAACAATCGCATTTACAAAAAAAAAGACTTCCAAAACCTTCAAAGTAAAAATACTTGCATAGAACATTGATCCGTAACATAATATAAATAAGGAGCATAATCGCGTTTACAAAAATGAGGTGTCGGTAACGGTGATTTTATTTATTTATTTATTTATTTGCTCTCATGCACATAACATATTTACAATATCCACTGTCGGTCTCTGTACATGAACCCTGTCAGGGCACCGCAAAGAACAATGATGGTTTTCTGTTGAGTTTGTAAAACAACTGTCTCAATCTTAGTCAAAACTTATAAAAATACAATCAACTCTGAAATAAAAGTAAAATAAAAACACATGTCAAGGCGTCGACATGATTTCAATCAATATCAACAGCAATAAACAACATAAAGTCAAACACAATAACACACGAATAAAATAATAATAAGGAATAGGCCAAATACAAAGTCATTTTACAATACAATACAAAATGAAATAGATCAGATTCAATGTCACTGGAATAATTATACAATATTTATGTCCTTCATCAGGCTGGATCTAACAAAAAAAAAAAAAATATTAAGTACCTACATCTAAAAAGTTTTATCCGTCATAAATTCGTTCACTGTATAAAAACATTTCCCTAATAAAAGTAATCTAAGTTTGCTATAGAATGAATTTATATTCTTGTCATCTTTTATGTAATTAGGTAATTTATTATAAATTGTTGCGATTCTATAGTTGGGGCTATTTTTCATTATTTTTAATTTTGGTGTTGGTGTAATCAATTTATTTTTGTTTCGTCGGTTATAATTCTGGTTTGCTTCTATGTTTGATCGAAAGTAATTCCTGTGTTTTTGCACGAACGTAGCTATTTGTAATATGTAAAGGGAGGGTAACGTTAATATTTTATTTTTTATGAAATGTGGTTTACAACTTTCCCATGGCTTAATGTTCATAAGGATGCGTATACATTTCTTTTGCATGATGAAAATATCGTTAAAGTCAGTACTGTCACCCCACAATATTATGCCATAGTTAAACCATGCATAAGCATAGGCATAGTATATTGAGAGCGCGGTCTCATAATTTGTGTTACTTTTTAATTTGCATAATGCGTATATAAATTTCGATAATTTAGTCTTCAGATGTTCGACATGCTTTTTCCATGTTAGATTATTGTCCAATGTTAAACCAAGAAGCGTTAGATCGTCTCTTTCTGGGATATTTAATTTATTAATAAGGTTATTTATGTTTAGTGGCTTTCGTTGGTATGTCCTAAATTGTATTAGATTACTTTTGTTAACATTAATTTGCAGATTGTGCTTCTCTAGCCATGATTTAACTATTTCATAAGTATTTTCTATGTTGGTCAAAGTTTCGGTGTTCTCAGTGCTTCTAAACACTAGCGATACGTCATCCGCGAATAGAACGCACTTCGAATCAATTATTTTAGGTAGGTCGTTTATATATATAATAAATAATATACACCCCAACACACTACCTTGTGGAATGGAATGGTTAATAATCTTTGTCCGTGATTTTACAATTTGTATTTCTTTTGTTTCTTTGTTATAATATTCTATTTCAACATACTGTTTTCTATTTTTTAGGTAAGATTTTAGCCATTTATAGCCAGTACCCCTAAGTCCTATGCCATTTAATTTTTGTAATAAAATGTCATGGGAAACCCTATCATAGGCTTTGGTCATGTCTAGAAACAAACCTATGGCATATTGTTTGTCATTGATGTATTTATATATTTCTTGTACGTAATTATATACCGCGAGTGTGGTCGATCTTCTTTGCCTAAAGCCAAACTGATTTATGTCCAAGAGATTGAATTTTTCCAAAAACTTGTTAATTCTATTGGACATTGCTTTTTCGAAAACTTTTGATATAGTTGGTAGAAGGGCTATTGGTCGGTAGGAACAGGGATCTTGAGGCTTGCCGCCTTTTTTAAATATTGGTCGTAGTTTAGCTTCTTTTAATTTATCCGGAAAGATACCTTCGTCAAAGGAGTTATTTATTAGCTTGGTTATGGGTGGTGTCAATTCATTAATACATTCTTTAATTAGGAAAGATGGTATTTCGTCAACTCCGGCACTGCGCTTGTTTTTCATTTTGCGTATTATATTATAGATTTCACTCTCCGTGGCGGGTTGGACGAATAGGGAATTTATTGATGGTGTAAAAACTGGGCATGTATTCGATGTGTTGTTGAGTAGCGGTTCGCCGACCGAGGCAAAGAAGTCATTAAAAATATTAGCAACCGATGTTGGTGTGTTTGTGGTTTTATTGTCATCATAACGCAAGGTAACATTTTTAATATGGCACTTAGAATCTGGTTTAAGGCTATTTTTAATAATGTTCCACATAGTTCTTGATTTATTTTGTGAACGCTTCATTTCCTCAATATGATTACGTTTCTTTGATAGTTTTACACACTTCTTCAAGATTTTTTCATACTTTTTATAGTGAGTTTTTAAAAGTTCGTTATTGGTCTTTTCTACAAAAATTTTAAGCAATCTTTTGTGCTCACATGATTTTTTTAAACCTACACTAAGGTAAGGTTTATTTTTATTATTTTTGATTTTTATTCGTTTTTTAGGTATAGTTTTATTTAGTAACGCTTGCATCTTATTTGCAAAATCGGTGTAAATTTCGTTAACGTTTTTATTTTTGCACAGTATTTCATTCCAATCCGTTTGGCTAAGGTTATATTTAAACTGTGATATTGATTTTTCATTAAATAGTCTTTTCGTCACGAAGTAAGTAGAATTATGTTGTTCTATTCCCGGTGAGTGTTGCGAATAGTTTAGGCTTTTGTGGTCAGAAATACCAGTACTGTCAATAGTTAATTTGTATTGTCTTTGATTAGTAAATATTAGGTCTATGCAGGATGACGTAGTCAGTGTCTGTCTAGTTGGTTCGTTGACGATTTGGTGCAAGTTGTGTTCTAGCATTATGTTTTGTAGCCGCTGATAGTCTTTGTTTTTTGATGATTTGTCAATATTAAAGTCGCCGGTCAAAATTATATGGTTTTTGTTAATTTTTGATTTTACTTTTTTTAATATTTCTATAATAACAGCAAAAAATGTTTCAATGTCGCGATCCGGTCTGTAAATATTAATAATAATTGTTTTTTGTGAAATGATTTCTACAGCGCAACATTCAATTACACATTCTATTGATAAGTTAGTACAGTCCTCTAGGTGCTCGTATTCTATGCCGTTTCGTAAGAGTATAGCCACTCCTCCTCCTCGATGGTCACGTCGGTGGTAGGCAGAAGCAAATGTGTACCCGTTTATGTTGATGCTATCCTTTTGGTTTTCACGTATCCATGTCTCTGTCAGACATATTGATTGGTAGCTTTTTTGTTCTATATAATCCTCGAGTATGTGTGTTTTATTATTTATACTTTGAATGTTTTGTATCAGTATCTTAAAAACGAAAGGAATCTAGTCTGGCTTGGTTAATAGTGGATGATAAGGTGTATCTCGTTATGTTTGGGTCATCATACTTCTGTGTTTGAGTGTTTTTTGCGCTATAGTCATAAGAAGTCCTATTAGTTTTACCGTTTTGTTGCGTTATAGTCCGTCCTTCTCTTTGTTGTCTTCTTTTCTGTAATGATGTTTTGTCAAGAAATCCAGATACACATAAGCCTAAACTTTTTAAATATCCCGCGTTTTCTACGATATATTTAGTCATCTTTTTACTAATTAGTTCCACCCGTAGTGGCCGTCTCAGTCCGTTTCGTCCTATCCGACTCAGCTCTTCGATATAGCCAGTGAGGTCGATATTCAATGTATCTAGAAATGCAAATATTACCCTATCTTCGAGGTCTTTTTCTGTTTCTTGATAATATTCGTTCAGGCCGTGGATAACTATTATTTTAGAGGTATCGTTTGTGGAAGTGTCGTTCACGTTCAGATGCATGTTTTTGTTCTGTAGCTCGGCTATTTCTGTTTTAAGTTTTACATTTTCTATCTCAAGTTTCTGTATTGTTTCGTTTATGTGAATAATATTGGTATTTATTTTTGTTTGTTCAAGAGATAGTTGCTCGGTTTTCTGGCTTATGTCTTGTTGCAGTTTTAGTACAGCTATTTTTATTTCGGATTGAATTGTACTTTTGATTTTTGACAAGATAGATTGTTGTTGCAATTCTAATTTTCTATCTAATAATTGGCTAATTTTCTCTAATGTAATCGGCTCTGTCTGTAATATGATGGGTGATATGGTTGTAGTAGTGTCTTTATTTGTTGGTGGTGTGTCATATTTTCCTGTATCTCCCAGTATACTTTGGTCATCTTGTATTTGATCGGCAATGGACATTATTGTGTCGTCGAGTTTCGGTGGAGATTGTCTCCTAACAGGTGTGTCGTCATTTCTAATCTGCCTTATAGTAGTTTTGCACGATGGGCAGCGCCATGAGTTAGTTAGTTTACTTTTATTTTCTACATAGTACGATGAGGTCATATTGATGCATCGGTAGTGGTAAAGTTTTGGGCATATACTACATCTCAGCAATTCTCCGCGAGCTATTGGGTGTTTACATCCAGCACAATTCATTTTTGTGGGTATATGATCAAATTGTTCCGTGCAGTGATAGTCAAGTTCGTCGCTAATTTTGTACGTTACGTGGTGACTCATCATACATTTTTCCCATCTCAAAAATGCTCAACGCGCCTAAAGAAGTTTTCACTTCAAAAAAATCGGAAGGTATCGTTGAACAGCCGGGTGGACCATAGATTTAGTATTATATACTAGTGTAGTATATACTAAATCTATGGTTGGAACGAAGATCCTTTCGCTGTATATTATGTGTACAGAGCCATCTAGTATGGTCTCAAGTTTCAAATGTCAAAAGTTTTTGTTTTTTATACAAAGCAAAAACTTTTTAAGAGCGTTTATTCTGAAAGTTGGCAACATCGCAAATTGTTGTCAAATATTATATTAATAAGTATGGAATTAAGAAATGTGACTAACTAGCTAACAGAAATATTGATTACGAAATGCAATAATTAATATCGTATAATATCGTTTAATTTTAGAAGTAAAAAAAGTATTTGGAAACCTTCCAAATGCTTTTTTTACACCTAAACCGATCACAATATCAAATTCAGTGTTATAATTGCAATTCATTATTAATATTCAAGTTTGCTAGTTAGCCACATTTCTTATTTCCATTCAGTAATATTGTCAAATTAATCAAAACAGCGAAATATTTGACATCTATTTGCGACGTTACCAACTTTCAGAATAAACGCTCTTAAGAATGCGGCGACGCATGAATTGTCCATACAAACGTAGTACATAAATTATTTGCAATTTGAGCATATTTCCACTATAATAAGTTGATATTTGGATTGAGATAGTATTTATCTAGACTCCTACGTCTTTTTATTTCCAAAAACTTACCTTTAAATGAAGTGTAAGCGAATTGCATTTCGTACATTTTAACAGCATGTTAAAATGTACGAAATGACATGTTTTCATATTGTTTTTTCTGTATTATAAACAACAATATTTGTAATACTGTTTCCGCAGAAGCATAGTTTATGTTATCAAGTTACAAATTATTGAAAAAAAACATGGAAATACATTAAGTTTTCATTTATAATTTTTTGTATTACGGAACACATCCAAATTTATCATAAATTTTCGAAAGCTAGTAGTACTATCGCGTCAAGCAATAATTGTCAATGTGTGCGTGGTAGTATTGCTCACTGTAGGTGTATATCGCTCCGACAGGTACTCACACTAGCGCAACGTGCTTGGAATTGAATTTTGCAAACATCTCGATTTGTAGTTGCGAGCCGTGTCGCTGACCTCTTAACACTTTTTCGTTACGTGACGATCGAGATATTGCATTAAAGAACTTCGTTCCAATATGTTTTCATTTTTCCGAAGTCGTAGAGCTTAATTGGATTAATTGTCTTTGGAACGTTCAAGCAAGTTCATTTGCATTCTAGCAGCAGCTAATTTATTTTTACCTAGCTTCCACCAGCGGCTTCTTCCGCGTGATATCTTTATAAATTATAGCCTATGTTACTCAGTGATAATATAGCATACCAATGTTTAAAGAATTTTTAAAATCGGTCCAGCAGTTTTTGAGTTTATTCATTACAAAGAAACAACAAATCTTTTCTTTTTATAACATTAGTTTAGATATGCTTTCCTTTAATTGTGAACAGCTGTGTAGCTTACAACAAGTAAACAAAAACAACTGAAACTAATCAATCACTTAAATCAACGTTAGCAGCTTGTTTTTGTCTTCATGTTTGTTTACTAGGCTTAATGGATCTTCTGAATGAAGGCTTTACCTTGATTCACAAGATCCATTAGGCCATTAGATTACGTGTTTACGACATAATACTGATAGATTGGTAACAGCTTTAGAAGGCTAAGTATAATACAGAAGAAAAAATAAAACGGCCTATCAGCCGTTTCGAGATGCATACAGTATTCTATTTTCTTAATGTCCCTCGGGAATCATCGCATTTCCGAATACAAACGAATGCTAATTTCCATGTCCATCAATTATTAGATTTATCATGTATAATATTTTGAATTCAGAACTAAGTACTTTATTGTTGTTTTGTTTTGATTTCCATGTAAACTATATAGTGCTGTAAAACTATTTTCTTATCTGTCGTGCCTGCGACTTTAGCAGCTTTCCTCCCATTTTAGGGTTCCGTAGTAAACAAGGAACCCTTATAGTTTCGTCATGTCCGTCTGTCTGTCTGTCTGTCTGTCCGCGGTCTAGCTCCGAGACCCTTAGTACTAGAAAGCTGTAATTTGGCATAGGTATACATATTAATTACGCTGACAAAGTGGTAAAACAAAATTATGAAAAACATTTTTTTTTATACACGTAAAGTGGTGATGTTTTATTTTTTATTTTTTATCCCATAGTGTGGAGTATCATTAGAAAGGTTTTGCAAAAACAAGTTGAGTTTGTATAATTCATTTTTGGATTCAGGGATCCGTTTGCAAAATATTAAGCTTTAAAGTGCTAATTTTTGTTAGAGTCAAGTGTCCCCCCCCCCCTGCCAGCTAAATGGTTGGTATTGGATGTGTAAAAAAAATCACAGCAGTAGTTTATATAATGAAATTAAAAGGAAAACTATCACAGCTATGTAGGCTTTACTAGTTAACGAGTAATAATCGACCAACTTATCTTTGCAGTTGCAAAAACATGTTTTCCCATACATTCCGTATGGGAGAAGATGTTTATCAACTACTAAGTTAAGTTTGTTTTTGGGATAAATTCATCCCAACTACGGAACCCTTCATTGTGCGTGGTCCGACACGCACTTGGCCGGTTTTTAAAACAAATTACATTAAGTTGAAAGAGTATTAATAACTCTATATCTCTCCAAGTCGATTAAGAGCGTCCGGTCTACAACAAGTGCAAAGGGCAACTGATAGAAATCCAACGACTGACGAAACACGAAGTTTGCCGAGGGACATTAAGAAAATAGAAATACTGTAATTATGTACTTCATCGTAAATTAAAGTCGCTTTTTGTGTTTGTCTATGTGATCGCGTTGTTCTTCTAAACGACACAACGGATTTTGATGCGGTTTTCACCACCATTAAGAGAATTTATTCCGAAAAGTTTATATGTACAAAACATAAATATTAAAGCTACAGGTAATAAAGAAATCTTGATGTTTTGTCAAATCGTAAAAACTGGGTGAAGCAAGGCCGGATCGCTAGTACACACGGCTACACATCAAGCTATATATTTCCAGTTTATGCTGATCTCGCATTGCATAGGATTTCCGTACAATGCGAGGTCAACTTATACTGGAAATGTATAGCTTGATGTGTAGCCGTATTTACCTAATAAGACACAGCTACAGCTGATGTTGAGGCTAATCAAAACAAATGTGTAAGAGTTGAAAGAAAGTAAGAAATGTTTTTTTGCGGTAAACATGACGCAAACAAGAGTTTAAAATACAAAAATGAGAAAAGATCCAACCTTTTCTTTGAAAGCATGCGTCACATCCACGCAAATCGGCTATCGCTCAGCATTATGCTGCGACCCTATGCAAGATAGAGCCCCAGCGCTGGTTTTCAGCGACAGCCGGCGCCGACGTAATGACGTCGACTGGTGCAGCAAACAAATATTAAGATAGATTTGAAGATGAGTCTATGGCGGCATCTACATCGTTATATGCGAACCACGCATCAAAGACCTGACGTCACACAAAATCATGACGTCACAAAAATCCTGCATCGCGCAATTAGAGTTTACCGCGCGAACGACATACAAGTTTAGTTTTTGTTTATACTAAAACTCTTAAGGGATCATTGTACTCATCATTATGAACAACTTTCACTATGGGACCAACGCTGAAATCGCGAAAAAAAAAATCTGCTGTTCCATACATTTATGTTCGCAGAACTCGTCAAAATGTAGGGAACAGCTGATTTTTTTTTCGCGATTTCTGCATTGGTCCCATAGTGAAAGTTGTTCATAATGATGAGTACAATGATCCCTTAAGAGGTTTAGTATAAACAAAAACTAACGTTGTATATGACTATCCGAATCAGTACCGTTGGGCAGTTGCCCGCCAGACACGACACCTACGATTTCTGTTACATAGAGAATGAGTGAACTTTACACCCTGTTCCTCATACCTCAAAAAATCGAATGAAGTAACGAGTTTACTTTCTTCTATTGATTTTAAAACAGATGGAGATGCAAACGACGCTGATATCCGTATCGATAACAGGGATGTTACGGAAGTCGTTTTATCGGAACCGGAACCGGAATCAGGGGTTTTAAATTTGATTGATCGGAATTAGAACCGGAACCGGAGTCAAAGTTGGAAGTAGAAGAAAGATGTGTTATGGGAAGGCTTAGTGAAACAATTAAAATAAAATTCAGTCTCTTTAATCAGTCAAATATTAGCGATAACATTCACAACCAATATAAAATAAACTAAAATGACACTGGCGACAAGTTAAAACTTGATTGTACCCGCTCTAGTCACGTGCATCGTTGTGTTTCAAAATTCGGTATAACTCCGATTCAAAATTATCGGAACCCAAATCGGAATTAGAGGTGTAAAATTAATCGGAATTTCCAACTTTTTGGTTCCGAAGCTCCGTAACATCCCTGATCGATAACTACGAGTACCTACAAAACTGTTTCACTTTTTCTTCTCATAATTCAAAAACAAGATTAACTTCACTGCTCCAAAAATGGTCCACGTTCAAAACGTTACGCTATCGATAAATCAAAATAATGATTACCAGCCAATTTTAAGATACGATAGGTACAACTATAGAGAGTTTTTCTAAGAGAAAGTGAATGATTTTGTTGTGAATACCTTCAAACTGGTTATGTGTAATGGGATCGCAATTTTTACTGGCGGATACATTTAATCGAACTATTGATTACGCTGTGCCACGTTTATAATGATTAGTAGTTATGAACGTTTATAGCTCGTAAAGACTCGGAATCGAAAATTTAATGTATGTAATGTTATGGCTCAGCTGGTGCTAATTTTGGTTAATTAATTTTTACAAGTTCCAAAATTTTCTTTTTCGGCTTTGAATATATTGAAAAGTAAGAAAGAAAATACATTTATTTAGCACAGACCAAAAGCACACAGTGTAATTAACAGCAAATAAAAATCAAATAAACAGTGTAAAGTGCGATATAAGAAATAAGCCAGACAACTATAAGTGCCTGACGCTGCTATTTAAAAATGTTATTGTTTAAATTATCATTTAGTCCAGATTCTGACTTTTCCTTGGATAATACTAACAGTTAATACCCCTGCAACTAAACTACTAAACACCTACACACCATTTAATTATTAAATAAATTAACCTGTAATTTAACTTATGAAAAGTCCTATTTGTGGTTTCGGTTTAAATGGGTTTTTATCAGTCATGGAGGCAGATTAAACATTTTAAAACAATAAGTAAATTTAATAATAAATACATTATAGTAAAAGCGAAATACTGTTAGCCCATAACTCTTACTTTGGGCAGCCGAACGAGGTGAGCCAAACCACGCCCAGAGGGCATTGAACAGCATAAATATACCCAAATTCGACGACCACACAGCTTTAAAACTAGAATCAATATTAATATCCATAAATCTAAAGAAAAAGATCCTCAATATTGATGCTATATCAAAAACAAGCTGAGAGATATCTAACACATTACCGAAGGCCGAGCGTGAAAAATACATAGGTAGATGCTTCGAATATTCCGTGCGTTATCCCCGAAAATATCCAATATTGTTTGCGGCGAACATGAGATACCCTCGTAAACTGATCATATATGGGACCGATATTACGCTAGCCTATTTGGCTAGTGGATTTGTGATATCGACGTGGTAGTTCACACGTTCACTCACTCATTTCATTAGACTCGGGTGGATCACAAGACAAACTGAATACTAGAAGCACAGGAAACACAGGATATTGATTAGGAGTTATCAGTCAATATTATGAAAATTAATGAGGATAATTAAATCCTTAATAATTTCGGGGTTGATGAAGATCAAAAAGATTAGGGACAAGAGCTAGAATTAGAGATTTTTCAATGCTACTAAATCGTAATAAAACAGATTATCTTTAACAAATTCAAACCTTTGACTAAGCCGTTTCCTAAACAACAGGTTCAGTGATTCCTAATTCATCACACAAGGCTAATCGACGGAGACGAGCGTCGAATGCTTAAATACGTGTAAATAAATAAAATTGCGCGAGGCTACAAAAATGTGTGTCAGTGTGTTGAGTGCAAGCGTCGCCATCGTCCGGCTTCGAAGGTACTAACTAGGGTTGCTTGGACGCCATGTTTTTCACCAAAGTCTGATTCTTTTTCCTGCGCTATAATATGACATATCTAATTAATTCCTCGGCTACGTCTCTAAAAATGTAATTTGACAGCCGAATATGAATAGAAAATATCGTATAAATATAGATATATCTTATATTTTTTTGATAACTAGTCTACTTCAGAGGATTTTTTAAAATTTGTACTCTTCCTGTCCTCAAGGGTTATGGATTTAATAAGCTTTATTGATCATCTTCTCGCGTGCTACGCTTAATTAACAGTTGTATGAATAGAAAAGGAAAATATTGCACCATAACTAGTTAGTGAAGTAACTAACAAATTGATTACTGATTTATTGCAGATCACTGAAGCAGATAATGCGATGATAGATAATTTATTACACGATGTTGCACGCAATTTGTTTTTTATTAAATTTTCTGTGGTAGCCCTGCAACCAGATCTACTAAACGAACACATGTTTAGGAGTATTTTGATCCTCACCTGTCGTGTTATTTTCACTTTTACAAAATTATCTGTAAATATTACAAGCGGTACGAAACGACTCGTACGAAAATTTCTGCGCTCTTTTACAAGTAATATATATTCTTTATGTTGCGAAGTCGAGGATTAAAATCGTAATGGTGTTAATCCGTACCCGGTTTGTCCGCACATTACTGTCATTTAAATTTAACAATTATGACATAAAATGTGCGAGTAGGCTTAGGATAACGAGATGCCATCATCAAAATTAATAGGTTTAGAATATCTGTCCTGTATGCTTTTATTTTACTATCACAATCCTTTAGGATTGTATGTAGTTAACATTGGGTTTAGTTGAATAAGGTAATAATATGATTTAAGATTACATTATATTTGTTATTTTAAGACTGAACAGTCAAGAGCAGAGCAGTGGTGGCCCAGTGGTAACGGCCGCGACTTACGAGTAGTAGGTCGTAGGTTCGAACCCAGGCAGGCGCTTTACTTTGTGTAAATTATTTCATCACCACTGCTGTCAAAACGGTGAAGGAAAACATCGTGAGGAAACCGGCATGTCCTAGAACTCAAAATTCGAAGACATGTGACATCTACCAACCCACACTGGGCCCGCGTGGTGGATTGCGGCCCACTCCTTCTCACAGAGAGGAGGCCTGTGTCCCAGCAGTGGGAACATTTGTAGGCTGATGATGATGATGATGATGAAGACTGAACAGAGGCAATCTAATTAGATCTCCTGACTTTGTCTATCGCGGCATCGATGTGTAAGTTTGGGCACTTGACGGTGTAGCAATCTTACTGTATCCAATGCTAATTATTATTCTTTTAGCTGTCCATATGTTTCTAGTTTTTCTTTGGTATGATATTAAAAGTCACCAACATTGTCGCAAGATCTTACAAATGTCCCTACAACCATTGGAGCATTCAGAGCACACTTTACCTCCGTCAGTTATGCGGCAACACCATTATTAGTTGTCACTACATAAGTTTTCCCTTCGGTCCCATTCTCCGAACGTATGCATCTCGAATATCATGGCCGGCTCTCAATTTTAAAATGTCAATTAACGTCGTAAATTTTATCTTTCGTTCTTTGGATGCTGATTCAATTTCAGATAGCCATACATCTTTATATTTTTTATTCGTATATTGACGCTTGCTGTATGAGAAAATTGTTTTTAATTATTGCTATTGGCTTTACGAACTGTGAAACGAAAGTGTAGTGTTTTTGTTGTAAATCATTTCTTGTTTTTGCAACGGTTATCGTTGGGTGGTCAATGTAGGGAGCTTGATTAAAGGTTGACCTTACAAGTAATTTGGTCCATAATTTGGTTTTGGTTTAAATGATTAACATTCATTAAATTAATTTGGTTCTTTGTAATTTTCCTGTAACTGATTTTATTATTTTGCTTGAATTTAAGTAATAACGGCCGCGAATTACGAGTTGTAGGTGGTAGGTCCGAACCCAGACAGGTGCATTACTTTATGCAAATTATATCATAACCAATGCTCTCAAAACGGTGAAGGAAAACATCGTGAGGAAACCGGCATGTCCTAGAAAAATTCGAAGACATCTACCAGCCTGCACTGGGCCCGTGTGGAGATAACAGCCCACTCCCTCTCGAAGTGAGGATGCCTGTGTCCCAGCAGTGGAAACATTATAGCTGATTATGCTAAAAGTACCTCAGATGATAGTACTGAAGCATGATTATACTTTTGCACGCTTTACACGCCATAAATACAATGCAATAATAGTGCCACAATAAATGTGTAAGGAACCGTTACGGTTGTCAGCTCTTCGTATTGCGTGAGAAAAAGAACGGCTGTGATATATACTTTGTACTCATTGATGCTCTTACTTGTGATCTTTATCATCTACATAACTAAAACTAGGTGCATAGTCATAGAAATGAGTATAAATAAATCTAGACTAATAAATAATGAAGAACAAGTTCAACACAATTTCGATTTCGTTCGCGTTCTTGTAAAACTTATAGGTGTGGTTAGACATGCCCTTGTGAGTAGGTATAAACAAATTAACACATCTATCGAAAGTACCGCGTCATAAGTTATATCAAAAGGAGCCCAGAAAAAAGAATGTTCAAATAAGCAAAACAAACAAAACACGCGTTTCGGTCACAGATAGCGAAAGCTCTTATTGACACGTTGGAAAGTAGCCGCACTTGGGAGACCTTACATTTTTTTAAGTCGCTCCGACATTCAACTCTCTTCCGTATTCTTTTAGTGATAAAGTCTTCGGGGATGGTTATCACAAGGTTGTTGAACAGCATCAGGCTGTAGGCGGACCTTATCGCCTATTGGACATTTAGGTTGAGTGCTCGTCAGTAAAATTCCCCGTACTTCTTCAGGTGCATCAATCTTTTTATATATCATTGAAGTTCCGACGTTTTTCGTACTCCTTTTTGCCATATTAAAGGCATGTGTTGAATATTTTATCGATGCGAATCTTAAAACTGTCTTCGTTATTTGATTCAATTGGTTTACTTCGTTTTTGACCGACACATCAATCTGTTATTAAAATAAATACTGTTTTAAACGTTTCTGTTCTTTATTGTCACTTATGCGATTTCAGAACGCAGCATAATTTTCCATTTCCATAAACTATTCACTCAATTTCTATTTGTCAAAGCGACATTTTCATGCAAAATCAATGCGTACATTAACCTCTGTTTGCTCATTCGCAAGTACAATAAGTCTTCTATTTAGTTGTAGTAACATTGTAGCATCTGTTGTAAGTTGTAATACATCAATGTACAGAAAAATCTCCTTTCTTCCTTTTGCTTATGACTTATTCTTGGTTGAGACTTTCGACTGCTTGTGGCTTTGGATCTTCACTTGAAATTTCAACTTGTACATTGTAATTTGAATCTTATGATGTTCTCACTATAGTCGAAAGTTCATTGCTCTAGTTTATATCAGTTAAGGCATCTGATATCCATCTAACACTTTATATCGGCCACGAGGCTTGTACTAAAACAAAAGTTGGTCGCATCAACGTCGTTAATAAACCGGATCCTAGGTGGAGATTCACTGACGGATCACTTCGGATCACTTCGTTTTATGGCTGATTTAACATGACACTTAATGAATTGGTATTGGGAAATGAAATCAAGAACATAGTGGAAAGTTTTATATTAATTAATGTTTTGTCAATTGATCTATTTAAGTCTTATTATTTTTTCTTAATTGCTATGTTGTCCGAGCCCGAAAATCAGCTTGTTATTGACGTTATTTGCAACAAAACATTTTTATTTTTCTCTTGGCCTACATGTCACTTGATGGTAACTGATGATCAGGCCGAAGGTGGAAGAAGCTTCACCCGAAACCCGGAAACCTCAACCACAGAGGAATTGCCAATCTTAACTCTAACTGCCGAAACTGCTGTTAACATTGTTGTTATGGCGACAGACTTAGATAAATCGTGGACCAACCAAACTGAGCAGAAAATTTACAGGTGGTCTAACCACTAGATCGATGAGGCAGTTCGAAAGATATTGACGCATAATATTCCATTAACCAGGTAAATGTCACTGCAATTTCTTATTTATACCTTGTAAACTTGATAGTTATGACAGTATTCAAGATCTTGGGAGTGATTTATGTTCATGGTAAACGAGTGGCTTTGAAAAGACTTATTACAAAATGGCTAGCGTGAAATTATGCCCTGTAAAATTATATATTTTATTTCTATTACCAAACTGTCTGCATAAGTAGGCTTGTGATGAGGAAATAGTAGATTGTTATACAAGGGTCGAAAGGAATTGATGACTTTCACCCGTGTTAAACACTCTACTTTTCATTTCGAATTTAAGGAAAGTAAAAAAAAATAGATAGATATAAATTCTATACCTAATATTTATTGATAATAATAATATGTACTAGACATATTAGTCTTTTTTAAATTTAAATATGGAACACACCGTGTCATCGTCGCGGGTTGTCCCGCCTATAGGTAATTATTTTTTAAATTCACACTGGCTGTTTATACACTAACAAGACTGCAGCATTTTTTTTAAATCGATATTTTTCTATAAGAGGGGTATTACACTACCATATCTATGATCATAGATCTATGATCCCATACTAAATGTCTATTTTACAATTTCATTATATCTTTGATCATAGATATGATAGTGTTATACCCCCTTAATCAAATTTTCGTGGCCGACTACCTAACCAAAAGTTCTATTTTTAAAATTCATTCCCGCCCTATAGAGGGAAGTCTTTGAGTCTTCCCCACCCAAGGGTGATAAACAGCGTCTTCCACCCGCTACTCGGATCAAACAAATACTACTTTCCGAGTATGATAAATGAAAAACAATTTGTCTAGCAATGTTAAAGAGGCTGAGCCCCAAGGAACTACCACTAGACTAGTGTTCATATACATCTTCACTTAAAGTAAAGCTTTTAAAGCGTGTTTATTCCTTACAACAGCTGTTTATGCATGTAGCATCCGCACACATACAACGAAGTTCACAGAATTCATTTAAGTTCCGCAACTTTACCAATTAACAAGTCTTCAGCCAATTTTCACTGTGCTTACCCATTGATTAAGAAACTTTAGGTATTGGGTTAAAAGTTTACCAATACTCTCAAGTATTCGCCTGTCATGGACAGCTATACTGTCTTTGTGTCCAGAGAGAATCTTAGGTTTTCTTCAATCGACTCAGGGACTGTGCTGAAATTAACCCCATTTTGGGAAAGACAAAGATTCATTCTGTCTAGCCTTTTTCCAACTATGTTGGGGTCGGCTTCCAGTCTAACCGGATGCAGCTGAATACCAGTATTTTTACATGGAGCGACTGCCTATCTGACCTCCACAACCCAGTAACTGGGTAATACGATATCCCTTGGTAAGACTGGTTGTCAAACTTTCGGGCTTCTGACGACCCGTAACGACTGTCAAAGATCCACGAATGACAGCCGGGATCAACGGCTTAACGTGCTTTCCGAGGCACGGAGGAGTTTCGGTATGTAGAAATGATCACCCATCCACGGACCAACCCCGGCAAGCGTAGCTTAACTTGATGAATCGACCCGTGCGGCTGTTAGTACTTAGCCATAAGCTCCTCAAAGGAATGACAAAGATTTAGGCTGATTTAAATTGATCCAGTATTTCATGCCAGCGCTAGAATCCAATTTCACTGGATCGAAACTGGACCAATGTAAATACTTTTCAATCCAGTCCACCATTCGGTATCCCTATCCTCCTGATCCAGTCTACTGGATTCAAACGCTGAATTGAAATATTGAATCAATGTTAATTAGCCTTTTTCTAATTAATACCTTTAAACAAGCATATAATCTGAATCTCGGAAACGGCTCAAACGATTTTCTTGAAATTTAGTATTCAGAGGGTTTCGGGGGCGATAAATCGATCTAGCTAGGTTGAAAATGTCATTCAAAACAAAAATTTATTAAAGGCCATCCAGATATTAAATGCAATTAAAGATGTGTTAATGATTTGAAGCCATTAAGAAATTGTGCAAAAAATAAGGGAAATGAGTAGTTTTCTTTCAAAGTAAGAAATTCTTGAGTTTTGCAATCAATCGTGCTTACTCATGCGCGCACGCAAGGTGTGCCATTCCTCACAACCGACGAAATTCCGACGGATTACAAAAAAAAGTTTTGTAATATCTGTCAGCAATCATAGATTTATTTGACATAATTTGTCTTGTTTTTAACAATACATTCGAAGTCAGTTTCAGCGAACAATTATTGGTTTTGTTCATTCACGATTAATTGCTCCTTTTTGGCAAATTCCTGTAATTGTTGGTCATGACTTTTTCAAACATTTAATGTAATGCAATTTATTGTCTCGCAGTATGAAATTTAAAGACTGGATGAGTTTTATAGGTACCTATTTCTAACAAGGTAACATCCTTGTCATTTGTATTCATGTTTTTTTTTTGACTAGAGTTTCATAAATCATGCTATGTTTCTCACAGTTTATTTTTATATTTTATCTGATTCTCATACTACTGTCGTCAATTATGATTGCCATTTTTCAATATGTTTTAGCTTGTTGCTTTCTTAATGCTCTCTCTTTTCTTATAGGTCTCTTTGAATAAAGATGGGGGTTTATTGATTGAGTTTATAGACGACTCGGACCTCAAGTGTATATGCGGCGTCTCTCTGCAGACAATGGCCCACCTTCCATCTTGGGCCGCATGCCTTGTCATTTGTGCACCTGAGGATCTTATGAACGTCGTCAGTGAATGTAATTCGCGTGGCAGAATTTTTGGCTAAACATAATATTTGAATTTTCATCAAAAAAATCTTATTTACCATCGATAGGTAAAATGACATGGTGATATTTATGATGGCATCAATTACGGATCCTTTTCTCTAGGTAAAAAATTTAACCTTGCGTAATTCTCAAAGTATTTGCACTCGAAATTCTTTCGTTTTTAGACGTGGGAATTAAACTAAGATCCGCAAACTTTCCAAATGTTACGTATTCAAATGGTATGGGCAGTATAGAGACAAGCCATCTTTATATTCAGCAATATAGTCGATGATACTTAGGACTCGGGTGTACTATGAGACATAGCTTCGAAGGTTCACTCAGGTATTGTTATGTTAGCAAGTGCAGACATCCTTGCTTGCTTGCTTGCGGGCTTGCGGACGGTGAGCAATGGGTAGCTCGCCGTCCGATAAGGATCAAGCCCGGGTCAACGGCGCGTTGTGTTCCACGCGCGCCTCAAAGAGATGTCAGCAGAATTGACGGGGTCCGCTAGGGCCAATGCCTGCCGGGGGTTCGAAGAAAACCGATAGGGACATCGTGGCCCCCGGCAACACGGCAACTGAAGGAACACGGGTGGGTTTTAGTCAGTAAGAGTCTGACACGCCCTCCCGCTCCGCCCAGAGCGGGAGAAGTTATTTGATAATTTCCCACCCAAAAAAAAAAAGGTATTATTATATTCATTTATCAGATAGTTTTTTTTAGGCCAACTCGTTGCTGACCTCGGAGGTCATGACTACTTAACCGGGCTATCCTGTGGCTGCCTTAAGCTACTAACTTAAAGCCGCCAGCCAGGGGCGTCAAATTTATATACTAGGCGAGCGCTCTGTGGGGTACGAACCTCGGCTTAGGGAGGATAGCAAGATGGGACAGGCTGGATCAAACATGGGTAATTATTACTGTCAGGGGAATTTAAAGCTACAGGCTTAGCTTCGACGCGGGTTGGCGCATGGTCGAGCAAGGGTCGGGGGGTACATTTATCATTATTGTCATTGCAGGGCAAAGGACTCTTCTTATTCAGAAAAGACACGAATATTGAATAGATGAACTCACTTTTTTAGAAAATTCTAAACAATGCTATCACAAAAATGCTGATGCTGAATGGCGTCACGACTACGTAATTATCCTTTACTAAGTTTTCCGGGTTCCGTTTTCCTTTTCCCATTTGAGGGGAGTAAGCCTTTTGCACTTTACACTTCAGTTTCTCTATTGTGTGGTAGTTCTATACACTTGACTTCGCTCACTTATGATAAGTGTATTACGGGCTTTATGCCTACTCTGGCGTAATGTTGGAGCGTAGTGTTAGGCCCTTTCCTCATTGGTCGGTACGTCAGCGGTGCGGGATCAGCATGCTCGGTATACTCAGTACCGAAAGCATACCGAGCGCCTTATATTTCTTTGAGCGTTTCCGGATTGGCTTGGTATACACGGGAGCGGGGCGGGATCGTTTTGGTTTACCGCGTCTCTGTAGAAAGATCCAGTGCGGTACTCGTTCACAACACGCGTTTAACAGCATGCTCGTTATACTCGGTACCGAAAGCTTACCTAGCGACTATATTTCAATGAATTAAGCGGTACTGCACAAATTATACCAAAAACATAACGGCAGGTCCGTAAATGAAAGCAGTGCGGTATCGTTTCGGTATACAGAGCAAACTATACCGCACTGCTGCTTACCGACCAAAAAATTACTTTAATTTCGGAAGTCAGTGTCATTGGTTTTGAATTTTCGTTTTTTGCCACCGACTTCCAAAATTAAACTTATTTTTCACTTTGTAGTGTTTTTTCTGGAAGTCAGTTTTTTTTTTTTGTAAAACGTTTTTAATTTTTCACTTTTTAGTTGTGGTACCTACCCCACACAAATTCGAATACCACTACCTGCTATGTAAATCACAGTGACAGGAACTTATCATCTTAAAAAAATCGTATTATTGACGCAAACTCAAAAACAACCCAAGCAAATTTAATAAAATTTATAGGTATGGGACCATCTCTGAAGTATGACCTACCAAATAAAAAAAGAATCATCAAAATCAATTAATAATTGCCGGAGTAATCGCGTAACAAACACAAAAAAAACAAACAGTCGAATTGAGAACCTCCTCCTTTTGGAAGTTTGTTAAAAATGAAAGCAGTGCGGTATTTTTTCGGTATACCGAGCATATTATACCGAAACGATACCGCACCGAACAATGAGGAAACGGCCTTAGGGTTAAGTGAAAATTGTTCACAGTTCGGTCCGCTAGATAGCGATCCTTATGTTATCTTTTTGAGGACAATGTCAGGTCCTTTATCGTTATGTTCTATCATGATTACGTACTTATTTAGTTTCTTTTATCTCTTGAAACGGACATACTTTGGCTCTATAGTTAAGATTTCTTCATAGCGGGTTAGACAGTTTCGTAGGAAACTTTGTCTTATGTAAAACGTGTGTTAGTGACGAAGGTTATGTAATGTACACGATGTATGATGTCAAGATCAAGACTAAGTTGTTTCTACCTACCTATGTATAGTTGAGTTCATAATTGCTATACCACACTAAGTTTGAATGTCAGTTGCACGTCACTAAACGACGTTTAATGACGTATTTAATACGTTTTTTTGGTATATCTATTTTTAAGCTATTGCATAGCTTTTATCGCGGGCTTTGAGCGTGGCGACCGAATCAAGAAATTCCGTAACAAAAAAAACCTAACACCCCCCACTCCGCCTATCATGTAATGACGATTCCCATGACAACGTGATGTTGTCATGGGAACGTAATTTTTGTTTTATGTCTTCACGTCATCATCCCAAGTGTATCGTTGACAAATAGGAAGTACGGAGGTTACAAATGCTATGCAGTAGCTTTACCGCGGCAGTCCCCATTTTTTGTATCTGTTTAGTATATTGTATCATATTTTAATTATATACAAATACAATACAAAAAAGTTTATTGTGCTAAATAGAAAATTACATTACATTTTAACGTGTTTGGAGCCTCCTTTTAGGCAAACAATGCCTGAATTAGAAGGCTCCGCTCTTTCACATCATTGTAAGACATATAAGGGTAACTATATAATGTAAGTACATTTTTAATTATAATAAATTATTTTTCTTTAAATACGCTGTACTGGTACAGCGTCTTAAATTTGTTTGCTGCACCGGTCGACGTCATTACGTCAGCATCGGCTGTTATTTTAAACCAGCACTGGGGCTCTGTCTTGCATAGGGTCACAGCATAATGCTGAGCGATAGCCGATTTGCGTGGATGTGACGCATGCTTCCCTTAACCTTTTCTCATTTTTGTATTTTAATCTCTTTTTTACGTCATGTTTACCGCAAATAAACGTTTTTTCTTTCTTTCTTTTACGTGTCAAAAGTGGTACTTAAAACAATTACGAGGTTAACTATATCTGGCTGTAAAATGAATGTAAAGATGCTTTCCTACATATTTAAAAAAAAGTTTGCTTACACTGTCTTACTGCTGAGCAAAGGCCAAATCCTTCTAGGCATCTCTCTTCCTGGGTTAGCCTCGGCAGCGCCGTCCATCCTTAGGTACCCACCGTGTGGAGATATTACTTCAAATAAATATTAAAGACATGATTCCATACGATTATTTACTGTTTATTCAAGTCTGTCGAATCGAATAAAATATAGCAAGAATTCAATCATGTGTAGTGAAGCGTGAACGATCAATTTTTGATACTTTCATCACAACGCTCACATACTCGATATTTACGAATGAATAATTAATTGGCAATACGGCGTAACATTTAAAACATATTTATAATAATAATAATTTTTAGGAACATAAAGGTTTTGTAGTACATGAGGGACTTATAAGTATACATTATTAATTACATGGTGTAAGTACAATTAATTGTTGGGTGAATCGCTGCTCTCCTAGCTAGATCACTGAGTAATCTGTATTTAGGAGAATCTGTATTTATGATTTTATTAAAATTTAATTTTGATACAAAGGAAACTGAAAGCCCTGCACACGGGCTTTAACAATCTTTTTTTATTGATGTGAAATATCTATAGCGGCGCGGCGGGTCAGACCGAATGTTGGCGCCAACAGCCAACACTCCAACACACCAACAGTCGCCATATTTATTTCCTGTCGTAAACCATCCTTTTATGCATATTACCTGTACTTAATTTCGATGTTTTTTATTATTTGAAAAAAGTTTTACAAATTAGATGATGATGATGATGACGATGGCGTCAGTGGCGAAGACGATGACGATGGCAATGGCAATGGCGATGACAAAAGTCAAAGTCGAAGTCAATTTCGATGTTTCGCATCTGCCAGGCGTCCCGCGACGGCAATTTTTTTGAAATCTACCGTTTATTATATTGTGTGCCTTTGGTCTGTGCTAAATAAATGTATTTTCTTTCTTTATATCCTAATTTAATATTATAAATGCGAAAGTGAGTTTGTTTGTATGTTACGCTTTCACGCTAAAATGGCTGAACGGAAAATTTGGCACATGGGCAGACCATGACCTGGGTTAGGACATAAAAATAATAAATAATTAGCCCGTATTGTCTCACTGCAGGGCAAAGGCCTCCCTTTCCTTTTTCCACCCAACCCAATCCTGAGCCAATATAGACCAATCCCTCCTATAAGCGTCAAGTTCGTCCCGCCATCTACGCCTGGGTCTTCCACGATGCCGCTGGACGTTTTCAGGGACCCATGTTGTAGTGGTCTTAGCCCACAATGCATCCGACATGCGGCAAACGTGTCTGGTCCAGTCCCACTTGAGCTTGACTGCTTTTTGGGTGACGTCAGCGATTTGTGTCTTAGAGCGCAGTATCGTGTTCCGTATCGGGTTAGGACATAGGATACTTTTTATCTAGGTAGTACGTTCCCGTGGGATAATTTTCGACCTCAACCCGGGCGAAGTCGTAGGCAAAAGCTAGTCATTTTATATTTGGAAGGATTCGGGATAAACCTTGAGGCTAGGGACAAATCTGAATTTGTCAGCGTCATCAAGTCTGCCAGCAGTGGATGTAAGATTTCCCAGGCTGCGTCAAAGGACTCGGTTCTACAGCTTAAACATCCTACATAATAACTTAAGTACTATCAAAAAATTGTACGATGGGGTTTTGAATTTTCTTCTCCAGGGAAAAACCACCACCAAACCTTCTCTTGCTTTTGTGTAGGGTAGAGTCGATCACTAAATATACAATGTGTGACACCTTGTTCGATGCGAATGAGACACATAGATAAGTACAATAACATTACCAACAAAGTAATAAAAGAATTTTTAAAAAAACAGTGGCACTCCGGGAGTGCCGACAGAAGTGAAAACTTGAACAATTTAAAAAAATACTTCCAAAACCTTTAAAGTAAAAATACTTGCATAGAACATTGATCCGTAACGTAATATAAGTAAAGAGCAAAATCGCGTTTACAAAAATGAGGTGTCACGAGTTCAATTGTTTTTCCCATTTCAAAAATGCCCAACGCACTTAAATAAGTTTTCACTTAATTTTTTTTATTATTATTGACAATATTAATAAATATTAGTACCTATCAAAATTACTCCAATTTCATAAAAAATTTGAACATTTTCAACGGAGGTCATAAGTTACGACTTAAATTGTTACATGAAGACGGCTACCCGCGCCCCATGTATTTCAAGGTAAAATCCCCATTCAAAAAAATTGCGTGGTAATTTTTTTCTTACATTCTTAGCACGATTCTTAATAACAACACCCTCATGGATTGACAAGGGTTTTTATTACAAGTTGTATAACTAAAGATGTTCTGTCTGCTTACCTCACTTTTTACCTCTACTCTAAAACGCAAGCAAAACTAAGTTATAGGACTAAATTACACCAGTTCCATCGCGGTAATGGAGGTGTGTAAGTGATCAACATCAAATTGGACACGTTTCAATTTAACTTTGCATCACTCATTCTGTTTGAACATTTAGTACGAGACAGTAAACCTACTTAGGATACGATTATGCTTAAAAGCAAACATGTTCTTGATGCTTGATGTGGTCGAGTTTTGATCGATTGGGTTCTATCGATGTTGCGCTGGCCAATTGCTTTTTTTTTCTATCTTTTTATTGAGCAATAAATAATTAGAAAACAATCTAGGCTGTCTGATTAATCTATTTAGGAATTTTGTACTGAATATTATGGACTGGAATGAACGAATACCTGAACACATTTGTCTTATTTAATTGAAAATTTTCATAGGGCAATGACAACTTTTGTTATTTAAGCAGTTAAATAATCAGAAATAAAGGGTTTTTTATTAAGAACGCTCGAACTTAAAAATAAAATAAAAAAAACCTGTTTAAGTGATATTGCCACAATTTTTATTTTATTTTAAAGGATATTCGCTGACATTATGTATGGAATATAATTTCAGCCAAATGGCCGCCGCGACTCTGCTGTAGGTGGTGTATCATGGTGGACTAATTTTGGATGACATTTTCGCATAAATGGGGCTCAATTTCACGAAGAGCGCGAGTTATGTTGGCCTTTAGGGCGGCAAATTGACTGTGGCTTATCTGTATAGACTAGAGACTTCACGTAACCCCACAGAAAGTAGTCGAGCGGTGTTAAGTTACACGATCTCGGTGGCCGGTTGATGTCACCACCACGCGAGACGACGAAGCCTTCGAATTTCTCATCCAATAAATTTAATGTTTCCCGTGCTGTATAGCAAGTGGCGCCGTCCTGTTGGAACCACATGTTTGTGAGATCCATACCATCTAACCTAGGCCATAATTTTTTTTTATCATCGTCCGATATCGGTCGCTATTGACAGTGAGCGCGGCTCCTTGCGCATCTTCGAATAGAGCACTGATTTTGATAATAAATTTTAACAATTTCTACGCGTTGTTCTAGCGTGTAGCGTTCCATGGTGAAATGTCACGACTAAATATGTGTTCATGCCAAATTTGACAGCTAGCACTTTACCAAGATGGCCGCTATGAGCTGTCAAAGTTCGCGCGTCCCTATTGAAAAACCTTTTATTACCAAGAAGTTCAAATGATGACAGAATCGTTAGAAGTAAAATAAATAATTTTTAGATTATCTTTTCGTCCTATTTACGAGTTGGCACTCGAGACCAGATTGAGCTCGAAACTCGAGCAATAAAGTGGCAGTGATTTGTAAATAACGATGAACATAAAGAAATAAGTGTAATAGCACTTGATAGGTAGCAGCAGGATAAATAGCGTGGTCTCCTAGAAAAGCATGTGTCGCATCCGGGGCGGCGGGCACGCGAGGCGCGCACGCGCAGTTTGAGACGTGATTCGTGCGGTAAAAGAGATTGCGCTGTTTGAAAAATATAAATGTTTTATTTTCAAGTTGCTCTTAATAGATTTATTTTTTACGTACAAGGGTGTGATTAAAAGGCGTTTACAGGGGCATAGTCAGCATAGGATTACTGTGGATAATTCTAAAATATCGATGCCATAAAATTATAATCAGATAATGTCAGATAAAGGTCTTGTTATAGATGTAAGTTAGAATACTTTTGTAATTCTTTCGTCGATTCCCATAGGCTTCTTAAATTATAACTACGGTATTGAACCGCTGACAGTACGTCTGGCGAGAAAATTGAGGATAACTGAGGAATAACAATGTATTGTAAAACAGAACAATTCAATTCAATCGATTCATATTTTCATGCACGTTATATATTTATTTATTTTATTCGGGAAAATAAACAGGGGGCCTACCACCCGCTCAAAAGCAGTATTATTTTAATATTACTTCAGTGGGAGAAAGAGATGAAGCTATACGTCCTGTAGAGCTTCATCTCTTTCTCACACTGAAGTAATATTAAACAAATACAGTTACAGTACTGTTATAGAAATATTATAGAAAGCTAGATTATTATAGTCTCTCTATTAAACTTCGCGTCTGAACCAACTTTTTATTTTATCGACTGCCAGTCACAAACGGTGCAATTCCAGCGATAGAAAGATACCGGTCGTGTTCAAAGGTCGCACCCTCATCGCGCGTACACTTCCCATACGTACATACATACGTGTATCTGGCAGTGACAACAGCCCACTTGCGAGCATCCTACTCGCGACCTTGCCGACCGACATGCGACATGCGCGGAGATTTCACTTCCTCTAGACGGGCTTGAAAAAATTTCATCAAAGGCGCTTTGATCTGAGCGAAGGAAGTGTGTGAGATTAGTATGACATTAGAATGTTGAGGTTAGTTTGTGTGTTAGTGTTAAAATATTCAGCCTTTAAGGCTCCCACTGGGCACTGCTGATACTCAGGAACACAGGCCTCTATTCCGTGAGAGGGAGAGGGCCATAATCTACCACGCGACCTTTGACCTTTCTAACGAAGGAAGTGTGTGAGATTAGTATGATATTGGAATGTTAAGGTTTGTTTGTAGGGGATTTTGTGTGTTGGTATTAAAATTTGTGGTGTGCAAAATCAGCCTATAATGTTCCTATCTCTCTGCTAGGACACAGGCATCCGCTCTGTGAGAGGAAGTGGCCCATAATCCACTATGTAAAAAAGAGATGTTGTTAAAACGGTTTTGTGGGCCCACAATAGTAGTTTATGAAACTGTTGCATAATGAGGGGTATTAAAACATGAGTGTTTTAATAGTATCACACGAATGTTTTAATACCTAGTTATGTGCAGTTTCATACACTACTTTATCTACTCTCATACATTGGGATTGAACCTAATACTAAATAAAAGATCAAAGTTAAAGATCAAGAATAAATTTGAAAAATCCCACGAAATTCAGTACAATAAAACAATTGAATGTCGTCTGCACCAGCACACCACCGCACATGCTCTACAGCGGGTGCTGCTATCCCCCGTTTAAACGTTCCAATGCAAAAGTTGATGGAAACTCCTTGGTGATATTAACTTCTTGGAATAGCCCTGTATCGTAACAGAAAAAAAATTGTTTATAGTATTATTTTGTTAGAGAAAAAATGAATATGATTCTATTTTTAAATTTCGGTATTGTGTTTATAAAGTATGTCAATATAAACTCGTTTTGAATTTTATAATTCGAATATTACGCTATGAGAGTAGATAAAAACTTTTTCGGGTTCTATTGGTATGACAGTGTTCTGCCAGCCTTTGTACAGTGGTTTTGTTCTCGATATAGGTGTTTGTTGTAATGACAGTTGAATCGGTAGGTACCGGGGTCGCGGGAAAGTCCGAAAGGGATACCGTGGCCCCGGGCAACATATAACCAACTGAAGGAACACGGGTGGGTTTTAGTCAGTAAGAGTCTGACACGCCCTCCCGCTCCGTCCAGAGCGAGAGAAGTTATTTGATAATTTCCATACCAAAAAAAAAAGTTACGCAGAACGATACGATTTGATTTGTTGATCAAGATCCTTGAAGATGTCTTTTGCTGCCGTATTTTATTATCACAAATTAAGATTCGTGTAGAATCTATACCAGAGTGACTTTCTGTGTTTGCTTTAGAAGCATAAGCATAAATCAGCCTATTATGTTCCCACTGCTGGGATACAGGCCTCTTGTCGAGTAGGCTGTAATCTATCACGCCGGCCCAGTGCAGGTTGGTAGATGTCACATGTCTTCAATTTTTTGGTTCTTGGACACGCGGGTTTCCTCACGATGTTTTCCTTCACCGTTTTGAGAGCAGTGGTGATGAAATTATTTACACAAAGTAAAGCGCCTGTCTGTGTTCGAAGCCACGACCTATAACTCGTTACCACTGGGCCACCACTGCGCTGTTTTGATTAAATACTTATTTTTCATAATAATTTATCTTTCTACATCTCTTGCAATAACCTAAGCCCCTAATCCCACAGTACCTATCTACATCTTCGTTTGCATTTGACAAGCGAAGGAAAAGAAATTTTTGACAAACACACCACATCCGGTGAAAACATAT
The DNA here is from genome assembly GCA_963680765.1 of Agrochola lychnidis. Lineage (NCBI taxonomy): Eukaryota > Metazoa > Arthropoda > Insecta > Lepidoptera > Noctuidae > Agrochola > Agrochola lychnidis. The sequence continues at coordinate 7,785,314 of OY796847.1, forward strand.
CCTCCGAACACGTACTAGACGTGGGAAATTATGATTAAAACATAAATCATCGAGGAACGTCTTCTTATCCAAGACTTTCGTTTTGAAACTAAGGTATGTAATCACTTGAAGTAATGAAGAGATGACGATATTTGTTTGCGCCTACGCAAACTTGTATCATCATCTTTATTTACATTAACTATTCAAAGAAAATTATGTATCTTATGAACCTGAGGTTGTGAGACCGAAAAGTGAGAGCTTCTCGTCGTCAATTTTTGTTTTGACACAGTTCATTTTCAACGTATTATTTATCTACCGACCTACACCTACTTCGCACTTCACACAGTTGATAAGTGTATTATACACAAAAACCTCCCGGAATAACTTCTCAAAATGATGGTGAAAAACGCGGTCATACGGACAGGCACAAAAAGTTTAATCCTTACATATTATAAAACAAAGTCCCCCGCCGCGTCTGTCTGTCTGAACGCGATAAACTCAAAAACTACCGAACTGATTTTCAAACGGTTTTCACCAATGGACGAAGTGATTCATGCGGAAGGTTTTTGTGTATAATTCATTAAAGTTTTGTGTACATTAGCAGAAAGACGATTATTGTTGAAGATGTCGGAAAAAATCATGTCGACTGGAAGCTTTATTGGCGTGCGCTGCGGAAATCGTAAAAGTTACACAAAATGTATGGTCTACAGGATTGTTCATCTTAAAAAGTTCAACAAAAAGTCCGCGGTGACATATGTCTATCTTCTAAGGATGACCCACCGTAACTATTATTATTTTTCAGAATTTAATAACAATTTCATTGTTAGTACCGAAGCTATTTTGATCAGTATTATATTAATCCTTATCCAATAAAATATGTTATTTAAATTGGGCATTTAATTTTGATTTAAATATGCCTTGACATCATATCGTTTAAATGAATGCGCAGCGGTAAGAGTCAATGACCTTTTCCTCGGCTACTAGGTATGTAATCCCGGTAGTACGTTCCCGTGGGATATTTTCCGACAACCACGCGGGCGAAACCGCGGCAAAAGCTAGTTTATAATAATTATGTATAGAAAAACTCAAGCATCGATAACTTCGTAAGCTATAGAGTTCATAGGACACCTTTAAGTTCCAGTGTTCTCTCGATATTATTGTCCTTCACAGTCACATCTCTAAATCGCAGACCATGCATACATTCATTATTATTTTATTACCGTCATGATCCTATCCATTCTTCGTTCGTTTAATTGTTATGACACATCTCATATGATGTGTGGTCCACCAGTCCATTATTTAAGTCATGCTCCCCAGCAACCCCATCACCTGTTTTTCCATTTCTAAGAATATAGTATTATTTCGATTCGATTGGATTCGATTTTCGATTCCCGGATCGGGCAAAGTGTTAAAGGGTTATTCTATCTGAAATTTCTCGTTTTGATGTATTCGTGAGCATCGTCTGGAGCCCTTCATGTCCAATTTAATAATGCGTTCAGAATCCTGTTGGCCATGACTCGTGCCACCATTGATGCAGCGCGCTTGCGCATAATGGTATAAAAACAATCTACACGCGCCGCCGCAAATATCCCTGATGCACTGCAACGCCATGGCAACCCCATCAGTTTTCTGAACGCATTATTAAATTGGACACGAAGGCCTCCATACGATGCTCGCGAATGCTTCAAAACAAACCCCCCCTTACCCCCCCTTTAACCCCCTTTAGATATCTAAACCCAGTCTGTCCAATTTCGCTAGATAATTTAATCTGACCCTGTATAAGTCATGTTAATATGGGAGATGAAGACGTATCAAATTATAGTTTTTGAGCTAAAGAATCATTGAATCATTGAAAACTCTTCTAATGCTATTTAATGTTTAGTTATCATATAGCCTTATTGGTGATATTCTTCAGGAAGGCCAGGTGCATAGTACTCGCAACCGGCGTGCGTGTATGACCTGATGTATGAACATAAACGAGGCAAAAGGAGTATGTAAGGATCGTAGCAGGTGGCGTTCTGTAGTTTCTGCCTACCCCCATGGAAAGAAGGCGTGAGTTTATTTATGTATGTATGTTATCATATAGCTTATCAGTCAACCTGTCTAGCCTTTTCCGATGTTGGGGTCGGCTACCAGTCTAACCGGATGCAGCTGAATACTACTATTTTACATGGAGCGAATGCCTATCTGACGTCCACAACCCAGTTACTGGGTAACACGGTCATCATCATCATCATTTCAGCCGAAAGACGTCCACTGCTGGACATAGGCCTCCCCCAAGCACCGCCACTTAGACCGATTCTGAGCTATTCGTATCCAGCGGATTCCTGCGGCCTTCACAAGGTCATCGGTCCATCTTGTGGGAGGCCTTCCAACGCTACGTCTTCCGGTACGTGGTCGCTACTCCAGAACCTTTCGACCCCATCGGCCATCCGTTCTGCGAGCAATGTGCCCTGCCCATTGCCACTTAAGTTTGGCAATTCTTCGGGCTATGTCGGTTACCTTGGTTCTCTTGCGGATCTCCTCATTTCTGATTCGATCACGTAGGGAAACTCCAAGCATAGCCCTCTCCATTGCCCTTTGGGTAACACGATACTCCTTGGCAATTTAAGACTGGTTGTCATACTTTCGGGTTTCTGACGACCTGTAAACGACTGTCAGAGATCCAAAAAATGACAGCCGGGACCAACGGCTTATCGTGATTTCCGAGGCACGGAGGGGTCTCGGTATGTTAAAATGGTAACCCATCTACGGACTGACCGCGGCAAACGTAGCTTAACCTGATCGATCGACCCGTGCGGCTGTCATTACTTAGCCACAAACCTCTCGTCAATTATTTAATATCTATCTACTTATATGTTATTCCGGAGGGAAATTATTTTACTTTGGGACCTTCTTTTATTAGCAGCTTCTTCAGAGCGAATGATTGCGGTTCTGATTCGCCTTTGGGAGTAACCATAATTACTTATTGTAGGACCGTATCTTTACATTTAACAATCATTTTCATTTCTGTTAAATTCATAACCAATGCCAGTATTCTCCACGTCTTTTTCTTAGTATTTGTTCGTAAAATTAATTAAATTGTATCCTATTTCAATTATATCAATTTGCTAAGGCACTAATTAAATTCAAAATTAATTTTTGAAATTGAACGGCTTGAGGTTAGACGTATTAAATTACTTCACATTATGGCCAGAAGTATTCGATTGCTTTTTTGTTTATCTCGGGGAGATATGTTAATCATTTTTATAATGATGAGCAATATAAAAAAGCCACTTGCAAAGAGCTAAAAAGTATAACTATCTGCTAAACCACACAAGTTTGCCACATGAAGTAAAAAAACCGGCCAAGTGCGTGTCGGACCACGCACAATGAAGGGATCCGTAGTTGGGATGAATTTATCCCAAAACCAAACTTAACTTTGTAGTTGATAAACATGTTCTCCCATACGGAATGTATGGGAAAACATGTTTTTGCAACTGCAAAGTTAAGTTGGTCGATTATTACTCGATAACTAGTAAAGCCTACTTAGCTGTGATAATTTTCCTTTTAATTTCGTTATATAAACTACTGTTGTGATTTTTTTCAAACACCAAAACCAACCATTTAGCTGGCAGGGGGGGGGACACTTGACTCTAACAAAAATTAGCACTTTAAAGCTTAATATTTTGCAAACGGATTCCTGAATCCAAAAATGGTTTTCACAAACTCATAATGTTTTTATAAGACCTTTCCAATGATACCCCACACTATGGGATAAAAAAATAAAAAATAAAACATCACCACTTTACGTGTATGGGAGTACCCTAAAAAAAATGTTTTTCATAATTTTGTTTTACCACTTTGTCGACGTAATTAATATGTATACCTATGTCAAATTACAGCTTTCTAGTACTAAGGGTCTCGGAGCTAGACCGCGGACAGACAGACAGACAGACAGACAGACGGACATGACGAAACTATAAGGGTTCCTTGTTTACTACGGAACCCTAAAAACAGTGGCACTCCGGGAGTGCCGACAGAAGTGAAAACTTTAACAATTTTTTCGTGCAGGAAATACTTTTAATGAGGTGTCGGTAACGGTAAAGGTTAGTATCGCGAGTTCAATTGTTTTTTCCCATCTCAAAAATGTCCAACGCGCCTAAAAAAGTTTTTACTTCAAAAAATCTTGAAAACAGTTTCATAGGTCTTTTTATGCGCTATTAAATACACTTGAATGTTACTTTTTACTTCAAGAAGCTTCTTGCGTGGTTTAGGAAATATATCATGATAAGTTAGTGGCTTTTTATATTGCTCGTCAGTGTAGTTTTCAACAAACCTCTAAACCTCCCTAGTTATGTGTATTTACACGTTGATGACGTATCTTGTAAAAGATCATAATTACATGTTTGTCAAGTTTCTGCTAACTGCTGCACCAGTTAGTGCTGCGGTGTTATGTATTTCTAAATTTGTTTATGCTGAAAGAATAACATGTCGCCTTTAAAATTTGAGCGCTCAGCCCAACAGTTATCAATGGTAGCCTAGAAATAAATTTTACGCTTATGCATCGCCCTGTACCACCTTAACTAATTATTATCTGCAGGTTGTGTTACATGAAGAAATAACACATTTTTCAATCCAGATAAAGGGCGTTTTTTATATTAAAGGATTCTAATCATCTATCTTCTATCTATATATTTCTATATAGCGTGAGTGTTTATAATTTGCACATATCGAAATGAGGGAATGTATGCTTAATTTTATAGACGGAAAAAATATTTAAGAACAGCTTCTTTTTTTTCTGTTTGGCGTCTTATTGAGAAATTTCACGATTATTGTAAAAATGTATGCGGAGAAAACAGATTTTTGCTAAAAAAACATGTTTATTTTCAATTGAGGGCAGGTTTTTTTCCACAATTTTCATTTTATGAGGACGCCTTTACTTCCAATCATTATGGAGTTTGTTTCATCGCGATAGATCATTTAGTTTAAAAGTTACACCGATTTTTTACAATTTGTTTTAATTCCAAATAAAATATTTAAAAAAATATTTCGTTTTTTTTTTAAATTTTTTTTCCGTCGATAAAATTAAGCGTAGATTTATTCATTTCGATATGTGCACGTTATAAAGACTCGCACTGTATAATAAAAATGAAATGATGCTCGTTGGTATAAGCGCATTACTTGATAACGGCTGAACAGATTTGGCTATTTTTTGTTTTAAAATGTTCATAATAGTCCGAGTCCCAAGGAAAGAAAAATTGAAAAAAATTCTAGGAATATCTTCAAATTTAGAAGTAATTGAACGTTCTTTTTGTATTAATTATTTAAATTTGGACAGGACAACATCTGTCGAGTCAGCTATACTCCATTTGAAATAAGATTAGACATTTAACTAAACCTTTTTTACAGTCCGTTCAACCGATTTTGACTTCTATTGCGTTGGTAGCATGACAAATGGTAGCTGCAGTAAACAGTTGGTTTGTAACCATTTTTTTTTGCTTTTAATGCCATCCTTATGCCTACGGTATAGAAGTCAAAATCGGTTGAACGGACTGTAAAAAAGGTTTGTTTAAATGTCTAATCTTATTTCAAATTTCGTAATCTGTGTTAAATAAATGTATTTTCTTTCTTTCAATGTACAAAACTTATCTTTATTAGAATCAATTACTTTGGTACAGCAAGACATAGATGATACAGTCTTTACATAGCAGTCTAGATCAACACTAGACGGTACGGCTCAGTTCAGTTAGAACGCACAGTATATACGACGGGGGGTCCGCCCCGGCCTCGATATCTGCATCAAGCATTAAGAATCCCCCTGCATACTTTCGAACGTTTTCACTTGTTCGATGACAATGCTTCTGCATAGGTAATTCTCATTGAAAATGTATTCTTGGTTTTTGAAGTGAAAGCCGCGTGTTGGGCATTTTTGAGATGGGAAAAAACAATTGAACTCGCGACGCCATATACTTCATTTTTGTAAACGCGATTGTGCTCTTCGTTACGGATCAAAGTTCTGTGCAAGTATTTTTACTTTAAAGGTTTTGGAAATATTTATTTTTGTAAACGACACTGTGCTCTTTATTTAGATAAGGTTATAGTGGTCCATAACTTTATCTAAATAAAGAGCACAGTGTCGTTTACAAAAAAAATATTTGTCGCCATTGTGCTCTTTATTATGGACCACTATGACCTTATCAAAATAAAGAGCACAATGGCGTTTTCAAAAATGAGGTGTCGGTATACAAGTGTGTATGTTCTATAAAAGTATTTTTCTTCCACCAAGGAGATCTTGTTCAAGTTTTCACTTCTGTTGGCACTCCCGGAGTGCCACTGTTTTTTTTTTTTGACAAACGGCGGATGACAGGTATAGACAGAATCATAGCTCAAAGATCATTGTCTGAACGAATGCCGCCATTTTGTTTTTTCAATACATTTCACTTACCAATGGCGCGCCACTACCAACATCATTCGTCATCTAAGCAGCTGAAAAAGGCCGACGCTGGTAACCGGCACCAATATCATACTTTTTGCCAAATCAGCGCGAACCGTCGCCGATAAGCGCCAAAAAAGTAAGAAAATTGCCTGCACCGACCAGCGTTGACAACCAGCGCTTATCAGTGCCGACAAGCGCTGGCATATTGGCGTCGGTTACCAGCGTTCTAAATGAATGTGACCTAAGCTTAATGAAAATGGGATATATTAAAAACATTAGAGATGAATAAAAGCTGACTTTGTTTTTGAAGTAAAAACTTCTTTAGGCGCGTTGGGCATTTTTGAGATGGAACTAAACCATTGATTTCGCGACACTGTAACGCAATTTACCGACACCGTGGAGTAAAAGACATCAACGCGTTGATTACCGAGGTGCCGATTTTTTTTTCAAATTTTCACTTCTTTCTGCACTTCCTTTTTTTTTGCGTGGAAAATTATCAAATAATTTCTCCCGCTCTGGGCGGAGCGGGAGGGCGTGTCAGACTCTTACTGACTAAAACCCACCCGTGTTCCTTCGGTTGCCCTGTTGCCGGGGGCCACGATTTCCCTATCGGTTTTCTTCGAACCCCCGGCAGGCATTGGCCCTAGCGGAAGCCGTCAATTCTGCTGACATCTCTTTGAGGCGCGCGTGGAACACAACGCGCCGTCGACCCGGGCTTGGTCCTTATCGGACGGCGAGCTACCCATTGCTCACCGTCCGCAAGCCCGCGCCTACGGTGGCCGGAAATCGGCTCGCAATTCCCGCCCCGGGCGTCTCCTCCTATTGCGGCGGTTAGGGGCGTGAGGGCGCGAAGTTTGCCTCTCCCTCACGCGTTCCACCTCCTCCTTCGCGAGCATTACCGCTTCGCAGAAGGAGGTGACGGCCTGCCATTTCCTCTCGCTCCGTACCATGGCCTGAACCAGGGCCGGACGCGAGAGATCACCGCCGCCGATCGCCTCTACGAGGACACGGCGTTGCTCCGCCCAAGCCGGGCAGACCTCTACCGTATGCTCCACCGTGTCCTCAGGCCGATCCACACAATGGTGACACCCGGGTATTTCCTCCCGCCTTATTCTGAACAGGAACCTCCCGAAGCAGCCGTGTCCGGTGAGGACCTGCGTCAGGCGGAAGGTGAGGACGCCGTGGCGTCTCTCAAGCCACTCCTCAAAGAGGGGTCTTATCGCCGCAATTGTGGCGTGCCCAGCGCTGGGTTGCGACAATCGCACTCTCCATTCCGCCATGAGATCCCGCCGGAGCTCTGTCCGCTGTGCCGCGACTTCTTGCGGCATCGGAGTTAAGCCCCGGTGTTTCGCCTCCTCGCGCCATTCCCAAATGTGCGCAAGGTCCTTTGCCTCCAGATCCCATGGCGGTACTCCGGCAAGGAAGCTCGCCGCCTGCACTCCCGGAGTGCCACTGTTTTTTTTTTTCAAGTTTCTTTTTGTACCAGATTTCAATAAAAATGAAATCTTCTTCTGCATATCAATGGCAAAAAATTCATATACCTATGTGTCGCCCAAAATTCAGCTACGCGAACTGCACTCACTGGCAAAAATATAAACAATGACACATCATCTATGTAACTCCTTACAAAATCTTTTTACGTTTCTAGTAAATCCCCATTATTGCGGTAAACGTAGAACACTAACAAAAACACGAATGCTATTACACGAATACGACAATGACACGCGACTGCGCTGGCGCAACACAGTGGCGTTATATACGATTGTGCGTTATTCACTGTGAATGCAACGTTTCAACTGTCACGGATCAATGCACGCATGTATTAAAATTTGTAGGATAATAGATCTTCGTATAATTAAGATTGTTTGTACGTATTAGATAATATCACAATTTTTTAGAATTTTAAATGTCTAGATAATACAGTTTTGAATTGCTTATACTCTATAGGCATCGTTTCCTCCTACCGCGCAAGCACTCAAGTGCCCCAGGCCGAAGTAATTGCAGAACTCGTGTAGGTTTAGGAATTAAGACGCAGATATATGCCAGTGACCTTGAGTGGTTAGCTTGCGTGTTCTGTACTGAACTCACGCAATGCGTCGTACGTCCAGCCAGTAATAGGACTCGCCCATCAAGGTCATCCAAAATTAGACGCATTATTTATTTATTATACATAAAATAAAAGATATTTTAATAAGACACGTATACTAAAAGACCATTAATTAAATTATCTTTAAAATGGTGGTAGTTTCAGAAAAATACGCTTGATAGATTTTGCGTGATTCTCAGTTTTTTATCCTCGTTAGACTAACTTTACTAATTAATTTCACTATGTAATATAAACATAATCTAAAATATTCCTATATTATGTTATTACGAAAATACTCTAATTTAAGATTTATTTTTTTCCAAATCATTAACACTACTCGTTTAGACGTGATCTTCAGTATAAAATCATTAAAAGTCGGTTAACAGACCCTTCCGCCCGCCTTAGGGCGAAGGAAATGTATGAAGATTTCCAAAAGCCAAAAGTACATAGCGGCTTTTATTTGATCTGTCTCAACTGATGACTCGAATCACGCATCGATCCTATAAAGATTTATAGCACCAATAACAATTTATATGTTAGAAATATTTTAATGTTACGGTCCATTATAATAGCCATAAAAAGATAAATCACTGGTACCTACACAAGTACATACCGAGCAGAATATATCTTTTATGAGCCTCGGGATCTAGAGAAAGTGGTGTACGAGGTTACGACGCACGATCCTTCGACCTCTAATAAATGTAGGAGTGATGTATGTCTCTATCAAGGTAGGTACAATTTATATTCATATTTTGAATGAAAAGTTACATAAAACCAAGATAGGAATACCTACATATAAGTACCTAATTAATAATAAGAATAATTTTATTTATTGGTCCCTTGTTACAAAATAAATTTCAAAAACAATAATATTGTATGCTTACTGTAACTTAAATATTTAATATAGATAGTTATTAAAACAGTCGTCCCCAAACTAGGCAGCGCCTGTACCTTGGGGGCCTGAGTTGTGTTATATTAAATTTAACTTCAGGATGTTTGAAAATGGACAGAATACTTAATTAAATAAGGGTAACGAACTATCAAGATAAAATTAAAAAAAAGAAAAATAAATAAATTAGAATGGTACTGATAAGAAACAGTAGGTAATATTATTAAGTACCTCTGTTTCACCAGACACGGCATGGCCGTTTACTTTGGCAACCATTGAACAGAACATGTTCCGGTGAAGACCTAATTTCTACATAATAATTAAGCTTTAAAATAAACTGAAATGCGCTAAGTTCTGGGCTGACACAATTTAAATTGCCATCGACACGCTGAGATGAAGAATGTTTACGACATCTACAGATAAATCAAAGGGTCGTAAGATCAATTAATTTGCAATTCATTTGTTGTTTTTTGCAGACAAAACTATGTCATCGCCAGAACTTAGAATTGATCATTTCATGAAGTGTGTACCGGCTAAAATTGACCGTATCGTTTAAACGTCAACGTTTAATGTTATGTCAGTCAACGTGCGATCAACTTGGAAGTAGCGGTCACCAATGGCTGCCGCGGCATCGCTCGCTCCGCTCGCTACTTTGTTTGATTTGTTGTATGCCGCCGCCATGATGCACAACAAAAACAAAGCGACATCAACGCCTCTACCGGTGAATAATCTAACTATTTTACGATGTGATCACTAATGTTTAGCCACATCATGAAGTAGTCGTGCTATTAATTGTTCATATCGTCAAACGTTGAGTATTCAATGATCTGGCCAGACCACATCATGATGTGACCAGCGATCGATGGAATGAAATGACATGGTAATATTTCATGAAATGGTCGAACACTTCAATCCTAAAATCTGACCACGAAAACTTTACTACACTGAGCTACCCTTTATGTTGGCGTAATTAACCAGTCGTTTTTTACGACACCAACAGCTGGTACTTATTTAAAGGGGTGACCCATTTAGAAGCTTTATTATTAGGTACCAAATCGTTTCAAGTTTCAAAGCAATTAAAAACTCTCCCAGTAGGAATATCAGATAAAACGTCTATCGAACAAATAAACAAAACCTCATCTGCTACAATATTCGTATGATTTATAAAGAAAGTGAAAACAGCTTGTGGATACTTCAAGATAACAATCAAAACAAAATCTTCAAATAAATCAATATCTTAAGTATTGTTCAATTTTGTGTCGCATTCCTGCATAATGTCATCCAAATATAGCCAAGAAACTTGAAGGTGAACAAAAGAAACCCATTATTTATTTGTAAATTTTAATAAAAATTTACATAATTTTCTAAAAATAATTTATGTAATGTGTGGTTGTTTATGTTGCTATTTGTTTTTAAACTGTTATTGGGTATTTTCAGAGTTGCAATGCAGATACGACGGTAAAGAACAAATAATAAAAATAAAACATAATATACCTAGTTACCTATTTTTTTTGTATAGATACCTATAGGCTTCTAAATAAGTACATCCGGTCCCTATATCTGCTTTTCGCCTCCAGACAGTCTTGGCTGATATTTTTCCGGTTAATGACTCTTCAGGTTATCAGAATTAACATCGCAATTAGAGAAAGCTCACCGAATTAGCACACCAAAATATGTCAAAATAATTCGTTCGTCGGCCGTTTTTCGCGGATGTGGCGTATATTTTCCCCATTTGTTTTATTTTTCCTTTTAGTAGGTTCTTTATTTTAAATGTTATACATCAAATTAGATGCACATAAACTTATTTTCTTTATTTCTTCCCGCACTCATTTGAAAAAATGTACACATGTTGGTATTTTCTAAAATTAAATTGACCCATCCATTCCAGCCTCACAATATTGCTACAGTACCTATTCAATGCTGCTGTGAATAGTAGATTGAATTCCGATTACTGTATCATACAAATGTATCTTGTCATGGTGATCGATCGTCTTTTGTTGAAGCCGAGGACTTATGTCATTGTGTACAAGACTTTGTGGGGATTATTTATTTGCAATCATTTCACGATTAGTATTTGAGATTACTGTCGATAAAACTGTCTTATTATCTTCTATAAGGATTTTTTGGAGATGATTATTATTTTATTAACCGTAACATGTTTAATACCTTAGATATTGGATGCATTAATTTGTGCTATTAATTACTACAAATTTCTTATCAGCAGCCCATCGATACTTAATGCTCGCGAAGGAGGAGGCGGAACGTGTGAGGGAGAGGCAAATTTCGCGCCCTCACGCCCCTAACCGCCGCAATAGAAGGAGATGCCCGGGGCGGGAATCGCGAGCCGATTTCCGGCCACCGTAGGCGCGGGCTTGCGGACGGTGAGCAATGGGTAGCTCGCCGTCCGACAAGGACCAAGCCCGGGTCGACGGCGCGTTGTGTTCCACGCGCGCCTCAAAGAGATGTCAGCAGAATTGACGGGGTCCGCTAGGGCCAATGCCTGCCGGGGGTTCGAAGAAAACCGATAGGGAAATCGTGGCCCCCGGCAACAGGGCAACCGAAGGAACACGGGTGGGTTTTAGTCAGTAAGAGTCTGACACGCCCTCCCGCTCCGCCCAGAGCGGGAGAAGTTATTTGATAATTTCCCACCCAAAAAAAAAAAGCCCATCGATACTTTATCGGTGATTTTAACTTTTCTAAGCATGAATATGAATATACTCAATAAGAAAAGTCAAAAGACGAGTTTGAATAGAGAGAGATACTACTAAAATTCTTCATTTGCTATAATAATCAGTGGGAAATAAAGATTCAAGACAAAAGCATCGAATTTTCTAACACTGAATAATTATAACCTATGGAAATCTGTAATGTCTTAAATGCAAAGAACTGCTCAAAAGTATTAAAAAGATATTTTCTAGATAGAAGTGAGACCTAAAATATATAGATATATATGTACCTACCTAATTGTTATTTAATTCATATGTAGTGGCACCGAGTTGCCGTGTCTGGCCATACCGCTGATAAACCCGCGATGGTTTGTGTGGTATGTGTAAAATGTATCAAATGCATGTAAACTTTTGTTTTTTGAATAATAAACTAAAAAAAAAAAAAAACCCAAGAAATTATGATATGTCATGACGGTGACGATCTTTTAAGTCGCCGATTAATATTTTTTTAACTCACTCGTCCATTGATTAATTATTTCGCCATTGTCCAAAACAATTCGACAACGAACGTACCTACTTATTATTTCATTGTAATGATCATTTGTAATGAACATTTTTTTTGTTTTCTAAGATCTTTTGTGTATGTTAGTGTTAGATGGTTATCGTAAATATCAGTAATCAACAGCATGTTCAAAAAACCGCAAACGATTTTTATCGCCAACGGAATCGGAAAAATATGTAATTTAACGATAGTCCAAATAGAAGAATTTCTTGCTAATAATATGAGTAGAAATAGTTGGACAGACCTTTTAAATTGTATCTGTTTAGCGATCCTCTGAATGCTGCAGATGACCATATCCTGAGGCTGCTTAATATTTTCTTAACCATTTGATAATTACAAATTCAGAAGAGTCATCGATTGAACCACATCCAAACCTTGCTTGAAACATTTTTCAAACACCTTTTTATAAACATTGATACACGTGTTTTGTCACTATATAACAAGACACTAAGCCATAGCTTACCGAGCAACGTGTAAGGCGTATATCAAAATATTAGCCACGGTTTATATAGTTAACGAGGCGGTATTTATCTCAGACTCGCGCGGAGAAAATGGATGGCGGATGATATTTTACACATGTTTATAATCCAGAGATATGGGAATAATACTTCAAGCACTAAACAGCTAAGATTAGTAAGAGGTTCAATTTTTAATTCAAGATGATGTAACTAGAATGGGAATAAATAATGAGATGATGGCCGATAAAGACGTATGGAAGAAAGAAAGAAAATACATTTATTTGCGGTAAACATTAAAACCAAAAAAAGAATTTTAGTCAGTCGAAAGGACCAGTTTAAAGAAAGGGGTGATTTTACTAGTAACAAATGGGAAGTGAACCTTCAACCTGTCACAGCCTAATAAAATTATGAATATGTATTTGAATTTCAGTATTTATATTTGGCTGTGCTTCGTGGTCTTAAGAGTATAAGTGGGTTATTTATGGTAATTAATGAATATGAATTTACAATTAGGATTCAAGAAGTTGAAAATGAATATGGAATCAAAGATGTTACCGATTTTATGAATGACTCACTTGCATTTGAGGCTTTCATCTAACTACAAACTGCTATGTCAATCAAAGTTGGAGAAGCTAATTTATTAATCAAACGGTTTTCCTGGGAATCACGCTAGACGAGAAATTACAATGGGGACCTCATATAACATCTCTTGCTGGGCGGTTAAGCTCGGCCGCTTATGCTGTTAGAAAGATAAGACAGTTAACAGATGTAGAAACCGCGCGTTTGGTCTATTTTAGCTACTTCCACAGCATTATGTCATATGGCATTTTACTGTGGGGTCGGGCTGCTGACATTGAATCCATCTTTATTTTGCAAAAGAGAGCTGTCAGAGCCATTTATAATCTACGTCGCCGCGAATCTCTCAGGGAACTTTTTAAAAGGATTAATATTATGACGGTACCTTGCCAATTCATTTATGAAAATATTATGTATGTAAGGAAAAATCCACATCTCTTTAATAAAATAAGTGATAGACATAATTTTAATACTCGAAATAAAGATAAACTAGATCAACCATTTTTCAGGTTATCTAAAGTACATACATCTTTTATGGGGTACTGTGTTAAATGTTACAACAAAATACCTTGTGACATATTGCAATTAAATGAAAGAAAATTTAAAACTCATATAAAAAGTACACTTTATAAACAAGCATATTACAAATTAGAGGATTATATCCAAGATAAGAGTGCTTGGAAACATGCTGGTCCTGCTCCATAGGACAATTTAGAATCAAGACAAAATCAAACTGGTTGCTAATTTAATTGTAAAATTTATTACTTTGTGTTTTAAGTATGACATTGATTTTACATTCTGTGATTACTTCCTTACACACTGACTTATTAATTGTAACATTTTAGGAAAATCGTCTACTTTTACAATGTTTGTAAATATGTGAGAACCATGTATCTGTCACAAATTAAATTATCTATCGTTGCTTCATTTTTAATTTTTTTACCTATTGTGGTATAGTAATTTTATTCTAGGTGCATCGTCTTCACATATAATAATTATTTAACAAATGTACGTACATATACAAACAATATTGTAAAACATTTTAAAAGAGTAACGGTGGAGTTTCTTGCCCATTCTTCTCCATACGAAAACTACCTTTTGGAAGGGGCGACTAGAATCAATTTTATTATTTTGTAATTTTTGACTTTCAAAAGTGCCATACATGGGCCTATTTGAAATAAATGATTTGACTTTGACTTTGACTTTAATCACAGTATTCAAATAAAAAATAAAAATGCTGTGCCGTATAATCACAACTTTGCATCAAGGTACAATTTCTCTTTGCGAAATGCGAACTTTGATAGGCACCAAGCCTAATAGCATTTAGAAATATGTATAGTTCCCGAAGAGATCATCTTCAGCACATCGGCAGACAAGATGAATGTTGTAACACGCACTGACGCATACCGATTAGAGCCGAAACATCCCGAGATAAAGCGATCCCACACGATGACCTTACACACATTTCATTCATCATCTCCGTACCAAGTTAATTCAGTCAGCTCAATCGGTTCGAAAATTTGGTATGTATGTAGGCAGACTTTCTCCGGGTGAAATGGGTGTGAAGAGAGGGGGACGCGACCTTGTTAGAGGGAGGTTGGCTTGGCACCTGCGCAGTATCCACTTGTCACTCTCCCACCGCCGCGTGCGCACCGCCGCGTCCGAACAACCACGCGACTCCCGCGCACGTGCGCTTTACTTTTACAACTTTTTTTTTGAAAAAAATCTGTGGAACGTTTTTGTGTGCGAACTGTGTTGTGTTTGGAACATTGCTTGACTTTTCGTTTGCTGTTTTCCAGTTTTGTGTGTTCGAAGACTACGGTATGTTTGTTGATGATAATTAATTAAGTTATAGATAAACAACTATAATCGTTATTTTTATAACCAAAGAGATAGACAGTAGTCTCCGCCTCCAGTTTGGCTATGATTTGGGTATCCTTTCCACTGTATTTGGGTGTGTGTCTAACAGCAGTTTCCTGGATTCTAATGACTTCCTGAACCAAAAGCCCTATCTACATTGACCTGAATTTGAACCTCTGACCTCATGCCCGAAAGCTGCCTTTGCAGCCCTTGGACCCATGTGGTGTTATTTTATGATTCTGTGACCAACTATTAGCAATAATTCCAAAGATTATGCGAAATTGGCATATAACTGACATTGTCCTATTGTTATACCTTGTGGAATACTATGCAAATGGCTCGGCTTAGAACAGAAAGCACAAAACACAAGTTAAAATATTCATGAGACAGAATTCATATAGCTCATTAAAGTACGGCATATGGAGAGCGGTGAACATTGGAACAATATAACTGTTAAACTTTACGCCATCAACGCCTTTGTCGATGGCATTGCTAGATAATTTGTCGATACTATAAACACAGGAATCTTGCTTGTAAAATTATGTAATAATCGGCTTTTAGCAAGCATCATTGTGTTGTTTTCCATAAATATGTAATTTTAACTGTGTGATTTTTTTTTTTGTTGAAATCTTGACATATGGTGTCTACAAGGCGATAATTAGGTCAAGGATCGTCTTATGTCAACTAGTCTGTAAAATGATAATTAATGTAAGAAATGCAGCTAATACTGAAGAAAAGAAAGATGATACAACTTAATTACATGGTTAAACTACGTAATTGCATGTGAAATTCGTTTAATTAATCATTATCTACTAAAAGGAAAAAAACAACGCCGTAACAAAACATACAATCAAGCGAAATCCGGACCGCGTCTCTTAGAATTTTCTCATGTCATGACTCGTAAATTGGCTCATCTTGAAAAGGAAATTCGTTCGTCCGCTGACTGAAGACGACATCCTTCATAGAGATTTCTTTCGATGACCTAGTTTTTTACAATTTCTACATATTTCGTAATACTAGGAAGAGCTTGAACTTTAGTTAATTATTGTGTTATGTGATTTTCATAGCAGTTCCTGTCCAGCTGTATCCAGGCGATTGGTTGAAGGCGCCATTACTTTAGAGAACGCGTAATTTCAAAATGATAAAATTGAAACTGATGATGTAAATTCAAGCTGACTTATAGTTTTTCAAAATACCTCTAATTAATTAGAAATTTTATAATAACAGTACTTTATAGCAAAGGAATAAAATAAAATAGGTATTAAGCATAATTGTAAACGAACAAGAACACTCGATGAGTACTAGTCTAGAGCAGAACTATCGACACAACGCGAAAACTTGACATTGTTGATGAAAACTTTGCTTTTCTACTGTTTTTCAAAAGAAAAGCAGATATTGATAATATAAACACAGGAATAAAAGGAATAAAACACATGCAGTGTTATGATAAAATCGTACACAAATTTGTACTAATCTGTTGCGAAACTTTGACTTTACCTGAATATTACTCAAGTTAAGTCTATTCAAGTAATAAAGTAGCATTCAACAGGAGGCAATAGATTTCCAAAAGAAAAACAGATATTAATAATAGAAATAAAGTCAAAGGTACTGTAACAGTATTAAAAAGGGGACAACAGTTTTCCAAAAGAAAAGCAGATATTAATAATAGAAACACAGCCAAAGGAATAAAAGACAGTATTACGATAATCGTAGACAAACCTATAAGTAGGTAGGTACTATTATGATGCGGAACTATCCGTCCTGCTTTGAACTAATTTTCCCATAGTTTTTCAAAAGAAAAGCAGATATTAATAATAGAAACACAGGCAAAGGAATAAAACACAGTGTTACGCTAATCGTACACAAACTTGTACTAGTCTGGTGCGGAACTGTAGTATTCAGAGCGGATCGCCGATGTGGGCCGGTCAGGTGCCCGCCCTCTGACGGAAATCTCATTTTATGTTATGTTGTCGTGAAAGATAACTTTTATGTCTTTGATAAATATGTAAGGTAACAAATCTATTTCTATATTTGAATTTTTCTAGGTGGTTTTATGGTGTTTAAGGGAAACTTCACCAAGTGCCTTCTTTACCAATTTCTGACCGTCAGCCCTTGATATGCAGAGGATATTAGAGAAAAACAATATTTTTAATGGATTTTCATGAGTTTTAGAAATTTAACTGACAAAGTGAAATCAGTATAATTATGTTATGAGGACTGATTAATATAAATTTCTCCACTCAATGTAGATATATAGACGCTTAGGCACTCAAAGACCAATCAAAGCTTTAGTAACCAATACTGAAAAGTAGGCCAAAACAAAAATAACGGTTTTAAAAATCTCTATAAATACAGAAACAATGAAGTCACAAACCGTATTAACAGCCATCCAATCGCATTATTTATTGGTGCACCCGTCAACGGTATAGCGCAGTTCCGTTCCGCGCTTGCGCGTTGCGTGAACAGCGCAGACTGGTAGTACGCGACTTGGCACGGCCTTGACATTGACCACTAAAGCGTTTACCTACTCCCAAGTCTTGAGTCATTAGGTCATCTTTTGTTTACGATTCAAAGGATTACCAATTTTTCGAGAGCAGTGGTGGCCCAGTGGTAACGGCCGCGACTTACGAGTTGTAGGTCGTAGGTTCGAACCCAGACAGGCGCTTTACTTTGTGTAAATTATTTCATCACCGCTGCTCTCAAAACGGTGAAGGAAAACATCGTGAGGAAACCGGCATGTCCTAGAACCGAAAATTCGAAGACATGTGACATCTACCAACCCGCACTGGGCCCGCGTGGTGGATTATGGCCCGCTCCCTCTCACAGAGAGGAGGCCTGTGTCCCAGCAGTGGGAACATTTATAGGCTGATGATGATGGATTACCAATTTTGGAAGATTTTGAAACTGCAGAAGCGTTATATTCTTTTCGTTCTTTAGCATTAAGGATAATTTATGCTAGAACGTGCCGGGCGCGAGCCGTGTTATATACACACGGCTACACATCAAGCTTATACATTTCCAGTTTATGCTGATCTCGCATTGTGTAGGATTTTGTATTTTTGTTGTACTGGAATTGTATAGCTTGATGTGTAGCCGTGTGTACGAAGCGCGGGCGAGGCAGAAATACGGCGGGCGAACGGGCGACGCGGGCGCCGTTTGCGGGCAGGGGAACTTTACGAACCTTTTACATGAAGCAGTTCATGCTACACCGTGCAGCATCCGTGTCCCATCCGAGTCTTAGTCCCTACAAATTGAGACGGTCTAGCATAAATCATCCCTAAAGTTTCGACTACTCTATTAAATTAGATTATTTTCGATTAGTTATTCATTTTGATGATGATTTTTAGATTGAATGCTACTTATAAGTAGATAGCACGGATCCGTTCTGCGCTTGTGCATTGCGTAAACAGCGCAGATTGGTAGCACGCCACTTGGCACAACCTTGACTTTGACCACTAAAGCGTTTACTCTAAAGTCTTGAGTCATTAGGTCGTCTTTTTTAGGATTCAATGGATTTCCAATTTTGGAAGATTTTGAAACTGAGGGGGAGTTAGCATTGTTTGTGACTACAACCTACTCTATTTGGGGACCTACTCCTCGATTGATCATTATTATGATAAAACGAATTACATGGTTCATTTAAGATGATTTCTTTTTTAGAGTTTACTCCATAAGAATCGATTTTCATATAAGGCCCCCGGAATGTTATGTGGAGTGAAATTTATACAACCGTTATCTCAAAAGCTTTACGTTTTGAATTGTGTTTTATTCGTGAATGACACGGATTTAATTTTTTTTAAATAAACATATTACATATTTCACACTTTAATCTAGATATTTCGGCCGTGCGATACACGATTACTTGCACTTTACTGCATCCAATTAAATCGCAAAGATTTTTTATTTTTTTAACTAGGGCAACTCGCAGTTTTGACCGCTAAGGTCATGGCTGCTGAACCGGACTTTCCTGTGGGTGCCTTAAGCTGCTACACTTAAAGCCTCCAGCCAGGGGCAAAAACTATACTAAATTAAAATTAAGCGAACGCTCGCTAAGGGCACCCCCTGCGGGGTAGGAACCTCGGCTTAGGGTGTCGCTGGGGGGAGGACAGCAAGAAGGGACAGGCTGGATCAAAGTTAGATTTTCATTATGATTTTTATGCGGGGTATTTAAAGCTACGTGCTCAACTGTAATCTAATGATTGTTTCATTTGAGTTATATTAGGGTAGGGTTTATATTATTTATTATTTAAGAAAAGTCTAAATTATAATCGAATGATGGTTTCATTTGAATTGTATTAGGATAGGGGGTAGGGTTTATATATATATATTTTTTTAAGAGATTCATTTATTTAATCTCTTTGCATATTCAAAGACAATCGTATTAAGGAGTAAACTCCAGTCCTGACACGCACACACATTTTTTTTTAATGTTCTCACATTTAGAAGCAAAAAAATATGTAATGTCAAGATTTTGTCGTATCTTGATTTTTTAGTCCTTGGACTTTCTTATCCGTACTTGTCCATGGAGAAATTTTGGAATGGCCAACTAGCTACAACTTTCTGCCTAACTGACCGACTCCTTGCCAATTCAAAAATGGTTTAATTGAATTGAATGCTTTGAGTTTGAGTTTTAAGTAGCATTAAATCTGTAATTATTTACGGCAATTACTTTGCTTTGTAATTTTACGAGTAGGCAATCAAACGCCAATGGTGTTCTGTAATAAATCTCTTTAGGTCAACCGTGATCATTTTAACTAATCAGAAATGATGAAGCAAAATATTAAAGAAAGCTGCTTTAGCAATACAGAACATCAAAATGCATTTTCATCTGTATTTTCATTTAAATAACGCTTTAATTTATGTTAACATTATTAAAATATATGAGGGATCTTATATCCTTTTATCCAATGTGGAAAGTGCTCATTCATATTTTCCCCTTTTCAGTCGCCGACAAAAATAATGAGGCGCTTTTACGAAATTACGTTCGTAATTTTGAAATGGTGTTACTTTTTTAACAAAGTTCGGTTCCTTCGAAAATATTTTAAATAAGTATTTAAGATTAAATGAGATTTTGTTTACAAGAAAATTTTGCTATTCAACTTGAGACTGAACACTTTCTTCTTACGTTATTAAAGCTTTTTCCGGAAGATTATTTAATCTGTGGTTAGAAAATATGGTGAAGAGTTTTGGTCTATTAACCACAAATGTACACAGAGAGTAGACCTGTGTCCCAGCAGTGGGAACGTTATAGGTTGATTATGTAATCACAACAATTCAACAGTCAACAATTTAACATCAGATTTGTCTATAGATTTTATATTAAGACCAGGCACCCCAAAGACAATTTCCACGCAAACTCCGTCCCCATGCACCCCACCACTCCACTATGTGCTTAACGCTAACACATCAATAATAAAGTTGAATATCGCGTGCATTCTTTGGTCGTGTTCGAGCACGGAACTAAAAGTCTCAATTCTTATTTCGTTTATGTTGTGTGTACCCGCCTTTATAGTTACATAGAACACTATGACTATGGTTCTCATCTAGGCACGCGTGGTTAGTCTATGCCCTTTCGAAAATAAATGTCGTATCAAGAGCACGCCTTTTATTTAACAGTTTATAACTATAGTAATAATTGATCTAGAGAAAAAATATCTTATATCTGGATAAAAAAATATATTTTCTTACTGTCAATAATTATTTAAGACATAAAAGACGAGTAATCTTGTTTTTGTTTCAATTAATCTTTAAAAAGGACATGATTTTCGATTAAAAAATAGTCGAGCGAAAATGTTCAAATTACGTAACTGTCCTATACATGGAAAGAAAAAGATCCAAAAAATTATTTAATAAAGTTCGATTTTGATTGTATGCGTGATTTTTTCAGAATATTAATGCAAATTAACATAAAATTTAGGGAGCCTCCTCATAAACAAATCTGAAGTTAAAAGAAGAAATCCTTCTGGGCATAGCCTATTTTCTGTCTATCACAGTTTACGTTCTTATTTCTGGGCATAGAAATTGCTCAAAACGGAAGAATACTAAGCGCACATATTTTAGCAGTAGCTGCTGTTCGCGGCTTCGCCCGCGTGGACCCTAATTCTTTTTCTAAAATAAAAGTAACTTAAGTAACTCCTTATAATATCAGCTATCTGCCAGTGAAAGTCCCGTCAAAATCGATCCAGCTGTTTCGGAGATCAGCGGGAACAAACAGAAAGACAGACAAAAATTAAAAAAAAATGTTTTTTTTTTTAATAATAACAAACAGACACTTAAATTATATTTATTTAAATATTTGTATGTATATGCAGATAATAAGTTATTCTGTTCTAGAATTAAAATGCATTAGGTAACATTATCAATCATTAGTTCACTGAATAGTTCACTCACCTACTCAAAATAAGCGACCTTACAATTTCACAGCGAATGCCACGGTCAATTTCACAGGGGCAATCGGTTCGATATTAGTTCATTGAGCATTTTACAACGGCGTTCATTCAATCGATTACGCGAAGTGATTGTGACGAATCATTTTACTCTAGTTCTGCGTGTTAGCGAATTTGTATAATAGTTCAATTAAATAATAGAGGTACGGTAGTTTGGTATAACAGCGTAATAATATATATATATATTGATAGAGCTTTCTTGTGTCTTTTATTAAGTTTTTATTTATTTAATCACAGTTTTATTTATTTGGTTAGCCAACAATTGTTTACACAATACATTTAAAATAATTATTTTACTTAATATTACATTATTTTATAAGTGCAACAATTACTTACAGGCTAACACAACATGCACCATTTATGGTTTTACATAATATCACAAATACAAAGTAAAAAAATATATTTACAATTAAAGTTATTCAAACATTTTTGTTGGTAATAACAATAACAACAATAACAATAATATTATATTTTTAAATGTTTTTTTATCCTTTATATTTTAAGAAATATTTAAAAATGTAATTGAATAAGAATGGAAATGAATAAATAAATAACAATAACAAAAATTTCATTCTGAATAATAAAAATAAATTGATAACATTAACATTAATAAATAAAAATCTCATAATTTAAATCATATACATAGAATTTTAAAATGAAAATTAACATTCAGTAGCGAGATGTGAAAATAGTGCAATTTTTTTATTTTTTTTGTCATTCTACGTATCTGTTTTATGCTTCGTTGCCGTGTACACACGGCTACACATCAAGCTATACATTTCCAGTTTATGCTGATCTCGCATTGCATAGGATTTCCGTACAATGCGAGGTCAGCTTATACTGGAAATGTATAGCTTGATGTGTAGCCGTGTGTACATACTGCCTAACTTTTATTTTTTTAATCATTTTTGTTAATATATTTTATTCTTTCACTAATAAAGTTGAAAAAAACCAACAAAAGGAAGTAGTCCACTTAGAGCACCCGTCCGAATAGCACCTGCGACTCAGAAGCCTACTGCTGGGATGTATTTGTTTTACAGGACTTTATTAAATGAAATAGGTATATCGATAAAAAAAAAATCGTACACGTAAGTATGTGTAATTAAAGTGATTTTTATCGATATCTTTCATTTAATAACGTCCTGTAAAACAAATACATCCCAGCAGTAGGCTGCTGAGTCGCAGGTGCTATTCGGACGGGTGCTCTAAGTGGACTACTTCAACAAAAGTTTATCCAATTCTTGTTTTATTAATTAAACGCTTTATAGTAATCTCTCTATATGTAGTAATCTCGCATCGCTACATATAGAGAGCTCGAGATTTTGTGCATAATTATGTGAACAATATATTATACAGAACCCAACGAACTCATTTGTATTTAATTTCTCACAAAAAAGAGTAAATTACTACTTATCTGAACTTACTACTCAAGTTTTATTATGCTCTTAATCACTTGAAAAACGCTCACAGAACATTCACAGCGTCATACCTCACACACATTCAACTATTACAATCGACAACTTAGTCAAACAATGGGATATTAAACCATTGCCTTAAATTCAGAGAAAGTTGTTTTCAAAATGACAGCTTTAGTGTTCGTGAAAAATACGTTGAAACGAGTCGAGAAGTGAAGGGAAGGGTGAAGAACTTGAGACCATCGCCCTTTAATCTGATTAAAATAATAATGAACTTTTAAGTCGGGTTGTATTACTTTTCGGTAATTATAATTTTCGAATTAGTTAAGAGCGCTGCGCCCGCGGCTCGCAACTACAAATCGAGACGTTTGCAAAATTCGTTCGGAATATTGCTATCTCTGTTTGACAACAGCAGGCGGGCGGCGGACGCGGTGCGCATCCGTGTGTGTGTGTGTGACTGGATAGATAGCTACTTACCATTCATTCATAACGAGTCGACGGCATTTATATTTTATTATTAGGAATTAGGTATGTTCATTACTTGCTTTATTTCTGTTGAATACTTTGGGGAATCGTTAGTATATGTACAGACTAGTAATGCGTTTTTTGGAAATTTCTTTACAATGCCAATATCTCAATGTTTTAGAATATCTCTGGATCTAGGCCTTGTAGAGAAAATCTAGTAGAAATGAAATTGTTTATTCTGTAAATAGGATAAGTATCGGAATCACTTTTACACGTCAGATTAAAAAAATCGGTACCGCGGTAATCAACGCATTGATGCCTTTTACTCCACGGTTTCGGTAAATTGCGTTACAGTGTCGCGAAATCAAAGGTTTAGTCCCATCTCAAAAATGCTCAACGCGCCTAAAGAAGTCTGAAAAACTTCCAAAACCTTTAAAGTAAAAATACTTGCATAGAACTTTGATCCATAAAATATAAATAAGGAGCAGAATTGCATCGAGCGTCGAAGGAGCGAGTAGCCGAAAAAAATACTTTGAAGAAAAATACTTGTATAGAACATTGGTACGGACCTTATCTAAATAAAGAGCACAATCGCATTAAAAAAAAATCTTCCAAAACTTTTAATCCGTAATGTAGTATAAATAAAGAGCACAATCGCGTTTACAAAAAAAAAAAACTTCCAGATCCTTTAAAGTAAAAACGCTTGCATAGAGTTAGAACTCTATGCAAGCGTTTTTGCAGTACCGGTATAATTAAATACCGTATAGAAAATGTCCAACACCGGGATCCCGGTATGAGACTATTTTTTTACTTAATATCGTTTTTTTATTCAACAACTAATGAGTTAAGTAGTAAAAAAGTGTAGTAGTAGTAGTTAAAAAGCACACAAAATAATAAAAAACTGCTTTTTAAATACTAGTCCCTTTTTTATACAACTTTAAATTGCAAACTTCTGTTTCTTGTGTTTGTCTTCTGTTTGTTTGTTTTTTTTGTAAATTTGAATAATCAGTATCTAAGTAATTACAATTTAGCGATCTATTTAAAAAAAAACAACAACAATCAATCATCTCTCTCTCTCTCTCTCTCTCTCAACAAAAAAATCACAAAAAAAAACACAATCACATAAAAATCAGTCAAAATTGTTAAAAAAAAATTTGAAAAATTGTTAATTGGTAAAAAGCATTTTAAAAATCCAAGGGGCTTATTTTCCACGGCGCTTATTTTCCAAGGCGCTTATTTTCCAAGGCGCTTTTTTTCCACGGCGCTTTTATCCCACGGCGCTTACTTTCCAAGGCGCTTATTTTCCACGGCGCTTATTTTTCACGGCGCTTATTTTCCACGGTGCTTATTTTCAACGGCGCTTATTTTTCACGACGCTTATTTTCCAAGGCGCTTTTTTTCCACGGCGCTTTTATCCCACGGCGCTTACTTTCCAAGGCGCTTATTTTCCACGGCGCTTATTTTTCACGGCGCTTATTTTCCACGGTGCTTATTTTCAACGGCGCTTATTTTTCACGGCGCTTATTTTCCAAGGCGCTTATTTTTCACGGAGCTTATTTTCCAAGGCGCTTATTTTTCACGGCGCTTATTTTTCATAGCGCTTATTTTTCACGGCGCTTATTTTCCAAGGCGCTTATTTTCCACGGTGCTTTTATCCCACGGCGCTTACTTTCCACGGCGCTTATTTTTCAAGGCGCTTATTTCAGAGTCCATCAAGGAACGCTGTCCCAAATTAGACACATTATTAAAATTACGTGATTACGCGTTTGTTTTACGTGTTTGTTACACGTAAAACAAAAAGTATTTTCCTTCACCTTTTTTTACTTCACCATTTTGAAAATAATTAAATTATTGATCTTTTAGTAAAAAGATCAATAATTTAATTGTTTTCAAAATGGTGAAGTTTTCAGAAAAAAACGCTTGATAGATTTTGCGTCATTCTCAGTTTTTTATCCGCGTTAGACATAACTTTACAAATTAATTTTTATTACTTTACAAATTAATTTTTATTAATTTTTTTTTTTTTTTTTTTTATGTTTATATTAATAAACATAATCAAAAATATGCCTATATTAAAATATTAAGAAAATGCTCTTATTTAACATTTTTTTATTTTCAAATTACTAACACTACTCATTTAGACGTCATCTTCAGTATGAAATCATTAAAAGTCGGTTATCGTCCCCTTAAACGGTTGCACAAATATGTAACCAAGGAAAACGTTCTCTCTAGGTAGAGAGAACGTTTTCCTTGGTTATGGCTTGGTATGAGCATCTATGCTCGTAGGTAGAATGCTCAGTAAATAATTATACGCCATGTCAATTACATCTCTCGGCCGCCTTCAGAACTATCATAAATGCCCAATTCAACTCTTACAATAGACTCTATATCAGTGCTGCAGGGTTAACATGACAAGTGCGAGAACGCTCTTTTTCTCGTTTTATCGGAATTTGTCGCCGTTGTTTTGACGTCATTCAAATCCCATACATGACCGCAAACGGCGAGTAAACTCGAAAAAGGCACTTTGACACTACTTTATCGCGCGACGAGATACCGATGTTGCAAGTGATTAAAAACAAATTATTTTTATGATAGCAGCATCGGCTTGAAGTTCTGTTTCATTCATTCAATTTATGCATGGAATACTTACTACTTTATTGAATAAACGTCTCTCTTAATTATTCTCTCTTTTAATTATTTTTTGCGTAACCGACTTTTTGATTAAAATTAAATCATTTCTTTGGCATGCTAAATTAAAATACAAATTGACGGAAATTAAAATTAGTGGCACCTATACTCATTAGATAATCACCACAAATGACAAATGGGCCTACGATTGCAATTTGACAAATCGAAGTTTAACAGTCACTATAAAGTCCATGACGTTGCAAATTTTGTTAATCACCAGTCACCAAAAAGACTGGCGTTCAAATAAATTGGCAGGTGGAGTTGATTCCGCTATTATAACCATAAAATTGTTAATCACCACCCTTAGGAAATAAACTGGTGATTTTAGTAGTTATGTTGCGAATATTTGATTTTTTATTTTACCATACAGCTATAATCCCTAGATTTCGTTAATTTATTTATTTAATCACCATAATTGGCAAAGTGACTGGAAAGTAATAGTCATCTACGTGGTAGTGCACCCCTCTACTACAGTACACCGGTGTACACCCACAATTAAAAAAATAATATCATTTTGTCTTTTTGTCTACTCTTCTCGTCGTCAAAATCGAGGACGACTAAATACGACAAAATAACTGATTATCTCGTGTTGAACTGTCAAAAATCGAGATAAATAACGTGTCATGTTTGGGTTTGTTGACAAAACATCAAGTTTGACAGAACGAGTCAAGTATTTTGTATGGCGTAGCTATCAGAAAACGATAACACTACGAAATAGACAAAAATTAGTCGCGCGAGCGTGGATAATTATCGCGTGTGTCATGTTAGGCCTGCTGGAAGAAGCATGGGTCCTAACTTCCCTTTGAGTTTTAGCTTCTATTTCTGCCTCCAGTTAGTAGCAAAAGTAGTAATGAAATGTAACTAACTGTCGAATTCAAATACGCAGTTTTTAAAACTTACCCTGATAATTATAAAATTGGTTGGAAATATAATGTGTAGGTAATAAAAAGAAATTGTTTCACTGTAGTGTCTACTGATAAAATAAAATCACCAATACCGGTATCCCGGTAGTGGACATTTCAATACCGGTATTGAAAAATGTCAAATAATGTCCGGGATCCCGGTATTAGCCAATACCGGGATCCCGGTATTGAAAGCCCTACATAGAACATTGATCCGTAACTAAATATAAATAAGAAATAAAATAGTCTTGCGAGTATTTCGGATCGGCACTTGGTCGGTGTACTTGCAAGTAAATACCTAGTATAAAAACCTGGTCCTATAATATAGCCCTCGTTCGCACGGACGTAATAAAATCGCGGCGAAATTTTTCGTGCACTTGATTTTCAACGCTCTGCTTAGCGCCGAGAGTTGAAAATCCAACAGTGTTTCTTCAACGCGCTGGGACGAGAGTACGTCCCAGCACGTTTGATTCTCAACAAGCCACCTATACCTGGACTACCGCGTTTCGGCCGTGTGTATAATTTAGATGTTTCTACGACTCGCTGAGGGTCTTTAGACGCATAAATAGGTACCTACCGATTAATATTACTGATGAAACATAAGTACTCGTTTGTCCAGATACGGATGTTTGTAAACACATTTATGTTATCTGAAGATAGAAAGAAAGAAAAGATAGAATCAATTTTTTTTTTTTTTTTCAGAAACACGTGTATACAAAAAGATAATTAACTCGAGTAAAACAATCAAACAATAGATTTAAATATAATCACGAGCACAAAACAGAAGTAGTCGGCAGCTGCTTTAATTTAGTAAACAAATAAGCACAGTAAAGTACCTATATAATATACCTAATCTTATAATACTGACAAAAAATACCCCGAACGAATTCCAACCGATCACGTTGCGCTAGTGTGAGTGCCTGTCGGAGCGATATACAACTACAGTGAGCAGTACGACCACGCACACATTGACAAATTATTCCTTGACGCGATGGCAATACTAGCATCGAAAAATTATGATAAATTTGTATGTGTTCCGTAATACAAAAAATGATGAATGAAAATTTAATGTATTTCCATTTTATTTTCGATAATTTGTAACTTGATAACATAAACTATGCTTCTACGGAAACAATATTACAAATATTGTTGTTTAAAATACAGAAAAAACCATATGAAAACATGTCATTTACGCTGTAAAAATGTACGAAATGGAATTCGCTTACATTTCATTTAATGGTAAGTTTTTGAAAATCAAAAGACGTAGGAGCCTAGATAAATACTGTCTCAATCCGAATATCAACATAATATGGTGGAAATATGCTCAAATTGCAAATGATTGATGTACTACGTTTGTATGGACAATTCATACGTCGCCGCATTCTTAAGGCCTCGCCGCTCATGCACGAGGTTGTGGGTGCAAATCCGGGCAAGTACCAATGTGAATTTTTCAATTCATATGAATTGAAAAAATACATTATGTACTTTCTAAATTTATCTTGGACATCACTACATCAGTGAGGAAATTTGGACATCCTATACTATTAATTCTATACTATTAAACGAACAATATTTGTACCTATATATTATTTTGTAATCACGTTTTCGAAATAGGCTCTAAAGATTTCGATGAAAATAGGGGTTTACGGGGGCGAAAAATCGATCTAGCTAGGTCTCATATCTGAGAAAATTAGTTTTCCCCGTATTTTCACCCGAGCAGAGCTCGGTCGCCCAAAGTTTAGAACAAGATGGCTACTTTAGAATAATGACATGGCAGCATGGAATTAGTAAGTACTAATTCGTAAAACTAATACTATTAAATGAGCATTCTCTATTTTCACCAGAGCAGAGCTCGGTCGCCCAGGTACTAATTATTACATACATATTAGTAACTTTCGGTCATTATGGTTTGTAGACATTTTCGAATTCCAATTATGTAGAAATGGTTGGTAATGGCACATTAAGTTATAGGTAACCTGTGTAAATTCTAATTTAATTGACAAACTTTCGTAAAGGCAATCTAGTTCGGCGATATATCGTGGTTTACTTATTGATGACGAGGGAATGGTTTAACGAGCTTAGGGACCTAGGGACGTCTGCCTGGCTAGTGTAGCATATTTCGTCCTTCTATACCCTGTATTTTCGTAAACGAATATGACAAATTTGTTTCATTTTGACAGTTCAACAACATTCATTGCGCTATTTACATTGTTGAGCAGATGTTTTTTTCTATCTTAAGCAGCAACGGATTAGCAATCTGTTTCAAATCGAAATAAATTGTGATTGATCGTATATGACGCAATTAGTCTCCTTATAATTTTGCGAAAATACCCCAAATTAATATGTCTTTTCTATCTTTATGTATTTTTCTCTATTCAATGTTTTGTGTGTACACGGCTGCACATCAAGCTATAATTTCCAGTTTATGCTGATCTCTCATTGTGTAGGATTTCCGTACAATGTGAGGTCAGCTTATACTGGAATTGTATAGCTTGATGTGTAGCCGTGTGTACATAAATAAATACCTATGTTAAAATTAGTGCAGCAGTACGGTTACTTATTTCTAAAAAAGTTTCCCTTTATCACAGTAATGCGTTCTCTGAAGTAAATTTCTAACCAGCTTCAATGAACTCATTATGGTAAACAATTTTGTAATTTTAAACAATTTAAATCAAGTATATCCTCGCTTCCAACAACACAACACACAGCATTTTAACATTATTTCTAATCTTAAAACAGATCAACAAACCCTTAAACGAAACTTAACACAACTAACCAGCATAATTACAATAAGGCACAGGTTCTCTAATTAAGTAAACAGGAAACGTCTCGTGCGTCGGTATTCATTTAATCACAGTTTAATAGTTACGTTAATGGGTGAAACTCATCTCCGCACTGACCGACCCATCTGTTTTTGTTTGGTACGTCTGCGTCCGCACTTTCCCCGTTTAGATACAGATTAATAGGATACAGTTTTAGTTGGATCTGTTTATCGTGTTCTTTGAGGAGTACACGATTTTGATTGGACGTTGTTTTATCTGGTCAGCCAATGAGCATTAACTGAGCCTTCGTATAGTTTAGTAATTGTATTATCACCTTGAGGTGTCGAGGATACAGAAGGATTGTTTTTGTTTAGTCCGCCTCTGTCCGCTTTTCCCCGTTTAGATACAGATTAATAAGATACGATTTGAGTTGGTTATAAACATATCCAATTTAAACAATCGTGTCGTGATCTTTGAGAGGTAAAGAAGTGTAAGTACAGTCGCACGATTCTGATTGGACGATATTTTAGTTTTTCAGCCAATTAATTTTAACTGGTCATTCGTCCAGCATATGGACAATCTTCTTTTGGTACTTAGAACTTTAAAAGACTTTTCAAAATCACTTAAATCTTAATAATCTCTCGTTTTGCTTAGTGAAACTATAATCTTCTTTTTTGGTGCCAAAAACTTATATAAACCATGTGGGCCAGTATTGACCGACCCATCTGTTTTTGTTTAGTCCATTCCGCACTTTCCCCGTTTAGATACAGAATAATAGCATACCATTTAAATGGGATAATTAAATTTATAGTCATCTCTGCGGGGAAAAGAAGAGTAAGTGGCGTTGCACGTCTTTTAAACGATGCAGTAATGGTCTAGTTCAGAACTTGTACTTTTACAACACAAAGAAAATATCATAAGCTATAAAAAGCTCTGTGGTAGGTAGATTGAAGCTGCAAATAATGAAGATGATTTGGGTTGAACTGTCGATGGGTCGGAAAATATAGTCTCCAATACACCATAATAAATATTTTATTTTGAAGTTAAAGGTTAAAACCCATAATATATAGATGTGGAAATGTCTTATACTATTACTACCCAGCGTAACAACTATAAACCCAACATGACGCATGTTATTTGCTCCTGTATCCTAAAGGCTAGCTTTTTTGATGAAACTCTTGCATGTAAATTAATCCATTTACATATTTTGATATGGGTTCCTCAAAGCTGCTACCTATTCGACTTTTTTTGAGGAAACCATAATAGGGATAGCGACATTTTTTTTTATCCGTCAGGTAAATTATTAAAAAAATATTGGACACATATTTTTCATTTTTTTAAATAGTCAAAAGATTACGGAGATACATTGAGTTAAAATGTGGCATGACGTCACGCCGTGCTAGATTTTATACTGAATTGTGACGGAGCGAGCCCCCACTCCCCCTACTTTAATGCGTGTTTTCTAAATAATTTTTAATTAATATGATAAAGTAAAAAATACGTGTCTAATATTTTTTTTATTATGTGAAAGATGGACTAAATAGAATTTCTTTTTTTTTTTCCAGGTATCATCCCTATTGCTAAAATATGCGTTTTTACACCACCATCTTCAATATTTCAATTTATAAACTCATTACTACACGCTATTATATTATTTAGATACCAATTGACTGAACCCTAAATCACAGAGCTCTGTCGACTTTTTAATCGACCTTCATCTTCATATTCAATTCAACCGAACTTTCTCTAGTTAGGGACTGATTAATTGAATTCAATTTATTTGAATTTTATTTCGTCGTTATCTAAAGGGCTAAGGTTTCCTGCACGTTCATGTTATGACGGGTAATCGAATAATTACATCGATTATCCGTGAACTTCGAGATTTTTTTATCGATTAGATATGGTGTGGTGGGTGGTTTGTTGGGTAATTTGATAAATATGAAATGGTATTTTATTGTTTTTTTTTTCTTCTAAACCTGTTTGTTAGTGATATGTAAATATAATAATTTTAAATAGTACCTAGTGTAAATAGTTGTGTTAAATATTTTAAAACATTATTACCAATGTTTTAAATACACTGGTAAGTAAAGTGAGCCAAAGCTTAAAAAAAATTAAGATGTATAAAAAAAACAAGATGGCTTGGATCCTGCGAGAACTGACAAACAGCTCAAAAATAAATTTAAAAAACAGAGTGAGCACTCAGATTTCCGTGTTTTCTATACAGTAAACCACTTATCTATAGAAGCAACAACTAGTTTACTTATCTAATAAATCTGAAAAATCCAATAATGTTACCCGCACAAACTATAAGATAAACTTTTCATTCCTATTTTTTATTTGACTTAACAATTTCTACAAAGTCAAAGCGAACAAAAAGCTCCGCATTACACCTTTTTTTTCCGCATTACACCTGTTATATCATTCCACGAATCCCTAACTAATCCGATTAATGGAGAAACTAGTAAAAGTTTCGTCTTCATAATGGGAACGTTCTTACAAAGTTTTTGCTGCCGTGGGAAGACAGTTTTAAATTAATTTCTATTTAATGTTGGGAGCCAACTTGTATTATATTTGTTGGTTGTAAAATGGAAAGTAGTAGAGCAACTATTTAAGTTATTGATCCACTAAGCAATTAAGTTATGTTTACTGCTTCACACTCGATTTTCTTGCCGTGATAAGTGATGGTTTGCAAGTCTTGGTTTTATACCCTAGTACTTAAATGGTAATGATTTCTTGTTATGTAGTATCTTACACGTAATCGTGCTTCCACACTGCTGTTAAAAATGTTTACAAACATTTGTAAACATTTTAATGCGGAGGACTTTATCGGTTAACAACAACGCATTTTAATTAAAATTTATTTTTCTACACTGATAGAGGAACTTAAGTAGTAGACTGAATTAAATTACTAAATAAAATAAAAATAAAAATGTTATCACAAATCACGTCAACATACTCGTCTTGTTTAGGCTTTGAATTTTCACGATAACTTTTGGTATAGAGGGATGTTCTATTGTTTTTTTTTAAATACCTTTAGGGCAGCCTGGTTGCGGCAGCCAATCCAACATATAGGTACTGTCTAATTGTAGCCTGCGCACTAGGCAGCCAAGAATTTTCTCGATATTCTGGCTGCCGTAGCCTGGCTAACGCAGCCGGTTTTTTTTAGTGAAAACTTTTTTAGGCGCGTTGGGCATTTTCGAGATGAATAAAACAATTGAACTCGCGACACCGTTACCGACACCTCATTTTTGTAAACACGATTGTACTCTTTATTTAGATAAGGTTGTAGCGGTTACACCGCCACATACGAACTATGCATCAAAGACATAACGTCACACAAATCCTGCATCGCGCAGTTAGAGTTTACCGAGCGATCGACATAGATACAAGATTTCAACTTTAAACCGATGGGCAGTTGCCCGCCAGACACAACACCCGTCTGGTCGGAGGATCCTCCCTTTTCTATGGTGGATGAGTGAACTTTACACCCTGTTCCTCATACCCCTAAATTGGTGACCCCAACGTGATGAACGTCAGCGCAGCCTTCGAGCAATTACTTCG
The DNA here is from genome assembly GCA_963680765.1 of Agrochola lychnidis. NCBI lineage: Eukaryota > Metazoa > Arthropoda > Insecta > Lepidoptera > Noctuidae > Agrochola > Agrochola lychnidis. The sequence continues at coordinate 7,819,047 of OY796847.1, forward strand.
GCGTGACGTCATCATCATCATCACTCCCGCAAGCTTTCGTGAGGCGACTCACACAGCCGGCCAGCACCCACGGCTTCAACGGGTATCCTGACCACCAGCATGCAGCGAACGCGCATTCCTGGTCATCACCCTCAGCCTCATCACCCCGACTCACTGGGGAATCAACGCAATCAGCCTCATCACCCCGACTCACTGGGGAATCAACGCAATCAACCTCAATCACCCCGACTCACTGGGGAATCACCCTCAATCCCCCCGACTCACTGGGGAATCACCGCAATCACCACCATCACCACAGACAGTTCCGACTCACCGCGAACTATGTGGCACCCGGTTCCGACTCACTGGAACCACAGCTGGCACCGTGAAGCATCGCAAGATTCAGCCCACTATCGACCTCCGGTCTCCGGAGGGGAGTGATGTAGCGGTTACACCGCCACATACGAACTATGCATCAAAGACATAACGTCACACAAATCCTGCATCGCGCAGTTAGAGTTTACCGAGCGATCGACATAGATACAAGATTTCAACTTTAAACCGATGGGCAGTTGCCCGCCAGACACAACACCCGTCTGGTCGGAGGATCCTCCCTTTTCTATGGTGGATGAGTGAACTTTACACCCTGTTCCTCATACCCCTAAAAGGTTACGGACCAATGTTCTGTACAAGTATTTTTCTTCCATCAAGGCGATCTTGTTTAAGTTTTCACTTCTGTCGGCACTCCCGGAGTGCCACTGTTTTTTTTTTTAATATTTTTATTATGGTCGTCCTTTGTATTTGACTTTTCTGAATCTTCAACATGGACATTGCCGTCTTCAGGACAATGGTCCTCCTATTTTTATGTAGCGTAGGTAGATACTAATTTAGTTTTATAAGATACAAATACTGACCTACTCTTTTTGCATAGGTATTATACAACATTCTTCCTAGCCTCGTACTTATAAACTAAATTAAAGTATGATCACCCTCTGCAACATGACTAAGCCAATGTCGACCGCCCCAGGCAATCAATAAGTAACCGTACTTAAAAACTATTCATTATCATCCAACGTTCCGATGAATAATTATTTTTATGCGCGACTAAGAATCTTTATGGTGTTGAAAAGTAAACTTAAGGTATGATTCTGAAAAACGCCGCACGCGGCATTGAACCATTACAATGCCACGCTACTGGTCCTCATATTTTTTTTATTGCATCTCGCACTTAGAGTATATATCTTCTAAGATCTCGCATGTCAATCTATGAGATTGTCGGCTTCTTAACCGGACTTTCCTGTGACTGCCTCAATAAATTAAGGCCTTCAGCCAGGGTATAAAACTTAGAAGCTAAGCGACTACACGCTAAGGGCACCCCCTGTGGGGTACAGACCTCGGCTTAGGGCATCGCTGGGGGAGGACAGCAAGGGACAGGGTGGATCGGATTAAATTGGTCCCCATACATTTTCTATAAGTTTATATTAGATTACATTTCGAGCACGGCAGCAATTCTGCGACTGCACTGCTGCATGGCATTGTCGCCCTGCCACCGCGGCAGATCAGTAGTGCAGCGTTCAACACAGCGATGACTCTTGAATGTTGACAACTGTTCAGAAGTAAACCACGAACAGCAGTGCCGCATCGTGGTGCTCGGAATCACGCGGCAGGCAGCACTGCCGCGGCAGCAATGCCGCGTGCGGCGCTGTTTAGAATCGTACCTTAATCGTAGGTAAAACTGATTTGAAGGAGATATAAGGAAGGACGTAGCATAATACGAAGGAGTTTTGAAGGCTAAAGAGACGGTTTTGTTCAGCTGTGGGCAAATAGGTTTAGAAACACTACCCTTCTATTGGGCTTCGACGCAGTCGAGTAAAAAACGGGTATTATTAAATTCTAGTACATTTTTTGACAGGGCTATCGATTAGAACCATTCAGCGTATACCTACATAACTAGTAAGCTGAAATATGCCCAAAAATTCGCCTCCGTTTACTAAGGGTCGTTATCGGCAAATATTGCGTAGAAAGAGGACAAAAAGCCTGCCAATACCCGGGGACATTAAAATATCTGAATTATTCAATGAAAAAAGAACGCGAAATTCAATAATTTTGCGGTAAAGTTTACGCCACGAGAGAATATTTCAGTTAATCGTTTTATACGTAATAGTTAATTTAAAGTCCACTACCTGCGTCCTGCGGTTTCACCCGCATAAATCTCGATCGCGTTGGAATATCGGGATAAAAGGTACCCTATGTCCATATCCAGGTCATGGTCTACCCATGTGCCAAATTTCATCCAAATCCGTTCAGCCGTTTTAGCGTGATAGCGTAACAAAAAAAACTCTATATTAGGATTATCATCACCCTGTAACTACAACAAATGGGCCTTTTATAAAGCCTTAAACATTGAAAACTAAAAACCATGTATAATAAAATGAAGACGTCTAGCTAGAATGGAACCAGTATAGAGAAAGTTCATGTTGTCTGGGGTCAGCTTACTACGGACTCACATAGCATCGGTGTTAATAGATTGTGTTTATAGGCGACCAACGATTTATCACAATCATTTACATATAAAAATTACGATAATTTGTTGTACGATACATTTGGTATAATTAGAGGGTAGGTGTTAAGTTAAGTGGGTACACACGACAGCAGTTGTGGGTTGAATGTATGAGTTTCGAGAATTGGTTTAGTTAGTCTACGGTACTAAAAATATTTAGAAACTAGTTCGAAATTCCGTTATCAGTGCCATTAGGTAAATACCGCATATTTGATGCAAGCAACAACTTTTTTTTTTGGGTGGGAAATTCTCAAATAACTTCTCCCGCTGTGGGCGGAGCGGTAGGGCGTGTCAGACTCTTACTGACTAAAACACCCGTGTTCCTTCAGTTGCCATGTTGCCAGGGGCCCCGGTATCCCTTTCGGCCTTTCCCGTGAGGCATCGACCCTAGCGGACCCCGTTAGTTCTGCTGACATCTCTTTGAGGCGCGCGTGGAACACAACGCGCCGTCGACCCGGGCATGGTCCTTATCGGACGGCGAGCTACCCATTGCTCACCGACCACAAGCCCGGGCCTACGGTGGCCGGGAATCGGCCTGTGACTTCCGATGCCCAGGGCGTGAAGTGTTGAACCTTAGATGCGATCCACTTAAAAATATAACAAACTTCGACATAAAAGATGCGTCATCATCATCATTAGAGAGACTGGCTAAGTAATAACAGCCGCACGGGTCCATCGATCAAGTTAAGCTACGCTTGCCGCGGTTGGTCCGTGGATGAATAACCATCTTTACATATCAAAACACCTCCGTGCCTCGGAAAGGACATTAAGTCGTTGGTCCCGGCTGTCATTTGTGGATCTTTGACAGTCGTTACGGGTCGTCAGAAGCCCGAAAGTCTGATAATCAGTCTTACCAAGGGGTATCGCGTTACCTAGTGACTAGGTTGTGGAGGTCAGATCGGCAGTGGCTCTATGTAAAATATTGGTATTTAGCTGAATCCGGTTAGACTGGAAGCCGACCCCAACATAGGAAAAGGCTAAGCAGATGATGATGATCATCATTATCATTCTTCTAATTTATTTTGAGCTTGGCACAACATATCTCCACAACAGCAGACATGCAATCAATGTGTACTTGTTCAAATTGGAAGAGTTTCAACAAAAACCTCTCTAAAACTTATCCAAATAAAATCTGGTACAAATTCAAGTATGTATTATTGTAACCTATATTTAAAGATATCACCATATAAAAATAAGGCCAATTCAGTCGTTATCGGCTCGTGTAAGAGCTATTACTGGCAGACGCGGCGTCTCCGACCTTTATGTAAATTGCACCAGATGATTGTCACTTCCGTTATCGTGAGAATGTAAGATGATGTATGTGAAATGGCTCTTATATGATAACCTAGATGGACCTTTTATTCTATTGTGTTTTATTAATTTAAAAAATGAGGATTTTTACCAAAACTGTAAGTCCTTTCAAGTAGGCTATTGAAATTAATAAGACACTTTTGAACGTCAACATTTACAAGAAAATTTGATTCTAGATGCTAGAATCAAACCACTTAATAGCTTTTTCAGTGCTAAACACCAGAATACCCGCGAAATTCCGCGGATTTTTAAATATTTTTTATTTTAATTCGTTTAGATTTTTACTCTTTTCTTTATGGCACCTCTTTAGGTCATGAACTCATGAGATATCCGAATCAAAAAAAAAAAAATGCTCTAGGATAATTGATTCGCTGTTACAACGTATAATAGAGTATTTATTTTTATTCATATTTATTTATATTTTATATAATTACGCCAAGTTAAACAAACACAATTGGCAAAACCACATACCTAACAGAAAAACCGTCATCAATTCGCACAAAAACAGCATTACATTGCGTATTTCACATTCACACAGCAAAAAAAAAACATGTCGACTAAAAACACAATGAAAATCGAATTGAGATGTCCAATACCATCAATGTCACACTAGAAAGGTTTTAAGCGAAACAGTGACAACGAAAAAGAAAATAATATAAACCTTTTTTCGCGACGTCAATGTCAATTCATTTCGTTTTCGACGTCATTCGCATTAATTGGAACGGAATAGTGTTGTGTGTGTGTTGTATTTATGTCGATAGATAAACTTGATCGATGTATCAGACAAAAAATGTGTAGATTGTTGTAGCGATTGTGCGTTGATGAGTCAGTTGACATTTTGATAGGTCGATATTGAATGTAAGGTGGCTACTCTTGTTTTGATCTGATGATTAACTACGAATGAATGAAATAGAATAACTAAATTCAACTAAAACTAATTTTGACATTGTTGTGTTTGAGAATAAAGCATTAAATCATTCATTCAGGATCGTAATAAAGCTCATGATTGTTTTTTAGCGTCAAATGTCATCACCGTCAAACAACTCAGTGAAATCCTTTCAGTGAAGTTCAGTGTTACCCCACGCGTTGATTCTTATCCGATTCAATGAAAGTTCAATGTTAATATTAACTAACTGGCGGTTTTGTTACGTCAGTGATTGAAAGGACAATCGCTTGCGGCCAGAAGTGACGAAACGAGTCGATCGCGGCGCGGGCGCAGGCTACTGACAGCGAAAGTGTTATAATTTGCTCACTGACATTTCGGCAGCCTTTGTCGATGTCAATGTCGGGGTAGGGTTTAAAAAATGTCAGTTTTGATGAATGATATTTTGTTTTCGTAAATATTTGACATAGGTACTAATTAGGTAAAGTTAATTTTTGATCACGGAACCAAGTAAAAACAACAGTGATATTAATTTATAGGTAGATATTTATAAAAAACTGGTTTAAGTACCTATTTAATTTCAGTTTTACCTTATTATTAATACAGATAGTAAATTTATAAGTCGATTTGCTTTTACATCAAAATAACGATGAGAAATGAAATCTTACTTTCAACAAAAAAATGTAAACAAAAAAGGCTGCACGACAACCGCCTTCAAATTAAATCAAGACTTCAAATTAATTCTCGATACACGAAACTTCAAAAAAGGCGAACATTTTTTATTAAAGATGCATGGGAACATATCAACAGGGAAAGCACGATCGAAGCGAACCTCTAATTGACATTTACAAACGATCTTTTGTTCACCGCGCAACTATCGATATTTCGAACAATGTGTGCACGTCATTATTCATTGTTTGATTTTACTATCTCTTAATAATCTTATCGTTTCGCACTCGTTTTCGCACGGAAGACGTATTACTAATTAATTAGTAACAATACGGCAGCTAATGAGTAAACTTTGCGTGATTGAAACTTTTCTTCTGTCATTCGTCAGTCGTTTTTATAAAAATTTAATGACTCGATCAATCAATCAACTCTCAGCCTACCTTATGTCATTTATCTGTTTATATTTTGCTAGTGATAAATGTTCTTTAGTTGCGCCACTTCTTTAAGTATTGTATTATAATTATATTTTAATAATATATTACGCAATGTAAATTATCTTTAGTCTCTGGCCCTGATATCAAGCAATGGACATTTGTCAAACTTTTATTACTTTTGAATTTTAAATACGAGGCTTTTGGCTAATTTGTAAATGAGTATTTTATTGGGTTTTTTTTATCTGGAATTTCTCAGTAGCAGCTCGGAGTCTGGATTTGTGCTCGGTTGATGGCAATAGGCTCACCCCCTATTACATGGGACTTAAATATAACTGGCGAAATGTGGGTGTACCTGCTACCGGGACACATCTGCCCAACCCTTCGGGGAAGAAAGGCGTTATGTTATGTTATTTTATGTAAAAAAATGTGTTTTGTGCGTTTAGTTTGTGCAGAATAAACAAATTTTCTTTCTTCTTTCTTTTCTTTTATTAGGTCTTTTCAACACATTCATACTGAAGACCATACGTTCATAATAATATTAACTATCACAATACAATATTTTTATAGTTAATGAACCGATCAAGGCAATTATATAATTAAAATTTTCTTTCTAATAGGTTTTCCGCTTTCCTCAATAGAATTAGTCGTGCATGTGGTCAAGCTTGCGTGGTATTCGATATTGTATGGATAAAATTTTATGGAAGTATTTTATTGTGATTGCGCGTTACACGTAATTTTTATGACTGTCAGTTCCGGCGAAGAGAAAAAGAAGCAATTGAACTTGGATTGCAATGTTTTGTAAACATGATTAACTACCTATGAGTAAAGTAAATTACATTATAACATAACATAACATCACGACTGTATACCCGAAGGATTATGTACCTAATAGTGTACCCACATTTTTCGCCAGTTATGTTTAAGTCCCATGTAATAGCGAGCCATCAATCGGGAACAAATCCAGACTCCGGACTGAGAAAGAAATTCCAGATCGAAAAACCCAATAACACTCTGCCCGAACCTGGAATTAAACCCCGGAACTCCTGCGCAGCAGCGTTTGCGACCACTAGACCAACGAGGCAGTTCCAATTACAAATTAGTCAATTTATATTATATAATCTCTAATCTGTAATATGACTTTTAGTGATGGAATAATTCCGATATTATCGACTTATTACATCGTTTAAAAATAAATGTCATCATTTCTCCCCATTTTCCACACGAAGTTTCATTTAAGTTATCACCTTTCTTAGAATTACCAATTAAGTTTAAGTAGTCTATTTATTTTCATTCCGAAATGAAATTCCTTTATGTATTGAGTGAGTGCTTCATTATAAGTATGTATGTTGTAATGTCATGTATCTTGTCTGCCCGCCCAATCGATTAAAGGCGGGCATGCGTATGCGCCGGTCAGCGGCGAGCTTTTGATAGTGATGTGCTATTTTTTCGTGTTGATATATCGATATTACGAAAATATTTTTTATATTCGTCCGATTCTAAAAACAAACTTGAAGTTTGTTTAGAAGATTCGCTAATTGGATGAAGAATTTTATTGATAGTTAGCAATTATAAAATTGATGTTTGGATTGTTAGCAAACATTGAATTGATTTGAAGGTCGTTAAATATTTTGAAGCTGACTCTCTATTTGATGGTTGTTATAAATTGGCATGTTGAATCATAGACTTTATGACTGCATAGTTAGTTTCTCATTAAAAACTTGAAAGGGGCTTGTATTGGGCTTTTGTATTTAAAACTTTTCATTTAAGAGTTAAGACATTAGTGTCTTCAGAGCTTTACAAAGTCATCAATCTAGAAGCCAGACTTTCCGGTCTTATCTCCATTCCTTCAATTCATTTCCCACGTCAAATTAGATGGAATGTCATCCGCTGATAGATAAGGTGCGTAACATTGATATCGATATTCACAGCGGTGGTCTTGTAAACATCGATACTCGGTATCACTAATTAGTACCCGGTGAAAGTTACCGACCGACTGACCACAATCCGAGTCCGATGTTTCGGCTGTGTCGATTCTAGATCGATTCTACTTTCGTTTTTGACTACTCTTACTTACCGCTCACCGCGAGTCGATTGTATGATTTATTTCGTACTTGCGTTACATAGAAGTAATTATACGTTTGGCTATGGATTTGTTGCGGTCAGTCACTTGCTGCGTCAGGTTTTGGTTTAATTAATTTTAGCTGATATTCATTAATAACTATCTACGCTAGGCGTTGTAATTAAACTTTAGAGTGCAAAGGTGCTGTAATGGAGTTCCTTGAGTTTCATATAGATAACACTGGGATGTAACAATCGAATCCATTCATTTAAAACACAATCAAGCAATTACTGACACTTAATCATTACTAACAACCTCAAATATTTTGGTTCGAAAATATTTGAATAAACAAATTATGCCACAACTCGATGCAAATAACACCTTTTATGAACATGATTGATCATATAACTGTTCATATAAATGTGAAAAAAGATGTGGTTAATCGGATATGAATAACAGTCAATTAAAGAGTCGACGAAAATAACCAAAACGCCCGTCAAGTTGATTAGTTCGGTGAGAAGCGACTGGTTGTGGTCAAGCTTCAAAGGCAGCGAATGAGACAGCCCAAAAGATATTAATTTGTGTTTCGGTAAAACAGCCTCTGATATTGTTGTCTTTTTTTAATGAGCGCTGCTAACTGTGCAACTTATGTTCTCTCTTCATGCTGTTTCTATTTCATTACTATCATGAGATCTTCGACCTTCGAACAGATCTTAACAGATTTCATCTACCTGATGGGTCTTGTACTTATTGTTTTATTTTGCCGTCATAGTCTCTGATAGTTGTTCATCAAATTCAAAATTCAAATTCAAAAGTCATTTATTCAAACTAGGCTGAGAATCAACACTTTTCGAACGTGAAAATTACATAAGCCAGTCCCCCAAAACGCCCACTCTTCACCACCTCCTAGCTATCCAATCAAGTAAGAAGAAAATTAGAAAACACAAACAGTTTTCAGTTCAAATTAAGAACAAAACCGCAATTATCGACACTGTCAAATCTCGTTCCTACTTAAAGCTCTCGTAAAACCGTTAAAACCAACTCAAATGCTGTTCACACTTCCATAAAACCATCCAAGCTCGATATGTTTTTATCGCTCGCTTATTCTGAGGCCTAACCGTCTCATCGCCGACCTCTGTCGGATGTGGGCCAGCGGGTCTTCAATGTGGGTTTATGATGCAGCCCCACAGGTTCTCAGCCGCTGTGGGTGCCTTCATTGTGTGGGGCAATTAACTCTAACTGTCAACGTTTCCTAGGATTCCATGTGAACACTTTGTCAATAGGGATTGTTGTATTTAATTATTATAATTGTTTCTCTTGTTTGTCTAGTTGTTCATGTATATGCTTATGAGTTTTATATGTTCTATTGGGAATTCTATTTTCTACATTTTATGTAAGAGGATTTGTTAATATAATGTTTTCATTAGACGATACGGCTGATAAGGATCAAGGTTCGCGTTAATCGAATAACTTCTAACTCTCCTCGAAAGCACTCAAGCTGTTACAGAGTTAGTTTTGTTGTTTGTAGAAGTAAGTAGGTAATATCGGGTTAACGAGTAAATACTGTAATTCAATTCTTTTTCTGTCCTCAGTATCTATTGCAAAACCCAAGAATAATACAAAGGAAAACAAGAATAGACTTTTACAAAAGTAAAATCTGTTGAGAAACTTGTGTGCCCAATAGTACTGGATTCTTAGTCACGTAGGTAAATATTGATAACTTTCCAAGCAAATATTTAGTTTGCCGTAGCACACTTACTCAATATAACATCGCCAAGCTAATATGCCAATTAAAACACTCTAAGATAATTCTGGTTTTAGCGAAAGCAAAAGTACTTGATCGAGTGTCGTTGACCGCAGAGATTTGACTGATGAAATTGTAACTGAAAACGTAACATATAACTGTCTTTGTCACACATTTGATTGACGTGTAAGTCTGTCTCTTTTTAAATCGTGACAAGTCTCTGACAGGTTGAGATCCTCGAAATCCTAGAAGTGACAGTGTCGGTGAAAGTGTAAATAAAGAGTTTCGGTCAAGAGCGTTTTGTATGTTTAAAAAATAATTCAATTTGTTTTCCTGATTTGTATGGAAGTGCTACATTTTTGGGTAATTGGACGGATTCTTCGTTCAACCGGTCCCGTCCATTTATACTAGTGATGTGCCGGATATCCGTATCCGTATCCGCGGATATCCGAGGGCGAAAAAAGATCCGTATCCGTATCCGTTACTGAACGGATCTTTTATATTAATACATCTCATTACGGATATGAAATTTTAAAGATATGTAGCAATGAAATACTGTTAACTTCAATCCAAATTAGTTTAATTTTTTTTTTGTCATTGTTATTATAATTCAAGTAGAGTAAGTACCAGTAAATTAAGTTATAACTTAGTAATTAAACTATCTTTGTAGTGAGATCAAACCTCTAATATTTGTGCTATGCTAATTGAAATAATTATGTGAGTCAACACATAAATTAAAACTATGTTGTTTTCAAGAACGATTGTATTTCAAAAAGAGTAACTTAGCAGCTTTGTCCCCCAAAAGTCAGTTACGATGAGAATCATAAATAATTCCTGCTGAACCTGAAGAAAGTTGAGATCCGTATCCGTATCCGTATTCGCGGATCTAGACCCTTATGATCTGTATCCGTATCCGTATCCGCGGATCACATTTTTTAAAGATCACATCACTAATTTATACACTTACTTTAAAAAAATTGTTCTATTTAGAATAACGATTTCTATCCTTCTATGATGTAGGTACTGGTTCTAAACTTTCAAAATTACCTTCAGCTACCTTCTGTAGATTGTTGTTAAATATCTTCACCTTCTATCTAGGATTCTAGTTAATTCTTCTAGATCGTAGTAATATAATAATAGCCTATACTGTTACAGACTTAAAATATTAATATGTGCAAGTATACATTCAAAAAAGGATAGGAAATAATCATCCAAAAATTCGTCCGCATTACTCTCAACAGGAAAACTGCCCAAAAGGCTGGCCACTTTTTATGGCAATGTTAGAAGGCTAGTCTATTTTTTTTTTTGTTAAAAAATAGGGAAGCATTCTGGTCACGTGAAGAGTAGACCAACCGCTTGGCCATATCTCGAAAAACTAAATGGGGACTCGGATCCCATGGCCCTAGTGTTTCAACCCCAAATGGCTCGAACATAATATATGTCTCAATAAGATTGGAGTATTTGCGCCGTTTGAGATTTTCGACACCTATAGTCTAACAATATCAAAGTTTACGAACTTCTATAACAGTGACTAAACTAGTCTATAATATCGCCATGTCATCTCAACTTCAACTGAAACTTTCATGAACTAAGTTTTATGAGATAGTGTCGAGACGGGAACATTATGGTAACAACCTAACAGCTGTAACTTTGACGTTGATAAGTTTTAGAATTCTGTGTTTCCATAACCAAATCATAACTTATAATGTCATGTTTATCTGGCTGTCTATCATAAAATCTTCTAATCTAATCGGTTGAAGGACAAACGTTAAACTTCAGAGCTGAAAAGTTATTTGAAGCAAAGCAGTTGTAACCTGCAAAAGTACCTAACACTGCACTTAGTGTAAACTAAACAAACACTCAATCGTATACTTTCTGCGTAGGCTTTGCATCATAAGACCTAGGAGGATCTAAAAACACATATTAAACCTGCTAGGTCATTATCAGTAGGAGATATTAACGAGCTTGCATTCTTGAATTTTGATTTATTGCCTCTATAAAGTTGTTCATATTCACGAGTGCTTTCACTCCTAACAGTGGCGAATTGTCTATTTGACACGAGTCCTTTTGGCTTTTCTCTGTTTTACTTGGCATATGTTCATGATCTTGCATTTATTGAATAATCTTCCCAATCCCTTTAACTATTATTTTACCCTTCGTTAGACTTGATTATTTTCCTTATCTAGAACCAATTTTGTTTTAAAAGCTTTAGTATTGTTACATACTTCAACACAAAGCTTGTAATCCGTATGGAACCTTTATTAATTTTCTCTGAACACGGCCTCACCAAATCTCTTGATTAATCTTGAGTAATAAATCACTTTGAAATTGTTCGTACCGCGGTCTGTTGGTAGGTACCTCAGTTTACATTGTCGCGATTTACTTTCAGTTTCGTTGTGTGCCCCTGCGCAGGTCAACGCTCGGTAAGATCTAGTGCGCGATAGCTTCCTTACTCAATGATATTGTTTACTTTTAGTCTAGACTCGACAGTTGTTTTGATTCGTCAAAGGCCTTTGAAAAGATTATGCGTGTAGGTACGTCGTTTTGTATTTGTATGGGAGATAGTAGCTTTCGAATGCTTTATGATTTTTATGCAAATATTTGGTATAGAGAAATGGGTAAAAGTCGGCAAGTACAGAATAAATTACTTTCTTCAATTTGTTTGATTTCCATCTTGAATATTTCACTTGAAGCTTTTTTCTTGAAATGAAAATTTTGTTCTTTTATAAAGACTACGTATCGAGTTAAATGTTGTGTGGTTTGCGAGGCTTCTTTTCACCAGTAGAGTAATGATAGTGAAGTAGTATTCTACTACCAAACAAAAAAAACACTCAATTTTAATAGAATTGAAATAGGCACCAAAACACGAATCACACATGACACAGATCATTATCACAGAACACAAGAGACCATTCAACTCATTCCCATAGTAACACAACCCGATCCCATAGTAACCGATACCACCAACTACACAGAGATACACAAAATTCTTTCACATAATAAATTCACCAAAGGGCTCGGGCTAATCGTGTCAAGTCCGCAGTGAAAGTAAGAGGTGGGCGCGAGAGATTCACAAGCACGAGCGCACGAAGGCAATGATACCGGCTGGAGGTAATGATGGCCACGTGGCTCTGTAGTCATGACTTTCAGAGTGGTATTATTTTGATTTTTGAAGACTACCTACTGTAAGTAGGTAACGCGGAAGTTTGAGTAAGTATCTAAACAGATGATACAGAAGCAAAAGACACTCGACAGAAGGAAACAAATTAGGTAGAAAAGAAGTATACTTGAAGGAACATTTTGTATGGTATCCGATACTTATTCGAATTTCCTGTGACGCCTTACAGCATTTTCAGTTAAATTAAGATTATTTTACGGTAACAAAAGACTTCAATTACTCGTGAGATAAGTATGTACCTACCCCTGAAAGTAGATTTTTTTTTAAATCCTGCATAAGCCGTTTTCCATTAATCATGTCCTTTCATCTTTACAAGGTCAAAGTGAACCATTTTAGAACAATTTAGATTGGTGAACGTGACAATCCGTTTTTAGACCTTAGGTGTGGTTTAGATAAAGTGGTCGGTCTAATGTAATCTGTTATGCTTGGTTCGTAATACGTGGTCGCTCACAATAGGCCTCATTAGAAGGCTGAAAGTTACCCAAAGGGCAATGAAGAGGACTATGCTTGGAGTTTTCCTACGTGATCGAATCAGAAATGTAGAGATCCATAGGAGAACCAAGATAACCGACATAGCCCGAAGAATTGCCAAACTTAAGTGGCAGTGGGCAGGGCACATTGCTCGCAGAACAGATGGCCGATGAGGCCGAAATGTTCTGGAGTGGCGACCGCGTACCGGAAGATGTAGCGTTGGAACGCCCGAAAGGTGGACTGATGAACTAGTGAAGGCCGCAGGAATCCACTGAATGCGAGAAGCACACAACCGGTAGAAATGGCGGTGCTTAGGAGGAGGCCTATGTCCAGTAATCTTTCGGCTGAAATGATGATGATAATGACGATACCTGGTTCAGTTTCAGAGATTACATTATTAAAAAATCGGCTACTCTTTTTGCCTATGTAGGAAGCATTAGACTTTAAGAGGATTACAGCTTAGAACATATCGCAGTCAAGATATCTGTCATGCAATTTAAAACAGGTGACACACAGGTAGAGTCAATTTGTGAGAAATAAGAAAGTTTGTTGCATCACTATAGACAAGAGTAACATCTAGTAATAGATAAATTTAGTCTGATATGATGATGATAGCTTATGATGTAAGTAGACAGGAATCTAAGCCATGACCGCACCTTCAAAATTGAACGATGGTCGTGTGATTTAATACGTTTTCTTTTAAGATTTATGTTCACGCAGAGTACTTAATTGATAGATAATTAAATGAGATCAGTGAAATGAACTGGTTATGAAATTGATTTGGCCAGATGTGCGTAGGTACCTACGTAGGTAACTGCTCTAGAACGAAAGTCAGAAACTGCGTTTTATTTATGACGATGTGTTGGTAATTATATTGTTAAATATTGCGTAACTTTTACTTAACACAGACCTCCTAAAAATGTTGGTACACAAAAGTACCTAAACAACTTTCCACATCATGTGGGTAAGTGAAACCTTTTCACTCATTTAGCGACCCAATAAAAGTAAAACTGAACACTTTGTTTTCTCCAAAAACATAATACGGTATCATAAAGGGACATTAAAATTAAATTTTATCGCCACACCTTTTAAACTCGCGAGAATAACTCGTAACAACCGTGTAGGCATAAAAATAATGGATCGTTTTATTAATTGTTAATCTGCAAATAAACGGAGGTTGCAGCCGCAGTGAAAAACGTTTCGCAGTGATCAGCAAAGGTGCAATAAAGCTCTGCTCACCGCACCCAGTAATTATACAATGGACGCGCTGCGACCGCATACTTTTCAAGCGAAAATGCACCGCAAAAAGTCTAAAGTGGCATCTACAAAGAGTTCCGGTAGTGTGCTTTAGTACTTTCTCCCGGTGCTCCCACGGCCCACTTGCCCCAAAAAGCAACTTGTTCAGCGGGAACGCCCAAAATTCGGTGATTAAAGTGGTGCGGTGTGCCTACGTCTTTACTTTCGCGAGGGAGCCAATTAAGCGGCGGTGGCCGGCTGTGTTTTGTTATTATTAAAGCGCTAAATGAGATGTTTGAGATTGGACTACCTAGGCAGTTTGCATGTTTATCTTTTAATTTTCGACTGTAAACCCTTAATTCAGACTCTTTAAATTGAGTACCCATAAAATTAACTGCAATGCAAAAAATACCTAAGTGGTTATAAACCGACTGAGAACTGGAAACGAAATCTATAACACACGTACAAGGGAAGTCTTTATTTCTTAACGCAAGTCGGATTTCGGAAGCACAAACAATATTACATACGGAAAACAATAACCCTCTAGGACCTTAATTAAACATACCACGTTTCCGTATGCCTGAGATAGTTGGAGGGGACAAAACAAAACAAAACAAAATGGCATTCCCGCTCAAGGAAAGACTGAACACAAACTTTCCCTTTTTATTGAAGCAAAAGGGAAATAAGTAGGAAAATTCCTTTTGCGATTTGATCGAAGGCTTTGCGGGCAACTTGACCCGTTCACCCTTGAACCACAATTTCTAATGGAGGGAGATGGTTCATTATTTAAAATGTGTAGGTACGTGTTTGAGTTTCGAACGTCGGCAATCGAAAGTGGGTAGATCGAAGCTCTGATAAGGATCCACTTCAGTTTGATTTATGAACGCAGTGAAATAAATATCATTACAGACGCAAATACAATTTTAGAGTTTAGAAATTATTATTGCTGATGGCATTTTGATGTAATGTGCGTGATCGCGATTTATCATGCTGAGTTTGATGTGTCTTTGATTTATGGTTCGCCACTAGCTTCTTGAACTCTAACATTTTTCTTATTTTTAAGCTCTTCCAAATATGTGGTATGTAGCTTCCGTCGGTAAAAGTGCTAAAATAAAAGAAGCAATAACAACTTGCTTGATAAATTTGTGT
Source organism: Agrochola lychnidis (assembly GCA_963680765.1). Classification (NCBI taxonomy): domain Eukaryota; kingdom Metazoa; phylum Arthropoda; class Insecta; order Lepidoptera; family Noctuidae; genus Agrochola; species Agrochola lychnidis. Next base: position 7,834,720 of record OY796847.1, read on the forward strand.
CGATATACCCAATCAAAAAGCTTGCTTGATAGACCTATCATAATAACGTAATATCTTATATATAAAATTCTAGTGTCACAATGTTAGTTACCTTACTCCTCCGAAATGGCTTTACTGATTTTTACCAAATTTTATATACATATTCAGTAGGTCTGAGAATCGGCTACTATCTATTTTTCATACCCCTAAGTGATAAGGGTTGTCCACCCCAAACAAATAATACAAATAATTGGCAAAACAACGTTTGCCGGAGTCAGCTAGTAAGATATAAATTCTTTATCTCTTCTAATTTATTATACTCTTCTATTGTGAAATAATTCACAATGTAATAGAAAATTCAGTCCCCAGCATGCTTATGAACTTGTAACTCGGTGGTTCTAGGTATTTTATGATGATGACCATAAATCCAGTGGTGATTAGCCTCAGAGCACAACGATTTGATAAATAACAATAAAAAAACTCCAAGATATGCAATTGTGAACATGTTAATGACAAATGATTCAGAAGCCCGAAAGTCTGACAACCAGTCTTGCGTTACCTAGTAAAATACTGGTATCCAACTGCATCCGGTTAGACTGGAAGCCGACCCCAACATAGTTGGGAAAAAGCTAAGCAGATTGATTGTCATTGTAATGTAATGTATTATACAATTAGACTGCTGGAGCTACAACAAAACAATTTACAAAAGGTCATGATCATAGTCCCCCCCGCTTCTGTAGTGCATCGGGGATGTTCGCGGATGCGTATGTAGATTGTTTCTACACAACTATGCGCAAAAGGTGCGGTTCCATGGTGCGCAGGGTGTGGAGCAGCTCCAACAGTATCCTAAGCATGATTTCAAGTCGCCTAGACTGTGTTTTCGTGGGTCGCTGTTGTGCTATCTCACATGGGTTGTCACAGCGGTGATCCACTACTATTTGCGTCAGTTTTTAGTAATATTGTTGTAAGTGTTATTAATCATTTGTGAGTCATACGATACTTGAATAAAGATAATTCTATTTTATAGTGCATGTTCATTCGAACCATTGAAACAAACCATTGCATAGGTATAAACAAGTTACTTAGTCTTTTATTAGTTATGTTTTTTCTTCTTATTAGCAGATGATATTCTAGAAAGGGAGTGACTACTACACGCTTAAGTTGACCACGATAGAAACGGGTTTTGTCGACGGAAGAATAGACAAAACGACAGATAAACAATCACAATTTGTCATTTTGTCTGTTCTTCGGTCGAAAAAACCCTTAGAAAATCCGTTTTTATGGTAGTCATGCTAAGCGTGCTGAGATGATGAGAAAAAGACGTAGTATGCAAGAAAAAGACGTGTCACCGACTCCAAATAACTTGGGATAAAAATAGAGTGGTGGCACTCCGGGAGTGGCGACAGAAGTGAAAACTTGAACAAGATCGCCTTGGTAGAAGAAAAATACTTGCATAAAACATTAATCCGTAACACAATATAAATAAAGAGCACAATTGCGTTTACAAAACCTTTAAAGTAAAAATACTTGCATAACGTAATATAAATAAGGAGCACAATCGCGTTTACAAAAATGAGGTGTCGTTACAGTGTAGCGAAATCAATGGTTTAGTCTCAACTCAAAAATGCCCAACGCGCCTAAAATAGCTTTCACTTAAAAAAAGAATTAGATATGATTTATAACCGGACAAGTTAAATAGTCTCATCAAAACCTAAAGTTTCTCTTACATACCTAACATATTTTTCATGTGCGTAATCATAACTTATGAGGTGTGCACCCCCGACTATTAAACTCACCATGACAAAGCCAACATCACTTTCTCATTCCACCACATATATTTATATATGTATAGTTAAGAATAAACTTTATTATTATAATAATGAAAGTTATTCATGTTCAGTCAGCCGCTAGAGAGAAAACTTGTAAAGATATCAGTAATAAAAGAAATTGTAAAACAAAGTAGACAGACACACGATTATTTTATGAGGAAAGTAGCGTATTGTATATACTAAAATTGTAGTTTATCTTGCGTTTGAATGTATTTCTTTAAAGCACGGATACCGGTGTGTTATTGAGAATCTTGGAAATGTGACCATTTCTAGTTAAATACGTGAGAGGTGGAAGTGAAACCATCAAATGAATAAATAGTACATCACACAATACAAAAATCAATCTGCCTAGCCTTTTCTCAACTATGTTGGGGTCGGCTCCCAGTCTAACCGGATGCAGCTGAATACTAGTATTTTACATGGAGCAACTGCCTATCTGACCTCCACAACCCAGTCAAACTCAAACTCTCAAAGTTAAAGCGTTTATTTCAAATAAACCAATTACAGGTACTTTTGAATTATCAAGGGGTCGGTCGGTCAGAAAAATGAAGCTAGTTGCCCATTCCAAAGCGTAGTAGGTACCTATGGAGACGAACGGGCAAGAAACTCCACGGACACTCTTTTAAATCAAGTATTGTTACAAAATATTGGTTACATCATTCATGTTGAAAAAATACATATGAGAACAATGTAGAAAGACGTGCACTTTAAAAGCGTCCGTAATAAAAATATAAAACAAATACAATTTAAATAAATTAAAATAAACCGTGGCAGCTAAGAGACGACCAGTCCCTACTGACGGCGCCCGTTCACGAACATGACTAAGTAATACGATCCCCTAGGCAAGACTGTCAGATTTTCGGGTTTCTGACGACTCGTAACGACTGTCAAAGATTCACGAATAACAACCGGGACCAACGGCTTAACGTGCTTACCGAGGCACGAAGGAGTCTCGGTATATAGAAATGGTCACCTATCCACGGACCAACCCCGGCTAGCGTAGCTCAACCTGATGGATCGACCCGTGCAGCTGTTAGTACTTAGCAATGAGCTCCTTACATCACACAATACATCACATCAATATAAAACACCTGTATTCCCCATACAAGTGTGTGTTTATGCAAGGGGTAGAGGAGCCCACGCCTCTATCCCTTTGCGAAAAATTCGTCCGGTACTACCCCAGCGTACTGTGCGCTGGGGTAGTACCAAAGTTTATGCAACATTCTTTAGAATTGTAAAAAAATCGTCCGGTACTACCCCAGTGCACAGTGCGCTGGGGTAGTACCGGGCGGATTTTTTTACAATTCTAAAGAATGTTGCATAAACTTTATTTTCTCGTCATCAGTATGTAGGCCTCTTTCTACTTCATATTACTGAAAAGGCGCAAATGGTAAATAGGTAAACGTAGTGTAGCTTTGAATGTACACTGACGAGCAACATAAAAAAGCCACTAACTTATCATGAAATATTTCCGAAATCACGCATGATAGCTTCTTGAAGTAAAAAGAAACATTCAAGTGTATTAAATAGCGCATAAAAAGTCTAGCATGTTTGCTGTAGCACGAACTGACGACGTTTATGCCATTATGAGGAAGAAGGCCGTATCCTTAATAAGCAGAATGATGGCTAGCAGCAACAGTATTTTGAAAACCCTAGCTGAACAGCATGATGCACTAATACTAAGATACTCTGTCAGGTTGCTCGTGCGGCAGGGATGAACAATAATTATGTATAGATTTAATCAATACCAACCCTTAGTTGATAAGTTTGTTTTTGTACTAACCATTGGCTCAATGTTGTCAAATTAAATAAATAAATCCAGTCAAAACCGTTTATAACGACTTCGCTTTAAACGACGCACCAGTTATAACGACGAAATTTAGAAGACTCAGCATTTCTGTTTACTAAACATAGTATTTGGTTATAACGACTATCGGCTATAACAACCACAATCCGACGGTCCCTTCGAAGTCGTTATAAACGGTTTTGACTGTATAAATAAAAAAAAAACATTTAAAACTGTTTTCAAGATTTTTTAACTATATGTAGTTAACTTGTGTGGTTTAGGAGTTATTTAGATTTTTTTGGCACTTTGCAAGTGGCTCTTTTTAATTGCTCGTCAGTGTAGTTTGTTCATATTACACCCACAATGCAGATTTCATCAGTTCTATCTTATGTTCCATCAAGTTCCACAATCAATAACCACTGATCTGTCCAATTAATTAATGGAGGTAATTAACTTAAATTGCCCATCCTATTAAGCCACAATTGCTCTTTTTCCGAGTTCATTATTGAAAAGTAATTCACTTATTTCGGTCTTTTGAGTCTAAAATATTCTTCCTGTTTCTTATAAAGTACTATAAAGTCCGTAACATGTTTTCCGGAATTTCCAAATTACTCTTGGAACTTTTTCGATTTCCTTATTAAAATGAAGCCAGGGTCTAAAAGGCTTTTTTTCGTGTAATTTTTCAGCGATTGTATGGAAAAGTGAGACTCGTCCGAGGCTATACGTAAATGCTGTTATCTCGGGAGCATCCTTGGCAAAACTGAATATTCAGCCCCGCTTCTACCTCATTGATAAACATTTCTAACATAGCATGAGCAGCAATTCTAATAGAATTCGTACCGATACAAAAGAAGGGGGAAGATCGTCCATTGGTAACTTTTTGTCAAGAATTTTTGAAGTGAAAACTTCTTTAGGCGCGTTGGGCATTTTTGAGATGGGACTAAACCATTGATTTTGCGACACTGTGACAACACTAGCTTTTAACCATTAAAAAGACATCAACGCGTTGATTACCGTGGTGCCGATTTTTTTCAAGTTTTCACTTCTGTCGGCACTCCCTGAGTGCCACTGTTTTTTTTAACGTTTAGTAAAATGCGAATTGTACAATTGAACACATTAAATGAATGCTAAAATCGTAACTAATGTCGGTATGTAGGTACGGTTAACAAAGAAATACTGTCGTGGAAACAAAATCACAATACGGCACCAGATTCCGTCCTACATCGTTGGAAACTGTACCGAGCTGCTGACAAAGTGGGTATATTATGGGAGCCTAGTGATGACGAGTGTACACACGACGGAATCTCAAGCTGTACCAGTCTAAGTTGATCTGTCATTGTATAGCCTTCCCGGACAGTAAAAGTTCAGTTTATTCTGGAAATTTATACCTTGATGTGTACTAGTAATGAACATTGTATGAGATAATGATACAATTGTTCAGTGTGCAGTTTGCTATTAAACCTACTCCTATATTGTTATAAGTAATGAGCAGTTACACGTCATTTTAATGCTTAAATTATACAGGTTGTTTGGCAGAACGTTGAACATACGAAAATGGTGGATAGGTGGGGTCATCTGCTACTTACTCAGCCCTAATTTATTTGGCCTTTGTTTTTTTTTAATGCAAGTTGAAATTAAGATTTAAGTATTTTTTTACATCTTTCTGTGAGTTTGAGGACTCATAACTTTTTTTCTAGCTAACATCTGAATAAAGCAATAATTTTATAAAAATTTGCCAACATTAAAGATCAAAAAATATATATATTGTCTGTTTTACCCATTTTTAATAAAAATTAAACTTCAAAGTTAAGAAAGTAGTGAAACTAGAAGAAAGCAAAAAAAATATTTTTATATATTTAGGGGGCCAGGGCCAAATAAATTAGGGCTGAGTAAGTAGCAGATGACCCCACCTATCCACCATTTTCGTATGTTCAACGTTCTGCCAAACACCCTGTATACCTAACAATGGCGGTTTCGTGTGTGGATTTCATTTCACGATGTGTTATATGTATTATTGTTTGAAGTATTCGTGAAGTAGCTCTGTCTCACGAATGTATTTTACACTCATATTTACATATGCATAAACCCTCCGTCGCTACGTGTGAAAAATATTCAGCTACCTTTGGTATATTTTGACTGGAAAATATATGGAAAAATCTCAAGAAAATTTATGTTTTCTTTCAACATTTATGTTTTATTCATGAATTAATGCATATGTATCTTTTTAATAAACACATTTACAAAATGTATTCTGTCAACTTTTAGTTGCTATTTAATTAAAATATTTTTCACTCTGGGACTCAGTAGGTCATTGCTAAATTATATCCTAGGTTCAAAATCTAGGTAGACACGAACAGCCTTGAATAACATACCAATGCACTTTCCCGAGCGAAGTGCTAATGGGTATAAAACTTTATTTAAACAAGATTTTTTGAAAAATTTCTGTAGCATTTTGTATCAGTATATGTAAATAGAGAGAGCTCGTGACTAAATAATAACAGCCGCATGGGTTGATCTATCAGGTTAAGCTACGCTTGCCGGGGTTGGTCCGTGGATGCGTGACCATCTTTACATACCGAGACTCCTCCGTGCCTCTCCCGGCTGTCATCGGGGTTGACCACAGGCAAATACCAAACAATGGTTTAACTTAGCTTTGCGATCAATTTCTACATTTCCCACGGTGTTTATTTTAAGCATTGTTTGAAGTGAAACTATCCACTAATGTTTCGAATGTATTTGTTTACAGATGCGGCTTCGACGGGGCTTGGCTATAGGCGTCCTGCTCATATTACATATGGTGAGATTACATTGTTTTCTTGTTCTTAACATACATAATTTAGCCTATAATTTCCCACTGCTGGGACTCGAGGTCCTTTAATCACCACGTTCAGTGAATTTTTGGATAATGTTAAGAAGATATTTTTTCCAAATTTTTAGAGCAGCAGTGAATAAAATTCATTAAGTCTAGATCCTTAACAACACCATTATTTTCATTTATTTAATCTAATTCCGGATGTTTGGTGGAGCAGACGAGTCCAGCATGCTTAGCATGACCACAATAGAAACGGGTTTTGTCGACGGAAGAATAGACAAAATGACAGATAATCAATCACAATCTGTTATTTTGTCTATTCTTCCGTCGACAAAACCTGTAGAAAACCTGTTTCTATGGTTGTCACGTTACGAGTGCTGGAGTGGAGACCGCGTATCGGCAAGCGTAGTGTGGGACGCCCCCCAGCTAGATGGACCGACGACATTAAAAAAGTCGCTGCGATGCGATACGGAAGGTGGTAAGGGGTATTGGCGCAGCCTGGGAGAGGCCTATGTCCAGCAATGAACTGCGTTAGACTAAGTTGATTGAATTTAATCTTTGTCAAAAACATTCGGTTCAGATTTATAAAATCAGTTCAATCAATTTGCCTAGCCTTTTCTCAACTATGTTGGGGTCGGCTTCCAGTCTAACCGGATGCAGCTGAATATCAGTATTTTACATGGAGCGACTGCCTATCTGACCTCCACAACCCAGTAACTGGGTAATACGATACCCCTTGGTAAGACTGGTTGTCAGACTTTCGGGTTTCTGTCGACCCGTAACGACTGTCAAAGATCCACGAATGACAGCTGGGACCAACGGCTTAACGTGCTTTCCGAGGTACGGAGGAGTCTCGATACGTAAAGATGGTCACCTATTCACGGACCAACCCCGGCAAGCGTAGCTTAACCTGGTGGATCGCCCCGTGCGGCTGTTAATACTTAGCCACAAGCTCAAAAACAAAAATTAATAAAAATGAAACAATTAAAATACTGTTTATTCTGAACGGGCTAAAACTAATCTGCATTTTCTGTGTGCTTAGCATAAATGGCGCCCCTGAACCCATATTTGGGCTCAAAATAAACAGCAGCTATTGGTCTGAAATTAAAAACAATATTAATGGGCCGTGCCAATAAAAGCCGAAGGTAAATCAAAAATAAATCTGATCACGTAGTCCGTACCAAATTAATTCAACCAATAGCAAGGTAGAAAGGCCTATTGTTTAATAAATTGTTATGAATAACATGGGACTGTCTATTTGTTGATGCTAATTCTTATTGTTTGGGAGGGACGATACCTCCTACTATCAAATATAGACACCTTAGGTACACACGGCTACACACCAAGCTATACATTTCCAGTATAAGCTGACCTCGCATTGTACGGAAATCCTATGCTATACGGAACATGGATAGCTTGATTTGTAGCCGTGTGTACTTAATATTTATTTCTTCTGCCAAAACAAGACAAGCCATACAATAGGAATGATTACTAAACATAATTATATTTTGTCCCTCTTATAGATTCTTAAAAAATATTGGACACGTATTTTTTCTTTTATACGTTATCAAAAGATTACGGCGATACATTGAGTTAAAATGTGCCATGACGTCACGAGTATGTAGATTTTATACTTACTTGTGACGTGGCGAACCCCACTCCCCAACTTTAATACGTTTTATCTAAGTATTTTAGCAAAAAATACGTGTCTAATATTTTTTGAATATCTAACTGACGGACTAAATAGAATTTCTTTTTTTTTGACCCAGGCATCATCCCTCTATTCCTAATATTTTTCCTTTTTAGGGTTCCGTTGCCAAATGGCAAAAAACGGAACCCTTATAGATTCGTCATGTCTGTCTGTCTGTCTGTCTATCTGTCTGTCTGTCTGTCTGTCTGTCTGTCTGTCTGTCCGTCCGTATGTCACAGCCACTTTTTTCCGAAACTATAAGAGCTACGCTGTTGAAACTTGGTAAGTAGATGTATTCTGTGAACCGCATTAAGATTTTCACATAAAAATAGAAAAAAAACAAATAATTTTGGAGTTCCCCATACTTAGAACTGAAACTCAAAAAAATTTTTTTCATCAATCCCGTGTCAATATACGTGTGGGGTATCTATGGATAGGTCTTCAAAAATGATATTGAGGTTTCTAATATCATTTTTTTCTAAACTGAATAGTTTGCGCGAGAGACACTTCCAAAGTGGTAAAATGTGTGTCCCCCCCCCTGTAACTTCTAAAATAAGAGAATGATAAAACTAAAAAAAATATATGATGTACATTACCATGTAAACTTCCACCGAAAATTGGTTTGAACGAGATCGAACAACTAGTTTTTTTTTAATACGTCATAAATCGTAAACCGCAATTTACCTTTCATTCAATGTTACTTGCTGCTACGGAACCCTTTATGGGCGAGTACGACTCGCACTTGGCCGGTTTTTATATCTCGTGTAATTTTTTTGTGTATATTGCCGTCATGAAGTGGTTGACAATTCACATTTCCCTTTGATTAGAAAGTGCTGAATAACGGAAATTACATTTAATTAACACACATTTAAATTCACTCCTTGTTTCCCCGAAGGGTTGGGCAGAGGTGTACGTACACCCACATTTTGCCAGTAAATTACATTTATTAAATGATCGTAAATGTATTTTTTCTGGTATCGAAAAAGTTTGTGAAAGTTTCTTATTCTTCTTCTTTATTTGAAAATTTACTTTTCTTATTTTAAACAAGTTTGAATAGGGATGTCGCTACCACAATTCAATTTATCGATAAAAATGTAAGCGTTATCCGATCGAGCGAACTCCATGCCTCGGCAGAGCGTTGCACAAATTGAATATATCTGGAGCATTGCTGTTTTGTAAATTGCATCTGTGTGTGTATACCATAGTGCTGCCGGATTTCAGTTAAATCAAATCTGTTGTTTATGGTGACCCAATTCGCGTTTACAAACGCTGTACTATTTCATGATGGACGATGCTCAAATTAATACAGTGGTGCTCGTTTTTATGTCCGTAAATGGATTTGAAAAAGTAATATTCTTGCTGATAATCCTGAAGTAGGTGAGATAGGTATTTGGTTTATTTTTCACCCGGTAAAACCGAGGCAATCAAGCCCAGGCAAACCATGCCTGAGAGATATTTGTCGCCGGCTTGTGAAGCTAAGTCAGAGGCCCATGGGCGGCTTTATAACTCCGACACTTTTTTTTTGGTGGGAAATTATCAAAATAACTTTTCCCGCTCTGGGTGGAGCGGGAGGGCGTGTCAGACTCTTACTGAGTAAAACCCACCTGTGTTCCTTCAGTTGCCATGTTGGGAGGTTAGTCACTAACCACACGAAAAAAAAGAAGCCTATACTCCAAAGGTTTAGGTAGTTAAAAAAGGTAAACAAAAAAAACCACGTGACGAGACAGCTGTCAAGTAACCAACTAAACGTAATACCAGTCACTTCAGTTGTTATGGTACGTCACAGTTGAACTCTTCAAATTAGCAACGTTATATTTCGTTGACGTTTAGAAATTGGGCTCTTTACTTTAATAGACAGATTACAAAATCTTATAAATCAGACAAAAAAAATTGTGCACAAGCAGTTACATCTACGAAAAGTAGTGAAGAATAAACGATAAAGTTTAACATACATTAATAAAAGAGGAAACTATAGTAAACACTAAAATCAATTTAATTTTGTTTTATTGTTTTTTTAACAAGAAAGTGTCATCTATAAAAACCCTTTTTACGATTTGTTTACCTTTTTTTAACTACCTAAACCTATGGAGTATAGTTAATATTTTCATTCATAAAGCTATTATTAAATTCACTTAAAATTGAAATCAGAATAATGGGTATTGTAGATAGGTTTTTATACAAGAATCGCGTTTTTATTTTCATATTATTCTTAGAATTAGATTTACAAACTTCATTTAAATTAAAATACAGTTGTCTATCTTCTTACAGTTCTGTGGACAGACTGCCTTAATATTTTCGATAAAGATAAACATCATTTATTTTTCCAAAACATGAGTATACACACACAGTGCATGCAAGATGTTACAATTAATATCACAGTCATGTTTTGCCTTAACGGCGTACAAATATAAGTAGGTAGGTTATTACATTTAATAAACAATTATAAATTTATCTATTATTCCAATAATTAACAGTCCAAATTAGAATTCAAAAATTGAAATGTACTACAGAATAGTGTCAACAACTCATAATATATTAATTAGTCATTTTAATGTCAAATTAATTAGAAATACACAATTATAAGAATTAGATCCATTCGGTGGATGCAAAAATCAATAACATTTCGAAGCTTGATTAGAGGAAACAAGAATTGCTCGCATATCTATTGCATTACTGCCCGGAATGGGATATGCAGAACTCATTACCATAAAAGTCTAATCACTAGTCCTTAGCCTACTAAAGCTAATTAGGCCGTTCGAGTTCCTACTCGAACGAGATATTGAGATTTTACATCAGCAAGCTCAAAGCTAGCTAAGATACGATAAGGTCTTTTTAAAATCTTGGATCCGTTTATTTGTATGAAGATTTTTACCAGGACTGTCTTCTTTCGATTCAACGTTAACGCATGAAAATATAATGTCCTAGTATGGCAACTAAAGTTCAAGTAGGAAATTAGATATCATTTGTACTAACTGCTTCGTTGGTCTAGTGGTCGCAAGCGCTACTGCTGAGCATGAGGTCCTGGGTTCAATTTCCGGGTCAGGCAAAGTGTTATTGGGTTTTTCTATCTGAAATTTCTCAGTAGCAGCCCGAAGTCTGGATTTGTGCCTGGTTGATGGCAATAAGCTCGCCCCCTATTACATAGGACTTAAACATAACTAGCGAAATGTGGGTGTACTTGCTACTGGGACACCTCTGCCCATCCCTTCGGGGAAACAAGGCGTGATGTTATGTTATGTTGTCCTAACTATCCTAGTCCTGGATATCTTTTTTTCCCTTATCATAATCTGCCTAGCCGTTTCCCAACTATGTTGGAGTCGGCTTCCAGTCTAACCAGATGCAGTTAAATACCAGTATTTTACATGAAGCTACTGCCTATATCTGACCTCCATAACCTAGTTACTAGGTAACACGATACCCCTTGGTAATACTGGTTGTCAGACCTTTGGGCTTCTAACTACCCGTAACGACTGTCAAAGATCTACAAATGACAGCCGGGACCAACTGCTTAACGTGCTTTCCGAGGCACAGAGGGGTCTTGGTATGTAAAGATGGTCACCCATACACGGACCAACCGCGGCATGCGTACGACCCGTGCGGCACGATTTCCCTTTCGGCCTTATTCGCAACCCCGGCAAGCATCGGCCCTAGAGGACCCCGTCAATTCTGCTGACATCTCTTTGAGGCGCGCCTGGAACACAACGCGCCGTCGACCCGGGCCTGGTCCTTATCGGGCGGCGAGCTACCCATTGCTCACCGTCCGCAAGCCCGCGCCTGCGGTGGCCGGAAATCGGCTCGCGATTCCCGACACCCAGGGCGTCTCCTCCTGCGGCGGTTAGGGGCGTGAGGGCGCGAATTTTGCCTCTCCCTCACGCGTTCCGGCTCGTCTTTCGCGAGCATTACTGCTTCGCAGAAGGAGGTGACGGCCTCCCATTTCCTCTCGCTCCGTACCATAGCCCTAATCAGGGCCGGATGCGAGAGATCAGCGCAGCCGATCGCCCCCACGAGGACACAGCGATGCTCCGCCCTTCAAGTCGAACCTGAAGATTTAAATTACCTAAGTAACTCATTTCATCATTTGTCAAACGTAGCCAGAACTTCAAGTGTACCTATCAACACTTATGACACAGCAAGTTCTACTTTTCCTTTAAAACAAATAACTGTTTGAAAAAAGATTACATAAATCTGCACATTTGTGACTTCAGTTCATAATGTCTGTACATCCACACTTAACAAACGTCAAGTGAGGCCGTAGTACTGTCAAGGGTGTGACAATACATGAAAATATATGAAAAATTAAAGAAAGTTGCTAAGACCTACAAGCCTAACAATCCCTACGACTCTAAGCCCTATAAGCCCTACAGCCCTAACCTTTCATATACCTAGTATGTGATAGATAAATATATAAATAAGTTCAGGATGTCTGTACCATGCAACCTAAGGTTACAGACGGATAGTAGACAGGATTTCCAGGTTCGGGAAGGGTACACTGACTGCCAGTCCCACAGACTCACGAGACTGATCAAAGATGGCTAAAGATGTCTTGGCCACAGTGAGGGGTAATGATACAAGAATATAAAATTCAAATCTGATTTATTAACAATATGTTACAGCTTATATACTACTTTTTTAACACACACTATTATACAGGGTGTTTGGCAGAACGTTGAACATACGAAAATGGTGGATAGGTGGGGTCATCTGCTACTTACTCAGCCCTAATTTATTTGGCCCTGGCCCCCTGGATTTTTTTTTTAATGCAGGTTGAAATTAGGATTTAAGTATTTTTTACATCTTTCTGTTATAAGAATCTGCCCATTTTTTTTAAATAAAAATTACACTTTAAAGTTAAGAAAGTTGTGAAACTAGAATAAGCAAAAAAAAAATTTTTAATATCCAGGGCACCAGGGCCAAATAAATTAGGGCTGAGTAAGTAGCAGATGACCCCACCTATCCACCATTTTCGTATGTTCAACGTTCTGCCAAACACTCTGTATAAATAATTGTTCTATGCGTATGAGATGCAACCAAATCATTATTATAACTAGGCTGCGCGTGAGCCGGGCCGAGTGCTGAGTTAATGTCCAAAGGTAACATTGAACAATGTCCAACACAACAAAGATACATTCTGCGTTTTATTGAGGATCTCTCCCGATCCCTTGCAATATTTCTCAATATATAGTCCCGGGTATTATTACCCTGCTTACCAACAAAATCTTTTCTATTTGTATCCGCTATTCGTCTTCAACAGTCGATTTCAAATTGTACACAAGTTCATATATAGATGATTAAACGTAAATTAACAGACCATGTAAGATTGGTGTGATTAAGATTTCATCGGACCGTACCAACGGATCGGTACGCTTTTGAAAACGAGGAAAATTGTATATATCCGTTACATGATACTTTATATTTTGTTGCTAATCGACGATTGTTAGAAAAAATACGTCAGTCCAAAACATGATGTAGACTCTGTACTCTTACAGATAATTTACTATTGATAACAGTCGGCCATCCAAGGTACATTATACGTCCTCGTGTAAAGAAAGTAAAACCCTAATGCTCTAATTTAGCCTTAATATTATCAACGTTCATAATTATTAAACAAATTAATACATTACAATAATATGTTCTAACAGTAGCACATCATCATTGTGGAGTAATTATTATGATAGGTTTAAAGAACATGAGTGTATTATTATTAACAATTGTTATCTTATAAACTTTGATTATTATTTTAATCACAATTCATTATTTTGGGCATTATTTCGTGGCCCCTTATAATTAATAACGAGCGTTATTTCATGGCTAATTTAGGCAGATTAATCATTTGATTTAGTCAAGTGGTTTAGTAGTCTTTTTTCTTTTTCGTATTGTTAGTGACTAACCTGTACACTAATTGCGTAATTTATTTTCGTAAACAATTGGGACTAATTTGTTTCATTTTGACAGTTCAACAACATTCATTGCGTTATTTACGTTGATGAACAGATTTTATTCTAAAACAGGAAATGTTTTAGTTTTTTTTGTTCATTATTTTTTGTCTATTTTTCATTTCATTCCAATTTTCCTTTCATTATTTTAAAAGTCACTTAATTATATTTAGTCTAAGCCTGCTCATGTTGGTCCATGTAACTGGAGAAACCCCGACCTCTGTCATACATGTCCTAGTTCAGGGGTCGAGACCTCATTGATGTAACGTGTACTGAAGTTTTGGAAATACTATTACTAATATTACACACATGTACAGACGCCAGCACATCAAGCTACTACAATCTGTCAAATTTATTTAATCGATTTTCAACTATATTGCTGAAATTTAAAGTTCAAAGTTGATTGGGAAAATTTGACAGTTTCGGGTAGCTTGATGTGCTGGCTTCTGTACATACACATCCCAATTTATCTGGAGTCGGCACAACATGGCTTTTTCTTCCATATTCCTCTATTAGTCGGCATTTCGATTGTCACCTCACACATGTTAGAATATTAGATAGTAAATACTAGAAAACAACATTAATATACCGTCTTTAGCAACATAAACAAAATGGCTTCTAATATCCAACATGACCATGGTACACGTACACTCACACTTTATTTGATGTCCAAACCACAGACTAGAGAAAAGATACTTTTACTGACCAAGTGTTTCTTTCTTATATATGTCACAGTAAGATGGTTATAGCCGTGATATAGTTATATCCCTAGGGATATAGCCATATACCGTAATATAGTTATATGAAAGCGGTTCATAACTGTTGGAGTGTCCTAATTTTGTTACTGCGACATTTCGACGTAGCGCTCGCTCGGCTCGCGCATAATAATTAATCAATATTATTTATTTATTATTATATTATTAGATCGTACTCGTATCATAGTTATGTTCCTAGGGATATAACTATATCACGTTTATAACCATCTTACTGCAACATATAATAAAATAGTATCGAAGAATTTTTGTTCGTTTGTCTGGATTGTATTTGTTCCGGATTCGCAAAAAAACGGCTGAACGGGTTTGGATAAAATTTGACACACAAATAGTTTATAACCTGGATTAACACAAAGGATCAATCACGGTCGGTAGTACGTTCTCGTGGGATATTTTCGAGATCCACGCGGGCGAAACTGCGGGCAAAAGTAAAACTCGGTGCTCGCTCAACAAAACAGCTAATTACCACAAATATATTAATTCGAATAGTAAACCGTATCGTGGAAGTGGAGCGCTCACAAGAAAGTATGCATCACGCTTTTATGAGTTCGTGGTGAGCAGTAGTACAATAGATAAAATGCTAAAAATATATAAAAATAAAATACATAAAACCCTTTTTCGTAGTCGGGCAAATCAAAAGTAATGCTTGCACTACAAAAGTAATTAATTATTGCAATACCTAAAAAGATCACAATATTTAATAATACGCCTATATATTGAATATTCTGAACCCACGTTCGCACGGACGTAATAAAATCGCGGCGATTTTATTTCATGTACTGGATTTTCAACGCTCTGCTTAGCGCCAAGAGTTCAAAATCCAATAGTGTGTTTTTTTCGACGCGCTGGGATGAGATTACGTCCTAGTGCGTTGGATTCTCAACACTCGGCTGAACACCGAGAGTTGAAAATCCAGTGCGCGACAAAATCCCGCCGCGATACTTTTACGTCGCAAACGTGGGCTAACTTCTGTTTGAACACGGTTACTCGAACTGTTTCTAGTACTTTCCTAAAAAGACTAAAGTAAGTCCCTGTTATTTGTATTTTTTTTTTTTTTATGTCTGGTTAAGAAGGACTTAACTTATGGGTTTCTTTCACCATTACTTCTCAGGGGTAGTCAGTTAGAAATATGACGTATAAAAGTGATTCCGATATGCTATTTACCGAATAAACAATTTCATTTCTAAGGTCTCAGACCTAAGGTCCATAATAAGTCTGAAAGAACTCAATCTCTATTAACTGTTTCGTTATTGCGATTTCACTATATATGAGTTTCTAATTTCAGTATAACACGAATTATTTGAAATTATTATTATCTTACACTAATTTATTTTATTTAAGTATGCACACAGATATTGCAGTATAAAACTGATTTACATCCGTCATCTCACACTTCAAGTTCAGTTGAAAACCAGCGTCAGGCACTAGTTGTCTGGCATTTTTGCTGAACTGGGCCTGTTTGGCGCAGCCGCGAGGCACACTTTCCTGTTAAATTATTATTTTACACTTTGTTTTTGTTTCCTTTTTTATTTTTTACTTGTGTTACAATTATGTTGTGTTGTGTGCCTTTTCTTTCTTTCTAATGGATACTCATCAGATTTTCAAGCATAATATATAAACGAGACTATATACTGGTAGTAAAAACTGTTCTCAGAAACAACGAATCCTCTTGGAAAACTGTTGCAAGAATGAAACATAGAATTATTCTTGATTCTAAAATCACAACTTAATTAGAAGGATAAATCTTTATTAGGGTTGCTTCTGTTCAAAATTGGGTTTAAAGTATGCAGGTACATTTGAACTAGTAAAACCACTCATTCACTAAATTAACACAACTCTCGTCCTATCAATAAGCAAAGTTGATGCCCGCAATAAAGCAATAGTATTTCAGACCAGTAACTTACAAGCAATATCAAACCATTTACGACTTTTACGACTCGGTACAAACTCACGTTTTTTTTTTCTTAATTTAATTCCCAGATCAGTGGAAAGTTTAATTAATTTAATCGATTCCGTTTATGGTACATCACTAGCGACCGCCAAGAAAACTGTATCAACTGTTTACATTGCGGATTTTCACAAAAATTTCTATAATTTATGTACACCGTGTAGTTAGATGCGAACAATTTTCTTGTCCTTGGTCGTTTGGATGTTTTTGTATGGACAAAGTATTTTTGCATCGGCTTTGTACTAGGCCTGTCTAATTTTTTTTTTGTCCGGCAGGTAGATTAATAAAAATATTGGACACGTATTTTTTCTTTTTTGACGTAATCAAAAGATTACAGCGAAACATTGAGATAAAATGTGGCATGATGTCACGCCTTGCTAGATTTAATACTGCGTTGTGATGTAGTGAGCCCCCACTCCCCAACTTTAATGCGTGTTTTCTAAGTATTCTTTTATTAATATGATAAAGTAAAAAATACGTGTCTTATATTTCTTTATTATCTAAAAGACGGACTAAATAGTTTTTTTTTTTTAACTAGGCAACATCCTTATTGTGAAAGCATTATACTATGTACCAAATGTGTTTGAACTTGTGGCAGTTTTAAAAAGTCAGAAATAATCAGGAACTTCATTCAATTAGTTTAAAAGTTTTCTGTCATAAAAAGAACTCACCTTATTATCTTCCTTCATCATCATCATCATCATCAGCCTATAAATGTTCCCACTGCTGGGACACAGGCCTCCTCTCTGTGAGAGGGAGTGGGCCGTAATACACCACGTGGGCCCAGTGCGGGTTGGTAGATGTCACATGTCTTCGAATTTTCGGTTCTAGGACATGCCGGTTTCCTCACGATGTTTTCCTTCACCGTTTTGAGAGCAGTGGTGATGAAATAATTTACACAAAGTAAAGCGCCTGTCTGGGTTCGAACCTACGACCTACAACTCTTAAGTCGCAGCCGTTACCACTGGGCCACCACTGCTATTATTTTCCTTGAGTTGATGAAAATTGAAGTTAATTTTAACCCTTTTCCCAAAAACCTCAATTCGGTTCCGGTCTTTCAAAGATGAGTATCTAACTTCTATACCTACTGACAACTCATTTTCAATTCAAAGCTAAACATTTCAGAAGAAAATAAGCGAACCTTACAGTGGTCGCAAATTATGTGTAACATCTAACATAATATAAGTTATTTTGCAAACTATTGTATAGAATCATATTTTTTTCTAACTTGAACAGACAGCTGTGCTGCTGGGGAGTTTGTTGCACCACTTCTTCTTCCCAGCTAAAGGCACTAGGAAGTGGTGAAGAGTGGGCGTTTTTGGGGGACTGTCTAATGTAATTTTGACATTCGAAAAGTGCTGATTCTCAGTCTAGTTTGAATAAATGACATTTGAATTTAACATCTTGGCTGACAGTACCAACCTCTCGGAAAATGGTTCTCTTATTATCATTGGACGGCCAACTCTAGCACCGCGCGCGCTCATTGGTCAAATCAAAAAGCGCCGTTCCCCGGTTTCCTGTTACACACTTCCGTCCTTTTTCACGAAATCACTCCCACAGATTGCAGAAAAGCGAGAGGAAAGATATTACATTTCAAAAATTATAGTTGGCAGTTAGGTACTGACTACAATATCACAAATATTTCAAACAATTTAATCTTTAAAAGCCTTTAATATTAAAATCGGTACAGCACACGTATCATATCGGAAAACAGTCCGAGATAGAATCTAATACGGTCATGAGGTAGAGCCCCCAAATATGGGCACACCGACCCACTGCGCTGACGGACGTAGCCAGTTCCGTCTATGTCCACTATTTACCTGTTTACCCTAAGAAGGGAAAGTAAGAAGGCTACTGAACCTGATCACAAAACATACATTGTAAGAAATGTTACCATTTAGTGTTAAATGGAATCTTGAATGGAAGTTTAACGCCCTGAAGAGTCACAGAATTTTGACTTTGTGGAGACTGTATAGTGTTTAGGGAGCATATATTCGTGATGAAGTCTTAACCGTTTAAACATTAAATAATTAAAATGGAATTTTAAAATATCTAGTATTAATTAAAAAGGTCAAGAAACTGACCTAGATAGAAACGAGCATATTATACATAATCAGAATCGGTTACCCATAATTACAAAGTAAAATTAGAAATTATGAACCGGCCCTTAAAACAAGAAGTTCTGGTTGTGATTTTAAAGATACACCACCGTAATGAAATGCACACTACTCATGACGGTTTATGACAATAGACAGGTGTCGTGGAAAGAGTAAAAGCTGGCTTTCCCAGTCGGTCGTTGTGCGACCTACAGCGACGACACACATCGGACTTGAAATCCTGCTCAGTTTTGTTGCAGACGACAATTGGTTGTTTCACCCTGTTAGTGACATGTTTGTTATGAGTTTGTCGCAGTCGGAAATGGTATTGGAAAATGGTTTTTGGGTGCCATTTTAAAACGTTTGTTTAAAGTTTATAGAGTGACCCAAATCTAATCTACCTGAAAATAACGTTGGGAAATTGATTACTTTTTCGTTAAAGTATTAATTATAGAAAAACCTTTTATCAGATTACAGATTTTTGGTACTGATTTAAATAAATAAAAAAATAAAAATAAAAATCGTTTATTTTCAGGCGTCGACGGCCCATAGCGTGTTAGTAATCAGTACAAACTTAAAAACTATGTTAGTAGTAACACTTAAACACACATGAGTACAAAAATAAAAACACAAATACACAATAAAAACACAAATACACAATAAAAACACAAATACACAATAAAAATACAGCCAAGATAAGAGGAGGAAGATTCATCAAGTCCCATGTCTGACATGCAGTTTGATAAATCTATCCATTGTAGGCCCTTCTAGCCTTTCTGCAAACACCTTCAGAATGCTATTGCTGCTTTCCCTCAATCTTAAAGGTTAAGAATTAATGCTACAAAAAAAATTAAGACTGGTTCAGCAACTGGGAAATTATTGTTTTTTGATGTCCAAGAAAATGAACAGTAATAAATATCGTACATCCGTATCTTTAAATAAATTCTCAATAGTATAAAATTCAACTAAAAATCTTCATCAATAGATATCATTCCTTGACCTATCTTTAAAACCAGAAAGCCAAGAAGAAGTTACATTGTAGCACGGATCACAATCACAGAAAAGTAAAAAAAAAAAAAAAAATTTTTTAACCGACTTCCAAAAGGAGGAGGTTCTCAATTCAACTGTATGTTTGTTACGCGATTACTCCGCCAATTATGAATTGATTTGAATGATTCTTTTTTGTTTGGTAGGTCATACTTCAGAGGTGGTCCTATATAACTTTGCTTGGGTAGTTTTTGAGTTAGCTTCTTCTCTATTTTTTCCCACTTAGTATGTGGATATGTTAAGTTCCTGTCACTGTTATTTACATAGCAGGTAGTAGTATTCGAATTTGTGTGGGGTAAATACCACAAATAAAAAGAGAAAAATATTTTTTTTTACAAAAAAAATAATCAACCGACTTCCAAAAAAAAAAAACACTACAAAGTGAAAAATAATTATAATTTCGGAACTTGGTGGCAAAAAAGGAAAATTCAAAACCAAAGACACCGACTTCCAAAATTAAAGTTATTTTTCACTTTGTAGTGTTTTTTTTTTTGGAAGCCAGTAGATTTTTTTTTTTGTAAAAAGTTTTACTTTTAAATGTTTTTAAAAAAATACAAAAATGTATTGGATTACCGAAAAGCTTATATGTTAATCCTATTGTAAGTCATTGTAGATATACGAAACGCTTTGAAAACGATTGCCCGTTATCTCGGCCCTCTGAACCCGAAGTTCATCAAAAGTCCTTTAAAGCCTTCACCCCAACACTATCTCCATACGCTTCCTTTTTACTTTACTACAAAGCACGTCAACTAAGCAGCAAATCAAATCAGATCAAGAGCACCGTGACTTAGCCACCGGAGACGGTGTTCAGCAATTTAATGAAAGTAAAATTTGTCCGTTGGGATCAATGACCGGGCTGACACACTGACTCGCCGCACCTAAGTCAGACCTGAATCACAATGTCTTATATGATGCGGGATCTACGCTCTTGGCAACTTATGGATTTCTTGCAGACTTTTTTGAAGTGAGAACTTCTTTAGGCGCGTTGGACATTTTTGAGATGGGAAAAAACAATATTGAACTCGCGACACTGTTACCGACACCAGCTTTTGACCATTCAAAAGACATCAACGCGCGATACATTTTGACATTCCAAACATTGAGACATGACAACAACATGATTGACATTTACCTTTTTTTTACCGACTTCAAAAAAGAAAAGTATTTCCTGCACAGTAAAATTGTTCAAGTTTTCACTTCTGTCGGCACTCCCGGAGTGCCACTGTTTTTTTTTCTTGTTTACTTATTGATGTTTTGAGACTAAATAATAGCCGCTGCACAAGTCGATCGATGGTTAAGCTACGGTTGCCGCGGTCAGTTCTTGGATGGGTGACCACCCATTACATAATCGAGATCACTCCGTGCCCCGGGAAGCACTTTAAGCCATTGATCCCGGCTGTCATTCTTAGTTCTTTGACAGTCGTTACGAGTATTCAGACGCCAAAAGTCTGACAACCAGTCTTACCAAGGGGTATCGTGTTACCCAGTAACTGGGTTGTGAAGGTCAGATAGGCAGTCGCTCCGCAGGAGGAGACGCCCTGGGCGTCGGGAATCGCAGGCAGATTTCCGGCCACCGTAGGCGCGGGCCTGCGTACGGTGAGCAATGGATAGCTTGCCGTCCGATAAGGACCAAGCTCGGGTCGACGGCGCGTTGTGTCCCACGCGCGCCTCAAAGAGATGTCAGCAGAATTGACGGGGTCCGCTTGGGCCAATGCCTGCCGGGGTTCCGAAGAAGTCTGATAGGGGATCGTGGCCCCCCGGCAACATGGCAACTGAAGGAACTCGGGTGGGTTTTAGTCAGTAAGAGTCTGACACGCCCTCCTGCTTCGCCCAGAGCGGGAGAAGTTATTTGATAATTTACCACCCAAAAAAAGAAAAAATTGGCAGTCGCTCTATGTAAAATACTGGTATTCAGCTGAATCCGGTTAAACAGAAAGCCGACCCCAACATAGTTGGGAAAGGCTAGGCACATTTTTTTTAAACTTATTGATGTTTTAAATATGTCTCATAGGGCTTTGAAATATTCGAAATATCTACGCAGTATCACAACAGAGCGAGTTTAGACTATGATCCAAGATCGCCTTAGAAACGCAATGTAGATTTTTTCGATTTATTGATTAGGTACGGCTAAAGATAAACAAAAAACATTTTAGACAGCACTTAAATCAGTGCATCTTTACACAATCATGTCGCTTAGATCAATTAGCCTTTCAACCATCAATATTATTTATACGTTAGTCGGCACGTATTGCAGCTTATGCAGACATGAGTATGTACTCATTTCTTTACCCATTTAGAATCATCAAAACAGAACCTACAATAGAGACTCCGATGGAAATTCCGAAAGACCCCAACACTGCTCATAATAATACGAACCAATGGTAAATAATAACTTTTCATGAGTAATGACGGGATTGAGCAAAACCAATAAAATTAAATTCCCTAACATTAACTACACAATAACAAGATTACCACACACGCTCCTAATCTATAACCCAATAAAAATCTTCCAACAACTTTCTCCTCACATTACGTAATTTGTACCTAAATCTTTTATAGAAGTATCCGTGTTATCCCATCCAGAAATAATTGCTGGAATCACTTGGAGGTTGGAGGCATAAGCCCTCGAATAGATCTTTATCGAAAAATGTATCTAGAGACCAATACTTTCTAATTTCATAGCCAGAGGCAAAACAAATGAGAGTTGTAAAACTGTTGACGATCCAGTCAATAAAATGGTTGCTGTGGACGCGACACCCACTTTATATGATATTAATAACTTAGCTTTCGATATTGAGGACAGCTGTTGTGATGAGATATGTAATTTTGCATTTGATATTTTTGTAAAAACTGTTCACCATCTTTAAATAATACACTGAGATTTGAAACGAATATAGAACTGCAAGTTTCACAACATTGTTCCTAAAATAACCACAAATAGAATTTATATTTAGAAAAGAAGATATTTATTTATAAATACAAAAATTCGGCGCCGCCCTGTCTTTAACCGACTACATGTTTTTCGCATTAAAAATTGCTAAAATATACAACCTAGAGACCCAAAAAGCTAAAAACCGCACCTAAATAAAAAATTATAATTAAAACGAGAAATTTCGTGTCAGTTTGTCTAATTTCCGAAACCTGTTATGGAAAATATTTGAAAACCGGAGCGACCCGATGATTTAAGAACAGGAACCGAATTATGGTACAACTTTCACATATCAGTGTTTGTGGACCCAGGAAGTTGTATCACTAAAGTTCTGATACTATGAGCTGATACAAGTTTATGAGTAAGTGGTGTTCGAACATGTAATTAAGGAAGTTGGTTGGTTGGTTGTCTATGCAAACTGGCAGATTTATTAATGTTAGCGAAAGTAATGAAAGGGATTCCGATGGCCTAATCTCTCCATTTAATCCTTGTCCGCTTCAAATAAATGGTCATTTACATTTTGATGAGATGTAATAAATCCCGTTGAACATATTTATGGAGAGACGGAAAGATGACAGGAATCCATTCAGTAGTTTGTCAAGAGTTTCTTTATTTTAATGGCCGCCCAATTTATGTCCAATCCATAAGTAAAATGCACAATCATCTGCATTTCTTTGTTCATGACCTCGAACAACCGCTCAACTTGTCGCATAACCTTTGATGTGTCGTAAAACGGTCAGTGTGTCGTATTAAATAACATTTTAAAATAATGCCTACTTTGTATAGTGAAAGCTGGGCGTGAACGGGAAAAAACAAGATATTTTCCGTGTCCGTATAAGTTATGAGATTTGAGAAGCCCATTTACTTGTGGTTAACATGTCTACTAGTTTTGTTACGGTTTTCTTTATTTGGGTCGAAATGAAAAGTGATGCTCAAAAAGTCAGCACTTAAAATTTCTCACACCATCTGCATCACGTAATGGTTTAGTAGATAAAGTAAGGAAAGTGTAATAAAGATCAAAGAACATGCCGAAAACTAAATATCTTAAACTGAAAACTACTGACAGTAAACATCACTTATTCAAAATGATGAGTGAGCAAGATAAAAAAACGGATACATAAAGATGTACATCTGCGTTCAAGATAATTATTGGACTTTTTTAATATTTTTCAGGGCGGCACTCTCAGTGACCAATCATCGAATGAAAGCGGAGGCGGTGGCGGAGGCGCCGGCCCCGATACCAGCAGTGCTGCTGAACCTTCGGGAGATCAGCTAGCGATGGAGTCTTCGGAACGAGACACCCCGAGCCACGCGTATAACGGACCTCCCCCGCCCGCACCGCCCCCTCACAACCGGAGACAAAACCCACCGCATCATCAGGCACATCACCCTCTAGGTAAGGTGTAACCACTACATTCGTGCACATTTAACATTAATGGATAGAAAACCCTCGTAATTTTTTTAAGTGCTACCTCTCTATTAAATTTCTTTGTCACGTTTCAGGCATGCCGAGAATCCCGAACCACCATCAAATCCATTCGAAACCGTTTGCACTGGGGCCTCCAGTGAACCACCACAAGAACGACGTTGGTCCCGGATTCCGAGGACCGCCACCACCACCCGCACCTCCTGCTGATGCCCAGACTGCTGCCAGCGACAAAGTCTTCAGTGGAGCTGGTGATGTCTGGCCAGCACCCGCACCTGACATGCCCAAAATTGTGTCTCTAGACGTGAAATGCGAGAAGAACGCAATGAGAGTTTTCCTCAGTTTTGACAAACCATTCTTTGGTATCGTGTTCTCAAAGGGACACTACTCCAACCATCAGTGCGTACATCTCCCACCGAATCTAGGAAGAACTTCCGCCTCTTTCGAAATTGGTGCTCATGCTTGTGGAACCGCTGGCAGCGGAGACCCAAGGTATAGAGGAGACGTAGCGGCAGCCGGAACTTACTTTGAAAACGTGATAGTCATACAGTACGACCCACAAGTGCAGGAAGTATGGGATCAAGCAAGAAAGCTAAGGTGTACGTGGCACGATCAATATGAAAAGGCAGTCACTTTCCGACCATTCCCCGTTGATATGCTGGATGTTGTACGAGCTGACTTCGCTGGTGACAACGTTGGTTGCTGGATGCAAATTCAAGTTGGTAAAGGACCCTGGGCTTCCGAAGTATCTGGTCTCGTGAAGATTGGACAAACCATGACAATGGTTCTCGCAATCAAGGATGATGATACGAAATTCGATATGTTAGTCCGAGATTGTGTTGCTCACGACGGTCAACGCGCTCCTATACAATTAGTCGATAGGCGAGGCTGTGTAACCCGACCAAAACTAATGTCTAGATTCACAAAGATCAAGAACTTCGGAGCCAGCGCTAGTGTATTGTCATATGCTCACTTCCAAGCATTCAAGTTCCCTGACTCAATGGAGGTGCACTTCCAGTGTACTATTCAGATTTGCAGATACAGATGTCCAGAACAGTGTTCAGATGGAAATCCAAATGTGATCGCGCCTCACGCTGAATACGGACCTCCACAGATTGACGCTTACCAACAAGTTGGTATTGAAGCTAGACGTGATGAAAGGAGAGTGAGGAGGCAACGACGAGCAGCTTCCCCTGAGAAGGAAGTTGGTGTAAACAGAGTGATTCGTGTGGTGTCTGCTGGTGACTTAAATATGGATACTTCAGAAGAAAGCGCTGCACCTAAAGTGATTCCAACGCCGGGTCTCGTTTGTATGACTACTCCTGGATTTGCTGCAACATTGGGAGCTCTTCTCGGTACATTATTATGTTCTTGTGCTGTGTCAGCAGTTCTGTTCTTAAAGTTGAGACCAATCACAACTCTGAAGAAGAAGACGGCTACCGTGACGACGATAGCCCGGCCGCACCCACCGACCGCACATGTAATTTCAAAGAGTCGTTTCTACTCGTAACAGAGCGTGTATAACCTAATTTGTACATATTAGTGTGATGAGACTGAAGTATATAGACCATGCCAATTATTTATTTGCGTGTTATATGAGTGCTCAAATGAATGTAGTTAATCTGGGAACCCTTATTTAGTATTAATTCAATTTATGTGTAGCTTAACAAACCGTTGAACTTCAGTTAAATCGTATTGATTCCTATCTTGAAACAGTTGAGTTGACATTTAATTCAACCGTGTTTGTTTCAACTTTGTTGTTAACTTCAACTGAAGAGTTGAGTTGTTGAATATTTTCTTTAATTGTTTTCACGATGTTAGAACAAATTATAAACACAAATTGTAGTATTAAAATATTTTAAGTACAATCTTCTGTTACCTCTTCTCGAATGTTCATTCGAAGTAGGGGCAACGGAAAATATATCATACGGAATATCATTTTAGGTGAACCGCTAGATTGTAATTTAAAATAACTTGTCATTAGTATTAATATATTTATTTTTAATTAAGTTTTAGTCATTATTACGAGTACGTATAGCGATTTATTTATTTTATACCACCTGAGTACCTCTTCTTCTTATTTTATTGTTTTTCTTCGCATTATTATTAAAAGTTTATTGATTGTTACAATTGCATTAAAATGTTTCATATTAATTTATTTTATAAACAAGTTGAATTATTTAAATCGAGGTTGTACCATATCAGATGTTTGATGAATTTTATAAAATTTGTAGCAGTTGAAAAATTAAACTTTTATCAAGAAAATGTTGTAGTTTTATTTTGTAATTGAAATAAAGTTCAATTTTATCAATAAAATGAGTTTAGGTATAGATTTTGGTTTTATTTCTATCATTTTTATGCCTTCTTTTAACAGTGGCTTTATAGTTATTATCTAAAGCATAAGGACCCGCTTATTATCATTATCAAAGAGTGATCCATCAGTATAAGCGACACATGATTAAATATCGATCATAAGTGCTATGAGGTATGATGAACAGCACCCTAAGGCCGCGCACACTTTGGATGCGTTTTCGTACGAATTTCACTCGTGTGTACACGTACGAACACGCACGAACGATCCCGACCTTTCAAGTACAAAAAGAGCGCGCAGACTGGGTGCGACTTAGTTGTACATATACGTGCGTATAGTTCCGATGTCCTAAAACAATCTGAACTTGTTGGGATTTGTTCTATTCGACGGAGAAAAACGTATCCAGTGTGCGCACTCAATTCGTACGACCATAGTCGTAAGTGTACGCACGAGTGAAATTCGTACGAATCCAAAGTGGGTGCGGCCTAATTGCTTAGCACACTATCAATTACAATCCGAGAGTTTTAAAGATATTACTAAAACATTGCTTCATAGGTTTGAAAAATTCATCTGCTCAACAACATAAATAACGCAATGACCATGGGTAAACTGTCAAAATGAAACCTATTGCGATCAGCTGTCATTTTATGTGTGTTACGTAACTACCCCGTAGCTTGGAAATTTCCTCATCCGCATCCTCTGACCAGACGGGTTTTGTGTCTAGTGGGCTACAGCCGGACGGTTGATGTTGGGATGTTATATATTCTGGTGCAAGATTTTGTGTGATGTCAGTGTCATGCGTAGTTCGCATATAGCATTGTTGATGCCACAGTGCCTAATATTAAATGTAAAGCCTATAATTTTTATGGAGACGTTTAAAGGACACCGCTTCCTCAACTTTTGATGTTAAAGCTCTGCATCCTCATCCGCATCCTCATAATGTATGGGGATGTGACCCCACGTTGTTCGCTCAAATAGTGAATTTAATTAAACTCGCTCCGAGGCTCCGATGCCCCTCAAGTTAAAGGGGAAAATCTACAAGTCCGTGATAAGGCCTGTCGTATTGTATGGATCGGAATGCTGGGCCGTGAAAAAGACGGATGAAAAAAGATTGCATGTAGTGGAGATGAGAATGTTGAGATGGATGTGTGGAGTGACGAAAATGGATAAAGTAAGAAATGAGTATATAAGGGGAAGTATAAAAGTGGCGCCAGTGACTGAAAAGTTGAAAGGAAATCGTTTGGCCTGGTATGGGCATGTGATGAGGAGAGAAGAAACGCATGTGACTAAAAGAGTGATGAACATAAATGTTGATGGATGGAGCGGGAGAGGAAGACCAAAGAAAAGATGGATGGATTGTGTGAGGAATGATATGAAAGAGAAGGGAGTGAATTATAGTGTGACGGTTGACAGGGGAGAGTGGAAAAAGAAAACGTGTTGCGCCGACCCCAAGTAACATGGGATAAGGGCATGAAGATGATGAATTAAACTCGCTCCGAGCCAAATGTGCGAGCCGAAGTGTGAGTGACGCGTTCCTATTGCCTGAATTCACAGTACCCCTATCCTATGACACACGATCGGCCGCACGTGGCAGTGGTAGCATGATTGTGTTGTCAGGTGTCAAAAACAGGGCCTATTTTTCATACAACATCTGCATCCGCATCCACAATAAGACATTTTCCAATATCCGTATCCTCATCCGCATCCTCAAACCCGATTATCTCGATAACCTCATCCGCATCCTCATCGGTTATACGACATCCGTTACAACCCTGGACACCGGCATCGAACTGTGTGTGAGTGTCTCATAGGTACCATCGCCGCACGCGCCAGAAAAATACGAATGAACACGAATCTCGACAACACTCGCTTACCTCGTCCCATTTCGCACTTAGAGATGTGCCAAAAGTCGTTTGCTGTAACATTTTTCACTAGTTTTTTTTTTGGAATATCTCCGCGCTCGATCTCTTTTCTTATAAGTTCGCGCATAGAGAATAATGCCTCAATGTAGCCGTCGAAATTCAGAATTTCTTACATTTTTTGTAATTGTTTGTACTTACAATAATAATATGCTAAAATAATTACTAAATTATAGGTAATAATTTTAGGCCTGAAACTGCGTTAAGCGGGCGCCCGCGACGGGCACCCGTCGCGTGTCTACGCGCGTGGACACGCTTATGGACTCCGTGGGAACGCGACGGCCGCCGTTCCGGAGAACGGATTATTTTATTTACGCAGTGTCGCTAGTTCCATTTTAACGGTGTGCATGCACAGCCGTGTTGATGAAGAACTTAATATATTAGGCGGGTCACGTGGCGCGAGGGCGGGACTCGCTTCCCCGCGACGGACGCCCGCGCGTGTCCCCGTAACGGGGCACTTTTGTATGGAACCGGGCGGCCTTAATCATCAATCGACGGTAAGGTAAAAAGTTATTGGCCTGGCAATGAAAGACTGCGATTTTCAGTAAAAAAAAAATATATGTTTCTACTTAATCTCCCTTGACTTCAACGCACTTGGTCCAGCGCTTCTCCAACATCACTATTCCTTCCCGAAAATGAGAGTCTGGAAGGCTGTGAAAATATTTATCTACGGCCCTCTCAATTTCTTCATTGAATGCGAAGCGCTTCCCAGAAACAATTTTCTTTAAGTTTGGGAACAGATGGAAGTCTGAGAATGATAGTGGTGGACCTATATCTCGTCCATGGTGACAAATAGCCGCATAAAATCGGTCGGATACCTATTAAATCGGTTCAAAAATTGCAGCCAAAATCGTTTTCGCAATTGCGCATCAGCGTTCAGCAAATGCGACACCCATCTTGCGCCGACCTTTCGCATTCCTAATTCTGTGTGCAAGATGTTTCGCACCTTTTCTTCTGATATCCACACAGCCTCAGCTGTCTCACACATCTTCACTCGTCTATCATCCAATGCGATATCATGCACTTTTTAGATGGTTTCCGATATAGTTGCAGTTTTTGGCCGTCCTTCACGTGAGTCTTCTTCGAGGGACGTGCGACCACGTTTAAATTCAGCTGCCCACTTTTTAACGGTTGACATGGAAGAAGCAGAGTCCTTGTAAACTGTCGTAAACTTCAGATGAATTTCCTTAGGGGTTAATTTATCCAAAACGAAAAATTTTATAACCACACGATATTCAAGTTTATCCGTTGTAAGACCTCTACAGAAAAAAATCGTGTAAACAAACTACTTGAGAGAACAAGTTGAAACTTGTCATATGAACTAATGAAACGTGCACTCAGGCGAGACATAAATTTTTGCTGATTGAAACGCCATTTCTGTGTCAGACCGAGAACTTTTCACCTCACCCTAGTAGCTCTAGAAATTATATTTGCAGCAAATCGTCATATTATCACGAAATAGTCTTTCATCAAATATAAATGACCTAACGACGAGGAGAATGAGGACGTGCCAAATGCACAACACTGTTGAAAGGCCAAAGACTAAGCCAAGCTTATACACCGTGACATTTTAGTCGTCTTACAAAAGCAGCCCTCTTCATGTATCCAATGACTACTAAAAATTCATTAAAAAAAAAATGTATTGTAACAATTTTTTAATTGCTTCTAGAGGTATTTTATGTCGGGTACATTATGTGGCCCTTTGGTGGGTATTTTGATCATAGATCTATGATCAAAGATATAATGAAATTGTAAAATAGACATTTAATATGGGTATATCCCTCTTAAGGGGGGATATTACACTGTCATATTATATCATATACCTACCTATCTATGAAGCTTACAAATTACCCGTAATATGTCTATTTTACAATTTTAGTAAGACGACTGTCACAATGTATAGGTATAATTTTTTTTAAATAAATTTTTAGTAGTCATTGGATACCTACATGAAGTGGGCTGCTTTTGTAAGACGACTAAAATGTCACGGTGTATAGCCATTGGCCTACATAGTCAACAGGAATTTGACACACATACGTTTACCTAGATACTTATTTGTACGAGTAGGGAAACCTCAATCATTGCACCTATGTCACCACTAAGACCTAAATTAAGCCTTGGAAGTTTACAATTACTTTAAGTTCTCCTGTATGAGGTTGGCACAGGAATGTGGGGATTGATACAAGAAAGTGGAGTAGGTAAAGTCGGGCTGTAAGTGAACATGGTGAAGTTGACAATGTCATGATGCAGATGCTTCCTGCTTATGGGTACTGGCATAAAGCAGTAAGATTTCTGGTACAGATCGCTGCAGGTTGATCTACGGAAGGAAACGGTTATAATTTTGAAGTGAAAACTTCTTTAGGCGCGTTGAGCATTTTTGAGATGGGAAAAAACGATTGAATTCGCGACACCTTTATCTACACTTTATTTTTGTAAACGCGATTGTGCTCTTTATTTATATTGCGTTACGGATCAATGTTCTATGCAAGCATTTTTACTTTAAAGGTTCTGGTTTTTTTTTTTGTAAATGCGATTGTGCTCTTTATTTAAATAAGGTTACGGACCAATGTTCTATACAAGTACTTTTCTTTCTTTTTTTTTCTGTTTCTTTATGTGTGAGCGCATAAGTTAATACGGGGCTATGTTACCTGCACTGATCGGTACTGACTTGTCTTTACCAGGAACCTACGTCCTTATGCAAGCGCCCTAAGATTACTGGTAGTCGTTAAAACCTTACTCGTGTTAGAAAACTAGGGTTTTAAATACCTACTTGATGACTTTCAAAAACAAACAATTAAAGTAATATGTTTCAACATAATTTTTAATCCATTAAACAAATTAACAGGTGCTTACGCGTAAAACACATTTCGTCACTGCATCCATACAGTGAAACTTAAAACATTTTGTTCATAATTTATAAATACTCCCCAGAATATTATTTATAAAAGAAATAGTGCCACAAGAGACTTTACACCAAAAAGTACCATAACCGCAGAAAATATTTCGAATAAAAATAAAATACAAATATATTTAATTAATTATAAAAAGTAAAATTGCACTTAGGGAGACAGTTTTCAAATGAAAACTCTATTCAACTTATATAATAATAGTTTTTCTATAATAAATGCAAGATTTTTGGGTGGCATGTCATATTTTATTATGGTTGCGAGATCGACAGTTATAAGTACCTCCTATTGTGTTTTAGTTTTTTACTTATACGTCTTCATCAAAGTAGTAGTAAATAAATATTGCATGTTTGCAACACAAATTATCTACTCAGCATGCACCAAAAATTTCGTCGTTTTAAATAAATCAACTTTTTATATACCTAAAGTTACACATGAGTAAAATACAATAGACGTGGATGTATTACCCGAACATGGCGTGTTGCCACACCGAGCGCTGAACGCAGAAGGCCGTGTTCGGGTTCGCGACAAGTCAATCGTCATCCTGAAGATGCCTCGTTGAGAAACACGTATCGATTTCATTCAGAAGTTTTTATGGCTCTTTAGAAATAGCTAAGCGGTAAAAGTTACTAAATATATCCACGTCTATTGTATTTTATAATGGATTTCCGCAAGGTCA
Source organism: Agrochola lychnidis (assembly GCA_963680765.1). NCBI lineage: Eukaryota > Metazoa > Arthropoda > Insecta > Lepidoptera > Noctuidae > Agrochola > Agrochola lychnidis. The sequence goes on from OY796847.1 coordinate 7,866,783, forward strand.
CGCCTGAATCAATTAACTATCTTACACATGAGTGATATTTGAGCTGCTGTTTTCATCTCATTAAATAGATGATACCTTATTTCAGTATTAAATCATTTCCAGTCATCTGCTACATACGTGTGAGATATTCCCCTTTCGCAAAAGTACAAAACGACCCATAAAATTCAAAAGCGTAAACAATATTTTGCGTAAAGACATACTCGTACTCTCTCTGCCTAGCCTTTTCCCAACTATGTTGGAGTCGGCTTCCAGTTCAACGGGATACAGCTGAATACCAGTATTTTACATAGAGCGACTGCCTATGTGACTTCCACGACTCAGTTACTGGGTATAACATTATGATGATGAAAAATACATTTTCTTGCCGATCTCTTAAACCAAATTCAATCTAGCTACAAAACTTAAATAAACCTATCTAGTCATAGCAATTAAAAGATGGATACAATTAATATTGAGCAATATAAAGATAAATGCTTAAATATATGCAAACAATTTCATTTGAAATGAAGAATCTATTACTTAGAACTCATTGGTGTCTGAACAATCGTATAATACAGTAATGTCATTATTCTAAAACTGAAATAATATAATATACAATAAAATAATAATAATAATAATAATAACCCCACCGCCGTATCTCTACGTTGACGTCGTGGTGGGGCTTGCGCGCTCCGAACTCTAGGTCTGTGCCGGTAGAGTTTACTTTGCCGGAACAGGTCTAGGATGAGGAGCCAGACCAAGAGAGATACAAAAACCCGCAGGGCAGCATGTGGCGAGCTGATGGGCAGTAGCGACCCCACGGACCCTATCTCCCGGGAGAAGTCTTGTTCCTCACCTCTGGCTTGCCTTCATTGGCCGGCTGGAGTGAACACTGACGAGGAACAGAGCTCCCGCCTCATTCTTGCCTTAATTAGCCGGCTTGAGTGGAGATTCGCAAGAGCAAACGTGCTTGGAGGAAGGAAGTATTCCAGTAAGTGCTCGTAGGGATCTTGACCATCTTCCGGGCTCTGGGATTGTTCTGAAAGCCGTGGAATACCTCTCCACTCCTCAAGCACCTCATGTCCCCTTGTCGCTACGACACTTTGTGCTAGCGACCGTTTTCGGGGGCCCATTATTGAGTGTGCAAGTCACCCCCTGCCATTTTATCCGTGTGCATTTAAAACATTGATCAGGCAGGGGCCATAGTCTTTCCATAGTTCCAGTTAACCAATCCATTATAGCCACCCAAATCCATAGCCCAATATGTTTTGTTTCCATGTTCTGCAATAGTCCTACACCAACCGGGGGTTGTCCTTGGGTGCACTTGTATGGTGCATACAGGGATAATCGTCGGTTGGTGCCTAACCACTTATTAATGTCTAAGGGGCCTCTGCGAGTTGGCTTCGGCCCCTCGTACGCCTTCCAAAGGACCGGGATCCATGGTCCCGAGATTTGTTAAAATATATAAAAATAATAATAATAATAATATATTTATTAACAATAAAGTTTGATACAACTTATCTATCCTAAACAAAAACACAATGTACAGAGTTAAGAGCATTTTAAAGATAGAGTTAACGACGATGTCTGTGCTAGTATTAACTGTGTGACAGACATCGGCGCCTTCCTCCTACAATCATGGTTTGCTATTCGTTACAATATAATGACACAAAAATAGTCCTTGTACAAATTAAGTTACGGTCATTTTAAGTACTAAAATAATAAAAAATTGAATTGAAAATTTAATTGAATGTAATTAGATTGAAAAATAATTTATTTAGTTTTATATTAAGGCATGCAAGGAAATACGTGAATGTGTGTGTGAGTGTTGGGGTGTGTTTGCGTTTGTGTGTGCGTTGGGGTGCGTTTGCGTGTGTGTGTGTATGTGTTGGGGTGCGTTTGCGTGTGGGGGTGTGTTTGTGTGCGTTTGTGTGAGTGTTTTAGTGCTTATTATTTATGAATTTCTGGCAAACAGTCTTTCAGTGTCATCGTAAGTAAGACCCTGAAGGTATTCGCTTACTACGGTCTTACACTTGAATTTTGGAAGGGGATAAATGTTACATGTTTTGTTAATTACATTATAAAGGCGGCCACTCAAACTCAAATAGTTTCGACTTGCCAGGGCAGTTTTTATTCTGACAGGAGGGCAAACAAGGTCTTTACGTCGTTTATTTAGAAGCAATTTTGAGTCATACTTAAGGGAGGAATGCTTACGAAGGATTATATTGAGTGCACAGAGTTTTCTGCAAGTGAGTACAGACATGTCCCTGTATAATTGGGTTGTAGAGTAGCGATACGGTTTATGAAGCATTACCTTCAAAACGGCCCTCTGCGCCCTCTCAAGGCGAAGCATAGAGGTCTTAAAAGTGCCACCCCAAACTGAGATGCAATAAGTTAGTAGTGACTGAGCCAAAGCATAATAAATAGTTTTTAACAGCGGGAAAGCAACTACATTTCTGAGCTTTTTCATTGGAAACATTAGCTTACGTACCCGAGATACTGTTACGTCTAAATGTTTATTCCAACTTAGTGTGCAATCAATGTGCACCCCTAGATACTTCACGCAAGATGTTCTCTGAATAGGAGGGCAATTACAGGTGTTAAGCGCAGGATGGGAGCATCTATGAGCCTTTATATCTGGAATGCTAGGCTGTGTGAAAGAGTTCGCTGAGAAAGCAACATAGTGGGTTTTGGAGACATTTAATGTTAGCAGATTACAGGAAAGCCAGTCCATCACTATACCAAGAGCAATTTCAGCCGAGCGGTGTGCAGAAGCCCAGGTATCTCCACTTACAATAAGTGCAGTGTCATCAGCATAGACAAGAATCTTGCAGTCTGGTATAGTGAGTTGGCATAGCCTATTTACATAAACAAGAAAGAGTGTAGGACCCAGCACACTGCCCTGCGGGACTCCGAAAGATAAATACTCATCGTCGCTAGTGTATTTTTCAACCTTAACACGCTGACTACGATCAGTGAGGTAGTCGCAAAAAATCTTTAGAGCGGCATCTCGTATTCCTAGAGCCTCCAATGCGTGTAAGAGGATGGGAGTTGAGACCGTGTCAAAAGCCTTGGCCAAATCTAAGAATATACCTATCGTTTTAGTCCTGGTGTCTAGATTCTTAGTGATGTGATTTGATAGCTCAAGCACAGCATCCTCTGTTGATTTGCCTTTCCTGAAGCCGTATTGGTTTGAGGCAATTGCATTATTGTGTTCTAAATAATTCAGCAATCTCTTATTTAGGATTTTTTCTAAGATTTTAGACAAGGTCGTAAGAACCGATATAGGCCTATAGTTTTCGACACGGTCTGCATCCCCGCCCTTAAATATAGGTGAAACTAATGCCTTTTTAAAGGCGTTTGGGAAGATACCCTTTGACAAGCACAGGTTGCATACATGAGTGATTGAGGGGATGAGGACATGCCTAGCAGATTTAATGACTGAAGCAGGTAACCCATCGTAGCCAACAGCACAGTTATGCTTTAATTCCGCGATTATATTGTTAACCTCTGCAAAGTCGGTCTCGAGCAAAACCAGTGAGTTGCCCTGCGGGTTGGGCAAAGAGTTAAAATCAAAGTTTGAATTGACAGTATGTTGAGCCAGCTGTATCTTCTGAGCAAGATTACATCCAACATTTGCAAAATAATTATTTATAGAGTTTACAGAGGCATCAGGATCACTGCAAATATTAAGGAGATCCCCCGATTTACTAGCGGGTGTGGTATTTTTATAGCTAATGGACTTTATGATATCCCAAGTTGCCTTGGGATTTCCACTGGCCTTTTGGAGCTCATTCTGTTCATATCGGCACCTAATCGTCTTTAGCAGGTTATTGCAATAATTTCGATATCTTGAATAAGTTAGTTTATCTATGTGATTTTCAGGATCCTGCATTGACTTTAAATGTAGTTTGTCACGATTGCGTATGCATCTCAAAAGACCAGGAGTGATCCATGGCTTAATAATTCTCTTTCTGTGCGGTACTTTCTTTAATTTGCTATGTTCGTTTACTGAATCTGTTAAAATGGAGATAAGTAGCTCCGCACTTTGATTGGGGTCTGTGCTATCCAGAATGCTAGAGAAGTCTAAGCTTTCTAAGTGATTAATGACACCCGGAAGATTAATCTGGCGAAACATGCTTTTAGGTTTCTCAACAAAAGAGACAGATTCAAGGCAAAACAAAACAGGTGCGTGATCGGTAAAGAACGAGTCTAGAACCAGTGCTGTCGAACACTTATCCGATTTAAGAAAGACGTGGTCCAGACAGTTATCAATACGTGTCGGAAAGAGGTGGGCTGGTAGAAGCCCATGAAATGCCATTATATTTAAATATTCATCAGAATTTGGATCACCATTTCCTGGACGAATATTAATGTTTAAGTCACCAATCACTGCTACTGTTCTCACCGATGAAAGGGAAGTCAGTGTGTCATTTAAGGAGCTAACAAAATGTTCAATATTTCTGATTGAAGGTGATCGATATATTGCCACAATCGCAACGTCTGGTTCTAACCTCAAAATAAGACAGTTAGCGTCCCGGAACCACGGTTCAGTAATCTTATACTTTAACTCGGAACGAATATAGATTAAAACACCGTCGTTTTGGTTACTAAACGTAGACCTTGCCGAGGCAAATCCGTCCAAAACAGGGATGTCAGAAACTTTACTCAACCAGCACTCAGAAAGAATAACTACATCACATTTAATATCCATGGAGTGTATGAGGACATTTAAGCCATCAAAGTTCCGGTTCAAACTTCGAATGTTTACGTGTAAAGTGTTAAGCTAAAAAAGTTAAAAATATCTTAATATCAACAGTTTTACCAATTTTAGATAGTAGTCTAATAAAAATATTTTGTTTAAAAATTCTACATATTAAAGTTGGTATAACTGTTCTTTTACAACTAGGCTAATCATAACTGTAAAGCACAGTAGCCGGCATAACTATTATTTGATTAAACGATACAAGTTTAACTTGAAATAGAATTCGAATCATAATTTATTGGAAAACTGACGTTATTATTATTGCAAATCTAATAAAAGAAACGCTAACGATACAAAAAAGCTAAAATTTAATTTTATTACAGAATTTTTGGATGCGAAACCAAATGAAGATGAATGAAATAAAACTATTTGTTAAATAAAATGTATTAAACAAACAAATAAATAAAATTATAAACATTGAGCAGGTACCTACTGATGTAGTATGCCTAAAGCCTCAGAGGTTTCAGTACCTAAAGATAATACAACAAATAACATTGATTCCGAAATTATCGAAATCAATGTTATTTCTTTAATCTAGGAGCTTCAATACACACGATATGAAAATTATGCTAAAGTGGATGAAACTCCTAATCATACGAATTAACTAAACCTTATACTAATGGCATGACTCGACGTTTATTCTTATCCACTAGACACTAAAGAACACGACAATGATAATAAGTTAGTCAATAAAAACGTAGAAAAATTCTGTACAACACTTATCGGTATAAAAATGTATAATATTCACAAAAGTGAAAATTCAATATCAGGTTTCTCAGGACTTCGTCCGTAGCACGACCTAGCACCATTATTTAAGGCGATCTAGAAACATTACTTAACAACTAACATAAATTATAAGCATATTTTATTTAAATAATTTTCTGCGAGTCTAACATCTAATACATGGATGCAACTGACCTTTCAATTCCAATTAAGGGTAAAATTCTAAATTTTATCAGGTAGCTAACTCTAACTGGAAGAAATTGTGATAATTTCTTCAATATTATACACAAAGAGAAGAACTATGAAACTTATGAAATTATAAGTAAAAACAGGTATTTATATATTATAGGATATGCGGCCTTTGCAAGTGGTGATGGCACACTTGAACTTAGTCCATCCCCGCCCCGACCCTTGCTTGAGCCAGCCCACGCCACTGAGCCTGTAGCTTTAAATTTGCCCCAAAATAATCGCATTCCGATCCAGCCTGTCCCTTACTGCCCTCCCCCAGCGACGCTCTAAGTCGAGGTCCGTACCTCACAGGGTCCTTAGCGTATAGTCACTTAGTTTATAAGTTTTAAGCCCTGGCTGGAGGCCTTAATTTATTAAGGCATCCACAGAATAGCCCGGTGTAGCCGACAACCAACCTCCTAGGTTAACCTGCTAGATGTAATTTATTTATTTTAATGAAATTAAACTTGGACTCAGTATCGCGACGGCGTCAACTGAAGCAACATAATTATGCTTGTCTCTTTTTCGCTTCCGATAATTACGACATGCCGTTCTACTTCCACTTATAATCTATAGTGTGACAATACAATATTATGTTATAAACGTATGCGATAGAGGATCGAATGTTGGGTAAGTGACCTATGTACATGTTTTTACTTATAATATCATTATATAAAAAGTATAAAATGAAGAGCTATGAAATATAAATTGAATATTTAGCATCTAAGAACAGTCTTCGGTAGGATTTTGATTGGCAACATCCCAATCAACCGTCACGGGAGAGATGTGGGTGTGGTTGTGACCCGAGGAGTCTCAGGGCCATCCACGCTGCGAGGGAGTGTGACGCCGGCGCAGGAGACACTGGGATGGTTGGTTGGACTGCCATCCGTGAGCGAAGCTTCTGAAGCAAGACTGCTGCAGTCAACGCCGCGCACGCAGCAGTTACGGCTGCTGAAGCGAATAGAGCACCGAAGCTGACAGCGCCCATGCAAATTCCGTAGACAACCTAATGAAAGATTAAACATTATTAGTTAAGACTCACAAATGATGAATGCAAAGAGAAATTAAAATATCAAATCAAGCTAGGTACAGGTAAACCAAAAAAGGTATACGCTTCAGTAATCATCATATTTCTGAATTATCACGACCGTCGCGCCACAGAGTAACCGCCCACAGAGGTCATGTTTCTTAGTTTTGTACTAACGCGCTTTGTACGTGTACCTATCATTGTGCATTTGTATGAAGTTTGCTCTCTGTGGGGTTACCTATTCCGGTCTCAGATCGTTCTTAGTCACTCATAAGTTATTTTGGAATTGCATATAGTTAAAGCAGTGGCACGTAAAATTTAATCGGAGCGGCAACCGGATGGTGAGTGGTAATCTGGGTATTGAAGTGATACCGAGCCCCCCCGTACCGTCCGAATGGACCCCAAATGGACGGGGGCGGAGATATGGGGGATGGGGGCCTAACTTTTCTTTTTTGACATGGCATTAAAAATTTAAGCTCTATTATGTGCAAGGAATTTGTGTGTATCAATGCCATCCGGTTGCCACCCTCCAACATCGTTATATTTGAAATAATGTGTGTAATTTTTAAAATTCCTTACCCATGTTTTATCACCAAAAATGAGGGATTTTATCAAAGCCAGAGGGATTGATACACACAAATTCCTTGCACATAATAGAGCTTAAATTTTGAATGCATGTAAAACAAAAATGTTAGGCATCCCCCATATCTCCGCCCCCGTCCATTTGGGGTCCATTCAGACGATACGGAGGGGTTCGGTATCACTTCAAGACTCAGATTACCACTCGCCATCCGGTTGCCTCTCCGATTAAATTTATCGTGCCATTGCCTTGAATAATAGCGTTGTTAATCTATAATTTTGTAAGCATGGTAATAGATAATAAACAAGTACTTCCATGTTTGTAACAGCTCTCTATTAGATCTCATTATCGAGCGTTCGTATTTCCGAAGATAGACGATGATTCCCGAAGGTCATACTTTTCTCTGGAAAGTTGTATGTAAGCTTCTCCTGCACTTGCATTTGAAAGAAGAAATGATCATGTAGCTAAAACAAACATTACCTCTTCACGAATCCGTCCACTAAACACAGTGACAGGTTCCGCCCTTGAAGGTCCGAAAGCTAAATCTGCTTCAGACACCACCTCATAAATTCCCGAAACACCAACATCAGCAGATCTCGCGTCGCGAACTGTTCGTCGTTTGCGCAGAGACCTGGGACCTGCTACAGCAGGACCTGGTGCCTTGGCTGGGACTACTCCATCACCAGAAGGTTCAGGGCTAATGTTCGTGCCAAGGTTTCGTGGTCCATGGGGGAAGCGGTCGCGATCGATGTTTGTGGGGCGGTCCTGGAAACAATTGAAAAAGGATATTACTTTCTGGACATGGTTTTTAATTAAAATTAATATTCATAAAAGCGAAAATAACATAAAAAGATTTGGGGCCGATTTCTAATCGTCAGATAATTTTTATCTGAAGAATGAATATGGTGCCTACAAAAGCTGCCAAACCGCAATTTTAGCTGGCTCAGTTTAGACGCAATTTAAATTTATTTTTTTATACTTCAGCAGAGCAGTGGTGGCCCAGTGGTAACGGCCGCGACTTACGAGTTGTAGGTCGTAGGTTCAAACCCAGACAGGCGCTTTACTTTGTGTAAATTATTTCATCACCACTGCTCTCAAAACGGTGAAGGAAAACATCGTGAGGAAACCGACATGTCCTAGAACCGAAAATTCGAAGACATGTGACATCTACCAACCCGCACTGGGCCCGCGTGGTGGATTACGGCCCACTCCCTCTCACAGAGAGGAGGCCTGTGTCCCAGCAGTGGGAACATTTATAGGCTGATGATGATGATGATACTTCAGCAAAAACTTATCTGAAGAATGAAAACCTGCCCTTAGCCAATTTCTCTATTTGTATTTGTATGTTGTAGATTTGAAACATTTTGTCTTTGTTTTTTGATGGGGTTCGTTCTTTAAACAAATTACTTACAGTGAAAGGCCTAGCAAGGGCTTCAACTAGCTCTTCAACAGTAGACATATGATCACTCTCAGGTTCAATAACAGGTGCTGGAGCCCTTTGCGGTAATGGAGCAGGCGCGAGAACAACGTCTCCTGATACTTCATCACCGAAGGCTTCTTCGAGAGGAAGACGGGCTTCATCCGATTGGTCAAGGCCTCCATCTTCAGCTGATGAATCACTGTAAAAATGATCGGAAATTGTTAGATTATTTCAAAGCCACTATAAATTGTGATGGGGAGAGTCAGGTAAAGCTAATTACAGATGTCGCCACCCTCGCTCGTAACTGTCAGCTGTCTGTCTGTTTAATATGTTTTAAGGATTTAACCATTTCAATTATGCGCTCTCTTCATAAATATCTTCGGGTCTAAAGTGATCACTACATAGCCTTGGCACAGAATTTGGTTTTAAATTGTTTAGGCTTTGACCCACAATTTTCTTCTTTCCTTATCAACAGAAAAACAGTGTACGCCTTTATAACAACAATTCAGTTATTCAGTGCACTATATACAGGCTTTATATTGAATACTTAATTATTACTTAAATAACACTTAAGCAGGCCCAGACGGAGATGGCGGGATGAGCTGGACTCCTTTAAGAAAGATTGGTCCTTAGAAGCTCTAGACAAAGAGAGGTGGAAAGAGAGTAGGGAGGCCTTTGCCCAGCAGTGGGACAATAACGGCTAAGAAAAAAAAAAAACACTTAAACAATGTACCTAAGGTGTTTGATACCAGCGACGATGAGACACCTAGTGGTATAAATACAAGCGACGATGAGACACCTAGCGGTATAAATACCAGCGACGATGAGACACCTAGCGGTATAAATACCAGCGACGATGAGACACCTAGTGGTATAAATACCAGCGACGATGTGACACCGAGCGGTATAAATACCAGCGACGATGAGACACCTAGCGGTATAAATACCAGCGACGATGAGACACCTAGCGGTATAAATACCAGCGACGATGAGACACCTAGCGATATAAATTGGTAGTGTCTCTCTCCATTGAAGGAAAAGTTATAGCTAAACTTAAATTTTCACAATAAAACAGAAATGAATATACATTTATTCATTTTTGTCTTATTGTGAAAATTTAAGTTTTTATTATTTATAATTCTTTATCTCAAACGTTGATGGAGATGGATTTGCAAGTATACTTACTTGCCTTCCCAGTGATTGCTTTAAACTGAACATAAATTATGCTCAAATGGATATCACTTTCCATTTGACAGACAGATAAGCTAGCGGAAATTATTTAATTATAGGACTTGTCTGGCTTGCGTATTTAGTGCCTAGTTTCTTTACTCTATTTTTGAATTGACGACTTATTTAATAAGAATAAGCTATCCACAATGTTTTTAAAATTGTATATTACTGCCGCGGCCTGCAAAAGAGGTGTAATGGACAAACGTGAAAATCACACACGTGAGTCCATTATTGCCTAGTTGCGGCCAAGGCTTGTATGGTAATTTTCTCAAATAATGCGTGGAAATCCAAACTAAGTAAACAAAAAAATTCCAAAATCTACGACAAAAAACAATATTTTTTTACGCGCCAGCAATTCTATTATAATCCAGTGTCAGCAATTCTATTATAAACCGACTTAATTACGGAGGCTACAAAAAAGTGACCGTTTCATACTTGAGCGTAACCATCCCAGCAAAATCTTGAATATCTCAAAAACCATAAGATGAACAAATTTTGCTATTGGTATACATTTACAACTCATCAAAAGCTATCTTTTCATGTACTTGGTTCCAGGCTTAATGCCTTTTTTGAAAAACATTTTGGGGTAAAGTTACTCCAACAAAATCAGTTTTTCTCGAATAACTTCGAAAATACAACTTGAACAAATTTTGCTATACTTGAACAAATTGCAACTAACTATGAACTAATTATCTGTAATAGTCTCATTTCTCTAAGCCGCAACATTTTGCTGGGGTTACGCATTCTGTATTCGACAGCATTTTCGATTTATCTCTAAGAAGGTTGTCAAAATAATGCTCGAATTACCAATTATGTTAGAGAAAATGTATTTTGTTCGCTACAAAATTACTGTGATACTAAAGCAACTTATATTCAATTTTATTCCTTAAGCCTAAGGTTCAAATTCATTCACACTTACTTTATCTCATTGTGGTCTTGATGTGTCCTGTCATCTTTCCTGTCTAAAGCTCCATGTCTTTGCGGGGTCACTCCAGCCAACTGACAGTGGTCCAGACAGCCATGCCTGCAGATCTCGACCTTACATCTGATGTGAACGCTGAGGGCATCAGGAAACTTGAAGGCGTGGAAGAACGCGTAGGTAATGACGGTGGCTCGCTCGTCTACTGCTTTGGCTTTGAGGAATCTGGAAACGAATATATTGAAAGATAAGTTTAGTGTTTTTTATGTCTTCTTTACATCATTTCACTGTACTTGTAATAATACGGTAGTTGATTAGGTAAAAAAAAGGAAATTCTATTTAGTCCGTCTTTCAGATAATGAAAAAATATTAGACACGTATTTTTTGCTTTATCATATTAACTAAAAATAACTTAGAAAACACGTATTAAAGTTGGGGAGTGGGGGCTCGCTACATCACAATGCAGTATTAAATCTAGCAAGGCGTGACGTCATGTCACATTTTAACTCCATGTATCGCCGTAATCTTTTGATTACGTTAAGAAATAAAAAATACGTGTTCAATATTTTTTAATAACCTAGACGGACAAAAATTTTTTTTTGCACACTGGCCTATTGGTATGAGACCATTAGCGTAAAAGGGTGATGAGTCGATACATGTAAATAGGGCTCGATTTGATAAATAATCCATTGTCTAGCGTAGAAATACCTAGATGATGGATAAAGATCTCACGGGTTAGTTATTTCTACTGCATTTATGGCAGGAGTCAATTTTGTAGTGATTGAGCAGCATCTTTGAGAATAGATAAAAAAAGAAAAGAAAGAGGTTTAAAGAAAGTAAGATAATTCATTTATTTGACCCAGGTTTAGGCACACAATATTCACATCAAAACGGAAAAAACTATTAATAGAAGATTTCACCAAAACAACTTCCGTATGTTGACCTTCAGGAAAAGCTAATCCATCCAACAAACTTTCCAACAGCACACAGATGCTAAAACCTAGATAAGAACTTCATACATTAGCGTCGTACCTTGATATCATCTTAGGTCGCAGCACGCATCCATATTCATCTGACAGTTGAATCACATGGCCGGAGCCGTCTGACGCCGCACACGACTTCACTCTCATGTCGAATTCACCTGGAAGATAAGAAGATATGTCCTTAGAAATTGTTTAGTTACTTATTGGGTAGGTACTATTGATGTTATTGGTCCACGGTTCCACGCGTTATGTTCGTGACCGGGAGCTGTCAGTTGAGACTGGTCATCTCTTTTCTGCCAGGGCTTATTGTTACTCTTTATATTTTGAATAGTTTTTGATAAAAAATAAAAAGAAAGTGGTGGCACTCCGGGAGTGCCGACAGAAGTGAAAACTTGAACAAGATCGCCTTGGTGGAAGAAAAATACTTGCATAGAACATTGATCCGTAACGTAATATAAATAAAGAGCATAATCGCGTTTACAAAACCTTTAAAGTAAAAATACTTGCATAGAACATTGATCCGTAATGTAATATAAACAAAGAGCACAATCGCATTAACAAAAATGAGGTGTCGTCATGGTGTCACGAAATCAATAGTTTAGTTCCATATCAAAAATGCCCAACGCGCCTAAAGAAGTTTTCACTTCAAAAAAATTACATTGTTCTCACCACGTATAGAAGCAACAAGAATTATGTATCCAGGATTTTCTAATATCTATACAGGGTGGCAGGAACATCGACCAGACCCACCTACGTTGAAATTTCTTGTCGGTTATTTTTTTTTAATCGGCTGTTCCATAAATTTTAAATTGCAGTTTTCTATGAAACAGCTGTTTTTTTTTTTAATAACCGACGGTTCAGAATCAAGTACTGAATGGTAACAGTTTTCGCGTCGAAGTCCCTGCCACCCTGTATTTAAAAGAGTGTCCTTGGAGTTTCTTGCCCGTTCTTCTCCATAGATATCTACGTTTTGGAATGGGCAACTAGCTTCAACTTTCTGAATAACTGACCGACAATCTTCAATCTTTGACAATTCAAAAGTGCCTGTAAATGGTTTAATTAAAATAAATGTTTAAGTTTGGTTAGTGTTTTATGGGCGAAGAATTCTCCCTTTGAAATATATGGTGATAGCCTTAATCTTGCGATGTAACAATAATTCTCCCAGACTATTTGATTATGAGAAAGGCGACAAACTAAGTTATTGAGCTCATTATGATATTGGTAGAAAGATGAATAGGAATTGTTGAAAAGATTTACTCTAAACATACATCTGACAAAGGCAAATAACTAATTGGAAGATTGAAATACAAAAATATGTTGGATTTCAGTAGGTAACGTGGCGTGATGATAACTAGCGAATACTACTAAAGCTATACTACCAGTGAAGTCTCATTATAATAGGACATTTTAGAAACCTTGCTGACCTAGTACTATCACGGTATTAGACTATTAATACTGGACGGGGTGATAGATTTGACCTCACGCTGCCCACCGAGGTTTACGATAATATTCTCAGTGGAAAATTATGTGTCACAAATACTAAAATTATTGTAGTACAGTTATCTTACGGTCTACCTATATACTTATCAAGGATTGAAGTAAAACTGGATGGTTCGAAACCATCCGAGGAGTTTAATGAAAAGAAATAAAGAAAATACGTTTATTTGCGGTAAACATGACGCAAAGTACGGTTTAAAAAAATACGTAAATCAAATCAAATTGGGGGAAAATATGCGTCATATCCACGCAAAACGGCCATCAATCTGCTGCGACTCCATGCGAGACAGAGCCCCAGCGCTGGTTTTCAGTGACAGCCGGCGCTGACATGATGACGTCAACCGGTGCAGCATATAGTGAAATAACAAATCAAAAATAAAATAAAAACAATAGTTAGTCCTGAATGTTTATACAAATATAGTATTTAAAATGGCAACATTTCATTCCATCGGTGACTCACGCGCCGCAGACTTATTGCTTAATGTTTTTGAAGTTCTGAAGGATCAGGTACGTAAGTGTATTAGAATATAAAGTACCAATGAAGTATGAAAGTACCTTCAAGTACTTTCAGAATATTAAAATGCAAAACCTTGCCAGACGAGTAGGTACTTTACCTCTCGTCTCGTACTTAGGGCACCTAACAATAGCATAACCCAACACTCGTAGCTGACGACAAACATACAAGTTCCCAATATGATTACACTTAAGTGGAGACTAAACACCGAACATAAACAAAGATCGCTTAGCTTAAAGGATGGGCAAACACTTTTGGTAAGTCAACAGATATTCCATTAGACGAAGAAAGCTTTACACATGCTCAAACCGCACCTTGTAATGTTTGTCATGTTTGAGACTAGTATATTTCCGGTAACGTTCATTTTACTTTTAGTAGTCATTCATATTTTTATTCTTAGTCATAATATATTCACATGCCAAAAGACATGTCAAAACAATATATTAATTTTGGTGGAGTGGTTGGAATGTGTAAGTTTGGTTTCTGAGAAAGTATTGACAATCTAGCGTCAAACTAAACGTAAACATAAAAAATCTCCCGGATGTAGTCACCTTTCTTTAAATTCAAATTCATTTATTGGTGTGATTTTTGGTACATTTTACATGAGATCTTAATAATAAATGTTCCTCAAAATCTACCTTAAAGGTGTACACTCTTTCACATAATTAGTTATTTATATTAAAAAGAATAATCAACATTATTAAAATAAAATAAATACAACGAAACACAACATAACTTAAGACAGAAAAAAGAAGCAAAACATTAACAATTCAGTATGCGAAACATACGAAATAATGAATGGAAATAAATATAATAATACAATATCAAAATTAAATAAATGTCAATGAAAAATAACTTACAATTTATCATTAAGGAATTCGTCAATAGTATAATAACATTTTTCCAATAATAGACGTCTTAATTTGTTTTTAAATTGAATTATATTTAAGTCCTTAATTCCATTTGGCAACTTATTAAATCTTTTTGGAGCCATGCAAAGTATGCTTTTATGCATCCAGGCGGTCTTTGATGATCGAACGCATAATTCATGTCTATATACTTGTCTAATCATTTTATAACGATGTTCAGATGCTTTTCTGAATAGATGAATGTTCTTTTTACCAAATAAAGCAGTCTTCAGAAAGGCCCTGCCCCTACGTTAGTTACCGTGATCGATTTGGCATTAGAAGCCACACCAAACGCTTATTGTTACTGCCGATAGCCATTCTGCGTTACATCTAAACGTGGGTAGCTGTTTTGTAAAACGTAACGCAATGACAATCCAACTGAACGTCGCGTAAAATAGCTAGCGGTTTTACAAAACAGCGCATTCTATCTACAATCCATCTGCGACATCAACACAATAACAGTATTAAGGTACAATGAAAAAGTTCCAACAGCTATTACATTTTTACGTTTAGAACCCTAGCTGATCTAACAAAGAATTGACCAAATAAGCCGTGGAGACGTAATAATGGTAAATGGTATTACATCACACGAAACACACTAACGACAAGCTTTAAGTGCATTTAAGCCAAAGAGGGTCTGTAATTGATTGTGTTGATTTGTATCCATCATATCTAACAAAAAATTTAAGATACCGAATAGGAACGATGAGTTTACCTAGTACTTAGTTACGAAGGTTTTGCAAAAAGTATGTGAACACGAACCTAGAAATTGAATTAGCAACACAGAAATCAATTTCCCCTCAATAAAGGAGATGAAAGACGCACTCGCAGATCCAACTACTTATAAAGTACAAGATCGCTCACATTAAGACTATTAATCATTGTCAATTAGATAAAAGAACTCATAACGCACGAATGAGAACTGCTATTGATTCAATTGAGACGAAATTAATGGAGTTCCATTGTGGAATGAGCATTTGAGCATTGTTCATCAGGAGGCTTGCGGAAAATTTGATGAAACGGATGTTGAAGCAACTGTAAATGTTAGAGATAAAAATAGCGAAGTTATGGAAGTATATGTGTGTGTGTGTGTTTTACGTTATGAAAGTTTTTAATAAGAATGACGTAGTGAAAATTCGCGATTACACAAACAAAATAATAGATGCTGCTGTTTAAGAGCGTTTATTCTGAAAGAAGGCAACGTCACAAATAGATGTCAAATATTTCGCTGTCTTGATTTGGCAATATTACTGTATGGAAATAAGAAATGTGGCTAACTAGCGAACTAGAATATTAATTATAACGCTGAATTTAATGTTGTAACTGTTTAAAGTATGAAAAGGCATTTGGAAAGTTTACAAATACTTTTTTTACATCTAAAACTAAATATTCGGTGTAACGATATTAATTATTGCATTTCATAACCAATATTTTAGTTCCCTAGTTAGCAACATTTCTTAATTCCATACAGTAATATTGCCAAATTAATCAAAATAGGTAAATATTTGACAGCTATTTACGACGTTGCTAACTTTTAGGATAAACCCTCTTAAAAACGGTTACAAACAAATTCAATTATCAAAGTAGACATTGAATTTAGCGAAGAAGAATGGCGAGAAGGGAGAAAATAAATGTTTAAATGCTCTACAAATTTTAATAGATAATATTAGGTACACCTAACTGATTCGACGAAATTGATTGACAAAGCAGACAACAAAAATAATATGGTGCGGATGAAGAAAACAAACATTTCAATGCTCTACAAATGTCGGCTGATAACATATAAAACAATGTGTAGGTACACTATGCTGAGACCGCGACGAAAGCTATTATAACGGCTATAAACATTCAAAGCCGTGCCTAAGTTATCAAAGCTTACGTAGGCGGGCGCTTATATATGCCAAGTGGTGTCTGTCCAGTAACCCTTGACCCTGCAAGCCATCTCGCAAAGAGATAGCAGATAAAATATACATACCTACATAAAATTTGAATATCAACGTAAATATAGGTGGAAAGGAATTCGATTCATTTAACTTTATGCGTTTCGTAGAGAGGATTGATGTTTATCGGTGGAAGAACACGGAAGTTAGTAGCTGTTTAATCTTTGACTGATAACCTACGAAGAGAGATCGCATTAATTTTTATTTACATTACTCTTGCAGCATAATAGTCATCGAAAAAGAGGTTTATTGGTCGATTTGCACGAATTTAATTTATTTATGAGCGAATCGACAACTCCAGAAATACGTATTACGCAATTGGCACATTTAAAATTTTATGCAGTACAGTTAGTGTAATTTTTCCTTAACTTTAATGCATAAAATTAAAAAAAAAAAATAAGCCAGAAATGAAAACTTGAACAAGATCGCCTTGGTGGAAGAAAAATACTTGTATAGAACATTGGTCCGTAACCTTATCTAAATAAAGAGCACAATCGCGAAAAAAATACTTCCAAAACCTTTAAAGTAAAAATACTTGCATAGAACATTGATCCGTAACGTAATATAAAAATGAGCGTTTACAAAAATGAGGTGTCTTGGAAGATAGCTCAATTTTTTTTAACCGACTTCCAAAAGGAGGAGGTTCTCAATTCGACTGTATGTTTTTTTTTTGTTTTTTTTTGTATGTTTGTTACGCGATTACTCCGCCAATTATGAATTGATTTTGATGATTCTTTTATTGTTTGATAGACCATACTTCAGAGGTAGTCCCATATAAATTTTATTAACTTTGCTTGGGTAGTTTTTGAGTTAGCTTCAATAATACGTATTTTTAGGGTTCCGTTAAAAAACGGAACCCTTATAGATTCGTCATGTCTGTCTGTCTGTCTGTCTGTCTGTCCGTCCGTATGTCACAGCCACTTTTTTCCGAAACTATAAGAGCTATGCTGTTGAAACTTGGTAAGTAGATATATTCTGTGAACCGCATTAAGATTTTCACACAAAAATAGAAAAAAAACAAATAATTTTGGAGTTCCCCATACTTAGAACTGAAACTCAAAAAAAATTTTTTCGTCAATCCCATACGTGTGGGGTATCTATGGATAGGTCTTCAAAAATGATATTGAGGTTTCTAATATCATTGTTTTCTAAACTGAATAGTTTGTGCGAGAGACACTTCCAAAGTGGTAAAATGTGTGTCCCCCCCCCCTATAACTTCTAAAATAAGAGAATAATAAAACTAAAAAAAATATATGATGTACATTACTATGTAAACTTCCACCGAAAATTGGTTTGAACGAGATCTAGCAAGTAGTTTTTTTTTAATACGTCATAAATCGTAAACTTATCGTTACTTGCTGCTACGGAACCCTTCATGGGCGAGTACGACTCGCACTTGGCCGCTTTTTTCCCACTTAGTATGTGGATGATATGATAACATCCTGTCACTGTTATTTACATAGCAGGTAGCGGTATTCGAATTTGTTTGGGGTAGTTACCACAAGTAAAAAGTGAAAAATAAAATCTTTTTACAAAAAAAAAACAACCGACTTCAAAACTCACTACAAAGTGAAAAATAACTTTAATTTCGGAAGTCGGTGACAAAGAACGAAAATTCAAAACCAAAGACACCGACTTCCGAAATTAAAGTTATTTTTCACTTTGTAGTGATTTTTGAAGTCGGTTGTTTTTTTTTTTGTAAAAAGATTTTTTGGTGTACATTTTCAATTTTAATTTTAATCTCTCTATGCATCTTCCAAAATTGTGTCACTATCTTCATATTATTCCTTTATATTAAGCTATATTTAATAAAACACCACCTACAAGCACCATAGAATCTATATATACGCACGTCGTTTAAAAGTGATCCATGAGGTGGATCCAGTCTCGAGGCCCATAGTTGCAGGCCCGTTAAGCAAACTCATTCGTACATATTTGTCCAGTTCACTTTTTACAATTACCGGTACCGTTAAGTCGTGTAAACACTGTCATTACCCTGCTAGTGATTTTACGAGTTTTCGTGTTTTCTCGACTTTTTGTGTTGGCGGAAGTTTGCTTTTGTTGTTTAGTTATGTTCTGAGGAAGTTTGGGAAATATTTGGGTCGGAAAAGGGAAAAATTTGTGACTAGACTGGTTAACCCTGTTCATTTTCTCCGTGCAACAGACAGGCGACAAGCTTTAAAAGAGTAGGTAACGATGGTGTGTTTCTTGTTCATTTCATTTTTTTTTTTTTGGAAGGTCTACTAGAATCAATTTTATCATTTTGTAAATTTTGAAGTTCATAAGTGCCATACATGGGCCTATTTGAAATAAATGATTTGACTTTGACTTTGACTCTGTAAGCTTGTCGTGTTACAGAACTTGGAAAACTTGAATGAATGCCAAATTAATTTACACTTTGACGTCAGAGCTTA
Source organism: Agrochola lychnidis (assembly GCA_963680765.1). NCBI lineage: Eukaryota > Metazoa > Arthropoda > Insecta > Lepidoptera > Noctuidae > Agrochola > Agrochola lychnidis. The sequence goes on from OY796847.1 coordinate 7,885,910, forward strand.
TTATTATTTTTTTCCTCATCTTCATTGAGATATTCTTGACTAGGTAGTAAAATCATTGACGTCATTCTTAGAAAGGAATTATTAAAGCAAATTAAAAACATAGTAAAGTTCCATTAGGAAACCGTTACCGTATTATTTGATGAGACAAACTATGGCTTTGAGCGTGGGAGCAAGTGTTACTTTTACTAAATGGCGTCACTGCAAATAAAATAGCTTTTAGAAAATCGTTGGTTAGGTTCGGCTAGGCGATTTTTTATTTTAAAATATTTCTAATAGTCCTAATCAGGTTTTTATGGAAAGAACATTTTCAAATTAATTCGCGAAATACTGAACATCCTATTTCTAAAGGATTTTTTTACATTTGGACAGAACAACGACGGTCGGGTCAGCTAGTATTAAATAATTTCTATGACAGTACTCTGAGGTTTGTTCAAAAATAAAAATAGTATTTCTATGAATGAAATGTGTCTAGGTCACGTCTAAGTAATATTTTTTGTAGCACCTCTAAGTTATTATCTTCGTTAAATATTTTTTGAACGTGATTGCTACACGTTTCTCTCGTTTACAATATTTTTTGTTGTTTATATTTAAAGACCCACTGATATTTTTTCTGGTGTAAATATTTATTTACTTCATTTTGGTTTACAGCATGACTCACGACTTAAAACATTTTTTTTTTTTTCTTTGGGTGGGAAATTATCAAATAATTTCTCCCGCTCTGGGTGGAGCGGGAGGGCGTGTCGGACTCTTAGTGACTAAAACCCACCCGTGTTTCTTCGGTTGCCCTGTTGCCGGGGGCCACAATTTCCCTTTCGGCCCATATTCGCAGCCCCGGCAGGCATTGGCCCTAGCGGACCCCATCAATTCTGCTGACATCTCTTTGAGGCGCGCGTGGAACACAACGCGCCGTCGACCCGGGCTTGGTCCTTATCGGACGGCGAGCTACCCATTGCTCATCGTCCGCAAGCCTGCGCCTACGGTGGCCGGAAATCGGCTCGCGATTCCCGCCTCGGGCGTCTCCTCCTGTGGCGGTTAGGGGCGTGAGGGCGCGAAATTTGCCTCTCCCTCACGCGTTCCGCCTCCTCCTTCGCGACCATTACCGCTTCGCAGAAGAAGGTGACGGCCTGCCATTTCCTCTCGCTCCGTATCATAGCCTAAACCAGGGCCGGACGCGAGAGATAACCGCCACCGATCGCCTCCATGAGGACACGGCGATGGTCCGCCCAAGCCGGACAGACCTCCACCGTATGTGCCACCGTGTCCTCCGGGCGATCCACACAGTGATGACACCCGGGCGTTTAACATTTGAGTTAGAAATGAACATAATTATCATGTCAAAACTTTGAATTTAGTCCAAACACTTGGTAAACTTTATTTTCAATCAGTTGTAGTTTAATGAATGGGAGGACACCGCAGTTATCTTTTACTATGTACTTGCCACGCTGTTGTAAAATTAATTTTCAAAGTTGTACGTACGCTCTTAGTATGTAAGTGTCTTCTAAATATAGTTTTCATTTAGTTCGACCACAAAGTAGCTGTAACCATTTCCTCATTAACAATTCTTACTACTTTTCATTGGTATTAAGGTATCCTTCCTTTTACGCGTTCTGGGTACAAGTATTTTTACAAAATGACGGAAGAAAAATGTACAAAAGAAGTCGAGAGGTGCCGTGGAACACCCGGTTGGAACAAAGTTCTTTTCCCTGTATATTAAGTTTAGTATTAAGGTACAATTCCGTAACCGAACGCAGACGGCAACTGCAGGCGACGTGTCGCCGCGACACGACTGGTTTCCATGTATTTCTATGAAACCGACGTGTCGCTAGCTACGGAAGGTATTTCATAGAAATTCATAGAAACCAGTCGTGTCGCAGCGACACGTCGCTTGCTGCTGCCGCCTGCGGTCAGCTACGGAATGGTACCTTTAAATAACAGGCTCAATGAAATAAATTAACAACGTTTGAGAGTAAAAAAGGGTCGTGACGGTTAGTTCACTTTTTCGGTCTAACTCTCATTCGCCAAGTGTGCAGAGAATAACGTGTTTTATGAACATCGTTCATTTTTTTTTAGTCCTCATCATAGTTTCTGTTATTCAATGCAAGACAAAAGGGCTTGCTACACGGCTGCCAACCGCGTCCCCAACAGAGGTGACCTTAGTTGCCGACATGCAGAGCAGGTTGAAATTTTGTCGTAAACCACCAGGTCGCAAACCGCCAAGGTCACCTCTGTTGGGACGCGGTTGGCAGCCGTGTAGCAAGGCCTTAACTCATTTTAAACAAGGTTTTTCATTGAAAATGAAAAAAACACAAGAGGAAAAGAAAGAGTTAGCAATCAATTATCATTTTGACTATCCCGTGCCCTACAAATTAAATACTCGACAATAATTGTTTGGTATCGTAGTAGTCCACAATCAAACTCAACCCGTACCTACTAAGTACTACATAAAATATGCTTATAACATAACATCACGGCTAAATGTCCCGTAAGATTAGGCTGAGGTACACCCACATTTCGCCAGTTATGTTTAAGTCCCATGTAATAGGGGGCGAGCCTATTGCCATCAACCGGGCACAAATCCAGACTCCAGACTGCTACTGAGAAATTCCTGATGGAAAAATCCAATAACACTTTGCCCGACTTAGTAGTAGAGCTTGCGCCCACTAGACCACCGAGGCAGACCTACTCAAAGTGCAACATAAAATGCTCGCGTAAATGAAACCCAGTCTTTACACGCAGCTATTTTCGCCGTGCGCTATGCAGCTGTAAAGTCTAACAGTAATTACTTCGTGCAATATTTCAAGCAATTGGTAATTAAAAACGATACTAAGCGGTGCTTGCAGACCGTTCCGTCTGCTAAACCCTCATTATTTACTTTGTACGTGCTTCACTTGCGTATATTGTAGTAGACACATAGAATATTAGTAGATAATAGTAGAATATTATATTATATTAGTAGAATATTAGTTGTTAACAGATGGCAGTACCGTCTGCTGTAATGTTCTGATTTTGCTGTTTTTCTTTTTTTGGTTTATTTATATCTCATTGTACACACGGCTACACATCAAGCTATACATTTCCAGTTTATGCTGATCTCGCATTGTGTAGGATTTCCGTACAATGTCAGGTCAGCTTATACTGGAAATGTGTAGCTTGATGTGTAGCCGTGTGTACTACTTCTTGAAATGAAAATAGATTTAATTATACTACTTATAAGTATGTACTAAACATCTAAATAATCAAGGTCTAAATATATTATTTTTATTGTTTTCCTATTTTTTTTTTAAATGCACTAAAATTAATTTGAAATTGTGAATAATTTTGCAAGCAAATTGTTATTGATATTGAAATTGTACTGTTAATACGCAAGAAACAAAAGGCTTTTTTATTTTTATTTATATCTCATTGTATGCTGCACCAGTCGACGTCATAACGTCAACGCCGGCTGTTGCTGAAAACCAGCGCAGCATTATGCTGAGCGATGGCCGTTTTGCGTGGATATGACTCATATTTTCCCCCAACTTGTTCTTTTTTATTTTATGTTCTTTCTTTGCGTAATGTTTACGCAAGTAAACGTATTTTCTTTCTTTTTCTTTCTATATGATTATTTTATCTTTTTACATTTTTACCTTAGCTATAGGAAAATACTTGTCATCCAGATATAGTACGTTAGTATAATGTTTCTTGGTGTTGTTTAATTAAATTTAAAGTTCAAATAAATCCTAACTAATGTTATAAATGCGAAAGTGAATTTGTTTGTTTGTTATACTTTCATGCTAAAACAGCTAAACGTATTTAGATGAAATTTGGCACATGGGTAGACCATGACCTGAGTTAGGACATATGATACTTTTTATCCCGATATTCTCAAGGGATCGAGACTTATGTGGGTAAAACCGTGGGGTGCAGCTAGAATAATAAAATTCATACTTTATGCAACATAAAAGGACAAAAGCCGTCTTATAACCAATTTATAATTTCAGCCCAAAGTCACTGCTGAACATAGATTTCCCTAAAAATTGCTAAAACGATTGGTCCTCCGGACAGAAGATCTTTTTGAGTCGCATTAAGACCACGAAGATTTAGGAAATAAAAATGGATGGGAACTAAGTCATCATCATCATCATCATTTCAGCCGAAAGACGTCCACTGCAGGACATAGGCCTCCCCCAAGCACCGCCACTTCGACCGATTCTGTGCTTTCCGCATCCAGCGGATTCCTGCGGCCTTCACAAGGTCATCGGTCCATCTTATGGGAGGCCTTCCAACGCTACGTCTTCCGGTACGTGGTCGCCACTCCAGAACCTTTCGACCCCATCGGCCATCCGTTCTGCGAGCAATGTGCCCTGCCCATTGCCACTTAAGTTTGGCAATTCTTCGGGCTATGTCGGTTACCTTGGTTCTCCTGCGGATCTCCTCATTTCTGATTCGATCACGTAGGGAAACTCCAAGCATAGCCCTCTCCATTGCCCTTTGGGTGACTTTTAGCCTTCTGATAAGAGCCATTGTGAGCGACCACGTTTCAGTACCATAGGTCATCACTGGCAACACGCACTGGTCAAAGACTTTCATCTTAAGACACTGTAGTATGTGGGACGAAAAGATATTGCGTAGCTTCCCGAACGCTGCCCAGCCGAGTCGGATTCGACGATTGACCTCTTTCTCGAAGTTGGACCTACCTAGCTGGACAATTTGTCCTAGGTAAACATACTCGTCCACAACTTCGAGCGTAGCGTCTCCGATCTTCATGGGAGTGGGTGTCACATGGGCATTTGACATGACCTTTGTCTTGTCCATGTTCATTTTGGAACTAAGTAGATCCAATTTATGTTTTAATTTTATGGATTAGTTTATTCAAATACACAAAAAGCATTTCCAAATAGTTTTAGGGTCATCTATTTCAATTTGTGAGAAACTTATAAAGCTTTTATAGCTTAGTTTATACCCTTGTTATCTTTTCATAAAATTATCATATTTGGACATAAACAAATCTTATGTATTTTTTACGGCTGCGTCAATCGCGTTTCGGTACCAATTTTGTAGGGTTTTATACGTATATTCATCACAGTTACAGTCAATCAGTCGAAGAACCAGCTAACAAATCACGTTCAAAACACATCCGGCAATAATTTTGACATATAAGTACTAAAACACAGTTGTAAACTGCGCTTAACATCTTAATTCGTCACCGTAAAGCCATATTTGGACAAATGCCTTATATGCCTATGGATTTACACTCCCACGCACCAAAAACTCTAACGAGGCAAAGTTACACGCACTTCGGAAATGACAGCAATAAAAAATTTATGAATAATATTAGAGAAAATAATTTTTGCGTTTAGAAAAGAAACAATAGGTAATTCTAAATACGGTTCCTTTATAAACTTGGGAGTAATTATAAGCAAGAGAGATGTGTGGTTATTAGCAAGTAACAGTACTATACATTTTGATTGTTATGTAGTTTTGACACGGTTTTGCAAAGAGTAGGCGTACACGCATTTTTAGAGGGAGTTTTTTAGATGAAAGCAAATTCCTACGTTGTAGCATAGCTTTTGATAAAAACAAAAGTTGAACAAAACATGTTTACTTTTTAAATGAAAACTTCTTTGAGATGGGACCATTGATTTCGCGACCTGTTACCGACACCGTGGAGTAAAAGACATCAACGCGTTGATTACCGCGGTGCCGATTTTTTTTCAAATTTTCTTTTGTTGGCACTCCCGGAGTGCCACTGTTTTTTTATTTATTTTTTATTACTGAGTGGTGTTGTTTTTGACCCCGACCTCATTTGATGAAAAGCGATGGATGAGCGTGCCCAGAAGATGCCTGTTCACTCTTGCTTTAAAGGCAGACGAGTTATAGTGATGAAAGCCTTATAAACGTTGTCTAAATTTAAAACTTAAAAGACAATAGATATATGATTATTAGGCTGGTTTCACAGCTGCCCGGGAGACCCGTACGAGTCGTACGTTCACGGTAGACCCGTACGGGTAGCGCCCCGCAGTACTCTGAAACGAGGGACTAGAAGAACGTCTATGAGTGACGTTGTACGGGCTCTACCTGGAGCGGCTCGCGTACGGACCATTCCGCGTCGCTGTGAAACAATGTTCTAGCTCCTCACGTGTGTCTCCATTCTGGGAGCCCGTTTGGGTCTCCCGGACAACTGTGAAACCAGCCTTAATGATTTAACAGACGTAAACTATTACTAAACTTTTAAGTAAGTGGGTAATAGTCTCGTTTACTCAACCAACGATCAAATGTAGGATTAATATAAATAAGGCTTACCTCGATAATCGTTGATGGCAACCACCAGGGTTAGGGTGGACCCTAAAGGGACGATGCCGGATACTGGCGCCGCCCATGGACCCTTCCCTGCCTGGATCTCCATCCAACAATCTACGTTGTCTCCTATAAAAAAGTAAAAGGTTAACAAAATATTATGGGTTCTGTTCAAAATAGATCACCTTAGAACTAAAGTCTTTTAAAGAAGCAATGATTCTAGAAGCAAAGACAGCTTTAAACGATGCAGATGCTTAGAGATTTGAGAATAGACATTCATATAAACAGAAAATCAAGACACTGTTACAATTACAACACATTTAAACATGAAAAGTGGGTTTCTCCACTTTTTCTCGTAGTTACTACCAACGATGTGACGGCTAAGTTACAAAAGCTGATAAAACTTGGTAGAAAGGTAAACTTGAAAAAAAATCAACAGATATCACTTTCGTAATCTGAAAACTGTTCACTAGAATAAAGTCGAGGACACAGCTGAGCTGATAATTAAAGTGTTTCCTCACCTCTGAAATCCAACTGCACGACATCCAAGTCAGCGATGACCATGGGCGGCTTGGAGGCAGTCTTCTCGTAATCGTTGAACCATTCGCAGCGTAGTCTCTTCGCTTCGTCCCACACTTCAAGCAGGTCCTTGTCGTATTGCACCACCACTGTGTTCTCGTAGAACTGCCCGTGGAGGTCTGGAATAAGAGAATTTTGGTCTTTAGATACGGACCACCTGGACCTGATGACTGTGACCTGATCATTATCTTCCTGTCCTTGTCCTATGTTACTTGGGGTGCAACAAGTTTGGTCTTTCCATTCTTCCCTGTCAACCGTCACGCTTGACATTCACGACCGGGACCTGATGTGGAACTTAAATACCATGGAAAATATTTTAAACATGTTTGAATGGAAACAGGAATCGTGTTACGGGAGTGAATAGTTTATAAGCGGAGATTATGATGGGACACGATAATAAAGAAGTTGAAAAAAGCAGTGCTTTGTTAACTGATTGTGAGTTGACGAGGCGAGATTATCGTCAATAGACTCTTTGCAAGAGTACGCCTTTAGCGAATATTCAAGCCGTTTTTTATCAGTGTTAACGTGAACAATAAGCAAATGAATGTTATTGTAATTAAAGAAAATTGTTTGAAAAAATCTGTGAACAAGTCAGTGAATCTATACAAAGTACATTTAATTTTAAATCCTTATTATTGCTAAGGCTTTACCTACGCGGATGTACTCACGCAAAAAGTGGAAGTCGCCCGAAGAACGCGGATCGTGCCAGTGGTCTCGGGTCGACATCACACAAGCAAAACTGACCCCTAAAGACTTCTAGCTAACTCCCTTTCAGAACAGCGATCCATTAGGACATTAATCTTCCAAGTTTACACGTATCTGACATATTCAGACTCTATGTCATACGGTTTAAAATCGTTTTCACATTGTCACCCGCAATACTTTTCACTAGAAGCACTTAAAGTCGAAATTACTACGTCATAGCTGGAAGGAAATACACTTGAAAGTAGTGGATTGAGGGATGGCGTCTTTGAGACGGGTTTGTGAAGGAAAATGAACCTTACATGCGGTGTTATGTGGTCCGGCGGGTGGCGATTCCGAGAAACAATGCGCGCGCAATGTTCGCAGAAGGAGCGGGACGCATGCGTCGTCCGTTACTCCACACTAGCCATAGTGGACGCGACTAGGAATCGGTATGAGAAAAACTCACTGACTTTGTTGAAATGGGACCGATGTGCCGTAAAACTTGAATGCTGGCGATTTATTGCAAAATTGTTACGAATTACCGATAGTTACTGAGAATCTAAATGCGATACATGAGATTGGGTTTGACGATATATGGTGATCTATTACCGAAGAACTTCCTTCAAATGTCTTGTCGTTCGTGTTAAATTAACAGAATGATAAAGAGACTGACTGAACTTTGTAAGGTTTAAAATCCCGTAATGAAATAAACTTTGGTATTACTTAAACAATACACTGTTATATGGCCCAATACCTTTTAGAGTATTTCGATTTCAAATCAATAGGAAACATAACAAAGCAAAGAATTTCTAATCAATAAGAAAATATGATTGGAACATGTAGGAGGTCGTAAAACGCAGGGCACTAAATACTTCATAATAATACGAAATCGTAGAATCATTATGAGAAATATACCATTTAAGTACCGTTAAATACGAATTATAGAAAGTTCGATGACTGGTTAATTTCAAATTACACACATCTTAAGATCGCCTGATTAATTAAATTGCTGCGGTTTCTTACAAAGAAACAATGACAATAGCCATGAAAAACCCAATAAGTTTGATAAAGGGTCAAAGGTCAAAGAAACCTTGGAAATGTGAATTGTTAGTAATGTAAAGCCTCCTCTTGATTAATACCTTTTATCTTGAAAAGATCTATAAATTTTAGGGACAAATTCAAACTTAAGAGGCGATAATTTGAACAATGCAATTACAAAACTGTCTTTCGTCTAAAAGGAACGAAAGACCAATAAGTTTATTTCGATAAGTCCAATGACAATTTCATTATCTACCATCTTTTAACGTTCAGGATTATTCATATGTATCATTTCATCCATTCCATGTTCCTGCCCCCACATACCAAGTTAACGTCCCTTTAAATGACCCTCAGTTTAATATGCATCTATAAACATATTGCAATCTGTCAGATGCCCACATTCACAAGTGGGTGTAAACCTCGCACTTTCCGGTGATAACTTCGTCCTTTCCGAGACACTATCATTTGACAGTTTGAATAGTTACCTGTCTAGGTTATGGTCCTTTGATCCGATAATGCCACTGCTATCCAATAGACGTATTCAATGTAATACGGATTGATATAGAACCGCGGGATAATTGCGTACACACATACAATTGCAATGATTTTCATTTTGACAATTCAACAACATTCACTTACGTTGTCGAGAAGACGAATTTTTCAAACACATGAAGTAATAGATAGGGAATGTCCTTCAAAATTCTTCAGATTGTAATAAAAATTGTGTTACGTAAATCGAGTGCTGGTCCTTGTTATGGCTAGCGAGTACGATTTTGACAATCAAAAATATATTTGTAGCCAAAAAGTAGGTAGGTATTTGATAGAAATTTCCATGAAAGTAAATCAAGATATTCTTGTAAATTGTAAGGTTTATGGCACAGATCATCAAAAAAGAAATCGTTTTAAATACTGAGCAAAAAAATTGCATTAAAGACTCAAAGGGTGTTAATTCAAAAGTCACCTTGAGTCTTGAACTAAACAGCGAAAATGTCCTACGAGCCGTGTCTTTTTGAACTACACTGTATGTCGTTTGTCATTTGAGTCTCCTAGTAAATGCAAGGCTTTAATAGGCAACTAACCAGTCCAATGTGACATTTGATGCCGTAAAGAACTCAGGTTTAACGCTGATGGAATTACAGCCATTTTAAGCTAACCTTGCCCTTGGCCCTTTTTCCCATTTTAAAGGTCCATTTGTTCGAAGCACTAAAATCAAGAGTGACAAATGATGTAATGATTGTAAGAACATTTTCTTTTGAGGTTAAAAGGTATATATCGTTTAATAAAATGTCTTATTAAGTACAATGTTCAAGTTTTATAAGAATTACGCAAATCTGCTCGTCTTGTTTATTCGTAAAAAATAATTTGTTAACTTTTTAATTTATTCTTTCTTCTGTCAATTAAATCTAAATATTAGTTCTTCTAAATGGCAATTTGCCTTCGCAAAACTTATGAGTTGTGTGGAAAATATCTTCAACTTCACGGATAACCACATGACATCAATCATTCCTAAATAGCTTATTACAGAAATTCTGAAAAGCTCCACAAATGAATGAACGATAATTATAACGGTGACCTTATTGGTGATGTTCTTCAGAAAGGCCAGGTGCGTAGTACTCGCAGCCGGTGGTGTGCGTGTATGACATGTGAATGTAAACGAAACAAAAGGAGTAGGTATGTAAGGATCGTAGCAGATAGTGTTCTGAAGTTTCTGAATACCCTCATGGGAAGGAGGCATGAGTTTTTGTATGTAAGTAATTATAATGGTTGTTTGTGCTCATAAATGTCCGCGCATCACAATTTTAGATGATTTACTAAAGAAATGAGTTAGCAATCGTTTCTCTTCATTGGCGTGACGGATCGCGATTTTGCAGTCAAGTGGAAACAAGCAATTAGCTATTAAAGTAGTGGGATTTACGAGCCTTACATTGTTTGTCTTTTGCTTATCTTCTTCATCTTCATGGTTTCTGGTCATATTTGCTTCAGTAACAAACATTAAAAGAATCAACATTTGAATTTTGTTTTCTAATTGTATTTTATGTTGTCATAAGTTTAAAAAATAAATTATTTACGATGTTGTCTTGTAGTGAGTGCTGTTTATACCTATAATAAGCATATATACCAGTGTTTTTAATATGTTATTTTTCTGTTTTAATATTTTGTATGTACTTATTGCTGTTGGTGTACCAGAAATAAATAAATAAACGAAATCTCCAAAAGTTTGAGCATACGTAAGTCAATCTGCCTAGTTTCTATCAACAATTCTATTAGTGATACCTATGTATGTATTAAGATTCTCCTTAACACTGCAAACTTTGCCAATGACAATATAATTATATGTTAAATGGAACGTATTCTAGTCAATTATTCAATAAATACCTACTAAACAGGCACAATTTGAAATAAATCATTCAACAAAAATAAAGATGTGAATAAATATTAAAAAGTTATCAAAACAATTTGAGCAATCGCTTTCAAGTTTACAACATTCAAAAGCTTAATTGAAAAAGAAAGTAAACAGAGTCCTACTAATGCATTAAAAGCTAAATATCATTGCTCATATGAAAGTAAAATTATTGCATCAAACAGACATTTTTGTAACATATAAAATTTATAGGATCATAAATCTAAAATGCAAATAAATAATACATAGAATAGTAGTTTAATAAGATTGTAAAAGCTTTCAGTACGTAAAACTAATTGATTATACTTTGAATGCTCTCAAATACTGCTGGACTAGTATTAAAAGACTATTGGGTAGGTATATAGTCTTTTAATTTGATATACAGTTGCGAACAAGCCAAAATGTGTTTAACATTCACCTACAATATTTACTAGCTTTATTTACCTGAAGCGTGAAAACTAACATGTACCTAAGCTTCAAAATATTCTTCACTTTCACCTTGTGATGGCTTGTCTATTTTTAAACTAACGTTATTCACAGGAAATATTTTTATTACATTTCCAAATTCTTTTTTGGTACACATTTACCAAATTTCTCACAGTTCTGCGTCCTTCTTTATTTGTAGACCAATTTCGTTTTTTTTTTATGGACTTATTCACCGTACGTAGAAACACTGGCAATGCAACGTATTTCAATGGAGTTATAATCGAATGCGTGTTGTTTTTCGTTACCCTCTTTGAGATTCCAAATCAAAAGGACATTTCCTAAAATGGTTTTTATTATTCAATAATTCTAACCAGAATAAGTTAAATATATTCGGATAGACATCCCAAAAACTAGTAGTTTTAACTATATCATACATTTTTAAAGACCTCCAATTTTGAGAAAATTCGTTTTTTATTTTAGTAAGAATTTACTCCTAAAACGAACAAACCTTTCTAATTATCTAGGATAATATAGTGAACAAAACTACAAACAAACTTGTCAAAATTGACACATGTTACTGTCATTACTGTCAATTCATTGACAGTAATGTCAGCACTATATGTCAATTTAGGTCATATTGACATATTTAAATTGTAAACTTGTCAAAATTGACACATGTTACTGTCATCACTGTCAATTTATTGACAGTAATGACTGTACCATGTGTCAATTTATATCATATTTGTCATAGTTGCCATCAACAAGTAAAATATTTGTACTTTAAATAGTTTATAATTTTTCTCTTAAATGGAGGGATCTAAAAATATTATTTCAGTGGTTCCATATTTTATTGTTTTTATATAGATGTAGTTTGATGCTGGTTAGATTTTTCTCGGAATAAAAAACCAACGTCCCTACAAAAAGCGGACATCTCCTTTGTTACTTAAGAGCGTTTATCGTAAAAGTTGGCAACATAGCAAATAGCTGTCAAATATTTACCTGTTTTGATTAATTTGGCTATATTAGTGTATGCAAATAAGAAGTGTGGCTAACTAGTGAACTAAAATATTGATTATGAGATGCAATAATTAATATCGTAACAACGAATATTTAGTTTTAGATGTAAAAAAAGTATTTGGAAACTTTCTAAATGCCTTTCTTACACTTAAAACTGTTACAACATCATTTTTAGTAATATTCTAGTTCGCTAGTTAGCCACATTTCGTATTTCTATACAGCAATATTGCTAAATTAATCAAAACAGCGGAATACTTGACTTCTATTTGCGACATTGCCCACTTTCAGAATAAACGCTCTTAGATCATTACGTACAGACAACAAAACGTAAAGGACGAGCATGAAGTATCCCAGAACGATGTACGATCAATCGATTTGTTTAAACGATTTATTATATCGACTAATTGTTCGAGTTCGCATCATTAGGCATCGGATATATTTATTGATTTCACGCCACTACTCACGGTCCATTTATAGTAAACCAACCGAGACGAGGTTTAATTACATTTACAGTGTAGATTTTGCCTTAACTTGTTATTTTTCTTTAGTTTGGCATATTCTTTAGTGAAAAAAAATCGTGATATAAAGAATGCCTACACCTAAATTTAAAAACAGTTATTGCAATTGATCAACATTAATTTCCCACGAGAAAATATATATTTGTACAACTTTTGCCAATTCCTAATTCAAATATTCTAATTTTTACTAAGATTCGTAACATAGGTAATGATGAAGATTTGCTAAAAAGATAATTAATAAGTTTAGCTATGACGTTCATTCAATAGAATAAATCACCAAAACATACCACTCATCACTCTCGTATAATTAAAAACTAAATGTATAATTACCTGGTTTAGTGCCACACTTGGCGTATGCGATCCGAAATGAAAAGTACGTCTGTCCCGTTGACGGCGGCACGTAGACACATCGCGGGTCACCGTGTTGACCTAAGAACATATTAAATGAATGTCAAAAATGATGTTGGATGATAAAAAGATGGTTTCAAGAGACTGTATGTAATATTTGTAGAGTTGGAAAAGTTTGAAAATGATGATAAGCATGGTATGTCTGTAGAAGATAAGAGAAAGGAGAAAGAATGTCATACCTTTATATAATAGTAAATATATAATATCTTATATTAACCCGCATGCACCTGTCCCAAAGGACAATGTCCCTACTAAGGTTTAACCGGAACTGGAACTGGAAAGCATTAATAACCAAGACCAATCAGTTACAAATACAGCTGCCAATCTTCTTGATTGTATTTTCTCAATTCCAATTACAATAAAGGTTGAGGTAATCTATTGAAGATTCCACATAAGAACCCTCAACAGGTGTACTACTTATATAAAACCCTTACGTCTATTTTCACAAACAAATAGAAAGCGAAGTACTGCAATTTAAGGCTCAGTTTATGTTAATTGCTAATTACGTGCTTACGCACACGTTAGCTACATTAATGCAATATCGTTAGCAAGATAAACAGTACTAATGGGCTCGAAATAAAGTGCGGCTATACGGTTTATAGTCGATTTATAGGACTAGAATGGACACGCAGACAATCGAATCAAGTATTTAATCGTGTAGGTAGAGGCGAGTGGTAATTCAATTGAATCGATTGATAATGAAACAGAATTGAATGATAGATCAACGTGTAAAACTATCGATAAAGTTGTTGAACTACAATCGAATGATATGACTAAGAATAATGAACAATATAATGTAACAGTTTAAGGTGATGATGATAATGTAGTTTTACTAAATAATGCTCTACCAATACAAGTACTTACGAATGCACAGTTATTGCTTCATAATAGGTGAAAACTTTTTTTTCAATAACTAAAAGTAGTAGATAGCAAACGCCCACGTTTTGACACCATTGCTGAGGAATGCTAATGCTATTATTATTAAAATTCGTCATGAAAGTGCGAAACGCAGTCGTTTGTTGTAACAGATGGATGGTACTGAGGGTAATATTTTATTCATGATCGTACTTCTGTTATTGAAATTCTTTAGGCTTATTTAATTTAAAAGGCATTATCTACAGGTATCTATGAAATATGAATGATGAATTGGAGCATTATTAGTGCCAGAGAATAACTAGAAGGCGATGAAGTTCCAAATGTAGTTATAGTTTCTAAGGAATTCGAACATGCATGATGCATCGTAAAGAATATGGACAGTGCAATCACAAGAAAAGATGTAAAAACAAATAAATAGACTAAAGCATGTGTGCAGACATCTATATAGAGATCTAGACATGTTGTCCGTTGTAATTTCACTGTTATTTTTATCGTAGAGTAAGACGAACTTTGCGTAACGGAAGCTTTAGCTGTCCATATCGTGTTTTACAACATTCTTTCTCGTTTTAATCTTACAATAAAAGAAAATCAGAAGTGATATTTTCTGGTTCAGTTACTCCACTGGCTGCTATGTTTACCTTAACTTTATCAAAATCATGTTCTCATGTAGTTTGAAGATAAATTGTTTTAATTGGTGTTGTATTTAAGATTAAAGAAGACGGTACTACAAATGTTAACTACAAAAATAAAAAGGCACTGGTTCTTGGTAGTAAAACAAAAGTATATTCAGCTCGAAGGACCAAATATACATTTGTTTTACTACCAAGACCAGTGCCTTTTGATATTGTTAATATTGAAAGTACTGCCTTATTTAACCTTAAATACAGTTCCAACAGCAACAATTTACCGGTTCTCACTATCGTATAAAACGAACAAATTAGACTCCCAAAGATGTTTTCAAAAGAAATATTCGTATCATCACAAATTACTACGTTACAATAAATTGAATTAAACAAAATCCAAGTACAGTTTGTAACAGTATAACGTACTAAAAGCTCAGCAACTGGAGCGTGCGTTATTAATAATGCACTAAGTATGTATCCGTCATAATTGTGAGTGAAACCTTAGCAATTACCGCAACAATTAGTGGCGGTCTGAATACACCGGTTTCTAACATTTTCCTCGTGTGTGTAGTCTGTGGCTATTTTGTGGTGTTTGATCGTGTTGGTGGTTTATAGTGCAGGTATGTCTTCATTATTTTGATGGTCGATAATGTGATGATACGATGTTATTATTTTGAGGTTCAATTAATTCTGGGTGATTCCGATTTTTGTAACATCTGCATTGTTTGAATTGATTTTGTTTTGGTAAGTTGCTATTGCTACTTCGCTCGCTACAAAATATTTTGAAAATTTTGGTATCTCCT
This sequence comes from Agrochola lychnidis, assembly GCA_963680765.1. NCBI lineage: Eukaryota > Metazoa > Arthropoda > Insecta > Lepidoptera > Noctuidae > Agrochola > Agrochola lychnidis. The sequence goes on from OY796847.1 coordinate 7,901,559, forward strand.
TACAATTTATTTTCTATAACGCTAATGCTGCAAAAAGTGACTTATTCATTAATTGGCTAAAGCAGTTTCAGTTTAATTTTTAACCGACTTCCAAAAGGAGAAGGTTCTCAATTCAACTGTATGTTTTTTTTTTTTTTGTATGTTTGTTACGCGATAACTCGGGCAATTATGAATTGATTTTAATGATTCTTTTTTGGTTGGTAGGTAATACTTCAGAGGTGGTCTCATATAAATTTTAATAACTTTGCTTGGTTAGTTTTTGAGCTAGCTTCAATAATACGGATTTTTTCCCACTTATTATGTGGATGATATGTTAAGTTCCTCTCACTGTTAGTTACATAGCAAGTAGTGGTATTCGAATTTGTGTGGGGTAAATAAGACAATTAAAAAGTGAAAAATAAAAACTTTTTACAAAAAAAAACAACCGACTTCCAAAAAAACACTACCTACAAAGTGAAAAATAACTTTAATTTCGGAAATCGGTGGCAAAAAACGAAAATTCAAAACCAAAGACACCAACTTCCGAAATTAAAGTTATTTTTCACTTTGTAGTGTTTTTTTGGAAGTCGGTTGTTTTTTTTTTTGTAAAAAGTTTTTATTTTGTAACATCTGCATTGTTAGAATTGATTTTGTTTTGGTAAGTTGCTATTGCTACTTCGCTCGCTACAAAATATTTTGAAAAATTTGGTATCTTCATACAATTTATTTTCTAAAACGCTAATGCTGCAAAAAGTGACTAGGTAATCCATTCATTGGTTAAAGCAGCTCCAGTACAATTTTATTATTTATGTTTTAGTTATAAGGAAGAAATACCAAAACTGAGAAACAATAACATACCTTTTGAAGAGACAATGCCTTCGAAGGGGTGAGAGAACGTAAGATGGACGTCCATATGATCCTTCCCGCACATGACCTCTAGTGACTGTATGACTGGCATGCCATCGGGCCGCTCCATCGGCCATAACTCGCCCGCTCGCGCCCGCGTCTGTGGACGAATGCCATTTTGAGTAAAATGTGTGACGTTTAAACATAACGGAGATGGAACCCTGAAATCAATTGAGGAGAGAGACTTGTTTAACGCAAATTATTCCCTCAAAATATACGACGACTAAGTATCAAAATTGCTGTTTAAGAGGCGTCCTGTTTAAGAGGGCCACGGCTCGCAACTACAAATCGAGATGTTTGCAAAATTCAATTCCAAACACGTTGCGCTAGTGTGAGTGCCTGTCGGAGCGATATACACCTACAGTGAGCAATACTACCACGCATACATTGACAATTATTGCTTGACGCGATAGCACTCCTAGCTTTCGAAAATTTATGATAAATTTGGATGTGTTCCGTAATACAAAAAATTATGAATGAAAACTTAATGTATTTCCATTATTTTTTCGATAATTTGTAACTTGATAACATAAACTATGCTTCTGCAGAAACAATATTACAAATATTGTTATTTATAATACAGAAAAAACAATATGAAAACATGTCATTTACGCTGTAAAAATGTACGAAATGCAATTCGCATACACTTCATTTAAAGGTAAGTTTTTGGAAATAAAAAGACGTAGGAGCCTAGATAAATACTGTCTCAATCCGAATATCAACATAATATGGTGGAAATATGCTCAAATTGCAAATGATTTATGTATTACGTTTGTATGGACAATTCATGCGTCGCCGTATTCTTAATGTTTCATGAAACTTAATACATGAATGAAGATAAATCATAAAAGCAAAACATCAATGAGCTTGATGTGAATGAGTTAAGAGCAATAAGATTTGTGTTCCGAGTATTTAACAAAACAGTAATTAAAACTAATTATCGATTGCAAAAACATGTCACGTAGCAAATTAACTGCACAATTGTACAACTAATTACTCAATCAACTGAATTCATTCAATATTTCCAATCGAGATAGTATTTCTCAGTAAAGCAACAACAGTAACACAATCAATGATCATGTCAAAACAAAACAAAACAATAAAACTGAATTTTCCGTCAACATCAATTAAAAGCTTCATGTAAAAAGAGAATAATTATTCCTTTCATAGATACCAGCTTCCATTGCCATCAAACGCTCTCCTCATCCACCTTAAGACGTTGCCACAAGAGTAATTTTTCTTCAACAAATAATTTGGGAGATGTCAATGTAACTTTGTATTTCCTGTACAGTTCCCAACGAGCCGCGGACATGTAACGAGAGGTTTCCGCGAAGGAGAGCAGTGTAAACATAATAAATGGGCAAAGAATAATTTTTGTACGGTGGGTTTACGCCAAAATTGGATGATTGGCGACTTGGCGCACGATGACGGATGCCAAAGAGTTGGAAGAAGACAGGACATGTGAGAATGAGTAAAAGCAATATTTAAAAGAATTATATTCAGAAGCAAATCTAAACAAAGAAACGAATACTTATGTAAATATTTTTTTGTCAAACAAAAGAATTTACTTTCATTTATTGCATGTAAAATTATTTACTTCTGCAGTTTTTAATAGCTTAATTTAATTTACATTTTTCTCATATATAGCTACAATAATCGTGCGTGAAGCCAATACAAGTTTTTGCTCGTATTATTTTTTCATGCCGTAATATCATACATCTCAAAGAAAATTAATTAATTATTCTCATCTGTACATACGCTTTCGTTGACTAATCTATGTACAAAAACGATTTGATGAATCGCGAGCGCACGTTCCTGGAAGGCGCGGGCGCATTACGTTCCCACGCGTCAACAAGGAATTGGCGAAACGAGACAGACAAATATAGAAATGCGTAAGAGTGAGAGAGGCAACACCATTTACGTAAATTTTGAAGTACGCTGTAATTTACATTTTTGCGAACTAAAGACTTTTTCAAAATTCGAATAAGAATATTTTTAATTTGATTTTTGGTGGCGATGCAGCTGGTGTTACTTTATTATGATGTGAAAACGTTTATTATGTATATATAACAATAAATAAATTATATTATCTTTCTCATGATGTGCCAAGCCAACGTCAGAACAAAAAGAGCATCATTTAAATCACTCTCTGATTTATATTTCTATGAATTTCTCCAGCAGTAAACGTCAATGATATTATTAATTGAACGCTGTCTCGATGGTTTATAATTTATGCTTTTGCGGATATACGAGTAGGTACTATTTCCATAATAGTGAAAGCCATGATAGAGTTCTTAATAAGATTCATTTTAGAATAATTTTAGTATATTTTCTATTTTCTTTGGACATCAACAAGCCCATAAAGTGAAATTTAATTTCCATTGACGAATGCCATAGACTAACCGATACAAGGTTTTACTTTATGGTCTAGTACCACAGTATTCCATTTTTGAAGTGAAAAATTCTATAGGTGCGTTGGACATTTTTGAGATGGGACTAAACCATTGATTTCACGACCTATTACCGACACCGTGGAGTAAAAGACATCAACGCGTTGATTACAGCGGTGCCGATTTTTTTCAAGTTTTCACTTCTGTCGGCACTCCCGGAGTGCCACTGTTTTTTTTGTTTTATGAAAATTTGAATCAGATAAATATTTTAGCCTGCCTCGTTGGTCTAATGGACGCAAGCGCTACTTCTGAGCATGAGGTCCTGGGTTCGATTCCCAGATCGGGAAAAGTGTTATTGGATTTTTCCATCAGGAATTTCTCAGTAGCAGCCGGGAGTCTGGGTTTGTGCCCGGTTGATGGCAATAGGCTCGCCCCTATTCCGTGGGAATTAAACATAACTGGCAAAATGTGCAGGGTGTACTACAGGTACATCTCTACCTAACCCTTCGGGGATTATAGGTGTGATAAAATGTTAGGTAAAAAAAAAAGTGGTGTAACTCCGGGAGTGCCGACAGAAGTGAAAACTTGAACAAGATCGCCTTGGCGGAAGAAAAATACTTGTATAGAACATTGGTCCGTAACCTTATCTAAATAAAGAGTACAATCGCGTTTACAAAAAATAATACTTCCGCAACCTTTAAAATAAAAATACTTGCACAGAACATTGATCCGTAACTTAATATAAATAAAGAGCACAATCGCGTTCACAAAACCTTTAAAGTAAAAATACTTGCATAGAACATTGATCCGTAACGTAATATAAATAAAAAGCACAATCACGTTTACAAAAATGAGGTGTCGTCATGGGCCGCATTCCGAGTTAAGCCAAAAGTGATTATATCGCGTATCCGACCAATTTTTATAGTCACAAAATATAATGGTTATTGAGTAAAAATTGTGACTTTGGACTTTGGTCGGATTCGCGATATTATCACTTTTAACGTAACACGGAATACGGCCATGGTGTCGCGAAATCAATGGTTTAGTCCCATCTCAAAAATGCCCAATGTACCTGAAGAAGTTTTCACTTCAAAAATCCTTCATCTTTCTCTTCTAATTCATACTCAGAGATAACTTCGAAATTCCAACCATTCTAATTCCAGTCACGTCCGATTTAAATGAACTACAGCTTCAATCTCAAATCATCAAGAAGGCTTAACACCCCAATAATTACACGCACACTCGATAAACAGCTATCAAAGAGTCAGTAACCAGATAATAATGAAATTACTGGCCAGTCTTTAATTGCGATATTACGAGCTACTTGTAAGAAAGTGGAACAACGTATCATGGTTCTATGGTAACATCGTAAATATTATCGTACGGATTTAGTTTTGCTGTCATTAGCTGCATTTATCATGATTGTGTGGTCTCACGGTAATAGGGTTTATCTCCCTTATAGCCTATAGTCCAATAAAGAGAAGTCTATTTATCTTTATTTATATCGGTCTTAAAATAAAGTAACTTTGATACTTTGAGAAGAGTGAGCAGCAGACTAAACATTTTCAAGCTTCTTAAAATTGACCATTGATTGGTTTTCTTTTCTCTGTTACCTTTTTTAAGTTATTGTCTGTCCAGAATACTTATTGAGCTGTACTACGTTTAATTTTTTTAACTATTCGAACAATTCTATCGCTCTTTTTCTCATCATTGACATTATACAAAAGCTGTTGCTACAGCAATTAGCTTGGACCCTTCGTGTCTACCTACTTAAATTTTGGTTTTCTTGTGTCCCGAGTAGAATCAGTCATGTTCGCCGTCCAAGGCATATCCTCGTAGACCCCGATGACCCCATAACCCTCCTCCAGGAGAGCAATAGGGAAACAAGTACAGTGTACAAATACAGACGCCTCCCGTCATTCCGACCTCGCCGCCGAGGTCCTTTGCGATCTCGACCGCCGCGCCCCCGAGTAAATAATAATCCCCCCCGACCCTTGCTCGAAAACGAGGTGCCAGCAGTTGTTGCAGCTGTGCACGTAGCTTTAAATTCCCCGTCTAATAATAATGATCAAAACCCTTTGATCCAGCCCGTCCCATCTTTTGATGTCCTCCCTCCGGATAACGCCCTAAGCCGAGGCTCGTACCCCACAGGGAGTGCCCTTAGCGAGCGTTCCTCCTAAGCTTTTTAGCTTAGTTTATGTGTGCCCTGGCTGGAGGCTTTGAGTGTAGCAGCTTAAGGCAACCACAGAATTGACCGGTTAAACAGCCACGGTTTTCGGAACCAGCTGTGAGATGCCCCACAGAAAAAAAAAAAAATTACATTAAGCGCATCTTCCAATTTATTATGTACAATCTTGTGCTCCGGTTAGTAGGTATATTAAAGTTAGCCTCACGAAACATTAGGTAAGTACTGTGATAACTAGAACTTTTGACGTCATCCTCCATGCATAGCATTTATTTTCCTCTATAAATAAAATCTGCCTAGCCTTTTCCCAACTACGTTGGGGTCGGCTTCCAGTCTAACCGTATGCAGCTGAATACCAGTATTTTACATAGAGCGACTGGTTAAGCTACGCTTGCCGCGGTTGGTCCGTGGATGGGTGACCATCTTTACATACCGAGACCCGTCCGTGCCTCGAAAAGCACGTTAAGCCGTTGGTCTCGGCTGTCATTTGTAGATCTTTGACAGTCGTTACGGGTAGTTAGAAACCCAAAAGTCTGACAACCAGTCTTACCAAGGGGGTATCGTGTTACCTAGTAACTAGGTTGTGGAGGTCAGATAGGCAGTCGCTCCATGTAAAATACTGGTATTCAGCTGCATCCGGTTAGACTGGAAGCCGACCCCAAAATAATTGGGAAAAGGCTAGGCAGATGATGATGACTGCCTGCCAATAACTGGGTAATAAGATTGATAAGACTTGTTGTCAGACTTTCGGGCAATCTGCGCTCAGCGCTCGGTGTGGCAACACGCCGTGTTCGGGTTCGCGACAAGTCCATCGTCATCCTGAGGATGCCTCGTTGAGAGAAGAAAGACGTGTCGATTTCTTTCAGGATTTTTTATGGCTCTTTAGAAATAGCTAAGCGAAACAGGTTACTAAATATATCCACGTCTATTGTATTTTATAATGGATTTCTGCAAGGTCAAGCCTGAACCAATTAACTATCTTAGACTTTCGGGCTTCTGACAAACCGTAACGACTGTCAAAGATCCACGAATGACAGCCGGGAGCAACGACTTAACAGCTTAACGTGCTTTCCGAAGCACAAAGGAGTGTCGGTATGTATGTCACCCATCCACGGACCAACCCCGGCAAGCGTAGCTTAACCTGATGGATCGACTCGTGCGGCTGTTATTACTTAGCCACGAGCTCCTCAGCTTCCTCTATGAATAAAATGGAGTCAAAATTATATGCATCGTTATTAGTTATAGTGACGGCACGTGTCTTAATATGCAAAAACGCGCATGTCTTGGAATATATGAATAACTTTATGTACCTATAGGTACAATAACTTGTTGAATTATTTTATGAAACTACATATATTCATAAGGTTAGAATTTGGAAAATGTCTAATGATATGGAACATAAGAAAACAGTGAATTAACTTGAAACTTAATTAGAGTCAACATTTTGATAGAACTTTCCTGAAACATCTAAAAACAAAGCCTTATCCAGTACCCATTCAAAAACACAAGCTCAAAGCATTTATTTGAATTAAACCATTTACAGGCACTTTTGAATTGTCAAAGAGTCGGTCAGTTAGTCAGAAAGTTGAAACTGGTTGCCCATTCCAAAACTTAGATGTCTATGGAGCAAACAGCTATCAAAGAACCTCGTTTATAAACCTCAAAACGTTTCAAACCTAACAAGATCTAAATAATAAGCTTCAATTCATTCTAATAGTAATAACCAACGCACTCGTTAGTCGAAGTCGTCCATCGTCAGAACACATTAAGCGCGTTAGAGAAAATAATAATAATATGATCTCCGACGATACGCACCGGTAATAATACCTCGGTGTTGCTGCATCCTTTGAGGTGCGTAATAATGCGTGTGTTGTAAAGGTGTGTGCAGACATGCTAGCGGGTTTCTGGATTAATAATGTGTGATTAAAGTAGGCAGCGAAATGCTGACGTCTAGCTTGTTGGACAATCGAGCATATGTGTTTTATATCTGTTCTTTATTTAAACCGAATGCCCATTCAGCTGCGGGACAAAATAACCACTACGTGGAGAGCTAGAAGGCGTCGTCGCGGCAGACCCCGTAGAAGATGCCGTGACGAGCTGAACAAAACAAAGAACCAGTTATCCACATTAGCACTATCATAGGGTCTCCCCATTGGGGCCTTTGCCCAGCAGTGGGATGATTCAGGCTAACAGTAATAGTAACTTTATATATGTGCATTACTCAAAATAACCTCTACGACTCCTAATTCGTACAAAAGAAAGTCTTCGCAGTCAGCCTCACTTTCATAAAACCTTGCTAGCTAATCTTTTCACGAGAAGATTATATTATTTTAGATGAAATCATCACTTACATGATCAAATTAATGGATAGGTTAGTGTAGAACCGATAAAGCCTTGTAACGTGTCTATTTTCTGTGCAGGAAGAACACCTGTCTGTCCATAATTTCAAAATTATTGACTGTATTTTATGTAACCCATTCCATAAAATTGTTGATCAATGTGAACAGTAAAACAAATTCAATAAGTATCCAATATCATTTTCTTGCCCTTTCAATTTCATTCTTAATCGAATCGTAACCTGATACGTCATAAACAATATAATAATATAATGTGCACGTAGCTTAAGGATAATGGGATGAGATATCATGGAGGAAACCCTATTATTTTTTGGAAAGGATAAATTATGATTAATCTAAAAAGGGTCAGTTCTAATGCTGCTCATATTTATCAAGATTTTTCAATATTGGAATTTATTTTGTAGATGGATATCGTAATTATAAACTAGCTGCGCCTACGGCTCTTTTTTCAGGGTTCCGTACCCGAAGGGTGCCAAATGGAACCATATTTCTAAGCCTCTGCTGTCCGTCTGTCTGTCATCTCATGAACCGTAATAGGAAGAAAGTTGAACTTTTCACAGATTGTGTATTTCTATAATTACCGCTATATAAAAAAATAAAATAAAGTTAAAAATTAAAGGGGTCCCCATACTATAAAACTTTTGATATTGAAAAAAAAAGGCATGTGGGGTGTCATTGTCTAGAACTCATCAAGTAAAAAAACGAAGAAAAAATGAAGAAATGGGGTAAAAATTTTCCGTTTTAGACCATTTTTGAACGAGCCTTATCGCAGCAACTAAACAAATCAGGAATTTGAAACTTGTGTATATCATGTACCTTAAACTGTATTTAATCAACAAATATAAAAAACGCCGATTCATTCGGTATTTTATTTAAATAACGGCGATTTTCTGCAACTGCAAAAAATAACTTTGTAATTCACAGTATCATTATGAAATACAAATGTGTCTCTGCAATTTTTTTAATTTAAGTTGAAAAAATTTCCTCATTTAGTATTTTCATTTACCTGAACTAAAAAAAATACGATATGGTACGGAACCCTTCGTGTGCGAGTCCGACTCGCACTTGGCTGGTTTATTTTATTTTATCATCTTGTGTAGTTATGATTATTATTATTTCGAGGAGCTTGTGGTTAAGTAACAACAGCCGCACGGATCAATCCATCAGGTTAAGCTACGCTTGTCGGGGTTGGTCCGTGGATGGGTGACCATTTTTACGTACCAAGACTCCTCCGTGCCTCGGAAAGCATGTTAAGCCGTTGGTCCCAGCTGTCATTCGTGAATCTTTGGCAGTCGTTACGGGTCGTCAGAAGCCGGAAAGTCTGACAACCAGTCTTACCAAGGGGTATCGTATTACCTAGTTACTGGATTGTGGAGATCAGATAGGCAGTCGCTCCATGTAAAATACTGGTATTCAGCTTCATCCGGTTAGACTGGGAGCCGACCATAACATAGTTGGGAAAAAGCTAGGTAGATTGAAAAATTGTGTAGTTTTGATTATTTGGGCATCAATGAGCTGCTGCAGCAATTCTAATTTTAAATTTAATTTTTATATTCTAATTTTTCGTCGGTTAAAAAAAATCTGCTGTTCCATACATTTTGACTGCACTTTTCTATGAAATAGCAGATTTTTTTTTTATAACCGACGAAAAATTTCAACGTAGGAGGGTTCAGAATCATGTACTGAATACATGGTAACAGTTTTCGCGTCGATATCCCCTGCCATCCTGTATTATAACCTCGTGCTGATAATTACGGGAATAGAAGGAATAACCAATTAAGAGCAGAAAAGTGAAACAGTCACCTTTTTTAACATCAATCAACGAACACCTTGACGTGACGTATAACATTACCATAATAACAATACACGTTGCGGTCGACATAATTTCTATGTGGTACGAGAAAATCTCGTTAATTCAATTTGTTTTTCTATTATTCTCTAACGTTCATAGTTGGTCGTCGTTGCACACGCGACGGTAGCACGCACAAATCACTAGTGATGGGCTTGGTGACAATGACAAAAAAAATATCAATACATTTTTTTTGTCATGTCATATTATTATTTTTTTATACTTTGTTAATCAGTGTAAAATATTCATTGTTTTAGTGTTAACAAAAAAAATTTGGCTTTCAAAATATCAAATAGCAAGACGACATGGTCGATTTCAATTGGTTCGTTCATATCAGTGACTTCTATTTATTTACAACCAATTAAATTGAAAATAGTTTTCCCTTTATCTTTCAACCCCGCCATCGATTGACTTGCCCAGGCCATACAAAATCAAACCTTTATTAAAACAAAATTACATCATTAATCTTACAAGTGAATCTATATCGAAGTCTATTCGTTATTGACAAATTAAATTGTCACTATTAATGTTAGAGTATGATTAGACGCAACATCGTCGCGTGCAGACCATTACTGTAATGACGTGCTTGTATAGAAGATACCTGTTTGAGTAACCTGATTGTCTCACTCACCTGCTTGCGGTAGAATATGTAGCAGTGCTTTGTGTGGTATTGCAGTGATTTATACTTTTAAATCGAATTTTACTTATATTCTTTTTTGTTATCTGTCAGAGAAGAACAGCTACAAGAAACGAAACGAATCCAAAATTTTACTAACCAGTTATTTTATACATCATAAAATTTAAAAGTAGCTTAGTAATCAATATCCAAGCTAATTAAATCACATGATCTGCCCGTTGAGTAAATTATACGCGCAATAACCATGTCTAAACAAAACACAAAACAATCGACTAATTAAATCGTAACAACGCACATCACTAGTTCACAAGCGGACGCGTGCACACTATTACAATAATGATGCGTCGTATCGTATAGAAAATATACAGCAATCAGTGCACAGCTGTTGTATCGACTGTCATTATGGCAGAAGTGTAGTATTAGATACGCGTTTCTTTTAGTTTCACTGGCCGGTAGGCGATTTTTGTTGTCGATGAAAATCTGTGCTTTGTGGTAGTCGATTTTCCGACATAGCAATCGTGTTTTATATTAAAACAAAAAGCGTGTTTGGAAATCGATTTTTTATATATACGTTATTTTGATAAAATCGCTGTTTTGATTAATTTGGCAATATTACTAATATGAAAAGTGGCTAACTAGCGAACTAGAATATTAATAATGAATTGCAATTATAAATTGAATTTGATGTTGTAACCGTTTTAGGTGTAAAAAAAGGCATTTAAAAAGTTTCTAAATACTTTTTTTACATCTAAAACTAAATATTCGGTGTTACGATATTAAGTATTGCATTTCATAATCAATAAACTAGTTACCTATACTCCATTTGACCACTAAACCTTTTTTACAGTCCGTTCAACCGATTTTTACTTCTATTGCGTTGGTGGCATGACAAATGGCAGCTGCAGTAAACAGTTGGTTTGTAACCACTTTTTTTTGCTTTTAATGCCATCCTTATGCCTACGCAATAGAAGTCAAAATCGGTTGAACGGACTGTAAAAAAAGGTTTGTTTAAATGTCTAATCTTATTTCAAACGGAGTATAGCCATATTTCATATTTCCATACAGTAATATTGCCAAATATTTGATAATTATGATAATTCTTTTGCTGTAAATCTAATTTTTTCTTACATAATTATATTTTTATTATTTCCGAGTGACTTTTTTATTTTTGAAAAAATAAAAATGTTATAGTGATTATGTAGAGTTAATTAAAATTATTTTGTTGATTGTATTTTTAAGAAAATTACCTACGCAAAACCAAAGATTCTTTCATTTTTAGACAGTTTTTCCAAATCTCCACTCATCTTAAAAAGTGCTCCTTTTGCGAAGTGCACCAATTTAGAAGTGCACCAGTTGCGAAGTGTGCCATATGAGAAGTGCACCAGTTGCTAAGTTCACCTTTTGAGCATGGTGTACAAGTTGAGATGTGCACCAAATGCGTCAAACCCCTCTTAAACATAGATTAGTTTTGATAACTGAATGGCCACCACAGTCATATGCAACAATTCACCGATTGGCATAATTGACTAGCATCTCTAAGATTTAGAGTCAAGAACTTAACTAAATTATCCTACAAATCAATCAGTCGCAAATATCGGTAAATCTTATGCATGTTCGCGAAAGAACTGCGTCATCGTCAAAACGTTTTGATAAATAAGCAAAACATCGAAACGTCTTTCTGAATGTAAACATGATTAAGAATATTAATTGCAATGCAATTTATACCTACTCAAAAGTACCGCTAATCAAATCTCTCATCCCTCTAACCATTTCCTGTCTCATCATCAAAGTTATTACAAAAACAATTTTACCGTTTAATTCCCATTATTTTACTGTAATTCCAACGCAAATTGTAAGTTTGCGAGATAGCAGTTGACAGGTGTTAAGTACGCGGCTGCGGGAGAAGGGGTACACAAGTGAAACACTGGCTAGCTAGTAACGCACTGCTTTATTCCTTATTGGTGACTCGAGAGTTGGACTCGCCGATATAGTAGATGGCGCGCAGGTGGCGCGCGCTTAGCACACATTGACACATACATAACAATTCCTCCCTCTAGTCCAAAAACACCGAATACAAATTACATCCTTAGTAGGTATCCATAACATAGTATATATACTCTAGAACTATATAACATCTTACGCTAGAAATACTTTTTAAAACAGATAACGGGGCGATTACGTAACGATCTCTTTTGTGTAACAATTATTGACTCATCGTTTTGTGTGGTCTGAGTATCGAGTTCAGTCCCTGCTTTGTGGCCCATATCCTCGGAGTTCGAATGTCTCTCTGTTCTTTCAATATCTACGTCGCTCGTACCATCTTGTTGTTCATCATCATGGGCCTGTTGTGGGTCCTTCTCAGACTCATCCTCATTTGACGACGAAAAAGTACTTCGTGCGCACAATTCCGATTTCCTCCCTCCGGCCGAACTACCCGGCACTGGATCTGGTAAGTGAAATTCCGGCTGGAATATGTACGTTTCTGGAGCAGCTGGCGACAAGGAAAGCGGTGGTGATGATGGAGGCAACGATGATGGCGATTGCGGCGGTGACGGTTGCGGTGCAGGAGGACCAGATGACCCAGGTAAGTTCTCTTTCGTATGTACATTATCCTCATAATTGTTACTTATTCCTTTATAAAGCATCAGCTGATTTATGTGTCGTTTGTGACTTTCTGAACTGTTACTATCTTTAACTAAATATAAAACTTTTCCTATTCTTTTAAGTATGACGCCCTTACACCATGTATAACTTGCTTTATTAACAAACTTTTTGTATAATATAACATCGTTTTTTTCAAAATATGTTGTTTTATTTTTTCCTTTTTGCTTAGTTTGCATACACTGTTGATTTTTTACAACGTTAGATACAGACGGTGACAAGGGTGCCGATGACTTCGGATTCATCAGATCCAATCGCGACCTCAACTTGTGCCCAAACACCAATTGCGCAGGGGACAACCCCGTAGCAGAGTGAACCGAATTACGATAATCCATAAGATATTTTAGTAATTTCAACGATGTTTCTTTAGCGCTATGAGACGACATAATACAAGACTTTATTCCCTTTTTAATAACCTTAACAAAACTTTCGGCCTGGCCGTTACTAGGTGGGTGATAGACCGGTGACGTCAAATGCGAAACCCCGTTTGCCGCGCAAAACAGTTCAAATTCCCGCGAACAAAAAGCTGTGCCATTATCACTTACTATCGTTTTCGGAATTCCGAACCTTGACATAAAATCACACAGTTTCTCAATCACCGCGGTCGAAGTAGTAGCCGTGTTCATGTTGTAAACTTCCACCCATTTGGTATGTGCATCTACCGTTACCAAATAAACGCAACCTTTAATCGGACCTAGGAAGTCTATGTGTATTCTGTAGAAAGGATAAGGTGGAAATTCCCAGTGAGCCGGCCGCGCACGTGGCGGCGAGGGGCGCAACTGAATACACACATCGCATGAACCTATCATTGTTTCTTTAGCCTGGTCAATTCCCGGGAACCAAAATCTTGATCGCGCTTCGGCCTTTGTTTTTACTACGCCTAAATGGGAAGAATGTAATTCTTTAAGAATGATTTTGTATAAGCCCGAAGGAATAACCACTTTGTGGCCTCTCATGACACAACCATTCTCATAAGATAATTGTGATCTACATAAGTAGTACGGCTTTAACCTTATATCGTTAATCTTTGGTGGCCAACCATTCAAAATAAAGTCTTTTACTAGCCTTAAAACTATGTCACTACTTGTCTCCTCGCGTAATTTCTCTACTGTCACGGGCATGCTTCCGTCTATAACAAAACAAACATAAGTCGCTCGGTCGTATGACACTTCGCAATCACAACACTTACACTGTTCAGTGCACGCGCACTCGTGAACTGCGCGCGGCAAGCTGGCGCGGGAAAAATAATCCGCGCTGTTATCAGCGCTGCGGACATACTCTATTTTATAGTTATAGCTACTTAAGAACAAGGCGTACCGCTGTAACCTATTTGCTGATATTTCTGGTATGCCCTTATGGGACCCAAAAATGGCTAACAGGGGCTTGTGATCCGTTCGAAGAATAAACGATTCCGATCTGCCATACAAATATTGATGAAACCGACGCACGCCATATATAATGGCGGTTGCTTCCTTTTGTATCTGAGCATATCGCTTTTCAGCAGAGTTTAAGGTACGTGAAACAAATGAAATAGGTTTTTCCACACCGTCTGAACCTACTTGTGAGAGGACTGCTCCTAACCCACTTGGGGAGGCGTCTACGGTTAATATTATCGTCGCGTTCGGGTCAAAATGTGCGAGAACCTGTTCCGATGTCATGGACTTTTTTATTGACCTAAACGCTGAGTCATGAATATCAGTCCATATCCACTCACAACCTTTTTTTAACAGATCGTACAACGGACTGAGAATAGTGGATGCGTTAGGTACGAAATTCCTGTAATAGTTAATTAGTCCCAAAAACGATTGAAGCTGATTGACATTTGTGGGTGCCGGTGCTTCCAACATAGCTTTAATTTTTTCCGGCGCTTTTTTTAGGCCATCTTTAGTGATAATATAACCTAGATAACTGATTTCGTCTTGAAAAAAACTACATTTTCCCTTTTGTAATGTTAACCCTGCTTCTTCTAAGCGCTTTAAAACGAAATTTAGTTTTTGTAAATGCTCCTGCCTATCCTTTCCCGTTATTAAAATATCATCTAGCAGGCACAATACTCCGTCTATACCGGATAACAAACCCTCGATAGCGCGCTGAAAAATAGACGGCGCGCTGGCTAATCCAAACACTAAACGTGTAAATTTATATAGCCCGCGGTTTGTATTGATGCAGGTTAGGTTTTTTGAGTCATCGTCCAAAACCAATTGGTTATAGGCCATAGATAAATCTAGCTTGCTAAATTGTTGACCCCCATGGATCTTTGAAAATAATTCGTTAGTCGTGGGGAGTGGATACTGTTCTACTAGTAACTGTTTATTTATACTAACTGAAAAGTCGGCACACAATCTGACTGTCCCGTTTCGCTTTAGAACTGGAACTATCGGTGAAGCGTATTCTGAATATTCTACGGACTCAAGAATACCTAAACCGACCAATCTGTCGATTTCTTTATCGACCATTGCACGTAACGCAAACGCTACGGGGCGCGCTTTACAAAAAACCGGTTTTGCTCCTTCCTTCAACGTTAGTTTTATTTTGTACTTGTTAAATTTTCCCAATTCATCCGAAAATAACTTCGGGTATTGCAGTTGCAATTCAGAAGTTTCACAAAAGTTGACCGGTATTAACTGTAACCGAAACAATGATAAGAAATCTCGACCAAGAATGGGCGGGCCGCCATCGCGAACCACATACAAGTACATAATATTCGTTCGATCCGTGTAGCGCATCGGTAGACGCAACGTACCTAGGCACACAATTTTCCCTCCGTTATACGTTATGAGCTGTTTACACGTACTTGATAATGGCATCTTTTTAAAATTACTTTTGTAAAACTCCTCCGAAACAACGGTTACCGCGGACCCGCTATCAATTTCGAATTTGAATGGCACGTTATCAATCCAAACGGTTTCTACCATGGGTTCTCCCCTGAATGAACGGATATAATACAGCTTACCGTCATCGTCATCCTCACCCTTGTCACCGCCATCCAGCTGTACGTAATTCACCTTGGGACACATTTTACGCAAGTGGCCTTTTACGTGACACTTTTTACAAACGTAATTTGCAAATCTACAGTCAGCCGATTTATGATTCGTGTAACCACATACACTACATTTCACCTTCACTACACTACTACGACTACCACTTTTTTCTTTATCCGCTATTTTGAAGAGCTGCTGGTCTGCCACAGACGCCTGTGCCAACGCTCCCGCACTAGCCGCGGCGGCAGCGTGCGAACATCGAAGGTTTTCTGCCATCTCCACGACCTTGGCCAGCGAGAGGTCGGCCAGGTCTTTCGTGTACAGCTTCTCCTTCTCTCGTCCTGGCTGCATCCCCATAATGAACTTGTCGCGGAGTGCCTCCTCTACGTTTAGAAAGCCGCATTTTTCTGTCAGCCCTCGCAATCTCGCTGCCCATTGCGAGTGAGATTCCCCTGCTTGTTGAGACGCTGCGTAGAAGGTGTGACGCTCACCAAACCCGACACATTTGGGAGTAAAATGGTTGTCTAGTAGTGTCAACAGGTCTTCGTAGGGCACATCTTCAACGGCTTTAGGTAAAACTAAATCCGTTGTCAGTTTGTAGGTACCCTCAGTGAGTGCGCTGAGCAAAATCGCCTTTCGTTTTTCACCCGCGGCATCCGACTTCTCGTTGATGCCATTTGCAATGAAATATTGCGCTATACGCCCTTTGTACGTTTTCCATGTCTGTGTGTTATGGTCGAACGTATGTAGTATTCCAAATTGCATAGAACTAGACATTTTCAACACGCGATAGGTAAAATTCTCGTCGCCAATGTTAAGTACGCGGCTGCGGGAGAAGGGGTACACAAGTGAAACACTGGCTAGCTAGTAACGCACTGCTTTATTCCTTATTGGTGACTCGAGAGTTGGACTCGCCGATATAGTAGATGGCGCGCAGGTGGCGCGCGCTTAGCACACGTTGACACATACATAACAACAGGTTAGCGATGGTATACGCAAATACGGTTTACCTTGCTTGGTTCACTTAACAGTTAGTTCAAAAGGTTATACCAAGACAAGTAATGATAATAATGATTGGTTGATATGTCATTTTTATCGTTTTGCATTAGTCAGGGAAGACTTTAATGCAGGAAAGTTAAATAGCTTGAAGAATAGCTTAATCAGCCTATATTTTCCCCACTGCTGAGACACAGGCCTCTTCTCTTCGAGAGGGAGTGGGCTGTAATCTACCACGCGGGCCCAGTGCGGGTTGGTTATATGTCATATGTCTTCGAATTTTTGGTTCTAGGACACGCCGGTTTCCTCACAATGTTTTCCTTCACCGTTTTGAGAGCAGTGGTAATTAAATCAATCAATCTGCCTAGCCTTTTCCCAACCATGTTGGGGTCGGCTTCCAGTCTTACCGGATGCAACTGAATACAAATATTTTACATGGAGCGACTGCCTATCTGACCTCCACAACCCAGTAACTAGGTAATACGATACCCCTTGGTAAAACTGGTTGTCAGACTTTCGGGCTTCTGACGACCCGTAACGACTGTCAAAGATCCACGAATGACAGCCGGGACCAACGATTTAACGTGCTTTCCGAGGCACGGAGGAATTTCGGTATGTAGAAATGGTCACCTATCCACGGATCAACCCCGGCAAGCGTAGCTTAACCTGATGGATCGACCTTTGCGGCTGTTAGTACTTAGCCACGAGCTCCTCCGAGCAATGGTAATTAAATTATTTACACAAAGTAAAGCGCCTGGGTTCGAATCCATGACCTGTAAGTCGGGGCTTGAGGAGTATCTTAAAATATTATTTTCAAGACATTCAAATGATTAAGGTACTTAACATTTACTTGAAGGTACATTTTGAACGATCCTTTTATATATATTAATGCTTATAGGCCATCCCATCTTCCTAGCTCGGCGAGCTGTGCTGGGGCTGCTGCTGCAGGTGCGGAAAACCTCAAACGGCGCAAATACTCCAATCTTATTGGGACTTATATGTTTGAGCCGTTTGGGGTTGAAACACTAGGGCCATGGGGTTCGAGTGCCCACCTTGTTTTTCAAGACATCGTCAAGCGGCTGGTCGACTCTACACGTGACCAGAGGGCTGGCCTATTCTTTGGTCAAAGAATCAGCATTGCCATACAACGTGGCAATGCTGCCAGCCTTTTGGGCACTTTTCTTACTGACAGCGATGCGGATGAATTTTTTGATGCCCTATGATTATTTCCCCCCCCCCCCTTTTTATATACTTGTACATATTAATTATTATTTAAAGTATGATAGTTTTTAAATAATGTAAATACGTGTGTGTAAATAATAAAAGAAATTCCAATAATAAAAAAAATGCTTAAATATGAAACCCTATTCGTGACAGGGCATGGCTTAAAACGGGCATCGTTAACTGGCTACAGAAAGGTCGTGAGTTCAACCTCTCCTGATGACTATGCTAAGAACTGTGTTATATGATTCTGGTGCTATAGAATAAAATGAAGCCATAATATTAAAGAAATTGCAAAAATAATTGGTTAGAGAATGGACATAGATGGAATGTGTCAAAATTAAGCTGTGAGTAGCTATTTCCAGCCTTCAAGAGATTTTTTACAAGCAAATGTTTCTACACTCCATTGATTTAGGTAATTAAATAAAGGTAAACAAACCGTCGACACTTTCTTGTTTAAAAATACGATAGCCAAATTAAAATTTCGTTTCGTTTTCTACGATAGTTTCCTCTTTTATTAATGTATGTTATACTTGTATCATTTATTCTTAAACTACTCTTCGTAGATGTAACTGCATGAGTACAATTTTTAAGCTATTGCATGGCTTTTATCGCGGGCTTTGAGCGCGGCGACCGAATCAAGAAATTCCGTAACGTAACGAAAATAAAACCTAACACCCCCCACTCCGCCTACCATGTAATGACGGTCCCATGACAACATCACGTTGTCATGGGAACGTAATTTTTGTTTTATGTCATCACGTCATCATCCCAAGTGTAGCGTTGACAAATAGGAAGTATGGAGGTTACAAATGCTATGCAATAGCTTTACCGCGGCAGTCCCCGAGTGCCACACGTTTTTTTTTTTGTTAGATTTATAATAATATATAATATTTTGTAATCTGCCTATTGTAAAGAGCCCAATATGACAGGTTCTCTAATTGACAACGATTTATAACGTTGCTAAATTGAAGAGTACAACTGTGAAGTAGCATAACAACTGAAGTGGTAGGTATTACGTTTAGTCGGTTAACCTGACAGCTCTCTTGTCACGTAGTTTTTTGTTTACCTTTATTTAACTACCAAAACCAACGGAGTATATTTAACAAAATCTATATAAAGTTAAACATCAAGAAATTCATTTATAATCAATCATACAACTTGATAAGGAGTTTATTTAACGTAGATCAAGAGTAAGAGTACCTATTGTGCTTCGAAAACTTTGAATAATAACAAAACGGCTCAACTATCCGATATAGGTAACACGTCAAAACTCAATCAACTAACTTCACTAACTCACAAAGGTCCGACACTCCCAGTTTACACAAGCGATAATTGTCCTCTCTATAAAAACGTTTCTAAAAAAAGTTCCTAATCAACAGTGGGGCCACTTTCACCATCAACATTACTCATGTCTATTAGCATATACGAGGAAGACGTGTCATTCAATTGACTTGGGTTGGGTCGAATATCCCAAGTATTTGATCGTTACTACGCATTCTTGGCGGTGTCATTACCGTTTAAGTATTTATGTTAAATGGATATATGAAGAGATATTAAGTGTGTACTTATAGATGTCGATTCTGTCATGATTCTGTAGCGATTTCTGCTTTAGATTCAAGTTCAATTGACAAAAAAAGGTACGACTAGAAAAAAAAAACAGTGGCACTCCGGGAGTGCCGATAGAAGTGAAAACTTGAACAAGATCACCTTGGTGCAAGAAAAATACTTGTGTAGAACATTGGTCTGTAATCTTATCTAAATAAAGAGCGCAATCGCGTTTACAAAAAAAAAAACTTTAAAGTAAAAATACTTGCATAGAACATTGATCCGTAACTAAATATAAATAAAGAGCACAATCGCGTTTACAAAAATGAGGTGTCAGTAACGGTGTCGCGAGTTTAATTGTTTTTTCCCATCTAAAAATACCCAATGCGCCTAAAGAAGTTTTCACTTCAAAAAACAAATGAAGGCCATTGGAATAACTGTTTTGAATGGGCATTGGTCACTTTGCAAATTAGATAGGAGCCATGACCAATAGTAGTGCGTAGTCTACATAGTAAGAGCCACATTAGTTACGCCCACATTTTCACAGCTTAAAATGTATGAGTCATTACTATTAACAGTGGTATGTACCTGTCTATGCGGTAGTTAGTCAAATAAGCAAAAAATGTATATAATTTTTGCCAAAACTATACATGCAGACGTAAGTGGCGGCATCTATAACACCACATGCGAACATCAAAGAACTGACGTCACATAAATCCTGCATCACACAAGCAAAGTTTACCGCGCGATCAGCAACGTTTAACAAAAACCCTACGAGTGTTGTTGAGAATCCTACTGAGGGTGTATTTATATGGTCATTTTCAGGAAAAAATAAAAAAGTTAGGGTTTTTTTTTTCAATGGAAAATTTTACCAGGTTTATTATATGGGGCACGGGCGGTCGAAGTTTAGCGGGTGTCTACAAGTCATAACCTAACCCCTGTTGAAAATTTGCCAATTTCCTATGAACTCGGGATAATTTTGGAACTAAAAACGTGAATTTTAAATAGAAATAACTTGTTTATTTTCAATAATAATAAGTTTTTATGTTACTTTTTGGTAATGTTATTGCAGTACATATGTGCACCTTTCGGATCGGACAGGGTTTTTTTTTACATATTGGATATGACTTTCTGATATCAATCGTCGGGCAGTTGCCCACCAGACACGACACCCGTCTGGTCGGAGGATCACCCCCTTTTCTATAGAGGATGAGTTAACTTTACACCCTGTTCCTATACCTCTAGACATACATAAACTCACGCCTTCTTCACATGGGGGTAGGCAGAAAATACAGAAAGCCATCTGCTACGATCCGTACATACTCCTTTTGCCTCGTTTACGTTCGTCTACGGTTGCAGTTGCCAGAATTATAATCACAAGATATAAATGCCTGAATATCAACGACAATTAAACTATCAAAATACTGACTAAAACCACATGAATTTGTGACAAACACGTTAAGAAGCCGGCAGATACGAAAAGAAAGCGATTTATGCACATGAGTCACGATTAAATAAGGTTTTAAATACGACCTGCCTACTGACTGGCCCACGGAATGCGAGGCATGCGAATTTCTTCCGGAACAAGAGATTGTTAAAAAAACATCATAGCAAAATAGCTTATTTTCTCTCTTAGATTACAAAGACTGTTTTATAGATGTGGTATAGAGAAATGATACGTCGTAGAACATTTATATCCATAGTTAATTTTCTGTTTTCATGCGGTTTACTGTTGGGATAGTTTAAAAGTACACTTTGTAAACAAGCATAATTATTACAAATAAGAGATAACAGTGCTTGGAAACATGCTGGTCCTGCTCCATAGGACAATTTAGAATCAAGACAAAATCAAACTGGTTGCTAATTGAATTGTAAAATTTATTACTTTGTGTTTTATGACATTGATTTTACATTCTGTGATTACTTCCTCACACACTGACTTATTAATTACAAAAGTTTAAGAAAATCGTCTACTTTTACAATGTTTGTAAATATGTGAGCACCATGTATCTATCATATATTAAATTATCTGTCGTTGCTTCATTTTTAATTCCTTTTACCTATTGTGGTATAGTAATTTTATTCTAGGTGCATCGTGTTCACATATAATTATTTAACTAATGTACGTACATATACAAACAATTGTAAAACATTTTAAAAGAGTAACGGTGGAGTTTCTTGCCCATTCTTCTCCATACGAAAACTACCTTTTGGAAGGGGCGACTAGAATCAATTTTATTATTTTGTATATTTTGACGTTCAAAAATGCCATACATGGGCCTATTTGAAATAAATTATTTGACTTGACTTGAAAAGAAAAGCTCAGTTCATACAGTTCGTTTCATAGTTAGAAAAAAAACTGACACTTTACTTCAACGATTTTCAGACAGTTAAGTAGGATTATAGCTAGCTAACAGCTGGACGCTGCAACAATTGCATTAGCATAATCAGCATATAATATTCCCACTGCTGGGACACAGGCCTCCTCTATGTGAGAGGGAGTGGGCCATAATTCACCACGCGGGCCCAGTACGGGTTGGTAGATGTCACATTTCTTCGAATTTTCGGTTCTAGGACATGCCGGTTTCCTCACGATGTTTTCCTTCACCGTTTTGAGAGCAGTGGTAATGAAACACACAAAGTAAAGTACCTATCAGGGTTCGAACCTACGACAAATTCGTAAGTCGTGGCCGTTACCACTGAGCCACCAGTGCACCACTGTAACAGTGGGGGTAAAATTTTCTGCTGGGTTTGGTTGATGGTAGGGCTTGTTCTAAGTCCGCCAGGCTAGCTAACACCATTTTATCTAAGCCTGTCGCCTTAACAACTATGTTAACAGCATTGTTATGTATTGTGGTTACGGGTGAAGCTCGCTTCCACATTCGACCTGACCATCACTAACCATCAGGTGAGATACAGGCCAAGAGCTTTCCCGTCGAGGTTAATAAAAAAAATTAAAAAGATAATTACAAAAAAAAAAAAATATCAACCGTCTTCCAAAAAAAAAACACTATAAAATGAAAAATAACTAATTTTGGAAGTCGGTGTCTTTGGCTTTGAATTTTCGTTTTGTACCACCGACTTCCGAAATTTGTTATTTTTCAATTTGTAGTGTTTTTTTTTTTTTTAATCGGTTGATTTTTTTTTTTGTAAAAAGTTTTAAGCTATTGCATAGCTTTTATCGCGGGCTTTGAGAGCGGCAACCGAATCAAGAAATTCCGTAATGTAACGAAAATAAAACCTAACACCCCCCACTCCGCCTACCATGTAATGACGGAACCGTCATTGGAATCCTTTTTTTGAAGTCGGTTAAAAATACGTATTATTGAAGCTAACTGTGGTAACTTGTGGTAAAAAATATATGGGACCACCTCTGAAGTATGACCTACCAAACAAAAAAGAATTATTAAAATCGATCCATAATTGGCGGAGTAAACGCGTAACAAACATATAAAAAACAAAAAAAACATACAGTTGAATTGAGAACCTCCTCCTTTTGGAAGCCGGTTCAAAACAAAATAAGCTAGAAACAACCTCAGTTCAATCTTTCAACCACACAAAATGACCACACCTTCTATCAGACTAGTTCTAGATCCAGCCGCATCATTCGATCCTTCAATTTCATCAAAACTCAACAGGTCATAGTGCTTACCTACTTTTTATGGTAATATTATTAATTAAAACCAGTTTTGTGAAGCTGAGCCTCTAATGCGGCACATCTAACATCTAATGATTTATAATAAACGGAAATAAACGCCCATTCGGCATAGCAACAACGGAGAGAATATTGGGAGACAAGTGGATGAATACAGAAGTTCCATTATTTTGCGACAGCTAGAAAATATGTAGGTATAGTTTATCTCGTTATTGTTTTACTATACTAAGGTTTAATGTGATATGCACGTCGTAAAACTTCTAGTTTGTCAATTGATTCAGGCGTGACCTTGCGAAAATCCATTATAAAATACAATAGACGTAGACGTGTTGGTAACGTGTTCCGCTTAGCTTAAGAGCCATAAAAAAAAACGTGTGGCACTCGAGGACTGCCGCGGTAAAGCTATTGCATAGCATTTGTAACCTCCATACTTCCTATTTGTCAACGCTACACTTGGGATGATGTCGTGATGACATAAAACAAAAATTACCATGGGAACCGTTGTCATGGGAACCGTCATTACTTGGTAGGCGGAGTGGGTGGTGTTAGGTTTTTTCGTTACGGAATTTCTTGATTCGGTCGCCGCGCTCAAAGCCCGCGATAAAAGCTATGCAATAGCTTAAAAACCCTGAAGGAATCGACACGTGTTTCACCTCTCAACGAGGCAACCTCAGGATGACGATTGACTTGTCGCGAACTCGAACACGGCGTGTTGCCACACCAAGCGCTGAACGCTCAAGGCTCAGTCTGCGTTCAGCGCTTGGTGTGGCAACACGCCGTACGCCGTACACACGTACCACAAGCACACAACCATACCACATCAAAACGCCAAAATGTGGGCAAGCAGTGGTTACGTGTGCATAGTGTCGCTGCAACTTCTTGCAGTTGCGGTTGGTTGCAGTGGACTTATAGTAACTTCCAAATTTCTGGTTGTGTTGTCGCTAGTAATTGCGATGTGGTTACGTTATGGTTAGTGTTTGCAGATAGACAGATTGTTTGCGATGTGGCCGGCCGCTAGTGCGCGGTTTCGCTGGTGGTTACATTGTGGCTGCAACGTGGCTTTTATGTGATCGGTGTCGCCCACACGGTTGATTTTGTTTTGAAAGAAAGAAAGAAAAATAGGTTTATTTGTCACAGAAATACGTGCATACATAAAAGACAAGAGTAATCAGAGAACAACACAAAGTACATAACAAATCACGAGCATAGAACAGAAATTACTTAGGCGGCAGCTGCACGACATGACTGTGACAAGAAAGCTTCCACTCAGCATGATGCAGTGCTATGGGGGACCCACAGCACAGCGCTGATTTTCAGTGGTCACCCGAAAAAAGAAAAGATGTACGGAAATCAAGTCAAGTTCAGTGATTTTTCTATTAAACATGTAACAAAACAAAATAAATAGTGCTCAGAATATAAGACAACTATACAATAAATTATAAGAAACAAAAAAAAAAATCTATCCGCGGGCATCACCCTACGTGCACAAACAATATAGATACCAGAACAATACAGATAGGTTTTGAGTTTTCATTTTCATATTATAAATTAGCGCCCGACCACATGTTATCGTTGTGGTGTCGTCGGGTCGTGGTGTGATTGTGGTACGTGTGGTCGGGCCCGAAGTTGACAAGACTCGAAAGAGACAAAATCGTCAAACGTTGATCTTTGCCAATTGCGGTCTTCACTTAAGGACATACCCTCTTTAAGTGGAAATCGCAGTTTGCAAACGTAGTGCACAATGACGTTTAACTGAATGTAACGAAAAACAGAAAAAACTACTTAAACAGCTGAGGAAATTTGATGCGGAAGGTGTAAACGCTTAACTTGGGACAGACCTAGCTAACAAGGGACTACGACAAGCCTTGTCAATTGATTTGTTGCAGGTAAGTAATCAAGCTTCCCGTTTTACGAATGAATGGACACTGGTAAAGGTATTTCATTTAAGTTTCAAACTTCAATTACATTCGTTTCGTCTTTTGTTTTTTTCTTTGTTATATAGTTAATTGGAGTCCCATTTCCTACAAAATATATGGGTTCTAATACTCAACTAGTTGGTCCAATAAAGTTTTGTAATCCTTATAAGAAACAGTATCGATTGGAATCAAAAAAGTTTTTGTGAAAATTGCCCATTTACTTACAAACTGTTAATTTTTTTCAAAATCTGTGAATGCTGATCGAAATGTCTCAAAAAGTTAAGGACAGTCTTCTAAGACCATTTTCCTGTAGCTACAATGTTTATTTAAGGTACGTTTGCGCTTACTGCCCCATCTCAAAAATCCACGAAAGAAGAAGAAAGAAATTAAATGATGAATTAATTTAGAATTACAATTATTAATATTGACATTAAATAATTTTGACATACTTAGATTATTGACATTTGAATAATTCCTCGTTTAGGTCTGACATAATTAGAGTATTCAATAATATGTGATTGTTCAATTTATTTTCAAATTTAATATCATAATTTTGCATGATTTTCAAATATTTTTAGGTAATTTTAATTTGTAATCTTTAGCTCGATTTGCACACCATATTTGTACGCCTCCTGGCATAACATAGCGTTCTGTTCACCAGACATAAAATCTGTATTTTTTTACTTAAGTTAACAAATAAATAAATAAAGTAGATTACTTGATTGCACATAGCGTAGTGGTACTTCTGTTCGATGTCCTATGGGTTTACGTTACGCTGCGTATGCGCAAGTCGCGCAAAATCAAGTTATCACCTCGGCCACCTGCGAGCAGCTGTTAATTCTAGGTGTTGGATGACGTCATTGAATTCTATACATTTGACACACCTAAAATTATCTTGTAGAAGAATGAATGAAGTATTGTAATCTGCGTTGCGTCTTGTGGGTTGTTAATTGGGTACCCATTGTGCTATGAGTTCGCTAACTATAGGAAGGAGCTATACAAATAACAGTTTAAAAAAACTTGAACAAGATCGCCTTGGTGGAAGAAAAATACTTGTATAGAACATTGGTCCGTAACCTGATCTAAATAAAGAGCACGATCGCGTTTACAAAACCTTTAAAGTAAAATATTTGCATAGAACATTGATCCGTTACGTAATATAAATAAAGAGCACAATCGCGTTTACAAAAATGAGGTGTCGATAACGGTGTCGCGAGTTCAATTGTTTTTCCCATCTCAAAAATGCCCAACGCGCCTAAAGAATTTTTCACTTCAAAAACTGTCTATTAATAAATTCTTTAACCTTTATAAAATCACAATTTAAAAAGTAAAATGTACAGACGCCAGCACATCAGGCTACTACAATCTGTCAAATTTATTTTATAGATTTTCAACTTTGTCGTTGAAGCATAAGGTTTAAAGTTGATTGGGAAAATTTGACAGTTTCGGGTAGCTTGATGTGCTGGCGTCTGTACAAAAGGAGTTTTAATTCATTTTATTTCAGACTAACTTCTGCCCGCGACTTCGTTCGCGTGAAATTTCAGCCCGCGACCCACCGCATCGCATCGCATCGCCCGCCCCCGCTGTTACTTCGTTTTCACTTATCGTTCTTTCTGACTTTTTTATTTTTGCTCGGCTCCTAAGCGTGATGTTACATAACCTTATAACCTTCCTCAAGAATTGAGCTACCGAATGAAAAAAAAAAACTTTTCAAATCCGACTGGCAATTCCGGAGATTACCCCGTTCATACAAACAAACTAATTTTACCTCTTTATAATATTATTATTATTATTTTATATTATACTAGCTTCTGCCCGCGACTTCGTCGGCGAGCCTATAAACTTCCTCAAGAACTGGGCTATCGAAAGCAAAAATAAAAACAAATCCGACTGGTAGTTCCGGAGATTATACACACAATACACACAAAAAAATACCTCTTTATAATATTATTATTATTTCATATTATATTATACAGGATACCAAACTGTTACCAAGGATTCAGTACATGATTCCGAACCCTACTGTGTTGTAATTTAAAAAAAATCTGCTGTCCCATACATTTTGACCGCGTAGGTATTGCACTTTTCTATGAAACAGCAGATTTTTTAAATAATAACCGACGAAAAATTACAACACAGGTGCGTTCAGAATCACGTAATGAATCCATGGTAACAGTTTTCGCGTCGATGTCCTCGCCACCCTGTAAAAGTATAGATTATATTTATAATTATTCCATTTATTCATTTTTTTTACATATTTAATACATTTTTAAATATTTTTATAAAAATCATTAAAAAAAAACATTTAAAAATATAAAAAACAGTGGCCCATCGGCATCAGGAACAGGGTCCAAGCTGCCGGTGGTCAGGGCTCTAGAGAGAGGAACCTCCTCACTATGCGTGCCGTGTCTAGGAGTACTGCTTTCTGAATCAAGCCCTTGACCCAGCCGCGCAATGAGAGCCTCCTGAGGTGTTGGTCGAGGCTCTTCGCTATTAGGCCATTAACCGTAACGATTATCGGTACAATGATTGCAGAGTCCACAACCCACATGTCGACAACCTCGTGTGCTAAGTCAAGATACTTGATTTTTTTATCTTTCTCAGCTTTTACGAGATTCTCGTCATGAGGGACAGCATATTTATAATATTATTAGTATCACCTACTTCTGAACTACACAAACTCAAATTCTCCAGTACAGTCATCAATCCTCACATATCTCCAACGCGCATAATACTCTAAATGAAGAATGTTGCCACAATTAATACCGGGTCAGTACGTACTCGCGTGTATATCAAGTTTTTTGGCACGGGTGTCGTCGGTACTATGACCACTGGCAGGTTCAATGGCATCGCACCAGGTGGGTATTCACGAGGAACTAGAATTGTGGAAGGTGCAGAGAAACCATTCTCTTTGCGCAGTTGAACGTTGATTTTGATTTTCATCTCCTCACAGGCTGATGATAACTAGCCTGTACCTTAATTGCGCAAAACACGATCAATCACAATTTGTTTTGATTTGAAACAGATTGCTAATCCATTGCTTCATAAGTTGGAAAAAAATCTGCTCAACAACGTAAATAACGCAATGAATGTTGTTGAACTGTCAAAATGAAACAAATTAGTCATAATTGTTTACGAAAATAAGTTACGCAATTAGGGTAGTGGTTTCAAATATTTCCAATGTGAGAGAACTGATCGAAAATCAACTTCAGAAAGTTTATGTCTACCATCCGTAGAGGTTTACTTAGGAAATTGTTATTCAGTATGTAGTGCATTTTCAAATATACATCGAAGAGAAATCAATACCGTACGATCAGAATCCTAGAATCGTAGCTGTTAATACCAAGGAGATGACGCCTTTGGCATACAGCCAATTTGAAGCACCGTGAAATGCCGTTTGAAAACCAGACAACGGCTGTTAAATTGGCTAATAAGCCTGTCTATATGCCTAAAGCACTATTGACACGAGTAGGTTACTAGTAAGCACCGGGCGAAACCACGTCTAGAATTAAAGTAACCGATAATAAAGCATAGTCACCATTTGTTACAGAAAAAAATGCATATAAGCTCGATGTACATTTGACCATAAAGGCATAGACAAGTCACTGATGTTACGTTGGGTGCAGACACGCGGACTATATATATTTTATTTCTTAATGTATTTCACACATCATTTTTTTTTTGTATCTATCTATACGTGACATCACTGCGGGCTCTATCAGAATACCAGCGCTGCGACATTTATTTTTTAAATGTCGCAGCATATGCTGAGATAGGAGCCTTTTGGCCTTGTACAGGACTCTCTGCTTTTATTTTAATTTTACTTTGTTTTTATTTCATTTTTTATGTTTTAATGAGTGTGTTTTAGTTTAATTTGTGATTTCCTGTGATACTATTTTTTCTTTCTTTCTATGTCTTTCTGTCTTTGAATTTTGGCACCAACTTCCCAGAAAATGTTTACTCTCTGCCACAAAATAAGTATTCAATCTCTTAGATATGTACCAAAATATTGTTCATTCATTATTTCATTCATTCAACAAACAAGCACCTATAACACTATAAAACAAATTACAATGAAGCCCACATTTTCTTCACTCTTGAACATTCACTCGCTTGATCTTCATGCCACATCTAGTCACACTCTATATCCGTCGCCGTATCATAATGATAATGACAGGTTGGTCCATCTACCGATAGACATGTCATTTTCTCACCGCACTAATTGAATACAAGAAATAATTATTTTACTGTTAAACGACAAAAAATCGCGTGTCCGAACTGTTTTAATGTCGTGTGTGAATGGGACCGCTTATTGTTTGACTTCGACGTAATTGATGGGAGTAATGAATCGCTGTGAAGACGTGAACATACGGAATTTCGCATGCGGAACTCCGGACGGGAATTCCGTATCTGATATTTGGTAGAATGTTGCTCATTTACTTAAAATAGGTGCGCTAACAGCATATAAAACGTGTAACGTTAAATGCGTAAAACCTGAAAATAGTTTGATCAGAATAACGAGCAGAATCAATCGAACCACTTTTTAATATAGGTAGGTCACATTTTTCAAAAGATCTTCATTAAAAACGTTGCCGTGTCTATTTATTAATAGGTCAAGCCATCACATGCGTAAACCCGCCAAAATAGGTAAACAAACACAAATAGCGGATAGTTTTATTTTTTATTTTTATGTTTCTTATAATTTATTGTATAGTTGTCTTACATTCTGAGCACTATTTATTTTGTTTTGTTACAAAATCACTGAACCTGACTTGATTTCCGTACATCTTTTCTTTTTTCGGGTGACCACTGAAAATCAGCGCTGTGCTGTGGGTCCCCCATAGCACTGCATCATGCTGAGTGGAAGCCTTCTTGTCACAGTCATGTCGTGCAGCTGCCGCCTAAGTAATATCTGTTCTATGCTCGTGATTTGTTATGTACTTTGTGTTGTTCTCTGATTACTCTTGTCTTTTATGTATGCACGTATTTCTGTGACAAATAAACCTATTTTTTCTTTCTTTCTTTCTTTCAAATTGTTGTTGACCAAGTTAAATTTTCTCATACGCGGGATAATGCAATGCAAATCGAATCTTACGAACTAAAACAGCACATACAACTTTACAATTTTTTTAATGATTTTTTTTCTCTCTAAAATAGGTCAATTGAATTAAAAACCAGTTGGGGTGTCTGAGGTTTTGCGCATTTAACGTTACACGTTGTATATTGATATTAAAAGTTAACAGGTCAAAATCAATCTGCCTAACCTTTTCCCAACTATGTTGGGATCGGCTTCCAGTCTAACCGGATGCAGCTGAATACCAGTATTTTACATGGAGCGACTGCCTATCTGACCTCCACAACCCAGTAACTGGGTAATACGATACCCCTTGGTAAGACTGGTTGTCACTTTCGGGCTTCTGACGACCCGTAACGACTGTCAAAGATCCATGAATGACAGCCGGGACCAACGGCTTAACGTGCTTTCCGAGGCACGGTGGAGTCTCTATATGTAAAGATGGTCACCCATCCACGGACCAACCCCGGCAAGCGTAGCTTGACCTGGTGGATCGCCCCGTGCGGCTGTTACTACTTAGCCACGATCTCCTTTAAAGTTAACAGGTATGGGCTCTTAATATAAGACTCATATATCTCACTGACGGAAAAAGAGTCACTCTCGACGTCCGGGTCGATTCTAATCACGTACAACGGAATTCTGATAAAATTCCTGACCAGAAACTTCCGGAGCAGACTTGTACGTAAAATGGTATTTATTAGCATTGATGAGTTAATAATGATAATAGTTATTTAAAAGAGAACGTTTTCAAGACCATTTAAAGACGACATTAACTGTTAATTTGTAGGCAAATTGGATGTTTGTGTTAATTTTCA
Source organism: Agrochola lychnidis (assembly GCA_963680765.1). NCBI lineage: Eukaryota > Metazoa > Arthropoda > Insecta > Lepidoptera > Noctuidae > Agrochola > Agrochola lychnidis. Next base: position 7,932,729 of record OY796847.1, read on the forward strand.
TAATATTATGGATAAGATTCGACGTTATGATAACAAAGAATGAAAGTTTGTATACTTTTTTTAATGTGTATAAGTATGTACTTTGCATTTTTCGATTTGCATTTGTCTATGTATTAATTTCAGAGAAAAAAAAAACAGGTAAAGCAAACAAACAAACAAGGAAAGAAAATCTAATTATGATATTATGTTGAAATCTAAGTACACACGGCTACGCATCCAGCTACACATTTCCAGTTTATGTTGATCTCGCACTGTATAGGATTTACGTACAATTCGAGGTCAGCTTATACTGGAAATGTATAGCTTGATGTGTAGCTGTGTGTACATCAATAGTATTTTTCGCGTCTTTGAATCAACTCTAATCTTAGTATTGTTTTAATTAAACGCAATCATAATTTTAGCGAATGCTTTCCTCAAAGCTACCACTTAGCCTAAATGCAGCAATGAAACAACATTTATTAAGAAAGCATAAGACAGTGAAAGTATTTCAAAGAAGTAAATAATATTGATTTCTTACTAGCTGTGCCCTACGGTTTCACCCGCATGTGTCTCGATTCCGTGGGAATATTGGGATAAAAAGTATCTTATGTGTTAATCCAAATTATAAACTATCTGTGTGCCAAATTTCATCCAAATCCGTTCAGTAGTTTTTGCGTGAAAGAGTAACAAACATCCATCCATCCTCACAAACTTTCGCATTTATAATATTAATAAATAAATAATAATAAGTAGGATAGGATAGGATCATCATCATCTGCCTAGCCTTTTCCCAACTATGTTGGGGTCGGCTTCCAGTCTAATCGGATGCAGCTGAATACCAGTATTTTACATGCAGCGACTGCCTATCTGACCTCCGCAACCTAGTGACTAGGTAACACGATACCCCTTGGTAAGACTGGTTGTCAGACTTTTTGGGCTTCTAACTACCCGTAACGACTGTCAAAGATCTACAAATGACAAATATAAAAAATAAATATTAGTAGGATACAAAAGAGTTTTATTTTTCTATCTAAGGTCTGTAACCTCGTTGGGATATTCTGTCTACATGTTTAAGAAAATGATTTAATATTCATCACCCTTTCTGTTTTCTAAGGGCCAGTTAAACATAGATCGGAGAGCTAGAGAACTTGGATATTATAAAGCTCTGGATTGATTCTAAACAGGGTTTTAGTTATGGCCAAAAGTAGCCCTATGATGGGAAAATAGCTAACGAGTCGACACTCACTCACAAGAAGAGAACATTTTTTTAATTTAAGTAACCGATATACCAGGACAGCATAAAGATGAAGAGCATAACATTCATCAGACAGAACCACAATCAATTATGTGCGCTAACGACGTTAAAACATTTCAAGATGTTCCAGAATTTGACAAACATGCTCTTGCACTATAATTATATTTTAACAGGTTTTTTATATACAGGGTGTTTGGCAGAACGTTGAACATACGAAAATGGTGGATAGGTGGGGTCATCTGCTACTTACTCAGCCCTAATTTATTTGGCCTTTGTTTTTTTTTAATGCAAGTTGAAATTAAGATTTAAGTATTTTTTACATCTTTCTGTAAGTTTGAGGACTCATAACTTTTTTTCTAGCTAACATCTGAATAAAGCAATAATTTTATAAGAATCTGCCAACATTAAAGATGAAAAAATAAACAAAAATATTGTCTGGTTTACCCATTTTTAATAAAAATTACATTTTAAAGTTAAGAAAGTGCTGAAAATAGAAGAAAGCAAAAAAAAAAAATCTAGTGGGCCAGGGCTAAATAAATTAGAGCTGAGTAAGTAACAGATGACCCCACCTTTCCACCATTTTCGTATGTTCAACGTTCTGCCAAACACCCTGTACATTATGTACAAGTGTGTAAACAACTTATAACTAATTTGATAGAAATAACAAAATGATGTACTAACTTAACTAAAACTATTTACAAACTAAAATATAGCGTCGAAAAATTCATCCGCATCGCTGTCGACTGGTATAATAATGTACCCAAAAGACTGGCCACATTGCCACGTTGTATAGCAATGCTTAGCCTCTGGCCAAGGTAAAAACAGACCCTTGGATCACGGGAAAGTGACAAATAGCCGTTTTGAGATGTCACGGAAGAGACCATGGGCACTCAGACCCCACGGCCCGAGAGTTTCAACCTCAAACGGCTCAAAAATATAGTTACCAATGAGGTTATTATACTTACGCCACTTGAGGTTTTCTGCAGCCGCAGCAGCAGCACCAGCACAGCAGGCCGAGCCAGGAAGATGAGATGGCGCAAGAGTGTCGACACAGGTTGCGTCCCACACTAAAGGCCTACCCACCTTCCATGGAAATAAAGACATGCCGTCCGGTCTCTTGCCATTGTCGCGTGCCAAGCCATTGGGTTCTAATACAACTAAAATGCCGGTGACAAGAGCTCGTCAGATGATGTCGTTGATGTTCACATGCCGCGCTAAGCGACCCGCACTTCGGCTACAAGACGGGCCGTGATGGCCGAAACTGTTGACAACATCGCCACAGTGACAGCGATGAGGAGAACAACATGGAGCTCCTAGTCGTAGGGAAAACACGCTGTTTGTATAAAATATTTGAAAAACTGAATTTAGAGAGCATTACAACATCCAATTTGAGATACCAGGAGAGCATAAAGATAAAGTTCTTCGCATTCATCAGAAAGTTCCAGAATCAATTAAGTGCCTTAACGACGCAGAAAAATTTCATGATGGTCCGGAATTCACCGAATATATTGTTTGTTTAAAACATTTGGATGTTCTTAAAGAGCCTGATTTGTTTAAGGTGAATTCTGTATTTATATTAGGTACTGCAGATAAATACTAAAGTTGGTTGTAACGGGCAAAAAGTTGTGTTAACACTCGTTTTATGGTTTGAAGTGGATTTTAATTGCTTACAATATTTTCGAATTCTCTTTCACCAATTCAATAAAATTCAATTAAATATATTGTAAACATACAGTTCTAGGTATACTTAAGTATTTTTACGTTCAAATATTTAATTATGTAGGTACCTAGTTCACTTAGAAGAAAAATCACTTCTTACTCCACGTGACGAGTAATTTTTATCGAGAAGCTCGTGTATTAGTAATAACAGCCGCATGGGTTGATCCATCAGGTTAAGCTACGCTTGCCGGAGTTGGTGTCGTGGATGGATGACCATCTTTAGATATCGAGAGTCCTCCGTGCTTCGGAAAGCACGTTAAGCTGTTGGTCCCGGCTGTCATTCGGAGACAGTCGTTACGGGTCGTCCGAAGCCCGAAAGTGTGACAACCAGTCTTACCAAGGGGTATCGTATTACCCAGTTACTAGGTTGTGGAGGTCAGATAGGCAGTTGCTCCATGCAAAATATTGGTATTCAACTACATCCGATTAGACTGGAAGCCGACCCCAAAATATTTGGGAAAAAAGGCTAGGCAGATTGATTGTGACGAGTAATTTTTATTGAAATGATTTTATTTAACACAGTTTGCACTCAGCGCTCGGTGTGGCAACACGCCGTGTCCGAGTTTGCAACAAGTCCATCGTCATCCTGAGGATCCTCGTTGAGAGGTGAAACACGTGTCGATTTATTTCAGGAGTTCTATTGTATTTTATAATGGATTTCCGCAAGGTCACGCCTGAATCAATTAACTACACAACTTTTATTTATGCCAAAATATAGAAGTACCTGACAACCGAGGACGATAATAGAGACGATTAATATTGCCAACAAAGTAGGTTCCTTAAAAAAAAAAACAGGCAAAGAAAAACTATCAAACATTTTCGACACTAGCATGCGCTTGACCAATTTTATCCAATATCACAAGCTAAACGCACGCTTCAAACGTATAATTTGATGATTATAACCATTCTATTTCTTCTATTTATACCTCACCACAGTCGCCGCCATGCTATGGCCTATGTTATGAGTTATAAATTACACGTTCGTGTCCGAACATCTGTCTTATGCTTTTACCTATGTATTGGCTCGTAATGACGTACTAATTGTGGTCTCAAGTATGTCTCTTCATTCGAATTTTCTGAGCGATGATTTTTATTACGGGTTTCAACGTTTCATCGATGATGGTTACTTCGGTTGAGATTTGCCGCTAACTACGTGATCTTGAGAGATGTTATTGTATTCTCTGTATTATAGGCGGTGTTGGGAGAATTTGCTTTGTTCTCTTTGACCTAAATTGCGACATCAACAGTTGATGTGGTAAATTGTAGGGAAGAAATGGTTGTTGCAGGTAAATAATTTTTAAGAAATCTTGAGAAAACGTGAGAAAATCATTTTGATTTGTCTGTTTGAGATTAAGCTTTTATGAAGATTAAATATACATAAAAATTAGTAGGTCTACTTCCACTTTTTTAAGGCAGATTATGTAGCCAGAAAAGTTTATTTATTGATATAATACTCAGGGCCGCGCCGCCCATATGTGCGAAGTGTGCGGCGCACACAGGCACCAGGGCACTAAGGGCGCCGGAGGCGACCCTAAGACTTAAATAAACGTCAGCGCCAATTACTGTTTTTTTTTTACACAAATCATGAGGCTTTGGCTTAGATTATGAGTATTAATTACATAACATTCATCATAGTTGAGTATCGATGAGTAAGCACAAATCTCAAAGACAAAATCTGAAACAAAAAAAAATACGCTTCGCCGCATATTTTTTTTTTTTTGTTTCAAATTTACAAGACGTCAAAAAAAAGCGCTTCATAGGTTTCGCACACAGGCGCTGCAGAGGGTCGGCGCGGCCCTGATAATACTTAGAATTAACCGAGAGCCTTGAAAATTCTATTGGGGATAACAATGATGGGAAAGTCAAATATGTATTGGATTGACATGTTACAATATGTCTGTCAAAATCTATAACCACCCAATCAGAGAGCTGTAACTAAACTAGTTTATAAATAAACTTAAGAAATGCCTTTATAATAATGCGTTCTATACAATAAGACGTGAGTTCTTAAATAATATGCAAAGTTCGAAATATGATCTCACTAGTAATATAATTAAATAACATAATTTTAAAGATTTTTATTTTTTACCTCATGATCTCAATAGTAACAATTGAAGTATTTTTGTATATAATTTTATTATAAGGTATTTTTTGCATGCTGGAATATATAAGTAAGCAAAATATGTGAAACTTCTTATATTTAAAATCTTTTATGTGGCATATTTTATGCAATAAAAAGAAAAATGGTATTGAAAAGCTGGTGCCAATCCTGTTGGAAGTCGTTTTAGAAATACAAAACGATTTGATAGCGATTGCCACTTGTCTAGGCCCTTTGAACATCTTTGTGTAGCAAAACAAAGCCATAGGACTCGCAATAGGTTTCTATGAGAAAACCTAAATAAAACCTGATTATTTATTTGTCATCATCACCATAAATTACACCTACAACCCGAGCCTACTCCAATGAAATTAGAACAAATTAACAAAGCGCTACTTGTGATTGCTTTGCAAACAAAGTTTATCGTAGTTTCAAGTGTAGGTGCTAGTGAGAATGTGGGAGGTATCTACTCGGTCAAGTGCCTTCAAGCATTTTTAGAACAAAAGTTGGTACCTCATTTAAAAGAAAAACAGATCGTAGTAAGGAGATGCTTACAGAAGATAAATTAAAATTTACTTTGAATTTGAAATGGCCTTATCGAATAAATAAAAAAAAAACATGTATTTCAGATTCTGGACCCTTAATAAATACAAAAACTTGTCTACACTTTGTCAATTTTATAAGTGTCACTATTTGAGTCTCAGAATACCAGATCAAATCAATTAATGTCAAAAGCACACAGCAAAACAAAAATAAAATTAAAAAGAACAATGAATTAAATAGTAAGTGAAGTTGTGTCAGAAGCAAAAATTTAAATTACAATATTCATAAAATTAAATAAAATTACGATAAATGATGTGATGATTTAGGATCATAGTGGAATAAGGCAATTAACAGACTCCAATGATCCCCAACACATCTTGAAAATAAATTCGATGAGATCTATCCATCTTGGTCCTTCCGACCGTGTTATCGTGTGTAACGGCTATAAGGTTTATAGATGATAAAGCGTAGAGTCAGCTTGTTACGACCGCAAGCAAGTCATTGAGTTGGGGTGACATACCGTAAGCAAGTATCAACTAACATGGTTTGCGTCCGTCAGATTGGCTAACATGCCTGGCTACACAACCTATAAACAAGAAAGGACGGTAACAGCTTATTATACACACCCTGACAATGTGTCACCAACGTCCCACTTCATTGGTTCGACGATTTTGTATATGTGCAGTAACCTACAGTTTGGTCTTTTGATCTATTCAATATACATGATGTAATGTATTCACATAACAGAATAACATAGATAATAATACCAGACCAATGAGAAGACAGCAATGTAATACTCCTCCAGATCGGACATTTCGGCCATGGCGACCAATCTCAGCGGAGACCAGCCTTCGGCGCGGGAGCGTGTGCGCAGACACAGGTGCTCTCACTCTTCCCTTACTGTTATAGTCCGATGGGACGGCTATCTGACACAACCGGAGAGACACCAATACCGCTAACCAACCACCAACCAACCAATCACCAACAAACCAATCACCAACCAAACACCAACCAACCATCAACCAACCAACCACCATTACCAATGTACTCCTTGTACGTCGACAAGTTCCGTTTAGAAATAGAACATAGATTACCGCAAGCAAAGAGAGGCTTAAGCCAAAAGAGAGGGTGTAGTCGAGTTGTGAATGCTGATAATTATGTTAATTTTCCGTAGGTAAATATCATTAGATAGAACCTGAGTTCAGGATTCTGAACTCTACTAGCAAGTATCTACACAATGTTTTTATTTATTTAAATGTCATTAAAGTTAATTGATGAAGTTATTCGGAAAAGTTACCGACACCGTTATGGATTGCAGCGTAAGTAAGCTGAAAAGACAGTGAGCAATGGGTAGCTCGCCGTCCGATAAGGACCATGCCCGGGTCGACGGCGCGTTCTGTTCCACGCGCGCCTCAAAGAGATGTCAGCAGAATTGACGGGGTCCGCTAGGGTCGATGCTTATAACGGAAAAGTCCGAAAGGGATACCGTGGACCCTGGCAACATGGCAACTGAAGGAACACGGGTGGGTTTTTGTCACTAAGGGTCTGATACGCCCTCCCGCTCCGCCCAGAGCGAGATTGATAATTCGCAAAAAAATAAAAGACAATAGGCTGGCCATGTTTGTCGAAGAACCGATGGCCTGTGGAGCAGAAGAGTCTTGGAGTGGAGACCGCGTATCGACAAGCGTAGTATGGGATGCTCCTTAGCTAGATGGACCGACGACTTTAAAAAGGTAGCTGGGACAGACGGATGCGGAAGGGACAGGGTGTTGTGACGCAGCCTGGGAGAGGCCTATGTCCAGCAGTGGACTGTGATGATACGCTGAGTTGATTATTAATTACAGACACTTTAACTAAAGGAAAAATCATAGAACCAATCAGAGAGACCTGTACAAAAAGGTCTAAAATAGCCAACTACGAGTAAGCGTGTTAATAAATCTTCATAATAAGAAGTTGCCTTTGCAGCAGCACAATTACACGCTGTTAATTTTACTGGAAGTTATTCCATCTACGAATCTGCAATTTATGAAAGTTATTGCGATATTTAACACCACACTTGTATTCCCCGAAGGGTTAGGTAGGTGTTTAGTACACCCACATTTCACCAATTTTATATTGGAGTCCCATGAAAGAAGCTATTAACAGGGTTTAAATCCAGACTCCACCCTGCTACTGAGAAATTTCTAATTGAAAAACTCAGTAATACCACTGTATTACTGGAAGTTTATTCCATTAACAATTATTAGTGCAATTTGCGATAGTTTTTACGATGCCATACAAATCTATTGAAGGCTGCCTGAAATTGCTGGATCTCTAAATATAAATTTTCAAGTAGAACTCCACTTTTATCTAATTCTCATAAAGTAGAACTATCTAGTTGAATGAATCAATAAATACATTACAATTGATCGTCAGTCACCATTACAAGTCTACATTGTAAGATGATAGGTTTTAAGCAAAACTTGCATAAATCTGCAACTTGTGTATTTTGCAGAGAATTAACTAATTGAGATCTTGTATAGATATGGGTTATTAATGTTAATAGAGAATTTGAATGGGAGATAAATCTGCTGTTGAAATGTAATTAAAAACTTGTATTAGACTGTAGTGGTCGGTCTCAGTAAAGGTTCGTAAATCGTAAATGTCCATTTCTATATAAGGGATTCCACTTTAATTTGTCTTGCACCTTTAACAAGACACAACTACCCACCTAGTACAGTACAGAAATTGGCATTTTTTTGGTAACCGGATGGAAATCTTCATGGATATCCTCCGTCCTGGGGAGGACAAAGGGGTCCTAACTCATGTAATCAACAACCATAACACACGATCTATGGCTACTGGCAAATTCAATGTACCCAGAGTCACTAATTACTATGGTGACCAAACCCTAACAAAACGAATACCATATCCATTGAACAGTCTGCCAGCAGACATAAGGAGTGAACTGAACAAAAATCGTTTTAAAAATAAATTTAAAAAATATTATTTAGAAACATGTTAAACACGTTAGTTATCTTAAACATGTTAAAGTTTATGCTACCTATAAGTAATAAATAGTTTTAAGTACAAAGTTATTGAATGTATAGAGACTCACCGACCCCACAGTCAAACCACTACTACGGTTTTGTGGGACTTAGCTTATTAGTTACACTTACCATATGTGAATAAAGATAAATAATAATAATCAGACTTCTACTGACTAAAAATAAAAACTTTTTACAAAAAAAAACAACCGATTTCAAAAAAAAAAAAACACTACAAAGTGAAACATAACTTTAATTTCGGAATTCGGTGTCTTTGGTTTTCAATTTTCGTTCTTTGTCACAGACTTCCGAAATTAAAGTTATTTTTCACTTTGTAGTGTTTTTTTTTAAGTCGATTGTTTTTTTTTTTTGTAAGAAGTTTTTATTTTTCACTTTTTAGTTGTGGTACCTACCCCACACAAATTCGAATACCACTACCTGCTATGTAAATAACAGTGACAGGAAGTTATCATAATATCATCCACATACTATGTGGGAAAAAATACGTATTATTGAAGCTAACTCAAAAACTACCCAAGCAAAGTTAATAAAATTTATATGGGACTACCTCTGAAGTATGATCTACCAAACAAAAAAGAATCATCAAAATCAATTCATAATTGGCGGAGTAATCGTGTAACAAACAAACAAAAAAAAAAAACATACAGTCGAATTGAGAACCTCCTCCTTTTGGAAGTCGGTTAAAAACCACCCCGTATTCCCTCGCACACTTGCACCGAGGGCTACGGGGGGCACTTAAGCACTCTTCAATGCAGCCCCCGACTGGTGCCAGCCCGCCTTCGCGAGCTCCGTCTGGTCAAGCGATGGGAGTGAGGTGTTTGAGTCCCGTCTAAGAGAGGCGCGCGTGGAACACTACGCGCCACCACCTCGGGTCTTTATGATAGGGCAACCGGGCACAAATCCAGACTCCGAGCTGCTACTGAGAATTTCAGATAAAAAAACCCAATAACACTTACCCGACCCGAGAATCGAAACCAAGCCCTCATGCTCAGCAGTAGCGCTTGCGACCACTAGACCAATGAGGCAGTCAAATATTGTAAATTGAAAATACAACAATATTAAAATTAACACTATTAAAAAATAAAGAATAACTTCCTGTCTTTGCCCACACAACAGCAATATCAATTTGTTAGACGTTCCATGTTAAAAGCTATAATTACAAATTACACTGCAGGTGGTAAATATGAAATATTTACATATACATCATAAATAGGAAGGAAGGTACTAAATGAATAAAAACTATTAAGACCCGAGTCGACGATCCATCAAAGTGTTCATGTGAAGTATCAATGGCGTAACTGTCATTTGATCGTTGAATGGATGCTGTATGGTAGCTTGTACATTTTTCACCCATTATGCATACCTGTTTTATCGTCTACCGGGGCTTTTATAGTAGTAGTATTATGAATATGATATAGTAACTTGGGTAAGGTCGGAAAAAACTGTAATATAACGCACTGGAAGATATAACTCACAATAACGCATTGGAATAATGTAAAGGAAATAGGTCAATTAAATTTTTTATAATTTTTTTAAATGCAATTTTTCCGTCGTCTGTGTTGATAGGAGACAAATATATTACGTATGCAGCTTTATTTTGTTCATTACAAAATATTTTTTTTTAAGTTTAAGCCTCTAGAATATTCTGGTTATTTCTAAATTATTCCAAGCATGATTATAAATATAATAATATCAACGTACTATTTGTTAGCGCATGGTATTCACAATCAAACATAGGCTCAACTCAAAACTTTTAAAAGTACCTATTTTTTTTTGTGACTTAGTAGTTGGAAGAAACTTTTACTGTAAGTTCAAAATTAATATTTAATTAAAAAAATTGCTATAAATTATATTTAACACTTTCTGCCACTTAAATGTGGTTCAAACCTGAATAAGATGGCGTCATTAAAAAATTTACACGTTTGACACTATATCAATAAATAAATGAATGAAATGATATCGTAAACGAAACGTCGTATGTTTTATATAGGTCCGTAACTACAGCAGTAAATTAAAACAGTGACAGATCATAGCGGAACATTTAAATATGATGGAAATTATAATAGAAATCCGGTCTATCATCCTAATTAAGCCTACGCCATTAGCCGTTAAGATAACAAAACGGATAGCTATAAACGGCGAGTGAAGCCGCATGTACGGCTAGTGCGAGAACCGAGATAACATCATGACAGAAAGGAAAGCTTAGACTCACGAACAATTAGTGTCAATTCACACTTGACGGTACCACTCTCGGTGCGTTGTCGATGGTTTTTTAGAACTCAATTTGAAATGTTTTGATGTTTGTGCGGTGGCTACTGAATTAATTTTTGTTTCTTTTTTTAGCGGTAATGAACCAAACAAACCGTATAAGTTCATCATCGCAGGTTTTAACAAAAACATTTTCCGAAATCCGGATCAAAAACCAAATTCATCATTGGTCCGAAAGCACTAGGCAGTGGTGAAGGGTGGGCGTTTTGGGAGACTGTCTTATGTAATTGTGACGTTCGAAAAATGCTGATTCTCAGCCCTGTTTGAATAAATGACTATTGAATTTTGAATTTGGAAAGACCAAAATTTGAAAGCAAGTCTCCAATCTGTCACTCATTGACGAAAATTCCTGAGCCTTAAATTCTATTGGACGACGATAGTGTACTTTACTTTAACAAACGCGTGAAGCATGCAGTGTGAAAAGAGCCTTAAGTGAAAGAAGAGCTTACGCTACTAGATGACGATCAAATGCTTAGTCATTATTTAAGTGTATAGCACCACATATTGTATTTTTTATCGGCCTGTGCTTACTTAGTTAAACAAACATATCAATCAATATGTTTTATGATGTTTATGAAGTTGTAAATAAAATCATCTGCCTCATCTTTTTCAACTATGTTGGAGTCGGCTTCTAGTCTAACCGGATGTAGCTGAATACCAGTATTTTACTTGGAGCGACTACCTATCTGACTTTCATAACCCAGTTATTGGATAATACGGTAAGAATTTTGGGCTGCTGACGACCCCTAAATGACTGTCAAAGATCCACGAATGACAGCCGGGACCAACGGCTTAACGTGCTTTTCGAGGCACAAAAAGGTCTTGGCATGTAAAGATGGTCACCCATCCACGGACCAACTACGGCAAGCATAGCTTAACCTGATTGATCGACCCGTGCGGCTGTTATTACTTAGCCACAAGCCCCTCCAGCTCTATATAAAATATAAGGAGATAAATATGTTGCGTAAATACCTATTTTAAATCAACTAAAGTATGGTTGGGTTACGGGCAGAGTAGTGTTCGACAAATAAAAAAAAAAACGTGTGGCACTCGGGGACTGCCGCGGTAAAGCTATTGCATAGCATTTGTAACCTCCATACTTCCTATTTGTCAACGCTACACTTGGGATGATGACGTGATGACATAAAACAAAAATTACGTTCCCATGACAACATCACGTTGTCATGGGAACCGTCATTACATGGTAGGCGGAGTGGGGGGTGATAGGTTTTATTTTCGTTACGTTACGGAATTTCTTGATTCGGTCGTCGCGCTCAAAGCCCGCGATAAAAGCTATGCAATAGCTTAAAAAAATTGGCGTCGCGAGACACCTGGCAGATGTGAAACATCGAAATTATGATGTACAGGTAATGTATATGCATAAAAGGATAATTTACGTCAGGAAATGAATATGGTGACTGATGGCGTGGCGACGCATGGGGACGCGTCGGTCTGATCCGTCGCTATAGATGTTTCACATCAAAAATAGACCTGTACCCTAATTGCGTAATACAACACAATCACAATTTGTTTAGATTTGAAACAGATTGCTAATCCATTGCTTCATAAGTTGGAAAACAAAATCTACTCAACAACGTAAATAACGCAATGAATGTTGTTGAACTGTCAAAATGAAACAAATTAGGCAAAATTGTTTACAAAAATAAGTTACGCAATTAGGGTACTGGATGAGACTCACATAGACCATGGAAGCATGGCACAAAAGGGAGGAGGTCTAACTCAAACTCAAAGCATTTATTTCAGTTAAACCCTTTACAGGCACTTTTGAACTGTCAAAGAATCGGTCAGTTAGTCAGAAAGTTGAAGCTAGTTGCCCATTCCAAAACGTAGATCTCTATGAGAAGAACGGGCAAGAAACTCCAAGGACACTCTTTTAAATACAGATATTACAAAATCCTGGGTACATTATTCTTGTTGCTTATGTGAGAAAAATGTACAAAAAATTATCAAAGCAATTGAAAATATAAAAAAAGCCCTGGCAGATAAGAGATGACCAGTCTCAACTGACAGCGCCCGTTCACGAACATGACGCGTGGATCAGCACCATCCAGCTCAACCATTTTGTAGGGAACCGAATGATTCAACACACTCTCTATTCTCAGCACTGGGTGGAACAAGGCTGCCAATGATGTTGATGAAAAAATAGACCTGTCTTGAACCACAGCCGTGTCATGAATCGTATCGTCGCGCGTCCCATGTTTGTATCGTCGTGTCATGGATTATGTCAGGAAAATGGCCAGGTATTATCCATTGTACATAATATAACGCCTGCGACCCTTAAACCGCCAAACTAGGCGATCATAACATTAATATCGAATGTTTGTTGCAATGGACTATAAAAAGGAAGCCTTGGTTTAGCAGTGATAAATTTACAGCCACTAAAAACATGATAGTTGTTTCTGCAAAACGTACGTGCTATAGACATATAGCATTTAGTTGCCCGTCTACTCGGGTCATAACAATTTTATTACACTAGCTAGGTACCTACTCCTGTAAAGGTATAACATACAGTATCCTGACCTATACATTAAATGAGCAATATTTGTATATCTCGTGGCCAGATCTTAGAATTGATCATTTCATGTAAAGAACATCGACCGCTGGTCACATCATTACGTGATCTGGTTAGATAATTGAGTACTCAACGTTTAACGATATGAACAGTTAAATGCACGACTACTTCATGATGTGGCCAAACATTAGTGATTATATCGTAAAATAGTTAGATTATCCACCGGTAGAGGCGTTGATGTCGCTTTGTTTTTGTTGTGCATCATGGCGGCGGCATACAACAAATCAAACAGAAAACAGACTTTTATTGGGTTTCCAAATATGATATTATGGAAAGCGATCCACTGTCCCGGCAGCGGGAACATTTATAGGCTGATGATGATGATGATGATGGAAAGCGATCAACTTGAAAGTCGCGCTCGCCGGCCGCTGCCGCGGCGTGAAATGCAACATAGGACTTTTTAAAAATCAAAAATGTACGCCGCTTATGTGGCACCCCGACGTTTGGCCCCGAGTTAAGATTTTATGGTTTTTCCATTCATTTAATTTATCGAGTTCGTTAGAGAGATTTGAGCCTTATGATTGACCCTATCGATTGATGCCATAAATGCCGTATAGAGTATTATTTTTCGGATTTAAACAGGTTCGGTTCCCGAGTATGGCAAGCGAATTTTCGAAAGTCTTTGAATGCAGATTTGTTTCTTTTAAAAATAAAGGAATGTTTCCTTTGAGTAAAATTTGCTATCTCCTGTATTTAGAGGACTTTCCCTATAGGCTAGGTAAAAAAAAAATTGGCACTCCGGGAGTGTCGACAGAAATGAAAACTTGAACAAGATCGCCTTGGTGGAAGAAAAATACTTGTATAGAACATTGGTCCATAACCTGATCTAAATAAATAGCACAATCGCGTTTACAAAACCTTTAAAGTAAAATACTTGCATAGAACATTGATCCGTAACGTAATATTAATAAAGAGCACAATCGCGTTTACAAAAATGAGGTGTCGTTATAGTGTCGCGAAATCAATGTTTTAATTCCATCTCAAAAATGCCCAACGCGCCTAAAGAAGTTGTCACTTCATACCTACTATGGGTAGGTTGCTGAACCTGCGTAAAATACCAAGTTCGCGTCTTAAATCTCATCTATTGTCTATTATTTTATGATTTATTTTCCTCAACATCATTCCCATTAACTGATAAGCCCGTACAAAAGGCGATAAATTAAACTTAATTATTAATTATGAAAGGTGACGTGTTTATGAGTCGTAATATTACTCAGGTACGCTGACAATAGGCCTAGAGGCGACGGGGTTCGCTGTTGAACGAGAGGCTGAGAATTCAAGTAATATTCCGTGAGTTATGGGGACCTCACTCCTAGTAAATAAAATAAATAATCAAGCAGAGGTTACTGTCGACACAAATACCTGTCAAGCATTTGTATATGAAATGAAACCTACTGTAGGTTTGATTTAAATCTTACACTTAACCTCTACGCTCTATACTCAACCCTCAACCATTCTTCAGGAATGTGAAGTCACATCAATGCCACCTCACGTGTCCACGTTAATGCGCTCGCCACGAACCGCGCGTGCGCACATCTTCAAAAACCGGCTCCATATTACTTTCGATAGTAAAACCTATGTGACAAGATTCATTGTCGAAGTATACCAACCGTTAGCATTCCACGTCGAGGCGTCATACGCCCCGTAAGATCTGCATATTCAACAGAATCCACGGATAGGCAAATTTCGTGACCGTTACGATTCCGTCATTCCGATCACGCGTCTCCCTCTTATTGTTAGCTAGACTGTCTAATCTTTTATTCATAGAAGATGCAGTGCGTGCAATTGCAGGTCCTGGTTCATTACAAGCCTGTAAACTAGTAACCTCGTAGAGAAATTAGTTCTAGGATGCACGTGAAGAAAGCTGACGGCACTGCCAAGTTAATTTTGAATAAGTATTGATCATTCAAGGGAAGCCTCGGCAATCCATTCATTAATAAAATATTCTCCGTTATTCGAAATATTTTGATGACATCATCTCATAAAACAACCTCCTTTCCTAACATGATTATATCGTCGTGGGCGATTTTAATTTTTTCTTCATTGAAGCTACTGAGTTTACTGCTACCGACCAGCCTCAAAGTTCGAACACAGAAATTCGCAAAAAGTTCAAGCAACCGGTCTAATTAACTCATTTAGCAGAAGTCAATTAATACCTCAATAAAAATCAGCTATTAACTTGCCTACATTCGATGGAAATTGTAGGTAAGTACTATAATTATCTCATTTGATATAAAAGTAGTACTTAAAATGACCGTAACTTAATTTGTACAAGGACTATTTTTGTGTCATTATATTGAAACGAATAGCAAACCATGATTGTAGGAGGAAGGCGCCGATGTCTGTCACACAGTTAATACTAGCTCAGACATCGTCGTTAACTCTATCTTTAAAATGCTCTTAACTCTGTACATTGTGTTTTTGTTTAGGATAGATAAGTTGTATCAAACTTTATTGTTAATAAATATATTATTATTATTATTAAAAGCAATTAATCGGTCACTTCGACGATTCACTGGTTCAATTTGCGGGAAGGGAACTACTGGTATTGTAACTATGTCGTTGAGTAATTAGTTGTAGACTTGTAGATAATTGAGGTGATCGTACGTGGGGTACAATGGGTCACATGTGGGGTTCACACGACTTTCGCAAACCATTACGTGTTAGATAGGACGTGTAGTAACGGACGTTTGACGGCGACGTGACGCGGGCGCAGGGCTGACTAAGGATGCAGTTTTGCTGGGAATATCTTAGTATGTGCATCGTGATTTTAGATAATGGATGCAAAGTTGTGTAAAGCCTTTTTGGGGACCATGAGAGAAAACAAGAGCTTGTTAGTAAAATTACCGAATGATGTCAAAAAAACTGTGATTCAAATGAAATCTGTTATTGCCAGATAATCCACATACAAGTTATACAAAAAATACACACATAATAACATAAAATAACACATTCACATTACACACACGCATACACATTGATCAAAGCTTCACCTAAAATTCACAATGTTGTTTTTTTGTGACAGGCAAAAGATCAACAGGGCAATTTTGGACGTGACAGCATTAAATTCTCAGGCTATCATATTGTTCCATTGACAAAAGTTTGACACTAGGAGAAGAGAATTTTCACTATTTCAAAAATATCCAACACTAGACGAAAGTCATCCAAGTAAACTTTTCCACGGTCACTTTGATGTACATTTTTTTTAAATATTAAACCTTATGTAACCACGAAGCAATTATATTAATTTCTTAACCAACCGTATACAACTTATTTCAAAAAGTCTTTAGTCAAAACTTTTATCATCAGTCAACATGTCGACATTTCCTCCTATCTCCGTACTGCGATCTTGAGATTTTCGACCGATCTTGACCTAAGTCACTTCAACTCTGCTTTGATATTAATTCAACAGCTTATCTGATCAATCATCGAACTTCGTATTAATTACTTTAAACATTTTAGCCGCTGATTTTATTGTATTTTTGACGTTCAACAATTTTTTTACTGCCATTTTGTGGTTTGGCAATTCCAATAATTGGTCTTTATTGTGTTTGACTATATATATTTTTTTTAAGCCTTGTCCCACACTAGGAATTTCTCTTGTATTGTGGGTGCGTTAACAAACATTTAAAAAATTTGTCATTTTTGTGTTTAGCAATTTCCAAAATTGGTCTTTTCGATATTTTTTCTTTTGAGATTTCTTTGTTAGTGGTGCAAATAAAACTAATGACGATTTATACGAAACTACACAATTTCAGAATCGATGAATTGGAATGAAAAATCGAAGAAGCAACACGGCACAACCTGTCAATTTAAACGTTATGTATAGGTACAATTTGCCGAAACGTCAATAGACACCGAATTTTGAAATAAACTCAATAAGCCCTTCATTTTTACCGTCAAAAAGAATTTCATTCTAACTGTGCTTCATGAGAAAGTCTTCAACAATAAACATTTAGCCTTTAGAAAGATCAATAATGATTGTAAGTCATTCAGTCATTTAAATAGCCGCAATAACTCACGCCTACTTATTTAAATTCATTATAATAACTTTTTATAAGCAGGCGTTAAAAGCTCTTTCGTGGAATGTCATATTTTTTCATCTGGTAATTTCTCGGCTGTCATCCCTAGCGGGTAACGAGACGGAAATATAATTATTATTAGTGTGAACCCACTAATTGATAGGGCAAATGTTTAGCATAAATTCCATGGGTTTAAAGGTGACTAAATTGCATTAGCGGTAAAGGTTACAAATAATCTATATAATAATAACAAAAACTAAATGAAAATGCTGTTCGTTGATAAGCGAGTCACTTGAGAACGGCTGGACCGATTTGGCAATTTTTAAGCTATTGCATAGCTTTTATCGCGGGCTTTGAGCGCGGCGACCGAATCAAGAAATTTCGTAACGAAAATAAAACCTAACACTCCCCACTCCGTCTACCATGTAATGACGGTTCCCATGACAACGTGATGTTGTCATAGGAAACGTGATGTTGTCAACGTTGGGAACGTAATTTTTGTTTTATGTCAATACGTCATCATCCCAAGTGTAGCGTTGACAATTAATAGGAAGTATGGAGGTTACAAATGCTATGCAATAGCTTTACCGCGGCAGTCCCCGAGTGCCACACGTTTTTTTTTGTTTTAAAACGTTCGAATTATGTCTTACGGAAAGAAAACTTGGAAGTTTCCCGAAAA
This sequence comes from Agrochola lychnidis, assembly GCA_963680765.1. Lineage (NCBI taxonomy): Eukaryota > Metazoa > Arthropoda > Insecta > Lepidoptera > Noctuidae > Agrochola > Agrochola lychnidis. The sequence continues at coordinate 7,950,932 of OY796847.1, forward strand.
AATTTCAAATTCGGGAAAAAATGAACGTCCTTATTTCTATGAAATTTTTGTATGAACTATTGAAATTTGGACAAAACAACCAACGTCTGTCAGGTCAGCTAGTATATTGATAATTATAACTCCTGTCCTAATAACACTTAAACTTAGTTATTTCCAGTTTCACAGAGATAAATAGGTTATAAAAGATATTTCATTTAAAACAAAGTGTTACTTCTAACCGTACAAATCTAAAATATTCAGTATAAGAGGCAGTTACTCTTAGTAAAATTGTACTGTAGCATAACTTGCAAGACTACTTGCAAATCAATATTTCTTATTTTATAGAATTAACCAAGAAAACCTTAGGCTCGTGGCTAAGTAGTAACCACCACGTTAAGCTACGTTTGCCGAGATTGGTCCATCTTTACATACCGAGACTCCTCCGTGCCTCGGAAAGCACGTTACGCCGTTGGTCCCGGCTGTCATTCGTGGATCTTTGACAGTCCTTACGGGTCGTCAGAAGCCCGAAAGTCTGACAACCAGTCTTACCAAGGGGTATCGTATTACCCAGTTACTAGATTGTGGAGGTCAGATAGGCAGTCGCTCCATGTAAAATGCTGGTATTCAGCTGCATCCGGTTACACTGGAAGCCGACCCCAATATAGTTGGGAAAAGTGTAGGCAGATGATGAACCAAGAAAACATTAATAACTGAAGTAATCAAATCTCAATAGATACTTACTAAAATCTCGTAAATCTCAAAAAAACCATAAGTTTCAAATTAATAGAAAGACCTACTTAAACATGTATATTATTGTTTACATTTAAAAGCTCTGTTCCACCTGTGCTGTGGGTCTCCCATAGCACAGCATCATTCTGAGTGGAAGCCTTCTCGTCACAGTCATAACGTGCAGCTACCGACTACTTTGTTACCGTTCTTTTATTTTAACTATTACATTTGTTTTGTTTTTCTAAATATTCCAAATACCTTGTATTTTATATATGCACGTGTTTCTGTGACCATAAAACATACTTTCTTTCTTTCTAACTCAATCAACTTTCAATTCAGACTATTGCAGTCCACTGCTGGACATAGGCCACTCCCAGGCTGCGCTACAACACCTTTTTTTTATTTTTTTGGGTGGGTAATTATCAAATAACTTCTCCCGCTCTAGGCGGAGCGGGAGGGGGTGTCAGACGCTTACTGACTAAAACCCATCCGTGTTCCTTCCGTTGCCATGTTCCTGATCTCCCTTTCGGCCTTCTTCGCAACCCCGGCAGGCATCGGCCCTAGCGGACCCCGTCAGTTCTGCTGACATCTATTTGAAGCGTACGTGGAACACAACGCGCCGTCGACCCGGGACACACCCTGTCCTCCGCTTTACGCATCAAGTCTGTCCCAGCCACCTTATAAGGTCATCGTTCCATCTAGCTAGAGGGCGTCCCACACTACGCCGTGGTCTCCACTCCAGGAAACGTCTGCTTCATCGGCAATCGGTCCTTCGGCAAACATGGCCAGCACTTTGCCACTTCAACTTTTTAGACCAGTATTATTTACCCGATACATTCAAAAGGAGTAGCCCTACCAACCAGGCAGTATTGAGTTAAGTACCTTCCGTGTTATGGTTGCAATTCTGTGGTTGCAGCCTATACGAGCTCATTACACACCATTATGTCTTATCGTTGACGGGTATCCGGGCTCAAATTCTATTGTTTGGTTTAATTTTAGAACAGTGTGGTTTTTGTTTGCTGAAAATGAAAGACGGGTGGAAAGGTACGTGTCTTGTTGGTGATATGGTATCTACAGACACAGCTTAAAAGATGAAAAGCTTGTTAAAAGATTATTTTCACTTTTTTTTTAAGCGAAAACTTCTTTGGGCGCGTTGGGCATTTTTGAGATGGGAAAAAACAATTGAATTCGCGACACCGTTACCGACACCTCATTATTGTAAACGCGATTTTGCTGTTTATTTCAAAGTCAAAGTCAAATAATTTATTTCAATTAGGCATAAAAAGGCACTTTTGAACGTCAAAAACAAAAAATAGAATTGATTTATATTACGTTATGGATCAATGTTCTATGCGAGTATTTTTACTTTAAAGGTTTAGGTTTTTTTTTTTTTTCTTTATTTAGATAAGGTTACGGACCAATGTTCTATACAAGTATTTTTCTTCGACCAAGGCGATCTTGTTCAAGTTTTCACTTCTGTCGGCACTCCCAGAGTACCACTGTTTTTTTTTAAATGATTTTGTTTGTATTTTGTGTTTCACGAACTGTGTCCAAATAAACGTTTTCTTTCTTTCTTTTATGTCAATCAAATTAAAGGCTTATTTAGATATAAGCGATATTGCTGTCGCGCTCACTAGCGATACTGATCCAAAGTGATTAACCTGGAAGGCGGACCAGAGGGTCTAGACAAGTGACAATCGCTTTCAAAACGTTTCGTATTTCTACAATGACTTTCAACAGGATTGACATAAGCTTTTCGGTAACTTATGTCAGTTCCGTACATTTTTGACATAAGCTTTTCAGTAGCTTATGTCAGTCCCGTACATTTTTGACATAAGCTTTTCAGTAGCTTATGTCAGTCCTGTACATTTTTGACATTTCGACCATCTTTATAGCTGATAGAACGTCAGTTAACCCTCAATATCACTACCAAGCGCGACAGTGATATCGCTTAAATCTGAATAGGCCTTAACTTAGCACTTTGCGGAACAATAAACGCCCTCAGATTTAATAACAATAAAACTTATATTGTTCTCGCCCTTAAACCGATTAACCTAATAATGATAACGGTGATACGACTGAAGTGGACTTTGAAGATATTGTAAAAGATACTTAATTCCTAATGTAAATTTAATAAGATCTCTAGTCTATACAACTATGAATCAATGCTTGTCAAAGATCTAATCCAATGCCAGTAAAATCTGCTTTCACGATGCTATCTCGCATGGGGTCGCATAATTATGCTGAGCGATGGCCGTTTTGCGTGGATGTGACGCATATTTTTCCCCAATTTGTTATTTACGTGTTTTTTTTATCTTTCTTTGCGTCATGTTTACCGCAAATAAACGAATTTTCTTTCTTTTCTTTCCGTATAACTTTTTTGTTGATTGACAACAAAAAAGCTATAAATATTAATGAAAACCCCTATAAAAGGCTGAAAATTTGCCACGTTCATGATTCATAAGCGTAACTCATAAAACTTTAATTTCAAGGCGACAATTTTATTATACGTAATGAAAAATATCATTAAAATACTTGAAGTTCTATAGCCTGCAGAAGTTCTGTAAATGGTTGGAGTTCTTTAGTCTGAAATAAGTAGCAATTATCCATTTAACGTTATTTCTCGCAATCCGGAACGCTTGGTAGGTACTGATGGAAAATAATTTCAATAATATTTGTAATTCTGAAAACTAATGTATACAATATATTGAATGATTAAATGCATGACTAAAAACCACTGCTACTTAAATTCATTATAGTAAAATTATCTATTATACATTGTAAGAGCGAATTAATTTTCATCCCCTTTCAGGTAGATTAAGTTCAGCTGCATATGCAGTAAGAAAAATAAGGCAGTTAACTGATGTAGCCACAGCTAGGTTAGTATACTTTGCTTATTTCCACAGTATTATGTCTTATGGCGTTTTGCTGTGGGGATCGGTAGCTGATGTAGATTCAATTTTCATTTTACAGAAGAGGGCAATTCGCGCGATCTACAAAATGAATCCTCGTGAGTCCCTTAGAAATAAATTCAAAGAAATTGATATACTGACTCAGCCTTCTCTTTATATCTTAGAAAGTATTTTGTATGTTCGCAAAAACCTAGGACTTTTCAAAATAAGAAGCGATTTCCATAATATAAATACACGTAGTAAACATGAAATTGTGATACCCAAATTTAGATTAACTAAAACTAGTAAGTCATTTCTTATAAACGGTATCCGCTTTTATAACAAGTTGCCAAAGTCTGTTACAGAACTTAGCGATGGAAAGTTCAAAACCCACATCAAACGTGTCCTTATCAAAAATGCATATTATAAGATTAAAGACTACGTTCAAGACAAGGAAGTCTGGCAATAATTCCTTCTGCACATGTGGCTTCCCTGGTACCTCATTAACGGCATAACAATGTAAATGTCTATTAACTGCTCCTAAATTACGATGATTATTTTATTTTACTTTTTTTTTACCTACTTCATTGACATAATCTTTTCAGTATTTGACATAATATACCTACAATTTTGTGTTTTTTTTTTTTTTTAATCAAATTAGATTTGTTACAGCTGACTACAGCTGTATCATGCCACTAGGCAATCATGTCATTTGGTTTAAATATGTCCTTATTTTTATTATTTTGTTTATCTTTTATATAGATTCTTTTCTTTTAGATTTTGTGAATGTGAGAACGTTGTAGGCTGTAGACTTGTGGACCATTTTCTATTTTACTAAGTACCTGGTACTTGTTGATAGGCCTACACTGTCCTCCCATACCTATTAACACTGTAATTTGAAAACATTGTAGAAACAATTTATTTTGAAAAGAGTAACCGTGGAGTTTCTTGCCGGCTCTTCTCCATAGGAAGCGACCAATTGGAACCGTGCACCTAGCTTCTGACGTTTCATAAGTGCCCTTGTAGGTTTATGTGAAATAAAATATTTTGATTTTGATTTTTTTGATTTCATGCCTCCACCGCTCCCCTTAAGATCGATGCCAAATATTTTTTTGATATTCGAATAGTTCATGACCTGAAGAGATGCCTTATAGAAAATGAATTTAAATAAACTTGATTAATTAAAAAGTTATGAATCCGCGAAATTTCGCGGATATTCCGGTGAATAAAAAATAAAAACTAGCTTTTCTTTCTGGCAAATCTGTTTGTAATATTCATATAAATAACCGAATAATATTAAGAACTGATTTAACAAACTCGTCGTATTTTAACAACATATCTAAACCACAAAACAAAAGGACAAACATACCAATTGAAAATTAATTGAGCCGCGCTTCTACTTCTGGGAAAAGTACTAACTCTATCCGTATGTTTTTACAAACTTGGTCCAGTTGGCGTGCGATATGTCCGCTATGTGTGTCGCCGGACGCGCATGCGACGACACCGCGTCAAATGGAGCGGACACTGTACACAGCTACCCGGCTAAATGAGAAAGTTACGATTTTACATTCTGTTGTACACAGTGTTGTGGCAACGGCATTTGGCCGGCTAAAACCGTCGACCTCGCCAAGGACGGCGTTTCGATTCTGCTTACTCAATGCTCTACTAGGTCGGGTTTTTGTTGTAAACGGAGCTTTGATGAAGCTTCTAAGATTTAGACTTGAATTTGGATTAATTTATTTTTTTATTGAAATAGTATAAACCGAAATAGACCTACTCCAAAAAACCCAATGAAGGGTTGACCACACACAATGAAGGGTTCCGTAGATGGGATGAATTTATCCCAAGAAGAAACTTAACATTTTGACAGAGACGGATGGACGGACGGATGGACAACAAAGTGATCCTACAAGGGTTCCGTTTTTTTTTTCCTTTTGAGGTACGGAAGCCTAAAAATATTATACAGTAAAAATCTAAATACAACCAATTTTGTAAACGAATAAAACGAGACGTAACTAACTTATTACAAAAAAAAATAAAACCCAACTACTGAAAAATCACGTAAAAAATCAGGTAAAGCCGTGGTCGCATGCCATTATAATTTTGAAGATGTACAGGAATGCGACCACGGCTTTACCTTGACCGTTTTTGAACCTTTGTCTTGATTTCTGTCTGAAATATTATCTTGTTTCATATTTTTTAGAGCGTGATTTTTCAGTGGTTGGGTTTTAGTTTTTGAACTTACTTTTTATTTAAATTATTTTGGGGTTAAAATTTCGTGAAAAAGTATTTGCAGAGCAGCTTAAATTTTTTTGTTTGGGTTTTATAGTATTATAGTATTAATTTTACAGCCGCGCCGTACGTAGCACAGTCTCACTTTTACTTGTTTTTAACAATTTAAACATATTTATTTACTTAGACAATAAGATACATATACATATTTGTAATGTGCTCGTCTAGCCCTTTCATTTGATATCCAACATGGCTCAATTTTATTATTTATTTTATAGTTTATGAGTTTATGTCCTCTAGAGGGCGCCATATTGCATTTAATTCAATAATGTGACGTTACATAGCCTATAACCAGCGGACGATTAAGACGCTTGCAACGATACCTCATTTGTCAGATTAAGATCGATGGTTTAGAAGTTATGAGGTAACAGATGAACATACATACATACCGGTCAAAATCATAACCCTACATTTTGCTTCGCCGTAGTCGGGTAAAAAAAACGATCACATCAAACTAGGGCAAGAATGTATCATTTACACAAACAATTTTGAGGTTCTAAACGGCAAATATGTAGCTCAAATTGGTACCGAGAAAAATTGAACAGTATTTCGTAAGATTAACTGTTCCCAATACATCATATTTTGTACGTATATACAAATACTTAATGCGTCAATTAAACAATCGTAAACCAATTTAGATACATACAGCAATGAGTGTTAAATTCAATTGAACATCAATCAATAAAAATCTTCAATCAGAATCAAACACTATAAAAAATATTATTTCGTTTTAAATATCGTCCACAATTTGTTCCAGTCTTTAATAATTATTTCTCACGCTTCTAAAAGAAAATGAAAGCGTGATATCAACCATAGACAAAGCAGTGATACCCTAGTGGTGCGACCTTCCGACTGCCAAGTCATAGGTCTCGAGTTCGAACCCAAGGCACGCACCTCTGACTTTTCGGATTCATTTGCGTATTATATAGTTACTAGCTGCACCCTGCGGTTTCACCCGCAGTAGTCTCGATCCCGTGGGAATATCGGGATAAAAAGTATATAGTTTATAACCTGGATTAACACATAGGGTGTTAATCCAGGTTATAAACTATCTGTGTACCAAATTTCATACAAATCCGTTCAACCGTTTGAGCGTGAAGAAGAGACAAACATACACACACACTCACAAACTTTCGCCTTTATAATATTAGTGTGACCACTTGCTTAAAAAAACAGTGGTACTCCGGAAGTGCTGGAAACTTGAAAAAAATCGGCACCGCGGTATTCAACGCGTTGAGGTCTTTTACTCCACGGTGTCGGTAAATTGCGTTACAGTGTCGCGATATCAATGGATCCCTTTTCAAAAATGCCCAACACGCCTATAGAAGTTTTTACTTAAAAAACGGTGAAGGAAAACATCGTGAGGAAACCGGCATGCCTGAGAGATATTTCTCGACGGCATTTGAAGCCAAGTCAGAGGTCCATAGGCGGCATAAAAACTTTGACATCCAGGTTAGTTACTAACCCACACGAAAAAGAAAGAAACCATAGTAAATATACGTACTTAATAATTCCTATCGATATTTTTAACTCGAATCATACGAGTCATATCGATTCGACTTTTGCTGTTTTCTATGGTACTGAACAAAAGGAGATTTCTAAATTATAGTCTAGACAGGTAAACTTAAAATAATATGTCATTGTGAAACCGAGAGATTTCTCTCTAATGTTAATGTTATCAAAGAGCTGTTAATAGATGCTATTTTAAACACTCTTAGAAAGATTTTGAAAGTGTCCAACATATGCTTCATCATTTTTAATAGAATAAACATCTATACAATCCTACTCAATTTGGTACAAAACATGAATTTTCATTTACTTTATCATTCAGACTTTTAAATCGCTGTTTTCAAAAATTCTTCACGCCTGTAATTTTCGAAAGATTAGGCAGAGGAATACCAATAGTACACCTAAATTTCGCCAGTTATATTCAGAATTTCCTTGCATAAATATTAAGCTTGCCTTCAGCTTTACTTCGCTTAAATGCAAAAAACTAAAGTTACAAAGTTGTTTTTCAAATTCTCCGTAACCGTGAATCCAAAGACTAGCCCTTGTCATATGTCGTAAAATACAATTGCAAGTGACTTCGGTGCCTCAGAGGCTGCGTCAGTCCATTACAATTTATGTGAGAGGGGTACAAAGAGTTGCTGTCACACTAGTTCCTGGGGTCAAACGAAGTCAGGGAAACTCTTAAAACCCTTGTCTTTTTGTGGGATATTCTTTGTAATACATTTTTAACCGACTTCCAAAAAGGAGGAGGTTATATGTTCGTCGCGTATGTTTGTTTTTTTTTTATGTGTGTCTGGTTTTGAATTTTCGTTCTTTGTCACCGACTTCCGAAATTAAAGTAATTTTTCACTTTGTAGTGTTTTTTTTGAAGTCGGTTGTTTTTTTTTTGTAAAAAGTTTTTATTTTTCACTTTTTAGTTGTGATACCTACCCCGCACAAATTTGAATACCACTACCTGCAATGTAAATAACAGTGACAGGAAGGTATCATAATATCATCCACATACTAAGTGAGGTAAAAATACGTATTATTGAAGCTAACTCAATAACTACCCAAGCAAAGTTAATAAAATTTATATGATCTACCAAACAAAAAAAGAATCATCAAAATCAATTCATAATTGACGGAGTAATCGCGTAACAAACATACGAAAAAAAAAAAAAAAAAAACATACAGTCGAATTGAGAACCTCCTCCTTTTGGAAGTCGGTTAAAAACGAAAATACAAAACACAAGACACTGACTTCCGAAATTAAAGTTATTTTTCACTTTGTAGTGTTTTTTTTGGAGGTCGGTTGTTTTTTTTGTAAAAAGTTTTTTAGTAAATATCTTCGTTCTATAAGATTAAAACGTATAGGACAATGTTTGGTGTCAGACTGTTAGGTTGAAACTAATTTCACTCGTCTCAAAAATTATACATATCCACGCTTTAGCACAGATGCACAAAAGAATCGCATCAGATAGATTTTTATAAACACTCAAAATTACTCACATTCGTTAAGGCTAAAATTAGCCATAAAACTGTTGACTTTCTTATATGTGACGCAACATCTGATGCCATTTTGGACCTGAAAAGAAAGAGAGAACTGTTAATAAACATCCACACTTGAGAATCAAATAAAGCAGGACTTGAATCTGTCAATAAACTTCAAACACTAAACTGTAGCAATGATAAAGAGACGATATTGGAACTAACCGTAAAAGCTAACATCAAAGAAGATTTAATGGAAAAGCTAAATCTGGCATTCTATGAAAATAACGATGAGGAGACAACCATAAGGTACAAGAGTAACGGTGAACTGAAAGAAATGGCAAACATAATCGCGGTATAAACGATCAACTAAACCAGTCACAGTAAGCACACGAAAGCCATATTTAAATCGAATTTATTTCGCCATTTAATCTCACTAACATCGCACCAATAATTATTGTACGAGCAATCGGGAGTAGGACTCACGATCTTGGCGGAATCCTTTCTCTGAACTTTTGGTCTTTGCCATTACTTTCCTTGTCACTTCGGTAGTTGGGTAACTACAACTATATACAAGGACTGGTTCAAAGATTAAGCTCACTGTTTGCTAATAGCAGAATTAGAAATGCCATCATTTGTAGACTAGCTAGCTTAAAATTGGTAGGCTAGAGTCGTTGTCTTTGAGGCAAACCCGAAATAAATCACACAACTGTTTGGCATCCAAATCTAGCTCTCTGTTTGCTAATAGCTGAGTTAGAAATACCATCATTTGTAGACTAGCTAGCTTAAAACTTGTAGGCTAGAGTCGTTGTCTTTGAGGCAAACCCGAAATAAATTACACAACTGTTTGGCATCCAAATCTAGCTCTCTATTTGCTAATAGCTGAGTTAGAAATACCATCATTTGTAGACTAGCTAGCTTAAAACTTGTAGGCTAGAGTCGTTGTCTTTGAGGCAAACCCGAAATAAATTACACAACTGTTTGGCATCCAAATCTAGCTCTCTATTTGCTAATAGCTGAGTTAGAAATACCATCATTTGTAGACTAGCTAGCTTAAAACTTGTAGGCTAGAGTCGTTGTCTTTGAGGCAAACCCGAAATAAATCACACAACTGTTTGGCATCCAAATGAAAGGTTCAACAGTTCGTTGATGTTCGCTTCCTAATCTAAAAAGCGCCGTTGATGCTATTACTAAAGTAATATATACAGAGCGTCCGGTAAATAATGGATAACCTTGAAATAGCATTTATTAGACCTTATGGCCTTTCAAAAAAAAATATAGCTCAAGTAGTACCTAAGATTTTTAACTAACTTTTTTACATTCTTCTTCACCACAATCACAAATGAATGAATTTCATCGATTATTTATTGTTGTAATATTGTACGTTGACTATACCGACAGAGAACCAGTTAACAATGTGACTGGAAATTGCACAGTATTAAAAAAAAAACATATCTTGGGTACTACTTGGGACATATTTTTATTTTTTGTATTTTTTTAGGACGGCCATAAGGTTTAATAAATGCTATTTCAAGGTTATCCATTATTTACCGGACAGCCTGTATATGACAAGTTTTAAATATCTTTGTTTGTCCCAAAACCATCGATAACATTAGGGTTATATGGCTTTCAACGCCATGTTATGGAAGATTTTGGATTGCCATATATTATTTCGCTACACTGTATGGCCTTTTAGATGCATAATATAGCCATAAAGAACAGATTAAAATTAAATGCGTGTGAGATATATATTCCCAAAACTTAAACCACAAAACAGTTACTTTCCTATTTTGACATTTAAAAAAAATCATAAACATTTAAGTGCTAATGCGTTTCCAGCCGGACGAATAGTTCACAGGAGCAGCAAGAGAATTTGTAGAATTTACATAAGTGAAAATATATGAATAAGATAAGTGTCTAAACTAGTTTTTAGACGAAGCCGCTTGTATTGACGACGTCGGCACAATTTGCTTTCTCGTAGAAAACGATCGCGGTCAATGCCGGCGACGGGCAATCTGCTGCATTTGTCGCTTTACATCTAAGAAGAATATTGTTATTAGACCTGATAGTGACAGGTTTAGACTTAGCAATGTCGGTATTTAATGTAAAGGATAAGATTCTTATTTCTCTTTGAAACGGAAACACAGTACTGGTTTGTGTAAATACTGGTTTAGTTTTAGATTGAGTATTGTTGGAATCAATCAACGCGATAAAAAATAATGGACTGTTAAGATTTATTTGATCTTTTCTGATAGTTCAGGAAGAAGAATTTAATTGATAACTTTGTCTGTCAGTAGGTAAATATCGAAATGTTGGAAACGGATCTGTTGTAATAACATAAAATATAAGATAAGCTTTCTTTTTATGTAAAGAATCACGTTCGGTAAATGCCAGCGTCTGATCAAATTCTCGATGTCTTATTTCTTATATTTAACATAACATAACATCACGCCTGTAATTCCCCGAAGGATTAAGCAGAAACATGCCTATAGTTACACCCACATTACGCCAGTTATGTTTAAGTCCCATGTAATAGGGGGCGAGCCTATTGCCATCAACCGGGCACAAATCCAGACTCCGGGATGCTACTGAGAAATTCCTGATGGAAAAACCCAATAACACTTTGTCCGCCTGGGAATCGAACCCAGGACCTCATGCTCAGCAGTAGCGCTTGCGACCACTAGACCAACGAGGCAGTTATACAAGGTTATTAGTTATACGTCGGCAATCCGTTAAGGGGATGTAGGAGAGATCATTTGCAACCAAATGACCCCTATGCCAATGTCAACTATTTTCGAGTAATTTGACATTTTATATTTCAAAATATAAAATGGAGTCAAACGGCGTCATTTGGTTGTAAATGACCTCTCCTACATCCCCATAATAGATTGCCGACTATAACCATTAATCCTGTATATCAGGGTTATTTTTATTTCATACATTTTAAATTATAAAATGTCAAATTAGTCGAACATGGTTGACATTGGCATCGGGGTCATCAGGGGTAATTTGGTTGCAAATGACCTCTCTTACATCCCCTTAGTGGATTGCCGACGTATAACCAATAACCCTGTTTATTTTTTATATTTAATTACTGAAATATATGACTATCTGGTTTAAAAGCGTCACAGTTTTATAACAGCGAGACGTTGTCCTCAACCTTGTCTAATTACGCCTCCAGTCTTTAACAAAAACCGAACTTAAAGTCAACAAACACAAAATAACTTATTGTACGTTCACACGTTCATAATTTATTGACTTTTCCACTAAAGCTGCTTTTTTACCAGTAGTAGACGCTTCCCCTGTCTTTAGGTCGTCTTTGAATAGTGCTACACTCCCAAGTCTCATACATATTTATCTAGTTTTCGTAAAATTTGTGATCGACACAAAAGTAAACATAAACACAACAATGGCGGTTTAAAGACGTACAACTGTGTTGCCATCTGTTCTGAGCTTTCAGTTTTAAACCTCATCTGAGCTTTAGCTGAGTTATCCAAAAACAATAACTTTCTTTAGTTCAGCTATGCAAAAGCGAAGTCTAATTAAAATACAGCTTAAGTTATAAATTCATATCAATTACTCAATATTACATTGTGATGTGTTTCTATGTCTTTTAAAGAATATGTGGAGCTTCTTATTAGTTCCAACTCAGATTATTTGTTTTTAAATTAAAACCCAGTCTCGCCAAGCGGATCTTAATAACCACATTATAAATTAATGTAACTTGTATTAACTTTCTTTTCTTCATTCACGGCCAATGTCAGTGTTGTATAACATCATGGTCTGAGGTCGTTGTATAAATATACATATATCTTATTGGTGTATTTGAGTATCGGATGCGATGTAACGGCTCAAGTGTGAACTTTCGATGATCTTAAGAAGATTTACAATTTAGAGTAAACAATGTTCCTCTATGAAGACTTAATTAAAGCTTATGATGAAATCGAGAAGATTTCCTATTGACATAAACATTTCGTAGAAAAAATAAGTTGCCTTTTAGGAAATGATGAACGACATTTAATTATGTTACGGTGACCTCTTGATTATAAACCCAGGTGCGCACTAGAGGCCAGGCAGCAATGCCCAGGTCGCAGCGGCCAGCGAGATAGTCGGTGGGGCCGCTGGCCGCGTGTGGCCAGGTGCGTGTGCTCCATAGCGGTTACATACTAATGTATGTTTCTCGCTGCATGGCCGCTACGACCTGGCCGCTAGAGCGCGTCTGGGCTAAAGGTATTCCTACGTACTAACTCCATGGCATGTGAAGCCAAGTCAGAGGACCATGCTTTAAAACTCTGACACCAGTACCCTAATTGCGTAATACAACACAATCACAATCTGTTTCGATTTGAAACAGATTGCAACACGCATTTTATGGAACTGGATATATTTTGTTTATCTAAGCAATTATTTAAGAAAATGGCTCTGGATATTTTATCAAGCGAGTAATTTAAGTTAAAGTGAGCTAAGCTAACACAGCAATATTGTGGCAGCGACTTTTGTTTTATTTTTATTTTTTATCACTTGTCTTCAGCACTTCTTTTAACCTTTTGTTAAAACGTGGACAATGGTGTGGGTTACATGTTTGTTAAATCTTAGTTTATTTCTCTGTAATTTGGAACATGTAACTGTTTTTGTCCCTAATAAATAAATAAATAAATTGCTAGTCCATGGCTTCATAAGCTGGAAAAAAAAATCTGTTCAACAACGTAAATAACGCAATGAATGTTGTTGAACTGTCAAAATGAAACAAATTAGGCATAATTGTTTACGAAAATAAGTTACGCAATTAGGGTACAGTTTAATCACTGACCACACGAACAGAAGAAGACGTAATAACTCGTATTTTCAAACTTAGATATAATTACTCTCATATATCCGACTGAAGCGTAAGCTAAAAAATTATAGGTAACAGTAACGCATTTGCCAGCCATTTCTGATTAACACCTTAAAGTTTAGATAGTGTACCTCCCATAAATCAACAAAAACACTTCGAAACGGCAATTAAAAAACTCTTTTTCAACAAAAGATAAAGCACACACTTTACATTCAATTAGAAACACATCTGTCGCCATTAATCGTAAATTCCATTACATCAAGATAAATTGAGAAATTAAAACTATTAATTATTTCTCGCCCTGCGGAACCATGGCTGTCAATTACATAGATTTATTACAAGGAGATAGACACTTCAATAATTGGATGTCCCTATAATTAATGGGCAATAATAATATATTGTTTTATATGTGAAGTTAGAGTTTTCGTATATGGTCACATTGTGACACGAAATGCTATGGTCAACACAAGTTAGATTAACAGATTTTAGGGGTATGAGGAACAGGATGTAAAGTTCACTCATCCACCATAGAAAAGGGAGGATCCTCCAACCAGACGGGTGTTGTGTCTGGCGGGCAACTGCCCGTCAGTTTGAAGTTGAAATCTTGTATGTATGTCGATCGCTCGGTAAACTCTAACTGCGCGATGCAGGATTTGTGTGACGTCATGTCTATGATGCGTAGTTTAGTTCGTATGTGGCGGTGTAACCGCTACAAGATTAATTCAAACTGTTATTAGACAATATAAAGATTGAGGTATTTAACACTCTTCTTCAATCGCTCCCTCATTACTGAGGATCGTGGTCACTGGACCCCTTTAAGCGGACAATCTGCCTCCATCGACTCCGGTCCAAAGTTGCCATCACCACCTGCTGAAATTTGCTTGAGGACGTAGCTACTTTTACGTCTCTCTTTCCTTCGGTATTGCCAACAATGACCAGCTTTTCAAGGCTGCTATCTCCCCTTCACATTATGTGGTCGAAATATGTCAAAATACGCTGTAGGTAAATAATCGAGTCTTGATATCGAGTTGGGAAAGGTCAGACACATTTGTGCGATTGGCTGTCCGTGGAATTCGGAGCATCCGCCTCCAGCACCACATTTCGATATCCTCTGTCTTTCTCTTGCTCGGATTGTCCACGTTTCAACTCCTCTCAAGATCTACAGATCAAAGATTAAAGAAGTGATCAGAACTGCTAAGATTTACTCAATATCCCATTTTATGTAACCAGACCGACTGCAATAGACAGAAATAATCTCCAATGAAACGAAAGCTAATCGAAAGCTCTGCTTATGGCCAAACAAACTTCATCTAAACTTGAGACTGACAGCACAAAGTAGGAGTTAGCATAATAAACGGGTGTCCTTAATATAATGTCTTCATTGGCCGGCTTGTTATGGCAGAGTTTCCGCAGCCGACCGTGAAGTTTGCTACAGTGCGAATTTTCCACCTGTCACAAAGTAGCGTAACGGTGACTTTGAACATAGTCAATTGAAAGATATTATATGTAATGAGACCTTGCCTTAGAATTTAATAGGACAGGTGCAGTAGAGCCCAAACCAGCAGCTACAGTAAGCTAAATAACAGCTTTATCAAATTGTGATAAAAGTGCTCAAGATATGAATGTTATTTACGGTAATGATTTGGCTGAACTTTGACTGGGCCTGGCAACAAGGCCTGAGAAAAAAGAGTAATTAAATGCGGAAACCGATACAGGTTTTTAAAAATTTTGGAAGCAATAATTTATTACAACATCAACCTATTTTAAATTGTAAATTATTGATCGTAGCGCATTAATAGAAGTAGATTTAATCATTAACAGCTGCATAATATGCAAAGACGGAAACGTCACACAAATTTTCAACTTCATGAGCATGCAAAATGTCAACGTCCTGCCTTTGGTCCGAGTTACTGCGATATGGATATTTAAATTATATAAAATATGCATATGCGTCAACGCTAATAACTACTGTTTACACATAACTAGACTGACATACAGAAAATTCATGACAAGTAATTACAAGCCGGTGTAACAGGCGGCCACACAAATACTATGTGTGTCCCAGTCATTTCCGCGACATTATAATAGGTAAAGCCCGTTACTGTAAGTGATGGTTATATCAAATATCAGTGTTCTTGGCAAATAGATGGTGTGCTTGGCAAATAGTTGGTATACATGGCAAATAGGTTTGGCCAACATGCGAGGCTAACGGTTAGAGTGCGTTTCGTCTATGAGATGTTCAAATATTTGTAGAGTATGTATTTGTTGGTCTGCGTATTGGGTTTATCCTGTTCGCTTTTTAATGAATTAATGAGCAGATTATGAAATTTACTATTTTCTGGTAGATTTTTAAAAATAGGGGAAAGTGGCAAAACACCTTTTTTCTAGTAACTCTTGCGATGCAATAGAATTTATCAGTAAATGAGTGGCCGTCCAGTAAAATTCAGAGTGCCATATTACAAAATGAGTAAATTATTAGACTACCTAATGATACACATAGTTGTGGACAATTTTCTCGAATCCAATTTTGAAAAAGCACATCCAATACATTTTTTCTCGAAACGAAAGTGCGTCATCATGCCACCGTACGCATGCGTGCTGTGATCGAGATCGAGTCGCACGCGCCGACTCGATTAGATCTCAATATCGATTTCCCCTAATAATAATACGAGCACTGAAATGTACCAGTATGTGATTGCGCGTGACATCGATTTTAAAATCGTGGAATTTAAAATGGCGCTTTACATAAATCGTGGCACATAAATTGTCTTGTTTTTGTTGTCTTTGCGGCGTGAGTGCTAAATATTCAGTGTTAGTAAAGTAGATTATGTTTATGGACTAGATATAAGAAAAGAATTTTCACCTTTTTGCAATATCTGCACTCGAGAATTGATAATAAATTGTAAAATAATCTTTAGCCTGCCATATCAAATTTCTCAAATCAATTGTTTGCACGAAAGACAAAGCAGTAAAAATATTAAATTAATGTTCGCTAAGATTCATAAAAATATTCTTAGCAGGTTATTTCTACTCAAAAAATATTTTTCATTCACTAAACAAGCCAATTTAATATTGACAATGAACAAAGATCTTAATTTATTGACCAAAAAGGCCAAAAAGAATTCAAGGAACAGAAAGCAATACTGGTAACCCACTCCCCAAAATACTTTTTAATGTATTAAATGTATAAGGCGATAATTTATCCAGTGGTAATATGTAATAATATCCAGCGCCTTAATAACTGGGTTGTTCCACAATGTATAAGAGTAAAGACCGTACCGGGTTTTTGTATAAATTATTATTTATACAGTTTTGAGGGCAGAGAGCCAACCTTATCGCGGTTGTGGCGCTATTGAGAGCCGCGGTGATTTAGGGTTCATTGAGCATTGGAAAAGTAAAAAGTGCAAGGATGTGGAACACCATTTTCGTCCACCAGCATTCGTTTCAAAGATTCGAAATCTGAATTCAATATGACATATACAATATGAAATTTTCTAAATTACTGAAATATATTTTTGTGTTTAAGCTTCTTTTAAGTATCATGTACAGTATAACTATTTTCTTAATGTCGCTCGGCAAACTTCGTGTTTCGTCAGTCGTCGAGTTTCTATCAGTTGCCCTTTGCACTTGATGCAGACTGGACGCTCTCAATTGACTTGGAAGTATATAGAGTTGTTAATACTCTTTTAACCTAAGGTAATTTATTTTTTAAATGGGAGGAAAGCTGTTAAAGTCGCAGGCACGAAAATAGTTTTACAGCTCTATATAGTTCACACGAAAATCAAAACAAAACAACAATAAATTACTTAGTTCTGAATTCAAATACACAATAAATCTAATAATTGATGGACATGGAAATTAGCATTCGTTTGTATTCGAAAATACGATAATTCCCGAGAGACATTAAGAAAATAGTCAGACTGTACCTACATACAAACAGACACGAAAAATCACATCACAGGACGAAGCGTTGCACCAACGAACATAACTGACCTACTAACCAACAACCAGTGCCATAAGACCTTAGACCTTGTATGCAATTCCCGTGGTAAACATCGAGATACCATCTCGAGCCGTATCACGGTAAAATATATCGGTAATTGACATTTAAACGGGAATTTTTTCTCGATATGTCACTTGCCTATGTGAAATAGTTATTAAAATTTTATGCATTACAATTAAGTTATGCATTAATTAATTGTCTATACGATTCATATTTAAATTCCATGTAATAAAAGAAAGAATTAAATAGAAATTTTGCTAACAAGTTGTGTAAATTGCACACTAAACTGGCAATAAGAAACCGATCAGTAGAGATAGAAGAAACGGCAATCATATCATATTTTACTCATGGTGTACACACGGCTACACATCCAACTAAACATTTCCAGAATACGGCGATCTCGCATTGTATAGGATTTCCGTACAATGCGAGGTCAGCTTATACTGGAAATGTATAGCTTGATGTGTAGCCGTGTGTACGTACGAAAATTCTTGGAGAAGTAAAAAGCTTAAAGTGGGTAAGTAATACTTTAAACTTGTTATTTTCAATTACGATTACTGGTAAAAACATATCATCAGTACTAAAATTACATAATAGGTATATACAGTAAAATTATCAATTACGTACGGAACCCAGTCAAATTGCCTTGGTAACAGGCGCGCCCGTTTTTTCAACCTTTTCCTTGAATTATTAAGTTCGGTCAGCGGAATGTGGGACGTTTTCATCAATCAAATTTACGTGAACGCCGAAGCGATATAAGGCGGTTCACTCACGGTACTACTTGATGCAACTTTATGTGTCGGGCAATTTGTTTTTATTCAGTGAACTTTTCTGCATTGTTCTAGCTTGGTTCCAGCCAATAGCGCCCAAGAGAGAAACAAATATACAGATTTCTTAATATCTGTCTTGTCAGTGGTACTATTACTGTTATGACAAGATTTTATGTAGCAAATAAGCTTAGTCCTATTAATTAAAAATAATTTCTTGATGCATTATCAATTCCTTCTGCACATGTGGCTTCCCTGGTACCTCATTAACGGCATAAATAAGTAAGAATCTATTAACTACTACCAAATTACCATGTTTATTTAAATTTTTATTTTTACATTCGTCCTTGACATATTTACTATTCTATTATTTGACATTACATACCTATGATTTAATTTCAACTTTTTTTTTGTGACTTTTGTGGACATGATAATTATTCAGATTGATTACAGTTGTAATAGCAATCATATAATTGCGTTTTATTAAAATAGGTTTTTTACTTTTATTAATTTATTTATTTTTTTGTTTAGATTCTTTTCTACATATTTTGTGAATGTGAGAACGCTGTAAGCTTATTGGATTGTAGACCTGTTGACCATTTTCTATTTTGTTAAGAAGAAGTTTCTCTTTACTTGGTACTTATTGAAAGACCTACACTGTCCTCCCATACCTAGAAACACTGTTATATGAAAGTATTGTAAAAGCCAATTATTTTTAAAAGAGTAACCGTGGAGTTTCTTGCCGGCTCTTCTCCATAGGAAACGACCAATTGGAACCGTGCACCTAGCTTCTGACGTTTCATAAGTGCCCATGTACGTTTATGTGAAATAAAATATTTTGATTTTTGATGTGCTTTCATGAAACTAACGAACGAACTTATTTAAGAATATAAAAAAAATGTGCCGTTTTCTGTACCGGTACTGCATCTACTAGGTTTAGATAAATAGCGTAGTGTGCCCAATTGGCATTTATATGTGGCACGCTTAAATGTCAACCATGACGTCCACGACCTTCGGTAACAGGCTTGTCTTTTTGACACGTGCTAGTTAAATAGAGCAATTACATATAAAATCCTGTCTAATTATCTTAATGTTGATATAAATTCAGATAATATCGTATCTACCAATAACTACCTAACGGGTTGTTGGCATAAGGATGCCTACCATTGTAAAAACTTTGGCATTTTACCCACAAACAGATCATAAGTCCCTTTATTATCTCACATAAATATAACGTATACCATGCGGTTTAATGCGGTAACTAATTTATAACTGATTTAATTGCAGAACATGCAGCATGCATCGTTGCATGTGACGAGGATATGCAGCCGAGTGTGTGAACGGCCCAACCGCACCACCCCGATAGGGTCGACCGCAACACGTGCTCAAACCATGTTAATAATACTTCAGATGAATAATGAGGAATCGCAAGTTATTTCAGTTTATAGGAGCTCCCTATGTAGATGCGAATAGCTGGTAAGAAGGTATTGGGTATCAGAATAGAGAAAGATGTTCCTGCACGCTTAGCATGACCACAATCGAAACGGGTTTTGTCGACGGAAGAATAGACAAAATGACAGTTAAACAATCACAATCTGTCATTTTGTCTATTCTTCCGTCGACGTCGTTTTATCAAATTAGATTTGTTATAGCTGTAGTGGCAATCGTGTCATTTGGTTTAAATAGGTCCTTATTTTTATTATTTCATTTATCTTTTATATAGATTATTTTCTTTTATATTTTGTAAATGTGAGAACGTTGTGGACCATTTTCTATTTTACTAAGTACCTGGTACTTGTTGATAGGCCTACACTGTCCTCTCATACCTATTAACACTGTTATTTGAAAACATTGTAGAAACCATTTATTTTTAAAAGTCTGCTGTTAATTACATTGAATGTGTGCTTTTTGGTCTGTACTAAATAAATGTATTTTCTTTCATAGACACAATCAAAATTATAGTAACTGCTACCATCCTACAAAGTTGAACTTGTTGACCGAAGTCAATTCAAATATAGCACATTGCCTCTGTCAGAAAACTCCTTACATATTCAAATCATGGAATAACCTGAGCAAAGGCATTGATTAAAATGTCAGAAAACATACACAATCCCGTCAAAAACAAATTGAAAACAACAAAACAGATGCACTCCGGGAGTGCCGACAGAAGTGAAAACTTGAAAATCTGAATCAACGCGTTGATGTCTTTTACTCAACGGTTAACGCGTTGATGTCATTTACTCCACGGTGTCGGTAAATTGCATTACGTTACAGTGTCGCGAAATCAATGGTTTAGTCCCATCTCAAAAATGCCCAACGCGCCTAAAGAAGTTTTCACTTCAATAAATTTTGAAACATCAACGCGTTGATTCCGATGTTTTTTAAAATTTTCACTTCGGTCGACACTCCCGGAGTGCCACTGTTTTTTTTTGTTTTATCGAGATTCTTCTTCTTCTTTTCGTGTGGTTAGTTTAGCAAAGTTTTAAAGCCGCCCATGGACCTCTGACCTGGCTTCACACGCCGTCGAGAAAGATCTCTCAGGCATCGGTTTCCGTACGATGTTTTCCTTCACCGTTTTTGAAGCAAGTGTAGCGTAGCGTAGTATCGAGATTAATAACTGGTTTTCAACGTCCACTACAAAATAAACATTTCATGCTACAATATAGTCAAGTCAGACTGCTTCAAACAAGATCTTAACAGTCACTAAGCAATGTCATAGCGTGCCAGGTTTATTTCTAAGGCATTGATAACTTGCTAGTCCATAAAACATAACATTAAGTCATTTTACTTCGACAGTAAAGCAAAGGCATAAGCCACCAGCCAGGCAACCAATATGACTACTGGCTGGACAGACTTAATAAAACGGTGTACCTAATAACAAGATGTCACATTGTTTGTTGAGTACGGTCGACAAAAGAGATGAGTGAGTTTGCAGGCTATAAATAAAACCACGCTGTGTTAAAAAACATTCAGCATTTTGTTTCACCCCTTTATAAGGCTTAGGAAATATTCTTACCACCATATTTTACAACTTAAAATTAAAAAAATGTATTCCAAGTAGGTATTCTATTGTTTTATAAAGTCTATTTAAAGACTTATCAGTCAGTGACAATTTTTTTTGATGATTTTATTTTTCTTCTAATAACACTTATAAACTACGACTATTTGGAATTATTGTCTAATTCCTAAATCGTTATGACCGTTACAGGGTTATATATGAAGACATCTACGTACTGAACAATATGGAGATAACACATTTTCCTATGACGGGAAACATTCTTTTCAACCAACATTGTGCGCATGCTGAGAAGTCTTTGACATCGCATCTCCATCTTGTCCAGTTATTAAGCTATTGCATAGCTTTTATCGCGGGCTTTGAGCGCGGCGACCGAATCAAGAAATTCCGTAACGTAACGAAAATAAAACCTAACACCCCCCACTCCGCCTACCATGTAATGACGGTTCCCATGACAACGTGATGTGTTCATGGAGGTTACAAATGCTATGCAATAGCTTTACCGCGGCAGCCTCCGAGTGCCACACGTTTTTTTGTTTCAGAAATGTGATAAAAGCAATAGTCAGAGCAAAATTATTTCTTACAGTTACGTTATCTTTTGTTGTCTGTACCTACGATGTAGATTATCTGTCCAACATTAAAATAGTTAAACATAATTCCTATTCTGGAACCAGCGTGAAACATTTTGTGAGAACAAAGTTAAAGTCAAGAAATACCCCACAGCGCAATTGTAAAGCGGGGTACATGACATCATAAAAGCACTAGAGACATTAGGAAGAGACGTAGGAAATTAGGAATTCTTGTTTTACGCACGGGTTCGCGCCAACGGGCCTCCCGCAGTCGGATACGAGATTGCTAACTTAGGACGCCCTGCGGCGGTATTGTAAAGATGAGATATCATAGAGGTACCTACTGTGACTAAGTAGCAATGATATTTGATTTTTTTATACATGAAACTTTGAAGGATGACAAACACAGAAGGTATTGTGTTTCGACAATCATTACCAGCTATTATGAAAGTTATAAATATTGATGTGTGTGTGTATTGATTGAATATTGTTGTGTGTCTTGTGTGTTTAGGTACTCTAATAAACCATAATAAGGAAACAACAGGATTTTATGACAGAATTTATGCTTTACTGCTGTCAAATAAAAGAAAATACATTGTGACAGGGACATCGACACGAAAACTGTTACTATGGATTCAGTACATGATTCTGAACCCCCCTGCGTTGAAATTTTTTGTCGGTTATTTTAAAAAAATCTACTGTTCCATACATTTTGATATTTTTATTAGCAGATTTTTCTTTTAATAACCGACGAAAATTTTCAACGCAGGGGGGTTTAGAATCATGTACTGAATCCATGGTAACAGTTTTTGCGTCGATGTCCCTGCCACCTTGTATGAATACATAAAACTAGGAAGAAGGCTTCTGTACTATAGTAAGAACAGAAGCCTTCTTCTTCTTTTCGTGTGGTTAGTGACAAAACTTTTTTTTTTTTTTGGGTGGGAAATTATCAAATAACTTCTCCCGCTCTGGGTGGAGTGGGAGGGCGTGTCAGACTCTTACTGACTAAAACCCACCCGTGTTCCTTTAGTTGCCATGTTGCCAGAGGGCCACGATTTCCCTTTCGGCCCATATTCGCAGCCCCAGCAGGCATTGGCCCTAACGGACCCCGTCAATTCTGCTGACTTCTCTTTGAGGCGCGCGTGGAACACAACGCGCCGTCGATCCGGGTTTGGTCCTTATCGGGCGGCGAGCTACCCATTGCTCACCGTCCGCAAGCCCGGGCCTACGGTGGCCGGAAATCTGCCTGTGATTCCCGGTGTCAGAGTTTTAAATCCGCCCATGGCCCTGTGACTTGGCTTCACGTGCCGTAGAGAAATATCTCTCAGGCCATATTAAGCCATAATAGGCTTTATTACAAGATGTTCTAGTTTGTAAAAACGTTACGTACGTACCATGTAAATCAAAGCTTTCAGAGACCCATGCTGTCTGCACTGGACTTTATTTTCACTAAGTTGATCAACCGATCTGCACTAGCCAGCAGCTCTAGCTTTAATTGAGATAAACTATTACCAATCATTTTGCAATTGAAAACTACATTTAAACGTGAAATGAATTACTCAAAATCCTTACATATATTATAAAATAAAACAAAGTCCCCCGCCGCGTCTGTCTGTATGTCTGTCTGAACGCGATAAACTCAAAAACTACCAAACGGATTTTCAAACGGTTTTCACCAATGGATGGAGTGATTCTTGCGGAAGGTTTTAGTGTATAATTCATTACGGTTTTGTGTAAATTGGCTGAAATATGACGATTATTGTCGAAGATGTCGGAAAAAATCATGCCGACTGGGAGCTTTACTGGCGTGCGCCGCGTATACCGTTACAGATACATCAAATTTATGTTCTGCGAGATTGAAGATCTTAAAAAGTTCAACAAAAAAGTCCGTGATGACATATGTCTATCTTCTAAGGATGACCCACAGTAACCATTTTTATCTTTCAGAATTTGATAAAAATTCCCTTGTTATTTCCGAAGCTATATTGACCAGTATCATATTAATCCTTATCCAATAAAATATGTTATTTAAATTGGCCACTTAATTAAGATTAAAATATGCTTGACATCATATAATTTAAATTAATAGTTTAAAAGATGTCACAGTTTCAAAATTACGCGGAGCAACGCGGGCGCAGCGGTAGGAGTCAATGACGTTTTCCTCTGTTAATATGTATGAAATCTCGGTAGTACGTTCCCGTGGGATATTTTCCGACATCCACGCGGGCGAAGCCGCGGGCAAAAGCTAGTCTTTGATATTAAATAGATTGTGGAATTCCGGGAGCCGTTTCAAAACTAGATTAAAATTTCCGGATTAATGGCCAAGCAAAGTGACAAAATGCCATTTGGGAAATTCGAAATTATGATTTACGATCTAGATCAAATTATTTTGATACAGACTGAACATAATGTTTTGGAAATAAATGGCGATGTCTGTTTGATGCCCGACAAGAAGAAGGTTCCTTCGAGCTCTAAAAAAAAAACAGTGGCACTCCGGGAGTGCTGACAGAAGTGAAAATATGAAAAAAATCAGCACCGCGGTAATCAACGCGTTGATGTCTTTTCAATGGTCAAAAGCTGGTGTCGTCACAGGCGTCGCGAAATCAATGGTTTAGTCCCATCTCAAAATGCCCAACGCGCCTAAAGAAGTTTGCACTTCAAAAATCAAAAACCCGTCTACGTAAAAAATTAACTTTAAAATAGATGGAAACGAGATGACCAATTTCTGTCTCCAATCCCACTTAATACTATAAAAAATCTCTTGTTGTTGGAGCCATCTTAAATTTAACAATGCCATTCGCGCAATAAAGACGAATCTAACGACATAATAATTAACATTCATCAAAATCGGTTCAGCCGTTTAGTAGTTACG
Source organism: Agrochola lychnidis (assembly GCA_963680765.1). Lineage (NCBI taxonomy): Eukaryota > Metazoa > Arthropoda > Insecta > Lepidoptera > Noctuidae > Agrochola > Agrochola lychnidis. Next base: position 7,975,863 of record OY796847.1, read on the forward strand.
AGGGAACATGGAGACGGACATACATACATAATATAGATCAAACATATAACGCTCCTTTTTTGGTTTCGCCGCAGTCGGGTAAAACAGACGACCAAGAATGAATGTCATTAACACCTTTTTAATGCATTAGTATTCTCAATCTGAAGGGTTGGGCAGAGGTGTCCCTGTAGCAGGTACACCCACATTTCGCCAGTTATGTTTAAGTCCCATGTAATAGGGGGCGAGCCTATTGCCATCAACCGGGCACAAATCCAGACTCCGGGCTGCTACTGAGAAATTTCAGAAAGAAAAACCCAATAACACTTTGCTCGACCCGGGAATCGAACCCAGGACCTCATGCTCAGCAGTAGCGCTTGCGACCACTAGACTATGTTATGTTATGTTATTCTCAATCTGGCTATTATGTCTCAGTGGTAATTTACCAATAAAGTCTCTAAATTATCTTATTTCTTATCGACACAAGCATACATTTATGCATAATCAGCCTATAATATTCCCATTACTGGGACACAAGCCTCCTCTCTGTGAGAGGGAGTGGGCCGTAATCCACCACGCGGGCCCAGTGCGGGTTGGTAGATGTCACATGTCTTTGAATTTTTGGTTCTAGGACATGCCGGTTTCCTCACGATGTTTTCCTTCACCGTTTTGAGAGCAGTGGTGATGAAATAATTTGCACAAAGTAAAGCATCTGCCTTTTTTTTGGGTGGGAAATTATCAAATAACTTCTCCCGCTTTGGGTGGAACAGGTGTCAGACTCTTACTGACTAAAACCCACCCGTGTTCTTTCAGTTGCCATGTTGCCGGGGGCCACGATTTCCCTTTCGGCCTTATTCGCAACCCCGGAAGCCTGGGTTCGAACCTACGACCTGCAACTCGTAAGTTGCGGCCATTACCACTGGGCAACCACTGCTCTATTTATGAGCAGGTGATGAAAATGATATTGGGTTTTTCTATCTGAAATTTCTCAGTTGCAACTCGGAGTCTGGATTTGTACCCGGTTGATGGCAATAGGCTCGCCCCCTACTACATGGGACTTAAATATAACTGGCGAAATGTGGGTGTACCTGCTACAGGGACACCTCTGCCCAACCCTTCGGGGAAACAAGGCGTGATGTTTATGTTATTAAACAACAAAAGTATCAATTACAGCTGATCTTATTCCACTTAGTATCCGTTTTAAACACGTTTTATCTACTAATAAGGTAGTGAATTAAAGATAGAGAACGCACTTACAATTTATCTAATTGATTCACATTGAAAGATTATTTTCAATTAGTTAATTAGTTTTATGTTTATATTCTAAACCATGTCGGATTATTTCTGGTCAATTACAACATCCTGTGGCTTGATTATATCATAGCGTTTATTTTACTTATGCGACTGTAGGCTGACCGCTAAATTGATTCCGTACGCGGTGCGGGAGGGGTGACAGTTGTCACAAGTTGACGAATCACTGAGCTCTCGCATCACGACACCACACCCCTCCCGCACCGTACAGCTACCTCAGGAACGGACTCAGTTAAGTGATCGGCCAATAGATCGACTAAATTTAGTATCAAGAGGACCGCTAAGTAAAAAAAATCATATTGCAGTTTGTATGAACAAAATGAGATTTGTAACTATGACTAACGGGAAGTTGACTTTATGATATCACTAGTTTTTTCGTGCGACGTCTCCTGTGCGGGATTTATCCAAGATAAAAATGTTACTTTCAGCTCTTAGACTATCTCTATGTAAAAATTGCTCTTGATTTGCATGAAAGAGGGACAAACTAACAAACACATTTTCGTAATTTTATTATTTTGTACGATTTTTCTTTACTCTTTTATGCCCGCTTGCACCACTAAACCTCCCGAATGAGTTTAGCGCTAAACAAATTTAAAACATCATTCTGACTATGTCAACGTCAAATTATTGACAAAAATAGAACTAAATTTTAAAAACATTTGACGCTAAATGCATTTAATGATTTGAGGTATTATTAGCGACCCTTAATTTACATTTGTTTTTCTAGAACTAATTTCATTCCAGCTTTGGTCAATTTGGACATCCCGAATTTCGCCATTGGCTGTCTTGATAAGATATCTACTTACATTTTCACCTTGCTCTTGAATAATTATTTCTAGAGGCATCACCCCACCCCACCCTACCTAGCAACTATCTCAGCAGGTGTTACTAATTCCGCAGGTGTATGCTTTCACCCATCCTACTGCTTTTAGCGAGACGTTCGTGGGAAAGGATGGAGAGTTCCTATTCTACTGGGAACTCACCGACATACTTCAACGGCAGTAATTATTGTTGACTGTTGTAATTACGGGTAAGCTGTGTCGCTGTATCCGTCGCGTGCTTGACTGTCAATAGTCTACGGTCTGTCAGATTTCCCGAGGGTGTTAGTACTTTCTGTCTATAAATAAGACTGAAGTTTTAATGTTACTAGCACAGATAGTTTATTTATACTAATATTATAAAGAGGTAAAATTTGTTTGTTTGTAAGTTTGTATGTAGAGGGTAATCTCTGGAACTACCAGTCGGATTTGGAAAATTCTTTTTGCACTGGATAGCCCAATTCTTGCGGTTGGCTCGTGGATGAAATCGCGGACAGAAGCTAGGTTTATATAATCTCACAAGAGTTATATTATAAACGTGAAGCTCGCGGACAGAAGCTAGTTTTATATAATCGCACAAGTGTTATAACATAAAAGATTTTTATAAAGAAATAATTAATTTACGTTGATTTAATTTTAGGGAAAAAATTATAAACTGTGTTTATCGGTATGCCCAATTCTTTGATGTCGGTATGACCTGTTCATGAACGGTTTTTTTTTAACTACTACTAGGAAGCTCTTGGCCTGCATCTCAACTGATGGTAAGTGATGATCAGGCCGAAGGTAGAAGCGAGCTTCACATGGAATCCTCAGAGGAACTAGCTATATTACCGCTAACTGCCGAAACACAACAAGCTGTTAACATCGTCGTTATGGCGACAGACTTAGATAAGATGGCGGTAGCTAGCCAGGCGGATCAAACCGAGCAGATTTTTTTTCACCCACTTAGAATGGAACCCGGGACCTCTGGTTCTGAGACAGGTGGTCTAACCACTAGACCACAGAGTCAGTTATGATTAGCATGAGTTCTTTTCCGCCTCAAAATTTTAAGCTAGTATTAATGAACAGAATGATTAATTAACTAAAACTTGACACTTACCAGCCCCCGTATTTCCGACGACTAGTGTTCTTCGTTCGCCAAACGATCATCATCCACAACGCACTGACATGTATTCACAACACAATTGTCACCGTCTGTCCCTCGAGTCGAAGTGTAAGGCGTCACTGCACATAATATCTATGTATTCACTGCACACGGTCCGAATGGGATGGTTTACCTGTAACAATAATTAATATTTTGTTAGATATAATGTATCATTAATTATGTATCTGTACATATAATATTTCCCGTTTTTTTGGGTAGTTGTGGAATAATTTTGCATTTCGTGTCTGTTTGTGTGACCGAGTAATTCTTCGAAACTACGCAACGAAGTTTGATGCGGTTTGCAACATCATTTAGGTTTGTCGGTAACTCCGGTTCTTTGGATAATTTCATTTCTGCTACTCTGCCTAGATAGTGAAACGATATTGATAAGGTAAGGTAGCAGCTGGATGAAGGCTTAGGATTCAGCTCATCAGGGTCAAATCAAATCAAATCAAATTTTATTTGTGAACATAGGGTACAAAAAGGTCTTAAAAATATACATGTTAGCGTGATCTCAATGTTTTACCAATGCAATTATACAAATAATTTGTTATATAATTTTAATAAGTACTTATAACATGCAATGATAATAATCAAAAGAATTAATTAAGATTAAATAGGTAAATGATGTCAAAAGTCTAAGTCAATTTCTAGTATATTATAATGTAGATAAATGTCAAAAAATAAAATAAAATGTCAATAGCCGTTAATTTATATTATCATTTAAAAATCTTCTATGGAGTCTTCGCTACTAGAAATAAAAATAATTTACTTTTAAATTGACCAACATTTTCTACACTTCTTATGCATTTTGGTAATTTATTATAAATTTTTGGAGCCATTACAAAAATGCTTTTCTTAAATAATGCGGTTCTAGATCCAACTAAATTGCATATTCATGAAATGGACCAACAATTTTGGTACATTATTCAATCCATTTCTTGCTTCATTAACCGCTTGCAATCACCCAGATACAGTCCACTGAGACTTATAATTAGTTTTCTTCAAAGAAACACTCGAAGTAAAATCATTAAGCTAAAACTTAATAATGTAGGATAAAACGAATTGGTCATCTGAACAAACATAAAAAAAATAGAAATGAATTACCAATGGCAAAAAGCCAATTATTACTACAAATATAGGCGAACAGAAATCTCAGACATCTAAGCCAAACATTATGCCATCTCATGCTGAAATATTGGTAATAAGTTACAAGCGCTTACAAATTAAAAGCATGACGCAAATGAAAAGTAAGTAACTTTGTCATTCTTGACGAAGATGCACGATCTATTGTTTGTTTTCAGTTTGCTGAGCAGAACACTTGTGCCAATGAACGCCTAGGCATATGCGAAATACAATATGTACGTAAGATAGTTATATACAAAAATGCCCAGAAATAATCGGCAATTCATCCTACAATGCCAAAATTACTTTTAAGATGAGAATCATCAACTTTTTAATAGCGGTACCAGCTACAACTGTGGGTAATACAATAGTTTTCGATAAAACTTTCTAATTCTCAGGAAATCGATATAAGGTAAACAAAGATATATTGATATCGATTATCGATTGACCGAATTCGTGAGAGAATCGTGTTTTGTTGAAAGTTTGTTGATTATGGAACTCGAGATAAAAATATCGATTTGTTTGTTGGGTGCAGTGATATATTGGTGTGGTGATTAATTAGAACTAATGCACGCCATCAAAGTTGTTTAGGATAGATACCTACTAGTTTTTTTAAGTTAACAGTAGGTATTCTAGTGATTAGATAGACCTAGTGATAAAAGACTCAAGGAATGAAAATAAGGGAGCAGAAGTAGGAGGTAGATTAGATCACCACAAAATACCCTAGTTTAATTTCATTAGGTAAGTTAGGGTTGTCGCGCAGTGGGTGCCTGAAGACGGGCGTCGTCACCGAGGCAGGCCTAAGAAACACTGGCGCGACGACCTAGACTCTTTTTGACTGATTGGCCAGATACGACAGCAGACAAAGACACATGGCGAAGTATGGGGGAGACCTTTGTCCAGCATCGGACAGCAAAGGTAAAAAAAAAATTGGATAATTTATATGTACTAGTATAGCCTGAATTTAAAACACTCCGGGAGTGCCAACAGAAGTGAAAACTTGAACAATTTTATTGTGCAGGAAATACTTTTAATGAGGTGACGGTAACGGTAACAGTGTCGCGAGTTCAATTGTTTAATTGCTAAAGAAGTTTTCACTTCAAAACATCATGGCCAAAACAGGCGTCTCCCATTCTCAGAATCTCAACAAAGCTTCCAGAACATTCACAATTTCACATGTACCGGCTACAGTAGGAATGCTCTAAGGGTGACGTCCTCATTACCAAAGAATGTACGAACATTAGCGCCAAACACGTTAATATGTTGCAAGTGGATAACAATGGAACATTCAGAACTTTGTACAATGGTAGAAGGGGAACGGTTAGTAACAAGGCAGACCTTAGGAACGGTGCGAAAAAGTGCATAAGTGCAGTTGAGCTCCGGCTGCATATAATGTAAGCGTTGGAAGAATTTAACCCCAAAAACAAAACAATTTTAACAAAAAAAAAATAGTGGCACTTCGGGAGTGCCGACAGAAGTGAAAACTTGAACAAGATCGCCTTGGTGGAAGAAAAATACTTGTATAGAACATTGGTCCGTAATCTTATATCAATAAAGAGCACATTCGCGTTTACAAAAAAAATACTTCCAAAACCTTTAAAGTAAAAATACTTGCATAGAACATTCATCCGTAACTTAATATAAATAAAGAGCACAATCGCGTTTACAAAAATGAGGTGTCGGTAACGGTGTCGCGAGTTCAATTGCTTTTTCCCATCTCAAAAATGCCCAACGTATTTTTGAAGTTTTCACTTCAAAAATACGCACTTGGCCTCAGAATAAAGAAATTGCATTTGGTGTTTATACCCGTATAGCCATATCGATTGGGTTGCATTAGTGGAGTTGCCTCGAAACTAAATTACGTCCTGCGTACTCTGGCTAATCAGCCATTCTGGCAATTTTGTTGATTGGCAAATCAATAATAACCACATCAGGCAGGTAACCATATTGGTACAGCCAGCAATGTAAATTGCACATTATTCGTATTCCTATTTCCGGCAAGATATTTCGCTTATTTGAAGGAAATAAGCTCAATATCTTATGCGAGGAGTGTCTCCACGTCAATAGTGGTATAGTCGGGGTTAAATTTTTCGATTTTTCACACGACCTCAACAATTAGTGCCAGTTCATCTCATTTTTAACCGACTTCCAAAAGGAGGAGGTTATCAATTCGACTGTACGAGTATGAAGTTTTTTTTTTTTTGTATGTTTTTTACGCGATTACTCCGTCAATTATGAATTGATTTTAATGATTCTTTTTTTGTTTGGTAGATCATACTTCAGAGGTGGTCCCATATAAATTTTATTAACTTTACTTGGGTAGTTTTTGAGTTAGCTTCAATAATACGTATTTTTACCTCGCTTAGTATGTGGATGATATTATGATAACTTCTTGTCACTGTTATTTACATAGCAGGTAGTGGTATTCGAATTTGTGTGGGGTAGGTATCACAACTAAAAAGTGAAAAATAAAAAAAGTGAAAAATTCAAAACCCAAGACACCGACATCCGAAATTAAAGTTATTTTTCACTTTGTAGTGTTTTTTTTTTGGAGGTCGGTTGTTTTTTTTTTTGTATTTTTTTTTTTATTTTGTCGATACTCAAAACATCGAACATTCGAAAAATGTTGTTGTCATCTTGGAGCCGTCTCGTACAGTGCGAAAGAACGCGACCGTGCCATGTGGACGATAACGGTATACGTATGACGACAACACTACGGTACGCTGTGACTTACATACGGGACACGACTTTTGTAGTGTGACCTGAGATGAGAGATTGATGTAGTATGGGGGATGGGTGAAACTTTTTAAAAAAAGAAAGAAAAAGTATTTATTGAGACTCGCACAGGAAATCCCAAATTAAGCTAAAACACACTCATTAAAACATTAATAAAAAAATATTTAAAAAATACAAAGTAAAATTAAAATAAAAGCAAAAAGTCCTGTACGAGGCCAAAAGGCTCCTATCTCAGCATGATGACATTTATTTTTTTAATGTCGTAGCGCTGGTATTCTGATACGGCCCGAGTGATGTCACGGATAGATAAATACAGCATAAATAAAATAAAAAAATAGATAAGTGAAATACATTAAAAAATAAAATATATGTAGGCCGCGTGTCTGCACCCGACGTATCATCAGTTACTTGTCTATGCTTTTAGTGTCTGTGGTACTGTAGGCATCGTTGAGACAAGTAAAGAAAAAGGATTTATCCCAAATACACGCTTAACATTGTAGTTGAAATACATGTTCTCCCACACATTCCAACTGCAAATGTAAGTTTGTACGCACAATATTGTAGATTTATTATGTTATTTTAAGACCATAGACTTCTTATAGGTTTTCTTGTAATCTATGGGTGAAGAACCATTCCCGATTTTTTTTCAAAATTTCATTCTCAGCCAGTTTCGGAGATAAAGGGGGGAATGGTCAATTTTCATCTATTTTCTTAAATATCTTTAAATTTATTTACTTTAAAATTATTTAAAAAAAATATATTTGATATCCCCGCAATAATCCCTTTCGTTTGATGTCACACGATACCGTTTGAAAAACTATTTTTTAATTTGTATTATTTGCCCTCCAAAAGTGACCCCATATTCAAAATTCATTTATTTACGTTACACGTCCGTGTTAGGGTCACAGAAATACATATGTGTACCAAATTTCAACTTAATCGGTCCATTAGATTCGGAGCAAATTGGCTGTGACGGACAGACGCGAGTGATCTTATAAGGGTTCCGTTTTTTCCTTTTGAGCTAGCTTATAGGAAGCTTAGAGGAATCTTGATAAAGTATACCACTAGCAGCCTTTGTAAAATCAGGTTGAACACAATCTCTATTCAAGCGACTACGCTTGAGCAAATAGAGTGCTTAAATAGAGAGCTTCTGCGTAATTTTACTCGCGAATGTCGTAAAAGCGACTGAAGGACCGTCCCCTTTTTCGGCTACTGCTGTATTTAGGATCTCCAATAAGTCAGCGGGATAAAAGCCCATCATCCAAGTTAGTTGTTTTTCAAAGATAGAAAGAAACTGCTTCGTAAATAGTATTTAGCCATCTACGGGCTTAAGACGTCCTTTTTCCCTACGGATTTCCTTGTTCGTCGGAAACCACTTGGAATAAGAAAATTAAAAGCCTAAAATCGTTTTTATTCTAAACGTAAAAAAGGCGGTCTTTCTTTCGAATGCTCCCTCTGAAAATTAGGACGGCAACCAGTCGGTTGTCTTTTAAAGGCACGTGAACATATACGTAAGAAGTTGGCAGAAACATCACAGCGCTGATTTGCTGGATTCGTTTTCTTCATTACTTATCTTTATTTCTCCTCTACCGATCATTATTTCTCCTGGCAAAGTTTATTCTGTTTATATGTATGTATGTAAGTATCTGTGTATTTATTCTTGTATTTTATAGTTATTTTCGAGTTATCAATCCCTTATGTTGCACCTGCCATGTTTTGTCTCTGCATCACCCTTTAGGAGTATGAAGAACAGGGTGTAAAGTTCACTCATCCACCATAGAAAAGGGAGGATCCTCCGACCAGACGGGTGTTGTGTCTGGCGGGCAACTGCCCCATCGGTTTGAAGTTGAAATCTTGTATGTATGTCGATTGCTCGGTAAACTCTAACTGCGCGATGCAGGATTTGTGTGACGTCATGTCTTTGATGCGTAGTTCGTATGTGGCGGTGTAACCGCTACAACCCTAAGGTTGACTGGTAGAAAATGCCTCAGGCATTAAGTCCGCCTTTGTACGTTATTTTTACTTGTGCATAAAGTTTTAATAAATAAATAAATTACGAGTCCGCACCACCAATGAAGTGTTTTTGACGCGGCACAAGCGTATATGCCTCTAATCGTATTTAAAAAAAATGTAGTTCGACAATTTTCCGCCGGACTTCAGCGGTAAGGCGCGGGCTCTACAGCTGTCCACTGTCAGAACTCTCAATATTTATATTTAGCGGTATATTCCAAATGTAATGCTATCGCATACGATTCTTATCGACCTAATTTCAATTAGAAATGCCAGCAACAAGAAGTTGATACAAGGAAATTTTCCGGCGAGTGATTCCACAAGAGAAAATGACGTTCACAACAAAATATTTTTATTATATTAACAGACATAATGGTTACTGAGCATACAGTAATAAACGGTATACATCGCCCCAGTCCCCAATGTCTTAGCGTGAAATATATTCAAACGTTCCACACAGATTCTTACAATCGGTCAATAATAAACACACTATTATACACTCTAACAACATCAACTTAGAAACCATTTTACCACGTACATTTTAAATTTTTATCATGTTACTAGAATTTCTCCGTTCAACTACGGTTACTAGACGGACTGGCAGTTAATTTATGAAGAGATCTACGCTTGATTTCCCGTATAATTAACTTATTTCTAAATCCAATAAATTCAACATTTAATTTGCTTAAAATATTTAATTGTAAGTATATTTTATTTAATTAGATAAATGGAAAAGCCACACATTGATTTCCGTGGCTGTCATAATAATATGCTCACTTTATGGATTCAACTCGCATCGAATTTTCGGCTTACTGGTTGATTCGTACGAATTTACTCGCTTGAAACGAGCGAATCGACGCTTTTAAATCATCATCATCAGCCTATAAATGTTCCCACTGCTGGAACACAGGCCTCCTCTCTGTGAGAAGGAGTGGGCCGTAATCCACCACGCGGGCCCAGTTCGGGTTGGTAGATGTCACATGTCTTCGAATTTTCGGTTCTAGGACATACCGGTTTCCTCACTATGTTTTCCTTCACCGTTTTGAGAGCAGAGGTGATGAAATAATTTACACAAAGTAAAGCGCCTGTATGGGTTCGAACCTACGACCTACAACTTGTAAGTCGCAGCCGTTACCACTGGGCCACCACTGCTCTACACCGCTTTTAAATATATATATATATATTTAGGCGATTCGCACGAATTAATTTATTTGTGGGCGAAGGCGAATCGACAACTCTCAAAATATGTACTAGGCAATTGGCACATTTTGAATTTTATGCAGGAAAGGGTAATGAAAAAGTGCACTAGTTAGTGTACTTTTTCATTAACTTTCGTAAAGTTTCCGCCCACAAACAAATCAACTTCGTGCGAATCAACCACCAAGCCGAATTTTCTTTGGGCTTTAAAGCGCTACCGCGCTGAATCCAGTTCAGCACTTTCAAGTTCAAACGCGAGTCGACTTCTTAAATTACTGGCAAGTAACAGAAGATGCTGTTGCAAATACCAAAATACGAAAATGTTGAGGTCTCGCTACGGGTTTGACAACCAATCTAGTGGTGCTACGGATATATTTTATGGATAGGTGCCACCGCCAAAACGCCCATTTAATTTTACATGTCAAGGATTTCCATCTATATAGTAAAAGACTTTCTTGTATATGAATAAACTAACCACAAGCTTCTTGTATTAAACTCCCACATCAAACAGTCTATGTATGCTTTCACCTCTAGACCATTAGATGTCAGCCAGTCATTGTTTGAAATGATGTGGTTACAACAGGATGAAGAAAGCTGTGGTATAGTCTTGAAGTTTATAAAACATAACATTGATAAATTCGTTTAATGATGTGGTGACATCTACATCGGCACATACGAACTACGCATCATAGATCTGACGTCACACAAATCCTGCATCTCGCAATTAAAGTTTATCGCGCGATCGACATATGATTTTTGCATTGGATGCATTTGCATTTGGGCTATCCAATGTATTGCATTTGCATTGGATATCCCAAATCTTGAGGAAGGTTATAGGCTCGCAGACGAAGTCACGGGCAGAAGCTAGTATGTAATATTCCATTAAAACCTACTCCAAGGAGTGTTTTTTGACACCCAACTGTGAATATAATCTTATGTTATGAGCTTTAGGTAACTGTATACAGTATGAAACTTCACAACACATGTCTTACGAACCTATTATTATAAATTGTACACGATTTATATGTAAAATATTTTCATGTAATAATATTGTGAACACTCATAAAACCCTGCATTAAAATGCTTTCATAGATCCAGTATGACGTTATGGCGGTTCGTTTATCGGTTAGTTTAACCTTATAAACCTTATTTCGATCTTTAACAACCAATTAAATGATAATATTCTTGAATAATAATGTTTTGGTTTGAATTTTGTGTTTCTGTGCTTCTTATGGGGTGCACTTTAATGGTGAAGAAGGTACTAAAGGTATTTTATTAGATTATAGGAAAAGCATGGTGAATAGTCAAGTGGATCCTAACTCTTAAGTATTGATCAACAAGAAGATAATTTCCTATATGCTAGTTTAATTTCTTACTCCTTCCGTTTACTACGAAAATTTGATTATCATTATTGGAACGAAACAAAGTTCTTTAACGTGACTTGGTAGGAGTAAACTGGCAGAAATGGTCACGTGAAAAAGCGTTCATACTTGTGACTGTCTTCTTCTAAATCGATAGGAAGAGACAGAGAGAAAGTGTGAATTTGGTCAAAATGAAAATCCTAGATGGCGGCTGCGAAAATTTTCACATTTTTCGTGATGGGAGTCGTCGAGGGTGCTATAGCGGATCGTGAGGTCAAATGTAAATCCAAGATGGCGGCTGCGAAAATTTTGTTTTTGTTTTAAATCATACGTGAGAAGGAACATCATTACTGACAGGGCCGACTGAACACTTTTTTTTTTTAGACGAATTTCTTTTGCTTAGACTAAGTATTTATCCACTGGCAGTTACTCTTAATCACTCTGAACCAGCCAAACATAATTAATTAGAAAAGGCTAGAAAAGTGACGATTTCCAATTCTCAATAATTAACGAACTTTTACTACAGTTTCTAAGCACGAGCTACAAGTGTGAGAACGATAAGCCAACATACCGCGACCACATAAAGTAAATGACGATCGGAAATGATACACAGTGTGATTCTTCATAATGTGCACATAACGAAATGAGGGAATCTATGCTTAATTTTATCGAAGGAAAAAATTTTTTTTTTAATAATAATTTTTTTTCTCTTTGGCATCTTATTTATAAATTTTACAATTATTGTAAAAAATCGTTTTTTTAAATAATAAAATAGTTTTTTTTTTCATTTTTCATTTTATGTGGATGCCTAATTACTTCCAATCATTATGGAGTTTGTTTCATCGCGATAGATGATTTAGTTTAAAAGTTACACAGTTTTCTTACAATTTTTTTTAATTCCATAAAAAACAAAAAAAAATATTTATATTTTTTTTTAATATTTTATCTGTCGTTAAAATTAAGCGGGATCATTTCGATATGTGCACATTATGAAGAATCACACTGTATCTTTTCACTCTTTGGATGACGATGGACAAAACATAGAAAATTCGAATGAACTAACATTAGCAATTATAACTTAGCATTTCTCACACAAGTTAATGTTAAACTTAACGGCACGTGAAGAATAAGTAACATGGGTTTCAAAATTAAGAATAACAGGAAATATGCTATAAAATAGTCAACACTACAGCAAACCTTGTTTGGAAAATTACTCGCACAATAAACGTATAAAGTATTATGAGCTTAACTAAAGAGTTTTGGAAAACAATAGCTTTGTTCTATTCAAAAGGCGCAAGCTCGTTAGATAGAACTGTGTTGGGAATAAACTAAATCCCTCTACTTACTATAGGCACAAAAAGCTCTTCTAATAGTTTACAATACTTATCTACACTTTCAGGATAACTTTATTAGTAAGCTGGTCTTTTGGGAGTTCATGAATTATGAACTTATAAAACAGTACCTGGTCGATCGAGCTCTGCACGGGTAAAAATAGAGAATAGTATAGGATAGTTCATACTAATTCCATGCTGCCATGATAGTAGGTACTTACTAATTCCATGCTGCCATGTCATTATTCTAAGGTAGGTAGCCATCTTGTTCTAAACTTTGGGCGACAGAGCTCTGCTCGGGTAAAAATTCGGAGAAAACGAATTTTCCCAGATATGAGACCTAGCTAGATCGATTTTTCGCCCCCGTAAACCCCTATATTGCAACTTTCATCGAAACCGTTAGAGCCGTTTTCGAGAACGTGATTCTGATTACATACGAGTATACATATAACTACAAATATTGCTTATTTAATAGTATATAGTTATTCATGAAGAATGTTCGTACTTCGATCCAGCTGGTCATGAAACTTTTCAAATTACTACCTTATAATCTACCTATTATTTAAAACTAGTTCTAAGTATCCTGACGCACTTCACCGACATTCTAATAATCATTTTCTTAAGCATTCTAAATTACTAAAACCACAAAGATCAATCTGAAATACCCATCATCTATACAATTATACCTAATTCGTAAATCACGAATCGCTTTCAAAGATATAAATTATAATAATAAAATTCCATTACGAACTATATTAATAAACGTTTTGTATCACGATCTGCGTTTCGATATCTTTGTGAGATATCCATTACCTATTTTACACGATTACATTGTCTATTGTATTAAACTAAAACAGTAAGGTACCCGTAATTCGTTAAACAAACAGTTTTGTATTGAATTCAGACCGGCAAGTTCGTTATGTTCTTGTTCCGTTTCATTTGATTGTGATCGTTTCTGCGGGCGTATGCGCATGTAGAAAATGCAGAGTACTGCAGAGCAGACAACTAATATTTATGGTAATGGTAAAGTAAGTATTAGTTTAAGAATTAATTAGTTTAAGCCTGTAGGCGTGACGCTTGCAGTCGGTAATGTCGAAGAAAGGATATAGTGCTATTTTAATTACTATGCTAGAATATCTTTAGACTTCGAGACGTGTGGTCTCGAAGGCGAAGAAGCCACCATATTGTGCTCTTGAGAATAACATAAAAAACTTGAAGAGAAATAAAAAAAAGCGGCCAGGTGCGAGTCGTACTCGCCCATGAAGGGTTCCGTAGCAGCAAGTAACATTGAATGAAAGGTAAATTGCGGTTTACGATTTATGACGTATTAAAAAAAACTACTTGCTAGATCTCGTTCAAACCAATTTTCGGTGGAAGTTTATATGGTAATATACATCATATATTTTTTTTAGTTTTATCATTCTCTTATTTTAGAAGTTACAGGGGGGGGGACACACATTTTACCACTTTGGAAGTGTCTCTTGCGCAAACTTCAGTTTAGAAAAAAATGATATTAGAAACCTCAATATCATTTTTGAAGACCTATCCATAGATACCCCAGTTCTAAGTATGGGGAACTCCAAAATTATTTGTTTTTTTTCTATTTTTGTGTGAAAATCTTAATGCGGTTCACAGAATACATCTACTTACCAAGTTTCAACAGCATAGCTCTTATAGTTTCGGAAAAAAGTGGCTGTGACATACGGACGGACAGACAGACAGACATGACGAATCTATAAGGGTTCCGTTTTTTGCCATTTGGCAACGGAACCCTAAAAACTAGTGTGGCACTAGGGGACTGCCGCGGTAAAGCTATTGCATAGCATTTGTAACCTCCATACTTCCTATTTGTCAACGCTACACTTGGGAAGATGACATAAAACAAAAATTAACAACATCACGTTGTCCTGGGAACGTAATTTTTGTTTTATGTCATCATCCGTTATTACATGGTGGGCGGAGTGGGGGGTGTTATGTTTTTTTCGTTACGGAATTTCTTGATTCGATCGCCGCGCTCAAAGCCCGCGATAAAAGCTATGCAATAGCTTAAAATCTGTTCTGGGGGCTTAAAACGGCCGTTTTGGCAGAATCATAATATGATAATGTTATAAATCACATTAACTGACAATTCATAATAATATCTGCGTTCAATCGGGATGATGACGAAAAATATTTTTTTGTCCGTCAGTTAGATTACCTATTGAAAAATATTGGACACGTATTTTTAATGTGCCATGACGTCACGAGTATGTAGATTTTATACTTACTTGTGACGTAGCGACCCCCAGTCCCCAACTTTAATGCGTTTTATCTAAGTCATTTTTTAATAATATGATAAAGCAAAAACTACGTGTCTAATATTTTTTTATTATCTGACTGACGAACTAAATAGAATTTCTTTTTTTTTACCCAGACATCTTCCCTATTCATATTACACAATTCATCTGTTTGACAGTTTTGTATTTTAATAAAATAACGTTTACACTATAGAAACAAAAAATTAAATCTCATTTGATTAATAAAAACTGTTACTGTACTGTGTCTTAATTTTTTTCATGCGGCAATATTTACACCAAATATAATTCTGATATGAATTGAATAGAATATGATTCAGCTAAAATATGTGTCACCATAGAGGAATTGCTGGGAATTCAGAAAATTAATTGCTTTTAGATGAGTTGCTTTATGTGGCCGTTTGTCATTTTAAACGGTACCTAAACTTCATTTAAAATGAATGATATCACTGTCTTAAAAAGCCTCTTCTTTTGCAACATAATAACTAAAAAAAAACTTCGGTAACCAAATATCTAAAATCCGTTTCAAGTGTCAATGCCACATACTCAAAGTTATATTCACCCCGTAACCGAAAACTATAAAGATGCAAAAAAATCTACATAGCCTACATATTTTTTGCCATCTGCATACACTTAATCTTTGAAGTACACACCGCTCATTGATTATGATTACTACACTCGATAATTATGGAGTACGGATACTTACGAATCGTTCGGGGTCAAGCTTAACATGTACAACAATAGTTTGGGTCCGCCTTAGGGTAAGTAAATGGAATAGATTGAACTGTGATTGTGGGTAACCACCCTAAGGGAACGGAAGTTGTGGTATTTATTAGTCAGGAGATAATGGATGATCCGTTAATTACGACTTTTATGGCTTATGAACTCTGTAAATAGATTCGAATCTGTATGTTAATCTTCTTTTATGTGTTTATGGGAGACCACACTGGCAGTATATCTTCGATTAGATCAGACAAGATGTTTCAATTCGATATTAATTCTGAATACTGCTGAAGAGTTGAATAGAATTTGATTTATGAATATTCTGACACTACGAGTCTACGTACATTTTATTAGCAATAACAATTTAAGGTTCCACAAGTCGACGGCTCGAACTCGTTGGTGCCTGGTGGCGTTTCTAATATGCATGATATTTAGTACAGTTATTTATTTATTTAGTTTTATTTATTTAGTATGTTTTTATCTAGTTTTTATTAATATATTTAATTATTTATTCAGTGAAATAGACGATGATTTCTAACGAAAACGAGCGCATAAAATTTCATGAACAGACCTTTGGGCGTATAGATATTATGGAAAAACTCCTAGATGTATCCACTTTTAAATAAATTATCTATCCCTGTACGGTTTCCATTTTGCCATTTTCATACTATGTAAATTGTTTATTTACGCCCAAAGATGAGTTAAAATTAGTATTGAAATATGGAAGTTTCGACGCACATAACTTCCAAAACAATTTTTTTTTGAAAAACTGAAAATGCGCTTTGCAGATTTCAATCTCGGACTACATTTTTTTCTGTACCCATGATACCAATATTCAGATTTAAATTTACCTAAAATAGATATGACATCACTAGCCTAGTACCGTCAACAAAAAAGTAGTTTTAAAACCGCATAAAAAACGCAATTACTTTTATTAATATTTATTGCTTTTTGTACTTAATCAAATCAGTGTTGGTTGACTAATAGTAAAATGTATTTCAAACGAACACTATAACTTAGATTCCCACTACCCACACGTTCAAAAACGTAATTTACTTACACATTATAGTAAAATTTCGTTCATAAAAATGTAGAAAAAAATATTTAATCATCATATCTCATTGTGTTTTTTTTTTTCTCACCGAACACCTGGGCGTAGGTGTTGTCGATCTTTGATAAACCTTAAGAGTATAAATATAGAGATCAATATTGAATAACTAGAGCAATATTAAGTTTCGTTACAAGAGCTTTGAGGCACAATCATCAGCTGTAACCGGTTTTAATGACCTCTGTTACTGCTCGAATTAAAGTTCTTCCAACTTTCGTTAAGGAGATCAAGAGGGCTACTTATACTGGTCATGTTAAATACCTTGGGGCTTTAATGGTGGTAACTTGTATGACATTGAACCTGTCTATTTAGGACATAATGATTTCTAATAGGTTGGGTGAAGTGTTATTATTTTGCGGTAAATACATACGTTGCTCGTTTATTCTAAAAGTTGGCAACGTCGCAAATAGCTGTCAAATATTTACCTGTTTTGATTAATTTGGTAAATGAATATTAACAACAAGCTGCTTCTCACACGGACAACCGTACGTTGGTTGGAGTCACCATTCCTGACTCTCTGTATATTTTGGCTGTTGAGAATAAAACTACAAACGTAGTATACAGGGAAGTTTAAAAAAATGTGGCTGTTGTTGTAGTATATTGTGGTGTCTTACGACTTCCACGCGAACGAAGTCGCGGGCAGAAGCTATTGCAATTATAACACTATATGAGAGTATGTCATGCTCACTCAAATGTCTCGCTGATGGTGGCGTGTGTGTTGGATCATTAAGTTCCCTTCAAAATGGTTGAGCTAAATGGTGCTGATCCATGCGTCATGTTCGTGAATGGGCGGCGTCAGTAGGGACTGGTCATCTCTTAGCTGCCACGGTTTATTTTAATCTATTTAAATTTTTGAATTGTTATTATATTTTTATTACGGACGCTTTTAACGTGCACGTATTTCTACATTGTTCTCACATGTATAAGTTCAACACGAATGATGTAACCTATATTTTGTAACAATATTATGATTTAAAAGAGTGTCCGTGGAGTTTCTTGCCCGTTCTTCTCCATAGGTACCTACTACGCTTTGGAATGGGCAACTAGCTTCATCTTTCTGACTGACCGACCCCTTGACAATTCAAAAGTACCTATAATTGGTTTATTTGAAATAAATGCTTTGAGTATGAGTTTGAGTTTGACTCTAAATTTGATGTTGTAACCATTTTAGGTGTAAAAAAGGCATTTGGAAAGTTTCCAAATACTTTTTTTACATCTAAAACTAAATATTCGGTGTTACGACATAATTATTGCATTTCGTAAACGCTAATCATTATTTAACTTTAAGCTAAATTTATTAATAAGGAGGCAAGTACTAGTTCAAGCACGTTCAGTCGTTGGTCCCGGTTGTCATTTGTAGATCTTTGACAGCCTGACCGGGTAATCAGAAGCCTGAAAGTCTGACAACCAGTCTTACCAAGGGATATCGTGTTACCCATTAAAGGAGTTGTGGAGGTCAGAAAGGCAGTCACTCCTTGTAAAATACGGGTATTCAACTGCATCCAATTAGACTGGTAGCAAAGATTCTTCAAAGAACACTTGACTGGGAGCCGACCCCAACATAGTTGGGAAAAGGCTTGACAGATTATGACTAAGGGCGCTAACGGTATGTTGTATCTGCAGGTGGTGAACCTGCAGATTAAGTTCCTGCTAACTTATCTGGCAGGTAAATTATAATAGCAACGTCATCTAAACTAATATTATAAAGAGAAAAGATTTGTTTATTTGTTTGTTACGCTTTCACACTAAAACGGCAGAATGGTTTTTGATGAAATTTAGCACATGTAGTTGACCATGACCTGGCTACATAGGGTAGTTTTCATCTCGATATTCCCATGGAATCGAGGCTTATGCGGGTGAAATCGCGGGGTTCAGCTAGTGCTATTATACAAAGTGGAGACGACATTACGATAATAAATTAAACGACGTATATCTTATGACGTTCTTAGTCCGCATACAAAAATTCAATCAAATATATCCAATAGTTTAGTCACTATAGCTAGTCAAGGATTGGCAAAACCCATAGTCGGTACATCACTACTATTTGGTATGTTTGAAAAAATCATTTTTTTAATTTCGATGCTAGGATTTATTTAATGGTTCCAAAATAGTCTTATGCATTAGTATTGCCAGTGTTTTCATTTATTGTCGTATTGTTGTTTCCACATAGTATAAGCCAAGCTTTGAAACTTCATTTCAACCGACTTCAAAAAAAGAGGAGGTTCTCAATTCGACTGTTTTTTTTTATATTTGTTACCTCAGAACTTTCTACTGGGAAAACCGATTTTGATGATTCTTTTTTTATTTAAAAGCTGGTGCTTCCCGTGTGGTCCCATATAAATTTTATTAACTTTTCTGGGGTAGTTTTTAAGTTAGCTTCAATAATACGAATTTTTTCCCATTTAGTATGTGGATGATATGTTAAGTTCTTCTTACTGTTATTTACATAGCAAGTAGTGGTATTCGAAATACCACAACTAAAAAGTGAAAAATAAAAACTTTTTACAAAAAAAAAAACAACCGACTTCCAAAAAAAACACTGCAAAGTGAAAAATAACTTTAATTTCGGAAGTCGGCAAAAAACAAAAATTCAAAACCAAAGACACCGACTTCCGAAATTAAAGTTATTTTTCACTTTGCAGTGTTTTTTTTTGGAAGTCGGTTGTTTTTTTTTTTGTAAAAAGTTTTTATTTGATTTCGAGACTACATTGTGATCTAAGTAAGAGTGGGACTGGCCTTGACCGAGACCGATCTAATGCAATGACGAGTCAGCACATTCTCTCCGATTTTCACATAGCGCTACATAAAAAAAGTTAGTTTGACAGCTAGATCGTCACAAAGTGGCGAAAGGATTTTTTTATCCGTTTCTCTTTTAGTAATTAACAAATATTCTGTTTTTAGGGTTCCGTAGTAAACAAGGAGCCCTTATAGTTTCGTCATGTCCGTCTGTCTGTCTGTCTGTCCGCGGTCTAGCTCCGAGACCCTTAGTACTAGAAAGCTGTAATTTGGAATAGGTATACATATTAATTACGCCAACAAAGTGGTAAAACAAAATTATGAAAAACATTTTTTTTTAGGGTATCTCTCATACACGTAAAGTGGTGATGTTTATTGTTTTTATTTTTTTACCCCATGGTGAGGGGTATCATTGGAAAGGTCCTTTAAAAATATTGGGAGTTTGTGAAAACCATTTTTGGATTCAGGGATTCGTTTGCGAAATATTAAGCTTTAAAGTGCTAATTTTTGTTAGAGTCAAGTGCCCCCCCTGCCGGCTAAATGGTTGGTTTTAGGGATGTGAAAAAAATCCCAACAGTAGTTTATATAACGAAATTAAAAGGAAAACTATCACAGCTAAGTAGGCTTTACAGGTTAACGAGTAATAATCAACCAACTTAACTTTGCAGTTACAAAAACATGTTTTCCCATACATTCCGTATGGGAGAACATATTTTTCAACTACAAAGTTAAGTTTGTTTTTGGGATAAATTCATCCCAACTACGGAACCCTTCATTGTGCGTGGTCCGACACGCACTTGGCCGGTTTTTAGCCATATCATCTTTCACACAGTCCATCCATCGAATC
Source organism: Agrochola lychnidis (assembly GCA_963680765.1). Classification (NCBI taxonomy): domain Eukaryota; kingdom Metazoa; phylum Arthropoda; class Insecta; order Lepidoptera; family Noctuidae; genus Agrochola; species Agrochola lychnidis. The sequence continues at coordinate 7,996,580 of OY796847.1, forward strand.
TTTGGTCTTCCCCTATTATTATAGCCATCCACATTCATACTCAAAACTTTCCTCATTCCTCCGCCAAGATATTACAATATGCAATATTTATAACTTTACACAACCAATCTCTTAGATTTTAGATTACAACTGTCACCAACAACAAACTATAAATAAATAATATCGAATGAATAATGTTCTAACAAGCCATTACAAACCGATGGACCGTGAAACGCAGTCGAACGACAGCTAGAATTCGTCGCAGTTATTATTTATTATGACCACAGAACAGATAATAATTGTTAACTATTAAAAGTGTCACCGCTGTTAAATGATTGTTCGATGTTTACGCTTTAATTTACTGTGACGAGAGCGAAGAAATTAAGTTCCTTTCAAAATGATCCATACGTCATGTTCGTGAACGGGCGCCGTCAGTAGAGACTGGTCATCTTTTAGCAGCCATGGCTTATTAAAAACTGTTTTTTGAAGTGAAAACTTCTTTAGACGCGTTGGGCATTTTTGAGATGGGACTAAACCATTGATTTCGCGACCTGTTACCGACACCGTGGAGTAAAAGACATCAACGCGTTGATTACCGCGGTGCCGATTTTTTCAAGTTTTCACTTCTGTCGGCACAACCCGGAGTGCCAGTTTTTTTTTTATTAATCTTTTTATTTCGGACCCTTCAAACGTGTACACACGGCTACACACCAAGCTATGAATTTCCAGTTTATCGCATATCGCATTGTATAGGATTTCCGTACAATGCGAGGTCAGCTTATACTGGAAATGTATAGCTTGATGTGTAGCCGTCTGTACATTACCAATATTTTGATTTAAAAGAGTGTCCGTGGAGTTTCTTGCCCGTTCTTCTCCATAGGTACCTACTACGCTTTGGAATGGGCAACTAGCTTCATCTTCGTGTCTGACCAAACCCTTGACAATTCAAAAGTGCCTGTAATTGGTTTAATTAAAATAATTGTCAGAATGTTTTAACAAAACTACGGTGGACGCCTATTTAGAGCCTATTGCAGAAATTAAATAAGGTACAGCATTTTATTTTTAAATAAAAAGTATATACGAGCAGAAAAATTTACAACTTCATTGACAGGAATTTTTAAACACCTTTAAGTTTTTCCTACGTCAACCGACTGCAACAAACAATCGTTTCATTATTATTTAAACTAGCGACCCGCTCCGGCTTCGCACGGGTATAAACTGGGTTATTATATATATAAATCTTCCTCTTTAATCACTCTTTCTATTAAAAAAAAACCGCATCAAAATCCGTTGCGTAGTTTTAAAGATTTAAGCATACATAGGGATATAGGGACAGAGAAAGCGACTTTGTTTTATATTATGTAGTGATATGCATCTTCTTTTATTCTAATATATTCCGTTGAAATATTATATGAGTTTGACTTATTTCTAATTAAAAACAAAGATTACTTTTGCCATCGCAATGTGTACCCGATGATTGATTTCTACGTCATTAATAAAACAAAGTTTCAATTAAAATATTAATGATTTTAAATTTATTATTCTAAGCTTTGTTAATTTTGATTAATTTCTTCATTTAGATTCGCTGGAGGCAAATGAATGAGGCATTGGTACCATAAATAGCACTGGCGGAAAAACGTATCTGACTTTTTCTAATACATTATGGTATTTAATATTCAAAAACATATAGACAGCTGTGTACAACTATCAAACATTGTTAAGCTATTGCATAGCTTTTATCGCGAGCTTTGAGCGCGGCGACCGAATCAAGAAATTCCGTAACGAAAAAACCTAACACCCCCCACTCCGCCTACCATGTAATGACGGATGATGACATAAAACAAAAATTACATTCCCATGACACCGTCATCATCCGTCATCATCCCAAGTGTAGCGTTGACAAATAGGAAGTATGGAGGTTACAAATGCTATGCAATAGCTTTACCGCGGCAGTCCCCGAGTGCCACACGTTTTTTTATATAGTTTAGGTACAGTCCCTTCTCTGCTCATCATTTGTATCAAGTCGTAGTAAAGTAAACATTGCTAAAAGAGCGTTCGTTTAAATAATATTCAGCCTATAATGTTCCCACTGCTGGGTCACAGGCCTCCTCTCTGTGAGAGGGAATGGGCCATAATCCACCATACGGGCCCAGTGCGGGTTGAGAGATGTCACAATCATAATAATATATTCAAATTTTTGGTACTATGGACATGCCGATTTCCTCACGATATTTTCCTTCACCGTTTTGAGAGCAGTGTGTAATAATTTACACAAAGTAAAGTGCCTGCTTGGGTTCGAACCTACGACTTAGACCTCGTAAGTCGCAGCTGTTACCGCCCATCACTGCTCTTTCAGCAATGTTTTACCTAAGTACTTACCCTTCCATAAACCTTCAAAATGGCTGCGACCTTCCCAAAATCTAGGTTTTGGTATAACCGCTGTCTCTTCAGTGCTGCTTACATTCACATGAACATTCACATTCTTGAGCCTTTAGTTTTATTATTACTAAGTGTTATTGGGTTTTTCCATCTGGAATTGCTCAGTAGCAGCCCGCAGTCTGCATTTGTGCCCGGTTCATGGCAATACGCTCGCCCCTTATTACATGGGACTTGAACATAACTGGCGAAATGTGGGTGTACTAAGTACACCTCTGCCTAACCCTTCGGAAATACAGGCGTGATGTTATGATGGGAGGGCGTGTCAGACTCTTGTGACTAAAACCCACCCGCGTTCCTTCAGTTGCCTGTATTGCCAGGGGCCACGGTAACCCTTTCGGACTTTCCCTAATGTTAGGACCTTTATTAATTTCTCCAAGCATACATTCTCACACTATAAAATTTGGATCAGTATTTTAGTTTTTTGAAAAGTTATTCTTCACTTTGTAGTTTGGAAGTCGGTTGTATTTTTTGTAAAAAAGTTTTTTTTTTTCACTTTTTAGTGAGTTGATTTGTAATTTATCTAAGTTACAATTGCCTTGTGCAAACTGCTCATTAAAAATACCCAAATCGCTATAGATGTGCCTTTAATATTTGAAGAGTTCCCTCGATTTCTCCAAGATTCCATCATCACATCGGGACCAAATGACAATGGGACCAACTTGAAAGTATACCCTTTCAAACACAAAAATAATTTTTCAAATGGGTCCAGCCGTCTTCGAGAAATCGGGGAAAATACATTAAAAAAAATAAAAAATATCCCGACGAATTGAGAACCTCCTCCTTTTTTTTGAAGTCGGTTAAAAAGGTAGTTTTCTTCCCTCGCATGTCACATAGTGATCACAGCAGAAGATGCCACCGGAGCCAAACAAACGAAGTCACGAGTTCGCGACAAACCACAGTAGCGTTGAAAGTACGTGACAAAAAGTCGTATTTATTTCACAACATGCCCCAATCGATCATGCGGCAACATTCGAACTCAAAGCATTGTTTTACAGTTATAAGACAAATACATAATGCATGTGTGCCCAAAATATGGCGTCTTTCTTGTGAGTTGTGTATGTTTGACATGACAATTCCCATATTATTGGTCCCGATTTGTAAATTGGTGGTTGACTGTGGTAGAGATTGCACTGTAAAAGTAGTTTTTTTATAAAGCAGCAATGACAGTTAAAACCTTTGCAGACAGGCGCGGTGCGACCCTGGTAGAACAATTTATGTGAAGTTTTCGTAGAAATTGTTCCACCAAAGTCGCGTCACGTCTAGAGTCTTTAATGGTCTGATGATGGTAATTAATCTAGCCTCTTTCATTTTTATTAAATTAGAAGTTACAACGTCTGAATCACCGCTTTATTATTTCACATGAACATTATTAATAATTTTTACACTGGTTGTAGGCACTATACACTGAAATGTTGAAAATGTAGGTCACCAGTAAAACAATTAGTCACAACATTTAGTCATACACAGATCTTTTATCTTAACACAAAAAAAAATCACACAATACAACAGAACATGTTGAACAAAACTGTTTTAAAACAAATCATTTACCTCCCAGACGGCATAATAATCGTGTAGTAATCATAAAGAGTACTCCATTGGGTAATGAGAGCAATGTTGCATTTATGTCCGAAGAAAATCAGAACAATTGTTTATAAGATCACACTGCCGTTATATTTTTAATTTCAAATGTCTTGGTCTGCTGGACTTATGGCTTATGAGTGGAATAGAGCCGGCGCCGGCGCATGGAAGATTTTAAGATTTTTCGGTAACTTTAAAGTGAGTTTTACAGGCGTATATTCAAGATGTATTATTGTATGATACATTAAAAAGGGAATTAGTTAAGCCGCGTGCAGACTGGTGCGACGCGACTCTATCAAAACAATTTCCAAGAAAACTTCACAATAGGCCTGCGTCCAAAATTTTTTTTGTCCGTCTTGTAGACTATTAAAAAAAGATTGAACACGTATTTTCCTTTTTTGACGTAATCAAAAGATTACGACGATACATTGAGTTAAAATGTGGCATGACGTCACACCTTGCTAGATTCAATACTGAGTTTGGACGTAGCGAGCCCCCACTCCCCAACTTTAATGCGTGTTTTCTAAGTTATTTTTGATTAATATGATAAAGCAAAAAATACGTGTCTAATATTTTTTTATTATCTGAAAGACGGACTAAATAGAATTTCTTTTTTTTACCTAGGCAACTACCGTATTACTGTCGGTGTCGTGTCGCGCCAGTCTGCACGAGGCTTTAGTTTTCCAATTACAAATAGGGAAAAACAAGACAATCACCATGATTATCAAGTATCGTCAGGCAACTGTAATAATTATAATTATTAAACCTTTAAGTAGATAATTTGCTGTTTTCATAGTTAATTAGTTACTATAATTAATTTTATGAAGATTACCCTTTTTCATTTTGAAAATCGCATGACAGAACCCTATTCTGACATCACTTCACGCAAGAAGGTTCAACAAAAAGCAAATTCTTCTTCATCAAGAGCAAGAATTGCAATTTATCGTCATTAGCAATAAAGGTAGCCTTATTAACTCGTTCACACAGAAAAAACCTTTGAAATCGTTGGCAACTTTTTCTACATTTCGTATTTAACCGTTCAATTCATTACCATTGTATTTACAAGTGACGTTTGTAAATTACTTACACCGTGATTGTTATAAGTCATTTGATTTTCTCTTCCAACATAAAATGCAGTGAATGGGAATGTTTTTGTGAAATAATCGTTATGAAATCTGACGCCAAACGTAAATTTAAACGAAAATACGTTTATTTGCCGTAAACACGACATAAAGAAAGAACGTAAACACAAAAAAAGATAAAGTTAAAATGCTGACTACATTACTGGTGTCTGTATTGGAATATTTTCCAGATACATAATAATCAATGTTTCCTTGACTGGTAAGTTTTCCATACATATTATGCTCCTGCGTTTGATCGGTAAGGCATTTTACAGATAAACAAAACAAGAAGGGTATATGCAAATATTACCAGGAACAGATAACAGACATGGTAATGCACAGATTTGTTGAAAATTCTCTTATCAGATTACTTTGACGCAATAAAGCATGTGACATATTTGACCCGTGTCGCTTCTACGCGTTCTCTAGTTACATCTTACGGTACATTTGTTGTACACCTTGCGACTTGCGTGTATCATACCGCGATTAGTAAGTACGACACGTTTTCCGCGACAAATTCTACGGATTTGACGATTTGTTTTGCGACATTTTGTTACAATTTGTCTTTTTAGTGCTGGTCGTTATGTTAACTACATGAATTGTTTTTTTTAATGTCTTTTATAACACTTGGACTGTAATAGGTTTTGAATGAGGCCGATAGATTGAAGTTCTATTCATTCACTTAAGTTTTTTGTTGATAATGTTAGCGGATTTTTATTGTATCTAGAATCTAGATAAGACGTGAGGCCTGTTAAATTAGTATTTTTAAATTTATTTAAAAGCTCAAGTCAGGCCCGTATATGGAACAGGCAAAGCTCTTGCATTAAATGCCTGGTAAATAGAAAAATATAAAAAATACCTAAGATTCAAAGTTGATTAAACTGCAGAGAGAGTTTAATAGAAGAATAATAAAACACCTAGGTAACTACTTCTTTTGTTAGTATGTGGCTAGTAAAAGACACCTTTAAAGCTCACGCAGACAGGCGCGACGAGACATTAGTAGATCAATTTCCGTGAAGTTTTCGCGTCACGCCTGTTTGCGGAAGCCTCGAAGGTAACTTTTACTAGCTAACTTTTACTACTAATAAAAGAAGTAGTTACCTAGGTGATTTATAATTATTCAAAGTTACCTTTAAGGCTCACGCAGACAGGCGCGACGCGACAATGTTAGAACATATTTCATGAAGATTTCTCGTCACGCTTGTCTGCGGGAGTCTTAAAGGTAACTTTTACTAGCTAATTTTTACTACTAACAAAATAAATAGTTACCTATACTCCATTTGAAATAAGATTAGACATTTAAATATACCTTTTTTACAGTCCGTTCAACCGATTTTGACTTCTATTGCATTGGTGGCATGACAAATAGTAGCTGCAGTAAACAGTTGGTATTGTAACTACTTTTTTGCTTTTAATGCCATCCTTATGCCTACGGTATAGAAGTCAAAATCGGTTGAACGGACTATAAAAATGGTTTGTTTAAATGTCTAATCTTATTTCAAATGGAGTATAGATGATTTTTAATTATTCAAGAATATATCAAAAGCATTGTGAAACTTCAATAAAGATTTACACGATTTTGTCATGCATGACTAGGCACCCAAACGGGTGAAACTATGCAAATGTAATCACCCACGATCTTGTTCGTAGTTGGTTTGAACAGTGAAATCGCAAAAAATTACGATCGAGACCAGTTATCTGAATTTTCATGACGAAGAAGCAATTAACACAAAATTAGCTACATAATAATCGTAATATTTTCTCCTGAAGACCGGAGTGACACTAAACCAAAGAAATAAAAAACAGTGGCACTCCGGGAGTGCCGACAGAAGTGAAAACTTGAACAAGATCGCCTTGGTGGAAAAAAAATACTTGCATAGAAGATTGATCCGTAACGTAATATAAATAAAGAGCACAATCGCGTTTACAAAAAAAAATACTTCCAAAACCTTTAAAGTAAAAATACTTGCATAGAACATTGATCCGTAACGTAATATACCTAAATAAAGAGCACAATCGCGTTGAAAAAATTAGGTGTCGGTAACGGTGTCGCGAGTTTAATTGTTTTTTCCTATCTCAAAAATGCCCAACGTGCCTAAAGATGTTTTCACTTCAAAAATTGTTATTTATCCGGATTCCGGATGTGACATAGAAAATTTATGAACTCAGGGCCGCCAAGCATCCCTGTAATAAGAAACAAACGGTTATCGTAGTTTGCGATATTCACAATATACATAATATAACATCACGCCTTGTTTCCCCGAAGGGTTGGGCAGAGGTGTCCCTGTAGCAGGTACACCCACATTTCGCCAGTTATGTTTAAGTCCCATGTAATAGGGGCGAGCCTATTGCCATCAACCGGGCACAAATCCAATACATTCACAATATACTTTCATTCTTATATCCATAATCGGACAACGCATGTGGAAGCCCTTAACCAGACTTAATTTTTTTTTAATATAAAACTGGCTTTTGCCAGCGGCTCCACCCGCGTGATATCTTTATAAATTATAGCCTATGTTACTCAGTGATAATATAACATTCTACTGGTGAAAGAATTTTAAAAATCAGTCCAGTAGTTTTAAAGTTTATTAATTACAAGCAAGCTAACAAACAAACAAAAAATCAAATATTTTCTCTTTATAACATTAGTTTAGACGTTAACGCTTTCAAAATATTTAAAACAAAAAAAACTCGTAGAAATAAGACAAAACTAAGCCTAAACTTCGATAGTTCAGTAAAGACCTTTCATTCAAATATGACGAGTGAGATCTATTAAGATCCTTTTTTTTTAAATGAGCCTGTATTATCCCACAGCTGGACAAGACAGCTGAAAAGACTCCCCCATATTTCGCCATTCATCTTTACCTGCTACATTTTCCGGCCATTTAGTCAAGAAAAAGCCGTCACGCCAGCATTCGGTGACGAACTGACGACGCAATATAAACTAAGAACTACTTATAGTATTCCTATTTTCTTAATGTCCCTCGGGTATCATCGGATTTCCGACTACAAACGAATGCTAATTTCCATGTCCATCAACTATTAGATTTATCGTGGATAATAATTTGAATTCAGAACTAAGTACTTTATTGTTGTTTTGTTTTGATTTCCGTGTGAACTATATAGAGCTGTAAAACTATTTTCTTATCTGTCGTGCCTGCGACTTTAACGGCTTTCCTCCCATTTTTTAATAAATTACATTAAGTTAAAAGAGTATTAACAACTCTATATACTTCCAAGTCGATTGAGAGCGTCCGGTCTGCACCAAGTGTAAAGGGCAACTGATAGAAATCCGACGACTGACGAAACGCGAGGTTTGCCGAGGGACAAATTACAAAGAAACCCCACTAACCTATTAATCAAAGAAACACCCGTAACACATACACCACATGTCTTGTTTAAGTATAATGCCTACTAATTATTCTCGTGTACCGCTAGTCTCGGACCGAGCCGCACGTCTCATACCGAACGGTAGCAGTTACTGTAAGAGAAATGATGTTGTGAAATGTTTACTTGCTTGAACGTGCTTTACTCTGTTGTATCGCTTTATGTGTGACGGTGTTTGAAATGGCTTTTTTGTGGGTTTATTTGGAGCAAGTTTGAGTAAATATATATGACTGCGAGAACGTTTTTTAGGGTTCCGTAGTAAACAAGGAACCCTTATAGTTTCGTCATGTCCGTCTGTCTGTCTGTCCGCGGTCTAGCTCTGAGACCCTTCGTACTAGAAAGCTGTAATTTGGCATAGGTATACATATTAATTACGCCGACAAAGTGGTAAAACAAAATGATGAAGAAAATTTTTTTTAGGTTAGGTACCTCTCATACACGTAAAGTGGTAATGTTTTGAAGGACCTTTCCAATGATACCCATCATTGGAAAGGTCCTTCAAAACATTATGAGTTTGTGAAAACCATTTTTGGATTCAGGAATCCGTTAGTGAAATATTAAGCTTTAAAGTGCTAATTTTTGTTAGAGTCAAGTGTCCCTCCTCCCCTACCGGCTTAATGGTTGGTTTTGGGTGTGTAAAAAAAATCACAACAGTAGTTTATATAACGAAATTAAAAGGTAAACTATCACAGCTAAGTAGGCTCTACAAGTTAACGAGTAATAATCGACCAACTTAACTTTGCAGTTGCAAAAACATGTTTTACCATACATTCCGTATGGGGGAACATATTTTTCAACTACAAAGTTAAGTTTGTTTTTGGGATAAATTCATCCCAACTACGGAACCCTTCATTGTGCGTGGTCCGACACGCACTTGGCCGATTTTTTTTTCTATTTTAATTTGGGACGTTTAGGGTATGACAGTCCCATCATACCCTAAACAAATAATAACAAAATACACTGCCATTTGGGTCATAAACCTGAACCTCAATGCCCCAAACACATCATTTCTATCAGACTCATATCGAACACATTCCATCAATAAGTGATGTAAGTCTTCCACAACTCCACACAATTAGGCGAGTTAATTTTTTTCATCATGAAAACAAACTTATTACATGGAATGTGTCCAGATCTGAGTCTATGAGCTGTAACAACCAATTTCCTGCTTAAATTACTATTGATAAACCAGGGCACACGAAAAGGCTGACCCTACATCGTTTTATACCAGATTCCTTTTTCCAATGACCGTTTATCAAAATACTCCTTCCAATTACTGTAACACTTATTTTTATATTAATTTAGGTAGAACCTCTGCATATTTTGCCAGCATGTCAGCCCTGTTTTAATGTGGGAGAATGATAGTGAAATGGTTTAAGTAACACGGTCCTATTATTATTTCCTTTAAGGAAATAGCACACTTATCAACTCGGAAAGGGATCCTCACCGTATCAACTCGAGCCATTCAGTATTATTTGTATGAAATTCCCTACTGCCACGCACACTAATCGGAATCGTAACGTAATCGCCTCGCCTCGGGACAAGCTCACGAACCGCGGCGATACGGTGACGATCTCTTTCCGAGTTGATATATGTGCACAAAAATGTTACTCAACTGCTCGGCATTGAAAATTTTCTGAACTGAATTTCGAAAAGAACAACAGGGCACCAAAGCCGCAACCCCATGGAGATGAGAAACCGTTTACCACTAGCTAAGTATGAATATTCTACCTTATACTGCCAGTGCACTTTTCGCCAATATGTCTGAACCAATGAAAGATAGACCTCTGCTTCCGGAACTTATTATGAAGTCAGTAAATATCCCTTTGAGAAAATGCGAGCCTATTTTGAGCTGAGGCCATAGAATTACCTAAGACAAACTAAGAGACTGGGAAGTTCGGCACTGATTTTAAAATCACCCAAATTCTGAAATAATTCAAATAATTATAAGACTTTCTTGCGAAGATACGGGCGGCCTACTGAATCGTAAACCCCATATTTAGCCCCTATTAGAATAGAGAGGTGAGGGAATGGTACAATTCTGAACCTGATCGGGAAAATATCTTAACTCTCGTGTCCGAAACTATCGAAATAAATCTTTCACACTTTCAGTCAAACCCAGTACCCAAATCCGAGGTGTCACACAGTAATAATACGAAGACTTATAACACAGTAACTGTTACGAGGTTAAGGCTAAGTTACCGATCCGTAAGTCCCATTTATTTAACTCAAAGTAGAATAATCGTAGAGAGAGAATGCATGAGAGGGAATGGTACAATCCTGAACCTTATCAGCAAAATATGAAACTTCTTAACATCCGTTTCTTAAGATGTCAAACCAAATCTTTCACACTCCCCGACAAATCCAATACCCAAATGTGAGGTGTCAAACAGTAATATTCCGAAGATTTATAACACGGTAACTGTTTCTTACGAGGATACGGCCGGACCACCGAAGCGTAAGCCCCATTTATTTAACCCCAAGTAGAAAAGTCGTAAAGAGAGAATGCATGAGAGGGAATGGTACAATCCTGAACCTTATCAGCAAAATAACTCCCGTTTCCTAAACTGTCAAACAAAATCTTTCACACTCCCCGACAAATCCAATACCCAAATCTGAGGTGTCAAACAGTAATATTCCGAAGATTTATAACACGGTAACTGTTTCTTACGAGGATACGGCCGGACCACCGAAGCGTAAGCCCCATTTATTTAACCCCAAGTAGAAAAGTCGTAAAGAGAGAATGCATGAGAGGGAATGGTACAATCCTGAACATTATCAGCAAAATAACTCCCATTTCCTAAACTGTCAAACTAAATCTTTCACACTCCCCGACAAATCCAATACCCAAATCTGAGGTGTCAAACAGTAATAATCCGAAGATTTATAACACGGTAACTGTTTCTTACGAGGATACGGCCGGGCCACCGAAGCGTAAGCCCCATTTAGAGGAGAGAGCGCGGCGATGAGCAGTATAACATTAATAAATTAATCATGATTTTATGGAATTCCGCTAGCTAGAAGCGGCACCGCAATATTCAGGGGCCCGTGGTTGGTTATGATTTCATATTTTTGTATTTTCTGACATGTTTTTATAGAAAGTGAATAATATGTTGATGAAAATATGTAAATTGGGTTCATAAATTTTATATCAGAAGTAAAAAGTTATTGGCTCCAAAATTAATAAATGCATGATTTTTTTAATGTGTGTACCTGAATGTCAGTGACAATTTTAGAGATTTATAAATTATTGCACTGATTAGAATATGGTTGATAGGTAAGTAGGATTTTTTTAAAGAAATCTGATTCAGGTCGTACGGTACTGTTTGCTGATACAAAATACCTAAAAGCGAATCCTCAAACATATTTCAACATCATTTATTTCTCAATAAAATTCAGATTATTGTGTTTATAAACAGGCCTTTTTTTGGGTGGGGAATTATCAAATAACTTCTGCCGCTCTGGGTGGAGCGACTGGAACGGGAGGGCGTGTCAGACTCTTACTGACTAAAACCTACCCGTGTTTCTCCAGTAGCCTGTACGTTGCCAGGGGCCACGGTAACTCTTTCGGACAAAGAGTCCTTACTAACACATTAGCAGCTACATAAAGTTGTAGCTAAATAATAAACAAGAAAGAAAGAAAGAAAATACATTTATTTAGCACAGACAAAAAGGCACACAACACAGCATAATTATAACACAAGTAAAAAATAGAAATAAAAAAGGAAACAAAAAACAGTGTGTAAAATTAGTGTGCCTCGCGGCTGCGCCAAATAGACCCAGTTCAGCAAAAATGCCAGACAACTAGTGCCTTTTTTTTTTTTTTGGGGTGGGAAATTATCAAATAACTTCTCCCGCTCTGGGCGGAGCGGGAGGGCGTGTCAGACTCTTACTGACTAAAACCCACCCGTGTTCCTTCGGTTGCCCTGTTGCCGGGGGCCACGATTTCCCGATCGGTTTTCTTCGAACACCCGGCAGGCATTGGCCCTAGCGGACCCCGTCAATTCTGCTGACATCTCTTTGAGGCGCGCGTGGAACACAACGCGCCGTCGACCCGGGCTTGGTCCTTATCGGACGGCGAGCTACCCATTGCTCACCGTCCGCAAGCCCGCGCCTACGGTGGCCGGAAATCGGCTCGCGATTCCCGCCCCGGGCATCTCCTCCTGCGGCGGTTAGGGGCGTGAGGGCGCGAAATTTGCCTCTCCCTCACGCGTTCCGCCTCCTCCTTCGCGAGCATTACCGCTTCGCAGAAGGAGGTGACGGCCTGCCATTTCCTCTCGCTCCGTACCATGGCCTGAACCAGGGCCGGACGCGAGAGATCACCGCCGCCGATCGCCTCTACGAGAACACGGCGTTGCTCCGCCCAAGCCGGCAGACCTCCACCGTATGCTCCACCGTGTCCTCAGGCCGATCCATACAATGGTGACACCCGGGTGTTTCCTCCCGCCTTATCCTGAACAGGAACCTCCCGAAGCAGCCGTGTCCGGTGAGGACCTGCGTCAGGCGGAAGGTGAGAACGCCGTGGCGTCTCTCCAGCCACTCCTCAAAGACGGGTCTTATCGCCGCTACAACTAGTGCCTGACGCTGGTTTTCAACTGGACCTGAAGTGTGAGGTGACGGATGTAAATCAGTTTTATACTGCAATATGTGTGTGTATACCCTATTTTATTGTTATACTTGTAGAAGTTGTATATATAATGTATGCTTGATTTTATTAATTACCTATTAAGATGCATTTCTACCTACTAACTCCTAAGTACCTACTCTACATAATAGTAGATTGTTATACGAGGGGCTAAAATAACCCATTATAACTCGGTTTCTATTTACTCCCTCGCAAAATAAATTAGTGTAAGATAGTAATAATAATAACAAATAATTCGTTTTATACTGCAATGTGTCTACACTTAAATACACAAAGACATACGAAACCCACCCATTAATCTTACTCACTAACTTGGCAAGCGAGTGAGAGTTCGAAAACTAACTATATGTGTTAACAGCTTGTAGATTACCTACGTTGTTATTGTTAACATTGTATTTGCGGAACATCAAAGTATTATATTCTTGTTAGTAACCGCCCGGAGTTTGGAAGTTGGCGGTGCGGTGTGATACCTCCGCGTTGGTACTGCGCCTGATCTCTGTCCGGTCGTATCGGATTGCCGTCCCATCGGACTATGAGAGTGAGGGAAGAGAGAGTGCACCTGTGTCTGCGCACACACTTGTGCACTATAATATCGCCAGCGCCAAAAGCTGATCTCCGCTGAGTTTGGTCACAATGGCCCAAATTCGGTCTGGTGGGCTACAGTATATTTTTGTATTTTAAACTTAGAACTTTTTACAAAAATCTTTTCAGTAGCTATACAGCATGTATCAATAAGGTGAGGTCATATTTAAGACACAGACCATCAAACTGAACAAGTCTCTTCATGGGACCGACATCGTTATCACGAAACAATAAGAAAGAAATTGTAGATTGTTATACGAGGGGCTAAAATAACCCATTTTATCGAGGTAGTTTTACTCCCGAGCTTTAGCGAGAAAGTATATAGAAACCGAGTTTTAGCGCTCTACTTTTCACTACGATTGCGAGAAAATAAAATAATTCAATTTAATATTAAATGGTTTATTTTATTTAAAAAATATACAATTTGTTCAATCTGAATTTTTAAGGAAACTTTTATCCCGGTATGCGGTAGAAAAAGCTAGTTTTACATAAGAATAAAGATTTTTTCATTTTTGTAGGCTCGTTGGTTACAGACTAGAGCAAGATATATGCTAGTTTTTCCCCGCTCTGGTACGCTACAATGACGGACTTTTTGAGCAAGAGGTGTGAAAAAGTATTTATTGAGACTCGCACAGGAAAACATAAATTAAAATAAATCACTCTCATAAAAATATAAATAAACAAAAATATAAAAAATAAAGTAAAATTAGAATAGAAGCAGAAAGTCCTGTACGAGGCCAAAAGGCTCCTATCTCAGCATGATGATTTGACATTAAAAAATTCGGACGGAGAAAATAAACAGCTGTCCCATACAAAACTTAAATGTATGACCACATCTTTCTGATACAAGCTGTATAGCGCGAGCAGTGTGATATAATTGATGATAATAATGTTAGTTACAGACCAGCTGCACCTGCAATGAACTAATAATATCTAGGTAGTAAAACCTAGCCAGAACGAATCAATAAAATTAAGAAATTCACATAAATCTGATAAGTGGTTTTCGAGTTATAATCACATTAACGGATAGGCAGACAGATGTTGCGTTTTATTATTGCGGTGAGATGTCAAAAAGGTGTCTTTTTGAAGTGAAAACTTCTTCAAGTACGTTGGGCAGCGGACAAACGGTGTCGCGAGTTCAATTGTTTTTTCCCATCTCAAAAATTCCCAAAGCGCTTAAAGAAGTTTTCACTTCAAAAAAAAAATTCACGCATTCCTCAAAATACTTAAGTAAAATAATAACAACAAAAAAAATATAATTATGTTGTATCTAAATGTATTTTACTGTATGTATATAAATAATAAAATAAATAAATAAACAACTTGAAAAGAATATTTTAAAATTGGAACCTACTATCCACAGATTATCTCATTATATACAGTCGACCGCACGTCAATGGTAACACTTTGACTTTAAGCTGGTGTAGCGTAGTACGGTGTTTCAATAGAAACCGAGAGGTATTTTTCCATTGACGTTCGGTCGGCTGTACCTGTATTAAAAATGTCTATATAATATTTATAATCTATACTACAGGATGTTTTTATCTTTATATCTTTATAGACTAGAAATATTTTACAACCTAATAAAATATAGCTTTTAATGGAACCAAGAATTCACTTTCAGGTAAAAGCATTCATTGCTGAAAGCAGAAGCGATAAGTACCGATTACCGATTGATGCTATAAAATTTGGTAATAAATAACTACCCTGTAGATAGCATAGAATCCTATTGATAAACTGTGTGTGTGGCCTCACAGATCTCTCATCAGCCTAGGCTTGCCATAAATCAAGATAGTTCTTTCACAATTCTAAAAAGCTCTTTTAGTTTTCCCCACATTGGGCTCTTTGATCACTTTTTCTGGTAGTCATATTCTTCAGTCCAACTTATACACTATAGTATCAATGAAAAAGCCCGTAGGTACAGTATTTTATTTAGTTTAGAAAAATACTTTGAAATTCGAACATTATTTTGACAACCTTCTTCGAGATAAATCGCAGTAGCGATACTGGTCGAATACATGCGAGCGCCTGGCCAGCAGTGTTTGTATGAAAATCCCTAACTTTCGTGTTTAGCGGCCAATAAATTACTATGAAAACTCATCTGCCGTGTTTTTTAAAAATGGAACGAACTTTTTACTTCAACACATGGAAACCAAGGAGGTAACTTATCAAAGATTTTATTTAAATTTCGATTTGGCTTGCAAATAGAGAAAAAAGAAATGAACATATTGGCCGCGTGAAAAATTATCGTTGTTCGTCATTGATTCTGGAATTTATATTTAATATTTAACTAGCGTCCCGCCTCTGCTTCGCAAGGTTTTTACAACTTGACAAAACATCACGATTTCTCAATTATCTATAAGTTTAATATTAATGTATTCTACACATAAACCTTCCGGGATGCATTCTCTAAATTACGCTGAATGTCTTCGAATTTTTGGTTCTAGGATTTGCCGGTTTCCTCACAATGTTTTCCTTCACCGTTTCGAGAGCAGTGGTAATGAAATTATTTACACAAAGTAAAGCGCCTGCCTGGGTTCGAACCCATGGCCTACAAATCGTAAGTCAGCACCGTTACCACTGACCCACCACTCTCTCTTTGCTTGTGCCAATCCCGAGGCCCCTTTGGCCAGCCACATCTAGATTTTACCCCCAATGTTAACAATGTCGTCTACCTCTCTCGCCATGCTATTTGTCAAAATTATTCTTAGATTCATACATTAACTAAAGATTTGAAGCTATCACAATTAAGAACGTTGGTATACCACAAACATCTTGACGGAGTCCGCTAGGGCCGATGCCTGCCGGGGTTGCGAAGAAATCCGAAAGGGGAGATCATGGCCCCGGCAACATGGTAACTGAAGGAACACGGGTGGGTTTTAGTCACTAAGGCCCGTATTACAGAACCTCACTCAAAACTCAAGCATTACTTAAAACTCGTTTAAAGCCTTTTGATTGGTTGAAACTAGTTTTAAGTAATACTTGAGTGTTGAGTGAGGTTCTGTAATACGGGCGTAAGAGTCTGACACACCCTCCCGTCCCGCTCCGCTCAGAGCGGGAGAAGTTATTTGATAATTTCCCAACCAAAAAATAAATAAATAAAAATCAAATGCCGTGCGTTAGTTTCGCTAAAACTCGAAAATGGCTCGACCGACTTGAATTTTTTTTTTCAGGACTGGTTTAGGAAAAAAGAAAATTAGGAAAAAGCGAAAGAACAGCCGATTTTTTTTAAAAAATTGTCTTACGTGTTACAAAATTCACTGTTAGTCTCGCAAAAACTCGAAAATGGCTCGACCGATTGTGATAAAACTTTGGTAAG
Organism: Agrochola lychnidis; assembly: GCA_963680765.1. Classification (NCBI taxonomy): domain Eukaryota; kingdom Metazoa; phylum Arthropoda; class Insecta; order Lepidoptera; family Noctuidae; genus Agrochola; species Agrochola lychnidis. Next base: position 8,013,633 of record OY796847.1, read on the forward strand.
TTGTTGTGTGCGCACCGGAGAAGGTTCCTAACAAAATATAAATAAAAAGGCATTGCAACGCATTAGCTAGTCAGTCATACTCATAAATTAATAAATAAAACAAGGGTCGGTACAAAATCTCTAACAGAAGCAGTACAGAATTTGAATAATCCCAACATTCTTTGATGTGAAAACTTATATCAATAATATTTGATAGAAAGCGGAATATATATATAAATAATATGATAAGTATTTAACTTATAAATTCATTTTTACACATACCTACGATAAAAGTTTTCACTGCGTGGAATGTGGAAAAAGCATGTGCATGAAATAATTGACAGAATTTGATGTTTAATGTTATTTGGGTGGAAAACACATAAGGATATTGGCATCGCGTATCCTGTCGTCTGCACATTAAAGGACATTTTAGAGTCTAGACAAAACCAAACTAGTTGCTAATTTAATTGTATAATTAATTATTATAACATTGATTTTACATTCTGTGATTACTTGAACTCACACACTGACTTATTAGTATTACTTGTAATTTTTTTAGGAATATCGTATAGGTACTTTTAAAATGCTTGTAAATATCGTCGACCGTAGGTTCAATTGAGGTAAGGGACAAAATGCGATTTTTCAGGAGAGGCCGACAAAGTTTCTTTTTCGGACTAAATCGCCCATAACTTTTTTCTTATTAACCTTTTTCAGGTCTGTTTTTCTTAAGTTAGAATTTTTTCATATTCACCATTCGATAGAGCGAAAAATTCTGAACAAAACCGTATACTCAACTCATTTTGGGTATTTTGTCCCTTACCTCAATTGAACCTACGGTCGACGATATGTGAGCACCTTGTTTGTATCCATCACATAATTATTTTTTCTGTCATTGCTTCATTTTTAATTATTTTTACCTATTGTGGTATAGTAACATTATTCCAGGTGCATCGTCTTCACATATAATTACATAACTAATGTATACAAAATATTGTAAAACAGTAACGGTGGAGTTTCTTGCCCATTCTTCTCCATACGAAAACTACCTTTTGGAAGGGGCGACTAGAATCAATTCTATTTCTTGAAAATTTTTACGTTCATAAGTGCCTTTTATGTGCCTAATTGCAATAAATTATTTGACTTTGACAGGAACTGATGCACGCTAGTAATGGCGTCAAACATATCGCCGAATTCTGGACAGAGTACATTAGAATTGCCATCGACACGCTAAGATTGCAGGTGCGTTGATATCGCAGACACAGCTAGAATGTCTCATGTGCAGTCAATCTGCCTAGCCTTTTCCCAACATGTTGGGGTCGGCTTCAGTCTAACCGGATGCAGCTGAACACCTGTATTTTACATGGAGCGACTGCCTATCTGAACTCCACAACCCAGTGCCGATTCTCTTCACAAATGCCTCTAAACTAGATTAAAAATCACCAAAATTTAATTTATTCCTGTCAAACGACGATTTCCCATTCCGAAATAGACTAAAGTGACTGACTTAACCATATTTTAGTTTGACAGCACTAAGATGGCACTGAGATATTAATTTAGTGAAAATGGCAATTTTGCTATTCTGAATTTGACGTTTTTCACCTAAAATTTAGATTTTCTAACTAAATCTGACTATTTCTAATCGCGATTAAAAACGTGTGGAATAAAATTAGTTATCATGAACTACAAATTCACACCAACACCTCGACTTCAAGTGCAAAAACAGTACCGTATTTTTTTTTTCTTTTGGTTGTATCTCGAAAATGGTGTGTCCAATCAATAATGAAAATTTAAAACTAATCCTTACTTAATCCGTGATTTATTTTTCCATGCATAATGTGAAAAATTCGATATCAAAAATGTCGAGGCTGCACCGATGCGTGCCTCCGGCTCAAAAAAAAAATCACGTGGTAGGTATCACGTGTGGAGTCGCGATTGTCAAATTCGATTTAGATGTGTCAAAATTATTCTTAAATTTAGACAATTTATTTTACAGAATAGCTTTGAGATTCTCATAGTCAAAAGTAAGGAATTTTAGTGATAGTTTAGTTCGGTGTACAAGAGAATCGACACCAAACTCTGCCTTCTGACTTTTTTTGTTAGACTAAACTTATAACAATAACTGTAATCAAAACATAATTAAGTTTATCTACTTTGAGCATAAAAACAAGTCCATTTCACGCACTTCAAGTTTTACACTGAAGTTATAATGTTACTACGGTATAGCGGCGTACAAGTAACCGAATTCTAATTAAATAATTATGCGTTAAAATAATTACAGGTTCACTGATTAGATTCATATCAAATCTAATTTCAAAGCCGTTATTTGGGGCACTTACTAAGAGTTTTTTGCTGGAGATTATTTTGAGCATAACTTATGTTAAACTTACTTTTTACTGACACCAAGCTTTCTTGTTACGCCATCGAAATGTATAAGTACAGCGCCGGCCCGAGAATTCCTGGCACCCTAGGCGAAAGGCCGGAACGGCGCCCTTTTAAGAAAATTCGTGACAAAATAAAACTATGTTCTTTCTTTTTCGTGTGGTTAGTGACTAACCTGGTGTCAGAGTTTAAAGCCGCCCATAGGCCTCTGACTTGACTTCACATACCGTCGAGAAATATCTCTTAGGCGCGATCGGTACAGCGATCGCGGTCAAACTATAATAGTCAAATTAATTTTAAACAAAATATTATACCATACAACAAGAGGAGCAATACATTTTAAATCCCAGATGAACCGTACCGATGGTTTCGGAAATATCTATTTTGATAGAAAAACGGGTAAAAAATTAGGAGTATTTTCAAGTTAGTAGGTAAATAAAAAATAAATTTAATGTATTATTTTTTAACTTCGATGCCGCTCATTGCCGCCCCCCTAATACGAGCGCCCTAGGCCATCGCCTAGTTCGCCTATATGAGCGAGCCGGCCCTGTATAAGTAATAAGTTAACACCAATGTAACTTAGTAACAAGGGGGAAAGGCACAGTCCAGCCGTCGAGAGATGCGTTCCTGTCACCTGTCACCTGCAGGTGCACAGGCTGTGCAGGCTACAGCTGTACATGCCATGTTGAGAGTTTTATTCACTTCACTAAAGTGATAGCTAGGGGCTCGTCGCTAAGATAGTAATACCTATACTGGTCGATCTAGTTTAAGTAATGTTTCCAAAGTCATTCCGTGGATGGGTGACCGTCCATTCGTAACGAAACCCCTCCGTGTTTCGTTAAACACGTAAAGCTGTTAGTCCCGGCTGTCATTCGTAAATCTTTGACAGTTGTTACTGGTTATCAGAAGACCGAGAAGCTGACATCCAGTCTTACCAAGGGGTGTCGTGTTACCCAGTAACTAGGTTGTGGAGGTCAGATAGGCAACTGGGTAATACGATACCCCTTGGTAAGACTGGTTGTCAGATTTTCGGGCTTCTGACGACCCGTAACGACTGTTAAAGATCCACGAATGACAGCCGGGACCAACGGCTTAACGTGCTTTCCGAGGCACGGAGGAGTCTCGGTATCTAAAGATGGTCACCCATTCACGGACCAACCCCGGCAAGTATAGCTCAACCTGATGGATCGACTCGTGCGGCTGTCATTATTTAGCCACGAGCCCCTCTACATCTTTGACACTATCTCTACATCTACGACAAATGTTGAATCAAATAGCATTATAATAATTCCTTTAACCAACAAGTAATAAAAAGCGAGACTTTATTTACTAGAACCAGTCAAGAGTAAACATATTACCCGACTGGTCTAGGCTAAACAAGTTAAACAGATATCTAATACCACAATCTTCGCTTTTCAATCGGTTGATTAATTCAATTAACAGTTCGATCGATTATTTCAATCGATTAAGTGAATCGATTGAGCCGTTTTCCGCCTTTCGAGTGAATTGTGCACTTTTGAACTTTGGCGTTGCTTTTGTGGGTGGTCAAGTATTTGTAAAATAGAATATATGTAGTCCTTTGATTGCCCCAGGATTGTTTTGGAAATAAGTTTTTTTTAATGATAGTAAATGGGTCCCTATGAGTTACAATTTGTCAGTCTAACTCTCAACCCAACAGGCTAATTTTTTCACAACCTGGCACGAGGTTTCCTCAAGTTCTCACTGGTTCTGCCATTGGTGAAGAAGACTGTCATGTCATTATGAACTCATCGAGAACACCACTGACTTAGAGCGTTTCCGCACTGCATCCTATCCGAATCCGAATTCGAGATCCAAATTCCATGCGAATAGGAAATTCTAAATACGGACGGATGGAATTCGGACCTAATGCGCAACCCTTGCTAATGGCCGTGACTTACGATTTGTAGGTACTTGAAAGCACTTTGTGTAAATTATTTCATCACCACTGCTCTCAAAGCCGTGAAGGAAAACATCGTGAGGAAACCAGCATGTCCTAGAACCGAAAATTCGAAGACATATGACATCTACAAACCTGCACTAGGCCTGCGTGGTGGATTACGGCCCACTGCCTCTCACCGAGAGGAGGCCTGAGTCCCAGCAGTCGGAACATTATAGGCTGATTATGCGCAAGCGCAACCATTGATACAAATGGTGCTACGGACACTACGGATCATCATTCCTCGAATTCGAATAGGATGCACTGCGCAAATGGTCTAAAGGTAAAGAAACATCTTGAGAATAATATCCAGAATCGCCAACACGAGTGAGATAGGTAATGATTTTCACTTCTCTGTTTGAGAAGCTTCTGCTGTGCAGTCTAACAGTTAGTTACAGGCTGACTGTGATAGTGTGAAGAATTGAATAGAGTTAATTGGGCTTTAAATTAACTTTATGGCGAAATTGTTTGAAGCCTAGTTTTTGTAGAGCTTGAAGAAGAATATTACAGAGAGTATTAAGATAAAGTGTTAAAAAAAATAACTTTATTTTTAAGAGGTGCTTTAGACCATCGAACTGAATAACTTTTACTATGGGACCAACTTTTAAATCGCGAAAACAAAACAATTGTCCCATACATTTATAACTGTAGGTACTAAACTTTAGTATGGAACAGCAGATTTTTTCAGTAAAAGTTATTGAGTTCGATAGTCTAAAGCACCTCTTAAAATTTATAAAGTAAATTTTTATCACCATATTTTAGATATGGAGAGTGTAAGCTTGTGTGGAGGGAACTTTTGTAGAGCTTTTATTACTTAGTAGGAAATTAACGGAAGCAGCTAGAATGAAGCGTTTTTGTACTTTCCAGAAGGTATTTTCTTAAGGGGTGAGCGGTGCAGTTCCCATGTATAATGTACTTCATAAATAGAGCACTGATAACCTTTTACATGAGTGAATCTTACCTTAGCATAATATTACAAGACAAAAAAATAAACTTTCTCGCGATCGTCTGTTTCACAAGACAGTGAAACAATTACATCGTTTCTTCCATTCCCAGATCAACAAATTATCGCGATTATCATGATCATAATTACGATCAGTACTTAACAACTAGTTTGCATTGTATTTCTCATGTTCTAAACTTGTGTACAAAATACAGCTACCGCTGACACGGACCCACTGCGCATGCGTGGCGCGTTGATGTCTTTTGTATGCATCAAACAACCATGTTTTCCAACCTGACCTTATCTTATAAAGATTACAAAATGTAGCTTTCCGCCGCGAAATACAAACGTTTGAACAACTTCGAATTCTTCGTCGGTGCATAAATTTTAACAACGCTTCGCGTGTTTTGAGAACTGCGAAGAGAATGTGGAACAGCTTAATTGATTGTAATAACAAATGCATCGCAGATTTTAGGCACTTCGGATTCGATGAAAGTTTAGCCGAATCGGTGAAACATTCCGATTTTTTTTTTCTGCACCGAAGAAAATGCTAACACACTGACACACTTAAAAGCAAAGCGAAAAGCGGATTTTCACCGTTGCGAACGTTCAAAACACGTTATTTGTGCCAATTGGTAACGCATTACTGAATTATCACACTGAAACCAAAACATAACCCAAATACTGATACCCCGAAATTCGAGATTGTAAAAAAGTTGTATATAAAAACTTACCTAAAAGAATTCTCGTTTAATTCCGGGCGGTAAGGGGTTAACACAACACAGTTTTTTATATAGAACAACAGATTAGGGTTGCGCCACGCACGTGTCAATGGGATGTCGATAGAAAGCGGTGTGATCGCGACGTGTGGTCGGAGCGAGGGCCGCGGGAGACTGGCGCGCCGCCGCGTCTGCGCGCACCTGCCGCCCGGCCCCCGCACTAGTGACAGGTGGAACGGCACATCGATATCGATACGACGGAACCGTGGAGAAAATCGTGGCTAAATAGCAGGTAAAGTCGTATAGTAACGGTCGAAATAAGCCATGGGGACAGATTCAAACTGTTGTGAACTGTTCGCTGAGTTTGTTGCAAATTCTACGGTGCAGCTAATGTCCGCTCTATGAATAACCATTCAACTTAGTATATTAATACTCAGTGGTCACTGAGTCACCGATGAAAGTAACTATTTTTCTGCTTTTGGAGAGCAGTATTTTACTATGAACAGAACCAGAGCTCACCATCAGAACTCGTCTCAAGCTCGACAAGTCCCGTTTCTCCGGAATCGATGTACAGACGCCAGCACATCAAGCTACCCGAAACGGTAAAATTTTCCCAATCAACTTTGAACCTTAGACTTCAGCGATAAAGTTGAAAATCTATTAAATAAATTTGACAGATTGTAGTAGCTTGATGTGCTGGCGTCTGTACCTATACTTATTAGCGCACGCCAAATATTGCTGAGAGAGTAATAATCCCTAAGAAATTGTGGTCATGCAATAATTTTCAGTAATAAGATAGTTTTTAATCTAAGACATCGAATCTTAAAAGCTTGAAGACTTCCATACCATAGAGAAGCCAAATTGAACAAGCGAACGTGCTGCACGAAAGAGTAGTTTATGTTATATTATATTGAAGAGTGGTGGCGCAGTGGTAATGGCCCCTTACGAGTTGTTGGTCTTAGGTTGGTCTGGCAGGCGGCTTACTTTGTGTCAATAATTTCATCACCACTGCTTCTAAAAAACTGTGAAGGAAAACATCGTAAGGAAACCGGCATGTCCTAGAATCAAAAATTCGAAGACATTTGACATCTACCAACCCGCACTGGGCCCGCGTGGTAGATTACAGCCCACTCCCTTTCAAAGAGAGGAGCCCTGTGTCCCATCAGTGGGAACATACTGCCTTTATCCGTTTTAAGTGAGGATTTTTCTCCTCATTATTACATTGTAGGATAAGGACTGCCTCGTTGGTCTATTGGTCGCAAGCGCCGCTGCTGAGCATAAGCTCCCGGATTCGATTCCCAGGTCGGGCAGTGTTATTGAGTTTTCTATCTGGAGTTTCTCAGTAGCAGTCCGAACTTTAGATTTGTGCCCGGTTGATGGCAATAGGCTCGCCCCCTATTACATGAGACTTAAACCGTGACCGTGACCGTCTTCTCAATAACTGCATTCGATTCGTTTTCAATCTGCGTAAATATGATCATGTCTCTGCGCATCGTTCGCTTCTAAACTGGTTGCCCATACGCCAGCGTAGAGAGCAAAGGGCGCTGACCACCTTGTTTTCATTTCTTAACTCTCCGTCTTCCCCGAGTTATCTAGTCCCGCACTTTTAGTACATTTGCGACAACCACAATAGAAATCCACGTTCATCTCACAATCGTCTTCTTCAATGTCCCACCCACCGCACAGACTTCATTCACTCTTCCTTTTTCATTCAGTTTATCTCTCTGTGGAATGCGCTCCCCCAGGAAATCAGGATGGCGACCAACCGATTATCTTTTAAAGTTAAAGTTCGCGAGCACATTCGCAGGAAGCTGGCAGTATCATCACAACGGTAATGATTTCCCATTGTTTGTCTTATTTGCTTTAGTAGTATATATTTAATTTTGTTTATATTTATATATAATTGGAAATATATGTTTATGTATATCTTTATATTTAAATAAATATTTATTCCTCAATTCTCGCTATTGCACCTACCACTGTTTGTCTCTGCATCACCCAAAGGTTGACTGGTAGAAAATGCCTTTGGCATTAAGTCCGCCTCTGTACATTTGTTTGCTTGAAGTATTAAATAATAAATAAACATAACTGGCGAAAGTGAGTTTACTATAGGTACACCTCTGCCCAACCCTTCGGGGAAACAAGGCGTGATGTTATGTTATAAATCGGACTACACAATCAACAACCGTAAATCAAAGCGTGGGTGACGACATAGTAGTCAGTTCAGTAGAGGTCACAACGGGTGGACAGATTAATAGCACCGTTATTGTTTCAGTATTCCAATAAATCTAGACTTAGTGGCTACTTGAAAAGCCACTCTAGATAAGTCCATCAACTTTTCAAAATCCAAAAGTCATTTATTCAAACTAGGCTGAGAATCAGAACTTTTTAAAGGTCAAAATTACATAAGACAATCCCCCAAAAACGCCCACCCTTCACCACTTCCTAGTGCCTTTAGCTGGGAAGAAGTGGCGCAACAAACTCCCCAGCAGCACTTGTAGCACTTTGTAGTCACCAACGCATCATAGAGATTAACATGTTGAATCAGATTAGGAAAATATGAACAAAAATTCGAATAATTCGAACTGAATCGTAAAATTCATAGTAGGATACATTAATTTAGAAGAAGTGACTAATGATGTGGCCATGTATTATTTAAAACTAGGATTTGGCTGACAATGTCGATAAGCGCGGTGTGAAGCTTCTACTTTCGAAATAAAATCTATTCAAACTTTACACATTTACAGACAGTCTATGGGCCATCAACCTCATATATCGAAAAAAAAAAACATCGACACAGCCCATCACTATCCATACGTAAGCAACGTACTGATCAAATTAATTACCGTCTCATCTCGACTCCGCAACGCTCTCGATCAAAAACTATCACCTTTCTCTTTCCCACTCACTCCAAATCATATATCCGTTTCTTTCTTTATAAAAAAATGCTTAGATTCTTCGGCGGGAGCGCGTGCTGAATGTGAAACTGTAAGTTTCACCTGTGGCTTGAATGAATCGGTAGATGCGGGTAATGAGTAGTGTTTAGCAAATATGTAGGTCGACTTGCTAAGTGGTGAGATTACCTAGCTATGTCCGAGAGATTTGGATTTAAGACTAAGGGATCTCACGCTGACGACCACGGCCACGACCAGTAGCCGCAGCGACCAGCACGCTTAATATGACCACAATAGAAACGGGTTTTGTCGACGGAAGAATAGACAAAATGACAGATAAACAATCACAATCTGTCATTTTGTCTATTTTTCCGTCGACAAAACCCGTAAAAAACCCGATTCTATGGTTGTCATACTTTTTTTTTTTTTTAGGTAGGTCATCTCTTAGTTAACCTCTGAGATCATGACTACTTAACAGGGCTTTCCTGTGGGTGCTACTACACTTAAAACCTCCATCCAAGGGTTATTCAACTATGCTAATTAAAACTAGGTGAACGCTCGCTAAGGGCACCCCTGTGGGGTACGAACCTCGGCTTAGGGCGTCAACCGGAGGGAGGACATCAAGGATGGGACGGGCCGGATCAAAGTTTTGATCATGATTATTAGTCGGGGAATTTAAAGCTACGTGCTCAGCTGCGACAACTGCTGGCAACTCGTTATCGAGCAAGGGTCGGGGGGGGGGGGGGGGGGTTGTCATACCACGCGTGCTGGTAAACTATAGAGACCCATACGAATCGCGCACTTGGTCGCAACGGCGGCGCAATGTTATTTGTTGAAGCTTTGTTTAAATTTTTAAATCTTACTTTTAGTTTATGAGCAGTTTCTGTCTAATGTTCAGAGCTGGGCCAAATACATGCTTTGCTTTAATTAAAATACAAATGACAAAATACTATCTCGCACGTATTTAAAATACAAAATACAGCCAGGTGTTAGGTTATGTTAATAGAATAAAACTAATACAGCCCAGTGTTGCAGACTTTAAAAATTGACATATTTAGCGGTCGCCATTTTGCTTACGAAAGCTATCGAGGGCAATTTTTTGCAGAACGCACCCATTAATAAGATCGCTAAATGTATTTATATTCAAATGTATTTTGAAGCCATAAGTATTTGAAATACTGACTACAAAATACCTCGGCGTCAGGTATTTGAAATACCAATTACAAATTACATTTTTAAGAAATAATTGAATTACAAATACTAAATACGTATTTGTATTTCAATTACGTATTTTAATTACAAGTAATTCAAATACTGCCCAACCCTGCTAATGTTGTTATTCCTTAAATGTTATGTACACCTATAATTTGTGTATACATTAGCAGTAATACCTTTCCTAATTATTATTATAATCTTTAATGCAATTGTTGAATGTATATGCTGTTGGTGTTCTTTAATAAATAAACGGCCAACTAGCCAAAGTGCGCGATTCGTATCGGTATCTATAATTCACCTGGTCGCTGTGACCACTGGTCGTGGTCGTGGCAATCTAGTGCGCGAGATCCCTAAGAAAGGGAAGATACTAAATAATCGAATTATTTGTCTATAACATGAAAAAAATATTTAAAAAACAAAAACCCAACTGCAAAAACACATAACTGAAAAGAGAAAAACAAGCATTATAATCTATAGAATTTTGGTATTGCAGGCGGGACAAACAAAATTTACACCATCATTTCAGGTTATTGGTTTGTCTCACCTGCAATATCAAAATTCTATAGATTATAATGCTTGTTTTTCTCTTTTTTTAGATATGTGTTTGCAGTCGGGTTTTTGTTTTTTTAAATTTATTATTTTTTTATTTCTAGCTTTTAGTTTTATTAAAATAATATATATTGACTTATTACTACCTTTTATTTGATACCAATAATGTAGTTTTTTTTTAAACCTACCCCTCCCTTTTTTTTGTATTTGCAGATGCAATATATAAATATTATATAGCCTATGACACTCCCACAATTAATACGAATCTAACTACACCTCACATGTTAAAATCCATCAAGCCGTTTAGACTACAGAGCGTGCCAAAGAAATAGACATATATACATACATACTCTCGAAAAACATTACCCTCCTTCTGGGGCAGTCGGGTAAAAATAGTAGAGGTACTACACTATTTTAGAAACTACAGGGACATTTCAGATGATTGATGATTTAAAAAAAAGAATATAGAAATAATAAAATAACAGTTTACTTAAAAATAGAGTCCTTACATGTAACAAACAAAATAAACTTTCTTCAGGAATTTTCTGTCTCCTTGTATCTGTAAATAAATATAAAATACATGAGAAAGACAGTATAATTAATCATAATGTTCAATGGTATTTATTATTAACCGAGAGTACTAATCATGGCCTGAGAGACCACCCACAGTCGGTTTTTTTGTTTTAGAAAATTTGAAATTGCGGGGACGCATCTGGTTATACGTTCGTGCCAACTCAGGGTAGGTACCCTGCAACCTGTTAGAGGATGATCCCGCGCCCGGTTAGCTTACACCTTTACCGAGATATTGACTATGCGATCGCCTGGGAGGTGATCATTAGATAAATAAGAATTAAAAATGTTGACTGAACATTTGTAGAGTTAGAACAGCTATTTGTTATGTATTCGATCATTCATCGGTATAATAATAGCCCATATAAAAATCTGTGACATCTACCAACCCGCACTGGGCCCGCGTGGTGGATTACGGCCCACTCCCTCTCACAGAGAGGAGGCCTGTGTCCCAGCAGTGGGAACATTTATAGGCTGATGATGATGATGATGATAAAAATCTGACCCCGCGTCCTATTTAAAAGCGATCGTCGCGTTCATTTATGTAACTTTTTTTCGGAAAATTAGAAAGCGCCCTCTGTCGGCGCGACCGCGTGGTCGCACCCGTCACTCGTCAGGTCCAACGAACTAAAATCGAACGGACACGACGATTGCGTACTCGCGCGACGTTCGCTTTTTACCGACTTAAAAAAAGGAAGGTTATTATTTGTTTATATTTTAACAAGTAACACTCAAAATGTTAGTAACAATATTTTTTAACAACTATGTTAGTAAACTTAACCTGTACCGTTAACGAATCCACAATAATTAAGGTTCATTCATGGACTAATGGACTGGACTCATCATCTGCCTAGCCTTTTCCCAACTATGTTGGGGTCGGCTTCCAGTCTAACCGGATGCAGCTGAATACCAGTATTTTACATGGAGCGACTGCCTATCTGACCTCCACAACCTAGTGACTAGGTAACACGATACCCCTTGGTAAGACTGGTTGTCAGACTTTTTGGGCTTCTAACTACCCGTAACGACTGTCAAAGATCTACAAATGACAGCCGGGACCAACGGTTTAACGTGCTTTCCGAGGCACGGAGGGGACTTGGTATGTAAAGATGGTCACCCATCCACGGACCAACCGCGGCAAGCGTAGCTTGACCTGATCGATCGACCCGTGCAGCTGTTATTACTTAGACTACAAAGACTGGACTAAAAAGAGTTTATCAGAAAAAAATCGTAAGATTTATTCATAAAATGGAGAAGGCTTCACTGTTATTTCTAATTATTTATAAACTAGCCTCCCAGTTGATAACTAGTGGTAAGCAGTGATAAAATAAGATCTTAATCTTAAAAGAATTTAATCTAATAATAATTAAATTTTGCAATCTTTTCAGCAAAGCAAGCAAGCAAGCAGTGTTGATAACAGGCTGGCATACATTCAGGGAATACATTCAGGGTTCTGTTCTACTAGTCATAGGTTAGTTGTTGTTTAATTATAAGGCAGACCATTAAAATTCTCCTAAGAGTAGAGGAATACCAAAGAAATAATAGATGAACTGTGTGAAGATATGGCTAGAAAGCACTATGGCGGAGCGCAGCACAGAGTATTTTTCACTGTCAAACTATTATCGACATTGTCCTCATTGAAAAAAAGTAGTAAGAAGCGGAAAGATAGGCGTGCCTCAGGTTATTTATTCTCAACTTTATTTTTAGGTACGCAACATTGGATATTTTGTTTGGCAGTGACAACCGCGCTGTGCGTTTTTATAAATTGGGATAAGAGCAAGAGAATGATTATGATCATTAAACTTCTGCACAATTTTTTAATTTATCAGTTGGATAATGTCTATCCAGAGCTGGTGAAAAGCCAAATAAGTGAAATAAACTCCATTATTTCAGTATAAAACATTACTTACTTGCAAGCTATACAAGTATAGAAAACAGTCTGTCCTTCATCAGCGGATCTCAGTTGCAATGTAGCATAAGACATTCTATCGTTGCCACACTTTGGACATCTTCTCTCAACAACGGGACCCTCCGGACCGTCATTACTTAGTATATTGTCATTCGTCACCACGGAAACCGTATTAAAGTGGATTGTGTAGTTGAATTTAAGGTCGCTGAATTCTGGAACAGACAGTTATTAATTACCCAAATTATTAAAAAATAAACATTTTGAGACACAATTATCCTGAATAATTTACAATACTAACATGGTACACACAGCTACACATCAAGCTATACATTTCCAATATAAGCTGACCTCGCATTGTACGGAAATTCTAAACGATGCGAGATCAGCATAAACTGGAATTGTATAGCTTGATGTGTAGCCGTGTGTACCACCCTGTTTGGGAAAATCATAATTATATCTAATAACATGACTGTAATAAGATAACATGTACCTCTAGTTCTTAAAATACCTGAACACTAATAATCCGTTTCGGAAAACCTAACATTCTCTACTCCTCATAGATATAGGTAAAATAAATAGTGATATCATGTAGGTAACATAAAATTAGGATAATTTATCAACTTACTCTCAGCATCAAAAGAGGCTTTACAAGCGTAACACCTGACTGATCCAAACTCTTGTAGCAGAGGCAGAATGGAGCCACATCGCGCACAAAACGCCGTGCTGCTTGAAAACGGACCTGTGTCTGCCATCACCTGAAAAGGTAAGTTATTATGAATTGGTCACATTTTAATTAGAATAACAATGTATTCAAGTACGTGCAATCATTGGGAACGACGCTTGTGGGAGGCCTATGTCCAACAGTGGACGAATTTCGGAGGAAATAATGGTAGTGTTCATTGAAAATTAATACAAATGCAAAACCAATTTCTCTAATTGAGATTGGCAGAGAGACCCTCACCGAGTTACACTAATGAAGTGACCAATTTCAGACTATTATAGACGTCAGATTCACGTGGATTGTGTATGATTATCACAAATGAGCCTCTTCAACAAGTCTATAACAAAAATAACCATACACTGCAATGTGAATCGATAGCTGCTGAAGAAAAAAAAACAATAATACAATAACTTACGTAGTTTGTCAAACGCACTGTGTACTCACTACTCCAATGTACTACTCACTCAAAATCAAAATATTATAGAGAAATGTGCAGTGTTAAAAAACAAGGATATTAAATTGAGGTTATGTTTTGTTATTTTTTTTCTTCCGACAGATTCTCATGTCATCTCATTGTTGTCATGTCTGTCAATGTCAAATTCAAAATGACAGTTCACTTGAATTTTTTTAGTTCATTTAATTTGTGAAGAAAACAACGTCTTTTAGCCTCTTTAGAAAATCAAGAGTAAAGCTACGGTTTCCTAGAAGAGCGGTAACCGCTCACGTAGCGTCCGCAATTTACGGGCGAATTACGTCACTGAAACGTTGATTATGAAAGTAACTTGGTGTGGTTTCCTAGAAAGTGTTGTTGACACCGTAAAGCAAATCTTGCCCCCAAAGATTTAAATCGCTAGATTTGCCCTCGCCGTACTCAGCCACAAGAAAAAGTGACAATGGTCACTCTTTCTTGTGGCTGAGTACGCAGTGAGTGTGTCAGTGACACTAATAGTTCAATAGTACACACGGCTACACATCAAGCTATACATTTTCAGTATAAGCTAACCTCACATTGTACGGAAATCCAATACAATGCGAGATCAGCATAAACTGGAAATGTATAGCTTGATGAGTAGCCGTGTGTAGGTATACGTTTCCATGATAAGTGTAGTCACTGCGTCATTGTTTCAAAGGTGTCAAAACGAAACAGAAACGCAACTGTCTTTTGACGCGGTATGGCGAATCTAACGATTTAAATCTTTGCCGCTGGATCATTTTTATGACAGCCCAGGCCCACTGCGGCCGTCAAGTGCGGTCACCGCTTTTTTTAGGAAACCGTAGCTTATTCAGAGACTTATCAAACAACCATCAAACACAGACGGAAAATTTAAATGGATGGTCTATCAAGCGGTACATTACTGCCTTAAAAAGCTGAGGTCGACTAATTCAGGCGAATTTCAAGCGGGTTGAGGGTTAAAATTCAAGATTAGTTTTTAATATATTAGTTCAGCTGTAGGTACTTATTTTTTAATCTGGGGTTTAAGTCCCATCGGCATATCGAGCAACAATTTTTTTTTAACTTGCTCTCATCTCAAGTTATTTGGGGTCCACGCAACAAGTCCTTTTCTTCCATACTTTTCTACTAGTCGGCATTCCGGTAGTCACCTCCTTTCTAGCCATATCATCTTTCACACAGGCCATCCATCGTTTCTTTGGTCTTCCCCTACTCTTATAGCCATCCACATTCATATTCTAAACTTTCTACACATTTTCCTCATTTAAAAAAAGACCATTGTGAAAATCAAAATTTGTTTATTCAAATTAGACTGACAATCAGCTCTTTCTGAACTTCAATTATTACAAAAATCGTCATAACGATGTCCAAGTGTTTTAGCTGGGAACTGGCAACAAGTACCACTGCTGGGCTGGAATTTCATCTGAAAAAATAATGTAAGGATAGTGAGTTCATCACATCACATAGCAATAATAATCTATTACATCCCGATTCAAACTTAATGGCGGCGTGGAACACGAGGCGAGTCGCTACGCAGTAACGAATTCATGGGTCAGCGGGGGTGAGGTGTGGGGTATTGCGCAGCGAGCAGCGCACTCGAACAGTATTTAACGTTTTAATTTCATTGGAATATATTTAATGCGCTTTAATTTTTTTTTCTTTTTTAATTAAGAAAATCATTAAGGGGGAAGCGTCAGGGTAGCCCGCGAAATTCAAATTTTCTTACGTTTTTTGCATTTTGCAGGTCAGTGTCAGGTTTTATGTTAGCAATTCAACTCCTTAAGTTAGCAAAGGTGTTAAATGTTATGATTTCGTGAAATCATGACATTTGACACCTTTATCTTCTTCTTAATCACTATTGATGATTGTAATGATTATAATTGAGTAAAGCCATGTTTGTTACGACCGCGAATCATATTTTAATCAACATAAAGCCTGACACTGACCTGCAAAATACAAAAAACGTAAGAAAATTTGAATTTCGCGGGCTACCCTGACACTTCCCCCTTAACTTTACTTACCAATTTTTTTCACTTGCACCCTAATCGCAGACTTCAGCAAACGACGAAAGGCTCGTACTCGCCAAAGCAGTTACCATGTGATAGTCTATTTTTTTGTTAGTCAAGGCTGACTCAAAGGCAACTTCATTGAAAAGAACTTTACAATAACTTTTATTTTCTTCCCGCATCATCATCATCTGCCTAGTCTTTTCCCATCTATGTTGAGGTCAGCTTCCAGTCTAACCGGATGCAGCTTAATACCAATATTTTCCATGGAGCGACTGCTTATCTGACCTCTACAACCCAGTTACTGGGTAATACGATACCCCTTGATAGACTCATGGTCAGACTTTCGGGCTTCTGACGACCCGTAACAACTGTCAAAGATCCAGGAACGACGTGCTTTTCGAGGCACGGAAGTCGCTGCACGGGGTCTCGGAATGTAAAAATGGTCACCCATCCACAGACCAACCGCACCAGGCCTAGCTTAATCTGATCGATCGACCCGTGCGGCTGTTATTATTTGGCCATGAGCCCCTGGTTTTTATTGTTTTCTTTCATTTATTAGATAGTTCATGCTAATTTTCATTTTCTAATTTGTGGAGACATAATTTCCTCAATGATAAAAGTTCAAGTTAGTTATAGTTATCAAACTAACACCTCTTATTTCTAGTTTCAATATTTAATTTCAAAACCATCTTGTTTATTGTTTAGTGTCTTGCGAGGATAAATAATTTATACAGGACTCTGTAACGCTTTGGACCTGCTTTAATGTAGATAAAGCATTATTTTTATCTTCAGTAGACAACCCTTTTCTGGTGCATTGCCGAATTAGCATCCACATAATATCTTTGGCCAATGGATCCATTCTATCAGTCACCTTTTTGAAGGATCTTGCCTTAGCCAAATTAACTTTTTTAGCAGTTTTATGACAGTTTTTTAATTGTCTCAGGGATTTGATGACAGGTATGGCAGAATTTGGTGACGACTTTTTAACCTTTTTTGGTCGATCTTTTTGATTTGTTTTGTTATTGTCAACACGCCTTTTTCGGGCTTTCAAATTTGGCGTAGAAGGAAAAATAGAAGTAATAACTGCATCTGTAAATAAAAATGAAAGACTAGTCAATAAAATATTACCCTTTTTACGTACGGACGTAATAATATCGCGACGGGATTTTATCGCGCACTGGATTTTCAACTCTCGGTGTTAAGACGAGCGTTGAGAATCCAACGCGCTGGGACGCACTCTAATCCCAGCGCGTTAAAAAACACACTGTTGGATTTTCAACTCCAAGCGCTAAGCAGAGCGTTGAAAACCCAGTGCACGAAAAAAATTCGACGCAATTTTATTGAACGTCAGTTAAGGGGACGATAGCTGACTTTTAATGATTTTATACTGAAGATGACGTCTGAACGAGTAGTGTTAGTGATTTGGAAAAAATATATGTTAAATTAGAGCATTTTTTAATATTTTAATATAGGCATATTTTTGATTGTGTTTATATTACATAGTGAAATTAATTTGTAAAGTTATGTCTAACGCGGATAAAAAATTGAGAATGACGCAAAATCCATCAAGCGTATTTTTCTGAAAACTACATCATATTAAAGATAATTAAATTACTAATCTTTTAGTATACGTGTTTTATTAAAATACCTTTTATTTTACGTGTAATAAATTAATAATGCGTCTAATTTGGGACAGCGCTCCTTGATGGGCGAGTCCTATTACTAGCTGGACGTACGACGCGTTGCGTGAGCTCAGTACAAAACACGTAAGCTAACCATTCAAGGTCACTGTCATATATCTGCGTCTTAAGGGTTCTATACCAACGCGTCTGTTACAGTTCATTATTAATTTTGTTTGGGGAATATGAATAATCGCATTCAAACCTATATGTTGTGTCTCTACTGGTGAATTATAGTTATAAGTCCACGTTCGCACGGATGTAATAAAATCGCGGCGATTTTTTTCGGGCACTGGGGTTTCAACGCTCTGCTTAGCGCCGAGAGTTGAAAATCCAACAGTGTGTTTTTTCAACGTGCTGGGATGATAGTACGTCCCAGCACATTGGATTCTCAACACTCGGTTTAACACCGAAAGTTGAAAATCCAGTGCGCGATATAATCCCGCCGCGATTTTATTACGTCCATGCGTACGTCGGTTTATAGTCACTTCTCTTACCTTTAGTGATTGGGTTTACTGTGGCTTCATTTACACAGCCTGAAGTCGAAGGCATATCATCATTCCATGTTGTGACATAATTCACAAGGTCTGTGTTTTCAAAAGAAGTAATATATGTTTCTTCTTCGGTCGCCTTTTGTTCTTCATTTTCGTGCTTATCTGCTTCACTTTCATGCATCCACATAATTTCTTTGGCCAATGGATTCATTCTATCAGTCTTTTTACATGATTTTGCCTTAGACATATTTAATTTACTAGCAGTTCTATGACAGAGTTTTAATTGTCTTGGGGATTTGATGACAGGTGTGGCACAGTTTGGTGAAGACTTTTTTACTTTTTTTGATTGATCTTTTTTACTTTTTTTGTTATTGCCAGCACTCCTTGTGACTTTCAACTTGGGTTTAGAAGAAACAATAGAAGTAATAACTGCATCTGTAAATAAAAGTGAGGGTCGTCAACAAAATATTATTTTGTTATGGCAAATTGTGAAACATAAAATGCTAAAAATGCAAGTCAAACTCAAGCAACAACCCGACGTTCGCACAGACGTAATAAAATCGCGGCGATTTTTTTTCGTGCACTTGATTTTCAACGCTCTGCTTAGCGCCAAGAGTTGAAAATCCAACAGTGTGTATTTTCAACGCGCTGGGATGAGAGTGTGTCCCAGTGCGTTGGATTCTCAACGCTCGGCTTAACACCGAGAGTTAAAAATCTAGTGCGCGATAAAATCCCGCCACGAATTTATTACGTCCGTGAGAACGCTATTACAGTACATTATTTATTTTATTTGAAATATTCGTATTCAAACCTATACATTGTATCACTATTTGTGAATTATGTACAGTTATTAATAGTCAATTTATGAGTTACTAATTGACCCGGCAAACGTTGTTTTGCCATAATAAATGTTTGGGGTGGACCACCTTTATCACTTAGGGATATGAAAAATAGATTACAACCGATTCTCAGACCTACCGAATATACATATAAAATTTCATAAAAATCAATCAAGCCGTTTCGAAGGAGTATGGCAACTAACACTGTGACATGAGAATGTTATATATAGATAATTACTTTTTGCAATTGGGTTTTCTGGTGCTTCATTTACGCAGCCTGAAGACGAAGGCGTGTCATCAGTCCATGTTATGACATAATCCACAATGTCTGTGTTTTCGAAAGAAGTAATGTCTGCTTCTTCTTCAGTCTCCTGATGTTCTTCATTTTCAATCTCCTTATTTTCTTCATTTTGATGCTCTTTATTTGCTTCACTTTCGAGCTCCTTATTCATTTCATATTCATTCTCTTTGTTTCCACCTTTCTCGTTCTCCTTATTTTCAGGATCAATTTCTAGAAATAAAAAAGGATTTTTATATGTATTGGAAACAGTCAACCCCGTTATTTTCAAATATCGTAGCATTATGCTGAGATAAGAGCCTTTTTGGCCTCGCACAGGTCTTCTTTTTGTTTGCACAATTTTCTTTTTTAATTTTAATATTCTTTTCTGAAATTGCTACTGTTTTTATAATTTTCTTAGTTTTAATGTTGTATTTCCTGTGCGTGTCCCAATTTTGTTTTTTTTCATTCTTTCTGTTTTGCTATAACACTTTTTTCAAAAACCCACAGTGAATTGGAAATTCACCAAAGTCTAAAATTAAAAGTATCTAACTGTCACTTATTCTTAAAGCTAAAATCTACCAAAAACGTAACACTTCTTTGAGTTGGTTAAAAACGCCACCAACAGAAAAAAAACATGCAAAACATTATCAAGCAGGAAAAATGTGAACAAACTAATAAACAAAATATCTTTTTACATGCTTAAATATAATATTTATCTTGATATTTGATACCAATACTTATTAATATTTCAATTATTCAACATGCTTCAAATTCAAGTCTTTTTAACCATAATTATGATAGAATTGGCTTACCAGTTATTATTCTTTCATATTTCTTTGTATATTCTAATTTAAAGTAGGTATGATCCTGATGTTCCTTTTTCCGAGTATAAGTATGCTCAGAAATCACAATATCTGGAAAGAAAAAAGAAATACATTTTCCATACAATTAAACTAATACTATGACAATAGAACCATAAGTAACAACATTAAAATATCATCTACCATATCATCACCCAGTGGTTGAATTTCAACTACTGGGTGACCACAAGTTCATCTATTAATATATGACGCTATATTTAAGTGATCATTTGTTTTGTTTTGTTTTCACATATTTTCACAAAACGAAAAGCACTGGGGATCCAACTTAGGAAATTGTACTGGTTACTTGGCAAAAAATCGCAGTTGTCGCTGGGAAACAAACTGCTTTTATACAAATGTATCTTGAAACCTATCTGGACTTACGGAGTCCAACTCTGGGGAACAGCCTCCAACTCAAACTTAGAAATACTCCAGAGGTTCCAGTCCAAAGTGCTGAGGATAATTACTAATGCTCCTTGGTTCATAACAAACCAACAATTACACCACGACCTTAAAATCAGAACAGTTCAAGAAGAGATTAAACACTCAATGAAATCGTACAGGAACAGACTGGACAAGCATCCAAACTTACTAGTTACGCACTTAATGAATAACAATTCAACATTCAAAAGGCTAAAACGAAAGTCCCCTAGAGATTTATAGGGAATATGATACGTAAAGGGCGCATGTCGCTGGACTGACTGCCCTTCAAGACAATGAATAAACTCCTAACCATATGCTGAATGTTCACATGGAACAGATTGCAAGAAAACGAAAAAAAAAAAAAAAAATATCATCACCCAGTGGTTGAATTTCAACTACTGGATGACCACAAGTTCATCTATTAATATATGACGCTATATTTAAGTGATCATTTGTGGAAGGCTAATACAATTGGCAGCACAAATATGTCACACTAGCGGACGTCATGCGGTTTCACCCACGTAGTTCCCGTTCCCGTGGGAGTACAGGGATAAAATATAGCCTATGTTACTCGCTGATAATGTAGCTATCCATTGCTGAAAGAATTTTTCAAATTGGTCCAGTATTTTTAAGTTTATTCGTTACATACAATAAAAAATAAAGTTTAATAAAAAACTGTAACCCGACTACGGGAAAATAAAAATGATCTAAAAAGTACGAAACAAGCAAATATTTCAGACAGAAATCAAGACATAGGTACAAAACTGGTCAAGGTAAAGCCGTGGTCGCATGCCTGTATGCCATGTGGGTGCCAGAAACACCTACAAAATTATAATGGCATGCGACAACGGCTTTACCTTGACCATTTTTGTACCTATGTCTTGATTTCTGTCTGAAATATTTGCTTGTTTCGTACTTTTTAGATCATTTTTATTTTCCCGTAGTCGGGTTACAGTTTTTTATTAAACTTTATTTTTTATTTTATACTTTTCCGTTTTTACACTTGCTAAACGTTACAACAACATAAATAAGAGTAATTCAATAGGTCAGTAATTAACCTATTTTAAATTCCAATAGCAGTGCATAGTGCTTTAGACGAAACTATAGCACGATTTATTTCGACGCAAACACCATACTTAGAAAGTTTTGCAACTAACAGTTTTTGTCTATGAGACACTGGCTAGTTTTGATGTCGATTAAAATTATGACTATTTATTTAAAAAAAAAAACACAATATTCCAAATTCGGAATTCCCGCCACATTTTTTTACGAGCAAAATCAAAATACTCTGTCTCACTGAAAATTTAATTTACAACGAGAACATTTTCCCGCGATGATTTTGTACGATTTCAAATGTCGACTAAAACCAGAAGAATCATTTGAAAGACTTCGAATGATGTTCATAGACAAAAGCCCTTATAAAGCGACTGTTTTCCGCTGGTTCAACGAATTTAAGCGTGGTCAAGTAACTTTGGCGGACGAAGAAAGAAGTGGCCGTCATAGGGCTATGACGGCTGTTACATAAGAAAACGTGCTGGCTGTGAGAAATTAAATTTAAGAGAATAGGCGAATTACATATGAAGAGATTCAGCTATACTGCAGATTGGATCGGGAAGTGTACATGAAATTCTACACGGGCATCTTCAGGTAAGGAAGATAATTCACGCTGGTTACCGCACAATCTAACGCAGGCTCAGGAGGTTCGGGTAGAATGGTGCCGAGACATGATAGCAAAATTTGAAGCAGGCTCGTCTCGGCGCGTTTACGATTTCATTACGGGTGATGAATCATGGATTTGTCATTTTTGTTCCCCAAAATAAAAAATCAAGTCAAGGGAAAACATTGATTAAAGAGGTGTCTGATGCGGACTGGAAAATGTGTTAATGAAAATTGGTTAAAGACGCATGAAACTGTGTATAGACGCCAATGGAGAGTTATTTGAAAAGATTTAATAAAAAAAATATAACCTGTAGTATATTTTTTTGTTGTTTGTTTTTTTTTTGTTTTTTTTTTTTTTTATTTTGCGATTGGTAAATCGCAAAATTTTCTGAGTGCCCCATGTAGTAATATTAATATTTCGTTGTACACAGATGTGTAGCCACACATCAAGCTATAAATTTCCAGTATTAGCTGACCTCGCATTGTACGGAAATACTTTACAATGCCAGATCAGCTTAAACTGGGAATGTAGTATAGCTTGATGTGTAGCCGTGTGTACTTGTTTTTCTTCATAGAGGAATTGAGGATGGAATTACAAACCGTTACTATTTATTAAGATTTGATTAACTGCACGTTGGTATCATCTTGCGATACAACGTAGCACAGTCTCACTTTTGCTTGTTTTTAACAATTTAAACATATTTATTTACTTTGAAAGTATAACATTATTTACATATTTGTAATGTGCTCGTCAAGACCTTTCTTTTGGTACCAAACATGTCATGATCATCTCATTTTAATTTTTTTCGAGGTTAGAAATTTACGTGTAAAATCCACCATATTAAATTTAGGGAAAATTAATATAGCCTATGTCACCCGGACTATTATTACAAATCTATTGATACCTCATTCATCAAAATCGGTTCAGTAGTTTAGGCGCTACGGTGGAACACACGTAAAAGCAAACATACATACATACATACATACAAACATATAAACATACAAACATACATACATAGACTGCTAAAATCATAACCCTTCCTTTTGGCTTTGCCGTAGTCGGGTAAAAATACAAACACAAATCTTTCTTCATTTTAATATTAAGTATAGATTACTATAGAAGGAAGGAAGACCAAAACTATCTGGCGAGACAAGCAATGCCAAAATATAGGATGCTGCATCGGCTTCCAAAATATGTGTCAATCCAATATGTGTCCTAAATTAAATTCAAAAGAATGTGATACTCCGTGACTGAAAATATCTAACATCATAAAAACCTGACAAACAAAAGGGTGCAGTGGTATAGCTTAGTTATTAAAAATTAAAGTTTTCAAACTGAACTTATGGAAGATTGTAAATGCCAATTGTAAGTGCACTTACAGTTTCTACCATTTACAAAATTGCAAGTTTAAATTTATTGTCATTTACTATTATATTGTTAAACAATTACAAGCTTCCATAAATTCAGTATGAAAACTCTTTGTATATTATTTACATAAACAGATTAGACTTTCTGAAAAATTTATAAATAAACTTGACTTGTTGCAAGTGTCTGATTGTAATTTTTTTAACGTATAGGTACTCCAACTCCTACAACCTACAACTTCACCTCTAAGATGACCCACCGGCCCAAGATGCACTTCTTAGCTTAGTCAATAATTTGTGTATTTTAGGAATACTTATTTAGGTAAAATCATCATCATCTGTCTAGCCTTGTCCCAACTATGTTGGGGTCGGCTTCCAGTTTAACCGGATGCAGCTGAATACCAGTATTTTACATGGAGCGACTGCCTATCTGACCTCCACAACCTAGTGACTAGGTAACACGATACCCCTTGGTAAGACTGGTTGTCAGACTTTTTGGGCTTCTAACTACCCATAACGACTGTCAAAGATCTACAAATGACAGCCGGGACCAACGGCTTAACGTGCTTTCCGAGGCACGGAAGGGACTTGGTATGTAAAGATGGTCACCCATCCACGGACCAACCGCAGCAAGCGAAGCTTAACCTGATCAATCGACCCGTGCAGCTGTTATTACTTAGCCACAAGCCCCTAGGTAAAATCATCGATGGGTAAAATTATAATTTTCGCAGTATTGAGGATAGTACTTTACTTACCAGAGTGGTCAATGTACAAGGTTTTGGGAGTGCCACTGCTGATTTCAATATCAGAAAACAGCGTGGGATAGGCGTCAACATGAAGACGAGTCATCCCAGACTTGGTCGAGACGCGGATGAACTTCTGTTCAAAATGCTTTTGACAGACATAACGCCTGCAAAGATCCTGTGGTCTCTTGTTTCGCAATTCTTCACAGTTGATACAATCTAACCACTTTTGGAGTCCTATCTCACGTTTGGGAAATTGAAATAATTTGACGTCCTTCCGTTTACTAGCGCAATTCAAAACACTGCAACTGTAATACGTCATATTGCACGTTATAAATAAGTACACTATTTATACAGGTTTAACGGAAAGAGAGGATAGTTTAGCTATACTAAAGTAAATAAAAACGACTGTAAACAAAAATAACTGCTGACCACAGATTAATAATGTACTGCTGAAGTGATGACTGATATAGGTAAGATATTACTTTTCTCTATGGTTGCGTGAATGTCGATTTCGACTCAGTTACTTTAGTATCTGTAGCTATGGAGTACTACTTTTCCTAAAACTAAAAATCCATTTTTATTTTACAGTTTTTAACACAGCTATTTACATTAGGTGTACTAAATTAAAAGATTATCTATCTGTATAAATAAAAATAATAAAAACAAAACGACACTTAGGCGTCGAAGTATTCGTCCGCATCGCTGTCATCCAGAAACGTGACCAGAAGACTGGCAGCATTGCCATGTTGAATGGCAATGCTAATTCTTTGGCCAAAGAACGAGCCCGCCCTCTGGTCACGTGAAGTTTTGACCAGTCGACGAGAAATTTCCTTAAAGGAGACGCACACTCGGGCCCCATGATCCGAGCGTTTCGACCCCAAACGACTCAAAACTGTAGTCAACCGACGCAAATATTGTAACCCATAAGGTTACAATATTTGCGCCGGTTGAGAGACTCAGCAGCCGCAGCAGCGGCACCAGCACAGCCCACCGTGCTAGGAACATGAGATGGCGCAAGGGTGTCGACACAGGTTGCATCCCACACCCAAAGGCCTACCCAACTTCCAAGGCAACAACGTCATCCCGTCTGGTCTCTTCCCATCGTTACGTACCAAGTCGTTTGGTTCTTATACCGCTGGTACGCCGGCGGTGACAAGGGCTCGACGAATAATGTCGTTGATGCTGGCGTGCCGTGCTATGCGACCTGCGCTCCTGCAGCAGGACAGGCCATGGTGCCCGAGACTGTCGATAGCTTCACCGCAATGACACCAATGCGGAGCAACACAAGGTGTACCCAAGCGGAGACACATAGCGAGCCGAAACGATGAGTCATCCATCATAGTGCCTATAGTGGATGACGGGAGCGCCTGAAGCCACAAGCCTGACTCCCATTCTCCCACAGCCAGCAGACGGGCGCGCTCAACAGTATTAGGTGACGTGTACAGGGTGTTCCGTATAATGCTGCAGAGCGGCACATCCCATCGTCTTTGGGAAGTATGTAGTTTACCACTTATGTCTGTGGGAACATCGTATCTACAGTCTGTGCAGTCTGTGCATGGAATTGAGCGTCAGTCAAAGACAACAAACACAAAACGTCAAGTCAATGTCTATCAATCAATCAAACAAAAGTTCATAAATCGAAATCTTCGCATATTTCCGTAAAGGCAATAATCGTAATCGAATTTTTATTATTAACTACAGCTTAAAGTAATTTTGTTCTAAACTTGCAGTGTTTTTAAGATTAAGGTCAGTAAAATACGCCAATTTCCCATCAATTACAACGAGCCGGTGTCGCAATAACAATAAACAACACGCCAACCAAAAATTAACAAAAACATTACAGTTTTAATTTGTACATGCACGTATGGTCAACACTTTATTAATCTTCCATAAGTCACATATTTGATGTCACCTTTATGTAACAAATATTCCTTGTTCCTTACGAATAAAATTGCAAAGCAAAAATTGTGTTTTCAGAGTTTACAATGGATGAATCTATGGAGTCATTGGCTCAACCTGACCTCGGCTACGTTCCATCGATACCTCCAAGCCAGCCAATGGAAACTGCACCAGCATTGACCACGATGGCGCCATCATCAGGTCCTCAAAGCGGAAGGCATGAGGAGTTCTCTGTGGAAAAGGTTCTGGATCGAAGAATCAAGAATGGCAAGGTCGAATTCTTGTTGAAATGGAAAGGCTATTCTCAGTGAGTTGTTTTTGATTGTTTTATACTTGTGTAGAAAATAACAATCCTGTGTATAGTCATAAACTAAACCCTGCACCATACTTTCGTCATTTTGGATTACTGTGACATTCATTGCAAATAATGATTTAGTGCAATTACTGCTATGCGGTGACACTAACATTAGAGAAAGGAATCGTCAACAGTTATCCATGTAACCTAACATAACGTCTTGATACAAATGTGAACAAATAGTAGATTGTTTGCCTATGTAGCAAACAACAATTTTAAAGGCGAGAGTGTTTCTTTGAATCCAGAGCGGAGCAAAGGATTCTAGAATAGAATCCCGAGCAGCATTGTTATTGATACGGCAATTGCCGTATTATACGCCACTCCACAATATATATTTTTTTCGGTAATAGGTATTTGGTAGGCCTCTCATTGCCGTATCACAAAATATGGCAATTGACTAAAGGTTAAATGAAACTTTTTTTCACTAGCTTAGTGAATGAAACTCAAATATCTGTAACAGAGAGTTGACGATAACAACACTGATCCTAAGCGTAGCTCATGATTCTAAAGTAGAATCCTGAGCACAGTGAGGGATTCAGAGTACGTCACTCAAGCTTAAAATAGTGTTGCTCCCGAGGTGGACACTATACTTTTTATCACCCTCTATGAGAAAATAAGTAAGTGCAACTTATGAATAAGAATAGTACCTGATATTTATTTATTTCATTCTCACTACTTGAGGAAGACACACTCATTTTTTATAAAACATAAAATCTGAATTTGAGTATACAATTACGAATGAAGGTGGAATGCATATCGTGCGCTTTTTAATTTTTCACAAACTTTCTTTGGCTTGCATGCGGTTTACTTTATCATACAGCTTGTTACTTGTTTATACAATGTTTGTAATTGATTTATCTAGTAATTGGAACTTTTACCAACAATATCTACATTCCAAATTTAAATCACTTTTGGTCCCTGTTTATGAAGAATAAACTAGCTCTTTTTGAATAGATGTGATAAAATGATCTTTGCTCTACACACTTCACCTAAACAACAACCTCATCTACAACTTTTCTGTAAATGTGCAAACTAAACACCTTTTAACCACCTTTTGTGTTTAGTTTTAACATGGTTCTCCATGCAATGGGTTGACTCTCAGTAAAAAATTGCCTGATTTAGGCTGTACTCCATTAGAAAAATAACAGCAAAATAACAATGTTTATTATGTAATATTGTTGAAATTATTACTGCACATTAGAGAACTTTTTTCATGTCAATGGTAATAGATTACATTGCTTTGTATTCATGAAATAACAGAGTTTATTATAATGTTGATGTTATGTATTTATGTACTTGGCATCCATATTGTTTTTCTTCAGATAGTTGTTGGTTTCTTCAAAGTATACAGTGGGGTACCCTCACTTCTAATAATAATCAACTGAGGCCGCATTCCGAGTTACGCCAAAAGTGATAATATCGCGAATCCGACCAAAGTCTAAAGTCTCATTTTTTACCTAATAACCCTTATATTTTGTGACTATTCTATTTGGTCGGATTCGCGATATTATCACGTTTAGCGTAAGTCGGGATGCGGCCTGACAGTCAACTTTCAACTATCTGTCAAACACCACAGTTTATATCGAAATAACGACAGGGTGAAAACTGTTACTTTTCTAATGCTAATAGTAACAATTTATGATATTAATTAATTTCAGTGATGACAATACATGGGAGCCAGAAGATAATCTCGATTGTCCGGAGCTTATATCCGCATATGAGGAAGCTCGTATGAAGCGAGAGAAGGAGGCGGCAGTCGCTGCAGCCGCCGCTGCTGCTGCCGCTGCTGCTGCTGCAGCCGCTGCAGCCGCTGCCGCTGCGACCCCTGATCCTATAGAGGAGACTTTGGCTAGCCGTAAAAGGAGCAGGAGAGGAGATAAGAAGAAAAAGAATGAGGTAAGTTTTGTTGAAGTACTCCTCCATACTCCGATCCATACCCTGGATTGAAAAGCTGTAAGTCATGGGGAGAGGCGTTTTCCCAGAAGTTGAATGATGTAGGCTAACAGTAACAGGATTTTAAGTTACTCTAAAGATGAAACGGTGTAAAGTCACTCATCCTCTACGGAAAAGGGAGGATCCTCCTACCAGACGAGTGTTGTGTTTGGTGAGCAACTGCCCGACGATTGATGTCAGGACGTTGTGTACAGGGTGGCAGGGACATCGACGCGAAAACGGTTACCATAGATTCAGTACATGATTCTTAAACCCCCTGTGTTGAAATTTATCGTCGGTTATTTTAAAAAAAAACAGCTGTTCCATACATTTTGACCGCGTAGGTATTTCACTTTTCTATGAAACAGTTGATTTTAAAAAAAATACAGACGAAAAATTTCTATGCAGAGGGGTTCAGAATCATGTACTGAATCCTTGGTAACAGTTTTCACATCGATGTCCCTGCCATCCTGTATATACTGCTTGCGCGATGGAGGATTTTGCGTGACGTCATAGTGTTGTGGTTCACATGTGGCGTGATAGATGCCGCCACATTACCATATTACTATTGTGGAATGTAAATAAAGTACTGTTAAGTAACTGGCGAAATGTGGGTGTACCTGCTACAGGGACACCTCTGCCCAACCCTTCGGGGAAACAAGGCGTGATGTTATGTTATGTAGTAACAGTAACCTGGGACCCAGAGCCATTTTAATTTAAACTTTATGCCAATAGCTTTAAATTAGGTTCAATGTTTGACAGGCTCTCCTGAAATGCAACAAATATTCAGGTAATGTTAGGTTCTAGACTTCTAGAGTTAAAGCAGGCATTGGAAGTTTTGGTATTGTAGATTTGTATAAACACGTTTTGTAACCAATAATTTTACAGTGATTCAGTTATTTTTACATACAGTGAAAGAAAACATCATGAGGAAACCGGCATGCCTGAGAGATATTTTTCGACGGCATGTGAAGCCAAGTCAGAGGCCAATAATTTTTGAGACTTTAAAGCTCTGACATCAGTACCCTAATTGCGTAACTCATTTTCGTAAACAATTTCGCGAAATTTGTTTCATTTTGACATTTCAACAACATTCTTGCGTTATTTACGTTGCAGTAGCAGATTTTTTTTTCGAACTTATGAAGCAATGGATTAGAAATCTGTTTCAAATCGAAACAAATTGTGATTGTGTTGTATTACGCAATTAGGGTGCAGGTTGACTAACTACACGAAAAGAAGAAGAATCTTGTTTTACAAATATGTTTGGCTTAGTATAGACTATCATAACCAGTGCAATTATTCTCCAGGTCTTACAAGAGATTGAAAAACCTCGTGGACTAGCGCGAGGCTTATCACCAGAGAAGATTCTGGCTGGTCAGCTGTTCCATGGCACATTGTTCTTTTTGGTAAAATGGTAAGAAAGTACATTTTTTTCTAAAAATTAACGCAACCTTCTCATGATTTGTGCACATAATCTTCCGGAATAAATTCTCTAAATAACAGTGAAAACTGTATCGAAATCCGCTATGAACACACATGAAATCCGTTATGAACACACAAAACCCGTTATGAACACACAAAACCTGTTATGAACACATTCGAAATCCGTTATGAACACACACGAAATCCGTTATGAACACACAAAACCCGTTATGAACACATACAAAATCCGTTATGAACACACACGAAATCCGTTATGATCACACACGAAATCCGTTATGAATACACACGAAAAGCGACTACGCTTGAACTAGTCGCGAGCTCGAACTCACTGGTGGGCTTGGCCAAAAAGCACGCTGTGTCACCTGGCGTCGTATCCGACAGAGATAGTGTCATTGATAAGCAGTTAGACGCTTAATCTACATGCACAACGTCTAGTTCGCACACACACAAACACCATTTCGAACTATTTTAGTAAAACAAGCGCGTGAAAAATTGCGAAAAGTCCTTTGGAAAATCGAAATTTTTGAAAGAACCACAGCATAAATCAATTACAAATAAAATTTATTGAACTCTTCGATAATTGAGCTTTGTCGGTGCAGAATTTGTTTTGGAGATTTTACACTTCTTTTTATTACTTGTTTACGCCCAAAGTTGCGTTAAAATTAGCGAGAAAAACGAATCTTTGTTGGCTCATAACTGTTTAATGGCTTTTTATTTTATTATTCTGTTTCCGCACAGACAAAATTAATAATGAGACAAAACGATATCATGTTTAACTTTTGATGTGCAATGTCAAACAGTAGAGTAAACCCCCCCCCTTTCCCCACCCTGAAATTTGTATGGAAAAAATATTAACCAGTTCCATCTTAAGGTACCATTCCGTAGCCAACCGTAGGCAGCTGTAGCAGGTGACGTGCCGCTGCCGCCGCGACACGATAGCTTACACTAAATTATGTTGCATGGAGACACACATTTTTCAGTTGATTATGAGCCAGTGAATTCCAAACCCCTTTATTATAAACTTGATAGTAAAGTGGCTTGAAATTCACTGGCTCTCTCTTATGGTCAATTGGACTTAATAGTCTGGAATCGGGAATCGCAAACATACTGTGTGCACTGTGCAAAGCAATCAATATTTGTTCTTTGTATGAGAAAAAAACTTATGTACAAAAAATACAACCGACTTCCAATAATAATAGGTAATACGGGCAGGTATCCGCAACTCCACGTCAAAGCGCGTATTTTGCGTACGGGTGGGAAAATCTGTTATTCGATCCACCCCAGCTCCTCAAAGAAGGCCAGCAACGCCTTGGTGTCACTGACAATCTCACGTAGGGTACTTGGGTTACCGAAGTCCTTGGCCCTGTATGTGGCGACCACGGGGCAGTTTAACCGACTTCCAAACTACAAAGTGAAAATAACTTTAATTTCGGAAGTCGGTTGTATTTTTTGTAAAAAAGTTTTTTTTTTTTTTTACTTTTTAGTGAGTTGATTTGTAATATATCTAAGTTACATTAGCCTAATGTCAACTGCTCATCACCTTTTTACAAAATATTGCTTTTCCCGATGCAGGGACTTTAATTGTTGGGGAGTTCTCCAGGTACTTCACCATCAGCTCCACTGCACCATATATGACGAGCATCAATTGCTTACCAACCATATTAAAGTAATCGAATCGCAACCGGTGGCCATCTGTGTCCTTCATGATCAGTTCCACTTTACCTAATGGTGCTTTCCGAGAGCAAATAAAAATATCCAATTTGCTATAGGTGTGCGAATAATATATGAAGAGTTTCCTCGGTTTCTCCAAGATCCCATCATCAGATCGTGACAATGGGACCAACCTGAAAGTATATATACCCTTTCAAACAAAAAAATAATTTTTCAAATCGGTCCAGCCTTCTAGTAATCAGGGAACACATAAATAAAAAAATGTTCCGACGAACTGAGAACCTCCTTCTTTTTTTGAAGTTGGTTAAAAAGGCCTTTGACGGTACTGCCCTGTAGTGGGTTGGTGAGTACAATCTTGCACAGTGTAATGTGCAGGTCACTGTCAGGTTGAATGTTGATCAAAATAGGATTCGCGACCGTTAAAAAAATATATATTTACAGAATAAAAATTATTAAAATCATCTATTTCTTACAGGCATGGTTGCACAGATTTTGATGTGGTGCCAGGCCACGACTTGGGTGAAGCCTACCCTGATTTTGTTATCAACTACTACGAGTCATGCGCTCCGTTTAGCGTCAGACATAAGATTGGGAAGATTATGAGGATTGCTCCAGAGGTAAGTTAAAAAAATACCTTACCTTTAAAAAAATAACTTAACTAATAGTATTTAAGGTATTTTTTGTGAATGGTTTTTATCAAATGATACAAATAAAAAAATTCGTATATATCTAGACTTGGTTGTTCCTACTTCAAATGGTTTAATATTAATGTCCGACACGACTTTCAGCCGAAACCAAAACCGTAACCTATTCGGCTCCTCTTCTAGTTTAGGCCGAAACCGAAACTTAAGTGAAATGAAAAAAGTGTTTTTGAAATGAAAATGAAATGAAAAAGTGTTTATTCACAACAATACTTGTTTTTACATATTAAATTACCTCTGCCAAACTGCACAGTAGTTAAGTAATAAGTAAAATTCAGGTAAATTGACAGTATTTTCTGGGATCCATTGTTTTTCGTGGGTTTGTAACAAATAATTCGTTTAAGGGCTCATTTTGTATTTATCAGATTTCTTTTAACAAAAGAAAAATAAGATTTTTTGCAGTTTTAGCATTTTAGCACCTGCATTCAGAGATATAGTCGATTTTCGGCAGGTCGATTCAGCGATAACGCTTTGTCTCTTCCAAAGAATTCAGCATCCATAGAAAACGCGATTTTTAAACCGTACTGAAACGGAACGAGTCGCCAATACGCGATGCAGCATCGAAGTAATACTTGAAACTTGTGATTTTGCTATCGCGACCGAAAACATTAAGAAAATAGTTAGACTGTAGTAACCTGTCTTATATTTAGTAACCGAGCCTGTTGCTCTTACAGCTTATATCAATCTTTCGGAAAGCGAATAAATCCCTACTCGCTGATACAAAAAGCAGCATAGCTAAGAACCTAAACTTCAATTTAAAAGTAATCACTATTCTTTTTTTGTTTTTTTGGCCATTACTAAGTGTATGCCGTCTGTCTATGTGTCAGTCGACCGAAACCGACAGTTCATGAACGCCACCAGTACCCTAATTGCGTAACTTAATTTCGTAAAATTTGCCTAATTTGTTTCATTTTGACAGTTCAACAACATTCATTGCGTTATTTGCGTTGTTAAGCAGATTTTTTTCCAACTTTTGAATGGATTAGAAATCTGTTTCAAATTGAAACAGATTGTAATTTTGTTGCATTACGCAATTACGGTACTGGTTGGCCGAAACCGAAACTGCGGCCGAAACCTGATTTTTTGGCCGAAATTAATCGAAGCGGAACCTTCGGTCGGACATTATTTAATATTCTTCTGATTTTTTAAAATTGCTTTTATGGAATTCCTCTAAAATGGTGTTACATAATATTATTCTTATTCTATGATTTTTTTCACCAGCTACCATCAGCCGCACCGCCAGTAGCTGAGCCAATGGACGTTTCTGGAGACCTGTCAAATATCCGCACTGATCGTTAGTACCTACCTTTAATTAAATAGTTATTGTATTGTAATTAGTCCGGTCAAATTAGACCAAAAAATAAGATTAAAGCTACCTAAATTCCCACCAAGCTGAAAATCAGTAAGATTATTTAAAATATGATTAAAATTAAAATTTGAAAGTTCCCCATCTTTCCCCTGTATGGAATAAAAAAATATTCAAGATCAAAGGTAAAAAAAATGAGTTTTTTGCGATTTTCAGCAAAACGGTAAGTTTTATCATAAAAATACCTCGTACAAAAATTGTTGATCATAAAATTATGTACAAAAAATGTGTCAATACTTTTTTTTCCTACGAGCCACCGTTTTTGAGATATAACCCTGAGAGGTCTAAGGAGACCTCTCAGTAGGCCAATAAATAGATAGAAAAATATATTTAAAAAAAATCAAATCCATTCCATTTAGTAATACAATTTGGGGGAGGCCTATGTCCAGTAGTGGACGTCTTTCGGCTGAAATGATGAGTTATACAATGTAGGATTTAAAAATAAAAACTAAGTATAAAGTAATGTGAAAGTGCTATTAAAAAAAAAAACAACCGACCTCCAAAAAAAACACTACAAAGTGAAAAATAACTTTAATTTCGGAAGTCGGTGTCTTGTGTTTTGTATTTTCGTTTTTTGCCACCGACTTCCGAAATTAAAGTTATTTTTCACTTTGTAGTGTTTTTTTTGGAGGTCGGTTGTTTTTTTTTACTCCACACACATTCGAATACCACTACCTGCTACCAGTGACAGAAACTTATCATATCATCTACATACTAAGTGGGAAAAAAATACGTATTTTGTAGCTAACTCAAAAACGATCAAAGCAAAGTTAATAAAATTTATATGGGACCAATTCGAGAGCACACCCTTTCAAACAAAAAAATAATTTTCAAAATCGGTCAA
Organism: Agrochola lychnidis; assembly: GCA_963680765.1. NCBI lineage: Eukaryota > Metazoa > Arthropoda > Insecta > Lepidoptera > Noctuidae > Agrochola > Agrochola lychnidis. The sequence continues at coordinate 8,048,484 of OY796847.1, forward strand.
CAATTGACGGAGAAATCGGTGGACATACATAAAAAAAAAAAAAAAACAAACATACGCGACGAACATATAACCTCCTCCTTTTTGGAAGTCGGTTAAAAAAATGGACATCATAGTGCTTTTACCTTTCTTTTCCGACTATGTCTAGTATTGTTCTTCCTATTTTTCTTGTCTGCATACAAATATATTATTCATTCAAATGATTAAGAACACTGTTTTCCAATGTGGGCTCACATTGACCGCCTCAGTCGCATTAATACGACAAATGTCTAGTCTATTTTCTTAACGTCCCCCGGGAATCATCACATTTCCGAATACAAACGAATGCTAATTTCCATGTCCATCAATTATTATATTTATCGTGTGTAATAATTTGAATTCATAACTAAGTACTTTATTGTTGTTCTGTTTTCCGTGTGATCTATATAGAGTTTCTTCTTTTTGTGTGGTTAGATAAAAACCTGATGTCAGAGTTTTTTTATACAGAGCTGTAAAACTATTTTCGTGTCTGCGACTTCAGCAGCTTTCCTCTCAATCAATCTGCCTAGCCTTTTCCCAACTATGTTAGGTTCGGCTTCCAGTCTAACCGGATGCAGCTGAATACCAGTATTTTACATGGAGCGACTGCCTATCTAACCTCCACAACCCAGTAACTAGGTAATACGATACTCCTTGGTAAGACTGGTTGTCAGACTTTCGGGCTTCTGACGACTCGTAACGACTGTCCAAGATCCACTAATGACAGCCGGGACCAACGGCTTAACGGGCTTTCTGAGGCACGGAGGAGTCTAGGTATGTAGAAATGGTCACCCATCCACGGACCAACCCTGGCAAGCGTAGCTTAACCTGGTGGATCGACCCGTGCGGCTGTTAGTACTTAGCCACGAGCTCCTCCTTTAGCAGCTTTCCTTTCATTTTTAAAATAAATTTAAGTTAAAAGAGTATTAACAACTCTATATACTTCCATTTCGATTGAGAGCAACCGGTCTGCACCAAGTGCAAAGGGCAACTGATAGAAATCGATGACTGACGAAACACGAAATTTGTCGAAGGACATTAAGAAAGTAATTATACTGGACGTGCCCGTGCCGCCTCAATCGTATTTATACGACTAAGAACCTATTTATTTATTTTATTATTTATATACACACAGTAAAATACATAGAGTAACGACATAATTATAATTTAGAGATTAGATTGTTTATTTTTATTTTGACCTATGTTTGTCTTTTATTTCATTGCAATACCCTAATTTTCGAAGATATTTATTTGCCGATTTATGAGCTGGACGCTGGAGGAACGGCAATTGATATAAAAAGCAAGCAGTCAATAGTTAGATATAATACGATAAAATGTAATTTCTTATTATTTTCTATTTAACAGCTGCAGAGACACCACAGCTTCCAACAAACGCCGACTCACAGCCAAGCGAAGTGGCCGTCAACTGACCATCGTTTTACAACGCTAGTAGTACTGACTATTGAGTGAGAAACTATTGAAGAAGTGCAAGAGACTATTTAGTGAACTAGAGAAAATTTCATATTGTGAGTCGTTCACATTTTAATACAGAATAGCAGGAATTATAGTTTTTAAGACCACTGGGGTGTTTTGAATGCTGTACGCCATCTTGGCTCTCAATAAAGAAAACCTAAACATACACACACATCCCAGTACACTACACACACACACCCACCCCGTTACACTACATACACACACTCCACTAGGGACACGAAAAAAGTATCGATTCTTTGTGGTATCGAGTACATTTCCATTCGATACCGATACTTTTGTACTCGATACTTTGCATGCGATACTTTTACTCAATGAGTACTTTTTGGCAGGTATCGTATCGAATAAGAAATTAAGTTTTAAATGGGTAATCTTAGAAATTACCCATTTAAAACTTGCGACCTTATGGCTTATGTTTATGGTTATTGCAACACCATCTAGTTCACTCGTTTTGAACCTTCTAAAACATTACATCGATCTTTGCTCGAAATCGTTCCTTCCGTTAACAGTTCAATTCCTAACCTTTCCTTCATTCATTTACTACACTAATCAATCACTCATTCACTTACTCGTTCACCGTTGTTATTTGTTTTTTCATGTCCTGCCCTACTGAAGTTAAACCGAAGTTATTTACTGACTGATATTGACCTATGCTCTATGCGCATTAGGCCCTAAGAAAAGTACTCGATACTTTTGTTTCGATACTTTTATGAGTACGATTTTTTTTTTCGATACTACTCATGAGTACAGTATCGATACTTTCTATTCGATACAGTGTCCCTACACTCCACTACTCTACACACACACCCTACTACACACACACACGCTATACTGATACATGGCGCAGTAACTAAATGCAAGTTGTTACCTGTCCTACGTTCTGTAGTTCTGCCTATAATAATTGGAAAATGAGTTTAAGTATAGTTGACCTCGTAAATGTTTTACCAATCTTCATAAAAATCACTAGTAAATTAAAAAAGGTTGAAACTCTCAGACAAATAAAACTAGTTGTTTTATGACGTGCAAGTGATATTCAACCAAAGGGTGGTAATACAATTACGAGGTCGACTGTGCTATACAATGTGTAACTGAATTAATACACATTATAAAAGTAGTTTGTCCTGAATCGATTTCTGTAATTTTTAATATGGTTTTTTTTTTTATTCCAAAAATAATTAAAACTACGTAAATTACAGTCACATTTCCGCTATACAGTCAAAACAAACCAAAATGGACGAAGTGCCTAGCGTAAGACCTAAAAACGTGTACGACTGTGAGCGTGCGTAGATTTGTAATGTGAGCACAATTTTCTCCCACAATCTGTATAACAATTTTTTTTTTAAACTGGCACTCCGGGAGTGCCGACAGAAGTGAAAACTTGAACAAGATCGCCTTGGTGGAAGAAAAATACTTGTATAGAACATTGGTCCGTAACCTTATCTAAATAAAGAGCACAATCGCGTTTACAAAAAAAAAAAAAAAACGTTCCAGAACCTTTAAAGTAAAAATACTCGCATAGAACATTGATCCGTAACGTAATATAAATAAAGAGCACAATCACGTTTACAAAAATGAGGTGTCGGTAACGGTGTCGCGAGTTCAATTGTTTTTCCCATCTCAAAAATGCCCAACGCGCCTAAAGAAGTTTTCCCTTCAATAAATAAACAATGTTTTATACATAATAGTAAAAATACTAATAATACTGTTAATTGGGATGTTCGGTAGTGTGCGTTAATTCCGAGACATGTTGCATATGTATATTCTACCAGCACGCGTAGCATGAACACCGTAGAAACGAGTTTTGTCGACGGAAGAATCGACAAAATGACAGATAAACAATCACTATCTGTCATTTTGTCTATTCTTCCGTCGACAAAACTCGTTTCTACGGTGGTCATGCTACGCGTGCTGCATTCTTGACTCTAGAAAATGGTTAAGTTTTGCATCATTGAAGCAATACATTTTTTGACCAGCTTATTTTTACTATTCTGTCTTAGAATAGCGACAATAAAACAATATGAAAATGGGAATGGTTTAGCAATAAATTGTGTTATTGATTAAGAGAAAACTGTAATATTATCTGCAACACAGATAATATATTAAAATAGAATTGTAAGATTTAAATGGATTTATATTTTATACGATTTTAAGGACGTCGCGCGTTGCAACAAACGCGTTTAAAACTGATTTCGATCAATCAGGTTCATTGTATGGTATCGTATCAATTTGTTATACAAATCATACATATTTTAATTTGTTCCTTATAAATATGTGTATGTTTTCCAATATTCTATGGCTTTGTTTTAATTCACTTTTTGATTTAAACCACATTATTACATTATAGTTTCTAGCAATATAATGTATAATGTATGTAAATAAATAAACAAAAATTCACATGATGTTAGTACAGCCGAATCTATTTGGTGTACATGCAAATATATTCATCTTTCCACTATAGTATTTTTGTCTCACGAGGCGATGCGCGCTTTACTTGTGGTTACCAAGTGTACAAACACGCTGTGAATGTGTGTGTGTAAGCTCTCTGTACCGTTGTCCGAGACTCGGAGAAAGTCGAAAGTGTGCGTGTGTTATGTGCTGATGGTTTTCGTCTTCACTCACTGATCTCGCATTGTATAGGATTTCCGTACAATGCGAGGTCAGCTTATACTGGAAATGTACAGCTTGATGTGTAGCCGAATGTACACTTAGTTACCATAAGTGAAGCGCGCGTCGCTTTGTGAGATGAAGTTATCATTTTTTAAGCATACTTAAGAGAATGATGTAAATGAATTGACTACCCAGCATGCTCACAACATTGTTACAATTACTTGCGACTTAACTGCCTGTATACCAAATAGCTTGGTTGATTGTACCTATTTGTACTTAAATAAATATAATATTTTTTCATGGAATAATTTAATATAATTATTATGCATCTGTATAGCAACTGGTATTCTGTAATTTCTGCTTGCGAAAAAGGCGTGAGATTATGAATGTAAGAGAAAAGTGTATGCTTTATTGTATGTCTGCACTGCAGCTCTACACTTACTGCTTATTAGCCTACTGCAATAAATAGCGAGAGGTATTGCTTTCCCTTGCTGCATGCTGCTACTTTGTAACTACAAAGTGTTCAAAAAATAATAAATTCTGATACAGCTATAGTAGTACGTTTTTTTTTTGTAAATAAACAAAAAATTCTTATGTGAGTTATTTCTCCAGAGGTAATGTTTAAAATTAATTTTATGAATACAAAAGTTGACTTACAATATTGCTTTATATCGCATCATTCAAATATCCGCTAAATATTATAGGTTAAGTTATAAAATAAAAAATTAAATCAATTTTCAATAGCATTCATTTATTTTTCAATATAATCTTATATTATTAATCCCTGTAATATAAAACGAGTATAAAACTTACAAACAAAAATCGACTTAAAGCTAATTATTATATAGTATCAAATACTTTGGCATATCGTCGGTTGGAATGTTAAACATTTCAAATGTATGGATTTAATATTTTGGGCCACGAATCGCAACAAAATAGCCATAAGATTGTTGTTTATAGCTTAAAACTTTTGTTGACACAAATGGCAACATGGGTTTGGCTCATCACAGGCAAGTCGCTTGCATGCTACGATTTCATTTGGTATAACAAAATATTACATCATACAATATAAATGCAAACAATTTAATACTTAATGAAACATGGCCCATTTCAATCCATACGTTTGTCGTAAAATTTGTTTAGGAAAGGCGAGATTGACGCTAAGTCTTCGCAGTCTGGGATCAGCTTGCCCTTGAATGTGATGCAGGATTGTGCGCATAGAGGGCCTTCGAACCAGACTCCCAGCATCTTCTTGCATTGTGCGCAGTTCTCGATGCAGACTTGCATGGGATCGTAGCCAGTTGCTAGGGGGAAATGATAAAAGATTTCCGTTAGTATTTTGAAATATAGAATATATAGGATACACAGGATGGATTTTTGAAATGAGGCAGTAAGGGCAGCTACCATAACCGTTGTAAATACAGGAAAACGGGCTTAGGAGACTACTTCATTTTTTGAGACATTTTGTACTGCATTCACAGATTGCTGCAAGAAAATGGGCAGTTTTAACAAAAAATTTTTTGATGCCAATCGATCCTGTTTCTTATAAGGAATAAAATACTCTATTTGGACCAACTGAGGTTTGAGTACTAGAAAAGTCAGAAATCGCAAAAAACTTTTCCCATACATTAGGCAGGAAAAAATTCAGTTGCAAACCTCAGTTGGTCCCACAAAGTTTTTTGTTCCTTATGTGAAACAGGATCGATTGGCATCAAAAAGGTTTTTGTTAAAACTGCCTGTCATGCTGATTAAAATGTCTCAAAAGCTAAGGACAGTCTCCTAAGCCCGTTTCCCTGTAGCTACAACGGTTAAGGTAGCTGCCCTTACTGCACCATCCCAAAAATCCACCCTGTATGAAGTATTAGTAGTAGAACTTTAGTATTTATGGCTGGTTCTTATCTAATGAATGTCTATTACTATCCAGTGGGATAGTGGCAAGGCAAACGCCTCTTCTCATACAGAGAAGCCATGAGCGTTGATCACCACGCTTGCTTTCAGACTTATATTAACTACAAGTCCAGGTTTCCTCACGATGCTTACCTTCACCGCGATGTCTGTAATATCCAACATAACATCACGCCTTGTTTCCCCGAAGGGTTGGGCAGAGGTGTCCCTGTAGCAGGTACACCCACATTTCGCCAGTTATGTTTAAGTCCCATGTAATAGGGAGCGAGCCTATTGCCATCAACTGGGCACAAATCCAGACACCGAGCAGCTACTGAGAAATTTCTGATAGAAAAACCCAATAACACTTTGCGCGACCCGGGAATCGAACCCAGGACCTCATACTCAGCAGTAGCGCTTGCGACCACTAGACCAACGAGGCAGTCAGGCAAGTCAGTGATATCCAAGTTAAATATCTAATAACCTAGCTAATATTCGCTAGAGGTGTGAATGAATAAAATCTAACGACCCAGCTTGTGGTAGTTGACGGCTTGTTTGACGCATTTTATACGAAGCCCACGAAGCCTCGTGGGCCACAATGGATCCAAAGAATTTATAGGCGTCGGTAGTGTCTTTGCAGTTTATACACATGATGAGCTGAAAAGGTGCTGTGGTGAGTAAATCCCCAATTACACCATCATATATTTATCATACAAATATGATTTCATATCTGTCAATTTCTATGATGATAGTTAAATGATACTGTTCTTCATTTTTATTACACATTACACTTATGATCATATAAACGTCATACTTAGTAAGATGGATAACGATTTAGCCATGTTTGATTTAGACATTTTTGAAGTTAGACGGATATGATCATATTTGTACGCTTGCCCCTTCCTTTAACTATGATCATAGACAATATGAATCATATGTAGTTAATATACCGTCATAAGTTCTTCATATAAAAATGACTCGTACATCTCTGATTATATTTCTATGATAGTCTAATATGGATATGAAAAATTCTTTTTTAGGTATTTATTAATTAAAAATTATGCACCAGTAAAAATAACCGTACAAAGGCGGATTTTATGCCAGGTGGACTGGTAGAAACAGTCTTACTTATGGTGGTGCAGAGACAAAACTTAGTAGGGTGCAAATGATAGAAAATTAATTGATACATTTTGTTTTGATGCGTTATTTTGTTTGCTAAACCAATCAATAAAAAATCAAAACTCAGCTGATAAGCGCGCTACCTGTCATACTAGGAAAACAACCGCTTACTGCCCTCATTCGCAATTTGCAACCCGGTATTTCCCACTCTACTACCCCTTAGTCGCCCCGGAAGAGCCGTGCCAACTGCGCTCACGTCAATGAAGTCCTCAAAATCCTAGTGTCTTAAGTGTCTTTAGACGATCAAAGAACTGCATCAGAACGATGGATCCTTTGCCAAAGAAACATGTTCGTAGGTAATTCAATAAATCTGCCTAGCCTTTTCCCAACTATGTTGGGGTCGTCTTCCAGTCTAACCGGATGCAGCTGAATACCAGTATTTTACATGGAGCGACTGCCTACGTGACCTCCACAACCCAGTAACTGGGTAATACGATACCCCTTGGTAAGAGTGGATGTCAGACTTTCGGGCTTCTGACGACCCGTAACGACTGTCAAAGATCCACAAATGATAGCCGGGACCAACGGCTTATAGTGCTTTCCGAGGCACGGAGGAGTCTCTGTATGTAAAGATGGTCACCTACCCACGGATCAACCCCGGTAAGTGTAGTTTAACCTGAAGGGTCGACCGTGCGGCTGTAATTACTTAGCCACAAGCTCCTCGAGCAACATGTTCGTAATTATGGCATACCCAAGCATTCGGTGAAAAATGCACTCCATCACATCGTAGATAGCTGGTTATGAAGTTGCTTTAGCAAATTAATTATGTTATAACAAGTAAATGAATGATTATGATGTATCTTGCCTAGTTAGTGTTTGTGAAGGCTAATAACACCCTTTAGACATGTATCTCCCTACTACATGGATTCTACTTAATTAGGTCAGTTTTAGATAGTACCTATACAGGGTGGCGGGGACATCGACGCGAAAACTGTTACCATAGATTCAGTACATGATTCTGAACCCCCCTGCGTTGAAATCTTTCGTCAGTTATTTTAAAAAAAATGCTATTTCATATAAAAGTGCAATACCTACCTACGCGGTCAAATTGTATGGAAAAGCTGATTAAAAAAAAAAATAACCGACGAAAAATTTCAACGCTCCTAGGGGGTTTCAGAATGATGTAGTGAATTTATGGTATCAGTTTTCGCGTCGAGCGATGTCCCTGCCACCCTGTGTACATTTACAAGATCCATCGAATAATAAATGTAGTACCTAATTATCATTAAGCATTACGTATCTTATTAGGTACTTTTATTATCTATGTACTAAGGCGCACTTGCTTAATATCTAATTATAGTAATTATAAAAGGGATAGAACAATAGGTACCTATTATATTGTATGAAACAGTTATACCCCCTCCATGTTATAGTACCTATAGGGGGAAGTGTAACATTACCTACAGTCGCCAGCACGTTACTTGGTAAGGTTTCGGCGTACCTATACTCCGTTTGAAATAAGATTAGACATTTAACTAAACCTTTTTTACAGTCCGTTCAACCGATTTTGACTTCTATTGCGTTAGTGGCATGACAAATGGCAGCTGCAGTAAACAGTTGGTTTGTAACCACTTTTTTTGCTTTTAATGGCATCCTTATGCCTACGGTATAGAAGTCAAAATCGGTTGAACGGACTGTAAAAAAGGTTTGTTTTAATGTCTAATCTTATTTCAAACGGAGTATAGGTATTGGGAGTAAGTTAGCGCATGTACATTTAATGCAACAAGAAACTAGTATTTTTCAGAAATCCCCACTATTTAAAAGGTTAGGTTAGAACTGTGACCGACGCCAATGCGCCTATGCCAAAAACGACTAGATTAGAAAAAAGGCTGAGTTTATTTAACTACTGGGGATTTCTGGAAAAAAAAACAATCCCCACTGATGGGGATTTGTCGGTGGGGATTTCTGAAATAAACCAAAAAAAAAAAAAACTTTTCTTGCATGTCAGTATTCTATGGTTAGTGCGCGTGGACTTATTATACAAACTAATAAGTCCATGTTAGTGCGCCTTTACGATTCTTGCCAAGTTACGTGCCAGAGACTATACCTCTGTAATCAACCTTACCTGCACGTTGGTCACTATCCTTGACCGACGCGATGACAGATCGTGGAAGGATCTAAAGTTTTGAGATCATAATGAGACTAATCTACATCAGCTCGGCGACGGGCGAATCATAGCATACCTATACAATGTCGCCCATCGGCATGTGACCGCCCGCATTTTGATGAATGTTCATGAAAATTTTTCGAAAAATAACTTTAAAAGGGGGGTATATCTTTACTTTTTTTTTTCAATTTTTTTTTCAGAATTTCTTCCTATGATTTTATGAAGTTACGCTTGTGTTTTTTTTTTAATTTTCATCACCGTTTTTTTTTTGCATAGTTGACAAATTTTTATAAAATGTTAATCCGATAAAATAACAAATAAGCTTTTAGAAACAATAAACAGAATCCAAATCGAGCCAATAACATCGGAGATATGGCAAACGCTACTCAAAACATAGACCCCCCCTTTTGAAGTTATTTTTCGATAATTTTTCATGAATATTCAGAAAAATCGGGCGGTCACATGCCGATGGGCGACATTGTATAGTTGAAAGCTTGGCTATTTTGCTTTAATGCAAAATAGGGACAATGGAGACTTTACCAATTCAAAATAACCTTGATTTCCTGCTATAACGACGTCATTCGCGATTTCGCGAATAGCATATTAATAATTTACATTTAAGTACAATATGCAAGTAAATAGATACTACTTGCTGATTCGCTTAGTTTTAGTAATTTGCAGTTCAGTGACGCATTTTACCTACCTACGAGCCGACGTCAAAGCAGCAAGACATCCATTCGGAAGTGTAATAAAAAGCTCCTCTATTGCAACTTAATTTCTAGAAGAATAAGAGTTCAAGTGCTTAACCATATCATATTAATCCAAACTGGTCACTAGAGACTCGTTAACGCATTTTAAACTTAGTAGTTGACTGCAGATGTGAGGAAATGAAACGCTGAAATGTCTCTGAGGAGCGATGGGAACTTTTAAGATGGGGTTGAATTTGAAATTTTGCTTGAATGGTAAGTAGGTACCTACACCGGGTTATAGTGTACATATAGATGATCCACTTATTAATTAAATTCCAAATTTTATAACTGATCTTCCTTATAGAAAATTACAGGAATGCATTGTAGACTAAACTAGAATATATTAAAATCTGTGATTGTAGATATAATTTTGTTCTGTTATTTTTATATTGTGCCAAATGTATTATATAGGTAAGTACTTATATATATTTTTTTTTAATTGGTTGTGTTGTGTAAATTGAAGATTAATTTACTTTAAATACTTTCATGTTTAGTAAATATTTTCATTTTTTGTTATAGATAATTGCTTATATTAATAAGCCTTACCTACTATTAATATTTGCATGCCAAAATATGGCGAAATGTGTCATCACACAAGAATACTTATAAAATAACACCTTTGTAACCGCATTTAAAGCAAATAAATGACTTTGACTTTGATGGAGTTGTAAGTAGTTAGCTTATCTCTTAGAGAATCATTGGTGTCGATTCCCTTGTTCAAATTAATCAGCGTTTGACGTAAATTGATGTAATTTTAGTAGGCAAGTTTTTAATCACGTCTAAACTTGTATGGAGTAGTGACAGGTGCTGATTAATTTGACAGGACTAAACTAAAATTCATCTTCTGTCCTTTTCTTAATGAAATAGAAAGAAAAAGATGCACTGAACTTAAATTTAGTTTAGTTTGTGAACAAGGGAATCGGCACCATTGTCAACTATGATTTTCATAAAATGTAAAACGGGAATGGAATGAAAATCTACTGAAAATGTGATATCTTACGTCACTCCCGTGCAAAGTTTGTTTTAGTTTGGAAATGTAGTCTATGTTCTTTTCTAAGCAGGTACTTACCTACCTAGGTACAAACACGGTACAATCTAAATAGGTATCATCAAGATCGATTTGGCAGTTTAGCCGTGAAGACGGCCCAAACAGACAGACATTTCGCCTACAATATCAGTGTGGGTTTCCTTTCGCAATTTTCTCACCATTTTTATTGACTCTAACAAAATAGTGTCCATATAACACGGTCTAAATGCACGTTTGTTGTTACGGGGTCAAGTGTAAGCGGCTAAGGTGAAATTGCGTAACATCGGCGAAAGTGAGGTGTCCAAATTTTGGATTGAGGTCATTGTCTCACTGCGATCGGACGCTGAATATATCAGAATACATCTTTTGGCTTATGAGAAGAGAATTTAAATAAAAAATTAACCGCGGACCTTGTTGTAACGAGTTTTGAAGATTTTCTGGAACGCGTGTCATGAAGTTCTTTTAAATTTGGAAACTATCGTAGAAATTATTTTGATATGTCGCTATTACATAACATAACATCACGCCTTGTTTCCCCGAAGGGTTGGGCATAGGTGTCCCTGTAGTAGGTACACCCACATTTCGCCAGTTATGTTCAAGTCCCATGTAATAGGGGGCGAGCCTATTGCCATCAACCGGGCACAAATCCAGACTCCGAGCTGCTACTGAGAAATTTCAGATAGAAAAACCCAATAACACTTTGCCCGACTCGGGAATCGAACCCAGGACCTCATGCTCAGCAGTAGCACTTGCGACCACTAGACCAACGAGGTAGTCGCTATTAATTGTTTAAAAAAAACAGTGGCACGCCGGGAGTGCTAACAGAAGTGAAAACTTGAAAAAAATCGGCACCGCGGTAATCAATGCGTTGATGTCTTTTACTCCACGGTGTCGGTAAATTGCGTTACAGTGTCGCGAAATCAATGGTTTAGTCCCATCTCAAAAATGCCCAACGCGCCTAAAGAAGTTTTCACTTCAAAAATGTAGTTAGGTAAGTACAGTACTTACCCCTGTCTAGCAAAATAAGGAAACTTTTTCATTTTCCGCGATGAAATATATTCCTTTTCCTCCTTCTAATTTTAGCAAAATGGGCTTCCAATATATTTTTCCCAGAACTTTAATTATAGGTATGCTGTTAACATAGGTACTGCCTATACAAAAAAGATAATTGATACTTATTAATTAACTAAGCTTTTGCGAAAAGTACCTATGGACTGAAATATTTTCTTTCATAACGAAGAAATGTAATATTCTCATCTCTAATTGAATAATTTCCATTATCGACAGCTCTACGTTTAATTAACTGCCAAGTTTTTGCTAATTAGACGGTCGTTGGACGCGAGATGAAGAGATAAAATGTGGAATACGGTTTATGATGATTAGATAGTAACCAGTAGGTTTGTGTTCCGTGAACAATGTAGAATGAAATTCCTAAATGGCTTTGAAGTACGAGTACAGCAGTGTTGTAGATCAGTCCCACGTGACCGATGGGATTACCATCTCCAAAATTTGACGAACTTCAATAAAACTTTCACCCAATGCTCATCTTTGTTAAGTAAAGAACTCTTGTGCAAAATTTCAAACTTCTATATCAATGTTGTCTGTCAGTAAATTTATGTTTTTTGATCCTTTGACTTCAATCTTTTGTGTACATATATTGGTACGGTTTCTGCCTGGAACGTGGAATTGCTTTTTCTATAAGTAGGATTACCTACCATTCCACAATGCCTGTCGGTCGAACCGTTTCTAGATCTCGGGTGGAACGTTGAATTTATGTAAGCCTAGCAATGCTACGTCTTTTGGATCCTCTGCTGACCTATGGTATCTTGTTGTAAAAGAAAATGACACAAGCCAGTGAGCAAAATTTTTTTTTTCTCCGTCTTGTAGTTTATAAAAAAATATTGAACACGATTTTTTCTTTTTTGACGTAACCAAAAGATTACGGCGATACGTTGAGTTAAAATGTGGCATGACGTCACTCCTTGCTAGATTTAATACTGCGTTGTGACGTAGCGAGCCTCCAACTTTAAAATGCGTGTTTTCTAAGTTATTTTTTATTATCTGAAAGACGGACTAAATAGAATTTCTTTTTTTTTTACCTAAGCAACTAACCTATTCTATGCCCTCATGTCGCTACGAGAAAGCCTAAATGTCATTGCTTTGTAGTATTGAAGGCATTTAGTCTGTTTGCATTGATGTAGGAATATCAATCTGCCTAGCCTTTTCCCAACTATCTTGGAGTTGACTTCCAGTCTAACCGGATGCAGCTGAGTACCAGTATTTTACTTTGAGCGACTGCCTCCCTGACCTCCACAAATCAGTTAATCGGTAACACGTTACCCCTTGGTAAGCCTGGTTGTCAGACTTTTAGGCTTCTGACTACCCGTAATGACTGTCAAAGATCTACGAATGACAGCCGGGACCAACGGCTTAACGTGCTTTCCGAGGCACAGAGGAGTCTCGAAATGCATGGAATATGTGGTGGGCTAAATCCTAACTATCGATATTTTGATACGGTATGATATCGCCTAATTGTCTTATAACAGACACACCTCCTTTTGTCCAACTCGTCAACTAAATTCGGTGGTCTAGCGTTAGTTCAAATTCTAGAACGTTATGGTAATCTTTGTATCAATTCAGATTATTCAAACACAAAGACAATGTTTAAAACATATTCTTCGGCAGTCACGTTTTGTCTTTATCTTCGAAGTCGTCATTATGAATTTAAAGTTAGCACGTGTATGGTGTTAATTTAAGTGGTCAGGTTTCGCAAGATCTCGTCTAGATATGAAACCCTGTATTGGTTTCAATGGATCAGCTTTGGATTCCGATAAAAAAATCTCAGACCTATTCTTATTTCGTCGTATTCTTTTTTCGGATTTCGTGGTTAAGTAATAACAGCCGCACAGGTCGATCCACCACGTTAAGCTACGTTTGCCGGGGTTGGTCCATGGATGGGTGACCATCTTTACATACCCAGACTCCTCCGTGCCTCGGAAAGCACGTTACGCCGTTGGTCCCGGCTGTCATTCGTGGATCTTTGGCAGTCGTTACGGGCCGTCAGAAGCCCGAAAGTCTGACAACCAGTCTTACCAAGGGGTATCGTATTACCCAGTTACTGGGTTGTGGAGGTCATATAGGCAATCGCTCCATGTAAAATATTGGTATTCAGTTGCATCCAGTTAGACTGGAAGCCGACCCCAATATAGTTGGGAAAAGACTAGGCAGATGATAACCTATTCTTATTTTCTAAGTTGATAGACTGCTTTTAAAATATAAATTATCCACGATTTTGACTTTAATTCAAAACATGTTTCTCAAAAAACAAAAGCTGAAGTGGACATTTACGCACCTTTCCCTACATTCTATAATTTTTTGCTTTTGTATGTTCTAACTAAATCCTTCTGTACCTAATTCTTCACCATAAGACTGCCTGTCCACTAGAGCGGAGCGAGGCAACGGAGCGGAGAAATGTGCCAATATTAACCAAAAGGAGCGAAGCTCTGAAGCGGAGTTTAGATTCTATTGGTTAATATTGGCACATTTCTCCGCTCCGCTCGTGGACAGGCAGCTTAAAACTAAATAGAGGGACTCTTATAATACAGAATACAAAGGTAGAAGGGGATTTACAGTCAAGCAGTCTATGTCAGTCATCATGACAGTCGCCAACAGTTCGACGTGTCCAATAACTTCAGTGGTGGTAGATTGTAATTATGTTTATTTACCTGTTTATTGAAGAACACCAACAAGATATACATTAATTATTCGTTTGAAAAAGTATTTAGGAAAGGTATTACTGCTAATGTACACACAAATTAAATGTGTACATAACAATTTTATTCTTCTTTTGGTCTTTAGGTAGGAAAAGTCTAATGTGATTTTAGGTAAAAAAAAACTAACTACACTGTGTGTTTCAGGATGCTACGTTTTAAGAACAGAAGGTATCTAGATTTTCCCGAATTAATTTTGTTAGGGCTGCTACAGTGTTGAAAACAGGCGTGGTCGCAGCCCAAGATTTTGGGGGGGTCACCATGGGTGCTGAAGAACATTTTTAGGGAAGTATTTAATTGATACTCTAAAAATTATTAAGGCTCTCGACAGCTTGAATGATTTTGGGGGGGTCATGACCCCCAGGAACGCGCCTGGTTGAAAATGTCGGAAAAATTAAATGAGGTTAGAGGTAAAATTTGGCACATATGCATGTGCCAAATTTTACTGATATTAGTACCCTTTAAATTTTAGGCCGTTGAAAGGGTTGATCGATAAATTATTATGCATTTAAGTCGGTCAAAAGGAACTTGGGAAAGTCTTTACGAGATAGTCCTGATTCAAACCTCTGTTTTCAGGAAACTTTTATAAAGTAAGTTTATCACGAAATTGTAAAAGTAAAATTACCAAATCTGTTTGCTCTTATAAACGTGAACACAAAAACGACTCGTGCAAGCATTTTCGTGAGTCAAAAAAATGTGAGTCTTATTACGGCTTGCGAAATATTACGAGTGGCCGTATTTAGAATCGTGATAATACACCCCGCATACAAAGTACGAGGAAAAAATAAATAACATACCTACTAGACGAAACAAAGTGGGATGATTGACGTTTTTTCGCGAATATAAAAAGGTAAAGGAATATAAAAAGCTACACAGTAAAGGAGGATGAATATTTTTTACGAATGAGTAGAACTCTAAATACCTACTTGAATGTCACAAATCTAGAAAATTAGATCACACGCAACCCGGTTGAGTAGGTATTCTTCCTAAATAGGTCAGGCTTTCACTTTAGAAGTTCATTTCAAATAACATTATTTGACTTGACAGTTCAGCCGTCAACCCGTCAGTTTTTATTGTAGTAGTAATAAGAATCAAATTTGCAAAACACATTTTCATTAATATGAAACTGAAAGTGTCAAGAACGCATTATCTGAAAGGCCGGACTGTAGGTAATTTTATTTAACTAGCCTAGCATGTTGTTTTGGCATACTTTTTCAAAGCAACTTCGCTTACAAATCATGTAATAACTTTGCGAATCTTCATTAAGAGGGTTTATCCTAAAAGTTGGCAACGTCGTAAAAAGCTGTCAAATATTTACCTGTTTTGATTAATTTGGCAATATTACTGTATGGAATTAAGAAATGTGGCTAACTATTATAAATCTAGGTTTGCAACTGCATAAAAAATTGCCCTTTATAACTGACCTGTATGTGGTGAGGTGATGTTCCAGTCGGGCCATTCTGTAAAATCTCACTATGAAAACATAGGCGAGGTAAACTTGAAGTGAGCTGTCATTCCACCTAATGCTAGAGATGGACAGTTTTGACAGCTCACTTTACTTAAGCTTTCACGGTAAGATTTTATAGAATGGCCACTGGAACAGCACTAATCTCATTTAAGGACCCATAATCAGGAAAAAGAAATCAAGTAAGTACTTAGATGCTGTTGTACTACTTACCAATAGCGGGGTTGCAGGCGACATGACCGAAGTTGGCGAGAAACGCGATGGTGACGAAGACAACGAAAGCAGCGGTGATCTTGCCGGCCATTTTGTGATCTGGAAGTATATCATCATTATAAATAATAATAAATAAATTCAGTCCATGTGAAACCTTATTACCAGCCTATTTAGTCCCACTGCAGGGAAAATGCCTTTTCTCACACAGAGAAGACATGAGCATTGATCACCAGCTTGCTCAAGGCGGAGAGGCGATTTCAGACATCATAATTTTCCTGGCAACATGGCAACTGAAGGAACACGGGTGGGTTTTAGTCAGTAAGAGTCTGACACCCTCCCGCTCCGCCCAGAGCGGGAGAAGTTATTTGATAATTTCCCACCCAAAAAAAAAGGTCACCTCACGCTGTTTTCCTTCACCGATGAAACCACATGAGTGTGGTATTCCCCGAATTCTCACTACTTCTTATCTTCTCCAGTATTTTTTCTGGCCGTAAACCTTACAGCATAATTCCTCAACCAACCAAGTATGAACGCAATAGGTGTGGACACCAACTGGGTTAAATTGGAAACGATGAATCAATTGTACGAAAGATGAAGCGGTTAAAGGGATAAATACTGAAAAGATTCCTGAAGAGATGCCTGACAGGGAAAGAAATGCCCTGACCCCAAATATATTGAAAGAAAGAAAGAAAAATATTTTATTTGGGACACGCACAGGAAATACAGACAGTAACTAAAAATAAAATTAAAATAAGAAAGGAGCATTTTATATTAGGTGGGATGATGATGATATTTAGCCAAATGAGAACATTCAAAGTAGTTAGGGGGAGGGCCTCTGAGGACTAAGGCGCTCGGGCATCTGTGAGGAGGGAATCCTCACAGACGGACTATCCCTCCTCAAAGACGGACTCTTTGCTGGCGGTTGCTAGAGCGCTTGGCCAGTTTGGGTGAGGAAGATTTTGATATCTACTGTATACACTTCCAGGACCAGACCCGCTTTTTAAATTATGTTGGCGTTCGATGATACAACTAGCCATACCTATACACATTTAGTAATATATGTACCCAATGGACCGATATAACTAAATCCTGCTTAGGCTACACTATTAACAAGGTAAGTAACATCAACAAGGTTTGATGGAAAGCTGCCAAAACAATTATTTTTTTTTGCTGATGCAGTTTTTTATGAATTGATATAATTATAAACGCAAGAATTATAAATTAAAAAAAAATACTTACAAAAGCTTTATGAAAGCCCATTAACTTTACGGAACGTTATCTCCAAATGTTATGAAAGTTAATTAAAGTGGTCAAGGAAGCTACTTCATAACTGTATAATTTCTAAACATTTTCTGGAAAATCTCGAACCGACCTGTTTTCTCCACTTAGCTTTCCCATTTCACGGAAGAACTAATTACTTAATTAATTACCATTAACTTGATTGGTAATATCGAGCCTCCATAAATAAACAACTGCACATCACGAACTCACCTCATTCACAAATCACGGAAAGAGTTCGATATTTGGGAAAAATATTACACGGGGCACAACACTAACAATGCTCATTTCGCTGCAACGATAATACCGCAACAATATGTAAACAAACTCCAAACAATCACCGTAGGTAGCAATGTATTATATTAACGGAAAATTCTGGCCAACGACCGCTTGTAAATGGAACTTGTTTAAATATGTAACCACTTAACTATGGCTGTAAGTGGGGTGGGGCGAAGCGCGTGTGCTTAAGGGATATCCCAGGAAACGGATCTGTGCTGTACCTTTGCGAAAGACGAAAGTTCTAAGTAGGAAGTCGATGACTCCACGATGATGTTAACGTGGATTGTGATAATCCGATTTGTAAAAGAAATTACTTTTTAATTATTGCACCATGTTTTGGATGAGAGTCAGAAAAATTTCATCAATCATCTACTACTAATACAATATACATGCATTTACTCATTCTCTACTTACATTATTTGCATAAAAATAGAGCTAGCATAGCAGTATCATTTTAGGTAGCATCTAATATAATGCTGCCTTGTCGCTAGTAAAATGTCATTTGCCAATATGTGGCTGTCTCTATCTCAATGATTTGTTGATTACCTTGTAGTTTTTGCCAATCGAACCATCTATATTTACTTACATAATTAACATAACAATCAAAACTTCTAGAAGATAATTAACGTTAAAGTTATAATCGCAAATAACGTAATGTTGTTAATTTGTAATGATATATTTATGCTAGATCCGTGACGTTAACTGGTTGAACTTTTAAACAGGTTTAATGCTATAACCGCAACGAACAAAAAGACATTATTGTCTCAACAATTTTCATAAATATTTATCTGATCCAAACTGGTTGCTTATTAAATGTATCTGAGATTTTTTTCCGCATACATACAAAACTACTATTCTTCATCAACGTCAGCGTCGTGTCGATGGCACGACAGTGGTTTTGATTTTGTTAGCCCAAAAACTTCTCCACTTCCACGGCGACCTCTGCGCAGCGGCATTGTCGGTGGCAGAGCGCAGAGGTCGCCATGGCTGTTTTTTTTAGGGCAGAGAGGGCAGAATAGGAGGTGGGACATCCTTTGCCCCATAGCTGAACATCCACATCTAGCTGCCGTACCATCGAGGGAACCCCAATTTGCGAAGTTGTAGTTGCATCTTCCCACTGGGGTTCAATTTCAAGTGGGCCACGGAAGGTAAGCCCCTGCGGGAAAGATGCTCGCTTGGTGGGCGGGTGGAGGTTGAATATCCTGCCACTAGTGTTAAAATTATATTAGAAGAAATGGTCAAGGTCATTGGAAATCCGCACATGGGTTTTATGTAACACGTAAAGTAGCCCAAGGTGCGATATTCGATTGATAGCGAAACTATTGCTAGATTTATTTCAAGGAAAGTATGAATCACGGTTGCGTAAACTAAATGGTTACGTTTTCCTATTTGTGCGACTGTCTAGACAGGTGTATACGCTGATGAATCTTTTTCCTTATGTGGTAGATTCCTTATAAAGCTTTTTTTATCACGACTTTCCCGTATTCAAAAATAATTATAATTTAGCATATTTTTTATTAAATCAAAATAAATAAAGAATTTAAAGTAGATTATTAAAATTACTTCATCAAACAGGTTTATATCGGGCGTCATTTACCGGTACAAAACGATGCAATATATTTTCGGAGCATGTCCACGATATGCTGTCGCGTCTGAACAAAGCTGCTTGCCTTCAGCGGTAGCCCGGGGCGCCAGAATGTTTGTACTTCGTGGATGATACTTTTGGGGCTATTCAATAATCGTATAGTGACTTATTCGTGGAATTAATTCGGGTTGTGAAATTATTTGCGGTTAGAAGATTGATTGTTTGCGGTCGTGTGTAGGAAAGTTGTTTTAGCTATGGTTAGGTGAGATCTAAAATTAATGTTTGTGATGTGATATAATTAATGTATGGCGATAGAGTGAAGCTCTGAAGAATTGTATAGAGATGAATTTTAACTAATCTTCTCTAAAAAAAGATTTATGATAATTCAATGACCTCATAGAAACATCTCACATAATAAGCAACGTGTCTGACGTACACGTGTCGACTTTTTTCGGCACGTTGCAGAATAAACCAACATTTAGGACAAAAGCATTTTACTTCCGCGCCGACGAACAAAAGTCAAATGTAAATAACCTCTAGACACGGTTCGTGTACTAAGTAGCTGATAGGCACCGATTATATCGTTACCAGATTTACATAGCTCCTTAAATGTGACGAGAATGAAACACGTGCTCAATTACGGAGCAATGGAAATTGTCTAGATGAAAATTTACTTCGGATTTACGCTGCGCCTTTTAGGAAGCGGATCTCGTTATCACACGATCGGTTTAAATCTCAATTATTGTTAATACAACTTCCTAAACTTAAAATTATGAATTCTCGATCCTGCCGGATACTAGATGTCGTGATTGATGCTCTAATGTTCGAAACTTCTAAAAAAAATATGTTTCCGCATATGAAATCATACTGACAACAAGTTCGGTATGTAAAATGGATGACGTCTAAAACGGGATTAGGGTAATATGATAATTTTGAGTCTATTTTGCGGTTTCTACTGCCTACACACCTCGTGGTCTATAACTATAGTGTTTAATAATAAGGATGTAAGAAAATATCCGTAGTGCAGATTTGTCGATGATGCTATGCATATCAATAACTATTAATTATTTGGAGATGGAAAACTTTTTAAGCTATGAGTCAGATTCTCGACATATTTAATTCGTAGGTCGCCAAAAGTGTTATAGGAAAACAATCTCATGCTGTTTTTGGGATTTGTTTCTGTATTTCTAGTCAAAAGGAAAAACAACACGACATAATGATTAACCTAGGCGTGCAGGGTGTCCTTGATTCCCGAACTTACTACTTGTTTTTTTTTTTCAAGCAGTTTCTTGTGAAGGTCGAACTTGAAGTCTAGATTTAAGCTGTCTGTCCATTGGAACAGAGCGAGGCAGCGGAGCGGAGAAATGTGCCAATGTTAACCAATAGGAGCGGAGCTCTGAAGCGGAGTTTAGATTCTATTGGTTAATATTGGCACATTTCTCCGCTCCGCTGCCTGGTTCTGCTCCAGTGGAAGATTGACAGAAAAAGTGAAATTGACATCCACAGTGACCAAGACGTGATGCTTCTTAAAGCTTTCGAAAAAATATTTGCATTTATAGCACCTCAGGAGCGATAACAAATAATTGCAAATTCAATAGAAACAGTGTCAGAACTCCAGAAGATAGAATAAAATTAGTGTACACATCTCGATCGGAAAATTAAGGGATGCTTTAACAAGAAAAGTAAACAGACGAAACATAAATGTTGTTTACAAAACAAATAGAGGGAAAAGTTAACAAGCAAACATAATTTCCCCGGTACAGTACAAATACTTACTTGGTAGATTTTCTGGAAGGGGTAGATGAAGAAGACGAAGAAGTAGACAGTTGAATGTGAAGACTGATCCTGTTTCCTCAGCTTTTATACTAAAACTGAAGTAGCCAGCCTAACGAACCAAGTCGGGAGACAACGGGACACTTCCATTATCTATATGGATCTGATAATTAGATTGGGCTAATGTGTTCGATGTTGTTAGGAAGAAGTTTGGACAGCTGAGGTTGAATTGGGGGAAGCCGGCGTATTGTTTTCTGGTTTGTGTATTTTCTCGGACAAGAACTTGAAAAAAATTATACATCATTTCACACAATTCAGATTTTCTTCAATGCACAAATATGTATGAATAACCAGCTTTAAGCAAAGCAGAGGTGGCCCAGTGGTAACGGTCGCGACTTACCGAGTTGGAAGTCTTTGGTTCGAACCCAGACAGGCGATTTACTTTGTGAAAATTATTTCATCACCACTGCTCTCAAAACAGTGAAGTAAAAGTCGTCAGGAAACCGGTATATCCTAGAACCAAAAATTCGAAGACATGTCACATCCACTAATACGAACTGGGCCCGCGTGGTGGATTACGGCCCACTCCCTCTCACCGAGAGGAGGCCTGTGTCCCAGCAGTGGAAACATTATAGGCTGATCATGTTAAGCATCAGTCTTAGAACTCAAATACTACACCAACAAGTTCAATATATACAATAGAAATGTAATACATACATACATACACATACATAAACTCACGCCTTCTTCCCATGGGGGTAGGCAGAACTACAGAACGCCACCTGCTACGATCCTTACATAGTCCTTTTGCCTCGTTTACCTTCATACATCTGGTCATACACGCACGCCGGTTGCGAGTACTACGCACCTGGCTTTTCTGAAGAACATCACCAATAAGGTCAGTATATGTCCTCCTAGGGCGACCTCGCCCGGCCACGGTGTAATACACCCTTAATTACCGAAAACCTGATTTACACGATGCAATTCTTGCCTGTGGCATGCAATAAATTTGACTTGCATAGTTTAAACACTGTTTAGACGGTGAAGTTTTATTGTTGCTTCAACAAATGAAGCGAAATTGTATAATCTGTAAAAATTATACATGTCATATAAAAAAATATTAAAAATAAGCTAGATGAGTTCGGCGTTTCCTATCCGACTACTTTGAGAAGAAAGGCCGAAACAAACTCAGAGGTCGCCGTCTCTTTTAAAGTCCAGACATAATCTTGGTCAGGCCATATGAGGACCATGCAGATTAGTGTTTGAAAAGGTCTTTTGAGGAAAGAACCACACAGATTTGAGTGGACCTGTCCAGTCAGTGCAAGCATTTGTCAGTAATAGTGGAGCACAACTTATGGCATACCACATGCAAATAAATTACATCGTGTAAATCAGGCTAAACTTTATATGAATGCAATATTCATAGTCAAGTATGTTAAACATAGTTTCCAAATTAAAATATCTAACCAGTTTTGGATAAATGGGGAAAGTCCTATAAGAGCGAGCGCGCACTACGACTTTTTATAGCGAGATTGTTTTATTGCAGAAATGCAATATTTTTGGTTTATAAGTTTATTAGGCAAACCGAAGCTCTCGAGCCGCATGCGGCTCTGTCTGTACAAATGTCGATGAGTGCGAGCGTAGATATACGTGCAGGAGTCGGGGTTTCGGTCATTAACCAAGATATTTCAAAGATTTATTTCCACGAAAATTAATCATTTCCTGTACTTTTCAAAGTTTTCCAAGGTAACAAATTATATTAATAAGTAAGAAGCCTTCATCATTATCAGCCGATATGATGATGATGAAGGCCTACTTCTGAGCAAGTTAATTTTAGGAAGCCTTGTGGACTGAAAGAGGATTGTAGTTTTAGGATTAAGAAAAGTGTATTGAGACATTTTGAACACACAGAAAGGATTGACTCTCATAAGAAATCTTAGTCGTTATAGTATTGATATTAGGTCCCCCACCTATACGCCGGGGCTTAACTCCGATGCCGCAAGAAGTCGCGGCACAGCGGACAGAGCTCCGGCGGGATCTCATGGCGGAATGGAGAGTGCGATTGTCGCAACCCAGCGCTGGGCACGCCACAATTGCGGCGATAAGACCCCTCTTTGAGGAGTGGCTAGAGAGGCGCCACGGCGTCCTCACCTTCCGCCTGACACAGGTGCTCACCGGACACGGCTGTTTCGGGAGGTACCTGTTCAGGATAAAGCGGGAGGAAACGCTCGGGTGTCATCACTGTGTAGATCGCCCGGAGGACACGGTGGAGCATACGGTGGAGGTCTGCCCGGCTTGGGCAGGGCATCGCCGTGTCCTCGTGGAAGCGATCGGCGGCAATGATCTCTCGCGTCCGGCCCTGATTCGGGCCATGCTACGGAGCGAGAGGAAATGGGAGGTCGTCACCTCCTTCTGCGAAGCAGTAATGCTCGCGAAGGAGGAGACGGACCGCGTGAGGGAGAGGCAAATTTCGCGCCCTCGCGCCCCTAACCACCGCAGGAGGAGACGCCCTGGGCGTCGGGAATCACAGGAAGATTTCCGGCCACCGTAGGCGCGGGCTTGCGGACGGCGAGCAATGGGTAGCTCGCCGTCCGATAAGGACCAAGCCCGGGTCGACGGCGCGTTGTGTTCCACGCGCGCCTCAAAGAGATGTCAGCAGAATTGACGGGGTCCGCTAGGGCCAATGCCTGCCGGGGGTTCGAAGAAAACCGATAGGGAAATCGTGGCCCCCCTGGCAACACGGCAACTGAAGGAACACGGGTGGGTTTTAGTCAGTAAGAGTTTGACACGCCCTGGAGCTCCGCCCAGAGCGGGAGAAGTTATTTGATAATTTCCCACCCAAAAAAAAAATAAGGTCCCCCACCTATGAAATCTGAGCTTTCTAAAGAGAATTTTAAAGAAGTTGCATTTTTCATACTAACATTTTCCTAATTTATATAACAACCATGAATACTAATGTTTTAAAACTTTTATGCACTAATGTTTAAAAACTAAGATAACGTAATATGCCAATTAAAGAATATTATAATAAATAAAAATATAAAAATAATAATATAAAATATAATAAATAAAAAAAATAAAAATAATAAAATATAATTATTATTATTTATTTAATAGTATGATATAATATCAAATGTATGAATAATGATAATTAATATAATATAATGTAAAATGTATAACTGGAATATTGAGTATGTTTATGTTTTTTATTAAATTTTTATATCCATTTAATTGCAATGCCTTAACAGGCAACTAAGTTCTAAGAACCTACCTATTGTTAACATCTTCAAAATGTTGTACACTTACGTAGTTCGCAATAAAGAATTTGAATTTGAATTTGACAAAAATAAGTTTTGGCTAAGTTAACAAAAAAATAGTGGTCATTTCTGCTAACAAAATGAGGAGTCATTTTTAAGGTACTCGTATTTTTTATATTTTGAAAATTATAAGTAATAAGGTTTTTCTACTATTGGTAGTTGTCTATGATGGTCATTATTCGATATAATACCAAGCAATTGATGAATATTTTAAATCATAGAAGTGATGAGGTTCTCTATTTGTGAAAAAAAAAACCTCTATTTCATAGGCAATAAATATAAAAAACCCAATATTAGGCTGTATTGACTAATGAGTTTGCCAACCGCCTGGTTTATACGGTAACGTATGGTAAATCGCGGTGAAATTTTTCTCGTGTATGCGGCCATACAAACTAATATGTTGCATTTCTGCGATTAAAATAAACGCGCCGTTCGCGCGATAAAAAGTCGTAGTGTGCGCTCGCCTTACAAGAACTTTTCAGCGCATTTTACAATAGCAAGTATACTAACAAAATAGTGAATTTCAACTGTAGCAGAATATTTTAGTGAAGCTGCTAACGTTTGGCTACTAGTTTGAATGTTTTTAACCGACTTCCAAAAGGAGGAGATTCTCAATTCGACTGTATGTTGTTTTTTTTTTTTGTATGTTTGTTACGCGATTACTCCGTCATTTATGAATTGATTTTGATGGTTCTTTTTTGTTTGGTAGATCATACTTCAGAGGTGGTCCCTTATAAATTTTATTAACTTTGCTTGGGTATTTTTTGAGTTAGCTTCAAAAATACGTATTTCTGCCTCACTTAGTATGTGGATGATTTATGATAACTTCCAGTCACTGTTATTTACATAGCAGGTAGTGGTATTCGAATTTGTGTGGGGTAGGTATCACAACTTAAAAGTGAAAAATAAAAACTTTTTACAAAAAAAAAAACAACCGACTTCAAAAAAAACACTACAAAGTGAAAAATAACTTTAATTTCGGAAGTCGGTGACAAAGAACGAAAATTAAAAGCCAAAGACACCGACTTCCGAAATTAAAGTTATTTTTCACTTTGTAGTGTTTTTTTTGAAGTCGGTTGTTTTTTTTTTTTGTAAACAGTTTTTTTACTCTACATTTTATACTAGAAATGGTTGGTGTTTTCTTTTGTAATTACACTGAGTACTCTATTCTTCTTGAATTACATGGTTACCTATTTAAGAAGGTCCTTTACTACAGTGGAATTAGAAAGGGGAGGGGGAGAAGCTTGAAGCGAGTTGTCAAACCCACTTCATCTAAGGATGCGTTCCGAGTAACATTGTAATCAATTTGAGCGTGCTAACACCTGTACCGTATAAGCGTGGTCGCGATAACGATGTCCCGTAAATCGTCATAGATGACGTGACCATGCCCTAAATTAATATCACCGTGAGCGTTGTCAAATATGACAGTTGTGCTGTTTTGTTTTGAGTTGCATCTTAACTAAACTAACGTGGCATTTTCGAAATTTTGCTTCTGGCTACTGTCTCCTCCTAACCTAAGAAGAAGAAATTTGTGGTGTATACTCAAAGAAATACTGTAATCCAATTATCTTGTGCAAGTTTTGGGGTTATTTTATAATAAAAAAAATAAAATAATAAAAAATAAAAATTGTTTATTTCTGAACCAAAAAACATGACAACAGGTAGGTGATTGGAGCCACCTTTTAAGCAAAAAATGCCTGTATTAGGAGACTCCGCTCTTCCACAGCAAAATAATTTTAACATAAAAGAACAGAAATAGGATTATTCACGTGATAGTAAATATGTGTATGGGGATGGGGATGGGGAGGGTTTGTGTGTATTTTGTGCGTGAGTGTGCGTGTGTAGGTGAGTGTGTGTGTAGAGAGAAATGGGTTAGTTTAACCTACGTATTATAATATTATCTGAGGTTAAACTATGTGTTGCAAGAGCGCCTCAGTGTCTTCATAAGTAAAAGGTTTTATCCAATTTGTTAGCATTTTTTTACAATCATGTGGTATTTTTGTGTATATGTATATCTCCTTGTTTACCCTATTATAAAGCTGGGCAGAACGTGTTTTGTATTGCATAGCAGCGAATTTTGTTTTAGTGTGAGGAATTTGAGCAATCATATCTTTCCGTCTCTTTAATAATGTGTTTGCATTATAAGGAAGTGTCTTATTTTTATATTATAAGTTTTGTCGTTGAGCGATCACTGTAAGCAGTGTGAGCGTGTTCACGAGCGTTCCGAATTGTTGACAGCTCTGAGCTGTCATAATCGTGATATCTAAATAGGAACGCGAAGTATCGATGTGAGCACTGTGAGTGATTAAGGCGTAACTCGGAATGCGGCCTAAGTGTACACGGTGAGGTTTTTACAGAATAGACCGACTGAAAGTCTTTCCAAGTGATATATGGTCTTTCCATATACACAGATGAATACAGATAACCATCTG
This sequence comes from Agrochola lychnidis, assembly GCA_963680765.1. Taxonomy (NCBI): domain Eukaryota; kingdom Metazoa; phylum Arthropoda; class Insecta; order Lepidoptera; family Noctuidae; genus Agrochola; species Agrochola lychnidis. The sequence continues at coordinate 8,075,655 of OY796847.1, forward strand.
TATTCATCTGTGTATATGGAAAGACTGTGTTAACTTTAGGTATGAAGCTACAAGTACGCGGCGGACTCGACTTGTTGGACCAATTCAGTGAGTGCAACGTAGTCAGAAGATCTAAGAGGTTACGCGATAGAAAGAGAGGCAAGTAAAAATACTGTAGGTAGGTAACTACTTCACGTTAGGTTGCGTAGTCAGATACGGATGATAATGTGGCCTGTAGGCGGAAGAGTACTTGGGAACTACGCATCACAATGACGTCACGCAAAATCCTGGATCTCGCAAGCAGAGTTTACCGCGCGACAAGCAAATATATAACGTCCTGACATCAATCGTCGGGCAGTAGCCTACTTGATATAACACCCGTCTGGTCGGAGGATCCTCCCTTTTCTATGAAGAATGTGTTAACTTTACACCCTGTCCCTCATACTTCTACAATATTTTTTTTTTTTAAACAAAGAAAAGGGCACACAGTTACTGCAATAAACATTACCAAAAAGTAATAAAAATCTTATTATTAAAAAAAGTTAAGCATTGCTATTTAAAATTCATATTTTTTGTACCAAAGGAGACGTTTCATTTTTGTATGGGACTCCGGCCATAACATGTACACTTTGGAAAACCTGGGAAACGAACCCCTAAATACAATAAAGACTGTTTTTTTCCATAATATCTAATACTTTTTGGGCACAAAATAAAAACCGAAAATGTTTGACGTTTGTCAGGAGAAATACGACCATCGACAGCTAGCCATTTTCGTCCAGAAGTACCTACAAATCTACAATCCACAAAAGCATTTTTTTATTTTTATGATGAATCACACTTTCTAATTAATCAAAAAAGTTGTATAAGATAGCTATCTTAATATAGTACAGAAATACATGCCTTTCATATTTATTTAAATGACGTCTACGTGATATTATTATGTTAAAATGTAACATGATTTCTGGACGAAAGCAGTATGCAAGTAAAACGACGCCATGATGAATAGAATATGGCAATAATTTGTAAAAACTATTATTTTTTGTGCCGAAGTAATCAGGGGTATAAACAGGAAAGAATATTTTTCCTCAATTCGTGGAATTTTATCCTTTTTTTACATTAACGTACACTTTATGGCCGAAAATGAAACATCTCCTTTATCCGAAATCCGTTAAAAATTAGCTAATTTTCAACAGGAGTAAGTTATGTCTTATAGAAAGTCCTAAAAATTTATACTTTAATAGACTCTCAGTACGATACTTAACACCTTCACGGATGGAACAGGAGGCCTACCACCAGCTCATTAGCAGTATTATTTTAATATTACTTCAGTGGGAGAAAGAGATGGAGCTATACGTGCTGTAGAGCTTCATCTCTTTCTCACACTGAAGTAATATTAAAATAATACTGCTCTATGAGCTGGTGGTAGGCCCCTGGTTTTTTTTTACATGTTGTTTATGATGTTTCACCGCCTCTGTGGTGGAACAGATGGAACGCATTCTAGAAACTGATGTTCTTGAGAAAGTTGCTATATGCTGAAGATAGCCGTCACTGGTGTGGTTCTACATTTGGGAAACAAATAACTTCCAAATATTTGAGTAACACATTGCCAATGTGGCTCCTGTAACACAGATGTTTTTACCTAGCGCAGGGGGCCTACCACCAGCTCATAAGCAGTATTATTTTAATATTACTTCAGTGGAAGAAAGAGATGGAGCTATGCGTCCTGTAGAGCTTCATCTCTTTCCCACACTGAAGTAATATTAAAGTAATACTGCTTTATGAGCTGGTGGTAGGCCCCCAGGAGTCAGGGCTTCACTTTCGTTAGTACACATTTTTTTTTGCCAATGTAGAATTTATTTAGATAAAATCATTTATTCATATTTCTAATTTGGGAGGACTTTGGGCGCTTTCAATTTAGACGTTTCGTGTCGGACCGCTGCGGTGCCGAAGCGGTGCGTTTGTCGTATTGCGCACGGATGGTCGTTTGTTTTCATACAAAGCGCGCGGTGCGGCAACAGTGCGGCGTCGGTACCGCGAACGCTCGACAACAGGACGGCAACGTCGCAAACTCCACGTGTTCATTTCGTCAGAATCCATGGCTTAACTGTTGTCAAATATATTTAAAACATCACTAGCATACAAACGCACGGCAGTCAGATACGCTTTCAATTTAGGCGTTTGGTATCGGACTGCTACCGTACTGCAGTGGTCCGGCAGCGGGCTATAACCAGCGACACGGTAAACGTGCGGCAGCGGTCCGACACAAAACGTCTAAATTGAAAGCGCCCTTTGCTTCCATTCCACTTCCATTTTTAGGGTTCCATACACAAAGGGTAAAACGAGACCCTATTACTAAGACTCCGCTGTCCGTCCGTCTATCACCAGGCTGTATCTCATGAACCGTGATAGTTTACACAGTTGAAATTTTCACAGATGATGTATTTCTGTTGCCGCTATAACCACAAGTACTAAAAAACAGAATAAAATAAATATTTAAGGGGGCTCCCATACAACAGACATGATTTTTTTGCCGTTTTTATAGATAATGGTACGGAACCCTTCGTGCGCGAGTCCGACTACACTTGGTCGGTTTTAAAATTTAAGCGTAGTTTAACAAAACTACTCACTGATAAATGCTTTTATAGTGTACTAGTTTTTGGATTATAATTTGTGAATTTTGTAGTATGTAGTATAATCCCCTTTATGTTGTGTGTGTGTGATTTTTATATCAATTAATGTTTTAATTTAATGTATGTAATGTTTTTATTGACTTTGTCTGAAATAAATGAAATTAATTAATAATGTCATCTATGAATTAATTGTTAAGTAGGTACCAAATTTGAATTAATTTAATATAATTTACTAATCGCATGCATTATTCAGCTTGGGCTTGCATTATTTAGCAGGGGCTTGTGGGTGAGGGGCTTGTGGCTAAGTAATAACAGCTGCACGGGTCGATCGATCAGGTTAAGCTGCGCTTGCCGCGGTTGGTCCGTGGATGGGTGACCATCTTTACATACCAAGTCCCCTCCGTGCCTCGGAAAGCACGTTAAGCCGTTGGTCCCGGCTGCCATTTGTAGATCTTTGACAGTCGTTACGGGTAGTTAGAAGCCCAAAAAGTCTGACAACCAGTCTTACCAAGGGGTATCGTGTTACCTAGTCACTAGGTTGTGGAGGTCAGATAGGCAGTCGCTCCATGTAAAATACTGGTATTCAGCTGCATCCGGTTAGACTGGAAGCCGACCCCAACATAGTTGGGAAAAGGCTAGGCAGATGATGATGCATTATTCAAGTAATTAATTAATTTAAAAAAAAAAAAAAAAAAAAAAAAAATCTCAAAAAAAAAAAAAAAAAAAAAAAAAAAAAAAAAAAAAAAAAAAAAAAATATGTAAAATTTGCACGCCAAAATTAAAGGCATAATAAGAGATCGATATATTATAAGAACCTTCTGTAAGCACCTTATTTATGCAAATAAAAGATTTTAAATTTGCTCAGCAGAGGGACACAATGGTGCCGATTCCCTTGTTCACAAACTACACTAAATTTAAGTTCAGTGCATCTTTTTCTTTCTATTTCATTAAGAAAAGGACAGAAGATAAATTTGTTTAGTCCTGTTAAATTAATCAGCGCTTGACGTAAATTGACGTAATTTTAGTAGGCATGTTTTTCAATCACGTCTAAACTTGTATGGAGTAGTGACAGGCGCTGATTAATTTGACAGAACTAAACTAAAATTTATCTTCTGTCCTTTTCTTAATGAAATATAAAGAAAAAGATGCACTGAACTTAAATTTAGTTTGTGAACAAGGGAATCGGCACCAATATACGCTACTAAAAATATATGAAAAAAAAAAAAAAAAACGTGTGGCACTCGGGGACTGCCGCGGTAAAGCTATTACATAGCATTTGTAACCTCCATACTTCCTATTTGTCAACACTACACTTGGATGATGACGGATGATGACATAAAACAAAAATTACGTTCAACAACGTGATGTTGTCATGGGAACGTAATTTTTGTTTTATGTTATCATCCGTCATTACATGTTAGGCGGAGTGGGGGGTGTTAGGTTTTTTTCGTTACGGAATTTCTTGATTCTTATTACATTTATATAAATCATAAGTTGACAGATATTTTGACAAAATTTTATAATTTGTGGGAGATCTGAAGTCTAAACTAAGCCTAGGCTTGTATTTTAAAACTCCAGGTCCCCCCCATTGTAACACATAGTAAAGAATTGTCAACGTGGTACAATTGCGAATGGTTGGCAGTGTGTCTGAGTGTATGTTTGTTAAAGTTGTTTGTGTGCATGTGCGTGTGTGTGTGTGGGGGGGTGTGGGTGTGTGTGCGTGTGTGTTCATAAATATAAAATTTAATAAATTATGTACATGTGCATAGAAAATTAAATACAAAATATAACATTACATGTAAATAGAAAAGAATATACCTAAATATAAAGAATATAATAAATAATATAAACAGTTGGAACAAATATACCTTGTTACTTTATTATCTCAAGGTTTTTTTACGTTTCATTCTTAAAAAACTAAAACTCCTTTGCATGAAACTTTTCACCAACAAATAGTTTCATCACTCCAACTAAAACTGACATCAAAGTTGAACATTTTGGCAATGAGCCAAGATATTCGTATTCTCTAGACGAACTCAGACAATCGATCATCGTTTACCTACAATTTTGAGGCCAGTCACTTCCGAACCGCAACATAATGCCCTATCATGAACCTCATCGGAAGTAAATGTCGAGTCTAAAAATACGACGAGAAATAAACAGAAAGTAAGTTTTTTAGTATAAAAAATAATGGCCACGCTGTTGACAAAGGGTCTGGTATCCGGTAATTATCCGATAGATTACTTAAGTTTCCGATTTCGGATAAGTTTTGGAAGAGCTAATTTGAGTTTGTTGACTGTTGGAAAGTCGATACGATGCTTTATGAATTTAACTAAACAGGGTTATTAGTTATTCGTCGGCAATCCATTAAGGGTATGTAGGAGAGGTCATTTGCAACCAAATTACTACCCTCGATGACCCCTATGCCAATGTCAACAATTTTCGTGTAATTTGACATTTTATATTTTAAAATGTATGAAGTATAAAATGTCAAATTACGCGAATGTTGTTGACATTTGCATAGGTGTCAATCGGCGTCATTTGGTTGTAAATGACACCCCCTACATCCCCTTTATGTATCTATTGCCGACGTATAACCATTAACCCTGTATATCAGGGTTATTGGTTACATTTTACATTTTTATTTCATACATTTTAAAATATAAAATGTTAATATACCTACTTGAAAATAGTTACGTATAACCATTAACCTTGCATATCAGGGGGCCTAACACCAGCTCATAAAGCAGTTTTATTTTAATATTACTTCAGTGTGGGAAAGAGATGAAGCTCTACAAGACGTATAGCTCTATCTCTTTCTCCCACTGAAGTAATATTAAAATAATACTGCTTTTGAGCTGGTGGTAGGCCCCCAGGGCTATTGGGTACATTTCATATTTTTATTTCATACGTAAAAAAAGTCTAATTACTCGAAAATGGTTGACATGGGCATAGGGGTCATCAGGGGTAATTTGGTTGCAAATGACCTCTCCTATATCCCTTTAACGGATTGCCGACGCATAACCAATAACCCTGTATAGAACTATGGGGTAATTGCGTAACACAATTACGTGGCAATGGCTTTCATTTTGACAGTTCAGCAATATTCATTGCGTAATTTACGTTCTTATGCAGGCAAATTTTTCAAACACCATATGAAACAATGGGTTAGCAACATCCTTGGAAATCATTCAGATTTGATTGATAGTGTGTTACGCAATTAGGGTGCTGGAAATATTCCTAGTCTTCAGTTTAGTTCTATTATGTCGAAAAATAAACAGTGAAGATAGGATGTGACGAAAGATTTGTAATGATTTGGAACCCGTTAGCCTGTATCCAAATTTTTTTTGTCCCTCTTGTAGTTTATTAAAAAATATTGAACGCGTATTTTTTATTTTTTGACGTAATCAAAAGATTACGGCGATACATTGAGTTAAAATGTGGCATGACGTCACGCTTTGCTAGATTTAATACCACGTTGTGACGTAGCAAGCCCCCACTCCCTATTTTATTTTAGATTAATATGATAGAGCAAAAAATACGTGTCGAATATTTTTTTATTATTTGAAAGACGGACTAAATAGAATTTCTTTTTTTTTACCTAGGCAACTACCGTATTGTAGTGTATTATATATTATGTTATGTAACAATAGGTAGGTAGTAAGGCTTCCAATAAAAAATCGAAAACAGTTTTAATCTTTATTTGCACTAACCACAAAAAAGTTATATAAAGTTGAATCGTAATAGTAAAGTTATGTCGTAAATTAAAGTTTTCCATTAACTCGTAAATAATAATCAATATAATATGAAGGTAAAAAGCATCTCATCTAACTTTTAACAAAAATAATTTAACAATCAGTATTACTTGTTAATTATAAAATATATAATATTATAAGAAGTATTTTCCAAATATTTGCTTAGCAAAAAAAACACGTGTACCGGTTAACTTCACAATGTTGATAAACGTTACACATCGATCATTAATCAAACATGGACGTAATTACCGATTCGAATACGAAACAAAATTAAACATTAAAACACCCTGTCAAAAGATTTATATTTATACAGAGTACCGAAACAATTATTTCGGCATACCGAAAAACACGTGCAATTTTTGTTAAATAATTTTATAATTCGAATTATTAATTCGCCGGAGTGAAATGACAGGTGCTAGCTGTCACCTAGTAAAATAATAAGGTCATATTTCTATTGTTATTATAGTCACAAAACGTTGAATTAAATAACGAATTAGTTTAAGTTTAATATCAAAATCTAGTTTACAATAATATTAATAATATTTCCATAATATTTAACAAAGTGACAGCTCGCACCTGTCCTTCCTCCAATGAATTAATAATACTCCCATAAATATTTTATTTTTTCACTTAACAACCCTCCACTTTCGGCACTTCGTCAGCCATGCTAGCAAGAATCAAATTCTTGTCAGTGCCCGCGGGTTTCTTTGGTTCTAAAGCAGCTCTCATTTCCAAGGCTCGGGTGTCCGTCTCCAAAGATTGATTCTTGTCATTCAAATCAATGGCTATTTTGATGGAAGCTGCTTCTAAAGCGTTGTATGTTGCCCTGAAAATTGGATATGATGATTCAAGTCTTTTCATAGTCCTTTTCTCCAAATATACATTTGTTAATTTTAGAAGGACGATTTATTATTTATTATTTCAGCTAAAAGTGAAAGTTGTAGAGCAAAAGTCTATACCCGAATCGCTTTAGCGTGGCAAAATCGGTCACTGACCCACCTACATTTTCTAGCATTCAAAAACTGAAATAAACTCCCTTAACATCCTGAATCAATATCTATAGTGATATTCAACATATTCCAATAACGAAAAACCATATATAGTTTATTGTTTGGGTTCCTACGGAGAGATTTTTGGGGGAAGGGCAATGACCGGTATTGCCACGCTAAAGTGATTTGGGGTATAAGCAAATTAATATTACTTGTTTGGGGACAGACGAATCAAATTAACTAGAAAATTCCTCTAAGTGCTAAAACGTATCACATTTAAATACGTCTAGTTCCAAGCATTTATCATGATGAGTTATAGTCTTTAACAGTTTCTGAATATTATATTTTTTTGGCCCCTTGGTTCCCTTGGAAAATAGGTACCTAAGCATTCGAAACTCAACATTTTCTTTTGAAATATGCTTAAGTAGGTACTATAACAAATATAAACAAGGTATACATTCACTTCTTGTGTTCAGTCAACCTCTACTTTCTTCTTAATATAGTCACATTATTTTTCTATCGAAGATCACACTAGTTTTACCACCAGAACTACTCATACTTACTTGGCACAGTCCAATTTCTCCTGCAACTGACGAATGGTTTCCCTCAGGCTTCGGACCTCTTCCTTCAGTCCTAAATCGGCCTCATCAGAAGCTAGTTCATACCCTGGACGGTAACCTCGCGTCTCCAAGCGGGTTTCAGCCACTTTCAACGCGTTCACTTTATCAGCAAACTGTTCGCCCATAGTTTTTAGTTCCGTTGCTAGTTTATCCATGTTTTCTTCCATCTGAGGAAAAATGTTAAAGATTTCCGTAAGATTGCCATAAATTTGTGAATTAATAGGTAAATAACATAATATAGCATCACACTAGTATTCCCCGAAGGGTTAGGCAGAGGTGTACATTATTTCCATTTTTTTATGTCCCTCGGGAATCATCGCATTTCCGAATACAAACGAATGCTAATTTCCATGTCCATCAATTGTTAGATTTATCGTGTATTATAATTTGAATTCAGAATTAAGTATTTTATTGTTGTTTTGTTTTGATTTCCGTGTAAACTATATAGAGCTGTAAAATTATTTTCCTATCTGTCATGTCTGCGACTTTAACAGATTTCCGCGCAATTTTAAATTAAATTATATTAAGTTAAGAGTATTAACAACTCTATATACTTCCAAGTAGACTGAGAGCATCCAGTCTGCACCGAGTACAAAAGGCAACTGATAGAAATCCGACAACTGACGAAACACGAAGTTTGCCGAGGGACATAAAAAAATAGACAGCCACATTTCGCCAGTTCTGTTTAAGTCCCATGTACAGATAGTGGTATCCACAAAGACGCGCCCCACTCTGCTTCCTAAACGCTCACAGTACAAGAGTGCAAAATTCCGATAGTGTTTTAATAGAGCAGTGATAGCCAAGTAGTGTGACCGTCAGTCAAGCCATAAGTCTCGACTTCGAACCCAAGGCACGCACCTCTTGCGGCGACAAGTCCTCTCTTTGAGGAGTGGCTCGAGGCGCCACGGCGTCCTCACCTTCCGCCTGATGCACGTCCTTACCGAAAGGGTTCCTGTTCCGGATAAGACTTAAGGAACCGTCCGGGTGTCACCATTATGTGGATCGCCCGGAAGACACGGTAGAGCATACGGTGGAGGTCTGCCCGGCTTGGGCGGAGCATCGCCGTGTCCTTGTGGAAGCGATCGGAATAAAAAAAGAGCATTTTAAACTAACAAACTAACAACAAAAATAATAACGCCCTGTGCGAGGCCACATAATAATGCGATAATTAAAAAAAAAAAAATCGCAGCGCTGTATTCTGCTACTGATATTCAAACGGAAAAACCCAATAACACTTTGCCTCAACAGTAGCACTTGCGACCACTAGACCAACGAAGCAGTGATGAATAGGTTAATGTGATGTTGAAAATCATGTTGTGGTCGATCAATGAAGAAAATAAACAAAACACAAACAACACACATTCGAATTTCGATAAAATCACAAAATTCCTTAGACATCTGGGGTTGGTTACAAAGAAAGAACTTCTGTTAGCAGACTGACCGTGATATCATGTAACAGGATTGACAAACTTTCTACTTTTATTTCTCTTATTCTGAACCTAACTATATGAATAAAGTTTTGGGAGCTAATATGTTCAGACGGCAATATTAGGTTCCTAAGTTATCCAATTGTTCGCCGCAAAGAAGATGGCAAAAAAGTTTAAATCTTTGGTAAGATGCTGGGTTCAGTATGACAGATAAAATCATTCAAATAAACATTTTGCTTTTTAATTTTCTCAACAAATTGCAATAGGTTCACCCCTATTTCATGAGACTTAAGGCGACAATAACTGCCTTTTAATAGTAACTTTATTAATTTCAGGCTATCCATTACAGAATCATCCATATTTGTATGTATTAGTAAGTACTTAGGAACTATGTTAGTAAACCACAAAAATACAGATAAAACAAACTACATCAAATTGACACAGAGTGTGATCCAGTGTCTAAGAAAAGGACCGTCTAACCGGTCCGCTATTACTTTCAGAATGCTGTTGGAGCTTGCTCGGATACGATGCAATATGGAGGTCGCTCTCTTTCTCATGATGGCATGAAAGCTATCAATGAGCCTCCATAAACAAGCCGGACGCACTACAGTATCTCGGCAGCCCCAACAATATCCTAAAAGCGTTATTATACTGTACACGAAGGGCATTGAGTGTCCGCTGAGTACAGCTGACCCACAGGGTGCACGAATAACACGATTGGCAGTAAGCCCTGAACGTTGTGCACTTACCTCATTCGGGCACCGTTTAAACCTGCGAGCCAACATGTTCCCGCGGCCAGCCAACGCCCTTTGATCCCTCTCAACATCCATGTCATCAGCGCATGCAACGTGCATGTCATGGTATCAGTGTTTTAATGATTTTATAATGAAGATCATGTCGTCTAAACGAGTAGTGTTAAATTAGAGATTTTTTTTAAATATTAATTTTTAATAATTTTGAAGATAATTTAATTATTAAGTGTACGTGTTTTATTAAAATACCTTTTGTTTTATGTATAATAAATAAATAAAGCGTCTAATTTGGGACAACGCTCCTTGATGGGTGAGTCCTATTACTGGCTGGACGTGCGACGCGTTGCGCCATTGATTGGCATTTAGTTGTTCTTAAACATAACTGGTGCAACTTGGATATACTATACAGTCACCTCTGCCTAAACTCATTGCATTATATTGTGTTATATTTTCTATTGTATGTATAATGTACAAGTACACTAATTAATAGTACAGTATTTTATGATGATACATGCGACATCTATAATTATGACAAAGATCGTGGAAAGAAAGAAAGAAAAATATTTTATTTGGGACACGAAAAGGAGCATTTAAAACTAACAAAATTAACATATTTTTCTAAAAAATAAATATTATATTATAATAAATAATGCGAGGCCAAAAAGGTTCCTATCTCAGCATAATGCTGCTGTGGGATAATGCTGTGTGTGTTGAGCTGGTAAGCCTTAATTTAAAAAAACAGCCAAGTACGTGTCTGGCCACGCACAATGAAGGTTCCGTAGTTGGCATGAATTTATCCCAAAAACAAACTAACATTGTAGTTGAAAAACATGTTCCCCCATTCATTTGAACTGAAAATTTAACGAACTTAGCTGCTCTTCGCTGCGCTTTACGTTTTTAAAAAATTCTGATTGCCTTTCTTTAGGATGAGAAGTCACCATTGCCCTACGTGAGCTACTGTTGCTACTTTATGACTTAACAAACATACCTTCATCTTCTGCCAATCCAGTTCGTTCCTAGCCCTCTGCGTATCATAGATGCGTCTACGAAGCATATAATTAGTGACGTCAGTTTGAGCTCTTAAGGCATTTCTGGCGCGTCCTCGAGCCACGAAGAGCGACTCACGCAGACGTAAAGTATCTTGCAGTTCGTTAATTGCCATCTGTTTTGTTGCTTCACATTTGTCCAGCCATTGTTGGTTGGTTATCATTCTAGAAGAGATAGATACAGTATTTATATTTTCTTAATGTCCCTCGGCAAACTTCGTATTTCGTCAGTCGTCAGATTTCTATCAATTGCCCCTTGCACTCGGTGCAGACCGGACGCTCTCAATCGACTTGGAAGTATATAGAGTTGTTAATACTCTTTTAACTTAATGTAATTTATTAGAAAAAAAAGGATTATGAGGTTTTATGAAACCACGGTAAAAGTGAAACTTCTATAGGCGCCGCCATATTGGCCTTGTCTGCTCTGACGAGCACCTTTCACTTTATCCCTACTCCGCGGCCGACCGTCACGCGACATGCAACACACAGACGAAAAAGTTTGAGACGATGTAATAAAAGTTTCACTTTAAAAATGGGAGGACAGCTGCTAAAGTCGCAGGCACAACAGATTGGAAAATAATTTAACAGCTCTATATAGTTCACAGCAGTGGTGGCCCAGTGGTAACGGCCGCGACTTACGAGTTGTAGGTCGTAGGTTCGAACCCAGACAGGCGCTTTACTTTGTGTAAATTATTTCATCACCACTGCTCTCAAAACGGTGAGGGAAAACATCGTGAGGAAACCGGCATGTCCTAGAACCGAAAATTCGAAGACATGTGACATCTACCAACCCGCACTGGGCCTGCGTGGTAGATTACGGCCCACTCCCTCTCACAGAGAAGAGGCCTGTGTCCCAGCAGTGGGAACATTTATAGGCTGATGATGATGATGATGATATAGTTCACACGGAAATCAAAACAACAATAAAGTACTTAGTTCTGAATTCAAATTATCATACACGATAAGTCTAATAATTGATGGACATGGAAATTAGCATTCGTTTGTATTCGGAAATGCGATGATTCCCTTGGGACATTAAGAAAATAGAAATACTGTAAATTATTATGGTTAAAAGGTTTGATTACGGTCCTTTACAATAATTTAATACTTCGTTTCAATTATTTAGTTTTCAGCAGTAGATATTAAAATGGCCTCATTGATCTCAGGCAAATTATCAAATTGTATTTGTCTCGATAATAACTCCTAAAATTATGTTTGTTAGAAATGAAATTCGAAGACGTTCCTTTCATAGCAACTTTGCCTCTCGCCTCTTACAACAAAGTGCACTTAAGTGTAGTCTGGTAGATACACGGAGTATAGTACTCTGTGGGTAGATACGATACAATACAAGGCTAGTCAAAACCATGTATCATTTTGGTTACTAACATTTTCCATCAGTAAAGTCGCTCTTTGTTTTTTTTTTGTTTGTAATTTTCTTCATCAATATGATTTTTAGGCTTCGAAACTTTAATATTATTCAGGCTGAAATTTACTTTAAATATATTTTTTTAAGAAACGAGACAAAAATAAATATACATATTATATGAACTAGCTGACTCGGAAAACGTTGTTTTGCCATAGGTATAAATGTTTGGGGTGGATCACCCTTATCAATTAAAGGTATGAAAAATAGATTACGACCGATTCTCAGACCTATCAAATTTACATAAAAAAATTTGATTAAGCCGTTTCGGAGGAGTATGGCAACTAACACTGTGACACGAGAATTTTATAAATATAGATTGTGTATTTATATTTTTTTTTCGATATTGTTGGCGTAAATGAAGAAGGGTTAGAAATACGTGGTAAAAATATTGCCAATTAATTAAATTTCAGTCTGTAAAGAGGTGAAATTTGTTAGTTTGTATGTAGATCTTAATCTTGGAAACTACGCATCCGATTTAAAAATATATTTCACTGATAGAAAACTACGCTATTGCCGAGTGCCATAGGATAAGTTTTACCGTAATACACGCGGACGAAGTCGCGGGCAGAAGTCAGTATGAAATAAAGTAGTTTAAAACTTAACCCGTAAGTAGTGCAGAAAACTTTCTCGCACAAGTGCCATTATTACCGTAATATTACGTACCTACGCCTAAACAAGAAAAAAACCATAATGAGAGGCAAAGTAGCAACGCTTAGAGACTGCTCATATCTTGTGTTATTAATGAGACTAGAATGTTGAGCCTTTTAACTCAGGCTCAGGTGCAACAAGACGCGGGGGAGTATCATAACTTCTCACAAATTTAATTGTTTAGAAGTACCAAGTTTAAAGTTCCCGCCTGCCTCTCAGGTTGTTTTCAAGGAGACTGTCGTCTTGTAAGTTATCTTGGCTCAGTGTACAGGTTTAGACTTGATTTGACTTAGTAATTATTATGGAATAGATGCTAAGGTAATGATACTATAATAGGGGTATGAGGAACAGGGTGTGAATTTCGCTCATCCTCCGTAGGAAAGGGGGATCCTCCGACCAGACGGGTATTGTGTCTGGTGGGCAACTGCCCACTTATTGTATATGTCGTCGCTCGGCATCCAATACCGCGAATATGACATTTTTGACAAAAATCAGATTTTTGTTTTGTTTCATTCTACACGTTCAAATACGTGATCCTGCATTAAAAAAATTGGCCGAAAGTTATCCAGTCATATTGTTTCAATTTAGTATAAAATATATTATTTTAAAAGAATAGTATGTATGTAGTACGGTGGGCTGCATCAATTGGGTACCCCAGTTGTATTCAAATTTTAATACAACTGGGGTACCCAATTAGCAGCCCAGTGTTCATTTTGTATTTTTTTTTTGTCTCTTGTAAAATTTGATGAATGTTGCATTGGCGGTATTGGATGCCAAACGACGATATGCTGGTCGCGCGGTAAACTCTGTTTGTGCAAACATGGTTGAGCCTGGATGGTGCTGATCCACGCTTCATGTTCGTGAACGGGCGCCGTCAGTTGAGACTGGTCATCTCTTATCTGCCAGAGCTTATTTTTAATCTTATATTTTCAATTGCTTTGATTATTTTTTGTATATTGTTCTATATATATGTTCTATTCTATAGAAGCAACAAGAATAATGTACCCAGGATTTTGTAATATTTATATTTAAAAGAGTGACCTTGGAGTTTCTTGCCCATTCTTCTCCATAGAGATCTACGTTTTGGAATGGACAACTAGCTTCAACTTTTTGACTAACTGACCGATTTTTTGACAATGCAAAAGTGCCTGTAAATGGTTTAATTGAAATAAATGCTGAGTTTGAGTTTGAGTTTTTGTGCGATGCAGAATTTTGCGTGACATCAGGGAGATGCGTAGATCGCATGTGGCGATGCAAATGCCGCAACAATACCTGGAGACTCTTTTCTCTGGTGCAAACCAATAAATTTCTTGTACCAGGTATCTTTAAAACAATGTCGAGCATTTAGCCTGGATACTTTTTTGATGATCCTAGCTCTAATATCTGGGAGTGGAAAAAAACAGAAAGGTTTGATGTGATGATGTCGTAAGGTTTATAAGTAGAATACCCAATGTCTACAAGGGAAGAATTTTCATTTCTGCTTGATATACAGGAAATTTTTAACCAGTGCGCAAATTTAAATACGTTACTTTACTCATCATTATGAACAACTTTTACTATGGGACCAAACCTGAAATCGCGAAAAAAAAATCTGCTGTTCCCTACATTTATGTTCGCATAACTTGTCAAAATGTAGGGAACAATTGCTGATTTTTTTTTGCGATTTTTAGTTTGCACACTGGTTAAAAAAAAATCTGCAGATACATGACCTTAATTATATTTTCTCTAACCAAGGTTCATTTAAATTCACTATTTCTTCAATTTGTTAAGTTCTAAGTCCTTAGGCTCGGCATCCCACATTCTTTTATTATTTGTTCATACAAAGAAAAATTCGTACCTCTTGGGAGTTTTCAAGGAGTCTGTCTTATAAGTGATATTTGCAGAGTCCTTGGCTAAGTTCAGCATGTCTTTATCAATCTGAAGTGCTTCGTTCTTATCGTTCAAGTCTAATTGGAGTTTGAACCTGACCACTTCCAACTTGTTGATTTTTTCCCAAGCGGACTGGCATCTGTCTATCAGCATTTTCTTGTTGCTTTCTGTTACGCAGAGTTCCTGTAATTACATACATACATAACATCACGCCTTGTTTCCCCGAAGGGTTAGGCAGAGGTGTCCTTGTAACAGGTACACCCACATTTCGCCAGTTATGTTTAAGTCCCATGTAATAGGGGGCGAGCCTATTGCCATCAACCGGGCACAAATCCAGACTCCGAGCTGCTACTGAGAAATTTCAGATAGAAAACCCGATAACACTGCCCGACCCGGGAATCGAACCCAGGACCTCATACTCAGCAGTAGCGCTTGCGACCACTAGACCAACGAGGCAGTAATTATTTTATTACTATTGATATTTACTACACTTAGTTTGATAAACAAGCCAATGGACATTAGTAACTGCCACCAAAGCCTGATTTACACGGTGAGAGCTAATACGGTAATAGCCTAGGTAAAAATAAAATCTATTTAGTCCGTCTTTCAGATAATAAAAAAATATTAGACACGTATTTTTTGCTTTATCATATTAATCAAAAATAACTTAGAAAACACGCATTAAAGTTGGGGAGTAGGGGCTCGCTACGTCACAACGTGGTATTAAATCTAGCAAGGCGTGACGTCATGCCACATTTTAACTCAATGTATCGCCGTAATCTTTTGATTACGTCAAAAAATAAAAAATACGTGTTCAATATTTTTTCATAATCTACAAGACGGACAAAAAAAATTTAGGACACAGGCCTATCGCCTATGGCATACCATAAGCAACTATAAACGTTGCACCGTTTAAGGTATGATTCCGAACAACGCTGCACGCGGCAGTGCTGCGTGCTGCACGCCAGTACTGCCTGCCGCGTGATTCTGAGCACCGCTGCGTGGCACTGCTGTTCGCGGTTTATTTCTCAACAGTTGTCAACATTAAAACGTGTTATCGCTGTGATGAACGCCCGCACTACTGGTCTGCCGTGGCGGCAAGACGACACTGCCGCGCAGCAGTGCCGTCACAGCATTGTCGCGCAGCATTGTTGCCCTGTTCGGAATGTAATGTCATTTAAACCTATAGAAAATGTATGGGGACCAATAGTGACAACACTGCTACGGCAGCACTGCCGCATGCAGCGTTGTTCGGAATCATGCCTTTCTCATGTTTTCGTGTGGTAACCACACCATCATACCAACCTCAACAACCCTCACCCCCACCCGCCCCCTCACCTCCTCGTATCATGGATTTAAACAGTGTTTTGACGATGTAAGCCATTTGTTTCAATTTTATTGTATGCTACAGGCAAAAAACTTGCATCGTGTAAATGGGGCTAAAAGAAATTTGTGACGTGTGAAGACCAACAGGTTTCGCGATGCGATGTTATAGCCAACTTTGCTTTTTATTTCATCGGAACTCCTCAAACCCAGCACAGGTTTGCGGCAAAAGTTAGTAGGTATAAAGGTAGTTCTTCCCGAACAAGTTCTTTAAAAGCTGCTTGCTATTACACTTTATAAACTTAAGTGACAAAGGTGATAATTTTAATATTAATAAAAACATCACGCCTTGTTTCCCCGAAGGGTTGGGCAGGTGTCCCTGTAGCAGGTACACCCACATTTCGCCAGTTATGTTTAAGTCCCATGTAATAGGGGGCGAGCCTATTGCCATCAACCGGGCACAAATCCAGACTCCGAGCAGCTACTTAGAAATTTCACATAGAAAAACCCAATAACACTTTGCCCGACCCGGGAATCGAACCCAGGACCTCATGCTCAGTAGTAGCGCTTCGACCACTAGACCAACGAGGCAGTTTAATATTAAGTTCATTTAAAACACACTGAAATACCTATCTTTTAAGCTCTCCGTCTGTTCAAAGAAGTTCATATATAGACTTATATCTGTACTATAGGACAACTGAACAAGCTAAAATTAGCCTGATAAAAGGCTTTCAAAACATCAAAATTTTGATGTTTTGACAGCCTTTTATCAGGCAAATTTTAGCATTTGTATTTAAAACAAATGTCAACGAAAATCTTGTTTGTCCAACTGCAATCAGCATGACGTATTCTAACTAGTTAAGCCAAGCACGACCACCTGCCAGCTAATTGGTCTGACAAGAGGACTTAACAATCAGCAAATAAAGTTGTATTTTACCCTTAGCAATTAGCACACAATGCTAGTGAAAAATCTCATGGTTTTATAGTAGTACTAGCTGACCCCGGCAAACGTTGTTTTGCCAATTATTTGTTTGGGGTGGACAACCCTTATCACTTAGGGGTATGAAAAATAGATAGTAGCCGATTCTCAGACCTACTGAATATGCATATAAAATTTGGTAAAAATCAGTAAAGCCGTTTCGGAGGAGTAAGGTAACTAACATTGTGACACAAGAATTTTATATATAAGATAGTATTGTAGTAGCATCGTATAGTATTGTCTTTACGTTTTGTGACCGAAAGTTTGTACCTACAGCACAGTGTATATAAGTAACAGTATTATGTTTTCATAGAAAACGGCCGAAACGACGCGCTTCGAAATCTCAGTGTTAGGTATTAGTACGCAACAGTATTGAGTGCGCGACAGTTAGAGCGGTTTCGCACTACGTCCGATCCGAATCCGAGAAATGTCGGTCCGAAGTAGCCATAGTACTATTTGTATGAGTTGCGTACTAGATTCGAAATCTGTCCGTCCAAATTTAGAACATTACCAATTCGGATTGAACTCTGATCTTAAATTTGGATTCGGATCGGACGTAGTGCATAACCGCTGTTACGCACGGATGCGGAAGGTTTAACTACTGAGCAGCCGTAGGTAATTATTTCAAGGTCACTGCCGAGATATAATACTGTTACTTATTTATACTGTGACTACAGTTTACACAAGTAATCTTTGAAGACGTCAGTAACATGGTTAAAAAGATTTGTTTTTTTTTGGTACGGTATTGATTATTTTGACTCCCAGGGAAAATAGCCCAATATAACGTCTCTTGCCAGTGGTGTAGGTAAAGTACTTTATTTTAGTCCTACCTTTTGGTATGAGTATCATTGAGCACCTCTGCCTATCCCAATAAGGCGTGATGTTATGATATCATTGAGCAGTCATTTTAGAGGCCTATATTTTAGAAGAAAACGTTCACAAAGACTGAATAAAGTTATAGTGTTTGCTGATGAGCATTATCTAGATAGGCAGTCATCATCATCATCATCATTTCAGCCGAAAGACGTCCACTGCTGAACATAGGCCTCCCCCAAGCACCTCCACTTCGACCGATTCTGTGCTTTCCGCATCCAGCGGATTCCTGCGGCCTTCACAAGGTCATCGGTCCATCTTGTGGAAGGCCTTCCAATATATAGATAGGCAGTCGCTCCATGTAAAATACTGGATATATGTCGCAGTCGGATTGTATAATCCGCCGTATTACATTACGGCTAGCTGTTATCAAAAACAGGGCCGTTTTGAAATGCGGCGGTGTAACGATTAGCCAGATTGAATGCGGCTGAATAAAAAATGTATTCGCCGCCATACGTTATTCAACAAGGCTAGCCATAATGTAATACAGCGAGACATTAGCCGCCTCTTTGACAGTTTTTAGTTCCGATTCTTAACACTCGTGGTGCTGTCTGACATAACAACAACAATGGCGTCGGATACAGAATGTGTGTTGCTAAATTGCGAAGTTATAAGTGAATTAAACAAAGAAAATGTGCTAAATATGTCCGTGCAACTATTTTCAGGAACAATTAAAGGATTTCTATTCATTTTAAACATTGTTTTATTTTGTAAGTATGGTCACCCTACAATCTAAGTAGTAGTACGATGCGGCTAAACGTGGGCCGCCTTATTGAAGAACGTATCGCAATGACAATCTGGCTAATCGTTGAACCACCGCATTTCAAAACGGCCCTGTTTTTGATAACAGCTAGCCGTAATGTAATACGGCGGATTATACAATCCGACTGCGACATATACAGCTGCACCAATAATTTAAGAGCTGAAAGGTTCTGGAGTGGCGACCGCGTACTGGAAGACGTAGCATTGGAAGGCCTCCCTCGGTGGACCAATGACCTTGTGAAGGCCGCAGGAATCTGCTCGATACGGGAAGCACAGAACCGGTCGAAGTGGCGGTGCTTGAGGGAGGCCTATGTCCAGCAGTGGACGTCTTTCAGATGAAAATATGATGGTGATGATGATGATACAGCTTCATCCGGCTAAACTGAAGACTAGGCAGATGATGATTGATGAAGATTATCTGTTTTACCTTTTTCAGTTCAGTATCAGCCAAATCGTAAGTCAATTCCGAGCTTCTCCTGCCATCTCTGTTAGACAGACATTCGGAGCAGACAAGAAGGGGGAGATTCAGCTGTTCCAGCTCCCTCTCAGTTGAAGCCTTCTCGTCTTTAAGAGCGAGCATCTCACGGTCCAGAAGATCGAGTAGTTCCTGGAGTGTAGACCTCCACTGTTCTATCTCATAGACTCTGGAATATGAAAAAAAGAAAGATTAACATTTTCCTTCCTAAGTTTAAATGGAACGCTTGCACCACGAATCACTAATGGTCGATTCTTATAATATCAATCTGCCCAGCCTTTTCCCAACTATGTTGGGGTCGGCTTTCAGTCTAACCGGATGCAGCTGAATACCAGTATTTTACATGGAGCGACTGCCTATCTGACCTCCACAACCCAGTTACTGGGTAATACGATCGATACCCCTTGGTAAAACTGGTAGTCAGACTTTCGGGCTTCTGACGACCCGTAAAGACTCTCAAAGATTCACGAATGACAGTCGGGACCAACGGCTTAACGTGCTTTCCGAAGCACAGAGGAGTCTGGGTATGTAAAGATGGTCACCCATCCACGGACCAACCCCGGCAAGCGTAGCTTAACCTGATGGATTGATCCGAGCGGCTATTATTACTTAGCCACAAGCTTTCCAAGCTTCCTATAATATACGGACCGTTATTGTTTAAATTAAGACCTTCTTGTACCAATAATGAAGTAAAACCTTCATAGCTTTGCGGAGTACCCTCGCATATGGGAGTAACTATCACAAGTAAAATTTGTTTACGAATCTATTTATGTGCCCAGTTTAGCAATAGAAAATGTTACCATTGGTAAGTATAACGATTCGTTTCTGTTTATAGCAAACGAGCATATATGCATTTACAGTATTTCTATGTTCTTAATGTTCCTCGGCAAACTTCGTGTTTCGTCAGTCGTCGGATTTCTATCAGTTGCCCTTTGCACCTGGTGCAGACCGGACGCTCTCAATCGACTTTGAAGTATATAGAGTTGTTAATACTCTTTTAACTTAAGAGGCCGCCGACACGGCTCGCAACTATAAATAGAGATGTTTGCAAAATTCAATTCCAAGCCCATTGCGCTAGTGTGAGTGCCTATCGGAGCGATTCGCTCCGAGCGATATACACCTACAGTGAGCAATACTACTACGCACACATTGACAATTATTGCTTGACGCGATAGTACTACTAGCTTTTGAAAATTTATGATATTTTTAGATGTGTTCCGTAATACAAAAAATTATGAATGAAAACTTAATGTATTTCCATTTTATTTTCGATAATTTGTAACTTGATAACATAAACTATGCTTCTGCGGAAACAATATTACAAATATTATTGTTTATAATACAGAAAAAACAATATCAAAACATGTCATTTACGCTGTAAAAATGTACGAAATACAATTCGCTTACACTTCATTTAAAGGTAAGTTTTTGGAAATAAAAAGACATAGGAGCCTAGATAAATACTGTCTCAATCCGAATATCAACATAATATGGTGGAAATATGTTCAAATTGCAAATGATTTATGTACTACGTTTGTATGGACAATTCATGCGTCGCCGCATTCTTAATGTAATTTATTTTAAAATTGGGAGGAAAGCTGTTAAACTCACAGACACGAAAATAGTTTTACAGCTCTATATATAGAGCTGTAAAACTATAGTTCACACGGAAATAATAAAAAAAAAACAACAATAAAGTACTTAGTTCTGAATTCAAATTGGAACTTGGAAATTAGCATTCGTTGGTATTCGGAAATGCGATGATTCCCGAGGGACATTAAGAAAATAGAAATACTGTAAAAATCAACGAATTTAATACATCGAGGAGGTTATACATATGTTCGTCGATATGCTTTTTGTAATGATTGTTTATGGATACCTATTTTCGTCATTTTTTCATTTGGTAGAGGAAGCTTGAGCGGTGGATCCATTTAAATTTTATTAAGTTTGCTTGCGTAATTTTTGAGTTAGCTTCGATTTTTCACGTTGTAGTGTTTTTCTGGAAGTCGGTTGTTTTGAATTTTGTTGTAAAAAGTTTTTAATCTTTTTTGATAATCTTTTGAAGATGACAGAGACAGAATGATGTTTTAAATACGTTTAGCGTTAGCAAATGCATACAAGCTTTTGGTTTCATATGAAAGCGGTGCTGTGTCAAAAAATGCTCTGTATTTGGAAAGCCTTTTTTGTGTGACAGTTCAAGGCTTTTTTTTTCAATACGGGGAAGCTCTTGGCGTGCATCACCAGATGGTAAGTGATGACCAGGCCGAAGGTGGAAGCGAGCTTTACCCGGAATCCTCAACCACAGAGGAACTGGCTATCTTACCTCTAACTGCCGAAACACAACAATGCTGATAACATTGTTGTTATGGCGGCAGACTTAGATAAGATGGTGGTAGCTAATCAGGGGGATTTAGGACAAGCCCTACTACCAACCGAACCGAGCAGAAAATTTTGCCCCCACTGGGAATCGAACCTGAGACCTCTGGGTCTGAGACAGGTGGTCTAACCACTAGACCACAGAGGCGGCTTTCTTAGGAAACAAAATCTTTACTGATTTGCGGTGCAAGCGGGCATAAGCCGACGTTCGCACGGACGTAATAAAATCTTGGCGATTTGTTTTCGTGCACTGGATTTGCAACGCTCAGCTCAGCACCGAGAGTTGAAAATCGATCAGTATATTTTTTCAATGCGCTGAGACGAGAGTGCGTCCCAGCGCGTTGGATTCTTAACGCTCGGCTTAACACCGAGAGTTGAAAATCCAGTGCGCGATAAAATCCCGCCGTGATTTTATTACGTCCGTGCATAAGTCGGCTTAGATTGATTACAGTTGTAATAGCAATCATATAATTGCGTTTTATTAAAATACATATTTTGTGAATGTGAGAACGCTGTAGGCTTAGTGGATTGTAGACCTGTTGACCATTTTCTATTTTGTTAAGTACTTCGTACTTATTGAAAGACCTACACTGTCCTCCCATACCTAGAAACACTGTTATATGAAAGTATTGTAAAAGCCAATTATTTTTAAAAGAGTAACCGTGGAGTTTCTTGCCGGCTCTTCTCCATAGGAAACGACCAATTGGAACCGTGCACCTAGCTTCTGACGTTTCATAAGTGCCCATGTAGGTTTATGTGAAATAAAATATTTTGATTTTTTGATTTTAGAGTGAAGTATAAATAGATAATCCTGTATCAACATTATACATTTTTGACAGTCTATTTGAATAACTTTATGGGATACTTTTAGAAAACTAAAAACCTAATTCACCCCTTCCGGTTTCACAACCGTCATATTCACTGCTCACCCAGCAAACCGTATTTGCAGTAAATGTGGTCTTATAAACAGATTATCCTTGCAAGAGCCGACTTCAAAGCCATCGGACATTCAATTACCCTCACCTGGCACTGAGGCGGTTGTTGTTATGATAGCTGTCCCAGTTTGTCTTGATGCGGGTCTCGTTGCGAAGCTGGTGCGCGCTGTGGCGTAGATCGAACGCATCTGCTCGTCTGGTGTCGGACGAAACCTGTTGTTCGAGATTTAAAATTGGTAAGTATAATCAGTTCCAGAAGAATCCGATAAAAGTGTAAACAAGTTAAATTCTTACGCAATCACTCAGTAAAGGGAATTAGTAACACATTAATCTGTATTTAGACGATTTCAACTTTATATCTCAGCTAATTTCCAACAATTATTTTAATAATATTATTAAATTGTAATGGTAAATCGTCGACGATAAATTGAGGTTATTAATCTCATTCACAAAATAAAAAAACATCTTTAAGGTGATTTAAAATGAGAAATTCTGGTTTAGGTTATAGAACTTTTGTTAGGGTGTATTATAGTAAACGAAATGAAATGTTAATTTAGTATAACACAATGAATTTAATGACAAAGTTACTCTAACTAAACACGGTTTATAAACATTAATAAGAGTAGGTAAATATAAAGCGACGCGAAATGACGCGGGACGCAGTTAATAACTGCTTGTGTGTCGTATCGTATTAGAACTGTTTCTCTGACTGAGCCAACAGACTTTTTTTTAGGTAGGGCTTCTCGTAGTTGACCTCTGATTTCCTGACTACTTAACCGGGCTTTCCTGTGGGTGTAAGCTACTATACTCAAAGCCAGGGGCGTTACAAACTAAGCTTACAAACTAGGTGAACGTTCGCTAAGGGCACCCCCTATAGGGTACGAACCTCAGCTTAGGGCGTCAACTGGAGGGAGGGCATCAAAGATGGGACGGCCTGGAGGCCAACAGACAGGCGACGCACGTCTTAAGTAGTTTGATTCGCAGGTTGTTCGCATGTCCGCCGCAGGAGGAGACGCCCGGGGCGGGAATCGCGAGCCGATTTCCGGCCACCGTAAAGTCAAAGTCAAAGTCAAATCATTTATTTCAAATAGGCCCATGTATGGCACTTTTGAACGTCAAAAATTACAAAATAATAAAATTGATTCTAGTCACCCCTTCCAAAAGGTAGTTTTCGTATGGAGAAGAATGGGCAAGAAACTCCACCGTTACTCTTTTAAAAATGTTTTACAATTGTTTGTATATGTACATACATTTGTTAAATAATTATTATATGTGAAGACGATGCACCTAGAATAAAATTACTATACCACAATAGGTAAAAAGAATTAAAAATGATGCAACGATAGATAATTTAATATGTGATAGATACATTGTGCTCACATATTTACAAACATTGTAAAAGTAGACGATTTTCCTAAAATTTTACAATTAATAAGTGTGTGAGGAAGTAATCACAGAATGTAAAATCAATGTCATAAAACACAAAGTAATAAATCTTACAATTAAATTAGCAACCAGTTTGATTTTGTCTTTATTCTAAATTGTCCTATGGAGCAGGACCAGCATGTTTCCAAGCACTCTTATCTTGGATATAATCCTCTAATTTGTAATATGCTTGTTTACAAAGCGTACTTTTTATATGAGTTTTAAATTTTCTTTCATTTAATTGCAATATGTCACAAGGTATTTTGTTGTAACATTTAACACAGTACCCCATAAAAGATGTATGTACTTTAGATAACCTGAAAAATGGTTGATCTAGTTTATCTTTATTTCTAGTATTAAAATTATGTCTATCACTTATTTTATTAAAGAGATGTGGATTTTTCCTTACATACATAATATTTTCATAAATGAATTGGCAAGGTACCGTCATAATATTAATCCTTTTAAAAAGTTCCCTGAGAGATTCGCGGCGACGTAGATTATAAATGGCTCTGACAGCTCTCTTTTGCAAAATAAAGATGGATTCAATGTCAGCAGCCCGACCCCACAGTAAAATGCCATATGACATAATGCTGTGGAAGTAGCTAAAATAGACCAAACGCGCGGTTTCTACATCTGTTAACTGTCTTATCTTTCTAACAGCATAAGCGGCCGAGCTTAACCGCGTAGGCGCGGGCTTGCGGTCGGTGAGCAATGGGTAACTCGCCGTCCGATAAGGACCAAGCCCGGGTCGACGGCGCGTCGTGTTCCACGCGCGCCTCATAGAGATGTCAGCAGAATTGACGGGGTCCGCTAGGGCCAATGCTTGCCGGGGGTTCGAAGAAAACCGATAGGGAAATCGTGGCCCCCGGCAACAGGGCAACCGAAGACACACGGGTGGGTTTTAGTCAGTAAGAGTCTGACACGCCCTCCCGCTCCGCCCAGAGCGGGAGAAGTTATTTGATAATTTCTCTCAAATTGGTATCCACAGGTACCATCGAACAAACGCATACCTAAGCAGTTTGAAAACATAATCCTTACGGTGTAAAGTTATGTGTTTCTTTGATAGTACGTGCTCTGATCAATTTGTTTATGTTTTCATCATACACTTTTGGAACAGAAAATAATTGTTTTTCAAGATTGTAACGTCATCGCTCTTTGATCGTTGAGTTTAGAGGTATTGTTTTGAATTTTGGTGCGAGAATTTCCATTGTTTTCTCCGAAATGTAGGGGTTTCACGTTTAAAATTAGAAGTGGGCCATTCTACAGAGAATTTGAGCGAAACTTAAAGGAATTAGGGGTTTATTTATAAACGTTGCTTAAAGTTAAGTAATGATTAGAATAAAGAATAAAAGCTTTATTTGGAACAACTTAGTTTACAATTTACATAGGAAAACGAAGATAGCCACAAAAGTAAAATACTGTGGCGCAGCCATCAACGCCCAACTCTTAAAATTATGTAGGTACACAAAGACATTGTTCCAGACTTCCCAAAGAAAGTTAATTAAATAATTACAAAAAATTAATTTAAAAAAAGAAGAAAATTAATAAAAAGAGAATATACTCTATGTGGAAGTATATGTAGTATTAGTGGACCCGACAGACGTTGTCCTGTCAAAACATTGTCCAGCGGACAAAATTGTGAATCTAAACCATTCCCAGATCCCCTTGAACACACACAAAAAATTTCATCAAAATCGGTCCAGTCGTTTGAGAGAAGTTCAGTGACATACACACTCACAGAAGAATTATATATATAAAGATAAGTATGTAGAGTGGAGGTGGGGTGAAGTGTGTATGTGTGTGTGTGTGTATGTTTACCGTGATTATGATGCCACAAGTTGCTCAGTTTCTTCATAAGACAAGGATTTAAGCCAGTCAGTCACTTTTCTCTTCAATAGACTTTTAGTCATAGGGTAAATATTACATTTTCTATTTATGTCATTGTAAAGTTTACAGCTGATATGGTTGAAGTGACGACCAACCAACGCTAACCTGTAGCGCTCAGTCTTACAGACTCTGTCGGCACGTCGCTTCTTTGTTAGGGGTTGAGGGTCGTAAGGGAGAAGCAGGTGTTTCTTAAAAACAGTTTGTAGGACGAACAACTGTCAGCGAGTAATGATTAGCGACTGTGACATATGTACATTATAGTTTGAACGTTACATAAAGGCAACATTTATAATTAAACCCCTATTTGCTCACATCGCTATCAAGTGATAACTTATAAATAAAATCGATTAGAAACTACTGTCGCGGTGACTATCCGAAACAGGGGAGAAGTGCTATAGAAAAACCTTTAAAAAACATTCATCGAAACTTCCCAATAAGAATCAATTCAAAGGATTTGTTTCATGTACTAATCTTTTATAGTACCTATACAAATTTCAATAAAAACGTTGTTCTTCTATTTCCGAACGAAATATCAAATTAGTTTCTTCGTGGAAATTGAAATGAAAAAAAAAAAACTGTATATTTCATGTAAGTCTAGCCTATTTACGTTTTATGGGAACAAAAGTAATTGAGGACTACCTAAAGATCTAAAACGACCTTAAAAAAATACATTTGTATTAATTTACAGGTAAGTTTTAATAAACTGAGCCGATTGTCTACATCGTTTCGAACTTTCGACTTCTGTAAGAGTTAAAGTCTAAAGTTAACGAAAAGTTAGCTCTCGATTACTCTCCTCGAAGCAAATTATGAGTCAGATATTAGTTTTGAAGAAATATTTAGCACTTTATGTACTTAACTAACTTAAGACCCGTATCTAAGCTTGCATAAGAAAGAAAGAAAGAAAATACGTTTATTTGCGGTAAACATGACGCAAAGAAAGATTTAAAAAAATACGTAAATAACAAATTTGGGGGAAAATATGCGTCACATCCACGCAAAACGGCCATCGCTCAGCATAATGCTGCGACCCCATGCGAGACAGAGCCCTAGCGCTGATTTTCGCGACAGCCGGCGCTGACGTCAACCGATGCAGCATATAGTGAAATAACAAATAAAAAATAAAATAAATACAATACTTAGTCCTAAATGTTATAAAAATGCATAAAATAAAAAATAATAAATGCACAGTTTGACTAGTAATACCTGTAACCTACCTACTACCAACCAATCCAAAACAATGCATCATTATGTACACAAGTTCGATAAATGTCCTTTTCAAGAGCGAAGGGTAAACTTATGAACAGTAATAAATTTGTAGCCTCCGTGCCTCCTCATGTAAAGCTGTCTACGCTAACGTTGTCCTTCACCCCAAAACTTTGACACAGGGAAATTGTGGAACAAAGGATGACGTGTAAAAGCAATCGGTCATCAGAGCTGACCCTACCCTTCATTTCCTGGTAAAAAGCACGGTTGGATGCTACTAAAATAACAAGAGTGAAAAAAGATGTGACGCCTGTTAAAGTTTTTGTAGCAATGTTTTGCGTCCGTGCGTTACGTTGATTCTTGTTTTGAATAGGAGAAAAGGAAAACAGGCAGTGTGTGGGTAATAGAATTATGGTCATTTATTATATTATAGGTAATAATATGTCTTTTATTCAGCTAGCTTATATTACTGTTAAAGGGGATGCGGTCAGTGTCAGATTGTACGTTGAATAAAATAATTATTCGCGACCGTAACAAATAGGTATAATAAGTCCCAGGGAAAAATATTTTCACTGGTCGGCATCGACTTAAGAAAAGAGTACTTCTCCAATGGGCAACTAACTATACGTTAGCCTGTCTAGCGTTGGATTTCCCTAAAATCAATTTATTTTGCTTCAAACGAATAGCACATCAAATATAGTTTACAGGGAAGCCTTGCAATGATTCTTTATAGATATTTACATTTAATTCTTATTTTCTTTCTTTTTTACCCGACTGTGGAAAGGTTATAATTTATTTAGTTATAATTCTTTTCCATTTTTGTTTCCTCCATCCAATAATATGTTTAAGTATATGAAATATTAACTGTGAAAAAAAATTTGATTAATGGAGACTCAGTAATAAAATCTTTATTACTGTCTCCATTAATCAAATCCTACTCTTAATAGTGAAAGTTTGTGTTAGTAAGTATGTAGGTGCAAAATATGTTAGTTACTTCTTCACGCAAAAAAACAATGGACCGATTGCGATGAAACTTGATAGGTACATAGGTAGCTGTTACTTTTTATCCCGATATTCCCACGGAATCGAAAGTACTAGTAGAATTATAATCAGTGGCGTAGCGTGCCTTGGCTATAAATTGTTTGGGGGCCCTTATGAAGGGTAAAGATTTTCCCAAAAGAAAAAAGAAATGTTTGCATAAAATTAAAAGAAATATTTATTCATCACTAGCGACCCGCTACGCACGGGTATAAACCGGGTTATTATATGTACATATAAACCTTCCTCTTCAATCACTCTATCTATTAAAAAAAACCGCATCAAAATCCGTTGCGTAGTTTTAAAGATTTAAGCATACATAGGGATATAGGGACAGAGAAAGCGACTGTTTTATACTATGTAGTGATAATTATATTATCTGTCACTTTTTCCAAAAAATTTACAAACAATTCAAATTAAGTATACACTCTCCTTGCCTTTTTTTTCGGCAAACTGATTTATTAAATCATTTATAGCTGATGATGAATTTGGGAAGTTTTTATTAATTTTTGCTTACGCACGTTGGGGGCCCCCGTGGCCCGGGGGCCCCGTATAATTGATACAGCATCTGCTGTAAGCGGTACGGCGCACAGTGGGCTGGGATTACAAGGTTGGGTCTTAAGAGATCAAATGTATTTTTTTGGTATCTAGGCATAAATTTAAAACGTTTTTATTCTTTGACTTTTTTTAATTTAACGAGTACTTTCGGAGATATAGCCATATCAAATTTGTATGAAGAGTCATGTTATTTTAGTTAAGCAATTTATTCCAATTAAATTGAAATTGAAAATAATGTATACTAAACGGCCTGAAAACCTCAATACCTACTTAGTTCTTTAAAAAAAAAACAATGTTCGACATTTTCCACCACCATAGGTAGGTATGACGTAATTTGTTTTGAGACTTATTTCCGGGAATCAAGGGATAAGAGTGCGCGAGCGCAACAACAAGTTATGACGTGTCGTAACGTGATTGGTGCAACGATAGGGTATCTACGGAATGTTCGGTTGCATTCAAACGTACTTCAGTGTTCTATGACCCACCATAATAGACGCACTACCCCCACACATTCATTACTTACTTATTTGTTATTTTGTATTTGTGAAAATGTTTGAAAATTTAGTGACAAACCTTGATCTTTTCGTTATTTTAAAAAACAGTGGCAGTATTAAAAATAATGACAGTTTGTGTAGTGAGATAAGGTCTAAATTTTTAGTCGAATTAAGTGATGATCACGAAAAGACCTTAAAGTTGTTTTGTGCAAAAAATTTTTATAATTTAAATAGAAGATAAGAAAACGCTTATCGTAAAGAAAATATATTCAGAACTAAAAATAGTGAATGGTTACAAGAAAACATAATAGAAACAGAAATGCTATCCACCAAAAGATGCTATTACAGTGACAGAAACCTCAGCTAAAATAAAGTTATAAGCTCTATTGGATATATCGACAGCAAGAATAATGACGTCACTCGTCAAAGATAGTGGTTGTAAAGAATTTACACTAATCAGTAAGTGGGGATTTGACAGTGCTTCTAATCAAGCCAATTACAAACAAAAAATGCAAACAGACGATGAACAAGAAAGTCAACTTGACGATTCAAGCATATTTATGGGTAGTTTAGTGCCAATAAAATTAGTGTGCGGCGAACAAGTTATCTGGCAAAACGATTCACCAAATTCATCTTACTGGTGTCGTCCAATCTTTTTCGAATTTGTGAAAGAAAATAAAATAACGATATTGCGGGAAAAAAGTGCTATTGAGGAAGAGATTGTAAATTTAGTGAAAACAGAAGTTGGAGAAATAAAAATTTCACACTCTTTATTAATGACTATGATAGACGGAAAAGCAACATCAATTTTATGTGATACTTCATCTCAGAGATGCGACATTTGTAAAGCCACTCCAACAGAGATGAATAATTTGCCCTTAATTGCATCAAAACCGACTGATCCAGATCTCTGTAAATACGGATTGTCATCATTGCATACCTGGATACGAATGATGGAATGCATTCTGCATATAGACATGGACAGTAAAGGGAGACAACAAGTGCATCATGGAAAGAAGAAAGAAAGACATAAAAGATGCTTTTAAAAATAGAATGGGACTTCTGATTGATGTTGTTAAACAAGGGCACGGCTCCACGAATGACGGAAATACTGCTAGAAGATTTTTTGCAAATCCAAACATGACTGCTGAGGTAACTGGTGTTAGTGAAGAATTAATAAGGCGATTTGCAATCATTTTAGAGGCAATTTCATCAGGTTACCACATTGACACAGCGAAATTTCACGAATATGCTCAAGTGACCATGCAACTGTATTTGGAATTATATAGCTGGTATTATATGCCTTCAAGTGTTCATAAAGTTCTTATGCATGGTGCAGCTATTATTGAAAGTTTTGGTCTAATACCAATTGGACAGCTATCTGAAGAAGCTGCTGAAGCTAGAAATAAAGACTTTCGTAGGTACCGCCAACACCATTCCAGAAAATGCAGTAGAAAAACTACAAATGAAGATATTTTAAATAATTTATTGACCAGCTCTGATCCACTCATCTCAGCGAAACGTCACAAACTTCGCAGAAAACATAAAACTTTGTCAGTAGAAGCACAAAGTTTATTAGTAATTGAACAAGCGGAAACATTTGATGATGACGAATACGAAAATTTTGCATTCGTTAATGTGGATACCCTTGACAGTGATTAAATTAAAACAGTGCAGTGGCCAGTAGTGATTGTGATTTTTACTTATTTATTTTATTAGTCCTTAGTGGATTAGGCCTAAAGGGGAGACCACTACATTAAAAAAAACGCGCCCAGTTTTTAACCTCTATGGTGGTGTGGAATAGAGAACAAAATTTGAAATTGCGACCAAATCGCAGAAAATCGCAACCCGAGAATAGGCGCTAAAATAGGACAAAAATACGTACTATGCATACGTAGAGTCAATTCTTTGAGAAAATTTGAGAATTTCGAGATTTTCACATTTTTTTCTTTTGCTTCATACAAAAATTACTTTGGATATTTATAACTCCGAAAATACTAAGTTATCTGAACGACCCTCATAGAAATAATTACTTATAATCGATAGATAAATCCAACACAATATTTAAAATTCCGGCCCGTTTCAGCCCACTGTGCGGCGGTAGCTACGCCCCTGATTATAATCATAATAATCATCAATACAACTCTCTAAGTAAATTCATATTACCCTAATGAATGACTATTTCATAAAATCATAACATTACTGGCTCTAAAGAGTTGTATTTCTGATTCTAATGATTATAATTCTGTAAAACCATACCTATTTGTTACGGGCGCGACTCATATTTAGATCAACATACAACATGATACTGACCTACAAATTGCAAAAAACGTAAGAAAACTTAATTTTCGTGGGCTACCCCGTTACGCTTTCACCTTAAAGGTAGAATTTGTATGTGTCTACAACATTTCTCGAAATTAACGCACACCACCACACACACTTCAAACACAATTAGAATACTATATTATAATTATAATTCATGTGTGAGCACTGTGACCATGTTGTACATTCCATAAGCTACCATTTACTGGGTACGTCTTTCATTGACTTGAATGTGCCCTGGCGGCTGAGAGTATGTCATGCTCACTCAAATGTCTCGCTGATGGTGGCGTGTGTGTTGAATCATTAAGTTCCCTTCAAAATGGTTGAGCTAAATGGTGCTGATCCATGCGTCATGTTCGTGAACGGGCGCCGTCAGTAGGGACTGGTCATCTCTTAGCTGCTACGGTTTATTTTAATTTATTTACATTTTTGAATTGTTATTATATTTTTATTACGGACGCTTTTAACGTGCACGTCTTTCTACATTGTTCTCACATGTATAAGTTGAACACAAATGATGTAACCAATATTTTGTAACAATATTTTGATTTAAAAGAGTGTCCGTGGAGCTTCTTGCCCGTTCTTCTCCATAGGTACCTACTACGCTTTGGAATGGGCAACTAGCTTCATTTTTCTGACTGACCGACCCCTTGAAAATTCAAAAGTACCTGTAATTGGTTTATTTGAAATAAATGCTTTGAGTTTTTTTTTTTTTTTACGTACATAGATTGTTTACTATTTCTATTTATAAAATATTGTTTAATTATTAAATTGAGTTATACTGATTGTGGGAAAAAATTGTGGACACATTACAAATCTGCACACGCACAAACAGTTTCTACGTTACAAACAATTTTTATTTAGTATTCCGATTACAAGTATGGAACAATGATAAACGGATAATAAAATAGTGAGTGACTGGCTTCAAAACACTTTTTTTTCTTTATAAGTACTACCATTATTTAAAAATATCCTTAAAACCTTATACCTTTAAACAAAAACATGCAAGGTCGCTCGATTTAGTTGTCCGGAAACTGTGTATTTTTACCCGACTGCAGCGAAGCCAATAAAGGAGGGTTATGTGTTTGACCAGAATTTAATTATGTATATATGTATGTGTCCGTCTCTATGTTCCCTCGTAACTACAAAACGACTGAACCGATTTCGATTAACGATATGTATGTCGTTCGATTCGTCTTTATTGCGCGAGTGTCACAGAGTACATTAAAATTTAATAAAAAGTGACGGATTATGGCGCCAAAATGTATGATTAAAAAATTAAAAAATCTTCCAATCCTATTGAGTGGGGATATCAAAATAAAGGCGTTTAAAAAGAGATTCCAAAAATATATTAAATTTATTTGTTTAAATGTAATTTGGAACGAAAAATTATAAAACAATCCCGAACTTTTGAACTGAGTAAGAGGCCGTTTTTTTCTCTTTTTAGTTATGTTTTTTTGCAGTCGGGCTTTTTAGTTTTTTAATTTATATACTTGTATTATAAGTATAGATGACAGAAATCGATTCCGTAAACGATTCTGAACAAACTACTTTTGTAATGTGCATTAATTACGTTAAACATTGTAAAAGAAAAAAAGAAAAATATTTTATTTGGGACACGCACAGGAAATACAAACAGTTATAACAACTTAAAAGGAGCATCTGAAACTATTTTTTTTTTAATAATCTATATAAATAAAAATCAATTCCTGTTCGTTAGTCTCGCTAAAACTCGAGAACGGCTGGGCAGATTTAGCTGATTTTAGTTTTGAAATGTTTGTCGTAGTCCAGGGAAGGTTTAAACGGTGAGAAAATATGGAAAAAGTAACAAAAATATATGAAGAAAATTCACGTTCTCATACATTTTGTGTGGCCGACCCACACAAAATGTATGAGAACGTGAATTTTCTTTTTTGATATCTCGGTAGGTAGGTAGGGTAGAAATTTTAAAATCCTAAACATGCACATTCATTGACTGTTAGGCGGAACGAAGTTTGCTGGGTCAGCTAGTAAATAAAAAAAACGAGTGGCACTCGGGGACTGCCGCGGTAAAGCTATTGCATAGCATTTGTAACCTCCATACTTCCTATTTGTCAACGCTACACTTGGGATGATGACGTGATGACATAAAACAAAAATTACGTTCCCATGACAACATCACGTTGTCATGGGAACGTAGTTTTATGTCATCATCCGTCATTACATGGTAGGCGGAGTGGGGGTGTTAGGTTTTATTTTCGTTACGGAATTTCTTGATTCGGTCGCCGCGCTCAAAGCCCGCGATAAAAGCTATGCAATAGCTTAATAATTATAAACGACCTGTGCGAGGCCAAAAAGGCACCTATCTCAGCATAGGCTGCGATATTTAAAAAATAAATCATCATCATCTGCCTAGCCTTTTCCCAACTATGTTGGGGTCGGCTTCCAGTCTAACCGGATGCAGCTGAATACCAGTATTTTACATGGAGCGACTGCCTATCTGACCTCCACAACCCAGTTAGGTACTGGGTAACACGATATCCCGTGGTAAAACTGGTTGTCAGACTTTCGGGCTTCTGACGACCCGTAACAACTGTCAAAGATCTACAAATGACAGCTGGGACCAACGGCTTAACGTGCTTTCCGAGGCACGGAGGAGTCTCGGTATGTAAAGATGGTCACCCATCCATAGACCAACCCCGGCAAGCGTAGCTTAACCTGTTGGATCGACCCATGCGGCTGGTATAACTTAGCCACGAGCTAAAAAATTTTTTTTTTTTTTTTAAATAGCCTATATGGTGTCCCACTGCTGGGCAAAGGCCTCCCCTATTTCCTTCCAAATCTCTCTGCTTTGTGCGATTTCAGGCCATGTTGGCCCCGCAAACATAACTAGATCGTCACACCACCTTCGCCGCGGTCTACCTCGACGGCGTTGTCCTCCTTCAGGCGTCCAGTGAGTGACGATCTTTGCCCATCTCTCCGGGTGCATTCGTGCGACGTGGCCGGCCCACTCCCACTTCAGCCTGGCTGTTTTTTCTCCAACATCCGCTACTTGAGTTATGGAGCGCAGGATGGCGTTTCTAACGTGGTCCGTTCGTTTGACACCTATTATGCTGCGCTCCATTGCCCGCTGGAAAAACTTGAGTTTCGACTTTTGTTGTTCCGTAAGTGACCAACTTTGTGCACCATAGGTTAGGACGATAAAAAATAAATACTAAATAATATTTAAAAAATAAATACTAAATAATATTTAAAAAATAAATACTAAATAATATTTAAAAAAATAAATACCGCAGCGCTGTTATTCTTTATGTAAATGAATACGCATTAACATGCCTAATGAACAGAAGTTAATAGTGGGTGAGTCAAACTCCTCTCATTAGCCAATCCCAAAGGAGATACTTTGTAGGTTGATTATATTTACTTGATTTATTTGACCTCATCCCAGTTACTGCAAACAACCAACTGCGGTTGGTTTGAGGCAGTTATATTAGAGTGGAATATGGAAAATACTTTCATCTCGTGAAGTAAATATTGACTGGATACTTTTTTTTTTGGGTGGGAAATTTTCAAATAACTTCTCCCGCTCTGGGTGGAGCGGGAGGGCGTGTCAGACTCTTACTGACTAAAACCCACCCGTGTTCCTTCAGTTGCCATGTTGCCGGGGGGCCACGATTTCCCTTTCGGCCCGTATTCGCAGCCCCGGCAGGCATTGGCCCTAGCGAACCCCGTCAATTCTGCAAATCTCTTTGAAGCGCGCGTGGAACACAACGCGCCGTCGACCCGGGCTTGGTCCTTATCGGACGGCGAGCTACCCATTGCTCACCGTCCGCAAGCCCGCGCCTACGGTGGACGGAAATTTGCCTGTGATTCCCGACGCCCAGGGCGTGTCCTCCTGCGGTGGTTAGGGGCGCGAGGGCGCGAAATTTGCCTCTCCCTCACGCGTTCCGCCTCCTCCTTCTCGAGCATTACTGCTTCGCAGAAGGAGGTGACGGCCTCCCATTTCCTCTCGCTCCGTATCATGGCCCGAATCAGGGCCGATTGACTGGATACTACGAACTATAAATACCATAGATGTAACGGATATCTTTACATAAGGTCCCATTAAAATTTATAGACAAACTTTTAGAAATCATTCAGTCCACCAAAATAAGGACAAAAGTAAAAAATAAAAAAACGCATTAGATTCTTACAATAAAAAAAACGTATGGCACTCGGGGACTGCCGCGGTAAAGCTATTGCATAGCATTTGTAACCTCCATACTTCCTATTTGTCAACGCTACACTTGGGATGATGACGTGATGACATAAAACAAAAATTACGTTTCCATGATAACATCACGTTGTCATGGGAACCGTCATTACATGGGAGGCGGAGTGGGGAGTGTTAGGTTTTTTTCGTTACGGAATTTCTTGATTCGGTCGCCGCGCTCAAAGCCCGCGATAAAAGCTATGCAATAGCTTAAAAATCTACTAACGAAAATACACTAAAAATGTTGGTTACTAATGTTGGCTTTTAGCAGACGTCTTTCGGCTGAAATGATGATGAGAATGTATTTAAGTTAGCTGTCAATCAATGATGATTGACAATTTGTCATCTGGCTTGTTGTTTTTCATGTGGCAGACAGCCAGTATTTAGGTTTGATAGTGCTCATGTATCGGTAAGAACCGAAACTTGAGCACTATCAAACCTAAATATAAAAAGTTAAGTAGATACTCAGACTTTGTCGATAGATATTTGATTGTTCATGAATATCGGTAGGCTTTTCCGGACAGTTTCAGTACCGCAGAGACATAATAAAACTTTTCTAATTTAGGTAACCAATTGCCATGAAATATTACAGGATCGATGAGATTGTGTTTATATAATGTTCGTGATAGACCAATGGGAGCTTCTAATTTGATTTACTAGTGCTATGTCTGAGTTTCGGGAATATAGATTTTCTCCAAATCAAATTAATTCGGTTCGGTTAGCGATAGGTATACCCGACTGTTTGTACTTCTAGGAAATAGTTGGGTATATTGGTAAACGTACCCAATTATATTAGGTATATCTAATACCTTTAAACGAGCAATTCTTGTATATATATACGGGGTGGCAGGGACATCGACGCGAAAACTGAAACCATGGATTCAGTACATGATTCTGAACGCCCCTGCGTTGAAATTTTTCGTCGGTTCATTTTTACTGCGTAGGTATTGCACTTTTCTATGAAACAGCAATTTTTTTTTAATAACCGACGAAAAATTTCGTTCACAATCATGTACTGAATCCATGGTTTCAGTTTGTCGCTGACACCCTGTATAATCTGAATCTCGGAAACGGCTCCAACGATTTTCATGAAATTAGTATGCAGGGGTTTTCGGGGGGCGACAAATCGATCTAGCTAGGTTTCCTTTTTAGAAAAAGTCGATCAAAAAAAAGAAAAAACTGAGCAATGCTCGGTCATACAGATATTTATTCTTATTCTACACGTAAGTTAACATGATGTTAAGTAATGTAGTAAGGAATATCGGGATTAATTACGTGGTATAGAAATAATTGTCACAATGAAGCATAAATGCCGTTCGGTTATATTTACCGCCACGTGCGGACAGCGTGGTTTTACCTATATAACCCAGAAACAGTTTTCCATATTCTCCAACATGAAAACTTTGAAAGAATAAATTAGGTACTAAAGTTTACTTCAGAAACGAAGATACCTACTGATCTTCAAGTGCAAGTCAAACGTATAGTCACAAGCATAAATAATATTACTATGGATAGCTCGGCAATAATATCTGATTTTATGATTCATCCGTTAATATCCGTCGTCAAGATGACGGCAAACAGGTATATGTGATTATTTGTGGAACGCATAAAAAAGTCATCATCTGCTTAGCCTTTTCCCAACTATGTTGGGGTCGGCTTCCAGTCTAACCAGATTCAGCTGAATACCAATATTTTACATGGAGCGACTGCCTATCTGACCTCCACAACCTAGTTACTAGGTAACACGATACCCCTTGGTAAGGGCCTGTGCACACTACGTTTTTTAAACGCGCCGTCGACGCGCGTTTTAGAAACGCGCGTCGTTCGCGCGCTTTTATCCTACAGAAGGTCTACAGGCTGCGTCTGACTCGCGTGCGTATCGCGTCTGTATCGCTACAAACGCGCGTCGACGGCGCGTTTAAAAAACGTGGTGTGCATAGGCTCTAAGACTGTTTGTCAGACTTTTTGGGCTTCTAACTACCCGTAACGACTGTCAAAGATCTACAAATGACAGCCGGGTCCAACGGCTTAACGTGCTTTCCGAGGCACGGAGGGGTCTTGGTATGTAAAGATGGTCACCCATCCACAAACCAACCGCGGCAAGCGTAGCTTAACCTGATCGATCGACCCGTGCAGCTGTTGTTATTTAGCCACAAGCCCCACCAACGCAGAAAAAAGTAGCAGCAAAAATATGTGACATCTCAGAAACACGAAATTACCTGACGCGACATGAGACGCCAGAATATCAAAATCAGATATTATTGCCGAACTTTCTTAGTTATATATTTATGCTCTTCCCGAAGGTGTTAAATATTACAAACTCATCGTTCAGACATACACTTCAATGTATCGAAAATCGATACGATCGTACGGTACCGATAACTCTGTTTATCTTATTATGTAATATATTCTTGTAGTAACAGAATGTGACCGTTTAATTTGAAGTCGTGGTAAACTCAAATAAAAGTAATCAAATATTGTAAATACTATGAAACTTCATCACGTATTGTTGGTGTAACTTGATGCTTGCTTGCTTGGATAAATAATAATAATTATGAACCAGTCAATTGGTGTCAAAAGTATTCATTCCAAGGCACTGACAAAATGAAGGAAGGTGACCATAATGTGTAATCCCAAATGAAATACATAACTGGAACACTATCTACTCATTGAACAAAATATATTTTTAAATACTCGTGAGGACAGCAAGCTAGGAAATCTATGCTAGGATCAGCCTGACCAAATAAAAAAAAACGTGTGGCACTCGGGGACTGCCGCGGTAAAGCTATTGCATAGCATTTGTAACCTCCATACTTCCTATTTGTCAACGCTACACTTGGGATGATGACGTGATGACATAAAACAAAAATTACGTTCCCATGACAACATCACGTTGTCATGGGAACCGTCATTACATGGTAGGCGGAGTGGGGGTGTTAGGTTTTTTTCGTTACGGAATTTCTTGATTCGGTCGCCGCGCTCAAAGCCCGCGATAAAAGCTATGATGCAATAGCTTAAAAACCAAGACAGAGTGCTGCGAACAATGCAGTGAAACATACAATAAACTACACGTCGCTCTGTGCATACAAGCTCACACGCACCTATTTACAACCAAACTACACGTACATGTTTACGAAACCGGCCTCACGTCACTGTTGACAGCGCTGCCTTGGTTTTTTTATTTGGTCTGAGAGAACAGCTAGGACGATAGAATAGAAAAAGTATAATTTTCGTACCTGTAAGCCGTAGAGTCTCGCATCCCAATCGGCCAAACTAAGATGCGGCAGAGGCTTCTCAAAAGTCACAACGGATTGCATTTTTATTAATTTATATCATTCAGTAAGCAGAAGATTAAAAATAATTTATAAAATTTGAAAGAAAAGCATCAGTGCTATGTCAATGTCGTGTGCGTCAAAATTAGGCCGTGGCGAACCCACTGCATTGTTCGATTTTTAAAATAATTTGATTTTTATTTGCGGCCAGTCCACAAGCAAATACAAATAGGCACTATACAAATATGAGATTTAAAACCTTTTTAAAATTAAAAATTCACTGCATTTTAATTTAGATACCTACCTATATAATGTTGTGTTATTTACAAACTATGTACCTATCTACCTATATCCAATTTTTCATAAAAATATTTTATATTTTCCTGCCTAACAACACACTTTTTGTAAATGTGGTAACCACGGAAACTGACATGGAGTAATCATTGTTAAGTACTGCAAAATAAGATTCCTCATAAAACCACAGGAGATTTTCTTTACAAACAATTACACTAAAAGCCACAGATCCCCTGCTACAGCCACACATATGCAGACAACGCAATCACATTATCGAGTTAACAACATTGTAATTTCAAAGGTAAACCGCTTCGAAATTACAATTTGAACAACCCGAATCCCCTATTCACAAGGCCTAATGCCCAATGAAAATCCTTTTAGAACCCTACAAAGAACTTGTTTGAGCGGTAAAGGGTGAAAAAAGAGTACAAGGCGTAATACTGATTACGTTACAAGTTTTGTATCGTAACTTTGAAGCAGTTTTTCAATGAATGTTAGATTTATTTTGCACAACTCATAATGCGAAGCTTTAGAGAGGGCTTTACGATCGAAAATAAATGTTGCCTCCTTTCTGCAACTGTTTTTATTGTTACACTCTACTTCTGCTAGTTCACAGAACCTAGTTAATTTATATACCATTGTATAGATAATTTAATGGCAATTAATACTGTATTTTTCAAAAAAATATTTAATGCAGCAGAAACGAATAAAAAATCAAAATAGTTTTAAATTTTTTCCCGTCAATCAATGTATGAAACCTGAACACGTTGTAGCTTGCGAGAAAATCAATTAATTAAGTCTAATTTTTTTATAGTTTCTTTTCAGCCATAGGAGGAATTGAAAATGGCTCTTTTATATTCAAAGTAGTTTCATTATAATTAATAAAAAACTTTACTAATATAATATCGTTTTAGATCTATACTAGCTGACCCCGGCAAACGTTGTTTTGCCAATTATTTGTTTGGGGTGGACAACCCTTATCACTTAGGGGTATGAAAAATAGATAGTAGCCGATTCTCAGACCTACTGAATATGCATATAAAATTTGGTAAAAATCAGTAAAGCCGTTTCGGAGGAGTAAGGTAACTAACATTGTGACACGAGAATTTTATATATAAGACTAGCTGCACCCGCGGTTTCACCCACATAAGTCTCGGCCCCGTAGGAATATAGGGATAAAAAGTATTCTATGTCCTAATCCAGGTCCTTGTCTACTCATGTGCTAAATTTCATCCAAATCCGTACAGCCGTTTTAGCGTTAAAGCGTAACAAACAAACTCACTTTCGCATTTATAATTTAGTTATGATTTCCAACTTCGACCCTCTTCCGTTGCCTAGCAACCAACAAAGCAAACCTAAATAGACTTTGACAGTACGTATAGATTGCGAGGTGAGAAATTTTACCCATATTGATGGGTAAAAAAGCAGTCAAAACATACTTCATGGAAAGTTCGTGCGTTCACTTTTGGATTTTCCAAATATTTTGATAATACTGGATCAAAGGACATATGCTGAAGAAAGTAACAGCATTGTTCTAAGAGCAAGATATCACATTTCTAAGGAGAAGAGCCGGCAAGAAACTCTACGGTTACTCTTTTCAAAATAAATGGTTTCTACAATGTTTTCAAATTACAGCTAGTTATATAGATAGTGTGTTGAAAACATAATACAACTAATAATAATAATTTAATACGATAGAAAAAATCACGAAGATACCTCTAAAAAATTATTTTAACGATTAAAAACAATATTAATAAACACTCAATCCTTCCGATTTTTTGTCAGATTATTCTACAAGCAACATAAGATATAACGTAATAGTGTTTTAATTTTTAAGTCCCATTTATAGATTTTTTTGTTAATAGATAATAATTGCTCCATATTTTAAAATAAATTACCAGCGCTTTTCTTTCTTTTCTCTGCAATCCGCAGTCCGACAGTGATCGCGTTTTAGCTGTTATCAGCCTTTTAATATACCTGCAAGTTCCGTTTAAACCCAATACAATACTTTTTGAGTTCAACAATAGAATCCACAGTTAAAAAATACAATAGACGTGGATATATTTAGTAACCTGTTCCGCTTAGTTATTTCTAAAGAGCCATAAAAACTCCTGAAAGAAATCGACACGTGTTTCACCTCTCAACGACGCATCCTCAGGATGACAATGGACTTGTTGCGAACCCGAACACGGCGTGTTGCCACACCGAGCAGTCGAGCACTGAGTGCAGTCTGCACTCAGCGCTCGGTCTCGGTCTCGTTGAAAGGTGAAACACGTGTCGATTTCTTTCAGGAGTTTTTTATAGCTCTTTAGAAATAGCTAAGCGGAACAGGTTACTAAATATATCCACGTCTATTGTATTTTATAATGTATTTCCGCAAGGTCACGTCTGAATCAATTATCTATCCACAGTTAAATTAATCTAACAGCAAACCAGTACACAATTAAATCACTCATTACAATATGAACTTGTTTGTAACCAAGACTTATGGCCGCATGACTTGTGAACTCGTTATTTACTTATGTGTGTGTGTAAATTTCTAACCTCGAAAAAAATTAAAATGGAATGATCATGACATGTTTGGTATCAAAAGAAAGGTCTTGACGAGCACATTACAAATATGTATATAATATTATATTTTCAAAGTAAACAAATATGTTTAAATCGTTAAAAACAAGCAAAAGTGAGACTGCGCTACGTAGTATCGCAAGATGTTACCAACGTGCAGTTAATCAAATCTTAATAAGTAGTACCGATTTGTAATTCCACTCTTATGAAGAAAAACAAGTACAACGAAATATTTATATTTTGGATTTCTTCGAAGCTCGATATCGATAATTATATGGTGTTGGCGTCGAAATAAATCGCTCTATGGTTTCGTCCAAAGCACTATGCACTGCTATTGGAATTTAAAATAGGTTAATTACTGAACTATTGTATTACTCTACTCTTATTTACGTTTATCAAGTGTAAAAACGGAAAAGTATAAAATAAAAAAATAAAGTTTAAAAAACTGTAACCCGACTACGGGAAAATAAAAATGATCTAAAAAGTACGAAACAAGCAAATATTTCAGACAGAAATCAAGACATAGGTACAAAAATGGTCAAGGTAAAGCCGTCGTCGCATGCCATTATAATTTTGTAGGTGTTCTTGGCACCAACATGGTATACAGGCATGCGACCACGGCTTTACCTTGACCATTTTTGTACCTATATCTTGATTTCTGTCTGAAATATTTGCTTGTTTCGTACTTTTTAGATCATTTTTATTTTCCCGTAGTCGGGTTACAGTTTTTTAAACTTTATTTTTTTATTTGTAAACGCGATTGTGTTCTTTATTCAGATAAGGTTACGGACCAATGTTCTATACAAGTATTTTTTTTCCACCAAGGCGATCTTATTCAAGTTTTCACTTCTGTCGGCACTCCCGGAGTGCCACCACTTTTTGTTTTGCATTTAAATACAGTCATCAAATTTATTGTCAAGCAAATTGACACCCTACGTCAATTTACCGTATCACAGCCATTTCATACAACTAGCAAAGAATTAAGAACATTGTTTTTCCTATTTTATTTTGTTGTTAGTATTTTTTGTTTCACGAACTGTGTCTAAATAAACACAATTTAAGATGGTAATCAATATGCTTACCTAACAATTAATTTCCTTGACTTAAAACTCAGACGGAATAAAAAACCAAGACAGCGCTGCGAACAATACAGTGAAGCAAGTCAAAACTACACCTCCGCTCTGTGCGTACACGCTCATCATCATCATCATCATCAGCCTATAAATGTTCCCACTGCTGGGACACAGGCCTCCTCTCTGTGAGAGGGAGTAAGCCGTAATCTACCACACGGGCCCAGTGTGGGTTGGTAGATGTCACATGTCTTCGAATTGTCAGTTCTAGGACATGCCGATTTCCTCACGATGTTTTCCTTCACCGTTTTGAGAGCAATGGTGATGAAATAATTTACACAAAGAAAAGCGCTTGTCTGAGTTCGAACCTATGACCTACAACTCGTAAGTCGCGGTCGTTACCACTGGGCCACCACTGCTCTCACGCACACGCACAATATTTACAACCATTATCAAACTACACCTCACTAATGCACACATGTTTACAAAACCGGTCTCACGTCACTGTTGACAGCGCTGTGTCTTGGTTTTTTACTTGTTCTGAGACTTGAAATAGGAATAATGCGGATAAAGACCAGGAAGTTTTAACCGCCTCTGTGGTCTAGTGATTAGACCACCTATCTCAGACCCAGAGGTTCGGTGGGGAAAAAAATCCTGATCGATTTGGTTGGTGGTAGGGCTTGCTCTAAGTCCGCCTGGCTAGCTACCACCATCTTATCTAAGTCTGTCGCCATAACAACAATGTTAACAGCATTGTTGTGTTTCGGCAGTTAAAGGTATGATAGCCAGTTCCTCCAGAAATTTTACGTGCCTTTGC
The DNA here is from genome assembly GCA_963680765.1 of Agrochola lychnidis. Classification (NCBI taxonomy): domain Eukaryota; kingdom Metazoa; phylum Arthropoda; class Insecta; order Lepidoptera; family Noctuidae; genus Agrochola; species Agrochola lychnidis. Next base: position 8,119,701 of record OY796847.1, read on the forward strand.
TTTAACTAATGACTGTTGCTGAAATTAGATAGCTTTCGTTTTCATGTACTAATTGAAAAATCAATTATTGTAAGTAGGCTGCTCAGTGCTCATTTATTATAAATGCGAAAGTAAGTTCGTTTGTTACACCTTCACGCTAAAACGGCTGAACGGATTTGAATGAAATTTGGCACATATATAGATGATGCCCTGGAAAAGAACATAGGATACTTTTAATTTTCCCACGGGATCGAGACTTATGCGGGTGAAACCGCGGGGCACAGCTAGTATTTATATAATTTAAAAGGTAAGAGATTTAAAATAACAATATAATAAAAAGGGAGGGGAAGGATCATAGGGCATCAAAAAATTCGTCTGCATCGCTGTCAACAGGAAAAGTGCCCGAAAGGCTGGCAGCATTGCCACGTTGTATGGCAATGCTGATTCTTTGGCCATAAATTAGGCCAGCCCTCTAGTCACATGAAGAGTCAACCAACCGCTTGGCAATGTCTCGAAAAAACTAAGTGCTCGGACTCCATGGCCCTACTGTTTTATCCCCAAACGGGCCGAACATAAAAAATAGTTTACATTTCCACAGACCAAAATAAATTGCATATTGACACACTAATGAATTACAAACACGAAAAAAAACAAACACAAATATTAAATATATATATTCTGCAAAATATTCTAATCTATAAATTAAATATATTCTGCAATTTGTTCAACATCAAACTAGAACAACAATAAAATTATCCGCAAGAGCAAATAACATGGTTCTAACCGCCACTTAATTAACTAAAGTCATAGAGAAAGTAGATTCAGACCATTATTAATCAAATAGGACGTGATCTCTCCGTATATTGTGGGTAGCTACTATACTAGTAGGTATTACAAACACAAGCGACGCACTGGGCATTGGAACTGCTCAGTAGCAAAACGTTTGAAACTTAGGACGGAGATATATGCCAATGACGTTGTGGTTATTTTGCGTGTTCTGTTCTGAGCTCACGCAACGCGTCGTACGTCCAGCCAGTAATAGGACTCGCCCATCAAGGACCGCTGTTCAAAATTAGACGCATTATTAATTTATTACACATAAAACAAAAGGTATTTTAATAAAACACGTTTACTAAAAGGTGAATTCAGAAAAACACACTTGATAGGTTTTGCGTGATTCTCAGTTTTTTATCCGCGTTGGACATAACTTTACAAATTAATTTCATTATGTAATATAAACATAATCTAATATATTCCTATAATAAGTTATTAAGAAAATGCACTAATTAAATTTTTTTAAATCCAAATCATTAACACTACTCGTTTAGACATGATATTTAGTATAAAATGATTAAACGTCGGTTATCATCGCCTTAACGACCTGCAGTATGATTTACTTATTCCTTATCTGCGTGTGTATCCCACTGCTGAAAACGGCACGCGCGACCAATGAATGATTGGAAGGGAAATTGTAATATTATCGTTGTTTAATTGTTAGATTCTTGCTTAGCAGGCGGTTGCACATTCTCTTGAATTCATTGGTTACTTTTAAAGACCCTCATGGGTGAAACGGGGTGGCCCTATTTCTGACCGATAAACAAGATAAAAATGTTTAATCAATCAATAAAAAGTTTAATTTCATATCATACAATCCATTTTGTTAGTAATTACATACACATCTGAAACACTAGTGTTAGTACACATGGCTACACTTCAAGCTATATATACTTTTCCAGTATAAGCTGATCTTGCATTGTACTGATATCCTATACAATGCGAGATCAGCATAAACTGGAAATTTATAGCTTGATGTGTAGCCGTGTGTACATAATAATATTTAGCAAATTTTAGTCTTAATTACTAGTCAATCTGCCTAGCCTTTTCCCAACTATATTGGGGTCGGCTTCCAGTCTTTTACATGGAGCGACTGCCTATCTGACCTTCACAACCCAGTAACTGAGTAATACGATACCCCTTGGTAAGACTGGTTGTCAGACTTTCGGGCTTCTGACGACCCGTAACGACTGTCAAAGATCCACGAATGACAGCCGGGACCAAGACTAGCCGGGACTAAATTATGTCTGAAATAAATAAATAAATCCTGCATCGCGCAGTCATAGTTTACTGCGCGAACGACATATATATGATTATCCGACATCAATCGTTGGGTAACTGCCCGCCAGACACGACATCCGTCTGGTCGGAGAATCCTCCCTTTTCTATAGAGGATGAGTGAACTTTACATGTCAGTTCTCTAAAACTGTTTGTCCACGGCAGACTAACTTCCCAGTGCGTTGAAAACCACACATCTCAGTATAAATTAATTAAACAAACGTTGAACGAACTGAACTGACACACATAAGTAAATAACGAGTTCACAAGTCATGCGGCCATAAGTCTTGGTTACAAACAAGTTCATATTGTAATGAGTGATTTAATTGTGTACTGGTTTGCTGTTAGATTAATTTAACTGTGGATAGATAATTGATTCAGACGTGACCTTGCGGAAATACATTATAAAATACAATAGACGTGGATATATTTAGTAACCTGTTCCGCTTAGTTATTTCTAAAGAGCCATAAAAACTCCTGAAAGAAATCGACACGTGTTTCACCTCTCAACGACGCATCCTCAGGATGACAATGGACTTGTTGCGAACCCGAACACGGCGTGTTGCCACACCGAGCAGTCGAGCACTGAGTGCAGTCTGCACTCAGCGCTCGGTCTCGGTCTCGTTGAAAGGTGAAACACGTGTCGATTTCTTTCAGGAGTTTTTTATAGCTCTTTAGAAATAGCTAAGCGGAACAGGTTACTAAATATATCCACGTCTATTGTATTTTATAATGTATTTCCGCAAGGTCACGTCTGAATCAATTATCTATCCACAGTTAAATTAATCTAACAGCAAACCAGTACACAATTAAATCACTCATTACAATATGAACTTGTTTGTAACCAAGACTTATGGCCGCATGACTTGTGAACTCGTTATTTACTTATGTGTGTCAGTTCAGTTCGTTCAACGTTTGTTTAATTAATTTATACTGAGATGTGTGGTTTTCAACGCACTGGGAAGTTAGTCTGCCGTGGACAAACAGTTTTAGAGAACTGACATGTAAAGTTCACTCATCCTCTATAGAAAAGGGAGGATTCTCCGACCAGACGGATGTCGTGTCTGGCGGGCAGTTACCCAACGATTGATGTCGGATAATCATATATATGTCGTTCGCGCAGTAAACTATGACTGCGCGATGCAGGATTTATTTATTTATTTCAGACATAATTTAGTCCCGGCTAGTCTTGGTCCCGGCTGTCATTCGTGGATCTTTGACAGTCGTTACGGGTCGTCAGAAGCCCGAAAGTCTGACAACCAGTCTTACCAAGGGGTATCGTATTACTCAGTTACTGGGTTGTGAAGGTCAGATAGGCAGTCGCTCCATGTAAAAGACTGGAAGCCGACCCCAATATAGTTGGGAAAAGGCTAGGCAGATTGACTAGTAATTAAGACTAAAATTTGCTAAATATTATTATGTACACACGGCTACACATCAAGCTATAAATTTCCAGTTTATGCTGATCTCGCATTGTATAGGATATCAGTACAATGCAAGATCAGCTTATACTGGAAAAGTATATATAGCTTGAAGTGTAGCCATGTGTACTAACACTAGTGTTTCAGATGTGTATGTAATTACTAACAAAATGGATTGTATGATATGAAATTAAACTTTTTATTGATTGATTAAACATTTTTATCTTGTTTATCGGTCAGAAATAGGGCCACCCCGTTTCACCCATGAGGGTCTTTAAAAGTAACCAATGAATTCAAGAGAATGTGCAACCGCCTGCTAAGCAAGAATCTAACAATTAAACAACGATAATATTACAATTTCCCTTCCAATCATTCATTGGTCGCGCGTGCCGTTTTCAGCAGTGGGATACACACGCAGATAAGGAATAAGTAAATCATACTGCAGGTCGTTAAGGCGATGATAACCGACGTTTAATCATTTTATACTAAATATCATGTCTAAACGAGTAGTGTTAATGATTTGGATTTAAAAAAATTTAATTAGTGCATTTTCTTAATAACTTATTATAGGAATATATTAGATTATGTTTATATTACATAATGAAATTAATTTGTAAAGTTATGTCCAACGCGGATAAAAAACTGAGAATCACGCAAAACCTATCAAGTGTGTTTTTCTGAATTCACCTTTTAGTAAACGTGTTTTATTAAAATACCTTTTGTTTTATGTGTAATAAATTAATAATGCGTCTAATTTTGAACAGCGGTCCTTGATGGGCGAGTCCTATTACTGGCTGGACGTACGACGCGTTGCGTGAGCTCAGAACAGAACACGCAAAATAACCACAACGTCATTGGCATATATCTCCGTCCTAAGTTTCGAACGTTTTGCTACTGAGCAGTTCCAATGCCCAGTGCGTCGCTTGTGTTTGTAATACCTACTAGTATAGTAGCTACCCACAATATACGGAGAGATCACGTCCTATTTGATTAATAATGGTCTGAATCTACTTTCTCTATGACTTTAGTTAATTAAGTGGCGGTTAGAACCATGTTATTTGCTCTTGCGGATAATTTTATTGTTGTTCTAGTTTGATGTTGAACAAATTGCAGAATATATTTAATTTAGTTTATATTTGTGTTTGTTTTTTTTCGTGTTTGTAATTCATTAGTGTGTCAATATGCAATTTATTTTGGTCTGTGGAAATGTAAACTATTTTTTATGTTCGGCCCGTTTGGGGATAAAACAGTAGGGCCATGGAGTCCGAGCACTTAGTTTTTTCGAGACATTGCCAAGCGGTTGGTTGACTCTTCATGTGACTAGAGGGCTGGCCTAATTTATGGCCAAAGAATCAGCATTGCCATACAACGTGGCAATGCTGCCAGCCTTTCGGGCACTTTTCCTGTTGACAGCGATGCAGACGAATTTTTTGATGCCCTATGATCCTTCCCCTCCCTTTTTATTATATTGTTATTTTAAATCTCTTACCTTTTAAATTATATAAATACTAGCTGTGCCCCGCGGTTTCACCCGCATAAGTCTCGATCCCGTGGGAAAATTAAAAGTATCCTATGTTCTTTTCCAGGGCATCATCTATATATGTGCCAAATTTCATTCAAATCCGTTCAGCCGTTTTAGCGTGAAGGTGTAACAAACGAACTTACTTTCGCATTTATAATAAATGAGCACTGAGCAGCCTACTTACAATAATTGATTTTTCAATTAGTACATGAAAACGAAAGCTATCTAATTTCAGCAACAGTCATTAGTTAAAGCAAAGGCACGTAAAATTTCTGGAGGAACTGGCTATCATACCTTTAACTGCCGAAACACAACAATGCTGTTAACATTGTTGTTATGGCGACAGACTTAGATAAGATGGTGGTAGCTAGCCAGGCGGACTTAGAGCAAGCCCTACCACCAACCAAATCGATCAGGATTTTTTTCCCCACCGAACCTCTGGGTCTGAGATAGGTGGTCTAATCACTAGACCACAGAGGCGGTTAAAACTTCCTGGTCTTTATCCGCATTATTCCTATTTCAAGTCTCAGAACAAGTAAAAAACCAAGACACAGCGCTGTCAACAGTGACGTGAGACCGGTTTTGTAAACATGTGTGCATTAGTGAGGTGTAGTTTGATAATGGTTGTAAATATTGTGCGTGTGCGTGAGAGCAGTGGTGGCCCAGTGGTAACGACCGCGACTTACGAGTTGTAGGTCATAGGTTCGAACTCAGACAAGCGCTTTTCTTTGTGTAAATTATTTCATCACCATTGCTCTCAAAACGGTGAAGGAAAACATCGTGAGGAAATCGGCATGTCCTAGAACTGACAATTCGAAGACATGTGACATCTACCAACCCACACTGGGCCCGTGTGGTAGATTACGGCTTACTCCCTCTCACAGAGAGGAGGCCTGTGTCCCAGCAGTGGGAACATTTATAGGCTGATGATGATGATGATGATGAGCGTGTACGCACAGAGCGGAGGTGTAGTTTTGACTTGCTTCACTGTATTGTTCGCAGCGCTGTCTTGGTTTTTTATTCCGTCTGAGTTTTAAGTCAAGGAAATTAATTGTTAGGTAAGCATATTGATTACCATCTTAAATTGTGTTTATTTAGACACAGTTCGTGAAACAAAAAATACTAACAACAAAATAAAATAGGAAAAACAATGTTCTTAATTCTTTGCTAGTTGTATGAAATGGCTGTGATACGGTAAATTGACGTAGGGTGTCAATTTGCTTGACAATAAATTTGATGACTGTATTTAAATGCAAAACAAAAAGTGGTGGCACTCCGGGAGTGCCGACAGAAGTGAAAACTTGAATAAGATCGCCTTGGTGGAAAAAAAATACTTGTATAGAACATTGGTCCGTAACCTTATCTGAATAAAGAACACAATCGCGTTTACAAATAAAAAAATAAAGTTTAAAAAACTGTAACCCGACTACGGGAAAATAAAAATGATCTAAAAAGTACGAAACAAGCAAATATTTCAGACAGAAATCAAGATATAGGTACAAAAATGGTCAAGGTAAAGCCGTGGTCGCATGCCTGTATACCATGTTGGTGCCAAGAACACCTACAAAATTATAATGGCATGCGACGACGGCTTTACCTTGACCATTTTTGTACCTATGTCTTGATTTCTGTCTGAAATATTTGCTTGTTTCGTACTTTTTAGATCATTTTTATTTTCCCGTAGTCGGGTTACAGTTTTTTAAACTTTATTTTTTTATTTTATACTTTTCCGTTTTTACACTTGATAAACGTAAATAAGAGTAGAGTAATACAATAGTTCAGTAATTAACCTATTTTAAATTCCAATAGCAGTGCATAGTGCTTTGGACGAAACCATAGAGCGATTTATTTCGACGCCAACACCATATAATTATCGATATCGAGCTTCGAAGAAATCCAAAATATAAATATTTCGTTGTACTTGTTTTTCTTCATAAGAGTGGAATTACAAATCGGTACTACTTATTAAGATTTGATTAACTGCACGTTGGTAACATCTTGCGATACTACGTAGCGCAGTCTCACTTTTGCTTGTTTTTAACGATTTAAACATATTTGTTTACTTTGAAAATATAATATTATATACATATTTGTAATGTGCTCGTCAAGACCTTTCTTTTGATACCAAACATGTCATGATCATTCCATTTTAATTTTTTTCGAGGTTAGAAATTTACGTGTAAAGTCCACCAAATTAAATTTAGGGAAAAATTATATAGCCTATGTTACCCAGACCATTATTACGAATCTATTGATATCTCATTCATCAAAATCGGTTTAGTAGTTTAGGCGCTACGGTGGAACACACGTAAAAACAAACATACATACAAACATACATACATACAAACATACATACATAGACTGCTAAAATCATAACCCTTCCTTTTGGCTTTGCCGTAGTCGGGTAAAAAAAAGTACATTTCCAAAACTTTAAAGTTAGAATACTTGCATAGAACATTGATCCGTAACGTAATATAAACAAAGAGCACAATCGCGTTTACAAAAATGAGGTGTCGTCATGGTGTCGCGAAATCAATGGTTTAGTCCCATCTCAAAAATGTCCAAGGCGCCTAAAGAAGTTTTCACTTCAAAAAAGACTGTTGTTGAACTTCTGTCTTGCACGCCGTACTTCACAGATTTGTTAATATTTTAACTTTGAAACTTTATACTCATGAAACAGGACCTCTTGTAAAGTTCTCCTATAACGCGGAAGGCTTCACACCTAACTTTAATATAGTGTACTTTCACACCCATTACGACAAAGTGTGACTTAAGAGCGTTTATTCTGAAAGTGGGCAACGTCGCAAATAGATGTCAAATATTTCGCTGTTTTGATTAATTTGGCAATATTACTGTATGGAAATAAGAAATGTGGCTAAATAGCGAACTAGAATATTAATAATCAATTGCAATTATAACACTGAATTTGATGTTGTAACTGTTTTAGGTATAAAAAAGGCATTTGGAGAGTTTCCAAATACTTTTTTTATATCTAAAACTAAATATTCGGTGTTACGATATTAATTATTGCATTTCATAATCAATATTTTAGTTCCCTAGTTACATTTCTTAATTCCATACAAGAATATTGCCAAATTAATCAATACAGCTAAATATTTTATACCTATTTGCGACGTTGCCAACTTTTAGGATAAACCCTCTTAATGAAGGTGAAGTATGTTATGACAAGTCATTTTGTGAACGTCAGATACTGTTTTGTTTTTTTAAAGTAATCTGGCTGCATAGAACGCTGCTAGGCTGCTATGTAAACAATATCAGGAGCTATATTTTGTTTATAACCCCGGGTTCACAGTCTCGCGAGTGCGCCTCGTTAAGGCCCTAGCACGAGCCGCGACAAGCGGAGGCTTCACGAGTGCTACCTATCCACATTTTCGTTTTATTCAGGTGCCCGCCACGCCTCGCGCTTCGCGTCTTTTGACTCCGGTCAAAAAACCGACATCGAGCAGAGCGCGCGCGAGACGAGGCGAGAGAAGACGAGAGAAAGCGAGGGCGCTATCCTCACTATCTTACCGACCCTGACGACCCCATTACCCTCCTCCAGGAGAGCAGTAGGGAAACCAGCACAGTGTACAAAAACAGACGCCTTCGACCTCGCCGCCGCACACTGGGAAAATCGAGTATTGTTCGTCTCAAAACTCTGTATCTCAGTTGTTTCAAAACTAAATGAGCTGTAATTTTGCACACATATACTTGGATGTATAAAGTTTAATGGAAATAATTTAGATTTTGAAAATTATGTTTATTAATTAATTATAAAATTAAACTTAAAAAAATACATGCATAATATAAGAAAAAAAATGCAAAATATGTTTGTTTAATTTACATAAAACGGAATATACATAGTACCAAACGAGAAAACAAAATATGTACACAATTTAGCAAGCTCCTACAGATTTTCATTGACAGCAAGAAGGGCCTTGGCTTCATTTAAAAGTTCTTCCGATATTGTTTCTGAGGTTTTTCTCAAACTTGGTATATATGCATCAGAAGTGTACAATAAGGTATGGAACACGTCTACATTGGTAGCCGCTCTTGAACACTTTCTAGAATGATGAAGTCTAAATTTTTTGTAATCCTTATTTCGGGATTCTTGCGCGTCTTCGGACAATTATCCGATAGGTAAAATAGCATAGTACTCAATGATTTTTTCGCCGTGAATAAGTGTTTATGCACAGAGGATATAATACCAGTTATAATTATTTAAGTACAGTTGGGCTGTACTACAGTAATAAGTTTCTTTGAATGTAGGAAACCACAGTAGCTATATCCTCTGGTGACAAATTGAAATTTTCTTGTAAGTAGTCTTCTATATTATGCCCATTTATCAACAAATTGCACAACTATCGTTTGCTACAAACAAATTCACCCATTTTTCAAATCATTCAACTTCTCCGAATATTTGAAAATAAGTAATAACTGCTTTTTAGGGCAACTGAATATCTGACTAACAACTGTGAATGTTTCAGGGTTCGCCTTCCTTTTATTGGTCAATGAAATAGTGCTATGTGCTTATTATCAGTTTCTTATCTTTATAGATAATTTGCACTCTTCCCATAACAAACCTGTTTTTAGTTCGACCCTAATAGATAATTGGCCATATTTTATCAAGTAAGGTGGTCAAAACTGTATTAAAACCACAAAAAACTATTAATAATACTCATCACTGTAAAGAACTTTTTATCAATTTGACCTTAATAGATAAAAAATAATTTTATGAGAAATAAAACGAAATTGAAAAAAAAATATAATTTTATCTCGCGATATGTTTTGATCCCGTGTCAGAAAAAGCGCAAGTATGCGCAAATTTTTATTTTTTCCTTGCATATACTAATGTATAAAGATCTTAATACAATAAATATCTCGACAGCGGCAAGCAGCGGCAAAGGGAAAAAGTCTCGTTAAAAAAAAATATCACTAAAAATATACCATCTTAAACTATATTGGTTAATTTTATTTTATTAAACCAATGTATATAATATTAATTACTATACGTTATGAGGACATTATAAGCATTCCAAAACTGTATAATACTTGTACATTTATATCAAAACTTTTGAGTAATGTGGCGTTGAATTGTAGTAACGTATTGCGTTTAAATTACGTTATTGAACATGAGTTAGCTTTGATACCTATTTATATACATTATGATTAAATAAAAAAATTAAAAAAAAATTGCGAAAAGAAAGCTTACTTATTAGACTATATTAATTTATTAATTTTATTCCATTACAACGACTTTCACGTAAAACGGTTTTGAGACAGCTTTGTATGGGGCTTTCCCACAGTGCGCCGCACCGAGGTCCTTTGCGATCGCGACCGCGTCCCCGTGTAAATGATACTCCCCCCCAACCCTTGCCCGATAACGAGGTGCCAGCAGTTGTTGCAGCTGAGCACGTAGATTTAAATTCCCCGACTAATAATCATGATCAAAACTTTGATTCAGCCCGTCCCATCCTTGATGTCCTCCCTCCGGTTGACGCCCTAAGCCGAGGTTCGTACCCCACAGGGATGCCCTTAGCGAGCGTTCACCTAGTTTTAATTAGCATAATTGAATAACCCCTGGCTGGAGGTTTTAAGTGTAGTAGCTTAAGGTGGGAGGAAAGCCCGGTTAAGTAGTCATGATCTCAGAGGTTTTTTTTAGCTAAGGCAGAGAGACGCCCTAGCTAAAAAAAGGATTGTGTGGTTTTATGAAACCACGGTAAAAGTGAAACTTTTAAGCGAACTATAGTACTATTGGCCTTGGCTGCTCTGACGAGCGCCTTTTACTTTATCCCTACTCCACGGCCGACCATCACGCGACATGCAACACATAGACGAAAAAGTTTGAGACGACGTTATAAAAGTTTCACTTTAAAAAAAAATATCCTCACTATCTCGCTCGCTGACCCGGGCTAACGTGTTGTAAAAGTAGAAAAATATAAAATTATCAATTAAATTAAATATACTCTGAATTGGTAATCTGATCTTGCAGCTGTTAGTATGGCTTAGAAACAACAGCTTGTGTACTGATTACCCCTTGTGAGCCTAGCATTTATGCAAATTTAGTAAACTTGGAAATACCATCTGATCAAGCTCAGGTTGAAGTAAAGCAAGCGGACTGTATTATAAAAGATTTAATAGGTGGTTCACAATTATAGTAACCTAAGTACTGGTCAAAAGGTATGTCCAAGCGCGGTCGTGTCGGATGCTGCATTGATGATGCTGTCGCCTCCCGGTCCCCGCGCCGCCGTGCCGGTTCGCTCGTTGACGATGTCGTAGTGTGTTTGTTGGATTTGGATGTATGTGTGTGAACACCATCGTTGTTTTTAGGGTTCCATAGTAAACAAGGAACCCTTATAGTTCTCTGTCTGTCTGTCCGCGGTCTAGCTCCGAGACCCTTAGTACTAGAAAGCTGTAATTTGGCATAGGTATACATATTAATTACGCCGACAAAGTGGTAAAACAAAATTATGAAAAACATTTTTATCTACTCTCATAGCGTAATATTCGAATTATGAACTTCAAAATGAGTTTATATTGACATACTTTATAAACAAAATACCGAAATTTAAAAATAGAATCATACTATAACACTTTTTCTCTAACAAAATAATACTATTGTAGCGGTTACACCGCCACATACGAACTACGCATCAAAGATATGACGTCACACAAATCCTGCATCGCGCAGTTAGAGTTTACCGAGCGATCGACATACATACAAGATTTCAACTTCAAACTGATGGGCAGTTGCCCGCCAGACACAACACCCGTCTGGTCGGAGGATCCTCCCTTTTCTATGATGGATGAGTGAACTTTACACCCTGTTCCTCATACCCCTAAATTGGTGACCCCGAGTATGAACGTCAGCGCAGCCTTCGAGCAATTACTTCGGCGTGACGTCATCATCATCACTCCCGCAAGTTTTCGTGAGGCGACTCACACAGCCGGCCAGCACCCACGGCTTCAACGGGTATCTTGACCACCAGCATGCAGCGAACGCGCATTCCTGGTCATCACCCTCAGCCTCATCACCCCGACTCACTGGGGAATCAACGCAATCAGCCTCATCACCCCGACTCACTGGGGAATCAACGCAATCAACCTCAATCACCCCGACTCACTGGGGAATCACCCTCAATCACCCCGACTCACTGGGGAATCACCGCAATCACCACCATCACCACAGACAGTTCCGACTCACCGCGAACTATGTGGCACCCGGTTCCGACTCACTGGAACCACAGCTGGCACCGTGAAGCATCGCAAGATTCAGCCCACTATCGACCTCCGGTCTCCGGAGGGGAGTGATGTAGCGGTTACACCGCCACATACGAACTACGCATCAAAGACATGACGTCACACAAATCCTGCATCGCGCAGTTAGAGTTTACCGAGCGATCGACATACATACAAGATTTCAACTTCAAACTGATGGGCAGTTGCCCGCCAGACACAACACCCGTCTGGTCGGAGGATCCTCCCTTTTCTATGGTGGATGAGTGAACTTTACACCCTGTTCCTCATGCTCCTAAACTATAAAACAATTTTTTTTCTATTACGATACAGCACTAATCCAAGAAGTTAATATCACCAAAGAGTTTCCATCAACTTTTGGCGGGGGACAGCAGCACCCACTGTAGCGCATGTGCGGCGATGTGCTGCTGCAGGCGACATTCATTTGTTTTGTAGTATTTACTGAATTTCGTGGGATTTTTAGGGTTCCGTACCTCAAAAGGAAAAAAAGGAACCCTTATAGGATCACTCGGGTGTCTGTCTGTCTGTCTGTCTGTCTGTCTGTCTGTCTGTCTGTCTGTCCGTCTGTCACAGCCAATTTACTCCGAATCTAATGGACCGATTAAGTTGAAATTTGGTACACATATGTATTTCTGTGACCCAAACACGAATGTGTAACGTAAATAAATGAATTTTGAATATAGGGGTCACTTTTAGGGGGCAAACAAGAAAATTAAAAAAAAAAGTTTTACTAACAGTACCGTGTGACATATCAAATGAAAGGACTTGTTATGAAGATCTTAAATATATTTTTTATATCATTTTAAAATAAACACTTTTAAAGATATTTAAGAAATTCAATGAAAATTGACCATTCCCCCCCCCTTATCTCCGAAACTACTGGACCAAAAATTTTGAAAAAAATATATAGTATGGCTCTTTACTCATAGATTACAGGAAAACCTATAAGAAGTCCATGGTCTTAAAATAACATGGTAAATCTCTCAATATTGTGTGCGCAAACTTACATTTCGTCGCTCGGCATCCAATAGGCCCATCTCTCTAGCTATTATAATATCAACAACAAAATATCAAAAGTGTTTGACAGTCTGCTTAATACACAATTAAAAAATAAAACTGTAAATGTTCATGACAACCAATTCGGGTTTCGGCGTGATTTGCCAACAGAAAGTGCAGTGTTGTGTCTTAAGCATACTGTCACATACTATACACAGAGTGGGACGCAGATTTATGTTAGCTTCCTCGACTTATTCAAGGCTTTCGATCTGGTTGCTTATGACGTATTGCGGAGAAAGCTGGAGAAGGAAAGATTGCCAACGGAGCTTATAAACATCTTTAAATATTGGTATGGTAACAAGATCAATAGTGTATGATGGGCTGGAACTTTTTCCAGGCCATACAGGTTGGAATGCGGGCTGAGGCAGGGAGGGTTGAGCTCACCCTCGCTTTTCGAGCGAGCTGATTGGCGAGCTCAACAGCACCAGAGTAGGTAACTATATAGATGGTATTTGTGTAAATAATATTAGCTATGCAGACGATATGGTGCTTCTGAGCGCGTCAATCTGTGGTCTCAAAAAGTTGGTCGCCAAATGTGAGCAGTATGCCAAAATACATGGTTTGATGTATAACTCCATTAAGTCGGAGATCATGGTCTTTGAGGCTTGGGGTAGACAAGGTTATGTACCACCTGTATTACTCAATGAGACTCCACTACAAATAGTATTTACGTTTAAATATCTTGGTCATATATTGACCCCTGACCTCAATGACGGACTCGATATTGGCGGGAACGAAGGGTGTTGTCGGTAAGAGCGAACATGCTGGCTCGCAGGTTTGCACGCTGCTCACTTAAAAAGTCAAAATTACTCTGTTTCGAGCTTATTGTACAACGTTTTACACGTGCAGCCTATGGGCTAGATATGCCCAAAGGTCGTGCAACACCCTTCGTGTCCATTACAACAACGCTTTCAGGGTACCTATTGGTGGGGCTGCCCCGTTTTTGTTGCGCATCGGGAATGTTCGCAGACGCACATATTAATTACTTTTACGCAACGATGTGAATGAGGTGTGCATACCTGTTGCGCAGAGTGCGGGCCAGCTCCAACAATATCCTAAAAATGATCACTAGCAGGCTAGATTGCATGTACATCAATCACTGCAGTGCCATCTCCCATGGGGTGAAATAAATTTAAACTAGATTACGTGGGGCACTCGAAAAGTTTTGCGATACTAGAAAAAAATAAACTACAGGTTATATATTTTTTTATTATATCTTTAATACACAGTTTCATACGTCTAAACCAATTTTCATAACACATTTTCCAGTCCATATCAAACACCTCTTCAATCTCCTTCTCAAATGCAGCCAGTGCAGCTTCCGGTGATGAAAACTGTTTTCCTTTGAGTTGGTTTTTTATTTTGGGGAACAAGAAATAGTCGCACGGAGCCAAATCGGGACTGTAAGGAGGATGACCTATAAATTTGACCGGTGTGCTGTCCAAAAATTCCCATGTTTTGAGCGCCGAGTGAGTCAGCGCGTTGTCGTGGTGAAGCAGTAGCCCACAGAGGCCAGTGTTCGGTCGCTTACTGCTTGCAGCAGTAAAAACTTCTGGCAAACATTTGGTAACATACCATTTAGTATTGATGCTCCTTTAAACCAGATAAACCGTCAAAGAAAAAAAACTTGCGATCAAAATTTTGCCTGCACTTGGTTGCACACTGGCTCGCTTCACTTAGGTAGGCGTTGGTTCATTTTGAAACAGCCACATGGTCGACTGACGCTTCATTTCTGGATCATTCTGATAAAACCAAGATTCGTCAGCCGTAATGATATCTTAAACGTGCCGAGACGAGCCTGCTTCAAATTTTTTATCATGTCTCGGCACCATTCTATCCGAACCTCCTTCTGAGCCTGCGTTGGATTTTGCGTTACCAGCGTGAAACTATCTTCCTTACCCGAAGATGTCCATGTAGAATTTCATGCACACTTCCCGGTCAAATCTGCAGTATATGGTGAACCATTTCATATGTAATTCGCATATTCTCTTGAATTAAATGTTCACAGCCAGCACGTTTTGTTATGTAACAGCCGTCATAGGGTGGCCACTTCTTTCTTCGTCCGCCAAAATTAGACGCATAAATTCGTTGAACCAGCGGAAAACAGTCGCTTTAGAAGGGCTTTTTTCTATGAACACCATTTGAAGTCTTTCAAACAATTCTTCTGGTTTAAGTCGACATTTGAAATCATACAAAATCATCGCGTGAAAATGTTCTCGTTGTAAATCCACTTTTCAGTAAGACAGAGTATTTTGATTTTGCTCGTAAAAAAATGTGGAGGGAATTTAGAATGTTATGTTTTTTTTTTGTAATAAATTGTCTTATTTTTTATCGATATCAAAACCAGCCAGTATCCCATAGACAAAAACTGTTAGTCGCAAAACTTTCTGAGTGACCTGGTAAAATAAGCTAACATAGTTCATAAGTTTACTAACACAATGAGTCCTTGTTACTTGAATAAAGAAAAATATCGTGACCATTTTTCTTTTTCAACGACGTTTTCTAAAAATTAAACCTAGCTAGATCGATTTATCGCTCCCGAAACGCCCTGCGTACTAAAGGTCATAAAAATTCTTTGAGCCGTTTCGAGATTCAGATTATCTTTATATATATAATTCTTCTGTGAGTGTGTATGTCACTGAACTTCTCTCAAACGACTGGACCGATTTTGATGAAATTTTTTGTGTGTGTTCAAGGGGATCTGGGAATGGTTTAGATTCACAATTTTGTCCGCTGGACAATGTTTTGACAGGACAACGTCTGTCGGGTCCGCTAGTATATATACATATATACAAGAATTGCTCGTTTAAAGGTGTTAGATTTATATTATTTTTATATTAATACCGCGAATGTGAAATTTTTAACGAACATCAGATTTTTGTTTTATTTCATTCTACACGTTCAAATAAGTGATCTTGCAATTAAAAAAAAAAAACGTAAAATAATGTCACATTCGCGGTATTGAATGCCGAGCGACGATTTGCAGTTGGAATGTATGGGAGAACATGTTTTTCAACTACAATGTTAAGTTTGTTCTTGGGATAAATAAATTCATCTCAACTACGGAACCCTTCATTGTGCGTAGTCCGACACGCACTTGGCCGGTTTTTTAATTTATTCTTGTTCTTTAACTTTGATTTTTTATTTAGTATTTGTTTCAATCCCAATGTTTGAGAGTAGATAAAGTAGTGTATGAAACTGCACATAACTAGGCATTATACATTCGTGTGATACTATTAAAAACACTCATATTTTAATACCCCTTATTATGCAACAGTTTCATAAACTACTATTTTAGGGTACCTTCCATGCACGTAAAGTGGTGAAGTTTTTTTTTTATCCCATGATGTGGGGTATAATTGGAAAGGTCCTTCAAAAACATTGTGAGTTTACGAAAATCATTTTTGGATTCAGGGATCCGTTTGCGAAATATTAAAAGTGTCAAGTGTCCCTCCCCTACCAGCTAAATGGTTGGTTTTGGATGTGTGAAAAAAATCAGAGTAGTAGTTTATATAACGAAATTAAAAGGAAAACTGTCACAGGTAAGTAGGCTTTACAAGTTAACGAGTAATAATCGACCAACTTAACTTTGCAGTTGCAAAAACACGTATTCCCATATATTTTGTATGTGAGAACATGTTTGTCAACTACAAAGTTAAGTTTATTTTTGGGATAAATTCATCCCAACTATGGAACCCTTCATTATGCGTGGTCCGACATACACTGCCGGTTTTTTGCTATTTCCAATGTTTTTCTCCCATTTCAATTTTCAGAAGTAATTTCCGTAAAGAATAAGCCTAACAAATCCCTCTCCAGAAACAAAAATTGTTCCTGCTTATATTTGACACCGGGCATTTACAAGCCGACAAACTTCGTTGTAAAGTTATTAAACAAAACATAAAAAAGTTATCAAATAAAACAAAAGAAAAACAACTTTCATGTTACGCTAAAAGTTTAACAACGAAACAAACAAAAAATTGTTCAATTCGCAATTGGATACTCTTTGTACAAAAAATTCTGAAGTCCCTTAGTGATTACATATTGCTCAAACAACGCTTAAGCCTTTAAAAGGTTTCCAACAATACTTTTACAGTTTTTTTTAAATAAAAATACGATGCCTACCTTCTTTTATTTCAGCGTTCTTTTATAACACGCCGTTCTGTTTATAGGCTCTATACATCCTATACTATTAAAAGAGCAATATTTGTGAATTTATAAATCTGTATATATGTAATCACGTTCTCGAAAACGGCTCTACCGATTTCAATGACAGTTGCAATATAGGGGTTTACGGGGGCGAAAAATCGATCTAGCTAGGTCTTTTATCTGGGAAAATTCGTTTTCTCCGTATTATCACCCAAGCAGAGCTCGGTCGCCCAAAGTTTAGAACAAGTAGTGCTATTCTGTAAAAATCTCACCGTGATAACTTAGATGAAGTGAGCTGCCAATAGTGTCAATCCTTAGCAACTGACAGCTCACTCCACGCTCACTTCACCTAAGATAACACGGTGAGATGGTTACAGAATAGCACTAAAATTAAAATAATGACATGGCAGCATGGAATTAGTAAGTACCTGTTATCATATATCCTATTATCATTATATACAGGTATCAAATCAGTCTGCTTAGCCTTTTCCCAACTATGTTGGGGTCAGCTTCCAGTCTAACCGAAAACACCAGTATTTTACATGGAGCGACTGCCTATCTAAACTTCACAACCCAGTAATTAGGTAACACGATACCCCTTGGTGAGACTGGTGGTCAGACTTTCGGGCTTCTGACGATCCGTAACGACTGTCAAAGATCCACGAAGGACAGCCGGGACCAACAGCTTAACGTGCTTTCCGAGGCATGGAGGAGTCTTGGTATGTAGAAATGGTCATCCATCCACGGACCAATCCCGGCTAGCGTAGCTTAACCTGATGGATCGAACCGTGCGGTTGTTAATACTTAGCATGAGCTCCTCGTGGAATACAAGAGTATGATGTTATGTTTTATGTCGAAATTACACAGAAATCGTTTACTTTTATGTCTAAATAAATACATGGTCTAAAATTACTAATTATAAGACGCCTAGACAATAAGTATCCTTTTAAGGACCTAACCTATGTATAATTTGGAAATAATGGGGTATAATGAACTTCAAAATACATGACAACATCACGCCGGTATTCCCCGGCGAGTTAAGCAGAGATGCACCAATAGTACACCCACATTTCACCAGTTATGTTACATCATCATCATCATTTCAGCCGAAAGACTGCTGGACATAGGCCTCCCCGAAGCACCTCCACTTCGACCGATTCTATGCTTCCCACATCCAACGGATTCCTGCGGCCTTCATAAGGTCATTGGTCCGTCTTGTGGGAGGCCTTCCAACGCTGCACCTCCACTTCGACCGATTCTATGCTTCCCACATCCAACGGATTCCTGCGGCCTTCATAAGGTCATCGGTCCGTCTGGTGGGAGGCCTTCCAACGCTAAGTCTTCTGGTACGCGGTCGCCACTCCAGAACCTTTTGGCCTCATCGACCATCTGTTTTGCGAGCAATGTGCCCTGCCCAGTGCCACTTAAGTTTGGCAATTCTATGTCGGTTACCTTGGTTCTCCTGCGGATCTCTTCATTTCTGATTCAATCACGTAGGGAAACTCCAAGCATAGCCCTTTCCATTGCCCTTTGAGTGACTTTTAGCCTTCTGATAAGGCCTATGAGAACGACCAGTTATGTTTAAGTCCCATATAATAGAAGGGGAGCCTATTGCTAGCAACCGGGCACAAATCCAGACTCCGGGCTGCTACTAAGAAATTCCTAATAACACTTCAAACTGAACTTCAAAATAATCCATCCTAATTATAAATAATTGTATCGAACCAATGAAAACCCATTGGATACAAAGTGACCAATCGGGGTTCAACAAAACCGATTTCAAACAGCTATTTGCACGTTCCAAGTTAATCAATGGCTGCTTTTGAACTTTGGCAATGAAGCCTTAAAAGGGAGAGGAAATTGGTTTACAAAAAAAATTGGGACCTTGTATAGTAACTTTTTAATATGATAAAGATGAAATTCGGGTGCTGCTAATCAAGGTGGATTGTGTTAGAATGTTTTTGAACCCAATGTTACGCTTTTTTCCGAAGAGAAGGAATTTTCGTTTAGGGATTTTTTAAACCAATTGCAAAATCTATGGTATGTTTCTAAACCTATTTTTGGAACTGTTAGGTAACTTCTTGTTCCTTGTACAATAAAAGTAGAGTATTATGTGTTTTTTTCCTTAGTAAAATTACTAACTGAGTAGTTAGTAATTCTTAGTCATATTTTCAAAATATGACAAACAGTTAACTAATATGACTAACTACATAGCTTTTATCGCGGGCTTTGAGCGCGGCGACCGAATCAAGAAATTCCGTAACGTAACGAAAATAAAACCTAACGAAAAATTACGTTCCCATGACAACATCACGTTGTCATGGGAACGTAATTTTTGTTTTATGTCATCACGTCATCATCCCAAGTGTAGCGTTGACAAATAGGAAGTATGGAGGTTATAAATGCTATGCAATAGCTTTACCGCGACAGTCCCCGAATGCCACACGTTTTTTTTTTTGGAACAGTAGGTACCTACTTGTTCCTTGCACAGTAAAAGTGGAGCATTCCACTCTACTATTTTCTTCATATAAAACGAACTAACTGGGTAGTTACGTAGTTAGTAATTCTTAGTCATATTTTCAAACACACTTTTCTTAGTTGTTTTGCGTAATTTTTACCAAAATTATTTATTATCAGGGATTTTTTTTTTATCATTGTTTAAAAAAAAATGGTTCATTCAGATTTGGCCAAACATGGAAACAACTCACCAATACCTACCATCACCGGTGTTAGGTACCAAGTAAAAGCGAAAACTTTCCAATTTATCTGAAAAACAAAGTGTAAACATTGACTTGCATTCGTGTTAACTTTGCGCCTTATCTACAATAAACAACGATAAACTCTCCGAAATAGTTCGGACACCAGTAACAGTAACCCGTGTTTACAGGCGATATGGTCACAACTTCACAAGTGTTATCGCCCGGACTTTGGGGTATGAATTGAAAAGAGAAGCTATAGAGCGCTTGACAGGCCCCGGTTTTTTTTTTTACTAGGGCATCTCGCAGTTGACCTATGAGGTCATGGCTGCTTAACCGGACTTTCCTGTGGTTGCCTTAAGCTTCTACACTTAGAGCCGCCAGTCATGGACAAAAACTATTCTAAATTAAAACTAGGCGAAACGCTCGCTAAGGGCACCCCCTGTGGGGTACGAACCTCGGCTTAGGGCGTCGATGGGGGGGAGGACAGCAAGAAGAGACAGGCTGGATTGAACATAACAAGCCCCGGTACTAATCTTGCTAGCTAAATAATCTTTGTAACCACCACAGCATGAGTTATTTTCGTAAATCTTTCTACGGCACGTGAGAAAAAAAGTGATACCTTAATATTAGTATGAATATTAGGAGTGGGTTTTCTAAACTAATATTATAAAGAGCAAAGATTTGATTTTTTGTATGAAATCAAAATCAAAGTCAAAATAATTTCACATAAACCTTACGAAACATCAAATACTTATGAAACGTTTGTAATTGATAAACTCAAAAAAAGAAAAAACCTTTAGAAAGCTACATTATCAGCGAGTAACATGGGCTGTATATTATAAAATAAAATAAAAATTATATCTCCACGAAAATTGCACTACATACTACAAGTAGATATACTACATATAAATAAAATTGAATTGTTTGTAATAATGTCAAAATAACAGCTTTTTACTACATGCATTTGAAAGTAAATCAACAAAAACATGAATTTTAACATTTTTGTCTGTCCGTCTGTCTGTTTGTTCCGGCTTATTTCCGAAATGGCTTGACCAATTTTGAAAGGACTTTAATTGGAAGATAGCTGATATTATAAGGAGTAACTTAGAGGATTTACTACTTTTAATCCCGGTAGTAGGTTCCCCTGAGATATTTTCCGACATCCACGCGAACGAAGCCGCGGGCAAAAGTTAGTCTCTAATAATTAATAAACTTGACAGGCATACTCTTCAAAGAACATTTAAAAATGGCATGAAGATCCTAATCTAATTGACCGCTACAGTTGATAATACGTGCTATAAAGGTAACAGAGCACGTGATCACAGTTATTTCTGCGTTGTTATTCTTGCTGCTAATGCCTAAGAATTTTTGATCGCCTTGTACGAAACCGATAAGGAGTGAAGAGACTTAAGCAGTGTCTTTATAACGAGCTAATAATCCTCCAGACTGAGTTTTGGCCTTGGCGAATATTAGCGGAGACCAGTCTTCGGCGCGGGAGATATGTATAATTGTGCACAAGTTTTTGCACACTCTCTCTTCCCTCACTCTCATAGTCCGATGGGACGGCAAACCGACATGAACGGAAAGAAATCAGGCGCAGGACCAACGGTTTCTGGGCGTCGGGAATCGCGAGCTGATTTCCGGCCACCGTAGGCGCGGGCTTGCGGACGGTGAGCAATGGGTAGCTCGCCGTCCGATAAGGACCAGGCTCGAGGCGACGGCGCGTTGTGTTCCACGCGCGCCTCAATGAGATGTCAGCAGAATTGACGGGGTCCGCTAGGGCCGATGCCTGCCGGGGGTGCGCAGAAAACCGATAGGGAAATCGTGGCCCCCGGCAACAGGGCAACCGAAGGAACACGGGTGGATTTTAGTCAGTAAGAGTCTGACACGCCTTCCCGCTCTGCCCAGAGTGGGAGAAGTTATTTGATAAGTTCCCAACAAAAAAAAAACGGCCAACGGCTTAAGACGCATATATATGCCAGTGACCTTGAGTGGTTAGCTTGCGTATTCTGTACTGAGCTCACACAACGCGTCGTACGTCCAGCCAGTAATAGGACTCGCCCATCAAGGAGTGCTGTCCCAAATTAGACGCATTATTAATTTATTACACATAAAACAAAAGATGTTTTCATAAAACACGTATGCTAAAAGATCAATAATTAAATTATCTTTAAAATAATGAAGGTTTCAGAAAAATACGCTTGATAGATTTTCCGTGATTCTTAGTTTTTTATCCGCGTTAGAGATAACTTTACAAATTAATTTCACAACGTAATATAATCATAATCTAAAATATTCCTATATTAAGTTATTAAGAAATTACTCTAATTTAACATATATTTTTTCCAGATCATTAACACTACTCGTTTAGACGTGATCTTCAGTAGAAAATCATTAAAAGTTGGTTATCGTCGCCTTAACGAGGGAACACACTACACGATGACTATAACGCTGATATAATTCATACTCTAAAACCCGGCCGGCTTTCCCCTTTGAGGAAACTTTGCGGCCGGCTACTCATAGCTGAAACGCCTCCAGCATCGTGCGTAACTATAAATTTCCTTGCTAGTTCCTCGCTGACGCGTTCTGGCATCATGCCAACAGTTATATTACATGTAGACGAAGCTTTGCTATTAATATTGATCGCGCCTTGGGCTTTGTTTCGGGCTGCATCGGCCTTGGTGGCCTTTAGTCTATTTGGTTTGAGTGTCCGTGGAATAAATTTTTAGTTAAGGGAAAAATTTGTTTTATTTATTTCGGCAGTATTTTCCGAAGGGTTAAGCAGAGGTGTACCATCGGGGTAACGCATATTTAATTTAAAAAAAAACATTTATTTGACACTTAAAATACAAGTCACAAACAAGTAGGTCCAGTATTTAACCACTTTGAAAACAAAATCCCGTGCACACGACTCTTTTTTTTCGTAGGTGAGCGTTACTATAGCAGCCTAGCGCTGCATGCAAGAATAGTCCTTACAGTGTACAGGTATGCGTTTCTTCGATAGTACACACGGCTACACATAAAGCTATAATTTCCAGTTTGTGCTGATCTCGCATTGTATAGGATTTCTGTACAATGCGAGGTCAGCTTATACTGGAACTGCATAGCTTGATGTGTAGTAGGTACACTCACATTTCGCCAGTTATATTTAAGTCCCATGTAATAGGGGGCGAGCCTATTGCCATCAACCGGGCACAAACGCCGGGATTTCTGTTGTCAGTAAGGACCGTCTCTTTCTGGTTAAAGCTTAATTAAAATATGGAAATGGAATCATCTGTACGACGAAGAAGTATGGACCGATTTCTCAACAGCCTACTTTTGATTGCCAGCTTCATTATCAACTTGCTGCGTCACTAATCTTTCCAAAGCGCAACGAGGTAATGAAGCATTATTTCAATATGAAAATCTAATTCTTTATTTATTTTAATATAGCATTAGATGACACCTGAAGTCCTCGAAGGGTTAAGCATTAAATCACGCCTGTACGAGTAGTCCTCGAAGAGTTTAGCAGGGGTTTGCCTATAGTAACACCTATTTATTTATTTTATTATATACTATTAAACGAGCAATATTTGTAAATATATTAAGAAAAAACTTTTTACAACAAAAAAAAAACAACCGACCTCCAAAAAAAAACACTACAAAGTGAAAAATAACTTTAATTTCGGAAGTCGGTGTCTTGGGTTTTATATTTTCGTTTTTTGCCACCGACTTCCGAAATTAAAGTTATTTTTCACTTTGTAGTGTTTTTTTTTTGGAGGTCGGTTGTTTTTTTTTTTTGTAGGAAGTTTTTATTTTTCACTTTTTAGTTGTGGTACCTACCCCACACATATTCGAATACCACTACCTGCTACCAGTGACAGAAACTTATCTGAATATCATCTACATACTAAGTAGGAAAAAAATACGTATTTTGTAGCTAACTCAAAAACTATCCAAGCAAGGTTAATAAAATTTATATGGGACCAATTCGAGAGCACAACCCTTTCAAACAAAAAAAGAAAATCGGTCCACAATTGACGGAGAAATCGGTGGACATAAATAAAAATAAAAAAAAACAAACATACGCGACGAACATATAACCTCCTCCTTTTTGGAAGTCGGTTAAAAAAGGCGACTAACAAAATGTATTTACAAGGCTGTGGTGCAGGGAAAGGCCGGGCGGGGTCGCCCTAGGAGGACTTATACTGACCTTATTGGTGATGTTCTTCAGGAAGGCCAGGTGCGTAGTACTCGCAACCGGCGTGCGTGTATGACCAGATGTATGCACGTAAACGAGGCAAAAGGAGTATGTAAGGATCGTAGCAGGTGGCGTTCTGTAGTTTCTGCCTACCCCCATGGGAAGAAGGCGTGAGTTTATGTATGTTATGTATATTTATTTGTTTGTAATAAATTTCTACTTTCGTTCTCGAAATCGGCTCTAACGATTTTGATGAAAGTTGCAATATACGGGGTTTACGGGGGCGTAAAACCGATATAGCTATGTCTTATATCTGGGAAAATTAGTTTTCTCCGTATTTTCACCCGAACTGAGCTCGATCGCCCAAAGTTTAGAACAAGAAAATGAATAATGTCATGACATTATTGACATTAGAAAAATGATCATGACAGCATGGAATTAGTAAGTACCTACTATCATGGCAGTATGGAATTAGTAGGTACTATCCTATACTATTAAATGAGCATTCTCTATTTTCACCAGAGCAGAGCTCGGTCGCCCAGGTACTTTATTTTATTAGATTAAAGAAGGTTTAGGTTTAAAGATATTTATTCTCAATAAAGATACAAAGTCACTTACATGAGAACAATGCTTAAAATAAATTATAAATATAAAGTTCGTTACAGACGTCACGGTAGCAATTATGTTATACCCATCCAATGCATTCAGCGTACTTATATGAAAGGTGTTACTTGTGATTATATATTCAGCTAATTGAGTTTTGAATGCATTGAATAAGTGTATCTTTTGTATACATAAGGGTATTTTGTTATATAATTAGCTGTCCCCGGCCAATAAAAGCATATTCGTCAAAAAAAAAATTACATGAAATATGAAAAACAGTTTTTTGTGAATATCTTATTAAGTAAGTAATATACATAGCGGAATTGTTCAAATACCAAAAGAAAAGTGATTTTTTACATTCATTACAATACACCTTAAAATCTCATAACTTGGAAATTAATGAAAAAATGTAATGTGTAATCGGACCTCTAAATATCGAATATACAATAAAGTTAAAACTATATATAATAGCACATTCGCCGGGGACAGCGAATTGTGCTCCTTCAAAAGTATTTTTTTTTGATAAACTTCGTTCTCATCTTCGGTAAAATCTGAAAACTAGCTCGGCGAGTGCTACGTTGGATTACTTGTTTTACTATAGTAAACGATAAATTTATCTGTATACTTTTGTTGAGTACCTTCCGAATGAAAATACATTTAAATAAATGTACATACAAAGGTACGCCTCGTTAACTACTAGAAAATCTAGATTATGTGGCATTACATTATTTTGTAACGTGTATTTTGTAACCGGCTGTAATTTAATAAAATATAAACAGATTCCAAAACGCTACAAAAGACGGTTACAAAGGTAAATTAGATTTGTTCAGCGTTGGTGACAGCTTGTACTAAAATTATGACAGTTCTGTAACCCGGTCGTATCAAATTCTTAACACGTCCAGTGCTCAACTGTTCAAAGTCAAAGGGTCCTTTATTAAGGGCATGGCTGAGAAGCATAACTTGTGCTGGTTTGCGCTGAAGCCTGAAACTATTGGGCTTTATCAATGATTGAGGTCTTCCTACTATACTTAGGTAGGTACTCTGTTTCATAAGACTTAACTTGTATAGAAAGAACGATATAATATTAAGCTGTTTCATTTAATTGTCTTTGCTATTTACCAATTTATTATACTTTAGAGGTATGAGGAACAGGGTGTAAAGTTCACTCATCCTTATAGAAAAGGGAGGATCTTCCAAACAGACAGATGTCGTGTCTGGCGGGCAACTGCCCAATGATTGATGTCGGATATATGTATACAGGGTAGCAGGGACATCGACGCGAAAACTTTTACCATGGATTCAGCACCTGATTCTGAATACCCCTGCGTTGAAATTATTCGTCGGTTATTTAAACGTTCGTTGCACGTGTGAAGTCAAATTGACGCTTTTTAAAGCATATTGTCAGGCATTTTACACGTGCAGCCTCTGGACAAGTTTTACGCAGAAAGCCATCAACGTTCTTCGAGTCCAATACAACAATGCATTCAAGATGCTGTTGGGTACGGTGGAGGTCTGCCCGGCTTGGGCAGGGCATCGCCGTGTCCTCGTGGAGGCGATCGGCGGCGGTGATCTCTCGCGTCCTGCCCTGATTCGGGCCATGCTACGGAGCGAGAGGAAATGGGAGGCCGTCACCTCCTTCTGCGAAGCAGTAATGCTCCCGAAGGAGGAGAGGGAGCGCGTGAGGGAGAGGCAAATTTCGCGCCCTCGCGCCCCTAACCGCCGCAGGACGCCCTGGGCGTCGGGAATCACAGGCAGATTTCCGGCCACCGTAGGCGCGGGCTTGCGGACGGTGAGCAATGGGTAGCTCGCCGTCCGATAAGGACCAAGCCCGGGTCGACGGCGCGTTGTGTTCCACGTGCGCCTCAAAGAGATGTCAGCAGAATTGACGGGGTTCGCTAGGGCCAATGCCTGGCAGGGCTGCGAATATGGGCCGATAGGGAAATCGTGCCCCCCCGGCAACATGGCAACTGAAGGAACACGGGTGGGTTTTAGTCAGTAAGAGTCTGATACGCCCTCCCGCTCCACCCAGAGCGGGAGAAGTTATTTGATAATATACCACCCAAAAAAAAAAGGATGTTGTTGGGGCTGCCACGCTTCTGCAGTGCGTCGGGAATGTTTGCTTGTCTGATGCGCACACTGATGGATTCGCAGCGATCAGACGTAAGCGTGCCGCGTCGCTGCTGCAGAGGATCCGGGGTAGCTCGAAAAGTCTCCTGAATGTCATTGCGGGGAAATTTGATTGCGCTCGTCCATTATTTGTCCAACCTGCATGTTTACTAACATAGTTATTAAGGTTAATGTTTACTAAAAAATTATGGATTATTCCGAAATAAAATGATTATTATTATTTAAAAAAATATCTGCTGTTTTATAGAAAAGTGCAATACCTACGCGGTCAAAATGTATGGAAAAACTGATTTCTTTTTTAAATAACTGACGAAGCATTTCAACGCAGGGGGTTCAGAATCATGTACTGAATCCATGGTAACAGTTTTCGCGTCAATGTCCCTGCCACCCTGTATGTCGGTCGCGCGGTAAACTCTAATAGCGCGATGCAGGATTTTGTGTGACGTCAGGTCTTTGATGCGTAGTTCACATGTGGCGATATAGATACCACCACAATACTTTCCTCTTATTTTTGGATATTGTCGTATTCTTTGGGCAGTCAAGCCTCGATGTCAACTTTGCTGACTGACTAATTTTAACACGATGCATTTTAACATATCTTTAATGTATAAAGTTAGTAAAATAACCTTAACCTTTACGACCTCCTTACCTAGAATTTATAACTTTAACAAATATCTTAAACATATATAAATATAGTCCGGTCGCGTAAATACAAAGGCGGATACAACACAGACACTCATAGTGTGTGCTGCATTATACATATATTTGTACAAGGCAATGAAAAGGCGGATTCAACGCAGAAACCCATAGTATTATTTCCGTTAGATTACATACTGTCGAAAATTCTGCTTCTGCCATATTTATATATTTTTGAAATATGTGTTTTTATTAAGAGAAACTACAATTTATTTGAAACTAGCACTGCCAGGCCTAATAGCCCAACACGGAATTTTTCTTAAATAATTTTTGTTTTATTTGAGGCAGGTGAAGCCTCAAATAGAACTAAAATTATTTAAGAAGAATGTATAGGTGCTGCATGTCGATTATTATTTACAATCATTTACCAAATAGTTTTCAAGACTTACTACTGGCAATGTTTAAAAAAATACTTTTCAAACTACTACTATTTAAAAGATTTTATACCATTAAGGATTATTTAGAAGACAAATCAATAGAATCTGTAATTTGTAAGTAAAATTAATTGATATCGCTGATTGTGAAAACATTTGCACGCCATATTATGGCAGGATATGCTGAAACTATACTGTAACACCTTATGTACCATATTCTAGCAAATAAACATATTTGATTTGATTTTGATTTGAAAAACGTTGAACTTGGTGAAATGGAGTAGGTTAGATTAGACCTGTGAGCGCTACTTCTAAATTGCTTGCAGTTAGACAGGCTATACAGTATCAGCGCAAGGTGCGTTACGTTACAAGCAAGTTTGATACCAGCATTGTAGACAAAGCGAATACCTACTTATAAGCTGTATTGCAGTCGTTTTTAACCGACTTCCAAAAAGGAGGAGGTTATATGTTCGTCGCGTATGTTTGTTTTTTTTTTTTTTTATTTATGTCCACCGATTTCTCCGTCAATTGTGGACCGATTTTGAAAATTATTTTTTTGTTTGAAAGGGTGTGCTCTCGAATTGGTCCCATATAAATTTTATTAACTTTGCGATAGTTTTTGAGTTAGCTACAAAAACGTATTTTTTTCCTACTTAGTATGTAGATGATATGTTAAGTTTCTGTCACTGGTAGGAGGTAGTGGTATTTGAATGTGTGTGGGGTAGGTACCACAACTAAAAAGTGAAAAATAAAAACTTTACAAAAAAAACAACCGACCTCCAAAAAAAACACTACAAAGTGAAAAATAACTTCAATTTCGGAAGTCGGTGTCTTGTGTTTTGTATTTTCGTTTTTTGCCACCTTTTAAAAAGTTTTTATTTTTTTGTTAAAACTATGTCTTTCGGAGCCGATCACATTGCAGACATTATTCAAATGTCTAATCGTGTTTGTAATACTTTATTGATACGGACGCGGCTGCGTTACAGAACAGCTACTATCTGTGTTGCACCCGCCTTTGTATTTACGTAGTCCGGTCAGTCATAGTAAATTCAAGTATGCTTCCACAGTAAAACTTAACTCCACATTGAGTAAAGATCCTTCCAAAGGCATGTATTATCATAAAATCAATATTCGATATCTACATTTGAATACAAAAGTCTACATACATAAAAGTTTATCATATGCTTCTATTTCACCTTTCATTTCTCTTCAAAGAAGAATAAACGTGTAGCGAAAATGGCATTTCATTATTACACCCAGCGAGTTCCATTTCGTATGTGTAATGTGAATGTTTTTTTTTATATACCCTTGCAATGTTCGTCTCTATGTGAAGTATGTGGTTCAATATAATTGAGACTACACTTTAAATTTAATGTATTTTTATAGCATTCCCCTCTAAAACACTTTAATCACTATTTTGGTATTT
Source organism: Agrochola lychnidis (assembly GCA_963680765.1). Classification (NCBI taxonomy): domain Eukaryota; kingdom Metazoa; phylum Arthropoda; class Insecta; order Lepidoptera; family Noctuidae; genus Agrochola; species Agrochola lychnidis. Next base: position 8,149,299 of record OY796847.1, read on the forward strand.
GAATTTAGAATGCACCAATATATTCAACCTCCATCTCAATGCTATACATACAACCTCCTTGCGAAAAAATACTCGATACAAACTCCTTGTGCAAATAACTCTTCGAGATTTGATTAGTCGACAAACTCAAACTATTTATTTCAAATAAACCATTTACAGGCACTTTTGAATTGTCAAGGAATCGGTCACTTAGAAATAGGTATGAAGCTAGTTGCCCATTTCAAAGCGTAGTAGGTACCTATGGAGAAGAACGGGCAAGAAACTCCACGGACACTATTTTAAATAAAAAATTGTTACAAAATATTGGTTACATCATTCATGTTGAAATTATACATGTGAGAACAATGTAGAAAGACTTGCACGTTAGAAGCGTCCATAATAAAAAGATAAAAAAGAACAATTAAAAAAAATAAAAATAAGCCCTGCACGCGTAGCATGACGCTTTCTATCTCTACGAAGAATAGACACAGCTCTTTCTATACAAAGTGACATTTCGTTTCTCTATTTTTGACATCGCACCGCAGAAATCATTCTACAATCTGTCATTTTGTCTTTCGTTTCTAACGATCTTTGTTCTTTTACATGTAGACTATTTCAGAAGAAAGTTTTCTATCCCAAACTGTCAAAATCACTAAGGTAGTGAAGACAATTTGATTTTGTAATCGCCATGCTAAAGATAGTAGAAAACTTTTTACTCGACGGCCACAAAGTATATACGGTTATCTACAAAATCATGATTTTACAGGAGAGCGTTTTAAGAATTTTGATTGTCTAACTAAATCTGACAGATGACAGTCCCATTTGGGCTCGAGTCGAAAATTCTAAGCTAACAAAAAAAAAACTGGCCTGGAATTCCATTCCCAAATTCTCAACACGACAGTGAGGACGCGACGCCAGTCCGTCGGTCATCGGAAAACGGTTGCCAGGGCTGCGCCGAAATGCATCAGCGGCGCGGCGCCCTAGCCCGCCAGCGCGATTGCGTCGCTCCCACTACAGCCCCTGTCATTGTCATACATATACTGTCATTTGGTGTCACACATAGACGTTTGTTTCAGTGTTTTTTATAGGTTTAGTTTGTTATTATTTTTATTAAGTTTAACATATACCTAAGTAAATTAAAATTAATGCTTAGTGGCAGCAGCGACGTGGTGGATGATAGTGGTAGTGCATGTCAACCTTCGACATCACTGGAGAGATGTCCGCTGTGCACCCAGGCACGGTTTTTTAAAGTAAGCGGGGTCTGAATGTGCATATTGGAAAGGTGCACAAACCTCCAAATACACTCTCTTCAGACCCTGTCTCAACAGCCACACCAGCTACATCCACTTTTGACCCGTTTTGGCAAATCCTATCTAAATTCAAAAACTCTGTACCTGTTTTGAAGCGAGTTCCCCGCGGCGCTAGACCTCTTGTGGCGCAACATCTTGCAAGTTGCGTCCGTCTTGCCGCCCAAGAGAACTCGCAAAGTGCTTGGGAACAGCTGCTCACCTTTCCTTACAGAATTCTACATGTACAAAAAAATTTGGCAACCAAAAAAACATTAACCGCACAAATTAAAGAAAATTGTAATATTTCGGCCCAAAATTTGGATTCCAAATTACCGACACAGAGATATACCTCTTCAAGAGGTATATCCCATTTGGTAGAATCGAAGCTAGGGGAAGGTGACATTAGCGGAGCAGCCAGGATTCTTTTTAGTAGTGATGTGGTGGCACCGTGTTCTCCAGAAACACTCGCAGCTCTGGAGAGCAAACACCCTGCCCCAGTGGATGGCCTTTCTTTTCCCGACCCCCCAAATCCGGATAATCACTCCCTCAGAATTACAGGTCGAGAGTTGATCACAGCCGTTTGTTCCTTCCGGAGCGGCTCCGCTGGTGGCCTCGACGGTCTGAGTCCTCAGCACCTAAAGGACCTTATTTGTTCAGGCGCCGGGGAAGCTGGTGAGTTGCTCTTGAAGGAGCTTACGGCTCTGATTAACCTTTTGCTCTCCGGCAAGGTGAACGAGGCCGTCATCGACGTCCTGTACGGGGCCAATCTATGCGCCCTGCGCAAGAGGGATGGCGGCATTCGTCCTATTGCCGTGGGAACCACATACCGTCGTATGGCAGCCAAGATTTGTTGTAAATTTGATGGTGAGGCGGTTTCGGAAAAATTTCAGCCCCTGCAGTTAGGTTACGGCTCCAAAGGGGGCTGTGAGGCTGCCGTACACGCCTTATCGACCTACCTAAATTCTGGCAAAGGAGAGGTCATCCTGAAGGTTGACATAAAGAATGCCTTCAATTCAGTGAATAGGGACACCTTGCTGGCAGAAACTAAAAAAGAAATACCCCAAATTAATAGTTTCCTTTGGTAATGTTACAGACACCCTTCTAAATTACTGTATCGGGACAACCTTTTGGAATCTGCTGTTGGCTGTCAACAAGGCGACCCCCTCGGGCCAGTGATTTTTAGTTTAGCCATTCATCCAATTATTCGACAGCTAAATTCCAAATTTAATGTCTGGTATCTTGATGATGGAACCTTGGGCGGCGATGTAGAAACTGTTTTAAATGACCTAAAATACTTAAAAAACGAACTTCATTCCATTGGCCTTGATATCAACCTTTCGAAATGTGAACTATACTTATCGGACAGTACCGACAGATAATTAATTATGAGAACTATAATGTGGGCAGTTGTTTTAACCGTAAATCTATGCTGCGTGGAGGTTCTCTAATCTTGATAAAAAATTGTTTAAAATCTAAGCAACGTAATGACATAGTTGGTTTATCAGTTGAACATTGCATCGAACTGTCCTGTGTTGAGCTGGATAAGCATGTTGTAGTGTGCGTATACAGACCCCCTAATTATCAGAACTTTTGTTTATTTGAGTCAATAATGGAAGATGTCCTAGCGAAACTTGCATCCAGTAACAAAGCCGCAATTATTTGTGGTGATTTTAATATAAATATTCTGGAAAATAATTCAAATAGCAGTAGAATATTAAGCCTTTTTAAATCGTTCAATTTATCAAATGTTTTTACAGAACCAACTAGAGTAACTTCAACTTCTGCTACTTGTATCGATAATGTCTTCTGCGGTTGTGATTATTTAGATAAAGCCATCGTAAATTATTTACCGTCTGATCATAGTGGACAAACGGTAACTTTTAAATTTAGAACACCTATTCAAAAAGTGCAAATACAAATTAGACCAATAACAACTGGCAAATTAAATAGATTCAATAGTACCCTAAATAATAAGTTAAATGCTCTGGGCCCTAATATGGACGATGCAAATAAATTGTATGAGGATTTCTTTTCAGTAGTGCACACTGAATTCAACAAAACTTTTGAAAAGAGAACAAAAAATATTTGCCCTAATTTTATTTTTAGTGACTGGGCAACTAGAGGTATTAGGATAAGTAGGGAAAGACTGTTCGAGCTGTATGGCCTTAAGCCTTACATTAATACTGAAACTTTCAACAAGTATGTTGCTACATATTCCAAATTTTTTAGAAATACTTGCAAGATAGCTAAAGCTCTGTATATTAGCAACAAGATTAAATCAGCAGAAAATAAAATAAAAACAGTTTGGAAAGTTATAAATAATGAAACTAATAGGAACAAAGTACGAAACACTGAGTACACATTGGAGACTTCACGTGGTGCCATTAGCTCTAACTTAGAAGTAGCGCAAGAATTTGTACATTTCTTTACTAATATACCATCTAAAACGACAGAAGCCTTAAATTCCTCACCCGATGTCTCAATTAATTTATTAAGAGCGAACGTTCCAGGCTGCCCGGTTGAATTTCAATTTAAACATATAAACCCTATGATAGTTATAAAAGCTTTTCGGCAAATTAAAATCAAATTGACCGAAGATCTATGGGGATTATCTATCAAAGTTTGTACATCCATAATCGAGACTATAGCACCGTACTTAGCTTTAATATTTAATTTGTGTGTGGATCAAGGAGTCTTCCCGGATTTAATGAAATACAGTAAAGTTATACCACTTTTTAAATCTGGGGACAGTAAAGACACTAACAATTATAGACCAGTATCTGTGCTGCCGGTATTCAGCAAGGTTTTCGAAAAGGTAATGCTCAATCAAATGCTTAATCATTTTAACGCCAACCAAATCTTGCACGATCAGCAATATGGTTTCACCAAAGGACGTTGTACAACTGACGCTGGTGTCACCTTATTAAAACACATATTTACAGCGTGGGAGGAGGCCCAAGATGCCATAGGAATCTTTTGTGACCTCTCCAAGGCATTTGACTGCGTGAGTCATGAGACCTTGCTCTTGAAACTTGAGCATTACGGACTAGGTAAACTTGCGCTCAGTTTAGTAAAATCTTATTTAAATGATAGACAGCAGCAGGTTCAAGTAAATGGTGTCCATTCAATCGGTTTAAAAGTAAAAATGGGCGTTCCACAAGGCTCGATATTGGGTCCTTTCCTCTTTTTAGTATATATTAATGATCTACCCCATTTATTAAAAAACCAACCACAAATGGTGTTATTTGCTGACGACACTTCCTTAATTTTTAAGATAAATAGACGTGCATCAAATCTTGACGACGTAAATAACGCCCTACTGCAGGTCCAAAATTGGTTCACTGCTAATAATTTAGTATTAAATGGGAAAAAAACTAAATGCATAAGATTTGCTTTACCAAATGTTAAAAGTAGTGATTGTGACATAGTATTGAATAAGGAGAAACTAGAATTTGTCGATAAAACTGTTTTCTTGGGGATCACGCTCGATTCAAGGCTGCAATGGGGTCCTCATTTAACATCTCTAGCAGGACGGCTAAGTTCAGCAGCATATGCTGTGAGAAAAATCCGTCAATTTACTGATGTAGATACCGCGAGGCTAGTCTATTTCAGTTACTTTCATAGTATCATGTCTTACGGTATTTTACTATGGGGACGGGCTGCAGATATCGAGTCTATTTTTATTCTGCAGAAGAGAGCCATCAGAGCAATATATCGTCTCCGCAGACGCGATTCTCTAAGGGATCTGTTTAAAGATATTAACATCATGACGGTACCTTGTCAATATATTTCTGAAAACATCATGTACGTAAGGAAAAATCTAAGTCTTTTCAGTAAAAGAGGTGATAGACACAATTATAGGACTAGAAATAGGGACCAATTAGTTCAACCGGGTTTCAGATTGGCTAAAGTAGACTCATCCTTCATGGGGTGCTGTTTAAAATGTTATAATAAAATACCTTCCCACATACTCCAACTGAATGAAACGAAATTTAAATCATGTATAAAACGCACACTATGCTGCCAAGCATATTATAAGTTGGGGGATTACATCGCTGATAATAATGCTTGGCTCAGCGCTGGTCCAGCTCCACAAGGGCGCATAAACTAATTGATTAGCATTCGAAAATATTGTTGCAGCTGCTGAAGATTGTAAAACTATCTTTTCCTTATATAAATTCAATCTCTTTGTATTGTATAATTGCATATCATATGTGTGAGCACTGTGACCATGTTGTACATTCCATAAAGCTACCATTTACTGGGTACGTCTTTCATTGACTTGAATGTGCTCTGGCAGCTGAGAGTATGTCATGCTCACTCAAATGTCTCGCTGATGGTGGCGTGTGTGTTGGATCATTAAGTTCCCTTCAAAATGGTTGAGCTAAATGGTGCTGATCCATGCGTCATGTTCGTGAACGGGCGCCGTCAGTAGGGACTGGTCATCTCTTAGCTGCCACGGTTTATTTTATTTTAATTTATTTTAATTTTTGAATTGTTATTATATTTTTATTACGGACGCTTTTAACGTGCACGTCTTTCTACATTGTTCTCACATGTATAAATTCAACACGAATGATGTAACCAATATTTTGTAACAATATTTTGATTTAAAAGAGTGTCCGTGGAGTTTCTTGCCCGTTCTTCTCCATAGGTACCTACTACGCTTTGGAATGGGCAACTAGCTTCATTTTTCTGACTGACCGACCCCTTGACAATTCAAAAGTACCTGTAATTGGTTTATTTGAAATAAATGCTTTGAGTTTGAGTTTGAGTTTGAGACAACTGACACTTCCCAAATTTAACGAAATAGCTCCAGAAATCAAAATTATTGAAAAAAGTTCTCTTCGTCTCCTTGGGTCTCCAATCTTTGAAAATTCCTTTCCCGCTTTTATTGAGGAAAAAATACAAAATTTCAGCGACGTTTCGGAAAGATTGTTACAAATTAATATGCATTCGGCCATCACCCTTATTCGTTACTGCTGTTTCGGCCCTAAATTAACTTATTTTCTTCGCGCTTCCCATTTATGGAAGCACACTCACTTTTTAGAAAAAATGGACCAAATTATCCGACACACATTAACTTCAATTTTAAATGTGGCCATGGACGACCGAGCTTGGGCACAAGCTACTCTTCCCATTCGTATGGGAGGCCTCGGCGTCCGCAAAATTTCGAGTATTAGTCTACCGGCTTTCACATCCTCGGTCCATGGCACTGAGAAATTAATCAGGAAAATTCTAGCCTCCACACTGATTAATTTTGATGTGCCGTGCTTCACTGAGGCTATGAATGCCTGGAGAATCGCTTGCCCGAACTCTGATCTACCCGATTATACATCTTCTCAAAGACGGTGGGATGAGCCGCTCTGCAGAGTAGTACAGAACAATTTACTTAACACGTCTACTACTACTGCGGAGCGTGCGCGCCTGCTGGCTGTGAGTAAGTGGGAATCGGGTCTGTGGCTTCATGCACTACCGTCGTCGAATATAGGCACTTTGCTCGACGACACCACTTTCCGCCTTGCTGCTTCCTTACGACTCACCGCCGGCGTTCCAGCTGTATTAGAACCCAATGGCCTGGCACGCGACGATGGCAAGAGACCGGACGGCATGTCCTTATTTCCATGGAAGGTGGGTAGGCCTTTAGTGTGGGACGCAACCTGTGTCGACACTCTTGCGCCATCCCATCTTCCTAGCTCTGCGTGCTGTGCTGGTGCTGCTGCTGCGGCTGCAGAAAACCTCAAGCGGCGTAAGTATAATAACCTCATTGGTAACTATACTTTCGAGCCGTTTGGGGTTGAAACCCTCGGGCCGTGGGGTCCGAGTGCCCATGGCCTCTTCCGTGACATCTCAAAACGGCTATTTGACACTTCCCGTGACCCAAGGGCTGGTTTTTACCTTGGCCAGAGGCTAAGCATTGCCATACAACGTGGCAATGCGGCCAGTCTCTTGGGTACATTACCAGTCGACAGCGATGCGGATGAATTTTTCGACGCTATATTTTAGTTTGTAAATAGTTCTAGTTAAGTTAGTATATAATATCTATTTTTATTTTGTAAATAATTAATAATTAATTAACCCTAAAATAAATAAATTGAAAACAAAAAAAAAAAAAAAAAAACTGACTATTTCTAATTGCGATTAAAAAGGTGTGGAATAAAATATGACCTAAAATTCACACCAACACCTTTAATTCAGGTGCAAAAACAGTTCTGTATCTTTTTTTTTCTTTTGCTTATATCTCGAAAATGGCGTGTCCCGTGTCCAATCGCAAAAATAATGAAAATTTCGACCGCCTTTATAAAGCCCTTAAACCCCTTAGACTCAACATGTAGGTACCTAATAATTTTTCTTATTTTCCATAGTGTATTTATTACATACATTCTTTTTTTTGTAGTCGACGTGACTTAATATCAATAAAAATTGAGAATCAAACAGAAAAATAATTCCTATGACAAAACAAAGAATTCTGAATCGAATTATGAAAAGAGTGAATTTCGTAAAAAGTGTAGTTGAATGTTTCTACTTTCCTGCCGTCCTGTCTACACGGAACGTCATTTTTGTCTATTCTTCCGTCGACAAAACTCGTTTCTACGGTGGTCATGCTACGCGTGCAGGTAGCTAAGAGATGACCAGTCCCAACTGACGGCGCCCGTTCACGAACATGACGCATGGATTAGCACCATTCAGCTCATAGCTCATAGCTCACATTTTTTGACAAAGAATTTAGCATTAGAATAAAAGCTGTTTTGTGTTTTTTACTGTCATTAGTACATTTTCGCTATTTTGAATACTGTAGTATAAAACCAGTTAATTGCGTAATACAACACAATCAAAATCTGTTTCGATTTGAAACAGATTGCTAATCCATTGCTTCATAAGTTGGAAAAGAAAATCTGCTCAACAACGTAAATAACGCAATGAATGTTGTTGAACTGTCAAAATGAAACAAATTAGGCAAAATTGTTTACGAAAATACTAAGTTACTAGAAAATTTGCTACCCTACAAATCACGGCTGGTTTACATCAAAGCCTACGATGAGTTTTGCAAATGGAAAAATGAAAATGAAAAGCTTCTGGCATATTTTCAGAGTCCATTTTTGTCTATTTTCGCATAAATCTTTTTTTTTCTCGTAGTCATGATATAAAGTATAGTATGCAACTCTTGAATAAAACGGGCTAATTTATATCGAGGGCCATGAATTACTCTCGTTATTCACAGCCCTCGATTCACCAAGTCGCATCCCATCGCCTGCCCGTGTTATTACTTCGTTTTCGCTTTTTGCTCGGCTCCTAAATGTCGTAGCGTGATGTTACATAACCTTTAACCTACCTCAAGATTTGGGCTATCCAATGCTAAAAAAAAAAAGTGTGGCACTCGGGGACTGCCGCGGTAAAGCTATTGCATAGCATTTGTAACCTCCATACTTCCTATTTGTCAACGCTACACTTGGGATGATGACGGATGATGACATAAAACAAAAATTACGTTCCCATGACAACATCACGTTGTCATAGGAACGTAGTTCATCATCCGTCATTACAGGGTAGGCGGAGTGGGGGATGTTAGGTTTTTTTCGTTACGGAATTTCTTGATTCGGTCGCCGCGCTCAAAGCCCGCGATAAAAGCTATGCAATAGCTTAAAAACATCAGACTGGTTCATTGCGGAGATTACCAAATTTTACGTGTTTATAATATTACTAACTGCGTCCCGCGGTTTCACCCACAAGTCTCGATCCCGTGGATAAAGTATTCCATGTGTTAATAAAATGTCATCTAAATCCGTTCAGTAGTTTTTGCGTGAAAGAGTAACCAAACATCCATCCTCACAAACTTTCGCATTTATAATTATTATTATTTATATTATAAATATATAAGTAGGATAATGGGAAGGATATTAATATTATTCATCATCATCATCAGCCTATAGGTAATGTTCCCACTGCTGGGACACAGGCCTCCTCTCTGTGAGAGGGAGTGGGTCATCAATCTGTCTTTTTATTTAACAAGTTGCCAATGGACTTCAAAAGCATATACAGCATAATAGTAGTTTATGAAACTGTTGCATAATGAGGGGTATTAAAACATGAGTGTGTGTTTAAAAACCGAGCCGTAGGCGAGGTTTTTAATAGTATCACACGAATGTTTTAATACCTAGTTATGTGCAGTTTCATACACTACTTTATCTACTCTCATACATTGGGATTGAACCTAATACTAAATAAAAGATCAAAGTTAAAGATCAAGAATAAATTTGAAAAATCCCACGAAATTCAGTACAACAAACAAATGAATGTCGTCTGCACCAGCACATCACCGCACATGCGACACAGCGGGTGCTGCTGTCCCCCGTTTAAACGTTCCAATGCAAAAGTTGATGGAAACTCCTTGGTGATATTAACTTCTTGGATTAGCGCTGTATCGTAATAGAAAAAAAATTGTTTTATAGTAGGTATTATTTTGTTAGGGAAAAAATGTTATAATATGATTCTTTTTTAAAATTTTGGTATTGTGTTTATAAAGTGTGTCAATATAAACTCGTTTTGAATTTTATAATTCGAATATTACGCTATGAGAGTAGATAAACGTATTTAAAAACAAATTAAAGACATATTTATCGAGGAAGGGCTATTACAGTATTGAACAGTTTATAGATGACAAACGACATCCACTATTAAATGATTGATTTGTGAATTATTATTATGTATGTCGTAGATAGTAGAAGTTGAACGACAGTAGTCGCTTAATTGATTATTATAGTACTCAGGTGAGGGTAAACCACGTGACGCGCTCGCTAGAGGGGCGGCACGTGGACAGAGTCGTGGTAAGGGAAGTTACCGAACGACGGGTCAGTATTGTGAAGTGCTCGAACGGAGACAGACCTAGACTTCTCTTACACGAAACTGTCGGCTTGCCCGAACCTAGGAAATAGTGCGTGAACATTATTAGTGTTGTATGTACCTACTGTGTTAATTATTCAGACAGTAAAATACTAAACTGATTTGGTGTATCATCGTGTTTAATTGTAAACTTGGACTATGGATTCCGTACCACCGAATCGAGATGATGACGGCTCTATCGCTCAGCCATCGCTGACGCCGTCATCAGAAGTGGGATCGGGATCTGACTCCCACTGGCGCGCAATGTTTGAGGTGCAGCAACATAATATGATGCAATTAATCGAGGCCATTCGCACACCAGTTTCATCGTCTGCGATCACTTTGCCTGACATCGACCCAGACAAACCAGATTCTGATACACGCGCTTGGTGTGCTACGGTTGATATTTGTATTGCTGAACGCCCGTTAGATGGTGCATCACTCATCATAGCGCTTAGCAAAGCACTAAAGGGCAGCGCCTCGTCATGGTTATCGCAAATATCACATGCAGGTATGACATGGCAGCATTTTCGTGACTTATTTCTCGCACGTTACGATTCGACGGAAACTCTTGCATCAACGTTCATAAAGTTGAATAACGGCAAACCAAAAGAGGGTGAATGTCTCGCAGCTTATTCCAGTCGCTTAATGACATTGCTTTTGGCTAGATGGAAGAACTTGGATCTCGAAGAAATTGCATCGTCGTACGTACTAGCACACATCGCTCAGTTCGATTCACGTTTGCACCACCTAGCATTTACAAACGACGTTACGACGCGAAACAAGTTGCTACAGGAAGTGAAGGCGTGTGCAAGTCTAAAGCGTAAACACGAACGGAACAACGAATCTTCGGAACAGATGGGTGAGTCAAATATGAAACGTTTCAAGCCTCAGCCTGTGTCTAATTTCAAGTGTCATAATTGCGGCAAACCGGGTCATAAAGCGGTCAATTGTCGTTCGAAGCCCAACACACCGAATATCAATAAAGGGCAATTGATATCGAATGCATCTGGAGTCAAACAAGTGATATGTTTCCGTTGTGGCGAGAACGGACACATAGCGTCACACTGTCGACGCGGCAACGCGGGTGGTGTAAAGTCTGCGAGTGCTACGGGCTCGAGCGGTGCCGGCGGCGGCGTTAGCATCGCAAGCCGCGCTGGAGGCGCTGATGCGGCGAAAGAGCGACGCATAGATACATGTGAAATAGCTGGTATTTGCGGACAGTTACAACAATCTGGTGAGTCGTACAATTTTTGTTTTGATTCCGGTGCCGAATGCTCTCTCGTTAAACAAAGTATTAGTAGTAATTTTAAAGGTCAATACACTCACGCGAACGTTCGTATAAATGGTATAGGTTGTGCAAACATAGACTGTACTATACAAATTCTCTGTGATGTTTTTATTGATGGTCATAGTTTACCTATTTTATTTCATGTGTTACCTGACTATTGTTTAAAATATGACGTAATGATTGGCCAAGAAATTTTAAAACTAGGTTACACCGTCAACTTATCTTCTTCATCTTTGGTGATTTCAAAACAAAAGTCTGTTGCTGTCTGTAGTTACCATGATTTAAGTGATATTGATACCGATATTCAAAATAAGGAATTGCTAATATCGTTGCTTAAAGAATTTTCGCATATTTTTATTGACGGTTTACCTCGTAAACGAGTTAAAACTGGTGAACTAAAGATAAGACTTCAGGACCCGACTCGTACAGTTTACCGCTCACCTTATAGACTTAGCCCTGATGAAAAGCAAATTGTACGTTCTAAAATTAAGGAACTATTGGATGCTAACATCATTCGTCCTAGTCAGTCTCCATTTGCGAGTCCTATTCTTCTCGTTAAGAAGCGTGATGGGTCTGATCGTATGGTAGTAGATTATCGCGAATTGAACTCCAACACTGTTCCTGATAGGTTTCCTTTGCCTCTCATAGCTGATCAAGTTGCTAGGCTGTCCGGGGCTAGCTTTTATTCGTGTTTAGACTGTGCAAGCGGTTTTAACCAGATACCTATTCTTGACTCTGAGAGTATTGAGCGTTCTGCTTTCATTACGCCTGACGGGCAATTCGAATATCTTGCAATGCCTTTCGGACTTCGAAACGCGCCTAGTGTGTTCCAAAGAGCAGTGACAAATGCCTTGGGTGACCTCGTCTTCTCATATGTTGTCTTGTACGTTGATGATATCCTAATTCCAGCGGCATCTGAAGACCAAGGCATTCAGAGGTTATGTGAGGTGTTGGAAGCTTTAAATAAAGCAGGGTTTTCTTTAAATATTTCAAAATGTACCTTCCTGAAGCGTCGCGTTGAGTTTTTAGGTTATGATATCACTGCTGGTGAGTTAAGACCAAATCCAAGAAAAATCGAAGCTCTGATTAAACTACCCCCCCTGATAACATTCATCAGCTCAGACAATTCATTGGTCTTGCCTCATATTTCCGAAAGTTTGTCAAAAGTTTTTCCCAAATAATGGCTCCTTTATTTTTACTGACCACCGGTAAGCAATTCAATTGGAAATTGGAACACGAGCAAATAAGACAGCAAATAATTTCTGTTCTGACAACTAAACCGGTGTTAACAATTTTTAATCCGGATCTTCCAACTGAATTGCATACCGATGCAAGTGCCAATGGATACGGCGCTATTCTTTTCCAAAAGGTTGACAGTGAACTTCTTGTTGTCGAGTACTTTAGCAAGCGAACCACGCAGCCTGAGTCTAAGTACCACTCATATGAGTTGGAAACTCTGGCTGTCGTGAACGCTGTTAAGCACTTTCGACACTATTTGCAAGGAAGATATTTTGAAGTTTACACAGACTGTAATTCATTAAAAGCTTCTCGAAACAAAGTCGATATTATGCCACGTGTCCATCGATGGTGGGCTTTTCTTCAAGCATTTGACTTTCAGATCTTATATCGTGAAGCCCGCCGTATGGCTCATGTTGATTTTTTGTCTCGAAACCCATTACCACTTACTTCAGATCTTTCTGCCTTAAAAAAGGTAGAACAAAAGCGTATTGACCTCGCTACCTTGTCAGAAAATTGGTTGTTGGCGGAACAGCTTCGTGATCAGGAAATTCAATTGGTGGTTAATAAGCTCAAAGAAAGTCAGATTCCAGCTGATATTGCTAAGACTTATGAGATGCGCTCAGGCGTTTTACATCGCAAAATACAACGGAATAATCGTACCCGTTGCCTTCCAATAGTTCCAAGGGCTTTTCGGTGGTCCGTGATAAACAATGTGCATGAATCGCTTATGCATCTTGGCTGGGAAAAGACCTTGGAAAAGATATACGAACACTATTGGTTTGAACACATGGCCAAGTATGTCCGTAAGTTTGTAGATGGTTGCATCACCTGTAAACTGTCGAAGTCCCATTCAGGTCGTGTACAGGTGGAGCTTCACCCAATCCCTAAGGTTCGTGTACCATGGCATACAGTTCACGTTGATATAACCGGTAAACTTAGCGGCAAAAATGATTGTAAAGAATACGTCATCGTTTTAATTGATGCTTTCACGAAATTTGTCCTCATGTATCACACTTGTCGCATCGATTCTGCTAGCGCAGTTAAAGCTTTGAAATCAAGTGTGTCCCTATTTGGAGCTCCGAATCGGGTTATTGCTGATCAAGGTCGTTGTTTTGCCAACAAGGATTTTAAAGATTTTTGTGAGTCTCATGGTGTTGCTTTGCACTTGATCGCAACGGGATCGAGTCGTGCCAACGGTCAAGTTGAAAGGGTGATGAGAACATTAAAGGGGATGCTCACTTCTGTAGAGACATCTGACAGATCGTGGCAAGAAGCGCTGAATGATGTGCAACTAGCTTTAAATTGTACGGTTCATCGTGTTACCGGGGCAAGCCCTCTCGAGCTTATGATAGGGCGCGTAGCTAGACCATTAAATCTTTTAACTGTTGGTGATACTGAAACGGAGATAAATATTGACGAGATCAGAGAGCAAGCGGCAACGAATATAGAAAATAATGCTAGTTATGATAAGTCTAGATTTGATAAAAACAAAGCCAATCTTGTTAAGTTTGATGTTGGGGACTTAGTTTTAATACAAAATGAAGAAAGAAATCAAACAAAGTTAGACCCCAAGTACAAGGGACCATTCAAAATTGTAGAGGTACTTGATGGCGATCGTTATCTGTTGAAACCCTTAACTGGCAATAGAACCTATAAGTACGCACACGATCGCATACGAAAGATGCCTCTTAGCAGTGTTCCTGTTGAACTCGATTTTTCTGATGTAGAGGATGTGATGGAAGGTACTTCCAACTAATGGTAGAAGTGATTTTGGGTTTTGGGCCTTGGTTATGAGTCGCACTGCACGCACTGACTGTAGTCGTAACTGCAATTCACTTGTGAGTTGTTCAGGGGGCGATGGGCAGTCAGTGGTGTGGCGGGGACTATTACCTTGGTTATTGGTCGCACTACACGCACTAATCTGTAGTCGTAACTGCAATTCGCTTGCGAGTTGTTCAGGGGCCGATGGGCAGTTAGTGGTGTGGCGGGGACCCGGGTCTCGAAAGAGACTATTGTTAGTCATACAATGACCTGTGACTTCTTGAAGAAGTGGTGGTCGTATCACGTGAGGTGATGACGATATGGGTGGCAATAGATGACGATATGGGTGAGATGGAATGAAATTGTTTACAGAATAAACAATTTCATTTCATTTCATTTCGTTTCATAGTTGTCACTAGCTGCTTAGGCAGCCGGGCCATAGTTTGTTTTCAGTGATCTTAAAACAAATTATGTGCTAGTGTAACCCTGTTAGTGTACCATTTAGTTTATTTTGATAATTACAGCTTAGAGGCACCTTTTTGTTTGATTAGTTGAGGCAAATGTGTTTTTTTTTTGTTTTTTCTTCTTTGTAACTTTCTTTGATTACGGTCAGGCTGGCCGAGGTTACACGTTACTCCAAAGTTGATTGTTTTGTTTCAGGTACACACGAGGACGTGTGACCTGTCAGGTTGGCCGTGTCGTAGATAGTAGAAGTTGAACGACAGTAGTCGCTTAATTGATTATTATAGTACTCAGGTGAGGGTAAACCACGTGACGCGCTCGCTAGAGGGGCGGCACGTGGACAGAGTCGTGGTAAGGGAAGTTACCGAACGACGGGTCAGTATTGTGAAGTGCTCGAACGGAGACAGACCTAGACTTCTCTTACACGAAACTGTCGGCTTGCCCGAACCTAGGAAATAGTGCGTGAACATTATTAGTGTTGTATGTACCTACTGTGTTAATTATTCAGACAGTAAAATACTAAACTGATTTGGTGTATCATCGTGTTTAATTGTAAACTTGGACTATGGATTCCGTACCACCGAATCGAGATGATGACGGCTCTATCGCTCAGCCATCGCTGACGCCGTCATGTATTTTTGTGTATTTGTGTGCTGTATTGTTATTGTTTGTCTTTTTCTTTCTTTTAATACTAGGAAATGAATCTTTGAATTTTTATATGGAATGTTGTTGATTATTTAATTTATTGTTGCTGAATTATTGACATAACATTATTTATTAGTGAAATTGATATATTTTAAATGCGTAATGAATTTTAAATATGAATGTGATGTTTATGCTTTTTATTAATTTATTTTATTTATCATCGCTGTAATATTTTCAACACAATGTATTTTTTTTATGAAATAAATGACTTATGTTATGACTTATGGCCATAATCCACCACGCGGGCCCAGTTGGTAGATGTCACATGTCTTCGAATTTTCGGTTCTAGGTCATGCCGGTTTCCTCACGATGTTTTCCTTCACCGTTTTGAGAGCCGCGACTTACGAGTTGTAGGTCGTAGGTTCGAACCCAGACAGGCGCTTTACTTTGTGTAAATTATTTCATCACCACTGCTCTCAAAACGGTTAATATTATTTAATCTTTACAATTAATTCATTATATTGCCTCGTTGGTCTAATGGTCGCAAGCGCTACTGCTGAGCATGAGGTCCTGGGTTCGATTCCCGGGTCGGGCAAAGTGTTATTGGGTTTTTCTATCTGGAATTTCTCAGTAGCAGCTCGGAGTCTGGATTTGTGCCCGGTTGATGGCAATAGGCTCGCCCCCTATTACATGGGACTTAAACTTAACTGGCGAAATGTGGGTGTGTCTACTACAGGTTCACACGGCTACACATCAAGCTATACAAAACCAGTTTATGTTGATCTCGCATTGTATAGGATTTCCGTACAACGCGAGGTCAGCTTATACTGGAAATTCTTGGCTTGATGTGTAGCCGTGTGTACACCTCTGCCCAACCCTTCAGAGAAACAAGGCGTGATGTTATGTTATGTCTATCTTTATAATTAGTATTAGTTTAGATAAAGAAACAACTCACCTTCTCAGAAGTTTATAATTAAGTATCGGGTTTTTTTTCATAACTTATAGGCATTTAAACGTAAAATAATCTTATTCCCTTTTCTTGAAAATCATTAAACTGGGGCCGTTTTCGGTAAGTTCCATTGTGGAAAGTGATGGTCCTTTCTCTCGTATAGCTCCATCTTTCTCTCACATTATAACGATAATGGATCTTAAGACGCAGATATATGACAGTGACCTTGAGTGGTTAGCTTGTGTGTTCTGTACTGAGCACACGCAAGCGCAACGCGTCGTACGTCCAGCCAGTAATAGGACTCGCCCATCAATGAGTGCTGGCGCAAATTAAACGCATTATTAATTCATTATACATAAAACGAAGATATGTGACATCTACCAACCCGCACTGGGCCCGCGTGGTGGATTACGGTCCACTCCCTCTCACAGAGAGGAGGTCTGTGTCCCAGCAGTGGGAACATTTATAGGCTGATGATGATACATAAAACAAAAGGTATTTTAATAAAACTCGTATACTAAAAGATCAATAATTAAATTATCTTTAAAATTGTGACAGTTTCAGAAAAATACGCTTGATAGATTTTGCGTGATTCTCAGTTTTTTATCCGCGTTAGACATAACTTTACAAATTAATTTCACTATGTAATATAAACATAATTCAAAATAGGCTTATATTAAAATATTAAGAAAATGCTCTAATTTAACATACATTTTTTCCAAATCATGAACAATACTCGTTTAGATGTCATTTGCAGTATAAAATAATTAAAAGTCGGTTATCGTCGCCTTAACACACTATACCCTGCAATGTACTGTGAAGTCATAAGTTTGATAATAATGCCGAAAAAGGGTTTTCTACCTATGATAAAGTCTCTAAGTTTCAAGACAAATCCGTCTTACGTAGGGCTACCATCCGTCCGGTTTTGTCCAGAGATGTCCGGATTTTTGGCCTCTCATCTGGACTTTGCCCGGCATTGTCATTTGTCCGACTTTTCGACATGAGGGGACTTTAAAAAAAATAATAATAATTGAAAAACAAGGAAATTAAAGTCCGGACTTTTTTGGATTTGTGCCCGGTTGATGACAATAGGCTCGCCCCCTATTACATGGGACTTAAACATAACTGGCGAAATGTGGATGTACTATAAGTACACCTCTGCCTAATCCTTCGGGGAATACAGGCGTGATGTTTTGTTATGTTGTTTTTAGGGTTCCGTTTCCGAAGGGTACCAAACGAAACCCTATTAATATACCTACGCTGTCCGTCTGTCTGTCAGCGGGTCTGTGTGTCATGAATCTGTGAAAAATTTCAACTGTCTATCTATTAGGTTGAAATTTTTCGCAGATTGTGTATTTTTAGTACCGTTATAACAACAAATAAAAATACATTAAACTTTTGACTAAAAAAAAAATTTACCCTGGCATGTGCGGTGTATTCGTCTAGACTTGTAGAGTCTAGAGCTCACCGAGGAGAGTTTTTTTTTAATCTTCAAAAATGTTCTTCACAGGGGTCCGTAAAAGTTGTGAGTCTTAGACCATTTTTGTACGAGCTCTGTCGCAACAACTAAACAAGTTAGGAATTTGAAACTTCTGAATATCATGTACCATATGTTGTATTTAATCAACAAATATTAAAAACGCCAATTCCTACGGAATTTTATTTAAATATGGGCGATTTTCTGCAACTGTAAAAGATAACTTTGTAATTTCCAGTATCATTACGAAATAAAAATATATCTTTGCGATTTACATTCATTTATTTGCTAAATATTGTACGGTGGTACAGAACCCTTCGTGTGCGAGTCCGACTGGCACGTGTCCGGTTTATTTGCAAACGTTAGGCTTTTTGTTACATTTTAAATTTCCGAATAGTAACCCTTGACATTCGCACGGACGTAATAAAATCGCGGCGATTTTTTTTCGTGCACTTGATTTTCGACGCTCTGTTAACGCCGAGAGTTAAAAATCCAACAGTGTGTTTTTTCAACGCGCTGGGTCGAGTGCGTCCCAGGGCGTTGGATTCTCAACGCTCGGCTTAACACCGAGAGTTGAAAATCCAGTGCGCGATAAAATCCCGCTGCGATTTTATTACGTACGTGCGACTGCGTACGTCGGCGTACTTGAGCTATTGCCAATCTATACTGATAAGGTCTATTTTCGTCCTCAAAGTTCTAATCCTTTACTTACCTGTTTTATTCACTTTGTCTTTTAGGGTTGAGGACTTAGTACTTTGGGATCTAGTTAGAATCCCAGGACGGAGTTCCCAAAGTACCTAATTAACTAGCGAGTGTAAGTTACTTAGTGGTTTTAGGAGAGAAAAAAAAACCAGCCAAGTAAAGGGTTCCGTAGTTGGGATGAATTTATCCCAAGAACAAACTTAACATTGTTGTTGAAAAACGTGTTCTCCCATACATTCCAACTGCAAATGTAAGTTTGTACGCCCAATATATTGAGAGATTTGCCATGTTATTTTAAGACCATAGACTTCTTATAGGTTTTCCTTAAATCAATGAGTAAAGACCAATTATTCTAAGTAATTTTTTTCAAAATTTTAGGCTTAGTAGTTTCGGAGAAAAGAGAGGGAATTGTAAATTTTCATCTATTTTCTTCTTAAATATCTTTAAAAGTATTTATGTTAAGATGATAAAAAATATATTTGAGATCCTCGCAACAAGCCCTTTCATTTGTTTATTTTTTTCTAATTCTATTTTAATTTGGGACTTTTATAATCGCAATGCGTATGACAGTCCCATCATACCCTAAACAAATAGTAACAAATCACATTGCTATGGATTACATTAGGGCCATAAACCTGAACAGACTCTCGTCGGTTCAACCTCAAGGCCCCAAACACATCATTTCTATCAGACTCATATCGAACACAGTCCATCAATAAGTGATGTAAGTCTTCCACAACTCCACACTCCACACATTGTTTAATTTGTCACACGGTAATGTTTGCAAAAGTGACCCCCATATTCAAAATTCATTTATTTACGTTACACGTGTACCTCAACTTAATCGGTCCCTTGAATTCGAAGTAAATTGGCTGTGACAGACGGACAGACAGAGGAGTGGACGGATCGGACGGAGGACGGAGTGATCCTATAAGGGTTCCGTTTTTCCTTTCGAGGTACGGAACCCTAAAAACAAGTAACCCATAGTACTAGTAAATAAAATCTATTTTTAGTAAGTATAGGAATATACTGTGTCCAGGTAGAGGGGTATCTATCTAACATTATTTACTCTTATTATTTATTACCATCAACCCGATCCTGCATCGCACGGTTTTTACGACTTGAAAAAACAAGGAGATTCCTTTATTATGTATGTTTAATATTAATGTTATTATACGCATAAACCTTCGGGAATAAATCCCCTAAATTATGGTCAAATCCGTATCAAAATCCGAAGCGCAGTTTGGAAGAATAACGTGGTCATAGAAACGAAAAGCGACTTTAATTTATGATATGTATAGAATAGACTATTCCTAAATTGTATGTTAATTTGCATTAATATTCTGAAAAGTAACAACAGCTGCACGGGTCGATCGATCAGGTTAAGCTACGCTTGCCGCGGTTGGTCCGTGGATGGGTGACCATCTTTACATACCAAGACCCCTCCGTGCCTCGGAAAGCATGTTAAGCCGTTGTCCCGGCTATCATTTATAGATCTTTGACAGTCGTTATATTATGATTTTTATTATTTGTTTATATTATAATTTTTTATTGTTTTATTTATTTTGTAATCCCTTAGAGGGATTTATATGTGTACGTAGGTGTGTCCGTGGCATCACAGCGGGCCCTATCTGAATACCAGCGCCGCGGTATTTATTAAAATATCGCAGCATTATGCTGAGATATGGGCCTTTTTGGCCTCGCACAGGTCGTTACTATTTTTTGTTAGTTTGTTAGTTTAAAATGCTCTTTTCTTATTTTTCAATTTAATTTTATTTTTTATTTCTGTCTGTATTTCCTGTGCGTGTCCCAAATAAAATATTTTTCTTTCTTTTCTTTCTTTCGTTACGGGTAGTTAGAAGCCCAAAAAGTCTGACAACCAGTCTTACCAAGGGGTATCGTGTTACCTAGTAACTAGTTTGTGGAGGTCAGATAGGCAGTCGCTCCATGTAAAATACTGGTATTCAGCTGCATCCAGTTAGACTGGAAGCCAACCCCAACATAGTTGAGAAAAGGCTAGGCAGATGATTCTGAAAAAGTCACGCATACAATCAAAATGGAACTTAAGTATATCATTTATTGGATCTTTTTCTTTCCAAATATAGACAATTACGTAATTGGAACATTTTTGCTCGATTCATTTTTTATTTGAAAATCATGTCTTTTTTAAAGATTATTTGAAACAAAAACAATATTACTTGGCTTTTATGTCTAAAATAACTATTGACAGTATGAAAATATACTTAGTTTATTATCTAGAAATAATATATTTTTTCTCTAGATCAATTATTCATTTAGTTATAAACGAAATAAGAATTGAGACTTACGACATTTAGTTCCGTGCTCGAACACGACCAAAGAGCGCACGCGATATTCAACTTTATTACTGATGTGTTAGCGTTTAGCACATAGTGGAGTGGTGGGGTGCATGGGGGCGGAGTTTGCGTGGAAATTGTCTTTGAAGTGCCTAGTCTATATAGTTGCTAGCTTGCAGAGTAAGCAAACTGAAGTGGCAGTGGGCTGGTCATGTTTGTCGAAGGACCGATGGCCGGTGGAGCAGACGAGTCCTGGAGTGGAGACCGCGTATCGGCAAGCGTAGTGTGGGACGCCCCCAGCTAGATGGACCGACGACCTTAAGAAGATAGCTGTGACAGACTGGATACGGAAGGCGGAGGACAGGGTGTTGTGGCGCAGCCTGGGAGAGGCCTATGTCCAGCAGTGGACTGCGATAGGTTGAGTTGATTGAACTCTTCAAGTCCAATGACATTTGAACTAAGTCTCAATAACTTTTACTCTCTAAAAATCTACAAGATGTCTGAAAATCTCAATCACTTGTAAAGTTATTCACATTCATTCAATCGTTTATAAAAGATAATTACTTTGATTTATCTTTGAAGTCAATATTAAAGTGCTATCAAATTAAATACGAGCCCATCGATGATAACTAAACGCCAAAGAGAAAATGGCGATCAAAGATGCACTCAAGTCCACAGAATTTTATTTGACGAATTGCTTTTATGACATCACTTCAGTGATCAGGATCGTAGAGATTTTATCTAAATCTCGAATAAATGTTCAAGAGAAAACCTTCTCAGTATTTTATAAACGATATATTTTTTATATTGAATTTATTTTTGAACAGTTTCATACATATTAAATAGTTTTAGATACCGTTGACTGTAGAAAAACAGATACATCAAAATTAAGAAATATTTTAAGAATGAGATTATTTTTTTGGATTTTTATAAGTACGTTTTCCATATTTTTTGTTAAAATCTTACCTAAATTTTTAACGGTTATACTTCTCATTACCTTTATATCGTAGATACGTCGTGAACTTCTGAATTCCATACAAAACAGTACAGCTATTCTTAAACTAATGAGCATTCGTGTACATACACTGAATAATGAATATGTATACGAGTAAGTAGTGGACATTCCACATTAGTTTGTCCGCAAACACTTTGATGATTTGGTAAATACCTACATAAATGCATTTTTAATCCCCGACGCAAAAAGACCCCGTGTTATAAGTTTGTGTGTGTCTGTCTGTCTGTGGCACCGTAGCTCTTAAACGGGTGAACCGATTTGAATGCGGTTGTTTTTATTTGAAAATAGGTTTTCTAGCGATGGTTCTTAGATATGTTTTATCAAAATCGGTTCAGCCGGTTGAAGATTATCAGCTCTTTTCTAGTTGATGAATGGATGTGAGTTTCTTCCACAGATCTGATCGATTTGAAATTTGATATTCTGTTACTTCAATGATATTAGAAGAACAGTAATCATGAACTGATGCTGCAGCATCACCTGGAATTTGCAGGATACCCAACTGTCTTACCAACTTAGGCCCTTCGCCCATGGCGACTTTTTGTAGCGATACAGTAACGATGCTGTCGCGCGTCCGCATCGATACAGTCGCGAAGCGGTCGCTAGCTGTGTGCCCTTGCCCACAAGCTCAGATTCAGTCGCGATGCAAACGCGATTCAGTAACGGCACAAAAATACCTGCGATCGCTACAGTTGCAAGATGGACTCCGTTGAGGCAACATTAGTCACGTTGTCTTTGGTGCTGCTTTTACGTAAGCAGCCGAAGCGTAGGCAATGAAAGCAGCGTCAATATTGGATGCAACCATTTAATAAAGAAAGATTACTTTGTGGACATCATGTAACAACACGCGCCACCCTCCCTCCGTTGCATGCCTCGTTGCGTTTGCATCGATACAGTCGCGATGCTGTAACGCGTTAGTAGCGCGTTGCAAATGCGACTAACACACGTTAGTAGCGATCCTATTGCGCGTTTACGAAACGCGCGACAGCATCGTTACAAAAAGTCGCCGTGGACGAGGGGCCTTATAGCACAGGTATCGTGTTTAGGCTCATTGGAATGGTCTCAATGAATAGTTTATAGACAGAGATGGTGAACAGGGTCTGGTGATGTAGTAGGAAAGAGAAATGAGGAAAATGTTTGTGTCGCCTATTTTTAGGGTTCCGTAGTAAACAAGGAACCCTTATAGTTTCGTCATGTCCGTCTGTCTGTCTGTCCACGGTCTAGCTCCGAGACTAGAAACTAGTACTAGAAAGCTGTAATTTGGCATAGGTATACATATTAATTACGCCGACAAAGTGGTAAAACAAAATTATGAAAAACATTTTTTTAGGGTACCTCTCATACACGTGAAGTGGTGATGTTTTTTTTTTATTTTTTTACCCCATGGTGAGGGTTATCATTGGAAAGGTCCTTCAAAAATATTGTGAGTTTGTGAAAACCATTTTTAGATTCAGGGATTCGTTTGCGAAATATTCAGCTTTAAAGTGCCAATTTTTGTTAGAGTCAAGTGTCCCCCCCCCTCCCTGCCGGCTAAGTGGTCGGTTTTGGGTGTGTGAAAAAAATTACAACAGTAGTTTATATAACGAAATTAAAAGGAAAACTATCACAGCTAAGTAAGCTCTACAGGTTAACGAGTAATAATCGACCGACTTAACTTTACAGTTGCAAAAACATGTTTTCCCATACATTCCGTATGGGAGAACATATTTTTCAACTACAAAGTTAAGTTTGTTTTTGGGATAAATTCATCCCAACTACGGAACCCTTCATTGTGCGTGGTCCGACACGCACTTGGCCGGTTTTTTTTTAAATTTTAACTGTTAAAATTGTACTTGTTTGAAAAACCGTTTTTAATGCGTCATAGCATTGGGTACTTACTTTAAGTACTTCTTTACTTTGTTAAGTAAACAAACTGTTCTACGAATATCTAGTTCAAGCATTAAATTTAAGTTAGCTCTAAGTGGATCCTTCTCGTTTTCTGATCGAGAAACTTGGAAGCCTTTCGTACTCCGCTTCCAAGCACTTGGCTTTACTTATTAATTGTGTTCAGTCATTCATTTGTTGCTATTTCCGAAACAAAGAGCAAGTGAGACGCCGTCGCATTCCTTGGGGGGTTGGAATTTACTCATACGAAAGCTTGGGAGGAAAGTACTAAGTGAGCTCACATACGATCAAGTTATGTATAAGTGCGATATGTATAAATGCTTAAGGACCGACAAATCGGTGAAAGCAAACATTAATTTGGATAACCGACTTTTAATGATTTTATACTGAAGATCACTAACGAGTAGTGTTAATGATTTGGAAAAAATATATGTTAAATTAGAGCATTTTCTTGATAACTTTATATAGGAATATTTTAGATTATGTTTATATTACATAGTAAAATTAATTTGTAAAGTTATG
Source organism: Agrochola lychnidis (assembly GCA_963680765.1). NCBI lineage: Eukaryota > Metazoa > Arthropoda > Insecta > Lepidoptera > Noctuidae > Agrochola > Agrochola lychnidis. The sequence goes on from OY796847.1 coordinate 8,173,706, forward strand.
TCTAACGCGGATTAAAAACTGAGAATCACACAAAATCTATCAAGCGTATTTTTCTGAAACCTTCACCATTTTAAAGATAATTTAATTATTGATCTTTTAGTATACGTGTTTTATTAAATTACTTTTTGTTTTATGTATAATAAATTAATAATGAGTCTAATTTGGGACAGTGCTCCTTGATGGGCGAGTCCTATTACTGGCTGGACGTACGACGCGTTGCGGGAGCTCAGTACAGACTAAGCAAGCTAACCACTCAAGATTACTAGCATATATCTACATCATATCCGATTAATTGCCAGTGACCATTATCAGAAAAGCACACTAAGCCGTTGGTCCCAGCTAAATCTATGATCCCAGCTGTCATTCATAGATCTTTGACAGTCGTTAGGGGTCGTCAGAAGCCTGAAAATCTGACAAGGAGTATTGTGTTACCCAGTAACTGGGTTGTTAAGGGCAGATAAGCAGTCGCTCCATGTAATAATTTACGTGAATTCAGCTGTAACAGGTTAGACTGAAAGCTGACTCAAACATAGTTAGCCGATCAGAAGATGAAATATTGTCAGGACCCAGAAATAAGATGCTGCAAAAGGATGTAAACACAAGAGTAATAAAAACACGTCTATACAGGGTGTCAGGGACATCGACGCGAAAACTGAAACAAAGGATTCAGTACATGATTCTGAACACCCCAGCGTTGAAATTTTTCGTCGGTTATTTAAAAAAAAATCAGCTGTTTCATAGAAAAGTGTCCTAAGTGACCTACGCGGTCAAAATGTATGGAACTGCTGATTTTTTTTAATAACCGATGTAACATTTCAACGCAAGGGAGTTCAGAAGAATGTACTGAATCCTTTGTTTTAGTTTTCGCGTCAATGTCCCTGACACCCTGTATAGACATGTTTTTATTACTCTTGTGTTTACATCCTTTTGCAGCATCTTATTTCTGGGTCCTGGTCCTGGGACGGTGAGCAATGGGTAGCTCGCCGTCCGATAAGGACCAAGCCCGGGTCGACGGCGCGTTGTGTTCCACGCGCGCCTCAAAGAGATGTCAGCAGAATTGACGGGGTCTGCTAGGGCCAATGCCTGCCGGGGGTTCGAAGAAAACCGATAGGGAAATCGTGGCCCCCGGCAACAGGGCAACCGAAGGAACACGGGTGGGTTTTAGTCAGTAAGAGTCTGACACGCCCTCCCGCTCCGCCGAGAGCGGGAGAAGTTATTTGATAATTTCCCACCCAAAAAAAAAAAAGGGATTCAGAATCATGTACTGAATCCATGGTTTCAAGTTTTGGCGTCGATGTCCCTGCCACCCTGTATACAAGAATTATTACCGTTATCATGGCGATCGGTTTGAAATGGGATACCGACTCTCAATTCTCTAAAGACTAATGCCAGCAGTTGTCTGACCGATTGAAATAAACCGTCTGCATACTGCATTAGAGCTAAAAGCTTCTAAAAACTTCTGTAGATAGCAAATATATCGTATTTAATATACAGTGTGAGTCTATATGTGCATATATCGAAATGAGCGAATCTATGGTTAATTTTATCGACAGAAAAAATATTTAATAAATCATTTTTTTTTTTTATTAGAAAAAAACGTTGTAACTTTTAAACTAAATTACTGATCTATTAGATCGCGATGAAACAAACTCCATAATGATTGGAAGTAATTAGGCGTCCTCATAAAATCTGTTTTTTTTTTTTTCATAAATTTTTACAATCATCGTAAAATTTCTCAGCCCCCATTAAATAAGTTAAAAAAAATACGTATAATAATAATACCAGCCTGTTATTGTCCCACTACAGGGCAAAGGCCTCTTCTCATATACATATAAAACGTTTAAAAATTTAGCTGTTCCCTACATTTTGACGAGATATGCTAACATAAATGTAGGGAACAGCTGATTTTTTTTCGCAATTTCAGCGTTGGTCCCATAGTGAAAGTTGTTCATAATGATGAGTACAATGACCTCTTAAGAGGTTTAGTATAAACAAAAACTAAGCTTGTATATAAAAAAAATATATAGATTTCTTTTTTTTCCGTCGTTAATATTAAGCATAGATTCCCTCATTTTAATACGCGCACATTATAAAAACCCACACTGTATAGTTCCTTTTGCAGACTCAGATGTTTATTTATATTACAATTGAAATGACAAATGGAGAAATCTCATATTCTTTTGTTGTTCTGACGTAACGCAATATTATTTCGTTGATATTGTATGTTCAAGTTAAAGGGGATTTACTTTTATGACACAGTGGAGAGATGAGTCAGTTGTAAATATACCTACTGGTTTCTGGGCACGTGTTCCGTTTTTTAGGCTGTTATTTGTACAGGTGGGGTTGGCAGATCTTGAATGATTTCGCACGTCTTTGAGGTCACAGACGAGTTACTAAAATCGTGGCTTATCATATTGTTCAGCTAGCGAGAACCAAGGCCACATATTTTCAACCTACTTATTTTAAAATTGGAATGAATACTATTTTTCGAAGTGAAAACTTTTTTAGGCGCGTTGGGCATTTTTGAGAAGGGAAAAAAAAAAATTGAACTTGCGACACCGTTACCGACACCTCATTTTTGTAACCGCGATTGTGGTCTTTATTTATATTACGTTACGGATCAATGTTCTATGTAAGTATTTTTCTTCCACCAAGGCGATCTCGTTCAAGTTTTCACTTCTGTCATGTCACACCCATGAGCGTGTATAATTTTGTTTGGCTTTTCTGTACCGATCTTCGTCTTTTTGTCTAAGATACCTACTCGAAATAGTTATAGACACACCCAGTTCTGCAATATCTTCTAAACCTTACGGAAATACACTTTGCATGTTCTTTATTACACTTTGACCACTAACAGCCTTGTTTGCTACCAAGACCAATAATACTATAGACAAATCAGAGGTCTATATCCCATAACACACAATGGCCTAACATTGAACTTTCCTTATCACCAGTAAGTCGTGTTTATGTGTTATCTTATCAAACAAACTAACGAAAGTTTTCTTCAAATAAACGTTTTTTTCTTTCTTTCTATTAATAATATTTTAATGATTTTATGGGAATCTTTATCTTAACTACCTCATAGTAATAGGCTCGTTGATATTGGTAAATCGTTTTTCTAATATTCTAGGATTCAAGATACGCTCTCTTTAGGTAATTTATCCTTTCGGGATTGGTATAACACTTTATAGATGATATATTTGATTCGGCTCAGTGGTTCAGGTTATATAGGATTGCTTAGGTACTTAGACAGATATAATATTTTCACACTACTTGGCCATGCACGAAATCGACAGATTTTGATCAATTTTGTTCAGTGGTTGTGAGAAAGGGAAAAATAATTTAAACAAAACTATTTGTGATTTCAAAAGTCGAGTTCTTTGTTTTGCATGTGGGTGAAAGGGATTTTACAAACAATTTAAGTATTCATGGAAAATCACTAATATTCGCAACAAGATTTCTGAAAAATGACGCAGACTGATTTTTTATCATTTTGTTACAAGAAACTACAATTATGTAAATTAAATTTATCAGTGGAAATTTCTATAAAACCCTAACAAACTGTCGCATTGAAAACCGCCATCTGGATTCAGCTTAAAGCGTTGATAATTCTGAGAAAACTGACGGAAAAGGGTGATAATTTTATGACCCTCAAGTCTCCGGCGACATAATTTAAGCCTTGTACCGACTTTGTATATTAAATTCGTAACCACCCTGTGCAGTTGAATATTTAATCACGCTCACGAGTTTCATCACGGTTACCTCTGTCTTGGATAAAGTATCTTGCTTGTTGATGGATGTACTTACTTCCTACTTATAGTTAGGTAAGGTACAGACAAGGGACATACAGTTTGCTTCAAAATCTCTCACAGATAGTGCAAGTAACTTAAAATCCTAATCCTAACTTATCTATATCTAAACTTAATATACCTATAATAATAATATAGCCTTTTATTCAGATCCATATTACAATTAAATGACAAAATATACATAGAAAACTTAAGTTTAATGTAAACCTTAATCTAGTCTCTTATTTGAGTTTTACTTATTTTCTGTAGATCTGTTTGCCAGTCGACAAAGGCCTCCTCCAACCTTTTCCACTCATGCCTTTCTTGAGCCACTCTGTTCCATGTGACGCCTGCCACTTGTCTTAAGTCGTCCTCCCATCTTTTTTGTGGTCTACCTCTTTTCCGTTTACCTTCTCTAGGATACCATCGTGTCACAATTTTGCTCCACTTGTCTTTTTCTCTTATCATATGCCCTGCCCATCGCCATTTAAGCCTTCTAATTTTGCACGTAATGTCTATAACCTTTGTTTTGCTTCTTATTACACGGAAACCGTGTAATAAGAAGCGTGTAATAAGAAACTTAATATACCTATTTAATAATAAATAATATAATGACAAAACGGTCCCGCATGACGGGAACCTCGTGAAAGCCGAGAAAGACAAACAAATCAAGTATCTTGACTTGGCTCGCGAGATTGTCGACATGTGGGATGTGGACTCAGCGATCATTGTGCCGATAGTCGTATCAGCCAATGGCTTAATTGCGAAGAGCCTCGACCAACACCTAAGGAGGCCCTCGTTGGGCAGCTGGATCAAGGGCTTGATTCAGAAAGCGGTACTCCTGGACACGGCTTGCATTGTCAGGAGGTTCCTCTCTCTAGAGCCCTGACCGCCGCCGCTGGTAGCTTGGACCCTGTTCCCAATACCGGTGAGCTACTATTTTTATATTTTCTATATTCTAATATAGCGGCAGGCCCAGACGGAGATGGCGGGATGAGCTGGACTCCTTTAAGAAAGATTGGTCCTTGGAAGCTCTAGACAGAGAGAGGTGGAAAGAGAGTAGAGAGGCCTTTGCCCAGCAGTGGGACAATAACGGCTATGTAATGTAATGTAATATTCTAATATTTAAAAATGTAATTTATAAGAATTTTAATAAAATAAAGGAAATAATAATAATTAATTTATAATATTATAAAGAGGTAATTTTTTTTTTTGTTTGTATGTAGGGAGTAATCTCCGGAACTACCAGTCGGATTCGAAAAAATATTTTTGCATTTGATAACCCAATTCTTGAGGAAGGCTATGTAACATTATGCTACGAACCTTAGAACCCGAACAAAACTTCGTCACGCAGACGAAGTCGCGGGCAGAAGCTAGTGATATTATAAATGCCAAAGTGAGTTTGTTTAGCTTTCACGCTAAACTGGCTGAACAGATTTGGAAAAAAATTGACACATGGGTAGACCATGACCTGGATGAGGATGTAGGTTACTTTTATCCCGATATTCCCACGGGATCGAGGCTTATGCGGGTGAAACCTCGGGACGCAGCTAGTGTTTCATAATTTTGAAAAGTTGTGGTAATAAATGCTATGTAAATAAATGTTTTGATAATAATCAGTCTTCCTATCAATCCCACAGATGCACCCAATAATGCAATATTTTCTAAATGCAACCCTAGTTGCATTTTATTGGTGATTAAAACCAACAACCATAGAGCTCGTTGGTGACCAAATTAAAAGAGAGCCGGTGATAAAAACAAAAGAAAAGAGAATTAGTGATCGAAACTCAAAACCAATCGTTTCAATAAATATTTAGAAAATATTTCATTATTGGGTGTATCTGTGGGATTGACTACGGATGCACCCAATACTGAAATATTTTCTAAATGTAAGCCTAGCTGCATTTTATTGGTGATCAAAACCAACAACCATCAGAGCAGAGCCCGTTGGTGATTAAATTAAAAGAGAGCCGGTGATAAAAACCAAAGAAAAGAGAATTAGTGATTGAAACTCAAAACCAATCGTTTTAATAAATATTTAGAAAATATTTCATTATTGGGTGTATCTGTGGGATTGACCACGGATGCACCCAATACTGAAATATTTTCTAAATGTAATCCTAGTTGCATTTTATTGGTGATCAAAACCAACAACCATAGAGTCCGTTGGTGATCAAACTAAAAGAGAGCCGGTGATAAACAAAAGAAAAGAGAATTAGTGATCGAAACTCAAAACCAAACTTTTAAATAAATGAGGATTTTACACAGGACCGAATACAAAATAAAATGGCAGTGGCACCGACAGATGTGAAAACTTGAACTAGATCGCCTTGGTGGAAGAAAAACACTTGTATAAAACATTGGTCCGTAACCTTATCTAAATAAAGAGCACAATAATGTTTACAAAAAAAAAAACCGAAACCTTTAAAGTAAAAATACTTGTAAAGAACATTGGATCCGTAACGTAATATAAATAAAGAGCACAATTGCGTTTACAAAAATGAGGTGTCGGTAATGGTGTTGTGAGTTCAATTGTTTTTCCCATCTCAAAAATGCCCAACGCGCCTAAAGAAGTTTTCACTTCAAAAACCTTCTTCACCATTGTTTTTGGCATATTATAATTATAATCAATGTATTAATAGTTTTGATCATAACACAGATAAGCTCGAACAAATCATTATAGAAGTATCATCATCATCAGCCTATAGATGTTCCCACTGCTGGGACACAGGCCTCCTTTCTGTGAGAGGGAGTGGGCCGTAATCCATCACGCGGGCCCAGTGCGGATTGATAGATGTCACATATCTTAGAATGAAATAAATTTTACACAAAGTAAAGCGCCTGTCAGGGTTTGAACCTACGACGTACAACTCATAAGTCGCGGCCGTTATCACTGGGCCACCATTGCTTACCATAATTATAATCAATGTATTAATAGTTTTGATCATAGTACAGATAAGCTCGAACAGATCATTATAGAAGTATAGATATAGCGATCTAGATTGACAGTGAGTAATTAGTGGACGTAGATGAGTAAAGTTAGTTAATATCTGCGCAATGGCCGCATGAATATAGTTTGGCAAGTTTATTAGAGGTAGGTACAGTCACGAACAGAAATCCAAAATACATAAAACACTCAAATACAATACAGGGTGGCAGGGACAATGACGCGAAAATGGATTAGGTACATGATTGTGAAACCCCCTGCGTTGAAATTTTTCGTCGGTTTTTGAAAAAAAAGTCTGCTGTTTCATAGAAAATTGCAATACCTACGCAGTCAAAATGTATGGAACAGCTGATTTTTATTAATAACCGACGAAAAATTTCAACGCAGGGTGGTTCAGAATCATGTACTGAATCCATGGTAACAGTTTTCGCGTCGATGTCCCTGCCACCCTGTATATTTGAAATTCTAAATTGGTTTTCTCGTGAAAAACCATTACAACTTTGTAAAAAGACCTATTTCATAATGGTATTATTTCGAAAATACTATGTTTGTAACACCATCAAATTTCTATCAATACTTTATTTAGGAGAATGTAGTTTTTAAATGTAAATGTTAAATGTGTCTTGCGTAAATGAAAGGGATTTAATATTAATATTTATGCACGTAATTGTACGTAAAAGTTAGTTACAGTTATTGCAAAATCACGAACTATGGTAATTTGACTTTTAAGTCTTTTTGATATAAGGTTTAAATTGCAATAGCCCGTGCAAACAACTATACTGCATTCAGTTGCTGGTAGATCTTGCTTGAATTATCAGGCATTTTAGGTTTGTTTTCATTATCAGTCTAAAGATGATTGATTTTGTTGCCAAAGTTTAATTTTGATTACAATGCTAAAACCAAGAATAACTTAACTAGATTTTAAATATGATTGATAAACCTGTACCCTAATTGCGTAATACAACACAATCACAATCTGTTTTGATTTAAAACAGATTGCTAATCCATTGCTTCATAAGTTAAAAAAAAAACTGCTCAACAACGTAAATAACGCAATGAGTGTTGTTGAACTGTCAAAATGAAACAAATTAGGCAAAATTATTTACGAAAATAAGTTATGCAATTAGGGTACCTATAGATTGTAATTTGAGGGCACATATCATTACATTTATCTTTGCTTTAAAAGGTTGAATTAAGCTCAATTGAATCCTAATTCCAATTAGCTACGGACTATGCTTGGAGTCTCTCTGAGGGATCGAATCTGGAACGAAGTGATCCAACAGAGAACCAAAGTTGTCGACATAGCTCACAGAATAAGCAACCTGAAATGGCATTGGCCGGCCATATTAGCCGTAGAACCGTTGAGGTAAAAGAAAAAGAGAGAAAATTTGTTTATTCTGTACAAACAAAACGCACATTAAAAAAAACTGGACAAAATAAACACAAAACAAAAGTAGCCAAAAGCCTCGTATTCAATCCGTAAAAAAGTTTGACAATATTGTTCATAGTAACTATAACACTGGTTCATTGGTTGATGTCAAGGCCACGGACCAAAGACAATATTGCGTGATTTATTAATGTTGCAACATTGGCAAATGACGACAAAAACAAAATGCCGATAGATAGATAGAATATTCTTTATTATGTACACCATAAAAATTACAGACATCAATTTAGAAATTTTACATTGGGTGACACAATGGGCGGTCTTGTAGCGGTTACACCGCCACATACGAACTACGCATCAAAGGTATGACGTCACACAAATCCTGCATCGCGCAATTAGTGTTTACCGAGCGATCGACATATACAACGTTAGTTTTTGTTTATACTAAACCTCTTAAGGAGTCATTGTACTCATCGTTATGAACAACTTTCACTATGGGACCAACGCTGAAATCGCGAAAAAAAAATCAGCTGTTCCCTACATTTTGACAAGATATGCGAACATAAATGTAGGGAATAGCTGATTTTTTTTTCGCGATTTCAGCGTTGGTCCCATAGTGAAAGTTGTTCATAATGATGAGTACAATGACCCCTTAAGAGGTTTAGTATAAACAAAAACTAAGCTTGTATACAAGATTCCGACTTCAAAACCGTTGGGCAGTTGCCCGCCAGACATAACACCCGTCTGGTCAGAGGATCCTCCCTTTTCTATGGTAGATGAGTGAACTTTACACCCTGTTCGTCATACCACTTAAGTATTATCGCTAAAAGCGATAGATGGGTAGACGTGTTCTTGAGTGGAGACCGCGAATCTGCAAACGTAAGGTAGGACGCCCTCAGGCTAGGTGGAGTGATAATCTTCGCAGGGTGGCCGGTAGCAGCTAGATGAGAGTTGCTGAGAATCGAGCTGAATGGCGTGCAATTGGAGAGGCCTATGTCCAGCAGTGGACTGCTGTAGACTAATGATGATGATGATGAATACTTAGCTTCATTAACATTATTAGTTGCACGTTATTGAACCACTCATGTTTATTTGGGTGTTTCAAATCAATCAGCATTTACGACTAACTGTTGAACAGTCAGCTCCGCTACCATCTTGCTAACAGCAATAATTCCACCAGATGCTGCGCCATTCTCCAAAAGATCCTCCTACCGGAAAAATAGAAAGAAAGAAAGAAAAAAAAATGTTTGTAAAAAAAACAGTGACACTCGGGGAGTGCCGACAGAAGTGAAAACTTGAACAATTTTATTGTGCAGGAAATACTTTTATCTACACCCAAGCTATAAAACCTCTATAAAAGTATCTGAAACAGTTAGCTTATTGGCAACATTATAACAACCAGTGTCATAGTAACCATTACATCATCCAAACGAGTGTTACAATGTTGTACTTTTCATTACGCAACTCGTTTCAACGTTCAAACGGGGGACAGCAGCACCCGCTGCACGCATGTGTGTTGTGATGTGCTGCTGCAGGCGACATTCATACGTGCAGTTGTACTGAATTTCGTGGGAATTTCTTTATTCTTGATCTTGAATTACAAACACCCAATGGTGTCAGAAACTTTTATAGAGGATTCATATCATGGGTGTAGGTAAAGTCTTGTATGCAACTGTTATAATTAGGTATTAAAACACTCATATGATACTATTATTATTAAACCCACATTTTTTAATACCCCTACTATACAACAGTTGCATAAATAACTATTAATGAGGTGTCGGTAACGGTGTCACGAGTTCAATTGTTTTTTCCCATCTCAAAAATGCCCAACGCGCCTAAAGAAGTTTTCACTTCAAAAAAAAAACATTGACATCATTAAAATCATTCCAATTTCGAAAATTAACCCCATCTCATACGCACCAACAAATCCGTATGCATCCGTTCACAAGAATCAGTACACAGTCTGTCTCACGAAATGCCTTCCTTGTCCACAAGACAGACGGGAAGCTTGATACGCTGTGTACCACGAAATCGGTACAAGACATGGCTTAACTTGCCCGGGCATGAAATTCTCAGGAAGGCAGGGCATAAATAATGGTTTTCATTGTTGTTTGTTTTGATGTGAAGACGAATTTATTGTGGGATTGCCGGATGTGCACAAATTAAGAATTAGATTGTGAAATAAAAGTTTGTGTTTAAAAGGAGTATGTAAGGATCGTAGAAAATGGCGTTCTGTAATTTCTGCGTATCGTAGTACGCAGAAACTACGAAATGGGGGTACGCCCCCATAGAAAAAGGTGTGAGAGAAATTGTGGCTTCACTCAGGTAACTATGAAAAGAAGGGTCCAAGTTACCAGTGATTAGGGACTTTCTAGAAACCTTTTAATCTCTTTCTACTTTCTACCCGACTGCAGCGAAGCCAAAAAAGTGTTTGACTTGTATGTATGTGTCCGTCTATATGTTCCCTCGTAACTACAAAACGGCTGAACCAATTTCGATAAATGATATGTCGTTAGATTCGTCTTTATTGCGCGAGTGTCGCTGAGTATATTAAAATTTTAAAGCAATCAAATAGACGGATTTTTGGCGCCAAAATATATGTTTAAAAAATAAAAAATCTCTCAATCCTATCGAGTGGGGTATTAAAATAAAGGAGTTTATTAGGTGATTCCAAAAATATAAATAAGTTATTTGTTTAAATGTAATTTGGAACGAGAAATGATAAAACAATCCCGAACTTTTGAGTAAGAGGCCGTTTTTTTCTCTTTTCAGTTACCTAAGTATTTTTGCAGTCGGGTTTTTGAAGTGAAAACTTCTTTAGGCGCGTTGGGCATTTTTGAGATGGGACTAAAGTATTGATTTCGCGACACTGTGACGACACCTCATTTTTGTAAAGCGATTGTGCTCTTTATTTATATTATTTTACGGATCAATATTCTGTGTAAGTATTTTTACTTTTAAGGTTTTGTAAACGCGATTGTGATCTTTCTATAAATAACGTTACGGATCAATGTTCTATGCAAGTATTTTTAAAGGTTTCGGAAGTTTTTTTTTTTGTAAACGTGACTGTGCTCTTTATTTAGATAAGGTTACGGACCAATGTTATAGTATTTATCTTCCACCAAAGCGATCTTGTTCAAGTTTTCAGTTCTGTTGGCATACCCGGAGTGCCACTGTTTTATAGTTTTTTAAATTTATATACCTGTTCTCTGTCTATTAAATTGCACCGCGCCATCTTCGCTGTGAAAAACAAAATATTTTTAGCAATGCGGCTCACGACTCAAAATCCAGACGCAATGGCCCATAAATTAAAACAAATACAACAAACAAATGCCGAATGATTTCCTTCTTTTGCCTTCGAAACAGTTGCCTACGCACACTCATAACTCACCTCCTTATCACAACATTTCTGTAACCAAGATTCTCATATCTTTAGAATAATGGTCGGAACATAGCTCCTGTCCTCCCCAAAGGACGGAACGGAGGATCCAATTTATAATGCAGAAGCATAACGTAAAATCTTCTACTATGTATATTTTGTAGGTCGCTCACTCTAGGGAGAAAAATACATTCTACTACTAATTGCTCGAATAAATTAGTACGCGGGGTGCATACTACTGTTTCGTTTCGCGGATGTGTTACGCTTTTGTTTTTCGTTTTTCTTTTGTTTCTAGCTCTTTGTGGAGCTTTTACAGTTAATTGAATGGGGTGCATGCTTATTAGCAATCGTAAGTTTGTTACTCTAATCGACTAGCTGCTTTGTTAACGATACATCGTCTTTTTAGCCTTTGATGACTTAGCCGACGTTCGCACGGACATAATAAAATCGCGGCGATTTTTTTTCGTGCTCTTTATTTCAACGCTCGGCTTAACACCGAGAGTTGAATATCCAGTGCGCGATAAGATCCCGCCACGATTTTATTACGTCCATGCGAACGTCGCTTGGCTTACGGAGAAGGAAAACATCGTGAAGAAATTATTGTCTAAAATCAGAGTAAGTCAGTTCCAAAGTGGTAGATTACAGCCCACTCGCTCTCGAAGAGAGGAGGCCTGTGTCCCAGCAGTGGGAACCTTATAGGCTGATTGTCTAAGTTCCAAAGTGATCCATGCTTGGTTCTTTTGCCTATCTTGTGTCCTAGAATATGTACCTACAGGAATTAGAACAATAAATATATTTCAGCTCAAACGTAGCCCTACAATTTTATGAGCATTTGTAAACTGAATTTAACTGTAAGATGCATATTTTCAACAGGAAGACGATATTGCCCATAGTGGCCATCTGTAAAGGTGGTTTTATACCAGCGAGGCGAGGCGTGGATGGGATGGGCGTGAATTGAAATCACGCTTACTCTTTTACACCGAAAGATGTCCATCGCTATACCGCGCCGTGTCGCGATGGCCAACGCTGCCTCGCGCCGGCTCACGATGTCACGCACCGGCTCGCGTCATCACGCGCCGCCCGGCCAGCCGTGTCTCGCCCGCCGGCCAGCCGAATATAGTATGCAGTGATGTCTCGCGATGGTCGGAGTGAGACGGCGCGTGCGTGTGCGTGCCTGCGCGAGATATGGCGAGACATCGCGAGTCAGCGTTTGACGGAGAAAGACCGTGCGGGCCCTTGATAGCCGCTGCGAGATTTGTATATCCGTTTTACAAAGTAAATAAATACTCTATGCTTACAGCAATAAAGTTCAATATTATACTAACGAATATATGAATCCACGCCACGCACATCCTCGCGCATCTAGACCTTTTAGGTACACCAAAGATGGGCAGAGCGTGGATATAAATTTTGCCATACAAATTTCAATTCTCGCCCATCCCATCCACGCCTCGCCTCGCCGATGTAAAACCACCTTTATATTTTTCTAACGATACCCACAGGAAGCAATAAGGTGGGTTATTTTAACCTAGGGACCAAAAGGTGAGCAAGATATACCGATGCAATTTTCGGACAGTGGGTCATTTATCATGCGCTTTAAAAGTAGGTGTAAAGTAAAATCTCGTGAGGAAATCCAACACTCGGAGAAAAATTTCACGTCTGCGTGAAAAGGTTTGCCATTGTTGACATTGATTTTTTCTGCACTTTTGGAAATACATTAATTTATTTATTTATTTTTCATTAAAACTTTATGCACAAGTATAAAAATAATACCGTACAAAGGCGGACTTAATGCCTGAGGCATTTTCTACCAGCACGCGTAGCATGAACACCGTAGAAACGGGTTTTGTCGACGGAAGAATAGACAAAATGACAGATAAACAATCACAATCTGTCATTTTGTCTATTCTTCCGTCGACAAAACCCGTTTCTACGGTCGTCATGCTACGCGTGCAGTCAACCTTAGGGTGATGCAGAGACAAAACATGACAAGTGCAACATAAAGGATTACACGAAAATAACTATAAAATATAAGAATAAATGAAGAATAATAAACAAATAAACACAGATACTATTGCTGTTGCAATTTATGTTCTTTAAATAGAATAGATTAAACTTTATTTCCTAATTTACGATTTAATCAAAGGAATACACTCTCACTATTAATAAAATTTAACAATTTATAAAAACTATTACGGAGTTGTATTTGAGGTAAGTAGCTTATAGTTTGAGTACAAAAAGAAAATAAAGTTAGTAAAATAAAAAAAATAAAAAATTATTGTAGTTACCCCTAATAGTTCTTGAACCGGGGCATGAATATTATTTTCGAAAAAAGGAATTTATTTTCACATTTTATGCAAATAAAATATAGCAGTGACTGAATTGGCACGGAGACTTTTCCAAGTAAAAATTGAATTTTATAAAATCAGTTTCAACAAATAGCTATGATTTACGATACACCCGTTTCTCGCACTGACTTAAAATTTATTTATACCAGCTTGTTACTGTCACACTGCAAAGGCAAACGCCTTTTCTTTTACAGAGAAAACACGAGTATAAATCACCACTTAAAATAATAAAGAAAATAGTAAAACAAAAAAATAAAACATGTGTCGCACTCACTTAGTGTTGCCATGCACAAAAAGCAATTTAACAATATCTCAGTTGTGTGCAATCGCCCGCTAGAGGATTCGTGCCTAAGCGCCACGTGCCAAATTTTACATACTTCAACTGGCAACATTTCCCCAATTCCCACATCTAATCAGCAATTAGCGTACGTATTCCAACTCGTAAAGAACTCGAGAGCTGCTCGTATTAATACGTATTTATTAGTGTTGCTACATTATGACGGCTTTGTATTCGATATTGGAGATTTAGATTTACGTTCCAAAAAGTAGTAGTAATTTTATTTTGTACTAGCTTTTGCCCGTTGAGGTTGGATGTTATCCCTCGGGGACGTACTTCTATAAAACGTATCCTATGTTCCAAACTAGGTCATAGTGTAACTGTGTGCTAAATATCGTAATCCGTTCAGCCGTTTAGATGTGAAAAGGGAAACCGTCCGATACTACCGTCAGGTTTATCGCAGCATTATGCTGAGATAGGGGCCTTTTTGGCCTCGCACAGGTCGTTATTATTTTTGTTGTTAGTTTGCTAGTTTAAAATGTTCCTTTCAGATTTTTTAATTTAATTTTTTTTACTGTTTGTATTTCCTGTGCGTGTCCCAAATAAAATAATTTCTTTCTTTCTTTTCTTTAGATAAACAGAGTTACTTTCGCATTTATATTTTACTAGCTTTTACCCGCGGCTTTGTCCGCATGGAGGTCGACAATTATCCCATAGGAACGCTCTTTTTAAGAGGAATAATTCCGTAATACATTGTTTTCATATAAATCTAATGATTTACGCGGCATCGACGCGACTGCAATAAAGCTCCCAGTTGGCATGATTTTTTTCTGAAATCTTCACCAATCATTACCATAATTTTAGCCAATTTACACAAAATCTTCCTCATGGATCACTCCGTCATTGGTGAAAACCGTATGAAAATCCGTTCGGTATTTTTTGAGTTTATCGCGTTGAGACAGAGAGACGCGGCGGGGGTTTGTTGTTTTATTTATAATTATGTAGTGATTGTAGGTATGGGTTAGGAATATGAGGGTTATGTTTATAAAAATTTGGGCAGAAAATGGGAACAAAAAAAAAACTTTAGTGTTGTTCAATAAAATTATGTTAACTTTCCTCGCTATCAAGCTATCGGGAGCCACAATCATGATGGTTTCCATTATTTTTGGCAATGCATTTGCGATTTTTAATGCTCGTGCCTTCTTGCCCTTTTTTTTTTATTTTTTCCGTGGGGAAATTCTCATGGATACCCTCCATCTTGGGAGAACGGAGGGTTATGTTGGACTCCTACCGATTAAAACCCCACTGTTTAGGTATACCATGCATGTGTCGGGGGCCCGGGAGATACTTGTACATTCGCCGCACCCACGACTGGTGTCAGCGCGCCATGCCTAGCGGGCCCCATCACCCAGTGCGGCCGATTCCACGACCGCACGTCCTCCCATAAAGGCGCGCTTGCAACACTCTTTGGGCTTGACTGTTCGAGCGACCACACAGTCCCAATTTCGTCGCCCGCAGGCCCTCCATAAGAAGAGGCCTTTGCCATGCTGTGGGACAATAATAGGCTGGTATTAGTATTTCTTTTATTTCATTTTTAAACATATTATTTACATTTTGAAATATTCTTATAAAAACAACAAAAAAAAAAACATTTAAAAATATAAAAAAAAAGTAGCCCACTGGTGTCGGGAACAGGGTCCAAGCTAGCGGTGGTCAGGGGTCCTGAAAGAAGAACCTCCTAACAATACGCGCCGTGTCCAGGAGTACCGCTTTCTGGATGAAGCTCTTGATCCAACTGCCTAGCGAGAGCCTCCTCAGCTGTTGGTCGAAGCTCTTGGCTACTATGTCGTTGGCCGTCACGACTATCGGCACAATGATTGCTGTATCCACATCCCACATGTTGACAACCTCGCGAGCCAGGTCAAGATACTAAAGCCCCGAATACACTAGGGAACAAAATGTCCCCCAACATGATGCGCAACGCCCAATCTATGTGACGCTGCAACGTTGCATAGTGTCCCGCAACATGCCCCGCAACATTGTACGTGACGCGGGGCATGTTGCTTGCTCCCGCCTCGAGAGCGAGCGCACCTGTCCCGCGTCATTGTCGCGCCTTTTGTCACCGAGTGTACTCGGAGATCACTTAGAATATTAACTCTTCTTTCTTGTTGTAGTAAGAAATTCCGCATCCACCACCTTCTCTTTCTCTTACGTTTCAACACACTCGATATAGTTACTATGTATGCAGCACTAATAGCCACAACCTCCTCGGGCGACATTTCTATGAGCACTGACTAGTGTGGCCGGCAAAATGTTCCGCGACAATTGTCTCGGGACGTAGTTGTTGTGGGATATGTTCCGCAACATGTTTCTTCATTTGCCCCCTAGTGTATCCCAGGCTAATCTGTATTATTTGTGATTTCAGTTGTCCATTTTCAGCGGTGGAAACTTTTCATCAGTTGTGCCAGCTCCACGTTTATCACTCAATTAATGAAAAAAAAACCAATGCCTCAGCTTTTTCGATAATAGCTGTCGATTTTACATTTTTTATTATTTCAGTTCGTGAACTTTATGTGAATTGACACTGTAACAAGCGAGATTATTCATTTCAATTTCGTTGTTCCATCGAGTCACTTTTCTTAATTAAGTATTCATTCAGGGCATAAAGTTTATACGAAATGACAGACACAACCAATAATCCACTTACGATTTGCACTTCATTTGTAAAATGAACACTTTTTGGCCATTTTTAGGGTTCCATAGTAAACAAGGAACCCTTATAGTTTCGTCATGTCCGTCTGTCTGTCTGTCTGTCTGTCCGCGGTCTAGCTCCGAGACCCTTAGTACTAGAAAGCTGTAATTTGACATAGGTATACATATTAATTACGCCGACAAAGTGGTAAAACAAAATCATGAAAAACTTTTATTTATAGGGTACCTCCCATACAGGAAAGGAGGTGGAAAGAGAGTAGAGAGGCCTTTGCCCAGCAGTGGGACAATAACGGCTATGTAATGTAATGTAATGTACCTCCCATACACGTAAAGTGGTGATGTTTTATTTATTTATTTTTTATTCCATAGTGGTATCATTGGAAAGGTCTTACAAAAACATTATGAGTTTGTGAAAACCATTTTTGGATTCAGGGATTCGTTTGCAAAATATTAAGCTTTAAAGTGCTAATTTTTGTTAGAGTCAAGTGTCCCCCCCCCCTGCCAGCTAAATGGTTGGTTTTGGATGTGTGAAAAAAATCACAGCAGTAGTTTATATAACTAAATTAAAAGGAAAACTATCACAGCTAAGTAGGCTTTACTAGTTATCGAGTAATAATCGACCAACTTAACTTTACAGTTGCAAAAACATGTTTTCCCATACATTCCGTATGGGAGAACATGTTTATCAACTACAAAGTTAAGTTTGTTTTTGGGATAAATTCATCCCAACTACGGAACCCTTCATTGTGCGTGGTCCGACACGCACTAGGCCGGTTTTTTTTAAATTTTTGGATGTGTATTGGCGCAACGCGACACCGGTAATTGTTCTACCTTGAAGTTTTCTTAGAAATTGTTTTGTTAAGTCACGTCGAGCCAGTTTGCGCGAGGCTTTTTGTTTATTTATTTATTAATAGGAGAACCAACAGCTAGTAGCTATAACAAATGAATAACAGTTGTTTAAGCAACATAGAGCCAATTACAAGTTCTCACGGGTAAAAACAGAAGAAATAGTAGAAATCTTAGGATCACTAACAAGCACGATAAAAAAGATTAAGTATACATTTATAATATATAAGGTACAATAAGCACTATGCACTTTAAAAAAAGTCAGCGAATGAATGCATAATGATTGATAACAAGCAGCAGTAAAAATGAGGTTTTTCGAATTATTCCAAAAAACTAAGGCAAATTGAATAAAGTTGTATACGGTATGTCTTTTCGACCAAAAAATAAATAAAGTTTTCCATTTTGTTTTATTTATTTTATAAGTATTCATTAAATAATAAATTATAATAAATAAATAATTCGGAGCACCACAACCAAAGCTCAGAGTATAAATCCTGAACTACAACACAATTATATTTTCCGTATTCTCAACTTTAAGAGAAAAACGAATCGGAAAATCGCACCGGTAACAATTTAGAGTCATTTATTTTGACTCCATTTTCTGGGCCCCTGGGCACCTGCGCCCCCTTGCAAACTTCGTATTAGTCTAGCCCAGAAACCACTTCATCAGTCAGGAAGTTTCTGCGTTATTTTTTACGTAACTACATACAAACTTTTTTAATATAAATTATGAATAAGATATAGGCTTGTTGATGAACGGCGCCCTTGATTTCTTGAAGCAATTAACCTTCAGTCTCGTTTCTTTGCAAGCGCGACTAAAAAGTTTTTGATTATAAATAAAAGAGAGTTTCTGCAAATTACTAAACATTAAATGCTTCTAAAGTTTGATCATTTCTAAGTATTATTTACACGTAGCTGAGAAACGACACATAAATCTTATTTACCTAGCGCTAAAACTTATTTAAGTAGTTTTTGACTGACTATCATTAAACTGAGAGGGCCATAAGTTAGTGCTCAAAGTTTCTATGATAGTATTATTTATAGTACTTCGGTGTTGTACCAGAGGAGGTTCAGGTCAATAAGACAATCAAGCATAATATTTCAGACCTCCGACTACGGCAGGTTTTTTTTTGTTACCATATAAAGAAAAAGAAAGAAAAATAAGTTTATTTGTCATAGAAACGCGTGCATAAAAGAAGAGAACAATAAAATAAAGCAATAGATCTAAATATAATCACGAGCACAAAACAGAAATATGCGGCAGCTGCTGGCACATCATGACTGTGACAAGTGACTTCCACTCAGCGTGATGCTGTACTATGGGGACCCACAGCACAGCGCTGATTATCTAATCACCCGAATAAGACGTACGGAAACCTAGTTAGGTTAAGTTAGGCATATCGATTTTGATCGTCCGTCCAGCGGGGTATTGGCGTAACACATAGTTGCAACGGCTTCCATTTTGACAGTTCAACAACATTCATTGTTTTATTTACGTTGTTGAGAAGACAATATTTTGAAGATATGAAGTACTCTGCGTTCAGCGCTCGGTGTGGCAACACGCCGTGTTCGAGTTCGCGACAAGTCAATCATCATCCTGGGGATGCCTCGATGAGAGGTGAAACACGTGTCGATTTCTTTCAGGGTTTTTTATGGCTCTTTAGAAATAGCTAAACGGAACGGGTTACTAAATAGTTCCGACATTATTAAGTTAGGTTAGGTTATGTAAAATCTACTCTTAACAATGTCGGAACTGAATAACCCCGGGAAAGATTTTGATACGCTTTGGGGTGAGTAAAGGGAAAAGTAATGTCTTCAAAACTACAGTGGTTTGAACTGTGGGGGAGCTGGGTGTAGTGGCGGAGCTGGGTATATTTTATCTAACCTAACCTAACTTAACAATGTCGGAACTCAATAACCCCGGGATAGATTTTGATGCGCTTTGGCGTGAATAAAAGGAGAAGTAATGTCTTCAAAACTACAGTAGTTTGAACTGTGGGGGAGCTGGGTGTATTTTGCCCACACTTCTTTATAATATCTTCTAAATCTCCACTTTTTTGATACTTAAAACTGCGATCGCTTTCATCGAGTTTTTTCATCGCATCGCATACTTTATTAAGTATTCCATTACCAAAATCACAAACATTCTGGTTTTTGTCTTCAAGATTAACCACGTCACGTCGCTTTTGATAACCACACAGAAAAAAGACAGGACCGTCGCGAAATCCTCGGTGATCAAAATGGTATTAGTTACTCGTAATGATATGTAAGAAAAATTGGGTCGTTTTTCATTCAATCTGTTTTAGAACTTAATAAAATTACTGAATGATCATGGTCTTATAGACGTGCATAACGAATTTGCATTTTAACTAACACAGATAACAAAAAACTGCAGAATATAACGCCAAATCAGAATGGTGGCTGAAAACAGTTGTAGCCATCCGAGTGTAGCGGTTACACCGCCACATATGAGCTACGCATCATAGACGTGACGTCACAAAAATCCTACATCGCGCAATTGGAGTTTACTGCACGGTCGACATAATAATATATACAAGATTCCGACTTCAACCGTCGGGCAGTTGCCCGCCAGACACAACACCCGTCTGGTCGGAGGATCCTCCCTTTTCTATGGTGGATGAGTGAAGTTTACACTCTATTCCTCTACCACTAAATTGGTGACCCTGAGTGAAATGAATTTGCTTATTCTATAAAAAGGATATCGGAATCTCTTTTACACATCATATTAAAAAAAATAAGCAAGATGAGTTCGGCGTTTCCTATCTGACTACTCTGAGAAGAAAGACCGAAACAAACTCAGAGGTCTCAGTCTCTTTTAAAGTCCAGACATAATCTTGGTCAGGCCATATGAAGACCATGTAGATTAGTGTCTGAAATGGTCTTTTGAGGAAAGAACCACACAGATTTGAGTGGACCTGTCCAGTCTGTGCAAGCATTTATCAGTAATCATGGAGATCAACTCGACGAACAATAAAACAAAAGAAAGGGCATTAAGAAATGGTAGGCCGCATAAACTCAAACTGCCAGACCATCATTAAAACTAGCTGAGAAATAAAAATAATAACAGTATCCACATGGTCCTCACATTCACAATAATTAAAATAATATAATACTTTATAAAGTAATCATGTAATTTTGAATATAATTTTCAACAATGTCAATGTGTTTATAAAACTGGTATATTTTGTTGATTTTACATGATAATTAAAATCTCAAGTTTTATGGTTTTATCACAAGGCAGAGCGAGCAGCTCAATCCCAAGTTTTTTCTTCTAAATAAATCGAAATTTTATAGTTTTTTACAAAATTTGGTTTTAACACAGCTTTTAAATCGTTTAATGGGTAAGTTTGGGCTCTGTTCTATTAACTTGAATATTGGTAGATAGCTGCCTGACATTTGGCGTTGAAAATTTTATGAGTTTAGTCTTTTGTTCGTTCAGGAGAAGATTTACATTAAACCAATGCAAAATTTTAGAGAGTGCATCGTTAACTTGTTCAAAGTTGACTAACACCTAAAGAGTCTGACACACCCTCCCGCTCCGAAAGGAGCGGGAGGGTGTGTCAGACTCTTACTGACTCGCCAGGGGCCACGATCTCCCTTTCGGACTTCTTCGCAACCCCGGCAGGAGCTGGCCTCCCTGTATTTGTTACAGGCCATTGATTTCGATTAATCCGTCTATTGCTGGCGCCTTATCAATGTTACCCCATGCTACCTTATAATAACTTACTCAATTTAGGCAGTGAACTAAGTACCGGCTGAGGTTGGAACTAAAGCAATATAACAGTAAATCAATATCCTAATATGTTTACTACACACACCTGTCTCTAGGTTGGCAGCATATTTTTAGGGATAGCTGGTTTGAACTTAGCTTTGTGACGTAAAGGATATTTTTAAGGATTTACTACTGTTAACTTCCTTTCATACGTGGACTGGGTAAAAAAAAAATAGATCTTTTTCTTTTTCATGTGGTTAGTGCGGCTAACCTGATGTCAGAGTTTTTATGCCCATGAGCCTCTGACTTGACTTCACATGCCGTCGAGAAATATCTCTCAGGAATGCCGATTTCCGCCTGACGCAGGTCCTCACCGGACACGGCTGCTTCCGGAGGTTCCTGTACAGGATAAGGCGGGAGGAAACACCCGGGTGTCACCATTGTGTGGATCGGCCTGAGGACACGGTGGAGCATACGGTGGAGGTCTGTCCGGCTTGGGCGGAGCAACGCCGTGTCCTCGTAGAGGCGATCGGCGGCGGTGATCTCTCGCGTCCGGCCCTGGTTCAGGCCATGGTACGGAGCGAGAGGAAATGGCAGGCCGTCACCTCCTTCTGCGAAGCGGTAATGCTCGCAAAGGAGGAGACGGAACGCGTGAGGGAAAAGCAAATTTCGCGCCCTCACGCCCCTAACCACCGCAATAGGAGGAGATGCCCGGGGCGGGAATCGCGAGCCGATTTCCGGCCACCGTAGGCGCGGGCTTGCGGACGGTGAGCAATGGGTAGCTCGCCGTCCGATAAGGACCAAGCCCGGGTCGACGGCGCGTTGTGTTCCACGCGCGCCTCAAAGAGATGTCAGCAGAATTGACGGGGTCCGCTAGGGCCAATGCCTGCCGGGGGTTCGAAGAAAACCGATAGGGAAATCGTGGCCCCCGGCAACAGGGCAACCGAAGGAACACGGGTGGGTTTTAGTCAGTAAGAGTCTGACACGCCCTCCCGCTCCACCCAGAGCGGGAGAAGTTATTTGATAATTTCCCACCCAAAAAAAAAAAGGAATGCCGATTTCCTCACGATATTTTCCTTCACCGTTTTTGAAGCAAGTGATATAATTTAAATACATTACGCACATGAATCCAACAAATCAGAGGTGCGTGCCTTAGGTTCGAACTCGAGACCTTTGACTTGACAGTCCGATGGTCACACCACTAGGGCCTATCACTGCTGTATAAATAAATATAGCTATTTATAAAAATAGGTCTAAGATATCATTTAACTTGCTAAATAGTTTCCTTGCTAATATTTCTGATATAGCATAACATCACACCTGTTCCCCCGAAAGGTTAGGCAGAGGTGTATAGCACACTCACATTTCGCCAGCTTTGGTTTTTAATTTTAAGTCCCACATAATAGGGGGCGAGCCTTTTGCCATCAACCGGCAAAAATCCAGCCTCCGCGTTAGTGAGAAATTCGTAATAGAAAAACTCAATTACACTTTGCCCGACCAGCGAAACGAACCCTGGAATTTATGGACTCGATAATCTGCTGCATTTTCTTTATCTTTCTCTTTAAAAAAAACAAATGATCGATGGTTTAACAATACAGTGTAGGTACATTCATAAACTATCAAAATGAATTTCAACAAATATATTTTTAAGCTATTGCATAGCTTTTATCGCGGGCTTTGAGCGCGGCGACCGAATCAAGAAATTCCGTAACGTAACGAAAATAAAACCTAACACCCCCACTCCGCCTACCATGTAATGACGGTTCCCATGACAATGTGATGTTGTCATGGGAAACGTGATGTTGTCACGGGAACGTAATTTTTGTTTTATGTCATCACGTCTTCATCCCAAGTGTAGCGTTGACAAATAGGAAGTATGGAGGTTACAAATGCTATGCAATAGCTTTACCGCGGCAGTCCCCGAGTGCCACCCTTTTTTTTTTTTAAGTTTTCAATCAATGTTTGAGCCTCAAAAACAGATCGGTCAAAGCTTGGACTATTTTTATGAAATAGAATAACAAATTGAGTATGTGAAATATTTATAAAAGTGTATTGAATTTCTATTTATATGATAAACTAAACTATGCCTACTGGCAATAGAAATATAGGAAACATTGAAGCTGCGGGGCGGGGTTGCGGCAGACCACGTGGTTAGGAGATAGCGGGACGAACTAGGTAGGTTCCGACACAACAAGAAAGAGGACACGCGGGCTCGCAAAAGATGGAAGGACTGGAGGGCGGATTTTTCCCAGGAGTGGAAAATGCAGGCGAGCAAAAAAAAAAACCGGTCAAGTGCATTGGCCACGCACAATGCAGGATTCCGTAGTTGGGATGAAGTTATCCCAAGAACAAACTTAACTTTGTAGTTGAAAAACATTTTCTTTCATACGGAATGTATGGGAGAATATGTTTTTACAACCGCAAATCCAAGTTGGTCGATTATTACTCGTTAACTTGTAAAGCCTACTTAGCTGTGATAGTTTTCCTTTTAAATTTGTTATATAAACTACTGCTATGAATTTTTTCACATATCTAAAACCAACCATTTAGCTGGCAGGGGGGACACACTTGACTATAACAAAAATTTTCACTTTAAAGCTTAATATTTCGCAAACGGATCTCTGAATTCAAAAATAGCTTTAACACACTCACAATGTTTTTGAAAGACCTTTTCAACGACACCCCAGACCAATGGATAGAAAAAAAAAACATCCCCACTTTACGTGTAGCGGAGGTACCCTAAAAAAAATATTTTTCATAATTTTATTTTACCACTTTATCGGCATGTTTAATATGTATACCCATGCCAAATTACAACTTTCTAGTACTAACAGTCTCGGAGCTAGACCACGGACAGACAGACAGGCAGACGGACAGACAGACGGACATGACGAAACTATAAGGGTTCCTTGTTTACTACGGAACCCTAAAAAGCTTGAAATCGATTAATTGTAACCTGTACCCTAATTGCGTAATACACGATAACTCACAATGTGAATCGTTTTAAAACAGATTGCTAATCCATTGCTTCATAAGTTGGAAAAAAAATTTGCTCAACAACGTAAATAACGCAAATAATGTTGTTGAACTGTCAAAATGAAACAAATTAGTCATAATCGTTTACGAAAATGAAACAAAGCTTATATTCTGTTCCAAATTAATCTCTGTCTCAAAATCAAAATAGGCACTTATGAACCGTCAGAAGCTAGGTGCACGGTTCCAATTGGTCGCTTCCTATGGAGAAGAGCCGGCAAGAAACTCCACGGTTACTCTTTTCAAAATAAATTGTTTCTACAATGTTTTCAAATTACAGTGTTAATAGGTATGGGAGGACAGTGTAGGCCTACCAACAAGTACCAGGTACTTATTAAAATAGAAAATGGTCCACAAGTCTACAGCCTACAACGTTCTCACATTCACAAAATCTAAAAGAAAAGAATCTATATAAAAGATAAACAAAATAAAAATAAGGACCTATTTAAACCAAATGACATGATTTCCTAGTGGCATGATACAGCTGTAGTCAGCTGTAACAAATCTAATTTGATTAAAAAAAAATGTAGAAAATGATAGGTATATTATATGTCAAATACTGAAAAGATTATGTAAATGAAGTAGGTAAAAAAAAGTAAAATAAAATAATCATCGTAATTTGGGAGCAGTTAATAGACATTTACATTGTTATGCAAATGTCAAACAATACAATTGTCTAAACATTAATACCTCAAAGTCAAAGTCAAAGATTTATTTGCAGATAAATATGGTTACAAAGTACCTTAATATTAGTGTCCAAGTAAATAGAACTAACTATATACAGAGGAAAAAATAAAATAAAATATAGGAACAAATCATTGGTCATCAAAAAATTCATCTGAATCGCTGTCGGTGGGAAAGGTGCCCAAAAGGCTGGCAGCATTGCCACGTTGTATGTCAATGCTAATTCTTTGGCCTAAAAATTGGCCAACCCTTTGGTCACGTGAAGAGTCGACCAACGAAATTACGAAAATTAGTTACGCAATTGGGGTGCTGGTTTTCATTGAGTTTCTCCATCTGGAATTTCTCAGTAGCAACCCGGAGACTAAATTTGTGCCGGTTGATGGCAATAGGCTCGCCCCTATTACATGGGACTTAAACATAACTATTGAAATGTGGGTGTACTGTAGACCTCTGTCGAACCCTCCGGGGAAACAAGACGTGACGTTATGTGATGTTTTGTATGTTTTCACTCTCATCATCATCATCCTACCAACAAGCATCAAAGACTAAAAACTTTACATTGGTGCCGATTCCCTTGTTCACAAACTAAACTAAATTTAAGTTCAGTGCATCTTTTTCTTTCTATTTCATTATGAAAAGGACAGAAGATAAATTTTAGTTTAGTCCTGTCAAATTAATCAGCGCTTGACGTAAATTGACGTAATTTTAGTCGGCAAGTTTTTAATCACGTCTAAACTTGTATGGAGAGTGACAGGCGCTGATTAATTTGACAGGACTAAACTAAAATTTATCCTCTGTCCTTTTCTTAATGAAATAGAAAGAAAAAGATGCACTGAACTTAAATTTAGTTTAGTTTGTGAACAAGGGAATCGGCACCATTAGCATTCAGTAAATAACTACACTAACCCAATCGACATCGATTTTTGAACTGAAAACTTCTTTAGGCGCGTTGGGCATTTTTGAAACGGGAAAAACAATTGAACTCGCAACACTGTTACCGACACCAGCTTTTGACCATTAAAAAGACATCAACGCGCGATATATTTCTTTGGGATTAATGGCATTCCAAACATTGAGACATAACAGCGACATGATTGACATTTCCCTTTTTTTACCGACTTCAAAAAAGAAAAGTATTTCCTGCACAATAAAATTGTTCCAGTTTTCACTTCTGTCGGCACTCCCGGAGTGCCACTGTTTTTTTAATTAAAATTTTATTTTATTTCAGACCAGTACCCTAATTGCGTAATGCAACACAACCACAATCTGTTTCGATTTGAAACAGATTGCTAATCCATTGCTTCATAAGTTGGAAATAAAAATCTGCTCAACAACGTAAATAACGCAATGAATGTTGCTGAACTGTCAAAATGAAACAAATTAAGCATAATTGTTTACGAAAATAAGTTACGCAATTAGGGTACCGGTCTGAAATAAAAGATTTTTATATTTTTTAAATCAATTTTCGAAAAGTAACGCAGAAATGAGAGAGTACGGTACCTACGTGTATGGAGGCAGAAAAAACTAGTATTTAATCAATATTAATGTCTCGTTGGTCGTTGGTTTAGTGGTCGCAAGCGCTACTGCTGAGCATGAGGTCCTGGGTTCGATTCCCAGGTCGGGCAAAGTGTTATTGGGTTTTTCTATCTGAAATTTCTCAGTAGCAGCTCGGAGTCTGGATTTGTGTCCGGTTGATGGCAATAGGCTCGCCCCCTATTACATGGGACTAGAACATAACTGGCGAAATGTGGGTGTACCTGCTACATGGCCACCTCTGCCCAACCCTTCGGGGAAACAAGGCGTGATGTTGTTTTAGTGTTGTCTTTTTATTTGAAGATGAGTTTTTATGGTCTCGAGAGCCGTTAGAGTTAAATCACAAAAGGTATGCGCTTCGACAATCTCTGTTTCTGAATAAGTACGAAAGTCGCACGTCGGAGTAACCAAAATGTACCTGTCAAACCCGTAAAGAACCAACGCAGTTATTACTAAATACAAATGAAGCCATAATTAACAAATGCCAAAGAGGAAGTATG
Source organism: Agrochola lychnidis (assembly GCA_963680765.1). Classification (NCBI taxonomy): domain Eukaryota; kingdom Metazoa; phylum Arthropoda; class Insecta; order Lepidoptera; family Noctuidae; genus Agrochola; species Agrochola lychnidis. The sequence continues at coordinate 8,200,876 of OY796847.1, forward strand.
AACAAACTTTCACGTACTATTATAATATCTAAACGAGTTGGTAATAGCAGAAACAGTTATTAAAGCACAGCTGTTTATTACCGGACAATTTCCCCGTATAATCCTATATTAAGCTTAATTATACCCATGGGGCAAAAGGACAAGCACTAATTGTGAATCACGTTGTAAACTAGCTGAGTAATTAAAACTTTTGTACTTTCCACATTTTTAAAGTAGGTAAGTAAAGGATTATATTAAATTTTGTTTCGCCTTCTTTCGCCTTTAGTCAAGTAATGAAGACATGTAAAAAAAAGAAAACGTGTGGCACTCGGGGACTGCCGCGGTAAAGCTATTGCATAGCATTTGTAACCTCCATACTTCTTATTTGTCAACGCTACACTTGGGATGATGACGTGATGACATAAAACAAAAATTACGTTCCCATGACAACATCACGTTGTCATGGGAACCGTCATTACATGGTAGGCGGAGTGGGGGGTGTTAGGTTACGGAATTTCTTGATTCGGTCGCCGCGCTCAAAGCCCGCGATAAAAGCTATGCAATAGCTTAAAATATGGAAGTAACTTCTATAATGATAAGGTAAGATACAATAGACGTTGATATATTTAGTAATCTGTTTTCCTTAACTATTCCTAAAGAGCCATAAAAAACCCTGTAAGAAATCGACACTGTTTCACCTCTTAACGAGGCATTCTCAGGAAGACGATTGACTTGTCGCGAACCCGAACACGGCGTGTTGCCACACCGAGCGCTGGACGCAGAGAACGTATAGGCAGGGTAATTAAATGTTTATAAAATTGATAGACTATACGTTAATTTGCCGTGTTTTAGCCATGTCATACACCTGTCAAAAAATGGCAGTTCTGATTTGAATATACGGGCAATTTAAAGGCGAAGACTGACTTGCAACGTTTCTTTGTAATGAATCTTAATTTGTAATTCGAAGCGAGCTTGGTTACAAAACGGCGATACACAAAACGCGCCGAACGTTCGCTTCGAGCACATGAAATTTTCGTTTCTCATGTTTCCGTATCAAAGGAATTCACAATAAAGCCGACAGTCGAGTGGAGGCTCGTATCGAGCGGCTCAGCTCGCTGCACGCACTGTACTGCACAAACTTAATGCAACGCGCATGCGATGCGGTACAAAAACTCGATATATTACAAAAAAACGTTGCAAGTCAGTCTCCGCCTTAAGATTTAAAATATTGGCATTGTGAAATATCATCACATCACAGGAAAACTACCAACAAACATTTCCAGCCAGTCTATATTAGAATTAATGGACATATAAAAGGTAAACAATTTTTTTTTCTGTGATGACATTTCACAATCAATAATATGATTTATAATAGCCAGCAGTAATCATTTATTATTGTCCCAAAGTAGGGTTAATGCCTCTCATAATTTAGATAAACAATAAACATTGATAACCCTTCTTGCTCCCCCTACGTCTGGGGCGATTATATTTCTACCTATTTACAACGGTGAAGGAAAATTAATGATAAATAAAACTGGTATATCCCAGAACCAAAATTCAGTCCCAGATCTAGAATTTTTTTGAGGCGGGGCAAATACTGCCGTCTGTCGCCCCCGCCTATATTTTATGGGGATGCGCTAAGTTAGCCCGCGAAATTAGAATTTTATCGAAATTAAAATTTTGGTTGCAACATATTAATCAAATTTTATCGATCGATAATGCGCCAATCCAACACGGGCGCCAAAACAGCTGCAAAAAAAATAAAAAAACCGGCCATGTGCATGTCGGACCACGCACAATGTAGGGTTCCGTAGTTGGAATGAATTTATCCCAAGAACAAACTTAACTTTGTAGTTGAGAAACATGTTCTCAGATACATTCTGTATGGGAGAACATGTTTTTACAACCGCAAATCTAAGTTGGTCGATTATTACTCGTTAACTTGTAAAGCCTACTCAGCTGTGATAGTTTTCCTTTTAAATTCGTTATATAAGCTACTGTTATTAATTTTTTCACATATGTGAAACCAACCATTTAGCTGGCTGGAGGGGGGGGACACTTGACTCTAACAAAAATTTTCACCTTAAAGCTTAATATTTCGCAAACCCTAAAAAAAATGATTTTCATAATTTTGTTTTACCACTTTGTCGGCATAATTAATATGTATACCTATGCCAAATAACAGCTTTCTAGTACTAAGGGTCTCGGAGCTAGACCGCGGACAGACAGACAGACAGACAGACGGACATGACGAAACTATAAGGGTTCCTTGTTTACTACGGAACCCTAAAAATAGAAAGATTATATGTGTTGCGCGTCTCATTTATTGCAAAGTTGCGGTGTGCTGGGTGGTGCACTTGTTTGCTACGCTTGAATTTGTCGCCCTCTGAAGTTAGCGCCCGGGGCACGTGCCCTAGTTTGCCCCCCCTAGATCCAGGGCTGCCAAAATTAAGAAGGCATCTGACATCAACCAGCAACTGGATTATGACCCAGTCCGTCTCACAGAGAGGAGGCCTGTGTCGGTAATCAGATGTCCCGTATTTTACGGGTTGTCCCTTATTTCAGGCACGAATTTTTCACTGTCTCGTAATTTGGCGTAATCAATACGGGACAGCACATTGTTCCGTAATTTTACGATTCAATAATTTAAAAATACCTATTGGAAAGTCAGAATTTGTTTGTATACGTTATTTAGTTGAATAATCCACATTTTCTTATCCAAATAATTAACAAATTATTGGTTTATGATTGTTTCAAGGGTAATTCATAAATAAAATCAAAGTTTGTATGTATATATAGGTCATTTAGTTGATTATTTCACATTTTCCTTTCCAGATAATAAAAAAATTGTTGTGTTTTAAATATTTTTTTATTTAAGCCGTAACGAAAAAAAAAAGAAAAAAAAAAAAACAATTGTATAAGTTATTTAATTATTGATTATACCAAATTATATCTAAAAAAAATATTTTTAATAAAAACGGCCTGTCCCGTATTTTAACCTCGAATCCCGTATTTTCAATGCAGTTGTCCCGTAAAACTGTGCTCCAAAAGTAGGAACATTTTAGGCTGATTATGCATAAACTACATACATACCGAGGTACTTAGTCCGGTGTTTTTCAACGTTTAGCCTAATTAATTTTAAACCAGGCTCTAAAAAAACAAGCCCGTTATCCTCCAAACCGTCTACTAATTACCTAATTACTCTATTAGTTTTACAAACAGAATTTTGTGGTAGTAAATTGACATGACAAATAACCATTACCACTGCCGTGACTGTAAACTCAATACTATTTATGTTGACCATAGAGCATGGAGACGCCTTGGCGGCCGTTGATAGAGGCGGCATTCTGAACACTTTCTATACAAACCAAGCGTGTCACCGTTTACAAATACTAAAATTAAAAAAATCAATTCAAAATATTATACTACACATAAACCTACAAGGGCACTTATGAAACGTCAGAAGCTAGGTGCACGGTTCCAATTGGTCGCTTCCTATGTAGAAGAGCCGGCAAGAAACTCTATGGTTACACTTTTAAAAATAAATGGGTTGTACAATGTTTTCAAATTACAGTGTTAATAGGTATGAGAGGACAGTGTAGGCCTATCAACAAGTATCAGGTACTTAGTAAAATAGAAAACGGTATGAGTTCAAAAAAAAAAAAATTCAAAAGTCATTTATTCAAACTAGGCTGAGAATCAGCACTTTTCGAACGTCAAAATTACATAAGACAGTCCCCGAAAACGCCCACCCTTCACCACTTCCTAGTGCCTTTAGCTGGGAAGAAGAAGTGGCGCAACAAACTCCCAGCAGCACAGCTGTCTGTTCATGTGTTTTAATACCTAATTATAACAGTTGCATACAGATAGATACTAATGACGTAGGCATAGAAATCGACGGCTTTGAAGGCTGTGACAGAAGTAAGATAACATCACGCCTTGTTTTCACGAAGGGTTGGGCAAAGCTATATTTTTAGTACACCCACATTTTGCCGGTTATGTTTAAGTCCCATGTAATAGAGGGCGAGCCTATTGCCATCAACCGGGCACAAATCCAGGCTCCGGGCTGCTACCGAGAAATTCTATAAAAAAAACCCAATAACACTTTGCTCAACCTGGAAGTCAAACCTAGGATTTCATGACCAACGAGGCAGTATGTAACAGAAGTAAAATGTAAAAAAATACGTAAAAGATTTTTATTTGGATAAAAAACAAATTGTCATAATTGCAATAGAAACGATGATACCTACAAAAGTTAATAACTGTGTCGCAGCTATCAACGCTCGTCGTAAAATAAAAGATGACATTGTTCCAGACTTAATTAACCATGAAATGGGTCCAGAAGTGGACAACTGGTGCGCTCTACCCAATTCCGGCGCCACGACTTTTATTAGTACTGCGATTCCGTGCTCTGTGGCATTTATCGTTTACCAGAATATCTCAATACTATTTATAATGACGTTTACCAGTCGGAAAGGTCAAAGCAATTCATTTACGAAACCAGTCAGACTTGAATTCGTTGATTAGATAATAATTTTTTAGCGTCAATACGAGTACTTCCCTCGTCTCTGATAAAACGAGCTACGCATCAAAAAGACAAAGGTCGACGACGGATATTGATTCTTTGTCAACATTGTTATTCATCAATTCATTGCATATTTTTTTAGTTAGATATACAGGGTGGCAGGGACGGGCTTGTGGACGGTGAGCAATGGGTAGCTCGCCGTCCGATAAGGACCAGTGGCTCGGGTCGACGGCGCGTTGTGTTCCACGCGCGCCGCAAAGAGATGTCAGCCGAACTGACGGGGTCTGCTAGGACCGATGCGGGTTGTGGGTTTGTCCGAAAGTATTACCGTGGCCCCTGGCAACATGGCAACTGAAGGAACACGGGTGGGTTTTAGTCAGTAAGAGTCTGACAAGAAGGTGGCAGGGACATCGACGTGAAAACTGTTACCAAGAAACCGACGAAATTTTTTAAAGCAGGGGGCACTGTACCAGTCTTACCAAGGTATATCGTATTACCCAGTTACTGGGTTGTGGAGGTCAGATAGGCAGTCGCTCCATGTAAACTACTGGTAGTCAGCTGCATCCGGTTAGAATGGAAGGCGACTCTAACATAGTTGGGGAAAGGCTAGGTAGATCGATATTTTTGCTATCGTACATAATGCTCTCACAGGGAAAGGAGCCTTTTCTTTACTATAAGCAACACTAAAGGCTCGTGTAGACCAGCGCGATATTATGGGCGCTACAATGGTCGCGCTGCCTGTCGCGCCCGCGATATCGCGTTGGTCTGCACGAGCCCTAATAATCGAGGACGGTAAAGGTTCTGTCAGATAGGCGCGACGCGGCTTTCTACGAAAACTTCACAGAAATTGTTCTACCGGTGCGGTGTCGCGTCGCGCCTGTCTGCGGGAGTCTTAAGCCATAAATCTAAACTAATGTTATAAAGAGAAAAGATTTGATTTTTTGTATGTTTGTTTGTTTGTAATGAATAAACTCATAAACTACAGGACCGATTTTAAAAATTCTTTCACCAGTATAAAAGCTATATGTATTATCACTGAGTAACATAAGCTATAATTTATAAAGATATAACGCGGGCAAAGCCGCTGGCGGAAGCTAGTCGAACATAAACACGAAACAAATCGCTATCAACAGATCAATGAAAACTAAATAAAACCACTTGATGGCCCTACAACTTTTTAATGACTAATGTACCTGCAAAGCATCCATCATGTCTTGACTCCTAACAACAGCGCTGCTTGCAAAAACAAATGCCAAATTCAATACAACTTCTACAATGGTTCCTTAAATTGCCGAAGACCATGATAGGCTGGTCAGTTCGTGTTGATTCATTTGTGTTCGTATAATGATTGGCAAGCAAGGTCACATTGTGTTGGTTACAAAGCGGCTCTTTCAAATTCCCGATGTCTGTTAAACATTAAACGCTGATCAAATGCCTTGTAACTGTGGTTCTTTATTTCCTTTGACCTTCCAAATGTTCGTCTATGTTTGTTGGTACTGGTTTGTGCTAAGCGGAATTATGTGCGTTGCTTCGGTTGAAGTCAATTGATTATGATGATGTTATGCTATGAGCTCTGATTTCTGATTAATTTGATGGTTATTTTCCTTGTTAAAACGAAGTTCTTTAAAGGCTCTTACAAACAGGCGCGCAGTAAGGCCCAAGGCCGCACTGTGCGGCCAAAATTTGAAAAAAAAATGTTTCTAGATAGAGTTTTTCCATCGTTGAGTTGGCTGAAGTGATCCTCTAAGAAGTGAAAACCGTTCATACTAACGTCCTGTACCCTAAGTCTCCTCTTTTTTTTCAATCGCAACGTGGCCTTCATACAAACATCATATTACTGTAGATACACAGGGAAAGTTATAAACGTGTGAAAATTCTTGGAGTAAAGGAAATCTAACAAAACCAAATGCCTACGTCTACAGATTAGTAAAATACGTAAAAACTTTAGTAAATTTCAATACCGTAACAAAAAATTTTTAGCAGCAATTATTTTTCGTGTTTTTTTAAGTTTTCGAATTATGGACACAAAAACGACGCCATATTGGAACCGCCATTTTGAATTCCGTAATTCTGACATCAGATCCGTGATCAGCGACCCCAAAAACCCCCGAGTACGAGGTTTCAGGTCGATCAACTAGGTTTTTGAATTACGGCCGCAAAATGCGCTCGCGACGGGGCGATGCCTTTGTGTCGCGTCGCGTGTCGCGCCTGTTTGTAAGAACCTTTACGCGGCTTGTCAACTTTCAGAAATCGTCACGTTAAAAAGTGTTAATACTAGCGACTGTCTTCTAATTCAAAGAGAAAAAGAGAGAGAGAGAGAGAACGCCGGCAGAAAAAGAAAAAAGAAAAGAGTAAAGTGATTATAGTGTCATGGGATAAAATTGTACACATCGGCCCGAGTGTACTGTTTGCCGGAGAGAGAGAGAAAAAGTGTGAATTTAGTTATAATGAAAATCCAAGATGGCGGCTGCAAAATTTTTGTTTTTGTTTTAAATAATAAGTGAGAGAACTTCGTTCCTGACGGGGGTTCCCTGACCGCACACGTTTGTCTTTTTTGGGGTTCCGTAGTCAACAAAGAACCCTTATAGTTTCGCTATGTCCGTCTGTCTGTCTCTCTGTCCGTGGCTTAGCTCAGAGACACTTAGGGAGAAGCCACACGCTGCGGTGCGGTCGCGGCGCGGCGCCGGGGCGATGTCGCTGCGGCGTCCTGCATATAAAAATCAATGATATGCCAGACGGTGCGTTCCGGCGCCACACCGCAGGCACACCGCACTTCGATTGAGCGAGACGCGAGGGGGCGCACTTTGCAGTGGGACTAGCTAGGTCCCCGCTCCCCATACTACAGCGCCGCAACGGTGCCGTATTGCGGCGCAGCATACCACATGTGTACAGTGATGCGGCAAAATGTTTGCGGTGCGACGCCGCACCGCACCGTGTGGCTTCTCCCTGAGTATTAGAAAGCTGTAGTATGGCATGGGTATACATATTAATCACGCCGACAGAGTGGAACATTTTTTTCAGCTGCATTCGGTTAGTCTGTAAGCTGACCCTAACATAATTGAGAAAAGGCTAGGCAGAATTTTAATTCACTCACTTTAAATGATGTACCTACTTCCGTAGAACCCTACAACTGAATATTCTGACCTTGTCATTTCTTTGAAATGAAATGAAATTGTTTATTCTGTAAATAGGATAGCGAAATTACTTTTACTAGTCATATAAAAAAAATAAGCTAGATTAGTTCGGAGTTTCCTATCTGACTACTCTGAGAAGAAAGTCGAAACAAACTCACGAGGTCACTGTCTCTTATAAAGTCCAGACATAATCTTGGTCAGGCCATATGAGGATCATGTAGATTAATGTCTGAAATGGTCTTTTGAGGAATAAACCACACAGATTTGAGTGGACCTGTCCAAAGTTAAAGTCAAAGTCAAATCATTTATTTCAAATAGGCCCATCTGTGGCACTTTTGAACGTCAAAATATACAAAATAATAAAATTGATTCTAGTCGCCCCTTCCAAAAGATAGTTTTCTTATGGAGAAGAATGGGCAAGAAACTCCACCGTTACTCTTTTAAAATGTTTTACAATTGTTTGTATAGGTACGTACATTATTTAAATAATTATATGTGAAGACGTGCACCTAGAATAAAAATACTATACCACAATAGGTAAAAAAAATAAAAATGAAGCAACTACAGATAATTTAATATGTGTCCAGTCAGTGCAAGCATTTGTCAGTAATCGTGGAGCTCAACTCTGAACTTAAGAAGCTCAATTTAGTTATCTGCATTCTTGATTAGCTTATGAATAATATCATACATAATTAACAATTATTCAATAGAAACACTAGTAGCTAAGTGAACAATTCTATTTGCCAGACGCGGTTGCACTAATGGCTATTAAACGGTTTAGTGTGGGAAACACTGTTTATTCACGCAGGGTTATAGCAACATACCTACCTTCCTACTTAACACGATCAATTTATTTAGGATTATTTTGATTATCTATTGCCTCGTTGGTGTAGTGATTGCAAGCGCTACTGCTGACCATGAGGTCCAGGGTTTGATTACCAGGTTGGGCATATCCCTTGATATTGGGGTTTTTCACCAGTTTTTTTTATTAAGAGGAGTACCCACAAAATATAAAATCCAAAAGAGAAAAAAGAAAAGATTAAGATTATTTTGGTTTTTTAGTAAGTAAAGATTTCTTCTTTATTCGCTTTCCATCTTTTAAGATAAGATACTTATTATTGTTTGTTACTGTAGACACATAACATAACATCACGCCTTGTTTCCCCGAAGGGTTGGGCAGAGGTGTCCCTGTAGCAGGTACAGCCACATTTCGCCAGTTATGTTCAAGTCCCATGTAATAGGGGGCGAGCCTATTGCCATCAACCGGGCACAAATCCAGACTCCGAGCTGCTACTGAGAAACTAGGTACTAAGAGCTGTTACTATAGATGTGTAATAAGTGGAAATTAAGTGTCCGCACTAGTAAACCATATTTGTAATTATATTTGTTCTGTTCCCACAGACAAACCGTGAAAACGGTTTTACGGAGTACTGTTTTAAGTTAAGATTTTTTATTAAAACGTTGTTTGATAAATAATTAAATAATAATAATACATTCCATAATACATTTTCAGTATAAAATGAAGAAGACAACAGCAGTCATAACTCTACCGTTCCATTTCTTATTCTGCTAAATAAAATTCTGTCTGCGAGTGGTAGCCGGCCCCGACTTACAAGTTTACAGGTTGTGAGTTTGAACCCAGGTAGGCAACTTTACTTTGTGGATTTAATTTCATCACCACTGCTCTCAAAATGGTGAAGGAAAACATCGTGAGGATAGCGGCATGTCCTAGAACCGAAAATTCGAAGACATGTGACATCTACCAACCCGCACTGGGCCCGCGTGGTGGATTACGGCCCACTCCCTCTCACAGAAGAGGCCTGTGTCCCAGCAGTGGGAACATTTATAGGCTGATGATGATGATGAATACATTCCAGACTGCTGTCCGGAGTCTGGATTTATGCCCAGTTGATGGCAATATTATAGGTTTGACCTCTATTACATGGGACTGAAACATAACTGGCGAAATATGCTATACTATTAAACGAGCAATATTTGTATGTAAACATATTTGTTTGTAAATAGATTTGTACTCACGTTCTCGAAATCGGCTCTAACGAATTCGATGAAAGTTGCAATATAGGGGTTTACGGGGGCGAAAAATCGATCTAGCCAAATCAAGGTCTCATATCTAGGAAAATTCGTTTTCTCCGTATTTTCATCCGAGCAGAGCTCGGTCGCCCAAAGTTTAGAACAAGATAATGAATAATAACATGACATTATTGACATTAGAATAATGATCATGGCAGCATGGAATTAGTAAGTACCTACTATCATGGCAGTATGGAATTAGTAGGTACTATCCTATACTATTAAATGAGCATTCTCTATTTTCACCAGAGCAGAGCTCGGTCACCCAGGTATTGGATGTACTATATGTGCACCTCTGCCTAACACTTCGGTGATTCCGAGCGTGATGTTATGTTTTGTTATTTTGATTATGTTAATATTGGTGCCGATTCCGAAATTTAAGTTCAGTGCATCTTTTTCTTTCTATTTCATTAAGAAAAGGACAGAAGATAAATTTTAGTTTAGTCCTGTCAAATTAGTCAGCGCCTCTCACTCTCCATACAAGTTTAGACGTGATTAAAAACTTGCCGACTAAAATTACGTCAATTTACGTCAAGCGCTGATTAATTTGACAGGACTAAACTAAAATTTATCTTCTGTCCTTTTCTTAATGAAATAGAAAGAAAAAGATGCACTGAACTTAAATTTAGTTTAGTTTGTGAACAAGGGAATCGGCACCACTGACTGTAATCACAGGTTTGTTTCGATTGTAAAAGCCTTGGAATATCTCTGGCTCTGAGCAAACCCTTTCATTAAATCATGGTCAAAAACGATTTGGAAGTTAAGCTGTGAGCATCTTTAAATAAACATTTTACTATCACAATTCACAACATTCATAAACAGTAATGGGTAATTGACAACAGATTAAATAGGGCTTTCCGATAACGATAATAACTTGCAACATACGAGTTAAAATTCTCCACATATAACAGAACAAAAGAAAAAACTCAGCGCTGAATATGAAAGTTTAGCCCAAGGACTAAACAAGGTGAGAGCAATCTTAAAAGTATACATACACGCACACGCACTCACTAGACTCAGCACATCTACACTCCTCATTCTACTTTGTTTTATTTAATTTTAATTGTAAGATTTTATCTTTTGTATTTTGATACTGTAATCTCCAAAAAGCATAAAAACATGATTTGTTGTGATACTCAAATTGGGAATCGAAATTGTCTCTCCTAAATACAGATTACTCAGTGATCTAGATAGGAGAGCAGCGATTCACCCAACAATTAATTGTACCTACACCAAGTAATTAATAATGTATACTTTGTGAGTCTTTCATGTACTACAAAACCTTTATGTTCCTAAATAAATTATATTAATAATAAATTAATTATTAAATTAAACAGAATATGTGAAGTACTAACGTCTCGATCCCGTGGGAATATCGAGATAAAAAGTATCCTGTGTTAATCCAGGTTATAAACTATCTGTGTGCCAAATTTCACCCAAATTGGTCCAGTCATTTGAGCGTGAAGAAGAGACAAACATACACACACACAAACTCACAAACTTTCGCCTTTATAATATTAGTGTGATGTGATATTAAAAGTAAAGTCTTTTCGACCATTCCGCTCCTCCACAACCGACTTATACCGGGAATGTGGGGTTCTCACCGTTCACCAACTGTTCATACTTCAGAACACCCTGAAATAACACGCACTTCTTACTAATAGTCCCATCCACACCTATCCTCAGCAAAAGGCGCTACGACCCCGCCGAACGGTCCATTGGTAGACTTACAACTTGTTTCTGCGAACGATTCTTCTGTTTTCTAGTTGTGAAATTTCTTGCCGACTCTTCTCCATAGGAAACGACCAATTGGAACCGTGCACTTGGATTCTCCGTTAAGTATAGAACAGTGCCATCTACGAAGACGGGCCCCAATCCGCTCCGTTCTGTACTTAAGGCGACGATTACCGACTATTTATGATTTTATACTGAAGACTAGCTGACCCCGGCAAACGTTGTTTTGCCAATTATTTGTTTGGGGTGGACAACCCTTATCACATAGGGGTATGAAAAATAAATAGTAGCCGATTCTCAGACCTACTGAATATGCATATAAAATTTGGTATAAATCAATAAAGCCGTTTCGGAGGAGTAAGGTAACTAACATTGTGACACGAGAATTTTATATATAAGAAGATGACGTCTAAACGAGTACTGTTAATGATTTCGAAAAAATACATGTTAAATTAAAGCATTTTCTTAATATTTTAATATAAGAATATTTTGGATTATGTTTATATTACATAGTGAAATTAATTTGTAAAGTTATGTCTAACGCGAATAAAAAACTGAGAATCACGCAAAATCTATCAAGCGTATTTAATTTTTGATCTTTTAGTATACGTGTTTTTATTAAAATACCTTTTGTTTTATGTATAATAAATTAATAATGCGTCTAATTTGGGACAGCGCTCCTTGATGGGCGAGTCCTATTATTGGCTGGACGTACGACGCGTTGCGTGAGCTCAGTACGGAACACGCAAGCTAACCACTCAAGGTCGCTGGCATATGTCTGCGTCTTAAGTACAGCTTACATTAAACTAATCGCGGAGTGGGGCTCGTCTTTGTGGATGGCACTATCTGTACCCATGTAAGTTTATGTGAAATAAAATATTTTTAATTTGAATTTGAATGTATGTTGGTCTTCGATTTCTGAACGCACTTATTGGCAGGACCCATAACCATAACTTCCCACAGCCAATAGTTACAATCCATACACTTACAAAGTTCCAACCAATTGACCCAAACCGGCCTCGAAACTACCAAAAGTACCAAAACGCAACGAAATCCGATAAGTGTAATGAGTTGTAACGATGGACAAATGGACTTAATGCGTCTTTATGTCGGCCATCACACGTTAACGCGGTCAGGCGTCGTTAATAATTAAATGGATTCCTGCTGAAACGTGCCGGCGAGACCAGAAAATGCAATTAATACTTTGCACATGCTGATTACTATGCAGATGTGATTTTTGTTGGTGTTACTTTAATTCTTATAAAAGCTTTTATTTTTAAAAACAAGTAAATGTTTGACTAGTAAAACTTCTGGAGCAGATATTACGTGTTACGATTAAAGTGTAACGAAACTATTTACATGGTCCCCGGGGCCATGTAAATAATTTCGTTACAGGTAAAGTGTAATTGAAATAACTGAAAACCTTTTTATGGGGTCATTATCAGTGATCGGAGTAGGTAGATTGATTTGGGGTCAACGAACTGGCACGTATATATTAGTATGGATATGCCTCCGGGATTCCGGGATTTTGAAATTATTAAGATTTTTTTAAGGAATTTCAAATGTTGTAATGTGTCGAATAAAGAACACATCAACATGAATAAGAAATGTTTAACCCTTTTGCTATCTTTTTAATAGTATAGAGGTCATCGAACTCCAAGAAAAGGATAGGTATACTGTAAAAACAATATGATAATGTAATATATTTTAAGTGTTTATGTATCGCATTCTATAAATTTCTTATGTAGTAGTTTAAAAATCCTTACTTTAACAATATTTGATTCAATCCCGTAAGTACCAAAATGAAATCCCGGAAAAAAGGCTTATCCATGTTATGATTTTTATGACTATTCATGATGAGAGTACGTAAAATCAATCTACCTACTCCGATCACTGGTCATTATACTCTAACTTTTACTAAAGGACCAACCCTACAATCGCGGAAAAGCTGTTCCCTACATTTTGAAGAGTTGGGCGAATATTAATGTATGCAACAATTTTTTTTCCGTGATTTGAATGTTGGTCCCAAAAGTAGTTCATAATTGATAAGTACAATTACTCCTTAAGGGCTTTTCAGTATTTCAATAACACCTTGTACTGTATAGACCGTCATCATCATTAGCCTACAGCAGTCCACTGCTGGACATAGGCCTCTGCAATTGCACGCCATTCAGCTCGATTCTCGGCAACTCTCATCCAGCTGCTACCAGCCACCCTGCGAAGATCGTCGCTCCACCTGGCCTGAGGGCGTCCTACCTTACGTTTACCGATTCGCGGTCTCGGTTCATCAGTTCTACGGCTTATATAGCCGGCCCACTGCCACTTCAGGATGCTTATTTTGTGAGCTATCTCGACAACTTTGGTTCTATATCATCTCGTTCCGGATTCGATTCCTCAGAGAAACTCCAAGCATTGCCCGCTCTACAGCTCGCTAAGCAACCTTGAATTTAAGGACCAGGCGTTTTGACCGTGAAACTTTTTTATTCAAATTGAAATTGCCAAATTACTATGTTTGGTTTCAGATCACAGTTTGTTCTAGCAAGCAGCAGGACAGGAGAGAAAAATATAAACGAGAAATCAAGGCTTATCATTATTACAGCGGCTTAGGGGCTCAAAACTTCTTGAATGCGATACGACAAAAGATTTACACAATTTCTATGTAACGAATTACATCAAGCGCTGTCGTCCAAGGACGCGCGTCATGTAGTTCGTTACCTACATAGAAATTCATACAATTTTATTGAGCGCCCAAAACGCAGCGTACAAGACGCGCGCCTCGGGCGCCTGTAAAAAGTACGGCCTAAGAAGTCGAGTCAAGCCTCAGACCTAACCTAATTTAGCCCAATGATATCTCCGAGCCTTTCTAGACCCTTAAGGAGCAACCACACAGGTCGTAAATTCTGGGGTTAACGAACTTTACCTGTTGAATGTTGAGTTACCTCTACTCAGGCAGTATATCCCTCTAGTACTTGCTTATTAACTAAAGTAAGCATAAATTAAGTCATGCTCGTAATTAAATCTATTAATAGATAGCTATTTGTGGCTCTTTGATTTATATGAAGTGTGGGCGATAATGTTATCGGGATATATCGATGTTAGTGGGTTTCGTAGTCATTAGGCGAGGTAATATGATTGGGTTTCAGGGGTGTCAAAGGACCCTTGGAATTTGAAAGAAGTTTCGTGGGACTTTGAAGGCTTAAGAAAGTTGTAAGAACCAGAGGGGCTCGTGGTTTAATAATAACAATAACAGCTGCATAAGTCGATCTCGAAGGTTAAGCAATGTTTGCCGAGGTCAGCCGTGGTTGGGTGACCATCCATTACATACCAACAGGGACCGAAAACCTTTATAAATTACGGTACAGGTATCGAAGAATTTTGGTTACTTCTACGACTGGTTACCGCTGTCTGGGTAACCAAGAAGAAAAAACATCTCTATTTAGGTTACCATTTTAATACCGGTTGTACACCCACAGGCGAGGCGCGGTCTTTGACTAATGCCGACAGCACGTGTAAGATAGAGGTTATTTTTATTTCGGTAACCGGTATTAATCCTGGTTGTATTCAATTTAAGGTAACCTTTAATACCTGTGAAAAAATTAAATGTAACAAAAAAAAAAATACCCGTATTGATCATACGGATATTTTTCACGTTTTTGTTCTTTATTAGATACTTTTGCAAGAGACCGTAGATACCGTCATGTTTCTTATTAAATGGACTAAGTACTCAATAGATGTACATGCCTATCTACGTAACGTTGGGACTAAAACAATTAATTACCAAAAACCTTTAAGCAGCGAAGATTGAAGTTTCCATTAAGTCGTTTCGCTTGCTTAGAACCAAAATTCACAGACCATCTAGAGGTCAGACAAGAGCTTAATAATATGAATTATTATTCCATTTAAATCATAAAGACGTTTAATTGAATAGACTGGCCCTAGATCTAGTAAGATTATTCCTCCCACGTTGTACCTTTCTATTGAATACGGACGGTTACTTAGGAATGCATAATGCTGAAGTTAGCTACAGTCACGACCATAAATAACTTAGGCGATTTTCACACAGCACCGCGGTCCGTCGCGTAGCGCCGGACTTTTAATGATTTTATACTGAACGTAACCGACTTTTAATGATTTATACTGAAGATCACGTTTAAACGAGCAGTGTTAATAATTTGGAAAAAAAAAATATGTTAAATAAGAGCATTTTCTTAATAACTTAGTATAGGAATATTTTAGATTATGTTTACATTACATAGTGAAATTAATTTGTAAAATTATGTCTAACTCGAATAAAAAACTGAGAATCACGCAAAATCTATCAAGCGTATTTTTCTGAAATCTTTACCATTTTAAAGATAATTTAACTATTGATCTTTTAGTATACGTGTTTTATTAAAATACCTTTTGCTTTATGTATAATAAATTAATAATGCGTCTAATTTGGGGCAGCGGGCCTTGATGAGCGAGTCCTATTACTGGCTGGACGTACGACGCGTTGCGTGAGCTTGCTTGTTTTTGTAATATTAGTCCGAAATCGCCAACTTTTCCAGAGCAAGCGTAGCGATCAATGCCTTCTCTAAATGAGAAGACACTTTTGCCCTGCAGTGGGACAATAATAGGCTGGTATTATTATATTCGGTTACTATTCTTTAAGGTATGCAAATGAGTATACTATGCATTTTACAACAGTAGTTGAGATTCGGTCGGGCTGCTGAAATTGAATCCGTCTTTATTTTGCAAAAGAGAGCTGTCAGAGCCATTTATAATCTACGTCGCCGCGAATATGTGAGGGAACTATTTAAAAAGATTAATATTATGACGATACCTTGCCAATTGCTCTCAAAACGGTGAAGGAAAACATCGTGAGGAAACCGGCATGTCCTAGAACCGAAAATTCGAAGACATGTGACATCTACCAACCCGCACTGGGCCCGCGTGGTGGATTACGGCCCACTCCCTCTCACAGAGAGGAGGTGTTTCCCAGCTGTGTCCCAGCAGTGGGAACATTATAGGCTGATGATGATGATGATGATGACCTTGTCAATTTATTTATGAAAATATTATGTATGCAAGGAAAAATCCACATCTTTTTAATAAAATAAGTGATAGACATATTTTTAATACTAGAAATAAAGATAAACTAGATCAACCATTTTTCAGATTATCTAAAGTACATACATCTTTTATGGGGTACTGTGTTAAATATTACAACAAAATACCTTGTGACATATTGCAATTAAATAAAAGAAAATTTAAAACTCATATTAAAAGTACACTTTGTAAACAAGCATATTACAAATTAGAGGATTATATCCAAGATAAGAGTGCTTGGAAATATGCTGGTCCTGCTCCGTGGGACAATTTAGAATCAAGACAAAATCAAACTGTTTGCTAATTTAATTGTAAAATTTATTATTTTTTATTATATGACATTGATTTTCTGACAACCAGTCTTACCAAGGGGTATCGTGTTACCTAGTCACTAGGTTGTGGAGGTCAGATAGGCAGTCGCTCCATGTAAAATACTGGTATTCAGCTGCATCCGGTTAGACTGGAAGCTGACCCCAACATTGTTGGGAAAAGGCTAGGCAGATGATGATGATTTTACATTCTGTGATTACTTCCTCACACACTGACTTATTAATTATAAAATTTTAGGAAAATCGTCTACTTTCACAATGTTTGTAAATATGTGAGCACAATGTATCTATCACATATTAAATTATATATCGTTGCTTCATTTTTAATTCTTTTTACCTATTGTGGTATAGTAATTTTATTCTAGGTGCATCGTCTTCACATATAATTATATAACTAATAATAAATAATAATAATAATGTTTATTTTTCTTCCACAAATAACACCAAAACTAAAACTTAAAAATGGAAAAAATACCTATACAAACAATTGTAAAACATTTTAAAAGACTAACGGTGGAGTTTCTTGCTCATTCTTCTCCATACGAAAACTACCTTTTGGAAGGGGCGATTAGAATCAATTCTATTATTTTGTAAATTTTGACGTTCAAAAGTGCCACACATGGGCCTATTTGAAATAAATGATTTCATTTTGACTTTGACCTGTTTCTCGGACAGCGGAGAAGGCAAGAGAAAAAATCACCTTTATAATTATCATGTCAGCACATACCTACTTATCTACGTCCACTTTTGAGCATAGATATATATTTCGGCTTTGGCGAAGTGACCGTTATAATGGAAATAGTACATCCAGTGATCCAGGTTTTGTAGCAAAGAATAATGATAATATATTATATTATTAATGTCATTCTGAAAAAATATCTTGTAAAATATGAAAATATTAGAAAAACATAATTTGGAGTCCCATTTATCATCATTTCAACAAAATCGGGTAATGGAATAAAATATATTTTTAAACGTCTCTGTTTGGATAATTTTATATTCTGATATTAATGTTTATTTATGTTATGAGTTTGAGGAGAATGATAATATTCTCATTTAGGACTATATTTAATTTAAATTTTAAATAAATTTAAATTTAAATTGAAACATATTTTTAAAAGTTTCTGTTTGTATATTTTTATATTCTTATATTTAAAATGTTATTTATATTATGAGTTTGAGGAGATGTTCCCTTTTAGCTGTGCATTAATTAATTATTGTTTGTTTGAGGCTTAAAAACTTTAAGCGCTCCGTTAGTAAAGAAGTCATGCTGACTATATGAATGTTTACCAAAATGAATAATGCACAGCATTTCACAGCTCTTACTACGCTGGTTTTTCATATTCCAGTTTAACTTTCTACAGTAACTTGAACCGAGTCACAAAGTTCTTTTCAACTAAAATTCCATCATTCAACTTTTAGTGGACACTTACAACCATAAAAGGTATGCGTTATGAAAATTTTACATGAGAATGAATCATCTTTTCATGTTAAAATTCAAGAAAAATTTACTCTTTTCAAGTCGTCATGTTTTCGGAAACATTTAGTGAATTATTACATTTTAGTAACACATTCATCTGCGAGTATTTAGAAGGTTTCAACGTTATACTCATCACTTTTTCCGACAATTTATTGTTTGAGAAAATTATCGAAAATAATTGAGGTTAAATCTATAGATAAAAATAAATCCCTATTTCCCTTGGTCACGGCATCACGCGTGAACGGCTGGATCGATTTCGCTAATTCTTTTCTTTTTTGTGTTTGTTATTGTCAGGAGAAGGTTCTTATGAAAGAAAAATTAAGAGAGTTGCGCGGAAAGTAGATTGCACCCATGCGAAGCATGGGCGGGTCACTAGTTGTCAAATAAAAAACATCTTTAAGGTGATTTAGAACTAGAATTACGGGTTTAAATATTTAACTAAAAGTGTTTAATCAAATCAAGGCAACGTCTTAGATAGGAGGACGATATTAAGAAAATAGCTGGTGTTGCTTGGAGGAGGATGACCCATAATCGGAAAGGGTGGCAAGCTTTAGGGGGAGGCCTTTGCGGAAACGCAAGACAATCGCGATACCGGTGTCAAATTATGATTAATTAAGTTTAATTAGTTATCATATACTATAGTTTACTTTCATTCATGTTTTATAAGATTGTTGAATAAAGGCTATTATTATGTCCTTTATTTCGTTTTTAAGCATACTATTTACATTTTTAAATATTCTTATAAAAATAATTTAAAAAAACATTTAAAAATATAAAAAATAGTAGCCCACCGGTATCGGGAACAGGGTCCAAGCCACCGGTGGTCAGGGCTCCTGAGAGAGGAACCTCCTAACGATACGCGCCGTGTCCAGGAGTACTGCTTTCTGGATCAAGCCCTTGATCCAGCTGCCTAACGAGAGCCTCCTGAGGTATAGGTCGAGGCTCTTAGCTATTATGCCATTGGCCGTAACGATTATCGGCACAATGATTGCTGTAACGAGTATCGGCTATTATTATTATTATTATTTAATCAAATCAAAACACTTAATTTGAAAGTGGTACTACATATATTTATATTATATTTTATATTGAAACGAATAGCAAACCATGATTGTAGGAGGAAGGCGCCGATGTTTGTCACACAGAAAGACATCGTCGTTAACTCTATCTTTAAAATGCTATAAACTCTGTACATTGTGTTTTTGTTTAGGATAGATGAGTTGTATCAACATTATTGTTAATAAAAATATTATTATATATTATGGCAAATTTTCTGATCCATTTGTTTACGTTTTAATCAGCTACTATTGGAACAGACTTTACTTGTCATGTCCTTGGGCTTAAGGGTTATGTGAGTAGGTTTATAGGTACTTAGAAAGGAGGCGGATACCCATCCGACCATAAATAACATCGAGTGCACCCTGGCCAGCTAGCTCTGCTATCACCTTATTGTTTTTACCAGGGACTGAATTACCCAAAAATTAAGGTACAGATGCCAGCACATCGCGCTACTACAATCTGTCAAATTTATTTAATAGATTTTCAACTTTATCGCTGAAGTTTAAGGTTCAAAGTTGATTGGGAAAAGACAGTTTCGGGTAGCTTGATGTGCTGGCGTCTGTACCTTTAAATTTCAGTATGACGTCATACCGTTAAATCAAAAATCAAAATTAAAATCTAAATAGTTATCAAATATTAAATAAGGGTAACCGAAATATTTCGATACCGTTCTTTTTTTCAGTAGTAGAATTTTGAGGTTGGTAACGCATACCGGTTTATTTCACTAGCAGTACCTAAACCTTAATAAATAGGGGTTTTATTTGACACACCGCCGCCACACTCTGTCTGTTGTTCACTTGCTGATTGTAACTCAGTATTGGTTTTTATTTCTGATCGGAAGGACACGACTGTGTAAGCACCCGCGCCGCGTGTCTCGCATGTTTTTCGGTACCGAAATCGTGTAAAGGTTAAATAACGGTTTAGCCAAACCTTTTTTTATAAAGGTATCGGTATAGCCATAGTATAAAGAGAGGTAGTAAGCTATCTTCATAGAAACGCACCGCGCGCGGCTTGTATGTACGGGCCCATAGTATCTATGCGAGTATCTATACAAAATCTCGACCCGTTTCTAGTGAGAAACCGCTCGAGATTTTGTTAAGTGTGCGTGCGGCGACGCATAGATACTATGGCCCCACACATACAAGCCGCGCGCGGTGCGTTTCTATGAAGATAGCTTACTACCTCTCTTTATACTATGGTATAGCTCAACCTGTATTTTAAACCGGTACCGGTATATTTTTGAGGTATCTTAACCTTTAACCGTAATCGCTTTCAATCCCTGGTTTTTACCCACAAAGCATGGAATCGCCGCGCTGGCTGCGTCTAAAAGTCTAAAGACGGCAAGTACTAATAAAACTCGTAGCGCCAAAAGTGCTTCTGTCATCTTCGCCATTCAAATTTCAAAGCCATACGTCATTTGTGTCATAATGTGAGTAAACGGTTTGTATGAAAATATTTATAATAGTACCGCCTCCAGCAGCGGCTGCCGAGGCATCTCCGTGTTCTGTGTTTTTACTGGTAGGTATGAGCTTATTTATACCTGTATTTTCACTAAGAAAGGAGGAACCAGACTCCATGGGGAGTATAGAAAAAGACATCCATTATAAGGTAATCTGGTGTTTATACCGGATGACATTTTTTACCGTTTCGAAAATAAGTCTAACCAGTACCCTAATTACGTGATACACGATCAATCACAATTTGTTTCGATTTGAAACATATTGCTAATCCATTGCTTCATAAGTTGGGAAAAAAAATCTGCTCAACAACGTAAATAACGCAATGAATGTTGTTGAACTGTCAAAATGAAACAAATTAGGCATTATTGTTTACGAAATAAGTTACGCAATTAGGGTACTGGTGTCAGAGTTTTTATGCCGTCCATGCAATTTGGTGTGTTGTGTAAGTGAAATTGAAGCTATTACTTACACGAGAATATTTGCTCAGTACCTAGCATTGATTGTAAAAGTACCGAATATCCTTAAAAAACAACCGACCTCTAAAAAAAACACTACAAAGTGAAAAATAACTTTAACTTCGGAAGTCGGTGTCTTGGGTTTTGTATTTTCGTTTTTTGCGACCGACTTCTGAAATTAAATTTATTTTTCACTTTGTAGTGTTTTTTTTGGAAGTCGATTTCTTTTTTGTATAAAGTTTTTATTTTTCACTTTTTAGTTGTGGTACCTACCCAACACACATTCGAATACCACTACCTGCTACCAGTGACAGAAACTTATCATATCATCTACATACTAAGTGGGAAAAAAATACGTAGGTACCTATTTTGTAGCTAACTCAAAAACTATCCAAGCAAAGTTAATAAAATTTATATAGGACGTAAAAATTTCAAAATCGGTCCACAATTGACGGAGAAATCGGTGGACATACATAAAAAAAAACAAACATACGCGACGAACATTTATAACCTGCTCCTTTTTGGAAGTCGGTTAAATAGGAGATAGTAAAGGGCGTAGTCTGCGATTGCACGTATACCTAGTTTTGTGTCGCGACTAAAAAAACTAAGAATACTTCACGGTAAAACAATTACCGCCTTACCGGTGTCGCGTCCCGCCAGCCTGCACGAGGCTTTAGGCTGTTTATTTTACAACTGAACTTTACGTGCCTAAGAAGTTAGAAGTACTAACTTTACAACAACTGAAGTAAAGCAGGTTTCTGTATAAATATCTCACTTTATATAACCGTACAAAGGTACAGCTTATTATGATGAATAAACTTAATTAGTTAAGTTTTAAATTAATCCTATCTTATACTATTTAACGAGCAATATTTAATTTTGTATATATGTTCTCGTAAACGGCTCAAACGATTTCGATGAGAGTTGCAATATAGGGGTTTACGAGGGCGAAAAATCGATCTAGCTAGGTCTCATATCTGGGAAAATTCGTTTTCTCCTTATTTTCACCCGAAGTTTAGAACAAGATGGCTACCTTAGAATAATGACATGGCAGCATGGAATTAGTAAGTACCTACTATCATGGCAGCATGGAATTAGTATGACTATGCATGGAATTAGGCGCGGCGCCCACTATCGGTGGGCATCGGTGCGGCTCGGTCCAGCTCGGGCGCTTTACGGCGGCTTCGGGCGCCTTACGACGGCTTCGAGCGCCTGGGGGCCTACCACCAGCTCAAAAGCAGTATTATTTTAATATTACTTCAGTGGGAGAAAGAGATGGAGCTATACGTCCAAGTAATATTAAAATAATACTGATTTATGAGCTTGTGGTATGCCCCCTGAGGGCTGCTTCGGGCGGCTTCGGACGCCTGAGAAGTGAGAGCTGCCTAGGCGACCTTAGGTAGGTATGCTTACGACTGCCGAGGCAGCTCGAGGCGCCCGAAGCCGCCCCAAGCAGCCCTCAGGCGCTCGAAGCCGCTGTAAAGCGCCCGAGCTGTACCGAGCCGCACCGATGCCCACCAATAGTGGGCGCCGCGCCTTAGTATAGACTTTCTTATACTATTAAATGAGTATTCTCTATTTTCATCAGAGCAGAGCTCGGTCGGCCAGGTACTTAAGTTTTAACTAAGTTCCCAGATATGTCAAGAGTTCATAATAGTTTACTTTGATTTCAAAGGATTAAGTTAAATAGATACAAACATGTTGCTGCTTTGCGTAATAAACACGGCTATTAATAGAATAGATTAAGGTAATCGATTGCAGAAATGATTAATTGCTAAGGAATCTTCAGTATTTACCAAGGATGGGCCGAAATTCGTTCACATTCGGTTCAACCGAATTTCGGCAGCTTGAACCGAACTTCGGCATTCGGCCGAAATTCGGTTCATATGCCGAACATTCGGCACAAGAAAAATAATACCTACTTGCACTATTTTGACTGAAATTTAATAGAATTAGAATAGCACTGTAAAATAAATCAGTTCTTCTTATTAGTCTTTAAAATCTGTTCTTCTTATTAGGCCACGCGGTGGAAGCGCGGTGTGCGGGCGGGGTACATCTAGCAATAATTGAAGTAAATGCGTAAACAAGTCACGACGACGTGTCGCTTTTGAGAAAGCGCGCGGAATTGAACCGAAGTTCGGCCGAACTTTTCATTTTAACCAAATGTTCGGCCGAAGTTCGGATTCGGTTCAAACCACATTCAACCCATCTCTAATATTTACTCCTGAATTATTTTAATTATTTACAAATATACCACTGCATGATATTATCAACAACATCTAAGACATTATGAGGTATCTAGGGCATCTAGACATGAGGTCCTGGGTTCGATTTCCGGTTAGGGCAAAGTGTTATTGGGTTTTTCTATCTGGAATTTCCCAGTAGCAGTCCGGAGTCTGGATTTGTGCCCGGTTGATGACAACAGGCTCGCCTCCTATTACATGGGACTTAAACATAACTGGCGAAATGTGGGTGTACCTACTACAGGTACACCTCTGCCCAACCCTTCCGGGAAACAAGGCGTGATGTTATGTATGTATGTTATCTAGGACATCAAAATTAAATTTATAATCACGTTTCTCGAAAACAGCTCCAACGATTTCGATGAAACTATAATAGGGGTTTACGGGGACGAAAAATCGATCCAAGTAGGTCTCATATCTGGGAAAAATCGTTTTCTCTATTTTCACCCGAGTAAGGCTCGGTCGCCCAAAGTTTAGAACAAGATAAAATAATGACTTTTCGAGGGTGCTCAAGTCGATATAGTGGGGTAAAAGTGTAAATCCAAGATGGCGGCGGTAATGTTGTTTTTGTTTTTAAATCATACGTGAGAAGGAACTTCGTTCCTGACGGGAGTCCCCCGACCGCACACTTTTTTTTTTCGGGGGTGACCTTCAAAAGTCGTCCGGCTTTGAGGATAAGACCGGAGAATGTAGGATTTTTACCTCACTAAAATCACCCCGGTGGTAACTATCTGCATCTGAAAGAGGCACCGTTACCTCTAAAAAGAACGATCCGAAACCGCCTTTGTGCAACGCCTGTTAAGGTACCATCGAAAAAATGCATATCTATAACTACACCATAAGGACTATTTCTGCTTGCAGCACTCAGCCGCTATATTAACGCTTACCTACGAAAAACAAAGGTCGTGTGCACGGGATTTTGTTTTCAAACTGCTTAGATATTCGTTTCTTTGATAATACATCCCTAGGGAAATACTTAATCGGAAGCAAATTCTATTACGTTAGGAAAAATGTATTATCCACTTGTAAAACTGTTTACTTTACATATACGGCTTCATAACTGGAATTAGTGGAAGCAATTAATAAGCGGAGTTTAAGTTGGTAAGCGCGGCTTTTGTCAGTTGCCAGTGCTGCCATCGTCGCTACATGGGGCTTTGTTAAGCCAAGCGCACATCATAGCCGCAACGGGCTGCGGTGCAACTCATTTTCATACATTAAAAGTTATGAAACTAAAACCCAACTAAGACAAAAAAGTCATCTAAAAATTATTTAAAAAAACAAAAACCAATAACCTGAAATTTTGGTGAAACTTTTGTTTGTCGCGCCTGTAATACCAAAATCCTATAGATTATAATGCTTGTTTTTCTCTTTTCAGTTATGAGTTTTCGCAGTCGGGTTTTTGTTTTTTTAAATAATTTGTTTTATTTCAAACTTTTTAGTTTTATTAATATATAAATATGTATATATATTTGAAATTGACTCATTACTAACTTTTATTTGATACCAAAATAGTTGTTTTTTTTTAAACCTACCCCTCCCTTTTTCTTGTATTTGCAGATGCAATACACAAATATTATATAGCCTATGTCACTCCCACTATTAAGACGAACATAACGACACCTCATATGTTAAAATCCATCAAGCCGTTTAGGCTACAGAGCGTGCCAAAGAAATAGACATACATACATACATACATACTCTCGAAAAACATTACCCTCCTTCTGGGGCAGTCGGGTAAAAAGGTATAAGCAAGGCATCACAGACAGACAAAGTATTATTAAAATCCGGAGTCACACATGTTGGGGCATAAATCGAACAGATTACGGAACCGATTGAGCTGAAACTTGGCATACTTATACAGGGTTACTGGTAACTCGACGTATTCCTTGCAGGACGTCATAGTAGGGTTAAAATGCAACAAATTAAGCCACCAAATGTTCTACCGAAATTCAGTAGTTTTTGAATTAGTTAAGAGTTTTAGTTTTTTTATGAAAAATCCCAGATTAAATCATTTGAAACCAATTTAAAAATGATTTACGGCGCGACTGTACTAAAATTTAAGTTATTATCATAGTTAACGCCGTAGCAGACCTTTGTTAATAATTAAAAGTTCAATAATGCCTAAAACTTTGGCAAATATCACTAACCAAACATTTAATTTTTTGTAATTTTTGCTATGACTTCATAAAAAATGTAGTCTAGTGCAAAAAAAAAATGCTACACCTGGTGTACAAATTACTAAGAAAATATCCTTGTCTTATCAGCTATCCAAAAAGGTATGAAAGTTAATACAAAATCATGGACTACATTATGAAAATCGTTTTTGATTTAGTACAGGCGTGCGTTTCACAAAAAGGTGATTATTCGAAAAATCAAAAACAAAATCGTGAACATTATTATTCTTTTTAATCAATATTAAAAACTTTAATTACACACATTTCACACGTCTTGTTCGATGTGCTGCCCTCGGTTTCGAATACATGTTCTTATTCGCTTCCTTACTTCGGTTTTTGTTATTCTTGATGTGATTGTTGCCCTCATCTGGTCCGCCGCATTTGTAATTCTCTCCCTTAGTTCTTCAATTGAATTTACTGGGGTCACATAAACTAGATCTTTCATATGACCCCAGACGTAAAAGTCTAGCGGCGTCAGATCAGGGCTTCGTGCAGGCCACGGAATCGGCCCACCGCGCCCTATCCATCGGTTTGGATAGTTTTCATCCAGCAATTGTCGAATTGTGATTCGGAAGTGGGCTGGACATCCGTCATGTTGGTAAATCATGTTTGCTCTTCTTTCTTCCGGTACATCCGTGAGCAGTGCTGATAAATGATTTCTGAGGAAATCTTCATAAAGTTCCCCATTTAGTGTTCGGGGTAAAAAATGTGGGCCAATTAATTTGTCGTCAATAATACCCATCCAAACATTAAGCGAGAACCTTCGCTGGGATGCGGTTGGTTTCAGTTTTTTAGGGTTTGCTTCTGCTTTCGGTGCCCAGTAATGTAAGTTGTGGTAATTTGTGATACCATCACGATCAAAACATGACTCATCGGTCCACAGAATGTTTTTTAAAAAGTTTTCGCTGTCGGCGTCGGCACTTAACATAAAACGACAAAATTCAAGCCGTCTCGGCGGATCTCCTTCTTCTAATAGCTGGACTGGTTGGTAATGGTATGGACGTCGGCCTGACAAGTGAACTACAGACCAGACTTTCCACTGTGACATGCCAAGCTCACGCGCTACGATGTTTGTCGATGTGTTAGCATCGTCAATAAAACGTTGAAGAATAAGCTCCTCGTCCTCAGCCGAGTATCTCCGGGAACGACCAGTGTCAACTTGCCTGCTTCTTTGGACGCTGCCAGTTTCAGATATTCGCCGATAAGTCGATCCGAAGACACTAACGTGGGGGAGTCGGCGGTTGGGAAAGCGAAGTTGATATTCTCGCCGCGCCTCAGCAGCGTTACCGTCACAAAGTCCGTAACAGTACATTATGTCAGCGTATTCAGGATTAGAATATGCAGCCATAGTCAGCGCTTATGAAGGCACAGCACAGCACAAGAGCAAGATACGCAGCAACAGTTAGGGAAATAGCCAGCAACAAAACACGAGCTTGCGCGACGTAGAGTTGAAACTAACTAACGCTGACGACCAAATTTTGCAAAATCGCACCCCCTGTCATGCCGAGAGAACAATAGCGACCAATCTCAAAGCTCCCCGAGTGTTTGGAGTTCAAGCGCAGGTAAAAACTACGAATAATACGAATACGAAACAATAGGTTGACCGTCTCGCAATTTTACCTGCCCCCCATAAAACTCTTCTCTTCCCTGGCACACATGCAAAAGTATTGACAATCATACCTTTCTGAATAACTGATAAGACAAGGATATTTTCCTAGTAATTTTTACACCAGGTGTAGTATTTTTTTTTTGCACTAGACTACATTTTTATGAAGTAATAGCAAAAATTACAAAAAATTAAATGTTTGGTTAGTGATATTTGCCAAAGTTTTAGGCATTATTGAACTTTTAATTATTAACAAAGGTCTGCTACGGCGTCAACTATGATAATAACTTAAATTTCAGTACAGTCGCGCCGTAAATCATTTTTAAATTGGTTTCAAATGATTTAATCTGGGATTTTTCATAAAAAAACTAAAACTCTTAACTAATTCAAAAACTACTGAATTTCGGTAGAACATTTGGTGGCTTAATTTGTTGCATTTTAACCCTACTATGACGTCCTGCAAGGAATACGTCGAGTTACCAGTAACCCTGTATAGCATCATTCAGGTGATAAATAATTTCAGTCAGTCAGGTGACAACGCAGAAATATGATACCATGAACCTGGTCTGATGATGGCCATAGAAACTCCTCAACTAGGGAATGCAATCCGGACTATCCGTAATCCGAAAAATCCGGATATCCGCACATTTTTACTAGACTTCCAAATCCGGATTTGAAAATCGAATCCGGATTTTTTGAATAATAAGAAATTGTAAGAAAAAATTCGAAACGACCCAGTTCGCTTTTCGCGCGTCTCGCGAGTGTAGAGTCTATAGGCTCTGAGCAGAGGCGGTGTAAGGCGCGGACAACGTGGGCGTAGGTGGTGACCTATGCCTCGCGGACGAGGGACCCGCACCTCGAAGGTTTATGAGGATCAGTGGTCTCGAATATCATAGTGCGAAATCGGTAGAGCTGCCCACTAAAATCTGGATATTTATACCCAAAATCGGTATATGCCAAAAAATACAATATTCAATCAAATTCGTTTATTTGTTTAATAATTTGACAAGGAGTCTATTTGTCTTGTATTTTTGTTCTTCAATCATTCATCAACATCATCATTTCAGCCGAAAGACGTCCACTGCTGAACATAGGCCTCCCCCAAGCACCTCTACTTCGACCGATTATGTGCTTTCCGCATCCAGCGGATTCCTGCGGCCTTCACAAGGTCATCGGTCCATTTTGTGGGAGGCCTTCCAACGCTACGTCTTCCGGTACGCGGTCGCCACTCCAGAACCTTTCGGCCCCATCGGCCATCCGTTCTGCGAGCAATGTGCCCTGCCCATTGCCACTTAAGTTTGGCAATTCTTCGGGCTATGTCGGTCACCTTGGTTCTCCTGCGGATCTCCTCATTTTTGATTCGATCACGTAGGGAAACTCCAAGTATAGCCCTCTCCATTGCCCTTTGGGTGACTTTTAGCCTTCTGATAAGGCACATGGTGAACGACCACGTTTCAGTACCATAGGTCATCACTGGCAACACGCACTGGTCAAAGACTTTCTTCTTGAGATACTGTGGTATGTGGGACGAAAAGATATTGCGTAGCTTCCCGAACGCTGCCCAGCCGAGTCGGATTCGACGATTGACCTCTTTCTCGAAGTTGGACCTACCTAGCTGGACAGTTTGTCCTAGGTAAACATACTCGTCCACAACTTCGAGCGTAGCGTCTCCGATCTTCTTGAGAGTGGGTGTCACATGGGCATTTGACATGACCTTTGTCTTTTCCATATTCATTTTAAGACCCATTCTTTCGGAGGCTCTACTGAGGTCATCGAGCATTGTACTGAGGTCCTCCATGGACTCAGTCATGATAACTATGTCATCGGCAAACCGAAGGTTAGTGATATACTCGCCATTGATGTTGATGCCTAGCCCTTTCCAATCCAGAACCTTGAAGACATCCTCCAGTGCAGCGGTGAACAGTTTCGAAGAGATAACGTCTCCCTGTCTTACACCTCGCTGCAGAAGGATAGGTTTTGAGGTCTGGTCCTGGAGTCGAACTGACATAGTGGCGTTTTTGTACAGACACTTTAGCACCTCGATGTACCGATAGTCGATCTGGCACCGTTGAAGAGACTGCAGCACAGCCCATGTCTCGATCGAATCGAAGGCGTTCTCGTAGTCCACAAACGCTAAGCAGAGAGGCTGGTTATACTCTTCGGTCTTCTATATAACCTGCCGCAGCGTATGTATGTGGTCTACGGTGCTAAACCCTTTAGGGAATCCGGCTTGTTCGGGAGGCTGGAAGTCGTCAAACCTGCGCGCGAGACTATATGTGATAACTCTTGAAAACAGCTTGTAGACGTGGCTCAGAAGTGTGATGGGCCTATAATTCTTAAGCAGGGCATTGTCGCCCTTTTTAAAGAAGAGTACCACCACACCTCTGTTCCATGCCTGTGGCGTTTGACACTATATAAGTGGGTTTGACAGGCTCAGTCTGCACTCAGCGCTCGGTGTGGCAACACGCCGTGTTCGAGTTCGCAAGAAGTCCATCGTCATCCTGAGGATGCCTTGTTGAGAGGTGAAACACATGTCGTTTTCTTTCGGGAGTTTTTTATGGCTCTTTAGAAATAGCTAAGCGGAACAGGTTACTAAATATATCCACGTCTAATGTATTTTGTGTTTATTGATGATAGTTTGAATAATTTCAAACAACAAAAAAATAATTCATTGGATTTGATTTTCATGTGTTTTTATTTTAATCCATTTATACTTTATGAAACATCATATTAAAAAACTAAAATGGGTAGATTTGTTAATTTTCATGAAAAATTCGTAAAATCCGGATAATCCGGATTGGACCAAAAATCCGTTCTTAAAAATCCGGATTTTAAACCAGAACGGATTTGCATTCCCTATCCTCAACTAATTAAGACAGCTTCGTTGTGTTTGAACTTGTTGGTTTTGTCTTGACAAATACAGCAATAAAGTGACTACAGGAAGTCCTCAATTAAACATGATAGTCCTAATGTTTTGGGCTCGTTAGTTTTGTCTTGACAAAGTCTAAGCCTAAGGTGAACTTCTTACACTTAAAAATAAGCTTCAAGCTTTAAAGAAACAATTTAAGTTCTATGTTTACGTAAGTTTTATCTTATCTTTAATAAGATTATTACTTATATTTTCGTCTGTGTCGTCGTTTCGTATGTACTCCGTGGATGGGTGACCATTTTTACATATCAAGACCCACTCCCGTGCCTCGGAAAGCACGTTAAGCCATTGGTCCTGGCTGTTATTTGTAGATCTTTGACAGTCGTTACGGGTAGTTAGAAGCCCAAAAGTCTGACAACCAGTCTTTCTAAGGGGTATCGTG
The DNA here is from genome assembly GCA_963680765.1 of Agrochola lychnidis. Classification (NCBI taxonomy): domain Eukaryota; kingdom Metazoa; phylum Arthropoda; class Insecta; order Lepidoptera; family Noctuidae; genus Agrochola; species Agrochola lychnidis. The sequence goes on from OY796847.1 coordinate 8,231,547, forward strand.
TTACCTAGTACCTAACTAGATTGTGGAGGTCAGATAGGCAGTCGCTCCATATAAAAGTACTGGTATTCAGCTGCTTCCGGTTATACTGGAAGCCGAACCCAATATAGTTGAGAAAAGGCTAGGCAGATGATGAAATACAGCAAAATATGTATAGTAAGAATAAAAGATATTACGACGAAAAATCCATTTTTAAACACAGATATAAAAATAAAAACAAACAACGCTAAGGACTTCATCAAAGAACAAAAATAAATTTCTAAAAGTCGGAACAAACTTCTCAAAAACAGACAGAAGGTACGGAAAATATTATTAGCAGGAAAACACGAACTAATCTATGTTAGAAAAGTTAAGAGAACTAATTTAAAAAGTTGTTGGAATATTAATTTTCGTTGAAATTCACGTGTAATTAAGGTAGTCAGTTCATTCTTCATTATTAAGCGAAGATTTTGAGAAAATCTATCTCATCAAACCAAAGTTTCTAAGCTGTAAAATAGGTCTGGCAGTGGAGGCCCAGTGGTATCGGCCGCGACTTACGAGTTGTAGGTCGCAGGTTCGAACCTTGACACGCGCTTTACATTGTCTAAATTATTTAATCACCACTGCTCTCAAAACGGTGAAGGAAAACATCGTGAGGAAATCGGCATGTCCTAGAACTAAAGATCTGAAGACATGTGACATCTACCAACCCGCACTGGATCCGCGTGGTTGATAACGGCCCACTCCCTCTCACCGAGAGTGGGCCTGTGTCCCAGCAGTGGGAACATTATAGGCTGATTATGTTAAAGTAGGTCTGGGCAGAATAATAACACTAGCTGCAGCCCACAGCTTCGCCCGCGTAGAACCTAATTCTTTTTCTTTAAAAAATAGCCTAAGTTACTTCTTATAACATCTGCTATCTGCAAGTGAAAGTCCCGTCAAAATCGATCTAGCCGTTTCGGAGATTAACCGGAACAAACAGACAGGAAGACAGACAAAAAATTTGTCATTGATTTTTTGTTCTAATTTAATTTATTTATTTTACTAAATAGAATACATGCTGTTATTTTGACATTACAATCAGACACTTCAATTTTAATTATTTGTATGTATGTATGTATTTGTATGTATAGATTAGTAACATTTACATTTCGCCAGGTATCTTTATATCTATGTAAGAGGGGTATAGTATCCAGACTCCAAGCTAGGAAAACTCCTTATGAAAAACCCAACAATACTTTGTCTGTTCTGGGAATCGAACCAAGGACCTCACATGATAGCATAGATTAATAAAAAAAAAACAGTGGCACTCCGGGAGTGCCGACAGAAGTGAAAACTTGAACAATTTTACTGTGCAGGATCGCATTGGTGGAAGAAAAACACTTGTATAGAACAAAAAAAAAACTTCCAAATACTTTAAAGTAAACAGGACAGGACAGGACAGGACAATGATCCGTAACGTAATATAAATAAAGAGCACAATCGCGTTTACAAAAATAAGGTGTCGGTGACGGTTTCGCGAGTTCAATCGTTTTTCCCATCTTAAAAATGCCCAACGCGCCTAAAGAAATTTACACTTCAAAAAGTAATTGACGTCCGTTTCTTGGTAGAGATAATCTACTTTACAGTTCCATTAAGTCTTCACTTAATCACATGAAAAAAGGCATTTAAAGAGAAATTACATGCCAATCGAAAATAAGGTATTCACTGTCTTTTTCCATTCCAAGTCTTCACATGAAAAAAGTAAGTCATAAAAATTACATAGTGCCAATGGTTTATTTGAAAGTGACCTAACTGACCTAAAGCATAACCTGAGCGACATAAACATGGGTTTTAACGAGCAAAAAGCTTATGTGGAAAATAAATAACTTCTTGAACTATGACCTTCACATCGTAAGCTTAAAAACTTTGACATTTATGCTGACATTGTGTACAGAAATAGAAATTTACGGATCAATGCTGAAAAATTTAATCCGTGACGTTATTTACTTTGGAACAGCTTAAGGCTGCTTTTCCACAAGAGATTTGCTATTGAGCTATGCTGCGAGGATGTGAAAGCTAAGCTACAAAACTATGTGACCGTTTCCACTAATGCTAAGCTGTGTAGCGGAGCGAGTAAAATGTGCTTTGAAGGCGACGATAACCAACTTTTAATGATTTTATACTGAAGATCACGTCTAAACGAGCAGTGTTAATGATTTGGAAAAAATATATGTTAAATAAGAGTATTTTTTTAATAACTTAATATAGGAATATTTTAGATTATGTTTATATTACATAGTGAAATTAATTTGTAAAGTTATGTCTAACGCAAAAAAAAAAAACTAAAAATCACGCAAAATCTATTAAGCGTATTTTTCTGAAATCTTCACCATTTTAAAGATAATTCAATTATTGACCCTTAAGTATACATGTTTAATTAAAATAACTTTTAATTTATTTATAAAAAATATGCTTCTAATTTGGGACAGCGCTCCTTGATGGGTGAGTCCTATTACTGGCTGGACGTATGACGCGTTGCATGAGCTCAGTACAGGTCACTGGCATATATCTGCGTCTGAAGATGCGCCGCTGTGGGGTAGCTGTGCGAGGAAGATGCGCAGCTCGAGCTATGCGATGCATCGACATTAGGGAAGGCACTCTGCTCTGCACATAGCTACACCAGTCGTGCTTCCATAGCACGCATCCATCCATGTAAAAAACATAACTTAGTAGAACCCGTTTCCACCAGTGCTTTGCTATGTGGACCTGATTGGTGGATATCAAACGCATCCATAGCAGCGTAGCATAGCACATCTTTGGTGGAAAAGCAGCCTAAAACCACGTCACGCTTGGCAGAAGCTTATCGGTTTGAATAAATATATTTTCTGAGAAAGGGAGGTTTATAGACAATTGTTTACTTTTACTAATAATTAAGAATGAATAAATTATTATGATTAATTTAAACGCTTTCCAGCGATGAATTGCGTTTACCAAATCTAGGAAAAAAAAATAAGTTTAAAAAACTGTAACGGTACGAAACTAGAAAATATTTCAGACAGAAATCAAGACATAGGTACAAATATGGTCAAAGTAAAGCCGTCGTCTCTCTCTTTTCCAAACATGTCATGATTATCACAATTTAATTATTTTCGAGGTCAAAAATTTACGTGTAAAGCCACCATATTAAATTTAGAGAGATTTTTTATAGCCTATGTCACCCGGACCATTATTACGAATCTATTGATACCCCATTCATCAAAATAGGTTCATGGGGCCTACCACCAGCTCATAGAGCAGTATTATTTTAATATTACTTCAGTGTGGGAAAGAGATGAAGCTCTACAGGACGTATAGCTCCATCTCTTTCTCCCACTGAAGTAATATTAAAATAATACTGCTTATGAGCTGGTGGTAGGAGCTCAGTAGTTTAGGCGCTACGCTGGAACACACGTAAATACAAACATACATACATAGACTGCTAAAATCAAAACCCTTCCTTTTGGCTTTGCCATAGTCAGGTAAAAATGCACACATAACAACACAAAAAGAAGGAGAAGAAATCTATATCTTCTGTTCTTTATTAGTGATCGATGCTTCAATAACTAATGATAAAGCTGAAGAGTATGTTTTTGTTTATTTATTTGAATACGCTAATATCTGGAAATTCAGTCGAATTTAATACAATCTTTTTGCATTTGATAACTCAATTGTTGAGGAAGGCTATAGGCTATTTAACATCATGCTCGGACCCTTAAGAGCTGAGGAAAAATAAAAAAACCGGTTAAGAGTGAGTCGGACTCGCGCACCGAGGCGCGAGGGTTCCATACCATTTTTTTTTCGGCGAAGCCTTTGTTCATAGTATAAGGAGAGGAAGTACGCTATTTTCATACAAACGCATCGCGCGCGACTTGTATGTGTGCTCGACCGGTTTCTCACGTGCAACGGGTCGAGATTTTGTTTAAGTGTTCGTGCGGCGACTCATAGATACAATGGCGCACACATACAAGCCGCGCGCGGTGCGTTTGTATGAAGATAGCGTACTTCCTCTCCTTATACTATGTTTTATTCTTCAGGAAATTTTATTCTGCACACTGCCGTGTAGAATATTGCCGTTTTAGGTCAGCGTCATCTCTTGACCGATAGTGGAACTAATGCAATTTTTCTTTGATGGTTTCTGAAAAAGCGTGCTATTTAGAGACATCGTTTTATTTTTCCTGTAATTGTTACATAAATTTCTATCACATAGAATAATTTCAGATTTTTCTCTATGCAAACTTCGGAGATAAGGGGGGAACAGTATCTTTTTTAACATTTTTCGCTAAACATCGAAAACAATGCGGCCTAAAAAAAAACTTTGAAAATGTGCAAATAGCGCTCTTTCATATGATACCCCACATGCCCTAGTAGCCCCACTTCGAAATTTTAAGACTAGTTCTATTCTAAGTTCAGTAAAAGCTGCAAAAAAAAAAACTTTCTTAATAGCAAAGTAGTTGGGCAAACGTCATGTAAAACTATTCTAAATTTTAAGTTGATAACATTAGTACTTCTTGAGATATCTAGCTGTGATAGACAGACGGACAGACAGACTGAGTCGCACCATAAGAGTTCCTTTTTACCATTTTGTTACAGAACCCTAAAAAGTCAGAAAGAACGTTAAGCGAAAACGAAGTAATAGCGTCGGCCGACGCTACGATGCGATGCGACGCGCGACGGGTGGGTCGGAGGAACAATTTTCACGCGGACGAAGTCATTTAGGGTAGATGCTAGTTAGGGATAAAATTTGTTGAAGTTAAATAAACCAAATGAAGTTGAAACCCTTCAGGAAAATGGGTCATATTTGCTTATAAGCGAGGTAGTCCGTTATTACTTATTCAATTGTAATTTTAAGCTTTATTTATGCATAACAAAATGAGGTCACACACTCGGACACAAGGTCTTTGTACGTTCAGTCATAAATAATATAGAAAAAATAAACAAATGAAGGTTATAAAATGACATGGTATGTACAATTTTCTGAAACTTTCAAGAACAACAATCGCATGTTTACACACACGCATGCGATTTCCATAAAATGCCATACAATTATTGAACGCATGTTTTTCCATTCAATATTTTTGATTACGATTTCTGTTTACAGCAAGGCAATTTATTGCAAGCTATTTTAATCGCTTATGCAATTCTTGTATGAATAACTGTGCGTTTGCACTGGCGAAACATTTACAACGAAACATGTTGGAGTCTCTATTTTCTGTCAATTTTCCATACAAAGTTTGATAGGCACTAGAGATTCCAACATGTTTTGTTGTGATGTTTCGCCAGTGCGAACGCATAGTTCGAAACTGATATTGGTGTAAACTGCACATTGTATGTGTTGCTTTAACGGTGCCAGTCAATTGTTGCTTCAATTATATTACTGTTTTAATTCTTTAATTTTATTTTTATTTTTGTATTTAACTGTTCTTAGTTTAAACAATGTTTTGATTGCTATTTATTAATAACACTTTTTATGTGCTTCTGGATTTATACAATAATTAAATATGTAATACGCATTTTCATATGGCAATACCACCCAAGGACTCCACGAGACAGGCTCGTCCTAGTGTGGAGTTCTTAAGCAATGTACTTCCTTTGCGTCTTATTCCACTAAAGAATGTAAACCTAGCTAATAATGTAGACTATAAGGAAATGTAAAGCACTATTTTTAGCAAATAAACATTCATTCATTCATTCATTCAAATTTTATGGTATGCCATAGGCAATAAACTTGCTCCGTGTAAATGGGCCTTCACTCTCGATTCTATTGTTTTTTTGCAGACAGGCCTATAACAATCACCTCGCAAAGTGGATTATAGCAGACATTGAGATATTAGATAGTTATGATTAGTTTTCCTTTTTATGGAGGGCCTGTCCAGCGATGGATAAAGGTTTTGGTCCCAGTTCAGCGTCAACGTGTTAAAACTGACATGGGTCAGTTTTAACACGTTGACGCTGAACTGGCCTAGTGTAGTTATACGGAGTTTTAATAGAATAATGAGGTCAGCTTAAAGGCCTCCAGAAACTATCAGTAATAATAATTTCAAAGTTTTACGTCAATATTGGAAGGAATGACGGTAATATTAATGTCCTTTATTTCATTAAAATACTTATAAATTACATTTTAAAATTAGAATATAAAAAATATAGAAACATTTAAAAGTATAAAATATTAATGTCATTATTACTGATAGTGTATATGTACCCCTTATAGATATACTAGCGGACCTGACAGACGTTGTCCTGACCGAATACCGCCACCTATCGGGTCCGATTGTGAATCTAAACCATTCCCAGATCCCCTTGAACACACACAAAAAATTTCATCAAAATCGGTCCAGTCGTTTGAGAGAAGTTCAGTGACATACACACTCACAGAAGAATTATATATATAAAGATGTTTGTGACCACAAACATCCACAAACGCGCTCTCGACGGTACAAGTTCAGTTCGTAAAAAATATTAGATATACTTTATTTATAACTCTGTTTACACGTTACCCTTGAACAAAGGCGATAAGGAGGGGACAAAGGCCGGGATATGTGGATGGGTGATGGTTTCCATTCTTCTCTATACTTTACCTATTCATTATTTTCATGTTTTGACGCTTAAGCCGCGATTCCATTAGGCAAGTCTTGCATGCAAGTATGACGTCACACTTGTGCGCAAGTGATTTGAATTAAAAACACGAATTTAGCCGCGATTCCATTAGGCAAGTCTTGCATGCAAGTATGACGTCACACTTGTGTGCAAGTGATTTGAATTGAAAACACGAATTTGTTCAACTTGCAGTTTGCATACAAGATTTTAGTGGCATACAAGTTTTTCAAGTTGTACCTACAGTGTTCATCATGAGTAGAAGACGTGCTGTGGTTGCCGCTGCGTGCAGAGTTGTACGCGAAATAATTATACATATATAGTAAATAACAAAAAAAAACTTCGACGTCGACCAATTCAGTGGTTTAGAAACTGCACTTGCAACTTAAATCTAATTGCATACAAGTTGCAACTTGTTTGCAAGCTGTGGTTTCTACTATACAAATAGCATGCAACTTGCAACTTGTATGCAAGTCATTTGCATAATGGAAAGTCAAAGTCAAATCATTTATTTCAAATAGGCCCATGTATGGCACTTTTGAACGTCAAAAATTACAAAATAATAAAATTGATTCTAGTCGCCCCTTCCAAAAGGTAGTTTTCGTATGGAGAAGAATGGGCAAGAAACTCCACCGTTACTCTTTTAAAAATGTAACGCGGCTTTACAAACAAATGCAACCCACCAACCACAACGTGATATTTGTGATTGTGTATCACATAATCATAGAATAGAGAAGTGAACAACAAATAAGTGAACGGAAGCTAGTGTCAGTGCAATGCACTGATATTAAACTGGGTTGGTGAAAGTCAGACTGCAACAGTCTAACATGTGGCATACATCTATGTACTTATATACTATTAAAAGAACAATATTTGTATACATATTTGTTTGTATATAGATTTGTACTCACGTTCTCGAAATTGGCTTTAACGGTTTCGATGAAAGTTGCAATACAGGGGTTTACGGGGGCGAAAAATCGATCTATACTCTATAGGTTAAGGTAGTTAAATAAAGGTAAACAAAAAAACCACGTGACCAGACAGCTGTCAAATAACCGACTAAACGAAATACCAGTCATTTCAGTTGTTATGCTACGTCACAGTTGAACTCTTCAATTTAGCAACGTTATATTTCGTTGACGTTTAGAAATTGGGCTCTTTACAATAGACAGATTACAAAATCTTATAAATCAGACAAAAAAAATTGTGCTCAAGCAGTTACATCTACGAAAAGTAGCGAAGAATAAACGATAAAGTTACATTAATAAAAGAGGAAACTATAGATAAAAACTAAAACAAATTTAATTTGGTTTTATTGTTTTTTTAACAAGAAAGTGTCATCTATAAAAACCCTTTTTACGATTTGTTTACCTTTTTTTAACCACCTAAACCTATGGAGTATAGCTAGGTCTCATTTATCTGGGAAAATTCGTTTTCTCCGTATTTTCACCCGAGCAGAGCTTGGGAAGTAGTCCACTTAGAGCACCCGTCCGAATAGCACCTGCGACTCAGCAGCCTACTGCTGGGATGTATTTGTTTTACAGGACGTTATTAAATTAAAGATATCGATAAAAATCACTAGAATGTTTATTAATTACACATACTTACGTACATACGAAATTTGTTTTATCGATATCTTTAATTTAATAACGTCCTGTAAAACAAACACGTCCCAGCAGTAGGCTGCTGAATCGCAGGTGCTATTCGGACGGGAGCTCTAAGTGGCCTACTTCAAGCTCGGTCGCCCAAAGTTTAGAACAAGACAAAATAATGACATGAAAATAATAAAATTAGAATAATGATCATGGCAGCATGGAATTAGTAAGTACTATACATGGATATAGTACGAACTCTCCTATACTATTCTCTATTTTCATCAGAGCAGAGCTCGGTCGCCCAGTTACCTACTAATCGTATTATGGTTAGAGCGACCATACAAGAGGTGACTAAAGAATCACATAATTTTGTTTGGAAAGTAGCAATTGTGAGTGTAGGACTTAAAGGTAGTGTTGTTCTGATAGTTACTGTTTTTGTGTGAGAGACCGCGATAAAAAAATAAAAAAAAACAATGCAGAAAAATCTGAAAAAGTCATGTCATTCGTGAGTTGACACATGATATATTCGTAGTAATATAGGTAATACTCGCACATATTTTCAATCACAGTTCCAGAAACACATGGATGGAAAATACAAAAAAAATAGCCTTTCCAATATTCACATAAAAATATGTGTAGTGTTAGAATATGTGGGCAGTAACTATTTATCGTCGAAAAAGGCTAGTAAAACTGTATTAGAACTAGTTCGTAAATAGACTACGTGACCGGTTTAACTCAATACAAAATTGCAGAATATAATAATAAAATAGAATTTTCTCATAATCCCGGGAAAAAGTGTGAACTACGACCCTGTGAGGTTGTCCGATAGTGGATACTCTGATCCGGTTCGTCACGCATTTACGCGCTTTCTGCATCGAGTTTACACGCGAGTTGGTTTCGTCTCGATCTCGACATTCGATTCGAATTTCGATTCATTCATCCAGTTTGCGAGCGATCGCCGCGTCGTGTAGACGTGTTGCGTACGTTACTTTCCCGCGACTTTACCGCCATTCTGTTTTCGTAGTGTTGAGAAAAACTTAAAAACAGTGAAGTTTTGTGCAACAATGACGCAGTTCAGTGTCAACTTTTTGTGATAATTGTGACTGCAGTGTCAATAAAAGTGTTTGGGAAGTTGTGAAGTTATTTTACGTCACGGATTTACCAAGTTGACCGGCGTTTTGAGTGAGTACCTACCTACCTACCAACTTATTCGTATTTTATAAAAACGAAGTTTTGTGTTACTTTTTTAAGCATTAGCATTGTTTATCGTGTTGTTTCGTTGATTTCTTTGTTAGTGGCGTTATCTAAATAATGGAAGTACGAAGTTATCGCAGTCTTTTCGGTTGACTAATGCCACGTTTTATCGTGAATTCTAGACTCTGGTAGATGTCGGATGTGTTGAAGACTAAAGTACACAATCGTGCATTTTTAGTACTCATGATAGGTATGTGCTATAAATGAATAAGGAATCATGTGTTATCATTTCGAGATAAGATTGCGTAAACATAGTTTATAGGTCAACACTGCAGTTTCTTGAGATTTAATTCTTATTGTAGGTATTTACTAACTGTAGGTTATGTTAATATCTAGGTAGGTAAGTAGGTAAATTATCTTCGTACTTTGACATTACCTACATCAATGACTGACTAGATATTTATTAGGTACGTCACTAATAAGATTGTAATTTATAGCTTTCGATAATTAAAATAATAGGTAGGTACCTATGTGGGGAATTCAGAAACAAATTTAACAATACTTTTCAACAATGTCAATCATTGACCTCGAACATTAGTGCATACGTAAACAGTCAAATTCCTAATTACTTAATTAAACACTATTACACAACAGTATTATTATTCTCATGCTGCATTGCCATGTCCAATCTTTTTTAATTCTTACCTTTTTAGGGTTCCGTTAAAAAACGGAACCCTTATAGATTCGTCATGTCTGTCTGTCTGTCTGTCTGTCTGTCTGTCTGTCTGTCTGTCTGTCTGTCTGTCTGTCTGTCCGTCCGTATGTCACAGCCATTTTTTTCCGAAACTATAAGAGCTATGCTGTTGAAACTTGGTAAGTAGATGTATTCTATGAACCGCATTAAGATTTTCACACAAAAATAGAAAAAAAACAAATAATTTTGGAGTTCCCCATACTTAGAACTGAAACTCAAAAAAATTTTTTTCCTCAATCCCATACGTGTGGGGTATCTATGGATAGGTCTTCAAAAATGATATTGAGGTTTCTAATATTATTTTTTTCTAAACTGAATAGTTTGTGCGAGAGACACTTCCAAAGTGGTAAAATGTGTGTCCCCCCCCCTGTAACTTCTAAAATAAGAGAATGATAAAACTAAAAAAAATATATGATGTACATTACTATGTAAACTTCCACCGAAAATTGGTTTGAACGAGATCTAGCAAGTAGTTTTTTTTTAATACGTCATAAATCGTAAACTTATCGTTACTTGCTGCTACGGAACCCTTCATGGGCGAGTACGACTCGCACTTGGCCGCTTTTTTTTGGGTTTTTTTTTTCTCATCTACCTGAATAGCTGTTAAGTACGCAGGTAAGTAGTAGGTAGGTCAATCTATCACTGCCATCCTCTAATAATCTCATAGATAAGTTTGTAAGAAAATGATTTTTTTCTCAACCATTGTTGCCCCACTGCTGGACACAGGTCTTCCACAGTACGCAAGAGAGTTCATTTATTTTAATTTAAGTGAATGCATGGAATTAGTATGTACTATAATACACCTAGTAGGTGAGTGATTGCAGATTCACAGCAATTTCGAAATTTGAAAAGTCTTGACATTAAGCCAAAAATTACCGGACATTTTACTTTTTAATCTTTCTTTTTTCACTACTCATTGAACTCATTTATATTTAAAAAAAAAAACCTCAAGTAGAGTAATAACCCTATTCACACCTCAACACAGTTCGAATTTTAAAGTTCCCCAGTGCATAATCATTATTCACTAGCTTGCCTATTAGACACTTACCTACGATTGATAGCTTACGACTATCTTAAACACCATTTACAGTTAGATTAGTGTTGCTCATTAAGTCATTAGTAACCGTACATTGTGGACTAATCAAGCGAGTGCATATTTATAGGTAATACCTCGACACCGGGTTGCAGGCAGTCCAAGGAAGCTATGCCATCCTTGGATAGCAGGCTAACCAGGCGTTTATTACGCCTGGACAGGAACGGCCTGCGCCTGGTGACGGGGACCATCACGGGGCACTGCTCGCTAAACAAACACTTCCATACGATAGGCATAACAGACAGTCCTCTGTGCAGGGCGTGCATGGAGGCTGAGGAAACCGTAGCGCACGTGCTCTTTGAATGCACAGGCGTCACCCAGATTAGAACAGAAACCCTCGGGTCACCCAGATCCTACACAGATGTTCTGAACAGACCAGGAGATTTAATTAGCTTCTGGAGGGAGGTGGGCTGGTTGGAATAACCACCAAACGGCCGCCATGGCCCACGCACAATGGTCCACCTTACGGACTAAGTGCGGAAACCAAACCCTTTAACATAGAACATAGAACATATAGGTAATCATAGCACATGCAGATCAATGCACTTTAAATGTAGCATCAACCTATTACTTATTTATTTTTTTATTATTTATTTATTATGTTACTAACACTATAATTATGGGTTCTTTGTTCCAAAATAAAAATCAATAATATCATTATTATCCACCTGTAACTATAAAGGTATTTATTTAAATCTCCATTACAAATTATTACTTTTCTTCCAACTCAAAAATTCAATCATTTAGCTAAGTATAGTATGTTAATTCAATTAGTCAGACAGTTGAATAAGTATTTTATATTTTTATATATTCATATTCATCTTTATTTGCATTCCATAATGTAGGTTCTTCAACGAACAAATTTCTATCAACTTTCAAATCATCATAAAATTATAATAGGCATTGCCAATTTTATTAATTTATTAGGTAAATGATAGAAGGTATAAGGGAAACTGCGAAATACAACTGGACAAGGAAAGTCCGTTTTGTCACGTAGGTAATTCCACAATTCTAAAGCCCAAAACAAACCAAAATCATTTGAATCTTCAATCAGATCCTAAACAAGCATTTCACTCTTCGAAGGTTTTACGACGTAGTAAAAAGCAAAAACCTGTGGCAGAGAAATTCACTATTGACGCTGTTATTGTTGATTGTGAGCCGAGATTGTGGGGGTTGACCCGAAAACCGAGGTTTTGTCATACTTCCTCAATAACCCACCCAGCACTTCAATGATTCAAGCAAAAAGGCTTCCGCAGACAGGCGCGCCGCGTCTGTGCGACGCGATTCTTGTAGAACAATTTTCATAAAGTTTTCATAGAAATTGTTGTATAGAGTCGTGTCGCGTTTGTCTGCGGAAGTCTAAGAAAAGGATGAGAGAAACTGCCAGATTGGTCCACACTTTAGGCTGTCGCAGACAGGCGCGACGCGTCAGTGCGATGTGATTCTTGTAGAACAATTTCCATAAAGTTTTCATAGCAATTGTTCTATAAAGTCGCGTCGCGTTTGTCTGCGGGAGTCTAAAAAAGGGATGAGTGAAACTGCCAGATTGCTCCACCCTTTCGAAGTTTTGATGCTCAAGAATTTTTGGTGGCGAGGGCTGTTTTCGAATCGAACATGTTAGTTTGCGGTGAACGCCAATTTTGTTACTGGTTGTAAAAAGAGACGAGAACATTTTTTAGTGTTAGACTATACATCAGTGTATTTTAGACATACAATTTAATCTAAAAGATAAGCCATACAGTAAGCCGCTTACAGTGGTACAGTACAGGTAAAAGACATATTGGTTCGTGTAAAAATTACTCGTGAAATCTATACTTCTATACTATCTATACTAATATTATAAAGAAGAAAGATTATTTGTATTTTTGTATGTAACGAATAAACTTAAAAACTACTGGACCGATTTGAAAAATTCTTTCAGCAATGGATAGCTACATTATCAGCGAGTAACATAGGGATAAAATAACGGGAACTACGCGGGTGACGTCCGCTAGTAATTAATAAAATTATCGATTGAGCACTTTTCCTGTCAAAAATAACAGCAAAGCCACGAGATTAGGACACGGAAAACCGCAATATCTAACTACTAATTATACGGGCGGATACATGGAGGAAATTAATTATTCCCATTTGTTAGTTACACACCACCATGGCAAAAGCTTGCGTTTCACAGCCGTCAAATTGGAAGGTCCACAAAAAAATAACTGCCGAGATTTTTTCTTGAACAAAAAAGATGATTGTCTCAAGCAAAATTAAGTCTAGAATATTCCTTCCAGTTTTGTAATTCCTTGCAAAAAATTCTGTGTAATTTAAATAGCAATCGCATTTTTAAAAGACGTTGAACTTAAATTCTTAACAAGAAAAGACAGACCGTCTTTAATAATGTTACTTAAGACAGTAATTTCGTAGAAGATAAATTGAGGAAACAGATGGAGGAATGAGATTATTTAGGATTAGTAGACGTTTTTAAAACCACCTGGTCGTAAGAAAAAAATACTCAAAAGTAGGTATGGATGCGGTAAGATGTCGTGAGGAAAATAAATAACAAATTGGAATAACAAATGTTTGCGCGATGCACTTAAACATTATAACATCATTGACAGACTTATATTATCCATAACTTTTTTTAAGTGAAATCTTCTTTAGGCGTGTTGGGCATTTTTGAGATGGGGAAAAAACAATTGAACTCGCAACATTGTTACCGTTACCGACACCTCATAAAAAATATTTCCTGCACAATAAAATTGGTTAAGTTTTCACTTCTGTCGGCACTCCCGGAGTGTCACTGTTTTTATTTTTTTATTTTATCTTGGTACCTAAACCATTATCTTATCAGTCTGTAATCATTACGCTAAACAATTCGATAGAAAAACACAGTTCAGTAATCGGTACCCTAATTGCGTAACTTATTTTCGTAAACAATTATGCCTAATTTGTTTCATTTTGACAGTTCAACAATATTCATTGCGTTACTTACGTTGTTGAGCAGATTTTTTTTTCCAACTTATGAAGCAATGGATTAGCAATCGTTGGATTAGATTGTGATTGTGTTGTATAACGCAATTAGGGTACAGTTCAGTAATGCATTCTTTCTTTTGTTTTTTAATCTCTTGTATTTCCAATTTTTCTGCTGTTTGTACTAGGATGGCCCACATGTCTATGTGACTGTAGGACACGAAGGTCGGATATGAATTTTTTACCAAATTGTTTACCATATTATATCATATTACCATGTTCAAGATATAAAATATTTCCTTACGTAATAGTGACTGGCATTGTCGAGGTGTAAATTGTGAGGTAACATAGCAAGGTCAATGTCGTTAGCCAACCAATCGTAATGATTCTTCTTGAAATTATAGCACAATTTTATATTAATAGGTTTCAACAAGCCGATGTCATTTAAAATAAAAAACCGTTTTATGTTTTAAATGACATCGGCTTAAGATTCTCGCAGACAGGCGCGACGAAATTCTGGTAGAACAATTTTCATGAAGTTGTCATAGAAATTTTTCTACCAGTCGCGTCGCGCCTGTCTGCAGGAGCCTTTATTATATCTATGATAGACGATGATGAAGGAATACTTGCAAGCTAATTAAGTATTTAAATCGGTAAAAGAATTTTGCTTTTACACTTCGTTAAGTTACCGAGGGGCTTGTAACTAAGTTAATAACAGCCGCACGGGTTGATCGATCAGGTTAAGTTACGCTTGCCGCGGTCGGTCCGTGGATGGGTGGATCTTTTTATACCAAGACCCCTCCGTGTCTCGGAAAGTATGTTAAGCCGTTGGTTCCGGCTACCATTCGTAGCTCTTTGACAGTCGTTACGGGTAGTCAGAAGCTCAAAAAGTCTGACAACTAGCCTTACCAAGGGGTATCGTGTTACCCAGTAACTGGGTTGTGGAGGTCAGATACGCAGTCACTTCATATAAGATACTGGCATTCAGCTGCATCCGGTTAGACTGGAAGCCGACCCCAAAATAGTTGGGAATTGGCTCGGTAGATTGCTTTTTATTAATTTGAAAAAAAAAAAAATTGTAAAAAAAGGTATTATAAAAACTATAAACCCACAATAAGATTACAATATTATAAGGGAGGTAGATAGGCTGTAGTTGACTACAATGGAAAACCTTGGAAAAATTGTTATCCCACGAAAATTATTTTGTGAGAAAACTGAGAGCTGTCACTCAAAGGATAATACCTATACACCGTTTGAAATAAGATTAGACATTTAAACAAACCTTTTTTACAGTCCGTTCAACCGATTTTGACTTCTATACCGTAGGCATAAGGATGGCATCAAAAGCAAAAAAAGTGGTTACAAACCAACTGTTTACTGCAGCTGCCATTTGTCATGCGACCAACGCAATAGAAGTCAAAATCGGTTGAACGGACTGTAAAAAAGGTTTAGTTAAATGTCTAATCTTATTTCAAACGGAGTATAGTTGAGAACAGATTTTAAGTTAACCGTTATTTAAAAAAAATGTAAACATTTGTGGTATGAAAAAAATGTATGGGGAGGTGTGTTCTTTTTATTGATTAATGTGAAATGTAAATAAAACAAATACTTTTTAAATTAATGGTTTTATTTTTTAATATGTAAATGTATTTTGTACAAGAAACTGGGAAAAACTAACTCTGATTTTAAACTAGAACTGATAAATATTAGAAGACAAAACTGAACTAATCTATTCAAAATAAGTTAGCTTATTTAATAACAATTCCAAGGACGTAACTCGTAGAGAGATATCTATCGTAACTTTAGAGATATCGTCGTTTTTTGTCACACGCGCCGTGAACGCGCCGTAACCGCAGAAGTACCGTCACTGCTGCGCGTAATCCGCGCGTGGAGCCGCCACCGTCGAAGGGATAAGAATTGTGTAAAACCCAAACAAAAATAAAATCCGTAATGAAAGAAGACATTATAGCCCGCGCTTTGATCTCAAGACGTTTGTCCTACATTTTAAATGCTCTTTCTTAGAAGACGTCATTATTACGGTATGGGCACATCTTAAAAATTAATAACGTCGAAAGCAACATCTGATATTCTACACTAATATTATAGGGAAAAAAGATATGTATTTTTAGAATAAAATAGAATATATTTATTTGCTTTAAAACATGGTACATTAAAGTCTTATATAATACTAGCGGACCCGACAGACGTTGTCCTGTCAAAACATTGTCCAGCGGACAAAATTGTGAATCTAAACCATTCCCAGATCCCCTTGAACACACACAAAAAATTTCATCAAAATCGGTCCAGTCGTTTGAGAGAAGTTCAGTGACATACACACTCACAGAAGAATTATATATATAAAGATAGTTACGATCTAACATGTTTCGCCATGAAAGAAAGAAAGAACAAAACAAACAACAACACTGTCATAAAAATATACATATATATACATGTTAAATCTTATACAACACATAATTTTTTTTAAAATTATTGTCATAATATGTCTAATGCTGTCCTTTTTGATGCCCTATGATTATTCCCCCCCCCTTTTTATATACTTGTACATATTCATTATTATTTTAACTATGATAGTTTTTAAATAATGTAAATACGTGTGTGTAAATAATAAACTGTTTGCTCAGATATTTCTAAAACATATGTCTAATAACATTGGTTATTACGGTTTCGTATCTATTTAAACACTTAAAAATAATAGATATTTAAAGTAATATTATTAAAACTCATTATTTTATCTAATATTTATCTGTTACTTTTTATCAAAAAATTCTTTTACACTATAAAACAATTACCAATAAGCCATTTATGTAGTTTGGATTTAAAATGTTTTAGAGGAGTTCCCTTATTTCTTTTGGAATATTGTTGAAAATTTGAATAAACTCAAAAACTACTGGACCGATTTAAAAAAATCTTATCAAGCGGGCGGAGCCGCTAAAGGAAGCTAGTGATTTATAACTAGATATTTTACAGCGGTGAACAGATTTTTTTTCAAATCCTGAATACCTAGACAAAGTGTCATTCTATCAGCGATAGCGATCAGAATCAAAAGGCATTTTTATTATAAAACTAGGTTGAGAATCAGCACTTCTTGAACGTCAAAATTACATAAGACAGTCCACTAAAACGCTCGCTCTTCACCAATTCTTAGTGCTTTAGCTGGAAAGATTAAGTGGCGCAACAAACTCCCCAGCAGTACAGCTGTGTTAAGTTAGAAGAACTTGGTGATGTAAAAGTCGAAAATATATTGGATTGACATTTATGTAAACTACCGAAAACCTCATGTCAATCTTATTGAAAGTCATTGTAGAAATACGAAATTTTTTGAAAGCGATTGCCACTGGTCTCATATATATTATATCCTCAAAATAAATACCCTCCTGCAGCGGCAGTCGGGTATAAATCCCGACGTGGTGAACGTGCTAAATACTCACAGTCACGAAGTCTTTATTCAAAGAGCATTTAAACCAAAATATTCCTTACTCAATATTCTTGTTTGAAGTCTGTTGTAATGTCAATAATTATCTTCAATTATCATAATTTGGGTTTTGTAAAGATCGGAGAGCAATGGGTATTAAAATTAATTATTTACTTACTTGTAGTGATTTCGGTTAACGTTTGGCGGACATATTATAAAACAATACATTATGTTTTAAATTTGCCTACATATGCCAATAATTCAATTTTTACGAACGAATACAGGAATTAAATCACGATCTCCACATAAATATTAATATTACTGAATAGTTTTAATTGTTTGTACCCATTCTTTCACATGTACAACATTATATTAATATAAGTATGCCTTTTTCCCTTCCGTGTTTGAAAAATCTAGATAATTGAATTACATACAATAAAGAATTTAGGAAAAAATACGGAAAAATACTGGATATTTTAAAATAGAATTAACATACCGAAAGCACATCTACACGTTCGCGTATATACTCACACCCTATACCTACACTACACACACCACACACATTCACACCCTATACCTACACTACATACACCACACAAATTCACACCCTACATCCACATTTCACCCACCATACACATTCATACCCTATACTTACACTACACACACCACAGACACTCATATTCACACCCGTCAAGTTTTAGATTTAGAATGTGATTTGTAAGTTTTTACACCTAATTTAGCACGAAAAAGCACTGATTTCCAAGATACAGGTTTTACCTAGTTTGGAATTCAGAGTTCATATAGTTTTAGCCGTCTATTCACTTACATTATTTGTACCCTAGTTTTTAGGAATATTAGGCTATATTTTATTGAGTCCAAATAAACGTTTATTATTATTATTATTATGCAGCATCATCAAATCATTAACATGATGACTATTGATGACCTTCATCATCTTATTCGAAAGCGTCAACCTGTCTTGAGCAAGCGTGGTGACTAAGCTCGTGCCTTCTCTGTATGAGAAGAGGGTTTTGCCGAACAGTGGGACAATAATAGGCTGGTATTAGTTGGCATCTTCTCATTGATTATACAGTGTGAGTCTTTATAATGAGCACATATCGAAATGAAGAAATCTATGATTAATTTTATCGACGGGAAAAATGGTCAAATTTTTTTTTGTATCAAAAATTTTTTTTTAATTCTCTTGGGCATCTTATTTATAAATTTTACAATTATTGTAAAGATTGATGAAAAAAATACAGATTTTTCCTAAAAATTCATGATTATTTTCAATTGAGGGTAGTTTTTTTTCTTAATTTTATTTTTTTTATTTTATGTGGACGCCTACTTACTTCCAATCATTATGGAGTTTGTTTCATCGCGATAGCTGATTCAGTTTAAAAGTTAAGTACACAGTTTTGTTACAATTTTTTTTTATTCCATAAAAAGTATAAAAAATATATTTAGATTTTTTAAATATTTTTTCTGTCTTTAAAATTAAGCCTCATTTCGATATGTGCGCATTATGAAGACTCACACTATATATGCACAAAAAATATTTAGTATTTTTTTTAAATTCCGTCGATAATATTAAGCATAGATTCCCTCATTTCGATATGTGCACATTATGAAGACTCACACTGTCTAATAATAGCTGATGTGAAATATTGTCTCTAAGTAATGTCTGTGAGATTGAGGAAAATATGATAATAAGTTTGCACAACATCTCATTCACTGCATAACTTATGCAGATTAGATCTTAAATCTAATCTGCGTAAGTGAGCCAGCAGCACCTTTCGATTCGAAGTCACTCGGATCCTTTAAAAAAAGATAAATTGAAATTCTTTCTCTTTGTCATTTATCCGCGATTATTCTCGATTTATTTTCCGTGTTCCAAATTATCAGCATCAGGAAATTTTGACGTTCTCTCTTCAGTATTTTTCGTAAGTGTCTTAAATAGGTGCGTAGTACTCGCAACTGGCCTCTGATTATGACCAGTAGTGCTATTCTGTAAAAATCTCACCGTGATATCTTAGGTGAAGTGAGCTGCCAATAGTGTCAATCCTTAGCAACTGACAGCTCACTTCACCTAAGATAACACGGTGAGATGGTTACAGAATAGCACTACAGTACCCTAATTGCGTAACTTATTTTTTCATTTTGACAGTTCAACAACATTCATTGCGTTATTTACATTGTTGAGCAGATTTTTTTTCCAACTTATGAAGCAATGGATTAGCATTCTGTTTCAAATCGAAACAAATTGTGATTGATCGTGCATTACGCAATTAGGGTACAGATGTATGAACGTAAACGAAGTAAAAGGAGTATGTAGGGACCGTAGCAAGTGGTGTTCAGCACACGTACCATGAAAACCATAGAAACGGGTTTTGTCGACGGAAGAATAGACAAAATGACAGATAAACAATCACAATCTGTCATTTTATCTATTCTTCCGTCGACAAAACCCGTTTCTATTGTGGTCACTGTAGTTTCTGCCTTCCCTTGTTGTGTATATCTTATTAACTACCATAGTTTGGCGTTGGTGTGACTTTAACTTTTTTTTTTTTTGCTGAACACCAAAGTGTGTACTAAAACCTCATCATGTTTGCTATGTTGTGTTGCTTCAACACTAGATAGCAGGCTTGCTGTTTCAGGTTTATAGGCGTAACAGTATATTACGTCATAAAAAAGAAAAAGCTATGTACTTACCCAATCTCATGTTTAGTTCTGATGAAAGCTGTACCATCCAGTTTAATATTCTCGAGGCGTCTAGTACATCAGTGCTCGGTATTTTCGCTCCTTTATGGTCTCTAAACGAAATGAAAATATATATCGCCCAAAACCAGCGCTTTATCTGGCTTGAAATTCTCTATTGTGAACTGAGAGAGTTCAAATTTTCTTACCTACAGTTCGGCCGTCGAGATGCGTTCGTGACACCTGTCAGTTTCATATTAACAAATATGTGTGTTGCAAATTTGATCCTTATAACCAAGAATGTTACGGAGCCTCGGTTCCGGTTCCGAAAGGTCGGGACTTCCGATTAATTTTACACCTCCGATTCCGACTTCGGTTCCGATAATTTTGAATCG
Source organism: Agrochola lychnidis (assembly GCA_963680765.1). Lineage (NCBI taxonomy): Eukaryota > Metazoa > Arthropoda > Insecta > Lepidoptera > Noctuidae > Agrochola > Agrochola lychnidis. Next base: position 8,252,251 of record OY796847.1, read on the forward strand.
GAGTTATACCAAAGTTCGAAACGCAGCGATGCACGTGACTAGAACGCGTACAAACAAGTTTGAACTCGTCGCCAATGTAATTTTAGTTTATTTTATGCATGCTCGTGCTCGAAGTCTTAGTAGGTATATTATTGTCTTGTTTGTGGATGTTATCGCTAATATTTGACTGATTAAAGGGACTGAATTATATTTTAAATTATTTAATTAATGCTTCCCATAACACATCTTTCTTCTACTTCCAACTTCGACTCCGGTTCCAGTTCCGGTTCCAATTTCGGTTCCGATTCCGAATAATAAAACATATACCTCCGATTCCGGTTCCGGATCCAGTAAAACGACTTCCGTAACATATAAACTACTAGAAATTGTTCAACGAACGGGTGTCAGAAACGCATTCTGTCGACGACGGCCAGACTTTGCATTTTCTCTCAGTTGTCCCGAAACGTAATTACCTACCTAGATTGAGAATAAAAAAAGAAAGTGTTCATTACTTTCTATTACTACGTGATCCCGCATAAAGGGAAGTGAAATTTTACTACTGGGTCCGTTTTCCTTATAGCAAGTAAGTTTGAGGGACGTTGGAGATAAAACTATATATATGGTGGTTGTCCTGCATTACTTTGCGTAAATATAGACCACACGCGATAAAATAAAGTAGGGTTTTTTTAACCACTCCGTGTAAGCTCAAGTTCAAGAACTTACACGTTGTGGTTAAAAAAAAACCACCATCACAAACCATCACACCTGATGGTAAGTGATGATCAGGCTGAAGGTGGAAATGTCTTGAAATTGGGTGAGAAATTCCAAGTGTTGTGATGATATTATCTAGCTGTTACCATGACATACTTGCATTCTGATGTCCAGTCAAATCATTATATTGGAGGACAGATGAATATATGCTCTGGCTATAATCCAGGAATATGTTGCAAATTTCTACGCTTTCCTCTTACCAGACATAGTATCGTGTTTATTTGACGGTAGCGAAGCTATTGACTTTCAAAACTGCTAGAGTCTGGCTACTCGGAGTCTGCATAAGTAAAAAAACCGGCCAAGTGCGAGTCGTACTCGCCCATAAAGGGTTCCGTAGCAGCAAGTAACATTGAATGAAAGGTAAATTGCGGTTTACGATTTATGACGTATTAAAAAAAAACTAGTTGTTCGATCTCGTTCAAACCAATTTTCGGTGGAAGTTTACATGGTAATGTACATCATATATTTTTTTTAGTTTTATCATTCTCTTATTTTAGAAGTTACAGGGGGGGGGACACACATTTTACCACTTTGGAAGTGTCTCTCGCGCAAACTATTCAGTTTAGAAAAAAATGATATTAGAAACCTCAATATCATTTTTGAAGACCTATCCATAGATACCCCACACGTATGGGATTGATGAAAAAAATTTTTTTGAGTTTCAGTTCTAAGTATGGGGAACTCCAAAATTATTTGTTTTTTTTCTGTTTTTATGTGAAAATCTTAATGCGGTTCACAGAATACATCTACTTACCAAGTTTCAACAGCGTAGCTCTTATAGTTTCGGAAAAAAGTGGCTGTGACATACGGACGGACAGACAGACAGACAGACAGACAGACAGACAGACAGACAGACAGATAGACAGACAGACAGACAGACAGACAGACATGACGAATCTATAAGGGTTCCGTTTTTTGCCATTTGGCAACGGAACCCTAAAAACGGTGGAATTTGAAAATCTATAAACTGCAACACCATCCTGTCCTACGAAAAAGAATTTGATACCTTGTTTGTCTTTTTGTTTTTGATCTGGTTATTTTGTTTTTATTCTGATTTGTAAAGAATATTCACTTTAGCACGATGCAGTGTGGATTTGATACAGTTTTGTCATCGTATGGAGGTAGAGTATAGGTACGACATAGTCTATTATGCAAAAATCAAAAGGAAAAATATCAAAATCATTAAGATCTACTCACAACCCCGAAACTGACATAACTGACTGATGTAAAAGTTATACCATATATTAAACTTTCTGGGGTTGCCTTCTTTTTATCACAATTTTTAATCTGAGCTATAATATTAGTTAAGTACGAAATACCCTGATTAGCGAAGAGACAAAAGTTATTGAAGTACTTACGAAAATAGACCAACAAAAGTGGTGATGCACAGGCCACATGTTAAGAGGCTTTCAAGACAAGTTATGTCAGAATGGTACCCCAGAGATGGCAAAAGGAACAGGGGAAGACATTATGAAAGATGGGAAGACGAATTGAAACTCACAGCGGGTCCAAATTGGAGACGAGTAAGTTGCGAGAGATAAGACTCAGTCGAAGAAGTTAGAGGAGGCCTTTGCCACAAGGTACTACTGGAAATGTCGAAACGCAAAAAAGTTCAGAATAAGAAAGGGCTTACAATACAAGTTCCTCTTCTAATATCTCTGCCAAATCCTCTAAATATCTTAAAGTTATTAACAGTTAGACTTTTCCGCTGTCAAAAGTCGCCGTCTACGTTCTTCATGCAAATTACTTTGCCAATTAGCAAAGTGACGCTGTAAGTTAATAACTGCATCTCAATTTACTGTTCTGGGTCAAAAGCATCAAGAGTTAATGGCATCACGTTTAAATTAGAACAAAACAATTAAACTCGTGCACTACAAACAATTTAGATTAAGATGAAGTTTGACACCAAACTAATGAGGTCTTGACATATAGTTCTGATTACACTATGACACTAATAGATAATTGAAAGCATTTGGAGCATAATTTCATGGCATAGACGATAACGAGAACTAGATATACAATGTGTCCGCCCGCATTTTTCTGAATATTCATGAAAAATTATCGAAAAATAACTTTAAAAGGGGGTTGGGGGGTGTATCTTGACTTTTTTTTTACAATTTTTCATGTATATATATTTTTTTTTCAATATCCTCCAATGATTTTATGAATTTACCCTAGGGTTATAAAAAAAAAACTGTTTTTTTTTTTTTAAATAACACTTTTTTTTTTAGAAAAAAATAACAGTTTTTTTTAGAAAAAAATAACACTGTTTTTTTTCACCTCGGTTTTTTTTGCATAGTTGACACATTTTAAATAAAAATGTTAGTTAATCTAATAAAATAACTCATAAGCTTTTAGAAATAATAAACAGAATACAAATCGAGCCAAGAACATCGGAGAAATGGCAAACGCTACTCAAAACATAAAAAATTGAAAGTTATTTTTCGATAATTTTTCATGAAAAAAAAAAAAAAATCGGGCGGGCACATGCCGATGGGCCACATTGTATACAAGTACCTGGGCGACAGAGCTCTGCTCTGGTGAAAATAGAGAATGCTCATTTAATTGAATAGGAACGTTCATACTAATCTATGTATAGTACCTACTTATGCCATACTGCCATGTCATTATTCTAATGTCATTATTCAAATGTCATTATTCTACTGTCATTATTCTAATGTCATTATTCTAATGTCATTATTCTCATGTCATTATTCAATATCTTGTTCTAAACTTTGGGCGATCGAGCTCTGCTCGGGTGAAAATACGGAGAAAACGAATTTTCCCAGATATGAGACCTAGCTAGATCGATTTTTCGCTCCCGTAAACCCCTATATTGCAACTTTCGTCGAAATCGTTAGAGCCGATTTCGAGAACGTGAGTACAAATATATATATACAAATATTGCTCGTTTAATAGTATAGGATTTATTAATTTTGTTTATTTCAAGAAACAATTTGAATGGGACAGAGGGTTTATTCGATGGCCTTCGTTTGAATGTTCTGGCACACTGGATTTGTATATTTTATGCGTATGAACTCTGGAGCTTTTTATGAAGTCGTTTACCGACCGCCATTCTGGTTTAAAATATTCAACACCCGAAACAACAAAGCAAAACCTTACAAAAAGTATTTCAAAACACCTCTATCGAGATTCATGGAAAATTCGGCGAGAATATAAATATTTAAAGAAGTTGATAACTGTATAAATCGGTGTCAACACTCTTACAAATGGAGATTTGGAGATTTCCCTTCGACTAACATTCGATGAATAAAACAATGTTTCATGACGGGAGAACAGCTGTAAGGAAAATTCAATACATTTTTTTGTATTCATAAAATATTACTTCCTTTTGGGGGCTATTTGTGATTCGGAATGATAAAAGCGATTGAGGCGAATTCTTTGTTGGTTTTAACGTTGACTGAAGACGGAAAAAATATAGATTTTAATGGCAGCCGCGATTGTTTAGGTAAATTGGAATATTCTTGCTTATTTTTAACCGACTTCCAAAAAGGAGGAGGTTATATGTTCGTAGCGTATGTCATTTGTGGATCGATTTTGAAAATTCTTATTTTTTTGAAAGGGTATGCTCTCAAATTGGTCCCATATAAATTGTATTAACTTTGCTTGGGTAGTTTTTGAGTTAGCTACAAAATACGTATTTTTTTCCCACTTAGTATGTAGATGATATGATAAGTTCCTTTCACTGGTAGCAGGTAGTGGTATTCGAATGTGTGTAGGTACCACAACTAAAAAGTGAAACATAAAAACTTTTTACAAAAAAAACAACCGACTTCAATAAAAAAACACTACAAAGTGAAAAATAAATTTAATTTCCGAATTTGGTGGCAAAAACCGAAAATACAAAACTCAAGACACCGACTTCCGAAATTAAAGTTATTTTTCACTTTGTAGTGTTTTTTTATTGAAGTCGGTTGTTTTATTTTCGTAAAAAGTTTTTAGAAGAAAATATCACGTAATACTTGAATGCGCTGCAACGTTGAATATTCCTGGTAACTCGTCTAAATGAGGTAATTTTGTTAGAGGTAGGGGAGGAAATTCTCCACTATACGTCAACTTGATCTGATATTTTGACCTCGTTTTAGCGAGAGGGTCAGTCACTCTCAGTCCTTAGTTCAAATTGGAACTTTAATTTTGAAACTTGTATTTTCGGGACGTCCACGTCGTCGTTCCACGTTTCTCCAATCGCTCTCTGGTTTTTACTTTTTAGTTTAGAATTCCCGACATTTAAATTTAAATCCTGTAGCGTTTTAGGTTCCGGTTGAATTCTCGCAGTTGGTTAAACGAATCCACCGGCAACCGCGAGCTACACATGTTCTTTTTTTAAAACAAATTTAACGCGTACTTTCTTTAAAATATTCGTGTGTACATCGATTGTGTAATACCACTATTTTTAAATGTCCCGTTTCAAGTCTGGCCGTGTTCCAAATTGACCAAAAATTTGTGTTTTGTAGACATAAAACTGTCCAGAGTTCTGGACAAGCCGTCACAAGTGTTGATAACTGACAGAGTTTGTTTAGGTGTTGAACCCCAAGGGACTAACTCTATTATGAAGTTACCAAGTTAGAATTATTTCGTTACTTTTGTTTAATCAACGTGTTCATTTGTTTTGAGAGCTTTCGTGTTTCGTGGTTTGATGATAAGATGACATTGTTGTTTGAAGTTTCTGATGAGTTAATGCCTGTTTAAAAGTAAATAACCTTTGGTATTTAAGTATTGTACTATAGTTCTGACTTCGTCAAAATATTTGATGTAAACCAGCTTACACAAAACTAAAACAAACAAAGCGCCAATAAATCTCGAAAAAGCCTCGAAAACAAGGCCTGTGTACGTGCCCCTAGGGAGAAAAAGCGTAATTTGCTCTTAGTTTTCCTTATTATGAATGAACACACAAAAAATATGTCATAAATAAAAATAAAAACATTTGTCAGGTCTAGCCAGAAATTGACTCAATTCAGATAGCGGTCCATGCAAATAAAAACATGTTTATTTATGGGTAGTTGGAAAAGATGACTTACTTACAACTCTTACAAGGTCTAACGGGAATTGGTATAATGTCACGGACTTATTTATGGCAGCTTGTGACGTCAGTTCATTCATTACAATATAGCTATTGATACCTACTTCAAAAAGCATTGTTTTTTCTTTGTAGAGTCACATAGTTGTGGTTTTAAAAGGTCAATGTCATTTTTAATGTGTGGAATTATCGTTTTTTGCTCACGATTCATATGAATTTTACGCAAAAAAGACTTTAGTCATAGTACTATTTTTGAGGATTGCTGTTTACACAATATTTCTGTGTTTAATGGAAATAAGGAAAAAGGTGTGTGGGGCCTATTTTAATCAACATAAACCAGCAGGGTTGGCACAATTGAATCATTTTGATTTAAATCATGATTTAAATCACGATTTAAATCACGATTTAAATCAAATGATTTTTTAAAATAAAAATCAATGATTTAATCAAATGTGTTTAATTTTACTTTATTTCACAGAAATTAACATAAAAAACAGATTTAGAAATTATACGTTAAGACAGATCGTTGACATCAGAAAAACCAATTTCATCAACATTTAATGTTTGAACAAAAAAACTAGTATTCCAGCTTTTTCAATTCTCATTCGGTTTCTTATTTACTATGGTACCTAATTGCATGCGAAGTTTACAAAACACTGCGCCCCGATTCTGCTTTTCTTTGACACCCAAGGGCTGTTCCGTTTTACGCAGAAATGTATGATAAAAAGAAAAAAAAAAAACGTGACTTTCTTTTTATCGTGCTTTTTTCGTTTTTTTTTAAATCATGATTTTTTCCAACCCTATAAACCAGAAGATTCTGGCAACTGGGTGAATGGTACTATCCGAAACCTTACTAGCAGATATCCTCATTTCAAACCCTGTTTAGACGGTCGATTGCGCGGAGTATTTGCATTTGCAGTTCCTGCGTTTGCAGAATCCAAATCAAGATGCCTGTTACATATCTCAGATGAGAATTCAGACGCATCGATATGGCTGACATGTGGATCCATTTCGTGTCCTAATTAATAGCTTACCAGATTAAGTGTGAGCCAAACGTACTTACACACTTGTTAGCTCTTCCCACCAAAAAGTTATTAAAGCCCGTTCACACGACCATTACATTATATTTTCTGAACCGTTAAAATTGGGCCATTCTGGCAATTTTGGTAACGTTGTTTTACTGAATCCGATACCGCCGCGCCGACTCGTGTGAGAACGCTCGCACAAATATGTGTACATACGCCATCAGCCATCACCGCAGAAAAAAACGTATCGTGAAATTAACGTACCGTAAAAATAACGAACTGTTTTCATGAGAACGGGCTGTTAAGTTTCAGTGGCGAGAAATATGTTATGATCGTCTGATAATCGAGGATAGGCTTGTAACTTTTTACGCAAGTACACATCGATATCTATAACGCGCTAATTTCTGGAACTACAAGTTTGATTTGAAAAAAACTTTTTTACAAAAAATACAACCGACTTCCAAACTACAAAGTGAAAAATAACTTTAATTTCGGAAAGCGGTGTCTTTGGTTTTGAATTTTCGTTCTTTGTCACCGACTTCCGAAATTAAAGTTATTTTTCACTTTGTAGTGTTTTTTTTTTGAAGTCGGTTGTTTTTTTTTTGTAAAAAGTTTTTATTTTTCACTTTTTTTTAGTTGTGGTAGCTACCCCACACAAATTCGAATACCACTACCTGCTATGTAAATAACAGTGACAGGAAGTTATCATATCATCCACATACTAAGTGGGAAAAAATACGTATTATTGAAGCTAACTCAAAAACTGCCCAAGCAAAGTTAATAAAATTTATATGGGACCACCTCTGAAGTATGATCTATCAAACAAAAAGAATCATCAAAATCAATTCATAATTGGCGAAGTAATCGCGTAACAAACATACAAAAAAAAAAACATACAGTCGAATTGAGAACCTCCTCCTTTTGGAAGTCGGTTAAAAATACAACCGACTTCCAAACTACAAAGAGAAAAATAACTTTAATTTCGGAAGTCGGTGTCTTTGGATCAGTATTTTAGTTTTTTGACACCGACTTCCGAAATAAAAGTTATTTTTCACTTTGTAGTTTGGAAGTCGGTTATATTTTTTGTAAAAAGTTTTTTTTTTTTTTTCACTTTTTGGTGGGTTGATTTGTAATTTATCTAAGTTACAATAGCCTTATGCCAAGTGCTCATCAAAAATACCCAAATCGCTATAGATGTGCCTTTAATATTTGAAGAGTTCCCTCGATTTCTCCAAGATCCCATCATCAGATCCTGACCAAATGACAATGGGACCAACTTGAAAGTGTACCCTTTCAAACAAAAAAAGATTTTTTCAAATCGATCCAGCCGTCTTCGAGTAATCGGGAGTAAACATACATTAAAAAAAAAATATCCCGACGAATTGAGAACCTCCTCCTTTTTTTGAAGTCGGTTGATAAAAAATAGCTTTGCATTTGGTAGCCCAATTCTTGAAGAAGGTTAAACTCTTTGGTCTTTCTAATAAAACTCGCGAATCAGATAAATCCCATTCCGAATTATGAACAAAGGATCGATTATTCTCGGCCAAAGGAATACTAGTTCCTATAAGAAAATGAACCAATGACCCTGAATTCAGAGAGGCAGGCGATGCCAATGTATTATTAAGGACGGGAAACGGGCGCGAACTCATAAATAATTCTTGCAAGCTGTCTCAGTTCTCTGAGCATTGACTGAGAGAAATAGTTCAGGAATATACTTAGCTGGATTGTTTGTAGGACAATCTGTATTATCTAGGTTCAGAACTAGGCTACAGCGATCCTTACTTGCCTTTTTTTGTATCTCGTTTCCATCGTTAGACACCCTATTAACCTGTACGATCTATTACAGTACTTAATATCAAATTACGATAATTGTGATTGGGTTGAACACCTTTTGATCATGATAGACCACTTGATAGCATAAGAGTGCTTAGAGATACTCGAAAATTATGCCAGACGCGAAATCTGCAGGGATTAATTGAAACTTGTACCTAACTTCAGTTACCTTTTTAAGGTTACTTTATTTTTATTAATACGGTAGAAATATATGAGTACACTTATTAGCAACAAAAATAACAACATTATATAGTAACGTGTTAGGTTTCAATTTATAAATACGTAATTGTTGGATATTGTACTGGCAACACCCAAAGATTCGATATGTCAGAACGTAGCGTCCGAACGGTCTTCTGGGTCTGGCGCTCGTGACGGTAAGATGTGTTTAGTGCTTAGTGGATGTGTCGGTAAAAAGATAGATTGGCATGGTTATTGGTTGGAGATTTACTGTAAATCAAAGTAACCTATTTGTTTAATGGTAAATATTAGAATACGATTAAATAGTGATATTATCTCATCATCTGTTGCGACGCCTCATTGAGGTGGATAACAATTTAAATTCTATTGTGTCTCGTTAATGACAGTTGAAAGGTTATGTGAGGAATAGGAGATGTGATGGTATAGTGTAGAATATTGAGTTTGATGTTGGCAAAGTAATATAAATGACTGACAAAATATCTTGGTGTTTCATATTATTTTCCTTATCCCTGCAATATTGTGAATATGTAGTTTTATTAAACAGTTTTAGATTATGATATTCGGTAACGACTTTAATATTCATTTGGGTATTAGTATCTATTTTGAGGATAAATAATTATATTCGGAATTAAATTAGATGTTTTAGAGCAGGATGGTTCTTATTTCAAACGTAATTAAAACTATTCACAAACTAAAATATGGCGTCGGAAAGTTAGTTCGTAAGTGAATTTATTTGAATCAACACTAAAATGTTTGACGTTCCACGTCATTAATTTTATGCGAGCAATGCATATTCAACCCCAAAATGGAGTCCAAAGTCACCAAAATCCACTCGCAAATTGTTCACGTCATTTTACTAAATGTAAATCGTAAATTGTCGTCAGGCTTAAATAATAAACGCGGCACCATGAGGGTTGAGTTTCAAATGTGCAATATTGTACTGTGATGTGAACGTCTTTTGATGAATCAATTCTGTTAATGGTTAGATGTGAACATGGGGCAGCGGAGTGAGGGTTGAGTCGTGTATGTGATGTAGGGATTTTAATGTGATGTTTGCAAGGAATGAGACCTTGTCTTATTTGTAATAATTATTAACCGTTAAAATTTCGTAAATTGTGGATCAATTTTGTAAATTCTGTACTTTTGTCACTATTGTTTACATATCAAGTAGTGGTATACGAATTGGTGTGGGGTAGGAGGTACCATAACTAAAAACTGAAAGAAAAAAAAAACACTACTAAGTGAAAAATTACTTTAATTTTAGAAGTCGGTGGCAAAAAACTAAAATACAAATCCAAAGACATCGACTTTATACGTTTTTTTTTAAAGTCAATTTTTTTTTTGTTTGCATCTTTCATTGAATTTGCTAAAAAGTTGTTATTTTGAAATTAAAAACACACTTTCATTTTATTTATTTGTATAGATTATTTTGAAAATCATCCGTGCAGAGATACCACAGTCGCTTCATGTAAAATACTGGTATTCAGCTGCGTTCGGTTACACTGTAAACTGACTCCAACATAGTTGGTAAAAGGTTAGGCAGAGATGTTGATTGTATTAAACTTTTATATAAAATCGGTATACCTGCTAATGTTATCAGCGATCGTAACCCAACAATGCGGGGTCCAACTGTTGGATAAGTGTATTTCCGTGTCATTCAATCCAGAACTTTTCTGCTCGAAGCTCTGGATAATTGATTTCTCAATAATTTTTAACAACAGCAATCTCAAAATAGGTAGGTACTTTACGATTAATTATTATCGCTATTCTTTAGGTAACTTACTAAATAACCTTTGCGTTTGTGGCATCGCTTCGCTCTTCTAAACTGCGCCATGATAGATTTGAAGAAAGAAAGAAAGAAAGAAAGAAAGTAGCAATTGTGAGTGTAGGACTTAAAGGTAGTGTTGTTCTGATAGTTACTGTTTTTGTGTGAGAGACCGCGATAAAAAAATAAAAAAAAACAATGCAGAAAAATCTGAAAAAGTCATGTCATTCGTGAGTTGACACATGATATATTCGTAGTAATATAGGTAATACTCGCACATATTTTCAATCACAGTTCCAGAAACACATGGATGGAAAATACAAAAAAAATAGCCTTTCCAATATTCACATAAAAATATGTGTAGTGTTAGAATATGTGGGCAGTAACTATTTATCGTCGAAAAAGGCTAGTAAAACTGTATTAGAACTAGTTCGTAAATAGACTACGTGACCGGTTTAACTCAATACAAAATTGCAGAATATAATAATAAAATAGAATTTTCTCATAATCCCGGGAAAAAGTGTGAACTACGACCCTGTGAGGTTGTCCGATAGTGGATACTCTGATCCGGTTCGTCACGCATTTACGCGCTTTCTGCATCGAGTTTACACGCGAGTTGGTTTCGTCTCGATCTCGACATTCGATTCGAATTTCGATTCATTCATCCAGTTTGCGAGCGATCGCCGCGTCGTGTAGACGTGTTGCGTACGTTACTTTCCCGCGACTTTACCGCCATTCTGTTTTCGTAGTGTTGAGAAAAACTTAAAAACAGTGAAGTTTTGTGCAACAATGACGCAGTTCAGTGTCAACTTTTTGTGATAATTGTGACTGCAGTGTCAATAAAAGTGTTTGGGAAGTTGTGAAGTTATTTTACGTCACGGATTTACCAAGTTGACCGGCGTTTTGAGTGAGTACCTACCTACCTACCAACTTATTCGTATTTTATAAAAACGAAGTTTTGTGTTACTTTTTTAAGCATTAGCATTGTTTATCGTGTTGTTTCGTTGATTTCTTTGTTAGTGGCGTTATCTAAATAATGGAAGTACGAAGTTATCGCAGTCTTTTCGGTTGACTAATGCCACGTTTTATCGTGAATTCTAGACTCTGGTAGATGTCGGATGTGTTGAAGACTAAAGTACACAATCGTGCATTTTTAGTACTCATGATAGGTATGTGCTATAAATGAATAAGGAATCATGTGTTATCATTTCGAGATAAGATTGCGTAAACATAGTTTATAGGTCAACACTGCAGTTTCTTGAGATTTAATTCTTATTGTAGGTATTTACTAACTGTAGGTTATGTTAATATCTAGGTAGGTAAGTAGGTAAATTATCTTCGTACTTTGACATTACCTACATCAATGACTGACTAGATATTTATTAGGTACGTCACTAATAAGATTGTAATTTATAGCTTTCGATAATTAAAATAATAGGTAGGTACCTATGTGGGGAATTCAGAAACAAATTTAACAATACTTTTCAACAATGTCAATCATTGACCTCGAACATTAGTGCATACGTAAACAGTCAAATTCCTAATTACTTAATTAAACACTATTACACAACAGTATTATTATTCTCATGCTGCATTGCCATGTCCAATCTTTTTTAATTCTTACCTTTTTAGGGTTCCGTTAAAAAACGGAACCCTTATAGATTCGTCATGTCTGTCTGTCTGTCTGTCTGTCTGTCTGTCTGTCTGTCTGTCTGTCTGTCTGTCTGTCTGTCCGTCCGTATGTCACAGCCATTTTTTTCCGAAACTATAAGAGCTATGCTGTTGAAACTTGGTAAGTAGATGTATTCTATGAACCGCATTAAGATTTTCACACAAAAATAGAAAAAAAACAAATAATTTTGGAGTTCCCCATACTTAGAACTGAAACTCAAAAAAATTTTTTTCCTCAATCCCATACGTGTGGGGTATCTATGGATAGGTCTTCAAAAATGATATTGAGGTTTCTAATATTATTTTTTTCTAAACTGAATAGTTTGTGCGAGAGACACTTCCAAAGTGGTAAAATGTGTGTCCCCCCCCCTGTAACTTCTAAAATAAGAGAATGATAAAACTAAAAAAAATATATGATGTACATTACTATGTAAACTTCCACCGAAAATTGGTTTGAACGAGATCTAGCAAGTAGTTTTTTTTTAATACGTCATAAATCGTAAACTTATCGTTACTTGCTGCTACGGAACCCTTCATGGGCGAGTACGACTCGCACTTGGCCGCTTTTTTTTGGGTTTTTTTTTTCTCATCTACCTGAATAGCTGTTAAGTACGCAGGTAAGTAGTAGGTAGGTCAATCTATCACTGCCATCCTCTAATAATCTCATAGATAAGTTTGTAAGAAAATGATTTTTTTCTCAACCATTGTTGCCCCACTGCTGGACACAGGTCTTCCACAGTACGCAAGAGAGTTCATTTATTTTAATTTAAGTGAATGCATGGAATTAGTATGTACTATAATACACCTAGTAGGTGAGTGATTGCAGATTCACAGCAATTTCGAAATTTGAAAAGTCTTGACATTAAGCCAAAAATTACCGGACATTTTACTTTTTAATCTTTCTTTTTTCACTACTCATTGAACTCATTTATATTTAAAAAAAAAAACCTCAAGTAGAGTAATAACCCTATTCACACCTCAACACAGTTCGAATTTTAAAGTTCCCCAGTGCATAATCATTATTCACTAGCTTGCCTATTAGACACTTACCTACGATTGATAGCTTACGACTATCTTAAACACCATTTACAGTTAGATTAGTGTTGCTCATTAAGTCATTAGTAACCGTACATTGTGGACTAATCAAGCGAGTGCATATTTATAGGTAATACCTCGACACCGGGTTGCAGGCAGTCCAAGGAAGCTATGCCATCCTTGGATAGCAGGCTAACCAGGCGTTTATTACGCCTGGACAGGAACGGCCTGCGCCTGGTGACGGGGACCATCACGGGGCACTGCTCGCTAAACAAACACTTCCATACGATAGGCATAACAGACAGTCCTCTGTGCAGGGCGTGCATGGAGGCTGAGGAAACCGTAGCGCACGTGCTCTTTGAATGCACAGGCGTCACCCAGATTAGAACAGAAACCCTCGGGTCACCCAGATCCTACACAGATGTTCTGAACAGACCAGGAGATTTAATTAGCTTCTGGAGGGAGGTGGGCTGGTTGGAATAACCACCAAACGGCCGCCATGGCCCACGCACAATGGTCCACCTTACGGACTAAGTGCGGAAACCAAACCCTTTAACATAGAACATAGAACATATAGGTAATCATAGCACATGCAGATCAATGCACTTTAAATGTAGCATCAACCTATTACTTATTTATTTTTTTATTATTTATTTATTATGTTACTAACACTATAATTATGGGTTCTTTGTTCCAAAATAAAAATCAATAATATCATTATTATCCACCTGTAACTATAAAGGTATTTATTTAAATCTCCATTACAAATTATTACTTTTCTTCCAACTCAAAAATTCAATCATTTAGCTAAGTATAGTATGTTAATTCAATTAGTCAGACAGTTGAATAAGTATTTTATATTTTTATATATTCATATTCATCTTTATTTGCATTCCATAATGTAGGTTCTTCAACGAACAAATTTCTATCAACTTTCAAATCATCATAAAATTATAATAGGCATTGCCAATTTTATTAATTTATTAGGTAAATGATAGAAGGTATAAGGGAAACTGCGAAATACAACTGGACAAGGAAAGTCCGTTTTGTCACGTAGGTAATTCCACAATTCTAAAGCCCAAAACAAACCAAAATCATTTGAATCTTCAATCAGATCCTAAACAAGCATTTCACTCTTCGAAGGTTTTACGACGTAGTAAAAAGCAAAAACCTGTGGCAGAGAAATTCACTATTGACGCTGTTATTGTTGATTGTGAGCCGAGATTGTGGGGGTTGACCCGAAAACCGAGGTTTTGTCATACTTCCTCAATAACCCACCCAGCACTTCAATGATTCAAGCAAAAAGGCTTCCGCAGACAGGCGCGCCGCGTCTGTGCGACGCGATTCTTGTAGAACAATTTTCATAAAGTTTTCATAGAAATTGTTGTATAGAGTCGTGTCGCGTTTGTCTGCGGAAGTCTAAGAAAAGGATGAGAGAAACTGCCAGATTGGTCCACACTTTAGGCTGTCGCAGACAGGCGCGACGCGTCAGTGCGATGTGATTCTTGTAGAACAATTTCCATAAAGTTTTCATAGCAATTGTTCTATAAAGTCGCGTCGCGTTTGTCTGCGGGAGTCTAAAAAAGGGATGAGTGAAACTGCCAGATTGCTCCACCCTTTCGAAGTTTTGATGCTCAAGAATTTTTGGTGGCGAGGGCTGTTTTCGAATCGAACATGTTAGTTTGCGGTGAACGCCAATTTTGTTACTGGTTGTAAAAAGAGACGAGAACATTTTTTAGTGTTAGACTATACATCAGTGTATTTTAGACATACAATTTAATCTAAAAGATAAGCCATACAGTAAGCCGCTTACAGTGGTACAGTACAGGTAAAAGACATATTGGTTCGTGTAAAAATTACTCGTGAAATCTATACTTCTATACTATCTATACTAATATTATAAAGAAGAAAGATTATTTGTATTTTTGTATGTAACGAATAAACTTAAAAACTACTGGACCGATTTGAAAAATTCTTTCAGCAATGGATAGCTACATTATCAGCGAGTAACATAGGGATAAAATAACGGGAACTACGCGGGTGACGTCCGCTAGTAATTAATAAAATTATCGATTGAGCACTTTTCCTGTCAAAAATAACAGCAAAGCCACGAGATTAGGACACGGAAAACCGCAATATCTAACTACTAATTATACGGGCGGATACATGGAGGAAATTAATTATTCCCATTTGTTAGTTACACACCACCATGGCAAAAGCTTGCGTTTCACAGCCGTCAAATTGGAAGGTCCACAAAAAAATAACTGCCGAGATTTTTTCTTGAACAAAAAAGATGATTGTCTCAAGCAAAATTAAGTCTAGAATATTCCTTCCAGTTTTGTAATTCCTTGCAAAAAATTCTGTGTAATTTAAATAGCAATCGCATTTTTAAAAGACGTTGAACTTAAATTCTTAACAAGAAAAGACAGACCGTCTTTAATAATGTTACTTAAGACAGTAATTTCGTAGAAGATAAATTGAGGAAACAGATGGAGGAATGAGATTATTTAGGATTAGTAGACGTTTTTAAAACCACCTGGTCGTAAGAAAAAAATACTCAAAAGTAGGTATGGATGCGGTAAGATGTCGTGAGGAAAATAAATAACAAATTGGAATAACAAATGTTTGCGCGATGCACTTAAACATTATAACATCATTGACAGACTTATATTATCCATAACTTTTTTTAAGTGAAATCTTCTTTAGGCGTGTTGGGCATTTTTGAGATGGGGAAAAAACAATTGAACTCGCAACATTGTTACCGTTACCGACACCTCATAAAAAATATTTCCTGCACAATAAAATTGGTTAAGTTTTCACTTCTGTCGGCACTCCCGGAGTGTCACTGTTTTTATTTTTTTATTTTATCTTGGTACCTAAACCATTATCTTATCAGTCTGTAATCATTACGCTAAACAATTCGATAGAAAAACACAGTTCAGTAATCGGTACCCTAATTGCGTAACTTATTTTCGTAAACAATTATGCCTAATTTGTTTCATTTTGACAGTTCAACAATATTCATTGCGTTACTTACGTTGTTGAGCAGATTTTTTTTTCCAACTTATGAAGCAATGGATTAGCAATCGTTGGATTAGATTGTGATTGTGTTGTATAACGCAATTAGGGTACAGTTCAGTAATGCATTCTTTCTTTTGTTTTTTAATCTCTTGTATTTCCAATTTTTCTGCTGTTTGTACTAGGATGGCCCACATGTCTATGTGACTGTAGGACACGAAGGTCGGATATGAATTTTTTACCAAATTGTTTACCATATTATATCATATTACCATGTTCAAGATATAAAATATTTCCTTACGTAATAGTGACTGGCATTGTCGAGGTGTAAATTGTGAGGTAACATAGCAAGGTCAATGTCGTTAGCCAACCAATCGTAATGATTCTTCTTGAAATTATAGCACAATTTTATATTAATAGGTTTCAACAAGCCGATGTCATTTAAAATAAAAAACCGTTTTATGTTTTAAATGACATCGGCTTAAGATTCTCGCAGACAGGCGCGACGAAATTCTGGTAGAACAATTTTCATGAAGTTGTCATAGAAATTTTTCTACCAGTCGCGTCGCGCCTGTCTGCAGGAGCCTTTATTATATCTATGATAGACGATGATGAAGGAATACTTGCAAGCTAATTAAGTATTTAAATCGGTAAAAGAATTTTGCTTTTACACTTCGTTAAGTTACCGAGGGGCTTGTAACTAAGTTAATAACAGCCGCACGGGTTGATCGATCAGGTTAAGTTACGCTTGCCGCGGTCGGTCCGTGGATGGGTGGATCTTTTTATACCAAGACCCCTCCGTGTCTCGGAAAGTATGTTAAGCCGTTGGTTCCGGCTACCATTCGTAGCTCTTTGACAGTCGTTACGGGTAGTCAGAAGCTCAAAAAGTCTGACAACTAGCCTTACCAAGGGGTATCGTGTTACCCAGTAACTGGGTTGTGGAGGTCAGATACGCAGTCACTTCATATAAGATACTGGCATTCAGCTGCATCCGGTTAGACTGGAAGCCGACCCCAAAATAGTTGGGAATTGGCTCGGTAGATTGCTTTTTATTAATTTGAAAAAAAAAAAAATTGTAAAAAAAGGTATTATAAAAACTATAAACCCACAATAAGATTACAATATTATAAGGGAGGTAGATAGGCTGTAGTTGACTACAATGGAAAACCTTGGAAAAATTGTTATCCCACGAAAATTATTTTGTGAGAAAACTGAGAGCTGTCACTCAAAGGATAATACCTATACACCGTTTGAAATAAGATTAGACATTTAAACAAACCTTTTTTACAGTCCGTTCAACCGATTTTGACTTCTATACCGTAGGCATAAGGATGGCATCAAAAGCAAAAAAAGTGGTTACAAACCAACTGTTTACTGCAGCTGCCATTTGTCATGCGACCAACGCAATAGAAGTCAAAATCGGTTGAACGGACTGTAAAAAAGGTTTAGTTAAATGTCTAATCTTATTTCAAACGGAGTATAGTTGAGAACAGATTTTAAGTTAACCGTTATTTAAAAAAAATGTAAACATTTGTGGTATGAAAAAAATGTATGGGGAGGTGTGTTCTTTTTATTGATTAATGTGAAATGTAAATAAAACAAATACTTTTTAAATTAATGGTTTTATTTTTTAATATGTAAATGTATTTTGTACAAGAAACTGGGAAAAACTAACTCTGATTTTAAACTAGAACTGATAAATATTAGAAGACAAAACTGAACTAATCTATTCAAAATAAGTTAGCTTATTTAATAACAATTCCAAGGACGTAACTCGTAGAGAGATATCTATCGTAACTTTAGAGATATCGTCGTTTTTTGTCACACGCGCCGTGAACGCGCCGTAACCGCAGAAGTACCGTCACTGCTGCGCGTAATCCGCGCGTGGAGCCGCCACCGTCGAAGGGATAAGAATTGTGTAAAACCCAAACAAAAATAAAATCCGTAATGAAAGAAGACATTATAGCCCGCGCTTTGATCTCAAGACGTTTGTCCTACATTTTAAATGCTCTTTCTTAGAAGACGTCATTATTACGGTATGGGCACATCTTAAAAATTAATAACGTCGAAAGCAACATCTGATATTCTACACTAATATTATAGGGAAAAAAGATATGTATTTTTAGAATAAAATAGAATATATTTATTTGCTTTAAAACATGGTACATTAAAGTCTTATATAATACTAGCGGACCCGACAGACGTTGTCCTGTCAAAACATTGTCCAGCGGACAAAATTGTGAATCTAAACCATTCCCAGATCCCCTTGAACACACACAAAAAATTTCATCAAAATCGGTCCAGTCGTTTGAGAGAAGTTCAGTGACATACACACTCACAGAAGAATTATATATATAAAGATAGTTACGATCTAACATGTTTCGCCATGAAAGAAAGAAAGAACAAAACAAACAACAACACTGTCATAAAAATATACATATATATACATGTTAAATCTTATACAACACATAATTTTTTTTAAAATTATTGTCATAATATGTCTAATGCTGTCCTTTTTGATGCCCTATGATTATTCCCCCCCCCTTTTTATATACTTGTACATATTCATTATTATTTTAACTATGATAGTTTTTAAATAATGTAAATACGTGTGTGTAAATAATAAACTGTTTGCTCAGATATTTCTAAAACATATGTCTAATAACATTGGTTATTACGGTTTCGTATCTATTTAAACACTTAAAAATAATAGATATTTAAAGTAATATTATTAAAACTCATTATTTTATCTAATATTTATCTGTTACTTTTTATCAAAAAATTCTTTTACACTATAAAACAATTACCAATAAGCCATTTATGTAGTTTGGATTTAAAATGTTTTAGAGGAGTTCCCTTATTTCTTTTGGAATATTGTTGAAAATTTGAATAAACTCAAAAACTACTGGACCGATTTAAAAAAATCTTATCAAGCGGGCGGAGCCGCTAAAGGAAGCTAGTGATTTATAACTAGATATTTTACAGCGGTGAACAGATTTTTTTTCAAATCCTGAATACCTAGACAAAGTGTCATTCTATCAGCGATAGCGATCAGAATCAAAAGGCATTTTTATTATAAAACTAGGTTGAGAATCAGCACTTCTTGAACGTCAAAATTACATAAGACAGTCCACTAAAACGCTCGCTCTTCACCAATTCTTAGTGCTTTAGCTGGAAAGATTAAGTGGCGCAACAAACTCCCCAGCAGTACAGCTGTGTTAAGTTAGAAGAACTTGGTGATGTAAAAGTCGAAAATATATTGGATTGACATTTATGTAAACTACCGAAAACCTCATGTCAATCTTATTGAAAGTCATTGTAGAAATACGAAATTTTTTGAAAGCGATTGCCACTGGTCTCATATATATTATATCCTCAAAATAAATACCCTCCTGCAGCGGCAGTCGGGTATAAATCCCGACGTGGTGAACGTGCTAAATACTCACAGTCACGAAGTCTTTATTCAAAGAGCATTTAAACCAAAATATTCCTTACTCAATATTCTTGTTTGAAGTCTGTTGTAATGTCAATAATTATCTTCAATTATCATAATTTGGGTTTTGTAAAGATCGGAGAGCAATGGGTATTAAAATTAATTATTTACTTACTTGTAGTGATTTCGGTTAACGTTTGGCGGACATATTATAAAACAATACATTATGTTTTAAATTTGCCTACATATGCCAATAATTCAATTTTTACGAACGAATACAGGAATTAAATCACGATCTCCACATAAATATTAATATTACTGAATAGTTTTAATTGTTTGTACCCATTCTTTCACATGTACAACATTATATTAATATAAGTATGCCTTTTTCCCTTCCGTGTTTGAAAAATCTAGATAATTGAATTACATACAATAAAGAATTTAGGAAAAAATACGGAAAAATACTGGATATTTTAAAATAGAATTAACATACCGAAAGCACATCTACACGTTCGCGTATATACTCACACCCTATACCTACACTACACACACCACACACATTCACACCCTATACCTACACTACATACACCACACAAATTCACACCCTACATCCACATTTCACCCACCATACACATTCATACCCTATACTTACACTACACACACCACAGACACTCATATTCACACCCGTCAAGTTTTAGATTTAGAATGTGATTTGTAAGTTTTTACACCTAATTTAGCACGAAAAAGCACTGATTTCCAAGATACAGGTTTTACCTAGTTTGGAATTCAGAGTTCATATAGTTTTAGCCGTCTATTCACTTACATTATTTGTACCCTAGTTTTTAGGAATATTAGGCTATATTTTATTGAGTCCAAATAAACGTTTATTATTATTATTATTATGCAGCATCATCAAATCATTAACATGATGACTATTGATGACCTTCATCATCTTATTCGAAAGCGTCAACCTGTCTTGAGCAAGCGTGGTGACTAAGCTCGTGCCTTCTCTGTATGAGAAGAGGGTTTTGCCGAACAGTGGGACAATAATAGGCTGGTATTAGTTGGCATCTTCTCATTGATTATACAGTGTGAGTCTTTATAATGAGCACATATCGAAATGAAGAAATCTATGATTAATTTTATCGACGGGAAAAATGGTCAAATTTTTTTTTGTATCAAAAATTTTTTTTTAATTCTCTTGGGCATCTTATTTATAAATTTTACAATTATTGTAAAGATTGATGAAAAAAATACAGATTTTTCCTAAAAATTCATGATTATTTTCAATTGAGGGTAGTTTTTTTTCTTAATTTTATTTTTTTTATTTTATGTGGACGCCTACTTACTTCCAATCATTATGGAGTTTGTTTCATCGCGATAGCTGATTCAGTTTAAAAGTTAAGTACACAGTTTTGTTACAATTTTTTTTTATTCCATAAAAAGTATAAAAAATATATTTAGATTTTTTAAATATTTTTTCTGTCTTTAAAATTAAGCCTCATTTCGATATGTGCGCATTATGAAGACTCACACTATATATGCACAAAAAATATTTAGTATTTTTTTTAAATTCCGTCGATAATATTAAGCATAGATTCCCTCATTTCGATATGTGCACATTATGAAGACTCACACTGTCTAATAATAGCTGATGTGAAATATTGTCTCTAAGTAATGTCTGTGAGATTGAGGAAAATATGATAATAAGTTTGCACAACATCTCATTCACTGCATAACTTATGCAGATTAGATCTTAAATCTAATCTGCGTAAGTGAGCCAGCAGCACCTTTCGATTCGAAGTCACTCGGATCCTTTAAAAAAAGATAAATTGAAATTCTTTCTCTTTGTCATTTATCCGCGATTATTCTCGATTTATTTTCCGTGTTCCAAATTATCAGCATCAGGAAATTTTGACGTTCTCTCTTCAGTATTTTTCGTAAGTGTCTTAAATAGGTGCGTAGTACTCGCAACTGGCCTCTGATTATGACCAGTAGTGCTATTCTGTAAAAATCTCACCGTGATATCTTAGGTGAAGTGAGCTGCCAATAGTGTCAATCCTTAGCAACTGACAGCTCACTTCACCTAAGATAACACGGTGAGATGGTTACAGAATAGCACTACAGTACCCTAATTGCGTAACTTATTTTTTCATTTTGACAGTTCAACAACATTCATTGCGTTATTTACATTGTTGAGCAGATTTTTTTTCCAACTTATGAAGCAATGGATTAGCATTCTGTTTCAAATCGAAACAAATTGTGATTGATCGTGCATTACGCAATTAGGGTACAGATGTATGAACGTAAACGAAGTAAAAGGAGTATGTAGGGACCGTAGCAAGTGGTGTTCAGCACACGTACCATGAAAACCATAGAAACGGGTTTTGTCGACGGAAGAATAGACAAAATGACAGATAAACAATCACAATCTGTCATTTTATCTATTCTTCCGTCGACAAAACCCGTTTCTATTGTGGTCACTGTAGTTTCTGCCTTCCCTTGTTGTGTATATCTTATTAACTACCATAGTTTGGCGTTGGTGTGACTTTAACTTTTTTTTTTTTTGCTGAACACCAAAGTGTGTACTAAAACCTCATCATGTTTGCTATGTTGTGTTGCTTCAACACTAGATAGCAGGCTTGCTGTTTCAGGTTTATAGGCGTAACAGTATATTACGTCATAAAAAAGAAAAAGCTATGTACTTACCCAATCTCATGTTTAGTTCTGATGAAAGCTGTACCATCCAGTTTAATATTCTCGAGGCGTCTAGTACATCAGTGCTCGGTATTTTCGCTCCTTTATGGTCTCTAAACGAAATGAAAATATATATCGCCCAAAACCAGCGCTTTATCTGGCTTGAAATTCTCTATTGTGAACTGAGAGAGTTCAAATTTTCTTACCTACAGTTCGGCCGTCGAGATGCGTTCGTGACACCTGTCAGTTTCATATTAACAAATATGTGTGTTGCAAATTTGATCCTTATAACCAAGAATGTTACGGAGCCTCGGTTCCGGTTCCGAAAGGTCGGGACTTCCGATTAATTTTACACCTCCGATTCCGACTTCGGTTCCGATAATTTTGAATCGGAGTTATACCAAAGTTCGAAACGCAGCGATGCACGTGACTAGAACGCGTACAAACAAGTTTGAACTCGTCGCCAATGTAATTTTAGTTTATTTTATGCATGCTCGTGCTCGAAGTCTTAGTAGGTATATTATTGTCTTGTTTGTGGATGTTATCGCTAATATTTGACTGATTAAAGGGACTGAATTATATTTTAAATTATTTAATTAATGCTTCCCATAACACATCTTTCTTCTACTTCCAACTTCGACTCCGGTTCCAGTTCCGGTTCCAATTTCGGTTCCGATTCCGAATAATAAAACATATACCTCCGATTCCGGTTCCGGATCCAGTAAAACGACTTCCGTAACATATAAACTACTAGAAATTGTTCAACGAACGGGTGTCAGAAACGCATTCTGTCGACGACGGCCAGACTTTGCATTTTCTCTCAGTTGTCCCGAAACGTAATTACCTACCTAGATTGAGAATAAAAAAAGAAAGTGTTCATTACTTTCTATTACTACGTGATCCCGCATAAAGGGAAGTGAAATTTTACTACTGGGTCCGTTTTCCTTATAGCAAGTAAGTTTGAGGGACGTTGGAGATAAAACTATATATATGGTGGTTGTCCTGCATTACTTTGCGTAAATATAGACCACACGCGATAAAATAAAGTAGGGTTTTTTTAACCACTCCGTGTAAGCTCAAGTTCAAGAACTTACACGTTGTGGTTAAAAAAAAACCACCATCACAAACCATCACACCTGATGGTAAGTGATGATCAGGCTGAAGGTGGAAATGTCTTGAAATTGGGTGAGAAATTCCAAGTGTTGTGATGATATTATCTAGCTGTTACCATGACATACTTGCATTCTGATGTCCAGTCAAATCATTATATTGGAGGACAGATGAATATATGCTCTGGCTATAATCCAGGAATATGTTGCAAATTTCTACGCTTTCCTCTTACCAGACATAGTATCGTGTTTATTTGACGGTAGCGAAGCTATTGACTTTCAAAACTGCTAGAGTCTGGCTACTCGGAGTCTGCATAAGTAAAAAAACGGTGGAATTTGAAAATCTATAAACTGCAACACCATCCTGTCCTACGAAAAAGAATTTGATACCTTGTTTGTCTTTTTGTTTTTGATCTGGTTATTTTGTTTTTATTCTGATTTGTAAAGAATATTCACTTTAGCACGATGCAGTGTGGATTTGATACAGTTTTGTCATCGTATGGAGGTAGAGTATAGGTACGACATAGTCTATTATGCAAAAATCAAAAGGAAAAATATCAAAATCATTAAGATCTACTCACAACCCCGAAACTGACATAACTGACTGATGTAAAAGTTATACCATATATTAAACTTTCTGGGGTTGCCTTCTTTTTATCACAATTTTTAATCTGAGCTATAATATTAGTTAAGTACGAAATACCCTGATTAGCGAAGAGACAAAAGTTATTGAAGTACTTACGAAAATAGACCAACAAAAGTGGTGATGCACAGGCCACATGTTAAGAGGCTTTCAAGACAAGTTATGTCAGAATGGTACCCCAGAGATGGCAAAAGGAACAGGGGAAGACATTATGAAAGATGGGAAGACGAATTGAAACTCACAGCGGGTCCAAATTGGAGACGAGTAAGTTGCGAGAGATAAGACTCAGTCGAAGAAGTTAGAGGAGGCCTTTGCCACAAGGTACTACTGGAAATGTCGAAACGCAAAAAAGTTCAGAATAAGAAAGGGCTTACAATACAAGTTCCTCTTCTAATATCTCTGCCAAATCCTCTAAATATCTTAAAGTTATTAACAGTTAGACTTTTCCGCTGTCAAAAGTCGCCGTCTACGTTCTTCATGCAAATTACTTTGCCAATTAGCAAAGTGACGCTGTAAGTTAATAACTGCATCTCAATTTACTGTTCTGGGTCAAAAGCATCAAGAGTTAATGGCATCACGTTTAAATTAGAACAAAACAATTAAACTCGTGCACTACAAACAATTTAGATTAAGATGAAGTTTGACACCAAACTAATGAGGTCTTGACATATAGTTCTGATTACACTATGACACTAATAGATAATTGAAAGCATTTGGAGCATAATTTCATGGCATAGACGATAACGAGAACTAGATATACAATGTGTCCGCCCGCATTTTTCTGAATATTCATGAAAAATTATCGAAAAATAACTTTAAAAGGGGGTTGGGGGGTGTATCTTGACTTTTTTTTTACAATTTTTCATGTATATATATTTTTTTTTCAATATCCTCCAATGATTTTATGAATTTACCCTAGGGTTATAAAAAAAAAACTGTTTTTTTTTTTTTAAATAACACTTTTTTTTTTAGAAAAAAATAACAGTTTTTTTTAGAAAAAAATAACACTGTTTTTTTTCACCTCGGTTTTTTTTGCATAGTTGACACATTTTAAATAAAAATGTTAGTTAATCTAATAAAATAACTCATAAGCTTTTAGAAATAATAAACAGAATACAAATCGAGCCAAGAACATCGGAGAAATGGCAAACGCTACTCAAAACATAAAAAATTGAAAGTTATTTTTCGATAATTTTTCATGAAAAAAAAAAAAAAATCGGGCGGGCACATGCCGATGGGCCACATTGTATACAAGTACCTGGGCGACAGAGCTCTGCTCTGGTGAAAATAGAGAATGCTCATTTAATTGAATAGGAACGTTCATACTAATCTATGTATAGTACCTACTTATGCCATACTGCCATGTCATTATTCTAATGTCATTATTCAAATGTCATTATTCTACTGTCATTATTCTAATGTCATTATTCTAATGTCATTATTCTCATGTCATTATTCAATATCTTGTTCTAAACTTTGGGCGATCGAGCTCTGCTCGGGTGAAAATACGGAGAAAACGAATTTTCCCAGATATGAGACCTAGCTAGATCGATTTTTCGCTCCCGTAAACCCCTATATTGCAACTTTCGTCGAAATCGTTAGAGCCGATTTCGAGAACGTGAGTACAAATATATATATACAAATATTGCTCGTTTAATAGTATAGGATTTATTAATTTTGTTTATTTCAAGAAACAATTTGAATGGGACAGAGGGTTTATTCGATGGCCTTCGTTTGAATGTTCTGGCACACTGGATTTGTATATTTTATGCGTATGAACTCTGGAGCTTTTTATGAAGTCGTTTACCGACCGCCATTCTGGTTTAAAATATTCAACACCCGAAACAACAAAGCAAAACCTTACAAAAAGTATTTCAAAACACCTCTATCGAGATTCATGGAAAATTCGGCGAGAATATAAATATTTAAAGAAGTTGATAACTGTATAAATCGGTGTCAACACTCTTACAAATGGAGATTTGGAGATTTCCCTTCGACTAACATTCGATGAATAAAACAATGTTTCATGACGGGAGAACAGCTGTAAGGAAAATTCAATACATTTTTTTGTATTCATAAAATATTACTTCCTTTTGGGGGCTATTTGTGATTCGGAATGATAAAAGCGATTGAGGCGAATTCTTTGTTGGTTTTAACGTTGACT
This sequence comes from Agrochola lychnidis, assembly GCA_963680765.1. NCBI lineage: Eukaryota > Metazoa > Arthropoda > Insecta > Lepidoptera > Noctuidae > Agrochola > Agrochola lychnidis. The sequence continues at coordinate 8,278,630 of OY796847.1, forward strand.
GAAGACGGAAAAAATATAGATTTTAATGGCAGCCGCGATTGTTTAGGTAAATTGGAATATTCTTGCTTATTTTTAACCGACTTCCAAAAAGGAGGAGGTTATATGTTCGTAGCGTATGTCATTTGTGGATCGATTTTGAAAATTCTTATTTTTTTGAAAGGGTATGCTCTCAAATTGGTCCCATATAAATTGTATTAACTTTGCTTGGGTAGTTTTTGAGTTAGCTACAAAATACGTATTTTTTTCCCACTTAGTATGTAGATGATATGATAAGTTCCTTTCACTGGTAGCAGGTAGTGGTATTCGAATGTGTGTAGGTACCACAACTAAAAAGTGAAACATAAAAACTTTTTACAAAAAAAACAACCGACTTCAATAAAAAAACACTACAAAGTGAAAAATAAATTTAATTTCCGAATTTGGTGGCAAAAACCGAAAATACAAAACTCAAGACACCGACTTCCGAAATTAAAGTTATTTTTCACTTTGTAGTGTTTTTTTATTGAAGTCGGTTGTTTTATTTTCGTAAAAAGTTTTTAGAAGAAAATATCACGTAATACTTGAATGCGCTGCAACGTTGAATATTCCTGGTAACTCGTCTAAATGAGGTAATTTTGTTAGAGGTAGGGGAGGAAATTCTCCACTATACGTCAACTTGATCTGATATTTTGACCTCGTTTTAGCGAGAGGGTCAGTCACTCTCAGTCCTTAGTTCAAATTGGAACTTTAATTTTGAAACTTGTATTTTCGGGACGTCCACGTCGTCGCTCCACGTTTCTCCAATCGCTCTCTGGTTTTTACTTTTTAGTTTAGAATTCCCGACATTTAAATTTAAATCCTGTAGCGTTTTAGGTTCCGGTTGAATTCTCGCAGTTGGTTAAACGAATCCACCGGCAACCGCGAGCTACACATGTTCTTTTTTTAAAACAAATTTAACGCGTACTTTCTTTAAAATATTCGTGTGTACATCGATTGTGTAATACCACTATTTTTAAATGTCCCGTTTCAAGTCTGGCCGTGTTCCAAATTGACCAAAAATTTGTGTTTTGTAGACATAAAACTGTCCAGAGTTCTGGACAAGCCGTCACAAGTGTTGATAACTGACAGAGTTTGTTTAGGTGTTGAACCCCAAGGGACTAACTCTATTATGAAGTTACCAAGTTAGAATTATTTCGTTACTTTTGTTTAATCAACGTGTTCATTTGTTTTGAGAGCTTTCGTGTTTCGTGGTTTGATGATAAGATGACATTGTTGTTTGAAGTTTCTGATGAGTTAATGCCTGTTTAAAAGTAAATAACCTTTGGTATTTAAGTATTGTACTATAGTTCTGACTTCGTCAAAATATTTGATGTAAACCAGCTTACACAAAACTAAAACAAACAAAGCGCCAATAAATCTCGAAAAAGCCTCGAAAACAAGGCCTGTGTACGTGCCCCTAGGGAGAAAAAGCGTAATTTGCTCTTAGTTTTCCTTATTATGAATGAACACACAAAAAATATGTCATAAATAAAAATAAAAACATTTGTCAGGTCTAGCCAGAAATTGACTCAATTCAGATAGCGGTCCATGCAAATAAAAACATGTTTATTTATGGGTAGTTGGAAAAGATGACTTACTTACAACTCTTACAAGGTCTAACGGGAATTGGTATAATGTCACGGACTTATTTATGGCAGCTTGTGACGTCAGTTCATTCATTACAATATAGCTATTGATACCTACTTCAAAAAGCATTGTTTTTTCTTTGTAGAGTCACATAGTTGTGGTTTTAAAAGGTCAATGTCATTTTTAATGTGTGGAATTATCGTTTTTTGCTCACGATTCATATGAATTTTACGCAAAAAAGACTTTAGTCATAGTACTATTTTTGAGGATTGCTGTTTACACAATATTTCTGTGTTTAATGGAAATAAGGAAAAAGGTGTGTGGGGCCTATTTTAATCAACATAAACCAGCAGGGTTGGCACAATTGAATCATTTTGATTTAAATCATGATTTAAATCACGATTTAAATCACGATTTAAATCAAATGATTTTTTAAAATAAAAATCAATGATTTAATCAAATGTGTTTAATTTTACTTTATTTCACAGAAATTAACATAAAAAACAGATTTAGAAATTATACGTTAAGACAGATCGTTGACATCAGAAAAACCAATTTCATCAACATTTAATGTTTGAACAAAAAAACTAGTATTCCAGCTTTTTCAATTCTCATTCGGTTTCTTATTTACTATGGTACCTAATTGCATGCGAAGTTTACAAAACACTGCGCCCCGATTCTGCTTTTCTTTGACACCCAAGGGCTGTTCCGTTTTACGCAGAAATGTATGATAAAAAGAAAAAAAAAAAACGTGACTTTCTTTTTATCGTGCTTTTTTCGTTTTTTTTTAAATCATGATTTTTTCCAACCCTATAAACCAGAAGATTCTGGCAACTGGGTGAATGGTACTATCCGAAACCTTACTAGCAGATATCCTCATTTCAAACCCTGTTTAGACGGTCGATTGCGCGGAGTATTTGCATTTGCAGTTCCTGCGTTTGCAGAATCCAAATCAAGATGCCTGTTACATATCTCAGATGAGAATTCAGACGCATCGATATGGCTGACATGTGGATCCATTTCGTGTCCTAATTAATAGCTTACCAGATTAAGTGTGAGCCAAACGTACTTACACACTTGTTAGCTCTTCCCACCAAAAAGTTATTAAAGCCCGTTCACACGACCATTACATTATATTTTCTGAACCGTTAAAATTGGGCCATTCTGGCAATTTTGGTAACGTTGTTTTACTGAATCCGATACCGCCGCGCCGACTCGTGTGAGAACGCTCGCACAAATATGTGTACATACGCCATCAGCCATCACCGCAGAAAAAAACGTATCGTGAAATTAACGTACCGTAAAAATAACGAACTGTTTTCATGAGAACGGGCTGTTAAGTTTCAGTGGCGAGAAATATGTTATGATCGTCTGATAATCGAGGATAGGCTTGTAACTTTTTACGCAAGTACACATCGATATCTATAACGCGCTAATTTCTGGAACTACAAGTTTGATTTGAAAAAAACTTTTTTACAAAAAATACAACCGACTTCCAAACTACAAAGTGAAAAATAACTTTAATTTCGGAAAGCGGTGTCTTTGGTTTTGAATTTTCGTTCTTTGTCACCGACTTCCGAAATTAAAGTTATTTTTCACTTTGTAGTGTTTTTTTTTTGAAGTCGGTTGTTTTTTTTTTGTAAAAAGTTTTTATTTTTCACTTTTTTTTAGTTGTGGTAGCTACCCCACACAAATTCGAATACCACTACCTGCTATGTAAATAACAGTGACAGGAAGTTATCATATCATCCACATACTAAGTGGGAAAAAATACGTATTATTGAAGCTAACTCAAAAACTGCCCAAGCAAAGTTAATAAAATTTATATGGGACCACCTCTGAAGTATGATCTATCAAACAAAAAGAATCATCAAAATCAATTCATAATTGGCGAAGTAATCGCGTAACAAACATACAAAAAAAAAAACATACAGTCGAATTGAGAACCTCCTCCTTTTGGAAGTCGGTTAAAAATACAACCGACTTCCAAACTACAAAGAGAAAAATAACTTTAATTTCGGAAGTCGGTGTCTTTGGATCAGTATTTTAGTTTTTTGACACCGACTTCCGAAATAAAAGTTATTTTTCACTTTGTAGTTTGGAAGTCGGTTATATTTTTTGTAAAAAGTTTTTTTTTTTTTTTCACTTTTTGGTGGGTTGATTTGTAATTTATCTAAGTTACAATAGCCTTATGCCAAGTGCTCATCAAAAATACCCAAATCGCTATAGATGTGCCTTTAATATTTGAAGAGTTCCCTCGATTTCTCCAAGATCCCATCATCAGATCCTGACCAAATGACAATGGGACCAACTTGAAAGTGTACCCTTTCAAACAAAAAAAGATTTTTTCAAATCGATCCAGCCGTCTTCGAGTAATCGGGAGTAAACATACATTAAAAAAAAAATATCCCGACGAATTGAGAACCTCCTCCTTTTTTTGAAGTCGGTTGATAAAAAATAGCTTTGCATTTGGTAGCCCAATTCTTGAAGAAGGTTAAACTCTTTGGTCTTTCTAATAAAACTCGCGAATCAGATAAATCCCATTCCGAATTATGAACAAAGGATCGATTATTCTCGGCCAAAGGAATACTAGTTCCTATAAGAAAATGAACCAATGACCCTGAATTCAGAGAGGCAGGCGATGCCAATGTATTATTAAGGACGGGAAACGGGCGCGAACTCATAAATAATTCTTGCAAGCTGTCTCAGTTCTCTGAGCATTGACTGAGAGAAATAGTTCAGGAATATACTTAGCTGGATTGTTTGTAGGACAATCTGTATTATCTAGGTTCAGAACTAGGCTACAGCGATCCTTACTTGCCTTTTTTTGTATCTCGTTTCCATCGTTAGACACCCTATTAACCTGTACGATCTATTACAGTACTTAATATCAAATTACGATAATTGTGATTGGGTTGAACACCTTTTGATCATGATAGACCACTTGATAGCATAAGAGTGCTTAGAGATACTCGAAAATTATGCCAGACGCGAAATCTGCAGGGATTAATTGAAACTTGTACCTAACTTCAGTTACCTTTTTAAGGTTACTTTATTTTTATTAATACGGTAGAAATATATGAGTACACTTATTAGCAACAAAAATAACAACATTATATAGTAACGTGTTAGGTTTCAATTTATAAATACGTAATTGTTGGATATTGTACTGGCAACACCCAAAGATTCGATATGTCAGAACGTAGCGTCCGAACGGTCTTCTGGGTCTGGCGCTCGTGACGGTAAGATGTGTTTAGTGCTTAGTGGATGTGTCGGTAAAAAGATAGATTGGCATGGTTATTGGTTGGAGATTTACTGTAAATCAAAGTAACCTATTTGTTTAATGGTAAATATTAGAATACGATTAAATAGTGATATTATCTCATCATCTGTTGCGACGCCTCATTGAGGTGGATAACAATTTAAATTCTATTGTGTCTCGTTAATGACAGTTGAAAGGTTATGTGAGGAATAGGAGATGTGATGGTATAGTGTAGAATATTGAGTTTGATGTTGGCAAAGTAATATAAATGACTGACAAAATATCTTGGTGTTTCATATTATTTTCCTTATCCCTGCAATATTGTGAATATGTAGTTTTATTAAACAGTTTTAGATTATGATATTCGGTAACGACTTTAATATTCATTTGGGTATTAGTATCTATTTTGAGGATAAATAATTATATTCGGAATTAAATTAGATGTTTTAGAGCAGGATGGTTCTTATTTCAAACGTAATTAAAACTATTCACAAACTAAAATATGGCGTCGGAAAGTTAGTTCGTAAGTGAATTTATTTGAATCAACACTAAAATGTTTGACGTTCCACGTCATTAATTTTATGCGAGCAATGCATATTCAACCCCAAAATGGAGTCCAAAGTCACCAAAATCCACTCGCAAATTGTTCACGTCATTTTACTAAATGTAAATCGTAAATTGTCGTCAGGCTTAAATAATAAACGCGGCACCATGAGGGTTGAGTTTCAAATGTGCAATATTGTACTGTGATGTGAACGTCTTTTGATGAATCAATTCTGTTAATGGTTAGATGTGAACATGGGGCAGCGGAGTGAGGGTTGAGTCGTGTATGTGATGTAGGGATTTTAATGTGATGTTTGCAAGGAATGAGACCTTGTCTTATTTGTAATAATTATTAACCGTTAAAATTTCGTAAATTGTGGATCAATTTTGTAAATTCTGTACTTTTGTCACTATTGTTTACATATCAAGTAGTGGTATACGAATTGGTGTGGGGTAGGAGGTACCAAATAACTAAAAACTGAAAGAAAAAAAAAACACTACTAAGTGAAAAATTACTTTAATTTTAGAAGTCGGTGGCAAAAAACTAAAATACAAATCCAAAGACATCGACTTTATACGTTTTTTTTTAAAGTCAATTTTTTTTTTGTTTGCATCTTTCATTGAATTTGCTAAAAAGTTGTTATTTTGAAATTAAAAACACACTTTCATTTTATTTATTTGTATAGATTATTTTGAAAATCATCCGTGCAGAGATACCACAGTCGCTTCATGTAAAATACTGGTATTCAGCTGCGTTCGGTTACACTGTAAACTGACTCCAACATAGTTGGTAAAAGGTTAGGCAGAGATGTTGATTGTATTAAACTTTTATATAAAATCGGTATACCTGCTAATGTTATCAGCGATCGTAACCCAACAATGCGGGGTCCAACTGTTGGATAAGTGTATTTCCGTGTCATTCAATCCAGAACTTTTCTGCTCGAAGCTCTGGATAATTGATTTCTCAATAATTTTTAACAACAGCAATCTCAAAATAGGTAGGTACTTTACGATTAATTATTATCGCTATTCTTTAGGTAACTTACTAAATAACCTTTGCGTTTGTGGCATCGCTTCGCTCTTCTAAACTGCGCCATGATAGATTTGAAGAAAGAAAGAAAGAAAGAAAGAAAAAAATATATTTGGGACACGCACAGGAAATACAAACAGTAATAAAATATAAAAGGAGCGAAGAAGCGGTGTTAACCATAACATTCAAATGACTTTGATTTCACATAAACTTATACTTATGGGGCACTTATAAAACGTCAGAAACTAGGAGCACGGTTCCTTTATATTGGTCGTTTCCTATGGAGAAGAGCCGACACGAAACTCCATGGTTACCATTTTCATCACCTAGGTACAGAATCTCTTGAAGAAGGTAATAAGATTACTATAATGTTTTACCTTTGTGAAACTGCGACAGGATATTATTTGGATATTCGTAAGGTAGCAGAGCAGTGGTGGCCCAATGGTAACGGCCGCGACTTACGAGTTTGTAGGTCGTAGGTTCGAACCCGGACAGGCGCTTTACTTTGTGTAAATTATTTCATCACCACTGCTCTCAAAACGGTGAAGGAAAACATCGTGAGGAAACCGGCATGTCCTAGAACCGAAAATTCGAAGACATGTGACATCTACCAACCCGCACTGGGCCCGCGTGGTAGATTACGGCCCACTCCCTCTCACAGAGAGGAGGCCTGTGTCCCAGCAGTGGGAACATTTATAGGCTGATGATGATGATGATGATTCGTAAGGTAACTCACAAAAACAATAACTTAACACTGATTTCAAACCAGGAAAGCCCACACCACACAATTTTTATCGCGCCAGCGTTTCTTAGGCCTGCCTCGGTGACGACGCCCGTCTTCAGGCACCCACTGAGTGACGACCCTGGCCCATCTGTCCTGATGCATCCTGTACGTGTGGCCCGCCCAGTCCCATATATATAACCACTAGCTTCTGCCCGCGACTTCGTCCGCGTGGAGTAGCTACTTTGGGCTAAAGCTATCTTTAATCCGCGACTTCGTTTAAATAAAGGTGTATTTTTTTTTAATAATGCGTACCTATGTTAAGGAGCTATTTTAGGTACCTACATCACGCTTTAATCAGTAAGCCGACGTTCGCACGGACGTAATAAAATCGCAGCGGGATTTTATCGCGCACTGAATTTTCAACTCTCGGTGTTAAGCCGAACGTTGAGAATCCAACGTGCTGGAACGCACTCTCGTCTCAGCGGATTTTCAACTCTCGGCGCTAAACAGATCGTTGAAAGTCAAGAGCACGAAAAAAAGAACCAGATCTCGATAGGGCAACATATAGTTGCCCGTGCGAAAAACACTCTTGGCGTAAATCTATTCCTACGTGCTTAAATGTTTGCCCCTGGGCCTTATTAATTGTTACCCCAAACGATACCTTCACCGCGCGCAGTACTTGATCATTATTTTGCTGCGATGTTATTTTAAAACTGCGATATCTCCTAAGATATTTATTGAAATCGAATGATGTAAACGGCAATTTTGTTTTAAATTAAATACTTGTGATGAATAACGTATTTATTTGGATAAGGATTAATGTCATGTTTATAATCGTAAATAACGCATTACTTTTGAACAAATTTGGTTAGCATAAAAAAGGTTAGAGTGAGCCAACCTTAAAAGATAGACATATGCTGTCGCGGACTTTTTTTTAGAACTTTTAAAGGGGAACAATTCTGTCATACATGATTTTTGCGAAACTTTAACTGTTTACGCAGCGCACGCAGCGGAAGCTCTCAAAAGGAAAAAAATAATCCCGATTTTGAAACATTCTTCATTGGTGCTCCGCTCCTATTGGTCTTAGCGTGATGATATATAGCCTATAGCCTTCCTCGATAAATGGGCTATCTAACACTGACAGAATTTTTCAAATCGGATCTGTAGTTTCTGAGATTAGCGCGTTCAAGCAAACAAACAAACAAACTCTTCAGCTTTATATATTAGTATATAGATATGCCACACTTATCATATTCCACACTTATCTATAAATATTAATACTAATATTGTAAAATTAAATGTATCAAAAATTTACTTGTATACTTAATAAGAAAGAAAGAAAGAAAGAAAGAAAGAAAGAAAAAGTATTTATTGGGACTCGCACAGGAACATCACAAATTAAACTAAACACACGAACTCATGGCAACATAAAAAAAAACCGGCCAAGTGCGAGTCGTACTCGCCCATAAAGGGTTCCGTAGCAGCAAGTAACATTGAATGAAAGGTAAATTGCGGTTTACGATTTATGACGTATTAAAAAAAAACTAGTTGTTCGATCTCGTTCAAACCAATTTTCGGTGGAAGTTTACATGGTAATGTACATCATATATTTTTTTTAGTTTTATCATTCTCTTATTTTAGAAGTTACAGGGGGGGGGACACACATTTTACCACTTTGGAAGTGTCTCTCGCGCAAACTATTCAGTTTAGAAAAAAATGATATTAGAAACCTCAATATCATTTTTGAAGACCTATCCATAGATACCCCACACGTATGGGATTGATGAAAAAAATTTTTTGAGTTTCAGTTCTAAGTATGGGGAACTCCAAAATTATTTGTTTTTTTTCTATTTTTATGTGAAAATCTTAATGCGGTTCACAGAATACATCTACTTACCAAGTTTCAACAGCGTAGCTCTTATAGTTTCGGAAAAAAGTGGCTGTGACATACGGACGGACAGACAGACAGACAGACAGACAGACAGACAGACAGACAGACAGACAGATAGACAGACAGACAGACAGACATGACGAATCTATAAGGGTTCCGTTTTTTGCCATTTGGCAACGGAACCCTAAAAAGAAAAATAAAAACAGAAAGTCCTCACAGACAGTTTATCCTATCTCAGTATGATGCTGCGACATTTAAAAATAAGTGTCACAGCTTTGGTATTCTGATAATCCAGCCCGTCTCATCTTTGATTTCCTCCCTCCGGTAAACGCCCTAAGCCGAGGTTCGTACCCCACAGGGGGTGCCCTTAGCGAGCGTTCACCTAGTTTATAAGTTTAAGTTTAGTTTGTAAGTCCCTGGCTGGAGACTTTGAGTGTAGCAGCTTAAGGCACCCACAGGTTTGCTCGGTTAAATAGTCATGGCCTCAGAGGCCAGCTATGAGACGCCCTACAGAAAAAAAATAAAAATCTGATCATAAACTTACCTAAAATTTAATTAACATAGCGTAACAGTTGATATAGTAAATGTTTAATGAAATAACTATTTATATTAAGTACATTGTAGTTACGTTCTTACGGAAACATCTCAATGTAACTGAAATATATATAAAGCTTAGTTAAAACGAGCTACCTTTCCTATTAGCATGCGTAGAGACTAGAATACAACCATAATTTTAATTTACCACACTTTACGTACTTTGTTCAAGGATATAAAGCGGTAATGAAGAGTCAGGTAAAACCGAGATAATTTCGTTAGATAAAAGGATAGGGGTTATTTTGAGCCAGACTGAAATAGGCCTAGTTAGTCATAAAGATAAGATCTGGAATGAATGCTAAGGGTCTCATTTAATTTTCTTACTGTGAAAGATAAATTTTATTTGACGTTGTTATCTGGCTACTAGGTATGTTTTTCCGGTTTATTATGTGGCTTTTTTTAAATAATGGAACATAAGGCTTTCTGTTTTAGGCTCATTTTTAAATAAAGAAATGAAGACAATTCCAGTTAAGAATTCTTTATAAAATACAATGGTCGCTGTGTGGTCTCTGCAACCAGTGCTCGGCGTGGCAACACGCCGTGTTCGGGTTCGCGACAAGTCAATCGTCATCCTGAGGATGCCTCGTTGAGTGGTGAAACACGTCGATTTCTTAATTTCTTACAGGGTTTTTTTATGGTTCTTTAGGAATAATTAAGCGAAACAGCTTACTAAATATAACAACATCTATTGTATTTTATAATGAATTTCCGCAAGGTCTCGCCTGAATCAATTAACTAAGAATTCTTTATTCACAAAAACTGGTCAAGAAAGTCTTAATTGCTTTGTATGAGGAGAGAATATGTCCTAGAACCAAAGATTCGAAGTCATGTGACATCTACCAACCCGCATTTGACCTGCGTGGTGGATACGGCCCACTCCATCTCACAGAGAGGAGGCCTATGTCCCAGCAGTGGGAACATTATAGGCGGCAGGAATTACTCTTGAATGATGATGCCTCTGGAATGATGTATGGATTCAAACTTCTTCATCATCATCATCATCATTCCAGCCGAAAGACGTCCACTGCTGAACATAGGCCTCCCCCAAGCACCTCCACTTCGACCGATTCTGTGCTTTCCGCTTCCATCGGATTCCTGCGGCCTTCACAAGGTCATCGGTCCATCTTGTGGGAGGCGAAAGTCTTTGAACAGTGCGTGTTGCCAGTGATGACCATGACTTATGGTACTGAAACGTGGTTCACAATGGGCCTTATCAGAAGGCTAAAAGTCACCCAAAGGGCAATGGAGAGGGCTATGCTTGGAGTTTCCCTACGTGATCGAATCAGAAATGAGGAGATCCGCAGGAGAACTAAGATAACCGACATAGCCCGAAGAATTGCCAAACTTAAGTGGCAATGGGCAGGGCACATTGCTCGCAGAACGGATGGCCGATGGGGCTGAAAGGTTCTGGAGTGGCGACCGCGTACCGGAAGACGTAGCGTTGGAAACTGCTAGTAGATATTTACTTACATTTTATTTTACATAACATAAGTACCACATTCACGCTATCATTTTATTCAAGGTTAAAGTAAATCGCTAGTTCGTGAGCTAAATGGCAGACTAACCCTTTTATATCAACAATCTTGTGTTATGTTCAACCGTAACAGACCAGATATTGTTGGCTTCTAGAATTTTATTGCAAATTCTAGTTATCTTTTGAATTATTGTAGCACATTGTAGTAGTACCTTTTTTTGGGTGGGAAATTATCAATAACTTCTCCCGCTTTGGGTGGAGCGGGAGGGCGTGTCAGGCTGTTAAGACGCAGATATATGACAGTGACCTTGAATGGTTAGCTTGCGTGTTCTGTACTGAGCTCACGCAACGCGTCGTACGTCCAGCCAGTAATAGAACTCACCCATCAAGGAGCGCTGTCCCAAATTATGCGCATTATTAATTTATTACACGTAAATCAAAAAGTATTTTAATAAAACAAGTATACTAATAAATCAATAATTTAATTATCTTTAAAATAGTGAAGTTTTCAAAAAAATACGCTCGATAGATTTTGCGTCATTCTCAGTTTTTTATCCGCATTAGACATAAATTTACAAATTAATTTCACTATGTAATATAAACATAATCAAAAATATGCCTATTAGTGATGCAACGAATACTACTTTTACGAATACGAATACGAATATCAAACCTACTATTCGGCGAATACGAATACGAATATCTCGCCATGGTAATAAAAGACTAATAGTCTAGTACTACATAGACGCAGCTATTACTAACGTTCGTCTAAGTTACTTAGGACTTACTATCCTACCTTTTGTTCATACAAAAGAAATACAGACCATATAACTACTTATTTGGTCATTTATCGAAGTGTTTCCATATGTCACTTTGATCTCGTTTACGAGAAGACATTTTCTATTCAACTTCAACTCCTTTCACTTCGCAGCAACCTCAGAAAATAAATAAAACAATACTCTCTTGCTTGACTTGTGCTTTCGACTGACAAATGAAATGAAAGGAATTAATGAATCAATCAGTCCATGGTTCGTAATGATAGGAAAACTCCCGGGCCGCGGCACTGTATAAACTATGGCCGGGGAGTCCCCCGTCGCGTCGTCGTTGCGGTTGAGGCCCTTGCACACGTCGTATTTTTACGTGCCGACGACGCGCGTTTTCCAAGTCTGCCAGTAATTAGATTTGCGTACAAACATATTAATTTTTAAATATTCGTATTAGTATTCGTATTAGTATTCGCCGAATACGAATATTCGGTAAATGTCTACTATTCGGCGAATACGAATATTCGTATTCGTATTCGTTGCATCACTAATGCCTATATTAAAATATTAGGAATATGCTCTAATTTAACATATATTTTTTCCAAATCACTAACATTACTTATTTAGACGTCATCTTCAGTATAAAATCATTAAAAGTCGGTTATCGTCCCCTTAAGACGCAGTTATATGACAGTGACCTTGAATGGTTAGCTTGCGTGTTCTGTACTGAGCTCACGCAACGCGTCGTACGTCCAGCCAGTAATAGGATTCGCCCATCAAGGAGCGCTATCCCAAATTAGACGCAATATTCATTTATTACACGTAAAACAAAAAGTATTTTAATAAAACAAGTATACTAAAAAATCAATAATTTAATTATCTTTAAAATGGTGAAGTTTTCAGGAAAATGCGCTCGACAGATTTTGCGTCATTCTCAGTTTTTTATCCGCGTTAGAAATAACTTTACAAATTAATTTCACTATGTAATATAAACATAATCAAAAATATGCCTATATTAAAATATTAGGAAAATGCTCTAATTTAACATGTATTTTTTCCAAATCACTAACACTACTCGTTTAGACGTCATCTTCAATATAAAATCATTAAAAGTCAGTTATCGTCCCCTTAAGGCTCGTGCAGACCAGCGCGATATCGTGGGCGCGACAAGGGTCGCGCTGCCTGTCGCGCCCGCGATATCGCGCTAGTCTGCACGAGCCTTCACTGACTAAAAGCCCACCCGTCTTCCTTCAGTTGCTATGTTGCCAGTGGCCACGGTATCCCTTTCGGACTTTCCTACGACCTTGGCACGCATCGGCCCTAGCGGACCCCGTCAGTTGTGCATTGTAGTAGTACCTGGTACTTTCTTACCAGATAAGACAGAATAGTGATGATTATCGTCTAATATAATTTAAAACGTGATAAGACAGCGGTGTGATTTAAAAGAAGATGTAGTGACAAACATTGAAAAGGGTATGCTGAGATGGTTTGGGCATGTTAAGAGGATGAATGAAAGGCGACTAACAAAATGTATTTACAAGGCTGATGTAAAGGGAAAGGCCGGGCGCCTTAGGAGGACATATACTGAGCTTATTGGTGATGTCCTTCAGAAAGGCCAGGTGCGTAGTACTCGCAACCGGCATGCGTGTATGACCAGATGTATGAACGTAAACGAGGCAAAAGGAGTATGTAAGGATCATAGCAGGTGGCGTTCTGTAGTTTCTGCCTACCCACCCCCATGGGAAGAAGGCGTGAGTTTATGTATGTATGTATGTATCATTTAAAACGGCGAACTAAACATGACCTTTCAAAATTTACTGAGCCCTGAAATACTCTGAATACAGTCTTGTTCGTAACCTCAACGTGCCTAGGAAACTTATAGTCCTACTTTTATGTTCACATAGATACAAAACCTATGTAATATCATCTAAAATGACGAACTAAAAGCCAGTAACTAACACATAGGTATAGGAAGCGAGCGCTAATGATACATCGCATCAGATTCCACTTAGCTCAGCCATTCTTCAGACATTCGACTTTAGAACAAGCGTTCACGTTAAGTATTGGAATACAAGTAGGTAGGTATCTAAGTGATTCACATTCGTTTCGTTTTTGAAGTGAAAACTTCTTTAGACGCGTTGGGCATTTTTGAGATGGGAAAAAACAATTGAACTCGCGACACTGTTACCGACACCTCATTTTTGCAAACGCGATTGTGCTTTTTATTTATATTACGTTACGGATCAATGTTCTATGCTAGTATTTTTACTTTAATAGTTTTGGAAGTATTTTTGAAGTGAAAACTTCTTTAGGCACATTTTCACGAGTTCAATTGTTTTTTCCCATCTCAAAAATGGGCATTTTTGAGATGGGAAAAAATAATTGAACTCGCGACACCGTTACCGACACCTCATTTTGGTAAACGTGATTGTGCTCTTTATATTACGTTACGGATCAATGTTCTATGCTAGTATTTTTACTTGAAAGGTTTTGGAAGTTTTTTTTTTTTTGTAAACGCGATTGTGCTCTTTATTTAGATAAGGTTACGGACCAATGTTCTATAAAAAGTATTTTTCTTCTACCAAGGCGATCTTATTCAAGTTTTCACTACAGAGCGTGCCAAAGAAAAAGACATACATACATACTCTCGAAAAACATTACCCTTCTTCTGAGGCAGTCGGGCAAAAAGCGCACTACGTATCGAATACCGTAAAAAATATTTGACGTCAGGTGTCCAAAACGCATGTAAGAAGTAAGCTCTTACCATAATTATTTATGTCCCCTGATTACCCTATAAAAAACGCTTTCTATAGAGCAAACTTATCTGTATTAACCCGCATTTTGTCCACACAAAATGGCTGGTTTTGTATGGAAACCCGTTCGCCTCTCGCCTTTTCGCTTCGCTATCGTTTCGACGTGCTTATTATGTTCCTCTCGAATAGCCGGTCATACCCTTTTAACACCGCATAAAGAAAGACGTGTTCACATTCGCTGAGATTAATCAAAAAGAACGAACAAAAGATATATAGAGACATGCAGACATAGATACATTTCATCATCATCATCATTTCAGCCGAAAGACGTCCACTGCTGGACATAGGCCTCCCCCAAGCATCGCCACTTCGACCGATTCTGTGCTCTCCGCATCCAGCGGATTCCTGCGGCCTTCACAAGGTTATCAGTCCATCTTGTGGGAGGCCTTCCAACGCTACGTCTTCCGGTACGCGGCCACTCCAGAACCTTTCGGCCCTATCAGCCATCCGTTCTGCGAGCAATGTGCCCTGCCCATTGCCACTTAGTTTGGCAATTCTTCGGGCTATGTCGGTTACCTTGGTTCTCCTGCGGATCTCTTCATTTCTGATTTGATCACGCAGGGAAACTCCAAGCATAGCCCTCCACATACGAATGAATAAAATTGAAGTATCTGTTTGTAATGTCAAAATAACAGATTTTTACTAAACTCATATTATGTACTTATTTTTTTTAATTTTTTTACATTTTTGTGTGTTTGTTCCGGCTAATCTCCGAAACAGTTGGACCGATTTTGACGGGACTTTCACTGGCAGATAGCTGATGTTATGAAGAGTAACTTAGGTTATATTTTAGAAAAAGAATTAGGGTCTACGTGGTCAAGCTATGGACAGCAGCTGGTCTATACTAATATTAGTTTGTAAGTTTGGTTGTCGGAGGTAAATTCTAGAAGTACTGTTCCGATTTCGAAAATTCTTTCACCGGCAGAAATTTACACTATTACCGAGTATCATAGGTATGTTTTATAGTATAATTAACTTCAACGCGGGTAGGGTTACCATTTCGAAATTTGAAAAGTCCGGACAAAATACCCTGATATTTGCAAAAAAGTCCGGATATAACTTTATAATCTTATTTTTTTTAGTTATCGTATATCTTTATTAAAGAAACTCTCTTAAATTGAAAAGTCCGGACAATTGATAAGGCTGCATATAATCCGGACGGGGGCCAAAAAGCCGGACGTGTCCGGACGAATATGGACAAATGGTAACCCTAAACGCGGGTGAAGTCGTGGGCAGAAACTAGTGATTTCGAAGCATTGGGAACGGTCGATAGTAAATAACGGGTTGCATCGTGCTTTGATTAAAAAAGCTTGTAACGATGGACTATGCAAGCTAATGCGGTCATTAGTTGGTTGCAATTTAAGTGTAAATAAAGCCGGCCTAATGTGGGACAAGTTATGTAACAAGTACTCACTTATTTTTATAAAAGAAAAACTTTACTTTTGAATCCGTGCCAAAAGCTTAAAGTTTAACCAAGTATCTTTTCTTCCGCAAAATACCGATTTAACCACCATACTATGTTAAGTAAGGGCAGGCCTCCGTCACTCTATGTACTTGCGCGCTATAATTACCTACCGCCCGGCCGAGCGATCTCGGGCCGTTTGCGGACCTTATTCAGTGCGGTTTTCGCAAGCGAAGTGCACGCACGTTGTTCAATTTTACAACTGTACGCTTGAGCATTTAGGCACATTTTAGCATGCGGCGGTTGCTGACGCGACGGAGTAGGCTATTATAGCAGTAGGTATTGGAAATTTTCTACTGAGTGAACTATCTGTTACGTAGTAACTATTTAGTAATCTGTGGTAAGGGAAATTGGTTGTTAAGCAAATTGAATACTTATCAACTTAAATAGGGTAGTAGCCTAGGTAAAAAAAGAAATTCTATTTAGTCCGTCGTTCAGATAATAAAAAAATATTAGACACGTATTTTTTGTTTTATCATATTAATCAAAAATAACTTAGAAAACACGCATTAAAGTTGGGAAGTGGGGGCTCGCTACGTCACAACGCAGTATTAAATCTAGCAAGGCGTGACGTCATGCCACATTTTAACTCAATGTATCGCCGTAATCTTTTGATTACGTCAAAAAAGAAAAAAAAACGTGTTCATTATTTTTTAATAATCTACAAGACGGACAAAAAAACACAGGCTTATTGTCCGTATATTCAAATCACTTACTCTCCATTCTTTGGCAGTGGTATGAAATGTCTATAACTCAGCAGTTTGATCAATGCATCTCTATTCTACCATCAGCTGCTCAGTACCTAATAAAATTCATACTTCGATGCAGATGTAGATACCATTATCACAACTCTGTAGACTGGGCTTTGACAATATTAACCGAAGTGTTCCATCTGCAGGCACGTAGAATCTAGAACATAATTGTCTTAGTACTGTCCTGAGCATGTCCTCAAGTTAAGATAGTTAGGAGCACTTGAATTCCGAATCGGTACATGCATAGGTGTTTGCAGATTTCAATTGGAAGTTGTATTGTAAATCTGTGACTACAGTCCGAATGCGTTCCTGACACTTGACACACACACACACACAAGAGCCCGAAAAGCGGATCTGTACTTTAATTGTGTAATGCACGATCAATCACAATTTGTTTCGATTTGAAACATAGCTAATCCATTGCTTCATAAGTTGGAAAAAAGATCTGCTCAACAATGTAAATAACGCAATGAATGTTGTTGAACTGTCAAAATTGAACAATTAATTCGATTATTTAGAAAACAAAAATCAATTCGATGATTTAGAAAAATAAAACGTGTGTGGTGTCAGGAACGAAGTTCCTTCTCACGTATGATTTAAAACAAAATTTTCGCAGCCGCCATCTTGGATTTGCATTTCGACCAAATTCACACTTTCATTGTCTCAATCTCTTTCTTTTTCTTTGAATCAGAAAAATACAGTCGCAATGGCTCTTTCGCGAGACGATTTCTGCCAGTGCACTGCTATCGCAAACCGCGTTCAAGAACTTCGTTCCAAAAAATATAATAAAACAGCATTTTATTAAATAAAAAGCTTAGCCGATGATTTGCGATTTTACAGTTTTATGTGTAAGTATCCGAACGTTGTATTGTTTGTTTCTTTTTTGGGCCTACTAGCTATGGAATTTTAAATAAAACTTCGATTTGACTTGTTTCTATCTCTCGTTCTTTTCGTATCGAAGTGAAAGTGACAGAACAAAGCGAAGTTCAAATCTTCGAATTTTGGAATAGACCCAGCACGGCTCTCGGCATTAAAAAAAAAATTTAAAAGTTACTTTGTCTCACGCTCGCAGCGAAATCGAATTTTGTTCACGTCTTTAAACAGCAAGTAGGGTTAATTGCGTAACTTATTTTCGTAAACAATTATGCCTAATTTGTTTCATTTTGACAGTTCAACAACATTCATTGCGTTATTTACGTTGTTGAGCAGATTTTTTTTCCAACTTATGAAGCGATGGATTAGCAATCTGTTTCAAATCGAAATAGATTGTGTTGTATTACGCAATAAGGGTACTGCTTGTTTGAGGTGCTGAGGTGAATGAAAAATACATGTTCCACCAACCCTGAATAAATTGGGTTAAGGGAGAGAATGGTGATCACAAGTTGACCTTTTCCAATTATTATTAAATTATTCCATTCAAGGGAAACGAAGATAGGTCACTACAATTTCGCACAAAAGTGACAAAGAAATTCTTGCCAGTGGTATTCCGGAATGCAGTATTACGTCGCAATACATTTACCAGCGCTCAAAGTGCAAACCTTGTGCCAGATTCATTTAAGCATTCTCTTCATTGCACTTATTATTGACAATAGTGTCATTTGTCTGGGGCCGAAGGTCTCCTTAAAAGTGCCACCAGTTTGAACACATCTATTAAGTTTAATATCTACGTTGTGTGTCTTTTGTTTTATGTTGAAGTTGCTCCAATTTCTGTTCTTATTTTGTTTAGATCTTTGGGTTGAAAATTCATGGAAATGTTTGCGGTATTGTACCTATAACTTTTGAAGGATTTAGATTTGGGTATGTATACCCATCTTCATGTAGAACTTAAATGCTGGAGAAAACTCAAACTATGTGATTTTTGCTTGATTCAAAACCATCGTTATGCACCACAGATTGATAGATAGATTAGGAATAATCAGGACAGATTTTAATTTATTCAATTTCTGATACGACAAAGCGCACTCTTATATTTTTTTAAGTGAAAACTTCTTTAGGCGCGTTGGGCATTTTTGAGATGGGATAAACAATTGAACTCGCGACACCGTTACCGACACCTCATTTTTGTAAACGCTATTGTGCTCTTTATTTATATTACGTGGATCAATGTTCTATGCAAGTATTTTTACTTTCAAGGTTTTGGAAGTATTTTTTTAAATTATTCACGTTTTCACTTCTGTCGGCACACCCGAAGTGCCAGTTTTTTTTTTTAAGGATTTGTTTGTCCTGTATCTTTGTTAAACAAATCTATTAAGCAGTGATTACGACTTATACGAAAAATGGTTTGAAAAACCGTAAAAAATGTGAAACTGCATGTGTCACGACTTCATAAACATTGAAACGAGTCAATATCACTCAAATTAATAGCTAATTTAACGTCAAAATTTGCGACAATAATGGGACATACTGTCGACTATTGTATGCAGTAACAGTGCATTGTAATATCATGCGGCTAATTGGTCGGCTGAGCGCAATGCGACTGCCAGTGCGTATTGTTCCGTAGTTCGGTGCAGTGATTGTCGTGTTTGAGCAATAAGTTTGGGTGGAGATGCGACCTTATTGACATAAATGAAATGAAGTTTGGGTGGGGAATCGTAGGTAGGCAAAAGAGGAATTACTCAAGAGTTTTTTATCCATCTGCCTAGCCTTTTCCCAACTATGTTGGGGTCGGCTTCCAGTCTAACCGGATGCAGCTAAATACCAGTATTTTACATGGAGCGACTGCCTATCTGACCTCCACAACCTAGTGACTAGGTAACACGATACCCCTTGGTAAGACTGGTTGTCAGACTTTTGGGCTTCTAACTACTCGTAACGACTGTCAAAGATCTACAAATGACAGCCGGGACCAACGGCTTAACGTGCTTTCCGAGGCACGGAGGGGGCTTGGTATGTAAAGATGGTCACCCATCGACGGACTAACTGCGGCAAGCGTAGCTTAACCTGATCGATCGACCCGTACAGCTGTTATTACTTAGCCACAAGCCCCTCACTTAAGAGTTTTTTATATGTCTTGAAAAAATTATGACAAAAATGTTACCAATTTACCATAAAATCTTTGTGAAGATGGTTTTTGGATTTAAATTTTTTGATTCTCCGGTAAATTAATTTATGAAAGAAAGACTCTGTAGGATGGAGATCTTGATTCATTCAAGAACCCTCTAAAAGTAAGAAAACAAGAAGATTTAAATGATTTTCACATGACAAACATCGACTTTGTTTTACAAACAAGCTCTTTCAACGTTACAAATAAAAATGTCGAACAACGTCAAAACACACCTATTCCGTTTAAGTACCGTTAAGTAAGGTTCATTGTTACCCATTCTTTCGTAACTTTAGACAGCTGATTACACAAGGGTTTAAGTCAGTGTGTTGTAGAGAAATTAGATCAGGTTCCGTCCAGGCAAAATGTACCTATAGGTAATATGGATTATAATGTATGTATAATTATATTAAAACTAGCAGACTCAACAGACTGTCCTGAATTCATACAAAATTCTGATAGAAAATGCACTTTCTGTTTTCAAATTTTTCGCAGCCGTTCAGGGCGCCTACCACAACCTCATAAAGCAGTATTATTTTAATATTACTCCAGTGTGGGAAAGAGATGAAGCTCTACAGGACGTATAGCTCCATCTCTTTCCCACTGAAGTAATAATAAAATAATACTGCTTTTGAGCTGGTGGTAGGCCCCCTGAAAAGATGCGCTTACCAACGAGCAGCATTTTCACATGATTTTGTCTTGTACCTTTTATTTCTATATATTAAGATTACTTGCAGATAATGGTGCCGGTTCCCTTGTTCACAAACTAAACTAAATTTAAGTTCAGTGCTTCTTTTTCGTTCTATTTCATTAAGAAAAGTACAGAAGATAAATTTTAGTTTAGTCCTGTCAAATTAATCAGAGCCTGTCACTCTCCATACAAGTTTAGACGTGATTAAAAACTTGCCGACTAAAATTACGTCAATTTACGTCAAGCGCTGATTAATTTGACAGGACTAAACTAAAATTTATCTTCTGTCCTTTTCTTAATGAAATAGAAAGAAAAAGATGCACTGAACTTAAATTTAGTTTAGTTTGTGAACAAGGGAATCGGCACCATTGGGTATTTATTTAAGTTTTCCATTAATCACAACACAACACACACGCAACTACAAACGCATGTATGTCAAAACATTTTATTTGTTTTTTGAATAAGCTATTTTATATTATCAATTTTAATTTATTTTGTTATTTGATTGTAAAGCGGGCACATTCACTTCCGTATGAGTTTATTATTCTTGCGTATGATACTCGTGGGCTGCAGCTGAAAATCAGCATCAGGTGGTGACCTTGTGTTGTCATTTGACATTATGCTGAGCTGAGGCCCTTTTGGCATTAAAAGCATTGTTTTCGTTATTTATAGTTTTAAGGTGTTTTTTTTTTGCTGTATTGCCAATAAACGCATTTTTCTTTCTTTCAGCATTTCATTTTTATTTGTACATTTTCCTGCTGTAACTTTTTGGATTGCCTGAGTAATACAACGATTAAATATGAACTTATATCTCTGAGAATTTTGTTGCGGTTAAATAAAGTAACATCTAATTTTAGGTCTGACATTGGACCTAATTTTAACCTACTTTACTACGTCATCTTCCCAAGTATTTCATATTATTTTCCTGGCAACACTTCGGTAAATATAAAGTTATTATAATTACACATAAGTTTATTTTTTATATTCTCTATATTGCGGTTTTATAAAGTAACTTCTATTTTTAGGGCAGGGTTACGTACTTGCTACGTCAATCTTGTGAGAATAAATATTTTGCATTCAAGACTGGCGATTTAAATAAGCCAATAAGTTGACAGAACGTGTCTTTTTTTTTTGGGTGGGAAATTATAAAATAACTTCTCCCACTCTGGGTGGAGCGGGAGGGCGTGTCAGACTCTTACTGACTAAAACCCACCTGTTTCTTCAGTTGCCATGTTACCGGGGGCCACGATATCCCTTTCGGTTTTCTTCGCAACCACGGCAGGCATCGGCCCTAGCGGACCCCGTCAAACAGAACGAGTCCTGGAGTGGAGACCGCGTATCGGCAAGCGTAGCGTGGGACGCCTTCCGGCTAGATTGACCGACGACCTTAAGAAAGTGGCTAGGACAGACTGGATACGGAAGGCGGAGGACAGGGTGTTGTGGCTCAACCTGGGAGAGGCCTATGTCCAGCAGTGGACTGCGATTGGTTGAGATGATTGATTGAATAACAGATCATATAAAAGTTGGTATATTGTCGATATTAAAGATTTCACGGTGTTAGATAACCCTTCTTTGCTGACAAATGCTTGCACTTACTGGACACATTCACTCAAATCTGGGTGGTTCTTTCCTCAAAAGACCATTTCAGACACTATTTAAATCTACGTGGTCCTCACATGATCTGACCAAGGTTATGTGTGGACTTGAAAAGAGACTTAGACACCTTTTTTTTGGTTGGGAAATTATCAAATAAGTTCGGCTCTGGACGGAGAGGGCGTGTCAGACTCTTACTGACTAAAACCCACCCGTGTTCCTTCAGTTGCCTATATGTTGCCGCGGTATCCCTTTCGGACGGCGAGTTACCCATTGCTCACCATCCGAGACTTTGACCCCTGAGCTTCCCCTTTCGTCTTAGGGGTAGTCAGATAGAATATGTTGACTCCATCTAGCTTATTTTTTTATATGACGTGTAAAGGTGATTCCGATATCCTATTGACATTATATTAATTTCATTTGTTTGCACTCGAAATTCGGTATCTTCAAGAATTCATTAAACTTTTTGCTGAGACAACTTTATTAAAACGAATATGTCGTCATTCCCTTTATGAGTGTCTTAAAATATCCCTAGTTAACGAGTTCCATTGGTTTCCCACATTTTGTCAAAATATTTCTGTCCCACTCCTATTTATAATTGGTAGTCACGTCATTTGTCAGTACGGAGTAAAATTTATGTTTGTTTGTTTCTGGCGTGGTGACGTGGGAATAAAAATAAACGATTACTGCATTGCATTGTACTGCATAACTTATATAAAATCATGGATATAAGTAGGTAGTTTTGTTTATTAGTTGGCCATCAGAGTATGCGTCTTCACTATATCCCAGGTTCTTTAAAATAATTTTTAACCGACTTCCAAAAAGGAGGAGGTTATAATGTTCGTAGCGTGTTTGTTTTTTTCTTTTTTTTATGTATCTCCACTGATTTCTCCGTCATATGTGAACCGATTTTGAAAATTCTTTTTTTTTTGAAAAGATATGCTCTCAAATTGGTCCCATATAATTTTGATTAACTTTGCTTGGGTAGTTTTTGAGTTAGCTACAAAATACGTATTTTTTTCCCACTTTGTATGTAGATGATATGATAATTTCCTGTCACTGGTAGCAGGTAGTGGTGTTCGAATGTGTGTGGGTGGGGTAGGTACCACAACTAAAAAGTGAAAAATAAAAACTTTACAAAAAAAAAACAACAGACTTCCAATTTTGGAAGTCGGTGGCAAAAAACGAAAATACAAAACCCAAGACACCGACTTCCGAAATTGGAAGTTGTTTTTTTTTTGTAAAAAGTTTTCATTGAGCTAAAGAAGCGTAACACAGACTTAATAAGAATAAAACTTTTATTTTGTGTCTCGTTCTACCTTCAACCGATTTGTATATATTTATTTCAGACCAAATTACAAGATCCATAAGCTGTTAATAAAGGTCTTAACCTAATGTTAGTAAAAAACACACTCTATATACAAAACTGAAACACGTGACACCTACGTGTGCAGCCGTATCCAGTGAGTCAGCACGGGGCTGTCCCAGCATGTCCCATCATCTGTCATTTATCATCATTTTTTTGATCTTTATTTGAGGTCTTCGTAGCATGTCTTCTGCTTCCATACCGTCTCTATTAGTCGTCATTTTAGTATTCAACCTCTTTCTGGCCATTTCCTTCACTCAGTCCATTAATTGACTCTCGTGTATTCTCCTAGTCTTATAGCCAATCCAAAGCTTTTATTATCCTATGAATGTTTTCCATCAATATCAGAGGCAATAACTCTATCACTATATCATTATTGATCAAGATTTCCATATAGGTACAGAGTGAATTGTAATTCGACGTATCCATAAATCTTTCTACTGCAAGAAAAAAATCTTTGCTTCCAAAATCAAAAACAAATTCACTCACTGTCGCGTTCTTAATTACTCGTGACGTCACTTGGCAGTTGACAGTAATTATATTTGTTTGGTTGCTGGAGGTGACTGAAGACTTCGTTAGCTACCCACTTTGTTTCTGTACATATTTGACTTTATTAAATTAATCAACAATGAAAATTTTCGACGGCTCCAATGAATGGTAATCTTGTTTGAGTATGCTTCGTCTTGTTTAATGGTGGTTATTCGTTTCCGTCTTGACTTTTTCTTCAATCAATAGTATCTACTTTCGTTTTTATGTTTTGATTGTTTGTACTATTATCGGGGTATCGAATTACCCAGAAACTAGGTAAGGGCATACGCAGTCGCTCCATGTAAAATACTGGTATTCAGTTGCATCCGGTTAGACTTGAAGCCGACCCTAACGTACTTGGGAAAAGGCTCGGCAGATATTTCTTGTACGTGGTTGTACTACACTTAATGGAACTAGGTACTATATGGTCAACATTGCATCAACAATTTTCCTATGTAATTGTGCAGTGTCTTCTCTTACTGCTCCATCCATTGCGTAGATAGCTACATTTTTCAGTTCTTTTAATAGTTTTCAGAGTCTGCTTGCCTATTAAGGAAAAAAAACTGGCACTCCGGGAGTGCCGACAGAAGTGAAAACTTGAAAAAAAATCGGCACCGCGGTAATCAATGCGGTGATGGATGTCTTTTACTCCATGCACATAAATTATAAAATTACACGCGTAAATTCCGTTACAGTGTCGAGAAATCAATCGTTTAGTGCCATCTCAAAAATGCCCAACGCGCCTAAAGAAGTTTTCACTTAAAAAAATTACACAGAATTTTTCAAATTATTTTCCAAAAGCCATTCTCCCCAAGAAAAAATTCTCAAACCGTTATTTCCAGAAAACGCTGACACGAACCTCTTAATAGAGTGAAACTTAACTTTTAAAAACATTAGTGATGTCATAAAAACTTTTGTTTTACCGAAGAAATTGTCTAAGGAAGTTATCTCTGTGAATTCTCTCAAGTCTTAATGACCCAGTTTGGTGAAACATTCAACGGCAGTTTTAAGGGATTTGGTACTGAGATGCGGTAGACTGCATAACTAAGTTTGTTGCGTTTAATATTAGAAATTGTTAAAGGATAATAGTGCTTCATAACTTTGAAGTCTTTTGCTGGATCGTTTGTTGGCTATTTGGTGTTAATTTGTCCTACTGGAGCTTTATAGATGAATCTTGTTGTCTTCTGTTTTCTAATTTTTAAATCACTGTTATATTTGCGTTTGTTGAGATCGACGTTGTGCTTCTAATCTCTTTTAGTACTGGCAAAAATAAAATTATCTTCTTTTATGAAAACGTGGTATATTAAAATAGATCAAAAGATGAAAAAACCAATTTGACTGAATACTCAAAATATACTGATATTGGTCTTGGCTGAAATTAGAAATATTTTCATGAAAGAATATTATGTAGACAACATACATTTTTAATATCTTATTTCGGGATTCCGGAAAAAATTTTTGAGCCTTTGTCTGTGAATCTATTTGTAACATCTGTATGAGATTTATTTTAATAATTTTTATCTATATCCTTGTATCTATTTGTAGTGTAGACCACTACCCTTGTGATCTCTTATACGAGGGATGGATATGTCACCGTAGAATTATAAACTTCGTTAGTTTATAATCGATCGGTATTATTTCCGTTAGATTATAAACTGTCGAAAAATTGTGAACTGCGACAAATCATTTACGATTTAACGCATTATTTTTCGATAGTTTATAATCTATGTATGGGAAACCGACAAATTGTGAACTGGTATACAACTTTCTTGCGTCGTAACGCACCTTGCGTTAATACTAAATGGCCTGCCTAGCTGCGAGCAACTTGGAAGTAGCGCTCTCGCCGGTCGCTGCTGCGGCACAGCTCGCTTGGCTCTCTCGGCCCGCGCGGTTGGTCACAGTTCTAACCTAACCTAACCCATTTCACCCAGTTCACAATTTTTCGACAGATTATGATCTAACGGAAATAATACCGATAGATTATAAACTAACGGTGCTCACAATCTTACGGTGACAGATATAAAGTAAAATTTTGCAGTGTTCACTTGTTAGGAATATAGGTACGCACTAAAAATAGCTATTTCAAGTTTCTAAGATAATAAAAATAACTTTACTCAATTCCTCAGTGTCACAAAACTCGAAAAACAATTTATTCAACGAAATTATTTCTGAAGTTACTATAATAAACAAAGCTTTCGTTTTTGTTTCTAAGCAGATAAGAATGTTCCAAAAGTTTTAAGATGAATATGAAACAAGGTTTATTTCATATTCTCGTTGCTTTTGACTAAGTACGTTACAAAGTATTGTAGATATACACTTTGTATTCAACGTATTCTGAATTATTTTTCCTACCACAATGTATGAAGTGAGTTTTGTTTTATTTTTACAAATTGTTGAACAAAGTTGAGACAGCCAAAACTGTGTGGTAAGAGTAAAGTATTGTAGGATATTGAACCTTAATATAAAGAAAGAAGGAAAGAAAAATAAATTTATTTAGCAGCGATAACGATGGTGGGATAGTCAGAAATGTATTGGATTGACGTAAGCTACCATAAAGCTTAATGTCAATCCTGTTGAAGGGCGTTTAGAAATTATACAAAAACTTTAAAATCGATTGATGCTTGTCTAGGCTCTGTTATTTTTTATTACTCTTTTCGGGTAAGGAGTATTGAAACTATGATTGTAGTTTATATTTTTTATTTTAGTTTTTAAAATAATGTAACATGTCTTTGAGCCAATTATTTTGGAACCATTCAAACAGATTTTTTTTATCTTCTTGGGTTCCTGGAATAGCGTCATGAACGACTCGTTCCGAAATAAAACAAGTATGTGTCATCTGCGTATAGAGTTAAATGACCATGATTGTAGTCCTAGCTTTGTTATATTATTATGTATAGTGAAAATAATAATGGTCCCAATGTGGATTCTTGTGGGACTCCATATGTGATAGGTAAAGCACTACATTCGACATTATCCATTTTGATTACTTGGAATCTATTTGTAAGTGGTTTTATTTTAAATTTAACTTGAGCGTCTATGTAATAATGTAACTTCTGTGAAATTTGCTTTCCACAAGCTTTCCTCTCCTGTCACCTTTTTTATGTTTGCCTACTTTCTCCCACTGCTGAGCAAAGGCCTCCCCCAAATCCTTCCAAACATCCTTTTCCAGGGCCACCTCCATCCAACCCTTGCGGTCCGCGTCTAGGTCGTCTCGCCTCCTCTTCTTGGGCCGGCCATCCTCAGGCACCCACCGTGTGGAGACTGTTGCCCAATAGTCACGATGTCTTGTCACCTAATTAGTAATTATACTCGCTCACTTAAGTTCATTATCGTTCGATTCAAAGTTAATTTCTGTATCGAAACTCCTTCTCCCATTGATCATGCACTTAAGTTCGTGTCCTCACTAATACCTTTTACAGTAAAGTTCCAAGTAATTTGAATTCGAAAAGCCGCGGTCTCGCAACCGCAATTAAAACGCGGATTCATGGCTTAGTTTGAAGTTTTAGTGGGAAATTGTTGCGTTAACTACTATCGCGGTCTGAACCGCTGGAGACTCACTATGATTAAACGGAGTTAGTGTCGCAGTTGCGTTGCTGTTGCATGTTGTGGGAGCAACACTTATGTTTTGGTAGTGTGGTACTAGGCTGTAAGGTTTTGTACTTATGATTAAGGCCTCTCAAAAGCCTTTTAATTACTTTATCTACACCCATGCTATAAAACCTCTATAAAAGTTTCAGATACAGTTAGCTTATGGCCAACATTAAAACAGCCAGTGTCATAGTAACTATTACCTCATCCCAATGAATGTTACAATGTTGTACTACTAAATTTCATTACGCAACTCATTTCAACGTTCAAGCGGGGGACAGCACCACCCGCTTCACGTATGTGTGTGTGATGTGCTGCTGCAGGCGACGTAACATACGTGCAGTTGTACTGAAATTCGTGGGAATTTAATTATTCTTGATCTTGAATTACAAACACCCAATGGTTTCAGAAACTTTTGTAGAGGATTCATATCATAGGTGTAGATAAAGTATTGTATGCAACTGTTATAATTAGGTATTAAAACACTATCTTGAATTACAAACACCCAATGGTTTCAGAAACTTTTGTAGAGGATTCATATCATAGGTGTAGATAAAGTATTGTATGCAACTGTTATAATTAGGTATTAAAACACTCATGTGATAACCCACATTCGTGTTTTAATACCCCTTATTATACAACAGTTGCATAAACAACTATTAAAAGTATATCTTTTTAAGTTATTGAAGACAAGATTGGTTAGTGAAGACACGGATTCCTGTAACACAGGTACCACCTAGCTCAGGAGTCAGGGCTTCTAATTAATATGTAACGTCTTTTTATAATTATGTCAATAAAATATTTTTATTTATTATTATTATATTAGTTATTGGACATGTTGTCTGACTATCAATAACTGGGACTACAAACAAAGTTAGTAGTAGTTCTTCTACTAGGCAGGTAATCTGTTCTATAGCTTCCCTAATCGCTTCTCGTTCGTCGTGGGACAGGTGCTTTAGAAAATTCATATCGCTAACATTTATCTACACGTATTGTATGTAGGTACTCTTATCACCTACTAGAACCAGTTCCTACTCCTTTTACTTTAAAACCATTGCAAACTAAATAAATAACTCTTATCAGTCGTTACACCAAAACTCCACGTTCTACTTAATGATAAGAAAACTGGGCTTCACTAAACATATTTAGTTAACTTACGTGGTAACACTTTCAGAAAATGTTCTAACATCTTTTGTAAGGCCCATCGTCCACGAGTCCACGACGCTACTCAAAAGTAACGTGTTAGTAATGTTCCAAACTTAAATCACCAACGAGTAGCCAGAATGTCACAGCACTAGAATTTCAACAGTCGTTCGGTGACGTAACCAATCAAACGCCAGAGTAGCCCGCGAAATTCAAATTTTCTTAGAGAGTTGTAAAATTGTATTGATGATTCTAATGATTATACACTAACGAGCAATTCGGAGCAATATAAAAAAGCCACTTGTAAAGTGCCAAAAAAATGCAATTATCTCCTAAACCTTGAAAACAGTTTTATAGGTGTTTTTATGCGCTATTAAATACGATTGAGTGTTGCTTTTTACTTCAAGAAGCTATCTTGCGTGGTTTCGGAAATATTTCATGATAAGTTAGTGGCTTTTTTATATTGCTTGTCAGTGTAGTTCTGACATTTTTTTTTATGGTCGCGAATTATATTTTGATCAACATACAACATGACACTGGCCAGTAAATTGCAAAAATCGTAAGATTTGAATTTTTGCGTACTACCCTTTCGCTTCTCCTTTAATCTTCGTTAGTAGGTAAGTTGTGTCGCCATTGAAATACTAGTGCTGTGACATTATGGTTACTCATTGGTGATTCGAATTTGTAACTGGTTACTTTCGAGTAGCCTGGTGGACGACAGGCTTAAGATTCTAATCTGTTTACTAAGAATTTAGTCAAATGAAGATTTCGTTGTGATGATAAATTGTTATAAATGGATTAGTTAACGAGTTTAGTAGAGTAACTGATGCTGATGAGATGAAGTTTTAATCACGTGGTTATGTATTGAAATTAATTAACTTTTTAAATAAATTATTTATTATTATTGAAGTTATGGGAACCAGCCTCGTGTACAAAATTGCTGGTTCGAACCTGGATTCCTGAACCCAATTATTTTTTCAATTTTACGTGAGACCTATTATTTCGGGGCTGTTTGACAAACCTGAAATTATAATTCTCTGAAACCGCCAAAACGCAATGCAATGATTAAGGGAAGTGTTGGTCGTTGTGAAAACTTTGGTGAATTAAATTAAAGTGAGCTGTCATTTCGCCTTCGATTCGATTCGATTGACACTTTTACAGTTCAGTTCAAGCTGACTTCACCTAAGTTTTCACGATTAAATTTTTATAAAATAGATCGGCTTCTGTAATAATGAGAAAACGCGCCGAACGGGTCTAGTCAACAACCAATCTTTTCATGATAATTATTATTTTCAACAAAGGCTGGAATTTCTCCAAAAAACGTCAGCATTGCACTACCGTGTTATTGTCGTATTGTATAAATATTGTTACGCACATCTGTACATATTCGTCTACATAGAAAATGACGCGCTTCGATGTCTCGAGTGTATATCAGTACGCAACAGTCTCGAGTGCGCGGCAGTTACGTACGGACGCGGAAGGTTTATCAACCGAGCAGCCATAGGTAATTATTTCAAGGTCACAGCCGATACGTAATACTGTTACTTTATTATACTGTGTCTGTACGACGAAGCGATGACGTCATGATGGAAGAATGATTAAAGTTATCCGCAAAACTGTTACGTGCATGTGCAAATTACCTCACGATGTTTCCTGCTGCATAGCTGTTCACAACCATTAGAAAATGACACATTTCGATAACCTGATGGACCCAGACAGCAACAGCTGTCGGAAGAATAGCGGTCGTCTATTTGATTTAAACTGACAAAATTTCGGGTTTTATATTTTCTGAACAGCGTTTAAAGGACTCCTCCGATAACATTGATTGATGTTCGATTCGGTACGGAAGCCTATCGAATAGCTATTCTGGTCCGCATGGAAATTGTTCTGCGAATCTTGTAATTCATTTAACAACTGTCAAGGTAGAAACTGTTTCTGATACTTAGATCCTTATCGTTTTGTTCTACATTTTTTGGTATTACTTGACATGCTTCGAGCTTAAATGGGGTCCCTAATCACGTCACGACCTCACTGAGCGTTAGGTTTTTCTTTTTGTGTCAACAGTACTTTGATTTGACTTCTTTATATTGTATGAGCTCGATGATTGCAGTATTTAGCTAAAGATTAGGGACTAATATTTCAGCTGGATAAATTCTGGATCTAGACAGAAAATCAGACATCAGACAAGTTGACCGCCCTGTACAGTGTCAGGTCTATTAACTTTATTGACTTTGTAACTGCATTTTATTACGTCAAGTATGTCAAAGTTCAGGCCGATTTCTGGCCACCGTAGGCGCGGGCTTGCGGACGGTGAGCAATGGGTAGCTCGCCGTCCGATAAAAACTAAGACCGGGTCGACGGCGCGTTGTGTTCCACGCACGCCTCAAAGAGATGTCAGCAGAATTGACGGGGTCTGCTAGGGCCGATGCCCGCCGGGGGTGCGAAGGAAACCGATAGGGAGATCGTGGCCCCCGGCAACAGGGCAACCGAAGGCACACGGGTGAGTAGTAAGAGTCTGACACGCGCTCCCGCTCAGCCCGGAGCGGGAGAACTTATTTGATAAATTCCCACCCAAAAAAAAAGTATGTCAAAGTTGACATTAACTTTATCAGTATTTAGTAAAATTATCATAGAAAATGCGTCGATTATTAAAACATTCTGCAGTACAAATTCTACTGACAGTTAGTTCTCGAATGACCTCAATACCGCTGCAAATGTTATCGGTGTAAATTAAATACTAATCTGCACGATTATCATCGCTATCTTGTATAGTACATAATATAGCAATTTGATCTATGTAGTGGGTAATCGTGTGTTTACCTTAAGATAATATTTGATGCGACTGTTGAGAGACATCGTGGTTATCACGCAAATACAACCATTATCCAGCTGAACCTAATGATGGGTTTGGTAAATCGTGCGTGATCGTGGTTGGTTACACTCTTCAATTAGTGACTGTTACGTAATTTGCAAAGACCTGACGTCACACAAGTTCTGCATCGCGCAATTAGAGTTTACCGCGCGAACAGCATAGTATATAACTTCCCCGACATCAATCGTTGGGCAGTTGCCTGCCAGACACGACATCTGTCTAGTCGGAGGATCCTCCCTTTTCTATAGAGGATGAGTGAACTTTACACCCTGTTCCTCATGCCTCTAAACAAACATCGAGAATTATTCTCTTTCATCTTCGTTAAATATGTTTGTAAATTTATATAATCACAATCACTATGGCAGTGATGGCACGGTAACAATACAATTACCTTGGCGCTTTTCAAATAATTGGCGATTGCAAATAGGGCATAATGAGACCATAGGAGGAGCTCCTGGCCCTACTCAGCGCCGCTACGTCAGCGCCGGCTATCGCTGAAAACCAGCGCTGGGGCTCTGTCTCGCATGGGGTCGCAGCATTATGCTGAGCGATGGCCGTTTTGCGTGGATGTGACGCATATTTTCCCCCAATTTGTTATTTACGTGTTTTTAAGCTATTGCATAGCTCTTTTATCGCGGGCTTTGAGCGCGGCGACCGAATCAAGAAATTCCGTAACGTAACGAAAATAAAACCTAACACCCCCCACTCCGCCTACCATGTAATGACGGTTCCCATGACAACGTGATGTTGTCATGGGAACGTAATTTTTGTTTTATGTCATCACGTCATCATCCCAAGTGTAGCGTTGACAAATAGGAAGTATGGAGGTTACAAATGCTATGCAATAGCTTTACCGCGGCAGTCTCCGAGTGCCACACGTTTTTTTTTAAATCTTTCTTTGCGTCATGTTTACCGCAAATAAACGAATTTTCTTTCTTTCTTTTACTCTTTTTACTCGACTGTGCGACAGCAAAGGTAAGGTTTTTTACGTAATTCCTTTGCCTGCCTCGTTGGTCCAGTGGTCGCAAGTGCTATTCCTGAGCAACAAGTTCAATTCCCATGTCGGGAAAAGTGTTACTGGATTTTTCAATGAGAAATTTATCAGTATAACTTCATTTTATTTTATTTTTATTTTGTCAATAATTCAACTAACGATAAATAAAACTTCCTGTAATAATGAAATTCTCTGCTAGTGCTGTGTACTTCCGTAAGTGACGAGTTCACAATACTTATATAACTGTATGTGATTTTTGTATGTGTATGTTTAAGTGAGCAAGTCGTTGAGGTGCCAAATAAATAAATAACGGCCTGGAGTCTGGATTTGCGCCCGGTTAATCGCAATAGGCTCGCCCTTATTATCCCATACTTGGGACTTAAACATAATAATTGGTGAAATGTGAGTGTTTACTTACCCACCTCACCTCACCTCTGCCTAACGCTACGAGGCAACCAGGTGTGATATTATGTTATGTAATCTCTTAATTGCCCTCTTTCAAAAAGTTGTCAAGTCAGCCCAAGACCTGATCCAATTTTAGGCTATTCTTCAAATTACAAAGCTTACTTAATTCCACACCGTAGTAAATGCTTACCGCTTGAGGTATTACGTTACCCTAAATACTTGCTCGACAATTAACTTAACTTTTTACCGTTAAAGGGAATCCCGCACGCGCGTAGAATTAATTACATTATCGTTCTCGCGTGGGATTCCTGCATGTTCCGTATATGTTCGCCGAGATAAAATATAGTGCTATCTTTAGGTCGTGCTTGGATTGACAAAAGCTGGGTTGTTTTGTTTTGATCATTCATATACAGTCTAACCTGGATAAGCGAGAGTTCAAGGGACGATTTCTTTTTCGCTTATAGAGGTTTCTTACTAAGCTAACTCTTGTTTCTATCTTATAGAGGAACAGGAGTCGCCCTTCTTACTTATAGAGGTTGAGGCTGGTTGGGAAAGGTTAAGAGGAACAAAAACAATGTTAGTTCCACGAAATTTAAGAATGAGTCATAAATAGCAGATGTTAAATTACGCTCGACAGTCGCTTATAGAGGTACAGGCAAGCAGCAGTTTCAGTTATAGAGGTCCACGAGTAAAAAACTACATTCTCAAACTCAACTCAAAGCATTTATTTCAATTAAACTATTTATAGGCACTTTGGAACTGTCAAAAAATCGGTCAGTTAGTCAGAAAGTTGAAGCTAGTTGCCCATTCCAAAACGTAGATCTCTATGGAGAAGAACGGGCAAGAAACTCCAAGGCCACTCTTTTAAATATACAAAATTCTGGGTACATTATTCTGGGTGCTTCTATATGTGAGAACAATGTACAAAAAATAATCAAAACAATTGAAAAATATTAGATTAAATCTCATATAGAGGTGGTTTCTGTTTCTCACTCATAGAGGTTTTCGGGGTTAAAATGACGGGACCTGGCAAATACTCTCATTTATGTAGTTTTCTCGCTTACCCAGTTCACACTTACACAGGTTTGACTGTACTAAACTACAAAGGCTGTAATCGCCACCATGGAAATGCAGCGCTACAACAGGATAATTACTGGCTGATATGATCATCACAATTTCAGCCGAAAAACGTCCATTGCTAGACATAGCCTAGGATTGCCACAACGGATCGCAATCTATGGTTTTGTATAATTTAGAAACATTTTTTCTTTTTTTCTTTCTGACTAACTGACCGACTCTTTGACAATTCAAAAGTGCCTGTAAATGGTTTAATTGAAATAAATGTTTTGAGTTTGAAGGCTGATACGGAATAACGAATTATTTGTAAAATTTATGACATGAGGGACATTTAGAAAGAAGAAAGAAAGAAAGAAAATTGCGTTTATTGGCATTAAGACAGAAAAATATACCTTAAAACTATAAAAACCGAAAACAATGATTATAATGCCAAAAGGGCCTCAGCTCAGCATAATGTCAGATGGCAACACAAAGTGTACCACGACCTGACGCTGATTTTCAGCTGCAACCCACGAGTGTCATACGCTAGAATAATAATAAACACAAATAGGGAAGTGTCAATCCGTTTTAATAAATAAATTAAAGGTAATATAAGATAGGATAATATAAAAAGCTCATACTAAATCAAATAAATGTTGTGATATAGGTTCATGTGTGTGTACAGTGTGTTATAATTAATGAGAAACTGAAATAAATATAAAATGAAGATCCAATATCTGTGTATTACCTATATAAAAATAATAAATCTATCATCTATAAATAGATAGTACCTTTAATGCAAAATCGTGACTGCGCTCTTCTAAAAATATGAAACGAAGGTTGATGCGGTTTTTACTATCATTTACGAGTAATTATGACAATAATATTTGTCAAATAAAACTGATAAAATTAAAGATAAACTGATAAAAATTATAAATAAATGTATTTTTTTATATATGGCAGATATGTCGGCTCGAACATTTTCAACATCCTTTTGATGGCTTAATAAAAATTATTTAAATTTAAATTTGAAAGTCAAACAACTTTTATCTACGCCTTCTTCCCATGGGGGTATTTAGAAACTAAAACGCCATTTGCTACGCTATTTACATACTTCTTTTGCTTCTTTTAAGTACATACAAAAAAAAATCTTTTGTTTCACTGACGGATAAAGGACAGCCTAAATCGTTGAGTTAAAAGCATGAAAGTTTTCACAAGATTTTGTTATATCGAAAGTGACCCCCAAAGGAAGGATTTACGAAAATTCATCCCCTAAAAAGGGGTTGAATAGGGGATGTAAGTTTGTATGGAAGTCCATTATTTTTGCCGGTGAGAAATCCCATTGCCATATGGCTTGTAATATATGAGAAAGACAATACGTAGGTATCTATTATACATTGTAACAGCGAATCAATTTTCACGCCTCCCTCTTAAGACGTGGGCCAGCCAGGCCAGGCTGTTTTTTGATGTTCGGATAACTCATGACCTAAAGAGGTGCCATAAAGAATATGAACTTAAAATCTTAAAAAAAAACAGTGGCACTCCGGGAGTGCTCACAGAAGTGAAAACTTAAACAAGATAGCCTTGGTGGCAGAAAAATACTTGCATAGAACATTGATCCGTAACGTAATATAAATAAAGAGCACAATCGCGTTTACAAAAATGAGGTGTCGGTAACGGTGTCGCGGGTTCAATTGTTTTTCTTAAAAATGCCCAACGCGCCTAAAGAAATTTTCACTTCAAAAATAAAAATATATAAATCTATTCGGTATTACGGTATTCTGGTTTGTAATAAATAGAAAAATACGTATTGTCTTTCTCATAAATAAATATTATACATTTCAGTCCACTGAAATTACTAATATTTCAAAAGAGAGTCTCGAAGATCTTGCGCACAACGATTTTTATTATGTAATTGTTTCTCCGAAATGTCTCAGATTCCAACCTTTATTAAATAACGAATTATTTATTTATCATTCCTTCAAAGGAACTTTTATTGTAAGTAGGCGTTCTTTCACAATCTTACCAATTCAGTGAGACCAGTTTTTCGAAAAGCGATAAAAGAATTATTCAGTTAATTGGCCGTATTTTCTTTGTAATTGGGATTCATTAAAATAAACTTGATTTCCTTGTCACCGGGTCATTGTCGATGTGTGGGGCTCAATAATAACAGCGAACGAGGCGATCGAAGGTTAAGGTATACTTGCCGTGGTTAGTTCGTGGGTGGCCGACCATTCATTACGTATCGATACCCTCTGTGCCTCGGAAAGCACGTTAAGCTGTTGGTTCCGGCTGTCCAGTCTAACCAGTCTTTCCAAGGGGTACCGTGTTACCCAGTAATTGGGTTGTGGAGGTCGGATAGGCAGTCGCTCCATGTAAAATACTGGTATTCTTGTGCATCTGGTTAGATTGGAAGCCGAACTTAAAATAGTTGGAAAAAGGCTATTCAGATTTGATTTGGGTCATTATCGATGTTCATGAGACATGCAGGGGTACCCCTGTAGCCGGGGTTGCGGGAAAGTCCGCAAGGGTTACCGTGGCCCCTGGCAATGTACAGGCAACTGAAGGAACACGGGTGGGTTTTAGTCAGTAAGAGTCTGACATGCTTTCCCGCTCCACCCAGAGCGGGATAAGTTAACAAAACCAAAAAAATTATGGCAGTGGCACTCCGGGAGTGCCGACAGAAGTGAAAACTTGAAAAAGATCGCCTTGGTGGAAGAAAAATACTTGAATAGAACATTGGTCCGTAAACTTATCTAAATAAAGAGCACAATCGCGTTTTCAAAACCTTTAAAGTAAAAATACTTGCATAGAACATTGATCTGTAACGTAATATAAATAAAGAGCATAATCTCGTTTACAAAAATGAGTTGTCATTATCGCGAAATCAATGGTTTAGTCCCATCTCAAAAATGCCCAACGCGCCTAAAGAAGTTTTCACTTAAAAAAAAAAAGGTGTACCCCTGTACATTGAAGGGCCGACCGACCTTCAATGTATGGGACACGAGTTTCATCTCCAAACACATTAACGTTACGCGGTGTGTTTGACGTGCCAACAAAATTAGTATTCAGGTCAGTGTGTTTCACGTAATTTCTTACTGTGTATGTACTTAATATGCGTAATCTTGAAGAAGTTCTCGACTGTTTAGTCTAGGGGCTTCCTTAATCTGTCATTGTTCTGTAAACTTGTTGTTTCTGTTGTTGTTACACGTAGGACTTGATACTCGTTATTACTGCTGTTACTAAGTGGGTATATTTTCTTCGGTTATAATTTGGCTTCTTGTAATTTGAATAAGGTTATTATTACTAGGGCTTAACTCAGCCTATCGCAGTCTGTCTTTTGCTGGACATAGGCCGCTCCCAAGCTGTGCCATAATACCCTGTCCTCCGCTATAACACCCTGTCCTCCGCCATAAGACCCTGTCCTCCGCCATAACACCCTGTCCTCCGCCATAACACCCTGTCCTCTGCCATAACACATTGTCCTCCGCGTTCCGCATCCAGTCTGCCATGTCGTTACCTCTGCAGAATTTTATTCGTCTCGTAGGTCATAGTCAGATGCCCAATGAATAGAAGCTAAATTTTGTGGAAATTTAAGTAAATACCTCATCGGCGTAATCGGAAGTCCCCACCCAACGTGACATCTATTCTGGATATTTCTGCTAGGAATTTCTCTACAGTAGCCTTCGGCAAATACAGTCAGACCTAGATAAGCGAGAGTTCAAGAGACCGAGATCTCTTTTTCGCTTATAAAAGTTTATCACCAACTCGTGTTTCTAGCTTATAGAGGTACAGGAGTGGTCTTTCTCACTTATAGAGGGTGAGGCTAGTTGGGAAAGGTTGAGAGGAACAAAAACTATGTTAGTTCTATGATATTTAAGAATGAGTGTCGCTTGTAGAGGTACAGGCAAGTCGCAGTTTCAGTTATAAAGGTCTAAGAGTGATTACCGACTTTCTCTTAAAGAGTTTTTTGTTTCTTACTTATAAAGGTTTTAGAGGGTTAAAATAGCGGGACCTTTTGGCAATTACTCTCATTTATAGAGTTTTCTCGCTTACCCAGTTCTCAGTTACACAGGTTTGACTGTACATGGCATGATGTTGTAAATAAGCCAGGACGTAACACGAGCTGAATATGTTCTTCATTCTGCCATTTCGCTCGTTCATTACCTCGGTAACTGCAAATTGGTTATCGTGTGCGATACATAAATGTTGTATGTATTAATTTTACGGCTCCTCTGATTAAATTGTATCGGAAACACGTAGTTAACGTTGTTTAGAATGATTTTGATACGATCTTTGATAGAAAGGATTTTGATGTGTAAGTCTCGTGCAATTTCTGAGAAAACTTCACGGTAGAAAAATTAACGGTGTCGCGTCCCGGCAGTCTCCACGTTGCTTAACATCTTTCCTCTCGGTTTCCTGCAATCTGTGGGAGTAATTTCGTGGAAAGGGGTAACCAGAAGCCGGGAAGCACGCGCTGTTTGAGTTGAACAATGAGCGCGCGCGGTGCTAGAGTTGGCCGTCAGATGGTACCACTACCAACCTCTTTCCGAGAGGTTGGTAATGTTGAGATGGCAGATTTTTTTTAAGCTTTGTTTATTTGAGGGGGTTACTCATGTTGATTGCCAAGAATTCTTCTACTAGCGTGTCATACAGGGTGGTAGATAGATAGATAGATAGATAGATAAAACATTTATTTAGTGCACACAAAAGACACACATAAACACAATTAAATGATAACAAATTA
This sequence comes from Agrochola lychnidis, assembly GCA_963680765.1. Classification (NCBI taxonomy): domain Eukaryota; kingdom Metazoa; phylum Arthropoda; class Insecta; order Lepidoptera; family Noctuidae; genus Agrochola; species Agrochola lychnidis. Next base: position 8,317,567 of record OY796847.1, read on the forward strand.
CATGGATATATAAAAACAAGATGCCAATATACAAAAAAAAGAAAAAACATACTTATAGAAATGGAGTGACATTATGACATACTTCAGAATAGTCAAATTTATAAGGTGCGGTGTGCGTCTCAAGGTTGCACCAAATGGGAGTCCAACTCAGCATGTGTCAGGCAAATATACCTGACGCTGATATTCTGCTGGATCCCTGCAGTGACATACGGACGTCGAGCAAACGAGATAAATTGGTGTTGTGATTGTAATAAAGTGTTATGCGTGGAGTAAAATTATGTAAGTACTTAAAAGTACCCGCAATTTAAATTATAAAACTATCTACAACAAAGTTTTGCATTGTGAAACGTTCTTATTCGTTAATATGTCGATTGTGTTTTGTTTACTTGATTATATATTTATATATATAATGTTTAAATGAATAATCTTATTATAATATAGTGGCGTAGATGCACATAAAATAAACGTTTTGACTAGTATAAAATAATAATGTTCATAGTAAATAAATATAGGTAAATAATGTGTAAGTAATTATAACTATTATCCAACAAAAGATCCCCAGCTATTCAATTACTAAGTACCCCTTAATTGTTCACAGGTTTGTGATCACGAGTTACGCTAAATAAATGGATTTAGTCGGGAAGAACACGACAGCCAGTTATATAATGGACGTGTTCGTAACAGCCATACCAACAACAGGGATATCGACGCGGTGATTTTGAAATTTTTCATCAGTTATTTTTTTAAATCAGCTGTTCCATACATTTTGACCGCGTAGGTATTGTACTTTTCTATGAAACAGCAGATTTTTTTTAAAAATAACCGACGTATAATTTCAACGCAGGGGGGTTCAGAATCATGCACTAAATCCATGCTAACAGTTTTCGCGTTGATCTACCTGCCACCCTGTATGATTAGCTTATCTATAATTTTAATAGCGAACCCGTGACTATTCATCGAGGCTCTTATTCAACCAGCTCCTTAATTCATCATCATCATTTCAGCCGAAAGATGTCCACTGCTGGACATAGACCTCCCCCAAGCACCGCCGCTTCAACCGGTTCTGTGCTTCTCGCATCCAGCCAATTCCTACGACTCCTTAATTAACCAGGGTTAATTTGTAGATTGAGTTCATAGAAGTTCATGTCAATATGAATGGTGATATGGTAAGATGACGGTTGAAACGATGACAGTAATAAACTTTTTTTCACTTTTTAGTGGGTTGGTTTGTAATTTATCTAAGTTACAGTAGCCTAATATCAACTGCTCATCAAAAATACCCAAATCGCTATAGATGTGCCTATAATATTTGAAGAGTTCCCTCGATTTCTCCAAGATCCCATCATCAGATCTTGACCAAATGACAATGGGACCAACTTGAAAGTATACCCTTCCAAACAAAAAATAATTTTTCAAATCGGTCCAGCCGTCTTCGAGTAATCGGGAAATATACATTTAAAAAAAATCGATGAACTGAGAACCTCCTCCTTCTTTTGAAGTCGGTAACAAATAGCGTAATATGCAATCAAATAACAATGTCCTAGCATAATCAGACTATAATGTTGTTATTGCTAGGACATAGACCTACTCTCTTAGAGAGGCAGTGGGCTGTAATCCACCACGCGGGCCCAGTGCGGGTTGGTAGATGTTACATGTCTTGGAATTTTCAGTTCTAGGACATGCCGGTTTCCTCACGATATTTTCCTTTTGTGATGAAACGATTTACACAAAGTAAAGCGCCTGTCTGGCTTCAAACCCACAAAACTCCTTACATACATTCAAAAGCCCGAAAATCTCACATAGAATACCTAAATCCAGCCAGTATTTCATAGTAGTCTTAACACAGAATGCAAATATTTCTTACGCCAGCTTTGTTCTACTGTAAAGGGGGATACACACGTCAGTAACTTGGTACAACCTTCTCAGTTTCGTTATCGCCCGACCACAGCTAGGTCTTGTAGCCAAAGCCTTTTTGAATGAAACTAATATCTTTACTCTGTCTACGGTTTCCTTTAAAACTGGTTTGACTTGGTGTTTGCTTCGTCTTATTTTCACATGATTTTGACTTTTTTTTGTACCGGTTTGCGTTGATGACATGCTGTATTCATTTTGTAGTTTTGTTATAGATTTAATTTTAGATGGGTTGTAAATTCTTTGCTGTCTGGAAATGCCCGAGGTTTTTTATAATAAGTACAATTATTTTTATCCGAAAACTAGCTGTTCGTGTCCGACGTCACCCAGGGGGCCTACCACCAGCTCAAAAGCAGAATTATTTTAATATTACTTCAGTGAGAGAAAGAGATGAAGCTGTACGTCCTGTAGAGCTTCATCTCTTTCCCACACTGAAGTAATATTAAAATAATACTGCTTTATGAGTTTGTGGTAGGCCTCCTGGTCAATGTTATGTCACTATCTAGTGGAATTTCCGACTTTTCAGTATCAGATCTACAAAAAAAAACAGTGGCACTCCGGGAGTGCCGACAGAGGTGAAAACTTGAACAAGATCGCCTTGGTGGAAGAAAAATACTTGCATAGAACATTGATCCGTAATGTAATATAAATAAAGAGCACAATCGCGTTTACAAAAATGAGGTGTCGGTAACGGTGTCGCGAGTTCAATAGTTTTTTCCCATCTCAAAAATGCCCAACGCGCTTAAAGTTTTCACTTCAAAAACAGCTGAATCGGTCGAGCCGTTCTTAATGTTCTTTCCTAGATGCGGCAATAGATTTTTTTATTTATATAAAAGACTAGCTTCTGCTCGCGGCTTCGTCCGTGTGAAATTTCTTGTCCCACCCTGTCGCATCGCATCGCCCTTCGTTTTTGCTTACCGTACTTTCTGACTTTTTTCTGAAGTGAAAACTTCTTTAGGCGCGCTGGGCATTTTTAAGATGGGAAAAAGCAATTGAACTCGCGACACCGTTACCGACACCTCATTAATTTTAGCTTTTGACCATTAAAAAGACATCAACACGCGATACATTTTCTTTGGGATTAATGACATTCCTAAAATTGTTTAAGTTTTCATTTCTGTCGGCACTCCCGAAGTGCCATAGTTTTTTTTGACGTGATAACGTCTTATAAAGGACTCGTGCAGATCAGCGCGACTTCGCCCGCGATATTGCGCTGGTCTGCACGAGGCTTAAATCGATGAACGCCGGCAGCCCGCACGAAAAAGTGTCACGTTCCGTCTGAGCCGAGTGTGCAAGCGAGAGCGCGGAACAAGCGATAGAGAGGCACGATCGGCCTAAGCGTTCGGCTTGTGACTTTATCACGTAAAATTATCGTCTGTAAACCGACTTTACAGACTTTACTTTGTTTTACTTTCTTCTTTTTTTCTTTTTACTCGTCTCCTAAGGGTAGTAGAAACTCTTCAGCTTTATTTATTAGACATGTGGTGTAATAATGAGAAAATATTGAGACACTAGATAATGAATAGAAGATTCAAAAGAACCAGTTGTTTAAAAACATGCAATAAAATATTTGTAACACGTTTGGATTAGAACAACTATAGGTTTTTTCCGAGTTTTTATACATCAGTTCACGGGAGGTCAATAAACTCGTGATCACGAGTCTATTCTATAATGTAAGACAATAAAACCGGCGATTTCACACGCGATTTTGGTACAAGTTTAATGCTGTACGACTTTAAATGGCGGATTTCCGTTTCCGTAAGTAATAAAACTATGTTCACGATTATGTAAATTGGCAATTGTGTCAAGTTCACTTTGTGTCTTAAAAGTTTAAGCGCCACTTGACGTCTAATGCCGTGCGCAGATGGGCGATTTAAAAAAACGCGTGATTTATTCGCAAAAAAACTACGAAAAAGTTGTATTTTTTATTGCTAAGAATAATATTATGGGACCACTTTTTTATTTACTTGTACTTAACATTATTTTGAGTGTAAGCTTGTACCTTTAAATGTATTTTAAGTATTCCACAGTGACCACTTAATATTATTTTAGACATAAAAATATTTTATACCTACCTATTAAGGACTTAATTGCTTTAATAAATATCTGCTCCTTATTTTTATGACAGGCTATTTACATCCCAATTTTTAAATGGATTTTTTACAAAAAAAAAATGTCTGTCCCACGTAATAAAATCGCTTTGTGCCACAGGCGCGATTAAATTAATTAGTTACTTAATTTAATAAAATGCGTTCCATCGTCTACTGGAAAAAATGCCTGCCGAGATAAGTAGGTACATATTTATGTGAATATGAGAAATAAATATTGTTTTTCTGACAAACGTGCTGGTGAGCAATTAAATCGAAGGCCTCGATGCCTCGATTAAATTCTTCTTTAAATAGACATAATTAAATGTTATGTAACTTTTATTAAAACCTTGTCATTTATAAACAAGTACAGTTTTTGTAATCAACTTTAAGTAGGTAACTAGGTAGGTACGTGTACTGACAGTTCCTACTTACCATTGAAAAATACCACATGTGAATAACTATTTCAATTTGGTGCCTATTACCTACCTACTCTGTTTAATCCACCAGCAAATATTACTCACAAAATAAAACCACTGCTTAATCGACTACTAAATATTCTGTTTAATAAAATGCACTGCACACTTTATCAATTATTTTTCAATTAAAAACAAAACATCGAAATCAGCACGACCATTTAACATCGGAAATGAAATGCAATTCCTAAAAAAAACGGTCAAACCGAACGGTCCAGTCTGTACCCGATATAATATTCATTTCGCTTGATTGATTCGTTCTCAATGAACGCATTAGCATACAATGCTGCGTCTGTCCCGGCAAGCCGGTTCCGGTCGTGTCAGGCACCGGACCCACCGCCACAGTGGAAGCAACTAGCTATCAACGACTTTCTCGCTCAAGAAATGTATAAAAGATTGGAGGTCCTGTGTAAGTAAAAGAGATAGATATGTCGGATCCGGTCATTAGTATGGGACACGAAACGAATCGCAAGCGCGCCACTGCACTGGCGACATTACTTGATCTACCTACACCAAGCGCGCTTCTACAGAGTCGTGATGTTTCAAGGCCACGGCGAGAGGAGGATTCAGCCTCGGATCGCATCGGAGTCAAGACGTCGCGGAACTGTTCTCGATTCGTGGTGCTCAGTTATTGTGTTAGTTGTAATTTGTAATCATTGTGTTAATTGGTAATTTTAGTAAACGCCGTCGCACCCTGTGTTTGTATAATTTAGCTAGTGTGATTAATTTGATAGTAAATTATAATGTGATCTGAACTGCAAACTATTTTTCTATTGCGCATTAACCAACACTACCCACACTACGCCCACAGTACTTAAAATATCGCTGATAATAACGAAAGTCACATACAGATATATTAATAGTTGACCGCTGTCTATACACCGCCGGCGAGTACTCGTTTGTCGCAGTGACAAGAGCTATCAAAGGGAGTACTCGCTCAGCGACGCTCGTTGCCGGGCAGAACACTCGCTGAGAGACTCGCCGCTGCGCAGTCGCTGCTCGTTGCTGACCAACTCGTTTTTAGGGTTCTGTAGTCAACAAGGAACGCTTATAGTTCTGCCATGTCCGTCTGTCCGCGGCTTAGTTCAGAGACTGTTAGTACTAGAAAGCAGAAAGAAATTTTTATTTTTAGCGTAGGTGATTTTTTTTCTCGTCTATCCCGTGATGGGGTGTGTCGTTGAAAAGGTCGTTCAAAAATATTGTGAGGTTGTAAAATCATTTTTGGATTCAGGAATCCGTTAGCAAAATATTAAGCTTTAAAGTGCTAATTTTTGTTAGAGTCAAGTGTGTGTCCCCTTGTCAGCTAAATGGTTAGTTCTGGATATATGGAAAAATTCACTGCAGTAGTTTATATAACGAAATTAAAAGGAAAAGTATCACAGGTAAGTAGGTTCTACAAGTTTTAACGACATGTTCTCCCATACATTCCATACCTATGGGAGAACATGTTTTTCAACTATATATAATGTTAAGTTTGTTCTTGGATAAATTCATCCCATCTAGGGAACCCTTCATTGTGCGTGATCCGACACGCACTTGGCCGGTTTTTAGTTGCTATAGTCCGCGCGCGACTGCTAGTCACACCCTGAGGTATGTGAGCGCTGAGACGGGGGAGGTAGACAAAGGCCAAGCTAACTTAGCCGACGTTCGCACGGACGTAATAAAATCGCGGCGGGATTTTATCGCGCACTAGATTTTCAACTCTCGGTGTTACGCTGAGCGTTGAGAATCCAACGCGCTGGGACGCACTCACATCCCAGTGCGTTGGAAAACACACTGTTGGATTTTCAACTCTCAGCGCTAAGAAGAGCGTTGAAAGTTCAATGCACGAAAAAAAATCGCCGCGATTTTATTACGTCCGAGAGTCGGTGGCTAAGTCTCCCAATTTTGTCAATAGTTCTCCCTCGTCTCACATAACTTAGGCGGTGACTACCCGTCGCGCGCGGACCATAGCTCTACTCGCTTCTCGTACATCGCCAGCGTTGGGACAGATGCCTTAACTGCCATCAATTTCTCAATGGAGTCGTGAGATGCGAAGATATCGTGTTTCTTATGATGTGATGAATTTTTGGGTATCCGCTGTCAATGGGTTTTTAAATAAAGAAGCCATTGTTTTGATGGTAATACAAGTTGGCATATCAAGTGTTAACTGAATAATATTTATGGTGTTAAGTTAATATTATTTTTACCACTGCCACTCGAAAAAGGGCATTTGATTCATCGATAACAGTGAATAAAATATTTTGAATTTGGAACAAGCACGAATTATGTACAAAAAATAAATAAAACGTTTTGAAAGTACCTGGCTGGCTATTCGATAGAGCAATTACATAAATAATATATAAAAATATCCACACAAAATATAACACTGAATTTCAAAATTGCTCTAATTTGACCATAAATTTTTAATGTCCAATCCGACAAAATAACTTATAAACTTTTTTAGAAATAATAAACAGAATCCAAATCGAGTCAATAACATCGGAGATGTGGCAAACGCTACTCAAAACATAAAAAATTGAATAACATAAAAAAATATTAAAGATAGACCCCCTTTAAAGTTATTTTTCGATCATTATTCATGAATATTCAGAAAAATATGGGCGGGCACATGCCGATGGGTGACATTGTATAATATTTCTTAATAATGAAAAGACATCTTTACTTCGTAGGATCTCATTCCAAAATGAAAATAGGTAAGTAATTATTTAAGACCTTTTAAAGTTTTAACACAAAAAAATTCGTACCTATGAAACATTCTCGATTATCATCCATTAAGTTATTCATTAGTGAATTTATAAAATAAAAAAATAGGAAATTAATTTTGGTCATAGATAGTCTACATAATGATATTATTGATTTTATGACAAACAGACCTTTAATATTATTGATTTTATGATAAACAGACCTTTATCTAACATAGTTTCTAATTTATAAATATTCGAATACCCTTGCGTTGTTTTCCTTCATCACGGATTTAATTTTAAATTATGTTTTGGTCCCTTTGGGTTATGTTATATACTCTTAACCCCGTGATGTGTATCGCATCAATATATTAGAGGGGTTAACAAAACAAAAAGCTCTTTACACAACCTAACATCACGTCTGTAATCCCCGAAGGGTTAGGTAGAGGTGCACCTATAAGTACACCAATTTCGCCAGTTATGTTTAAGTCTCATGTAATTAGGGGGCGAGCCTATTGCCATCATCCGGGCATACGTCCAGACAGCTACTGAGTAATTCCTGTTGGAAAACCCAATGACACTTAGTCCGAGGACAACATCACGTTGTTACATGGTAGGCGGAGTGGGGGGTGTTAGGTTTTATTTTCGTTACGTTACGGAATTTCTTGATTCGGTCGCCGCGCTCAAAGCCCGCGATAAAAGCTATGCAATAGCTTAAAAATCTTATGCATCACTTATAAAGTAAATCTTAGAAAATAACAATGGTGACAGATTGTAGTAGGCACTAATTATTTAGAAAGTCTTGGATCGTGTAGTAAGCTTTGTCAAGTAAAAAATTACGCAATTTATGTTTGAATAGTGGCAGTTCCTTGGTGCTTAAAATGTCCACAGGTATCTTATTATAAATTTTAGATGCCATTCCAAAACTTTTGCCCAAAAGAGCAGTTTATGGAAGCACACTCACCTTTTAGAAAAAATGGACCAAATTATCCGACACACATTAACTTCAATTTTAAATGTGGCCATGGACGACCGAGCTTGGGCACAAGCTACTCTTCCCATTCGTATGGGAGGCCTCGGCGTCCGCAAAATTTCGAGTGTTAGTCTACCGGCTTTCATATCCTCGGTCCATGGCACTGAGAAATTAATCAGGAAAATTCTAGCCTCCACACTGATTAATTTTGATGTGCCGTGCTTCACTGAGGCTATGAATGCCTGGAGAATCGCTTGCCCGAACTCTGATCTACCCGATTATCCATCTTCTCAAAGGCGGTGGGATGAGCCGCTCTGCAGAGTAGTACAGAACAATTTACTTAACACGTCTACTACTACTGCGGAGCGTGCGCGCCTGCTGGCTGTGAGTAAGTGGGAATCGGGTCTGTGGCTTCATGCACTACCGTCGTCGAATATAGGCACTTTGCTCGACGACACCACTTTCCGCCTCGCTGCTTCCCTACGACTAGGAGCTCCATGTTGTTCTCCTCATCGCTGTCACTGTGGCGAAGTTGTCAACAGTCTCGGCCATCACGGCCTGTCTTGCAGCCGAAGTGCAGGCCGCTTAGTGCGGCACGCAAACATCAACGACATCATCCGACGAGCTCTTGTCACCGCCGGCGTTCCAGCTGTATTAGAACCCAATGGCCTGGCACGCGACGATGGCAAGAGACCGGACGGCATGTCCTTATTTCCATGGAAGGTGGGTAGGCCTTTAGTGTGGGACGCAACCTGTGTCGACACTCTTGCGCCATCCCATCTTCCTAGCTCTGCGTGCTGTGCTGGTGCTGCTGCTGCGGCTGCAGAAAACCTCAAGCGGCGTAAGTATTATAACCTCATTGGTAACTATACTTTCGAGCCGTTTGGGGTTGAAACCCTCGGGCCGTGGGGTCCGAGTGCCCATGGCCTCTTCCGTGACATCTCAAAACGGCTATTTGACACTTCCCGTGACCCAAGGGCTGGTTTTTACCTTGGCCAGAGGCTAAGCATTGCCATACAACGTGGCAATGCGGCCAGTCTCTTGGGTACATTACCAGTCGACAGCGATGCGGATGAATTTTTCGACGCGATATTTTAGTTTGTAAATAGTTCTAGTTAAGTTAGTATATAATATCTATTTTTATTTTGTAAATAATTAATAATTAATTAACTTTAATATTATATTTGAAAAGATTGAAAATAAATATATTTTCTTACTGTCAAATGAAAAAAAAGAGCAGTTCTTTGTAGTAAGTAGGTAGGTATACTAGATATTTTCAGTATATGTCTTTTTGATTTAAGTTCACCGAATAGATTTTTATTTATTTTAACAAATACTGCAACTTCATAGATATAAACTGATGGAAAGGTCAAAATTTTTAACTTTTTAAAATATGTTTCGCATGATTCTGGAACAAAAGATACCAGCCATTGCGCGACAGCTACGACCAGCGGCTAAACGTGTTTTCCGAGGCACGGAGGGACCTCGATTGATATGTACCTAATGGATAGTCACCCATTCAAAAACCGAACACTGCAAGCGTAACTTAACCTTCAATCGACCCGTACAGCTTTTATCATTTAGCCATGAGATTGTAGTTTGTAACCCTAAAATTCCACCATCTTTAACTTGAACTCTCTCGCATTTAAATTCCCGTATCCATTTTCTGCTTGAATGTTATCCCTAAAATCCCTATCCCGTAAGGAACACGTATGATAAGCCCAGAAAAGACGTGCCCAATTCCCCGAAGACGATTTTAATATCGCAGTATTCAAGACACCCGTCGGATCTGACATTGAGAGTTTTTATTCTTTTCTTTTTTGTACGCAGTTTTATGATTCTTCGGTAGGTATGATACTATAGATAATATGAAATGACGTAATAGTTTAAGGCAGTGACCCGAGCCTCGTGTGTTACCAGTGTGTATTAAACATAATATAATGTTACACAAATATTTATATTTTGATTCCAAGTAGAAGAGACGCCTTATGTTTTTTCGTGATGAAGAGATCTTAAGGTTCAGCAGACAGGCTCGACGCGACAGTGCGACACGCCTCTAGTAGAACAATTTCTATGAAAACTTCATGGTAGGTAATTGCTCTACCAGAATCACGTCACACCGTCACGTCGCTCTTGTCTGTGGGAGCCTTTGATGATCTGGATTATGAACTGTACTATAAAGTACAATTAAGGGGATTCCAGTTGTGGACTTGAAATCTTCTGTATAGTAGTTGTGTTCAATTGCAAACACCCAGACAAACTGTCATCTGTGGGCCATACAGTTTTTCGCTGCGTGTGTAGACAATTTGTTTTTTTTGTTTTTGTGTCCATACAACATTGACAACCGAAATTACACTTATTATTAATGTCCAGATAGAGGAATCATATTTCAATTTGCCACATTAAAGGCACTTTTGAACGTCAAAATTTACAAAAAGTAGAATTGATTCTAGTCGCCCCTTCCACAGGGTAGTTTTCGTATGGAGAAGAATGGGCAAGAAACTCCACCGTTTTACCTCACCTCTTAAAATATTTTACAATATTTTGCATACATTAATTATATAATTATATGTGAAGACGAAGCACCTAGAATAAGATTACTATACCACAATAGGTAAAAAATAATTAAAAATGAAGCAATGACTGAAAAAATAATTATGTGATAGATACATGGTGTTCACATAATTACAAGCATTGTAAAAGTATTCCTAAAAAAATTACAAGTACCTAATACTAATAAGTCAGTGTGTGAATTCAAGTAATCACAGAATGTAAAATCAATGTTATAATAATTAATTAAATTAGAAACCAGTTTGATTTTGTCTAGACTCTAAATTGTCCTATGGAGCTAGACCAGCATGTTTCCAAGCATTCTTACTCTAATTTGTAATATGCTTGTTTACAAAGAGTACTTTAAATTTTTAAATTTTCATCATCTCATCATTAGGAGGAGCTTGTGGCTAAGTAATAACAGCCGCACGGATCAATCCATCAGGTTAAGCTACGCTTGCCGGGGTAGGTCCGTAGATGGGTGACCATCTTTACATACCGAGATTCCTCCGTGCCTCGGTAAGCACGTTAAGCTGTTGGTCCCGGCTAGGGGTGGGTCGTTACGTGATTTTTGCGAAACGTAACGTAACTAGTGACTACAAGGACGTCACCGGTTTTGAAAACTAGTGATTTTAGTAACTAGTTATTTTTCAAATTCTATTCGGTGATTCAACACGGTGATTCTATCGAAGTGTTACAGTTATTTGCGAAACGAAAATATAAATGGTTACCTACGTAATACGTTATTTTTGGAACGAATAATTTTGTTTCGTATCACTCTTTTCATTCGATCACTGCATTGTGATGGAACTAGTTTCAAAAATCACGTCTTTATATGTGACTCGAAACTAGTTATTTGGTTACATGCCCCGTAGCCAGTTATGTAACTAGTGACGTTAAATAACGCCCATACCTAGTCCCGGCTGTCATTCGTGAATCTCTGACAGTCCTTACGGGTCGTCAGAAGCCTGAAAGTCAGACAACCAGTCTCACCAAGGGGTATCGTATTACCCAAGAATTGGGTTGTGAAGGTCAGATAGGCAGTCGCTCCATGTAAAATATTGGTATTCAGCTGCATCCGGTTAGACTGGAAGCCGACCCCAACATAGTTGGGAAAAGGCTAGGCAGATTTATTGACAGAGGATCATCATCATCATCAATTACAGCCCGTCTTCACCCACTGCTGATCATAAGCGTCTCTATGTTCTATGTTAAAGGGTTTGATTTCCGCACTTAGTCCGTAAGGTGGACCATTGTGCGTGGGCCATGGCGGCCGTTTGGTGGTTATTCCAACCAGCCCACCTCCCTCCAGAAGCTAATTAAATCTCCTGGTCTGTTCAGAACATCTGTGTAGGATCTGGGTGACCCGAGGGTTTCTGTTCTAATCTGGGTGACGCCTATGCATTCAAAGAGCACGTGCGCTACGGTTTCCTCAGCCTCCATGCAAGCCCTGCACAGAGGACTGTCCGTTAAGCCTATTGTATGGAAGTGTTTGTTTAGCGAGCAGTGCCCCGTGATGGTCCCCGTCACCAGGCGCAGGCCGTTCCTGTCCAGGCGTAATAAACGCCTGGTTAGCCTGCTATCCAAGGATGGCATAGCTTCCTTGGACTGCCTGCAACCCGGTGTCGAGGTCCACCAGTTCTCTGCTTGTGTGTGGGTGAACTCCTGTAGCCACCTGCGTATTTAGTTGAAGGGGATTGGCACGATAGGTTCGGGGCCACAGACTGCCGTGCCAGATCCTCTTCTAGCAAGTTCGTCAGCTGCGTCGTTACCCAGCGATCCGCTGTGTCCTTTTATCCATTGCAGTGTCACCGTGTTGCGGCTAGATACCGTATCATAAGCGTCTCTTTTCTTGTGCTAATCTCCACGCTGTTTTGCCAGCCTCATCCAGGTGGTTTCGGTTCAGGTTCCGGCGGCGAGATGGGTAGAAGACATTGTTGCCATCGCTGGTAGACAGAGGATACCAAAAGAAATATAAAAAAAAAAAACAGTAGCACTCCGGGAGTGCCGACAGAAGTGAAAATTTGAACAAGATCGCCTTGGTGGAAGAAAAATACTTGTGTAGAAAATTGATCTGTAACCTTACTAAATAAAGACCATAATCGGGGTTACAAAAAAAAAAACTTCCAAAACCTTCAAAGCAAAAATACTTGCATAGTACATTGATCCGTGACGCAATATAAATAAAGAACACAATCGCGTTTACAAAAATGAGGTGTTGGTAATGGTGTCGCGAATTCAATTGTTTTTTCCCATCTCAGAAATGCCGAACGCACCTAAATAAGTTTTCACTTCAAAAAACAAACGCCGCTTTTCTCAAACACTTTAACTTTAGGTAACCCTAAACTGCAATATGTAGAGGTAACATCGCGGACACTGGCGGTGAACCACTTTTCAACCTCTTATCATCACTAAGGGCATAAGGGTGTAACGTGGTTCACCGCAAATGTCCGCTGTTGTACAAGTGTGAACTAAAAGCGTGCCATGAACTAAAATTAAAGCATAATTTAAACGTTTCCCACTAGAACAGTGTTCATTCATTCTATTGTAACTTAAATTATGCGCATATTTACATAGGAGAATGACTTCGTAATTCGTATAATAATACTGGCGTTTTGTCGATTTCTGTTGGTTTATTATACCTAGGTTTAATTATTGGATAAAAGAGTTGTTAAATATTTGAATCAGCTTTTTAATTTTTATGCATCTTTTTAAACCTATGTTGTGCAACCAAGTAAGAGACTTTGTTAAACTTAACATCATTGTACCATCGCGGATACTGGCGGTGAACCACTTTTAACTTTATTACTAAGAACATAAGAGTAATAAAACTTTTTACAAAAAAAAAACAACCGACCTCCAAAAAATACACTACAAAGTGAAAAATAACTTTAATTTCGGAAGTCGGTGTCTTGGGTTTTGTATTTTCGTTTTTTGGCACCGACTTCCGAAATTAAAGTTATTTTTCACTTTGTAGTGTATTTTTTGGAGGTCGGTTGTTTTTTTTTTGTAAAAAGTTTTTATTTTTCACTTTTTAGTTGTGGTACCTACCCCACACACATTCGAATACCACTACCTGCTACCAGTGATAGAAACTTATCATCGACATACTAAGTGGGAAAAAAATACGTATTTTGTAGCTAACTCAAAAACTATCCAAGCAAAGTCAATAAAATTTACATGGGACCAATTCGAGAGCACACCCTTTCAAACAAAAAAATAATTTTCAAAATCGGTCCACAATTGACGGAGAAATCGGTGGACATACATTAAAAAAAAAGAAAAAAAACAAACATACGCGACGAACATATAACCTCCTCCTTTTTGGAAGTCGGTTAAAAAGTGGTTGACTGCCATTGTCCGCGGTTGTACATCTAAGGGCGATTCACAGACGACACTTTGACTTTACTTAGCAAAGTTAGCGTTTCTTACGAATATCAAACTTAAGCAAATGCAAATAATGCAAGCGATTCATATGAATAAAACTTTTTCTGATAATAAAGTTATATTCATATTAGAATTAAAGGCTTATTTTAATTAGCAAAGTCAGTGCTGTCTATTAATCTCGTCCTAACGGTCCACACAATGTATACAGAAAACTAACATTTCATTCCATAAAGTAAACCCTTGAGTGTGAAACAGAATTAAACCTACATTTTCAACAACTCAACATAAAAATCCTCAAAATGATAAACCGGGCCGACAACCCGTACTTCATATTCAACATAATATTCAACCCTAAAAAGACGCCGTAACTCAACCTGAAACACTTCCGCACAAACCGGGCAACCTATGTAAACTCCTTTAATATGTATGCAGTGACACGACCTACTAAATTTATCCTTCGTGCGCGTTTACAGGGTTAATTAATCAAGTAAAAGTCTGATATTCTGGACGAACGTTGCACATGTTGGGATAATTTATGTGTTAAATTTAGCTGTTAGCAAGTTCATGGGGATAGGAGTTAAATAGGTGTTTGTAGTTTTGATAACGTGGAATTTCTCAATAGCAGCTCCAAGTCTGGATTTGTGCCCGGTTGATGGCAATTGGCTCGCTCGTATTAAGACGCAGATATATGCCAATGACCTTGAGTGGTTAGCTTGCGTGTTCTGTACTGAGCTCACGCAACGCATCGTACCTCCAGCCAGTAATAGGACTCGCCCATCAAGGAGCGCTGTCCCAAATTAGACGCATTATTAATTTATTATACATAAACCAAAAGGTATTTTAATAAAAACACGTATACTAAAAGATTTATAATTAAACTATCTATAATGTTTCAGAAAAATACGCTTGATAGATTTTTTTTTATCCGCATTAGACATAACTTTACAAATTAATTTCACTATGTAATATAAACATAATCTAAACTATTCCTATATTAAATTATTAATTAAATGCTCTAATTTAACATAATTTTTTTTCCAAATCATTAACATTACTCGTTTAGACGTGATCTTCAGTATAAAATCATTAAAAGTCGGTTATCGTTGACTTAAGCCCCGTGCAGAGGGGCGCGACACGACACCGGTTCTACCGTGAAGTTTTCTTAGAAATTATTTTATTAGAGTCTCGTCGCGCTGTCTTGTGGCGCCTGTCTGAACGAGGCTTTACATGGGACTTAAACATACTTAAGGCGACGATAACCGACTCTCCATGTAAACTCCACATGTAAGCTCCATGTAAAATACTAGTATTCAGCTACATCCGGTTAGACTGGAAGCTGACCCCTACATAGTTGGGAAAAGGCTAGGCAGATGATGATCTTATTAGATCTGGTTGGAGTGGAAACCGACCTCAAAATACAGAAAGGGTCAGCTAATGATAATTTCACTGCAAAAGTAAACACTGTACCCCATAGGGAAGTGTAAATCGATACAAACAAACCGCATATTGTGTTGAAAGTGTGAAAAGCTAATTAGCTCTCATTTCTAGCTATTATAGTGTTTGTAAATACAATTCATTGTTATTACACGTTATGCCAAACAGTAGTTAATAACATAGTTCGATTAGGCTGTTTAGGGATGCGGTTTCATAGATTGGAAAATTACGGGAATGTTTGGATACTGGAGGCTAATATTTGGAAATAACATAACATAACATCACGCCTTGTTTCCCCGAAGGGTTGGGCAGCGGTATCCCTGTAGCAGGTACACCCATATTTTGCCAGTTATGTTTAAGTACCATGTAATACGGGCGAGCCTATTGCCATCAACCAACCGGTCACAAATCCAGACTCCGAGCTGCTACTGAGAAATTTCAGGTAGAAAAACCCAATAACACTTTGCCCGACCCGGGAATCGAACCCAGGACCTCATGCTCAGCAGTAGCGCTTGCGACCACTAAACCAAGGAGGCAGTTATAAATAAAAAAATGAAATAAATAATGTTTTAATGCAAAGGAAACACGCATTAAACAAACGAATTCGTTGCCAAACAATGAAGTTCTAAATGCTTTAATTCTTCTAGATCGAAAACTAAAAGTAACCTAACTAAACAATCATACTATAGAATTGGATTGATGGTTTAGCTAGGTTACTTTACTTAGAGCAGCGAATGCTGTAAAACGATGAAACTTTAACTGCGTGACCTAAATACTTCAAGATGTAAATAATTTTAAAGGAACTAATCTGTCAATCAAACAATATGTTTATTTGTTCGAATGTGGTAATTACAGTCTTAAAATGACTGTACTACCAGTAGTACAGTCTGGGAAATTAATTGCACATCTGCCAAAAAATATCATAAAATAATCTGCTGCTAATTGATGAAGCTGTAACTGCCGAAATAGTTCAGGATATTGTTGAACAAAACAGTCAAACGGCTCACTAGCTGAGCTATTGGCTTCTGCTCGGCCAATATTTGTTTGACCCACAGATGGTTGTTCCGGTAGAGTGTTTGAACATTATGAATGAGATTTGTGTCTATAAACGCACGAGTAAACATAATGTATCGTCGATGATTTTATATGCAGGAAACGGTCAGTAGAATGCAATGGTCCTGATGATATTTTAGACAAATACGAAAACATATATAAAAAATTAAATGAGTGCGTACAGTACTTCAATCGACATCGTCCGATGACGTCCGGTAACTAGGTGTTCATGCTCATTTTCTTTTACATAATATATTTGGTTCGATCGGCCGAGTTCGGTTGATGACGGATCAGTGTCTCGCGTTACACACCAAATTTAGTAGTCAATACTAAATTATTCGTATAATTATTACTAGAGGTCAATATTACAAAAACAACGTTGTAGATATGTATGGTGAGAGCTTAACACAAAAAAGGCTAATCCAATTAGCGAGAAACTTTCTTCTTTCCAAATACAGAATCAAGTCGTGAGAAGTCACGAAATTCAAACATCATGCTAGGAAACTCGACTCTATCGCAGGTAAGTAGGTGCGTCCACAAACACAAATCTCGAATGCACAAACATTGCAATCGAAGTGCTGCCGCATAAATGATGATCCTACTTGAAATTCTGTCTGCCGAGCAAAAGCCAAAGAAGCGAAGTCATTCCACTTATTACCGTGTTCCATTTTTCTTCTTGAAAACGCACAATGAGACATCCATTAATTTTTTTTCCGGAGTATGCCGCTCGTAGAAATAATCTTAGATCAAATATTTGAACTTATCGGCGCAGTCTGTTGGCGTAGTTGCATAAACAGACAAACATATGGTTTTCTATAAAATATAGGCGTGTTTTGTACGCTATTTGGGCGGATAAATGTCTGGTTAAATAACGCTTGTTTAAGAATGGTTTAGTAAAGAATACAAAAGAATAAGGACGGTTGAATAGAATTAGAGTCTCAATGACCTTGCTAACACTAGTTCTTTGTGGTTTAAGGTACATTTAACATCACGGTTATAACTCCTCTCTCGGTTTGCCTCACGGCATGATTATTCCATTGTGTATCCTTTTTTTTTCTATTTTAATTTGTGACTTTTATAATCGTAATGCGTATGACAGTCCTATCAAACCCTAAATCCTTATAAATAAAGTATTGTATTGTAAAAGAAATGAACACAGAACCACATGGCAAGCATCACTAGAGGCATTCAATAAAAAAACAACATTCAACGTTTGAAATAACTAATTGACCAACTCACTTGGTGACGAAGTAGTCTCCGTACTTCAAAACTCAATCAGAAACGAAACAACATTTTCATTAAAATAATTCACCTACTAACTTTATGATTCCGACACACTAATTTCACAGGTCAAAAATTTTGCATCATGTTCTGTTTGTTCATCATGGCATTCATGGTTGTCATTTCACTGATCTTTGACTATCGTTACAGGTTGTCAGAAGCCCGAAAGTCTGACAACCAGTCCTTACCCAGGGGTATCGTGTTACCCAGTAACTGGGTTGTGGACATAGGCAGTCGCTCCTTGTAAAATACTGGTATGCAGCTGCATCCGGTTAGACTGCAAACCAACCCCAAAAATAGTACGAAAAAGGCGAGGCAGATGATGTTGCGAAAACTTCCAATTCAAACCTGATTTTATCCTGCATATCATTGAAAGTTGGATGAGGTATGTAAGCTTTACAGGTTGATATGGGGTGATACATTCATTCCGTAATCGGATCCCCAACTTCGGACAGGCCCATCCGGAGTGCTGAAATAGGTGGAACGGATGTGTTATCATTATTAATGGTTTCCATACTACTCCACAGTAGATAAGATGTGTGGATATTTTTCGCACAGGTATTTCGAATTTATTATGCGGAACTTTTTGAGTACTCCCGTGTAACAAAGGATTTATGTTTGTTGTGTTATGTGAAGTTGAGGTGGTTTAGAATAAAATTATGGTAATTCTTTGTTTGTGGTTTTTGAAAGTAGAATATGTGGAAACTTTTCCTCATTATATGTAGAGTTTAAACCGTGATGTTGACATTATTTTACCAAACATTATCATAAAACCAAAACACTTCAAATTAAAATGAAGGTCGTCAGTGCGATGCTAAAATTAGGTGTCGTGACTTCGTGACTCAGTCATATCTACCTAAATTACGAATAAAACTGCACGGTAACTATCTCTTGAGTGATAAAAATATGATATTCAGATAAGGATAATAAATACTTGCTAATGTCCGGAGTCCAAACTAATATTTTATCTGACAATCGATACAGAATCATTTGCTCGGATTCCCTATGAAAGCAACTTTTTGTATAGGTAGGAATTATTTTTAAAGACCCGTGTGTATGAGAGAGGGAGAGAGGTAAAGGTGGTGCACGAGAAAGTAATAGGTAGACTTGTCCATGATAATGATTTTTCAAACAATTTTCCAAATCCAATTGGCCAAGTCTCTTCCAGTCCACTGGGAGACGGGCCTTTCCAATTCCAATGATATAATACAACACTGACTCCTCCGACTTTTGCATCAGACTGACATCATTTAGACCTTTAGATGAGTTAAATGCCTAGAAGTCGTTTTGTGTACCTATGCGATGAGATAAAGACAACTTTTTGTGAATAGGAAACGATGTAGTAAGGAAAGAAGTAACATATGAATAGCTATCAGACATTACCGTATTTATTTATTTATAGAAACCGTACTCCCAACTATTTCATAAGTATTTTATTTCATTACGGAATTATTGATCGAAGACGGAACCCGATCACGATGTTGATGATAAAGATGATACATAACCAGGTCATCCAAGGTCAGAGGGATAAACACATGTTGACGACACACATGATAAAAATAGCAAAACGGATGCAGATAAGGGATTAAATGTTTATAGAGTATTAAGAGTATTATGACATTTATTGCTAACAAAGAATGCGATGACGATACTGTCTCGTGAGAAGTGACTTGATATTTTGGAAGCCATGATTGATTAGCTAATGTTTGGCAAACAAATGACGTCACGGAGATATCAAAGGCTAAAGGCAAAGGTTGTTATGTATATTTTGATTTATAGTGTAATATCCAAACAAACAGCATGTTAAGACAGAAATATGGGTTTAGAGACATTATAATATTCTATTTTGATATTCTGACGATTGACATGCTTTTGGAAGATGTTAGCGATGAAACTACAATAGTTAATACCAAAACTAATCAAGTAACTGGGTTATTTAGGTGATCAACCTACTCAAATGCTAATGACAAATCACAATTTCAATACTTATCAAATCTTAGTGGGTAATCAATATTGTAAATTCGCAGAGTAATTAATTTACCACGGAACGACATTAATCATCAAACGGGTTTGTCATTAATCATTTACATAACGATCTTTGAAATGTAAATAGTACGGAAACTAGTGTAATTAAGTAAAGAAAATACAGAAAACATTAAAGTTCATTAAATAGAGAAAATATATGCCAAAATATCTGCTTGAAGAGGGACCGTGTAATGATGGTAATCAGTGAAAAGAAACAGATAACTAACAAGACACCGAAAAAAAGTTTGTTAATGAAGGTCAAACTAATGTTACTAATTTGGAAGATATATCGTGAAGAGATAAAATATTTGGGTGTGTAAAATGTACATATATTAATATTAAACATTTTGCAAGCTTGGTGGTATGCTTTTGTTTGCAAGTCGATCCGATTCGTTAAATACAGTGACATTATGATATTATTAATGTGCTTACTGCAATTAAAATTTGATAGAGCAGATAAATGTCTGAATTATGTTTCGGACATTACCGAGAACAATTTGCAATGCATTAATTGTTTGCTTGTCTTGTGTAATCTATCATTATAAATGATGTATTATGTTACCTATTATAAATAGCACAACACAATATTGTATCCACTTCAATAAGCAATTCCGTGCCTGATTAGAAGCGCATTAATATCTATTAATTTGTTATTGAAATTATTTCTATGCTGTCCTCGAAAACCAGATCACTTTGCACACAATATTACATGGGGTATGAAATATCATGCAGCTATAAAAAATGTGATTCAATATTAGTTTTGAAACCTAAATAAAGTGGCAAGGTTTGCTTCATGTACCAGTCTAAGTACTCCTGGTTTTTCACTCTTGGACATTTCTTCTTCTGGTGTCTCTCCAATTAATGAAGATTGGCCACTAACTCTGAATATTTCTCTGTTCTTTGCGAGGCGAAAATTTCTAAAGGGTGTAATTTGATTTAGTTAGACTTTCGTGATGATCTATGACTTATCTGCTGTTAATAGAACAATGGCCATTTCCATATCGAGAACAAAATATCAGAAAGGAATAATTTAAGACCAATAAAACTCTATGCTTCCCGACATCTGGTATTCAAATTTTTATTCTACCTTATATTGACAATAGAATTCTTGGAACGATGATGTCCTCCTTTGAGAGAAATGTATGTTCATTCAATTTGATATCGCTCTCCACTCTAAAGATGTAATCTCGACTTTTATTTGATTTAAGACTGGTAAACTGACAGTTCAATTTTGGTGTCTCTTATATTTTTGGGTCTTGGGATAATGTCTGAGAGTGTATTAACTTGATTTCAAGCCAGATGGAGTTATTCTTTTTGAAACCTGAGGACGTGTGCGGTTGAATTACTGTCTTATTTTTACTTTTGGTAGGTACTTAAGATCAATGTGTGGAAATCAGTTGTCATGTTTAATGCGGAGGAGTGAGGCAAATATCGTGAGGAGTTTTGAGTAGGAATGTGGATGGCTATAAGAGTAGGGGAAGACCAAAGAAACGATGGATGGACTGTGTGAATGATGATATGGCTAGAAAGGAGGTGACTGCCGAAATTATGACTAGAGAGAAGTATGGAAGAAAAAGACATGGTGCGCCGACCATAGATACATTGGGATGAGGGCGGGAGAATGATGATGACCTCAGGACCTTGCCTGCTCAATAAATAGAGGTTCACAATTTTTATAGGACTACAAAAGTTATTCTTAAGGCGACGATAAACGACTTTTACTGATTTTATACTGAAGAAGATCACGTCTAAACGAGTAGTGTTAATGATTTGGAGAAAATATATGTTATATAAGAATATTTTCTTAGTTACTTATTATAGGAATATTTTAGATTACGTTTACATTATTTATTTAAATTAATTTGTAAATGTATGTCTAACGTGGATAAAAAACTGAGAATCACGCAAAAACTATTAAGCTTATTTTTCTGAAACCTTCATCATTTTAAAGATAATTAATAATTATCTTTTAATACACGTGTTTTATTAAACTACTTTTTGTTTTATGTATAATAAATTAATAATGCGTCTAATCTGGGACAGCGCTCCTTGATGGCGAGTCCTGTTACTGGCTGGACGTACGACGCGTTGCATGAGCTCAGTACAGAAGTCACTGGCATAATTATATCATCGTCTTAATAGTGTACTTACCTTTACATTAACCTACCTTTTAAATTCCCAACATTACGTATTTTGTAATATTTCGATATCAACGCAAGCCACACGGCAATATATCAATCGGCATCGATCAATCACCTGAGTGTCGTCTTTATGAAGGTCACAGCTTCGCATTTTATAGTCTCTCAGATAGGCAATCGTATCTCAGAATATTCCTGTTTAACACCTTTTGCTGGTAGGTATTTAGTCGTAATTGAAAATCGATTTAGCAATATATTCAGAACTGTTGACAAAGCTTGAGTCTGTCTCTATAGTGTTTACCTTTTGCTATAGTAGCTGTGCCCTTTTTTTTTCAAAACTACAATCATCATTAAAAAAAACATAATCAGCCTATAATGTTCCCACTGCTGGGATACAGACCTCTCTGTGAAAGGAACTGGGCCATAATCCACCACGCGGGCCCAGTGCGGGTTGGTGGATATCACATGTCTTCGAATTTTCGGTTCTAGGATATGTCGGGTTCATCACGATGTTTTCCACAATCATTTGAATTATTTATTTAACTCACTCCAGCATTTTCTATTTACAGAATCGAAGTATTTTTTTTCCTACTTTATTATACTCATTCATTTTCACTTTACTTCCGAACAACTTAATGAATTCTCAAAAAACCAAGACGAATATTCAAAAATGTGATCTAAATAAAATTACCCGCCGCCTTTTACATCAGAAAAAAATAAACCCAGTTCCCGAACTGATACCAAGGAAAAAATATGACTATGCGTCAAACGGAACCGCGTTACTTTTCGTTCTTACAAATTATACCACTAAGTTGTAATTTAGCTATTTCTGGTCCAGTGCCAAGAACATTAGCTGAGATACAGAATACGCATGTAACTGGACAATAAATATGATTTAGTTTTCTCAATAGCGGTTAAATAAATCGCCACTGCAGTGGATTACCCTATATTATGTCGAATAGAATTGAGTATGATAAAAGAATGAGAATTGTCTGACGTCAGATTTTAACATACTGTTCGGATTTTATGGCATTATAAAAGCTTGATTGTTTCTTTTTTTTTTTTCAAGGGTAGAAATTAGCGGTCATATGAAACGGAGCTTGGTTGAGTGGTTCCGAAATTATAGGTACTAAAATACCAAAAGCTAATTTGTAAAACGTTACTTTAATTTTCCAGATCACTTAGCTGTGAAAAGTACAGACGACAGTTCTGTGTAACCAATTCTCTCTCCAATATACCTAAGATTACTAGCCATAAGATTAAATGGAAGGCATCTAGAACTAACGAAGAAAATAGTTCATATGGTGTAATATATGAGGGTTCCCAAATGGAGGAGGCGAGCGGTTCGGGTTAATTCGTCGGGTCTGTCCCTGCAATTATGAAAAAAATCGCTGTCGATATTGCACATCTGGCCTTGGTCTCTATCCCAATTAACGAAATGACGTGCGTTAGCCATTTTGGCTTTGCACACGTTCGATACGCCAGGAGCTTTGCAGAAAATTAAATGGACGTTCAATTGACTCAGTTCGGTTTCGTTTAAAAGGATTGGTTTTATTCACGTGTGGTTTTTGATCGAATTGTGTATGTTTTTTTTTTTGCGTAAACGTTTAATTGAAATGGATTTACGGCTACTTCCTGCTTTTATTTTGATAAAAGTACTCGAATTGCTTACTGTACTAATTTATCTGACGAAAACCACACAATTATATCCATTTATGCTCTCCAATAAATTCGTATTTAAATATCAGACCATCGAAAAGCGCTGCCGCAAAAACCAGCTTAAAACTTTATCAAGAAAATCTGCGTACAGAATCAAATTGACAGCGGGATTTCTAGAAAAAATATCTCGTAAAAGATTTCGAGAATAATATTTGGTAGATTTCGTAACCAACTCCGGTACTAGGTTCGTTAGTGTTCGTTCGGATCACGTTGAATCGCAAAGAGTTGCTAACATAGGTCCTACATTTTGCAGTCTTGTGTAATTGGTGGTCATCATCCAAATGTATGGTGGCAGGGCAATGTATGGTGTATGTGTGGTGGTGGTGTTTGGTAATGTGTGGTGGTTGGGCGGTTTGTGGCTAAATGATAACAGCCGCACGAGTCGATCGAAGGTTAAGCTACGCTTGCCGCGGTCGATTAGTGGATGGGTAACCATTCATTCCATTTCGAGACCCGTCCGTGCCTCTTGGTCTTGGCTGCCAAGCTTAGATCTGTGACAGTATTTACGGGTAGTCAGAAACGTGTTAATTAGCCTTCAACTGTCATTAACGAGACAATAGAATTTTAATTGTTATCCACCTCAATGAGGCATCGTAACAGATAATGAGTTAGTAACAGGGTTGTGGAGGTCAGATGGGCAGTCGCTTCATGTAAAATACGGGTATTCAGTTGCATCCGGTTAGACTAAAAGCCGACCCTAACATAGTTGGGAATACGTTAGGCAGATTGATTATTGCGATGCCCCCACAGAATAAACGTGTAAGTGAAAAATTGAGGTAATGTATTTTGAGCTATAATTCATAGCGAATATGGATTAACATCAAAAGCGCCGCAATAGCACTTACACGTTTATTCTTTGGGGGCAGCGATTGTATGGCATTATTCACGTAATAGGCCTATGTCAATTTTTTTTTAGTCCGTCTTTCAGATAATAAAAAAATATTGAACACGTATTTTTTCTTTTTTGACGTAATCAAAAGATTACGGCGATACATTGAGTTAAAATGTGGCATGACGTCACGCCTTGCTAGATTTTATACTGCGTTGTAAACGTAGCGAGTCCCCACTCCCCAACTTTAATGCGTGTTTTCTAAGTTATTTTTTATTAATATGATAAAGCAAAAAATACGTGTCTGATATTTTTTTATTATCTGAAAGACGGACTAAATAGAATTTCTTTTTTTTTACCTAGGAAACTACCCTATTGTGACTTTTATAAAAAAAATGTGGAAAATACATTTATATCTGCTTAATTGGACTGTAAACGTGGTTGGAAATTTATGTTTCTATTGAAAACACAGTTGAATTTATCCTATGTATTTTTAGTTGGTTTAAAATGTAATAATGCTGAGGCAGTGAATGGTGCAGTTTGCATGTATGCATACAATTTAGGAACACACAAAAGGCGTTGTTAGTGTAGAATGAAATACGCATAAAGATTGAGCACAGTATAATAAAGTAACCGTATTATATCTCAACAGTGACTCCACGTCTGGCGTCCGTGTGTAACTGACTCTTAATACTGTTATGTACTGCACACACTGAGATTTCGAAGCGCCTCGTTTTGACCGTTTTCTATGAAGATATAATACTGTTACTTATTTATACTGTGGCTAGGAGATCCGTTGAATTTACAGTGACATTTTTGGACATTGTGCGGTACCTTATTATAATATTTCTTAGCGCATCATACACATGAGATGCAGAGTTAATTTTGAATGTGACTAATTCCTGTTGAAATTGTTGTGGCAATAACAAAAAGGAGAAAGTGTGTAATCAGTGAAAGTCCTACTGTCGCGCCTGCGAATAATGTGCTAATGAGGATATACACAATGTTGTTAAAATAAATAGGTACCTAGACCGTCAACCGCACTTTGGTAACACTTTGACCTTGACCGGGCCTAGCGTGGTACAGAGTTTCATACAATAAGCCGACGTTTGCACGGACGTAATAAAATCGCGGCGATTTTTTTTCGTGCACTGGATTTTCAACGCTTTGCTTAGCGCCGAGAGTTGAAAATCCAACAGTGTGTTTTTTCAACGCGCTGGGACGAAAGTGCGTCCCAGCGCGTTGGATTCTCAACGCTTGGCTTAACATCGAGAATTGAAAATCAAGTGCGCGATAAAATCCCGCCGCGATTTTATTACGTCAGAGCGAACGTCGGCTAAGACGCTAGCTTATACTGTTTTTTTTTTTACCGCTGATGTGCGGCCCACTGTGTACAACATTTTAAGCCTCGTGCAAACAGACGCAATGCGACTCGAATAAAATAATTTCTAAGAAAACTTCACGATAGAACAATGACTGGTGTCGCGTCGTGCCAGTTTGCACAAAGCTTTGTGAATATCCTGTAATGAACATTTTTCAATCTAGTACGATTGAAAAATGTTCCTTTAACATAAGAATTACAATGATGAAGAATTCGAGCCAACATGATAACGTATTCCGTTTCTGATTACAAAATCAGAAAGAAGACGATTCTTACTTTACAAAACATCTGTCGAGTAAGTAATATGATTTCAGACAATTATTTGTCCTCACTAATAAATCAACTCGCGTCAAGTGTCAAAACACATCGCCACATAAACTGTAATAAGATATTCAACACGTGTATTAATATGTAACTTATAATAACAACGCCAAATATAAGATCAGCGTTTCCCAAACTATGGGTCGCGACCCACTGGTGGGTTGCGAGCGAATTCGGAGGACCTTGAAAAATTTATTTTCAGCTATAAGTACTAATTACTTAAAACAAAAAAAAAAATTGGTTGTTTGTAAAGTCGGTTTACGGACGATAATTTTACGTGATAACGTCACAAGCACAACGCTTAGGCTGATCGTGCCTCTCTATCGCTTGTTCCGCGCTCTCGCTTACACGCTCGGCTCAGGTGGAACGTGACACTTTTTCGTGCGAGCAGCCGGCTTTCATCGATTTAAAAGACGTTATCACGTCAATACCGAAATAAATTGGACGTATCAAATTCATTGCGATTAAAAGTAACTAAAATAGAAGTTGATGCTTAGCTATAATGACAATCATACATAACCCTTCCTTTTGGCTTTGCCGGAGTTTGCCGTAGTTTGGTAAAAAATACGAAACAAATACATCCTTCTCATTGAAATAGCACTCCGCATTTGATTAAGAATTCGAATTTTCAATTGTAACTGAATGTTTTTTTCTTATTTGAACAGTCCTTTATTCATACAGTTATGCCCCTTATTTTCTCCATGACAGCTAAGAGCTGAGTCCCGAATTTGGACGTTTTTGTTAGGTGGGTCGCGATCCAGTCAACTTTGGGAACCACTGGTCTAAACGAACAATTTGTCAACAGAAAGAACTTAGTCTTTGAACAATTTTGATGACAATGCTAACGTTGTAATTAGAGTAGTGGTAGCCAGGGTTGGCATGATTAAATCAAGTGATTTTTTCAGTAAAAATTGATTAAATCAAACTGTTTTAAATCTTTCCTATTTGTAACACAAAAAAATAATCTTAATTTTAGATAACGGATAGACACATACAATATCTTTAAAATCACACTGTGTTAGAATTCTAATATTTAAACAAAAAAAAAAAAAACAACTGTCCAGCTATTTCCGTTCCTAATCTGTCCTTGATTTTTGAATGTGCAAACTTTTTTCTTTGAAAAAACTGGCAGATGGCATCCTTCTGTCTTCCACCGCCACATTTTTAATTATTTTAAAGAAAAAAATAGCGTTTCTTCCGAACTTATCCGAACCGAACTAAAGTATTAAACAAAACAAAGCAAGGGAAATCCCCCAGCCGCCGTCATATAAAAGCGCGTTTCGTTTTAAGCACTATTTTAAGTGGATTATAATGGCTCAAGCAAAAAATCCAAAAATTTTCTAGATTTTTTGTAAAAAATCAATGATTTTTGTTTTTTGCAAAAAATCGTGATTTTTTCAAACCAGTACCCTAATTGCGTAACTCATTTTCGTAAACAATTTCGCGAAATTTGTTTCATTTTGACATTTCAACAACATTCATTGCGTTATTTACGTTGTTGAACAGATTTTTTTTCCAACTTATGAAGCAATGGATTAGAAATCTGTTTCAAATCGAAACAAATTGTGATTGTGTTGTATTACGCAATTAGGGTGCTGGTGGTAACTGTGGTAAGCTCAGTAGAAACAGCCGCGACTTTACTTTGTGTAAATTATTTCATCATCACTGCTTTCAAAACGGTGAAGTTTCAAACATCGTGAGGAAACCAGCATGTCCTAGAACCAAAAATTCAAAGACATGTGACATCCACCAACCCACACTGGGCCCGCGTGGTGAATTACGGCGCACTCCTTCCCACGGGTAGGAGGCCTGTGTCCCAGCAGTGGTAACATTATTGTCTGATTATGCTAACGTTGTTACAAAACTTGTGATTGTGGTATGTCATCTTTATTTCATTCGTGGAATAGTGACATAAAGGCTTTTGTTGTATTGTTGTACTTTGAGTATTAGTTTGTCTTTGTATCCGAACTTGAAGACAGAATGGGCGTTAATTAGTGGGAGAAGAAAGGAATGAGTAATCAGTTTTGTAAACTAAGTATGGACAGTCATCTATACTTTCTTTGTGATTATTAGCGGTTATTTAGAAGTTATATCTGTTTCAGTCCTACAATCTTGTAAACCTATTTTTGGAGCCCACAAGAATAACCCCTACTAGTGCCACATGCTTAGATAATATTTATACAGATGTTATACCAAGCCACAAAGAAATTATAAATTTACTAGATTCTGATCATTGCGGGCAGAGGATTACTATCCCAAACCAAAACAACAAAGTGGCTAAAAAGGATATCACGGTTAACCCCAAAACTGGAAGTCGCTTGGAGACTTTTAAAGTTAAACTTATTAATAATTTACCAGTTTTGTCTATTCATGCTGATCCTAATAATCTATATGATGATTTCTTTAATATATACTGTAAGCAATTTAATTCCACCTTTATTCCCAAGACTATTTCGGTTAATAGTAACGCATCTTTTAGTGATTGGGCTACCATTGGTATTCATAAAAGTAGAACACGGCTTTATGAGCTGTACAATGAAAGGACTTATGTAAACACAGCTGAATTTAATTTATATGTTAGAAATTATTCAAAATTATTTAAAAAAAGTTTGTTGTATGGCCAAGTCGCGTTATTTGAGTTCGAAGATTAAAAATAGTAGTAATGTAATTAAAACGACTTGGAATATTATTAATAGTGAAACGGGAAGGTCTAATAACCGAAATACTGACTACAGCCTGTCTATTAATGACAACATAATAAAATCAGACTCACAAGTCGCCGCGGCCTTTGAAAATTTCTTTTCAGATATTCCTGTTTCAACTACTAAATCCCTAAACTCATCACCTTCTGTTGCTGAGTCTTTGCTAAAGGAAAATGTTAATGTTTGCGATTCGGACTTTCTTTTTGAACATATTACCTGTAGAGACATAATTAAAACCTTTCACACTTTAAATGTAAAAAAGACTGCAGATCTGTGGGGTAATTCTGTAGAAGTTGCTAAGTCTATTATTGACATTGTAGCACCTACTTTAGCTCTTATCTTTAATAATTGTATCGACTGTGGGGAGTTTCCTGACCTGATGAAAAATAGTAAAATAATACCTTTGTTTAAATCAGGTAGTACATCAGACCCCACTAATTATAGACCTATTTCAGTACTACCTACTTTTAGTAAAATTTTTGAGAAATTAATTTTAGAGCAATTGCAAAGATTTTTTAATAGACATAAATTATTACATAGCAAACAGTTCGGTTTTACAAGGGGTCGTTCAACTACTGATGCCGGTGTTGAACTTTTAGGTCATATTTATAATGCATGGGAAGATAAATGCGATGCCTTGGGTATCTTTTGTGATTTGTCCAAGGCGTTTGATTGCGTTCTTCATGAAACGTTAATCAGGAAACTCCGCCACTATGGGATCCGGAACAGCGCTCTGAATCTTCTTATTTCATACTTGAGTAATAGGATTCAGAGTGTTGACGTTAATGGAAAAAGATCTCCCGGATCTATAGTAACAATGGGAGTCCCTCAGGGCTCAATTCTTGGTCCTTTCTTGTTTCTTATCTATATTAATGACTTGCCTTACCTCATAAA
Source organism: Agrochola lychnidis (assembly GCA_963680765.1). NCBI lineage: Eukaryota > Metazoa > Arthropoda > Insecta > Lepidoptera > Noctuidae > Agrochola > Agrochola lychnidis. The sequence goes on from OY796847.1 coordinate 8,347,412, forward strand.
GGATAACCATGATATAGTGTTGTTTGCGGATGACACTTCACTTTTGTTTAAACTTAAACGTCAGCAGCTGGTTACTGACGATGTAAATAGCGCGATCTCAAAAGTAGTTCACTGGTTCAATGTTAATAATTTACTTCTTAATAAAAAAAAAACCAAATGCATTAAGTTTACCCTACCTCATGTTAGGCAGGTGAAAACTAATGTGTTAATAAAGGGCGAAGAATTGAATCCTGAAGATAGCACAGTTTTCTTGGGCTTAACTTTGGATGCTAAGCTTCAGTGGGGCCCACATATAGATAAATTGTCAAAAAAGCTAAGCTCCGCAGCATATGCTGTTAGAAAAATTCGTAATTTGACTGACATAGAGACAGCCCGTTTAGTGTACTTTAGCTATTTTCATAGTGTAATGTCGTACGGTATTCTGTTGTGGGGAAATGCCGCTGACATTCAGACTATCTTTGTTTTGCAGAAAAGAGCTGTTCGATCAATTTATAAATTAAGTCCGAGACAGTCTCTCAGAGATAAATTTAAGGAGATTAATGTAATGACTGTGCCTTCTCAGTATATTTTTGATAATCTTTTATATGCCCATAAAAATATAAAATTGTTTAAAAAATACAGTGATATCCATAACATAAATACTAGAAACAAACACAAATTTGTTGTACCTACAACAAGGCTCAAGAAAATAGGTGGCTCGTTCAGATGTCAATGTATACGCTTTTATAATAAACTTCCAAGCCACGTACAAGATCTAAGCCTTAATAAATTTAAATCATTCATTAAACGTAAGTTGTGCCAGAAAGCTTTTTATACCGTTAAAGATTACATTGAGGACAAAAAGGCTTGGGATTAAGCTGCTCCAATTATTATTTTTATTTTTTACTTTTGGAACTTTGTTTATTTTGCAAACTTCAAAATTATATACACAATGACATGAATATTTACTTTGTTAAGTATAACATTATTATTATTTTAATTAATGTGAATGTGAGGACTATGTAGCTCATGTATATATATTTATTTAATTTTCTCAGTTACTACTAATGATAATCTGGCAGTTTTGAGTACTTTATGCGGCCTACCCAAATGTCCTTTCTATGGTATTGTTCGTCGAATCGTTGAGCTCCTTTTAAGTTCTGAGTTGAGCTGCACAATTACTGAAAAATGCGTGCACTGACTGGACAGGTCCACTCAAATCTGTATGGTTCTTTCCTCAAAAGATCATTTCAGACACAAATCTACATGGTCCTCATATGAAATGCTCTGACCAAGATTATTTCTGGGTTTTTTATTTTATTATATACACATTGACATTAATGATTTTTATATATACAATGACATGAATATTTACTTTTAAAGTATTATATTATTTTAATTATTGTGAATGTGAAGACTATATGGGTCATTCCTTTTTGTTTTGTTTTTAATTTTTTTCTCAGTTAGTTTTAATCATGGTCTGACAGTTTGAGTAATTTATGTGGCCTACACAAATGTCCTTTTTTTGGTATTGTTCGTCAAATCGTTGAGCTCCTTAAATTCTGAGTTGAGCTACACGATAAATGACAAATGCGTGCACTGACTGGACAGACCCTCTCAATCTGTGTGATGCTTTCCTCTAAAGACCACTTCAGACACCAATCCACATGGCCTTCACATGATCTGACCAAGATTATGTCTGGACTTTAAAAGAGACTGTGACCTCTGAGTTTGTTTCGGCCTTTCTTCTCAGAGTAGTCAGATAGGAAACGCCGACCTCATCTAGTTTTTAAAATATGATTGACGTGTAAAAGTGTTTGTACAAACCTACTTACAGAAATAAAATCATTTATCATTTATCATTTATTGAAAACTTGGTAAAAGTTTTCTTCATTCATTGTTACAAGTTCATACACAACGAACGATATTTGGACGTTTAGCCGACGTTCATACGGACGTAATAAAATCGCGGCGGGATTTTATCGCGTACTGGATTTTCAACTATCGGTGTTAAGCCGAGCGTTGAGAATCCAACGCGCTGGGACGCACTCTCGTCCCAGAGCGTTGAAAAAACACACTGTTGGATTTTCTACTCTCGGCGCTAAGCAGAGCGTTGAAATTCCAGTGCACGAAAAAAAATCGCCGCGATTTTATTACGTCCGTACGTACGTTAGTTTAGGCTCAATTTATATTGCTGCCGCGGAAGGAAATGGAAGTGAGTTTTTGTAACGATATTGTACAAAGTAAAATGAACTTTATGTCAATCGTCTAACGTACAAACTTGTTATTGCGGTAATTCCCGAGAATGCGCGAGAGTTATCCCGAAGACGCGCAACCTCTTACTTGACTCTTATCTAGTTTGTGCTTTACACTATTGACATAAAGTTCATTATGCGTTGCAATAAAATTCGCTTCCATTCCGTTCCGCGGCAATGTATATTGAGCCTTACATTGGCTCATTTATATTTAACAGAGGTCCTAGCACGAACGCGCGACGTAAACCTAACGTAAATTTGAACTATTTTTGAATCGAAAATACAACTATCCTATAGCATTTTGGTTATTTGCAACAAGCACAATTAGTAGGTATCACACAAACATAAAAAATAAGTCTGAAATTAATTAAGTAAACATATTATATGCATAATATCTATTTTTTGACCCCCGACACATTATGAGGGGTGTTATAAGTTTGACCGCTATGTGTGTGGCACTGTAACTCTTAAACGGGTGAACCGATTTGAATGCGGTAATTTTTCTTTGAAAGCAGGTATTCTAGCGATGGTTGTTAGACATGTTTTATCAAAATCGGTTCAGCCTGTTGAATATTATCAGCTCTTTTCTAGTTGATGAATGGATGTGAGTATCTTCCACAGTCTCATCGATTCGAAATTTGGTATTCTGTTACTTCAATGACATTAGAAGAACATAGTAACTTTGAACTGATGCTGCAGCATCACCTGGATTTTGCAGGATACCTAATTCTCTTACCAACTTACAGCACAGGTATCGTGTTTGGGCTCAATGGAATGGTCTCAATGAATAGGTTATAGATAGACGGTGAACAGGGTCTGGTGATGGAGTAGGAAAGAGAAATGAGGAAATGTTTGTGTCGAGGGTTTTTAAAATGTTAACTGTTACTATTGTACTTGTACGAGTCCCGATGAAGCTGGGATGACGTAGTTTTGGACATTATATTGTCAATTTTATTGATACTTATTAAATCGTTTACTCCGCGCGTTCGTGCCAGGTTCACAGGTCGTTTATCCATCAAATGTCAATCAAGCACCGGAGTAAAACCAATGCAATAACGGCAGATAGATTTCCCATTGAACTGTTTTCGACATGCATTATTTGATTATCTTCACATCTGTAGAATCCTGTTGATTCCGTATTTAAGTTGATTATTTTACTTACCACTTAAGGGAAGAGTGAGACAGCTCCGACACAACTACTATTGTAACTTACTGGGGCTCAATTTATGTATGAAACAATGTTTTAGTTGAAAAAATTTTTTTTTTGTTTTTTTTTTTTTTTGTAAATCACTCACAAATCTGTGGTGGCCGAGTGATATCTACCGCGACGTACAGGCGCTTTACTATTTGTAAATTATTTCATCACCACTGCTCTCATAATGGTGAAGGAAAACGTCGTGTGGAAACCGGTATGTCCTAGAACCAAGAATTCGAAGACATGTGACATCTACCAACCCGCATTGGGCCCGCTTGGTGGATTACAGCCCACTCCCTCTCACCGAGAGGAGGCCTGTGTTCCAGCAGTGGGAACATTATAGGTTGATTATGCTATATGCACTGGCTCACTGTCACAACAAGCAGGGGTACTTCATTGTCAACCTTTCGCCGCCATTCGTGGTGACTGACATGACATTAGTGACAGCTGCTGCTTCACTACTTGTGTGAATGAGACTGTGTTTACATATCTATTTAATTAAATAGTTATGGTTTCAAAGAGTAAGGGGCTTGTGGCTAAGTAATAACAGCCGCACGGGTCGATCGATCAGGTTAAGCTACGCTTGCCGCGGTTGGTTGGTCCGTGGATGTGGATCTTTACATACCAAGACCCCTTCGTGCCTCGGAAAGCACGTTAAGCCGTTGGTCCCGGCTGTCATTTGTAGATCTTTGACAGTCGTTACGGGTAGTCAGAAGCCCAAAAGTCTGACAACCACTCTTACCAAGGGGTACCGTATTACCTAGTCACTGGATTATGGAGATCAGATAGGCAGTCACGCCATGTAAAATACTGGTATTCAGCTGCATCTGGTTAGACTGAAAGCCGACCCCAACATAGTTGGGAAAAGGCTAAGCAGATGCTGAGGGTTTCAAAAGGTGAACAACATAAAAAATACCGTTCTAAGGATTTCAATAATTCGTTTATTATCCTTTTCTTTATTTATTGGAAGGTGTGTTTCACTACAGGCTCGAATACTAAAGTTTTTTGGTTATGTCTCCAGGCGGAATAATGACTCCATAGAGCGTCTAGTGGTGCAGGGCAGAGTGGAAGGTAATAGGCCACGCGGGAGGTCACCAATGAGGTGGACCGATCAAATAAAATCCGCGGTTGGAGGCCCTGTTAATGAATGCGCTAGACTGTCATGTAACAGAACCAGATGGAGGGAGATCGTGAGGCGGGCAACGACTTCACCTGCGATTGGACATAGTTTATTGTGACCACGACCGCTCTGTCAAGAGCGATGCGAAGAAGAAGAAGTGTTTCACTAATATAACGTGGGACGTGTGATCCATCAAATAGTACAATCACTATGACACTACAAACATCCAATATGATACAGATATCAAATTCAAATACTTAAACTATCGTCAAGTATCGTCAATCAAAATTGCTAAAAACTTCTCTGTGTGCCGTTCCTTCATATTTTTCTTTGACATAATCTGGATTACGTCATATTCAGACGTAAGTATTCGATTCACGATTTTATTTTTGTTAGAACTTCAAATAACGTCGGGATTCTAGGATACCTATATTTGCCGAAAGATGTGTCTGAAGAAGCTTACATAATGTCACATGTTGTCGTTTCTGGCGAAGTCGACGTAAAAATGTGATGGGAATAGCGAACGAGGAAATTCATTAAATAAAATGCTTCACCTTTGATTTTGTAGCAGACGTCACAGTAAAGGCGACTTCATTTGAAAAAATTCCGTATTTGATGAATTATTATTCGTAGGCACATATTGCTGGCTTCCTATAAGGAAATAAAAAACCTAATTAATATTTCAAAGTATCGCAATAACTGTTTTTACTAAAGTAAGTTCAGTATCTACTTTCTGTTATTGCCAGTCGTTAATATTTTCATACCTCTCCAGATTAAATACTTTCATATAAATTACAACTAAATACCAAACAGGAATGTACGAGAGAAATCTTTCTCATTCCATTTCTGCAGTATTTATTAGACTAATATTTTACCTACGTCTTCTTTCTTCATATTTATCTTTCACAATACGCGGCGAGTCCGTTTGAACTAAATGATTTTCATCGAGCATTGTCATAACTTTATATTCCATTACGAATAGCGTAGTGACATTGGAATCTCAATAAAAATTGCTCCAAGTAAGCGGGGAACATACGCTGGTATGCGCCTAAGTGAGACCTACATTCCGAGAGCTCTCGCCAGTAATCAGTTTCACCTTGAACTTGCTTGAGCATTCGGCGGCTGTGTGAACGCTCCCTCAGAAAATACAACGTCCGCAGTATTCCCGGGTGTGATTGGCAGGTTGCCAAGTAAAACTTAATTCTTGAGCGAGTGCGAAAAGTAGGCGCCTTATAGAATCGAGGCCTCATCGTTATTCTGCGGATGACCTAATTGAAATCCTATCTCGATTGTTTTTTTTTTACCCTAATAGATTCTAATGTTATGTCTAAAGGAGTATTCAGGAAGTTCATTTTGAAATTTTTCTTTTCTTTGTATCCCATTGGTGATGTAGCGGTCATCATCTGGGACAGATACATTTATATATACGTGTATAGGTCGCTGTAAGATGCTTGTAGCCGTGTTATAGTTATATCTCTGAGGATATAGCTGTATACCGTAATATAGTTACATGAAAGCGGTGTTCAACTGTCTTACTAGGAATACAACTATGATACGAGCACGATCTAGTAATATAACTATTAGGGCACTCCAACCAAATAGGTTAGAAATGTGACCAATTATGCGCGAGCCAAGCGAGCGAAACGAGCGGTGCCGCGGCAGCGGCTGGCCAGCGCTACGTCGAAATTGGTCGTAGTAACATAATTAGGGCACTCCGACAGTCCATATAACCATCTAAATGCAACATATATGTATATGAACCTATGAACGCGGCCGGTAGTAACTGTGACATAAAATGTTGAACATGTGAATTTTGTCGTAATAATATTAATACAGTAAATACCTAATAACCTTGGTTGGAATAGTCTTGATCTTGACTTCTAGAACAATAAGACTTACACATTAAATACACAGTGACACAGTGACATATTAAATACAACTTGTAAGTATCATAAGATTGAAGTACACAATCTAAATTAACAAATACCGTCAACAAATTGATGAAATCAGGAAGTATCCACAAAATTACAATGTCCTTGAAGACGAATTGTATCAGCTACGCTAGTTGGTATTAATCTCGTCTTCTCCACAGTAAATAATTATTTATTAACCTTGCCAATCGGCGTCTTTGAGTTTTAATCGGGTTTGTCGCAGCACTAATGGTTAAAGATTAACCAGTGTTTCCGAGCGTGTATCTTACGAAAACGTTGATCATTTTGGACTTTGTCTTACTAAACTCGTCAATATTAAAGCGCAGCTGCCTTTAAGACGCAGATATATGACAGTGACCTTGAGTGGTTAGCTTGCGTGTTCTGTACTGAGCTCACGCAACGCGTCGTACGTCCAGCCTGTAGTAGAACTCGCCCATCAAGGAGCGCTTTTCCAAATTAGACGCTTTATTAATTTATTATTCATAAAACAAAAAGTATTTTAATAAAACACGTATACTAAAAGATCAATAATAAAATTATTTTTAAAATGGTGAACGTTTTAGAAAAATATGCTTGATTGATTTTGCGTGATTCTCAGTTTTTTATCCGCGTTAGACATAACTTTACAAATTAATGTCTATGCAATATAACTATATTCTAAAATATGCCTATGTTATGTTATTAATAAAATGCTCTAATGTTTTTTTTTCCAAATCATTAACACTACTCGTTTAGTCGTCATCTTTAGTATAAAATCATTAAAAGTCATTTATCGTCGCCTTAAGCTGTGGCCACACTGAGACGAATCCCGCGAGGGATGCGGGACGACATTTCCTCTCGCCGAGTGTGTCAACTAACATAAATACAGGCGTTCAAAAGCCGCCCATCCACTAACGTTCATTTCTTCCGACTTGTCCTGTTGTACAATCTGGATAGAAACGCGACGGGATAAAGTAAAACCGTTGAAGCCACTAATTAAACCACAATCCTACATTATTTCACTAACTTGATCAGTTATCGCGTCGCGTCTTTCGATGAGAGGGAAGGCGGGATTTTAATACCGTCATTCTTTTTCAGTCTTACAAATCCACTGGCGTTCATTTCTTATAAGGATTGTAGATTCCGGCAGGAATGAACGTTAGTGGATGTGCAGCCAATTTGTCGCGAATTGTCGCGTGACTCCTTTATCATTAAAACAGTCGCGTCCCGTATCCCGCGCGGAATTTGCCTCAGTGTGTCCAGAGCTTGAATCAAGCGCAATTTTTGATGTCGCCATTTGCTTCGTATAATATGACAAGTATGGCCATGGTTTTCATAAGCCGACGGTGCTGGCTATTACCTAGTAATTCGTTTGCTTATTCATGCGTTGATTATTCGGAATGGATTTTTCACTTCATTTGTTACGGTAATGAGAATCGAAAGCCTTTTCCATTGCAGCCGACTAATGGAGTGGGCCTCGATCATTACCTAGTTAGTTATCGTAATCGGATTAACCAATGGTTACGCGTAGCTCTATTTGAACTACAGCCTTGCTGTGTTGCGGTCTGAAGGGTTCAAATACAAGTACATGAATATCTTATGATATTGACGACAGATCATCAAATCCCTTGGTATTGCGATATACCTATATGGACTACAGTCATTACCACTTTCTATCAGATAGGCCGTGTCTTGATTTGCCAATACTGTACATAAATTAAAAGTTTCTTATTTCTAAAATATTCAATTAGGCCATGATATATCTCCGAAGCCAACAACCTATAAGGCAATAAAAAATCGATCTTCACAACAACGATAAAAGGACGCGAAGTAATAATATAAATGACAATGAACAACAGACATGTGACTTATAATATAGCCATGAATTGGATTGAATCAATCTCAATAAGGAACCCGTGACGCGGGGTACGCGTCGTGTGGTCGGTCACGCGCTGTTTAGTTGAACTCCTTTGTGATTCTGACACCCTGGTAATGTCCCCGGTACTGCTTTAGTAGTTCTTTAGACCTTAAGATATTCTGATCTTTGAAACAAGCCATGCCTTTTAGATGATATTATGCATAGTATTTTGTACCCAAGTTTTATTCTACAATCAAATTACGATTTGCGCGACGTTGAGTTGAACTCCTTTGTGAGTCTGATGCCCTGGTAATCTATACTGCTTTTGAAGGTCTTTAGTATTACCCCGTGTGGAGGTCAGATAGGCAGTCGCTTCATGTAAAATACTGGTACAGCTGCATCCGGTTAGACTGGAATTCGACCCCAACATAATTAGGAAAAGGCTAGGCAGATTGAAGGTGTTTAGGACCTTAAGTTATTTTGCGGTTTCATTGATACGAGCCATGCCTTTCAAAATATATTACGCATAGTATTTGTACTTAAGTTTTATTCTATAATCAAATTATGATTTGCGCAACGTTTTGTTGAACTCCGTTGTCATTCTGAAATCCTGTTAATCAGGAATAAGGCTACCAGGAAAACAACTTGAAGTTTGATAAAATAAGATTAGATTAGCCCGTTAAGTCCTTTTCCCAGTTGACGCTTATCGAGGATTCCAAAAACTTTTCATAAATAATCTTCTTTTGATCCTCCGATTTCATGTTTTATTATTTTTACTGTGACACTGTCTCATTTATGCAAAAATTTATATCAGCTTTCTTTTCTTTTCAGGGTCAGTAAACCTTCAAGCTGTTTAAAGCCTGGATGCAGTCGAATAAGGCACTTCCACCTGGTCTGTATATAAAAATAAAATCAATTGCTGCTTAATATATTTCAGTAAGAAACTCAGGAGTATCTGACTAGTTCAGGAACTAGTCATTGGGTTTGCAAAACATATATATACTACACACAAATTAGTTTATTGAAACCCAGAACACGTAAAAAGAAAAACGAAATCACCGGTAATTATTCAACCCTTTCAAGCCGAATAGTTGGAAAGGGATTTTGAATTCACATACCGCTAACAATGCGACTGGACCAAAAGTATTCCGAGCAAAATCAGGTTTGTTCGGACGACTGTTTACAAAGGCGAATACTGGGAAAATGGATAGTCGGGATAAAAAGTGGGCTAATAGGATATTCCACAACCGTGGTTCAAATAGTAAAACAATACAATGTAAATTATTTTCCATAAGTACGTACCTACTACTGTATAGAATCAAGTTTTTCTAATTGGACAGATAGCCGTGCTACTGGGGAGTTTGTTGCGCCACTTCTTCCCCAGCTAAAGCACTAGGAAGTGGTGAATGGTGGGCGTTTTTGGAGGACTGTCTTATGTAATTTTGATGTTCGAAAAGTGCTGATTCGCAGCCTAGTTTGAATAAATGACTTTTGAATATTGTTTTTTTTTAGTTTTTGAACAGTGGTTTTGTTTATTTGGTTAGAAAACGTAAATATAGTACCTATGGACAAAATTTTCGTGGATGAGAATATAGAAAATTACGAGCTTTTGGATAAAGGCGAGGATATAGAGATCAAATCCAATACTTATGAATATAGAGATGCAGAGTAGTCTCTTGTTAACTATGCCGAATATCCACGGTTGCAAATAAAGATCCGAATATGGCATATTACTACACAAAAGTAATATAAGGAAGTTGGATAAAAATGTTAAAGCTGTAAGCAGTCTATATCCTAAAGCAGAAGTAAATATAAAAGCGTACCCTGAATACTTTGGATGTCAGACATACATCAGTTTGATTGACACACGGTTTAATATCCTCACTAGACCTAATAGAGGAACGTAGGCATACTTACGAAGACACATTTTCGTGAAAATTTTCGCAATTTCTGCCAACTTTCTTCAGACTTATCTCTGAATCAAAAATCACTTCATTAATGACAACCGATCCTTCTCTTTCGTCGTTAATTTATAACAATTCGGTCGGTATCTTGACAAATCCATTTATTTACATTAAGCTCTAGTGATATTTTATTCCGAACATCGTTTCTGTTCAAGATAGGAACGCTTCAGAAATAATAATAAGCGTTCTTCAGATCAATAAATTATGTCGAGATGTTTAAGACTTATAAGATAGTGATGGATTTAAGTTTATTGAGCAGTAAGCAATTGGAGTTCTAACGAGGCGTGAGTATTTAAAATCGAACCCATTAGATTGATGATTTTGTCGAAATTAATGAACTTGCAAATAACTATGCCACTGGCGTCCTCAAAGTCCAGAAGGTAAAGTAAAGGGGAATGAAAGTGTTACAACCAAAATTCAGGTAAAACACACGAGTTTACGTATATTTTATGAGAAGAAGCCTTAGAAAGAAGAAAAAAAGGTTTATTTGTCACTGAAACACGCAGCATTTCTAAAGCTTTTTAAGGCTGGTGTGAATTGGAAATGCTTTATTTCCACTTTAGACCAGCCTTTCAGCCTTAGTTAGCCGGTAGTATTATTGACTACACTGTCAGTATTACCGATGTCGAGTTATTCAACGTATTTCATACTAGTGATTCCGTTTGAACACATGTCTTTCAAACCGTTTAGTGACACGTTTTATTTCCATGAGTTATCTACTCCGAGATGAAGCCGGACATTTACGTGCCGAAATTGAGATTGATTGAACTTGACTTGACGAAACGGTTGGGAGTCAAAAATGTGTTGCTCCTCTGTAGTTAACTTTGTGATTTTTGGCTTAGGCAAGATATCAATCATTGTCAGGTTTAGAGTGGAATAAAAAAGATATATTCTTTTTTATCTGGTTTTCGCGTGTTGCAAAACTGTTATATATAATTTTTTGCAAATATATTTAAGCAATAGTTTTGAAAGATTCAAAAAAAGAAAAAAAATTGTCTTATTATTTCGCTATGAACAATTATTATGAGCTCAAATGTCATTAATGAGACACAATAGAATTTTAATTGTTATCGATCTCCAGGAGAGCTCTTGACAGCCGAGGGGCTAAATATTTGCAAAAAAAAGCTACTGACGACGCCAACGTATCCAAAATTCTAGCTTATTCTAATTGTAATATGGGAATATTTACAGACAATGGCCACAATATATTCCGTCAATTGACCTAGAAAAGATAACATAAGTTAGGAGGTAATTCTAAGTTAGATAGTTTATTCTCGCCCAGAATTTGCGTCAGCGATCTCAATTGCTACTCTCAAGTATCACTTGAAGTCAACGACCACTCGGACATTATGCTGGTTTAAGTTATAAGAGACTAGATTTTTTAACACGTCACTTGCTTTTTTGGGACTCATTTTTGAATTCACGTGTCGGAAAAAATTTAATTTTATAAAATGACTACTCGATTGCTTTTTTGTTGACGATGATCAATGTTTTCGGTCGTTTAGCGTTCTCTTCTTTGGTTTCTTTTCCGCTCACATCTACGGTTTCTATTGAATCTTTTGTGTATATTAAGTCTGTACATTGTTATAATCGTAGTCTAGATTCCTAGAAAAATAATGATATGCTGTGTTTGTATTAACTGTTAGTTCATTGAAAGCACTGTACAAAGTACAAGATCAACGTTTTCCCCACAGAGCACGAAGGCGCCTCGACGGCTGCTGTGAGAAGCGGAATCTCAACACTTACCATACAAACCAAGCGTGTCACCGTTTACACGCACTACGACACAAATGATATCTATGTCACCATATGATAGTGAGAACCGTTAGTTGTCTAACGATATTATTTCCGTTAGATTATAAACTATCGAAAAATTGTGAACTGGGTGGAATCGAAAAGGTTAGGTTAGAACTGTGCGCGAGCCGAGCGAGCCAAGCGAGCGGTGCCGCGGCAGCGGCCGGCGAGCAATACTTCCAAATTACTCGCGGCTAGGTTATAGTATTAGCACTAGCAGGTATTAGTACTAGCGCAAGGTACGTTACTTCGCAAGCAAGATTGATACCAGCTCACAATTTGTCGGTTTCCCATAGATAGATTATAATTTATAAACTATCGAATAATACTGCATTAAATTGTAAATGGTTTGTTGCAGATCACAATTTTTCATATTTTATACGGTGACATTTATAGGTAAATTTTGTGTCTTAGTGCTTTCTAAACCGTCAGTTTCTGTAAACTGATGGCTTTGAATGGCGGTCTGTGACAGAAGTAAGCGCTCGAGCACTTTTGGTGCTTCGAATTCTATTAATACTGCCATCTCTAGACACAGCGAGCACGGTGAGTCCGTGCTCGCTGGTTTTCCCGCTATATCTTATACATTGAACCCGTTCCTCTTCTACGCATGCATGTCACGCGGTATTATTTATATTCTCTGCATCTGTGGTGACAATTTCGTTCAATGAATTATTGATAGTGATGCTCCGTGGATATTATTCATTCATATTGCCGAGATTGGTTCGGGTCTTGCCTATTTTTGAGATGTTTTGTAAAGGATTTTTTTTAATGAACGTGTAGCGTCACTAGTCATTATGTGGAAATAACAGCAAATACATAATAACCACACAAAAATTTATAAAATGTCATGGACGTACAAATTATATTATTAGTAGATAATAATTGTGAATAGCAAGCGCGTGAGTCACCGACCGGCAGCGGCGGCCGCGCAGCGAGCGAGCGAGACCCCTCTCGCTGCGTCGCGCCTCACCGGCTCGCCAGTCCGTTAGATGCCACTGGGCTAACCGCACGCTTCTGCCTTTGCTATCATCCGTATCTCGCGCGCTTGCTACCGGTGACAATATATGTGTTCTGCCTATCCGCTTTCTAATTGTGCTTCTGTTTCTGTTAATCTTACTGTGCTTCTCTTGTGTAGACTTTCTCCTTCCAACTTTCAAACTGTTATATGTGTGTCGTGTGTGGACTATCAAATATACCAAATACGGAATATACTATACGTAGTTTCAATAATCTCCCGTACGTACCCACTTCATTGGTGACCCCGGAAGAACACCATGAGTCTGACACAAGGAAGCGATGCGAAAGGTCAAACTAAGGACGCCCCGAGCTACGATGTGTATCGCGTCGGTGTGCGGGTACCCCCATTGTACCCGGAAAAACCGGCGTTGTGGTTTGCGCAGCTGGAGAGCCAGTTCGTTCTCGCTAACATCACGGCTGACACCACGAAATTCCACCACGCTATTGGAAGCCTGGACCCAATCTACGCATCGGAGGTAGAAGATATTATCACGGCACCTGCAGCGCCGGACAAGTACGAGCGACTAAAAAGCGAGTTAGTGAAGAGGCTGTCAGCATCGAGAGAGAAGAAAGTGCAGCAGCTCTTGACTCATGAGGAGCTTGGCGACCGCAAGCCCTCGCAGTTCTTGCGACACCTGCGCCACCTGGCGGGACCGAGCGTGCCAGAGGAGTTTTTGCGAACTATCTGGACCAGCCGTCTGCCGAGCAGTACGCAGACGATTATTGCCTCGCAAGCTAAGGCGAGTCTCGAGGAAGTGGCCGAACTGGCTGACCGCATACAAGATGTAGTGCCAGCAACTCCGCAAGTAGCAGCGACATCAGGACAGACGGCGATACCAGGGAGTAGCATGGACCAGATGAGCGGCCAGATCGCCGAGTTGACACGACAGGTGCAAGCCCTCACGTCGCATGTCGACAGATTATCCCGGTCGAGGCAAAGGTTCAGCAGAAGTGACAGTCGGGGACGCTCACCTTCAAGAAGGTCAAGCTCGAATCACAGAAAATTCCCGAACTGCTGGTACCACTACAAATTCGGGGATAAAGCGACGAAGTGCATAAAGCCTTGCGACCATTCGGGAAAAGCAACAGGCAGTCGATAATGGCGACCGGCGACTGTCGTAGCACTGGTCGCTTATTTGTCACGGACCACAACACCAAGATGCAGTTCCTCGTCGACACCGGTAGTGACGTCTGTGTGTTTCCACGATCAGCAGTGAAAGAGCGTCGTAATAAAACTAACTATGAACTATGTGCGGCTAACGGTAGTGCGATAAATACCTACGGTTACGCATATTTAAAATTAAATATAGGTCTGCGCCGTGACTTTGCTTGGCGATTTATAGTGGCGGACGTGACAAAGCCAATAATAGGGGTAGATTTTTTATCACACTACAACTTAATTGTAGATGTAAGAATGCAGCGGCTAATCGACGCTAACACTACGCTTGCGACCCCTGCTTTGCCTGCTCGTCCTTCGGATATTGTTTCTTCGGTTAAGGTAAGAATTGGTGACACTACATATCACGACATACTCCGGGAGTTTCCTGACATAACCCGGCCGTCGGGTATACAACGTACACCTACACACAACACCTTACACTATATACGTACAACACCTGGACCACCCGTATCGAGCACACCGCGTCGGTTGGCACCAGACAAACTTAAAATTGCTAAGGAGGAGTTTGAATCTATGCTTTCGAATGGCACAGCCAGACCCTCCGACTCACCTTGGGCTTCACCCTTGCACCTGGCACCTAAGAAGGACAATGGATGGCGTCCGTGTGGTGATTTTAGGATGCTGAACGCACGAACAGTACCCGATAGGTACCCAATTCGCCACATCCATGATTTCGCTCACAATCTCTCAGGATGTCAAGTATTCTCGACGATAGACCTGGTGAAAGCATATAACCAGATACGCGTCAATCCCGAGGATATTCCGAAGACAGCCATCACCACACCGTTCGGGCTATATGAGTTTCCGTATATGACGTTTGGACTGCGCAATGCAGGGCAAACTTTCCAACGTTTTGTCGACGAAATGCTGCGAGGCCTGGACTTCTGTTTTGGATATTTAGACGACTTTTTGGTCTACTCAAAAGACCAAGAAGAACACAAGGATCACCTACGTCAGCTGTTCTCCAGATTACACGAGTATGGGATGGTGATAAACACATCAAAATGCGTATTTGGAGTCTCACAGGTAACATTTTTAGGCTACCAGATCACATCAGGCGGCACTAAACCATTGCCAGAAAAGGTTGAAGCGATCAACAGCTTCCCAACTCCAAAAACAGTGCGAGAACTAAGAAGATTTCTAGGTATGGTCAACTTTTACAGGCGTTTCATCCCAGAGGCGGCTCAACACCAGGCACCGCTGAACAAGCTTTTAGAAGGCTCGGTAAAAGGCTCGCATCCTGTCAGTTTCACAGCAGAGGAGGACGACGCGTTTACAGCTTGCAAAACAGGTCTCTGCCAAGCAGCAATGTTAGCGCATCCTGACTGCGGAGCCAAACTAGCCTTAGTGACAGACGCCTCCGATACCGCCATGGGTGCAGTCCTCCAACAGTTAAAGGATGAGGA
Organism: Agrochola lychnidis; assembly: GCA_963680765.1. Lineage (NCBI taxonomy): Eukaryota > Metazoa > Arthropoda > Insecta > Lepidoptera > Noctuidae > Agrochola > Agrochola lychnidis. The sequence goes on from OY796847.1 coordinate 8,363,090, forward strand.
ATGGCAACCCTTAGCTTTCTTTTCTCGTAAGTTAAGCACAACTCAGCGAAAGTACTCTCCTTATGACCGTGAACTGCTCGCAATATATGAAGCAATTAAGTACTTCCGACATATGGTCGAGGCCAGAGATTTCGTTATCTACACAGACCATAAACCCATCTGTTATGCGTATCATACACGAAAGGAGAATTGCTCACCACGACAGTTCAGACACCTCGATTTTATCTCGCAGTTTACCACAGACATCAGGCATATTTCGGGTAAGGATAACGTTGTCGCCGATACCCTGTCACGAGTGGAGGCAATCGCTCAGCCTATTGACTTGAACGTGCTAGCCAAGTCCCAGAGTTCCGATGCAGAGCTCAAACAGCTGCTCGACGGGGAAACATCACTGCACCTGAGAAAAATTACACTGCCGGGAACACTGTCTGAACTGTACTGCGATGAGAGTAGCAAGACACCAAGGCCATATGTCACGAAAGAACATCGCCGCCAAGTCTTCGACAATCTACATTCCTTGAGCCATCCAGGAGCCAACGCCAGTGCCAAACTGGTAGCAGAGCGTTACGTGTGGCCCGAAGTAAAGAAAGACTGCAAAGAATGGACGCGAAACTGCTTGGCATGTCAACGTTCGAAGATCACTCGCCATGTCTCCGCAACCCTTGGCAACTTCAAACTGCCACGGTCACGTTTTATGCACATCCACATAGATATGATCGGGCCACTGCCAATCTCTCATGGTTTCCGGTATTGTCTCACCGCTGTAGATCGCTTCACGCGATGGCCTGAGGCAATACCAATTAAAGATATCACAGCTGAAACCGTAGCTAACGCCCTTTTGTACGGTTGGATCGCACGCTTCGGCTGTCCTACAAAAATTGTAACGGATCGTGGCAGACAATTCGAATCAACCCTGTTCAAGCACCTATCCGAAATAGCTGGATTCGAACACAGAAAGACAACTGCTTACCACCCTGCCTGCAATGGCATGGTTGAGCGGTTACACAGACAGCTAAAAACAGCCATTACCTGCCACGGGAACCAAAACTGGGTAGAATCACTACCACTGGTTCTTTTAGGTATCCGAAGCGCGTACAAAGAAGATGTACAGGCAACACCGGCAGAACTGGTATACGGTGAAACATTGCGTCTGCCAGGAGATTTCTTTGAACCAGAATCTATTGGCAACACGGATATGACCGACTACGTATCAAGATTACGCATGTTTGCCAGGAATATTCAACCGTCTCCAGCATCGCGGCATTCTAATAGTCGGGCCATATTCGTATTCAAGGACCTTGCCACCGCAACGCACGTCTTCTTAAGAGACAACGCGTCATCCGGGTCATTCCAACCAGCATACACAGGGCCACATAAAATACTAGAGAGGGGTGACAAAGTATTCAAACTCCTCCTTAAGGGAAAAACAGTCTCAGTATCGGTAGACCGAGTGAAACCAGCCTACATACTTCAAGACTCACACACCACGATAACACACAACAACACAACTAACCATAACGAGCACAGACAAAAACAGACTCCACATGATACACCAGTCATCAATCTAACGCCGACGACCGAAGACGATAATATCAAAAGGACACGATCGGGCCGTAGGGTGCGTTTCCCTGACTACTATCGCCCTTGACGGTCTCAAGAGGGGGGTGGTGTAGCGTCACTAGTCATTATGTGGAAATAACAGCAAATACATAATAACCACACAAAAATGTATAAAATGTCATGGACGTACAAATTATATTATTAGTAGATAATAATTGTGAATAGCAAGCGCGTGAGTCACCGACCGGCAGCGGCGGCCGCGCAGCGAGCGAGCGAGACCCCTCTCGCTGCGTCGCGCCTCACCGGCTCGCCAGTCCGTTAGATGCCACTGGGCTAACCGCACGCTTCTGCCTTTGCTATCATCCGTATCTCGCGCGCTTGCTACCGGTGACAATATATGTGTTCTGCCTATCCGCTTTCTAATTGTGCTTCTGTTTCTGTTAATCTTACTGTGCTTCTCTTGTGTAGACTTTCTCCTTCCAACTTTCAAACTGTTATATGTGTGTCGTGTGTGGACTATCAAATATACCAAATACGGAATATACTATACGTAGTTTCAATAATCTCCCGTACGTACCCACTTCAAACGTTTTGGGTTAGAAATGTTTTCATTTTGTAATCTTTGTTCTTGGTGATTTGGTTTACAAATTTTACCGACCAATGTTACTTAAGTGCCCACCTCTAGTACCTACGAGAGAGTTGAGTTAGAGTTGTAAGACGAAGGAGACTAGTCTCCACGGCACAGGGGATCCTTGTGTGGAGGCTAGTGCTATTAGAATTTGTACTACTTTCTTGAACAATAAAGTTTTTATTATTGGAACGAAGTTCTTTAACGCGGCTTGTAAAATTTCAGAAATCGTCACACTAGAAAGTGTTTATACTTGCGACTGTCTTCTTCTAATTCAAAGAGAAAGAAAGAGAGAGAGAGAACGCTTGCAGAACAAAACAAAAGAAAATAGTAAAGTGATTACAGTGTCGTGGGATGAAATTGTATAAATCGGCCCGAATGCACTGCATGCCGAGAGAGAGAGAGAGTGTGAATTTAGTCAAAATGAAAATCCAAGATGGCGGCTCTGAAAATTTTCAAATTTTTCGTCATGGGTGTCGTTTTCATAGTTTTCGGGGGTGCTAAAGCCGACAGTGAAGTCAAAATGTAAATCTAAGATAGCGGCTGCAAAAATTTTGTTTTTGTTTTAAATCATACATGAGAAAGAAGTTCGTTCCAGACGGGGGTCCCCCGACCGCACAGGTTTTTTTTATTTATCAAACTACACCGAACCGGACCAGACATTTATACATTTATACTTACTAAAATCTATGTATTAAATTAAAACAGTATAAGTATTATGAGTTTTTTAAGATGGAAGAATTCGATTAAAACGAGTTTTAAGTACACACGGCTACACATCAAGTTATACATTTCCAGTATAAGCTGACCTCGCATTGTACGGAAATCCTATACAATGCGAGATCAGCATAAACTGGAAATGTGTAGCTTGATGTGTAGCCGTGTGTACATAAAAAATTTAAGATTTTAAAAACTTACTTTTGTACAAAACTTTTAAAACTCCTGCATGCAAATCCTCAGGGCGTATTTACATCTGGTCCACTCAAACGATTCAGCGATTCCTGTCTGGTTCGAATTAGACCCGATGACACGCTTGGCTTCTTGAGTGGCTTTCTCAAATGTTACTAGTATTGGTTCCAAACCAACACTGTGTGCATTGGAAACATCTGCCTTTGCCATACTGGTTTGGTTAGAACGTCATGTTATACAGAGCGTGTTTATTTTACCGAGTTGTTTTTGAGCCTGTTATCAAAGCGGCTTTAGACGGCTCACTGGCAACTCATGTGTGAAGGGTGGGCGTTTTTGGGGGACTGACTTATGTAATTTTGACGTTCGAAAAGTATTAATTCTCAGCCTAGTTTGGATAAATGACTTTTGAATTTTGAATTTCATGCTCAAATCTTTTTAAAACATGTGCGCGAGATGGTCTCCGTTCAATCTGTTCCTATAAAAGCGTGTTGCCGACGTTTGCGGAGTATGTATAATTGCTAATTCATGTGTGCGGCCAGATGTAACTCCGCCTTTACGCTTGCCTGAACTTTTCAAGTTATAGTTTTTTACTTTTTTAAGTTTCAAGACTTTTGCAGCGTGATCACGGTTGAAATAGCCGCATCTGAACTTTGAACTATAACCCCAGACATGGCAGTAATGGAGTAATAATTTGATTGCGGTACAGGTTAATAGCTAAAATTTATAATAATTAAGTATTGTTAAAATGATTACTAGATAACTAAACCTAACTATATATTATTATATATTAGTGCTGAAGTAGCTGCGAATTACGTTACGTTGGTCCCAACACACCAGCTCGTTCCATCCTTGATGTCCTCCCTCCGGTTGACGCCCTAAGCCGAGGTTCGTACCCCACAGGGGGTGCCCTTAGCGAGCGTTCACCTAGTTATAATTAGCGTAGTTGAATAACCCCTGGCTGGAGGTTTTAAGTGAAGTAGCTGAAGGCACCCACAGGAAACCCCGGTTAAGTAGTCATGATCTCAGAGGTCAACTACGAGATGCCCTACCTAAAAAAAAATTGGTTTCAACACAAGGCTCCCGTAGACAGGTGCGACGTGACTCTGGTGGAGCAATTTCTATGAAAACTTCACGGACATTGTTCTACTGGTTTCTTAATGCATTGGCGTAAAGGATTTTCTCCTTTCCTAAATTCGCTGGTTGTAGAATATTTCTTTCAATTTTGGAAAATGTGACTGAAATATGCAGACAGCATCAACATGTGTTTACTTTGATGACCAATCCATTTACCAATGGTTGTAGTAGGATTTGCAAGTGGGGGACATGTATCACGATCAACTGAAATAATCTTAAACATGACTGAAGAAGGCATAAAATGTTGGATATTTTCATCATCATCATCATTTTAGCCGAAAGACGTCCAGTGCTGGACATAGGCCTCCCCCAAGCACCGCCACTTCGACCGATTTTATGCTTTCCGCATCCAGTGGATTCCTGCGGCCTTGACAAGGTCATCGGTACATCTTGTGGGAGGCCTTCCAACGCTACGTCTTCCGGTACGCGGTCGCCACTCCAGAACCTTTCGGCCCCATCGGCCATCTGTTCTGCGAGCAATGTGCCCTGCCCATTGCCACTTAAGTTTGGCAATTCTTCGGGCTATGTCGGTTACCTTGGTTCTCCTACGGATCTCTTTATTTCTGATTCGATCACGTAGGAAAACTCCAAGCATAGCTCTCTCCATTGTCCTTTGGGTGAGTTTTAGCCTTCTGATAAGGCCCATTGTGAGTGACCACGTTTCAGTACCATAGGTCATCACTGTCAACACGCACTGGTCAAAGACTTTCGTCTTGAGACACTGTGGTATGTGGGACGAAAACATATTGCGTAGCTTCCCGAACGCTGCCCAGCCGAGTCGGATTCAACGATTGACCTCGTTCTTTTTGAATTTTCTCTATCTCTTTTCTTTTGATTGGATATTTTATGCAAAGCTAATCGATCACTCTGAGTAACGCCATTCAATCTGATTGCCAGCTCATCATCTAGTACACAGCTATCCTTTCTCTTAGATTTTACGACAGTCTTGTCAAGCAGTTAATACATTCCATGGCTTTATTTTTTCCAAGATAGCAGATGACGATTTGCATGGCAATAAAATTTAACGGTATCTGTGTACTGATTGAATAGACATTCAATTACTTACATTACAATTAGAATAAGTAGGTATACAATATGTAAAAAAAAACCTGTCCAATCCGAAAGGGGCACATAGGTACTGCTATAACATTACATAAAAGTGACAAAAAATCTTATTATTATTGATAATAATAAAGCATTTATTCAACAGGGGTCATAATTTATGACTTGAAGACACCCGCTAAACGACGGCCTCCCGCGCCCCATGTAATAAACCCGAAAAATTCCCCCAAAAAAAAAAGGATTGTGTGGTTTTATGAAACCACGGTAAAAGTGAAACTTCTATAGGCGCCGCCATATTGGCCTTGGCTGCTCTGACGAGTGCCTTTCACTTTATCCCTACTCCGCTGCCGACCGTCACGCGACATGCAACACACAGACGAAAAAGTTTGAGACGATGTAATAAAAGTTTCACTTTAAAAAAAGGTGACGATTTTTGAACTGAAAACTTCTTTAGGCGCGTTGGGCATTTTTGAGATGGGACTAAACCATTGATTTCGCGACCTGTTACCGACACCTTGGAGTAAAAGACATCAACGCGTTGATTAGCGTGGTGCGTTATCACGTAAAATTATCGTCCGTAAACCGACTTTACAGACAGCCAATTTTTTTTCAAGTTTTATTTTCTGTCGGCACTCCCGAAGTGCTACATTTTTTTTTCTTTAAAACTTTCCATATTAATAGACTCAGTAGGTACGATAGCTAACAACACTCACGGATCGTATAGGGTTTTTTTTACATGTCGTATAACAAAGTATGACATGTATTCTCAGAAATAGTTTTATTTTCTTAGCTTTGTCATCGTAAAAACCGAACGCTCAATATTCGACAGTTGGTCGGAAGATTTTAAATGAAATTCTTTGAATTGTTAATGTAAATAAATGACTTGTGATCATTTCTGTAGTGGGAAAATAAAAATGAAGGAGTTAATTGGTGTCAATACACTCTCAATTACTGCCTCGTTGGTCTAGTGGTCGCAAGCGCTACTGCTGAGCATGAGGACCTGGGTTCGATTCTCAGCACCCTCATTGCGTAATACAACACAATCACAATTTGTTTCGATTTGAAACAGATTTCTAATCCATTGCTTCATAAGTTGAAAAAAAATCTGTTCAACAACGTAAATAACGCAATGAATGTTGTTGAAATGTCAAAATGAAACAAATTTCGTGAAATCGTTTACGAAAATAAATTACGCAATTAGGGTACTTGTTGGGCAAACTTATTAGGATGTTCTATCAGGAATTTCTTAGTAGCAGCCCGGTCTGGATTTGTGTCCGGTTGATGGCAATAGGCTCGCCCCCTATTACATGGGACTTAAACATAACTGACAAAATGTGGGTGTACTTGCTAATGTATACCTCTGCCTAACCCTTCTTCGATGTTATGTGTTGATGTCAATACAAAAGCTACTAGCAATTATTTCTTTAAAAGCTATTACAAATTAAAATAACTAGAGCATACCTACCTAGTATACCTACAGTGTGAGCACAGATTATGGTGCGACTCTTTATAATGTGCATATATCGAAAAGAGGGGGGAATCTATGCTTAATTTTATCGATGGAAAAACAAAACATTTTTTTTTTTTTTTTTTTTTTTTTTAAATATACGTAATTGCGCCATCTTATTGAGAAATTTTACGATTATTGTAAAAAAATATGAAAACAAAACAGATTTTTGCTAAAAAAACATGTTTATTTTCAATAAAATTGAGGGTGTTTTTTTGGTGACGCCTAATCACTTCCAATCATTATGAAGTTTGTTTCTTAGCGATAGATAATTTAGTTTAAAAGTTACACCGTATTGTTTAAAAATTCCATAAAAAATTAAGATAAAAATTTAGTTTTTTTTATCTGTCGATAAAATTAAGCATAAATCCCCTCACCTCGATATTTGCACATTATAAAGACTCACACTGTATTTACAAAGGATCGGTACCACATTCTTCTTCTTTTGGAATCGTTGGCAAGGGTAAAAATATTATAATAACTTAAATGAGTTGGGCCCAGTACGTGGCCTTTGGACACTCCAACATATGGGACATGGCTTGGGTGTCGATTGGGTCAACAATCCCCCATTTCACTAGATTGTGCTTGCCTCAGTACTGTAGACTCTTCGGGAGCCGACGGTACCGTGTTATTTGCGATAGAACTCGAATAACTATTGGTTTAAGAAAACATTTATAACATTTTATATAATACAATAGACGAACACGGCGTGTTGTCACACTGAGCGCTGAGCGTAGACTGCGCAGTCTGCGCTCAGCATTCAGCACTCGGTGTTCGGGTTCGCGACAAGTCCATCGTCATCCTGAGGATGCCTTGTTGAGATGTGAAACACGTGTCGATTTCTTTCAGGGGTTTTTTATAGCTCTTTAGAAATAGCTAAGCGGAACAGGTTACTAAATATATCCACGTCTATTGTATTTTATAATGAATTTCCGCAAGGTCACGCCTGAATCGATTAACTAACATTTTATATTATAATATATAAACCGCTTGACAGGTCGGGGGGCGACCGTGTCCGTGTCTACCTTTTTTCTATACTAAATATAAACTGCTAAAATTTTCGAATGTAGTCATGGCAGTTTTCTTAACATCGTTTACAATACCACATTTCAAAAAGTAAATTACCAACAAATCCATTTTTGAAATACTGGAACAAGAAATCCTCTATAAATTCTCAAACTTGTACTGCGGTGTGAAACAATCGCCGGTTAACAGGAAGCGTTTACAGTGAGTGGTGGACGGTTAAAGCAAGTCAAATAGCTTGGCTCGTTATGACAAATTGGGGGGGGGTTTAGTGGAATAGCTCGCTGTGACTTTGCTGCGACGAGTAAGAATTTTCGAAACGTTTCGTTGACATGGACGTGTATTTATTTAGGCGACTTGGAACTTTGGTTTTGTTGAAAAACTTTTTTGTTTTTCTTAATAACTTAATATAGGAATATTTTTTACTCTAGCTTTTGCTCGCGGCTTCGCCCGCGTGGATGTCGAAAAATATCCCACGTGAACGTACTACCTGAATTACATACATAATAGCCGAGGGAATGTCATTGACTGATACCGCTGCGCCCGCGTTGTCGTCAACCATAATTATGTAGCTACGCGTAATTTTGAAACTGTGGTATCTTTTAAACTATTCATTTAATTAAATGATATGATGTTTAGTGATTTGTGTTTAGTTATAGGTATTAGTTATAAGGAACAAATATGTTAAAAAATTAATTAAGGCACATTTACCGCATTGGTTAGCTGTAAGGGTAGATGTATGATGATAAATAAATAAATAAAAAATAAATAAAAATGTTTCAGAATTTTATAAAAATTTCATTGTTATTTCCGAAGCTATTGTGACCGGTATTATATCAATCCTTAACCAATAAAATATGTTATTTAATTGGACATTTAATTTAGATTAAGATAATCGTTGACATCATATCATTTAAATGAATATTTACACAGATTCAAAATTACGCGTAACAAAGTAATTTTGGTTGACGGCATTTCGGGCGCACTGGCGCAGAGGTAGGAGTCAATGACCCTTTAGTGGCATGAGGAACAGGGTGTAAAGTTCACTCATCCACCATAGAAAAGGGAGGATCCTCCGACCAGATGGGTGTTGTGTATGGCGGGCAACAATTGATTTGAAACAGATTGCTAAAATTGGTTGGAAAAAAATCTGCTCAACAACGTAAATAACCCAATGAATGTTGTTGAACTGTCAAAATGAAACAAATTAGTCATACATAATCGTTTATGAAAATAACTTACGCAATTAGGGTACTGTTTTGCAAAGCGAAATAGGAAGTACCTCTTGTAATTAATCTTGCACAGTTCCTACTAAGAACCTACTTAATTCTATTTACCCCGAAACCTTGCAAGCGTGAACATACAGACTTACAGGCATACACAAAGTGAGGCCCGCAGATGGCGTTGCTTGGACCTCTGCAAACAACTTAGGAGTACACAAGGCAAAGTTTTGGGGCGTGCCTTAAGCCTTTAAGTCGAGTATGTAATATATAGCTGTGTATTAATAACTGTTGAAGGGTTTGGTATTAATTGGATTTAGTTAGGTAAGATTGTAAGGGAAAATGTTTTATTGCTGATTTTGTGTAAATATTTTAATAAAAACAAGTAAAAAATAAAGTAACTATCTACACTCCATTTAATATGAAATTTGATAAATAACGGTAATCCTTATCACCCTTCCATTATCCTGTCCTATCCTACTATAATAATAATAATTTAATAATATTAATTATAATAAATGCGAAATTTTGTGAAGATGGATGAATGTTTGTTACTCTTTGACGCAAATACTACTGAATGGATTTTGATGAAATTTAATACACACATAGTTTATAATCTCGATTAACTCATAGTATATCCCGATATTCCCACGGGATCAAGACTTATGCGGGTGAAACCGCGAGGCGCTGCTAGTTTCGATATAAACGAATACTAAAATCCGAAATTTCAAGATAAATACAAAGCTATGTAATCTAAATAAGTATAAAATGACAACAATATTACATAATAACTATCGTTATTTGGCTGTTACTTTTCTAATGTTATATAAATGGAGTGTAGGTGAGCCGACATACAGGTTGATTATTTTTTTCTACCGGGTATTGAGTAAGTTCTAAACAACAGGTCATAGAGAAAAACGCTGAAAAGAAATATGAGGTCAGTTTAAAAAAAACAAAACCTTTGTACTTAATATACGGGATGTTTTTTTTTCACCTTTATTTATTTTTTCTAATTTCAACTAAAATAACGTAAGAACTTGAACTTCTAAACACATAAATTCAACAGAATTAAGATTACCATTAACTGATGGATTACATGATTACATACATACGTACATAAACTCACGCTTCTTCCCATGAGGGTAGGCACGAGATGATGGATTAATTTAGTTATTAATAATTAAGTATGTGGAATCATGCATGAATTTGTATTCCACAGCTCTAGGGTTGCCAACTTCTTCTACAATAAATGAATTTTAATATGGTCTAAGTGGGAAAATAAACAGTATCTCGGAAAAAACAAACAGTAGGTATTTATTTTTAATTTTAATAATTTCAATAGGTACATTAGTGCTACTCGCGCAAGTCATCAATTTAGTACCAATTTTGAAGACTTCTTAAGCCTCGGCAAATAGACAAGGAGCAATTTTTTTGTTACCTACTTAAATGTATTGAAGCTGTATTTCTATGGTCCCACAACTTAGCATTCATCATGCACTGAAAACACTAATTCTGTGAATACTGAGGTGGCAGAACTAAATATAATACTAGCGCACTGATAACGGTCGCACTGATAACGGCGACACTAAGTGGGTTTGAAGGGCGATAAGGCTCAGTCTGCACTCAGCGCTCGGTGTGGCAACACGCCGTGTTCGAGTTCGCAACAAGTCCATCGTCATCCTGAGGATGCCTCGTTGAGAGGTGAAATACGTGTCGATTTCTTTCAGGAGTTTTTTTATGGCTCTTTAGAAATAGCTAAGCGGAACAGGTTACTAAATATATCCACGTCTATTGAATTTTATAATGGATTTCCGCAAGGTCACGCCTGAATCAATTCATTATAATACTAGTATCTAAAAGGTATTTTTTTGTAATAATTATTTAATATGTCCCGAAAGTTCGAGACTCTGAACCACTGCGCCCATGCCCAGGTGCATGCATGATGTTCTACGGTAGTAGATGAAACTTTTTATTTAGGCATTGCTCTGGCTATCAGTGAAAACAGTATAAATCGTATAATTTATTTTTGTTGAACAGTAAACAATTTTTTAGAGTGAAAAACAGTATAATACTGTTTTTTTAACAGTATGTTTGGTAACCCTACCGTGGCTAAGTAATAACAGCCGCACGGGTCGATTCATCAGGTGAAGCTACGCTTGCCGGGGTTGGTCTGTGAAAGGGTACCATCTTTACATACCGAGACTCCTCCGTGCCTGGGAAAGTACGTTAAGCCGTTGGTCCCGGCTGCCATTCGTGGATCTTTGACAGTCATTACGGGTCGTCAGAAGCCCGAAAGTCTGACAACCAGTCTTACCAAGGGGTATCGTATTACCCAGTTACTGGGTTGTGAAGGTCAGATAGGCAGTCGCTACATGTAAAATACTGGTATTCATTCAGCTGCATCCGGTTAGGCTGGAAGCCGACCTCAATATAGTTGGGAAAAGGCTAGGCAGATTGATCGGTTGGTAACTCTACCCACAGCCTACCCGTAGCACTAGCTATACGTATACCTACTGACATTATATCAAGAATGGTTGAAAATATATAATATAAATACGGGTCATAATTTTTACAACTCTTATTTAAACATTAGGGTGGTTATGTTACTATGATCAGTTAAAAAAAATACGTGGAGTCCTTTGATTATTTGTATGTCTAGAATTTAGACATACAAATAGTCAGACTAGAGATAAACATTTAATTTCCCTGAGTTTACAATCAGAAAAATCATCAAACTAGCTTTTGCCCGCGGCTTCGCCCGCGTGGATGTCGGAAAATATCCCACGACGTGCTACCGATACCGGGATTACATACCTAATAGCCGTGGAAAAGGTCATTGACTCCTGCCGCTGCGCCCGCGTTGTCGACAAAATTTCGAATCTGTGATATCTTTTAAACCATTCATTTAAATGAAACGATGACAAGGCATATTTTAATCTAAATGAAATACTCAATTTAAGTAACATAGTTTATTGGATATGGATTAATATAATACTGGTCAAAATTGCTTCGAAAATAAAAATATTTTTTTTACCAAATTCTGAAAGATAAAAATGGTTATTGTGGGTCATCCTTAGAAGATAGACATATGCCATCGCGGACTTTTTTGTTGAACTTTTTAAGATGAACAATACTGTAGAACATAAATTTTGTATAATTTTTACGATTTCCGCGGCGCACGCTATTAAAGCTCCCAATCGGCATGATTTTTTCCGACATCTTCAACAATTATCGAAAATTTCAGCCAATTTACACAACACTACAACCTTCCGCATGAATCACTCCGTCTATTGGTGACAACCGTTTGAAAATCCGTTCGGTAGTTTTTGAGTTTATCGCGTTCAGATAAACAGACAGACAGATGCGGCGAGGGACTTTGTTTTATAATAATTGGATAAGGATAAAGCAACAAATCTACCTTTCCACTCGCTCTAAACACTTCCTAAGCTATTGTCAAGCTATATGCAGAACACTTAGCTGTTAAGGCTGAGAGTCCTACACGTTTCAGTCGACTCCGCTTTCATAGCCCTTCAGTGTATTGCGCTGTTTTCCAGGCTCTTATTCATTATATTGTTAAAATTAGAAGTGTTTGGAGTGGAAAAGAAATAGGTTATGTTTAGTACAGTTGGAATATGTGAAGTTATTAGGAATAAAATTGTATGTAAGTAGGTATAAAAATCTTGGAAAGTAAGTTTGTGATTACGCCACGAATCAACTTTATGAAAGATTTAAGGTCAGAGAGTCGATTTCATTTGATCGAATTACAACTTTGGCATCGATTTTAAGCTGATTTTCGATCTCTTTCGAGCTCCTTAAATTATTATGATGCCTTAAGAATTTTATAGCCCTTAAAGAAAAATCAAATTGGAAGGATCTGGCATAGCAGATCTGTATCCTAATTGCGTAAATACACGAACAATTACAATTTGTTTCGATTTGAAACAGATTGCTAATTAATCCATTGCTTCATAAGTTGGAAAAAAAATCTGCTCAACAACGTAAATAACGCAATGAATGTTGTTGAACTGTCAAAATGAAACAAATTTGTTATAATCGTTTTCGAAAATAAGTTACGCAATTGGGGTGCAGGATTGATTTGTAAGGCTAAAAATATGCTGCCGGGGGTTCGAAGAAAACTGATAGGGAAATCGTGGCCCCCGGCAACAGGGCAACCGAAGGAACACGGGTGGGTTTTAGTCAGTAAGAGTCTGACACGCCCTCCCGCTCCACCCAGAGCGAGAGAAGTTATTTGATAATTTCCCACCCAAAAAAAGGGCTAAAAATAGGACCAATAGGTACCTGTTTGTTTTATAGGAAGCGCTTATCATAACCTAATCATGCTCTTCAAAAACTTCATGAAGATTGCCTCACGAGCGTAGAGCTTATAAAAATAAATAGCAACAACTTCTTTACATAAAAATGTCCTGAATAATTTCACCTACTCCAGTTACTTCATTCTTTTGTTTACCCATAAACCGATGTTTACAAGCGCGAGATTGGGTAATTTTATAACATCGTCCTACTACTGTAGGGCAGTTGCACACTCGCGAGGTGCGTTCCATGTTTGATAACGTTGTAAAAAATACCGGAATGTTATTGCTTCACGCCTGAAATGGGGCAGATAAGATTGTTTAAGTATTCTGATAAGGGGTTGATGAAATTCCTAATTGCAGATCATGTTTACACTTACGTAGATAGTGTGTTTTTCGTGTAAATATGAAGAGAGATATGTTTGTTTCAGTTCATTGCACCTAATTTAAAAATGGTAAGAGCAGTGGTGGCCCAGTGGTACCGGCCGCGACTTACGAGTTGTAGGTCGTAGGTTTGAACCCAGACAGGCGCTTTACTTTGTGTAAATTATTTCATCGCCACTGCTCTCAAAACGGTGAAGGAAAACATCGTGAGGAAACTGGCATGTCCTAGAACCGAAAATTCGAAGACATGTGACATCTACCAACCCGCACTGGGCTCGCGTGGTGGATTACGGCCCACTCCCTCTCACAGAGGAGGCCTGTGTCCCAGCAGTGGGAACATTTATAGGCTGATGATGATGATGATGAATTTAAAAATGCCTTGTTACCAATCAATTAATTTTTTTCAAGAACATTCTCTACTGTCTTGTACTCGAAACAACGAATCTCGCGAATTATGCTATCTGATAATTTTTCTGACGTGACTGTCGTATTAAAGACGAAAATTACAGCTAATTGAAATATTTTTTGGTAACAGTTTTCACGACACCCTGAATTTTAGATCACACTAATATTATAAAGGCGAAAGTTTGTGTGTGTGTATGTTTGTCTCTTCTTCACGCTAAAACGGCTGGACGTATTTGGATGAAATTTGGCACACAGATAGTTTATAATCTGGATTAACACATAGGACACTTGAACAGACAGCTGTGCTGCTGGGGAGTTTATTGCGCCGCTTCTTCTTCCCAGCTAAAGGCACTAGGAAGTGGTGAAGAGTGGGCGTTTTGGGGGACTGTCTTATGTAATTTTGACGTTCGAAAAGTGCTGATTCTCAGCCTAGTTTGTATAAATGACTTTTGAATTTTGATACTATTCATCTCGATACTCCCACGGGATGGAGACTTATTCGGGTGAAACCGCGGGGCGCAGCTAGTTAATAATAAATAATTTTAATTTAAAAAAAGACTGACAACCAGTCCTACCAAGGCTTATCCGTGTTACCCAGTAACTGGGCTATAGAGGTCAGATAAGCAGTCGATCCATGTAAAATACTGGTATTCAGCTGCATCCGGTAAGACTGGAAGTCGCCCCCAAAAAAGTTGGGAAAACGCTAGGTAGATTGATTGATTCACTTAAAGAAAACGACTGATCTTGTATCAGAAACTTCTCCAACATAAAGATATCTTCCTTACCAAAAACAAGATACTTACCTAACTTTTATACAATTTCCATCAGAATTATTTTTAGCTCCTTCCGTAATTTTGATGTCCAACATTCAGAACAGGGATTCCCAACCGGTGGGGTGCGCCCCCCTCGGGGGGCGTAGAGTGGCCAATGGGGGGGCTTGGCGGCTTCAATAATATAGTATAGATTTACAAAATGTTATGTTCTTGGTATTAGAAAAGGTTAAGATTAGTTTCCAAAACCCAAAAGTTTCGTAGTATTTACAAGGTGCTGTAAAATGAGGTTCAGCTTTTCTGCGTATGTCGACAAAATTGATTTTTGTATGAATGGTCAAAAGAAAAATGTTACGATATCCGATATTGTACAACATTCTCGAGCTCGCTTTGCTCTTTCTTACATAATGCATTCTCATAATTCTTGAGTTTTTCTGCAAAACTCGATAAAGTAATTTCTTTTTCTGTTTGAATGATCAAAAGAAAATCTAACCTATCCAAAGGGTGCAAACATTTCCGACCTGACTTTCGCTTGCTTTACAATTCTTATGCTTTTCTGCTTATGTCTACAAAGTACTCAGGGGCGTAGTGATTTAAAAAAAATGTTAGGGGGTCGTGTATGTTAAAAGGTTGGGAACCTCTGATTTAGAAGGGTCCTTATACTTCCGCAAAATGTTATATTCGGGAACGCGTGTTTTCAACAGCCGTCCATCGTGGAGACAAGCCATAAAACAGTTTGGCCTTAAAGGTAGTAAGGTAGCACAACTTTGTTCAAGGTTATAGGGCTAAAAAACAAGGGGAAGTGTTGATATCAAACTATCGACGTTATGTGTAAACTTAGACCTATTGTATATTGGGTACAATATGCAGGGTTGCCACCGTTTGTTAGTCAAAATCTGCGAGTTTTTTTTATATAATAGGAACAATACACACATAACATCACGCCTTGTTTCCCCGAAGGGTTGGGCAGAGGTGTCCCTGTAGCAGGTATTCCCACATTTCGCCAGTTATGTTTAAGTCCCATGTAATAGGGGGCGAGCCTATTGCCATAAACCGGGCACAAATCCAGACTCCGAGCTGCTACTGAGAAATTTCAGATAAAAAATCCCAATAACACTTTGTACGACCCGGGAATCGAACCCAGGATCTCATGCTTAGCAGTGGCAAATAAATAAATAATAATAATATAAATAAGTAAATAGGAACAAGTTGGGGGAAAATATGCATCACATCCACGCAAAACGGCTATCGCTCAGTATAATACTGCGACCCTTTGCGAGACAGATCCCCAGCGCTGGTTTTCAACGGTGCAGCATACATAGCCTATAAATAAAATAAATATACAATATTATTCTACATGTTGTCTGTCAATTATTCCGCCAGCGCTGCAGCGCGCGTGAATTTTAAATTCCGGGAGAATTTTGTTTATTTGAAATTCCTTCAGGGAGCCGGGAGATTTTAATTTCTTATCTCAATTCTGGGAGACACCCTGAATTCCGGGAGAGGTATTCAACCCTAACAATATGTGAAAGGTTTTTGTAAATAAGAGGATTTTTTTTCGATGTCTTCATGAAGAAAAATGCGGAATATGTTCTCTTTATTATGTCATCATCTGCCTAGCCTTTTCCCAACTATGTTGGGGTCAGCTTCCAGTCTAACCGGATGCAGCTGAATACTAGTATTTTACATGGAGCGACTGCCTATCGGACCTCCACAACCCAATAACTGGGTAATACCCCGGTAAGACTGGTTGTCACTTTCGGGCTTCTGACGACCCGTAACAACTTTCAAAGATCTACAAATGACAGCCGGGACCAACGGCTTAAGGTCACAGCTCATTAGAGCCACCCGGCACCCACCCCGCACCGCCTCGTCGCACGGCGTCCACTCGTTGTCGACAGGTGGTCCACGGGTGGACGCCGCGTTATCACCAATAAACGTCGCGCGGTCAATCAGTGGACCCCGCGCGGTCAACGAGTGAACGCCGCTTGGTCCACGAATTTTCGAGTAGTCTGTTAACAATTGGCACTAGGTCTACACGTGTGTTTCGTAATGTCAAATTTTACAAACTGTGAATTGACACTCATAGCTGTCGCGCTTGATGAAGTAGAAAATGAAAGACGCAACAAAAAAAAGAACGCGTGACACATTCGCGGGCAGCGCGCGGTCCACTCGGGACCCGCGTGTTGGCAATATGCAGTCAACGCAAGGCAAGCATGCGAGCAGCAAGTTGTCACCGAGTGGTCCATCCGTCGTCCGCGCGTGGAGGGCTTACGACCGAGGCGATCCGGTGACGCTACGGAGTTGATATAGTTAGCGCATACCCATACAAGTCCATATAAAGAATACTAGCCGCAGGAGGCGAGCCGGTGCGGAGTGGGTGCCGGGTGGCTCTAATGAGCTGTGACCTTTAACGTGCTTTTCGAGGCACGGAGGGGTCTTGGTATGTAAAGATGGTCACCCATCCACGGACCAACCGCGGCAAGCGTGGCTTAACCTGATAGATTGACCCGTGCGGCTGTCATTACTTAGCCACAAGCTCCTTCTCAAACTCACTCCATATAAATTACAGATGGAAATGTAGAAATGGTGACACAATTGGCGGTCTCATCGCTAAACGCGAAAAAATTTGAACAATCATACCAACATACCATTTTTTTTTACGGCGAATCTCTTTGCCTGCATCTCACGTGATGGTCAGTGATAATCAGGCCGAAGATGGAAGCGAGCTTCACGCGGAATCCTTGACTACAAAAGAACTGGCTATCTTACCTCTCTATTAACATTGTTGTTATTGTTGTTATGGCGACAGACTAAGATGAGATGGTGGTAGCTAGCTAGGCGGACTTAGAACAAGACCTTATTACCAACCAAACCAAACAGAAAATTTAGCCCCATTGGGAATCGAACCCAGGATCGCTGGGTCTGAGACAGGTGGTTTAACCATTAGACCACAGAAGCGGTTAAACCAATATATACACACGGCTACTACACATCAAGCTATAAATTTCCAGTTTATGCTGATCTCGCATTGTGTAGGATTTCCGTACAATGCGAGGTCAGCTTATACTGGAAATGTATAGCTTGATGTGTAGCCGTGTGTACATACGCGGAAAAGTTTAAACAAAGTCATACATACCATGATGTACTATCGAAGAAACGCATATATTATCTAAGTTTGAAAACAAAATCCCGTGAATACGATGACCACATCTGTTTAACGGCCGCTTTCTATAGCGGCCGAGAGCTGCAAGCAGAAATAGTCCTTACGGTGTATAGATATGCGTTTAGAAAGATAGAAAGAAAAAACATTTATTTTGACACAGTTCGTGAAATACAAATAATATATAAAATGAAAAAATTATAATAATAATATTTTAACAATAGTGTGTGCCTCACGGCTGCGCCAAAAAAGGTTCGTTTCAGCATTAATGCCAGACAGATGCTGTCTGACGCTGGTTTTCTAATGAACCCTTAAAAGAACAAGTGACGGGGAGTACGAACAGTTTCAACATACCTAATACATAATTTGAATACTTAAAAACTAAATAAATAAATAAGCACGTAATCAAATATAATACAAAACATACGAAAACAACAAGAACTGTCCCAGCAAAGGACGGAAAATCACTTATCGTGCGCAACCACCCGCATACCCAATATTTATTTTGTTTGATACAACAGGAACCATGATAGCTCTGTAGGCATTTCATATAAGTGAGACATTAAGGGCGACCATATCCAGTTTCTTTTGCGAATCAATGAGATACTGTCGTAAACGTGTTCTGAACGTTTCTTCGATAGTACATACTATGGCGGCAGGCGTATCACTTTAGCAATCTGCGAGATTTTTTTCACACATCGTCGTCGCATCGCAATCGCCTTATCAGTGCGGCGTCGGCTTAGCCTGCGGAATAGCTTTTCTTAATATTTGTCAAAGTACTAAGTATATATACAAGTTCTTTGATGTAATGACAAATTTTCTGCTAAAAATGGCATTGACTCGTGCCAACACAATTAGTTTGTGTGTCTCCATTTTAAACCAGAACCTATAAAGTTGCAAATTAAAAAAAAAAATAGGGGACTGCCGCGGTAAAGCTATTGCATAGCATTTGTAACCTCCATACTTCCTATTTGTCAACGCTACACTTGGGATGATGACGTGATGACATAAAACAAAAATTAAGTTCTCATGATAACATCACGTTGTCATGGGAACCGTCATTACATGGTAGGCGGAGTGGATGGTGTTAGGTTTAATTTTCGTTACGTTACGGAATTTCTTGATTCGGTCGCCGCGCTCAAAGCCCGCGATAAAAGCTATGCAATAGCTTAAAAATCCTTGCAAACAGTGACTCACAAGTCTCGACTCCGTCAGTCTGTTAATGCCGAGGTCATGATATTACTAGTATTACGTCACAGGGCATCGTAAAAGTGCTAAATCGTGGGAGGTTCTGTAGGTAGCAAGATTTAAAACCAGGCAATCTTGGCCCAGTACCAAGGCTCGTAAAAACTTGAGCCGCTTCCTACGTTCTCGTTTTTAGGATATTGATATTATGAATGAATTCCGTAAGCAGTTTACCGCTGTATTTATTCCTTTGTTCCTATTTGGGCGTTTACTTATTACGTATTTATTAAACCTGGCTTTAAGACTTCAAGCCGCTATTTGTTGAGGAATTCTTGAGAGGGGTGTTTTCTGGCGTAATCGATTACTTTATTTTATCGCTCGAGTTCAAGGCTTTAGAGAGAAAGTTGTGGAACAAATGCCTTTGTAGCTCATTAAACTTTTAATCATGTTGCCATAAATAGGATTATGTTACCATCTGGTCACAATATCCAAGAGAATTATTTTTACAGTCTTCAGTAATGGACCGAAATATAAATGTTTACAGAACGTTTCGATTCCAATTACGCAGTTTTCGTTTACAATAGTAAAACGAAAATAAATACGACCGAACTTATTGGTCACGGAAAGGTTACTGCCGAACAATACATAAAAGGATTGGAAAATAAAGATAAAATGATAAAAAACTCGCAAACATAAAACAATGTTAAACTTTACGGGCATCAAAAGAATTTTCGTCTTTTGTGAAAAAATATTTTGTTCAAGTTTAATTTACTTTCAGTCTCCGTTACTGTATAGTATATTTTGTCACAGATACAGTTGAGATTTATATTAAAATACAGGAAGCCCAGGTCAAAGGTAAAACCTAAAGCTAAATTATAAGGCTTTGACTCGAAACTACCGCGTCTTTAATTAGAGGACATTTGAAGTTGTTTCATAATTTTTAAGACCCAAGAAAATATTTTTAGATATAAAACTTCGTCTACAAAGGTGGTTTATGTTCTAAAGTTGTACAAAATAATGATGAGTCTGGAAAATAAAAATTATATCATCCAGATGCGTTTCTGTCTGCTGAATGTGACATTATACCGATTCGGAGATCCAAGTAACAGACAGCACTAGAATAAGAATGCATGGAATCGAAACTCCAACCCCAAGTCGCAAAAAACTTGCACCACAGGCAGTCAGGATTCCTGCCGGGGTTGCGGTTTTGTCTGAAAGGGTTACCTTGGCCCCTGGCAATACAGGCAACTGAAGGAACACGGGTGGGTTTTAGTCAGTAAGAGTCTGAAACGCCCTCCCGCTCCAGAGCGGGAGAAGTTATTAGATATTTTCCCACCCAAGAAAAAGGCAGTTAGGATTTTTATCCTCTTCATCAATATCTTCTTCTCCTATCCTGCCCTCTGTGCCCCCAAAAATTCAGCCACAGCGACCTCTGTGTTGCCGTGGAAGTGGCGAATTTTTGAGCTAGCAAAATTAAATACATTGTCGCGCCATCGACGCGACGAAAAAAATCAATCTGCCTAGCTTTTTCCCAATTATATTGGGGTCGGCTTGCAGTCTAACCGGATGCTGCTGAATTGCAGTATTTTACATGGAGCGACTGCCTTTCTGACCTCCACAACCCAGTAACTGGGTAATACGATACATCTTGGTAAGACTAATTGTCAGACTTTCGGGCTTCTGACCCGTAACGACTGTAAAAGATCTACGAATGATAGCCGGGCCCAACGGTTTAACGTGCTTTCTGAGACACGGAGGAGTCTCGGTATGTAAAGGTGGTCATCCATCCATAGGCCAACCTCGGCAAGTGTAGCTTAACCTGATGAATCGATCCGTGCGGCTGTTAAGCGAGCTCATCGACACGACGAAGAAGATCGAAAATGCAATCTCTTACAAATTACCTAAACATCCTTTTCTACGTCTTACTGTAATTATAATAAGCCGAGCTATATATACCACTTCGACTTAATTTATCTTAATACTAGATAGTAATCGGATTTCCAATCAGCAGTGTTAGATTCATCAACAATGATAAGCTGATATTGCAGCGTTATTAGGTGTCAACTTGTCATCTACAAGTTTATTTAATTGACGTGAGTGTAACACGATAAGTCTGACAAGAGGGCCTAGACAAAGTGACATTCTGTCAGCGATAACTATAATGGAACAGTCACAATAAAGGACTGACGTAAGCTTCTGAACAGCTTGCATATGCTATGCATATGCTATGCATATGCTATGCATATGCTATGCATATGCTATGCATATGCTATGCATATGCTATGCATATGCTATGCATATGCTATGCATATGCTATGCATATGCTATGCATATGCTATGCATATGCTATGCATATGCTATGCATATGCTATGCATATGCTATGCATATGCTATGCATATGCTATATGCATATAGCATATGTAATATGCTTAGTTCCAAGTCGTTGTAGAAATGCGAAACTCTTTGAAAGCGGCGCCACTTATCAAGCACCTGAGACCCGTTTTTTTTGCCTTGAAGAACTACTTTTAATTCGCCGTGTTGTCAGTGTTGTATGGATCACTATAAAAGGCACGGCTGTTGACAGATACGGCGGCACTACGGCATGGCGCCATCGCCTTATTATACCATACAACCGGTGGTCTGCTTGCCGCGACATAATGTAATAAGCTGACACGATTATTCTGCGGTGCGGCTAGCGATCTTATAGAAACCGTGCCGTGTACAACGCGCCTAAGAATAAAATCTTTTTATTATTATACGCCCTTTTATTTCTAGTCTTGGTTTGTCTCCAAAGAGAATTACTGAAAGATTTAGAGTAAATTGAAAAAATATAACGGAAAAGACTTCCAGTTTATTCTACACGAACCACTTGCCAGAAAGGAAAATATCCCTAGATCTGAGGCTTTGAAAATCACAATGAACCATGATACATACATACGCCTTCTTCCCATGGGGGTAGGCAGAAACTACAGAACGCCACCTGCTACGATCATTACATACTACTTTTGCTTCATTTACGTTCATATGCACACCGGTTGTGAGTACTACGCAGTTGACGTTTCTGAAGAACATCACCAATAAGGTGATTAACAATGATGTTTACAATATTATGACTGTTTTCATAAGGTTCAACATATATGCGAAAGAAAACGATACAGTTATTGAGTTTTTCAAAAGATTTTTCTTATTTGAATTACCGTTTGTGGTGTACAAATGCAATAAAATCCAACATGATTCTCCAGAGAAAAGTTCCCAATAGAAAATTCCTGGTTTGACAAGTCATCAATGTTAGTGGAAATCCTTGCCAGTTCTTAAAAGATGTCTTCACCAACGCCAGCTATATTTCAGTTTTAGTGACTGCCATAATTTAATATTTCACTTCTCGGAATCAAGTGCGATCCTTTGACATAGCCTGCAGGTATCTTAGAAGATATTATTATTGCTCTGTTGAAAACGTTTTACAGTTTTCTATTTGGATTGTTTCCGATCTTTGTTTTCTCATTTATCGTCTTTATAGATCACTTTTTATGCGGGTTTTGTTATTTTTGAAGTGAAAACTTCTTTAGGCGCGTTGCGCATTTTTAAGATGGGACTAAACCATTGATTTCGCGACACCATGACGACACCAAATTTTTGTAAACGCGATTGTGCTCTTTATTTATATTACGTTTCGGATCGATTTTCTATGCAAGTATTTTTACTTTTTAACCGACTTCCAAAAGGAGGAGGTTCTCAATTCGACTGTTGTCGTATGTTGTTTTTTTTTTTTGTATGTTTGTTACGCGATTACTCCGTCAATTATGAATTGATTTTGGATGATTCTTTTTTTGTTTGGTAGATCATACTTCAGAGGTCCCATATAAATTTTATTAATTTTACTTGGGTAGTTTTTGAGTTAGCTTCAATAATACGTATTTTTACCTCGCTTAGTATGTGGATGATATTATGATAACTTCCTGTCACTGTTATTTACATAGCAGGTAGTGGTATTCGAATTTGTGTGGGGTACGTATCACAACTAAAAAGTGAAAAATAAAAACTTTTTACAAAAAAAAAAACAACCGACTTCAAAAAAAACACTACAAAGTGAAAAATAACTTTAATTTCGGAAGTCGGTGACAAAGAACGAAAATTCAAAACCAAAGACACCGACTTCCGAAATTAAAAGTTATTTTTCACTTTGTAGTGTTTTTTTTGAAGTCGGTTGTTTTTTTTTTGTAAAAAGTTTTTGAAGTATTGTAAACGCGATTTTGTTCTTTATTCATTTAACGTTACGGATCAATGTTCTATGCAAGTAATTTTACTTTAAAGGTGGCGATCTTGTTCAAGTTTTCACTTCTGTCGGCACTCCCGGAGTGCCACCACTTTTTTTTGCTGTTTTGCTATGTATTTCTCTCCAATATCCTGTTTGTGTATTGTTTTAATTTTATTATTGTCATACTGGTTGGATTTTGTTGTTTACTTTTCCTAATTTTCCATCGATCAAATACTGTTTTCCCTTTGATTTAATAAACAATTTAAAATAGAAACTTCCTGTTCCCCTTTCAAATCTAGTTAAAGTTAATCCCAAACTCATTCATTTATTATTAATTACTTAACGATCTGCACGAGTTGTCGGTAATAAATTATTTTGGTGAACTACGAGAATTTAATCAAGATAATTGTTAGATATTATTAATAATCAGGTTACTTTGAGTTTGCGTTAATTAGAGATGTTGATTTGAGATTCTCTGTCTTCATTTTAATGTTATTGAAACGAGGAGTTGGTGTTTTATTTCACTTTGGCAGATGAAATTTTCCTAGAGTAAAGATATTTCTATTCAAACTTAGTATATTTTTTAAAGCAGTGATAGCCTAGTGGTGTGACCGTCGAACTGCCAAGTCATAGGTCTCGAGTTCGAACCCAAGGCACGCACCTCTGACTTTTCAGATTCATGTGCGTATTGTATAATTTATCACTTGCTTCACAAACGGTGAAGGAAAACTTCGTGAAGAAACGAATGCCTGAGAGATATTTCTCGACGGCATGTGAAGCCAAGTCAGAGGCCCGTGGGCGGCTTTAAAACACACCAGGTTAGTCACTAAACACACGAAAAGAAGAGACTGGTCTGAAATGCAGTGTACACACGGCTAGACATTAAGCTATACGTTTCCAGTATAAACTGACCTCGCATTGTACGGAAATCGTATACAATGCGACATCAGCTTGTACTGGAAATGTGAAGAATGCATAGCACTTCGTCAAAATATTATGAGAACAGACAGACCCTAGCTTTTCATTTATTTATTAATTTAAAGGCTTTCCAATTAAACACATACACAGCATTCCTAATCTTTGTCATAATATAGATCTCGCAAGTATCTAAATTATAGGTCACACTATTGTCTACATTTCTTTCTCATTTGTCCTCTCGCAGGTCTGCTGGAATAAATTTCTTAAGAAATAAGTAGTACTTTTGTACTCAAAATTATTTATTTAACCATTTACGTACACGAATATATATACAGACAAGACAAAAGGAACTGAAAAATACGTACAAAGGTGATGCTTATTTCTAAAGAAATCTCTTCCAGCATACCTGCGATAGGACAGAGGATAAAAAGAGATGTAAGAGTAGAGAGATAGTAAATAAAATACATAAAATCAAACAATTCACTAAATAAAATAAAACAAATAATATGAGATAATAATTATGTCGTATTTAACTGTGTGTACATCTATATATATAAAAATCAATTGCTGTTCGTTAGTCTCACTAAAACTCAAGAACGGCTGGGCTGATTTAGCTGATTTTGGTTTTGAAATGTTTGTCGTCCAGGGAAGGTTTAAACGGTGAAAAAATATGGAAAAAGTCACGAAAAAATAAATTTGAAGAAAATTCACGTTCTGATACATTTTGTGTGGATCGGCTTTTTTGATATCTAGGTAGGGTAGGTGGGGTAGGTAGAGTAAATAGGTAGGGCACATTCATTGATTGTTAGGCGGAACGAACTTTGCCGGGTTAGCTAGTAAATAATAAAATAAATAAAGCACGGCAGTATCAATTAGCACACTAGAAAATTATACAAAAAATAAATAGAATTTTTTATAAACATCAAATATTAATAAAACAGTAAAAATAAATTGAATTCTACGTTATAGCTTACTAATACTTTTTATAATAACACATTTTACAGGCTGCTGTAAAAAAACATAGTGTATTATATTTATGAATGCCAAAATGATCACACTACGACTTAGCACAAAATACTTGAAACTTTAATGAGGTGCCTCCTAAAACACACAAGCTCTCTTGTAAAGTACATCAAGTTTAATGCTGCGTCTATCGCGGCATTATAAGGCTTTGCACCTTGGGACCAATTTACGTAAGAAGTTAGGTATAAGTTACTAATCGATGAATACTGTAGGTGTCATGAGTCGTCATGATACACATCGGAGGCCTGTACAAATCATCGTAGGTTTCCGTATAGGTATCTATTTACCGATAACCCTGATATCAGATACCTACAGACGGATCGTTGAAGGTCCTAAGTTCGTTTGTTGAACCAAAAGTCTTCGCGTCATTTTTTATTGATCTTGAAGTTCTTTATTTGATAAGGTACTTAATCCAAAACTAGAATTGCTAGAGCGTATAATAATAAGTTAATATTATTATACCCCTAGGGTCTAGACAAGTGACAATTGATTTCAAAGCGTAACGTACTTTTACAACGACTTTCAGAAGGATTGACGTATAATTCCAACACTATAAGGTATTATTCGATTAGGAAGCATCCAACAAATTAAGTACACACGGCTACACAAGCTATAAATTTCCAGTTTATGCCGATCTCGCATTGTATAGGATTTCTGGATAATTAGAGGTCAGCTTATACTGGAAATGTATAGCTCGATTTATGTATAGTTGTGTGTAACTCTACTCGGGCGCTCGACGCGGACTGCGCTAAACACTTCTTTATTGCGTGTCTGTGGCTAAAATCTTTTTAATTATAATGTTTCGAAATTCGAATTCGATGCGATTCGATTTTGTACCTAGTATCCATCATTTCTTCCCGGGAACAGGTGGTGGGTACAACGGGCACAAGATATTAAGTGGGAAATTATTGTTCGCGTGGGTTTCGCAATCGTACTATCTCTACTCAAATCTATTTTCAAATCTATTATTACTTGAGCATCTTTCTAGAATACGAGCCTTATAACTTTTCATCTATTTTATACATATTATTAATTAATATCGCTTTTCGTGTCTGTCTGTGTGACCCCGTTGTTCTTCTAAACTACACAATGGATTTTTGTGGTTTTCACCATCATTTAGAGAATTTATTCCGGAAAGTGTATAATACAAAAATAAAATTTATAGTAAATTTTATTTTTGTATTCGCGATGTTTTGTCAAGTTGTAAAAACCATGCGAAGCTAGGGTGGGTAGCTAGTAAATTATTTTTATTAAATTATTGTAGCGATTAACGATACAAAGAATAAATGTTAGTAATAAAAATGCACAAATATCTATCAAAGTAAACGTAGAAAATAAATAACTAAACGTATCAATCAAGGCATTAGTAAAATATTTTAGTCTTCATCGAAAAGCTTTAGCCGTTGATTGGCAAATATTTTATAAAAGCTGATTGATTACTCGGGCCGAAATGGGCGCTACTGTTTTATATTTATGTACTGTGAAACGATACCATTTTTAGTTACGTGTTAGTGGAACTGGATTTTAATGGAATCACAGCAAGCCACGTAGTTTTGTATGGATTTTATCACGTGATAGTTGTTATGCGAAATATTTTTATACTTTTTATCACATCTTTTTAAAAGGAGCTAGTTTATTCTTCATAAACAGGGACCAAAATAGCTCTTTAATCCCTAGGGACTAAAAGTGATTTGAATTTGGAATGTGGATATTGTTAGTAAAAGTTCCAATCACCAAAGAGATCAATCACGAACAATGTATGAACAAGTAACAGGCTGAATGATAAATAAAAAAAGTATGTGAAAAAATAAAAAACGCGCAAAATATATTCCGACTTCGTTCGTAATTGTTTACTCAAATTCGGATTTTACGTTTTATAAAATATTCGTGTGTCTTCCTCCTGTAGTGAGAACTAAATAAATATACGTAGGTTTTCAAGCTCGAGTGACGTACTTTGAATCCCTCGCTGAGCTCAGGATTCTACTGTAGAATCTTTCACTCCACTCTGGATTCAAAGAAACACTCGCCTTTAAAAAATAGATGTTTGCTCCCTAGGCAAACAATCTACTAGTTTCGATGCCTACACAAGACTACTTTGATTGGTTTAATTTTAAATCCTAGCCATTCCAGGCTATAGTTACTATCTCAGTTCCGAATAGTAAACAAGATCATTCCGCCATCTTTCCCCGCTACGATTATTCGTATTGTTTACGCGATAGGTGAGTAGGACAGAAATGATAGGTTTTAAAAATATGTAAACCTACAATTCCGTTTAAAGGTAAGTCAGCAGGTAGGCACCACGCTACTCTAGCAGAACAATTTATTTGAAAATTTCATGGAAATTGTTCTGCTAAAGTCGCGTCGCGTTGCACCTGTCTATGAAACATATAAAATCTAAGGCCGAGATCTATAAACGTTACTTAGCGGTCAAGTACATTGACTAAGAGTTATTCCTGTCACTGTCGCACAACGGACAAACTACAAGTGCAAGATAGAAACGGGAACATGTCTAAGGTCAAAGCCCGATTAGTAGCGTTTATAGATCTCATCGTTAATGTCTCTGTGTATTTCTTGTGTCTTATCAATTATGATACATCTCTGCCCAACCCATCGGGGAATACAGGCGAGAGTTATGATAACTATGCTAAAATTTTAAAAATACAGAACACATCTTGTAAATACAATATGTAAAAAAAACAGGTAAGTACCGCAATAACATTACCAAAAACAAAATATTATTATTGAAAATAAAAAAGTTATTGGTATTTACATTTTTAGTACCAAAATTACCCCAACTCTATTAAAAATTTGAACATTTTCAACAGGGGTCAATTTATGACTTGTAGACACCCGGTAAACGACGGCCGCCCGCGCCCTATGTAGTAATAACCTGGTAAAATTCCCCATTAAAAAAACATGACGATTTTTTTTTCTTGTTTCTTGAAAATTACCACAATAAATAGACTCTCAGTACGATACCTAACAAACCCCTCACGGATCGACAGGGTTTTTTTACATGTTGTATTTATAACCCCAAACTACGATTACCTCAGCCAATACGTTAAAGGAATTCTAATTCATAAATTGCAGGATTTTTGGCCCATACTATATCATTTTTATTGATACTTTGTTAAATAAGTTATTGCGGATACAATTCATAGTTCGAAGGGTAGCCGGGGTAGATAATCCTTAGAAAATATTAAGCCTTAATATTTATTGGTTTCTAGCTCAATAGCCTGAATATTCTTGATTATTCCTTTCTCAATATGATTCTTTATAGCTTTTGTAAATCCGCTCCTTCATTTTTAATTCATCATGATATCTTCTTAACTTGTTTTAACACTAATCTAATCGGGTAACTCTGGTTTTTAATTTGCTAGACCGAAATGACAGTTGTGTTCGACCTTTTTAACCGACTTCCAAAAGGAGGAGGTTCTCAATTCGACTGTATGTTGTTTTTTTTTTTGTATGTTTGTTACGCGATTACTCCGTCAATTATGAATTGATTTTGATGGTTCTTTTTTTGTTTGGTAAATCATACTTCAGAGGTGGTCCCATATAAATTTTATTAACTTTGCTTGGGTAGTTTTTGAGTTAGCTTCAATAATACGTATTTTTTCCTCACTTAGTATGTGGATGATATTATGATAACTTCCTATCACTGTTATTTACATAGCAGGTAGTGCTATTCGAATTTGTGTGGGGTAGGTATCACAACTAAAAAGTGAAAAATAACTTTAATTTCGGAAGTCGGTGACAAAGAACGAAAATTAAAAACCAAAGACACCGACTTCCGAAATTAAAGTTATTTTTCACTTTGTAGTGTTTTTTTTGAAGTCAGTTGTTTTTTTTTGTAAAAAGTTTTTATTTTTCAATAATACGATAAATAATTAATATTACAGAGACAAACACGATAATAGTGAAGGTCCTCCTGCAGAGAATGATTCAGTGGTCCTTGGTGAGAGTCTCTCTGTAGCTAAATTATTTACTAAGTTATTTTTATATCGACACCAAATTTAATTTTACATTATTTGATGCCGCCACACGCTAGTTTTACAAGCAAGGTACCTTCAATGTAGCCCGCAAAATTTAAAACTTACGATTTTTGCAATGAAATTTTGAATGTCGCAGGCCAAATTGAAGGAATCACCTTTACTCTGCGTTTGCACTGGCGAAACATTTACAACAAAACATGTTGAAATCTATACATATAAAATGCTTTGTCCTGAATGACTGACTGACGGATCAACGCACAGCCTAAACCGTTGATCATAGAGATGTGAAACTTGGAGGGTGTGTTCTTTGTATGACGTAGGCATCCGATAAGAAACGATTTCCCGAAATTTTACCCCTAAGGGGGTGAAAAAGGGGGGCAAAGTTTGTATAAAAAATCTTATTCCTTGAGTTTAAAAACTTGGTACAATAAAAAATAAAGTTTAATAAAAAACTGTAACCCGACCACGGGAAAATAAAATGATCTAAAAAGTACGAAACAAGCAAATATTTCATACAGAAATCAAGACATAGGTACAAAAATGGTCAAGGTAAAGCCGTGGTCGCATGCCTGTATACCATGTTGGTGCCAGGAACACCTACAAAATTATAATGGCATGCGACGACGGCTTTACCTTGACCATTTTTGTACCTATGTCTTGATTTCTGTATGAAATATTTGCTTGTTTCGTACTTTTTAGATCATTTTATTTTCCCGTGGTCGGGTTACAGTTTTTTATTAAACTTTATTTTTTATTTTATACTTTTCCGTTTTTACACTTGCTAAACGTTACAACAACGTAAATAAGAGTAATTCAATGGGTCAGTAATTAACCTATTTTAAATTCCAATAGCAGTGCATAGTGCTTTAGACGAAACCATAGCGCGATTTATTTCGACGCCAACACCATACAAAGTTTTGCAACTAACAGTTTTTGTCCATGGGACACTGACTAGTTTTGATGTCGATTAAAACTATGACTATTTATTAAAAAAAAAAAACACAATATTCCAAATACGAAATTCCCGCCACATTTTTTTACGAGCAAAATCAAATACTCTGTCTCACTGAAAATTTAATTTACAACGAGAACATTTTCGCGCTATAATTTTGTACGATTTCAAATGTCGACTAAAATCAGAAGAATCATTTGAAAGACTTCGCATGATGTTCATAGACAAAAGCCCTTCTAAAGCGACTGTTTTCCGCTGGTTCAACGAATTTAAGCGTGGTCAAGTAACTTTGGCGGACGAAGAAAGAAGTGGCCGTCATGGGGCTATGACGGCTGTTACATAAGAAAACGTGCTGGCTGTGAAAAATTTAATTTAAGAGAATAGGCGAATTACATATGAAGAGAATCAGCATATATTGCAGATTGGATCGGGAAGTGTACATGAAATTCTACACGGGCATCTTCAGGTAAGGAAGATAGTTTCACGCTGGTTACCGCACATTCTAACGCAGGCTCAGGAGTTTCCGGTAGAATGGTGCCGAGACATAATAGCAAAATTTGAAGCAGGCTCGTCTCGGCGCGTTTACGATTTCATTACGGGTGATGAATCATGGATTTGTCATTTTTATTCCCCAAAATAAAAAATCAACCTGATGCGGACTCGAAAATGTGTAATGAAAATTGGTTAAGACGCATGAAACTGTGTATAGACGCCAATGGAGAGTTATTTGAAAAGATTTAATAAAAAAAATATAACCTGTAGTATATTTTTTTATTACCTATCGCAAAATTTTGTGAGTGCCCCATGTATAAATATTAATATTTCGTTGTACACAGGGCTACACATCAAGCTATAAATTTCCAGTATTAGCTGACCTCGCATTGTACGGAAATCCTTTACAATGCCAGATCAGCTTAAACTGGAAATAGCTTGATGTGTAGCCGTGTGTACTTTTTTCTTCATAGAGGAATTGAGGATGGAATTACAAACCGTTACTATTTATTAAGATTTGATTAACTGCACGTTGGTATCATCTTGCGATACTACGTAGCACAGTCTCACTTTTGCTTGTTTTTAACAATTTAAACATATTTATTTACTTTGAAAGTATAACATTATTTACATATTTGTAATGTGCTCGTCAAGACCTTTCTTTTGGTACCAAACATGTCATGATCATCGCATTTTAATTTTTTTCGGGGTTAGAAAGTTACGTGTAAAATCCACCATATTAAATTTATGGAAAATTTATATAGCCTATGTCACCCGGACTATTATTACAAATCTATAGATACCTCATTCATCAAAATCGGTTCAGTAGTTTAGACGCTACGGTGGAACACACGTAAAAGCAAACATACATACATACATACATACAAACATATAAACATACAAACATACATACATAGACTGCTAAAATCATAACCCTTCCTTTTGGCTTTGCCGTAGTCGGGTAAAAAGTACTAGGCTTGCATGAAGTCAATGTAATATTTCAATCATTAGACGTTGTGCACAATTTCTGAGTAGTAACGTAACGTAACAAAAAGTACTAGGCTTGCATGAATTCACAATAGTATTCAATCATTATGTTATGCTACTAATAGGATTTGGATGAGGCAGATTATAATAGGTAGTGCGTTTCCATGGGATAATTTCCGACTTCCACGCGAGTGAAGATGCGGGAAAAAGCTAGTCTTTACTATTTGTCAATGTTCCATACAATGTTTGACAGGAACTAGAGATTTCAACATATTTTGTTGTGAATGTTTCGCACAGTTAGTAATGCGTAAGTAGAGTTTGAAAAGTTCCTAACTTTAAATTCTCGGTTCAGAAACCGGGTGTGTGTTACTCAATTAGGCTGGGGGTTTTGAATCTGGGTACGCCACAATTGCGGCGATAAGTCCCCTCTTTGAGGAGTGGCAACTTCCCTTCACCTTCCGCCTGACGCAGGTCCTCACCGGACACGGTTGATTCGGGAGGTTCCTATTCCGGATAAGGCGGGAGGAAACGCCCGGGTGTGTCACCATTGTGTTGACTGCCCGGAGGACACGGTGGAGCATACAGTGAAGGTCTGCCCGGCTTGGGCGGGGCACTGCCAAGTCCTCGTGGAGGCGATCGGCGGCGGTGATCTCTCGCGTCCAGGCCATGGTACGGAGCGAGAGGGCATGGGAGGCCGTCAGCTTCTTCTGCGAAGCAGTAATGCTCGCGAAGGAGGAGGCTGAACGCGTGAAGGAGAGGCAAATTTCGCACCC
Organism: Agrochola lychnidis; assembly: GCA_963680765.1. Taxonomy (NCBI): domain Eukaryota; kingdom Metazoa; phylum Arthropoda; class Insecta; order Lepidoptera; family Noctuidae; genus Agrochola; species Agrochola lychnidis. Next base: position 8,395,745 of record OY796847.1, read on the forward strand.
TCGCGCCCCTAACCAACGCAGGAGACGCCCTGGGCGTCGAGCGGGAGAAGTTATTTGATAATTTTCAACACAAAAAAAAAAGAAAAGGGGTTTAAATCTGTTGTTATATGTAACTCATAACCAGGCATCATCGTCAAAAGCATCATCATACGAAATATGATAAAAATCTTTTCTCATATCCGAGTTTCCTTTTCATTTACTCTCAACGAATGTTCGAGATAAAATCAAATCAATTTCGGTTATTAATAAATGAACATTCGAACACGTTCTATAGTAATTGAATTTACTTGTTAGGTTACCTGTATTCAGGGGCTTGAAATCGGATATGTATGGATACGTGATACTTTTATTAATGTTTAATAGGTTGATCTGATTTTGAGGAGCTTGTGGCTAAGTATAACCGCACGGGCCGATCCATCAGGTTAAGCTACGCTTGTCGGGGTTGGTTCGTGGATGGGTGACCATCTTTACATATCGAGTCTCCTCCGAGTCTGGGTTATCGTATTACCCAGTAACTGGGTTGTGGAGGTCACATCTAGGCAGTCGCTCCATGTGAAATATTGGTATTCAGCTGCATCTGGTTAGATTTGAAGCCGATCCCAACATAGTTCGGAAAAAGCTAGGCAGATTGGGGTATTCCTCTAAGCGCACCTTTGAACGTACCAAATGAAGCGCGCCAAAAGTATTCTTCGCCAGGTAGGCTAACAAAATCAAATTAAAAATATTATAATTTTATTCCTTGAAACGCACCAACGAAACGAACATAGAGAAGAGCATGAAAGATTCGTAAAAATGATATCGATAGACGTTTTAAAATTCAACTATCCTAATTGTTTATTTATTAAAACTACCAGGAAAGCAGAAATGAACTGAAACTAGGTGCTTAAGCAACTTACTACTTAGCTCAATAATGGTAAAAATCAGGGATGGGCCGAAATTCGGTTCACATTCGGTTCAACCGAATTTCGGCAGCTTAAACCGAAGTTCGGCATTCGGCCGGTTTTTTATTTTAGTTAGGAACATTGTAAATGTAAACCTTAAATTAAATCAGTTCTTCTTATTAGTCTAGAAAATCTGTTCTTCTTATTAGGTCACGCGGTGGAACTTGCGCGGTGTGCGGGCGCGGTACATCTAACAATAATTGAAGTAAATGCGTCAACAAGTCACGACGTGTCACTCTCGAGAAAGCGCTCGAAATTGAACCGAAGTTCGGCCGAAATTCGGCCGAACTTTTCATTTTAACCGAATGTTCGGCCGAAGTTCGGATTCGGTTCAAACCACATTCGGCCCATCTCTAGTAAAAATACAGATTTCGAAATTGAATCATAGGTCATTTTAAAAAGTAGCAAGGTGACGGAAATGGTTGGTTGTAGGAGTAATAAATCTTTCTACCTTTACACACAAATAATAGGGCTTCCAGTTAGTTATTCCAACTAGCGACCCGCCCCTCCATCGCACGGATTTTACGACTTGATTAAACATTGAGATTTCTTTATTATAATGTTAGTTGAATACATGTATTATATACTAGCTGCGCCCCGCGGTTTCACCCGCATAAGTCTCGATACCGTGGGAAAAAAAAAAGTATCCTGTTCTTTTCCAGGGCATCATCTATATATGTGCCAAATTTCATCCAAATCCGTTCAGCCGTTTTAGCGTGAAGCCGTAACAAACAAACTTATTTTCGCATCCTTAATATTATAAATGCGAAAGTAAGTTTGTTTGTTACGCCTTCACGCTAAAACGGCTGAACAGATTTGGATGAAATTTCTCTCTCTTTCTATCTTGTAACTCTGATATCTTCTGACTACGTTACGCAGGTTACGCTCACTAAATAGGCCTGACAAGACGGGCCCGCCGCGCCGTGTACTTTGTAGCTTCAAACTTAAAATGTGGAGTGAACAATCTGAATTCATCTGTGGTTAAGAAAAGATTTGAGACATTATAAAAATCTTAATAACTACATACAGCAGTTTCAGTTCAAAGCTTGAAATTTATTCTAAGGATTGAAACTGAAGTTTGAATAAAATTATTGACCTACTCGTACCAAAATAAAACAGATCCATAAAAATATTTTAATTTTGCAGAGTAAATAGCTTTGTTTATTCAATTAAAAGCGTCGAGGTACTGAAATCCAATTATTGTCTATATTAATGATGTTTTTTTTTTAGGTAAGTTCCAGACTTTGTGAGAAAGTTTTACTATTAAAAGAAATAACTGTCAAGTTCGGTGAGTTTTCTTTATTCTTTTCAATAAAAATTATTATTTTGCTTGAAATTAATGAGATAAGTTTTTTCACTAATTGCTTTACAAAACATAAACATTTTTATTACTTACTAGCTTTTGCCCTCGACTTCGTTTGCGTGGACTTCAGAATTTCACCGGGATAAAAGTTATTCTGTGTTAATCCAGTACCTTAATTGCGTAATACAACACAATCAGAATCTGTTTCGATTTGAAACAGATTGCTAATCCATTGCTTCATAAAGTTGGAAAAACAAATCTGTTCAACAACGTAAATAACGCAATGAATGTTGTTGAACTGTCAAAATGAAACAAATTAGGCATAATTGTTTACGAAAATAAGTTACGCAATTAGGGTACTGGTCATAAACTATGTGCCAAATTTTATCCAAATCCATTCAGCCGTTTTTGCGTGATTGAGTAACAAACATACAAACTTTCACATTTATCATTTTTTTTATTCATCTAGTTTCTTATTAATTTATATTTTTTTAATATTTCTTAAAATAAACAGACTCAAAACCAACTACCTACAGGTACTTTTGAATTGTCAAGGAGTCGGTCAGTCAGAAAGATGAAGCTAGTTGCCCATTCTAAAGCGTAGTAGGTACCTATGGAGAAGAACGGACAATAAACTCCACGGACACTCTTTCAAATCAAAATATTGTTACAAAATATTGGTTAGGTACACCATTTATGTTGAAATTATACATGTGAGAACAATGTAGAAAGACGTGCACGTTAAAAGCGTCCGTAACAAAAACATAAAAACAAAAACAATTCAAAAATTAAAATAAACCGTGGCAGCTAAGAGATGACCAGTCCCTACTGACGGCGCCCGTTCACGAACATGACGCAGTAGGATTGTTAATCATTTATTTTGTAATAATTTATCTCATGTGTCTCAAGGACTCAAGGTTTCCATTCGAACCCTAGTGTTCAGTTATCGACTACAAAAGTAATTAGGTACCTACTAAATATGTATGCAATACGAAAACGTAATTACCGCCTTTTGTAATTAATATTCGAGTGATTTGCATTAGGTAAATGTATTTTGTAGGGAGGTTTTACCTCCCATCATTTTCAGCTGATAATAATGAGTAAGAATTGCATATTTCTCATCATGATCCTCATACGTAAATCAGGCTCTGATATCTGTTTTAAATGGAACGTGTGTGTGGTGGGGCAACGTTATTTTAAAAATAATAATTAAATAAATAAATACTGGCATTGTTTTGTATATAAACCAACTAGCGAGTCGCCCCTGCTTCGCGCCGTTTTTATGACTTCACAAAACATGGAGATTCAATTACTATTTGTAATATGCCTTCCGTAATAATTTGTCTAAATTATGATGAAAACTGCATCAAAATCCGTTGTATAGTTTAGAAGAACGAACGCGGTCACACAGACAGACACGAAACGCGACTTTAATTTATAATATGTAGGTATAGAAGACAAAAGGTGCCATTCCGTACTCGACCGCAGGAGGCAACTGCAGGCGACGTGTCACGGCGTCATGTTGCGGCAAAACGTCGCGATGTCAGGTCACGGCAATACGTCCCGGCGTCATTCATGATTCCGATCCCGAAAGCAAGCGGCACCTAACCGCCGCAGGAGGAGACGCCCTGGGCGTCGGGTATCGCAGGTCGATTTCCGGCCACCGTAGGCGCGAGCTTGCGGACGTCGAGCAATGGGTAGCTCACCGTCCGATAAGGACCCAGCCCGGGTCAACGACGCGTTGTGTTCCACGCGCGCCTCAGATGTCAGCAGAGTTGACGGGGTCCGCTAGTCACGTGGCCCCCGGCAACATGGCAACTGTAGGAGAACACGGGTGGGTTTTAGTCAGTAAAACTCTGGCACGCCCTCCCGCTCCACCCAGAGCGGGAGAAGTTATTTGATAATTTCCCACCCAAAAAAAAGGCGGTAACTGCCTGTATTCCAGTCGGTAGATAGAAGATAGAAAAACATGACTATCGCTCGAGCGTTGGCGGCATTACTGGTCTGCGGTCGGGCTGCACGGGTCGTCTGTCACTCGCCCGTCGTTGCCCAATGACGTGTCGCTAGCTATGGAAGGTATTTCATAGAAATTCATAGAAACCAGTCCTGTCGCGGCGACACGTCGCCTGCAGTTGCCTTCTGCGGTCGGGTACGGAATGGTAACTAAAAGCTAACTTTTAAATTAAGAAGTCTTCAATAACCCTGTTGAAGTCACACAATGACGACCTAAGCAAACGCTAGTGCTGTACGTGACTTTTACCAATAATGCCATATCGACTGTCGAGTGAATGGACAAAGGCGACTTGGCGATACAATTCAATAGTATTATTTTATTCAAATCTAGTCTGCAAGTTGTCTCGGATGACGTAAGTATGTAGTTGTGGACTAGTTTTGCTTGCTCGCTTTTTACCCGACTGTCAGGTTTTATAGATATTTTAGTTTTTAAAGTGAAACTTTTATTACATCGTCTCAAACTTTTTCGTCTGTGTGTTGCATGTCGCGTGACGGTCGGCCGCGGAGTAGGGATAAAGTGAAAGGCGCTCGTCAGAACAGCCAAGGCCAATATGGCGGCGCCTATAGAAGTTTCACTTTTACCGTGGTTTCATAAAACCACACAATCCTTTTAAAGTGAAACTTTTATTACATCGTCTCAAACTTTTTCGTCTGTGTGTTGCATGTCGCGTGAAGGTCGGCCGCTGAGTAGGGATAAAGTGAAAGGCGCTCGTCAGAGCAGCCAAGGCCAATATGGCGCCGCCTATAGAAGTTTCACTTTTACCGTGGTTTCATAAAACCACACAATCCTTTATTTTTTAAACATACGTATCTAAATTATAAATTTATTTTATTTCTGTAAGTAGGTTTGTACAAACCCTTTTACAAGTCAATCAAATTTTAAAAAGTAGATGAGGTCGGAGTTTTATTTGAATACTCTGAGAAAAAAGGCCGAAACAAACTCAGAGGACACAGTCCCTTTTCATTTTCATATGTCTCTCTTCGTCAGTTCAAAAAACTTTTCTTTCGTAAGATAGGCTTTGACTAGCATAAGTATTGCCCAATCGATATCCTTATAGTTACCATCAAATCCTTTGAGCAAAAGTTGACAAATTAGTGTGTATAAATTACAGATTCAATATTACCTTTTAAGACGCAGATATATGCTAGTGACCTTGAGTGGTTAGCTTGCGTGTTCTGTACTGAGCTCACGCAACGCATCGTATACATGTCCAGCCAGTAATAGGACTCGCCCATCAAAGAGCGCTGTCAAAAATTAGACGCAATATTAATTTATTACAGTACATAAAACAAAAAGTAATTAAATAAAACACGTATACTAAAAGATCAATAATTAAATTATCTTTGAAATGGTGAAGGTTTCAGAAAAATACGCTTCATAGATTTTGCGTGATTCTCGAGTTTTTTATCCGCGTTAGACATAACTACAAATTAATATCTCTATGTAATGTAATATAAACATAATCTAAAATATTCATATATTAAAAGTTATTAAGAAAATGCTCTAATTTAACATATATTTTTTCCAAATCATTAACACTACTCGTTTAGACGTGATCTTAAGTATAAAATCATTAAAATCGTCGCCTTAATAAAGCTGAAACTAAAATATTATAAACTATGCTAAACTATTCCTGCTGTGTTGATAGAGCAATTACAATTTATAATGGTCAGAGTCAAATATTCAATTTATCTCAGTCTATTTTATGTTGTAAGTCAATTTCGAGACTTGAACAAAATTGACTGATACTATCGAAGTACTATCGAATAAATTTTTAAACGCTTTTTATATTTATACAAAACCATTTATCTTCTTCCAAGAAAATATCTTATTTTCGATTTTATTTCACGCTTGTTTTTATTTGAATACTAAAAACCGCTGAACATTAAAATAATAAAAACGAATTAACGGTCTATCGTTTCACGACTGTTCAGTGGTGATCTTCAGTAAAAGCATTTACGAGCAATTTAATAGTACTAAACTCAACAAGTCCTAATTTTCTTAAACACTGACTCAGTGCGCAGATGTTCTATAGAAAAACGGATCAATATAATTAGTTCAATGGCTGAGGGAGTGTGACCTGTATCTGTTTGAAAATAAGTTGGACCTGCTGGTCTATTCTCTAAAAATCTCAACGTGGTAACACCCCAATTACACTATCATATTTATCATACAAATATGATTTCAAATCTGTCAAATTCTTTGAAAATAATTAAATTATGCTGTTCTTCATTTGTACATATAACACTTATATGATCATATAAACGTCATACTTAATAAAGACGGATAACGGTTTAGCCGTGTTTGATTTAGCCATTTTTGAGGTTAGACGGATATGATCATTATTTGTACGCTTGCTGCCAAATAGGATCCCTAACTTAGATCATAGACGATATGAATAATATTTAGTTATTCTTCATTTTCTTCTTCCTCTTTCTTCATTTAAAAATGACTCGTACATCTCTGATCATATTTCTATGATAGTCTAATATGGCTCTACGGTGAAGTCAGCTGTCAAATTGTGTCAATCCCTAGCATCAGGTAGAATGACAGTTCACTTCAAGATTTTTGCTGAATTGAGCCTATTAGGCACAGTCGTGAGGCATACATTCCTGTTTTACACTTTATATTTGTTTTTTTTTTTTTAAATTCAGTGTATATGGTGTGTTCCTTTTAGTCTGTGCTAAATAAATGTATTCTCTTCTTTTTTTTTCACTTTGTCTGAGTTTTTACGACGAAATTGATTGCGTATAATAAATAAGCTTTGTTGCTTTTGCTCGGTCGCAGAATCCGCTGGGTACGAGCAGCAAAGGAACAGACGATATGGTGACGCTTGGGGGAGGCCTATGTCCAGCAGTGGACGTCTTTGTGGCTAAAATAAAATCAAAAGTGTAGAGATTAACTTTTTATTTCAAAATATTTATTACAGATAAAAAAGTTTATCTCATCAAGGGTCTAATTCTTAGGTGGTCTTGACCCATAAAGACTAATAAAATAGTACTTAATAAAAAAGAACCAGAGCACACATTTTTCAGAGTACCTACATTTTACGAATATATACCAATCTACGTCAGAATACATAATAAAACATTATTTATTTAGGTTAATGTATCTGCGTGTGTGTTCTTTAAAATGAGAGGTGGTAAATGGGTTACAGCCGCTGTAGGGCAGCAGGGCAAGTTACCGATAAAAGCTTGCGAAATATCTATTAGAGTTGTGTGAAGTTTTGTTTAATGTAAATACAATACATTACTATTACAGCTGAGATACGGCCCTAATGGATCTGCCGATCTATTCTGTGAAACAACTCAACATAAACTTGGGTGAAGTGACCTGTCAATAGTGTCAAATAGATAGATTGTAATTTCTAATTTCTGCAATTGTTTTTATGTTAACTAGTTAAAATAAAAACAGTGGCCCGACAGAAGTGAGAACTTAAAAAAAAACGGCACTGCGGTAATCAACGCATTGATGTCTTTTACTCCACGCATCGCGGTAATCAATGCGTTGATGTCTTTTTAATAGTCAAAAGCTAGTGTCGTTACAGTGTCGCAAAATCAATGGTTTAGTCCCACCTCAAAAATGCTCAACGCGCCTAAAGAAGCTTTCACTTAAAAAAAAAGAAACTTGTTCCGCTTGCTTCTTTTGTGAAACTGAAATATGTATGGGCTCACCACTGCCCTTAAAATAAAAGTTATTTTATAACTTAGTAAGAGTGCTGGTAGCAACACCTACCTGTTTTGTTAACTAGCACAAGACAAGTGTACAGATGATATAATTTTTTTGATTAAATAAATTATATTTGCAAAGTGTCAATAAGGTGGAATGACAAGTCACTTCGAGCACACTTCATTTAAGTTTTCACGGTAAGATTTTTACTGAATAAACCACTGGTACCAAACGATTTCACAATTTTTTTGAAGTAATAACTTCTTTAGACGCATTGGGCATTTTTGAGATGGGAAAAAACAATTGAACTCGCGACACCGTTACCGACACCTCATTTTTGTGAACGCGATTGTACTCTTTATTTATATTAAGTTACGGATCAATGTTCTATGCAAGTATTTTTACTTTAAAGGTTTTGAAAATATATTTATTTGTAAACGCGATTGTGCTCTTTATTTAGATAAGGTTACGGACCAATGTTTTATACAAGTATTTTTCTTCCACCAAGTCAAGTTTTGTTCAAGTTTTCACGTCTGTCGGCACTCCCGGAGTGCCACTGTTTTTTTTACCTATTTGGCTTTAAAAATGGCGTGTTATTGAATAACAGACTCTTGAGAGCAGTCCACGTCTTGGATTGCTTTATCAAAGTCAGTCAGTACCAGTATAGAAAACGACACAAAAAGTTAACTGTAGTCCAGCTGTCGGCGTCGAGAGAATACGTTCGTGACACCTGTCACTTTCATACTAACGAATTTGTGTTTTGCGAATTTGATCCTTATTACTACTAGAAATTGTCCAACTGACAGGTGTCAGGAACGCATTTTTTCGACGGCCGGACTGTAATTGCTTACTACCAGTACACACGGCTACACATCAAGCTATAGTTTCCAGTATAAGCTGACCTCGCATTGTACGGAAATCGTATGCAATGCGAGATCAACGTAAACTGGACATGTATAGCTTGATGTGTAGCCGTGTGTACATAGCTGTGTAGAAACCCATTTCTTCAACTCGTTTATAAACTTTAATTCAAACAGTGTTTAAATTATTATTTATCAATAGACATTTAGGGATCTCGTACACTAGACGGCCACGACCACGACCGTTACCAGATAAACTATAGAAACCAATACGAATAGCGCACTTGGTCGCAACGGCTAACTAGCCGCACAGTATACAAATACCAGGGATTCATAGGGATTTCGAGCACTATACGGCCACGACTCAGGCGTAGCCGTCTAGTGTTCGAGATCACTAAACGTCGGGTAAAAAAAAAAAACGTGTGGCACTCGGGGACTGCCGCGGTAAAGCTATTGCATAGCATTTGTAACCTCCATACTTCCTATTTGTCAACGCCACACTTGGGATGATGACGTGATGACATAAAACAAAAATTACGTTCCCATGACAACATCACGTTGTCATGGGAACCGTCATTACATGGTAGGCGGAGTGGGGGTGTTAGGTTTTTTTCGTTACGGAATTTCTTGATTCGGTTACTGCGCTCAAAGCCCGCGATAAACGCTATGCAATAGCTTAAAAATAGATGTTGATTATTATTACTGCAATCCTAATATTCCACGAACTCTGTATTTAAAGTTTATGGTTTTAATTTGATACCTGTTCTGATAAGCTCTTTAATAACGTAATTACCAAACGGTTATAACACGTTTTTTTAATTAGAACTTTAATAAATTTTGTATTATTTGATGAAAGAAACTAATTACCTAATCTAATCATAATATTTAATACCAAAATCTCTAACGTTCTCAACGCCTTATTAAAATCAAATATTAACTTCAATATTAAACCGTTTGAACTTGATCAAATTCAAACAGAAATTCGTAGTTTAAGATTATTATCAGTTACTCTTAGAAGATGCTGTTTCAATAGAATATTAATTAGTCTGTAATTATAACATTGTGGTGTTTATATTTGACTGTTCGTGTATCAATATTCACGCGGATAAAATCCTATAAATTCAATGCGTAAAATTAGTTGCCTGAGGCCTAGGGACACGAAAAAAGTATCGATACTTTGTGGTATCGAGTAAATTTCCATTCGATACCGATACTTTTGTACTCGATACTTTGCATTCGATAATTTTACTCAATAAGTACTTTTTGGCAGGTATCGTATCGAATAAGTAATTAGGTTTTAAATGGGTAATTTTAAAAATTACCCATTTAAAACTTGCAACCTTACGGCTTATGTTTATGGTTATGGCAACGCCATCTAGTTCACTCGTTCTGAACCTTCTAAAACATTACATCGATCTTTGCTTGAAACTGTGAGCAGAAGGAACGCTTCTGCTCACAGTTAAATTCCTAACCTTTCCTTCATTCATTTACTAACACTAATCAATCACTCATTCACTCACTCGTTCACCGTTGTCATTTGTTTTTTCATATCCTGCCCTACTGAAGTTAAACTGACGTTATTTACTGACTGATACTGACTTATGCTCTATGCGCATTAGGCCCTAAGAAAAGTACTCGATACCTTGAAGTATCGATACTTTTGTTTCGATACTTTTATGAGTACGTTTTTTTTTTTTCGATGAGTACAGTATCGATACTTTCTATTCGATACCGTGTCCCTACTGAGGCCTCGTCCAGAGGCCATTGCGCTCTGAACGAGGCGAGATTATGTAGGTGGCGTGCATGGCGAGTTGTTCTAGTAGGACCACCTACTACAACAACTCGCAATGCTATGGAAATACATAGTTTCTATCAAGAAACGATGTATTTCCACGGGGTAAAACAATAGCCGATCACCTGTCACGATAAATAGCCTGCGAGACTTTTTGGTTTAGGCCCGGACTTCATCAAAGCGGAGATGTCCGAAGCGGAGACGAGATGTTTTAAGCAGGGTGTATTCTCCGAAGCTGCGCGAGGATGTGTACTGGTTATACTGGAGCGGAGATGTGTGCTGGCTAGAGCGGAACTGAGCTGCGTGCGGCGAGCGTTGGATGTTGACTACTGACTGCACGCCGTTCATAGCTCTTCTCGCCAGCTTGCGAGGTACAGCTCACATCTCCGTTTCGACCGCGCCATATAAATATGATACATCTCCGCTCAGTGGTATCCACTGAAGCTGAGTTGAGACGAGAGGCGTCAATAACGAAATTTTATTGTTTGTTTAAAACAGATCTCCTCTCCTCCCGTTTCGTCTCCGCTTTGGTGCAGAAAAAAGAGGTAAACTTAGTTTAGGTAAGCTCGCATAGCTGACGCAGTTTTTCATACGTTTGTGCAGACTGCAAACTATGCAAGCTAAGCTATGTGAGATAACTAAAATATGCGCAGCTAAGTTAATTGTGTTTGCGAATGCACAGCTACGCGAACTAAGCTAAGCCCCTCCCGCACCCCTTCCGCACTTCCTTCGCCAGTGCTGTCCAGTGGCTTGTGTCGTGTCATGAAAATGTACATCATCTAACTCGTAAAGTTCTAAACTCTCCACTTGTTTTTGGCGAGATTGAATGTGTTGACGTATCCAAAGCCTGGAATGTCAGTATTAAGGCTCTTACAAACAGGCGCGACACGCGACGCAACTCAAAGGCACCGCTCGTCGCGCCTTGGATCTTCTTTTTCTATGTGTATCATATTAATCATCGGAACTTTCTTCATCGATATTATTCATGGCGAACTTCGATCAACAATTATTGTTGATCGAAGATGGCGAGTGTCCGTCGAGTCGAATTGAACTTCGCACACTGACTTTAGCTTAGTTTTTGGTGTGCACAGGACATATTTGTAGCTTATCTTAGCTTAGCTTAGTATAGCTACGACGTAGCTTAGCTCTTGGTCTGCAACCCGCATTATGCAACGCTCACCAACAAACTAATGGACGCCACAGCAGCTATCGCATGGCTTTTGCAAGGTAGTTAAGGGGTGCAACCTTGCTCTCTGTCGCATATCTTATCTCCGCTAGGCATTGTACGATAAAACGTCTACGAGTATACAAGTGATATGTATGGGCCCACGTCTAATAGTAGATTGTTATACAAGGGGCTAAAATAACCCATTCTATCGAGGTAGTTTTACTCTCGAGCTAAAGCGAGGGAGTAAATAGAAACCGAATTATAATGGGTTTTAGTTGCCGTTACACTCTAATTTTCACTATGATTGCGAGAAAATAAAATAATCCAATACAATATTAAATAATTTATTTGATTTAAAAAAATATACAATTTGTTTAATCTGAATTTTTAAGGAAACTTTATCCTGGTATGCGGTAGTAAAAAGTTCGTTTTACATAAGAATAAAGACTTTTTCGTTTTTGTAGGCTCGCTGGTTACAGACAAAAATTACTTTTTCCCCTAGAGCAAGATATGCTATTTCTTCCCCGCTCTGGTACGCTACAATGGCGGAGTTTTTGAGCAAGAGAAGTAAAAATAAATTTTACATCTTTCCTTTTTGCTTTCATCACCAGATTCGTAAACAGCGGCACATGTAACCTAGCCTCGAAAATTCCATTATGTTTTTTTCTTAACTATGAAGAAATGTGAAAAGTTTACCGAACCGCTTTCCATTAGGTGAGCCGTAAACTTCCCTGTCATCCGTTTAAAAACGTAGACCAAGTTTAAATTAAAGCACTCTGTGTGAAACGGCACATTACTCCTTCCCTACTGGTATAACGGTCTACGGGAACGGTAAAAAAAAACCGGAAAACCGGGAAACAAGCCACTTCCTACTACTTTTTAAACAAGAGGACCATTATATGGGATTATGCAAATTCAAATACCTTATTTTCCTTGTGCGATTTTTTTTCGATTTAAATAAGCCCAGAAACCCTGGTTGTTTACCATCCTTCCATGATTCGGATAGCCCCTTTTTAGGGTTCCGTTGCCAAATGGCAAAAAACGGAACCCTTATAGATTCGTCATGTCTGTCTGTCTGTCCGTCCGTCCGTATGTCACAGCCACTTTTTTCCGAAACTATAAGAGCTATGCTGTTCAAACTTGGTAAGTAGATGTATTTTGTGAACCGCATTAAGATTTTCACACAAAAATAGAAAAAAAAAAAACAAATAATTTTGGAGTTCCCCATACTTAGAACTGAAAATCAAAAATTTTTTTTTCATCAATCCCATACGTGTGGGGTATCTATGGGATAGGTCTTCAAAAATTATATTGAGGTTTCTAATATAAATTTTTTCTAAACTGAACAGTTTGCGTGAGAGACACTTCCAAAGTTGTAAAATGTGTCGTCCCCCCCTGTAACTTCTAAAATAAGAGAATGATAAAACTAAAAAAAATATATGATGTACATTACCATGTAAACTTCCACCGAAAATTGGTTTGAACGAGATCTAGCAAGTAGTTTTTTTTTAATACGTCATAAATCGTAATCCGCAATTGACCTTTCATTCAATGTTACTTGCTGCTACGGAACCCTTCATTGTCGAGTAGGTACGACTCGCACTTGGCCACTTTTTTTATTTATAAAGGACAAGGTAGGTAGCAAATTACTGTTTGTAATTGGATGACTCCTCATTAGGCTTAGGGCGGAACCTGATTGGCTCCGTTATGAATCTTTCAGAGTTAGAAAGGCTGTATTTCCTAAATAACACTGATATAGGGAATTAATCCGATTAGATTTGTGGTAATATTTTCTTAGAAATTTTTGGGCACAAAGCCGAGCTTATGTTGTGTCGTAAAAGAGGCTGATAGTGGTGTAGTCAACCTAATTATTGCCTTACAACTTTTGACAACAATTCCCGGTAAATTGAAACTTCACTAAGGTTGAAAATACCTAATTGTCACATTGACAATCAAACCTTGTTGTTTTATGACGTGCAAGCAAGGCTTGAAATACCGGTATTTTTGGGAACCGGTACCATTGACCTTTGTGTGATACCGGTACCAGAGTAGTTCCTGTACTATGGTACTAGACGTAGTAACTGTACTATTGGTATTTCTAATCAGTATCGGTACTGTATTCACAAATATTTCCGTAAGTTAGAGTGAGAAAACAGATGTAAATAAGTAAAGAAAAATAAATTCAAGATTCAAATACGAGATTTGTGGTACGCGGCGGGTATCTGAATTTGGTACCGGTATTTGTTAGGTCGAATAACGGTACCCGTCTGAAACCGGTACCCATATATCGAAATGGCAAGAACCGCTAAGTACCGGTACAGAACTTGTACTTTTGGTACACATGGGTACACATCAAGCTATTCCAGTTTATGCTGATCTCGCATTGTATAGGATTTCCGTACAGTGCGAGGTCAGCTTATACTAGAAATGTATAGTTTGATGTGTAGCCATGTGTACCAGTTCCAAGCCCTGCGTGCAAGTGACATTCAACCTTAGGATGACAATTACAAGGGTGACTATACTTCCTACTTTGAGAGAAGGAACAAAAATAAAATTATACGTAAGTCCACTGGAAATATTGAATCCATTGTCTTTTTTTCGCCTATAATTATCCCGAAGATAACTAAAGGGAGAAATTAACTTTATTCCAAAAAAATCGGTTTACTCCCAAGTCCCAACCTTCCAAGGGCAGGGGTGTTGAAGCAAGATAATCTTTAATTGGAAAGAGGCGGGGTTGCGACCAGATTTCTTCAATTAATCTGGTTTCAAATTAACAGCTTACTTCGCCTAAATTCGGAAAGGGACGCTCTTTTTTAACTTTTTACTGTTTATCATTATTAAGTGACACAATTGATTATGTAAGTTTCAATTTATCGTAATTAATGTTTTATACTATTAAATGAGCAATATATGTATATTTATTTGTGATCACGTTCTCGAAAACTGCTCTAACGATTTCGATGAAAGTTGCAATATAGGGGTTTACAGGTGCCAAACATGGATGTCATGAATGGGCTGTCATTTGTGGATTTTTGACAGTCGTTAAGGGTTGTCAGAAGCCCGAAAGTTTGACAACCAGTCTTACCAAAGGGTATCGTATCACCCAGTTACTGGATTGTGGAGGTCAGATAGGCAGTCGCTCCATGTAAAATACTGGTATTTAGCTGCATCCGGTAAGAATGGAAGCCGACCCCAACATGGTTGGGAAAAGGCTAGGCAGATTGACCTTTTTATGAGATTAGCATAAATAAACATTATTTTATTCATTGTATTTCAAACTCAAAGCATTTATTTCAATCAAACCATTTACAGGTACTGAGTTTGTCAATGGCGTCGGTCAGTCAGAAATATGAAGCTATAGTTCAATAGGTACCATTGATTAAAAAAGGTATTTACTATTTTATATTAAGACATTTCTTAAGTAGTTAAAAAATATCAGCTTATCAAACTTTTTTACCATTTCAAGGCCGAACTGATAACGATACCTACTCCAATGGTTGTCCCAACTCAATGTGTATCAGGGAGGGCAGCACTAGCGATCGGCTCGAACTGGGCCTCAAGTCTGCTATTATAATAGTGTCAGAATGGTCTATCATTGATTTCATAATTGTTGATTTTGTCAAGTTTCTTAATGTACTAACATAATGACGTCATTATGACTTTCCAATGGTCAGCCAATGACACTCCATTGAAAGAAACGGCACTTATTAGTAATCTCGTACATAATGACAAATGAATGACTGACTTAGGCGGTATCATTGGTCGTATTGTACGACAGTGCCATTATAACACAAATCTATTACGAGACCATTGACCGACCAATGATCGACCATTATGAATTTAGCAGATTACGAACTTTTAGCAAAATGACAATGAGATCGTGTTGGAATGACGAATTTATAAAAATAGCAGACTTGGGCCCCTGGTCGATAGACGAGACCAATATTCGGGAGTGCGCGGGAGAGTAACGTATTGTTCCTTTTGTACACATCATAATTATTTTAAAATACTCATAGTTTAATTTCAAGACCTAATAGATAAATATTAATAAGTCAGGAAAATTATCTTAGTATTTTTATCGTTTTTATTTTTCTTCGGTAAACGAAGGCTAGAAATTGTCTACTCAATTACTTACTTACTGGAAATAAATTCAGACGATTTCTTTAACTAATTTTGGATTTCAATAACTGTTTGTCGAGTCTTATATTTTCTTTGTTGTTAAAGAAACATTTTTGCTTTTCTTTATTTTATGATTTTCGCAAAAATATTTTTATCTATACTCCATAGGTTTAGGTAGTTAAAAAAAGGTAAACAAATCGTAAAAAGGGTTTTTATAGATGACACTTTCTTGTTAAAAAAACAATAAAACCAAATTAAATTTATTTTAGAGTTTATCTATAGTTTCCTCTTTTATTAAGTATGTTAAACTTTATCGTTTATTCTTCACTACTTTTCGTAGATGTAACTGCTTGAGCACAATTTTTTTTGTCTGATTTATAATATTTTGTAATCTGTCTATTGTAAAGAGCCCAATTTCTAAACGTCAACGAAATATAACGTTGCTAAATTGAAGAGTTCAACTGTGACGTAGCATAACAACTGAAGTGACAGGTATTACGTTTAGTCGGTTACTTGACAGCTGTCTCGTCACGTGGTTTTTTTTGTTTACCTTTTTTTAACTACCTAAACCTATGGAGTATAGGCATATATTCAAAAATAATTTCTTTAATAAACTTTTTCATTGAAGTTTTGCAGTAAGATATAAAGAATGTTAGATGATAAGCATCGATAATAATATGATTAATCGCATAACCTCAAGATAAACCTTGCATTAACGACCTTGATAAAATCATAACAATAATTTATTGAGTCGATAAACTTGTAATAAAAAGTGAGTACCTAACTAACACCTGAATTATTCTGACCTTATCAGAGATTACTACGCATAATAGTTTTGGTTATGGTTCGGATTACTTACTAGTTACCTGAAATAAGATTAAGACATTTAAACAAACCTTTTTTACAGTCCACTCAACCGATTTTGACTTCTAAATGTACCGTAGGCCACTAAGTGGAAACAATACCAACTGTTTACTGTAGCTGCCATTTGTCATGCCACCAACGCAATAGATGTCAAAATCGGTTGAACGGACTGTAAAATAGGTTTATTTAAATGTCTAATCTTATTTCAAATGGAGTATAGGTAGGTACCTATAATTTCAACGGTGTTTTATTTGAAGTTGAAAACTACGGCGTTGGTTTAGATTTTATTTCATAGGCATCTATTCCATATTGTTTGTGCTACTAGGCATTAATGTGTTTTATTAAAAAAACAAAAAAAAAACGTGTGGCACTCGGGGACTGCTGCTGGGGGTAAAGCTATTGCATAGCATTTGTAACCCCATACTTCCTATTTGTCAACGCTACACTTGGGATGATGACGTGATGACATAAAACAAAAATTACGTTCCCATGACAACACATGACAACGTCACGTTGTCATGGGAACCGTCATTACATGGTAGGCGGAGTGGGGGGTGTTAGGTTTTATTTTCGTTACGTTACGGAATTTCGATTCGGTCGCCGCGCTCAAAGTCCGCGATAAAAGCTATGCAATAGCTTAATATATCATCCCTATGTATTTTGGCAATAATCTTAAACAAAAATTCGTCTATATGAAACCTAATAAAAAACAGTAAGTATGTAATATTTCTACATTTATGTCTGTAATTTTTGTGGTGTACATAATAAAGAAAATTCTATTCATTTAATAAAAATAATTTACCTATTCCAAATTCGACGACCCGAGAAATATTACACATACATAATAATCAAATAACTCACTTTCCATGACCACAGAAATTGCAATACCAATAACAAAGCAATCTCTATTTCTATTAGAGACTGATAGCCTTTGGCGCCGTCTAGTCGAAGGCTTTCAAGTCTAAAATTCAAACCGTGGAAGGAGAATATTTGTATTTTCAACAACAAGCAATTCAATTATAATTACGATCTTTTGTATTAATTTCTTTATTGAGGAACTCGACCAAAAAAACATTACTCCTGCGATTACAAGAGGCCATAGCATGCTTTAAACTATTGACAAAATTAACTTAAAACTAAAATCCAAACAAAAAGGTAACTTAGAACTAAAACTTCCTTAAAAATAAATAGCATAAAACTAAAAAAACTTTACCAGTAAGTTAAGAAAAAATAAAATAGAAAATGTGCCTAAGATTCTGTAAATAACTTGGTTAGATTTTTAAAGGACATATGAACTACAGAGCAGAAGTTTGCGTTGTAAATAGATGAAAATAAAAATAAACTTGTTGAATAAATTATTTATGATGATAGAACGAAAAGTGAGTATTTGAAATCTGATCTAATATTCAATACATTTTCCAATTATATCTCATTTAATAAAAGCCTGTGTAAGTAATGTCTAAATGTCTAAAATCTCAAATTCAAATTATTTTATTTCACATGAACCTACGGCACTTAATGATACACGGTTACTCTTTTAAAAATAATTGGCTGAAAATATTTTCAAATAACAGTGTTAATAGGTATAGGAGTACAGTGTAGGTCTTTCAACAAGTACCAGGTACTTAACAAAATAGAAAATGGTCAACAAATCTGCAGTCTACTAAGCCTACAGCGTTCTCATATTCATAAAAGAGAAAAGAATCCATACTAAAAAGCAAAATTAAATATTTTGAAAAACCCACGACGGTTAAAAAGTAATTGAAAAAGGATAAAAGTTTTGCACAAATAAATGTTTACTGCAGCGCCCCCTAGTGAGTTGTCACCGTAACACTTATCTAAGACATGCACCAATCAAACCCAAAACCATCACTGAAAACTGCATCAAAATCGAACTAATAGTCTTGGAGAAAAATGGCAACATGGATTTGCACAAAAATTGTTTGCTGCAGCGCCCCCTGGTGAATTGTCACCGTAACGCCTAACTAAGAACATGCACCAATTAAACTCGAACCCATAACTGAAAGCTGCATAAAAATCGGACTAGTAGTTTAGGAGAAAAATAGCAACATGGATTTGCACAAACATCCTCTCACCCCAAACGCATATACCGTCTCCGTTCCGTCGTGGGTAAAAAGATACATAAATTAATAAAAACCTATTTTAATTAAACGCAACTCTCTTTTAAATATCAGTCGTAGGTGTGTTTTCAATAGAAAATTAATTAAATATTAATAATTAAGCTATATTTGTAAGCAAATAGTACATCCCATTTGTCATCAAATTCAACCCGTGAATAAATTATCTTCCTTTTTTCGTATAATTGCCAATTTGCTTGTCAACAATCATTCTCTTTTCCAACGTTACCTTATTTAGTTTTTGTTGATAGAATAAATATCTTACCTACATTATCAGAAAATTACCAACAAATTATAACCCAGAGACCTTCGGGACAAAGGTTCCGCAATATCTTTAAAATACCACCAGCGTCCCTTTAAGTCCCCTGTCATTAGGTCCTACGTTTAGGAATTTATCGGCGCACAGGACGGGTTGTACTCGTAATACCCGTATGCTATTCTCATTAAGCGTTCCTGGTGTCCAATAAATGGTTCCTTTGGTGGTGACGTACTGAGTATCATGAATAGTATTGTAATTGTTCTTAAGTCTGGTTTCGTCCAAGGTTGAGAATAATGAAATTGTGTCTATGGATCTACATACAGTAATTTATTGAACCACAATTTAACAATAAGATGAAACTTGTTAAAATAAACAACCCAATGACTGTTGCATTGAATTGCACCAGCTTTATAACACCTAAAGTGTACAAGTAGCTCACAAAGCCACTCACCGCAGGATGAAACTATCGACTCACACGGTCACTAACTGTTAACCTGGCAAATTACTGCCATTCCCTGCAGCAATTTTACACCAAAACCATTCGTCTCGTAAACACTTTTTTGAACTCTTTTAAAACACGGGTTCGAGCTGAATTTTTTAATCGCTCGTGTAAAAGTCATCGCTTGCAAATTCGCGGGTGATTTCAAACTTTGTTTTTTTTAAGCTCACACCTAATATTTTTGAGTATATTTGTTTTTGAGTTTCTTTTTGGTTCATTTCAACTGGATTCTTCAGTTTTGGCACTCTGTGGTGAGTTCTACTTCACAAAAAGATTAGGTATGTCATGTTTTTCTGTTCACGATTACTCCGATTTATTATTATTTTCAAAACCCTTGTTCATGGTTCGTAAATCCCAACACACACGCAGTGTTAAGTATGGGGTATCATTAGACAGATGCTTTTGTGGTTAGGCTCATATTTATGAGATTTCATGCGGTCGCCGGCTCGTGAATGATGAATTAATTATCTTCCGTTACATAATGTTCTAAGCGGTCACGATCTCTCTGAAGATTTCCTTATTTCCTCTAAGTTAATTTTAATGCTTTCAAGCTGTGATAAACTAACTTTATGTCATTTGCTCTAAACTAAATGCTAATCACGTCTAGAATGTTCTGACGTCTGCCGTTGTGCATTCATTTCAAGAATCATACGATTAATGAATCTGGCTGGGTTGAGTTAGCTTATAATTTCAAATTTCATCATCATCATCATTTTATCCGAAAGACATCCACTGCTGAACATAGGCCTCTCCCAAGTACGGCCGCATCGACCGGTTCTTTGCTTCCCACATCCAGCGGATTCCCAAGGTCATTGGTCCATCTAGTGGGAGGCCTTCCAACAAGACATTCTAATAGACATTTGCTTGTACCTAAAAGATACACAGTAGCTATAGAACGCGTAACTATGAACTTATATGAAACAATTCCTCACACACGTCAATTTCATATTTGAAACCCTAACTCAGGCAAAAATTATCATATTTCAATCAGTTCCTATTATTTTACTTTAGAATGCACAACTGGATTTCTTTACAACTTATTTGAAACTTTTCATCATAATCCAATATTTGAATTTCGTTCGTAATAGGTAAATGAGATTATTACTTTCAAATGTTTCTAAAACCTTTTCAACTTTTAACTTTTCTTTAACTAAGTTGCTCATCATTATTGATTGTTGTACTTATTCATTTTCATTTTAGGGAGAAGCTTGTTTGAAATTTATCATAAGATGATTTACAGAAGTCTTTTCAGTAACTTCAGTTCATTTCTCAATGTCAAGTTGTGTTGGAAGTATTTTATTCGGCCTTGTATTCGTTCAATTATAGCGAAGTCCTGGCATCGCTCAAGCCTGGTTCAAGATTAGTATGACTAATTGATATTAGTTAATTCCCACGTTGTCTTAGCGTACATTGTCGACACACTGGATTATCTCTGGCTATAAGCTAATTGCTGTGACTGATTTTATTACGTGTTTGGACTTGACTATCGTAGGATTACACACAATTGTATGATTAATATCGATTACTTCCTCCTTCCTATTCTGTCTAGTCTTCATGCTTGTTTATTTTCAACAAGTGCCATTAGTGGTATCTAAAGTCTCTTTGTTGCCACGTGGAACAGAGACGGCTCAATTTGTCCGTTCTTAGTTATTCATACTTTTACCTTGTCAATCCCATCTCCAGTCAAACCGTTTATATCTCTCAAAGTTTCTGCCATAAAGTAAAACCATTATTTCTGATTAATGACCAGTGTTCGAGATAACGAATGTAATGATTCAAATATAAATGAATTGATTGACATTAATAATGGACTTATTTGTTCGTGAAATGAGATCATATTTTATCTGCAACAAATCCTGTTGTATCCGAAATGTTAATTAATATTGTTGATTTGATACAAATAGTTCTTTTAATGTACTGTAAACTTGTTTTAATAAGTGCAGGTATAATTGTACCGAAATTAATGATATTGTTATTGGATTCCATCATTAATGATGATGACCTGTAAGAACGGAAGCGACACTATTGAAATGAATCAAAAATAGTCTAAATACATGCCTGAACGAGGGACGTAAGGAACCGGAACGTATGTCAGAAAGGAACGGAGGTATATACCCAGCAGTGGAAGACTTCGGGCTAACATGATGATGATGATGATATTGAAATATTCGTATAAAGAAGACAGACTTCCTAATGTTATATTTTGACTTTCCGGGGTCGAAATGCCACCTGTTGTTTTGGCTTTATTTACGCATCAAAAGTTTTCCTTAAATTAGATTCCGCTTACCCATGGAAATCACATATGCATTGTCTATGAGGATGTATTGTGTTGTTACGAAAACCCTTTTAGAGAACCTTTTGAATTTCTCTTACCTACTGTCCTTCGTCCTTGTTTTCCTCTAAACGAAACATTATTGTTCTTTTGTTTATACTATGTCTTTGCGATCTTCTACTTTTCAATTGACATTTTCTTCTAACAAAGACGTTCTATCTTGTATTCTATCTTGGTCGAATACAAACGTTCTATAAATAAGCCTCTCAATCATTCCTCAACCAAAAGTAGGTTCTTGCGGATGAGGAGCTTTAAGTCCCTCCATCATCATGATTGAAATTATCTCTTATTTCACGTGTATTTCCTTTCATAACTTTCCAATAATAGGAAGAGCACAATAAGTGTTCTGACAAAGGAATGCTGCCTGGATGCTCTTATTGTACAATGAGTGGTTCCCAATTACTGGTTGCCATGGAAATACCGATGCGTGAGTATTTTTCATCTATTGTTGTTATGTATGCAAAGTATTTTCCATTAAACCACTGTGTGTATCTTGTTTTGTTACATACACTTACTGTGTTTTAGTTCAGTGTTTTCATTTTCGTTCGTTTAACAGTCTTGTTGCTCTGAATTCTGATTGAATCCACTGAACTAAATTAATTGTGACAAAACAAAAGGGAGATAAAATAAAATCCGGGTATTCTAATTATACTTACGTCCCGTTACACATACGGTAAACGCAGAGCTGATTTTAGTAGTGTTATTAGGATAAGCTGCCTTTGACGAGAAAAATTTTAAAGTAAAAGGTCGGTCATGACACATATACTCAAAACTCAATACTTTATTGCATTCCACAATGTATGTGCTTAGGTGGTAAACATTTGAAAAGAAACAATCGTGGACCCTGTTGGGCACAGCAAAAGAAATATAGTAGAGATGAGGACTTATTGTTTATCTTATAATCTAATTTATTCTAAAAAAAAAACATTTACATACATAACATACATAACATCACGCCTTGTTTCCCCGAAGGGCAGAGGTGTCCCTGTAGCAGGTACACCCACATTTCGCCAGTTATGTTTAAGTCCCATGTAATAGGGGGCGAGCCTATTGCCATCAACCGGGCACAAATCCAGACTCCGGGCTGCTACTAAGAAATTCCAGATAGAAAAACTCAATAACACTTTGCCCGACCCGGGAATCGCACCCAGGACCTCATGCTCAGCAGTAGCGCTTGCGACCACTAGACCACAAAACAAACAAACATTTACTGTGTATTTTATTTGAGTTTTAGAGATTTATCATTTAAATATTCTTGTACACTGTAGTAACATTTACTTAATAATAGATTTTTTAATTTATTTGTGAATAGATGGAGTTTTTTTTCTTTTCTGATTGATTCAGGTAATTTGTTATATATTTTTATTGACATAACTAGAGGACTTGTTGAATGTATTTTTAGGCGGGATTTTGGTAAGTTTAGTCGTGTTTTGTATCGGAGTGTGTATCTTGTTTGTATGTCTTCTCGTTTAGTGTAAAAGTGTGGGTATTTATGAGCGAATTTACATATTTCAAGTATATATATATACAAGGCAGAGTTAAAATGTTCAGGTTTATAAAATG
The DNA here is from genome assembly GCA_963680765.1 of Agrochola lychnidis. Classification (NCBI taxonomy): domain Eukaryota; kingdom Metazoa; phylum Arthropoda; class Insecta; order Lepidoptera; family Noctuidae; genus Agrochola; species Agrochola lychnidis. Next base: position 8,419,266 of record OY796847.1, read on the forward strand.
GGGTTTGTAGCTATCTATTTGTTGTATATTAACTAAAATACGGACGAATTTCTTTTGAATTGTAAACAGTGTAGGTGCATCTGTACTATTTCCCCACATTACTATGCCGTAACTAAGCCATGCATAAGCATAGGCGTTGTATGTTACCTAGTATAGCCTGGCGTAGTATGTTACATATTAACACTCGTGTTATACGTTATTTTAAATAAGTCCTTAATTCAAATTTGAAAACTTATAATATGTTTGACGTTAGTTTTCATTAGAACTTCAACATTGTCAGAATAGAGTTCGAAATTCAAAAATGGCTCGATAATTTAAATCTGAGTCTATAGACAAACCTTATTTTATAATAAAGCCGCACCTCTTTTGGACCTAAATGTAGTTACGTCACAATAGGCACCTTTCATGTTTGGATCCTATAAATATTCTATTAAAACAAGAATGTGCGGGGTATTTCTACGAGCTGTTCCATTTAAGGCCTATCCCATATCCGTTTTCTAACAAATAACTAAATTAGAATTTGTTAGTTCAATGTTTATAGTTTAGAATGTCGGCCGAAACGTGATGGCTTTAATTTGAATTCTTGCAGCAATTTTATCGTAAAGGGTTTGCAGGCTTCCCGAATTCCTATCGATTTCATGGATCAGAGATGAGACGAGAGTTTATTTATCATTCGAAACGACCTATAAATAAAACTATTAATTTATCCAGTACATTAAAAGTTCATTAAAAATTTACCTACTGCTGCTTGCAGTCGGCTACGGACTTGTACCTTTAGACCTTTGCGACAATTACGTTTCTGTATTAGTGATGTGCCGGATATCCGTATCCGTATCCGCGGATATCCGCGGGAGAAAAAAGATCCTTATCCGTTACTTTTTGGCGGATCTTGAACGGATCTTTTGTATTAATACATTTCATTACGTATATGAAATTTTAAAGATATAAAATACTGTTAAAATCAACCAAAATTAGTAAAAAAAAAAATTATTACAATTCAAGTAGAGTAAGTACCAGTAAATGAAGATATAAGGTAGTAATTAAACTATCTTTGTAGTGAGATCAAACTTCTTATATTTGTGCTATGCTAATTGAAATAATTATAAGAGTTAACACATCAATTAAAATTGTGTTGTTTTCAAGAACTTAAAAAATATACGTCATAATTAATATTGAGTAATAGTAAATTGTATTTCAAAAAGAGTAACTTGGCAGCTTTGTCCCCCAAAAGTCAGTTACGATGAGGATCATAAATAATTCCTGCTGAACCTGAAGAAAGTTGAGATCCGTATCCGTATCCGTATTCGCGGATCTAGACCCTTATGATCCGTATCCGTATCCGCGGATCACATTTTTTAACGATCACATCACTATTCTGTATATCTACCCATTTTGTGACATACATCTGAAACGTATTTCGCTTGTAATCACCTAATTACACCTGTTGAATAACCGAGAGCCGTCCATTGTGCTTAGCCAATTAACTAAATGATCGTTTGATTCATTAGCTATCCATCCTTGTTTTGATTATGTATGTAGTTGTAGGTATACAGTATTGTGCCTGTTTGGTAGGCTGGATTAATATTGTATAAACTAGCTTTTTCCCGCAGCTTCGCTTGCGTGGAAGTCGGAAATTATCCCATGGAAACGCACTACCGGGATAAATAGTCCAGGTTATAAACCATCTTTCTGTCTCATCCAAATCCTATTAGTAGCATAACGTAATATTGAATACTATCGTGAATTCATGCAAGCCTAGTACTTTTTTAACCGCTTCAAAAAAGGAGGAGGTTCTCAATTCGTCTGTATTTTTTTTTTGTTAGGTTTCTTACTGCTCAGAAATTGTGCACAACATCTAATGATTGAAATACTTACTATATTGAATTCATGCAAGCTTAGTACTTTTTGTGCCACGTTTCAAGTTTATTAACTCAAGGAATAAGATTTTTCATACAAACGGAATCTCCCCTTTAGAGGTGGAATTTTCAAAAACCCCTTCTTAGTGCTCCCCTACATCATAAAAGGAAGCTGTGTGCAAAATTTCACGTTCTAGTCCCAGTAATTTCGGCTCTGCATTGATATGTCAGTAAGTCAGTTTCTCCTTTTATTTAAATAGATTAAATTTGATTCTATATAGGACAAAACTGTTGGACGTAGAATTTTGTATGGTCCTGATACATATTTATTCGAATTTATACCCGACTGTTAATTAATTAAGGGCGTTTGCCTAGTAGCCTTGGACTAAGAATAGATGACCCCAATCGTTCCTAAGCTACCCCTTGAGAAGTAACTATTAGTTAACATGGATACCTCCTCTTCGCTTATGTGATAACTGATAAGCTCTGAGAGCTTTAGTTTACTACCCATGGTCTTTAGAGGAGCTCAAGGCTAATTAATAACAGCCGCACGGGTTGATCCATCAGGTTAAGCCACGCTTGCCGGGTTCTGTGGATGGGTGACCATTTTTCATAACGAGACTTCTCCGTGTCTCAGAAATCACGCTAAGCCGTTGGTCCCGGCTGTCATTTGTGTGGATCTTTGACAGTCGTTACGTGTCATCAGAGGCCGGAGAGTCTGACAACCAGTGTTACTAAGTATTGTATTAACCAGTTACTGGGTTGTGATGGTCAGATAGGTAGTCGCTCCATGTAAAATACTGGTATTCAGCTGCATCCGGTTAGACTGGAAGCCAATCACAACATAGTTGGGAAAAGGCTAGGCAGATTGATTGGTCTTTAAGTTTTAAATAACTTTACCTACTCTCTCTTTAAGAACGCTCTATGATTCTAGCTATGTTGATGAATTGTCACATCTTAAAGGGCTAGAAGCCATGCATACAGAGGCCGACCTGCAATTATCTTACGCCCTGTCCCACCTTGTCCGCTTTCCTCTGTATGCGTTGCGCTATTTGCATATTTGCATGCAATGGGCATCATAATCAGCCTATAATGTTCCCAATGCTGGGACACAGGCCTCCTCTCTTCGAGAGGGAGTGAGCTATAATCTACCATGCGGGCGTAGCGCTGGTTGGTAGATGTCATATGTCTTCGAATTTTTGGTTCTAGGACATGCCGGTTTCCTCACGATGTTTTCCTTCACCGTTTTGAGTGCAGTAGTGATGAAATAATTTACACATGCGTTTTTATGCTTTGCAATGGGCATGCCAAGCATAAAAGCGTTGGTGCCGCTTGCCTCGTCCTTGTACGCAAAATACGCGCTTTGTCGTGGAGTTGCGGATACCAGCTCGTAAACCTATTGATTAATGATAAATGGCCTCTGTGTGAACCGCACCTTAAATGAATAAGTATCGAAATTAGGTTCGACACATCGACACGCTCAAATAAACTCAAGCAAAGCCAACCGTCGAAAATAAATATCCTTCTTGAATTCGCTGTAGAATATCCACGTACAAGTTATCCATCAAATGTCCATACCAATTCCGGTATAGGTCTGAGTATCACGTATTTTTCTAAGTCGGTAAATAGGTCGGCACTACTTCTTCCTGAGACTTTGACTGATCGAGTGGCCAAAAGTTGTTGCACTTAGTTTTAAAATGTTTTAAGTGTACTGTGGCGACGTGTGGGGTAAAACATGGATGTAAACCTGGAAAGTACCCCACCTATGTACTTAGTACAGATTTTTAGTGCTTTAACACACGGGCAATTTTTGAGCGTGTTTCCAGCGAGGCGATTGTTTAACGCGCTCGCAGCGTGTGCGTTGCGAGCAAGCCACGTGTGTGCAACGTGTTCGCCGCATGTCCGTAGCGAGAGTGTACAAGACAGAGCGAGACAATCGAGTGTACAATATTGTGAAAACGCGGAGAACACGTCGCTAAGTCGCTGCGAACTCGCTTCGCACCCGCGGAGAACACGTCGCTAAGTCGAGGCGAGGCCGCTTCGCACCCACGGATAACACGTCGCTAAGTCGAGGCGAGGCCGCTTCGCACCCGTGGAGAACACTTCGCTAAGTCGCGGCGAGCTCGCTTTGCACCCGCGGAGAACACGTCGCTAAGTCGCGGCGAGCTCGCTTCGCACCCGCGAAGAACACGTCGCTAAGTCGCGGCGAGTTCGCTTCGCACCCGCGGAGAACACGTCGCCAAGTCGCGGCGAGCTCGCTTTGCACCCGCGGAGAACACGTCGCTAAGTCGCGGCGAGCTCGCTTCGCACCCGCGGAGAACACGTCGCCAAGTCGCGGCGAGCTCGCTTCGCACCCGCGAAGAACACGTCGCCAAGTCGCGGCGAGCTCGCTTCGCACCCGCGGAGAACACGTCGCTAAGTCGCGGCGAGCTCGCTTCGCACCCGCGGAGAACACGTCGCCAAGTCGCGGCGAGCTCGCTTCGCACCCGCGAAGAACACGTCGCCAAGTCGCGGCGAGCTCGCTTCGCACCCGCGGAGAACACGTCGCTAAGTCGCGGTGAGCTCGCTTCGCACCCGCGGAGAACACGTCGCTAAGTCGCGGCGAGCTCGCTTCGCACCCGCGGAGAACACGTCGCTAAGTCGCGGCGAGCTCGCTTTGCACCCGCGGAGAACACGTCGCTAAGTCGCGGCGAGCTCGCTTCGCACCCGCGGAGAACACGTCGCTAAGTCGCGGCAAGCTCGCTTCGCATCCGCGGAGAACACGTCGCGTTGCACGTCAAGCAAATCGCTTCGCTGGAATTACGTTGGCAAATGGTCAGTGAGATAACGCTCGTAGTGAATGAAGGTCTGAGGAAGTACTACTACCATACCTGTTTCTGCCGCCAAGTACCTATGTGTAGTTTGACGGACCGATGACGTGGCGAAGGATGCCGACAGCCGGTGTAATTGAGATACTACTACTTATCTACTTACATGAGACATTTCAGATTTCCTGGCTAAGCGTAGCACCTAAGCGTTTAGATGCTTCTGGTATTGCAGATAAACTTAGGCGGAGGTCACAATAAAATAACAATAAAAAAAACCGGCCAAGTGCGTGTCGGACCACACACAATGAAGGGTTCCGTAGTTGGGATGAATTTATCCCAAAAACAAACTTAACTTTGTAGTTGATAAACATATTCTCCCATACGGAATGTATAGGAAAACATGTTTTTGCAACTGCAAAGTTAAGTTGGTCGATTATTACTCGATAACTAGTAAAGCCTACTTAGCTGTGATAGTTTTCCTTTTAATTTCGTTATATAAACTACTGCTGTGATTTTTTTCACACATCCAAAACCAACCATTTAGCTGGCAGGGGGACACTTGACTCTAACAAAAATTAGCACTTTAAAGCTTAATATTTTGCAAACGGATCCCTGAATCCAAAAATGGTTTACACAAACTCTCACAATGTTTTTGTAAGACCTTTCCAATGATACCCCTCACCATGGGGTAAAAAAATAAAAATTACCACTTTACGTGTATGAGAGGTACCTACCCTAAAAAAAAATGTTTTTCATAATTTTGTTTTACCACTTTGTCGGCGTAATTAATATGTATACCTAAGCCAAATTACAACTTTCTAGTACTAAGGGTCTCGGAGCTAGACCGCGGACAGACAGACAGACAGACAGATAGACAGACAGACAGACAGACGGACAAAAATATATTTCTGTTCTTTTAGCGAATTAATATCACAGTTCTAACTAAAGCTTGGGACGCGGGACACGCCTGGGCGCGTCAATTGTTTCAATGACTAGGAAAACATACGATTATTTACTCCAGTTTGAAAATCTCCATACAAGATAGTTGCCACAATCCGCGCGAGCGAATTTCGTCCCGAACCCCGAACGGAATTTGTTTCAGTTTGGCCAGCGCTTAACATGTCTAAGTGAAACAAAGTGGTTTATTGTAATGAGCCCAAATTCGACATTCGTTTCTTTCACGTCTAAGTCTATCTAGACTGGCGTCAAGATAATGAGCAAAGACGTAAAAAATAAATTACTAAGAGTCCGGATACATTGCAATTTGTCTTGTTGACCTAACATCTTTACCACCACGAGTTTTTATGAAGATTGTATTATTCAGTTCTTAGGAAGTCCGCATAAACAAGATTGCTAGGTCTCTGAACAATAAAAAAGTCAAGAGGTAAAAAGGAACACGGCGATTTAATTATTTTTTGAGAGGCTTGAAATGATTACAGTTTAATCGTTTCTTCTGTTGTAAGAAACGTTTCAATTTTCCTGAAGCAGCTGTTATAGCGTTCGTAATAATCGTTCATTTAGATTCTAGGTAATTATACTGTTTTTTGTTAGTGCTGTTTACCAAAAGGAAACTTTATATTAAGACGCAGATATATGCCAGTAACCTTGAGTGGTTAGCTTGCGTGTTCTGTACTGAGCTAACGCAATGCGTCGTACGTCCAGCTAGTATAAGGACTCACCCATCAAGGAGCGCTGTCCCAAATTAGACGCACTATTAATTTATTAAACATAAAACAAAAGGTATTTTAATAAAGACGTATACCAAAAGATCAATAATTAAATTATCTTTAAAATGGTGTAAGTTTCAGAAAAATACGCTTGAAAGATTTTGCGTGATTCTCAGTTTTTTATCCGCGTTTGACATAACTTTACAAATTAAATTCACTAGGTAACGTAAACATATTCTAATATATTCCTATATTAAATCATTAACACTATTCGTTTATACGTGAACTTCAATATAAAATCATTAAAAGTCGGTTATCGTCGTCTTAAACAGTTCAAACACCAGAGGGCTTAGACAAGTGGCAATCGCGTTCAAAGCATTTCATATTTCTATATCGACTTTCAACATGATTGATATTAAACTTTTCGGTGTCTTATGTCAGTCTAATTAATTTTTCCCTCGTCTTGTTCAAAAAGTCCGTCATTATAGCGTACCAGAGCGGGGAAAAATTAGCATATCTTGCTCTAGGGGAAAAAGTATTTTTCGTCTGTAACCAACAAGCCTACAAAAACGAAAGTCTTTATTCTTGTGTAAAACTAGCTTTTTACTACCGCATACCGGGATAAAAAGTTTCCTTAAAAATTCAGATTAATAAATTGTAATTTTTTTTAAATAAAATGTTTATATTGCATGGGATTATTTTATTTTCTCGGAATCGTAGTGAAAATTAGAGTGTAACACACGGCGCTAAAACCCATTATAACTCGGTTTCTATTTACTCCTTCGCTAAATCTCGGGAGTAAAACTACCTCGATAAAATGGGTTATTTTAGCCCCTCGTAAAACAATCTGCTATTTGACTTTTCCATCATCTATTATCGCTGATATGTGAATGTCACTTTGTCTCGTCCGCTAGGGTCAAATCGGTTTTCTGTGTCATAAACAGCAATGTTTTGTTTTGTTCCAAAACTGATTTGTCAGTACATTTTTGAGTATATGAGAGTGTGTGTGACTCTGTGATTTGTGGCGAGTGTACACGTCATCCATTTTCATTATAGCGATACTCTCTCTCAAGACAGTCTTGACAGGTTTGCGCACTGCCTCAATATTGTAGTGTTACTTACTATTATTAATTTTGTTGAATGAAACCCCCGCACGTCGTGGCGGTCACTATCGTTCTATTTATGTCGTGGAGATGAATGTACGGAGTTGTAAGGTATTTGTCAGTACGTATGAAATGTTTATTTAATTTATCGGTTTTGTCTATGTATAGACGCCAGCACATCAAGCTACCACAATCTGTCAAATTAATTTAATAGATTTCAACTTTATTATTAATTAGTATAAGGTTCAAAGTTGATTGGAATTTGACAGTTTCGGGTAGCTTGATGTGCTGGCGTCTGTCTGTACTCAATACTCAATTCTTTATTGCAATCCATATTATGCATTACGTAATACCATATGTAAAAGATCAATATGGACCCTGTCGGGCATAGCACAATTAGGAGAGAGGAAGAGGGGCTAAGTAGCAATTCAATATTATTATAAATTCCAAATAATAATATATATTTCAACTAGCTGCGCCCCACGATTTCACCCGCGTAAGTCTCGATCCTGTGGGAATATCGGGATAAAATGTATCCTATGTGTTAATCCAGGTTATAAACTATCTGTGTGCTAAATTTCATCTAAATTGGTCCAGCCGTTTGAGCTTGAAGAAGAGACAAACACACACACACACTCACTCACTCACTCACAAACTTTCGCCTTTATAATATTAGTGTGATATAATGTGATGTTATTATTTTATTTTTATTAAGCTATTGCATAGCTTTTATCGCGGGCTTTGAGCGCGGCGACCGAATCAAGAAATTCCGTAACGTAAATAAAACCTAACACCCCCCACTCCGCCTACCATGTAATGACGGTTCCCATGACAACGTGATGTTGTCTGGGGAACGTAATTTTTGTTTTATGTCATCAGTTCATCACGTCATCATCCCAAGTGTAGCGTTGACAAATAGGAAGTATGGAGGTTACAAATGCTATGCAATAGCTTTACCGCGGCAGTCCCCGAGTGCCACACGTTTTTTGTTGTTTGACATTTCTCGGAACCCTGGGATCCCGGACCTTTAGAAGGCGTACGAGGGGCCGAAGCCAACTCGCAGAGGCCCGTTAGACGTTTTTAAAGAAATATTATAATTTTATTATTTGTGTTTGCTTTTTGTGTCTGTTTTAATACAAACACAATGGAATGAAATTAAACTATTAATTTCTTGTGTTTTTTTACCTGATTCAAATGAAACCTGTAATGCCAAGATCTTATTGAAGGCAATCAAAACTGAACAATTAACAAATCTTATATTTACTCATAAATGCTATGTTATCTCAAATGAATGCAGACTAAACGTACTACTACAATAAAAACCAAAAGCCAAGATCTAATTGAAGGTAATCAAAACTGAGCAATTAACAAATCTTATGTTTACTCATGAATGCTATGTTAACTCAAATGAATGAATGATTCACACGACCGCACGTGGGTGAAACTAAACAACACAGCGAAGTTAAACAAAACGGCGCAGCGGCGAGTAGTGATGGGTTGAATGAATGATTTATTATTATTGAGTGTGAACGAATGGAAATGACTAGATATGAAGTTATTATGCAGTTCCGCTTTTAAAAGTTTATTGCGTTCTATCGTAGTTACAATCTGAATTATAGGTTGATGATAGGTTTAGAAGAGTTGCCATTATTTCTGATGCAACGTAATTGAGCGAGCAAAGTGTGTTGGATTTAGAAATGTGCAACTACATCGTTTTAACTACGTATATGAAGAACATTCAATGCAGTCAGTTTTTGAAGTCAAAACTTCTTTAGGAGCGTTGGGCATTTTTGAGATGGGACTAAACCATTGATTTCGCGACACTGTTACGACACCAGCTTTTGACCATTAAAAAGACATCAACGCGTTGATTACCGCGGTGCCGATTTTTTTAAAGTTTTATTTTTGTAAAGTTCTAAGCTAATTCTGCTGTCAAATAGGAAAATCTCCGAAAATAATTCAATAATGAAAGGAGAAGGTAATTCTATTAACACTATCTCAAAGCTCACGGCGGCGACGGCGACGAAACACTATGTTGAAACTTCATAGCTAAAACAGTGTCCCTAGTTAAGTAATAAAATATGGTCGTTCCTATGTCATTCACACGCTGCGTATAATAAATCCTCCTCACTTTATGTCAACACCTAAAATACTCAGCGAAAGTTTAAAGAGCGTAACAATGTTGTCTTTTGAAATTATCACACAGCAGCGGAGGGTTTATAACGTTTGCGGTCCCGGTCCTTTTGACCAAAGACCAAACTTCACATGGTCCTTGGTAGCAAAATTATTCAAAAGCTTACGTTGTAGTCGTTGTACCTAGTCTCATGTTTACACACCGTAATTTATCTACAACGTACAAGTGTTGGGGTATCTATCCTATTTTCCTTGAAAGTTGTTTGTTCTGGGGTCGAACCTTCATCAGCTATTCTTGTTTCAAACTACTGAAGATTACTGGGAGCTTGCAAACTGTTGCGTTTGCTAATAAACGTGCGATAGTACATGTTATACACTGTGACTCAGTCATGCTTGCTAAGATTTTGTACTGCGAGATTTGTCTTGTAACTTGTAGGTAACACTTTGAACTACATGCATTAATTTTAGCAGTAAGTAGGTATCAGGGCTCTGAAATGTTAATACGTTTCTAACAGTTCTTTGAACAACATTTTGTTCGGAACGAAAACGACACGCTTCTTCTTTTTAAGTCGATGATACTTTTTAGATTAATGCCCAATGGCCACGTTAAAGAGGGTTTATCCTTAAAGTTGGCAACGTCGTAAATAGCTGTCAAATATTTACCGGTTTTGATTAATTTTACCTAAAATATTTATTATGAAATGCAATAATTAATATCGTAACACCGAATGTTTAGTTTTAGATGTAAAAAAGTATTTGGAAACTTTCCAAGTGCCTTTTTTACACCTAAAAAACGGTTAGAACATCAAATTCATTGCTATAATTGCAATTCATTATTAATATTCTAACTCGCTAGTTAGCCAAATTTCTTATTTCCATACAGTGATATTGTCAAATTAATCAAAACAGCGAAATATTTGACATCTATTTGCGACGTTGCCCACTTTCAGAATAAATGCTCTTAAGGTGGATGCGGAAAGCCCAGCGAATTTTAAATTTTCTTACTGTTTTTACAATCTGCAGGTCAGTGTCAGGTTGTATGTCGATCAAAGTGCGCGAATACAACAAAAAAATAAATAAAAAGAAATACATAATTATAACCAAAAGAATCATCAATACATACGTCTCTCTAAGTTATGTAGAATTGGTCTCAAATGTCATGATTTAATTTTATGAAAAAGTCATTCAATGGGTTAATTTGAACTTGAGAGTTGTATGTATTTATTGATTACAGCATGGAAGACATACAGCTAAAAAAAAAAAGAAACACTAGTCGACAGAAAGCCAATTACAAGTCTGCGTTTAGACTTATAATAGAATTTGTTTTGTGAACAAACAAGCAGTAACACATCGCTATATTTAATAGGTAGTTAAATCTATTTATTACTCATGTAAATATTACACTTGTGTCTATGATTGAAAAATAAAATGAGAGAAAAAAATTATTTAAAAATCACTGCAGCTATTTAAAATTATTATAGGTAATTATTCTGTAAAGACATATGTGTTGCGATCGCGAATCACATTTTTATCAACATACAATCTGATTACTGATCTGCTGATAGTAAAAAACGTAATAATTTGAATTTCGCGGCAGACATGCTCAATTTGTTTTATTGATGACGAGTTTCAACTTAAACGATAAGTCACTCCCCATTTGTAGGTTACACGAGGAACATTTGAAAAAGGTCACAATAAATTATGTACTTCAAAATATTTCCCGTTCTCACACATTGAGCGACCATTCCACGTGTCGCTCAAAATAATTAATCGCCACAATTATGTAAATCACTGAAAATAGTCCGCATTATAAAGGTTTAACCAGATTACTCGTAAACATTTACGAGAAACCAAGGCAGTAATGTACGAAAAATAATCTAAAACAGAAATAATTGTTTGAAATTATTCATGAAATTACACCTATCTGGTCCTCTGTAACCACTTAACTTAATCAAGGGAGTCAAAGGACCTCTAAAATGCTAAATGTTTGCAGTAAAAACTAATGTACGGTCCCAGCGGTGGGGAACTCGTGTGTTAGTTAGAACTCTGCTTTAGTTTCCGTGTGTCAGAGTCTGAATATTCATGTTTATTACGAAATTTAATTAAAACTCACTGGCCCTTTAAGTGTTACTGCGAACATTAGGCTATTTATGTAACTATTTAGTTGATATTTGTTCTAGAAATCAGAAATGGTTGGAATGGTCTTGGTTTAGGTAAGCAACGCTGCCAGGGTTGGTCCGTGGTGACCATCTTCACATACCGAGACTCCTCTTTGCTTCGGAAAGCACGTTAAGGCGTTGGTCTTGGCTGTCATTCGTGGCTCTTTGACAGTCGTTACGAGTCGTCAGAAGCCCGAAAGTGTGACAACCAGTCTTACCAAGGGGTATCGTTTTACCCAGTTACTGGGTTGTGGAGGTCAGATAGGCAGTCGCTCCATGTAAAATATTGGTATTCAGTTAGCTGCATCCGCTTAGAATGAAAACCGACCCAAACACAGTTGGGAAAAGGCTGGGCATATTGTTGGTCTTGGTTTAGGTAAAACTCTACAATTTTTATGTTAAACTATCTGCTGCTTTGCCCGCGTGGACCTTAAATCTTTAGCTTAAGTTACTCTTTATAACATCAGCCATCTGCCAGTGAAAGTCTCGTCAAAATCGGTCCAGACGTTTCGGAGATTAGCCGGAACAAACAGACAGACCAAATTAAAAAAATAGTTTTTACTTTCATATGCACACGTAAAAAGCTGTTATTTTGACATTACTAACAGACACTTCAATTTTATTTATTTGTTTTATTTATTTGACTAGATTTTTTACTTTTTTATTCACAACAGGGAAGCTCTTGGCCTTCATCTCGCCTGATGGTAAGTGATGATCAGGTCGAAGGTGGACGTGAGCTCCACCCGGAATCCTCAACCACAGCTGAATTGGCTATCTTACCTAATAGATTATTTGTATAATTATTTTTCACTTTTTAGTTGTAGTACACACGGCTACACATCAAGCTATACATTTCCAGTTTATGCTGATCTCGCATTGTATAGGATTTTCGTACAATGCGAGGTCAGCTTATACTGGAAATGTATAGCTTGATGTGTAGTAGCCTTGTGTACCTACCCCATACAAATTCGAAAACCGCTACCTGCTATGTAAATAACTGTGGCAGGCAGGAACTTATCATATCATCCACATACGAAGTGGGAAAAAATACGTATTATTAAAGCTAACTCAAAAACTACCCAAGCAAAGTTAATAAAATCTATATGGGACCACTTCTGAAGTATGACCTACCAAACAAAAAATAACCATCAAAATCAATTCATAATTGGCGGAGGAACCGCGTAACAAACATACAAAAAAAAAACATACAGTCGAATTGAGAACCTCCTCCTTTTGGAAATCGGTTAAAAAGCAAAACAAACACGAATTACGATCGATCAATCATTGTCTCTTGACATCAGGTAAGTACTTAGACAAAAAATGTCAACGGACAATATTTTATCCTGTTAATGTCGTTGTCAAGTGAGTTTTTTTTAATAATATATTTTAATTAAACCTATCGTATTGTAGGTGTAGTGTTACTTCCTCAAATCTTGTTTTTTTCCTAAGAACCTACCTACAGTCAGTCCTATTTATGATCAGAACTTTACGAAACAAAGGTACAATCTTAGTTATCTTATTATCTGTTACGATGCCTAATTGAGGTGGATAACAATTAAAATTCTATTGTGTCTCGTTAATGACAGTTGAAAGGTTATGGATTTTTTCGTAGACTTAAATCATTTTGAATCGTAAATTCAATTGTTTCAATCAAACGATAATAAGACCGAACATTTCAATTGGATCTCTCAAAAAGATCTGTTAAGCGGAGTCAACAAATAAATCGAGCAAAGATTCACCGGTTGACTGCTCTACAGACTTTTATTTCCTACATTTTCACAATCGCTGACCTGGCATTTGTAGTGAAACGTCGCGTGTCGACGTCCTTATCCCATTTTAATGATCCGAATATTTTAAGGTTCCGTGAGTTCTATTGAAATCTTTGACATTTCGAAATGTTTCGGTCCTTAGCTTCAACGAAGAGTGCCATACAATTTAAAAAGAATTCAGTCTAGACGGAATTCGAATAATAATAATATTACAAAGATAGGCATCTAGTATTCAGGAGACGCCCTAGGCGTCGGGAATCTCAGGCCGATTCCCGGCCACCGTAGGACCGGGCTTGCGGACGGTGAGCAATGGGTAGCTCGCCGTCCGATAAGAACCAGGCCCGGGTCGACGGCGCGTTGTGTTCCACGCGCGCCTCAAAGATATGTCAGCACAACTGAAGGGATCCGCTAGGGCTGATGCCTGCTGGGGTTGCGGGTTTGTCCGAACGGGTTACCGTGGCCCCTGGCAATATACAGGCAACTGAAGGAACACGGGTGGGTTTTAGTCGGTAAGAGACTAACACGCCTTCCCGCTCCGCCCAGAGCGGGAGAAGTTATTTGATAACTTTGCAACCAAAAAAAAAGACGTCTAGTATTCTTTCTTGTCTCGTCTGATAGGTTAAGCTAAGATACTCTACTTATCCTTAATAAAATTTCGTTTTCAAGTCATGGAGCAGTCCTTATTATTGGATACTAGCTTCTGCCCGCGTGAAATTTCTTGTTTCACTCGACAATACTATACTTCCTATTAGTGAAAGAATTTTCGGAATCGGATCAGCAGTTCCGAAGATTACCCCCTACATATAAACTCACAAATTTTACCTCTTTAGAAGAATAAATGTCGAAATCGAGACCCCTCCGACACGTCCTCAGTTGTTATTACGAATACCGAGTCATAATCGGAATATTAGAACCCCGAAAATTTGGACTACAAAGGTATTTGTAATAATCAGTCATTGGCTTTTCTCTTGTGAGAGGCTTGTGGCTAAGTAATAACAGTCGCACGGGTCGATCGATTAGGTTAAGCTACGCTTGCCGGGGTTAGTACGTGGATAGGTGATCTTTATATACCAAGACCCCTTCGTGCCTCGGAAGCCGTTGGTCCCGGCTGTCATTTGTAGATCTTTGACAGTCATTACGGATAGTAAGAAGCCCAAAAGTCTGACAACCAGTTTTACCAAGGGGTATTGTGTTACCTAGTAACTAGGTTATGGAGGTCAGATAGGCAGTCACTTCATGTAAAATACTGGTATTCAGCTGCATCTGGTTAGACTGGGAACCCGACCCCAACATATATTTTGGAAAAGGCTAGGCAAATTATGAGTCATTGACTTTTGCAGTGTTCCGTATTGAATTAAATGAATACCGGTGTTTTTTACAGGCAAATGAGACATTGCGGTGTTGCTTTTGGGATATTATCCATAGGCAGCGGTGACAACTGTCCATGAGGTAAGCTACCTGACTGTTGACCACCAACACACATATCGCTGCACGCTGTCCCCGGCGAATAAAATCGTAATCGTAAAACCAAAGTTTACAAGAAAAATAAAAAACTGTTTTTTGTGAATATCTTATTAACTAATACTATATCAATCTGCCTAGCCTTTTCCCAACTATGTTGGGGTCGGCTTCCAGTCTAACCGGATGCAGCTGAATACCAGTATTTTATTAACTAATACTATATACATAGCGGAATTGTTCAAATACCAAAAGAAAAGTGACTTTTTACATTAATTACAATACACCTTAAAATCTTGTAAATTCTGAAATAACCGTAGGAAATGAATGAAAAAAATTGACAAAGTGTAATCGGACCTCTAAATATCGAATATGCAATAACGTTAAATTATTGTAATAGCACATAACCATTTTATTCGCCGGGGACAGCGATATAATATCACGCTTGTAATCCCCTAAGGGTTAAGCAGAGGTGTACAGTACACCCACATTTCGCCAGTTATGTTTAAGTCCCATGGAATAAGGGGCGAACCTATTGCCATCAACCGGGCACAAACAAATACAGACTCCGGGCTGCTACTGAGAAATTCCTGATGGAAAAACTCATACCACTTTGCCCGAACTAGAAATAAGAAAGAAAGAAAATACGTTTATGCGGTAAACATGACGCAAAGAAAGATAAAAAAAAACACGTAAATAACAAATTGGGGGAAAATATACGTCACATCCACGCAAAACGGCCATCGCTCAGCATAATGCTGCGACCCCATGCGAGACAGCCCCAGCGCTGGTTTTCAGCGTGGCAGTCGCAGTCGGCGCTGACGTCGTGAAATCGAACCCAAGAACCTCATTCTCAGCAGTAGCGCCACCAAATAACTTAAAAAAGTTTTACAGAAAAATGCTACGGAACCCACCAACAATACAACTCTCTTTCCCCACTTATCCTTGTACTGTACTCCGAGATAGTTGAATCAAACAAAGGCAACAGTAACTTACTATACTCACTTTATGGGTTATGGAGACATGCCAACGTGTATGCGCGAAGAATCTTTATACTTCTCTTCTAAGAAAATAGCAATGAACTTTATATGTTAACGGGATGTAACTTTAAGCATGTATCTATGTGATAAAGTTGGGTGTATTGTTTTATTTGTAGCACAGCCTTTTTCTAAGTTGTTGGGAGATTCTCTTTTCAGAAATTCAACGTTGTAGACGTGTTTGCGTTAAAAGACCAGCGGTTCCAGGTTTTTTTTTCGGCAATCCGGGATTTTGAACCCTTTTAAGTAAAAAAGCGGGATTCTTTCGTCGGAAGCGGGACATAATAAGAAAACGTAAATTATATTAATTATTTGTATTATTTTTTTACTTCTTATCCTTTTAAGGCTCTAAGCTTGCTCTTATCTGTGTTTCAAATTAAGTTTACAATGATGATATAAAGCAGTAGAAAATGTATTTTAATGAAAATACGTTAATTTACTAAACTAACAACCAATAACTATTAGTTTGCCCTGTAAGGCAGTTAAATCATCAGAGGAATATAATTTTAAATAAGTTATACACTACTTATGAATTACTTATTTATTTTTCTATTTCCGAAAATCGGGACTGAGCCTGTCCCGCGCGTGATATTTATCGGGACGTCTGGCAACGCTGGTAAAGACACTGGGCAAAAACTTCTAAGCCCTCGTCCGCACGGCCCACGCAACTTTTGGTGTTGCGACGAGCATTAAGAATCCCATAGTATGCCTCCTAGCGCGTTTTCTTTTATTTAAAAGAGTGTCCGTGGAGTTACTTGCCTGTTCCTCTCCACAGGTACCTACTACGCTTTGGAATGGGCAACTAGCTTCATATTTCTGACTGAACGCGACTCCTTGACAATTCAAAAGTGCCTGTAAATGGTTTAATTGAAATAAATGCTTTGAGTTAGAGGTTTTGAGTTTGAGTCAAAAAAGCACACTGTTGGATTTTCAACTCTTGGCGCTAAACAGTGCGATGAAAATCCAGTGCGCAATAAAAATCGCTGAGGGCTTAAAAAGACCAATAACATAGGTTAAATCAATGGATTTGTCGTATTTGGTTAATCTTTTCGTCTATTAAAGTAGAAAAGCAATATTGGAGCGTTTAATTAATTTAAAAACTTTGATCGCCGTCAAAATTATTTTTTACGAAATTAAGATGCTACCAAGATTCGAAGAAAACCGATAGGCAAATCGTGGCCCCCGGCAACAGGGCAACGGAAGGAACACGGGTGGGTTTTAGTCAGTAAGAGTCTGACACGCCCTCCCGCTCCTCCCAGAGCGGGAGAAGTTATTTGATAATTTCCAACCCAAAAAAAAAAAGATGCTACCAAGATTTCGATTGTAGATACCCTATATTTAGTTATAGAAATTCAGACACGATGTAAAAATTGTTAATGAATAAATGAATTGAATTGAAAGCTTTTTTACCTTTTACCGTTTCCAATTACAAAAACTCAAGTTCAATGTCTTAATTCGAATTTAGCAATAAAAAAGTCTGATCTTGTCTCCTACACAATGGAAAAATAATTACCTTCTACAGTACCCAGATTATATTGAATGTTCAGTATAAAAAATGGTTTTTTGAATCACCCGATAAGTGGTATGAATTTAGATCCTATCGGATTTCGGGAGGTTGTCTGACCTTTGCCGGCGGCAATATCGATACCGAGTAATAGAATCATGAACTCGATTTTATCGGTTAATAATCAACTCGGCGGAAGCATGCGGTAAATCCCTAGGGTTTCATAAATTTTACGTAACTTCTATATAAAAATTTAATGGTATACAGGTTACATTTTTAACCAGTGCGCAAACTTAAACAAGTAACTTTAATCATCATTTTTTTTTTAGGTTTGCCATCTCTTAGTTGACCTCTGAGATCATGACTACTTAACCGGGCTTTCCTGTGGATGTCTTAAACTACTACACTTAAAACCTCCAGCCAGAGGTTATTCAACTATGCTAATTAAAACTAGGTGAACGCTCGCTAAGGGGTGGAGTACGAACCTCGGCTTATGGCGTCAACCGGAGGGAGGACATCAAGGATGGGACGGGCTGGATCAAAGTTTTGATCACGATTATTAGTCGGGGAATTTAAAGCTACGTGCTCAGCTGCAACAACAGCTGGCAACTCGTCATCGAGCAAGGGTCGGGGGGAGTATCATTTACTCGGGGACGCGGTCGCGATCGCAAAGAACCTCGGCGGCGAGGTCGGAATGACGGGAGGCGTCTGTTTTTGTACAGTGTGCTGGTTTCCCTACTGCTCTCCTGGAGGAGGGTAATGGGGTCGTCAGGGTCGGTAAGGTTTACTCATCATTATGAACAACTTTTATTTATTTATTTATTTAACAGTTTATGTAGGTACACACATATAAACAGATAAGAAGAAAGGAACAGAAAAATACGTACAAAGGTGATGCTTATTTCTATAGAAATCTCTTCCAGCATACCAAACTTAAAATCGCGAAAAAAATAAAACAGTTGTTCCCTACACTTTATTATGTTCGCATAACTCGTCAAAATGTAGGGAACGGCTGATATTTTTTCTCGTTTTCCGGTTTGCTCCCATAGTAAAAGTTGTTCATAATGATGAGTAAAGTCACGTGTTTAAGTTTGCGCACTGGTTAAAAAAATATCCCCGATAGGATTCATGAAAGGTTCCAAAATCCAAGTACCTATTTGCAAATAAAAACTGGTCACTAGTATATCAAAATTAATTGATGTATTGTTCAGGAAAGGTTCCAAGTATTCGCAAATAAAAAATACCTATATTTCACATTCCAATTTGAATAAACAAATTGAAGTGTGTCCTACAGTGTCAAAAGGTTGGTCTCATATCGTTAGGACCAAGAACTCAAACACCTGCCATTTTCAATTGTAAGCGTATTATTATCTACGCCCACGACATAGTGCTTCAATCAGAAAAAAGGTAGGACTCCCCGTATTGTAAACTACGAAGAAACGTGAAAAGTCATCATCATCAGCCTATAAATGTTCCCACTGCTGAGACACTGGCCTCCTCTCTGTGAGAGGGAGTGGGCCGTAATCCACCACGCGGGCCCAGTGTGGGTTGGTAGATGTCACATGTCTTCGAATTTTCGGTTCTAGGACATGCCGGTTTCCTCACGATGTTTTCCTTCACCGTTTTGAGAGCAGTGGTGACGAAATAATTTACACAAAAGTAAAGTGCCTGTCTCGTAAGTCGCGGCCATATTACTACTGGGCCACCACAACGTGAAAAGTATGACCTGAAAATTCTTAGAACCACAAATAAGATATCCAGTTTACGGTAATATGTCAATCTCAATAACTTTCCATTTGAATTCAAAGCAATGTCTTCTCACAACCGCTATCAGGTTCATCATTAAAATATCAGATTACCACTCGGCATTTTCTAATAACGTGTCAGATGACGACACTCAACGATTACTCTCCTTTGATAAGTGGGGATGATATTACAGACAATAAATTTGTACCGTCCAAATAAATAGTGGCCATAAAACACTCTATAGGTACAGTAAATAAAGCCAGTTTATTGTGACTAGTATTGGAACGGAGGAAGATTCAAATTGATGAGGAGAAACGACAGCTTTGATGTTCGAAATGTGTCTCATGAAGATGTAAACAAAAGGATCAGAATATCAATTTGAAACTTACAAATTTGATTTGATTATTTGAATACTTAAACCCAAAATTTCATTTTAAATCACTTTAAAGATGTTTTTCATTTGACTTTGGAGATTAATTTTATAACGTCAATTTTCGTCGAAGATTTCACAATTTAATAATGTCATGCAAACAATAAATTGTTGGAATGAGCGGTGAGATATAAAGTTTAAACATAAATATTCTATACTCTATTTGAAATTAGATGACTAAACCACAAACAAACCTAAACCAAACCTGACAAACCTTTTTTACAGTCCGTTTAACCGATTTTGACTTCTATTACGTTGGTGGCATGAAAAATTGCAGCTGCAGTAAAAAGTTGGTATTGTAACCACTTTTTTGCTTTTAATGCCATCCTTATGCTTACGGTATAGAAGTTAAAATCGGTTGAACGGACTGTAAAAAGGTTTGTTTAAATGTCTAATCTTATTTCAAATGGAGTATAAATACAGATGAATGTGTTACTAATTCTCTTTAGTGAGTGATTGCGTAATAATTTATCATGAACAAGGTTTGTTTCCGTTTCATCAGATAATATTGGAACAGAGTAAAGGCCTTTGAGGAATCGCGATCTAGGGATAGGAGAAGATTATAAGAGATAAGACGCTAATGTTTGTGTTCGGCTACAAGGAAAGTTTTAATATAAATATTGAATGAGCCTGGTCTTTGTGGTTGGATAAATTAGGCTTTTTCGAGAATATTCGGGAATCAAAATCAACACAATACGCGTATTTCTCTTTGATCGTTTACTTCACTATTCTAGTGGTCTCTCCGGCCCATGGCCAGTCGTAGACGTTTACAGAGCGAATGCTATGAATAAGAATATCACTTTCATCAAAAGTCCTACTATCCAACTAATTATTATAAAACTCGAAAGTTTGTGAGAATGGATGGATGGAAGTTTGTTACTTTTTCACGCAAAAACTACTGAACGGATTTAAATGGCACACAGATAGTTTATAACCTGAATTAACACATAGGATACTTTTCATCCCGATATTCCCACGAGATCGAGACTTATGTGGGTGAAACCGCGGGGCACTACTAGTATTCACATATTTAAAAATCAAAATCAGAACTCATAAGCTCTTACCGTTTTTAATTTCTTTCACGGTAAATAGAAAGAAGAAAGAAAGAAAAAAGAAAAAAAACGTTTATTTGCGGTAAACAAGACAAAAAAAAATTTGATTACAAATGAAAAGGATTGTGTGGTTTAATGAAACCACGGTAAAAGTGAAACTTTTAAGCGAACTATAGGCGCCGCCATATTGGCCTTGGCTGCTCTGACGAGAGCCTTTCATTTTATCCCTACTCCGCGGCCGACCGTCACGCGACATGCAACACACAGACGAAAAAGTTTGAGACGATGTAATAAAAGTTTCACTTTAAAATGAGAAAAAGTTGGGTGAAGCATGCATCACGCAAATCGGCTGTCAAATACGTAAATCAGTTATCAAATACGGCAACAATACTTTTGTTAGCACTCAAACTTCTACTATTACAAGTGTGCTATTCGCCAACAGATGAACCGATTTTATATCACAGCGTGAAGGACCATTTTAGATTTGTAGTAAAGGCAGCTCTGAAATATTAGTAGCAAAACCCCTGTTAACGTTACATGTTTGTAGTAAGTAGGTGGTATTTATGTAGTACTATGTACTAACTTAAATCTAAATTGCTTCGATACAAACGTAGGTAATCAAGGGTGTAGTGTGGATGAAGTTCCATACTTGTTAAGAGGGAAATTGTATTCGTATTCTTCTCACAACTCACACAATGTCATAAAATTCTGCCACCGTACTCCGTAAATCCTATCACGATTTTACAGTAACGATTATCTGTGGGCTCTTCGCCAACCAATTCTATATCAAGGCGCGAAGGACTATTGTAGCAAAGATGTGAGTAAGGTCTGAAAAATAACCAGCAAATTAATGATAATAAATATGTCGGAGACGGGTATGTGACTCTTTCTTTATTATCAGGCATATTTTAACTACTGTGGGCGTACTGTGGGTAGTGTTGGTTAATGCGCAATAGAAAAACCGTTTGCAGTTCAGATCACATTTTAATTTACTATCAAATTAATCATACTAGCTAAATTATACACACACTGGGTGCGACGGCGTTTATTAAAATCACCAATTAACACAATGATCACAAATTACAACTAACACAATAACTGAGCACCACGAATCGAGAACAGTTCCGCGACGTCTTAACTCCGATGCGATCCGAGGCTGAATCCCTCCTCACCGTGGCCTTAAAACATCACGTTTCTGTAGAAGCGCGCGCTTTAGGTGTGGGTAGATCACGTCTGTCGCCAGCGGCGCGCTTGCGATTCATTTCGTGTCCGTACTAATGACCGGATCCGACAACTAATATAAACTTTATTGCCAAAACATTACAGGGGGTTTTACACTGGCTCCAAACTAGGCAAGCCTATATCTTGGGTACCAATATGGAGGGTTTACCATTTTAAAAAATTGTCTCGAATTAACGCTAAGTACTTATTGTGTAAGTGTAAGGGTGTGATGGTGAGTGTGAGGGTATTTAAATAAATAAATTCATTTATTTCAGGTAAATAACATCCATAACACGGTTAAGCGGGAGTCTATGAAGGTGATACAGAACGTGAACGACTTGTGAGTGCAAAAATTATTTGATAACGATAATTACTATTTCTGTTTCGTCATATTATGATAAGTTTAACAAAGCTCCTGATGACGATATAATACAGGGTGGCAGGGACGTCGACGCGAATACTGTTATCATGGATTCAGTACATGATTCTGAAGACCCCGGCGTTGAAGTTTTTCGTCGGTTATTTAAAAAAAAAATCTGCTGTTTCATAGAAAAGTGCAATATCTACGCGGTCAAAATGTATGAAACAGCAGAGTTTTTTTTTAAACCGACGAAATTTTTTAGGTAGTACTTGTATTAGGTAGTACTTAAGTAAGTGGGCGTTTTTATGTAGTAAGTTAGTAGGTACCATCGAGGTAACGCATACCTAACTAATTTGAAAACAAAATCCCTTGCACACGACCCTTTTTTAGGGTTCCGTAGTAAACAAGGAACCCTTATAGTTTCGTCATGTCCGTCTGTCTGTCTGTCTGTCCGCGGTCTAGCTCCGAAACCCTTAGTACTAGAAAGCTGTAATTTGACATAGGTATACATATTAATTACGCCGACAAAGTGATAAAACAAAATTATGAAAAACATTTTTTTTTAGGGTACCTCTCATACACGTAAAGCGGTGATGTTTATTTTTTTATTTTTTTACCCCATGGTGAGGGGTATCATTGGAAAGGTCCTTCAAAAATATTGTGAGTTTGTGAAAACCATTTTTGGATTCAGGGATTCGTTTGCGAAATATTAAGCTTTAAAGTGCTAATTTTTGTTAGAGTCAAGTGTCCCCCCCCCCCCTGCCGGCTAAATGGTTGGTTTTGGGTGTGTGAAAAAAATCACAACAGTAGTTCATATAACGAAATTAAAAGGAAAACTATCACAGCTAAGTAGGCTCTACAGGTTAATGAGTAATAATCGACCAACTTAACTTTGCAGTTGCAAAAACATGTTTTCCCATACATTCCGTATGGGAGAACATATTTTTCAACTACAAAGTTAAGTTTGTTTTTGGGATAAATTCAACCCAACTACGGAACCCTTCATTGTGCGTGGTTCGACACGCACTTGGCCGGTTTTTTCGTAGGTAACCGTTACTATAACGGCCAAGCGCTGCTGCAAGCAAGAATAGTCCTAACAGTGTACAGATTTGCGTTTCTTCGATAGTACCTACTTGAAATCGAAACTGCTAGTGAGTGCTTATGTACGCGTATGATCAAGGGTAGTGTGGGTGGCGTGAATTTACTTGTTGAGAGGTATGTTGGAAATTTTCCTTTGTTGTGTAAAAATGATTACCTAAGTAATTTTAACAATTTAATATTTAGTGTGACAATATTTAAAGTAATAAATTAAAAGCAAAAAACCTTTTTTTAAAAAAGCTTTTATTTAAATGCTCTAAAAAGAAGAAAATAAAATTTTCTTTTAAAATTTTGTCTATCAACTTATAACCATAGTTCGTGAAAGCATAAAAAACTTCAAAAGTCCGCCATATTGGATTAAGAGTGATATCAGAATATTTTTCTAATAATTCTCGGCAAGCCCTTTCATTTGATACCCATATTGCAGAAGTGCATAAAAAATAACTATTCCGCCATATTGGATTTAGAGTGACGTCACATTATTTTTCGAGTCACTCTCAACAAGCCCTTTCATTTGATACCCATATTGTAGAAATGCATTAAAAATAACGATTCCGCCATTTTGGATTTAGAATGACGTCACACAGCTTATCGTGTATTGTCATCCAAACTAAACGTGTATACAAAATTTCAGCTCAATCGGTTGAAGATATCTGCTTAAAAATTGAGTAGCAAGATTCCATCAGAACAAACATACATACATACATTGCAAGTTAAATAAAAGCTTTTAATTATACAGATGTACAACAGACTGACAGTAAATTTGGTAAGATTCTATGCCTACTCTAGGTAAACACCAGTACCCTAATTGCGTAACTTATTTTCGTAAACGAATATGACAAATTTGTTTCATTTTGACAGTTCAACAACATTCATTGCGTTATTTACGTTGTTGAGCAGATTTTTTTTCCAACTTATGAAGCAATGGATTAGCAATCTGTTTCACATCGAAACAAATTGTGATTGATCGTGTATTACGCAATTAGGGTACAGAACTAGCATAGGAACAACCCCAGTAAATTATTATTCAAGCAATAACCTATGAAAGTGAGTGACGAATCAGGGACTATTTTAGGAACAATCAGAAACTAACTTAAAATCTTTGACAAATGTCTATATGCTCACTTCAAACGCTCCCATCGAACAGATTCTAATGAAACTTTTACAACAGTATCTTTACAATTCGAAACAGTTTCTATTTTTCACAAAATAGAGTTCCTATTTCTTTAAAATATATTGGAATAGGTGGACCGTAGTTCAAAACATAGTAAAGAAACTTTGTTGACTTAGGAGCACCTTCGTGAATGGGAAATAATTCAAATACAAGTCAATGCAAATAAAAGTTTCAGGGCAATCATGTGTGGGCGTGCCTCGTGAGGCAATGAACTGGTTGTAATAGTGGCTCGATATATCACTGTCTAACAAATAGCCATTACTTTGAAAAAAAAAAAAGTAAGGGGTTTGCTAGCTTAGAAGCGGAGAATTCGTCCTTTTTGTGGATTTTAAGCAGTTTTATTGTGTTCTTAATGTCAAGATTGTAAATAATGGTCATCGTGTATTTTTCATTCACACTCCTATGTTTTCCGATGTATGGCAAAACGTTTATATTATTTTAAACTAGCGCTGTGTCCCGCGGTTTCACCCGCATAATCTTAATCTCGTGGGAATGTCGGGATAAAAAGTATCTTATGTCCTAATACAGGTGCCAAATTTCATCCAAATCTGTTCAGCCGTTTTAGTGTGAAAGCGTAAAAATAGGCCAAGTGCATGTCGGACCACGCACAATGTAGGGTTCCGTAGTTGGAATGAATTTATCCCAAGAACAAACTTAACTTTGTAGTTGAGAAACATGTTCTCCCATACATTCTGTATGGGAGAACATGTTTTTACAACCGCAAATCTAAGTTGGTCGATTATTACTCGTTAACTTGTAAAGCCTACTCAGCTTTGATAGTTTTCCTTTTAAATTCGTCATATAAGCTACTGTTGTGAATTTTTTCACGTATGTGAAACCAACCATTTAGCTGGCAGGGGGGGGGACACTTGACTCTAACAAAAATTTTCACCTTAAAGCTTAATATTTCGTAAACGGATCTCTAAATTCAAAAATGGTTTTAACATACTCACAATGTTTTTGAAAGACCTTTCCAATGATACCACACAGGGTGGGATAAAAAAATAAAAAAAACATCATCACTTTACGTGTATGGGAGGTACCCTAAAAAAAAAATGTTTTTCATAATTTTGTTTTACTACTTTGTCGACGTAATTAATATGTATATCTATGCCAAATTACAACTTTCTAGTACTAAGGGTCTCGGAGCTAGACCGCGGACAGACAGACAGACAGACAGACAGTTAGACGGACATGACGAAACTATAAGGGTTCCTTGTTTACTACGGAACCCTAAAACCAACAAACTCACTTTCGCGTTTATCATACTACTAGTTTAGAATACCAGGAGCCAGTCCTCTGTAGGCTGGTGAAGAGAACAACAAAATGTTATTTTAGTATCACTCTTTTCAAAGTACCGAAAATAAATAATATGAAATACACAGTGTCACTCATACTAAAATAAAACGACATTGATGCCCTACATAAATGGCGTCTGTACCAATAAAAATAAAATCTACTTAGCTAGCTTTTATCTAAGCTATTTTTACAAAAAACACATGAAATGGTACGAAATATTGCAGATATTTTGTTACGAATACAGTGCAAAGATCCGATAAAGATCTTGAACCTAGATTGAGCTATTAATTTATGATCCATGTCTAACGATGCTTTAGTCCTTGTTTGAACTTAGGGTTGGAATTTTGGCTTACATTAATCCATTAAAGGATTTGCTTTAGTGATAATCTTCTTTACTTTAATTAAATCAAGAATGAGACGATTGTTAATGTTTAAGAAATTAATTATTTACCGCTTAGTTTTTTGACAATGCTTAATTAAACCTTCAGGGATTATAGACATGATGATATTATTGTTATGTTATGTAGTTAGAGAATCCAAAAAGTTGGGCATAAATAAATCTGCTGGTTTATCTAATGGGCAAAATTCATGTCATAACAATATTTCTGGCGATCAAATTCTTTTACTAAATTGGACTGAAAGAACATAGATATTACGAAGGCTCCAATTAAACAAAAAGTGTATTACAGTGAATCATCATATTATTTAAAGGTCTGTATTTTTTTGAACAAATGTTAACAGTGAATTTAAAGTCACCGTGTATATCACGATGATTTAATTCACTGTTAACCTTTCAGGGCGTGAAAGTACTCATACTTATTAGCAACTTTCACTATGAAACCAACTCTGAAATATCGGAAAAAGAAAATCTTTTGATTTATATAAAAATGCAATATTTACCCGATGAAAATGGATGAAGCAGATGTATTTTTTTTTTGTTATTTCATAATTGGTCCCATAGTGAAAGTTGTTAATAATCATGAGTACTTTCACCTCCTGAAAGGTTAACAATGAATTAAAAATCACCGTGTATTACTATGTGTGGAATCCTAAAAACAATAGAGAAAATCATAATATTTTTCCTAGCAACTTCTACTCAGTTTTCGATGTAGAAGAGAAGGTTATTTAGTTACATGATCACATTAAAGGTTCGTTTAAAAGAACAAAGGTATGCTATGCTACAAACAGAATTGTTTACTAACATGCCTGTTCTAAGGTGATAGTGGGTGATCATATCGCGTACGGTAGGTACACACGGCTACACATCAAGCTATACATTTCCAGTCTAAGCTGACCTCGCATTGTACGGAAATCCTATACAATGCGAGATCAGCATAAACTGGATATGTATAGCTTGATGTGTAGCCATATGTACCGGTATTGTGACTTGCGAGGCATCTGGCCTTTGGTGTTAAGACACCGCTATAGTGATAAGCGGAAGAGATTTTTTTGAAGTAAAAACTTCTTTAGGGGCGTTGGACATTTTTGAGATGGGACTACCTCATTTTTGTAAACGCGATTGTGTTCTTTATTTATATTAAGTTACGGATCAATGTTCTATGCAAGTATTTTTTCTTTAAAGGCTTTGTAAACGCGATTGTGCTCTTTATTTATATTACGTTACGGATCAATGTTCTATGCAAGTATTTTATTTTAAAGGTTTTGTAAACGCGGTTGAGCTCTTTATTTAGATAAGGTTACAGATCAATGTTCTGTATAAGTATTTTTCTTCCACCAAGGCGATCTTGTTCAAGTTTTCACTTCCGTCGGCACTCCCGGAGTGCCACTGTTTTTTTTTTTATACAGGACCTAATCGTTTTAAACAGTGGGTTACTGTAACAGATAGTAATATGATTGCTAAGCTCAGTATTAAAATTTTCTATCTGGTTGTCTGTATTAAAAAGATAATAAGATTTTCAAATCTAATTAACAAATATAAAAGAAAATACTCATTTAAGCGTTATCATAAAGTATTCCAATTAGCTAATCCTTGCACAATTTAAATTATTTCGCAACTATTCAAAGCTACACCTGCTTAGAGATCCTTAATTAAATAACATTAAATTTTCAAATAAAATAATACGTTTTCAAATTATTTATACCACTTAACCACTTAAAACCTAGTGTTCAACCCCGGAGCAAAATTATTTCAATACCAGTCTAGGCACTTCGTTGTATGAAATTGAATTATTCTAATTAAAGCTTAATTACCATTTGCTGCTATTTTAAAGCAGAATTGGGTATTTACTCAGTGCAAATATACGTATGCAAATAATGTATGAAGATCTCATATTGTTTTATTGTAAGTAAGGAATGATTTGAACCGCGATACGTCTGTTTGGTTTCTGCAAACAAATTGGCGTAGGTACATATTTATTCACAGCATTCTTTGAAGTAAAACAAGCGTATATTTTTGAAGGTTTGTACATCAAGACACGGAGATACTACCTACTATGCATTGAATTATAAATAACTAGCTGCGCCCCGCGGTTTCACCCGCATAAGTCTCAATCCCGTGGGAAAAAAAAAAACGTATCCTATGTTCTTTTCCAGGGCATCATCTATATATGTGCCAAATTTCATCCAAATCCGTTCAGCTGTTTTATCGTGAAGGCGTAACAAACAAACTTACTTTCGCATTTATAATATTAAGGAATGAGCGGGCAATATCGTGGAATCGAGCATAATCTATACTCCATTTGAAATAAGATTAGACATTTAACTAAACGACTAAACCTTTTTTACAGTTTGTTCAACCGATTTTGACTTCTATTGCGTTGGTGGCATGACAAATGGCAGCTGCAGTAAACAGTTGGTACTGTAACCACTTTTTTGCTTTTAATGCCATCCTTATGCCTACGGTATAGAAGTCAAAATCGGTTGAACGGACTGTAAAAAAGGTTTGTTTAAATGTCTAATCTTATTTCAAACGGAGTATAGGTGTGTTGCAGCGCTTGAGTTTTTGTGCACCGGACCGCTAGGAGGCGCGGAGGACGCACTTACAAACTTGAGAGCCCATGTGCTTCCATGTCATGAATAGGGTAGTTTTCTAGGTAAAAAAATTAAAATTCTATTTAGTCCGTCTTTCAGATAATAAAAAAATATTAGACACGTATTTTTTGCTTTATCATATTAATCAAAAATAACTTAGAAAACACGCATTAAAGTTGGGGAGTGGGGGCTCGCTACGTCACAACGTCGTATAAAATCTAGCACGGCGTGACGTCATGCCACATTTTAACTCAATGTATCGCCGTAATCTTTTGATTACGTCAAAAAATAAAAAATACGTGCCCAATATTTTTTTATTTTCTGAAGAAAACAAAAAAAAATATTGGACACGTATTTTTTATTTCGTCTTTCAAGACGGACTAAAAAAAAAATTGGAAACATGCCTATTGTGTAGAATTGCAGAAAATATTTCACCGCCAACTCTTTTGGAAGTAAATCGCTTGCCGCAGGTTCCTTAACCCGCTTCGCTTATAATACTCAATCGCTACCTAACGCGGCATTCCATTGATGTACACTTTTATTACGGAATGATTTGCAGATGTATAGACTTATTTATTACACAACAGATGGAGTAAGCTTTTGGTATAAAGGCCAGTACTTCTTTTGTTTTGACTTGTCTTTGAATCACTTTGAATAGAGTTTAATGACTGGCCCTTTTTGAAGTTCGATTATTATTTAGAATCGAAAGTTCCGTGGGATGTAATTTTTGTTGGCTTAAGGCGACGATAACTGACGTTTAATGATTTTATACTGAAGATCACGTCTAAACGAGTAGTGTTAATGATAAAAAAAAAATTATATGTTAAATTAGTGCATTTTTTAAATTACTTATTATAGGAATATTTTAGATTATGTTTATATTACATAGTGAAATTAATTTGTAATGTTATGTCTAACGCGGATAAAAAACTGAGAATCATGCAAAATCTCTCAAGCGTATTTTCTGATACCTTCACCATTTTAAAGATAATTTAATTATAGATCTTTTAATATAAGTACGTGTTTTATTAAAATACGTTTTGTTTTATGTATAATAAATTAATAATGCGTCTAATTTCGGACAGCGCTCCTTGATGGGCGAGTCCTATTACTGGCTGGACGTACAACGCGTTGCATGAGCTCAGTACAGAACACGCAAGCTAACCACTCAAGGTCACAGGCATATATCTGCGTCTTAAACGCCGCGTAGAACTAGTTTTTAAATTAAATTGATATAATTAGGTATAGAAAATTATTTGTTGTTCTACTGCTGTGCTTGAGGTCCTGGGTTTGATTCCAGGGTCGGGCAGTGTTATTGGGTTTTCCATCACGAATTTCTCAGTATTTGCCCGGAGTCTGTATTTGTGCCCAGTTAATGGCAATAGGCTCACCACACACACACACACACACGTACACACACAACACAAACAAACACACGAACTTAAACATAACTGGTGAAATGTGGGTGTTACCTTCTATAGGTGCACCTCTGCTTAACCCTTCGGGGATTACAGGCGTGATGTTATGTTTGTTGCATATTGCTGGCTTAAAATAGATTTTCTTAATCTTCCACGCTTCCTCGCTTCCTCGCTATGTTTTTCTTCCATCGTACTAAAGAAACAGTACTATCCGCGCAAATGTTTAAAATCTAGCTTAAGGTGGAATTAGTTAATATTTTTTCCATACAGACTTCGGGGGGGTTTTACTCCACTGTTTGATATTGTACATCCAAAGTTAAACATTATATCGTTTTGTCTTAATATTAATTCTGTCTGTGCAGAAACAGAATAGTAAAATAATAAGCCATTAAAAAGTTAGGAGCCAACAAAGATTCGTTTTTCTTGCTAATTTTAACGCAATTTTGGGTGTAAATAAGTAATAAAAGAAATGTTAAATCTTCAAAACAAAGTCGGCACCGTCAAAGATTATTTATCGAAGAGTGCAATAAACTTTATTTTAATTGAAATATGCGGTGTATTTTTTATAAAACTCAATTTTCCAAAGCAGTTTTCGTAATTTTTTTCGCGCTCGTTTTACTAAAATAGTTCGGAACGGTGTTTGTGTGCGTGCGAACTAGACGTTGTGCATGTAGACCAGCGTCTAACTGCTCATCACTGATAGGTTGCCAGGTGAGATAGCATGCTTTTTGGGCATGCCCACCAGTGAGTTCGACACCGCGACCAACCAACCTTAAGGGTCGGCACCAGGAGATCGTGTTTTGGGTTTTGAATAAGTTTAAATAGAAAACTTAAATTAGTAGACACGAAAAAAACGTCTGGGTAGCTCAAGAATATCACCAAATGTTGAAAAAATCCGATTGAAAATAAACCTTGTAGACGATTGTTAAAAAAATAATTAAATATCACTAAGAACATGCAAAAAGGTGTTGTAGCGGTTACACCGCCACATACGAACTACGCATCAAAAGACATGACGTCACACAAATCCTGCATCGCGCAGTTAGAGTTTACCAAGCGATCGACATACATACAAGATTTCAACTTCAAACTGATGGGCAGTTGCCCGCCAGACACAACACCCGCCTGGTCGGAGGATCCTCCCTTTTCTATGGTGGATGAGTGAACTTTACACCCTGTTCCTCATACCACTAAACTGTCTTCAAAAGGACAGTGAAAAGTGACATTCTTAAGTTTTAATAGAATATGTTATAAGGTTGATCCAGAACATATTTCTTGTGGAATAATTTATTTTTCGTTTCTCTTTCACCTCGACTTATCCCTCACAATTTATTGCACAAATCGTCTCGTTCAATCTTTTGTCCGTTTCATCGTGTTTTCCCTTTATTCCGTTGTCTTGTATGTAATGGTATCATTATGGTGATATTATTTATTGATAACTTATGTAAGTTATTTATTTATCGACTCACGTGAAATTACCCAGTTTGATTCAACTGCTCGAATATTTTCACAATTAAATAAAATAAAATAAATCGTTTTGGTTCTTATGGATCAAAGTTATGTTTCTTCTACATCGAATCTATACAAAAGTAACAAAAGCAATTCGCAAAAATAAAAAAAAATTTGCATAGACTTCCAATGAAAATCCAAGTGCCATTAAAATCATCCCTGCTCAAGTGATTCTAAAACCAACAAAACTATAAGCAATCTACTTCTGTTCGGACAAATCACACAATCAAGCCTCAGTGAATTTATCTTGCATTTATCAAAGTCCAAAGGTCAACTAACGTGAGCCAGATGCGTAACAGTAGGTATGTATGGCGTACGCAATTATCGACAGACGCTGCCCACTTCAAAGAATGTTTGATAAAGTTGATTGGTCTAGCGTCTGGCATATCTCAGACCTTTGGCATAGAAGAAATCCGAATAGAAGCGAAACTCTTATGTCAAAACAGGATTTATCTCTTAGAACTTGGTATAACCCATCGAGCTAGTTTTATTTTTTTTGAACTATATTCCGACAACGTTAAAATATTCCAATAACTGATTTTAAACTCTAATATAAGTTGTCAATTTTGTATTAAGGGGGATGCGTCAGGGTAGCCCGCGAAATTCAATTTTTATTACGTTTTTTGCATTTTGCAAGTCAGTGTCAGGTTTTATATTGATTAAAATATGATTCGCGGTCGTAATAAATATGGCTTTACTCAATTATAATCATTACAATCAGCAATACAACTCCATAAGTTAGCAAAGGTGTCAAATGTCATGATTTCATGAAATCATGACATTTGACACCTTTATCTTCTTCTTAATCACTATTGCTGATTGTAATGATTATAATTGAGTAAAGCCATATTTGTTACGACCGCGAATCATATTTTAATCGACATAAAACCTAACTGACCTGCAAAATGCAAAAAACGTAAGAAAATTTTAATTTCGCGGGCAACCCTGACGCTTCCCCCTTAAGAACTTTATGACAGTCGAAATACAAAAACTGGCTTAAGGTTTAAGGCTCCAGGCAGACAGGCGCGACGTGAATGCGCGACGCGACACCGGTATAATAATTTTCGTGGAGTTTTCATAGAAATTGTTCCACCAGGCACGCGTCGCGCCTGTCTGGGGCCTTGATGCTTGAACTAAAGTCAAAACTGGAATTGTAATGAGGCTGTTTTAATTTCCTTTGGGTATCGAAATAATCATCTATTGCAATCTACAGGGCTGTATAACCTTCGGTCATCTAGGCCAAAATTTGTTTGTCAATGTTGCTATGTACGAGCGAGAACAAGTAATAACATGCGCTGCAATTCATGATACAATCATGACTGTATTAAACAGTTAAGGCGAAAGCATCAGGGTAGCCCGTGAAATTCAAAATTGCTTACGTTTCTGGAAATTGCAGGTCAGTGTCAGGTTGTATGTTGATTAAAATATGATTCGCGGGCTACCTTAGCGCATTCCCCTTAAACCGAACGTTTTAAACGCCTCGAAAGTAAAGGCATTTAAGCACGCTTGCACTGCAAATAACTTATTAAGTTTAGAGCTAAACATATTAAAAAACAGGACATAGAACATAATTGTGAACTTATTGATGATGTTCTTCAGAACGGTCAGGTGCGTAGTACTCGCAACTCGCAACTGACGTGCGTGTTTGATCAGATGTATGAACGTAAACGAGGCAAAAAAAAATATGTAAGGATCGTAGCAGGTGACGTCTTATTGTTTCTGCCTACCCCCATGAGAAGAAGGCGTGCGTTTATGTATGTATGTGTATATTTAAAACATCATTCTGTCCCTGTCATCTTCAAAGGATGCACAGAAACGGAACGATGTTTAAAAATCGTTTAGTGCTAAATGCGTTTAAGCTTCAGCCCAACTTGTGCGTCAAGTACGCGAGGTGGGAGCGTCAACAATGCGAAACTAAACACACCTGCGCGACTACAGTGCGAACCGAACAATGATCGGAAGTTATTCGAAATGCCTCTCTCGTCCTCGCCCAACATCGATCAAATTTATGAAGACGCGTGCATCCCGCTCTGCCTACGCGGTTTTCTCGTATTACGGTTGCTTAGTTGTGCAAGGTGCCATTGAATACAAGCAGCGTCCGCCGCGCGACTGACGCTTCCGCTTCGCAGTCATTTTGGTCGCGCAGGTTTGCCGAAGTTTTATTTTATCGTCCAAGCGAGCCTTAGAATGCCTTTGAAGCGGGAGTTTCTTTCGCCTCTAGATCTATATTCTTATACTATGCCTCCGTTCTAAGGGCGCCAGTAATCCTACGGTTGCGTATTTGTAATCATAGTGTAATGTGCCAAATGCTTTTCTTAATTCGTTGATATTTGATATTCTGGGAACGTTGAGGATTTGTAGCGTTCCTGTTTAGGCTTAAATTGATCGTAAAATCTAGATGTTATTGGAGTATTTCCGGATTTTACGAGGCGATTCGGATAATGTTAGAATTTGAACGACCCTAGTTCACGGAACATGGCTGGGAATAAACTGATGGTGCATTTTTGAAGTGAAAACTTCTTTAGGCGCGTTGGGCATTTTTGAGATGGGACTAGACCATTGATTTCGCGACACCTTGACGATACCTTTTTTTTGTAAACGCGATTGTGCTCTTTATCGATAGTACGTTACGGATCAACGTTCTATGCAAGTATTTTTACTTTAAAGGTTTTGTAAACGCGATTGCGATCTTTATTTATATCACGTTACGGATCAGTGTTCTATGCAAGAATTTTTACTTTAAAGGTTTTGTAAACGCGATTGTGCTCTTTATTTAGATAAGGTTACGGAACAATGTTCTATACATGTAATTTTCTTCTACAAAGGTGATCTTATTCAAGTTTTCACTTCTGTTGGCACTCCCGGAGTTTTTTTTGCACTTCGGCTCATGAGTTCTATCCACAAAATCTTTGTGCCTCTATGATTTCCCGAAACTTGTACAAAAATGATGACTACTCCTTTTAGTTCACGAGACCTAAACTTAATCCTTATTTACTCATCTAAAAAAAGTTCGCACAAATCGCGAACACCGACTTATATCAAAAACATTCATCCTATTAAGATAAGAAAGCGGCCACAGTGTCCAAGTAATGAGTTTGGTCGATCGTTAGCAATTAATTGGGAACCATTGTCGGACCCACATGGAGACGCTTGGAACGAGATAGCGTTCATTCAATATTGGTGATAACATCGCAACAGACCAGAAACATGTAATTTGGCGATCAGCGTGGTGTGTGGGATTTTCTTGTTGATTTGTTACTGATTTTGGAACTTGGTTAGGATTATTGAGTATTTGTATTATCATATCGTTTTTGAACGATTTTCAGATAGCAAAAAGGTTTTGTTAATTGGAATTTTTCCTGGAACGAATAGTCGAGAAAAATAAGATTTCAGCAGTAATATATAAAAGTACACAATACACATACAAAATAAAGGAAATGTTTCAAAACTCTGGTTATGATGACTCGGAACAATTAATCTTAGATACCCTGACCTGACACCGAATCAAACAATACACAATGGGAACAAACACGCACACATACACACACATCCACACACAACACCTGAAATAACCTCTCCAATCTCCACTCTGGAATTCGTACACCGAGCCCCAAGATACAGACTAACTGTCTAGTTTGGGGCTCACTGGTAAATAATATTTTGCAACCTAGCTATTGGTAATATTTTAAGCCACTTATGTCGTCTCAACTTGGTGTGAACCTGTAAACCTGCTTACTGTATTACCTTCGAATCAGGGATTTGGCTGTTATATAATTAACTGGGACCTAATTTTAGACAAATTAATGTGCCATGGACGTCAGAAAGTGTTCACTATACTCCGTTTGAAATAAGATTAGACATTTAACTAAACCTTTTTACAGTCCGTTCAACGGATTTTGACTTCTATTGCGTTGGTGGCATGACAAATGGCAGCTGCAGTAAACAGTTGGTTTGTAACCACTTTTTTTGCTTTTAATGCCATCCTTATGCCTACGGTATAGAAGTCAAAATCGGTTGAACGGACTGTAAAAAAGGTTTGTTTAAATGTCTAATCTTATTTCAAACGGAGTAGAGTTTTGATTAAACACTTTCTACAACTAACCACTTTGAAAACAAAATTCCGTGCACATAATGACCACATTTGTAACCGCCCCGGTTCTATAGCTGCCGAGCGCTGCAAACAAGAATAGTCCTTACTGTGGTTAGTTATGGGTTTCTGCGATGGTACCTATGATACTATCAATACCATCGCAAAATCCAAGAAACCAGTAACGTGAGACGCTTACAATTGGTTTTTCCAGTTGACTCATTTGCGAATTTGGGTCAACTGAATCGGAACTACGCTGTGTCAATTTTTGTTCTCTGTCTGTGCCTACACAGACAGTCTATCTCCTAGTCTACTAACTAAGAGATAGGCGTGTCACCCAAATTCCCACATCCTTTTGCTAATAAGAGCAAATACGACTAGAAAACCCTTTTAGTCACACTGGTTAGAGATAAACTCTTTCAAATGAATTACAACAATCTCCAGCCTAAATAAATAAATATATTTATTTCCAGTTTACAATTTTACATATGGTATAATATTTTTTTCATATAAATTGTAGGTTAATGCAGAGTTATACAACCTCTGACACCCAAGCTAAGATTAAACTTGTGTTATCTCATCATCTGTTACGACGCCTCATTGAGGTGGATAACAATTAAAATTCTATTGTGTCTCGTTAATGACAGTTGAAAGGTTATGGGTGTCAGGGCTCTCAAGTTAACACCATTCAGAAAAAAAAAAGAAATTTCTCTGTGTTGAATTTCTCTCTCTAGAAAATAAAGATTTTAAAGAAATTAAAACAAAATAATTAAAGATAAAAACCATTCGTATAGTGTGTGTTGTGATTGTGTTTTTTGTGTTGTGATGTGTAGTGTTTGGTTGTGTTATGTTGTGTTGTGTTATGTTATGTAGTGTTGTGTTGTGTCTGAAGGTGGGTGTATTTGAAGGTGTGTCGGACGGGATACTGTCTTAGCCTTGATCATACTGATAAGTACTGGGTGTCAAGTAATATATTTTATCCAATATAACTAAAAAAGCCTAATGCTTAGTCTAGCTAGAATATTAATTATAAGGCAAATCTCACTTCCACAGTCTTGAAACTTTTGCAAATTAGTGTGGGTAGTAGGCAATTTAGAATTCGAATTTGGAACAGCTCCGAGAACGCGGTTCTCTACCAGTTCCCCACTTAAGTTTAGTTAATAGGAGGGTGACCTACGTCAAACCTAATTACAGTACTTCTATTTTCTTAATGTCCCTCGGGAATCATCGCATTTTCGAATACAAACGAATGCTAATTTCCATGTCCATGAATTATTAGATTTATCTTGTATAATTATTTGTATTCAGAACTAAGTACTTTATTGTTGTTTGTTTTGATTTTCGTGTGAACTATATAGAGCTGTAAAACTATTTTCCTAGTGTCGTGCCTGCGACTTTAGATAACTTAATGTAATTTATTTAAAAATAGTAGGAAAGCTTTCTTTCTTTTTAAATAAATTACATTAGGTTAAAAGAGTATTAACAACTCTATATACTTCCAAGTCGATTAAGAGCGTCCGGTCTGCACCAAGTGCAAAAGGCAACTGATAGAAATCCGACGACTGACGAATCACGAGCTTTGCCAAGGGATATTAAGAACATATTTGTACTGTACTTATGTGTTTGCTTCCGGCACTACACAAGTGTCTAAGTTTGAACTAGTTTTCAATTTGTAGTTGACAGCTTTAAGGCAAATAGCATGATTGACTTCACTGATCTTGTAGGTCTGTTCTCTGAAATATAAATAAATAAAAAATAGATCTAAAAATCTAAAGCTCTGACTAAACTAAAGCGATTCCCGTGCGGGATGCGGGAAGCTCGCGGCGATTGTGTCAACTAACTTGTCTGGAGGTGTTCGAACAGGCGCGAGTAATGGCTTGACTTCCTAATCATCATCTTTGTTATTTATATTTTGTGTTTCACGAACTGTGTCCAACTAAATGTTTTTCTTTCTTTCTTTTCTTATCATTAAACAATAGACGTGCGCAATCGCATCCCGCGCGGGATTATCATCAGTTTGGCCAGAGCTTCAGTTTTTCCCATGCGCCGTTTAAAGCACCGTTTTAATCCTCTGGCGTATAAAAGCTCGTGCAGACCAGCGCGATATCGTGGGCACGACAGGCAGCGCAACCGCACGAGCACGAGCCTTAACGCGTAAAAGGTACCTATAGCAAATTAGTAACAATAGAGTTAATCAAGGTAGTGCTTAAGAGGCTTTATCCTAAGAGTTGGCAACGTTGTAAATAGCTGTCAAATATTGACCTGTTTTGATTAATTTGGCAATATTACTGTATGGAATTAAGAAATGTGGCTAACTAGGGAACTAAAATATTGATTATGAAATGCAATAATGCAATTTAGTTTTAGATGTAAAAAAGTATTTCGAAACTTTCCAAATGCTTTTTTTACACCTAAAACGGTTACAACATCAAATTCAGTGTTATCATCATCAGCCTATAATGTTTCCGCTGCTGGGACACAGGCCTCCTCTCTGTGAGAGGGAGTGGGCCGTAATCTACCACGCGGGCCCAGTGCGGGTTGGTAGATGTCACATGTCTTCGAAATTTCAGTTCTAGGACATGCCGGTTTCGTCACGATGTTTTCCTTCACCGTTTTAAGAGTGTTCAGTGTTATAATTTAAATTTATTATTAATATTCAAGTTCGCTAGTTAGCCACATTTCTTATTTCCATACAGTAATATTGCCAAATTAATCAAAACAGCGAAATATTTGACATCTATTTGCGAGGTTGCCCACTTTCAGAATAAACGCTCTTAAATTAGACTAAGCTGACTTAAACAGTAGCTTAAAATCAATAGGTCGATCTACCCTTAATTCCCTTTAAGCTAAGACTGTATTATAATCTCATAGTTGTCGATACAGGCGCCTAAGAGATTATCAAGAGCGTCGAGCCTAGGTAGCAGCTGTTTATAACGGAGTACTTAAATACTTTAGAACGATCGTGAAAACTCCCAGAAGCTTTGGTTAAAGCATATTGAGTGATGTGCCTAAGCTTAACCTAAAATATACGTGCTAGCTTTAAGGCTCCTGCGACGCGATTCCGGTAGAACAATTTCCGTGAAGATTTCATAGAAATTGTTCCACCAGGGGCCCAAGTCTGCTATTTTTATAAATTCGTCATTCCAACACGATCCCACTGTCATTTTGCTAAAAGTTCGTAATCTGCTAAATTCACAATGGTCGATCATTGGTCGGTCAATGGTCTCGTAGTAGAATTGTGTTATAATGGCATTGTCGTACAATACGACCAATGATGCCGCCTAAGTCAGTCATTCATTTGTCATTATGTACGAGATTACCAATAAGTGACATTTCTTTCAATGGAGTGTCAGTGGCTGACCATTGGAAAGTCATAATGACGCCATTTTATTAGTAGATTACCAAACTTGTCAAAATCAACAATTATGAGATCAATGATAGACCATTCTGACACTATTGTAATAGCAGACTTGAGGCCCAGAGTCGCGTCGCAACTGTTTGCGGGAGCTTTTATTTTACTGTAAAGTAGGCCGTAAAGTAGGTAGGAACACTTTGACCTTGAGT
Organism: Agrochola lychnidis; assembly: GCA_963680765.1. Taxonomy (NCBI): domain Eukaryota; kingdom Metazoa; phylum Arthropoda; class Insecta; order Lepidoptera; family Noctuidae; genus Agrochola; species Agrochola lychnidis. Next base: position 8,458,709 of record OY796847.1, read on the forward strand.
TGGCTTAGCAAGTTAGGTTTTAAATAGAAAATTTTTAAAACCCCCAACGCAGAAAAGAAAAGCGAACGTTTTTAAAAGGTCATAAACGAATCCAAACTACATATCTGCTATTGTTTTTTCAAGAGTGTACTGGATATCCTGGCATGAGACCAAAAATTCCATAATCTTGCATAGTTATAATATAGCATACATGGGTGTTTCAAAATTTAGGTCAGTAAAGTAAATACCCATTATGCGTCTAAGATCCCATGGTTGTACTGAGGTTCATTAAAATTCGACCTACTGTACCCAATTATGACTGCTCGTTTTTCATTACTGATTGTATTTCCTGTGCATTTCTCAAATAAAATATTTTTCTTTCTTGCTACTCTATTTAGTTCACAGGTCAAATATGATAACGTATGCCCGCTCGAAATTCATCATCGTCATCTTCCATAGTCCGACCTCCTCAGCAGGGTTGCTGGGCATAGGCTTAATTGTGTCTTTCTCATTTGTGTCAATCGCTAGGCTCCTACGACAGTCGCATTCAGGTTCCATCCGCGATGTCTTGAAATTCATCAGTGTTCAGTATTTTATTTATTTATAAGCCTCTTTATTCTAATTTCTTTTTACTTTATTGTGTCGTGATTTCTTTGATTTAATTTAAAAAAATGTATTATTCAAATTCAAAATAATTTATTTCAGGAATACACCCATATAAAATTCACGACAGATTACAAATTCGATTAATTAATACAATTTATACATTATTATAAAACAATCAAAAATACAAAAATATTATTACTATTTTATTATTTTAATATCGATTTATAATATGCACTATGGCAACACTGTCAAAGTGCAAATTATTAATATTATAAGAAATTTCTAAATGTGTTTTCATTATGGCAACTGAATGTATTGTTTTACTTCGGCAACACTTAGAAATGACGGTTATGATATTATCGTTACTTCTTGGTGGGGTAAAAGTCGTTTTAAATGGTACAATGTAATACATAGTTAGTCGTCGTTTGATTGTGAAACAATACAGTCGTGTTTATTTAAAGTATTAGCAAGAAAAGAGAGATTTCTTTGTATGAGCTCAACTGTCAATAATGAGACACAATAGAATTTTAATTGTTATCGATCTCCAGGAGAGCTTGTGACAGTCAAGGGGATGTTGACGAGTTTTGTCGACGGAAGAATAGACAAAATGACAGATTGTGATTGTTTATCTGTCATTATGTGTCACAGCTTCATTCGAAGCGATTTATTGTTAACGTATTGTAGCAGCGCCTCCATGTACCAGCCTTGCACGGATTTTTAGAGGTAAGTAAAAGATTCTTTTTTTTTTTTTTTTTTTTTTAAAGTAGTTTACTTTCATTTCACTGGCAACACTGTATCCGTTTACCCCTACTTTGCCCCCACTATACTATTTCTCTACAACGGTTCACAGCCATTTTAATATCATTCCGCGTTTCCGTGCTCAAGCCTTCGCACGTCTCCGCGCCTACAAATAGATCCAGCTCCTCAAAATGGGAAAGAAAAGGAAGGTAGAAAAAACTGAAGAAGAAATACGGCGAAAAATACAAAAATTGCAAAATAAATTGCAGGCAACGACTGATCGCCGTATTAATTCTTCATCCGAAGAAGACTTACACAGTAAGTTACACAATTATTATAAAACTATTATCAGTGATGCGAGGTTACCAAGTTTGGGTCTCCTCTGTCATTATTAAGAGTGATGCGTACTGCCATACTTGGGCTGATACTGTCACATAATCTTTAAGATAATATTTTCTTGCCTAAGGGATGCGAGGCTACCAAGCTTGGGTTTCCTCTGTCTCGTTATAACGTATTCTAAAAAGAAACGTTTTTCGCAGATTTTTCACACCAACTAGATGTGGACTGTGGTATGTTACAAAATGAGGAAGCCTGCTTGTTTCAAGCTTCACCACTTTCTGCGTCGCCGCTTAGTGCCTCGCCACATGACTCGCCACGTGCTTGTTCTCCGTGCCCGGCTTCACTACCACCAGCTCCACCACCGCTGTGCACCGCGTCTTTGTCGCCTAAACCCGGTACCTCAGCAGAAGCACAGCCAGAAGTGATGGAAGATCAAGACTTAGATGAAGACACTCTGCAGTTACTCGGCGATGCTCCAAAGACGGACATAACTATGGGTCCGTCTGTTCATAAGGACATTGCCAATCGTTGGCAAGACATCCTTACTAAGGGCTTGGCTAAGGATGTAAAGGAAAAACTTTTAAAAAGTTATTTCATCCCAAAAAATTGTGACCTACTGCTAGCGCCAGCTCTCAACCCGGAAGTAAAGGCAGCTCTGCAGGATACTCTGGTAAAAAGAGATTCGGCGCTTATGTACAAGCAAAATCAGCTTGGCATTGCATTGTCAGCCTTAGCATCCGCTACTGACATGATAATTTCAAATGAAACGTCCAAACAAAAACTCTTGAAACCTATCAGTGACGCTTGTCGTATATTATGCGACAGCCATTTTTGGGAGACAAAAACAAGACGTAACTTTGTCATTTCATCCATTAATATAAATTTAAAGGACGCCTTGCTTGAAACAAAAAGGGGCAGTTTCTTATTTGGGGAAAATGTTACTGACAAAGTTAAAGCCGCTAAGACAATACAGCAATCAGGAGATGCCTTGAAACACGCCCTAAGACCAAAATTTAACAAGCCCAAAGGTGTCCCAAAAGGTCCAAATAAGGGCCATTTAAACTTCAACCCTCAGCACCGCAAGGCGGACAACAAGCCGAACAATACGAGGCGAGGAGCTGCTCGCCCTGTATATCGGCCGCCGCCACCGCCGCAAACCAGCGGCAGTTCGCGTCGCTACTCGTCCCCGACGAGGCCACCGCATCGAAAGTAACTGATCAGGTACTAACCGCTGGCAGGCTCCAGTATTTTTTCAAAAAGTGGTCAATTATCACTACTGACAAAACAATTCTATCCTGGATCAAAGGGTACCAAATACCGTTTAAATGTTCACCTTATCGTACCGATTCTCCTAATGTGTTTCCTAAGAATATTCAAGAAGCTCAAGATTTTGATAAATCAATCAAAAACCTCTTATCAATCAAAAACCTCTTAGATATTAATGCAATATCTCATTGTAATTCTGTTAAAGGAGAATTTATTTCGACTGTGTTTTTAGTGCCAAAACCAAATGGCGACAAGAGATTCATATTGAACCTTAAATGTTTAAACAAATTCGTAGAGACCAAACATTTCAAGATGGAGGATTATCGTACAGCCTCAAAGCTTATAACAAAGAACTGTTATATGGCATCAATTGATCTAAAAGATGCTTACTTCTTAATTTCCGTACATAAATCTCACCGAAAATACCTCCGTTTTAAATACAATAATACCCTTTATGAATTTAACTGTCTACCGTTTGGTTTATGCACTGCACCATATGTGTTTACAAAATTATTAAAGCCAGTTATGGAATATCTAAGAACCCATGGCATGATATCAGTTATATATATCGACGATACCTTTTGTATTGGAACTACTTTTCGTGAATGTCAAAATAACGTTGACTTAACAATAACATTACTTAAAAACTTAGGTTTTATAATAAATACAGAAAAAAGCAGCTTAGAACCGCAAACAGTATGCAAGTTTTTAGGTTTCGAATTCGACTCGAAAAACATGTTACTAAAATTACCTGGTACAAAAAAGTCAAAAATAAAAGAATACATTTCTAGCTTTTTGAAAAAGCGTAAATGTAAACTTCGTGAATTTGCTCGGTTCATAGGTTTATTAATCTCAGCTTGTCCTGCAATTCAATATGCATGGCTTTACACTAAAGTTTTTGAACAATTTAAATATTCCTGTTTACTTACCAATCCTAGTTACGAACAGTTAGTCCGGCTCCCCAACAGCTTACATAGTGATATGTTGTGGTGGTTAGATCATATTGATCATGGTGCATTTTCTTTAACTTGTGATCGATATGATTTAGAAATCTTTTCTGATGCGTCACGTACGGGTTGGGGAGCTTATTGCAACACAGGTGAATGTTTTGGCTATTGGAAAGATAGTGAAAGAATCGTACATATTAACGAGTTAGAGTTAAAAGCCGCTTTTCTCGCACTTAAATGTTTTGCCCACGAATCGTATAATTTAAAAATACTATTACGAATTGATAATGTAACTGCTATATCTTGTATAAATCGCATGGGCAGCATACAGTTTGAACACTTGCATAACATCACTAAAGAACTTTGGCAGTGGTGTGAAAGGCGTAGGATAACTATTTTTGCGTCTTACATAAACACTAAAGATAATTATGAAGCAGATCAATTATCGCGCATGAAATTTCAGGACACTGAATGGGAACTCAATGACGATGCATTTAGTCAAATAACACATAGTTATGGATACCCTGAAATAGACCTTTTCGCGAGTAGGTGTAATGCTAAGTGTCCCAGGTACATAACTTGGAAAAGCGACCCTGATGCTTATGCAATCGATGCTTTCACCGTTCCATGGAAAAATAAACTATTCTACGCATTTCCACCGTTTTCACTTATTACAAAAACAATGCAAAAAATAATTAATGACAAAGCTAATGGCATAGTAGTTGTACCATAATTGGCCAACACAACCCTGGTTCCCTGTTTTCCAAAAATTAATTTGTTCCAAACCAATCTATTTTGAACCAAACGTAAATTTGTTAACTTCTCCTTTCAGAACGCCTCACAATCTGCACCGCACCCTGAAATTGGTTGCCGCGAAGCTTTCAGGCAAACATTATTAAAAAGATGTTTATCTAATAAATCCATTGAAATTATGTTATCATCATTATCTGATTCCACTTATAAACAATACGATGTTTGTATAAAATCTTGGTTAAATTATTGTAATAAACAAGGTTATGATTATTCCTCGGTTTCAGTTCCTGTAGTCATTCATTTTCTTACCACAATTTTTGAAAAAGGGGCAAAGTACGGTACTATCAATTCATATAAATCCGCATTATCCTTGTTATTAAGTAATGTGGCAAACGATGATCGAATTAAGCGATTTATGAAAGGAGTTTACAGATTAAGGCCTAGTAATCCAAAATATAATTTGACGTGGGATCCAACCACCGTTCTAAATTATTTAGCACAAAAATGGCCTAACACAGACCTTGACTTGGAAACTCTTTCCAAAAAGACTATAACTCTATTGGCTTTGGTGACTGCACATCGCGTTCAAACATTTTCATTAATAAAATTAGGCTATGTTCAAGTAAACTCTGCAATTGACATAACTATAACAATACCTGATTTGATAAAAACTTCCAAACCTAATTCTTCACAACCAGTTTTAAGATTACCTTTTTTCGACGAACGTCCTCAGATCTGTCCCGCTAAATGCTTAGAGGTTTATATAAATAAGACTCAACCGCTTCGCAAAAATGATTATTTATTTGTAAGCTACAAAAAACCACACTCAAAAGTTTCATCACATACACTTAGTCACTGGATAAAAGATACACTTTACAGTAGCGGTATAGATACGTCTATATTTAGTGCTCATAGCACTCGTCATGCAGCCACATCCTCAGCCAATAGACTTGGAGTCAATATTGACCTAATCAGAAAAACTGCCGGATGGAGTGTGTCATCTTCTGTCTTCGCAAAACATTATAATAGGCAGGTTGTTACTGATTCACATCTCTTTGCCACTACAGTACTTACTGGTGGTCATAATCTGTAACAAATATTTAATATAAGATTAAGAATTTAACTAAATCAATGTAAAATAAAGTAAAATCAATGTTATCTAGATTTAATAAAAGACAATTGTGATTACTCACCTGTTTTGTTTAATTTCACATTTTTGTCTCTGAACATCTACAATACGTTAACAATAAATCGCTTCGAATGAAGCTGTGACACATAATTAAAAATCAAACGAACTTACCAAGTGAAGTTCGATGATAATTATGTGAACAGCTTCATTCGAAGCGATTTATACCCTCCCTAGAAAAGTTACTTACCCTACCCTAGATAAATAAAAATGTGAAATATTTATTAGCTTTCAACAAAATGATATTAAAATGGCTGTGAACCGTTGTAGAGAAATAGTATAGTGGGGGCAAAGTAGGGGTAAACGGATACAGTGTTGCCAGTGAAATGAAAGTAAACTACTTTAAAAAAAAAAAAAAAAAAAAAAAAAAGAATCTTTTACTTACCTCTAAAAATCCGTGCAAGGCTGGTACATGGAGGCGCTGCTACAATACGTTAACAATAAATCGCTTCGAATGAAGCTGTTCACATAATTATCATCGAACTTCACTTGGTAAGTTCGTTTGATTTTTAATTTTATCTACTCTTCCGTCGACAAAACTCGTTTCTACGGTGTTCATGCTACGCGTGCTGGGATATCAATCAGTTATTTTACACCATTTTTCCTGTTTTGCTCTCATCATGTGTCCAATATTGAGTAGCATACTTTTTAATTTGCTACTAGTCACATTTTAAGTCCACGTATATCGTGGACTTAAAAATGTGATTTAATATACCTTTAATTTACCCTTCAAGCAGAAATATCAGCAGATTGACATTCAGTATCAGAATTTACAGTCTCAAAGACCTCGTAGATTCCCATACTCGATTTTTGGCTCAAGCTCATAAAACCGTAGCGTCGACGCGAACGTTATTTATTAGCGAATTAACTTAATAAAACCGAATGTCTGTCAGTGGGTATACAGCTTGATATTCAGACGTACTGTTCAACGATATAGGGGGTATGATGGGGTTGTATTTCATTACATTACCTTTAGTGGCTTCGGTTATATTGGATTCATACTTTTTCTTCTTCGTATCGCTCTTGACAGAGCGGTCGTGGTCACAATGAACTATGTCCAATCGCAGGTGTAGTCGTTGCCCGCCTCACGATCTCCCTCCATCTGGTTCTGTTACATCACAGTCTGGCGCATTCATTAACAAGGCCTCCAACCGCGGATTTTATTTGATCGGTCCACCTCATTGGTGACCTCCCGCGTGGCCTATTACCTTCCACTTTGCCCTGCACCACTAGACGCTCTATGGAGTCATTATTCCGCCTGGAGACATAACCAAAAAACTTTAGTATTCGAGCCTGTACTAGTGCTAATAGACGCTGTTTGATACCGAGTTCTTGGAGTAGGTATGGAGACGTTTGTGTGGATTCATACACATGAATCCAATATAACCAAGGTCACTAAATATTCTTAGGAATTATCTAAATTGCCTCAATAGGAAATGAAGAATCCTAACTAATATTATAAACGCGAAAGGCGAGGCGAAACGCGAGTTTGTTTGTTTGTTACGCTTTCACGCTAAAACGGCTAAACGGATTTGGATGAAATTTGGCACAGGTGTAGACCTTGACCTGGAGAAGGATATAGACTACTATATAGACTACAGCTAGTCAACCATAATTATTTATTCATTTATTTAATACTTCAAGCACAGAAATGTACAGAGGCGGACTACAATAAATACAACAACAACGCAACAACAACAAATAATACAACAACTCACAACACAACTATACACAACACAACAATTACAAACAATACCACTATTACAACAACAACAACTACAATTATTTCTGCCTTGTCTTGGATGGATGGATGGGATTGGGGCATTATGTTAATGAGACTAGCCCTACCCTCGTATTTAGTATCAAGAGCATAACTTATAGACGTCTCTATATTCCGAGGTACCTACTCATTTACACAGAACCTATTCGTTCAGGAGTCACGGTTAGTATCGAAGCGAATACTGCGAGAACAGCTTACCCAAGAGAAAAGAAAAGCCCGTCCGATAAGGACCAGGCCCGGGTCGACGGCGCGTTGTGTTCCACGCGCGCCTCAAAGAGATGTCAGCAGAATTGACGGGGTCCGCTAGGGCCGATGCCTGCCGGGGGTGCGAAGAAAACCGATAGGGAAATCGTGGCCTCCGGCAACAGGGCAACCGAAGGAACACGGGTGGGTTTTAGTCAGTAAGAGTCTGACACGCCCTCCCGCTCCGCCCAGAGCGGGAGAAGCTATTTGATAATTACCCACCCAAAAAAAAAGACATAATTACATTGTTCACAATAGTGTACGCAGTCGTATATTCCACTCTCTTTCCCAAAACCACTTTTAAACCGGTAATTTTCTTTTCATTCCATTACAGCTTTTAAAATTAAATCACATCGGATTTCACCGCTTCTGTTTCATTCACCGTACTAAAGCGGATTATACACCTGCCAAATAAATGGAAAAAGCGAGAGAAACCGCTGTATTTACTAGTGTTGGCAATTTTCCAAGCAGAGGTTACTGCGCTCCGCAAATATTTTATCGCAAGGACAATGATATATGTTAAGGAATGGTTGCTTGGCCCCCATACGCCTTGAGAAACTTTTCGTCGTGTTTTAGAGTCGGTTAACAAAACTCACGTGGGCCCTGTGTGCGTTTGCAGATGTCACATGTCTTCGAATATCACGAAGTAAAGTGCCTATCAGGGTTCGAAGCTGCGACCTTAGAACTTGTAAGTTGCGGCATTTACCACTGCTTATATAAGTATGCTAAATCAAATACTCTTCTTTGTTTAGATACCGCATCAATTAAAATGTAAAAACAAGTTGAGATTCACTGAAGTGACCAGTTACTCAAAAATACACTTAAAATTTGTCACTTCCCGACATATCTTTCTCGGTACATGCTACTGGTAAGTATGTACCAATACATAAGCCTAAACAGACCCAGCTGAAACTATGAAGGATTAAGAAAAGTTAAGAAAAGTTATCGTATCATTCTTCGAACAAAGTCGCCGAATATAAAAGTGAGTTATGGCGTATGGCCAGACGAAGACTAACGTTGTTATGTGCCAGACAATCCCCAGACACTGACACCAAGCATGTGGGTAAAAATGACAAAACTTAGTTAAACAAACTACGTGTTAAGAGGCTCCCTAAATTATATGTTAACTATATTTTAGTTTGACAGCACTTAAGATGGCACTGAGATATTAATTAAGTTAGTGAAAATGACAATTTTGATATTCAGAATTTGACTGTTTTCACCTAAAATTTTGATTGTCTAACTAAATCTGACTATGTGTTTATAATCGCGATTAAAATGGTGTAGAATAAAATATGAAATAAAATTCACACCAACATCTCGACTTCAAGTGCAAAAACAGTACTGAATCTTTTGTTTTCTTTTGCTTATATCTCGGTAAATGGTGTGTCCAATCGCGAAAATAATGAAAATTCGACCCCCTTTATAAAATCCTTAAACCCCTAACACTCAACATGTAAGTAATAATATTTCTTATTTTCCAAATAAAAAGTGAAAAATTCCTTATATAAAAAAGGCTGCGAGTCAAGGTCGAGGCTGCCCCCCCCGCGCGCCTCCGGCTCTAAAAAATATTCACGGGGTAAGTCAAACAAGTACCACGAGGACTCGCGCTGTCAAATATGATTTTAGTTGTGACAAAATTATATTTAAATTTAGAGAATTTTGGTTTAAGATTCTCATAGACAAAAGTAAGGAATTTTAGTGATAGTTTAGTTCGGTGTACAAGAAAATCGGCACCATTATCTAACTAAGCTGAGAATCGTCCTATGTAAATCTGATAAGCTGGTTTCATGTCAACGAACTTGTTTAACTTCAGTTAAGTCAGGATTAATCGTGTCCTAGTAATAATCGATGCAAGATTTATGATGAATGAAACGGTTAATTATGTAAATCCCTTAACGGTTTCGAGAGAAAAGTTCTTAGGAAAAGTTTGGCGTTTCACGTAAGGGTTTACGGCAAGGTATTAAATTGCCTTAGGAGTATTAACTCTGTAAGAACATTTGAAAGTTGAGCGTATAGAATGTTAATGAGTAAGACGTATACTTAAACGCTTTAATTTTGGTATTGTTTATTTATAAATTCACTAGCTTCCGCCCGCTTGTTTTAACATAAAATATATCATATGACACTCTGTAATATTGTAGTTTCCCTTTAGTGAAAGAATTTTCGAAATCGGTTCAGTAATTTCGAAGATTACACCCTACATACAAACTTACACATTTTACCTCTTTATAATGTTAAGGCGAGACTAAACCACTTTTAATGATTTCATACTGAAGATCACGTTTAAACGAGTAGTGTTAATGATTTGGAAAAATATATGTTAAATAAGAGTATTTTTTAATAACTTAATCTGTGAATATTTTAGATTATGTTTATATTACAAAGCAGATTTTCTTAAATGTTTTATGATGATTTTCATAGATAACAGTTTCAGCTCTTCCCATAAAATTTAAACTTAACACTGTAGAGGTGAGTACGAGCGATGAAGGGAGCGGTGAACCCTCGAACAAATCCCGAACCTCTGGCTATAGGTAGCGAGATAAACACACACCGTGTGGTTTGAATTGGGAAGAGTCTGATATAATAACCCTTCACCTCTCCCGGGCGAATGGTATCTACCAATCCACCGATAAATCTTCTCGAGAAAATTGAAAGTATAAACTATGATAGCAATAGATGAAGTATATCAAGTGAAGATTAAGGCTAATGGCAGACACGGGTATACAAGACAACATCGTAAATTACCTAGTTTGCTTTACTAAGTCTAAAACTTTGGGGACCTAATATTTGTTAGCGGGTCCAAAACATAGGTACAGTTAATTAACTATCGAGAAAACCATTTAATAGGGATGGCGATTCTTTCCGAAAAAGATCGATTTTTGAATCGATTCGAATCGTTAGCTGATGTATCGATTCACAAAAAAAATTGAGGTCTAAAAGATCGATTTCTAAAAAATCGTTTTTTTTTTTCAAGTTTGCCTTTATAATGTTATTTACATTACAAATGCAAACTTGAAAATATAAAATCCATTTTATGAAAAACAAAAAAGATAACATAATAAATGATTTCTTATCAATAAAAACAGTTTTTTTTTTAGTTCAGGGAATTCTATAATACTTAGCAATTATTTTTATTACCATATCAAAGTCAGATCCGGGGCCCTACCACCAGCTCATAAAGCAGTATTATTTTAATTTTACTTCAGTGTGGGAAAGAGATGAAGCTCTATAGGACGTATAGCTCCATCTCTTTCTCCCACTGAAGTAATATTAAAATAATACTGCTTTACGAGCTGGTGGAAGGCCCCCAGGTATGAAAGAAGACATTTATTTTCAAAATGTATTTATGAAAAAGTTAAAGTTCCCAATGCTTCATAAATTTCTAAAAAGGAAAAAAAATCGGATGGCGATTTTCAAGGGTGAAATATCGATTCACTGAATCGATTCAGTCCTGCATATCGATTAAAAAAATCGATCTTTTGTGCCTGAAAAATCGATTCTTCGATTAATCGATCTCAGATCGCCATCCCTACCATTTAAGGCGAAAGCGTCAAGGTAGCCCGCGAAAATCAAAATATCTTACGTTTTTTGCAATTTGCAGGTTTATGTTGATATTAATATGATTAGCAACCACAACCACCGTACTAACCCTTCGGGGAAAACAGTGGTGTGTTAAGTTTTATAAATAAAATATGTGATTATTTAAATAATAAACTAGCTGCGCCCCGCGGCTTCACCCGATTTAGTCTCGATCCCGTGGGAATATCGGATTATAAAGTACCCTATATCCTTACCTACCTAGTTCGTGGTCTACCCATGTGCCAAATTTCGTCAAAATCCGTACAACTGTTTTAGCGTGAAAACGTAACGAACAAACAGGTCATAGTTATGGTAATCTTTCGCGTTCGACACTGGTTCGGGCCATGGTACGGAGCGAGAGGATATGGGAAGCCGTCACCTCTTTCTGCGAAGCAGTAATGCTCGCGAAGGAGGAGGTGGAACGCGTGAGGGAGAGGCAAATTTTGCGCCCTCGCGCCCCTAACCGCCGCAGGAGGAGACGCCCTGGGCGTCGGGAATCACAGGCAGATTTCCGGCCACCGTAGGCGCGGGCTTGCGGACGGTGAGCAATGGGTAGCTCGCCGTCCGATAAGGACCAAGCCCGGGTCGACGGCGCGTTGGGTTCCACGCGCGCCTCAAAGAGATGTCAGCAGAATTGACGGGGTCCGCTAGGGCCGATGCCTGCCGGGGTTGCGAATAAGGCCGAAAGGGAAACCGTGGCCCCCCGGCAACATGGCAATTGAAGGAACACGGGTGGGTTTTAGTCAGTAAGAGTCTGACATGCCCTCTCGCTCCACCCAGAGAGAAGTTATTTGATAATTTCCCACCCAAAAAAAGGGGTCATAGTTATGACTTGTAGACACCGTTAAAAGACAGCAGCCTGCACCCGATGTCATAGGTAAAATTTCCCATTGAAAAAAAAATGTGGCGATTTTTTTTTTTTTTTTAATTAAATGGACTCTCAGTACGATACCTAACAACACCCTCACAGATCGGACAGTTTTTTTGACAAGTTGTATTGAGTACTGAGTATTATTAGTTCGTCTTTATTTATTGTATCATCTTAAACAACGTAAACCGAAGTTTAGCCCGATAAACCGTTCAAATTCTATCGTAGAACTATAATGCCTCGTACACGAAAGATGCAACCAACTGCGATGGGTATCTAACTTCCTGATAGGTTTATCGTTCAGCTAGTCGACAAATCGATTACATGGATAGGTGTGAAACATGGGAGCCATCTATCGGAATTTCAATCTGATAGTTTCATGTACTAAGTGATAAGTTGAACGTGGGAGAGATTTAAACTATAGTCATTCAGGTACAGAAGTTTGGAGAGTAATGATTTATTATTAATTGTGTTTTGGGACTTTGCTGGGTTCAGTGAAACAGATACTTTATATTTTCTTCTTTATGAATAGGTACTTCAATTTTTTAAGTATCCAAGTATTATCCTAACTTCCTAACTATCTATACTACTAACTTGTATTACTTTTTACTAATTTTACTAACATTATAAAGAGGAAAGATCTGTATTTTTGTATGTTACGAATAAAGTTAAAAACCACTGGACAGATTTGAAAAAATCTTTCAGCAATAGATAGCTACATTATCAGCGAGTAACATAGGCTATATTTTATCCCCGTACTCCCACGGGAACGGGAACTACGCGGGTGAAACCGCGTGACGTCCGCTAGTAACATTATAAATGCGAGAGTTTGTTTGTTTGTTTCGCTTTCAAGCTAAAACGGCTGAACGGATTTGGATGAAATTTAGCACATGGGTACACCATGACCTGGGTTAGGACATAGGATACTTTTTATTCCAATATTCCCACGGGGTCGAGACTTATGCGGGTGAAACCAAGGGACGCAGCTAGTTTGCTATTATTTTGAAATATTCAGATGGGTAGTCCAGCTTGACTCCTACCGAAAGGAATGACTCACATTAGCAGAAAATAGCTTGCTGTGGGAAAGGGACAGGGGAGGCCTTTGTTCTGTGTGTATGTGGAAGGGTAAGGATCTCAAAATTTTGTAAACATCTTTATTTTATGTAGTACCTACTTTCGAAGCAAATAAACGATTAAGAGGCCTGCGAACACGGCCTACAAATCGAGATGTTTGCAAAATTCAATTCCAAGCATGTTGCGCTAGTGTGAGTGTCTGTCGGAGCGATATACACCTACAGTGAGCAATACAACCACGCACACATTGACAATAATTGCTTGACGCGATAGCACTACTAACTTTCGAAAATTTATGATAAATTTGGATGTGTTCCGTAATACCAAAAATGATGAATGAAAACTTAATATTTTTCCATTTTTTTTTTTTTTTCGATAATTTGTTACTTGATAATGTAAGCTATGCTTTTGCAGAAACAATATTGGAAATATTGTTGTTTATAATACAGAAAAAACAGTATGAAGACATGTCATTTACGCTTTAAAAATATGCGAAATTAAATTCGTTTAAACTTCATTTTAGAAAAGTTGTTTGGAAAAAAAGAAGATGTAGGAGCCTAGACAAACACTGTCTAAATCCGAATAACAACGTAATATGGTGGAAATATGCCCAAATTGCAAATGATTTAGGTATTACGTTTGTATGGACAATTCATGCGTCGCCGCGTTCTTAAGTATTAGATATTTCTCGACGGCATGTGAAGCCCAAGTCAGAGGCCCATGGGCGGCTTTAAAACTCTGACACCAGGTGCTAACCTGTTAGTGGCTACACTAACCACACGAAAAAAAAAAGAACGATTATTTATTTTACTGACCGAGCGAGCCTCTGCTTCAAGTCTGGCAAAATTTGCTTTCGTGTGTCAGTTTGTTGGTACTCCTCTACAAGTCGTATTTTACAATCGATCTGGACGAAACTTGGTATTCAGAATAGATTTTCCATACCACCACAACCAAATACTGTCTCGACATTAATTAAACTGTATGGCGCCAATTCTGTATAATACGTTGCCAAAATATTGGAGGGAATATACAACGGTCAAATTAAGAAGTAGGTTAAAAAGCCTTCTTTTAGAGAAAGCCTACTACAGCACTGACGAATTTTTGAATGATAAATTAATCTAATTCTTATAATTGTGCATTCCTAATTACTTTGACATTAAATTGACTAATTTTACTAAACATTATGAGTTGTTTACTCTATTCTGTAATACATTTTAATTTTTTAAATTAATTAATTATTTTTTACTATTAATTATTTGAATGCTGGATAAATTTATAATTATTTAATTAAATGTACCTACCTACTTATATTTGTACGCCGTTAAGGCAAAACATGACTGTGGTAAAATTTTATTGTAACATCTTGCATGCCATGTGTGTGTATACTCATGTTTTGGACAAATAAATGATCTTGTATCTTTAAAAACTCAAACTGACACCATAATATTTCCGAGCACCACTGCTACCTACCATTAAGTTATTCGACCCAACCCTTCAACAACCCCTATTTCTTAAGGCAGACATCTGTATCAGGGACCCAATCAAGGGTTTTAATTTTCTCCAGACCATTACTTTGATTAAAGTTGACCTTAGTTGAAGTTATCTGTAATTCTATGCTCATAAATGTTGTAGATTAAAACCGCTTTAATCTTACTGTCTCATATTTTACTTAGATTTTAAGTAAGAAAATAGAAACTGCGATGTAAACCTGATCTTAAAATGTTGAGAAGAAATTGTGGATGAAATTATTATCTATTATTCGAAATATATTTTTGTAGTTAGTACAAAGTTAAATTAAAAGTAATTTTTAGTTTAACGAACTGCATGTACTGAATATTAAGTTCATTTTGCGTAAGTAATTATTTAATTAAATATAATGAAATGAGAATATACTGTCTCAGCAAGACGATGAAACGACTAATTGGAACCGTGGCAGGTGCACCTAGCTTCTGACGTTTCATAAGTGCCCATGTGAAATAAAATATTTTGATTTGATTTGAATTGATGGCTAAAGCTCAATTTCAAATCTCGGAATTCTTGATGTCCTTGTTTAGTTTGGCAATTTCGACAGAAATAATATCAACGGTAGCAAAGCCTCATAAAAAAGCCCTTAAATAAACGAGCCATAACCATTAATACCTAAGAACTTTTTACGATTACGACTTGTTATATTTGAAGGGCCTTTTCCAATTTGCCGTCGAATGCTTTTGTTGGCATTGAGGTTATTTTGGGTCCCTGCGTTAGAAGATAAATTTTTGGAAGTGCTTTAGCTGCCGGCGCCGTCTCCCGAATTGGCTGCCGGCGCTGACTTTGGAAAAAAGCGGTAAACGGGGTGGTCCATATTTCAGTAATCAAGTACCTACTACCCGGAACCTATGTAGTTAGATTAGGTTAAATATTTTGACTCGCAAAAAAGGTTAGGTTAGAATTGTGACCCCCTATGGCCAAAAACGATTAGAGTATACAGTGTGATTCTTTATAATGTGCACATATCGAAATGAGGGAATCTATACTTTAATTTTAACGACTGAAAAATATTTAAAAAAATCAAAATATTTTTTTAATACTATTTGACAAAAAATTGTAAAAAAACGGTGTAACTTTTAAACTAAATCATCTATCGCAATAAAACAAACTCCATAATGATTGGAAGTGATTAGGCGTCCTCATAAAATGAAAATAGTAAAAAAAATCCCTGTGTACATGTTTTTTTTGCAAAAATCTGAATTTTTTCATCAATTTTTACAATAATTGTAAAATTTATCAATAAGATGCCACAGAGAATTTTTTTGAGTATTAATTTTTTTTTTAAAGCAAAAAAAGTTTTTTTTTTTCCTTCGATAAAATAAAGCATAATTCTCATTTCGATATGTGCACATTATGAAGAATCACACTGTATAGAAAAAAATACTTTAGTCAGGGTTAGTAAGTTGGGGTTCTGACGAAATGGTCAAGTTTGCTAACGACCTTGACGAGGCCCCGCCCTTTTTGAGAACCCTTCGGAACCGTTTGCGTTTAAACCCCGATTTCTCGTTATTTTACTATGAAACCCATATTGAATTGCTAACTGTTTCGTAATCTGTATATTTCTGATTTGTTTTTTTAAGACTTGTAAGAATTTGTTTTACAATAAAAACGAGAATGTTTACACTAAAAATAAGTTTTGTTATTTTCACCCATATTTGAGTCAGAACTCCGAAACCACTTAGTAAATGACTAAAATTTTACTTCCCAACTTCAAAATTTGTTTATATCAAAGCCTAGTACTCCATTAAATTTAGCTTTCATATTGCACAGTTCAGTGCCTACATTACTAAATCCTAATAACTTGCTCTTAGTCTCCTGAGGCTTAGCCCAGAGTCTTAATAATTCAGCAAGTACATAATCGATACTGTTCCAAGGTCCCACAGTTCTGTTAACGCCGTCTACTAAATGATGAATCCACGATCATACCTTGAACTGCATCAAGTCTTGTTAGTAGATACGTTAATTAGGTACCTATACTCCGTTTGAAATAAGATTAGACATTTAAACAAACCTTTTTTACAGTCCGTTCAACCGATTTTGACTTCTATACCGTCGGCATAAGGATGGCATTAAACGCAAAAAAAGTGGTTACAAACCAACTGTTTACTGCAGCTGCTATTTGTCATGCCACCAACGCAATAGAAGTCAAAATCGGTTGAACGGACTGTAAAAAAGGTTTAGTTAAATGTCTAATCTTATTTCAAACGGAGTATAGGTACTTGCCTCCCACAAGATGGACCGATGACCTTGTGAAGGCCGCAGGAATCCGCTGGATGCGGAAAGCACAGAATCGGTCGAAGTGGCGGTGCTTGGGGGAGGCCTATGTCCAGCAGTGGACGTCTTTCGGCTGAAATGATGATGATAGGTACTTATAATTTTTCTGCTAATTACACGTAGCAACTGCTCCAATAACTGCTTGTGAGGGGCTTGCGGCTAAGTAATAACAGCTGCACGGGTCGATCGATCAGGTTAAGCTACGCTTTCCGCGGTTGGTCCGTGGATGGGTGACCATCTTTACATACCAAGTCCCCTCCGTGCCTCGGAAAGCACGTTAAGCCGTTGGTCCCGGCTGTCATTTGTAGATCTTTGACAGTCGTTACGGGTAGTTAGAAGCCCAAAAAGTCTGACAACCAGTCTTACCAAGGGGTATCGTGTTACCTAGTTACTAGGTTGTGGAGGTCAGATAGGCAGTCGCTCCATGTAAAATACTGGTATTCAGCTGCATCCGGTTAGACTGGAAGCCGACGCCAACATAGTTGGGAAAAGGCTAGGCAGATGATGAACTGCTCCAATAACTGTTTTCCGCAACTCAAGTTCTTGTTGAGAAAATTCTTGTTTCGGAAGCACCGAACAAAATACTTTGACAGCTCAATAAGTTGGAGACTGTTTAAAATTTTGTTCCTGGAAACGGGAAGTTGGGCTGTTCTCCAGAGTAAGTATCGGTTTATTGGTAGAAGTCGTTGCTCATATTTTTGATAAAAACTTTTTTACAAAAAATACAACCGACTTCCAAACTACAAAGCGAAAAATAACTTTAATTTCAGAAGTCGGTGTCTTTAGATCAGTATTTTAGTTTTTTGACACCGACTTCTGAAGTTAAAGTTATTTTTCACTTTGTAGTTTGGAAGTTGTATTAAAAAAGTTTTTATTTCTCGCTTTTTAGTGGGTCAATTTGTAATTTATCTAAGTAACATTAGCCTAATGCCAACTGCTCATCACCTTTTACAAAATATTGCTTTTCCCGATTCAGGAACGTTCATCGTTGAGGAGTTCTCCTGGTACTTCACCATCAGCTCCACTTCTCTATATGCATTGTGACGAGCATTAATTGCATTGCAACCGTATTAAAGTAATCGAATCGCAACCCGTGAAATACTTATTATTGAGTAGTTCCGGTGGCTATTTGTGGTCTTCATCATTAGTTCCACTTAACTAAATGGTGCTTTCCAAGAGCAACTGCACGAGTTACTATAAAAATTATCCAAATCGCTATAGGTTTGCCTGTAATATTTAAAGAGTTCCCTCGATTTCTCTAGTATAGGATGCCATCATCAGATCCTGGTTTCCTTATCATGGTACCACCCTTGGAATATCTCCTTTCTAACAAAAAAAGAATCTTGAAAATCGGTTCATAAACGACGAAGTTATCCGCGAACACACATAAAAAAATATATATATTTATATACGGTCGAAGTGAGTAACCTCCTTTTTTTGAAGTCGGTTAAAAATAATTTCCCCTGAAAAACATAACATTTAAAAAATACAAGTCTCGTAACTCAGTTCTTCTACCGCAAAAAGATGTGAGATCTAACGTAAAACCAAGTCTGTAAATTTTTTTCAGTATCTATCTATTTGTCATCTCTATTTCTTTAATTAATAGAATGACTTGGCTATTGCACGGCAACATAATTACATAAGAATAATCTACTATTTTAAATAGTACCAATTAAATAAAGCGCAGTGATAATATTGGGTAGATTTTGTTGTATGTAGAATGTAGATTATATCTGATATGCACAACGAAGTTACAGGGGGTTGAAAATGTCCTGAACGGCTTCGAGAAAAGATGGTACAGCTGTGCCTTTCTGTTTGTTTTGCTCGACTTAGCGAGGGCACTCCCGAAAACCGACGAACGAGTCTCCTCAAAATGCAAGCCCCGAAATAGAATAACGCAATTTAACTCGGAGCATCAAGATAAAAACAAAACACTAACGAAACCCAAGACATATGAATGACGTATTTTATTGTTGCTCGTATTTTTATTCGTGATTACATAAATTCGTTGTGGGATACAAGATGCCCGGGAGATTTACGCAAACAAGCGCCCAGATTCTTTCCAACAGCCGGAACAATTTTATGGCTTAATCTTTCATTTTTTATGTGGTTGGAATGCCTAATAGAACTTTCAACTACGTGTATTGGCTCTTGTATAGGGTTTTTAAATAGGGACCGGGTATATTTGAATTGAAATAAAAACACATTGATTGTTTACAGTTAGTTTATTTTATTTTGAATGTTATCTTTTTGGCATCATGTATAGAATACCATATCATTTAAATGACCCACCTCGGCTTCGTAAACGTAAGCAAGAAAAATTAGAGGTCCAATTTTTCTTCACTTTTTGATATAATGACTCCTCTATCTCATTAATGACGCGTGTGACTCTTTAGGTTTTCGAAAGTTCTTGGCTTGTTGGCATACATCAGTGATTTCATAAAATCCCACAAAAAAATACAGTGGCACTCCGGGAGTGCCGACAGAAGTGAAAACTTGAAAAAAAAATCGGCACCGCGGTAATCAACGCGTTGATGTCTTTTACTCCACGGTGTCGGTAACAGGTAGCGAGTTCAATGGTGTTTTCCCATCTCAAAAATGCCCAACGCGCCTAAAGAGGTTTTCACTTCAATAATCAAGAGGTGGAGGTATTCAATCACATGATCTTGGAACATTGATGTCGTGTCTCCGAATCTTGAGATCAGGAACCCGTTGAATTTCTCTTTCAAACGAAACGTTTGACGAATTGAACTGCCGTTTTGATAATACACTTCAATCATTTCAACACGCTGTTCAAATGTATAGCGACTCATCTTGATAAATGCCGAACATTGAATGACTTATCTATCAAAAAATCGCGCCAATAGACAATCTAATATGGCCGCCATCAGCTGTCACAGATACCTATTGAAAAACCCTGTAGTTTAGATGATTGTACAACTATAGAATCGTAATTTATTCGATTTTGTAGCAAAGCAGATTTCTATTGTCTCAGGCATGTCTTTTGTAAGTAATCTAGAAGAATAAATAAAGCATCCTTTAAAATGGTAACGAATTTCCCAAAAAAAAAATCTTAATACAAATCAATCTACCTAGTCTCTTTCCCAACTATTTTGGGGTCACAACCCAGTTACTGGGTAACTCGATACCCCTTGGTGATACTGGTTGTCAGACTTTGGGCTAGCTTGAATATTTTTCAAAGAACAAAATAGATAAACACGAGGTTTTATAGGCGGGATTTGAGTAAGGATTGTTGTAGTCTTTAGTAAGAATGACGTCAGTAACAGCGGCGACAATTTGTTCAGCGTACGGGTTACTATTTACATATTGAATGCAATAGCGCTACAGTTGTCAATTCCACGCTTGAAAACTCTGACGTTCCAATCTAAAGCTTACTTACCTACTCCTAGTTCCGTTTCACTGGTTTAAAATCCATCGAAAATCGATTCGGATGTTGATAGTTGCAAACTGCAGTAAAAACAGTCGTAAACGAAAGTTTTGGTATTTAAATGATCATATTTACGAAGCAACATTAATTTTACTTATCATTTCTGCATCAACGACTGCTTCGTTGGTCTAGTGGTCGTAAGCACTACTGCTGAGCATGAGGTCCTGGGTTCGATTTTTAGTTCGGGCAGTGTTATTGGGCTTTTCCATTTGTAGTTTCTCAGTAGCAGCGCGGAGTCTGGATTTTTGCCCGGTTGATGGCAATAGCCTGGCCTCATATTACATGGGGCTTAAACATAACTGGCGAAACGTGGGTGTACTATATGTACCTCCATCTCTGCCTAACCCTTCGGGGAATACAGGCTTGATGTTATGTTATTACTGAATTAACTGACATTAGACTTTCTTTTGGAATATTAGCTGTCAGTATCAATCTACTTACGAAAGATCCTTTGCCGTCAAAATATATCAGCCATACTCCATCTTCCTTCTAACATCAAACGGCCAAAGAAATGTATGAGAACCGCCAGATGTCACTTATTTTCTGATGAACAAAATGTGTAAGATTGAGTAGTGTAAGTATGTAATATGATCGAGTTTCTTGCCCATTCTTCTCCATACGAAAACTACCTTTTGGAAGGGGCGACTAGAATCAATTTTATTATTTTGTCAATTTTGACGTTCAAAAGTGCCATGCGTGGGCCTATTTGAAATAAATGATTTGACTTTGACTTTGATCGTATGCCTACTGCTAGCTTGGCCAGACGGCCATTGCCTACCTGCTAGCTTGGCCAGACGGCCATTGCTTACCTGCTAGCTTGGCCAGACGGCCATTGCTTACCTGCTAGCTTGGCCAGACGGCCATTGTCTACCTGCTAGCTTGATAGCTGATATTGTGTAACATATACGTAAAAATCAGCTGTCAGAATTTAGGTGAGGTGAGTAGCGTTTTTACGTACCTTGATTATCTGATACCTAGAAAATGGCCATCTGGCCAAGCTAGCAGGTAGGCATACGATCATAGTACATACTAACACTACTCAATCTTACACATTTTTTTAATTTGTTCATAATAAAATAAGTGACGTCTGGCGGCTCTGGGATCTTGGACTAAGAGGTATCGTAATACTAATTTTATTTTAAGTGTATCGTCTTCACATTTTAATTATATGATTAATACATAACATAACGTTTGTTTCCCCGAAGGTTTAGCCAGAGGTGTACCCATAGTACACCCAGATTTCGCCAGTTCTGTTTGAGTCCCATGTTATATAGGAGGCGAGCCTATTGCTCCATCGGGCATTAATTCCAGACTACGGGCCGCTGTTGAGAAATTCCAGATGTAAAAGCCCAATAACACTTTGTCCGGGAGGATAATTGATGTATACAAAATATTCTAAAATATAAAAGAGTAACGGTGGAGTTTCTTGCTCATTCATCCCCCATACGAAACTGCCTTTTGGAAGGAGAAACTAGAACCAATTCTATTATATTATAATTCTATAGGAAGTCGGTGTCTTTGGATCAGTGTTTTAGTTATTTCACACCGAATTCCGAACATTAAAGTTATTTTTCACTTTGTAGTTTAGAAGTCGGTTCTATTTTTTGTAAAAAAGTTTTTTTTTCTCTTTTTAGTGGGTTGGCAATTTATCTAAGTAACAATAGCCTAATGTCAACTGCTCATCAAAAATAGTCAAATCGCTATAGATGTGCTTATAATATTTGAAGAGTTCCCTCGATTTCTCCAAGATCTCATCATCAGATCGTGACCAAATGACAATGGGACCAACTTGAAAGTATACCCTTTCAAAGGAAAAAAAAAAAATTCAAGTCGGTTCAGCCATCTTCGAGTAATCGGGGAACATATAATGAAAAAAAAAAGGATTGTGTGGTTTTATGAAACCACGGTAAAAGTGAAACTTCTATAGGCGCCACCATATTGGCCTTGGCTGCTCTGACGAGTGCTTTTCACTTTATCCCTACTCTGCGGCCGACCGTCACACGACATACAACACACAGACGAAAAAGTCTGAGACGAAGTAATAAAAGATTCACTTTAAAAAAAAAACCAGACGAATTGAGAACCTCATCCTTTTTTTTGAACTCGGTTAAAAAGAGCCTATTTGAAAATAAATTATTTGAGTTTGACGGCTGTCTTGACGGAAAATCGTTCACTTTTACCACATAATTAATCCTAACTCCGTTTGTTCACAGGACTGCGAGTGGCATACATCGGGCTGATTGTACGCGTAAGTATACACACATTAAACGTACACAATACAACGCAGGTACATAGGTATAATTTACCCATAGAGGACCGTTTGTTTGCAAATCGTGATTCCCGGTTTTTGGACGCGTCGACTGGAATGCTTGATCAGCTTCTCGAACTAAATTTAACATGATTGATTACGGGCTTCGACGGAAAATACGAGTAAATAGGCTTCGGCAGTGTATTGAGTGAATTATTTACTGATATTCGTGTCGATACGAAAGTTACTTTAAATAAAGCTAAAGATTCTGCTAAAGGATTTAACGGAATACTTAATGATCACAACTCGAATATTATATTAACAAATGCAACGTTTAGTTAATTTCCAGCTTTGGAGAGTAAGGGTAATTAAATCATTAATTATTTACGGGTTTCCATTAATTTATATTCTATTAAAACGTGAACTATAAGCTTACGAGAATATGGGTACAGACAGCAACATAAATCGCTAAGCAAAGCAGCTTAGTGGAATAACCTTTAGGGTAGTCGCACATCTGACAGAAGATGCGTCGCGTAACGTCAAAACGGTCACATAGATAATAAAACATTAAACCTTACACACTCAATGGATGATCCGTTAGTGCATCGAACGAATAAAAAGATGTGACCGAAGTTACGCCCGACGCATTTTCCAAATGTTACTACCCTTAATTAGCCGACCAACGAAAAATTTAAATAAAATAATAGTCAAATAAATATCAAACACGTACTCCATGAGTTTCACAAGTTACGGAACTATTAAACTTTAATGTCGGTAAATTGGAATCTGTTGTGTATTTTGTTGCCGATCGTACTAATCTTAATGAATATTCAGTTACCAGTATTAGCGAACGGCTTGCGATACATATTATACACACATATTGGCCCCAAGTCAATTCCCCAACATATAGATTACCAATTTAGCTTCCACGCCAACATTTGGCCAAGCTAAATTGCAAAGTTAACATGACCTTTCAGAATATTTTCATTTCAAACAGCGGACGAGAGTTTTGCATTACAAAACGTTACTCTCTCTTGTTTCTGAAACTTCAACACTCAAGATATTAAACGATTCTTTTAGGAGAGAACAAGGAGTCAATTGATCCCATCTTCGGATGTCAAATACATTTTATGTATCGGGTCGGTGAGCATTTGACGGTCACAAAAGCTTTTAGTAAATAAGTATGTGCGTGTGGGTTGAAATGGAAGAAAAAATGCTCCCATACTTCCATTATTTGATGTCTATAAGGTTTGAAAGCCTTAATCGTTTGATCTGATCTTCAGTTTTGACCTCTTTTGTTAAGGGATAATTTTGTGATGAAGGTCGCACTGACAATATTTATTTTTCTAACCACATGTACAATTCTTTCACAAGTACAGTAAGCAGCTTTCTGTAATATTTATATAAATAATTTAATTAACAGCAAACAAAAGTGTTCCATAAAAAGGAATCGGTTACAAAATTGTATCATAATAACCATTTTATTTTATATAGTTATAAACGATTTCATTAAAATTGTAAAGTGTTTTCGTAAGAGAACAGTGGACGTTTCTAAAGTGCTTGTAGTTCTGTTAATAAATTATGAGTTCTCCTTTTATTTTCAATTACTTATTTCAAGATTTTAAGCAATTGCATGGCTTTTGTCGTGGGCTTTGAGCGCGGCGACCGAATCAAGAAATTCCGTAACGTAACGAAAATAAAACCTAACACCCCCCACTCCGCCTACCATGTAATGACGGTTCCCATGATAATGTGATGTTGTCATGGAGGTTACAAATGCTATGCAATAGCTTTACCGCGGCAGTCCTCGAGTGCCACACGTTTTTTCTTTTCATTTTTTAATGAAGTTCCTTCTTGCACACTTGGCGAATGAGAGCTATAAAGACCGAAAAAAGTGTAACATTTTGACCGTCACGACACGCTTGCTATATGTGTTTTTTTAATTATTATACCTTTATTATTATTTTTTCATGTAGTTACTCTAAAACGTTTATTTTATTAATTGTGCCCGTTATTTAATACATAATATACAGCGAAAGGTACTTCGTTTCAACCATGTGTCCCACGAGACCTCTCTACTTTTTATAATATATCCACTGCATCTATTTATTATAAACAAAAATAAGATTATCGTTATTTATTTGGACTCCAAGCTGCATAGTAAAAGTTTCTGCTGATTTAGAAGTAACAGTAAGATGGCTGTTTGTCACTTCTTAAGTCATAAAACTTGATAGATCCTAATTTCAGTTTTACATCTTTGTTATTTGTTGCAACCGCAGATACGAAATGAGCTGACAGCTTGACATTAACATTATTATCATCTTTAAGACTCTCTTTAAATATATTATTATTCTTAGTTAAACCATCAATTATAATTTTTTATTCTTTAGCCTCACCATTAGCCTTCTCCAATAATATCTTTATCATATTATTATGTTGTTCGAAACAATCGTCTAATATCCTTTCAATGTGAAAATCTCGATAAAAATCCTAACGACGATGAACGTTAGTAGTTTCATTGTTTTGTAGTATCATCTATTTGAATATACACCCTCATAACTGGCACTAAAGTGCACTATTATGTACCAGTTTATATGTTCCTTCAGTGGAATTGTTTCATGTCTCTTTGCGGAGACTTCCATAGTGCTTACTCTAAATTGATTTGATCTATTTGTATCCTCAGACCAATAAAAAAGTTTTATTGGTCTGAGTTTATATCAGTATCGCTTTCTTGTAAATCAAAATGGTATTTCATCAATGGAGCGGTATGTTCACACATTCCAAATGTATCTACATTGGGATGTGTATTTTCAAATGAACTCATGGCTTCATTCAGTGGTTTCAATGATCCCTTATATCCTATCCTCTCATCATCTTTCTTTATCCTTTTATCCTATTGAAGATATCCTTAAAGTTTTACAGTTTGTTTTAATTTAGATGTTTTCTATTAGATTGATCTGCTTACTTTGAACACGTTCTTTAACGTGCCGGTTATGGATATTACTGGAGTGATTGATCTTCCTGCAACATCAGTAGTTTTAGTTTCGGTTTTATTAGAATTCTGTAGGTAGGTAGATTTTTGTAAATAAATGTGATGAACAGATAATCTTTATTATGTACCTCACGATTGATTCCACACTGAAGACATAGTATAAAGAGAGGTAGTAAGCTATCTTCATAGAAACGCACCGCGCGCGGCTTGTATGTGTGGAGGGGGGGCATAGTATCTATGCGTCGCCGCACGCACACTTAACAAAATCTCGACCGGTTTCTCACGAGAAACGGGTCGAGATTTTGTTAAGTAGTACCTCTCTTTATACTATACTGAAGACGTACAACATCTAGGCATAAAGTAGTATTTCTTTTTAATTTAATCGTAACGCAGTTCAGTGTCTGTTTTATTATTCTGTTTAATTTCGTATTGTACGTAAAAATAAGCAAAATGTATTCGGTTTTTTCTCTCATTTCCATTGTCTATACAGATGTGATCTCCTAATTTATTGCTTCCAATATAATTGTGCGGTCTAGATAATCGTCATAAATTATAGTCACAACATGTTTTTGTTTTTTTTTTCTGTAACTAATACTGAAGTCGTTTATTTATTGCATGGTTTATGGACATAGGATGTTAGCCCTAAAATAATTGCAGATAGATAAGAAGTCGAGATAGATTTAATGTAATTATTTAAAAAATAATTTAAGTAATATCTTCTTATATATAAAATTCTCGTGTCACAATGTTAGTTACCTTACTCCTCCGAAACGGCTTTACTGATTTTTACCAAATTTTATATGCATATTCAGTAGGTCTGAGAATCGGCTACTATCTATTTTTCATACCCCTAAGTGATAAGGGTTGTCCACCCCAAACAAAGAATTGGCAAAACAACGTTTGCCGGGGTCAGCTAGTATTAACATAATTATAATATAAAGTTACTATAATATACAGCAAATAGAACTAAGTTTGGCACGTTTCTATGTCATTGAAAAGGTACTAAAATTCTACATGTTGGTAAAAAATCTTTGAAATCGATTTTATCTATCAAACTTTCAGAAGTAAAAAACATTTTCGCAAACACAGATCCTACTTGTTACACAAGTTATCGCAAGGTTATTTTGTCAACTTTGAACTCGTCGTAAAAAACGAACTTTTGCGATAAACGTACCATTAAAATCGCTTCAGTAGTTTTCTAGATTTACACTCTAAGGGGGACTTTCTCACCGTATCTTTTTCGTGGGCTAGCAACTTGTCAAACTGTGTATTGCATGATAACTCAGAGACTATAACAAAAAAACCGGCCAAGTGCATGTCGGACCACGCACAATGTAGGGTTCCGTAGTTGGGATGAATTTATCCCAAAAACAAACTTAACTTTGTAGTTGAAAAATATGTTATGTATGGGAAAACATGTTTTTGCAACTGCAAAGTTAAGTTGGTCGATTATTACTCGTTAACCTGTAGAGCTTTCTTAGCTGTGATAGTTTTCCTTTTAATTTTGTTATATAAACTACTGTTGTGATTTTTTTCACACACCCAAAACCAACCATTTAGCCGGCGGGGGGGGGGGGGGACACTTGACTCTAACAAAAATTAGCACTTTAAAGCTTAATATTTCGCAAACGAATCCCTGAATCCAAAAATGGTTTTCACAAACTCACAATGTTTTTGAAGGACCTTTCCAATGATACCCCTCACCATGGGGTAAAAAAATAAAAAAATAAACATCACCGCTTTACGTGTATGAGAGGTACCCTAAAAAAAAATGTTTTTCATAATTTTGTTTTACCACTTTGTCGGCGTAATTATTAAGTATACCTATGCCAAATTACAGCTTTCTAGTACTATGGGTCTCGGAGCTAGACCGCGGACAGACAGACAGACGGACATGACGAAACTATAAGGGTTCCTTGTTTACTACGGAACCCTAAAAAAAGGTTGATGTTAGCAAGTTCTATGTTTATCAATTTCAGTGTCATAGTATGTGTGTAGTTTCAGTGTTTAGTGTGTGTCTAGCAATGGGTATTCGAGTTTACCCACTACTGGAGAAGTTCTTAGAACCGAACCAAAGACCTGATGATTCCCTTCGTTCAAACAGGTGGTGAATATAAGGCCATGCTGGGAACCACTCGTACCAAACCGTTGGTGCTGAGTAAACACAAAATACACAATATTTGCGATTGTCCCATCAGAATCGTTGAATGGTTAAAGGAGTTGACAGAAGGGGAAACAAACAGGAGTCAAACATATATTTCTAAAGGCACATACATAATCTATTGTGGAGACAGACGGTAGGCGAGTATTATTATATTGAAACAATGCGACCAACGATATACAGAGATAGAGGTACATAATGAGATGAGGGGTAGAATGGACGGCATCATAGCATATGATTCATGTACAATTTCATCAAGGCAAACTCAAAAGACCGCATATCAGCAAGCGTAGTGTAGAACGCCCTTCAGCTACAACCTTAGAAAAAGGTGGTTGGGACAGACTGGATGCAGAAGACGGTGGACTGCGTGTGACAGCGTGTTATGGCGCAGCCTAGAAGAGGCCTTTATTCTGCAATGGACTCCGATAAGCTAAGTTGATAGATTAATTAAAACTCAATACGCAATAAATACTCATGGCTAAGTACTCACAGCCACACGGCTCGATCCATCAGGTTAAGCTACGCTTGCCGGGGTTGGTCCGTGGATGGGTGACCATTTCTCCGTGCCTCGGAAAGCACGCTAAGCCGTGGTCCCGGCTATCATTCATGGATCTTTGACAGGCGTTCCAGGTTGTCAAAAGCCCGAAAGTCTGACAACCAGCCTTACCACGGGATATCGTATTACCTAGTTACTGGGTTGTGGAGGTCAGATAAGCAGTCGCTCTATGTAAAATACTGGTATTCAGCTGCATCCAGTAAGACTGGAAGCTGACCCCAACATGGTTGGGAAAAGGCTTGGCAGATTTATGCAATATATGCATATACTTGGACAAAATAAAACAATCAGTGATTTATCCACAATATTTATTGCACCGTTTAGGATATCCATGTAAACAAAAGCAAGGTGATTCCAGGAAAAGCCACGTATTTCTGTCATATGTAACGTGACGTCATGTTAGTGTCATCCAGCTGTGACGTTTACAGTGCAGTGTACTGTCAATACAGACCGTTGACGTTGTCGCAGTGAACATTCGCGACAGAATGATTTCTGGCCGACATATGGAATTGTGATGGATCGCACACTGTTTCGATGTGATTCAGATTAATGCGGATATTGTATCTATGAAATTACTTAGTTTACGTTTATTATTATAGCTTTGGCTTTGTTTTGAGCAATGGTGGACCAGTGTGAGCTGTGGTGACCCAGTGGTAACAGTTGTGACTTTATCACACTTACTTTACCACCACTGCTCTCAAAACGGTGAAAGAAAACATCGTGAGGAAACCGGCATGTCCTAGAACCAAAAATTCGAAAATATGTGATATCCACCAATCCGCATTGGGCCCTCTCAAAGAAAGATGAGGCCTATGTCCTAGTAATGGGAGCATCATAGGTTGATAATTAAACTATAGCTTTATCTGTTCCTTGGTTTCTGATGTCAACGTAGTCAATCACTGAATATACCTAAAATTGGATACGAGTCCAACAATATCCGAATTGCTTTTAATCGAATGTGTTTGAATGGTAATTTCGAAATTAAATTATTCTGCCTCGTTGGTGAAGTGGCTACAAACACTACTGATGAACATGAGGTCCTGATGATTTTCGATTTCCGAGACGGGTAGTGTTATTGAGTTTTTTGTCTGGAATTTCTAAGTAGCACCCTGGAGTCTGAATTTGTTCCGAGTTGATGGCAATAAGCTCGCCCTGTATTACATGGGACTTCTGGTGAAACGTGGGTGTACTATAGATGCACCTCTGCGGTACCCTTAGGGGTATTATACAAGCGTGATGTTATGTTATGTTTGTAAATATTCTATAACTCTGAGAAAACAGGTAAGAAGCTTTAATTCCCTGTCAGAAAAAATATTATAATTTATGTACCTACTAACATAGATCTCAAGAAAATTGTTACTAACACATTATATGGATTTTTCTGTCCGAAATAAATGAATAATAATAATAACTACTACAGATTACCACGTGGTATCAAACATTACTCCACCACCAATTAACCCCACTGATGAACACTTGGCTTAGGCCCGTGCCATCAGCTCTACTCGGCTAGGCCGAGGAAAACAAATCTAGAAACAAAAATAATAATAATTAAAAAACGGCCGGCTGTCGCTGAAAACCAGCGCTGTGGCTCTGTCTCGCATAGGGTCGCAGTATTATGCTGAGCGATGGCCGTTTTGCATCGATGTGACGCATATTTTCCCCCAATTTGTTATTTTCGTGTATTTTGTTACTTTGCATCATGTTTACCTCAAATAAACGTATTTTCTCTCTCCTTACTTTCTTTCTATTAACAGAGCTATAGTATTTATTAGTCTTGCAATAAAATCCTATTGAAATAATTCCGAGGTCAGATGGACAAGTGTGATTGATTGTATTGTTACAAGACACTGGATAAATCCTTCGTTTCTATGCACGATAACATCCTATTCACTTTAAACTAGCAAAACATATCAATGAAATCATACAAATTGAGTAGGTAATCCCAATTTCCACTATGGAGGGAACTTGTGTGATAGTTTTGTAATTCAATCGTTTCATAATCCTAACAAAGTTACTATATTACTCTAAACATTGATATATTACACACACTCACTAAGAACTATGCACAGTTACTAAGGTTTGTAGATGATTAGGTTAAACAAATTCACTTTGTGATTTTAGGGCTTTGCTCCGATAGTTCTTCTAAGTGAATTCTATTATTAGAATAGGTTTTTCCACTGTTGGCAACAATTTTGTTTGTCTTGTTTTTGCTGTAAATTTAAAGTAAAATAATACGAGTGTATTCAGCTCTCTAGGTCTCTACTGCCTTAGAGAGAGAGAATGATGAGAGTTGATGAGTTATTGTGAGTTGATGATGATGAGAATGAGAGAGATCAACTCACGTTACAATGCGAATATCTAACTGTCATCGTCGTGGAAAGAAACACACATCTTAATAACCTCTTTAGCATTGAATGTTAACAATTCACTTGCAAATCTCGATTTAATAACCACGCTATAAAACAGCAATGAAAATATCTAACTTTTCTGAAGCATAATTTTCTTCGGACTCAACAGAATTAAATAGATCCACTTATTTTCCAGTTTATACTGCATTCTCTCGAGCTGTAATTAATGCACGCTAAACTTTTATTTAACTTAATTATAAAGGAGCGCTTACACGGCACGCTTTGCGAAATTCTTGGCACTTGTGTTGCAAGTATGAAGTTACGTCAATACCGAGCAATTTACGGCAATTCCGAAATTATAGTAGTGTTGCTGAAGATATAATCACCAATGGGAGCGATATGGAACAATATGGCTTAATAATTTGCTGCTTCGAGATCAGCAACCATTAGATCTTCGGTATATCATTCTGTCAATATCAAGTCAAAACAAAGTCAAAGTCAAATAATTTATTTCAAGAGGCCAAACGTACGTTTGAACGTCAAAATTTACAAGACAATAATTTCCTATGGACAAGATTTGCCGATTCAAAATGATTGTTCTACTAATTTCTCCACTCCACCCGTTTTGCTGGCAACGATTGCTGAAAAAGTGTTCCGTGTAAGTGCAGCTTAAGGAAGATTGTTAATTAGCATCACATCAAGTGGCTGCATCTTGAACATTAGCCTTTAAAGTTTACGATGTCTTGTCTCCCGGCTCTTTGTCAGCATGTACCAGTTTATTGTCATTACAATGTGCAAGCATGTTACTTAACATAATTGTTTCTGCCGGGTTCTGCTTAATGATCTCGTCATCAGAAGAATAAGGGTGTGTCTTTGCGTCATTTATATAGTGTATTAGGTTAAAATAGGGATGTAGTACTCATCAGAATGAACAACTTTTAAAACTCCAACTCTGAAACATGAAAATGAGTACTACACGGCCTTAAAGAATATCCCTCGTTTATTAAGCTAACGTACAACCTGAATTGCAGTTTTTTACTGTATTGGGTACCTTAATTATATAATATGTAATTTATATTATACTATACATACACTCGTTCGCCTTCTTCCTAAGGGGGTTGGCAGAAACCACAGAACGCGACCTGCTACGATCCTCAAGTACTCCTTAATTACCTACTTTTGTAAATTCAAAACAAAAATTTGTCTATGAAATTGACTTCCATAAACACTTCTGTCATGATTTCCAAATATAAATAAGATTTCTGGGTTCGATTTGGGGGTCGGGCAAAGTGTTATTGGGTTTTCCTATCTGGAATTTCTCTGTAGCAGCCCGGAGTCTGGATTTGTGTCCGGTTGATGGCAATAGGCTCGCCCCGTATTAAATGGGACTTAACATAACTGGCGAAATGTGGGTGTATCTACTACAGGTACACCTCTGCCCTACCCTTCGGGGAAACAAGGCGTAAAGTTATGTTATGTAAATAAGATTTGTAGTCATTTAAAAAATACTAAATATAGTAAAAAGTATGTGATTTGCCTCAAATAATTTTTGTATCAGTGTAATCCTGAAGTTTAAAAGTATCTCATTTGACAGTTACCATAAAAGTATGGTTTTTAAACGGAACGGAATTGGAAACATGATGTTTGGAGCGTCGCTTAGCTTCTAAGTCAGTTCGGTGACCTCGAAACCTTAAAGGTGTCTTCAAGAAGTCTAAAGTCTATAACGTTATTTTATTGAGTACCTAATTAAACAGTTTGTTAAATATTGCTAAAAGTGTACCAAGTTTGTATGTGTGCAAGAATACAGAAATATTAGTACTGAAATGGTGTATCATTTACACTTCTTTAATTTTATATCATTATCAACACACATTAAAGCATTTCACAGTTAAAATTGGCCGCAAAATGCTCCTAATTTCGTAATATTAATCTGTTCTGTTATGAAAAGCTGGTCTTGATGCACATTCAGAAATTAATCATTCAGCAAAACAATAGTTTAAATTGTGATACTCTAGCACAAAGGCCCAGTGATTTAGAATCTTAAGAAATTATCTGCAATGCTTATTTATTAGTTAAATTATTCGAATAATTTAATGTGTACCTATTAAAATATGAAACTGAGAATGATAATAATGATGAATAATGAGGCACTTATGAACATTTAACCGTTATCAACAGCAGCAGAATACTGTTCCCTTTGTTGCCGTGGCTATAAAATTAAAGAATTTATCACCTTGCTGAATCTCGTCCAAAACCTTGGAAACTCTTTCTAAGGGTAGAAGACATTTTAATAGTCTATGTTTAATGCTGTTTTGGATTTCTTAGAAAAGTCTTTTATTTACACATTGACATGAATATTTACTTTTAAAGATAATTCTACTAAGTAATAATTGAACTAACTATATACAGAGGGAACATTTATAGGCTGATGATGATGATGATATACAGAGGAAAAAATAAAATAAAATATAGTAACAAATCATTGGGCATAAAAAAATTCATCCGAATCGCTGTCGGTGGGAAAGGTGCCCAAAAGGCTGGCAGCATTGCTACGTTGTATGGCAATGCTAATTCTTTGGCCTAAAAATTGGCCAACCGCTTGGCGATGTCCCGGAATAATCGATGAGCACTCGGACCCCATGGCCCTAGTGTTTCATTCATTATGTTTAATTCAATGTTTTTCGTAAACTTTGGTGCAAAAAGTTTTTACTATCGTAGAAACATCGTCCAATATTTTAGTGCTTTGCCTTCTTACTCGATATTATCCCCAATAAAAAGCTATGGGTTCGATGTAAATGGTTCATTACATACACTAGAGTTCCTTGCCCGCTCCAATTCAAATAGAGTTATTCTTAGGGTTAATAAAAACGTTCATAACTCCCATTTATGGTTGCGCATGCGGTGATTAAGTAACCAATATAGACGGTATAAATTTATTTGTATAGGTAAGTTACTGCTTTGGTACTCAGTGGCCCAGTATTTTATATGTAGTTAAAGTTTTTTGAGTTCCGGTATTTTTAGGGTTCCGTAGTAAACAAAGAACCCTTATAGTTTCGTCATGTCCGTCTGTCTGTCTGTCTATCTATCTGTCTGTCTGTCCGCGGTCTAGCTCCGAGACCCTTAGTACTAGAAAACTGTAATTTGGCATAGGTATATATTTTAATTACGCCGACAAAGTGGTAAAATAAAATTATGAAAAACATTTTTTTTAGGGTACCTCTCATACACGTAAAGTGGTGATGTTATTTTTTTTTCTCTTTTTAACCCATAGTGAGGGGTATCATTGGAAAGGTCCTTTAAAAACATTGCGAGTTTGTGAAAACTATTTTT
The DNA here is from genome assembly GCA_963680765.1 of Agrochola lychnidis. Classification (NCBI taxonomy): domain Eukaryota; kingdom Metazoa; phylum Arthropoda; class Insecta; order Lepidoptera; family Noctuidae; genus Agrochola; species Agrochola lychnidis. Next base: position 8,492,957 of record OY796847.1, read on the forward strand.
GGATTCAGGGATCCGTTTGCGAAATATTAAGCTTTAAAGTGCTAATTTTTGTTAGAGTCAAGTGTCTCCCCCCCCCCTGCCGGCTAAATGGTTGGTTTTGGGTGTGTGAAAAAAATCACAACAGTAGTTTATATAACGAAATTAAAAGGAAAACTATCACAGCTAAGTAGGCTCTACAAGTTAACGAGTAATAATCGACCAACTTAACTTTGCAGTTGCAAAAACATGTTTTCCCATACATTCCGTATGGGAGAACATATTTTTCAACTACAAAGTTAAGTTTGTTTTTGGGATTAATTCATCCCAACTACGGAACCCTTCATTGTGCGTGGTCCGACACGCACTTGGCCGGTTTTTACTTTTAGCTTGTTTCCCGTCGTTGTTAAAAGTTCTACTGCTTGATTTTGCCTTGACTTGGCAGCGGTTTGGTGAAGTTGAACAACAATCAAGTGTGGAAACCTATGAAAATATCTTCACATTTTTGGCAACTTTTATACAAGTGGCAGAGACAACGACAGCGAAAACGGTTACCATGTATTTAGTACATGGTTGTGAATGCGTTAAAAGTTTTTGTCGGTTATTTAAAAAAAAAAATCTTCTGTTTCATAGAAAAGTGCAATACCTACGCGGTCAAAATGTATGGAACAGCAGATTTTTTTTATAACCGACGAAAAATTTCAGCGCCCCCCTTGCGCCTTGTGCTTCAGAATCATGTACTGAATCCATGGTAATAGTTTTCCCGGCGATGTCTCTGTCCTGTATATAATTTTTTTTTGCACATAATTGTGTTTCTAATTGTTATCTTAGTGTATCATCACTGGAGATCGGATATTCGGATGCATATTTTTTTTTTTTTTTGTTAGCCTATATGGTGTCCCACTGCTGGGCAAAGGCCTCCCCTATTTCCTTCCAAATCTCTCTGCTTTGTGCGATTTCAGGCCATGTTGGCCCCGCAAACATAACTAGATCATGCATATTTACCTAAAGTTAATATTTGGCTAAGAAATTATGGAAGTGGGTTCTTAATAATTAAAAAATTAACATAAATCCCGGAATTCCATAACACCCGGAAATGCACAACTAACCAGATACATGGTATGGAAATGACTTATCAGTCCTCTTATGAAGGTTACTTTTGCGGTGTTAATATAAAAATTTATATACCCACTAAACATTTTTTACGAAACTCAAGACACCGATTAGTTTGTCGCTATGTGCTATGCCAATTTGGCAACCTACTTTACAACATTAGCTAGCATTTCTATACTTAGATAAAAAGTACTAAATTTATCAATTCCAGAAGTCGCGAGATTTTTGCGATCGATACAAAAGTGCATTCCATATTAGCCAACACCTGAACGTTAGTAAATATAATACATTCGATTCTATAATCACAACTCTTAAAGTCGATCCGGGAATCCCGGGATTTTTTCGATACAAAAGTGCATTCCATAATAGCCAACACCTACACTTTAGGTAAATATGCATCCGATTATCCGATCACTGATCATCACATAGCAAACTTAAATTCGACGTTTGCGTTTCAGTATTCATAAAACCTCACACAGAATTGATCACCACGGTGGTTTTTTTATTCCATACATCGGATTTCTAAAATAATATTTGAGCAAAGCAAAATAAATATTGAATTTAGTTAAAGCGTGCATTTTGCATGATCTAACGTTCTATGTACAGGCTCTACATTTCCAGTTTATGCTGATCTCGCATTGCATAGGATTTTCGTACAATGCGAGGTCAGCTACTGGAAATGTATTGCTAAGCTTGATGTGTAGCCGTGTGTACAACCTTTTACGTAGAAAATTATAGGAATTCTATTAAAATATGCAAATATATTTTATTTATCAAATCCTTATCGAATCAGGTGTTTGTCGGCAACCGGTGTCAATTGCCGATAAATTGACAAGCTGTAATGAAAAAACTTTTCGGTAACAAAGTTTTAAAAGACGTTTGACTTTGCTTTTTGTTAAAACTTTGTCGCCGTTCTGACTTTGAATTTACCATGTTTATTTTGTCAGAAAGTTTATCAGACGATCGAGGTTATAGCTGAAAAATTGCTGCAAAGTGTTGCTGATTATTTCCGCGTTCTATTTGGTTAACAAGAATTTTATCTGTATCCGGAAATGTACGACGTAGAAATACGAAAACCGGTGTTTCATGTCTGTACCCAGTCTTCCTCAATTTATCATTCTTAAGATAAGCACGTAACGCAATTAAAAGGTTTCCGAGTAGAAGGGACCATCGTCTCCTTTCCTATGTATCCGTACATACTGCAATCATTATTCGTTTAAGCATAACGAGTTGACTTCCCTAATAAATTGTGAATGGAATTTTGACATGAAACTTGTGCCCTTCACCAATTTACCTTATAAGCTTGCTTGAGGAAAGTCATATTGCCAAAACAGTTGACGGTGTTATCCAAAGTCATTAGTATGAAAAAAGAAAACATAATTATTATTGTTTATGATTGTATAAAGCAATTATCACACTGCGCCGCGTTCCGTCGCGAAGCGCGGGGCGGTCATAGCAAACAAACAATCATGGTTTTTTCTATACAAACTGATACAATGTTAAATCTGCCGCCCCGCTACGCGACAGAGCGCGGCACAGTGTGATAATCGCCATAGCTTTTTCACGCGACTTCGCCCGCGAATAGATCGGTATTTATCCTACGCAATAGTACTACCGCGCAGGATACACTCCCGTGCGCAGATTATTTTTTCTATACAAACTGATACAATGCTAAATCTGGCGCTACGCGACGTAGCGCAGCGCAGAGTGATAATCGCCATAGCTTTTGCACGCGGTATCGCCCGAGTGGGTAGCGGAAGTTATCCCACGGGAACGTACTACCGGGATAAAAAGTATCCTATGTCCTAACCCAGGCAGCAGCAGGTCTTTACAGCCAAGTTCGTTCAGGCTAGGTATACCTTTTTGTTGTGTGGGAAATTATCAAATAACTTCTCCCGCTCTGGGTGGAGCGGGAGGGCGTGTCAGACTCTTACTGACTAAAATCCACCCGTGTTCCTTCAGTTGCCTTGTTGCCGGGGGCCACGATTTCCCTTTCACCCTTATTCGCAACCCCGGCAGGCATCGACCCTAGCGGACCCCGTCAATTCTGCTGACATCTCTTTGAGGCGCGCGTGGAACACAATGCGCCGTCGACCCGGGCTTGGTCCTTATCGGGCGGCGAGCTACCCATTGCTCACCGTCCGCAAGCCCGCGCCTACGGTAGCCGAAAATCGGCTCTCGATTCCCGACACCCTGGGCGTCTCCTCCTGCGGCGGTTAGGGGCGTGATGGCGCGAATTTTGCCTCTCCCTCACGCGTTGTTCAGCCTATATATATCTAAGGCGTTTTAAAGGCGAAAATAACTGTATGTCTGTTACCTTTTCAAGCCTACCTAAGGCGTGAAAGGTAACAGACAAACAGTTATTTTCACATTTATAATATTAGTACCTGTTGACCGAGCTCTGCTCTGGTGAAAATAGAGAATGCTCTTTTAATAGTATAGGATAGTTCATCCTAATACATGCATAAGTAGTACCTACTTATTCCATGCTGCCATGACAGTAAGTACTTACTAATTCCATGCTGCCATGTCATTATTCTAATGTCATTATTCTCATGTCATTATTCATTATCGAGCTCAGCTCGGGTGAAAATACGGAGAAAACTAATTTCATTTATTTATGTAAACTTTATTGTACACCACAAAAATACACAACAAAAAAATAAAAACACTACAAAATATACAATGGGCAGTAATTTTCCCAGATATGAGACCTAGTTAGATCGATTTATGCCCCCATAAACCCTTGTATTGCAACTTTCATCGAATTCGTTAGAGCCGATTTCGAGAACGTGAGTATTTGTACTCACGTTGTATATACAAATATTGCTCGTTTAATAGTATAGGATGTAGGTGTTTTAGTATGAATGTACATGTACATAGGGTAGATATGTAAGTAAATACTCCGGAGCACGATACATCAAGCCGAATCCCCTTGTGATCTCAGTTGTCGATATGTTTTTGTCGACAGTTTTTATGGGAGCGGCCTTTATACTTTTATAGGTTTATCTAGAGAAATGTAAACGTTCCACATTTATGTTTCTTTTCTTGTATAAACGTTGGGTTGTATGAGATAATTTTTATTGATGTAAATTGTTTTTGATGGAAAAGGTTAGTTACTGCCTCGTTGGAATAGTGGTCGGAAGCGCTACTGCTGTCCTGAATGTCCTGAGTTCCATTCCCGCATCGGGCAAAGTATTATTGGGTTTTTCTGTCTGGAATTTCTCACAGCCCTGAGTTTGGATTTGTGCCCGGTTGATATCAATAAGCTCACTTACTTTAGGACTGAAACATAACAAGCGAATACTTGTTTGTCAATTGGCGAGTGTCAAACTCACGAACGCGCGCGAGTTGGCACCTTCCGAATTTACCTATTTTTATAGTCGTCAACTCGCTAGCACATATAAAGTACAGTCAAATAAAAACGGATAGTGTACTCTTTGACGTCTGAATTCCGTATTGGCGGTTGACCTACTGTGTGTGATTTTAAGGGCTTGCTACACGGCTGCCAACCGCGTCCCAACAGAGGTGACCGGTGACTTTCAAACAGCTCTGCCTGTCGCCAACCAAGGTCATCTCTGTCGGGGACGCAGTTGGCAGCCGTGTAGCAGGCCCTTTAGTCACTCGTTTTTTTTTTTTTTATTCTTCTGAAACTGTGTACCTGTTGTAGGTCGAAGATGTAATATGTATTTGTCTAGACTTAAAATAACAGCTCATTTATGTGTTCACATAAAATAATAATTGTTTATCAAAAAGTTGGTTCTTTGTCGTTGGTTTTTCGATAAACAATTGAAATAAGAACCATCCTAGCTCTAAAATATCTAATTTAATTCCGAATATAAATATTTAACCTCAAAATAGATACTAATCCCCGAATGAATCATAAAGTCGTTACCCCAATATCATAATCTAAAACTGTATAATAAAACTACATATTTACAATATTTCAGGGATAAGGAAAATAATATGAAACACCAAGATATTTTGTGAGTCATTTATATTTCTTTGCCAACATCATATTCAATATTCTACACCATACTATCACATCTCCTATTCCCCACATAATATCACAATTCAATCCGTATTCTAATATTTACCATAAAACTAATAGGTTACCTTAATTTACAGTAGATCTCCAACCAATACTATGCCAATCTATCCTTTTACCGACACAGCCATTAAGCACGTCTTACTGTCACGAGCGCCCGACCCAGAAGGCCCGTGGTTATTCCTCATTTTTACGTATCGAATCTTTGGGTGTTGCCAGTACAATATCCAACAATTACGTATTAATAAATTGAAACCTAACACAATTAAAAAAAATATTGTTAAAACCACTATAGACAATAATGCTGCAGTAACGACTTCTACAATATTATCCCTTACTCGTCATTTTCAAAATCATAGGATACAATTATGAAATATTTTATGGAGCTTTGATTATATGACTTCGTAAAGGAACCGCAATTTTCAGTTTACTTCCAATCGTAAAATAGACTTTATACCCTGTTGAGGTATAAAACGCTCATAATTTTACGATTTACCAACAATGGTTGTAAAACATAAAATGAAAAGTGAACCAATTTATTGAACATGATAGTATAATGTTCGAGTGTTCAGCAGGATAAAAACAAGGTTTTCTGTTACGGTATTTTTTTTTTCCTATCCAGTCCATGGCATGGCATGTTCTATATAAAGTTTTTATTATTAATCTTAGGCATCATTAACATCCTGACGGGGTCGCGGGAAAGTCCGAAAGGGATACCGTGGCCCCCGGCAACATGGCAACTGAAGGAACACAGGTGGGTTTTAGTCAGTAAGAGTCTGACATGCCCCGTCCAGAGCTGGAGAAGTTATTTGAAAATTTCTCACCCAAAAAAAAAAAACGTGTGGCACTCGGGGACTGCCGCGGTAAAGCTATTGCATAGCATTTGTAACCTCCATACTTCCTATTTGTCAACGCTACACTTGGGATGATGACGTAATGACATAAAACAAAAATTACGTTCCCATGACAATATCACGTTGTCATGGGAACCGTCATTACATGGTAGGAGGAGTGGGGAATGTTAGGTTTTTTTGGTTACGGAATTTCTTGATTCGGTCGCCGCGCTCAAAGCCCGCGATAAAAACTATGCAATAGCTTAAAAAAGTCATCACTAACATACCTAGTTATAAGATGTCATAGCGGTTCGACCAATGCTCCTTTTTCCTCGGCATAAAAAGAATGATGCATTTGTCCTCCAGTAAATATTATTCATGCCTAACGCATAAGCACCTATCGTCCTTGTCACCAAGGCTCTCTGTCTACTCCCCCAAATTTCACCAGCCATATTCATTCACCATCCACTTGACAAACCTTTCCATAAAATACACACATTTCTGTCACCTTCAAAACCTCATTCACGATTCCTTTATGAAATTCTCCAAACGGCTCATTACCAGTGTCTGTCAACTTGAAAATCAGGACCTAGTAGAAAATTGATGCTTTCATGTGCTTCGCCGACTTCGTGCCAGAGTTTCATAAAGCCTCGTACGTATTAGGCGACATTTGTCTCGCGACATTGTATCAAGACACGGTTGCAAAGTCTCATAATGACTCGAAACATTTGGGTCATTGTCGCGAGACTTGTCGTGCGTGTGGATGTGGTCAGCGACAGGGCTAGTATATGTATAGCAACACAACAACTACTTCTTCCTGAGACATCACGACGATAATGTGGACAGTTGTCTTGTGTGTCAGTTGTGGTCAGTTGTGTGTTGTCTAGTTGACGGAGACATGTCGGGAGACAAGTTGCAATATATTGTTAGGTTTTAATTTATTAATACGTAATTGTTGGATATTGTACTGGCAACACCCAAAGATTCGATGTGTCAATTGAGTAGCGCGGGAACCCTTCTTCTGGGTTGGGCGCTCGTGACGGTAAGATGTGCTTGGTGGATGTGTCGGTAAAAAGGTAGATTGACATGGTATTGGTTGGAAATCTACTGTAAATTAAGGTAACCTATTAGTTTCATGGGAAATGTTAGAATACGGATTGAATTGTGATATTATGTGGGGAATAGGAGATGTGATGGTATGGTGTAGAATATTAAATTTGATGTTGGCAAAGAAATATAAATGACTGACAAAATATCTTGGTGTTACGTGTTAATTTTCCTTATCCCTGAAATATTGTAAATATGTAGTTTTATTAAACAGTTTTAGATTATGATATTGGGGTAGCGACTTTAATATTAATTTGGGTATTAGTATCCATTTTGAGGTTAAATAATTATATTCGAAATTAAATAAGTAATTTTAGAGTAAGGATGGTTCTTATTATAATATGACTCGCTACGTCTCTCCAAGTGTGTACAAAACTCAAGAACGTCGTTACTTCAACATTTTAGTGAAGCCTTAAAAAGACAAATGGGTATCTCATTACTACCGCCAGTCCTTGCCTCCTTGGTTATATGAAATTCTTAATGTGACGCCTTAAGATACCATATTAGTGTTTTCAATCTACCGAAGGATTACGGTTTCGTTGCAGCGTTGCGGTTAGGGTGAAATTAATACGAAAGTCTTAGGGCAATCTTACAGACCCTGTAGTAAGGTAATACTGGAGATGAAGTAGATTACCCTAGACGCTTGAATAATGTCTGAAGTTTTGTTGGGATATTTCAATGAAGTTATGAACATAGTCTGGTTAGGTTTTAATATAATCGTCCAAAGATAAAGGCTAGGTTAGGTTATTTTTGAAGTGAAAACTTCTTAAGGCGCGTTGGGTATTTTTGAGATGGGACTAAAACATTGATTTCGCGACACTGTAACGCAATTTACCGACACCGTGGAGGTAAAGACATCAACGCGTTGATTACCGCGGTGCCGATTTTTTTTTCAAGTTTTCACTTCTTTTGGCACTCCCGGAGTGCCACTGTTTTTTTTTTCTTTTGCTTTATTCCGAACAAAGACTCTTGAAACAAAAGATGACTTTAATTAAAACAATATTAGGTACACACGGCTACATATCAAGCTATACATTTCCAGTATAAGCTAGGCTCGCATTGTATATGATTTCCGTACAATGAGAGGTCAGCTGATACTGGAAGTGTATTGCTTGATATGTAGCCGTGTGTACAATGCGCTCAATTTACAAGGGTTTTAATATAATCGTCCATGTGCAAGATAAAACGATAAGTCAAGTTTTAATCTTTTTCTTTTACCTTATTCGGAACAAGGTCTCTTGATACGAGAGGCAAATTGACCTACAAAAATGTTCATACAGCCCCCCACACATGTCCATTTTACTGTCACAGATACCGCCCCAAAAATTGTATGATCTTGCTAATAGTTCGTGACGACCCACATTTCTGCACAACACATGATATGAAACCAAAACTTCACGATCCAAACAACTGTCGAAAACCTCTGAAATATAAATATCAGCTGCCTTCAAATTCATTCTGTATCATTTTTTTTTGTTAAATAAGTCGTCAAATGTTGTTTATGAATATTTAGCGTGAGTCTAAACAAAACGTTGTGACATTTCCATTTGAATTTTTTATCTTTATTTAAACCAGGCTTTAATAGCAGTATAAAAACTTAGGTCCAACGTTTTCATTTAAAACAACGACGTGCTTTTTAAAACTGACCCACTTTGCTATTGTGTGGAATATTTTGTTATGCGTGCTTCATTAAATAAGAATTTTAATAACATTGCTCTTTATGATCTTTTTACCTTAAAAGTAAAGTTTTATTGTAAAATAAAGTAGCATTTGAGGGAGGGGCTTGTGGCTAAGTTACAACAGCTGCACGGGTTAATCGATCAGGTTAAGCTACGCTTGCCGCGGTTGGTCTGTGGATGGGTGACCATCTATACATACCAAGACCCCTCCGTGCCTCGGAAAGCACGTTAAGCCGTTGGTCCCGGCTGTCATTTGTAGATCTTTGACAGTCATTAGGGGTAGTTAGAAGCCCAAAAAGTCTGACAACCAGTCTTACCAAGGGGTATCGTGTTACCTAGTTACTAGGTTATAGAGGTCAGATATTCAGTCGCTCCATGTAAAATACTGATATTCAGCTGCATCCGGTTAGACTGGAAGCCGACCCCAACATGGTTGGGAAAAGGCTAGGCAGATGAAAGTAGCATTTTAGAGTGAAAAACTTCATAAAGTGAAAATGATGTGCAAAATACCTTCACTCATCTCGCGAACTCACTGAATTGCATTGACAGTATAAGCTTCTATCTATAAGACATAAAATCTTTAAATCTAAAAATATTGTTCATCCAATTTTGTCAAGTTTATTACATCCAAAAATAGAGGTGTAACAAACGGAATATATTTGACAAATACGCGATCACATTGTCACTTTTGACAAATGGTAGCACAGTGGGTCGCGTTTGACATTATCAAAAGCTTTTTATGACTTTTTAAGCGGCGAATATTTTGCTCGAAAAAGCTATACTGCGTGCTGGGGATCATTCGTTACGTTCGGGAAAATAAGATGTTTCAATTTTTAATCATTGTGAATCTGATCCTTAATCATGATGGTTTCAGTGATGTGTAACAATATTCATCCAAAGTTCAAAGGTAAGTAGGTAGGTGAAATAAGGAAGAAGGAAGACCAAAATAAAACGGTGGATGGGTTATGTGAAAGGTTATTATGGTTAGAAAGGAAGTGACCATTGAGAAGTCGCTTCCTTTGTATAGAGGTGTATGGGAAAAAGTCACGCTGCGGACGATCAAGACGCTTCCAAAGATACCTCATTTGTCAAATTATGATAACGACAGCGAAGTATCAATATCTAATAACTAACATTTTGGCGGTTTTCACTTTATTGCATATTCGTAAACTAAAATATGAAAGACTCTTATTCGCAAAGACATAAAGTCTTGAATTGTTCAAATTTATTAGATAATTGCTTGTAGAAATACCTAATGCGTGATTTTTGCTGGCAATACTGAATATCTACACGTTTTTAAGTGTAGATATTTGGTATTGCCAGCAACATGCAGCAAATGTTGACTTCGAGTTCAAAATTTATAAATGCAATACCTTTTATCTATGCGAAAAATTGCCGGTTCTCAGTTAAATTTGAAACAATAACTTCTGTCTACATTTTAAATACCTAACCTGAAATGTTTGATTAAAATCACTATCACCATGGCAAGCTTTACCTACTTTTTTAGTACAGAACTAATGTTTGATTCAAATGGTCAAAACTATACAAATAAAACGTTTCGCCTCCTGTAAAATCATTATTTTTGTAGTTATTAGATGTTTTGTAGTTATTAGATGTTGATACTTCACCGTCGATTAGTAATTTAGAAGTTACTAGCTGACCCCGGCAAACGTTGTTTTGGCAATTATTTGTTTGAGGTGGACAACCCTTATCACTTAGGGGTATGAAAAATAGATAGTAGCCGATTCTCAGACCTACTGAATATGCATATAAAATTTGGTAAAAATCAGTAAAGCCGTTTCGGAGGAGTAAGGTAACTAACATTGTGACACGAGAATTTTATATATAAGAAGATGAGGGAACAGATGAACACACATACCGGTCATAATATTATAACCCTCCTTTTTGGTTCGCCGTAGTCAGGTAAAGAGTAGGTACATATTTTAAAATGCTCTCGACAGAATCACTCGAAGCCTTCTGTCAATGAGATTTATTTTCATAGCAGAAAGGATAATTTATTTTTGTTTATTCATTATTTTTCTCATTATCACTCGTCATATTCAGAGCACGACTTTAATATAGTGTCAGTGATGACGTAATAACTCGCATGTCGATTCTAGAAATATAGGCTTATTTTGTTGAATTTTACTGTAGCAGAATGTTAGTAATAAAGAATTGGAAGGGACTTGTAATAATAGATGCGTGGAATTTACAAAAGAAATAAGGTTTTAGAAACCAGAATAAGTATGTATTTAGTGGTATGAGGAACAGGGTGTAAAGTTCACTCATCCACCATAGAAAAGGGAGGATCCTCCGACCAGATGGGTGTTGTGTCTGGCGGGCAACTGCCCTCGGTTTGAAGTTGAAATCTTGTATGTATGTCGATCACTCGGTAAACTCTAACTGCGCGAAGCAGGATTTGTGTGACATCATGTCTATGATGCGTAGTTCGTATGTGGCGGTGTAACCGCTACATGTACAAGGTGGGGCAAAAGTATTCACCTGATGTTGTTTTGCTGTAATTTTTTAGGAATGAAAAGTTTTAGTATATGAATTAGATTTTTTTCCATCAAGTCGATAAAATGATGTCGGTCAAGTGGCCACCGTCTGAATTGATGACCATACGGGCTCGTTTTGGCATTTTCCATCACTTGTGTCAGAATTTCCGGCGATAGGTTCTCGCACTCCTGTCGGATATTCTCTTTAAGGACTTCAAGAGTCTGACTTGTTTACTGGCTTGTTCACATAAACCCGGAACTTCAAGTAACCCCACAAAAAAAAAACTGGAGCGGTCAAATCGGGTGATCTGGCCAACTAGTGCAAATCACTAAAGCGAGAGATTGGACGAGGCGGAAATGATTCCTGAAACAATTATTCCGCGTTCTTGAAGAGAATATCGTTCCATGGCTTATTGGCGTGTATTCTGCATCTGTCAATTTTGCCGCCATTTGCAAAAGTTATAGCGTCTTCCAATAGGGTTTACTTTTGCCCCACCTGTTATAAAGATGTATTAAAAAAAAATGTTGTGTAAAAACAATACAAATGTATTGTTTTTTCTGCGTTAGTACTTGTTGTTTAAACAGTTGATACCTTTACCGAAAAATTCTGACTAACACTTAAATTACTGCCTGTATTGTAAACGATTATTGTATTTTTTTTTCAACTTTTTAGACATTTTTAGACTTACAAATTTTAAAATGATATAATTTGTAATTTTCAGAAAAGTTCATTGTCAAAGAAAGTCAGTATTTCGATTAAGTCAAGTTTCTTCTTTAAACAAAAATGAGTGGTTTGGTATAAGTATGCGAAAATGCCGCAAGACCTTCGAACTTTCTCGACTGACAAACAAAGAACAATCCAAAACATGTGTAACGAAATAAAATTATTAAAACTTTTTTGAAGTAAGCACCTAATCCTTGACTTTTTTTATACCAAAATCAGCTTGCAAAACATTATTTTTATTACAAACATTATAATAAATATATGGCGAAGCTTCTGCACCGAATATTCAAGGCACGGTTTTAATAAAACCCGGTATTCTCAGTATTTGTACTGTGTGGACTTATTGAGATGTTCCATGTACATTTTCCGCTTAAGTTGCAACCCAGTTTTGCTTCTCACTAAAGAAGTATGGAATATGCAAAGTCTGGAGACGTGCGCATTCACCATGTTTTCCTGGTACCATTCGTTGAAGTAATGTATTGGTTTTTTAGGGTTCCGTAGTAAACAAGGAACCCTTATAGTTTCGTCATGTCCGTCTGTCTGTTTGTCCGCGGCTTAGCTCAGAGACGCTTAGTACTAGAAAGCTGTAACTTGGCATGGGTATACATATTAATCACGTCAACAAAATGGTAAAATAAAATCATGAGTATCAGTAGTAATCAGGTACCTCCCCTAGACGTAAAGTGAGGATGATTTTTTTTCTCTCAATAATCCTATAGTGTGGGGTGTCGTTGGAAAGGTCGTTTAAAAATATTGTGAGTTTGCGAATACCATTTTTGGATTTAGGGATCCGTTTTTGAAATATTAAGCTTTAAAGTGCAAATTTTTGTTAGAGTCAAGTGTCCCCCCCTGCAAGTTTAATGGTTGGTTTTGGGTATGTGAAAAAATTCACGACAGTAGCATATATAACGAAATTAAAAGGAAAACTATCACAGCTAAGTAGGCTTTACAAGTCAACGAGTAATAATCAACCAACTTACATTTACGGTTGCAAGAACATGTTTTTCAACTACAAAGTTAAGTTTGTTCTTGGGATAAATTCATCCCAACTACGGAACCCTTCATTGTGCATGGTCCGACACGCACTTGGCCGGTTTTTATTAAGTGCCTTGGAGTAAAATATTTTTTAGCTTTCTTAAAAAGAAAGCTAAAAAATGTTTAGCTTAAATTTTGTCATTTGCTATTTATAAAATCCATCTCTTTTTTTCATCAACGAAAAATGTTTGAATTTTTCTGCGTCGAATCGGAAGCCTCTGAATATTTTTTTTCTTTGACTACTGAAATAAGTTTTTTAAAGAACCCTGAAATTACCTACTCTATTTCGAAATATTTGCACCATTATTAACATGCTCGTGAAATACATAATGTTAATATTTATTGGAGTGCTGTAACACAACCCACATTTGTACACTGAAATAAAAAAAAATATTGACTCCAATCAAGAGGTTTTTTAACTTGATTGGCGAATTTTTGTTTACAGTAATCACAACATGATTGTGGTCAACAAGTAACACATGATTGCAGCAATAAGGTTCAAATGATTAAAATCTTGTTTGGAGCAACTAAATTTAGACTTGATACTAAGCTGACTTGCAACTAAGTTTTGTGATTATTTCAATTAAGTTCCAAATAAAAGTTGTTGCTGTAATCATCGTGCTTGATAGGCTCTGGTGCAAACACGTTACATAGTCACCTTAAATAAGATCTTGTTTGCTCTATTTTTTTTTTTTTCAGTGTATATATGTCACGGCTAAAACCCGAAGTGCGGCTACACCTAGTTTTAGCCGGCTACAACTAGGTGCGGCCGGTAGCAGTTGGTTAAATTTAGTTGTAGCAAATGAAAATGGTTGAAGAGTAAGTTAGGTTAGGTTAGAACTGTGACCACATAACACACCGCAGCGAAGCGAGCGGTGCCGCGGCAGCGGCCGGCGAGTGCCAGGGTCCATTTAGGCAAGTTTAACTAACTGCTACCGGCCCCACCTAGTTATAGCCGGCTAAATCTAGGTGTAGCCGCACTTCGGGTTTTAGCCGTAACATATATATAAAAAGGTGTTTTATATCCTTTATTTAATTTAATAAAGCATTTAGTACCTTGTACTGAAACGAAGATTCTGAAAATAAATAAAGATTAACGTCCTAAATGATGAGAAATGGTGCCTTCTTGGCTGTTGACGTTAACATTTGAAGCGGAAATAGGACTGGGTATTCTATTTCCGGGATTTCTAAAAGTTTGATCTTCCAGATATTTTTTACGACGTACATTTCTTGTCGTGCGGCTCTACTTACTGTAGATAAGAATAAGACCCTATTTGTAGATTGTGAAGACAGTACAGTTTGGTCCTTTCGTACAAAACGTCTTAGTGTGGCTTACGTTTCTAAGGACCAGAATCATAAATAAAATTCGTGATTTATGTTTTTATGTCCCCTGATAATAAATCAGCTTCTGACCCCTTATAAGTCACAGTCGTGAAACTTATCACAATTACCTTTTATTCGCGAGTCTCAACGTATAAAATCGTCCAAAATGTATGCTTTTCCGATTCAGCAATGTACACAATACTGAATGATAATTTATTTATGTATTCTGACCAAACGATTGCATACTGAGCTGCTTATTTGTGACGAAGCGACATTACCATATCGATCCCTAATAAGGAAAATTGAGAATTGAAGTAGGTAAGGTAAATTGAGGGTATTTTTGTACTTGTACAGTAAGTGAACCTACAGTAAGCTATGATAATAATAGCCTTTATTCAACAATCTTATAAAATATTAATGAAAGTAAACTAAACTACAGTATATGAAATCTAATTAAACTTAAATAATCATAATTTGACACCGGTATCGCGATTGTCTTGCGTTTCCGCAAAGGCTTCCCCTAAAGCTTGCCACCCTTTCCGATTATGGGTCATCCTCCTCCAAGCAACACCAGCTATTTTCTTAATATCGTCCTCCTATCTAAGACGTTGCCTCTCTTTCTTCTATTTTGTCTTGGACACCATTCGGTTACGTCCTTAGCCCATTTATCCCTGTTACTCCTCATCATATGACCTGCCCACCTCCATTTTAGTTTTGTTATGCAGTATGTTACGTCTTTAATATTTGTTTGTTTTCGAAATGTTTCTATTTTTATTCTGTCTTTTAACTTGACATTGAGCAGGCTACGCTCCATACTGTGTTGACAGGTCTCAAGTTGGCGCTTATTTTTCTTCGTCAGACTCCATGTTACACCCCCTACACTGTTAAATAGTATCGACTGGCTGAGAACAGATGTGTAATAAGCAGGCGAGCACTGGGAAATAAATTAAAAGCGGAACTTTTGAACGAAATAGTCGCAACTTGTGAAAATAGTTAATAAATTCTACTCAACAAAAATATTCTTACCGTCCTTATACTATTTGTACCTACTGATGTTTAATTAGATTAATTGACAAATGTTTTTAAGACGAGCGCTAATCCTGCCGACAAACTGTCACGCAGTTTGGCAGGTTTATAAAATGTTATCAAGTGTTTGGTCCAAAATAAATGATTTATTATTTATTTATTTATGTTTGTAAGTAGTAAGTAAGCTATACAAAATAATAAATAATCGTCTATGCTCCATCACCAGCACCATCATAAGCAGCCTTGTTCCACCTACTATTGAATACTTCTTCCCTTTCGTGCCATGCTTTCCTGGTCTGTGCATACACGTCTCATACAGGTCATTCCCGGGATCTTTTGTAGGTCGTCCACCCATCTGGTTGTTGGTCTTGCAACCAACCATCTATGCCTCACCAAGTAAAATAATGTAGTATTTGTAACAAGTACAATTTAGACAGATAAAATTTAAAAAACCCTCGACACAAACATTTCCTCATTTCTCTTTCCTATTCCATCACCAGACCCTGTTCACCATTTATCTATAACCTATTCATTGAGATCATTCCAATGAGCCCAAACACGATACCTATGCTGTAAGTTGGTAAGGGAGTTGGGAATCCTGCAAGCAGCATCAGTTCAAGGTTCCTATTAATTATTCTTCATATCTAACTTGATTACCCAGTTTACCGCCCTTACGGGTGAGGTAATGGGGGTGGTGGGGTTGGTGGGGTTCTTCTAATATCATTGCAGTAACAGAATAACAAATTTCAAATCGATCAGACCTGTGGAAGATACTTACATACATTCATCAACTAGAAAAGAGCTGATAATCTTCAAACGGCTAAAACGATTTTGATAAAACATGTCTAAGGTTAAAAAAACCTGCTTCAAAATAAAATAAAACCGCATTCAAATCGGTTCACCCGTTTAAGAGCTACGGTGCCACAGACAAACACACATATCGGTCAATCTTATAACACCCCTTTTTTGCGTCGGGGGTTAATAATAATACCTAGATAGATGAACCGACAGAGATGAACTAGAAATTCATTTCCCTTTTCCGAGTATTAAAGCTGCTATTGTGAACCCAGTTGACATATCTGCTGCATATCATCAAACCCAGCACAAATCATGAATTACGAATGTATTCGGTATTGAATGGTCATTTATTTATGATTTCGATCGCGGAACTGTCGAATGCTTATGCGTTGAGCGATGACAGGAACTTGGAGCTGCAAAAATAATTATTTCATATCCCCCAGTCATTATTTCAGCCGAAAAACGCCGACTGTTGGGTATGGGGCTCCCCTAAGCGTCGTCACATCGACCGTTCCTGTGTTTCTCGCATCCAGCGGCCTCCACAAGATCATCAGCGGGCCGCCTTCTGGGAGGTGTTCCAACGCTGCACCTTCTGGTACGCGGATGCCACTCCTAAAGCTTAACCACTTCCAGAAGTCGGTGTCTTCGGTTTTGAATTTTCGTTTTTTGCTACCGACTTGAAAACGTTATTTTTCACATTGTAGTGTTTCTTTTTTTTGTAAAAAAAAATATTTTTCACTTTTGAGTTGTGGTACCTACTCCACACAAATTCGAATACCACTACCTACTGCGTAAATAACAGTGACAGGAACTTATCATATCATCCTCAAACTAAGTGGGAAAAAATACGTAATATTGAAACTAACTAGAAAACTACCCAAGCAAAGTTAAAGGGAAAATTTATATGGGACCACCTCTGAAGTATGACCTACCAAACAAAAAAAGAATCTTCAAAATCAATTCATAGTTGGCGGAGTAATCGCGTAACAAACATTAAAAAAAAACATACAGACGAATTGAGAACCTCCTCCTTTTGGAAATCGGTTAATAAATAAAAAGCTTTAGATGTGAATGTTCCTTTTCCAGAAACCAAACACACTTCTACAAAAAATCTTTCTGGGAATTGGTAGGCTTATAATTGGCACTATTTTCATTGAACATTAAAATGGTTTCCGTATTTTCCTCCGATGAGCTACATCAAAGAAACGGCAGTTCTAAACTTTTCTTTTTATATAGTTTGCCATTTTTTTTTGTATAAAATAGGTTTATTATGATTCTCAATATTTTTATAGGTTTATTTATAGTTTTGCTTTTATCATTATGATTATTTAGAAACATGACTGTTTACGTTTTTGGGTAGCTGAATATAATAGCTGGATCTATTTTCGGGATGAAAACTTAGAAATTGCTCTATAAAAAGATAATGCTGGTTGAAAATAGATCACATGTTCAAAGTGTTTCATTGTTTTATCTACACTCATGCTTTAAGACCTGTATAAAAGTTTCTGAAACAGTTAGGTTATTGCCAACATCAAAACAGCTAGTGTCATAGTAACCATAATATCATCCAAATGAGTGTTATAATGTTGTACTAAATTTCACTATGCAACTTGAATTGAAATTCAAACGCGCGTGCATGACAAAGTTCTTTTTTTTTTCAAAAAAAGAATTTTGTCATGCACGCGCGTTTCACTACCACAGCGCCGTAATTTAAGGGCCTATACTACCTCAAATGGCTTAACATGATCCTCCGTTATATCGAAAATACTGCAGCATTAATTTTGAAATAAATATATGTTAAAGTTAAGGATTAATGTTAAGTACTATGTTAGACGAAAACACGATTCCATAATATTTTCTCGATAGAAAAAAAATCCAAAGTTACCTCCAAACCGAACAATAAACCGCTGGTATTCAAAAAATACTTCAAATTAGATCTTGAAACTTTGCATAATAATTGAACTAACTATAAAGCAGCGACTATGTTTTTTATTTTTTTTAAATTACCTTTATTTTCGCCGTAAAAAGCAATTACCTAAATTATTGGCGCCTCGGAGCCGCTAGCACCCCACTCTGTCTCGCTCTCACTCAGTCCGCGAGCAGTATGGTGCGAGCGAGATAAAAAGTGAATTTGAGCTGAGGTTGTATAGGCTCTTAAGAAAAATACGTATAGGTTATTCGAATTCACGTCGTATCCCGCCATTTTTGTTCGATAATAGTATTGCAAAATTTTATAACTTTGTTGTTTACAAAAATGAGTGATACAAGCTTTGATAACACACCACCAGATATTCCTAATGCAGCGACATTTCTAACCAGAAAAGTCGAGAAAACAATATTAATATTGAAATTCGAATGTTTAAAAAATAGGTCAGTCTATTATAAGGACTTGTCTTAGCACAGGAAATCTTAAGAGATGCTTGAAATTAAGGTCACGTAAAGGAAAATGTACAGAATGTCCGTAGTCAAGTGGAATGACATTCTGAAGGTACCCTTACGACGACGGTTAATGCGAAAGGCGGAGTAGTATTTAAATGCAGGCCACGTATTAATCAATTTATATTATCAGTTTGTGTACTTGATTTAGTAAGTATCGAATCTTTGAATCAATCCTCAATCTATTCCTAATATAAAATTAATCCTTGTAGTACGAATCAATGTTGATTTATGTAACACTAAAAAACAGTGTCAACTGATTTTCTTTACGGTCTCGAAATTTTTACAGGTTGTTCTACCCATGAATATAAACAACTTTCACTATGGAAGCAAATCTGAAATCACGAAAAAAAAAAATCTGCTGTTTATACAAAAGTTCAATACCTGGTTGACCAAAATGTATGAAACAGCTGATTTTTTTTTCGTGATCTCAGAGTTGCTCCCATAGTGAAAGTTGGTTACATTCATGGGTAGAACAACCTGTAAAAATTACGAGACGGTAAAAAAACAGACATTTTTAGACCAAGATCATAACATTATAAATATGACTCGCAGGTTTGCACAATGTTCACTTCTTGTTAAAACGCTCTTTCGAGCTTACTATAATACTATTTTTTACGCGTGCAGCCTGTGAGCTAGATATACGTAAAGATCATACAGCGCTCTCCGCGTTCAATATAACAATGCGTTTAGGATACTGGTGGGGCTGCCCCGTTTCTGTAGTGCGTCAGGGATGTTCGCAGATGCGCATGTAGATTGCTTTTACGCAACAATGCGTAAAAGATGCGCTTCTCTGGTGCGCAGCGTGGGGCGGCTCCACCGCATAGTTGCGAGTCGCCTGGACTGTGTTTACGTGGGGCACTGCTGTGCCGTCTCTCATGGGATGTCGCAACGGTGGCCAACTGTTATTTCTTGTGTTACCTGCCTTGTTTTTGTTTAGTGTCTGTGCTTACTAACATAGTCGTAAGTTTTACTAATCTTGTTGAGTCTTGGTTACTTTAATAAAGAAAAATTCTATTCTATAATTATATTAAGCTCACACATGAAAGGAAGGTTTAGAGGATAGCTCAGATAACTGAGACGTCAACGTAGAAAAGAAGATTGATTTTTAATTGATGTTTGGTATCCGAAGAAAATTTTGTGGCCCCACAAACTAACTTGTGATGTGATAAAGAAGAAGTATCTATAAGATATAACATAAGCACACTTGTATTCTCCAAAGGTTTAGGCAGAGGTGTACCTATTATAGTAAACCTATATTTCGCCAGATAATGTTTAAGTCCCACATGTTTAAGCGACAGAAGACACAAAACATGACACACTTAAACAAAATGCACTTAAACAGAAAAGAAAAATTAGCACTCTTAATAACCAAAACAGTAAAAAATTATGATTGTTCATAACACCGCCACTTGGAGTTTTGTCTAAGCAATTACTTACATCGTAAATTGCAAAATTTTTTGCTTGAGTTACATTTTGGCGAATTTAAATACCTGTCTGGAGGAAATATAATTTTCTTTAGTAGGTAATATACTTATGATATCCTCTTAATTTGAATTATATGAGAATTCCTGGAAGGTTGGATAATAGTCGGTTGGTAACATTTGCGAATATGTGCTTCAATATAAATTATTAATGAACGTGATCTTTGTTCTCGGTTCAGTTATATTGTTTTCTTAATGAAAATGTACATATCTATGTTTGTGTTTCTGGGCTTAATACTTAGAATTGTATCTTTATGTAACCTCAATGCTAGATAGGGTAAATCCAATCTTAAGAACGTTTACATTCTGAAAGTGGGCAACGTCGCAAATACATGTCAAATATTTCGCTGTTTTGATTAATTTGGCAATATTACTGTATGAAAATAAAAAATGTGGCTAACCAGTTCCCTAGAATATTAATAATGAATTGCAATTATAACACTGAATTTGATGTTGTATTAATTTTAGGTGTAAAAAAGGCATTTGGAAATTTTCCAAATACTTTTTTTACATCTAAAACTAAATATTCGGTGTTACGATATAAATTATTGCATTTCATAATCAATATTTTAGTTCCCTAGTTATCCACATTTCTTAATTCCATACAGTAATATTGCTAAATTTATCAATACAGATAAATATTTGACAGCTATTTACAACGTTGCCAACTTTTAGGATAAACCCTCTTAATATTAGATTCGTAGCTTCTGCCCGCGACTTCGTCCGTGTGACATTTCTTGTTTGATTGAACATAAAATAAATCCCATGACACTTGGGAATACTGAAGCTTCCCATTAGAAAAGAGTTTTCGGAATCCGATCAGTCATCATCATCATTCATCATTTCAGCCGAAAGACGTCCACTGCTGAACATAGCCCCAAGTACCTCCACTTCGACCGATTCTGTGCTTTCCGCATCCAGCGGATTCCTGCGGCCTTCACAAGGTCATCGGTCCATCTTGTGGGAGGCCTTCCAACGCTACGTCTTCCGGTACGCGGTCGCCACTCCAGAACCTTTCGGCCCCATCGGCCATCCGTTCTGCGAACAATGGCCCTGCCCATTGTCGCTTAAGTTTGGCAATTCTTCGAGCTATGTCGGTTACCTTGGTTCTCCTGCGGATCTCCTCATTTCTGATTCGATCACGTAGGGAAACTCCAAGCATAGCCCTCTCCATTGCCCTTTGGGTGACTTTTAGCCTTCTGATAAGGCCCATTGTGAGCGACCACGTTTCAGTACCATAGGTCATCTGATCAGTATTAAATTTAAAATATAAATAAATTTAACCTCTTTATAATATTACTATAGATAATCTTAAGCTTAGGTATGCAAACAAAAGGGATTACCTATTGCGATTCACTTTTTAAGTTCATGTAGTAGTTCAAGTAAAATTAACTATTTAAGACGCAGTTATATGCCAGTGACCTTGAGTGGTTAGCTTGCGTGTTCTGTACTGAGGTCACGCAACGGATCGCACGTCCAGCCAATAATAGGACTCGCCCATCAAGGAGCGCTGTCCCAAATTAGACGCATTTTTAATTTATTATATAATACATAAAACAAAAGGAATTTTAATACAACACGTATACTAAAAGATCCATAATTAAATTATCTTTAAAATAGTGAAGGTTTCACAAAAATACGCTTGATAAATTTTGCGTAATTCTCAATTTTTATCCGCGTTAGACATAACTTTACAAATTAATTTCACTATGTAATAAAACGTAAAAAATAACGTACAACGACTAAAGATTAAGTCCTCTAGTTAACGAGTGCGATGATAAATCGCTTCACACTTCATTAATCAAGCCTTCATTAAGACTACTAAAGAATACAACTAAAACAAAGAATGACTTACAAGTTCGAGGAAAGACTTCGGGTGTAATCAAATATGAAACGCGATCTTTCGTAAAATTAATCTTTTCAACTATATTCACTGATGTATTTATAATGAAAAACTGTTTTAGTTATTAAGTGAGCAATGCCAATTAGGTATAATATCGATGCAAGAGGTATATAACCTTTTGTTGCCTTTGCAAAAATGTAGTCTGCAGTTTTTTTTTTTTTTTAGGTATCTTGTAGTTGACCTCTGAGATCATGACTACCTAACCGGGCTTTCCTGTGGGTGCCTTAAGCTACTACACTGAAAACCTCCAGCCAGGGGTTATTCAACTATGCTAATTAAAACTAGGTGAACGCCCCCCCTGTGTGGTAAGAACCTCGGCTTAGGTCGTCAACCGGAGGGAAGACATCAAGGATGAGACGGGCTGGATCAAAGTTTTGATCATGATTTTTAGTCGAGGAATTTAAAGCTACGTGCTCAGTTGCAACAACTGCTGGCACCTCGTTATCGAGCAAGGGTCGGGGGGAGTATCATTTACTCGGGGACGCGGTCGCGATCGCAAAAGATCTCGGTGGCGAGGTCGGAATGACTATGTAGTCTGCTGTCGTTCCCATCATTTGCTCAACGTTTTCATTGACAGCTATATGGAATATTCAATATATCCTATTGCCAATATAACCTAATCTTTCTATAATTATGATAAATATGTTAAGGAATTTGCGCATAGTTTGGTCTTTACCAACGAAGAAGGTAATCGATGCGCAACTATTAACACTTTACTTAAGTAGTTAATTTTAACATTTCAGTCCGGCCGTCCTCGTCGCGAGAATGAAAGAAAGAAAGAAAGAAAAATAGGCTTATTTGTCACAGAAACACGTGCATACATAAAAAGACAAGAGTAATCAGAAAACAATAAAAAGTATATTATGCATCACGACTATAAAACACCATGCATGTTCGCCGAAGCTAGCGTCGACTGCTTCTATGCAACGATGCGTAAGCGGAGCGCGTCTCTGGTGCGCAGGGTCCGCGGCAGCCCCAACAGCGTTCTGATGATGATAGCTGACAGGCTCGACTGCCCCTACATACAACGCTGCAGTGACTTGCACGTCACCTACAGTCGTCGGTCATTAATGTTATGTTGGTGTAAATATTGTATGTAAGGTGGCTTTTGTTTTGTATTTTATTGTAATGTATTGTTTGATGAAGTTATGTGTGTTGTATTGTATTTTATGTGTGAGTCATTGTAACTCGAAGAAATAAATGAATAATAATAAACAGAAATAGTCGGCAGCTGCACGACATGACTGTGACAAGAAGGCTTCCACTCAGCATGATGCTCACCCGAAAAAAAAGTATAAAAATCAAAAATGCGCCATGACACCTGTCAGTTTCATACTAACGAATATGTGCTTTGCGAATTTGATCCTTATTACAACTCGAAATTGTCAAACTGACAGGACTGACTCTCTCGCCTGACGGTAGGTTTGTTTTCAGCATTATCAGTTGCCCTGCGCAACCTATAAAAGAAAACACAAGACTTAATTGGACGATACAGTTTAAGGACTTAATAATAGACGATTGCCATTGTCTGACCAAGCCTTTGACTTCAGTAATTGAAGTATCTTTCCATAACTCTCAATTCCGCTAACAATGATAAATGCCTGAATCATTTTCAAAAGCATAAAAAAGAATACAACCTCATTGTTAAGAATATCGCTTTTCATAAAATCCAAATTGTTTGTCATTCTTCTTTGTGATGAAATATCTCCAATTTATCCTTCGTCGAGAAAGCTTATTTCTTTCGTTTTTATATTAAACTAGCTGCGCCCCACGATTTCACCCGCATAAGTCTCGACCCCTTGGGAATGTCGGGATAAAAGTTATCCTATGTCCTTTACGTGACCGTGTCCGTCCGTGTCGTGTCCGTTTTTTGTTTTGCGTGAGTCGCCGACGGCATGAAATGTTGCCATTTTAAATATTATATTTGTATTAACATTTAGGACTAGTATTGTATTTATTTTATTTTTGGTTTGTTATTTCACTATATGCTGCACCGGTTGACGTCATCACGTCAGCGCCGGCTATCGCAGAAAACCAGCGCTGGGGCTCTGTCTCGCATGGGGTCGCAGCTTTATGCTGAGCGATGGCCGTTTTGCGTGGATGTGACGCATATTTTCCCCCAAATTGTGATTTACGTGTTTTTTCTATTTCTTTGCGTCATGTTTACCGCAAATAAACGAATTTTCTTTCTTTTTTTCTTTTCTTTCTTTTCCAAGTCATGGTCTAAACATGTGACAAAACTCATTTCGCATGTATAAAATTACTAGCTGCACCCCGCGGTTTCACCGTCATAAGTTTTGATCCCGTGGGAATATCGGGATAAAAAGTATCTTATATGTTAATCTAAGTTATAAACTATCTGTGTGCCAATTTTCATCCAAATCGGTTCAGTGGTTTTTGCGTGAAAGAGTAACAAACATCTATCCCTCCTCACAAACTTTCCCGTTTATATATTAGAAGGATTATATAGTTAGGATGGCGGACCGCGATACAATCATGAATCATCTTTAATCCAATTTTTGATAGTAGCCTCTGGCTCCTACGCTTTTGTTTCGGCCTTGATCTCTATTCCACATTGTTTATTTATAGTTTGCTGTTCGCGGAATAAATCTCATAATTTATTAATGAGATTTACGAGTACTGTCAGTGTCTGCAGTTTCTTTGATTCTAAATTATGTTGTTCTGTGATCTAGAAAATAGATACTACTTTCATTTTCGTGCACTATTAACTATTTCATAAGCAGTCGTGGGAGACAAATACTACCTTTGACTGGGTACTACCTAATCTCACTACTGGTTTTCAAATAGTTTGTATAATAAAACAAATATGAAAGTTCTGCATCCTTACATCGTTCGCCCCAGAACCAACAGCGAAGTAAATATACTTTGCGTGTTCTAAATTCATCAAAATCAAAATCAAAATATTTTATTTCACATAAACCTACAAGGGCACTTATGAAACGTCAGAAGCTAGGTGCACGGTTCCAATTGGTCGCTTCCTATGGAGAAGAGCCGGCAAGAAACTCCACGGTTACTCTTTTCAAAATAAATTGTTTCTACAATGTTTTCAAATTACAGTTTTAATAGGTATGGGAGGACAGTGTAGGCCTATCAACAAGTACCAGGTACTTAGTAAAATAGAAAATGGTCCACAAGTCTACAGCCTACAACGTTCTCACATTCACAAAATCTAAAAGAAAAGAATCTATATAAAAGATAAACAAAATAATAAAAATAAGGACCTATTTAAACCAAATGACATGATTGCCTAGTGGCATGATACAGCTGTAGTCAGCTGTAACAAATCTAATTTGATAAAAAAAAAAAAAAAACAGAAAATTGTAGGTATATTATGTCAAATACTGAAAAGATTATGTCAATGAAGTAGGTAAAAAAAAAAAGTAAAATAAAATAATCATCGTTACAAGTATCAATCATCGTTACAATTACAAGTATATGCCCATAAAGACAAAGTTTAATGACGGACAACTTGTAGAAAGCATTTATTAAAAAACAAAGATTTTGAGATTAGGTATATTTAGTAAGAAACAATCCCTTCAATATTTAGAAATATGCTAGTAAATGCCTGTCACTAATGTTATCTCTATTGCCTATATATGGCTAGTTAAGAGAGATTCAGTAAAACGTTTTAGTACTTACTTATTATGTACTTAGGTACCTATCTTGTTCAGTGTAAAATAAAGTAAAAGTGGCATTTTACTTATTTGGTACATCTTCTAGTTTTTATATTAAAATAGGTAGGTAGGTAATTAAGTACCTACTTATTTATTTAACTAACTATAATGGGTGAAGCGTAACCTCTCCGATTATTGTATGAACTTTTTATTAAAAGTACTAGAATGCTGTTGTGACACAACGTGGGAAGTAATCATATTAAATTCCAAACTTTCTTGCTAACAATTTCCCGAACCCCATTATAATAAAGAATACTCAACTCGCACCATATTCCATACATAGAGTGCTTGTGAAACATTTCTCCTTAATACTGATATTTCCTTTTAAGCATTTTTCCATAAAATCCCGGTTCTCTACATGACAGTGACATAATCTCTTCCCCCGTGTTCCCCCTCCATGTTCTGAGTTAGATAATATGACATCGTTGCGGGAAAACGGTAAAAATTCGGTAAAACCGACGCTTAGTTCATGCTTTTCAATATCGGCTAAGTAATTGGTCTATATTTTTATTGATTTTCCATTGCATGTCTGTTGCAATAGAGCAAACGTTTTGAAATAGGTTTTGAATTAAATAATTATAGGCAAATCAATACTGCTTTCGTTTTTATTTTATTTGCCACTATCATTATCATTTCAGCCGAAAGACATCCACTGCTGGACATATGCCTCCCAAGCACCGTCACTACGACAGGTTCTATGCTTCTCGCATCCAGCGGATTCCTGCGGTCTTCACGCGGTTATTTTCCATAGGATGTTGTAAATAAGTAAATGAATTCATGCTCGAGTAGTACTTCCAGCATGCTTAGTCATGGCTACAATAGAAACGGGTTTTGTCGACGGAAGAATAGTCAAAATGACAGATAAACTATCACAATCTAAAAAATACTGCTTCGTTGGTCTAGTGGTTGCAAGCGCTACTGCTGAGCATGAGGTCCTGGGTTCGATTCCCGGGTCGGGCAAAGTGTTATTGGGTTTTCTATTTGAAATTTCTCAGTAGCAGCTCGGAGTCTGGATTTGTGCCCGGTTGATGGCAATAGGCTCGCCCCCTATTACATGGGACTTAAAACATAACTGGCGAAATGTGGGTGTACCTGCTACAAGGACACCTCTGCCCAACCCTTCGGGGAAACAAGGCGTGATGTTATATATATATATATATCTAAAAAATACAATAGACGTGGATATATTTAGTAACCTGTTCCGCTGCACCTGTTCCGCTGTTGAGAATGCCAACTTTGATCCAGCCTGTCCATTCTTGCTGTCCTCCCCCCAACAACGCCCTAAGCCGAGGTTAGTACCCCACAGGGGGTGCCTGTACGGTTCACGTACAATTTATTAAACTGCATACGCAGCGACCTACTTACTTTGCTCATTTATAATAGCGTTAAACATATCGTTAAGTTAGTTGACAAATTACTACAATCGCGAGCACTGCGGATTAGCATCCAATCTTTACTTGTAACTCGGGCTACTTATTAAACTTTCGAGTGTTTCTAGAATCCGTGGTTTCCGTCAACTCACCTAAACTAAATCTAACTACTTACAAGTAAGCGAACTATAGCTTACTATACAAGTGTAAGGTGCCTGTTACTTCCAGACCTTACAGTGCTCTTAGCGAGTGTTCGCTTAACTTTAATTTAGAATAATTTTAATTTTGCCCCTGGCTGAGGCTTTAAGAGTAGTAGCTTAAGGCACCCACAGGAAAGTCCGGTTAAGCAGCCAAGACCTTAGTGGTCAAAACAGCGATAGGCCACAGTTAAAAAAAAGTCAATAAGGCTCACTCTGCGTTCAGCGCTCCGTGTGGCAACACGCCGTGTTCGGGTTCGCGACAAGTCAATCGTCATTCTGAGGAGGCATCAACGAGGCATCGTTGAGAGGTGAAACACGTGTCGATTTCTTTCACGGTTTTTTTATGGCTGTTTAGGAATAGCTAAGCGGAACAGGTTACTAAATATATCCACGTATATTGTATTTTATAATGGATTTCCGTAAGGTCACGCCTGAATCAATTAAATATCTTAATCATAATCTGTCATTTTGTCTATTCATCCGTCAATAAAACCCGTAGAAAACCCGTTTCTATGATTGTCATACTACGCATGCCGACAAGTTAAGAGGTGAAATAAGCCAAGCCAGCTAAGTTGCTAGACTAAAACTTTTACCGTAGGTTTGTTTTGGTCCTTGTTTACGTCAAATGTGGTCGAGTGTACTCCGTAAATTATTTTTACTGTTCTAACTTGGTTCTTGTGTTAAGCACTCAAGCACAGGGCACTGTCTGACACCTCTGGAAGTGTGGACGTTATCATTCTATCCGCCGCGACAACCAATCTTTGAAAGATATCAAGAGCGGCAAGGTCGCAAAGCCCTCACTTCAATAGTACTTAGCAAAGTACGGGATCTGGGTTCGATAGACCCAGTAGCAACTTCCTAAGGGTTAATCTATTCGATTTTTTTTTGTTAAATGTTGGATGGTTGTTCGTTATTCTTCTTGAGTTACCTTCGGATGCAAGGACCGGACGCTGCGGTTTTTAATGCTCGGCATCTAAGTGAACGAGAATAATCTTTTATCTTCAACAGCAGTCAATGTATCGAAACGACTCTATTCAGCATTGTACGTACAAATAGAACGAACAGACAGAATACAGAATATAACCTAGACATAAAATCAGGCATAGCGACAAAAACCTCGATCAAAAATTCATGAGGTTACCGAACTCTTCCGAAAAACTAAACCTTCTATCCGAAAGGCGCTAGAATACAAAATTACATACAAATGTACTATCGAAAAAATAAAAGGGGAATCGGACAAAAATGCGAATAGTTAATCCGATATATTCACAAGTTTTTTTGTCGGCTATGCCATTGACCCATTTGGCAAGAGTTCAAAACACTAAAATGTTATGCGTGTTCTAGTTAGAAAAATAGATGGTCAAAAAAATGTTTGGTTCGAACTGCGTTGTTGTCAATTAAAGATGAACAGTTATGCCTTGGTGAAACAATTTTTTTTTTCTAATTTCCTATCCCTTGAAATAGGGTACAGGTATTTTTTTCCACTATATTCCTAGTGTCTATGTCGCAGGGATATTGTTAAACCAGTGATACAATAATTTCACTAGTGAAATTAAAATTGCACGAAACTTTGTCAACCGCCTCCATTTCTCACAATATAACGGACTTTTTTTTGTGTAATTGTAATTTCACGGGAGCGCTGTAGTGATTTTATATTTTTTTTTATTTTATGAGTCATGTTTGTAGTGGGGACTCGTGCATTTTGATTGGTCAACTCTTCTTCATCCGCCAATTGCAAAAAAAAAACTGTTGTAAATACAAAAACCATCATTGACCGTCTCACAATTTAACGGGCTTGCACATACAGTGAAATTGTCAAAATATTACTGCCTTGCAATGTAACTGCGTGGGTCCGGTGGAATTATAATGTCACTGAAATGAGCTCGTTAAATTGTGAGAAATGGAGGCGGTTGACAAAGTTTCGTGCAGTTTTAATTTCACTAGTGAAATTATTATATCACTGGTTTGACAATATCCCTGCGACATCTACATAAAGAGACTTAAGTATTTTTGTTTACATGAATCTCGATTTTTTTTACTCAGTTTTCTATTGTTTGTATAGTTTCGGGGACTCCATTCGAGAACAGGTGGTGTTTGAAGCGTATCGCTTGATAGTACGTAGAGGTACGCATAAGTAAATAAGAGGTCGAGTGCAACTCTCTGAAAGGCTCCTGCCTGACCTAAATTTACATAAGCGACGAGTCTTTTGGTTAAGGTCCACTGCGGCATCCTTTGTAAGTACTATATAGCTTCGTGTTAAAACGATTTATTTATGCAAGTTACTCATCTTGTGTAATAGAAACATCAGCTTGCATGCTTTTGATTTTTTATAAGCAGATATTCTCTACCTACGTCAGGCTTGTCATGCAAGCTGCTTGCTCAATGGAAAGTGGTCCTAGCCATCCGATAACGCTTAAGTAAATGTAGGATTCTTAAATAATCTGATCTCTTTTTCATCTACGTACTTACGGTATTAGCAGCAACCACTAAATTCATTCAAATTGATTGTCGGTTAAGCTTCATTGTAACCAAAGCTTTTAGTCAAACGGCAGTTTGAACATTGGTTATTCAAATAGTGTACAGACTTCAAAGTGTGCACACGATCAAATTTACTAGTCTAGTAAAGTTGATCGTGTTGTTACCTTGTATCGTGTTTTAGTCATGTTGTTTTACCGAATAAATGTTGGTCCTTTGGTTCGATAGATATAGGGGCATAGTATTTGCTAGCAAACTGCTGACGATATGTAAATATGAAGGAATCTCAATAATCAAATCTTTTCCATTAAATAAAAAAAATATTTTTCAGAACTGACAATAAAAAGACTAAGAAATATCATAATTTCAAGTCACAAGCTTACAGCGGTTGATGTTCAACTGCCGGATTGTAATCTAAGCAAAATGTTCGCTGTCATAGAACAGCGTAATGTCTTGTAATCTTGTCCAAATGTCCAGTATAAGTCGAGAGAGAAAAGCGTGGGACTTTGTCTCAGACGGAAGTATATTATTATTATGCTTAGGTAATTTAGATCAAGATTCAGATTTTTATTTACCTTGAGTGTTACCGCTTATGATATTGTAGGCTTTGTGTGTGAAAGTATTGTCTTGGTGTGAGATGATATATCAGCTCCAAAATAATTTTATCCATTTCAGGTAGAGTTACCCCTTTTTGTAAAGTCATCGTAGCCGATTAGCCAGGTAACGAAAATAAACAACCATATTTGTAAAATTGGTATGAATTTGGTTTTATATCTCAATTCATCTCCCACAATTTCTTATTTGATCATATTTTTTTTTTAACTTCGAGCATGACTGTTCAAAATGTGCCTTCATCATTTCTATGCTTCTTCTAACAGCCTCGTCCGTCCGTCGAACTCGTTAATCGCCTTGTCTATCAAAGCAACTCTGTTCATGTCGGTATATAGAAATTATATTAAATTTCTATGACGTTATATATTTTGGATTTGTGCCAGAAGTAATTCGTGTAAGTAAACCGCTTTTATCGTCACTTCCTGTCATATTCTAATCTGGTTAAACATACCTACATTTGTTGATATTAACAGCATCTTCGGAATACAGTTTCTTGCCATGTTATAGACCGTTTGCGTTTTCAGACAAAATATTACACGACCGAAAATTTTTAGAACATTAAAGCTAATTCAATACGATAATAAATAAAAAAATAAAGTTCAATAAAAAACTGTAACCCGACTACGGGAAAATAAAAATGATCTAAAAAGTACGAAACAAGCAAATATTTCAGACAGAAATCAAGACATAGGTACAAAAATGGTCAAGGTAAAGCCGTGGTCGCATGCCTGTATGCCATGTGGGTGCCAGAAACACCTACAAAATTATAATGGCATGCGACAACGGCTTTACCTTGACCATTTTTGTACCTATGTCTTGATTTCTGTCTGAAATATTTGCTTGTTTCGTACTTTTTAGATCATTTTTATTTTCCCGTAGTCGGGTTACAGTTTTTTATTAAACTTTATTTTTTATTTTATACTTTTCCGTTTTTACACTTGCTAAACGTTACAACAACATAAATAAGAGTAATTCAATAGGTCAGTAATTAACCTATTTTAAATTCCAATAGCAGTGCATAGTGCTTTAGACGAAACTATAGCGCGATTTATTTCGACGCAAACACCATACTTAGAAAGTTTTGCAACTAACAGTTTTTGTCTATGAGACACTGGCTAGTTTTGATGTCGATTAAAACTATGACTATTTATTTAAAAAAAAAAAAAACAATATTCCAAATTCGAAATTCCCGCCACATTTTTTTACGAGCAAAATCAAAATACTCTGTCTCACTGAAAATTTAATTTACAACGAGAACATTTTCCCGCGATGATTTTGTACGATTTCAAATGTCGACTAAAACCAGAAGAATCATTTGAAAGACTTCGAATGATGTTCATAGACAAAAGCCCTTCTAAAGCGACTGTTTTCCGCTGGTTCAACGAATTTAAGCGTGGTCAAGTAACTTTGGCGGACGAAGAAAGAAGTGGCCGTCATAGGGCTATAACGGCTGTTACATAAGAAAACGTGCTGGCTGTGAGAAATTAAATTTAAGAGAATAGGCGAATTACATATGAAGAGATTCAGCTATACTGCAGATTGGATCGGGAAGTGTACATGAAATTCTACACGGGCATCTTCAGGTAAGGAAGATAATTCACGCTGGTTACCGCACAATCTAACGCAGGCTCAGGAGGTTCGGGTAGAATGGTGCCGAGACATGATAGCAAAATTTGAAGCAGGCTCGTCTCGGCGCGTTTACGATTTCATTACGGGTGATGAATCATGGATTTGTCATTTTTGTTCCCCAAAATAAAAAATCAAGTCAAGGGAAAACATTGATTAAAGAGGTGTCTGATGCGGACTGGAAAATGTGTTAATGAAAATTGGTTAAAGACGCATGAAACTGTGTATAGACGCCAATGGAGAGTTATTTGAAAAGATTTAATAAAAAAAATATAACCTGTAGTATATTTTTTTGTTGTTTGTTTTTTTTTTTTGTTTTTTTTTTTTTTATTTTGCGATTGGTAAATCGCAAAATTTTCTGAGTGCCCCATGTAGTAATATTAATATTTCGTTGTACACAGATGTGTAGCCACACATCAAGCTATAAATTTCCAGTATTAGCTGACCTCGCATTGTACGGAAATACTTTACAATGCCAGATCAGCTTAAACTGGGAATGTAGTATAGCTTGATGTGTAGCCGTGTGTACTTGTTTTTCTTCATAGAGGAATTGAGGATGGAATTACAAACCGTTACTATTTATTAAGATTTGATTAACTGCACGTTGGTATCATCTTGCGATACAACGTAGCACAGTCTCACTTTTGCTTGTTTTTAACAATTTAAACATATTTATTTACTTTGAAAGTATAACATTATTAACATATTTGTAATGTGCTCGTCAAGACCTTTCTTTTGGTACCAAACATGTCATGATCATCTCATTTTAATTTTTTTCGAGGTTAGAAATTTACGTGTAAAATCCACCATATTAAATTTAGGGAAAATTTATATAGCCTATGTCACCCGGACTATTATTACAAATCTATTGATACCTCATTCATCAAAATCGGTTCAGTAGTTTAGGCGCTACGGTGGAACACACGTAAAAGCAAACATACATACATACATACATACAAACATATAAACATACAAACATACATACATAGACTGCTAAAATCATAACCCTTCCTTTTGGCTTTGCCGTAGTCGGGTAAAAAAAAGGACTGTGTGGTTTTATGAAACCACGGTAAAAGTGAAACTTTTAAGCGAACTATAGGCGCCGCCATATTGGCCTTGGCTGATCTGACGAGCGCCTTTCACTTTGTCCCTACTCCGCGGCCGACCGTCACGCGACATGCAACATACAGACGAAAAAGTTTGAGACGATGTAATAAAAGTTTCACTTTAAAACGTTGATTTCAAGAATGAAGAGCAATTCTTATTATTTTGTGCAAAGAAACCTCATTCGCAATCAAGTATCAAACCAATGCAATTCAATATTGTTCAAGGAACTTTGTAAAGCTGTTGCATTTAGTCGACGTTTTTACTCTTAACTCTAACAAGACTTCCTCAAACAAGGTCTTTGTTGAAAAAGTCAGTACCCGGAAATCCGATAACGTAGAACACTTCAAATAAATAGAAGTTATTGAGCCATTCAATCTTGTAGTTTGTTTTGTCGCTTCGCTGATTTTGTTAAGAGTTTATACAAAGCTCCTTACACGTTGTCCAATCTGGAAAGTGCTGAGATTTTTGTTCCAGAAATACCTATAAAGTGTTGAGTTTACGGAGAAATGTAGAGAGGTATAAATTCTTTATTGGGCCGTGTTGGAGGGTCAGTTTTTAGCCCGAAGTGTTTCGGGTTTTCTGTAACGTTCTAAGGCTTAGGAATAAAATCCAACAATTTTTACAGTTACAGATAGGTACACGTAGGCATAAGATTTTTTTACGAGGAAGTCCGAATATTCGTTGGTTTATTTCCTGTTTTTTTTCTTCATTGGTAGCAGTAAAGTCTAAGTTAGTAATAATTTTACAAAAACGATATGGAGAACATAAAAAAATAATAAGAGGTAACAACCCGGTAGTAACTTGTCTTCCAAAACTGTTGCTGTTGCAACAAGAATGCTGATCATTTTAATAATGTAATATAATTATTTCTTACCTCTATCTGTGATTGTCGCTAACGCCTATGCCTTAAATCCCATCATATACAGACAACACACACAATTTTATACTATTAGGTCTAACGAACACGCAACGTGCGCGTTCATTAGTTCCTGTGAAACGTGTAGATACGTTTAACCCAATGCGCCATTATGTCTACAGTGGCTTTATACTGTTAACGGGATGTGTATCCATTATTTTGATACTGTATATTTTAATTTTCAAGCCAAGTTAGTTAATTCATTTGGGCAGGACCTTGCGAAAATCCATTATAAAATACAATTTAGTAACCTGTTCCGCTTAGCTATTTCTAAAGAGCTACAAAAAAAACCTGAAAAAAATCGACACATGTTTCACCTCTCAACGAGGCATCCTCAGGATGACGATTGACTTGTCGCGAACCCGAACACGGCGTGTTGCCACACCGAGCGCTGAACGCAGAGTGAGCCTTATCGTTCGGTAGGGCATCTCGTAGTTGACCTCTGAGATCATGACTACTTAACCGGGTTTTCCTGTGGGTGCCTTAAGCTACTATACTCAAAGCCTCCAGCCAGGAGATGAGTCTCATCATCCGTCAAACCCACTTAGTATACTGTTCGGTCCACCTCGGCTCGGACCGTTGTCAGCGTTATCGGGCTGATAACGGTAATATATCCACGTCTATTATATTTTTAAGCCAGGTTCTTTATTAATAAAGTCGATGTGACCAGTTCGATTTTGTTTTTTATTCTCTTGATTTTTTCCCTGCCAGATTCTTGCTCATATTCGTCGCTTTTGGAGGCACCATTCTTCTTTTGTCTCATGGTTATCTTATTATTAATATATATAAATTACGTTTCACGTTGTTTGTCCGCGATGGACTCCTAAACTACTTAACCGATTTTAATCAAATTTGCACACCGTGTGCAGTTTGATCCAACTTGAAAGATAGGATAGCTTACATCTTAATTTAAGAAAAAAAAAAAGATATGAAGAAAAATTATGTTTTTATAAATTATGGTAGGGTAGGTAGGGTAGTAAGTGATAAAGATGGTCCACCCCAAACATTTATATGGCAAAACAGGGTTTGCAGGGTCAGTTAGTGGTTTTATATACGTATATTTTTGTGTTAACTTGTACTATGTACAGACGCCAGCACATCAAGCTACCCGAAACTGTACAAATTTTCCCAATCAACTTTGAACCTTACTTCAGCGATAAAGTTGAAAATCCATTAAATAAATTTGACAGATTGTAGTAGCTTGAAGTGCTGGCGTCTGTACATAATGTTTCATTGTAAATACAAGGAGTACAATAATTTGTAGTGGTCACCAGAAATTATTTTAATATTAGGTATGTAGGATAAGAAAACCATCATGGCACCTGCCTCAGTTTATTTAATTTTTGCGTATTCAGGATTTCCGTCGGCTTCAAGTTTGACTTCGGTTTTAGAGCTTCTAGTATGTTTGCCTCATATGTGCTAGTATAAATATGAAAAGTACTTCCTGGAATAGAAAACTAAAGAGTACGGCACTAGGAACTCCAATATGTTCAAAGTATGCATACGTAGTCATGATTGAAAACTTTAAGCGGGTCATTCTTTGTAATTTTTTTCTGTTGGTTTCAGTCAAAATATTCGCTATAATATAATAATTATATATAACTAGCTGCACTCCGCGGTTTCACCCGTACAAGTCTCGATCCCGTGAGAAAATCTGGATAAAAAGTACCCTATGTCCTAACCAAGGTCATGGTCTACCCTTATGCCAAATTTTATCCAAATCCGTTCAGCGGTTTTAGCGTGAAAGCGTAACAAACAAACAAACTCACTTTCACATTTATAAATTACTTATTATTATTTCCTTTATTTCATTTTAAAACATATTATTTACATTTTTAAATATTCTTAAAAAAAATAAAAAAAAACATTTAAAAATATATATATTTTTTATTATTATTTTTTTAATGTCTTTGACATATCTCGGGACCCTGGGGTCCCGGACCTTTGAAAGGCGTACGAGGGGCCGAAGCCAACTCGCAGAGGCCCCTTAGACGTTTTTTTTAAAATGAAATGAGGCACCAACCGACGATTATCCCTGTATGCGTGCACCCAAGGACAAGCCCCGGTTGGTGTAGAACTATTGCAGAACATGGAAACAAAACATATTGGGCTATGGATTTGGGTGGCTATAATGGATTGGTTACCTTGAACTATGGAAAGACTATGGCCCCTGCCTGACCAAATATATTATAAAACATACACAGGAAAATGGCAGGGGGTGACTTGCACACTCAATAATGGGCCCCCGAAAACGGTCGCTAGCACAAAGTGTCGTAGCGACAAAGGGGCAACATGTCCTGAGGTGCTTATGAGGAGTGGAGAGGTATTCCACGGCTATCAGGACAATCCCGGAAGTACGGTCAAGATCCCTACCAGCATCTTACTGGAATACTTCCTTCCTCCGAGCACGTTTGCTCTAGCGAATCTCCACTCAAGCCAGCCAATTAAGGCAAGAATGAGGTGGGAGCTCCGTTCCTCGTCAGTGTTCACTCCAGCCGGCCAACAAAGGCAAGCCAGAGGTGAGGAACAAGATTTCTCCCGGAAGATAGGGTCCGTGGGGTCGCTACTGCCCAACAGCTCGCCACATGCTGCCCTGCGGGTTTTTGTATCTCTCTTGGTCTGGCTCCTAATCCCAGACCCGTTCCGGCAAAGTAAACTCTACCGGCACAGGCCTAGAGTTTGGAGCGCGCAAGCCCCACCACGACGTCAACGTAGAGATACGACGGTGGGGTTATTATTATTATATTAGTTAGGATTAATGTGTACCTATCTGATACAGAAAATAAATTTGATACTAAGTTGCCGAGTAATAGGATCAAGTTCTCATGTCGATCTCCGAAGAAATTGTATTGCTTTATATAGGGTTACTAATATTCTTGACACCTTTGTTATATTATCTTTCAATGTTATTTTATCAGCCGGTAGGTTCATATTCCTCTGTAGGGCAAACTTTACTCTTTCTCTCTCATTTAGTTTTATTGATTTCCTTGATTATTTTCGTTTTCTATCCATTTTTAATAATTTTTCCAATACTTTATTACAATAACATCTATTCCTTGATCATACTGCATAGAAATTACAAATCGAAAGATTTTTTGCTTGTCTTCTATAGATTTTACTTCAACGTCTACAGAATCGAAGCAAAGTTTTAATTGGCGATTGTCTTACTTGCAGAACTCAGTTCCATAATTTGATTTTCATTCTGAAAATATATTTTTTCTAACTTCTTCGTTTGTTTCTAAGTTATTCAATTCAATTTGAATTACGCATTTGCAATGTTCATAGGCATTTTGCGGAACCATTATTTTATTCCACGTATTATTTTAGCAATAATTGCTACTGAAACAGTTTATGGTTTTTTTATTATATGTATTTGCTGGTATTTGCACGGTTTTGGTCTATTAATAGCCATTTTAGTATAGTCGTGTAAACGTATACAGGGTGGCAGGGACATCAACGCGAAAACTGTTACCACGGATTCAGTACATGATTCTGAACCCCCCTGCGTTGGAATTTTTCGTCACTTATAAAAAAGAAAATCATCGGTTGCATACATTTTGACTGCGTAGGTATTGCACTTTTCTATGAAACATCAGATTTTTTTTTAATAATCGACGAAAAATTTCAATACCGTTCAGAATTATGTACTGAATCTATGGTTACAGTTTTCGCGTCGATGTCCCTGCCACCCTGTATACAAACTGTGTAGGTATATCTATTTTTGAGTGTTTGTTTGAATAGCTTGCTTTAATGCAAACACGTAAATCATATACATGGGAATATGCCTAATCTTGCATAAGACAGTATTATCAAAGCTGCCAGTTGCTTTGGCATTTACCACAGGCGTTCTCGAGATGTGATCTAAGCTGTATTATCATACGTCAAACCTCTAACACCATTAATTAGATCTTGCAGATCAATTGCACGAACAAGATGAAGACATGATACAAATTTTTGTCTACGGTTTCTTGAACAATATTTGTACTAAAACTATACAAAGTTTTAAGCTATTGCATAGCTTTTATCGCGGGCTTTGAGCGCGACGACCGAATCAAGAAATTCCCTAACGTAACGAAAATAAAATGTAACACCCCCCACTCCGCCTACCATGTAATGATGGTTCCCATGACAACGTGATGTTGTCATGGGAAACGTGATGTTGCAATGGGAACGTAATTTTTGTTTTATGTCATCACGTCATCATCCCAAGTGTAGCGTTGACAAATAGGAAGTATGGAGGTTACAAATGTTATGCAATAGCTTTACCGCGGCAGTCCCCGGGTGCCACACGTTTTTTTTCTTTTTCTACAAATCTTCAGTGTCACCTACTTTATATTCCACACAATTTTCCTATGCTACGCTTCCTTCCTTATCAATTCGAGGAAATGTTGTACACACAATATCAAATATCAATCCAATACATACATAGTGTAACTCTGTAGTCCCAGAAGACATTTGGCAGATCAGCAACAAACAGCGGTTAGGTTATAATCCAGAATTTCAAAATGATAAAAGTAATACAATGACACATATGCACTCGTAGTTCAAAGGCATTTGGAAAATCTAAGAGGGTACAGACACGAGCATAAATATTATAAAATTAGAGAGAGATTCAAAAGCGATCATCCTATTGATATAAATTTTATAGAGTTAAAAACATACAGGGTGGCAAGATCGACGCGAAAACTGTTACCATGGATTTAGTACATGATTCTGAAGCCCCCTGCGTTGTTGTAATTTTTCGCCGGTTATTAAAAAAAATCTGTTGTTTCATAGAAAAGTGCAATACCTACGCGGTCAAAATGTAGTTATACAACAGCAGATTTTATTTTGAACTGACAAAAAATTTCAACGTCAAAAAACGTTCAAACGTTAAAAAAAATCAGAATAGTTTTTATAGACTTCGGGGATTACAGGCGTGTGATGTTATGTTAGTTATGTTTATTTGCCAAAAACAGTGCTTTTCTCCTTATAGCCTACATTAATGCTAGTTTTTGTAAAATAAGACTCAAATGAAGCATTTTGCTTACGAACTACACACAGGTCGAGCCTGACTCATTTAATCCTTGGGTGGTATTTTTATATGAAATTTTAGATTACATTAATGTTGATGGATTGTTATTGTTACAATCGAAAAGCACATGAAAAAGTGTTTATGATCCCTTAGAATCGAACAATAGAATTTCAAAACCAATAGTAGTCAGTCCTCTTTGTTTACCACCGAACGCCATAAATCTTTAATGCGAAATCGATACCAAACAACCTAATAATGTTATTTCAGCACGGATTAGTTTACCCGAAGTTAAGGCTCCCCCGAATCGGCGCGACGCGACTCTAGTAGAACAATTTCTATGAAAACTTCATGGAAATTATTCTACCAAATTCGCGTCGCACTGTCTCGTCGTGCCTGACTGCGGGAGCCTTTACATTATCAAACAGTAATACAATCTTGGTCCTATTTTCTGAAAACACATTAAGGGGATTACCAAATTGATATCTAATATTGGTAGTCTGAGTGAATCGAGATTTATTTATTTTTGAATTTATTCTTTGAAGTTTCATGAACACTGCAATAAATGCCTTTGGTCCAAAGACGGTATCACCTGGGTGAACTTGTGATCGTTCAGGTCAGAGTAATTTTGGTAATGAGTTAGTTAATTGATTCAGGCGTGACTTTGCGGAAATCCATTATAAAATACAATAGATGTGGATATATTTAGTAACCTGTTCCGCTTAGCTATTTCTAAAGAGCCATAAAAACCTCTGTTAGAAATCAACACGTGTTTCACCTCTCAACGAGGCATCCTCAGGATGACGATTGACTTGTCGCGAACTTGAACACGGCGTGTTGCCAAACGAGGTGTATGCCTCGTTGAGAGGTGAAACACGTGTCGATATCTTACAAGGTTTTTTAAGGCTCTTTTAGAAACTAAGCGGAACAGGTTATTAAATATAAAAAAATAAATCATTTATTTTGGACCAAACACTTGATAACATTTTATAAACCTGCCAAATTAACCCCCTCCCCCATGCCTGTGATATGTCCACGTCTATTGTATTTTTTGGTTATAAAGTGTTTGTTAAGTGGCAACTAGCTTCAACTTTCTGACTAAGGCCGTTGCGGTATCGTTTCGGTATAGCATGCTCGGTATACCGAAACGATATCGCACTGCTTTCAATTTTCCTCATTGGTCGGTAAGCAGCAGTGCGGTATAGTATGCTCTGTGTACCGAAACGATACCGCACTGCTTTCATTTACGGACCTGACGTTATGTTTTCGGTATATTTTGTGCAGTACCGCTTAATTCATTGAAATGTAGGCGCTCGGTAAGCTTTCGGTACCGACTATACAGAGCATGCTGTAAAAAGCGTGACGTGAGTGGGTACCGCACTGGATGTTTCTACCGAGAAGCGGTAAACCGAAATGATCCCGCGTATACCGACCAATCAGGAAACGCTCATTAAAATTTAGGCGGTCGGTAAGCTTTCGGTGCCGAGTATACCGTTCATGCTGATCCCGCACCGTTGACGTACCGACCAGTGAGGAAAGGACCTAACTGTCGTACTCTTTTACAATTCAAAAGTGCTTGTAAATGTTTAAATTGAAATAAATGCTTTGACTCTGAGTTTGAGAGAGTTTATTAATTACAATACACCTTTAAATCTCGTAACTTCTGAAATAACCGTAGGAAATGACTGAAAAAAATTGACGGAGTGTAATCGGACCTCTAAATATCGAATATGCAATAACTATAAAATTATCGTGATAGCACATTACCATTTTATTCGCCGGGGACAGCGAATTATTGATAGTGTGGAACTTGGTTCTAAACTTGTAGTCTATAATCTATATCAATTGATAATAAGCGATTTTGTTGCCCATGCTTTAGAAAAAATCTTTTCGTATACCTACATGTAGCTATTGTGTTTACTTTCATCATAATATGAATGGAACTTTTAATGAGGTGTCCTTGTTTAGTTATAACATAGGTATTTCGCTGAATCGTAATTCGATAACAATCAAAACTAACTTTTATCAATTTGTATCTTCTTTTTCCAAAACATTTCTTTGACTTTCCTAACGAGCTGCGAGCGAGCGTTAGAAAATTCCACGTCAATTTGAAGTTTTATAAGAAGTTTATGCTTCACAAAAAAATGTTATCTACTTATTTTTACCTGTCGCTTTTACAAGTCTAGAAAATGTTTACTTATTAATTAGCAAAAAAATGATTCTGTCCTACTATTAAATGAGCAATATTTGTATATATTTGTAATCACGTTCTCGAAAACACCTCTAACGATTTCGATGAAAGTTGCAATATAGCGGTTTACGGGGGTGAAAAATCGATCTAGCTAGGTCTAATCTGGGAAAATTAGTTTTCTCCGTATTTTCACCCGAGCAGAGCTCGTTCACCTAAAGTTTAGAATAAGATGGCTTCCTTAGAATAATGACATCATCATCAGCCTATAAATGTTCCCACTGCTGGGACACAGGCCTACTCTCTGTGAGAAGGAGTGGGCCGTAATCCACCACGCGGGCCCAGTGCGGGTTGGTAGATGTCACATGTCTTCGAATTTTCGGCTCTAGGACATGCCGGTTTCCTCATGATGTTTTCCTTCATCGTTTTGAGAGCAGTGGTGATGAAATAATTTACACAAAGTAAATCGCCTGTCTGGGTTCGAACCACGACCACTGGGCCACCACTGCTCTCAAATAATGACATGGCAACATGGAATTAGTATGTACCTACTATACATGGAATTAGTATGAACTATCTACTATCTACTAGAGCAGAGCTCGGTCGACCATGTACTAGTAAGTTAAACAAGTTGATGTAGCAGGATAATTGGAAAAATCGAATCTGCGAGAATCCTAGTATTTTTGTAAATTACTGGATTATTGGAAACTCAGATTTTTTTCATAATAATACAAGTTTAATATCAGGATTTTTCCAAAGAAATCATATTTGATTATGCTGAGGCATAAACAGTTGAAGTAAATTCTCGTGTAACAATGTTAGTTGCCATACCTTTCCGAAAAGTCTTAATCGACTTTTATGAAATTTTATATGTATATTCGGTAGGTCTGAGAATAAGTCGGCCCTTAAGTGATAAGGGTGGTCCACCCCAAACATTTATATGGCAAAACAACGTTTGCCGGGTCAGCTAGTTTAACTATAAATGGTTTTAGCTTCACGTTCCAAATATATTCCTTAAACACCGAAGCTGTACTAGATGTGGCTCGTTCATTCGGGAGCCGTTTGGTACAGTAGTCGTTCGCCAAAAGCCGAATACTGCCGTCAGATTCCTGACGCTACAGCTAACGTAATTGACTCATCAAGTATCCGAGCTTAATCGTCGATCCATTTAACAGTATGTGCGTGTTCGGTCTGAAATTCCCAGTCGAAAACGGAACGTGTATTAGACGTAGTGACGTTGAGAGGTTTGACGTTTCATTATCATTGTTAAGTGGGTAGATCCGAACGATCAGCTTACGGTCTGAATATGGCACTTGCGTTTAAGATTAATATCAATGAAATGTAGATTTAAAAAATATATAAATATTACTATTATATTATTTATTTATTATATACATTACTAGCTGACCCCGGCAAACGTTGTTTTGCCAATTATTTTGTTTGGGGTGGACAACCCTTATCACTTAGGGGTATGAAAAATAGACAGTAGCCGATTCTCAGACCTACTGAATATGCATATAAAATTTGGTAAAAATCAGTAAAGCCGTTTCGGAGGAGTAAGGTAACTAACATTGTGACACGAGAATTTTATATATAAGATTAATATATTATTTATTTATTATTATATATTTTTAAAGATCCCATCGAAATGTAAGCTGATCACCTGATCATAAACTACAGCAGATTATAAGACTAGGCTTCGATAAAGTACAAAACTATTTGGATAACCCTTATTAAATTTTTGTAAGTACACACGGCTACACATCAAGCTATACATTTCCAGTTTATGCTGATCTCGCATTTTATAGGATTTCCGTACAATGCGAGGTCAGCTTATTTATATTGGAAATGTATAGCTTGATGTGTAGCCGGTGTGTACAGCCGTAAATATTTCAGAAAATAAACCTTCAAGAACAGTGAAATCGATGATAGTTGCAGTAGTGAAACACTGTATCGCAGCCATTTAAAAAAAATCTGCATATCCTTTTTCCACATAAGTTGGGGTCGGTCCAAACTAACCGAATGCAGCTGAATACCAGTGTTTTTACATGGAGCGACTGCCTATCTGACCTCCATAACTCAGTTACTGGGTAACTAGATAGCCCTTGGCGAGGCTGGTTGTCAGGCTTTTGAGCTTCTGACTGTCAAAGATCTACAAATGACAGCCGGGACCAACGGCTTAACGTGCTTTCCGAGGCAGAGAGGAGTCTCGATATGAAATGGATGATCACCCATCCGCGAACCGACCGCGGCAAGTGTAGCTTAACCTTCGATCGTGCGGCTGTTATGATTCTCCACGAGCTCCTCTCTTGCAGCCAATAATAGAATAGCCAAATACTCTTAATCAAATAGCTGTAGAAAAAGTAAGTCCTAAAAAATTGGTGTGAATTACGGACAACTGGAAGAACCAAAGTAATAAGGCGTTATTCCACCAAAATTATGTTTTACCAAATTAATTTTTAAAGGACATTAAAAAAATAAGGAAATATAACATTTAGAGATACTATTAAAAGTAATAAACAGAGCCCTAATGAGCAGATGTTCGTAATTTTAGCTAACGTGTTGTATTGCCTACAAAGTCTTGACACAGCGGCGGCGTACTGACCGAGGTTAGTTTTTTAGTCAGGAATGTAAAATAAATTGTATGTGTTAATCCTGGGAATAAAGGTGCGATTTCACCAAAATTCTGCTGCACAAACATTTTGTGCAGAACTCAAACAGTGCCCGTACGCTGTAGATCCGTTAGTCTCTATTTCCACCGGAAAACCTGTGCGTACGTTTTGTTAACGTACAGTGCAGCACATCTGTTCAAAAAGTCATATTTCTATCATAAACAAACTTTACAAAAACAGCATTTAGTAAAATCTAAGAGAAGAAATACTGCAGAAATACATTCGTATTGATTGGAATCCTTTTTTTTTAATTTTATTGACTAAAACCCACCCGTGTTCCTTCGGTTGCCCTGTTGCCGGGGGCCACGATTTCCCTATCGGTTTTCTTCGAACCCCCGGCAGGCACTGGCCCTAGTGGACCCCGTCAATTCTGCTGACATCTCTTTGAGGCGCGCGTGGAACACAACGCGCCGTCGACCCGGGCCTGGTCCTTATCGGACGGCGAGCTACCCATTGCTCACCGTCCGCAAG
Organism: Agrochola lychnidis; assembly: GCA_963680765.1. NCBI lineage: Eukaryota > Metazoa > Arthropoda > Insecta > Lepidoptera > Noctuidae > Agrochola > Agrochola lychnidis. Next base: position 8,537,283 of record OY796847.1, read on the forward strand.
CCCGCGCCTACGGTGGCTGGAAATCGGCTCGCGATTCCCGCCCCGGGCGTCTCCTCCTGCGGCGGTTAGGGGGCGTGAGAAAAGAAAGAAGAAAGAAAGTGGAAAGTGAAATACGACCTTTTGAACGGATTCTCCTCTTAATGTAGGTATATCTTTCCTGGAGTGAGTGCCCCGAAGAGATATTTGTGCCGCACTCTGTGCAGTACAGTGTCGCACAGTGCCGCACACTGGTGGAACCACGCTTTTATCAACAACACATCTGCTCTCGAGACATTGATTTTAATTGAAAAGACAATAGCTGTGTACCGTGCTAATTATTTTACACTTTGAACTTTGTTATGGATTTTAACGAGCGTCGATGTTTGCTTCAGTAATAACCGTTTTATGAAAGCGTGTATGTTTTTATGTGGTTGCTAAAATTGCTTTGTACAATGGGCACTTAAAATTATTAAACTGGGTAATAAAGTTTAAATAGTCATCGTATTTGGCTTAATGGCAACACTTATGTGTCTACTGTGTAGGGGATTAACTGTTTTGTAAAAATAACTGAACTGATTGAAATTGCAATATGTAATAGAAAAGCCAAGATAGAATTATTTCCTGAAATAAAGAAACAGTCCCTTTCCGAGTACCTATAAATACTCCTCCAAAAAAGACCAGAAATCGCTTGCAGAGGTAATCATCAAAGTTCACGTAGAAACTAAAAACAATCAATTATATCTTTTTCGACGTAAATCCCAAATTCCCCACAATAGGCCTGTGTCCAAACAATTTTTTTTTGTCCGTCTTGTAGATTATTAAAAAAATATTGAACACGTATTTTTTCTTTTTTGACGTAATCAAAAGATTACGGCGATACATTGAGTTAAAATGTGGCATGACGTCACGCCTTGCTAGATTTAATATGAAGTTGTGACGTAGCGAGCACCCACTCCCCAACTTTAATGCGTGTTTTCTAAGTTAATTTTGATTAATATGATAAAGCAAAAAATACGTGTCTAATATTTTTTTATTATCTGAAAGAAGGACTAAATAGAATTTCTTTTTTTTACCTAAGCAATTGCCGTATTACACATATTTCGACAGTAAACCCCAAATTCCCGACTGTTTCAACTCAGTCTGTTCTTCAAAACTCCACGTTCCAAACAGGCAATTGTTTTCCATCCTTGGTTTTTGTTGACGGCGGAAAAAACTAGGGTATTGTGTCTAAAAATGGAATAAAAAATGGCGGAATTTGCTTGCTTGTCCAACAACAATGGTTACCTGAAGGCGCATTTCTATTGTGGATGCATGCAAGATGCAAGATGCGAGACGGACAATGACTGAAGGTATGCACACTGCGTAACAGCAAGATTTTATAGCCAAGCTTTCGTAAACGGAAATTTGTTCAGGGATGTAATGGATGCACAGGTTTCATAAAAGACAACAATGGCAATGGTATTAGCAACGCTAAGTGCTGTTGTTTGGGTCAAAAGAACTGCCTGTTGTTGTAAAATCATTTTCTTCCATCTTTCGAAAGGATGCCAAACGGAACCCTATTGTTAATTCTCCGCTGTCCGTCTGTCTGTCAGAGGGCTGTATCTCATGAACCATAATAGGTAGACAGTTGAAATCACAGATTGTGTATTTCTATTGCCCGCTATAACAACAAATAATAAAAATAAAAAAAACTTAAGGGGGGACCATCTGTCAAAAATACCTCTAATTTTGTTTTCACATTGATCGTCGCTGAGATGAGATTGAGAGTAGATTGCGCAGTGATTTTGAGCGTTTTAATCTATGGCCCTGTTGTATTTGTTTGTTTCATGGAATTAGTATGCACTATGCAAATATTTGAAATGTTTCTTGTAAAATTATTTACATACTTCTAATCCGAACGATAAATAAAAATTTTTTTTACAAAAAAAAAAAATAACAACCGACTTCTTTTATTTTTCACGTTTTAGTTGTGGTGCCTACCTCACACACATTCGAATACCACTACCTGCTACCAGTGACAGGAACTTATCATATCATCTACATACTAAGTGGGAAAAAAATACGTATTTTGTAGCTAACTCAAAAACTACCCAAGCAAAGTTAATAAAATTTATATGCGACCAATTTGAGAGGATACCCTTTAAAAAAAAAAAAAAGAATTTTCAAAATCGGTTCACAAATGACGGAGAAGTCGGCGGACATAAATATAAAAAAAAGCGGCCAAGTGCGAGTCGTACTCGCCCATGTAGGGTTCCGTAGCAGCAAGTAACATTGAATGAAAGGTAAATTGCGGTTTACGATTTATGACGTATTAAAAAAAAAAACTACTTGCTAGATCTCGTTCAAACCAATTTTCGGTGGAAGTTTACATGGTAATGTACATCATATATTTTTTTTAGTTTTATCATTCTCTTATTTTAGAAGTTACAGGGCCCCCCCCCTGTAACTTCTTTCTCTTCTTTTTTTAGTTTTATCATTCTCTTATTTTAGAAGTTACAGGGGGGGGGACACACATTTTACCACTTTGGAAGTGTCTCTCGCGCAAACTATTCAGTTTAGAAAAAAATGATATGAGAAACCTCAATATCATTTTTGAAGACCTATCCATAGATACCCCACACGTATGGGATTGATGAAAAAAAAAATGTTGAGTTTCAGTTCTAAGTATAGGGAACTCCAAAATTATTTGTTTTTTTTTCTATTTTTGTGTGAAAATCTTAATGCGGTTCACAGAATACATCTACTTACCAAGTTTCAACAGCATAGCTGTTATAGTTTCGGAAAAAAGTGGCTGTGACATACGGACGGACAGACAGACAGACAGACATGACGAATCTATAAGGATTCCGTTTTTTGCCATTTGGCAACGGAACCCTAAAAACAAACATACGCTACGAACATATAACCTCCTCCTTTTTGGGAAGTCGGTTAAAAAAATTAAACCATGCAAATAACAGTAGTTATCAATACGGCATTAAAAATTATGTTTTATTTATTAGCCACCACGAACAGAGTTGAAATAAATCTAATTTTCAAATCTATGCTACTGAAATATTTATTAACTAAACTGACATAATATTTTGCATTTAACGTAAACATCCCGTCACATAGCTGCCAGAAACAGTACACACGAATAACACACATTTTAGTTAAATATTTGAAACCATTAATGATATAGTTTGGACGAGAAATAATAACATAATTTTCATGCCTGTATTCCTCAAAGTGTTAGGCAGAGGTGTACTTAATAGCACAGCCACATTTTGCCAGTTACGTTTAAGTCCCAAGTAATAGGGGGCGAGTCTATTGCCATGAATCGGGCACAAATCCAGACTCCGGACTGCTACTGAGAAATTCTTGATGGGAAAACCCAATAACAAAGTCAAAGTCAAATCATTTATTTCAAATAGGCCCATATATGGCACTTTTGAACGTCAAAAAATTACAAAATAATAAAATTGATTCTAGTCGCCCCTTCCAAAAGGTAGTTTTCGTATGGAGAAGAATGGGCAAGAAACTCCACCGTTACTCTTTTAAAAATGTTTTACAATTGTTTGTATATGTACATACATTTGTTAAATAATTATTATATGTGAAGACGATGCACCTAGAATAAAATTACTATACCACAATAGGTAAAAAGAATTAAAAATGAAGCAACGATAGATAATTTAATATGTGATAGATACATTGTGCTCACATATTTACAAACATTGTAAAAGTAGACGATTTTCCTAAAATTTTACAATTAATAAGTGTGTGAGGAAGTCACAGAATGTAAAATCAATGTCATAAAACACAAAGTAATAAATTTTACAATTAAATTAAATTAGCAACCAGCAAATTAGCAAACACTGCCCGACCTGTGCATCGATCCCAGGACGTCACGCTCAGCAGTAGCGCTTGCACCACCAGAACAACGGGACAGTCTACTTTACAAGCAGTCTATCGAGAAATAATGCTTATCCATACTGCTCTCTTGAACGAGAAACAGAATTAATCCAGCACATCTAAACCAGGACATGTCTTACTGCAGTCTGCCAAAATGCATTCAGCTCTAACAGCAGATTTACATTTGCATCAGTTAAGTAGCGGTTAGTAGTGGTCCAGTGGTATCGTCCCCGACTTACGAATTTGTAGGTCGTGGGTGCAAACCCAGGCAGGCTCTTTACTTTGTGAAAATAATTTCATCACCAATTCACAACTGTTCTCAAAACGATGAACGAAAATATCGTGAGGAAGCCGGCATGTCCTAGAACCAAAAATTCGAAGACATGTGACATCTACCAACCCGCACTGCGCCTGCGTGGTAGATTATAGCCCACTACCTCTCGTAGAGAAGAGGCCTGTGTCCCAGCAGTGGGAACATTATGCAAGTAGCGAGTTCAGTTCAAGTAGTCAATCCAAAAGTGACCGTTTTTCTCACTTATATGCAGACGCCAAGGGACTTAACTCGCTAGTTATCTAAGCGTGATGATCAACGCTCGTGCCTTCTCTGTATGAGAAGAGGCCTTTGTCCTGCAATGGGACAAAAGGCTGGTATTTTTATTTTTAGTTCATCATCATCATCATTTCAGCCGAAAGACGTCCACTGCTGGACATAGGACTCCCCCAAGTACCACCATTTATCGCATCCAGCGGATTCCTGCGACCTTCACCAGGTCATCGGTCCACCTTATAGGAGGCCTTCCAACGCTACGTCTTCCGGTACGCGGTCGCCACTCCAGAACCTTTTAGAACAGGTAGCCCCATCGGCCATCGGTTCTGCGCGCAATGTACTCTGCATTCTGCCACTTATGTTTGGCAATTCTTCGAGAAATTGCAAGCAATGTTTTGTCAAATAATGTCAATGAAAATCAGCCCCACCCCGGTGATGTTGAAATTTATAACTAAACAAGGTTCTGGAGGCTTAAAACGGCCGCATTGGCAGAATCATAGTATGATAATATTATGATTCTGCCAATGCGGAATTCACACAAACTGACAATTCAGAATATTGTCTGCGTTCAATTCATATTACGCAATTCATCTGTTTAACAGTTTTATATTTTAATGAAATACCTATTTAAATTGTAGAAATAAAAAATAAAAATCTCATTTGATTAATAAAAACTGTAAAGAAAAAATATCCGGTAAAATTACGGTCTTTATTTTTTTTATGCGGCAATATTTACACCAAATATGATTCTGATATGAATTGAATTGAATATGATTCAGTTAAAATATGTGTCACCATAGAGGAATTGCTGGGAATTCAGAAAATGAATTGCTTTAAGAGGAATTGCTTAATGTGGCCGTTTTAGGAATCAGTGAGAACATCACGTCATCACACAATCATCAAATTAATCAATGAAGTACATATCTGTAGAGCGAATTCGCAACGATGATCTTAAATTGAGTCACTCAAATCAGTCAAGTGAACCAACTAGTCTAACTTAAAAGTTTAGTATCTCGTCCCTTCAAACTGTCAAGTAAGTCTAGCTAAACGCTGACCATCTGATTACACTGAGTCTTCTGAATGACACAGCAGATGACACCCCACTATGTGTACGGTCGAAGAAGCTATTCGGTATACAGGCAAAAATATTCATTTTTCAAGTACACTGCCAATATTTATTAAAGTGCAAACTTCTTTAGGCGCGTTGGGCATTTTTGAGATGGGACTAAACCATTGATTTCGCGACACCATGACGACACCTCATTTTTGTAAACGCGATTGTACTCTTTATTTACCTATATTACGGTACGGATCAATGTTCTATGCAAGTATTTTTACTTTAAAGGTTTCGGAAGTATTATTTTTTGTAAACGCGATTGTGCTCTTTATTTTTCTGCCACCAAGGCGATCTTGTTCAAGTTTTCCCTTCTGTCGGCACTCCAGGAGTGCCACTACTTTTTTTTTTATTGACTTCTGAGATGACGACTCATAGAGAAGAATAGAAGAAGTCATGCTGCCCAGATAAATTAGGATAAACGCAGGATAATGACGATGTATGCATGCTTTTATGCTTATGATGTACTTAAGAGAGTGATGTTAATGAATTGCCTACTCAGCACACTCACTCACAACATTGTTTAAAAGTAGTTAGGTATGCCAAATAGTTTGTTTGAGTATACAAAAAGTAATAGCAGTGTACTCTAGGCTTGGCCCTTGTGTTAAGTGTCAAAACTCAATCTATTAGTCACTTATGTGACTTGCATTTGTGTTGACCTTTTGCCTCCGTAGTTGCACTAGCGTCATGCTCCTTTTTGTGCTATAAATTCGGTTACAAATGTTTTGAAACTAGGACAACGGGTTCTATTTGTGTTTTAGGTGGTTTACAATGGGACCTCAAATTCACGGATGAGAGTCTCCATATAAGTGGCTTTTTCCTTAGGTATATATTTTTAGTTGTTATTCACTCAAAAATAATATGAGTATGGGGAACAATATTTCTGCAAGAGGACGTAATGTATCTGTGTCTAATACCTAAAATACGAGAGAAACTAAATAGTAACAATGAAGGAAAACAAATAAAAAATGCAGAATAAGTATAACGTTGGCTCCCAACGAGAGACTTTAGTTAAACAATCGTGTTTGGCACAGTTCTGCAGTGGTGGCACGAAAATTAGTTCAACCATTGTAACCGTGATAATAATTAAAATGCGTTGTTTGTAATGTTATAGGATTTAGTTTTTGTTAGAAATGTAATCAATTTTTTTCTTTTTTCTTTTGTTTTGTTACTAACCTGTACCCTAATTGTGTAATACACGATCAATCACAATCTGTTTCGATTTGAAACGATTGCCAATCCATTGCTTCACATGTTGGAAAATAACGCAATGAATGTTGTTGAACTGTCAAAATGAAACAAATTAGGCATATTAGTTTACGGAAATAAGTTACGCAATTAGGGTACTGGTGTCAAGAGTTTTTATGCCGCTCATGGCCCTCTGACTTGGCTTCATGTACCGTCGAGGTCCTTTGCGTTTTGCGATCGCGACCGCGTCCCCGAGTAAATGATACTTCATACTCCCCTCAACCCTTGCTCGATAACGAGGTGCCAGCAGTTGTTGCAGCTGAGCACGTAGCTTTAAATTCCCCGACTAATAATCATGATCAAAACTTTGATCCAGCCCGCCCCATCCTTGATGTCCTCCCTCCGGTTGACGCCCTAAGCCGAGGTTCGTACCCCACAGGGGGTGCCCTTAGCGAGCGTTCACCTAGTTTTAATTAGCATAGTTGAATAACCCCTGGCTGGAGGTTTTAAGTGTAGTAGTTTAAGGTACCCACAGGAAAGCCCGGTTAAGTAGTCATGATCTCAGAGGTCAACTACGAGAGGCCCTAACTAAAAAATAAAAGCAAGAATAGTCCTTACAGTGTACAGATATGAGTTTCTTCGATAGTGCCAAACATTTTATTAACCACATCTCAATGATACTGACAAGCAAAGGATGTGTGTAAGTACCTACTGTTATCATTTCTCCGGTTGCGTTGATAACCCAATCCTGATATGCTGTCAGATCTTAGACACCGAATGCTTGTAAACAAATCAACTTATCTTCGCACCCTATAGTTTGGCTCGTTGCTCGCCATTCATAATGTAATGTGAATTATTTCTGGACGTATAATGAGTATTTCGGCTTCCTTTCAAACATGGACGTTTACAAATTCGACGGAATATTGTGTGTCTATTGATGCCCACCACTCGCAATTAGTGCTAAATGGACAGCATATGTTGAATTAATTAATAATTAATTATACTTAAATTTTCTTTCTCTCACAATGATTTTGTTTTGAACTGTACAATATGTAGAAAAAAACCCAGTCCGATTCGAAAGGGGCTTATAGGTACTGCAATAACATTACCAAAAAACAATAAAAATGTTATTATTATTGAAAAAAAATTGTAGCAAATTTACCCCAAATCCATTAAAAATTTGTAAATTTTCAACAGGTGTCATAATTTATGACTTGTAGTGTAGACTCCCCAGCTAAACGACAGCCGCCCTATGTTAACCGGAAAAAATACAAACTGAAAAAAAAAAATTGGCGATATTTTTAAATTTTTCCTGAAAATTACCACAAAATACAATAGACGTGGATATATTTAGTAACCTGTTCCGCTTAGCTATTTCTAAAGAGCCATAAAAAACTCCTGAAAGAAATCGACACGTGTTTCACCTCTCAACGAGGCATCCTCAGGATGACGATGGACTTTTCTGTCTGACTTCTGTCCTTCAAAATACAGGATTTTCCTAGTTTGAAGGGCAGGGGTCTTACTCATTGTAATAGCCATACCCATCCCATAGTTTAAACTACACTGATGTTACCTAGGCTAAGTTTTTGGTAAATAAAATGATTACTTCCTTACTTACAATCCGCTTTTACATCAAACTCCCCATTGACATTCGAAACTTACCCATTAAACGATTTAAAATCTGTATTAAAACCAAACTTTGTAAAAAAGGGTACTATACAATTTCAGATTATTTAGAAGATAAAAAAGCTTGGGATTGAACTGCTCGCTCTGCTAAGCCTTGTGATAAAACCATAGAACTAGACATTTTAATTATTATGTAAAATCAACATATACCAGTTTTATAAACACGTTGACATTGTTGAAAATTATATTGAAAATGACATGATTACTTTGTAAAGTATTATATTATTTTAACTATTGTGAATGTGAGGACTACGAGTATGTGGATATTATTTTTATTTCTCTTCTAGTTTTAGTGATAGTCTGGCAGTTTGAGTAGTTTTTGCGGCCTACCCAAATGTCCTTTCTTTGGTATTGCTCGTCGAGTTGAGCTCCTTAAGTTCTAAGTTGAGCTCCGCGATTACTGACAAATGCTTGCACTGACTGGACAGGTCCACTCAAATCTGTGTGGTTCTTTCCTCAAAAGACCTTTTCAGACACTAATCTACATGGTCCTCATATGGCCTGACCAAGATTATGTCTGGACTTTAAAAGAGACTGCGACCTCTGAGTTTGTTTCGGCCTTTCTTCTCAGAGTAGTCAGATAGGAAAAGCCGAACTCATCTAGCTTATTTTTAATATTTTTTTATATGACGTGTAAAAGTGATTCCGATATCCTATTTATTTACAGAATAAACAATTTCATTTCATTTCATTTCTCACTTTTCACGAACCCGAACACGGCGTGTTGCCGCACCGAGTGCTGAGCGCAGACTGAAAATTACTACATAAATAGACTCTCAGTACGATACCTAACAAAACCCTCGGATTGTACTAGAAACAAACTATGTGTGCTGTTTAATTATATCTACCCAGAATCGTGATTTTCACGATAGTTTTAGTTAAATCATTAGGTTCTACATAACAGTATTGTCGATTAAATCATTATACTTACTGTTCAGTCATAGTCACTTGATCGATATCTATAGCCTTATTCATAATTGTACCTGTATAGCATACCTATTGTTTGTTAACAATAATTAATTATTATAATACCTAGAAGCCTTTATTCTCACCAAAATTGTGGTAATTAGGGTGCAAAGTCTGACACACATCACGTCGGTGTCTTTGAAGAGCTGTGACGCTTTGTAAAAGAACCTCTATTGTTATGCTTGATTAAAAACAACAAAGCCAAAGGAAAAGTAACATTCATTAGTAATTTTTATCAAGAGAAATCTGTTTTTTATGGAATATTTTTTTTTTTTTAACAAAACGGTATAACTTTTTAAACAAAATAAACTATATTTCGAGATGAAAATTTTGGAAAAAAAAAATACCCTTAATTGAAAATAAGATTTTTTTTTTGCAAAAATCTGTTTTTTTTTCTCAATAAGACGACAAACAGAACAAAAAAATAATATTTTTTCCATCGATAAAATTAAGCATAGATTCCCATTTAGATATGTGCACATTATTAAGACTCACACTGTATACTAACTTCTTTTGCTTGCTTCGTTCACGTTCAAATACATCTGTATCCTAATTGCGTAACTTATTTTCGTTAACAATTTTGCCTAATTTGTTTCATTTTGACAGTTCAACAACATTCATTGCGTTATTTACGTTGTTGAGCAAATTTTTTTTCCAACTTATGAAGCAATGGATTAGCAATCTGTTTCAATTTGAAACAGATTGCTAATCCATTGCTGTATTGTATTACGCAATTAGGGTACTGGTCTCATACACGCATGCCGCCGGTTGCAAATATTACACACCTGACCTTTCTGAAGAACATCACCAATAAGGTGTACCTATGTCCTTTTAGCGTCCGCTCCCAGAGTTTCCACTTACACCTGCCTTAAAAATTCCAAGAAACTCTTTTAAGTAGAAAAAGTAATTTTACCCGAGTAGTTTATAAAAGTAATAAATAAATTACATTGAAAACTCGAAACACATTAATATTACTTTCAGCCACAACAAACGTCAGAGTTAATGAAAAAATATCAGCAGCCATTAAAATTAAGGGACTTGTAATGTGTTTTCATAAATGTGACATTTTAAAATCCTTCGTATTCCATCATTCATTTGGTTTTTTATGCAGAATAATGTAAAACGTCTTTGGATGATTTTTGTGAAATAAATTTAATATTCACATATAACTTAACCGAGGTAGACCGCGGTGAAGGTGGTGTGACGATCTAGTTATGTTTGCGGGGCTAGCATCGCCTGAAATAGCACAAAGCAGAGAGATTTAAAAGGGGAGTCCTTTGCCTAGCAGTGGGACACAATATAGGCTAACAAAAAAAAAAGCATAACTTAACATCACGCCTTGTATCCCTGAAGGTTTAGGCAGAGGTGTACCTACTACACCCACATTTCGCCAGTTATGTTTCAAAAACTCAAACTCAAAGCATTTGTTTCAATAAAACCATTTACAGGCACTTTTGAATTGTCAAGGAGTCGGTCAGTTATAAATATGAAGCTAGTTGCCCATTCCAAAGCGTAGTAGGTATCTATGGAGACGAACGGGCAAGAAACTCCACTGACACTCTATTAAATAAAAAAAAACGTGTGGCACTCGGGGACTGCCGCGGTAAAGCTATTGCATAGCATTTGTAACCTCCATACTTCCTATTTGTCAACGCTACATTTGGGATGATGACGTGATGCATAAAACAAAAATTACGTTCCCATGACAACATCACGTTGTCATGGGAACCGTCATTACATGGTAGGCGGAGTCTAACACCCCCCGGTGTTAGGTTTTATTTTCGTTACGTTACGGAATTTCTTGATTCGGTCGCCGCGCTCAAAGCCCGCGATAAAAGCTATGCAATAGCTTAAAAATGTTACAAAGTATTGGTTACATCATTCATGTTGAAATTATACATCAACAATGTAGAAAGACGTGCACGTTAGAAGCGGCCGTTATAAAAAGATAAAACAAAGAACAACAAACATTAAAATAAATTAAAAATAAGCCATGGCAGCTAAGAGATGACCAGTCCCAACTGACGTTTAAGTCCATGTCCTAGGGGGCGAGCCTATGGCTATTAATACTTACTTTTATAGCGAAATTAACGCACGTGCTTCTTATTTCATTCGAATTAATATACGAATGGTATCAACCTTAGAGAAAAAAAGTGCGCATTTCATTCAATGTCTTTATTTAAATGGAATGTAGCACTTCAGTAAAGGTGCCCTTTTTTCACCCTTTGTAAGTTAGCGACATTCATAAAACCAATTTGCGGTGTTGCTTTGAAGTAGGGGTGCATCCGATACCGATACCGATATATCGGTGATATTTAGATTTTTCTGATACATTTACATCGACGATATTTATTTCCCGATACACCGATACATTTCAAATTTCGCGCGTTTAAAAACTTAAGTAAACGCGTATAAAAGGTTAGCGCAAAAGTACTTTAGTTTCCAAATCCGTTATGTCGCATCCGAGAGACTATTTTGTACAGCAAGCCTCATTGAAATGGACTTGCGAAATCGCCTTTCTCCGCATAAGTTGAGAATATACCAGCCTATTGTTGTCCCACTACAGGGCAAAGGCCTCTTCTCATACAGAGAAGGCACGAGCATTGATCACCACGTTTGTCCAAGACGGGTCGACGATTTCAGACTTATATTAACTATAAGTCCAGATTTCCTTACGATGTTTTCCTTCATCGATGTCAGTAATGTCCAAGATAAACTCAGAATGTTAAAAAAAACTTTAAATGTTAATTTGAATTATTAATTGATAATATTTTTTGTGATTGTAAGTTTATTATTTAATCATTAGTTTTTTTAAATTGTCAGTCCTTTTAATTTAACTATCCGTATCGGTATCGGTATCGCCGATACGTATTCATGAATATCGGTATCGTATCGGCCAATACGCGTATCAATGCATCCCTACTTTGAAGTTCATTGTTTGCAAGACGTTTGTTTGCAGACAAAAAATACCATTATGTAGACATAATGGTATTTTTTGTCTGCAATAATCGGTAACTTTATTTGAATAAATTTTGAATAAAGTGTTATCATAAAGTATTGCCAATGACAATGAAAGGCTCTGTGTAAGATTTTTTTTGGGAATATGTTGGCATATTTAAATTTTCTTTTAGTTATTTATGCTGCGCATCAGCTTCACTATACGCATCTGCATAATTCACTATCATAGCTACTTTGTTTCTATTAGCATTTCTTACCCTTGACCTTAACGTATCACAATTGCGTAAATACTTAACTTTTACCGCTCTCGTTGACATAAGCATATTCTTTATCACTACAATCTCTATAGCAGGATTTTCGTCTTAAGGAAGTGGGTACTTTGTCGTCAGTAACAATCTCCGGTCAGTGGTTGAACAAAGGCGAGCTGTCAGAAAGTAATTCCGATTCAGCATGACGCCTTGTTGCCTTCGTTGTTCATCAAAACAAGCCCCTTGGCAACAGTCCAATCTTCAAATATCCCTTGGGTGTAAACAGGCTTCTTTAGATGTGAACCGCACCTTGTATCTTTAATTTCCGAACGTTCTTGTTGTTTGGTTTTGTAATTAGGAGTCATTGTTGATGACACTGTAAATTCTTATACTAATAAAGGAGCAATATTTGTACATGTATATATACATACATATACACAGTGACATTAAGTCATCTAACAAAGGGCCACTCAATGTATACGACATAAAATATCTCTAGCAATAAAAAAATTGTTACAATATATTAAAAAAAAATATATGTTCAGTAGTCATTGGATACATGAAGTGGGCTGCTTTTGTAACTAAAATTTCACGGTGTATTTTGTGATCATGTTCTAGAAAACGGGTCTAAGGATTTTGATAAATGTTGCAATACTTATAAGAGTTTATGGGGGTGAAAAATCGATCTAGCTAGGTCTCATATTTAGGAAAATTCGTTTTCTCTGTATTTTTACCCGAGCAGAACTCGGTCACCCAAAGTTTAGAACAAAATGGCTACCTTAGAATAATGACACGGCAGCCGGCACGGCATTAGTAAGTACCAGCATCATGGCAGCATGGAATTAGTATGTACTATTTACATAGAATTATTATGAAATTTCCTATACTATTAAATGAACATTCTCTGTTTTCACTAGAGCAGAGCTCGGTCGCTCAGGTACTGATAACTGAATAAACATAGAAAATTGTACTTAGTATATATAAACTGCATCAAAATGATGTATTAGTATGAAAATCGTCGCCAAACATTCGAAATATCTACACCATCCCTGATTTATGGAAGAGCTATTTTGTTAACAAACAATCCAATGAACTGCATTAATCGTGTAGAATCACAATTGATGCAAAACTTGAAACATTAACGCGAATATTTCGTGCCTATTGTCGCGTACATTTTAGCCTTGCAGTGAATTGTGGCGTTACGGCATTTTTTATATATATATATATATATATAAAATTCTCGTGTCACAGAGTTCGTTGCCATACTCCTCCGAAACGGTTTGATCGATTTTTATGAAATTTTATATGTATATTAGGTAGATCTGAGAATCGGTCGTAATCTAGTTTTCATACCCCTAAGTGGGTAGGGTAGGTAGGGTGGGTAGGAATTTTGTATTAATTTTAAAATCCTTGACATGTACATTCATTGACTGAAACGAAGTTCGCCGGGTCAGCTAGTTATAAATAAAATTAATTCATTAAATGGTGTTGAAACTGTCACCTGTAACAGGAATACATACATACATAAACTCACGCCTTCCCATGGGGGTAGGCAGAAACTATGGAACGTCACCTACAATACATTACATACTCCTTTTCCTTCGTTTACGTTCATACATTAGAGGCCCTGGTGTGAGTTTCTTTTAACCATCTCGACTCTACGTAAAGTCGAGATGGCTAAAAGAAACTCAAACTAAGGCCTCGGTCACACACGCACGCTAGTTGAGAGTACTACGCTCCTGACCTTTCTGAACATTACCAATAAGGTCACTATACTCGTATGTCCTCGAATACTTACTTTTTTGGTATTACGTTTTCGTTGTTGTAATCAAATCGTATCACGATGTTTTCGACGACAATGTTCTTTGAAAAATCGGAGAATTCAGATACTTAAGTTGTTCCAATAAATACTGCTTTCAGAAGTACTTACCCATTATTTTTTTTAATCTTTTTCTTTGACTATGTATATTCTTAAACGTTGTTTCATTGACTTCTGTTGTTTTGTCGTTTTTTTTTACTTATTAAAAATTATTGCCGAATTTCACCGAAGCAATATTATTTGAGAAAAAAATGATAGCGTTGTTAATAATGAAATGCTGTTCAAATCGATGTTTTTTTTATTGTGTATGTATTTCAAAACATGCTGGCATTATGTTATATAAAAGTGTATCGAAATATTATTTTTGACAACTGAGAATTCAAAACAATAAAGTAATAACATGAAACTGTGTATTTTGGTATATTTTTTCACATTGAAAAACATTTCAAAAACCCGCGATACCTTCACAACAGCTAGATACCTGTAACTTGGTTCGTATGTATTAGTTTGAGCATCTAAGCTCTATTTTACCTGTGAATTTATAAAATACTGGTATTTAGCTGCATCCGGTTAGACTGGAAGCCGACCCGAACATAGTTGGGCAAAGGCTAGACAGATTGATAATATATTTTTATACAGTGTGATTCTTCATAATGTGCAGATATCGAAATGAGGGAATCTATGCTTAATTTTAACGACAGAAAAATATTTTAAAAAATCTTTTTTTTTTTAATACTTTTTATGGAATTAAAAAAAATAACAAAACTGTAACTTTTAAACTAAATCATTTATCGCGATGAAACAAACTCTATAATAATTGGAAGTAATTAGGCGTCCACATAAAATTAAAATTGAGTAAAAAAACTACCCTCAATTGAAAATAAACATGTTTTTTTAGCAAAAATCTGTATTTTTTTCATAAATTTTTACAATAATTGTAAAATTTATAAATACAATGCAAAAGAGAAGAAAAACAAAAAAAAATTTTTTCAAAAAATAAAAAAAAAACAAAAAAAAATTGTTTTAATACTTTTAATATTTTTTCAGTCGATAAAATTAAGCATAGATTCCCTAATTTAGATATGTGGACATTATGAAGAATCACACTGTATATGTTGATATAGTCTTAAAACTATCTTCAATAGTAGCTCCACCTATTTATTGCAGAAATATGCCTCATCCTACATATTTTAAGTCCAGAACACACTGACTCACATACAACTGAAACACACTGTGCATTCGTCGCCATTCCTAGTATGTTACGTTCCAAGAGAATTTTGTAAAAAGTAACGCATATCCAAAGCGGAAACTATTACCTACATTTGTATACACCACCAGCCTAATCGAACTTTCATACACGTACAGAATCTGCATAGCCCCATTTTCCGCGGCTGTATTCCAAGTTTTGCAATATCATCCATCGTTGCTTATCTTCCTGCATAGAAACATCCTTTTGGTGCCGAATGTTCAATGTAAAACTTCTTTTATTTATTGTTCGTATGAACCCAAATCTTCTTCGGATGCTGTTCGGTTTCCTTTTAGATTTAGGCGTGGAAATAAACTTTTGGTCTAATGTGCATCTTGGTCTTTGTACTAGTAGGGGAAATCTGAATGATATTTAAAATTCTCTAGATGCAAATGGCTTACAAAAGGAACATGCTTATTGTTTTACAATTTTAATAATTGAAGTCTTAAAAATTCAATCATTAAGAAATTAATCAAATCTTTTAAAACTAAATAACTATGAAAAGTAATATCATACCTACGTTATTTCATAATTTGATTTTACTCAAGAAATATCCAGCTCTTTTTGCTCCAGCAATCTTCTATTTCATCAAAGAAAATATCTGCTTTACCCAGAAATCTCTTCATACATTTATGTGAAAACCATTACTTAGTACACATCTAAGTGGATCCATTCAATCATAAAAGGTTTTTCCAATTCATATCACCCAACCCAATTCGACCTGTGACATAAAATTTCGCCAATGCAGTAAGTACTTCCACGAATAACATAAATAGAAATTCTGGTACAACGGATATGTATATAAATATGTACGTATATGTACGTTTCTACGGATATTACTGAAGTTTTTTTATCATGAATCAAACCACAAAAGTTTTTAAATAGCAATAGGTATATTGTGCTCTGAAAATGGTTGCCAAAATATTCGCCCAACATTTTTGGGACACGAATTGTCAAATGAATCCTGGATTTGTTTTGTAAAGATAGCATCGGTTGTTTTAGTATGCGATAGAATACTGCATTCTAGTAAATGTAGATGTGCCAAATTTAAACGAATTCTAAATTTAAAATAAATGGCGGCGCATGTGCCTCAACATGCATCGTGTACAAACACCTTAAGAACAGCTGCCAACGACAGTTCTCAAATCTATAGAAGGTTCCAAATTCAAACACGGATCTAAATTTAAATGTCGGAATAATTAAAATTCTAGGAATATCTCAGTTTTCCGGATGACCTGGCAACTTTGTTTGAGACTCGAGGAGTATGGTCGGCTGATAACCTCATTGAGTTCACACCGACCGCGTCAAAAAATGTTCAGAAATTTCCAGGTGTTAATCGAATTTCGTTCTCGACAGCTATCATTCGAGTGGAGTTGGAAATTGTTTGCTCCTATCTTATTTCCTTCTAATTTTATAGTGTTCGACAATGTTGGTGGCAAGCTATTTTCATGACGATATCCAGAATTTGATTGTGATTGGCTAGTTAAAAGTTTTGTTTTCAAAAAAGGATTGAATAATAAAATTATTGTACAATTGGTGAAATAAAACGTTATTATGTAACCTGGTAAAGAATGTCTAAGACATTGAAAAATTTCACATTCGCGTATTGGATGAGCGACGATATATGGAAGCTTGTTGACAGACACGTTTTTTCTACGGCGCGGTTCATACGCCGTTTCCGTGAGGTGTACAAAGGGCCTTATTCTAAAACAAATGCTTCTTTTACAATTTTGAATCTGATTCTAAATTTGAATAAGTACAATTAGAAAAAAAAAACTGCCAGCTTGCATGATGTAAGGTTTCCATTTGCAGACAACCTTTGCAGTACACTCTTTATGTTGCATAGTAAATAAATACATAAATAAATTAAATTAAATTAAATTTATTTCATAAGCCTAATACATAAGGAGAGAAAAGGGTTAACAATGATTTTCATTAGTAACTTGAATCCTTATGTACATGCACGAATTTGTGATACTCCTGACACCCAAACTAGGACAAGTCCTGTATCTCAGGTGTCAGGTGTCAAATATAACCTGGATTGAATGGTCCGGAATCATTTACAATGAACAATTGTATATTCATCAATATCTGGTCCTTTTCTAACAAGAATAGATTCTATGTTCAGTTGCGCTTGTGGGACAATCTCTGTCTGATATAAATGATATAATACCAGTACTCGCAGAACATTAAATGTTCATAAAAGCTATTTTCCCTTAGCCAGGAAATCTTTAGAATGGAAAATGGAAACAGTAATATTGAATTGCATTGAAATAACTTTGTACCTTACTGCAGAATAGCGGTTGTTATTAATTGGGAAGTGAAGATCAAACGTTCTTGTAATTAGATACCGAATAATGAAGAATGCTCACATGTTTCTAGTTCAATAGAACTTGTTATATGTACATTCCATGTGATTTTAGCTAATGAATAATCCCATTACTTTGTAGTGTTATGGTTTTGATTAATAGATAAAGTATTTTATCTACACCCATGCTATATAACCTCTATAAAAGTTTCTGAAACAGTTAGCTTATTGGCAGCATTATAACAGCCAGTGTCATAGTAACCATTACATCATTCAAACGAGTGTTATAATGTTGTACTAAATTTTATTACGCAACTCGTTTCAACGTTGAAACGAGCTGCTGTCCCTCGTTTGAACGTTCAAACGGGGGACAGCAGCACCCGCTGCACGCATGTGTGTGTGATGTGCTGCTGCAGGCGACATTCATTCGTGCCTCATGTGATAAACCCACATTCGTGTTTTAATACCCCTTATTATACAACAGTTGCATAAATAACTATGGTTTTGTAAGGTACTAATTCGATAATTAGCTTCTTTGTATTCCCTCCATTACTCTCCTCCTTGCACATTTTACTTTTGAGAGTCCTTCGTCGATATGAAACAATTTGCTGTGGCTAATACATCCTTCGCCATTTGAATTTCTAGAGTCAAGTATCGAGCTTTGTTGATTCATTGTAAATAAAACTCATCCCTTAAATTAGGTCTCCCTCTTTTCTTCCATAACTCATTTGTATTACAAACATAAATCTTTGTTCATAACAACCGTTTTACTTAGCAACAATGATTTAGCAACGCAGCAATGAATTATCTTAACATGTCTTGAGTAGGATCACATATTCTGGAGAATTTCATCTCGCAGAATATGCAAACAGCTTTGCATAAAATCATACCAACAAACGTCTTTGCAGGCACAAGATACTTTAAATCTTATAGAGAAACTAAGTATTTAATCATTGAGCATAAAAGCGAACAAATGTTTGGTAGAACAACTATTAACTTGCTTCTGAATCAAGATAGAAAACAGACTGAACGAAGAACTTTATTGTAAACATTTAGAATTCTCGCAAGTCAATGTGGGGAATTCTGACTTTGTATCTCCTATCGTATCTCGTGTGGAGTAAGTAGAAGTTCAAGAAGTAACACGACATAGTCTGGACTTTAAAAGTCGAAAGGTAAAGGCGATACTGTAATAGCATGCAGTTTAAAGTTTATAGTGAGCAAGCATTGGAAAAGTTCCTTCCAGTTCTGGATCTAGACTCCTTAGTTCCGCTTTGTTTGTTTCATGAGTTTAGTTTATAGTTACCAAAGGGTGATTAGGGTGGAAATAAAACTTCGAAGAATCAACAAATCTGTAAAAGATACTGAACTTGATCGACGGATAGATCACGGGTCAAAATAGCTCTAGTTGAAAGCAGATCCCTTTTAAATCCGCAAAGTGAAATAGCAGCCGAGATAAATCGAACACTTCCTTTACTCAAAAGTGCAGTTAAAATAATCCAAAAGAGAAGAACGCACCGACCAATAGATTTTCACACAAAGAGCTTTTTAAAAAGTTTCCAAACACATACATTTGCCGTCACACTCTGAGCAAAGTAGCTCGATAGGTTGCAAACTTTCAACTTCGCTAGTTTTCGGACCGAGAAAAATCCGGAGTAATCTCCCCGGATAGTAGCACTGCCTTGGGGATCGAATCGAAGTATAACCTACCTACCACACTGGGCCCGCGTGTTGGATTACGACCCATTCGTTCTCACAGAGAGGAGGCCTGTGTCCCAGCAGTGGAAACATTATAGGCTGATTACTGTACCTATCTACAAATATTTTACGATACCTTACGCGTTATTGTTGTGTTTGAATTTATTAATATTTTTCTCCCTGAGGAAATGGATTGGCTGCCTTTGCGGAAAGGAATTTCAATGACTGATTTCCCGTCGTTTTTAGTCTGAGTAATTGGTAATCAAGATGAATCTTCAGATCTTTTTGTTACTGACGAAATAATCAAGCATCGTAACAATATTAAAGGCTCCTAGAAGTAAGTCTTTATGTAAGCAAAGGAACATTTTCATTAATATTCTGTCTACATCTATCTCAATCAGATAACGTTCCCTTAATGACAAGATACGGGCAAAATGATACGACTTTATTTGCAATAAGATCTGTATCAGTACTTATATGATTGAGTTCATTTAGTGTTTATGGTTAGAAGGTCAATTGTTTCGAGCTCTATGGAAATTCTTTGCATATGACCTTGACTGGTCTGATTGTATAATTTTATTTTTACTAGCTTGACCTGCTATTAATTTACTCTTTGTTAAGTGTTGTTTATAGTCATCATCATTACCTGCAGTCGTGATATCTAAAGGTTCAAAAAGGTTAACAGTTGACTGTCTTTCCATCAACTCAGCCTATAACAGTTCCCTGCTGGGTTAACATAGTTCTCTTTCAAATTGTACCACATCAACCGAATTTACACCTTTTGTATCCACTCCATCCCAGCTGCCAATGGTTGCTGTTTAGTCTAGCTGGATTTGAAATTCAACCTATATGGTTGCTTGTTCGTTAAAGAGTAATCCATCTACAAATTGCCCAACTTCGGGGTCGATATTAATTGCAATGTCAGATAAACTGGCATATATTGAACGTACAGTTTCAGCCCGAATGGTTCGATTGTCATCGTGTATTTTAGTGTAATCCATTTTGGTGGTTATTTTAGTTTGCAGTCTGTGGTATGTGAATTACAGCTTCCCTTAAATTGGATATTGTATTGTATCATAACTGTTGATGGTTTTAAATTAACTTTATATAGAATCCCATGTTAGATTCAACATCATTTCAGTACCAATCTTTAACATTAAATAAATACATTACAGGAATTGCTAAGAGCTTCCGTTGAGAAACAAAATATATAAAACGGTTTGAAAAGCGAAAAGTACTGCGATTCTGAAGCTCTTCAGTTTCACAGCTATATGTATGGAGTTTCGTTTAGATTATGTATGTATGATATGTGCTAACGTTCAGTACTTTTGTTTGACATTGACTGTGTAAATGTTGAAAGCTGTTTGTGAAACGATATTCAGGAATTTTCTGGGTATTGTTCAAAGACATATCACAACCTTTTATTCGCAAATACGGTCTTATTAAAATTTATAGATGTTAACAGAGGTACAGACGCGATGATGATGAGGAAATCCAAACACACTTCGGGTTATATGTTCAGTCCCGAATATACATCTATACGTATTATAAAACAAAGTCACATTTCGCGTTTGTCTGTATGTCCACGTTATTCTTCTTAAACCACGCAACAGATTTTGATGAGGTTTCACCATCGTTTAGAGAATTTATTCCGGAAGGTTTATGTGTATAATACGTTAATATTAAAGTTACGTTTACCTAAGAAATCACGATGTTTTGTCAAGTCGCTAGTAATTAATAATTATAAGTTAAGAATCTTACGATTGTTTTGTTTTGAAAAACTAAAATCATGATTGTATTCTCCAAAGGTGTAGGCAGAGACATGCAGTAAGTAAATCTAAATATCGCCAGTCCCATATATGTATATCTCGTACTGAATTTCTTAACAATTTTTTTTCCAAAAAACGTACACGAATACTTTTCGCCATTTGGTATTTCAGTAAACAATGTAACAACTTTTCAAATAAAACCTAATAAAATTAAAAACAGCAAGCATACTTTAATGATTTCAAACCGAAGCTTAAACTCTAGCTGGAAAATTGTTGCGAGGCGGTCAAAGAGCTACTATTAGTGCAGAGAAAAGGAACAAGCGAATATAATGTGGGGTTGTGGCTTTCAACGGAACTTCAGAAAATCAATAAAGGGTAACGGGTAACACAATAGCGGTGCTTTGGGCTATCAAAGAACCATTAAGTTAAACTTCTACTGAGTTTAAACTCTAAATAATGGTGCTTTAACCCATATTAAGGGTCTAATTCGCATAAACACACCGTCATAATGGTATAGTCACATTATAAATATGTAACAGTATTATTCATCATCATCATTTCAGCCGAAAGACGTCCACTGCTGGACATATGCCTCCCTCAAGCACCGCCACTTCGACCGATTCTGTGCTTCCCGCATCCAGCGGATTCCTGTGGCCTTCACAAGATCATCGGTCCATCTTGTGGGAGGCCTTCCAACGCTACGTCTTCCGGTACGCGGTCGCCACTCCAGAACCTTTCGACCCCATCGGCCATCCGTTCTGCGAGCAATGTGCCCTACCCATTGCCACTTAAGTTTGGCAATTCAACAGTATTATGTCTTCATAGAAAACGGCCGAAACGGCATGCTTCGACATCTCAGTGTATATCAGTACGCAACAGTCTCGAGTACGCGGTAATTACGCACGGACGGAGAAGGTTTATCTACCGAGCGGCCGTAGATAATTATTTCAAGGTCACTGCCGAGACATAATACTGTAACTTTATTGTACTGTTGTATAGTGCTGTTGGAATTCGTTGTCTGGGATTAAATTTCGATTTTATTATCCTTAGTAGTTAGTGCTGTGTAGGTTCTATCTATATTGACATTATTTGCATCATCTATTAAAAAATTAACTAAAATTGTAGACAGTATTTTGAGTGCGCTTAAGTCTTTTGAAGCAAAGCATAATTATCTTATTAAAATGGCTAGAATAGATTTAATGCTGTTTATTGTAAGGATTTTTGTAACTGAAGAAACACGGGTGTGTTTTAGTCAGTAAGAGTCTAGCACGCCCTCCCGCTCCGCCCAGAGAGAAGTTATTTGATAATTTCCCAACAAAAAAAAAAATCGCGTTTACAAAAATGAGGTGTCGGTAACGGTGTCGCGAATTCAATTGTTTTTTTCCAGCTCAAAACTCCCAACGCGCCTAAAGGAGTTTTTACTTCAAAAAAAGAAAATAATGTTTGTACACACGGCTACATATCAAGCTGTACATTTCTAGTATAAGCTGACCTCTTATTGTACGGAAATCTTATACAATGCGAGATCAGCTTATACTGGACATTTATAGCTTGATAAGTAGCCGTGAGTACCTACATACCTATTTGTTAGCAAGAGTTTTAATTATCTGACTGACAAAGCTCAAAACTTTCGCTCACGTCCACGGAGAAAAAGGGTACAAGACTAAGTAAGTACAT
This sequence comes from Agrochola lychnidis, assembly GCA_963680765.1. NCBI lineage: Eukaryota > Metazoa > Arthropoda > Insecta > Lepidoptera > Noctuidae > Agrochola > Agrochola lychnidis. The sequence continues at coordinate 8,560,374 of OY796847.1, forward strand.
TTAATATAGAGTCCTTTACAGTTAGTCAGTCCACAAAGTTCGTCAGTTTATTTAGGTCGCGTCTCCGTCGGGCTAACATTTTAGCTCTAACCTGCTTTAAGTAGGCTTAACGAGGAACTTCAATTTAGGCGACTAAAGTATTTTTAGGCTGAAAGTGTGGGAGAAATAGCAATCCTTCTCTCGTAAGTTAAACACGGCTACTAAAATATTTTAACTAGAGATGCGCCGAGTACAAGTATTACCGAATAACCGAGTACCGAGCGTTGCTCGGTATTCTGTTTACCGAATAACCGAGTATTGCTCGGTATTCTGTTTACCGAATAACCGAGTACCGAGTATTGCTCGGTATTCTGTTTACCAAATAACCGAGTACCGAGTATTGCTCGGTATTCTGTTTACCGAATAACCGAGTACCGAGTAGGTATTGCTCGGTATTCTGTTTACCGAATAACCGAGTACCGAGTATTGCTCGGTATTCTGTTTACCAAATAACCGAGTACCGAGTATTGCTCGGTATTCTGTTTACCAAACCGACTACTCTGCTGAGTAACTCGGTTTAGTTGACGCAGGTATTGGGTGCGAAAATAGGTTTAAACTTGCACGCATCTAGCGGCTGGCGAGCGAATAGTACCTCGCCCCTCGCATGCCACCCCGTTCCGCGCGAGCATCAAACATTTGCCATAGTTGCCATTTTTTTATATATCACACGATCGGAGTGAGTTACGTCGATAAAAAATTTGTTTTTAGGGTAATGCTAAAAGTACTGTCTATTGTGAGTTTGTTGATGAGGTGAGTGGGCGCAAAAGATCATTGATTTGCAGATTTTATGACGAAATAGAAGGCGATAAATCTAAAGAGGCCAGGTTATAAGTTTATAGAGTTCTTTTCGAGTACCTCGGCAGTCAATCCGAGTTATTCGGCCGAGTATGCCGAGTACCGAGTAATAAACAAGTAATTCGGCGTATCTCTAATTTTAACAGAAAGTATTTTCTCAACGCTCCAGTAAATCCTCTGCTTTCACACTGTTGACACTTGAATAAATTAGCTCACTTTACTAAAATATTAGGACTTTATTATGTTTCCTTTGAGTCCGGCATGGTTAAAAACACTATCTACATTCAAAATTTTTAAAAGCACATCTAAAATCTTTTGCTAAAGTAAAATAACCTCTGAAAACATTATTTAGCGTAACATCATAGTAAAGAAAAATGGAATTAGATTTTTTCATTTCCAAAGACGTATAAAATAATGAAACACTTCATAGGGAAAAGTGTCTCCAATAAGCGCTATGAATATCGAGAGGACGTCCAGTTCTTCAAATTTTAATTTATTCCTTTCATCCAATAAGACCTTTTAGATTCGATGGAAAATAATTACTGTAGACGAATTTTCTCCTTCGAACTGTAATGAAGAATAATGAAATCGGGACAATTATAAGCTTCGCAGAAATGGATTTTTTGGTAAAAATAAATTGCTTACCGATGTCCTTATTTCGACTGATTTGGGTCGCTTTGAGTTGTCATCCTAGCAGGAAGAAGCACGTTACTTTGCAATTAGCCAAATTAACTCGAATTTCCGTTTCGAATTTCGTGAAATTAATAATTATAAACGATACTGCGAATTTACTGCCAAAGTAGCAATCCAATCATATTTTTTATATTTGTTTTCATTTAATAAACTTGAGCAATATTTGTATATACAGGATAAGTTTTTATCCAGTGCGCAAACTTTAACACGTGAATTTACTCATCATTATAACTAACTTTTACTATGAGCCCCAATCGGAAATCGCGAAAAAAAAAAATCTGCTGTTCCCTACATTTTAACGAGTTATGCGAACATAAATGTATGGAACAGTTGATTTTTTTTTCGCGATTTCATGTTTCAGGTTTGATTTGGTAAAAGTTGTTCATAATGATGAGTAAATTTACGTGTTAAAGTATTCTGTATTTGTCATCACGTTCTCAAAAACTGCTCTAACGATTTCGATGGAAGTTTCAATATCGACGCCTTAGAGTGAAAACCTCGTAAGGGTAAAAGAAGTAACTTTTCAGGAGGAAGAAAAACTGCGTGCTGTAAAATTTTGTACGGCGTCTTTTATGTTCGTAGTTCTGGATATAAAAGCGGATTAAATTTCCGTATTCATTAATAAAATAAAACATAAAAGACGCCGTACAACATTTTTACAGCACGCAGTTTTTTCTTCCACCAAAGAAAAGTTACTTCTTTTACCCTTACGAGGTTTTCACTCTAAGGCGACGATATAGTCGGTGGGGGTGACCTCTCGCGTCCGGCCCTGGTTCAGGCCATGGTACGGAGCGAGAGGAAATGGCAGGCCGTCACCTCCTTCTGCGAAGCGGTAATGCTCGCGAAGGAGGAGGCGGAACGCGTGAGGGAGAGGCAAATTTCGCGCCCTCACGCCCCTAACCGCCGCAAAAGGAGGAGACGCCCGGGGCGGGAATCGCGAGGCGATTTCCGGCCACCGTAGGCGCGGGCTTGCGGACGGTGAGCAATGGGTAGCTCGCCGTCCGATAAGGACCAAGCCCGGGTCGACGGCGCGTTGTGTTCCACGCGCGCCTGAAAGAGATGTCAGCAGAATTGACGGGGTTCGCTAGGGCCAATGCCTGCCGGGGGTTCGAAGAAAACCGATAGGGAAATCGTGGCTCCCGGCAACAGGGCAACCGAAGGAACACAGGTGGGTTTTAGTCAGTAAGAGTCTGACACGCCCTCCCGCTCCGCCCAGAGCGGGAGAAGTTATTTGATATAATCCCACCCAAAAAAAAAAAAAAGGCGACGATATAAGGGTTTATGGGGGCGAAAACTCGATCTAGATAGGTCTCATATCTGGGAAAATTCGTTTTCTCTATTTTCAGCCGAGCAGAGTTCGGTCGCCCAGGTACTTAACAATTAAATGTGTCCAGAGCTAACATCTAAAATGTAGGTACTTAGATATAATGTGGCACCGTTAATTGTGGTAGAAATTTGTTTTACGGAATTGTTATATAATCTAAGACCTTCCTTGTCACTACGGTTTCTATATCAAATTCTAGCAGAACAGCTATCTCGCAAAACTATAATTTTGTCTTTGCTTTTGTATTCCTTTTAAAGGATCACTGTCGCATATGCAGACACAATAGTTAAAACAATTGAACAGACCACATACAGTGTGAGTCTTCATAATGTGCACACATCAAAATGAGGGAATCTATGCTTAATTTTATCGACGGAAAAAATGGTAAAAAAATTTTTTTTGTTTTTTTTTTAATTTTTTTGTATCGAAAACAATTTTTTTTTTTTATTCTCTTGGGCATCTCATTTATAAATTTTACAATTATTGTAAAAATCGATGAAAAAAAAAACAAATTTTTGCTAAAAAAACATGTTTATTTTCAATTGAGGGTAGTTTTTTTCTCAATTTTAATTTTATGTGGACGCCTACTTACTTCCAATTATTATGAAGTTTTTTTTATCGCGATAGCTGATTCAGTTTAAAAGTTACACAGTTTTGTTACAATTTCTTTTTAATTCCATATAAAGTTTAAATAAAATATTTAGATTTTTTAAAATATTTTTTCTGTCGTTTAAATTAAGCATAGATTCCTTCATTTCGATATGTGCACATTATGAAGACTCACACTGTATATTATGGCTCATTGGACTGTGATGACTGTGACTGTGATCGAATCAGAAATGAGGAGATCCGCAGGAGAACCAAGGTAACCGACATAGCCCGAAGAATTGCCAAACTTAAGTGGCAATGGGCAGGGCACATTGCTCGCAGAACGGGTGGCCGATGGGGCCGAAAGGTTCTGGAGTGGCGACCGCGTAACGGAAGACGTAGCGTTGGAAGGCCTCCCACAAGATAGACCGATGACCTTGTGAAGGCCACAGGAATCCGCTGGATGCGGAAAGCACAGAATCGGTCGAAGTGGAGGTGCTTGGGGGGCCTATGTTCAGCAGTGAACGTCTTTCGGCTGAAACGATGATGATGAGGACTGTGAACCGGTTTTGCCCAGATTTAATAAAAAATTGGGAATATTTTCGTTTGGGAACGTTATTAATATTATGCACCACGATCGGTCCCATGAAATTAAAATATTGATAACGATTGGAACCTCGTTCATCTTTTCAGTGAAAAATGGCTTTTGTTTGAATATTAAAACATTTCTGAGTACGGAATGAGACAGAGTAGACAGAACTAGGTTCTGCCCGCGACTTCGTCCGCGTAGAAGTCAATTATACCTTAAGGCTACGGATACGAAGTCAGCGGGCGCAGGGTGGCGGCGGCGGCGGCGCGGGGAGTGCCGCGTTTCAATGCATAGTTTTGTATGGAACTGGCCTCGAAGGCAGCGGCGCGGGGACCAGCCCGTCACATCCTTCATGTCCTCCACAGGATTGATCGGTTAACTAGTCATGACCTCAGAGGTCAGATATGAGATGCCATTAAAAAATAAAAACGCCGCCGCCACCGCACTATGGGCCAGATCCGTGCGTACCGTCTCAAAAATCTGTAACTTTAATGTTAATTAAAATAAATAGCTCAAATTTTGCACGTAGTATCTCGAATGTATATACAATCCAATTATGAAACTTGTTTTGTCAAATTTAGAATTTATAATATTTAAAAAATAAAACAAATATAGAAATGTATTTTTTAATATTAAACCATAGTTTGTTTAGCTTATTCAATTACAATTTTACAGTTTTATGATTTTACTACTGTGTAATATATTTTTTATTATATTTAAATAACAAATATAACATAATAATTAATTCCAATTTTTTTTAATTTTTTTTTAATGTAATACCTACTTCTACTTAAATATCTAAGAGGTTCTTGGCTTCGTCTAACAATTCCTTGGAAATAGTCACTGATGGTTTTCTTATACTTGATAGATAAGGATCTGGTGTAAATAGGAGACCATGAAATACGTCTTGATTCGTTGCTGATCTAGAGCATTTTCTTGCGTGATAGGTACAATCTGAATTTTTTGTAATCTTAGTTTCGAGATTCTTGGGCATCTCCAGATAAATTACCAATAGGCAGAACAGCAAAATGTCTAATTATACTTTCCCCATGTATTAAGATTTTTTGTATTGAAAAAGGCATATTATACTCATAGAGGCAAAACAAATTCACTCATTTTGTTATGTAAATTCACATAAATTCTATACCTTTCTAGTTTTCACAAAAAGCTTCACTTAAATTATTTTTAATTAGGATACTTCCTAACGATTCTAACCATATATCACACTTACACATTTGCTGTGAAATTAACGAAAATATGACCATGTGAACTGGAGGAATTGTGTTCTACATAATTCTCATAATTTTAACTATCAACTTGCAAGCCTCAGTCTAATAGTAAAAAATTAGAAATAATGGATTTTAACTACTACATAATATGCATTGGACATTTAGTTAGACATGTGCACTAACGAAATATTCAATATAGAACATTACGAAAACCTATTTTTGAGACGGTACGCACGGTTCTAGCCCATAGTGCGCCGCTCCCGCCCCGCAAGTCACTGACTTCGAGAATGAGGCCTAAAACATATTCTATGGCATTACAATACATAAAACAAGCAAATAAAATTTATATACGAATATTGTTTTACATAGATTTTTCTTGAAAGTAAACAAGCGCATAAAGTTTTTTGCTTCGTCAAAAAATATCTTGTTAGCAAATTGCTCAAAATTACCACTGAAGTAAATTGCGTCTTTTTTGGCCCTAGCAGATTTTGCCTCCAGCCAGTGGCGTGCGTTTCATAAAGACAGAAAGACACTGCCTACCCTAGTTCTGATAATAGATCTAATATTATTTTATCAATAAACAAAACAAATCATAAATCAGCTCCACCTATCGAGTGCCGGTGGTATCATCATTCGAATTTCGCATCATCTCGATTCGCGCTGCACTAGCGCCGCCTCGCCTCTGCCACGGTAAAGACACAAACTATTCGTCTCTGAATGTTTTTATGTGTGCTCTCGTGGTAAGTCGTATTTAATGTGTGTGCGTTCCTATAGCTACGCGGGCTTTGCTGACACACAATGACAAAAATCACGCACACAACTGCAAGAAAAGCCAGTGTCTATTTGTAGTTATTCTATACAGCTAAGACGAAAAATTACGACTCGTACCGAACATTACCGAAGGAAAGTTAGCTATGCAATGCAAATATTTTAGGAAATAACGTTGTTTCATTGAATTTTATACATTTAGATGACCATAATTTTTTGTCGTATAACCTTTTTTACCCTTTATTGCCCGTTTTACTATAGTTGCCATATTGTTTGACGTGCGTTGTGTTTGTGAATACGCTATCAGGTAATTAGAATTTGATTGTTGTTATTAGTGTAAAATGGATAATATTGTCTGTGAAAGTTGTTCAGATGGTGTGTGTATTGAGAAAATAAAACATGATGCGTTTTCAAAACTATATTTCGGTGAAAAAAAAACAAGTTATCGAGATAGGTCGTGGTACACCGGATTTGCAATTAATACAAATTAAAGGTAAAGTCAATCGTAAATTCAATAAAAAACAATATGATTCATATCATTGGCTGACAGGTTGCATACACAGTACCTAATCGGTTATTTTGTTTCGTTTGTCTACTATTTTCAAATAATAAAACCGTCTGGAACGACACCGGTTACGCTGATATTCATAATTTTCCTACCGCCGCGAGAAAACATGAACAATCTGAAAAACACTTAGAAGCTTCCCTTAAATATCACACCTTTGGAAAAAATCGTATAGAGACGCGTTTAATCATCAATCGACAAGACGACGCGACGAACCAAAACCAACGTGCAGTATTTTTGGTGAGTAAAATTTTCTGCCTACCCTGTCTTAAAACTGTGTGCACGCCACTGCCTCCAGCTAACTAGTAGTAACATTTTTAGGGTTCCGTACCCGAACGGGGCCAACGGACTCTTTTACTAAGGCTAGGCTGTCCGTCCGTCTGTCACAGTGCTGTATTTATTTTACCGTAATAGGTAGACACTTAACATTTTTACAGCGTGTGTAGGTACTATTATGACCGCTATAAAATAAATAATAAAAAATAAAATTTGGTTATAAATTAAAGGGGCCCATACAAGAAACGTGAAAAAATATGTACTTAGTGTTAAATATTGTACGGTGGAACAGAACCCTCCGTGTGCGAGTCCGACTCGCACTCAGTCGCTTTATTTTAGTGTCTAAAAGGCAGAAAATTATATAAAAGAAATCTATCAGACTCCTAACTTTTGACAGTTCTTAGAGTAAAACTTTATTTTCTCGTACATTTCATCGTTGTAATTGAGGCCTGCAAATCTTTTAATAAGTCCAGTCAGCACTTAAAGTCGATTAACATTTCAGTTGTCTTAATCTTAATTAAAGAGCAAAACATTTAATTAAAATCGAAACAGAACTAAAATTCAAAGAACAACAACTCTTAGTTACAATATTAAATGCTTAAAAGCAGTTAAGGTGGTTCTGTAATTGTAGCCCGCGAAATTCAATTTTCCTTACGTTTTTTTGCAATTTGCAGGTCAGTGACAGGTTGTATCTTGATCAAAATTTGATTCGCGACAATTTTCAAGAACAAATTTCTGATAGAAAAGTTCTCAAGGAACAAATAAAATCTAACTAAGAGAAATGTATTGATGATTCCAATGATTATAATCCTGGAAATAAATATCTGTTAATGTTGCGAATCAAATTTAAGAAACGTAAGAAAATTTGAATTTCGTGGGCTACAACTGCGAAATCACCATAACTGAATCATTTTGTGTCAATTTAGATGATTGTAAAAGTAGCAGTTTTAAAGTTTTGTTGCTGACCGTTCTTTCTATTCATCAATAATAATAAAGCTGAAGAGTTGGTTTATTTGTTTGTTTGAACGCGCTAATCTACATGTCGTGGCCAGATCTTAGAATCGACCATTTCATGAAATGATCAACCATTTCATGAAATAGAACATCGATCGCTGGTCTGGCCAGATCATTGAATACTCAACGTTTGACGATATGAACAGTTAAACGCACGACTACTTCATGATGTGGCCAAACATTAGTGATCATATCGTAAAATAGTTAGATTATCCATCGGTAGAGGCGTTGATGTCGCTTTGTTTTTGTTGTGCATCATGGCGGCGGACGATAATTCGATTGAATAAGCAATCATAAATATGCAAATGAAAGATAAAAGTGCAGTGAAGTAGTTATTATACCAAGCTACGTGACTTTTATGAAATTCACTCGAAAAACGAGCGCAACCTTAAAAAACCATGGAGTTTGGAACGTATTTCATAGGTTAGTATTTAACTATTCAAATCTTAGTAATTGTTATTTTTCTTCTGGAATGAAAGCTATTTAAAATGTTTTATTTATCCATTGACCCTTACTAAAAGTTAATTAATGCCAGTAATATTTACATGGATAAGTACCCTACTTAGTGATATGGCCAAACGTCGACTGACATATCATTAAACGTTGACGTTTGAACGATATGGTCAATTTTAGCTGGCCATTTCATGAAACACAACCATTTCATGAAATTATCAATTCTAAGATCTGGCCACGATATACACACGGATTAAAAAACATCTTTATATATTTGATAGCCTAATTCTTGAGAAAGGTTATAGGCTATATTAATATCACGTTACGACTCTTAGGAGCCGAACAAAAAGAAAAAAGTCAGAAAGAACGCTAAATAAACGAAGTAATAGTGCGAGCGGGGGCGATGCGATGCAACGGAGTGGGACGGGGGAACATAAAATACGCGGGTAGCAGCTAGTATACCTTATATATTCACTTTGGATTTTAACTCCAAAGAATATTTGACTTGTGATTCAAACTCTAAGCTTGCACTCTGAATAACTGGCTTCTGATCCTAAGCCAAGCACAGAGAAGAGATTTCGTAACAATAGAATCTAACTCGGAATCCTGAGCATAGATTTCCGAGAGCAATTCTGAAGACAGATCAACTGCCTTTTGATGGTGAACACCGTAATAACCCAGCTTAGGCTCTTGTTTATTTTGAGATTATTTATCAATTGAAAGGGATAATTTTGAGAAATGATATTAAGGGAGAAAACGATTCCATTGTTTACCTATGTATTGTCAAAACGGATCAGAAAGTTTTGCCCCACGTTAATATATTTACGAGCTTCAAAGTTATTATCTAGATTATGATGTTTTTGATATAACGTGTTGTGATTTATCTGCGAATCTAGGTTTAGATAAGTTTATCAATTGTTATCATGTAATAGATACATCTATAATATTTACAAATCAGGGGCTCGTTGAGGAGCACGTGGCTAAGTAATAACAGCCGCACGGGGTGATCCACCAGGTTAAGCTACGCTTGCCGGGGTTGGTCCGTGGATGGGTGACCATCTTTACATATCGAGACTCCTCCGTGCCTCGGAAAGCACGTTAAGCCGTTGGTCCCGGCTGTCATTCTGTGGATCTTTGACAGTCGTCACGGGTCGTCAGAAGCCCGAAAGTCTGACAACCAGTCTTACCAAGGGGTATCGTATTACCTAGTTACTGGGTTGTGGAGGTCAGATAGGCAGTCGCTCCATGTAAAATACTGGTATTCAGCTGCATCTGGTTAGACTGGAAGCCGACCCCAACAAAGTTGGGAAAAGGCTAGGCAGATTGATTTTTGGGCTCGTAGACTGCCAACTCATAGAATCTTAATTTTATTGAATTTTAAATTATTGTATTTCAATTCTATTTTAATTTTATTTGTAAATGTGTATGCCTATTCTTATAATAATATGAGTCTATTGTTACTCGGAATAAATGATTTGAATTTGAATTTGAATAGGTCTCGAGTTTGAATCCAAGGCCGCAGGACCTCTGACTTTTCGGATTCACGTGCGTTTTGTATAGTTATCACTTGCTTCAAAAACGGTGAAGGAAAACATCGTGAGGAAACCGGCATGCCTGAGAGTTATTCCTCGACGGTATTTGAAGCCAAGTCAGAGGCCCATGGGCGGCTTTAAAACTCTGACACCAGGTTAGTCACTAACCACACGAAAAAAAGAAGAGGCTCGTGGTAAAAAAAATAACAGCATAAAGTTAAGCTATTATATAGGTCGATCGAACGTCGGTTCGTGGATGGGTGACCATGTATTACATATTGCTGCCCTTCCGTACCTCGAAAAGCACGTTATGCCGTTGGTCTGGTCAGTCGTTACGGGTAGTTAGAAGCCCAAAAGTCTGACAACCAGTCTTACCAAGGGGTATCGTGTTACCCAGTAACTGAGTTGTGGAAGTCAGATATACAGTCACTCTATGTTAAATACTGGTATTCAGCTGCATCTGGTTATACTGGTAGCTGACTCCAACATAGTTGGGAAAAGGCTAAGCAGATTGATCAATTAACAAATCAAAACTGTCTAAAGCCTCACGCTGACAGGTGCGACGCGACACCGGTAGAACAATTTCCGTGAAATTTTCATTAAAATTGTTCCACCGGAGTCGCGTTGTGCTTGTCTGCGGGAGCCTTTAATCAAAATAAATACATTAATACACAACCCGCACACAATACAACACACACACAACAACAGAACACAGACACGACAACACAGCACACAACTTAGATGTAGCATCGGCAAAATTCGTAAAACCGATCACCATCCGAACTGAGCGCGCCTTCAATACTACCAATATTTATTACTGCTTTAGGTGAAAATGATCTTTACATAAACGCAATAACTTTAAAGTCATATAATCAAATACATTCGTAAAATTGAAATGAATGAATGCAATCAAATCTGTGCTACATCTATACTCCATTTGAAATAAGATTAGACATTTAAACAAACCTTTTTACCGTCCGTTCAACCAATTTTGACTTCTATACCGTACGCATAAGGATGGCATTAAAAGCAAAAAAGTGGTTACAATACCAACTTTTTACTGCAGCTGCCATTAGTCATGCCACCAACGCAATAGAAGTCAAAATCGGTTGAACGGACTGTGAAAAAGGTTTAGTTAAATGTCTAATCTTATTTCAAATGGAGTATAAGTTGTGTCGTACTGTAATAGTAATAGTTTTTTATTTATCTCTTCACAAAGGTTCACATTAAACCCACAACCCGATTCCAAAACCAAAATGAATGGCATTAGAACGAATATAAATTGATGGCATTAGATCTAATATGAATAATTTTAAGCGTAATATCAGCATTGTTTAATAACAAAATAAATTAATCCGAATTCATGCCATGTGTTATATCTGTGCGACAATTTGGGCTGGATTGATTGGTTTACGAATCAATAGGTACACACGGCTACACATCAAACTATAAATTTCCAGTTTATGCTGATCTCGCATTGTATAGGATTTCCGTACAATGCGAGGTCAGCTTATACTGGAAATTTATAGCTTGATGTGTAGCCGTGTGTACGTATACGCTGTTGACGCTCGTTGATTGACTAAAATAACATGTTGTTCATTATTTGGATAAGCTCGGCATTGCTAATTGGATGATAGATTTTCAGATACTCTTGAAAAGGATTATCCCATCAAAAACATAAATGTGAAAATGGGAGCCAAGTTCCATAAATATTGTTGTCGACTTCGCCGACAAAAGAATTGAAATCTAAATGGGTGCCAAGTTCTGTAGATAATCCTGAAATTTATTTATAAGAACATGCAACTTTCTAAAATAAAATTAAAACACTAATTCTTGTTTTTTCTGCTATAACAATGTTTGCTATTTAAAAATATAACTTCTTAAATTTGAACAGTCGAATTATTTACACAAAGCACTTAGGATAAATTGAAGCTCAAGATTTGACTTGGCTAGTTTTTACATACAAGTTATCTTATATTTGGCTAATCAATTTATCATCTTTATATTTGTCTACAGTGTCGCGGTGCAAAAGAACTAAAACAAACAGGGTAACTTTTTTATGCTGGTGTGCGTTACAGCTATGTCTTACACTCGCGCCACGTCATTGTGCTGTAATTTTACTTTTTTAGTGTGCGTGCATTAAGCGGCTAACAGTTGGACGCTATTTTTTCATCGAGTTTACAGCTTTGACTGTCTACCTAGGCATATTTAATTATTTATTATTATTTAATTTTAAGTAGGCACTCAACATCAAATAAGTAATTCATGATGTGCTTACCTGTAAGAAATTGGTACACTAGTCTATAAGTTTATTGGATGTATCTCATATTTTTGTATCGATGTACTCAATTGTTGGTGAGCCAAATAAATAAAATAAAATATTCATATCTTTGTTCTTTATGTTATGCGCAAGTTACTGTTGCTTATTGTAACTGTAAGGTCAAAATATCTTCATCCTCTAAAATTTTAGCTTGCTGGTAAAAACTAGCCAAGTCAAATCTTGAGCTTCAATTTATCCTAAGTGCTTTGTGTAAATAATTCGACTGTTCAAATTTAAGAAGTTATATTTTTAAATAGCAAACATTGTTATAGCAGAAAAAACAAGAATTAGTGTTTTAATTTTATTTTAGAAAGTTGCATGTTCTTATAAATAAATTTCAGGATTATCTACAGAACTTGGCACCCATTTAGATTTCAATTCTTTTGTCGGCGAAGTCGACAACAATATTTATGGAACTTGGCTCCCATTTTCACATTTATGTTTTTGATGGGATATCATTACTTTTTGTAAAGAAATTATTATTATTCGTCAATCAAACGTGATCTATAAAATTCTTTTTGCAAATATGCGTAGCAATATTGTGTAAGAATGTAGGTATTTTTTTCGTAACAATTGTTACAATTGTCCGCAATGATGTCAGATGGCTGAGCCGGCGCGGCAAGTATTATTATAAAAAAAACGTGTGCAGTCGAGGAGCCCCGTCAGGAACAAAGTTCCTTCTCACGTATGATTTAATTATTTAATTTTCGCAGCCGCCCCTTGGATTTACATTTTGACCTCACTATGGACTTAACTTTTCGTAAGTTTATATCAAAAATAGTTACTTTTAACTATTTACTATATTAAACGACAATAGTCTCTAAAACAATAGTCATACGATCTATCAATTCAAAAACGTCTCAAGCATAGTACCAACCTACCAACTACCTTGAACATACCAACCTGACGTTTGTAACAACGTTTTTCGAGATCAGAGAATGAATGAAATGAATTCACTGCCGCCTAACATTAGGGACCAAGATTTTGACACGTGACACATCAGTTGACTCGACGGGGTGTTTTGAATTCAGTCATGAAATTAAGAAATTACATCAACTTTTAGCATTCGAATCAAAAATGTACAGTTAGCTGTCAAATTATAAGACGCTGGAGATCAGCGCCATCTGAAGTGAGCAAGTGGCCGTGGGTTTTTAACCCCATTTGAAAATTTGTCATCATTACTGTCATTTTCATGGTTTTCGGGAGATGGTGCTGATATCGAATTAGATGGACATTCTGGATTTTAAGATGGCGGCTATTCCAAATAATAATAATATTGTAGATCAATTCTCATAGACATCAATTTCATGCCGATTGTAAACTTGATAATCAAAATCCGTAAAAAAACGGACCTCTTAATTTCGTTAAGTTCGTCTGTCCGTGCGTCCGGATGTCATACAGCTATTTAACATGGAGACTATTTACACTCTATCGATGAAAATTTTGAAAAAGGTGTGTTTTTTGCACCGTTAAACAATGGTGTAGTGAAATTACGATAAACATAATAGTGGGGGTGGCATTCTCCATACCTACATATAACGGAGAGATGAAAAAATCTATGCATATAAAGCGTGTATTGTTGGATCTCATAATTAAAATGTTAAAGATGTTTCTAAGTAACTTTGCTTTTGAAGTCAATAGTTTTTGAGATACAGTTTATTTTCGGTTACAACCGCAGAATTAACTTTGTTTTTATAGTTTTTTCGAGAAATACAAACTTATTTTTGCAGTCGATAAAATTGATACTATTCAATGTTTATGCGTAAATATTCATCCCAATTACGGAACCCTTCACTGTGCCATGGGGTCTCAACTCAAATTATAATTAGTTCTGAAAAAAAATCATAGATGGCAGCATCGGTAACAAATATGAAATTAACAATCACTAAAAAGCGATAAACGGCTGATTTTGGCGTAAGTATGATTAGTAAAAATCAAAACTTCTTGTTTAATGCTGATTTATCTATATAAACTCATAAATCATCTATTTTCAACAAAAATGATAAATGAAACATTTTGTTCAGAGCTCTTTGCAATAAATAGATGACGTATTATTCAATTTGTCGTCACATCTGTCGCTATTATTTTACGTTTAGTATTAAATCAAACAATTTTTGAAGTGAAAACATCTTTAGGCGCGTTGGGCATTTTTGAGATGGGAAAAACAATTGAACTCGCGACACCGTTACCGACATCTCATTTTAGTAACCGCGATTGTGCTCTTTATTGTTATTAAGTTACGGATCAATGTTCTATGCAAGTATTTGTACAAAGGTTTTGAAAGTATTTTTTTTTTTTTGTAAACGCTGTTGTGATCTTTATTTAGATAAGGTTACGGACCAATGTTCAATACAAGTATTTTTCTTCCACCAAGATCTTGTTCAAGTTTTCGCTTCTGTCGGCACTCCCGGAGCGCCACTGTTTTTTTTTTTATAATCTATTACCTACTTTACGTAGAAATATAATATCTGAAAGAAATCTATACATGTTTTTGGCAAGTACCTACCTACTTATATTTTTTCATTTTACTGTTACCTTTCTATAAAAAATCGGCCAAGTGCGAGTCGGACTCACGCACGAAGGGTTCCGCACCATTATCTATACAAACGGCAAAAAAATCAACCTTGTTGTAGGGGAGCCCCCTTAAATATTTATTTTATTCTGTTTTTTAGTATTTGTTGAAAAGATTGTAAAAACTATCTTTGCTTTGTTTAAATTCAATCTCTTTTTATTGTATGTAATTGCATATCACGTGTGCACTGTGAACATGTACATTCCATAACGCTACCAAATACTGGGTACGTCTTTCATCGACTTGAATATGCCCTGGCGGCTGAGAGTATGTCATGCTCACTCAAATGTCTCGCTGATGGTGGAGTGTGTGTTGCATCATTAAGTTCCCTTCAAAATGGTTGAGCTAAATGGTGCTGATCCATGCATCATGTTCGTGAACGGGCGCCGTCAGTAGGGACTGGTCATCTCTTAGCTGCCACGGTTTATTTTAATTTCTGAATTGTTTTTGTTTTATATTTTTATTACGGACGCTTTTAACGTGCACGTCTTTCTACATTGTTCTCACATGTATAATTTCAACATGAATGATGTAACGAATATTTTGTAACAATATTTTTATTTAAACGAGTGACCATGGAGTTTCTTGCCCGTTCTTCTCCATAGGTACCTACTACGATTAGGAATGGGCAACTAGCTTCATCTTTCTGACTGACCGACCCCTTGACAATTCAAAAGTACCTGTAATTGGTTTATTTGAAATAAATGCTTTGAGTTTGAGTTTATAGCGGCAACAGAAATACATCATCTGTGAAAACAACTGTCTTAATAGAGACACAGCCTGGTGACAGACAGACGGACAGCGGAGTCTTAGTAATAGAGTCCCGATTTACCCTTTAAGTACGGAACCCTAAAAAGGATTTCACGAAACGTTTTAAAAGTAGACAGGTTATTCGGCTAATGGTGCCGATTCTCTTGTACACCGAACTAAACTAACTATCACTAAAATTCCTTACTTTTTACTATGAGAATCTCAAAGCTATTCTGCAAAATAAATTCTCTTTTTAAAATAATTTTGACAAATCTAAATCGAATTTCCCAATCGCGACTCCACACGTGATACCTAACCACCTGAATCTTTTTAGAGCCGGAGGCGCGCAGGGGGCAACCTCGATGTGTTTTATATGAAATTTTTCACTTTTCGTAGGAAAAAAATAATAAAATTACCTACATGTAGTGTTAGGGGTTTAAGGGTCTCATAAAGGGGGTCGAAATTTTCATTATTTTTGCGATTGGACACACCGTTTTCGAGATATAAGCAAAAGAAAAATAAAGGTTCACTACTGTTTTTGTATCTGAAGTCGGGGTGTTGGTGTGAATTTAAAGTTCATCACAACCAATTTTATTCCACATGTTTTTAGTCGAAAAACGTCAAATTCAGAATAGCAAAATTGCCATTTTCACTAAAGTAATATCTCAGTTCCATCTTCAAAATATAGTTAAGTTGTGTCATTTTAGTCTTTAGAAACTATTCCGCCAACTCGAGATATTTTTTGTTGTATTGTTATTACACTTGTCCTTGAACGCACCGTGCGATGTGCGATGTAGAGAATCTAAAGTATCTAACTCGACTCCTAGATGGCGTTGTAAAAGTCGCTTATGCTGCCATCTGTTAATAAAAATGGAAGAAAAAAAACAGCCAGTTCAATACCCAGTTTTAGGGAGGTGTCATTTCTTTGTATGGGATTGGGTATCTGTACGTAGTATTATATTATATGTGACTGTGTGTAGTCCGACATACACTTGGGCACTTTTTTAAATTTCGTTTTGAAACTACCTCAAAAAAAAAAAACTATTACTCGAGTAAGATTATCCTATAAAAAACAAATACTACCAAACTCACAACTAACAAAAAATGATTGTGTGGTTTTATGTATGAAACCACGGTAAAAGTGAAACTTTACCCGGTCAGCTGCTGCGAACTATAGACGCCGCCATATTGGCCTTAGCTGCTCTGACGAGCGCCTTTCACTTTATCCCTACTCCGCGGTCGACCGTCATGCGACATGCAACACACAGACGAAAAAGTTTGAGACGATGTAATTAAAGTTTCACTTTAAAAATATAGACGTCATTTAAAAGTGTTTGCGGAATACCTACCTAATTTATAGATTAATTTAACATCATTCCCAAACATAATTTTCTTAAGCCTACCTAAAAAATGTATACTAGGCATTCTATATCAGAAAGTATCAAAAATAAAATCCACAGTAAATAATTGTCCAATAAATTAAAAATAATTTTGAACAACGTTCCGAATTTAAATTCAAATAAATAGAAACAATTCGGCGCGAAATTCAATAAATGAGGTAAGTATCTATCCTCGTTCTGTGTGTTGACTCGTTTTATATTGAATGTCCTAAAAACGATTAAAATAACACTAGAAAAGTATAAATAATTATTTTAAACAATGTTTATTGTATTTAATGCTTAAAACAATTTTATTTTAATTTTCAAGTATAGATTTCAGACATTCGACATAATTATAAATTAATCGAGACAATCAAAATTGAAAAAAAAAAAACGTTTGGCATAATCGTTTTCGCACATCATTACAATAAAAAAAAAAACAATGATCGACGATTTTTAACACAAATTGAGTAGTAGTAATGAATATTACGTGTTATTGAACATGTGTTCGTATAATAAGTAAAGATCTGGGCATTTTCTAGTTACTTATAATATTTTTAATCACATTTGTCACATTTAAAGTCGTATCAGATATGTGTATGTGTGTTAATTGTGAAAAGTTAAAATGTAAACACGCACGATTGGCGCGAATCTTCGACTTTTGATATCAAAAACTTCATTACTACTACTTATTTAACTTGAAAAATGGATGAATTCGTCAAATAATTAAATGTTGTAATAGTCGCTGTCCTTATGGTGGAGTTTGGATGTTCGCAATCCCCAATTTTTATGTTTTTTAGCCTCGACCTCGACTGTCATCAAAATGGCGATTATCGCATTTACAGACTTGAATTTTATAAAGGTAAATTAATAATCTTGCGCGCTAAATATGAAAGATTTAATGGCATAAACATTATTTTAGCCAACTCTCTTAATTAAAGATGAATAATCTCATTGGCAGCAGCATTTTCAGTGCTTCTATAGGAAGGTTTACTTTAACAAATAACACAACAATACCTATATACTAAAAACATTTTATTTCTCATAGAATTTAAAACGGCTTCAGCTTCATTCACATAAGGTAGGTGGTAGGTGTACGCTTTCCCACAAAACAGTAATAAGCAATGATGATCTCTTAAACGATTTGTCCTATTTTGCTCACTTATCAATAATTATGTACATTAAGTCCTGCTGCTCACATGTCTCGATTTGATTCTGGCCCTAACCAGATTATTGTTTTGATCTATTATGGGTAAATCTCTTACACTCTAGGGTGGCTCTGTTTTTATCATCACTTGCTTGCCTATAAACATCTCTGGTAGCAGCGTCTCTCAGTAAGCATGACAAACTTTATCCAAATGTATACCTAACCTAGAAAGTAAGAAAATACTCTTATTGTTGTTTATTTACTTTTGTATAATAATTATATCACTCATAGTAATTCTGCCATTTTAAAAACACTAACCTGATGACTTCTGTGACTTGCAATTGACATGCCACATACATAACATAATATGCTTAGATTTTCCTGAGCAAGTAATACTTGGGATAGAGTTGTAGATAATATAATCAATAATGTCAAGTCTTGCAATAACACATGTCATCGTCATACCTGAAAAAGGTAAAAAAATTCAGTGTATTTACTTATGCTATATAATTACATCATACTATAGACATTTACAGCTGACGACGCGCGACGTACCCCTGACTGAACATAGGCCTTCTACTAATAGGCTGCTAAAATCAATGAGGTTATACAATACGACGGTGTTTATAAATATTTAGAGAACATAATAAACTTACCCAGGGCCATGGAAAGATAAGCAATAGTTCCTCTGGCTTCAATTTAAATTGACAGCATTAAATCGTAATGTAATATAAGTATAAAGTAAATACGGAAAAATAAATTCAAATCAACGTAAAACAAACAGCCAACAATGCCATTGATCTGACAGATTTTTTTTTGACAGTTTGACATTATGCATGGTGTCAGTGTTACCAGGTTTAATTATTTTGGTAATCGATTGACGAAATCGATTGGGTGATTATCAGTGATCGGAGTAGGTAGATTGATTTTACGTACTCGCATCATGAATAGTCATAGAAATCACAACATGGATAAGCCTTTTTTCCGGGATTTCATTTTGGTACTTACGGGATTGAATCAAATATTGTTAAAGTAAGAATTTTTAAACTACTACATTAGAAATTTATAGAATGCGATAGATAAATATTTAAAATATATTATATTGTTTTATAGTTTATCTATCCTTTTCTTGGAGTCCGATCACCTATATACTATTAAACAGACAGCAAAAGGGTTGAACATGTCTTTTTCATATTGATGTATTCTTTATTCTACACATTACAACATTTGAAATTCCTTAAAAAATCTTAATAATTTCAAAATCCCGGAATCCCGGAGGCGTATCCATACTAATATACGTGCCAGTTCATTGACCTCAAATCAATCTACTTACTCTGATCACTGGTAGTTTATAAAATAACATTACTGCCTCGAAACACTTTTAAGTTGTTGAGTATATTCAGACCATATAATATTTTATTTATTGTAAAATCATAATTTTACAGTATTTGAGTATAATAAATAGCATTTAAAACATACTCGTGTAGTGGATACTCCACCTACTCCATGTGGGTTAGTATCGATATTTTCAATCGATTACAAATTATTTTATTGGAATAGTCTGTCATCTGGCAACATTCAGGTTAGGATTGAATGGCGGATGTAGTTCTTTAAGTATCAACAAAATAAATATTTATTAGGTTCTCTAATGCTAGAAGAAATAAATTTTGATAAAACGACTTGAAAAAAATACGACATAATTTTTGATAAATAAGCTTTGACACAGTATCATACCATGGGCCTGCTTTCGGGAAATCTCTTTTCAACTTTCTAGGTCACCCGGAAATGGGTTAAATGTTTTTGATGTCTAGTGACAGGGTCGTTGATAAAAATGCCGATTTTTATACGTTAATATCTCAATAACCGTTTGAGTTTTATTTATGAAATTTGGAGTTCTAGTTAATCTAAGGGGTTTTTATAAATAAACCAAATTTCATGAGTCTATGTTACATAGATTTTGAGTTATTAAGGGGTCAAAAGTGGCTCCAAATGGTTCGTGTAATATAACACACTGCAGCCGTGTCTTGCCTAGTACTTGGCTCGACACGCTGCCGCGTGTCTAGATGTGTGGATCGAAATTCTAAGGATAGCTCAAGCCGACTTGTGACAGCGAATTAATTATTTCAAGATACGACACTTACGTTTCCGAGACCTTTTTGCAGGCTATAAAAAGATCAATAAGAGTATTTACTAAGATTAAGCTTTATGTACATACTTAAACCGTTTTACGTGATTCTAATTTAAACTTTTTATTTTTTTCAGGTTATAAAATCCGGTATGTGGTGCAAACAGTATGTATCATCATCACCATCATCAGCCTATAAATGTTCCCACTGCTGGGACACAGGCCTCCTCTCTCTGAGAGGGAGTGGGCCGTAATCTACCACGCGGGCCCAGTGCGGGTTGGTAGATGTCACATGTCTTCGAATTTTCAGTAGTAGTATGTATATATTATCTAAAGATATAGGTATATCTAGCTGCATAAGCAGTTTCAAGATTACTTGGCGTTCTAGTTGCAGAACTAAAGTGTGGAAGAAGAAAATATAACAAAAGATGAACACAACTACGTACGTGTCTGTTATTGTTGTGGAGTTTTACTTTAATGCTCTATTTTATGACTGTACGGGAGCAATCTGCATAGTAGAGAAAAACTACAATAACAAATTATAAAAACACCTTGTATTTTTTCTCTCAAGGGCGAAAAATAGTTTCATGCGCAAATGAGGACAACAAAGGCATTTACCTACCTAATGATGAAAAAAAAAAATGGCAGTGGCACTCCGGGAGTGCTGACAAAAGTGAAAACTTGGACAAGATCGCCTTGGTGGAAGAAAAATACTTGCATAGAACATTGATCCGTACGTAACGTTATATAAATAAAGAGCACAATCGCGTTTACAAAACCTTCAAAGTAAAAATACTTGCATAGAACATTGATCCGTAACTTTATATAAATAAAGAGAACAATTGCGTTTACAAAAATTAGGTGTCGGTAAAGGTGTCGCGAGTTCAATTGTTTTTCCCATCTCAAAAATGCCCAACGTGCCTAAATAAGTTTTTACTTCAATAAAATTGCTCATGACAAGCCCAAATAGTACCTATGAAAAATGAACCTACAAGATTTTTTAAATGTAAATTATATCGTGCATACTCCAACAATTACACATTTACTCCATTCAACAACTCGTAAAAACCTCAGAGCCTTAAAAAAAGCAAAATCCTGTCATAAAAAATAGAGCCAACATTCTGAGGATTTCGCCAAACATTGTACTAGATTTAAACAGCTCTTTTGCGGCCCTTTCACCAACACTGAGCGTCATTTCGACATTCCTGGCCTCCAGTCATGAATCATTTATATCGAAGGGCGGCAGCAAAGTGGGGACTTCTGTAAAACATTCAAAGAGATCGTGTGAGTGAACCGTTCACAGGTACGAAGCCTTAAAAATTCATGAAGTTGAAAATTATCGTCTATTACTTCAGTTTGTTTGTTAACTTTGACCTTTGACAGTCTAAAAGTGGGTATAAAGGCTTTTTGTGAATTACAACGTTAACTTTTTTGAAGTGAAAACTTCTTTAGGCGCGTGGGGCATTTTTGATATGGAACTAAACCATTGATTTCGCGACACTGTAATGACACCAGCTTTTGACGATTAAAAAGACATCAACGCGTTGATTACCGCGGTGCAGATTTTTTCAAGTTTTCACTTCTGTCTGCACACCTGGATTGCTACTGTTTTTTTTTCGTTTGCGTTTGCTTTCCATGTAAATGGTAGCATGAGTTTTAACATGAGAGAATGGAAGAACCGTGCTGCGACGACCTCAAGTCAAACATGGGACTAGGGCACGAAGATCATAAACGTTAACATTATTCGGTCCTTCCCACATGGGGGATGCAGTTGTAGCCTTGTAGGCTGTAGACTTGTAGACCATTTTCTGTTTTACTAAGTACCTGGTACTTGTTGATAGGCCTACATTGTCCTCCCATACCTATTAATACTGTAATTTGAAAACATGGGAGAAACCATTTATTTTTAAAAGAGTAACCGTGGAGTTTCTTGCCGGCTCTTCTCCATAAGAAGCGACTAATTGGAACCGTGCACCTAGCTTTTGACGTTTCATAAGTGCCCTTGTAGTTTTATGTGAAATAAAATATATTTTTTTTTGAATGCGCTAAGGTAGCCCATGAAATTCAAATACAATTCGAAATTGTAGTGATTTTTATGATTATAATTCTACATATAAATATTTGATACGGTCGTGAATCATACTTAGATCAACATACAACCTGATACTGACCTAGAAATTGCAAAATACGTAAGAAAATTTGAATTTCGTGATAACTCTGTGTCTTTGTGAGCGTCATAAGCCTGAAAGAATGAAAATTCTATAAAGCGTTTTTTGTTAGTTATACATTTTATCATCTTCTACGTGAAAAATATTAAAAAATAAAAAAACAGTGGCACTCCGAGAGTGCTGACAGAAGTAAAAATTTGAAAAAAGTCGGCACCGCGGTAATCAATGCGTTGAAGTCTTTTACTCCACGGTGTCGGTAAATTGCGTTACAGTGTCGCGAAATTAATGGTTTAGTCACATCTCAAAAATGCCCAACGTGCCTAAAGAAGTTTTCACTTCAAAAATGCATAAGCCCATTTTAAAAATCATCTATTATCTTAATTAACATGAACACACATTCATTAATATTTATATGTCATTTCCTAGAACCGTCTAGTTCAAATTCATTCAAAACTTTCTGCTTTCAGGGTAATGTATTGCAAATGATTCATCATAATTATTCAAAGAGAAACTTCGTCAACACAAATGTGTTTCCTCATAAGCTCTCTAATCCTTCAACATTGTGTGGTGTGACTGTGTATATTTAGACAGTATGCACACCACAGCCAAAACACACAAAAGACAGATAATTTTTGACTTGTTTTAAACAAATCCGTTGATTTTTGTTATCTTTGACTATGAACAATCAATCTATCTATACTCCGTTTGAAATAAGATTAGACATTTAACTAAACCTTTTTTACAGTCCGTTCAACCGATTTTGACTTCTATTGCGTTGGTGGCATGACTAATGGCAGCTGCAGTAAACAGTTGGTTTGTAACCACTTTTTTTGCTTTTAATGCCATCCTTATGCCTACGGTATAGAAGTCAAAATCGGTTGAACAGACTGTAAAAAAGGTTTGTTTAAATGTCTAATCTTATTTCAAACGGAGTATAGTCTTTTCCCAACTATGTTGGAGTCAGCTTCCAGGCTAACTGGATACAGCTAAGTATTAGTATTTTTACATGGAGCGACTGCATATCTCACCTCCACAACACAGTTACTGGGTAACACGAAAACTCTTGGTAAGACTGGTTGTCAGACTTTTGGGCTTCTAACTACCCGTGACGACTGTCACCACACCGACTGTTGGACCACCGGCTTAACGTGCTTTCTGAGGCACGGAGGAGTCTCAGTATGAAAAGTTGGTCACCCAACCACGGTCCAACCTGGGCAAGCGTAGCTTAACCTGATGGAGCGACCCGTGCGGCTGTTATTACTTAGCCACGAGCTCCTCTACTTAGTAAAAAATGAGACCCATGTAATGTTTTGTTGCAAGTGTGCGCGCTACTTTACATAGAGCGATGTTTTTGACGTAGGTCTGTACAGAGATTTAAGCTAAGCATATGATAAGACGCAGGTGACGCAGGTGCAGCGCAGGGCAGAGCAGATTTTGTAATGCATGAACGTACTGACAGCTGCGTACGCTGCGGCGCGGCGCAGGCATGTGCGACGCAGACATAATTATGTCTGACCTGCTCTGCGTCTCGTTGTAGAGCCGGCACAGATTTCTGCAGGAAACGTGGAGATCGTCACTTGTTTTAATGACAGATTGTTTGTACTAGCTAGGACGCTAATGTGTCTGTGTAGCTGCGTTGTAGCATACGCTCGCGGCCTATGTCTGCCTCGCCTGCCCTACCCTGCAAAATTTGTACTGTGCTGTGCTGCGTCACCTGCGTCTCAGCATACGCTTAGCCTTATACGTTTGAATATATACCTAATTACAGGTAGTATTACATTCCCTTTTTGTTTCGGAAACGACTGTGACGTCACTTAAGCCAGTTGAAAGGGATTACATGGAGATGAATAGGAAATTGCTTTTTGTTATTACTTATTTTGAGGATTGATGTAAATTATTTTAAAGTTTGATATACTTTCTTATTATTGAATGGATGTCATGATTTTCTTGTGATGTATTTAGAAGTTGATTGATAATTTCACAGAAACAATTTTAAACTCATTAATTTTGTATCTTGCGGGATACCTTCCGTTGGGATAAAACGCGATGTCAATTTGATAAAACGAATAAGTATATCCTCCTGTCGTTGGTCTAGTGGTCGCAAGCACATGAGGTCCTGGGTTCGATTCCCTGGTTAGACAAAGTATTATTGGGTTTTTCCATCAAGAATTTCTCAGTAGCAGCCCGGTGTCTGGATTTGTGCCCGGTTGATGGCATTTGGTCTGCCCCCTGACATGCCTGCCCCCTGACATGACACTTAAACATAACTGGCGAAATGTGGGTGTACTATACACGTACACTTCTCTCTAACCCTTCGAATAAAATACCTTGTGCATTATTAGAAACCAAGATACTGTTTCGTTAGTTCCTAATTCTCATTCTAATCTGTAAAAATTAAGGCGACGATAACAGACTTTTAATGATTTTAAACTGATGATCACGTCTAAACAAGCAGTGTTAATGATTTGGAAAAAATATATGTTAAATTGGAGTATTGTCTTAATAACTTAATATAGGAATATTTTGGATTATGTTAACATGTCTTACGCGGATAAAAAAACTGAGAACCATGCAAAATCTATCAAGCGTATTTTTCTGAAACCTTCACAATTTTAAAGATAATTTAATTATTGATCTTTTAGTATACGTGTTTTATTAAAATACTTTTTGTTTTATGTATAATAAATTAATAATGCGTCTTATTTGGGACAGCGCTCCTTGATGGGCGAGTCCTAATACTGACTGGACGTACGACGCATTGCGTGAGCTTAGTACATGACACGCAAGCTAACCACTCAAGGTCACTGGCATATATCTGCGTCTTAAAAACAACACCTTCAAGTAATCAATAATGTCTTCTAAAAAAAGGTAATTTAAGTCACAATAAAAACGACCAGCTTTGTTCGAATATTTTCTTAAGAAATTTTCTTGTATTGTGGTATGAATTATGATTTTGTATGAAAGGCACTTTCTCCACAATAGGGGATATGATTGAACGGTTCTAGAAGAAGGGACAAGTACTGAAATTTGCTGTTCACAACTATTTGATAGATAATTGGATTATGAGGTTTATTATTTAGAGAATACACTATTATAGGAGGTTGTTTTGTGCTTTATTTAATAAAAGGATAATAAAAAGAAATGCTGGCTTAACAAAAGATGTTTGGGAGACTTATGCCTTTGCTTCGAAATTACATTAAGATGTTATGACCAGAAAATGGTCGCATGGTATACCATCGCGGTAACACATAGCTATCTAACCACTTTGAAAACAAAATCCCGTGCACACGACCCTTTTTTTTCGTAGGTTAGCGTTACAGTAGCGGCCGAACGCTGCAAGCAAGAATAGTCCTTACAGTATACAGATATGCGTTTCTTCAATAGTACATACATAAACTCGCGCCTTCTACCCATGCGGGTAAGTAGAAACTACAGAACGCCACCTGCTACGATTCTTACATACTCCTTTTGCTTCGTTTACGTTCATACATCTGGTCATACACGCACGCCGGTTGCGAGTACTACGCACCTGACCTTTCTGAAGAACATCACCAATAAGATCACTAGAAGTCCTCCTAGGGCGTCCCCTCCCGGCGTTTTCACTCACATCTGCCTTTTCATTCATCATTTTACTTTTGTTAGTCGCTTTTCATTCATCCTCTCAACATGGCCAGATCATCTAATCACGCTCTTTAAAAAATTGATACTACAACTTCTTTTAAACTGCACCGTTGCTTCTGGACGAAAACAGAGAAACGTCTTCTCTATTTTCACCCGAGCAGACTACTACTGTAACAATAAGCTCCCTTGCTCTAAAATACTAATTTAATACCGAATATAATTATCAATATTTCAAGGATAAGGAAAATAATATGAAACACCAATATACTTTGTCAGTCATTTATATTACTTTGCCAACATCAAATTCAATATTCTACACCATACCATCACATCTCCTATTCCCCACATAATATTACAATTCAATCAGTATTCTAATATTTACCATAAAACTAATAGGTTACCTTAATTTGCAGTAGATCTCCAACCAATACTATGCCAATCTATCTTTTTACCGACACAGCCACTAAGCACGTGTTACCGTCGAGCCGAGCCGAGGTACCTACTAATTCCATGCTGCCATGTCGTCTAAGGTAGCCATCTTGTTCTAAACTTTAGGTGACCGAGGTTTGCTCGGGTGAAAATGGAGGAAACGAATTTTCCCAGATATGAAACTTAGCTAGATCGATTTTTCGCCCCCGTACCCTATATTGCAACTTTCATCAAAATCGTTAGAACCGTGTTCAAGAACGTGATTACAAATATTTACAGATATAGAAATATTGCTTTGTTTAATAGTGTAGGAGATTTACTAAGAAAATGACTCATAGAATTGTATGACAGAAGAAAACATATTGCGAAGATCCCAAATAAATCAAGATCAGGGCAAGAGCATGATTCTTTTGTTCATTATTGTTAACTGAAAGTTGTTTCTTTCTTAAAGGCTATTTGGTTTCTTTTTATTAAAATTGAATTATATTTTTTTTATTCTGTCTCCAAAATTTTATTGAAACCCTATATGAAAACAAAACATTTACTTAGAATAAAACATAAAGGCAGTACATCGTCTTTATCAAAAGAGGACTTATTGTCTCTTATGCGTGGGTTTTAAGTAAATGAAAGTCAATAATATTCTGATTAATCACAAGTCTCGATCATATAAGAGAAAAATAAAGAAAAAGTATTTATTGAGACTCACAAAGGAAATCACAAATTAAATTAAAACACACTCATAAAAACATAAATAAAAAGAACAATGAAAAAAATTAAAATTAAAGCAGAAAGTCTTGTACGAGGCCAAAAGGTTGCTATCTCAGCATGAACAGGAGAATAAAAAAACAGTGGCACTCCGGGAGTGCCGACAGAAGTGAAAACTTGAACAAGATTGCCTTGGTGGAAGAAAAATACTTGTATAGAACATTGGTCCGTAACCATATTTTAATAAAGAGCACAATCGCGTTTACAAAAATGAGGTGTCACTAATGGTGTCGCGAGTTCAATTGCTTTTTCCCATCTCAAAAATGCCCAATGCGCCTAAAGAAGTTTTCTCTTCAACAATAATGTAAATGACATCCCACCAAGTAAGAGAGACGCGAGCGCCAATCTATCAACTCACTGCAATACAAGGGTGGTCACAATGATCACCAGTATCGCAGTCGCTATAAATCAATGCCGGCTTTGATCGATCTCTGCGATCTTCCTTTATTTTCCATATAACCGGGCGGGCCGCTGCCTCAGTACCCGGGGTTACGTCAAGTTGACAGCTGTCAAAATATTTCTAAAACTAAGTTTGGCGTCGTAAAACCTTTAGACGCGCCGTCAAGCATAATATTCCAACTAAATATAAATAAACAATATATTCTCAAATTATTCTATTTTTAAGAGTAGATTTATTAAAATATTTTTGTAACAAATAACGAGATATCTGTGTGCTGTACCGAAATGTGAATATTTATAGGATAAAAGGATATTCTTTTAAAGTTTTTGTTTTGAAGAAGAGATGAGATGATTGTTCTATTCAATAAATTAAATTGAAAACCTCTAAAGCTTTGTCTGAGCCGTCGGCTTTCATGAAGCAAAAATTGTTTTGCGTTTGAAACTTCGTTCAATAATATATAATATAAAAATATTTTGTATTTTGTTTTGTTTTTTGTATTTTGTACTGACCTTATTGGTGATGTTCTTCAGAAAGGCCAGGTGCGTAGTACCCATAACCGGCGTGCGTGTATGACCAGATGTATGAACGTAAACGAGGCAAAAGGACTATGTAAGGATCGAGCAGGTGGCGTTCTGTAGTTTCTGCCTACCCCCATGGGAAGAAGGCGTGAGTTTATGTATGTATGTATTTTGTAGCTATAATTTTTTTTTGTATCTTTACGCCTTACCTGAAAGTAAGCAAGCATATAGGTAACTATTATCTTTGAAATACTTGGTCGTTTTTTTAATAAAAATATTGACATCATCTAATCAAATCTCTCGTATTGTGGTTGTGGAGAAATTTTAAATATTTAAAAAAATACATGAAAACACATTACAAAGTCTACTTCAAATCGTTTATTTATTTCAATATTAGACTTAAATAGGTACTTTGAATGTCAATATTAACAAGAAAAAAAAAGAATTATTTCTGGGTGTCCCTTCTAAAAGTTAGTTTCGGATGGAGAAGAATGAGCCAGAAACTATAAGTATAGTTCCATACTCTAAAAAAAATAATTAAGTTTTACAATATCTTATATATAAAATTCTCGTGTCACAATGTTAGTTACCTTACTCCTCCGAAACGGCTTTACTGATTTTTATCAAATTTTATATGCATATTTAGTAGGTCTGAGAATCGGCTACTATCTATTTTTCATACCCCTAAGTGATAAGGGTTGTCCACCCCAAACAAATAATTGGCAAAACAACGTTTGCCGGGTTCAGCTAGTTTTATTAGGTATATGTTTTGCTTACGTAATTTAGTAGTACTATATTAGGAAGTAGGTACTGACCGAAAGAATGTCGATTATATCAGGAAAACGGTTGTTAGTACACAAAAAGTTTGAAGCGAAGAATTCCCTTACAAAATTACAAAGTTAAAGTTTCTAGTAAAACTTTTCTTTTAAAAGAATGTCCGCTTTGAAAACGGGGAAGATTTTCTTGTTTGACCAAGAGTTTATCGTGAAGGAAAATGTATGGTGGTTTTATTAACTGATATGAGGTTCATCACTGTGGCGGGTTTAGCTGGCTATACTTGTCTTCATTTAAAAACTAATTCTTCTTCTTTAATTATTCTTCTTCTTCTAAACCTTATAAAAGTCAACACAGAACGTTCTAGCTGCAGTAAGAGGGGTAGGAAAATAGCTGAAAGATTCCCCTTTTCCAAAAACAAAAACCCTCTTTGCGACCCGGTTTTCGTCGTATTTACCCAGACGGGTGTTTCATGCTATAAGCAAAACGTTCACTGTACCGAAAAACTACTATGAGGCCAAAACTAAAGTAAAAGAATGGTTGCTGGGTCGGATTTATGAGGAAACAGAAAGTTTACTTTGCAGCACATGTTAATACACACTCTCTGAAGGAATACATACCCTCACTTACACTCGCACCACACACTTACTCACCTTAACTGGTTTTGTATGTATAATTTATGTTATTTGTCTTTTTTGTACTTAAATTATTGTAAATTTTATATGAACTATGAATAATAATATTGCGCTAGCAGAACACATTAAGTTGTTAACTTTGTGTAGTGTTTGGGTCACCAAGATACAGGCTGTGCCTAGTTTGGGACCCGCTGTCTAATTCTAAGCCTTCTGTTAGTGAGAATTTCATATCATGCTATTTTAGGTTGTATATAGAACTTTGTGTAAGCTATATAAATGAATTTGAGTTTATCGTGAAGGAAAGTGTATGGTGGTTTCATTATCTGATATGAGGTTCATCACAATGGCGGGTTTAGCTGGCTATACTTGTCTTCATTTAAAACAAAAGTCTAATTTCATGGTCAACAATCAATCAACGCAGCCTATCGCAGTCGACTGCTGGAATTAGAACCTAGACCTCTCCCAGGCTACGCCATAACACCCTGTCCTCCGCCTTCTGCATCCAGTCTGTCTCAGCCACCTTTTAAGGTTGTCGGTCCATCTAGCTGGGGCGTCTCACACTACGGTTGGCGATACGCGGTCTCCACTCCAGGACTCGTCTGCTCCACCGGCCATCGGTCCTTCGACAAAGATGGCCAGCCCGCTGCCACTTCAGCTTGTTTACTTTGCAAGCTTTTCTATATAACTTCATAAGATTAAGTCTAAATATTTTTTTTTACATACCTTGGTAATTCAAATATTTCTATGGGTATCCTAGATTTCCTAAATCAAACTTTGCAAAACAGACACATTATTATCATGCTGATAGTAATGTGCTGAAACAGTGATAAAGGGGTAGCACACGAAATACAATAATGGGTCCTCGATACAGATTTCTTTTTCAAATATTGACGATATGTCTATTATAGTATACCTAAACGTGTATTTAAACGACAAAAAATAAGTACAAACACATCTAATAAGTATTAGTACAGTAAACTATATATGTATAAAAACCTCCTTATATTAGATTTAGTTTAGAAGACTAAATCTAATATTATTACATTAGCAGTAACAAGTCGATCCATCAAGTTAAGCTATGCTTGCAGGTGTTGGTCCGTTGATGGGTGACCATCTTTACTTACCGAGATTTCTCCGTGCCTCGGAAAGCACGTTAAGCCGTTGGTCCCGGGTGTCATTCGTGGATCTTTGACAGTCGTAAAGAGTTGTCAGAAGCCCGTAAGTCTGACAAATAGTCTTACCAAGGGGTATCGAATACGAACCTTGGTAACTGGGTAATAACCCAGTTACTGGGTTGTGGAGGTCAGATAGGCAGTCTTTCCATGTAAAATTCTAGTATTCACCTGCATCCGGTTAGACTGGAAGCAGACCCCAACATATTTGGGAAAAGGGGAGGCAGATTGATTAAGTTTAAGAAGCTAAGTAGAAGCTAAGTTTTCAAAGCTTCTTCTCTCCTACTATTTTGCTGTGCCCGTCAACCATAATGATCATATATAATTTTAAGTTACCACCTAAGTACACATTGTGGAATGCAAATAAAAATTGAGTAACTTTACCCCCATTGCAAACGATGAAGGAAACATTACAGAGAACACACACGAGTGCTCCAATATAAAATTCTGAACGTGTGTCACGAAAGGGTGACGGTTAAACCCAACGATGCATGAACTGCCGACCCTAACAGATTGAGTGCAAGGGATTTAAGGCCCAATAACTTCACAGTACATGAAAAATAAATTGTCACACTTGTGTTGCTGTAATTCTGTATGTTCAAAGACATGTGAACAATAAAAATGTTTGTTGAGGGTTTATTTTTCTATAAATTGAGTATTTCTGGAATAAGTAATGATTTGTATTTTAAGTGCATAAAACAATAAACGCACCGAAAGTTACTTTAAATAAAAAAAGTGGTTTAACAAACTAGGCTGAAAATCAGCAATTTTCCAAAGTCAAAATTATATAAGAGAGTCCCTCAAAACGCCCGCCCTTCACCACTTCCTAGTGCTTCAGCTGGGAAGAAGAAGTGGCGCAACAAACTCCCCAGTAGCTCAGCTGTCTGTTCGATTTAAAAAAACTTTTTTCAAAAAAAAAAACAACCGACCTCCAAAAAAACACTACAAAGTGAAAAATAACTAATTTCGGAAGTCGGTGTCTTGGGTTTTGTATTTTCGTTTTTTGCCACCGACTTCCGAAATTAAAGTTATTTTTCACTTTGTAGTGTTTTTTTTGGAGGTCGGTTGTTTTTTTTTTGAATAAAGTTTTTATTGACCGACTTCCAAAAAGGAGGAGGTTATATGTTCGTCGCGTATGTTTTTTTTTTTTATGTATGTCCACCGATTTCTCCGTCAATTGTGGACCGATTTTGAAATTTATTTTTTTGTTTGAAAGGGTGTGCTTTCGAATTGGTCCCATATTAATTTTATTAACTTTGCTTTGATAGTTTTTGAGTTAGCTACAAAATACGTATTTTTTTCCCACTTAGTATGTAGATGATATGATAAGTTTCTGTCACTGGTAGCAGGTAGTGGTATTCGAATGTGTGTGGAGTAGGTACCACAACTAAAAAGTGAAAAATAAAAACTTTAAAAAAAAAAAAAAACAACCGACCTCCAAAAAAAACACTACAAAGTGAAAAATAACTTTAATTTCGGAAGTCGGTGGCAAAAAACGAAAATACAAAACACAAGACACCGACTTCCGAAATTAAAGTTATTTTTCACTTTGTAGTGTTTTTTTTGGAGGTCGGTTGTTTTTTTTTTTTCACTTTTTAGTTGTGTAGTTTCACACACATTCGAATACCACTACCTGCTACCAGTGACAGAAACTTATCATATCATCTACATACTAAAGGGGAAAAAATACGTATTTTGTAGCTAACTCAAAAACTATCCAAGCAAAGTTAATAAAATTTATATGGGACCAATTCGAGAGCACACCCTTTCAAACAAAAAAAGAATTTTCAAAATCGGTCCACAATTGACGGAGAAATCGGTAGACATACATAAAAAAAAATAAAAAAACAAACATACGCGACGAACATAATAACCTCCTCCTTTTTGGAAGTCGGTTAAAAAGTATGCAAAATAATTTTCATTACGCAACACAAAACATTAAAATAAATTTATTCGCCTTAATATGTCCGCTAACACACGAAAATATACCAACAAAAGCGTCGAAAACTACACTGAAGTAAAAATAAAAACGTAAAGAGAACTTGTTACCCAAATAAAAGCATCCAAGCATAAATAGCGTGCCTGTTTATATATAAATGTAGTCGATTATATATCTTGTTTCGATATTTTTATTAGCACGATAATATGAAATCTTGCAACTTTCTAAAGTAAACCCCACCGTAGTTTAATACAAAAGCAATGTTCCAAAAGTTACAAAAAACGCAACGCGTTATTATCGCATTTTTCTTTCTTTCTTTCATTTACTTTGAAAAGAATATAATATTGTTACAAATACCGATCTCATCATTTGATTACTATCCCATTCATACAGTCGCTTACGCTCCAAAAATGCGAAGACTCTAAACTTGGCAGGATCTCAAATCTGATTCGGGTCAGTGACTGAAACGAGGTTTTATTTGAGACCAGTGGTCTAGGAGTATAATTTGAACGAAGTTATAGGAGTATAATTTTAACTGAATTTTAAGTTTGTGTCCATGTAGAAAGTAGTGTCTACTTGGTTTAGCTTCTGAGTCGGTTGACATTTGGTTGATTTGCCTCGTTGGTCCAGTGGTCGCTACTGCTGAGCATGAGGTCCTGGGTTCGATTCCTTGGTCGGGCAGTGTTATTGGGTTTTCTATCAGAAATTTCTCAGTAGCAGCTCGGAGTCTGGATTTGTGCCCGGTTGATGGCAATAGGCTCGCCCCCTATTACATGGGACTTAAACATAACTGGCGAATGAAGTGAAATGTGGGTGTACCTGCTACAGGGACACCTCTGCCCAACCCTTCGCGGAAACAAGGCGTGATGTTATGTATGTTATAAGTTTATAATGACTTCCTCAATATTTTATGACCAAGAGAGCTTTCCAGGTTCATAAGACTTGCTATAAAAATCTTGAAAGATTTTAAGTATTAATTACAACACCTTCATTACATTAAGGTTTTTGAAACACTGCCGTCTTAATAAATAAAAATCATATAGCTATTAACTGTCGCAATATAATATAATATCTGTGTTGCAATATATTTTTCATATACAAATGTGCGCGTAAAATTATTTGATATTACAATTTTGAAATATCCAATAATATTCATTTTATTAGGCAGGCACGTAATAAATAGCTGGTCTTGTGATATCTGTAATTGATGGATAGCCTACTTAATAACAGGAAAACATAACAAGGAAATAACCTTCCCTGATAATTTGTTAAGTCTCCCTAGTGATTATATCTATGGCGTGGCACTCTATATACAATACGGCTTATATAACTTGGCAGTTCCGAACTTGAGGTCACATGAGGCCAGTGTGAGTGAGTGAGAGAACATGCGCGAAAGTCCGCAGAGCCTATGTTCAGACTAGGGATGTTACGGAAGTCGTTTTACCGGAACCGGAATCGGAGGTTTTAAATTTGATTGATCGGAATCGGAATTTACAAACATTGTAAAAAAAGACGATTTTCCAAAAAAATTACAATTAATAAATCAGTGTGAGGAAGTAATCACAGAATGTAAAATCAATGTCATATAACAAAAAATTATGAATTTACACAATTAGATTAGCATCCAGTTTGATTTTGTCTAGGTTCTAGATTATCCTATGGAGCAGAACCAGTATGTTTCCAAGCATTCTTATCTTGCAAATAATGCTCTAATTTTTAATATTTTTGTTTATGAAGTGTACTTTTAATATGAGTTTTAAATTTTCTTTCATTTAGAAAATAACCTGCTACAATGCCTTTAGGTGGAAAAAATTCTAGTTGGAAAACTCACTGATTATAAATTGTTCTTTTTGTCTATGAGTTTAAGGGTCAATGTTGTCTGAAAAGTAATACTAATAACTACACACAGTCATAAACTGTGTCCCTGCGGTTCCATTAAACACTGCTGTAAAAATATATTTTAATGGAAGCAAACGAATAAGTGCCAAGTAAAATTGCCAAATCCCAAGGTTAAATAAAATGAAACGACTGTTATTATCAAAGAAATGTGAATGAGACAATTTATTTTCGCCGGAATTTATTCCGTTTCTATACGTAACATTTTCATTTATAGGCAAAACTGGATGTCACTTGAAATAACATTGTACAAAGACCCTATCAGCTAAGACAATATTTTTGGGTCTTGGCGAAATTGTGAAGGTACTTAGTTTAGTTCAAACTGCCCAAGATGGCTTTTTCTTTTTGTTTGCTTCAATATTGGCTGATAATCTTATTCTTTAAAATTTAACCATTCAATGGATCAAGGGACACAGCGGTTCCCGGGGCAATGACGCAGCCGACGAACTTGCCAGAAGGGGGTCGAGCATGGCACCAGTGGGGCCTGAACCCATCACGCCACTCCCCTTCGGGTACCTACGCTCTCTGGTAAGGAAACGAACCAGGGAACAACATCACAAAATATGGTTGGACCACGGTGAGTGCAGGCAGGCCAAGGAGACTCTCCCTACAATCGACGGCCGCCTCACGAAACAGGTTCTCCGATTAACAAAACAGCAGCTGCGCACAGTTACAGCTGCCCTAACTGGCCATGAGTCATTTAATAAACACCTCTTTGTCATAGGAGTCACAGACAGTCCGCTGTGCAGAACTTGCATGGAGGACGACGAGACAGCAGCCCATGTGCTGTTAAACTGCCCCGTGGTCGCCACATACAGGGCCAAGTACTTCGGTAACCCAGGTACCCTACGTGAGATTGTCAGTGACACCAAGGCGTTGCTGGCCTTCTTTGAGGAGCTGGGGTGGATCGAATAACAGATTTTCCCACCCGTACGCAAAATACGCGCTTTGACGTGGAGTTGCGGATACCAGTCCGTATTACCTACCTACCTGTTGGGGCTTCAGTGGTCTTCAATGAAACTCCCGTATCGAGGTATGGTTGTTTAATTATGGATAAACTGTATTTTACAATAAAAATATGTGGAGCGTACAAGTTCGTGATGATGGTGAAAATTTTGATTAAAATAATAATTTGTGACGGTATAAGCAAAATAAAATCCGTACGGTGCCTGGCCTGTTAGAATAGCAAACACGACACACGCGCACACACACTGAACGTCTTCAATTAATATGCAGGCGTAAACATCCTCCCCCCGTTGAAACTCAGAGGTTTCAACCCTTAAGTAGCTCCTCTTCGGTCGGTAACGGGCAGATGCGAACAAGAGCACGCCGTATAGTTCCTCTTTGCGTATTGATGTCGGCTACTCGTGCAACCCCATCCAGTCCTGGGAAGAGCCGGGTAATGCGTCCAAGTCTCCAACAAAGTGGTGGGATGCCATCTTCTTTAAGCAGGACCATGTCCCCAATTTTTACTGCGTTGGCGTTGGTCTTCCATTTACGGCGAAGTTGTAATTCGGCGATGTATTCGCATTGCCAGCGCCGCCAAAAATGTTGGTATATTTGCTGCAGCCTGGCGTAGCGCTGCAAGCTGGTTGAGTGGCAATCCTCCAAAGCAGGTTCTGGTAGCGCGGTAAGAGCCCGGCCAATGAGAAAATGCCCAGGAGTAAGGCAATGGAAATCATCAGGAGAGGCGGATAAAGGACAGAGAGGTCTACTATTTAACACAGCTTCTACCTGAGCGAAAAGAGTTTGAAGTTCCTCAAAACTTAAATGAGAATTACCCATTACTCGCCTAATATGAAATTTTGCCGAACGGATACCGGCCTCAAAAATGCCGCCAAAATGAGGAGCGTAAGCTGGTGAAAAGTAAAACTTAATGCCTTCCGAACATGCAAAATCAGATAGATCGGTTTGGTAAATCTTAAAAAAATCATTCATTTCTTTAGCTCCTGCGACAAAGTTGCGTCCATTGTCGCAGAATACCTCCGCTGGTCTGCCTCTACGTGACACAAACCTTCGGAATGTCATAACGAAAGCGTCCTTTGATAGATCGCTCACAGCTTCGAGGTGAGAAATTTTATATCGAAGGCATATGAAAAAACAAAGATAGCACTTGACTAACGAAGCACCGCGTCCCTTTCTGTTTACAATAAGGAATGGGCCAGCGAAATCAATTCCCACGGTGTGAAATGGAAAGTTTGGCGTGACACGTTGTGAGGGTAAATGTCCCATTATTGGCGCAATAGTTTTGCCCTGCAAGCGTCTGCACCTGGAGCAATTATGAAAAATGCGTCTAGCTAAATTTCTGCCGTTAATCGGCCAAACGTATTCCCTAACAACGGCCAACAATAGTTGTGGACCAGCATGTAATCCGCGTTTATGTTCGTACTCGAAGATCAATTTGGTAAAATGATGCGAAGCATGCAGGAGAACAGGGTGTTTTTTATTATAGTTATAATCAGATGAGTCTAGTCGACCACCAACTCGAATGACCTTGTCGTCACTTAAAAATGGAGTCAATGATAAAATATTTGATTTAGAACTTAAGGTCTTATTGTTGCACAGTAAATTATACTCACAGAAGAATGATTCTTGCTGTGCGAGACGACACAAATAAAGAAAAGAATTATTTAATTCATCAACAGTCAGATTGCCAAGAAATTTATCTTGATTAGTTTTTAAATTATTAATAAATCTTAGCACGTAAGCGAAAGATCGTTTTATTTTAGTTAAGCTAGAAAAATCTTTAAAGTTAATTATAGGTTCATTTTGAGTAGCAACATGAGTGGTAGTACAATTAGGTTTAATTTCCGGTAAGTCATTAGTATTAATTTTATTAGGTTTTAAAATAGGCCAATCACTTTCAGGCTCGGTGAGGAATGGCGGGCCTGACCACCATAGCTGGGTACATAGCGCCACGAGGAGGCGTCTGTTAGCTCACAGATCTCCGAAATCCTATTAACTACAAACGTTTTCAAATTTATAAAACTAGTGTGGAGCCAGGCTAGCACTACTGACGAATCGCACCAGTGTACTTGATGCTGAACTTCATATCGCAGTGACTTCCTGACAGCCTTGCATAACCTTGCTGCCAGTAGGGCAGCGCACAATTCTAGACGAGGGATAGTTGTACTTTTAATCGGAGCTACTTTGGACTTAGAACAAAGCAAATTGACTGTTACCTCATTCGCGGCATTAACCGAACGTAAATAAATGCAAGCTCCGTATGCATGTTGGTACGAATTATTGAATGAATGTAATTCCACAGATGCGGGTTCATTACAGAGCACACGCCGTGGAACTTCTAGAGCTAACAGAGAAGGTAAAAACTGTATAAAATTGTTCCAGTCTCTTTGAACTTCATGTGGGACTGGAGAGTCCCAAGTTAAATTATACAGCCACAGTTGTTGTAACAACATTTTCATTTTAATTACACATGGACTAATCAGTCCTAAGGGATCAAAGATCTTAAAAAGAGACGATAGAAAAGATCTTTTGGTTAAATTATTGTTAGAGGAAAGTGGGCATTTGATAGGGAAATGTAACTGATCGGTTGATGGGTTCCATCCCATGCCTAGTGTACTAGTTGACTCGCTTAATAAAAGATTATCATCAGTTTGATTATTTGGATCGAACAATGATGGTAAATTAGTCTTAAACTTACGAAGATTAAAGCATCCCTTCTTCAATTCTTCAGTTACTGATTGGTGAATATAACGTAGAGTATCCTCACTTTCAGAACCAGTAATGAGATCGTCCACAAAGAAATCATGTTGAATTATATTCTTAACCATAGGATCAGAAGATTCTTCACCAATCTGCCACAGACACCGAGTGCTTAAGTAGCTGGAACTTGCCATTCCATAAGTCACAGTACCTAGCTGAAGAGTTTTGATGGGCAAAGACTCATCCTTTCTCCACAAAATAAGTTGAAGATTGCGATCCTCCTCATGGACACGAATTTGACGGTACATTTTCTCGACGTCACCCGTGAGGAGGAACTTATGTTGTCGAGCTCTTATTAAGATGGAGAACAGTGAGTCCTGCATATGAGGCCCGACCATGAGGATGTCATTGACAGACTGGCCTGATGAAGTAGGAGCCGAGCCGTCGAATACGACTCTAATTTTCGTAGATTCACTGCTGTCTTTGAAGACAGCGTGATGGCAGAGGAAGTAAGATGTAGAAGGTATATGTACAGAGGACTTTGATAGGTGACCTAAGTCTGCGTACTCACGCATAAATTCTACGTATTGTGATTTCACATGTGGTTGTTTGCGAAATCGCCTTTCTAGATTTAACAAGCGTTTTTTAGCCAGTGAATAAGATTCACCAAGACAATCAGGTGTATCTTTTAAGGGTAAACTAACTGAGAATCTACCGGTTCCCAAACGAAGAGTGTGCGATAGAAAATGTGTTTCGCATGCCTTCTCGCTATGACTCATATGTGGTTTAGTTTGGGGAACATTTTCTAAATCCCAGAATTTTGTCAATTCTTGATGTATTTTGTCAACAGATGACACACAAGAAACGACTGAATGATTAGAATCTATATTATTATCAATTTCCTTAAATTTATTGTTTGTGGGTAAATTAAAATACATAGCCAACCGAATTGAGAACTTCTCAATACAGGTGAATTAAGGCCGAGAGAGAGTTGATCGCGGCCAATAATGTCCCAGAAAATATCGGCACCGATGACAACATCAACAGGTGCTGGTTGGTGGAACTGAGGGTCTGCTAAAAAGTAATCACTTGGAATATTAAGTTTTTTAAAGTCAACGGGTATCCTTGGTATATTACCGGTCAACACAGGTAATACCAGAAAAGACGAAGTGACGGTGAAGTGCTTCATCAAAGATTTCAACTGAACCACGCAAGTTTCTGTAGCCTGAGTGGTGGTTTTATTTCCTATGCCAATTATATTGACATGCAAAGTGGTAGTCGGTTCTAAAAGTAGTTTTGTTTTAAGAGATTGAGTAATAAATGATGACTGACTACCGCAATCCAAAAGAGCACGAACCTTCTGTGTTTGATTATTCGTAGGATTAGCTACCTCAATATAAGCAGTAGACAATAGAACTTGATGGTTACTTTGATTTGAAAAATTAACGATAGTGTCATCAGTGAGATCGGTTGAAATGGTGACAACACTGGAAATATTTTTGTTACTAGATTGTTTATGCAAGAGTCTATTGTGCCTTGTATTGCACATGCGACACGGATGCATGCGACAATTGCGTGCAGAATGGCCAGATCTTAAACAGTTGTGACAAAGCTTCAATCTGCTTACTTCACTGATACGGTCATCCACACTCTTAGCCAAAAAAGTGGGACAATCATAAAGGCGATGATTACCATTACAAACGCCGCACGATATTTCAGAAATATTATTGTCTTCACTATTAGAAATGTATGACTGATGAGATTTTATTTTATTGTTAGAATCCATAGGCTTTGACGTTGTCTGAGTCTTAGGTTTAGAGTATGGATGGCTGCTATTGATTGACTCAAGTACATCAGCGCGATCAATAAGAAACTTGAAAAAGTGTTGCAAATTTGGTATATTAGTATCCAACGTGCCACGGTATTCTTCCCACTTGGCTTTAGTGTGGCTGTCAAGCTTGGGGCTCATTATGTGAATGAGTAAAATATCCCAGTCACGTGAACCTAGACCAAGACTAGTTAAAGCACGTAAGTTTTTATTAATATGATCCACAAGGAATCGTAATGATTTATCAGACTCACTTGTAATTGGTTTTATGTATAATAATGAATTTATATGATGAGTTATTAATTGTCGTGCATTGTTATATCTGTCACACAATAATTTCCAAGCACACGCATAATTTGCGCTGGATACCTCTAAATTAGCAATAATGCGCGCTGCATCGCCAGTCAAGTATGAAATAAGATAATGGAATTTGTGAATGGGAGCGACGCGGTCGTTATTGTGTACTATGGATAGGAATGTGTCACGAAAATCAAGCCAACGAAAGCAAGATCCGTCGAATTTAGCAACTTGAATTTGAGGTAATTTAAAACCTATATCGTGATGATCTTGATTACATGGACCTGTAGGTATCTGAGTAGAATTTAAATCCTTGTAATTACTTTCATCATGACGATTTGAGTTATGTTTTTGTGTAACACTTTGAGCAATTGCAATGTTGGATATAAATAGTTGTTCAATAGTATCACGTTCATCAATCTCATTAGATAAATTGTCAGAGTTTAATACTTCTATCTGATTTTGCAAGTCGTCAAAACGGTTGT
The DNA here is from genome assembly GCA_963680765.1 of Agrochola lychnidis. NCBI lineage: Eukaryota > Metazoa > Arthropoda > Insecta > Lepidoptera > Noctuidae > Agrochola > Agrochola lychnidis. Next base: position 8,601,125 of record OY796847.1, read on the forward strand.
ATATAGATTCAAATTTGTTTAGTTTTAAGGTTAACTCCGCTAACTCAATGTGAGTAAGCGATTCTTTAGAGGTAACATTTGATAAAAAGTTTCTAAATTTAGTGATTTGACCTTTTATGGAACTACGTTTCACTAAAAGATCCTGCAATTCTTGAGGATTGTTTGTGCTAGATTCACCTCCATAATCCTTACCCATTGTGAACTCAAACCTTGCCAATATTGTAAATGTTAAATCGGATTGAATAAACAATTTGATTCCAAGTAGGTTTGATTATGGAAATATACAGACACAAACTAAGTGATGATAATGTATAAAACTAAAAACTTAGCTCACGCTCCTCGCCTAACGTCACCTGAGGCCGGCCCGGCGCAGCTGTGGGTAGGGCTCCGCTCCGATCACACGGTGACACGGTCGGCGGCCCGAAGTTGCGTTACACGGAGAGATCGGCCTGGAATGTTCGGCGAGTTGGGTGAAATATATGCTTATAGTAACAGCTATAAGTCTGTTGGGAAACACGGATAAAACAATGATAATATCATAAGAAAATAGACTATTATTTTATTCCATTTGACAGTAAAAACGTTTACCAATAGATAATGGAATTTACTTTAATGAGCTGCGTATGGTGTAGGTATTGATGTTATTATTTTAAGACACTACAATGACTACAGACACCAATGCACTCATAGTAGAAGCTATTCTAAATAGGTATTGGATAGATTTATTTAGGGTAAGGGTATAAAAGGTAAGGGTGAGTAGGTAACAGGGAATTCACAAGGAATAATGGGCACTTAGCTGCATTGGCCGAGGCTGCGGTGCGATGCTGAATGCTGATCGTTAACCGGCGGTGGCTGCAATGGCTGGTACACCTCCAGGGAACCCAGGTATGATGGTTGATTTAGAAGAAAAGTAGCTGCGGCGCAATGACTGCACCGGCAGCGCGTGGTCACAATGATCGAACTTGATTTTCGCCAAAATTGCAGGTTTTGTCGTAGGTCGCCAGATGTTGGGGCTTCAGTGGTCTTCAATGAAACTCCCGTATCGGGGTATGGTTGTTTAATTATGGATAAACTGTATTTTACAATAAAAATATGTGGAGCGTACAAGTTCGTGATGATGGTGAAAATTTTGATTAAAATAATAATTTGTGACGGTATAAGCAAAATAAAATCCGTACGGTGCCTGGCCTGTTAGAATAGCAAACACGACACACGCGCACACACACTGAACGTCTTCAATTAATATGCAGGCGTAAACACTACCTATTCTTTAAAATATGAAAATTGTATTCCATTTACGTCACATTCGAAACTCGGAACGGCTTTTTTTGTTCTTTTTTTAAACGGACGTCAGTTTTTCCCTTAGTTGTTGGAGGCGTTGTTATCCAAAAGTTACAAAGGCACGCTCTTCCCTAGGTGCTCTTAAGTTCGTTGCAGCGTTTTCTTTCGAGAGCACCTAAGTTAACTGCTTGTTGAGAGCGAAAACAGATTTTTTTTCTACAAAATCTGTTCCTTTTAATGTCTAAAATTGTTTTTTTTTTACTTGTTTACTGAACAGCAAAATTGAATGTTAAAATTTTTACGTATTAAAAATAACATGTTTGTGATATGAAAATACTCCAACTAACTTTATATAAGACTAGCTGCGCCCCGCGGTTTCACCCGCATAAGTCTCGATCCCGTGGAAAAAAAAAAGTATCCTATGTTCTTTTCCAGGGCATCATCTATATATGTGCCAAATTTCATCCAAATCCGTTCAGCCGTTTTAGCGTGAAGGCGTATTAACAAACAAACTTACTTTCGCATTTATAATATTAAGGATTATAATAATTTATTTTTTTATTCTTAATATCTACTTAAATTTAACTGCCAAAATGTGGATGTATTATAGGTACACCTCTGCCTTACCCTTTGGGGGTCACAGGCGCGTGTTATGCTAAGATCAAGTTTTATGAATGAGAGACAATAACTTTGAAATCGGAATAATTCAAGGACTTATGACCATGCCTCGGAAAGCACGTTAAGCCGTTGGTTCCGGCTGTCATTCGTGGATCTTCGACAGTCGTTACGAGTTATCAGAAACCCGAAAGTCTGACAACCAGTCTTACCAAGGGGTATCGTATTACCCAGTTACTGGGTTGTGGAGGTCAGATATTCAGTCGTTCCATGTAAAATACTGGTATTCAGCTGCATCCGGTTAGACTGGAAGCCGACCCCAATATAGTTGGGAAAAGGCTAGGTAGAATGTTAGAACTTATGACATTTATTTATTTATTTATTTAATACTGCAAGCACAGAAATGTACAGAGGCGGACTTAATGCCACAGGCATTTTCTACCAGTCAACCTTTGGGAGATGCAGAGACAAACTGTGGTAGGTGCAATTACGAAAATGGAGGAAAGAAAAAAAATACTCAAATATAAGGATACACATTTATTACAAACTATAAATATAATATATAGGCCTAATTACATACATAAAATAAGCACTAATAAATACACATAAATACATGAATATACTAAATAAAATAATAAGACTGACAATGGGAAAACATTAGCGTTAATTATTGCAATTTTCGTCCGTGTGGTGCCGGACTTAAAGAATAGCACTACCCTATTTCTTCCCATGGGTGTCGTAAAAGGCGACTAAGGGACTTACTAGAGAATGGGCAGCAGCGTTCTCTATGCATTTCTAACACCATACTGCGATCGCCAACCCGCCTGCCAAGCGTGGCGATTATGGCATACCCCCCCCCCAAAAAATGAAAAGCACCAAAAAGAAACGGCCCCTAGTGCCCGGCGGCCCACCGGCCCTTGGCTACGGTAGCGGTCAAGGCCACGGTGAGGCAAGGGGTGCGAAGAATCCCCGGAAGAGATCCGGCTACCATAACCACCGGAAACTGGACCTGGCAACATACAACACGCGTACACTCCGGACCGACGAAAAGATCATCGAACTCGAGGAAGAATTGAGCAAGTTACGATGGGGTATAGTAGGGCTATCTGAAGTCCGAAGAGAGGGCGAGGACTCGATAATCCTCAAATCCGGGAACTTGCTCTATTTCCGGGAGGACGACCAGCAGTCCCAAGGTGGTGTCGGGTTTATCGTCCATAAGTCCCTTGTGAGCAACGTGGTGAAGATCGAGAGTGTGTCGACCAGGGTGGCGTACCTTATACTCAGAATATCCGCAAGATATTCGCTGAAGGTCGTACAGGTTTACGCCCCGACCTCGTCACACCCCGACGATGAGGTGGAGACCATGTATGAGGATATTTCCAGAGCCATGCATGGCTCTAAAACTCACTTCACCGTTGTCATGGGGGACTTCAACGCGAAACTGGGCAAACGAAACGATGATGAGCTGCGAGTGGGGCAATTTGGAGTTGGACGTCGAAACCACAGGGGTCACCTACTGGCCAGTTTTATGGAGAAGGAAGGCCTCTTTATGATGAATTCCTTCTTCAGAAAACGTGAGCACAGAAAGTGGACCTGGCAGAGCCCTGATGGTGCAACAAAAAATGAGATTGACTTCATTATGTCGACGAAGAGGCAAGTATTCAATGATGTCTCTGTGATCAACGCGGTGAAAACCGGAAGTGATCACCGTATGGTAAGAGGCACATTGAACTTGAATATCAAGCTGGAAAGATCTCGACTGATGAAGTCTACGCTCCGCCCAGCACCGATCCAAGTCCAAAACCCCGAGAGCTTTCAGCTCGAACTTCAGAATCGTTTCGAGTGCCTAGGGAGCTCCGTGGACGATTATAACGATGGGTTCGTGGAAACTGTCCATACGGTCGGGTCCAAGTTTTTCAAGACCCGTCGTACAAATCGAAACAAGAGGCTCTCTGATGCTACTTTACAGCTCATGGAGGAGAGGCGCGAGATGATTCTGCAGTCTTCAGACGATGCGCTTAAATACCGGCGGCTCAATAGACAGATCTCTAAGTCCTTGAAAAGCGACCTTCGACTTTATAATACGAACCGTATTAAGGACGCAATAGAGCAGAATAAGGGCTCCAAGGTATTTGCTAGAGATCTGTCTATTGGACAGAGCCAGCTTGCGAAACTGAAGACCAATAATGGCAGAATCGTATCCGCCAAACCTGAGCTGTTGAGAGAGATCGAGAGTTTCTATGGACAGTTATACACGTCAACCAGTAACCCCGTTACGAATCTAGCAAACGACCCAAGAGCTAGATTGACCCGACACTATACCGAAGACATCCCGGACGTCAGCTTGTACGAGATTAGGATGGCTCTGAAGCAACTTAAAAACAACAAGGCGCCGGGTGATGACGGAATTACGGCTGAACTCCTGAAGGCCGGGGGAAAACCTGTTCTTAAGGCCCTCCAGAAGCTTTTCGATTCCGTCATACTCGAGGGTCAAACGCCACAGGCATGGAACAGAGGTGTGGTGGTACTCTTCTTTAAAAAGGGCGACAATGCCCTGCTTAAGAATTATAGGCCCATTACACTTCTGAGCCATGTCTACAAGCTGTTTTCAAGAGTTATCACGAACCGTCTCGCGCGCAGGTTTGACGACTTCCAGCCTCCCGAACAAGCCGGATTCCCTAAAGGCTTTAGCACCGTAGACCACATACATACGCTGCGGCAGGTTATACAGAAGACCGAAGAGTATAACCAGCCTCTCTGCTTAGCGTTTGTGGACTACGAGAAAGCCTTCGATTCGATCGAGACATGGGCTGTGCTGCAGTCTCTTCAACGGTGCCAGATCGACTATCGGTACATCGAGGTGCTAAAGTGTTTGTACAAAAACGCCACTATGTCAGTTCGACTCCAGGACCAGACCTCGAAACCTATCCTTCTGCAGCGAGGTGTGAGACAGGGAGACGTTATCTCTCCGAAACTGTTCACCGCTGCACTGGAGGATGTCTTCAAGGTTCTGGATTGGAAAGGGCTAGGCATCAACATCAATGGCGAGTATATCACTAACCTTCGGTTTGCCGACGACATAGTTATCATGGCTGAGACCATGGAGAAACTCAGTACAATGCTCGATGACCTCAGTAGAGCCTCCGAAAGAGTGGGTCTTAAAATGAACATGGACAAGACAAAAGTCATGTCAAATGCCCATGTGACACCCACTCCCATGAAGATCGGAGACGCTACGCTCGAAGTTGTGGACGAGTATGTTTACCTAGGACAAATTGTCCAGCTAGGCAGGTCCAACTTCGAGAAAGAGGTCAATCGTCGAATCCGACTCGGCTGGGCAGCGTTCGGGAAGCTACGCAATATCTTTTCGTCCCACATACCACAGTGTCTCAAGACGAAAGTCTTTGACCAGTGCGTGTTGCCAGTGATGACCTATGGTACTGAAACGTGGTCGCTCACAATGGGCCTTATCAGAAGGCTAAAAGTCACCCAAAGGGCAATGGAGAGGGCTATGCTTGGAGTTTCCCTACGTGATCGAATCAGAAATGAAGAGATCCGCAGGAGAACCAAGGTAACCGACATAGCCCGAAGAATTGCCAAACTTAAGTGGCAATGGGCAGGGCACATTGCTCGCAGAACGGATGGCCGATGGGGTCGAAAGGTTCTGGAGTGGCGACCACGTACCGGAAGACGTAGCGTTGGAAGGCCTCCCACAAGATGGACCGATGACCTTGTGAAGGCCGCAGGAATCCGCTGGATGCGGAAAGCACAGAATCGGTCGAAGTGGCGGTGCTTGGGGGAGGCCTATGTCCAGCAGTGGACGTCTTTCGGCTGAAATGATGATTGCAATTTTAGAGTACTTAGTAGAAACTCGCGATCGTGCGTAGGTAAACATCATTTAATACAACAAAAGGCTGAAAAGGCATTAAGTAGTAGTAACTTGATCATGAAGTCTTGTAAGTACTAGATTAGTGTAGGCTTAATGTTTGCTCGCCTACGTAAACGGATTTCGATCTAGTTTAGTATCTATCAAATTGGGGATCGTGGTTATTCGGTCGAAGGTTAAGTAAGCTACGCTTGCCGCGATCAGTTTGTGGGTGCCAATCCATTACATATCGAGACCCCCCGTGTAGTCAGAAGCCCAAAAATCTGACAACGACTTTTACCATGGGGTGCCGGGGCCGTCTTAACCATATTGGGCGCCAGGGTGCGAATATCAGCCTGCGCCCCCTTGCCACCCGTACGCAAAATACGCGCTTTGACGTGGAGTTGCGGATACCAGTCCGTATTACCTACCTACCTGTTGGGGCTTCAGTGGTCTTCAATGAAACTCCCGTATCGAGGTATGGTTGTTTAATTATGGATAAACTGTATTTTACAATAAAAATATGTGGAGCGTACAAGTTCGTGATGATGGTGAAAATTTTGATTAAAATAATAATTTGTGACGGTATAAGCAAAATAAAATCCGTACGGTGCCTGGCCTGTTAGAATAGCAAACACGACACACGCGCACACACACTGAACGTCTTCAATTAATATGCAGGCGTAAACATCCTCCCCCCGTTGAAACTCAGAGGTTTCAACCCTTAAGTAGCTCCTCTTCGGTCGGTAACGGGCAGATGCGAACAAGAGCACGCCGTATAGTTCCTCTTTGCGTATTGATGTCGGCTACTCGTGCAACCCCATCCAGTCCTGGGAAGAGCCGGGTAATGCGTCCAAGTCTCCAACAAAGTGGTGGGATGCCATCTTCTTTAAGCAGGACCATGTCCCCAATTTTTACTGCGTTGGCGTTGGTCTTCCATTTACGGCGAAGTTGTAATTCGGCGATGTATTCGCATTGCCAGCGCCGCCAAAAATGTTGGTATATTTGCTGCAGCCTGGCGTAGCGCTGCAAGCTGGTTGAGTGGCAATCCTCCAAAGCAGGTTCTGGTAGCGCGGTAAGAGCCCGGCCAATGAGAAAATGCCCAGGAGTAAGGCAATGGAAATCATCAGGAGAGGCGGATAAAGGACAGAGAGGTCTACTATTTAACACAGCTTCTACCTGAGCGAAAAGAGTTTGAAGTTCCTCAAAACTTAAATGAGAATTACCCATTACTCGCCTAATATGAAATTTTGCCGAACGGATACCGGCCTCAAAAATGCCGCCAAAATGAGGAGCGTAAGCTGGTGAAAAGTAAAACTTAATGCCTTCCGAACATGCAAAATCAGATAGATCGGTTTGGTAAATCTTAAAAAAATCATTCATTTCTTTAGCTCCTGCGACAAAGTTGCGTCCATTGTCGCAGAATACCTCCGCTGGTCTGCCTCTACGTGACACAAACCTTCGGAATGTCATAACGAAAGCGTCCTTTGATAGATCGCTCACAGCTTCGAGGTGAGAAATTTTATATCGAAGGCATATGAAAAAACAAAGATAGCACTTGACTAACGAAGCACCGCGTCCCTTTCTGTTTACAATAAGGAATGGGCCAGCGAAATCAATTCCCACGGTGTGAAATGGAAAGTTTGGCGTGACACGTTGTGAGGGTAAATGTCCCATTATTGGCGCAATAGTTTTGCCCTGCAAGCGTCTGCACCTGGAGCAATTATGAAAAATGCGTCTAGCTAAATTTCTGCCGTTAATCGGCCAAACGTATTCCCTAACAACGGCCAACAATAGTTGTGGACCAGCATGTAATCCGCGTTTATGTTCGTACTCGAAGATCAATTTGGTAAAATGATGCGAAGCATGCAGGAGAACAGGGTGTTTTTTATTATAGTTATAATCAGATGAGTCTAGTCGACCACCAACTCGAATGACCTTGTCGTCACTTAAAAATGGAGTCAATGATAAAATATTTGATTTAGAACTTAAGGTCTTATTGTTGCACAGTAAATTATACTCACAGAAGAATGATTCTTGCTGTGCGAGACGACACAAATAAAGAAAAGAATTATTTAATTCATCAACAGTCAGATTGCCAAGAAATTTATCTTGATTAGTTTTTAAATTATTAATAAATCTTAGCACGTAAGCGAAAGATCGTTTTATTTTAGTTAAGCTAGAAAAATCTTTAAAGTTAATTATAGGTTCATTTTGAGTAGCAACATGAGTGGTAGTACAATTAGGTTTAATTTCCGGTAAGTCATTAGTATTAATTTTATTAGGTTTTAAAATAGGCCAATCACTTTCAGGCTCGGTGAGGAATGGCGGGCCTGACCACCATAGCTGGGTACATAGCGCCACGAGGAGGCGTCTGTTAGCTCACAGATCTCCGAAATCCTATTAACTACAAACGTTTTCAAATTTATAAAACTAGTGTGGAGCCAGGCTAGCACTACTGACGAATCGCACCAGTGTACTTGATGCTGAACTTCATATCGCAGTGACTTCCTGACAGCCTTGCATAACCTTGCTGCCAGTAGGGCAGCGCACAATTCTAGACGAGGGATAGTTGTACTTTTAATCGGAGCTACTTTGGACTTAGAACAAAGCAAATTGACTGTTACCTCATTCGCGGCATTAACCGAACGTAAATAAATGCAAGCTCCGTATGCATGTTGGTACGAATTATTGAATGAATGTAATTCCACAGATGCGGGTTCATTACAGAGCACACGCCGTGGAACTTCTAGAGCTAACAGAGAAGGTAAAAACTGTATAAAATTGTTCCAGTCTCTTTGAACTTCATGTGGGACTGGAGAGTCCCAAGTTAAATTATACAGCCACAGTTGTTGTAACAACATTTTCATTTTAATTACACATGGACTAATCAGTCCTAAGGGATCAAAGATCTTAAAAAGAGACGATAGAAAAGATCTTTTGGTTAAATTATTGTTAGAGGAAAGTGGGCATTTGATAGGGAAATGTAACTGATCGGTTGATGGGTTCCATCCCATGCCTAGTGTACTAGTTGACTCGCTTAATAAAAGATTATCATCAGTTTGATTATTTGGATCGAACAATGATGGTAAATTAGTCTTAAACTTACGAAGATTAAAGCATCCCTTCTTCAATTCTTCAGTTACTGATTGGTGAATATAACGTAGAGTATCCTCACTTTCAGAACCAGTAATGAGATCGTCCACAAAGAAATCATGTTGAATTATATTCTTAACCATAGGATCAGAAGATTCTTCACCAATCTGCCACAGACACCGAGTGCTTAAGTAGCTGGAACTTGCCATTCCATAAGTCACAGTACCTAGCTGAAGAGTTTTGATGGGCAAAGACTCATCCTTTCTCCACAAAATAAGTTGAAGATTGCGATCCTCCTCATGGACACGAATTTGACGGTACATTTTCTCGACGTCACCCGTGAGGAGGAACTTATGTTGTCGAGCTCTTATTAAGATGGAGAACAGTGAGTCCTGCATATGAGGCCCGACCATGAGGATGTCATTGACAGACTGGCCTGATGAAGTAGGAGCCGAGCCGTCGAATACGACTCTAATTTTCGTAGATTCACTGCTGTCTTTGAAGACAGCGTGATGGCAGAGGAAGTAAGATGTAGAAGGTATATGTACAGAGGACTTTGATAGGTGACCTAAGTCTGCGTACTCACGCATAAATTCTACGTATTGTGATTTCACATGTGGTTGTTTGCGAAATCGCCTTTCTAGATTTAACAAGCGTTTTTTAGCCAGTGAATAAGATTCACCAAGACAATCAGGTGTATCTTTTAAGGGTAAACTAACTGAGAATCTACCGGTTCCCAAACGAAGAGTGTGCGATAGAAAATGTGTTTCGCATGCCTTCTCGCTATGACTCATATGTGGTTTAGTTTGGGGAACATTTTCTAAATCCCAGAATTTTGTCAATTCTTGATGTATTTTGTCAACAGATGACACACAAGAAACGACTGAATGATTAGAATCTATATTATTATCAATTTCCTTAAATTTATTGTTTGTGGGTAAATTAAAATACATAGCCAACCGAATTGAGAACTTCTCAATACAGGTGAATTAAGGCCGAGAGAGAGTTGATCGCGGCCAATAATGTCCCAGAAAATATCGGCACCGATGACAACATCAACAGGTGCTGGTTGGTGGAACTGAGGGTCTGCTAAAAAGTAATCACTTGGAATATTAAGTTTTTTAAAGTCAACGGGTATCCTTGGTATATTACCGGTCAACACAGGTAATACCAGAAAAGACGAAGTGACGGTGAAGTGCTTCATCAAAGATTTCAACTGAACCACGCAAGTTTCTGTAGCCTGAGTGGTGGTTTTATTTCCTATGCCAATTATATTGACATGCAAAGTGGTAGTCGGTTCTAAAAGTAGTTTTGTTTTAAGAGATTGAGTAATAAATGATGACTGACTACCGCAATCCAAAAGAGCACGAACCTTCTGTGTTTGATTATTCGTAGGATTAGCTACCTCAATATAAGCAGTAGACAATAGAACTTGATGGTTACTTTGATTTGAAAAATTAACGATAGTGTCATCAGTGAGATCGGTTGAAATGGTGACAACACTGGAAATATTTTTGTTACTAGATTGTTTATGCAAGAGTCTATTGTGCCTTGTATTGCACATGCGACACGGATGCATGCGACAATTGCGTGCAGAATGGCCAGATCTTAAACAGTTGTGACAAAGCTTCAATCTGCTTACTTCACTGATACGGTCATCCACACTCTTAGCCAAAAAAGTGGGACAATCATAAAGGCGATGATTACCATTACAAACGCCGCACGATATTTCAGAAATATTATTGTCTTCACTATTAGAAATGTATGACTGATGAGATTTTATTTTATTGTTAGAATCCATAGGCTTTGACGTTGTCTGAGTCTTAGGTTTAGAGTATGGATGGCTGCTATTGATTGACTCAAGTACATCAGCGCGATCAATAAGAAACTTGAAAAAGTGTTGCAAATTTGGTATATTAGTATCCAACGTGCCACGGTATTCTTCCCACTTGGCTTTAGTGTGGCTGTCAAGCTTGGGGCTCATTATGTGAATGAGTAAAATATCCCAGTCACGTGAACCTAGACCAAGACTAGTTAAAGCACGTAAGTTTTTATTAATATGATCCACAAGGAATCGTAATGATTTATCAGACTCACTTGTAATTGGTTTTATGTATAATAATGAATTTATATGATGAGTTATTAATTGTCGTGCATTGTTATATCTGTCACACAATAATTTCCAAGCACACGCATAATTTGCGCTGGATACCTCTAAATTAGCAATAATGCGCGCTGCATCGCCAGTCAAGTATGAAATAAGATAATGGAATTTGTGAATGGGAGCGACGCGGTCGTTATTGTGTACTATGGATAGGAATGTGTCACGAAAATCAAGCCAACGAAAGCAAGATCCGTCGAATTTAGCAACTTGAATTTGAGGTAATTTAAAACCTATATCGTGATGATCTTGATTACATGGACCTGTAGGTATCTGAGTAGAATTTAAATCCTTGTAATTACTTTCATCATGACGATTTGAGTTATGTTTTTGTGTAACACTTTGAGCAATTGCAATGTTGGATATAAATAGTTGTTCAATAGTATCACGTTCATCAATCTCATTAGATAAATTGTCAGAGTTTAATACTTCTATCTGATTTTGCAAGTCGTCAAAACGGTTGTATATAGATTCAAATTTGTTTAGTTTTAAGGTTAACTCCGCTAACTCAATGTGAGTAAGCGATTCTTTAGAGGTAACATTTGATAAAAAGTTTCTAAATTTAGTGATTTGACCTTTTATGGAACTACGTTTCACTAAAAGATCCTGCAATTCTTGAGGATTGTTTGTGCTAGATTCACCTCCATAATCCTTACCCATTGTGAACTCAAACCTTGCCAATATTGTAAATGTTAAATCGGATTGAATAAACAATTTGATTCCAAGTAGGTTTGATTATGGAAATATACAGACACAAACTAAGTGATGATAATGTATAAAACTAAAAACTTAGCTCACGCTCCTCGCCTAACGTCACCTGAGGCCGGCCCGGCGCAGCTGTGGGTAGGGCTCCGCTCCGATCACACGGTGACACGGTCGGCGGCCCGAAGTTGCGTTACACGGAGAGATCGGCCTGGAATGTTCGGCGAGTTGGGTGAAATATATGCTTATAGTAACAGCTATAAGTCTGTTGGGAAACACGGATAAAACAATGATAATATCATAAGAAAATAGACTATTATTTTATTCCATTTGACAGTAAAAACGTTTACCAATAGATAATGGAATTTACTTTAATGAGCTGCGTATGGTGTAGGTATTGATGTTATTATTTTAAGACACTACAATGACTACAGACACCAATGCACTCATAGTAGAAGCTATTCTAAATAGGTATTGGATAGATTTATTTAGGGTAAGGGTATAAAAGGTAAGGGTGAGTAGGTAACAGGGAATTCACAAGGAATAATGGGCACTTAGCTGCATTGGCCGAGGCTGCGGTGCGATGCTGAATGCTGATCGTTAACCGGCGGTGGCTGCAATGGCTGGTACACCTCCAGGGAACCCAGGTATGATGGTTGATTTAGAAGAAAAGTAGCTGCGGCGCAATGACTGCACCGGCAGCGCGTGGTCACAATGATCGAACTTGATTTTCGCCAAAATTGCAGGTTTTGTCGTAGGTCGCCAGATGTTGGGGCTTCAGTGGTCTTCAATGAAACTCCCGTATCGGGGTATGGTTGTTTAATTATGGATAAACTGTATTTTACAATAAAAATATGTGGAGCGTACAAGTTCGTGATGATGGTGAAAATTTTGATTAAAATAATAATTTGTGACGGTATAAGCAAAATAAAATCCGTACGGTGCCTGGCCTGTTAGAATAGCAAACACGACACACGCGCACACACACTGAACGTCTTCAATTAATATGCAGGCGTAAACACTACCTATTCTTTAAAATATGAAAATTGTATTCCATTTACGTCACATTCGAAACTCGGAACGGCTTTTTTTGTTCTTTTTTTAAACGGACGTCAGTTTTTCCCTTAGTTGTTGGAGGCGTTGTTATCCAAAAGTTACAAAGGCACGCTCTTCCCTAGGTGCTCTTAAGTTCGTTGCAGCGTTTTCTTTCGAGAGCACCTAAGTTAACTGCTTGTTGAGAGCGAAAACAGATTTTTTTTCTACAAAATCTGTTCCTTTTAATGTCTAAAATTGTTTTTTTTTTACTTGTTTACTGAACAGCAAAATTGAATGTTAAAATTTTTACGTATTAAAAATAACATGTTTGTGATATGAAAATACTCCAACTAACTTTATATAAGACTAGCTGCGCCCCGCGGTTTCACCCGCATAAGTCTCGATCCCGTGGAAAAAAAAAAGTATCCTATGTTCTTTTCCAGGGCATCATCTATATATGTGCCAAATTTCATCCAAATCCGTTCAGCCGTTTTAGCGTGAAGGCGTATTAACAAACAAACTTACTTTCGCATTTATAATATTAAGGATTATAATAATTTATTTTTTTATTCTTAATATCTACTTAAATTTAACTGCCAAAATGTGGATGTATTATAGGTACACCTCTGCCTTACCCTTTGGGGGTCACAGGCGCGTGTTATGCTAAGATCAAGTTTTATGAATGAGAGACAATAACTTTGAAATCGGAATAATTCAAGGACTTATGACCATGCCTCGGAAAGCACGTTAAGCCGTTGGTTCCGGCTGTCATTCGTGGATCTTCGACAGTCGTTACGAGTTATCAGAAACCCGAAAGTCTGACAACCAGTCTTACCAAGGGGTATCGTATTACCCAGTTACTGGGTTGTGGAGGTCAGATATTCAGTCGTTCCATGTAAAATACTGGTATTCAGCTGCATCCGGTTAGACTGGAAGCCGACCCCAATATAGTTGGGAAAAGGCTAGGTAGAATGTTAGAACTTATGACATTTATTTATTTATTTATTTAATACTGCAAGCACAGAAATGTACAGAGGCGGACTTAATGCCACAGGCATTTTCTACCAGTCAACCTTTGGGAGATGCAGAGACAAACTGTGGTAGGTGCAATTACGAAAATGGAGGAAAGAAAAAAAATACTCAAATATAAGGATACACATTTATTACAAACTATAAATATAATATATAGGCCTAATTACATACATAAAATAAGCACTAATAAATACACATAAATACATGAATATACTAAATAAAATAATAAGACTGACAATGGGAAAACATTAGCGTTAATTATTGCAATTTTCGTCCGTGTGGTGCCGGACTTAAAGAATAGCACTACCCTATTTCTTCCCATGGGTGTCGTAAAAGGCGACTAAGGGACTTACTAGAGAATGGGCAGCAGCGTTCTCTATGCATTTCTAACACCATACTGCGATCGCCAACCCGCCTGCCAAGCGTGGCGATTATGGCATACCCCCCCCCCAAAAAATGAAAAGCACCAAAAAGAAACGGCCCCTAGTGCCCGGCGGCCCACCGGCCCTTGGCTACGGTAGCGGTCAAGGCCACGGTGAGGCAAGGGGTGCGAAGAATCCCCGGAAGAGATCCGGCTACCATAACCACCGGAAACTGGACCTGGCAACATACAACACGCGTACACTCCGGACCGACGAAAAGATCATCGAACTCGAGGAAGAATTGAGCAAGTTACGATGGGGTATAGTAGGGCTATCTGAAGTCCGAAGAGAGGGCGAGGACTCGATAATCCTCAAATCCGGGAACTTGCTCTATTTCCGGGAGGACGACCAGCAGTCCCAAGGTGGTGTCGGGTTTATCGTCCATAAGTCCCTTGTGAGCAACGTGGTGAAGATCGAGAGTGTGTCGACCAGGGTGGCGTACCTTATACTCAGAATATCCGCAAGATATTCGCTGAAGGTCGTACAGGTTTACGCCCCGACCTCGTCACACCCCGACGATGAGGTGGAGACCATGTATGAGGATATTTCCAGAGCCATGCATGGCTCTAAAACTCACTTCACCGTTGTCATGGGGGACTTCAACGCGAAACTGGGCAAACGAAACGATGATGAGCTGCGAGTGGGGCAATTTGGAGTTGGACGTCGAAACCACAGGGGTCACCTACTGGCCAGTTTTATGGAGAAGGAAGGCCTCTTTATGATGAATTCCTTCTTCAGAAAACGTGAGCACAGAAAGTGGACCTGGCAGAGCCCTGATGGTGCAACAAAAAATGAGATTGACTTCATTATGTCGACGAAGAGGCAAGTATTCAATGATGTCTCTGTGATCAACGCGGTGAAAACCGGAAGTGATCACCGTATGGTAAGAGGCACATTGAACTTGAATATCAAGCTGGAAAGATCTCGACTGATGAAGTCTACGCTCCGCCCAGCACCGATCCAAGTCCAAAACCCCGAGAGCTTTCAGCTCGAACTTCAGAATCGTTTCGAGTGCCTAGGGAGCTCCGTGGACGATTATAACGATGGGTTCGTGGAAACTGTCCATACGGTCGGGTCCAAGTTTTTCAAGACCCGTCGTACAAATCGAAACAAGAGGCTCTCTGATGCTACTTTACAGCTCATGGAGGAGAGGCGCGAGATGATTCTGCAGTCTTCAGACGATGCGCTTAAATACCGGCGGCTCAATAGACAGATCTCTAAGTCCTTGAAAAGCGACCTTCGACTTTATAATACGAACCGTATTAAGGACGCAATAGAGCAGAATAAGGGCTCCAAGGTATTTGCTAGAGATCTGTCTATTGGACAGAGCCAGCTTGCGAAACTGAAGACCAATAATGGCAGAATCGTATCCGCCAAACCTGAGCTGTTGAGAGAGATCGAGAGTTTCTATGGACAGTTATACACGTCAACCAGTAACCCCGTTACGAATCTAGCAAACGACCCAAGAGCTAGATTGACCCGACACTATACCGAAGACATCCCGGACGTCAGCTTGTACGAGATTAGGATGGCTCTGAAGCAACTTAAAAACAACAAGGCGCCGGGTGATGACGGAATTACGGCTGAACTCCTGAAGGCCGGGGGAAAACCTGTTCTTAAGGCCCTCCAGAAGCTTTTCGATTCCGTCATACTCGAGGGTCAAACGCCACAGGCATGGAACAGAGGTGTGGTGGTACTCTTCTTTAAAAAGGGCGACAATGCCCTGCTTAAGAATTATAGGCCCATTACACTTCTGAGCCATGTCTACAAGCTGTTTTCAAGAGTTATCACGAACCGTCTCGCGCGCAGGTTTGACGACTTCCAGCCTCCCGAACAAGCCGGATTCCCTAAAGGCTTTAGCACCGTAGACCACATACATACGCTGCGGCAGGTTATACAGAAGACCGAAGAGTATAACCAGCCTCTCTGCTTAGCGTTTGTGGACTACGAGAAAGCCTTCGATTCGATCGAGACATGGGCTGTGCTGCAGTCTCTTCAACGGTGCCAGATCGACTATCGGTACATCGAGGTGCTAAAGTGTTTGTACAAAAACGCCACTATGTCAGTTCGACTCCAGGACCAGACCTCGAAACCTATCCTTCTGCAGCGAGGTGTGAGACAGGGAGACGTTATCTCTCCGAAACTGTTCACCGCTGCACTGGAGGATGTCTTCAAGGTTCTGGATTGGAAAGGGCTAGGCATCAACATCAATGGCGAGTATATCACTAACCTTCGGTTTGCCGACGACATAGTTATCATGGCTGAGACCATGGAGAAACTCAGTACAATGCTCGATGACCTCAGTAGAGCCTCCGAAAGAGTGGGTCTTAAAATGAACATGGACAAGACAAAAGTCATGTCAAATGCCCATGTGACACCCACTCCCATGAAGATCGGAGACGCTACGCTCGAAGTTGTGGACGAGTATGTTTACCTAGGACAAATTGTCCAGCTAGGCAGGTCCAACTTCGAGAAAGAGGTCAATCGTCGAATCCGACTCGGCTGGGCAGCGTTCGGGAAGCTACGCAATATCTTTTCGTCCCACATACCACAGTGTCTCAAGACGAAAGTCTTTGACCAGTGCGTGTTGCCAGTGATGACCTATGGTACTGAAACGTGGTCGCTCACAATGGGCCTTATCAGAAGGCTAAAAGTCACCCAAAGGGCAATGGAGAGGGCTATGCTTGGAGTTTCCCTACGTGATCGAATCAGAAATGAAGAGATCCGCAGGAGAACCAAGGTAACCGACATAGCCCGAAGAATTGCCAAACTTAAGTGGCAATGGGCAGGGCACATTGCTCGCAGAACGGATGGCCGATGGGGTCGAAAGGTTCTGGAGTGGCGACCACGTACCGGAAGACGTAGCGTTGGAAGGCCTCCCACAAGATGGACCGATGACCTTGTGAAGGCCGCAGGAATCCGCTGGATGCGGAAAGCACAGAATCGGTCGAAGTGGCGGTGCTTGGGGGAGGCCTATGTCCAGCAGTGGACGTCTTTCGGCTGAAATGATGATTGCAATTTTAGAGTACTTAGTAGAAACTCGCGATCGTGCGTAGGTAAACATCATTTAATACAACAAAAGGCTGAAAAGGCATTAAGTAGTAGTAACTTGATCATGAAGTCTTGTAAGTACTAGATTAGTGTAGGCTTAATGTTTGCTCGCCTACGTAAACGGATTTCGATCTAGTTTAGTATCTATCAAATTGGGGATCGTGGTTATTCGGTCGAAGGTTAAGTAAGCTACGCTTGCCGCGATCAGTTTGTGGGTGCCAATCCATTACATATCGAGACCCCCCGTGTAGTCAGAAGCCCAAAAATCTGACAACGACTTTTACCATGGGGTGCCGGGGCCGTCTTAACCATATTGGGCGCCAGGGTGCGAATATCAGCCTGCGCCCCCTTGCCAACGAAAAAAAAAAACTTAATTTTTGTTTTTCATTTTTAGGGTTCCGTAGCCAAATGGCAATAAACGGAACCCTTATAGATTCGTCATGTCGGTCTATCTGTCCGTCCGTCCGTCCGTCCGTATGTCACAGCCACGTTTTTCCGAAACTATAAGAGCTTATGCTGTTGAAACTTGGTAAGTAAATGTATTCTGTGAACTGCATTAAGATTTTCACACAAAAACAGAAAAAAAAAACAGTAAATTTTGGGATTCCCCATACTTAGAACTGAAACTCGTTTTTTTTTTTTTCATCAAACTCATACGTGAGGTTAGATACCTCACGTAAGGGTTTGATGAAAAAAAAAAAACCCATACTTAGACCTGAAACTCGTTTTTTTTTTTTCATCAAACCCATACGTGAGGTATCTATGGATAGGTCTTCAAAAATGATATTGAGGTTTCTAAAATATTTTTTTCTAAACTGAATAGTTTGCGCGAGAGACACTTCCAAAGTGGTAAAATGTGTGTTAAAACTAAAAAAAATATATATGATGTTATATTTAATAAATATAACATCATATATATTTTTTTAGTTTATACATATATACCATATTATGGTAATGTACATACAACTTCCACCGAAAATTGGTTTGAACGAGATCTAGTAAGTATTTTTTTTTAATACGTCATAAATCGTAAACCGCAATTTACCTTTCAGTCAATGTTACTTGCTGCTACGGAACCCTTCATGGGCGAGTCCGACTCGCACTTGGCCACTTTTTTACTGTGGAGTAAGTAGTACTTACTCCACAGTAAAATAACGTACATTTTCAAACACCAAATTAAATTTTTCTGGCTTTTAAGTTGACAAACTGACTGACAGTCTGTTTTGAAATCTACGTTCGATTTCAAAACAAACAGATTGACTCGATCGCCTTGCGCCCCGTAAGACCTTGCGCCCGGGTGCTACGCACCCCTTGCACCTCCGGGTAAAGACGTCGTGTTACTCTCAGGCAGTCGTTACAAATTAGTCGGAAACAAATAGAACTACAAAATAACCTTTTATGCTGATTTCAAATGAAATATCAAACCAATGTTAGGATTAATTTTGAATGAATCTTAACTTTTTTGACAACGTTTTTATCTTAATAATTTTAGTTGTTTGCAGCAACGATTTAATTTTTTAATATTCTACTGCATTTGCCTGTTGTTATAAATACACCAAAGGCTCCAATTTAGATTATATTTATTTTCTCGTTTAAACATTGTATACTTACTGTACAACAACAGTTTCATAATTACACCCCTGTATTTATAAACCTTCTAATGTTCTTTGTTTTAAAACTCCGACTTTGTTTTTCTCATTTATTTTACACACAAGAATTAAATACAAGCAAGTTTTATACTTAACTAATTTTGTGTTAGAAAACAACAATGTCACCTTGGTAAATTAATTACGTGAACACATAGTACCGTGTCTATTACTAAGTTTCTTGTTTCTTAGAACTTAGACATCCCGAGTGTCTCGTTAAAGGTCTTTGACTTGTGAACACGGTTTAATTAAAGTCCGTACGTAAGTAAAATTTGACTTCGATTGAAGATTTTTCACATCGTTTTCTAAAAGAATAGATGACAGAAAACCGATCAATCTTTAACTGAAGACGATTTTATTCTTTCCAGATGGTGGTAAGTAGTTTAGGAATAGTCAAATGGATTTGTTCTCAATTGTCAATTTACTGGATTGAGTGAGATCAAGTCCAAGAGTTTTATCTCTAAAATTCTTGGACATGATCTCATTCAAGCACTGACTAAAAAAGAGACACTTTTATATCTCTATGAAAGCGTCTCTTTTTTAGTCAGTCAAACAAATGTAATGAAAGATTTTAAACAAATTTTCATGGTTGACGTTACATAATTATGGGACATATTTAATTGATGCGACACTGGCGCGACAGTGACCGGGCGGTGAGCGCAGGATCCAAGTTGGTCGCAGTTGTTTGGCTATTTTTTAGAACAAAAAAATGGAAATTACTTGGGGTTCGATAAATATAAATAGATACATGCCCATAATTAACACAAACATTTTACTTTATGTCTTATTCTAATTTTAATCCATATCTGCATTCGTTTTTTTATCATGTAGATCTTGCATTTGTCATCATAAAGACTAAGCTCTTATTTCTGTAGATATCACTCCGTTCCTGTTCACTCTTCTTGATTCGATGGAAATTTGAATTTACAGTGTTATCATTTTGCAAACATACATTAATACTTAAACGATTTCTGACGAAACCAAACATATGAAGCAAATAAACACAAATATGGTGTCCTTTGAATCCAAAACCTTGCTAATAGACTTGTAAACCAAGATCAGATCATCAGAGTACAGTAAACTTTGCAACTCTGACACCACAGGTAAGTTCTTAACTCATTACCGCGAATGACTGTCGACCGATAACTCGCTTCGAATTTACGTTCGCTCCGTCGGAAGTTCGAAACTTTCTTCACGAATTCGGACGCTTGTTTGTGCAAAGTTTATTCGTTTATACGTATTTATCGTGATACGATTAGGTTCCTGGTCGTGTTGACTGCTTCGGTCTCTTGGTCACATATTGGACTTTTTATGAATGTGGTTCGAGGTTGGATTACGTTTGCGGTGTCAACATGAAAGTTTTTTTGACTACGAGAGTAGCCTTTCTTTTCTGTGTATCTTATGTCAATATTTTTTCGTTTTCATCTAATCGATTATTTCTTTCTTTCTCTTTCTTGTTTGTTATTTTTACTTCAGCTTTGTGTTATACCGTTATATTGTCCTCGTCTAATGCTTCTCCAATATTATTTATTATTGTGAACGGTTCGAGATGGCAAAGTCATAAATTATCGTTCTTGGTAAGCGGATTAGGAATGCCGGAATTATTTTGTTTGTTATACAGATGTATGTCGCTGTCCTTTTTCCCTGATTTTATCTCTTAGGTACCTTCTACGATAACATTGAGATTGAGATATATTTGGTCCAACTCTTCCTTCATTTCTGTTTGGTCAACACGGTCACACGTTGAATAAATTAGGTATTGTGGGTTGTGAGTTTGTGAGCTGATATTTTCCATATATTTCAATTGAACTGTGTTCATTTCATAACAACCAATGTTTTTTAACAATTTAATTTTTTATTTACTAAAATTGTGCGCTGCGTTAACTAATTCCATTGATTTCGAATTGATATTTATTATCCATGAATTTCCTAGTTTGCCAATACTTCCTTCGAATAACAAACTATGCGAGCATTATATATAACAATATCTCGCTACGCATCAAAACATTCACTAAATCCCTATTCGAAATACTCAGAATTTCTAAAACTAAGCAACCATGATAAATTGCCGGCAATTTGCGAAAGATGAGCAACGTATCCGAATTACTCATTTTCATTTTTACTGCACTGGACTCTGTTGGTTTTGCTCTACACTACACATATCTAGAATTGCTGATTTACAGTGTGAATAAATTTAATTTATCTCTTTGAACTAATGCTTGGGCATCTGTAAGTCGATACAGTACAAACATAGACAACATTTATTTATTTTTTATCTTGCGATACCTACAATTGTATGAAATTGCTTTTTTATGTAATTTTAATTCTGAGCATGTGTAATTGTGTACTCGATCATGTGTAAGCTGTGGCCTACCTGTAATTAAGTGTGCATTACAAGATAATATATATCTATTATTCAAGTTTTTATTATTTTAAAAGATGATTGTAATGTATCTCGTTGGTAAACCTTAAATAAATAAACTATCTTCACATATACAGATGTCCCGACGTGCAAACTGTTACCATGAATTCATTACATGATTTTGACCGCGTAGGTATTGCACTTTTCTATAAAACAGCAGATACTTTTAAATAACCGACGCAAAATTTCAACGCAGGGGGTTCAGAATCATGTACTGAATCCATGATAACAGTTCGCGTCGATGTCCCTGGCACCCTGTACACACATAATGCACAAACATACATTAAGCAGTATAATTATCATGGCCTTCAGTTTTTGTCATCTAGACTTTACTGTTTACGGATCAAATAAACCCCCATTTGATCTCGCATCGGACATTAACGGTCTCATGTGAGTGCTCCAAAAATATCAATTTTCTCATCCCAACAAAATATTTTCACGAATATTTCATAAACTACCAACGCTCCAACAATGAACAATTACCACCCGGATAGCGAGTAAAAAGGGTCATAAAACACTTTTAAAGTTTAAAATTTTTAGTTAGTCAAGTACGAAGAGCTTCACAAACGACGAGTTATGGATAGTATTTCATATTTAGTACCAGTGTCTAGCATCCACATTATATGCAATCGCAAATGGAAATAGGTTCGGATCGAGCGAGCATCGGTATGCATATTTCATGGCGGTAACCTACTGCGAAGGATTGCGAGCGACTTATCAATATATGCATTTTCTCATACGAATTTGTGGCAGCGTTAGCGAAAATTATTGGTTTATGAAATGGATTTTGTTGCGATCTTTCGATGAGAAATCCAGAAATAGCGAACTTCTTCTTTTCGAGTAGATGGTAAATACATAATTATATTATTTTAAACGAGTTGCGCCCAGTAGGTGCCTAAGCCAATCGCGGCGTCAGTGGCATTTTTTAGATCCTGGTGTGTGGACACTTTGGACACTCCTCCAACATATCGTTGCTCGGCATCCAATACCGCGAATGTGAAATTTTTGACGAAAATCATTTTTAAATGCAGGATCACGTATTTGAACGTGTACAATGAAATAAAACAAAAATCTGATTTTCGTCAAAAATGTCACATTCGCAGTATTGCATGCCGAGCGACGATAATTATGGGACATGGTTAAAAACAACAAAATTATCGCAAAATGGGAGATAATAGATCCTACCGATACCCAGTGGTATCGGTGGGATCTATTACCCCCCATTTTGCTAGATCGTGCTTGCAGCGGCCTAGTAGGGTCCGCAGCCGATATATTGCTTTCCATGTAGGCCACTGCAGGTCACGTCCGGGTGGCAGATGCTCCTGGGGCTGAACGAAGTCGGGTGGTGGCGGGTGCTGTCTTTCCCATAGGAAGGAGACCTCACCTTAGGCGGTTGGTCTTCGATAGCCTGTGTAAAGCGGAGGAAGCTCGGCGCTGTTGTGTGTTCGTAGAGAGGGTACTGGCAATCGGTAGCGAATGTGAAGAAATGTCTTAGATATTTTTAAAATATTGGCAAATCTTTCAACCTTACTGTTTCTCATTTTCAATATTCTTTTATTCTTATTTAGCCCGTTACATGCCACACTTTATCCAATTACGTCATCTCACTAAAAAATATTTCTCTTTGAATAAATATTGACAAAAAATCGATTGGCTACAATATTAACAGATTTTATTTTTCATAAAAGGTTTAACAAAAATGCAAATGGCTACCCAGTGATGTTTGATTTAAATATTACATAAAATCTCTTTTAAAGGTAAAATCTCTCTTATAATTAAACTCCATGTTGCAGTATGGAATTTCCGTCCAATTAATCTCGAATTCAGGGAAGGCTTAATGGGGAAACGATTACTTGCTCCTATAATAAAAAATTAAAGTATTAATAAATCCATCAATTGAAATACAAAGTTTTATTTAAAATTAAAATTATGTGACGACACTGTCGGTCCTGGTGACCACCAGTGACTAGAACGGGGCTCAAAAATCTTGAAAGTGTGACGTAACTCATGGAACGCCCCTTAACATTAGAGCTGGTTTAGATTAACAATGCGAACGCTCCGTTTGCTGAGTTTATGCGTACTCGAATGTGTCTGTGGCTCTGAATGTACAATTGTACACTTTGAACGAGGCAGTTGCGGGTAGACTTGACAAAACGCATGGGTGGTCCCAGTGACACACCGATGCGGAAAACAAGTCTGAAGTAAATTTCAATTAAGTTGACATAAAAGCGTGCATTTTGACAGTGGGCAACGTCGCAAATAGATGTCAAATATTTCGCTGTTTTGATTAATTTGGCAATATTACTGTATGGAAATATGGCTAATATTGATTAATGAAATGCAATCATTAATGTTGTCAAAGTCAAATCATTTATTTCAAGTAGTAGACTAGTACAAGTAGACGTTCAAAAGTGCCATACATGGGCCATGTATGGCACTTTTGAACGTTAAAATTTACAAAATAATAAAATTGATTCTAGTCGCCCCTTCCAAAAGGTAGTTTTCGTGTGGAGAAGAATGGGCAAGAAACTCCACCGTTACTCTTTTAAAATGTTTTACAATTGTTTGTATATGTACGTACATTAGTTAAATAATTATTATATGTGAAGACGATGCGCCTAGAATAAAATTACTATACCACAAAGAATTAAAAATGAAGCAACGACAGATAATTTAATATGTGATAGATACATGTTGCTCACATATTTACAAACATTGTAAAAGTAGACGATTTTCCTAAAATTTTGTAATTAATAAGTCAGTGTGCGAGGAAGTAATCACAGAATGTAAAATCAATGTCATAAAACACAAAATAATAAATTTTACAATTAAATTAGCAACCAGTTTGATTTTGTCTTGACACCAAATATTTAGTTTTAGATGTAAAAGAAGTATTTGGAAACTTTCCAAATACCATTTTTACACCTAAAACGGTTACAACATCAAATTCTGTGTTATAATTGCAATCCATTATTAATATTCTAGTTCACTAGTTAGCGATATTTCATATTTCCATACAGTAATATTGTCAAATTAATCAAAACAGGTAAATATTTGACAGCAATTTGCGACGTTTGAATGAACGTTTCTAATGCTGTTTACTTTGAACATTCGAGAGCGGTGAAGGGTTCATGTTCACAATAAATTCTTACAAGAATCCCGATATGAAAACTTTGACTCTTCGCTGTTGGCAGCTAGAGTATAGTTTTCAGTTTTCACCTCACAATCCGAGTTCTCGGCCTTTAGTTGTTAACTATCTCCAGCAATCGGCGTTCAATGCATTCCATATTAATTAATTAGTTAGGAACTAAAGTCACTGTAGTGTACGCTACCAATGAAACCAGAAAATGTCCAGAATTCAGGTACAGTTCTAGAATCTTATTTAATTCTTTTTTTTTCATCTCACATGCAGGCATGCCGGTTTCTTCACGATGTCATGAATTAATTACAAATCAATTGAATACGTATTAAATTGATTTGCAATTAATTTTAGCACTGCCGGGCAAAGATCTATTCTCATAAATATGTAGAAGGGAAAAGGAGATATCTATTAGATAACTGAGATTTTTTTTTAATTGAAAACTTCTTTAGGAGCGTTGGCCATTTTTAAGATGAGACTAAACCATTGATTTCGCGACATTGTGACGATACCTCATTTTTTTAAACGCGTTTGTGCTCTTTATTTATATTACGTTACGGACCAATGTTCTAGACGGGTATTTTTCTTCCACCAAGGCGATCTTGTTCAAGTTTTCACTTCTGTTGGCACTCCTGGAGTACCACTGTTTTTTTTTCGAAATTATTTTTATCAATTCTTAATTTCACTAAAAAAACCCTTAACAATATCCATAAGATAAGTATACAACAGGTAGGTAGGTACTTATTCTGTTTTTCTTATAGGTAGGTACTAATTCCTGGTGGCTTTTATCTTGTTCCTTGAGCAATGCACAGATGGCTCTTAGCCGGAAAATAAATGATAGCTTGCAGGCTTTTAGGTAATGTAATAATGTGTTGTGTGCTATTTTGCCTAATGCTCTTCTAATTTTATTATTTTGTTTAGATGTTGGGATCCTTGTTCTTAAATCTACTCATGTGAGGAATATTGCGTTTGAAAAGTCTTAAGCCACTGGACTATTAATATTAACTCTTCCAGGTCTATCATAAAAGTAATCAATATTATGTAGAAATTAATGTTTACATTTATGAGCTGGCCGAGCATTTGGGCACACAAAAATATACCTATATTTGGAAATGTTTCGTTCTCAGCGTTTCCCAACACAAAGCCGCCAAAAGCCCCTTGAAAGAACACCACAATAGTTTGAGGAAACAATAATAATTGTTTCACCGCAAACCGGCTAAGCACAATATCCTACCAAATTAAATTTCCTGTACCGATAGACAGGCCATTATTACTTGACGTGAACGTGAACTAGCCTGTTTATATTTAAGAGGATTTGAGCGTAGTTCAATACATCCTCTCAAAGGCCTTAATTTAGTGCTCGCTAAGGATCGTTTAATGCAGTCAATTTTGTATGAGACACACTACATACAGGGTTATTAGTTATTATGTCGGCAATCCAATAGGGGGATGTAGTGGAGGTCATTTGCAAACAAATTACCCCTCATGACCCCTATGCCAATGACATTTAATATTTTAAAATGTATGAAATAAAATATAAAATGTCAAATGACTTGGTTTTTTTTTACTAACCTCTGCTAGAGAGCATGCTCGCCAGCAGAGCCACAATCAATGTCTATTTTATCATTACCTAATGCACGTACAGCGATAACGGTATATGTACATTATGTACGTTTGTCGTACATCATTTTAAGATATAATTGATCGGTTTCTAAAATGATGGCTCTGCGGCAGAGCATGACACCGTGTAGTTGGTGGTTTATGACCAAATTTCAAACAGCTCTGCCTGTTGCCAACCAAGGTCACCTCTGTCGGGGACGCGGTTGGCAGCCGTGTAGCCATAGTATAAAGAGTTCAAGTAGGCTATCTCAGGCCCAATCCGCGATATAATTGCCTACCATACTTGCCTGTCTCAGGGTTGTCACTTTTAACTACTTAAATTTTAATTCAGTGCCTAGAAAATGGCTGATTGATTCACAATTCGTCAAATATTTGAAATTATGATTTTATAACTGTAAGTACTTAGTTACTTTACTATACCTACAATACTGAGAAATCGGGCATATCAAGAGAAAGCATTAGCGGCATATCAATTGACAGATCAAAAGTAGGTACCTAATACATTTTAGTGGGAAAGTAGGCCTGCCTACTTCGTCTGTCTGATAGATAACTAACACAACAAAAAATAAGAAGGTATCTCGTCATCAAGTAAAAATTATATGCGACTTGGTTACCTTTTCTGTTCAGTAGGTAATCTGAACAGAGACAACTTTGGAATCGATGAATTATTTAGACACCCAAACGCACAGCAATAATTTCTCCTGCGATTATTATTCATTTTTCATACATTTAGCAGTGCCAAAAAGCCGCGACGTGCAAACCTTGTGCGGCGTTAGCCCCGACTGGCGCACTCTAAAACAGCCGAGATTTTGTTAAGTGTGCGTGCGGCGACGCATAGATACAAGCCACGCACACATACAAGCCGCGCGCGGTGCGTTTCTATGAAGATAACTTACTTCCTCTCTTTATACTATGGTGTAGCAGGCCCTTAAATCTCTAAAAATGTGTTTGGAGTAGATATCATTTAATCATATCAAAACAATAAAAAGTGTATTTTTGTTGCAGTCATTAAATGGTCATACATACTGACTGCAACAAGTACTATTTTAAATCATGTTTTCTTTAAATTTCTATCCTCTAATGACTTACCATCAACTGTTGATCAACAACTGATTGCTCAATTAATGTGCATGTACCTATTGAGGATTGTGGCTTGTTGACCACTACGATTCCAATCTAGCAGATATTGCTATTGTAATTTTATAGTTATATAACAGTACAGGTGTTTGTGATTGCCCAATTGAATTATGCAATATGCCCCTGTTCCTGCATAATGGGTACGAGCGGCAATAACCCCCAACAGCTTAGGCGTTTGATTGTGGAGCAAAAGTTCGTGAATTCAAACTCTGTATTTATTATACTATTGTGAACTTACTCCTATTATCTCATCATCTGTTACTACGCCTCATTGAGGTGGATAACAATTAAAATTCTATTGTGTCTCGTTAATGACAGTTGAAAGGTTGAACAAGTTTTTTTTTTCCTATACCTACTGCATCTCTTAGCTGACCTCTGAGCTCATGGCTATTTAACCGGTCAATCCTGTGGGTGCCTTAAGCTGCTAAACTCAAAGCCTCCAGCCAGGGACTATTACATAAGGACACAAGAACTTGATTTAAATATTAGCTCCTGCCTTTGTAAAAATTAAAGTCAGTCCAAAGGAAATCAGTAAAAAAAAAAAAAAACTGCGGTCGGGTTTTTGTTTTTGTATTTATTTTAAACTCTTTGGTGTGTTATATTTTTTTAAACGTCTCCTTTAGCCCTTCATTTTTATATCCCACATGATCATGCTACTAAAAAAAAAAAATTGAAGGCCTTACTTGTTGACGTCTAAAATCCGCCATTTTGATTTTATAAAAATATAACTTAGCCTATATACATCGCGCGGTCCAGACAAATCGACAGACATCTCATGTATTAAGCCTCGTGCAGACTGGCATTACGTGACACCGGTAATTGTTCCACCGTGAAATTTTCTTGGAATTTTTTTTGTTAGAGTCGCATCGCGCCAATCTGCAGAAGGCTTTAAAATCCATCCAGCCGTCAGGATCCTTCGAGGGTATAAAGAGGGTATTTATACAAATGTTAGTCTAAGTACCTACATTTGCAAACAACACAAACAATTAAATGATACCTTAAGTTATGGAAGAGCGGAGTCTCCTTACACAGGCTTATTTGCTTAAAAGGAAGCAAAGCTTATTTTGCTCCAATCGCGATTTACTAGTTTAAATAATAAACAATATTCAGTGTGAGCCTTTATAATGTGCACATATCGAAATGATAGAATTAATTTAATTGACGGTATTTTTTCACAATTTTCATTTTTTTGAAGACGTCTATATTCCATTTGAAATAAGATTAGACATTTAACTAAACCCTTTTTACAGACCGTTCAACCGATTTCGACTTTTATTGCGTTGGTAGCATGACAAATGGCAGCTGCAGTAAACAGTTGATATTGTAACCACTTTTTTGCTTTTAATGCCATCCTTATACTTACAGTATAGAAGTCAGAATCGGTTGAACGGACTGTAACAAAGGTTTGTTTAAATGTCTAATCTTATTTCAAACGGAGTATAGTTACTTCCAATCTTTATGGAGTTTGTTTCATCGCGATAGATCATTCAGTTTAAAAGTTACACCGGTTTGTTACAATTTTTTTAAATTCTATAAAAAATATTAAGATTTTTTTTTTAAATATTATTTCCGTCGATAAAATTATAGATTCCGATCATTTCGATATGTGCACATTATAAAGACTCATACTGTATAATATATTTTTTTTTCATTAAGAATCCCACATACAAAGATACGCATGAAAAACATAACCCTGTCATTGTTGTCGGGAAGGCGGGTTAAAAGATCGCTTTGCGGTAATCCGATATTTAATTATCGCCACTAGAGAAGGCCGTTTTAAAGCAACAAAATCCACATTTATGTCACCTGCATTGATGAGCAACTTTGTCCACATTGTTATTAAAATCACGACATAAATGTTCAGGAAATTATGGCACAACCCTCATTTGTCGCTGACACGGTACAGAACGGTTGAGACTAAATGAGAATCCTTTGGTGGCACGGGATTTTGAATTAAATCCGTGGCATCGCTGCCGCTGTAAGCATTACATCACAGAATAGTACAGAAGGTCGGCGAAAACAGGAGCACGCACACATATACCGTACCAAATTACGTACTTTATAAGATAAATAAAAAAAACAGTGGCACTCCGGGAGTGCCGACAGAAGTGAAAATTTGAACAATTTTATTGTGCAGGAAATAATGTATCGCGCGTTGATGTCTTTTTAATGGTCAAAATCTGGTGTCGTAACAGTGTCGCAAAATCAATTGTTTAGTCTCATCTCAAAAATGCCCAAGGCCCCTAAAGATATTTTCACTTTAAAAGTAAAAATAAACCCCTGTTTCCAATTGATTTTATTACCACTCAATCGAATATTAATTTTAAGCTAGTCAGAATGGCAAATACTATTGAAAAAGTCTTAAACATTTGAAGTTGTAGCGCAAACTGAACTTTATACGTGGCTTTTAAAGTTGTTTTTCCAAAAACACATATTTGTTTACTTATAATAATAGATGCGTACGTACGGCGGTCTCAGACTATCTCAGCCGAATACACGCCGCGAGAGCAGAGCACTTGCATTCGCTGTGCGTGACACGTGTCTGTGTGCGTGCGTTTTCGCTCGTTGTGTTCAACTTACCTTCTGTATAATCTGCGGCATTGTTGTTTGCATTACACACATTTAGTCGGATGGGTTAACAAGAACATTGTAAATGCACCGCACACCGCTTGTTGGCTTCAGCCGCAAACAAATGTTTTTAAAAGAAATTCTCAGTAAACAGGTGTAGTATTTAAAACTATTCGTATGCCTCTGTATGCTTGGTATCGCTTGTTGTTGCTCTTTTGTAGTATTTGTTTTTATAATTGTTAACGTATTTGTTTTTATAGTTGTTATCAAACGTAGTGGTCCAAAGACAAATGGGGTAAAGCGGAGAGGGCCACCATTCAAAAATTTCAGTGAAACTTTCTAAGCACAGATTTAAAAAAAAATTACTACAGTGTAAATTTCGCTAAAGTTTAATGATAAGTTAGAAAAGACAAATAAATATAAAATTTGAAGCGTTTTAAAGCCACACTGAATGTAAATAGGAACATAATCTTATACCTACACTATCAAGGCATCTCCCAGCCAGATTTGAACTCACTACGTCGAATATTTTGTTCACAGGGTCGAGAACTTGAAAATGATTAATTTAGCGAAATTTTCTGAACTGTTGAGAATATCCTAACTTTTAAGATTTTTAAATGATTGGTGGCCACCTCCGCTTTACCCCATTTGTCTTTGGACCACTACGTTTGAGACGCCCTGTATATGCCTCAGTGGTATTCAAATTAACATTGTTAATAAAAAACTCAAACTCAAACTCAAATCATTTATTTCAATTAAACCATTTACAGGCACTTTTGAATTGTCAAGGAATCGGTCAGTCAGAAATAGGTATGAAGCTAGTTGCCCATTCCATAGCGTAGTAGGTACCTATGGAGAAGAACGGGCAAGAAACTCCACGGACACTCTTTTAAATAAAAAATTATTACAAAATATTGGTTACATCATTCATGTTGAAATTATACATGTGAGAACAATATAGAAAGACGTGCACGTTAGAAACATCCGTAATAAAAAGATAAAAAAGAACAATGCAAAAAATTAAAAATAAGCCCTGGCAGCTAAGAGATGACCAGTCCCAACTGACGGCGCCCGTTCACGAACATGACGCATGGACTTGTTAATTTATGTGATTTTGATATTAGAGAAAATATATGCGACATTTTTTGGCAGTTGCTAAAGAAAATAAGGGTCATTATGGCAAGTCAGAAATTATTTGTGATCCCCAAGAGAGCGGGCAATCGTTTTCTTAAAATTTTATATCATCTTCATCAGCGTATAACAATCCACTGTTTGAAATACCTAAGGCCTTTCCAATTCCCTATCTCTCACAACCTTTAACTACTCTGTAAAGACTGATAAATAAGTCATATCACTATCATATACCTCCATAATTCGTTTTTCACAAACCATTAACACAAAAGTCACTGCAGAATGAATTCTTAATTAACTTGACAACCGCAAGACTTAAACAACACCTTTTAACAACAATCTGACTTAATTTACAAAGTTCTTAAAAAGTTAATAGGTAGGTACCTACCTACCTATTAACTTTTGTGTATTATGTACCTTAAAAGACCTTTATACGTTGTAAACGTTAATAGGGTTCAACACGGGTTCAGTACACTCAGAATTTCTAGACGAGTTCCAGACAAAAGCTAAGTGGCTCTATAATGTGTGGGAGCTAAGAAGGGTATATGCAAATTGTAAAATAATCCCCTTACATTTGTACAGTTCGTGTAATAGCAGTTAATAAGACTCCGGGGATTTTTCTCATGAATATTAATTTGTTTCTTAATGTATGGTAATGGAATGCTTGCTGGTGTGTATCTGTGTGTTGTGGTATGTGTATGTTTTTGCTTGTTTCTGTTTAGAGGCAACTTACTACATACATTCACATTTGCCATAATGAGATGTGATGTGATGTGATGTGATGTGATGTGATGTGTGTGTGTGTGTGTGTGTGTGTGTGTGTGTGTGTGTGTGTGTGTGTGTGTGTGTGTTGTGTGTGTGATGTGATGGATATGCTGGGGATTATAATGAAGAGACCTCATAATTATGAACATTTGTACATTTATAACTTAAATTGCCGTAATGGCACAAGCAGTTTACCTCATTAATATAGCTTACAAAATCCGCCAATAATCTTTGTTAGCAATTTTTTGCTGGTGTTGGCGTCTGTCTCTTTACTTGTCTCAACGATGCCTAGAGTACCACAAATACTAAAAGCATAGACAAGTACTTGATGTTACGTCGAGTGCAGACACACGGACTGCATTTAAAAAAAAAAATGTATTTCACACATCTATTTTTTATTTTATTTAGTATCTATTTGTATATCTATCTATCCGTGACATCACTGCGGGCCCTATCAGAATACCAGCGCTGCGACATTTATTTTTTAAATGTCGCAGCATATGCTGAGATAGGAGCCTTTTGGCCTCGTACAGGACTTTCTGCTTTTGTTTAAATTTTACTTTGTTATTTTTTTTTTATGTTTTAATGTGTGTGTTTTAGTTTAATTTGTGATTTTCTGTGCGAGTCTCAATAAATACTTTTTCTTTCTTTGTCAAGTTCGTTTATTTCTGACAGCAATTATTTTCGTATTTAAACTAACGACCCAAATCCTCCTAGCAACAGTTCAAAAGCACCAATACAAAAACTTTATCTCCACTAGAGAGTAACAAACCAATTTATTTTTCGATTTCCCCCACACTTTACACAAGACTGCACAATTTTCAATTGCAAAAAATCTCTTCTAAATAGGAGTTTTGTTGGTATACTAATGAGTGTTTCCCCTTTCCTTAATAAGCCACAACAAAGCCCCAGATCACTAGACCGTGAAGAAAGTAATTGAAGATCATACGTGATTGGAATAACTCGGGGGAAGGAAATGGAGGGATCAGTTACGAAGAAACCCTATGAGATCGTTTAGAAAGTTAGAACCCTTTGAAAAATTAATAGAACGAGGGAAAGTATGCAAATTATGTAGTGCAAGGGATTTTAGGGATTTGGAAGCAAGTTAATATAAGATTAATAGAGGGGAACCCTGATATTATTTTGCTGGTATATTTTTTCCGAGGATTTTTGTTTGTCTTGATGGAATTTTTCTGTTTATAAATAGATAATGGATTTTAAAAAAAACGTGTGGCACTCGGGGACTGCCGCGGTAAAGCTATTGCATAGCATTTGTAACCTCCATACTTCCTATTTGTCAACGCTACACTTAGGATGATGACGTGATGACATAAAACAAAAATTACGTTCCCATGACAACATCACGTTGTCATGGGAACTAGTGTTTCCGGAACCGATATTGTTTTTGAGAACCGGGAATTTCGGTACTTTTTTTTATTGGAACCGGGATTTCCCGGTTCTTTCGGTATTTTCGGTTCTTGGTAGTTTTTGTTACATGAAACAAGTGATATGCTTGAAAAGTAAACTACAGTTAAGAATTCAAGTAATTTTATTGAAACATTTTTCTTCTATTTTCTATTCTCATACCTAGTAGTAGGTAATTAAATATAAATCAGACTATAATCAATCAGTCTTATTGTTAAGTAAGTATTTACTGTCAATAAAATGGTCGCATCTAGAGTTTTATCACTCAAACGAGATCTTATTTTGTTGCATAGCAAACCAGCCGAAGAGAAAACTCTTTCTGGCTCAAAACTGGTTGGCGGAATCGTTAATAGATGGTCATATGCCTGAGATAAGTAACGCCCACGATCTCCTCCATTCTCAAAGAGAGCCATTTCAATCCTTACATTCGTAGAGAGATCTTCATTTTCTGGAGCAGAAGATCTAATGCGTTTTCTACTAACAATCTTTGCAAGCTCAGCATTTAACTCATCGCCTTTCGTCAAAGCAATGTTTTGAACTTCAAGCACATCAGAGTCACGTTCACGTTCTCTCGATTGTTCTCCTTGTGAGGTTGGTAGGGGATCAGCTTGAGATGCCGGAGTTGTTGAGGTTTTGGTGCGACTTAACAATGACAACGCGATAGCGTTGCACATTTCATCGCTGCTTGGGCGAGAAAATACTGATGAATCTTCATCATTTTGTTGAAGGAAATAACTTTCTAGATTTTGCAAGTAATTCAGAGTTGCAGCTGCAACGTTATGACGTCGTTCTGTGTATCATTTTTTTAACATTATGAACATTTTTTCGGCCACATAGTTATTTTCAATATTCGCAATTTTTTTTAATGCAAATTTAATAGCAACGTCTGCTGTCAATAATGTAGAATCGCGACGACATAAAACCTCTAATACAGTTTTAATTATGTCAAGAACGAAGTTCTTTTAGCGCTAAATTACTCACATTAGTTAGTTACTTCTACTATTCAAAAATTCATATTTTTTAATAGTAGAAGGTGTGAACAAATAAAGTAAGAGTAAGTAAACACAGTGTGAATCGCGTAATAAAAATAAAATTCCCGAAAGTTCCGAAAGAACCGGGAATCAAATTTGATTTCCCGGTTCCATTTTACTGACAAAAGAACCGGGAATTCCCGATACTTTCGAGACCGGGATTTCCCGGTTCTGAACCCTAATGGGAACTGTCATTACATGGTAGGCGGAGTGGGGGATGTTGGGTTTTATTTTCGTTACGTTACGGAATTTCTTGATTCGGTCGCCGCGCTCAAAGCCCGCGATAAAAGCTAAGCAAAGAGAATAACTAAATGCATAAAAGAGCGTTTGATAACATAAGCTCTGATTGGAAGCTGTTCCAAAGAGATTGTATTTTGCAACTTCATAGAAATTAGTAAAGTTATTACAAAAGTGTTAGCTCACGATATCATGGCGACTGACAAACAAAAACAACCATATTAAGTAGCTAAAAATAACTAAACTTTCTTTCTTTGATCTCAAGTCTGAGCACGTTACAGATGCCAAAACTTATAACTATATTAATCTTTCCACAAAAGCAGTACTTTCATCACAGATAATGCTATGTCATCTGCATCAGCTGTTAGCGCATTTTCAAGTAAAACTTCTGAAGTCATGTGAAGTCTAGGTAATGTGAGATCGTCAGAGATTGAGCTTGTTGGAAACTTACAAATATTTTCGATTCTGCCACTAAAGTTTGTAAACGTGACCATTTTGGGTTATCATCCAAAATTGTAATAGTTTTAATAGCTAAACTAGCAATGATAGCGTGAGATGTGACCGTCGAACTACCAAGTCATAGGTGTCAACTTCGAACCCAAGGCACGCACCTCTGACTTGCGATTCATGTGCGTATTACTTGCTTCAAAAATGGTGAAGGAAAACATCGTGAGGAGACCGGCTTGCCTGAGAGATATTTCTCGACGGCATGTGTAGCCAAGTCACAGGCCCATGGGTGACATAAAAACTCTGACATCAGGTTTATCACTAACCACACGAAAAAGAAAAATAGCTAAGCGTTTTTCATGAACTAGTCCACTTAAAGCACCCGTCTGAATAGCACCTGCGACTCAGCAGCCTACTGCTGTGATGTGTTTGTTTTACAGGACGTTATTAAATGAAAGATATCGATAAAACAAATTTCGTATATACGTAAATATGTGTAATTAATAAACATTCTAGTGATTTTATCGATATCTTTCATTTAATAACGTCCTGTAAAACAAATACATCCCAGCAGTAGGCTGCTGAGTTGCAGGTGCTATTCGGATGGGTGCTCTAAGTGGACGTTTTCTTTTTCATATTTTTGTGTTAACCAAATTAGTATTAGGTACATTCTTAGATAATATTTTTTCTTCGGACACTTCTGATCTGTTGATCCGTTGAAGTCAAACTAAATTGAACACATTTTCTGAAACCATGTTACTGTTCCCCATATCACACTGACCATTATCTGAAATGCGGTCAAGTACAAAACGTTACCAAAAAGAAAACGTTGTTCTTCAACAAACGAAACTGAGTCTTATGTTGAGGATGTTTAAATAGATAATCTAAAAACAGTCAGGTCGTTACCGGCACCGCTGATAGGAACAGTCGCATCGATAGGACGGTCGGCTTCCGCACTCCCGTTGCGCTCAATTGACCTGCCTTTCGTTGGAAACTTGACGTGACGGATAATACGCAAATTTTGTTGAAATAGGTCACACAACTTGACACCGGTATTCAACCGGAACGAGTCCGGGAAATTGAGTTATTATACCCGAAATGTTTGTCAAAGAAAGTTAAGGTACATTTGCATTAATGAGAAAGAGACTGGCGTTGCTTTTCTGAAATAAGGAGACGACGAAAGTTGAATAGCACGCAAATTACTGTTTTATGTTTATTCTGATGACGTGAATAAGACTTAAATCAGATACACATAAACTTTCATAAGCAGTTATCCTTATCTACTGTAGAATATTAAAAAAAAAACAGTGGCTATTCGGGAGTGCTGACAGAAGTGGAAACTTGAACAAGATCGCCTTGGAAGAAGAAAAATATTTGTATAGAACGTAAACTTATTTAAATAAGAGCACAATAGCGATAACAAAAAAAAAACTTCCAAAACCTTTAAAGCAAAAATGCTTGCATAGAACATTGATCCGTACCGTAATATAAATAAAGAGCACAATCGCGTTTACAAAAATGAGGTGTTGGTAACGGTGTCGCGAGTTCAATTGTTTTTTCCCATCTCAAAAATGCCCTCGCGCCTAAAGAAGTTTTCACTTCAACAAAATGTTGGTTTCCTAACAATTTCGCCATAAAACCCAGAATTTTTCATCTCATGCGTACTAAAAATCCAAATTTTAAAAGTAATCACAGAGCTTGTCCTATTTGCGCAGCCGCTAAATCGCTTTTTGTCTTCGTTTCATATGAAACAAATGATTTAATTTCAGAATCTCTAAAGTCCGCATTCTCTTCGGGATTTGCAGCAATAACTCAGGATGTAATTTGCATAAAAAATCTTTTGCATTTCCTCTCCTCACTTGATGTAGTTTTAATATTTCCTTTGAAAGAAGTTGAATGAAAGCAACAATCACTTTATGAATGCCTGGTCTTTAATTTTCTTTTATCATCTGACCCTTTCAGACGAATAAAGCTCCGTTTCTAACGGTTGAAAGTAAAAAAAAAATCTTTAATTTTGCGGCTTCCTCATTAATTCTCGCTTTTGGGGTTCTCCCTTATTGCTAAGATAATTGATACTGCGCAGGTTGGATAAACGAAATTCGGGTTTCATAATAATGAGTTAATACATGAAAGGTTCTAAAATCATTGTGCCTTCGGGCATTGTTTTGTAAATTCCAGGATTAAGCTTTGAGATTCATTCCTGGAATAGCTAAATGGGAAAGTAACTGCTGTTTATAAATGTTCGTTGTTTTTTGAGTTAAATTCTTTTCGAAATATAAAAAAGAATTGGTTCTACCCAGATGACCGTTTTATTAGATAGCCCAATCCCGTCTCTGACGTCAACTTTAAAAAAAAATAAACATTAAATTTGTGACAGCGAAATGATTTGAATTCCATCCTTCCTGGGATTGACTCGCAAAAATGAATAAATTCACAAAACTTTTTCGTTTACGGAATTTGTATGTATGACATGGTGACACTCGATACTGAAATGCTATGAAAAAGGACATCAAATCGTACAATCACGTTAAATTCCGTAGTCAGTAGTAATCATGAAATGTGTTGTTTTATGTGTGTCACTTATGTTAGGGATACCTGTAAACTTTATATTTTATGACAACTATAAAACACGACACGGGAAAATTTCCTGTTACAAAAACTTGTTATTTTTCTACTTCACCATTTATTTGATTGTCTGTACTGTAATAAATGGAGGATTTCCTCAATGAGAAGGGATTTCACTAAATCCGCACGAATCCAATATAGATTAGTGGGCCTTTCATCAAATCTCCTTCTAATAGGCCGGCAGTAAGGTGCGATCTGATAATTTGAACGTGCCGCACATGTTAAAGAAAATAATGATTAAGAAACAAGTTGTTTGAAGAACTTAAAGAGGAGCTTAAAGATAGAGAAGACTCTTTCATTTAGAAAGCGCAATTTTTTTTAAATATCAATCAATTTCAAAATATCTTCCAGAATTTGCAAGTTAACTGATTTTAACTTTGGCCTTTCTATCCGCATTCTTTGTTGTAATTTTTTGCTCCTCCTATCCATATGTTTCATTTCATGAAATTTTTTGATGGCTCTTCAAAGTTACTTTATAGAATTTTGATACTTTTCCAACTATCATTTAGAGAATTTCTTGATGAGGGTTTTCGTGTATAATTAGCATTGGCACTCGCGCAAAACCAGCAGTTCCTATTAGTACTAAAACTAACTCCTCTCTTTTGTCCCACAGATCAACAATGAGGCCTCCAATCCCACTCTTCTTCATCTGTTTCTACGCTCTTCTGTCTCCCCTGCAATGCGGCACCTCCTCCAGTGCTGATGACAGAAGATGGCTGGTGTCCCTAGTGGATCTGGTGGAGCTGGACTATGTGGACCATTGTGAACAGAGAGCTAATGCTGCGTGGAATGAACTTACGGGGAATAGTAAAGGATTGGCGTCAAAGGTTCGTAATTACTTTTTATCATTCATTTTAGTGTTTCAAAGGATAGAGTCATCATCTGCCTAGCCTTTTCCCAACTATGTTGGGGTCGGGTTCCAGTCTAACCGGATTCAGCTGAATACCAGTATTTTACATGAAGCGACTGCCTATCGGACCTCCACAACCCAGTTACGGGGTAATACGATACCCCTTAAGACTAGTTGTCAGACTTTCGGGCTTCTGACGACCCGTAACGACTGACAAAGATCTACAAATAACAGCCGCGACCAACGGCTTAACGTGCTTTCCAAGTCACGGAGGGATCTTGATATGTAAAGATTGTCACCCATCCACGGACCAACTGCGGCAACCGTAGCTTAACCTAATCGATCGACCCGTGCGGCTGTTATTACTTAGCCACAAGCTCCTCAAAAAAAGGTATACAAGGATATTTTGGCGCCTGAATGACATTGACAGGGGGGCGTTTTTGGTAAACATTTATGAAATCCATTTTCCATTCAGGCCCGTATGTAATGTGTATTAAGATTTTTAAAAAACTA
Source organism: Agrochola lychnidis (assembly GCA_963680765.1). Lineage (NCBI taxonomy): Eukaryota > Metazoa > Arthropoda > Insecta > Lepidoptera > Noctuidae > Agrochola > Agrochola lychnidis. The sequence goes on from OY796847.1 coordinate 8,639,941, forward strand.
CCAAAAACTTTAAAAGAAATAAAATTAAACAATTTATTTAAAACAAAATTGTTCACTTATTTGAACCAGAAATGCTACTACACATTGCATGAGTTTTTTGAGGAAAAAGTATAATTTAATTGAATTTGTTTAATAAATAAATAGAAAGTAATGACATAAATAGCTGACCATTGACGATTATTTGTATACATACCAACATATTTAATTTATTTGTATTAATTAATTTTATTTTTGATTTAATTTATTCTTATTCACTCATAATAAATAATGTAATATAATTTGATGGCTACAGTAACAATTAACAATAATTATTCTATTATATTGATTTGAAGCATGTTTTGTAATGTAATGAAATGTAATTTATTAATTTTATTTTATTTTGTTTTGTTTTGCAGTGCCCTTACAGGGTGCATGTTTGAAACTAATTAATCTTATTCCAACCTCTGTACAACATGTTTGCAATAAACTGATTTGATTTGAAAATGGTGCCGATTCCCTTGTTCACAAACTAAACTAAATTTAAGTTCAGTGCATCTTTTTCTTTCTATTTCATTAAGAAAAGGACAGAAGATAAATTTTAGTTTAGTCCTGTCAAATTAATCATCGCCTGTCACTCTCCATACAAGTTTAGACGTGATTACAAACTTGCCGACTAAAATTACGTCAATTTACGTCAAGCGCTGATTAATTTGACAGGACTAAACTAAAATTTATCGTCTGTCCTTTTCTTAATGAAATAGAAAGAAAAAGATGCACTGAACTTAAATTTAGTTTAGTTTGTGATCAAGGGAATCGGCACCATTGTCACAGAAATTGTATTGAAGAAACAAGATGGCGGCTCTAGTTCCGATTTTGGCCATGCGCCAAAAGAACCTTGAACCTAGATGTTCGTAATTGATAAAAGTATAGGTTGATAATGAATGAACTAGTTTCTGCCCGCGACTTCGTTCGCGTGGAAGTTGTAAGACACCACAATGATAATAAAACTTCCCTGTAGTTATATTCTCAGCCGCCAAAATATACAGAGTCAGGAATGGTGACTCGGGAGCAAGTGACGTACAGTTGTCTGTGTGAGAAGCAGCTTATCCTGAGGTCGACACCTGCAGCCTTCAGCCTTCGGTGACGGCCCCTGTGACTTGTTGATCGCAAAGCATACGCTCACAGAGAAATGCATGCGCTTAAACTGGTAATTGTGGGGAATTAGTGGTATACGCGGTATAAACACTCGCCATCGCGCACAACCAGTTAGAATTTCCGCCTCGATGACGTTTCTCTGCAAAGACACGACTTTGTAAACAGTTTTATGAATGAATAACAGGTAATGCAGTCTAACCTCGCATCCTATTTAAAAGCAATTGTCGCGCGAATACACGATCGTTCGAACTTTTTGTTCGGTGAACTTGAACGCGTGGTCGCGCCGACAGAGGGCGCTGTCTGGGTTTCCGAACAAAAAATGACATACACGCGACCGATCGCGTATTCTTGCGACGATTGCTTTTAAATAGGACGCAGCCTAATTGAAACTGTTAGGTTAGGCACAGATATATGCTCTAAAAAGGTATTTATTAAACCCGGAGTGGGGATTAAAGTTTTAATTATAAACGATGTTGGACGCAGTTCAATATCACAAATTCTTCGTATTTGCAGCAAAGCTAACTAAAGTAGCACCCAAGTTGTGTAACACACTGTCAATCACAATTTGAATTTTCCCTTCTTTCTAGTACATTGCTATGAAGCAATGGATTAACAAATGCCATTAAAAAAAACAGTGGCACTCTGGGAGTGCCGACAGAAGCGAAAACTTGAAAAAATCGTCATTGCAGTAATCAACGCGTTGATGTCTTTTACTCCACGGTGTCGGTAAACTCGGTAACAGTGTCGCCAAATCAATGGTTTAGTCCCATCTCAAAAATGCCCAACGCGCCTAATGAAGTTTTCACTTCAAAAATTGGAAAGTTCTGCTCAACAACGTGAATGACTTTTGTTGAACTGTCAAAATGAAAGGTATTGGCATTGTAAGTGTGTAATGCAATATTACCCTACTTTTTTGCTGAAATAGCCTAAGCAAGCTTAGTATTCAAATCATTGAAATACATATCCCTTAAAACATAATTCAATTTACGTTACGCTTGTTATAAAATAATCCGTACCTACTTTTTTACGTGAATAAAATGAAATCTTTTTGAAAATAACACAAAGCGGAAAACATTCAATTATGTACTTACTGGTACTTATCTAAATCTCGCGCTTAATTATTTTTATTACGTAATTAATTGTTTGTCAAATGTTTAAATCCAATCCGGGACTTAAACATGGCTTCCGTTTTAATTAAACGCTTAGCATGGCGCTAAATTCAACAACAATCAGTACGTATGACAAATCAAACAAAGATATTAATTTTATTTTGTAAAATTTATTGTGGATAATAAAGGTATTAATTTATTGGCATTGTGTTGAAAATTTGTCGCTGATAATGTCGAATTGATTAATAACTAAATTATAAACGATCCATTTTATTACAATAAAATAAAAGGTAATTAAAACGATATTATTTTTTATGCATGAGATAATATCGCATACAGTGTTTATATAATAGTTTTCAAAATATTATGGTATTGTTGTATACATTTCTTGATTATTTCAAAATATTATAACTTGTTTTATCCTAACTAATTTTATAAATACAAAAGTGAGTTTGTTTCTTTCTTTGTTTGTTACACTTTCACGCTAAAACGGCTGAACAGATTTGGATGAAATTTGGCACATGGGTAGATCATGCCCTGGATTAGGACATTTTATCCAATATTCCCACAGGATCGAGACTTATGCGGGTGAAACCGCAGGGCGCAGCTAGTATTATAACAATTGCATAAAAAGTCAGGGAAATTAATTGTTCATCGAACTGACTACCAACTTTAAGCTGTCCGTATATTCAAATCACAACTGTTGTTCTTTTACAGTTATTTGAAATGGCTATAACACGGCAAATTGGAAGTAGGGTGTCAATTTGATAAATAACTTTTCTCCTTGACTGTACCTACCGATGAGGTACAGTCAGCATCAAAAATCGATTAACACTTCAGTTTTTTCAATCTTATTTATTGAGCAAAATATCCATAAAAATTCTGAACAAATATAAAATTTTTAGAGCATTAACTCATAGCTATTGTATGAAATGTAGAAAAACAAAGTATCAAACCATGTATCTATTTAGTTGATAAACGTCAAAGTAACAGTGTTAATCGACTTTTGATGCTGACCGTACCTAAATCAACAAAAAAAAACAGTGGCGCTCCGGGAGTGCCGACAGAAGTGAAAACTTGAAAAAAAAAATCGGCACCGCGGTAATCAATGCGTTGATGTCTTTTACTCCACGGTGTCGGTAAATTCCGTCACAGTGTCGCGAAATCAATGGTTTAGTCCCATCTCAAAAATTCTCAACGCGCCTAAAGAAGTTTTCACTTCAAAAACGATATCTGATACGTACTGCTTGCTACCCAAAATTTTCACTCACATCATTATTTCTTTCAACAGTTGGAGCGCGACAAAACGTTCGGTATGTTCGTCTGCCAACAAACGACTGACATAAAGAGCGCGCTCACTGCGCATGCGCTCGCAGCCGATGACAACGTGCTCCGGCGCAAGGTGAAGCTGTTACTGCAACCTGGAGACACTTTGCTTGACACTGAGCAGTGGATAAGGGTAAGGGTTCTTTTCCATAATGTGATTTGAAGTGGTGCAAGATAAGAGTACCTTCATGAATGGATTTAGGGGAGGCCTTTATTTCGCAGTGGGATAGCATAGAGCCTTAAGAGGGCTTATACTAAAAGTTGGCAAAGTCGCAAATAGCTGTCAAATATTTACCTATTTTGATTAATTTGGCAATATTACTGTATGGAAACATGAAATGTGGCTAACTAGTGCACTAAAATATTGATTATGAAATGCAATAATTAATATCGTAACACCGAATATTTAGTTTTAGATATAAAAAAAGCATTTGGAAACATTCCAAGTGCCTTTTTTACACCTAAAACGGTTACAACATCAAATTCAGTGTTATAATTGCAATTCATTATTAATATTCTAGTTCACTAGTTAGCCACATTTCTTATTTCCATACAGTAATATTGCCAAATTAATCAAAACAGGTAAATATTTGACAGCTATTTGCGACGTTGCCAACTTTTAGTATAAGCCCTCTTAAGATAAATCGTGATAGAGGTCATATTACCTACAGATATAGTTGAATAATAATAAAAAAGGTATTTTTCTGATTGATTTATTTTGATGATACACCGTTTCAGTACTAATATTTCTGTATTTATAATCTTGCACACATACAAACTTGGTACACTTTTAGCATTATTTAACAAACTATTTAATTAGGTACTTAATACGTTGTAGACTTTAGACTTCTTGAAGACACCTTTAGGTTTCGAGGCTCAAACCGAACTGACTTAGAAGCTAAGCGCGCGACGCTCCAAACATCATGTTTCCAATTCCGTTCCGTTAAAAAACTAGTACTTTTACGGTAACTGTCAAATGAGATACTTTCAAACTTCATGACTACACTGATACAAAAATCATTTGAGGCAAATCACATACATTTAATTTTATATTTAGTATTTAAAATCACTCAATCTAATTCATATTTGGAAATCATGACACTTGTCTGTCACTTGGTAGAGTGGCGGAGGAAAATGTGATTGAGTGTTTCCGTCAGGAAATTTCCCACAGGCAAGGCCGTTAATTCTACACAAACTAATAAAAGTATCAATATTCCCACAAACGAACAATTCCTAAGTAATTGTAAAATAAAACTACCGTTATTTCACTCTATAAAATAACGGTATTTCACGCTACCAAGAAATCTAACAATAACCGCTCCGAGAATGAAAACTGCTCAGCTCCGTACAATATACACCTGAGAGATAATAAATTCATTTAGTTATTTTTATTACGATAGATAGTGGGAAGTAATTGGATATAAATCTTTGCTTTTATTTATGACGTCCGCTGTGGAGTTATCCGTGAAATATGTTCTAACTGCTAACCGCTGTTATAGACACGGTGCGAAGCTTTACCTTACTGAGAGCCGTTTCTATTTCCAGGTGTCGGTAGTACTGCATTAAGTTTATTGTTTAATGAGGATCTGTTTTAGTATGCATAAAATATTATATCTTTTAGCATAATGTAACGTAAAAGGCGTTTGTTACAAATGTGAATAGTTATATGAATAGAGGCAGACCAAAGAAAAATGGTTGGAATGTGTGGTTATGAACACTGATATCGCATGTCAAGGCTAAGGAAAAACTTAAAAGAGTTTTACAAAAACATTATCTATCATTGTGTCCATAGCTATATTTAAAACAAACCTCACGTATATAATGCCTTTTGTAAAATGTGAGATTTTTTATCTCGACTGTAGGTATGTTATTTTATAATTTACACACACATTAATTTTCAAAATTTGTAATCCACTGTTAGACGAGAACAACTGCCGACTAACTGGCAGATTTTATGTATTTTTACCCGACTACGGCAAAGCCAAAAGGAAGGGTTATGATTTTAGCAGTCTATGTATGTATGTTTGTATGTTTATATGTTTGTATGTATGTATGTATGTATGTTTGCTTTTACGTGTGTTCCACCGTAGCGTCTAAACTACTGAACCGATTTTGATGAATGAGGTATCAATAGATTTGTAATAATAGTCCGGGTGACATAGGCTATATAAATTTTCCATAAATTTAATATGGTGGATTTTACACGTAAATTTCTAACCTCGAAAAAAATTAAAATGCGATGATCATGACATGTTTGGTACCAAAAGAAAGGTCTTGACGAGCACATTACAAATATGTAAATAATGTTATACTTTCAATGTAAATAAATATGTTTAAATTGTTAAAAACAAGCAAAAGTGAGACTGTGCTACGTAGTATCGCAAGATGATACCAACGTGCAGTTAATCAAATCTTAATAAATAGTAACGGTTTGTAATTCCATCCTCAATTCCTCTATGAAGAAAAAAGTACACACGACTACACATCAAGCTATACATTTCCAGTTTAAGCTGATCTGGCATTGTAAAGGATTTCCGTACAATGCGAGGTCAGCTAATACTGGAAATTTATAGCTTGATGTGTAGCCCTGTGTACAACGAAATATTAATATTTATACATGGGGCACTCACAAAATTTTGCGATAGGTAATAAAAAAAAATATACTACAGGTTATATTTTTTTTAATTAAATCTTTTCAAATAACTCTCCATTGGCGTCTATACACAGTTTCATGCGTCTTAACCAATTTTCATTACACATTTTCCAGTCCGCATCAGACACCTTTTTAATCCCTGTTTTCCCTTGAGTTGATTTTTTATTTTGGGGAATAAAAATGACAAATCCATGATTCATCACCCGTAATGAAATCGTAAACGCGCCAAGACGAGCCTGCTTTAAATTTTGCTATCATGTCTCGGCACCATTCTACCCGAACCTCCTGAGCCTGCGTTAGAATGTGCGGTAACCAGCGTGAAACTATCTTCCTTACCTGAAGATGCCCGTGTAGAATTTTATGTACACTTCCCGATCCAATCTGCAATATATGCTGATTCTCTTCATATGTAATTCGCCTATTCTCTTAAATTTAATTTTTCACAGCCAGCACGTTTTCTTATGTTACAGCCGTCATAGCCCCATGACGGCCACTTCTTTCTTCGTCCGCCAAAGTTACTTGACCACGCTTAAATTCGTTGAACCAGCGGAAAACAGTCGCTTTAGAAGGGCTTTTGTCTATGAACATCATTCGAAGTCTTTCTAATGATACTTCTGGTTTTAGTCGACATTTGAAATCGTACAAAATTATAGCGCGAAAATGTTCTCGTTGTAAATTCAATTTTCAGTGAGACAGAGTATTTGATTTTGCTCGTAAAAAAATGTAGCGGGAATTTCGTATTTGGAATATTGTGTTTTAAAAAAAAAAAAAATAGTCATAGTTTTAATCGACATCAAAACTAGCCAGTGTCCCATGGACAAAAACTGTTAGTCGCAAAACTTTCTGAGTATGGTGTTGGCGTCGAAATAAATCGCGCTATGGTTTCGTCTAAAGCACTATGCACTGCTATTGGAATTTAAAATAGTTTAATTACTGACCTATTGAATTACTCTTATTTACGTTGTTGTAACGTTTAGCAAGTGTAAAAACGGAAAAGTATAAAATAAAAAATAAAGTTTAATAAAAAACTGTAACCCGACCACGGGAAAATAAAATGATCTAAAAAGTACGAAACAAGCAAATATTTCATACAGAAATCAAGACATAGGTACAAAAATGGTCAAGGTAAAGCCGTCGTCGCATGCCATTATAATTTTGTAGGTGTTCCTGGCACCAACATGGTATACAGGCATGCGACCACGGCTTTACCTTGACCATTTTTGTACCTATGTCTTGATTTCTGTATGAAATATTTGCTTGTTTCGTACTTTTTAGATCATTTTATTTTCCCGTGGTCGGGTTACAGTTTTTTATTAAACTTTATTTTTTATATTGTTAATACAGATTAATAATAAAATAAAAAACTTTATTTGCCTCGTTGGTCATGAATCATGGATTTGTCATTTTTGTTCCCCAAAATAAAAAAAAATCAACTCAAGGGAAAACAGGGATTAAAGAGGTGTCTGATGCGGACTGGAAAATGTGTAATGAAAATTGGTTAAAGACGCATGACACTATGTATAGACGCCAATGGAGAGTTATTTGAAAAGATTTAATAAAAAAAATATAACCTGTAGTATATTTTTTTATTACCAATCGCAAAATTTTCTGAGTGCCCCATGTATTAATATTTCGTTGTACACAGATGTGTAGCCACACATCAATCTATAAATTTCCAGTATTAGCTGACCTCGCATTTTACGGAAATCCTTTACAATGCCAGATCAGCTTAAACTGGAAATGTATAGCTTGATGTGTAGCCGTATGTACTTGTTTTTCTTCATAGAGGAATTGAGGATGGAATTACAAACCGTTACTATTTATTAAGATTTGATTAACTGCACGTTGGTATCATCTTGCGATACAACGTAGCACAGTCTCACTTTTGCTTGCTTTTAACAATTTAAACATATTTATTTACTTTGAAAGTATAACATTATTTACATATTTGTAATGTGCTCGTCAAGACCTTTCTTTTGATACCAAACATGTCATGATCATCTCATTTTAATTTTTTTCGAGGTTAGAAATTTACGTGTAAAATCCACCATATTAAATTTAGGGAAAATTAATATAGCCTATGTCACCCGGACTATTATTACAAATCTATTGATACCTCATTTATCAAAATCGGTTCAGTAGTTTAGGCGCTACGGTGGAACACACGTAAAAGCAAACATACATACATACATACATACATACATACATACAAACATACAAACATACATACATAGACTGCTAAAATCATAACCCTTCCTTTTGGCTTTGCCGTAGTCGGGTAAAAAGAATACTTTATCTACTAGTCCAATTTAAGTAAATTAATGAGAGTTCCAATCCGGTAACCTTATACAAATCGGATAACTCATTTCCCCTCGTTAATTTTTACAACCAATTATTGTTTTCCCTTTTTCTTTTGTTTTTCTCTAATCTGACGTCCTGTAAACTTGTTGGTGTTCACCTATTACTACGATAGTTTTAGGTTTATATCAAGCAAAAACTTAGTATGGAAATTATTTCAAATGAATGTTTGTTTTTCAGCTCGTCACGTTCGGTGATAACGCTCTGAACAGGATAAGATTCGCAACCAACTACGATTGTGGAACCACCACTAATTGTACGCTAAAAGGTAAGATTTTTTTTTAAATGTGCTAAATAATCTATATTTATAAAAATCAATTGCTGTTCGTTAGTCTCGCTAAAACTCGAGAAAGGCTGAGCCGATTTAGCTGATTTTGGTTTTGAAATGTTTGTCGTAGTCCAGGGAAGATTTAAACGTTGAGAAAAAATGGAAAAACTCACGAAAAAAAAATTATGAAGAAAATTCACGTTCTCATACGTTTTGTGTGGATCGGCTTTTTTGATAAATAGGTAGCGTAGGTAGGGTGGAAATTTTAAAATCCTAAACATGCACATTCATTGACTGTTAGGCGGAACGAAGTTTGCTGGGTCAGCTAGTATATAAATAAAATCATTTCATTTCGGATAACACAAAAATATTCATAAATTGTTAGTAACATGTTTGCACTTAAATCACTATTGTTAAGTAACTTAAAACTAAAGACAAGTTTCTAACTATGGTATAAGTCTTCGTACAAATTGCCTTATTATGGCGGAGAAAGTATCTGCCGCCACAGCCTTCAGGATAAAAAACTAAACTTTTCACTCTACATTAAGATGTAAATATATGTAAAGGAAATATAATATTTTCTTTAAATAAGTATAAAGGCCGCGCTACTAGCGCTATTACAGTGGCAGATTGCAATGTTTAAATGAATAATCTGAGGAAAATTTATATCTTTTTGACTGTCAAAAATAAATAAGGAAGTTCAAAAATAAATCCTGTAAGTTAATTTCAACCTACAGACCGTTTCCGAAAATACTTTAATTGACATTGGAGTTGAAACAATTTCGACAGAAAAATAATCAATTTAGGATAACAAGAAAAAAAATGGATACCCAATTTAAAAATAAATTGAGGGCTTCAAAACTCCAGACGAAGGGCGGAAGTCGAAAGACAAATACCAACACAAGGCGACCACTGTTCACGAAATAAAATTCCCAAGTCATTATGAATTTCATAAAGTCAAAAGGAACTTTTAATAACACGGCAAAAGAGACGAATGTTTGTAAAAAGTTAATTTCTCATCTTTCGTAAGAGCACTTTGTAATTTTTATGAGAAAAAAAACATCGGTGAAGATTTTACGCTGGCATAAAAGGATGAGGGCTCAGTGAAAGGACGATTCGAGTAAGCACACAAAGTAACTCTTAAATTAAATGCATTCAAAGTATTAACTCCTGAGGGGACAAGAGGGGAGGATTCGAGAATTTTCTCGTATACTTACATGCAAAAGCATATAAACGGAGCACATCTAAATAAATGGTGCACATCTAATATTTCCAGATGCTTAATATAATTGACAAAACTTAGCTGCGTTGGGAAACAAAACCGAGGAATTTGAAGCAGCAAGATCAAAAAATTTGCATTTTTTGTTTTCACAAAACTAGAATTTTGAGGAAGCAAAGAAATATGAAATTAATAGTATAAAAACAGTTTTTTCAAAATAAAAATATTTTTGAGCGTCAATTAAAGTCCACAAAACACAAAACCCCGAAAACACCAAAAATACCAGCTGCTAGTTTTTTGCGAGATTTTAAATATGGAAACAGCCATAAATTGCGCACACGACGCTGGGCTGCGGCGCTTGGGCTGGTTATCAATAAAAATGGCGCTTACGTTTTGCTGCGTAGTTGCTTTAAAAATAATACGATCAGAAGTCAAGTGCCAGTTAAACGTTAGTGAGCTATTGCAGCGGAAATAAGAGATTTTATAGCAAACGTAATTTATACTGACTTTAAGCGTTAGCCATATTTTCAATACGTGTAGTTTGATATAACAACCATTGAAATGCTGGCTGAAAACGGTCTGTGCACATTGCGCTTTAGTCGTTAATCTATTTCGAAATAATTTGCTACTTCTGGATAAAAAAGAATAAAAAATCTTCGATGGTTTTTATTACAAAATTATTATGATGAAGGGGCGGGCTCTTGTATTTTTCCTTTTTGAAGGGGTTAAAGTATAATTTGTTTTCATTATCCATAATTAATGAAGTAACCACCAAATCCTAACTTATATTATACAATGCGAAAGTGACTTTGTATGTTTATTTGTTACGCCTTCACACTAAAACGGCTGAACTGATTTAGATGAAATTGGGTACATGGGTAGACCATGATCTGGGTTAGGACATAGAATACTATTTATCCCGATATTATTACGGGAGCGAGACTTATGCGGGTGAAACCGCGGGGTGCAGCTAATAATTTTATAAATTACTTATTTTTTTTCTTTAGCCTACACTGTCCCACTACTGAGCAAAGGCCTCCCCCAAATCCTTCCATGCATCCTTTCATCCCACCTCCATCCAACCCTTGCGGTACGCGTCTAGGTCGTCTCGCCACCTCTTCCTGGGCCGGCCTCGGCGCCGCCGTCTATCCTCAGGCACCCACCGTGTGGAGACTGTTGCCCAACGATCACGATGCATGTGGCTGACATGACCCGCCCAATCCCATTTTAGCTTGGCAGCCATAGATAAATAACTTAAATCTTTTAAATATTTTTAATCAAAAATGCATGTAATGTGGTCATTATTTTGACAACCTTGTTTGAGCAAAGTCGACCTTGCCGTTCTGTTTCAAGGAGCGGCCGGCAAAGTTTTGCTGGTCGCTCTAACAGGCCGGCAAAACATTGCCGGCCGCTATTATGACGTTTCAACGTTTTAAAAAATCAAATGCAAAAAGATTTTATTTAAAACACAGCTGTTTGTATTTATAGAGATAAGTACAAAAAGATTTTATTCCATATTTGGTTGTATAGTTCCAACTACCATTGTTAAAAAAAAAAAACAAAGAAGTAACAAAAGCGCGGTTCAGCGAAAATTTTATTTTTATTTAGTGACTTTTTTTGCTAAAAATGAGCTCTCAAAGCATTTTTGAGTAAAGCACTATACAAGCCTTGGCCCACTATGACTGCTTTGCTGGTCACGCTATGATTGCCTCGAGCTAGCCTAGCTACGCTCTAGGCCTTCCAGCTTGGCCATCATTGCAGCCCTTGCTGTCCTCGCTGTAAAGGCCTCGGCCTTTATCTCAGCTCGTCCATCAAGTGCTGCACGCTGACCGCGCTGTGTCGGCCTGGAGCTGCGCTACGCTGCGCTGTCGGCCATCATCAGCGCGACCAGCAAAGTAGTCATTATAGGCCGCGGCAGTAATGTACTAAATGCTTACAAATCTGAAATTACCACCATTTATTTTCAAGAGAATCAAGAGCGTACTGCTGTTTGTTCTGTTAGTCCCAATTCTGTCCAACATTGTTGGTATTTGTCTATATAATTTAAAGGGGCTAGGGGTAGGGGGCTCGTGGCTTATTAAACAGATCGATTGACCTAAGAGGTTACTCTGTACCATAAAGCACGTAAATTGTCGGTGCTCTTGTTCCCCAATGTCATTTATGTAGTTTTTTAATAACAACTTATTTCTTTTCATAGAGTTACAGTACAATTTGGCAAGGCAGCAAGACGAGGAAACCCTACATCATATGAAACAGTCTTGGGAGAAGAATTTGCCAGATCTAAATGACTATTTGGAGCACATACTTCCTTTACTGCGGAATGCCTCCAAACAAAACAGTAAGTACTTAAATAGCACCAATTTTAGTCTTTTTTTCACTTTTTTTAAATTCAGTTTTCATGAAGTTGTCAAGCGATTTTGAACCATCTACGCCTCATACTGTCACACTGACCTGCCCTGATTTTAAGGGGACGATAGCTGACTTTTAACGATTTTATACTGAAGCTGACGTCTAAACGAGTAGTGTTAGTGATTTGGAAAAAATATATGTTAAATTAGAGCATTTTCTTAATATTTTAATATAGGCATATTTTTTATTATGTTTATATTACATAGTGAAATTAATTTGTAAAGTTATGTCTAACGCGGATAAAAAACTGAGAATGACGTAAAATCCATCAAGCGTATTTTTCAGAAAACTTCACCATTTTAAAGATAATGAAATTACTGATCTTTTAGTATACGTGTTTTATTAAAATACCTTTTATTTTACGTGTAATAAATTAATAATGCGTTTAATTTGGGACAGCGCTCCTTGATGGGCGAGTTCTATTACAGGCTGGACGTACGACGCGTTGAGTGAGCTCAGTACAGAACACGCAAGCTAATCATTCAAGGTCACTGTCATATATCTGCGTCTTAAGACGCGACTAAATACCAGTGGTCTTGAGTGGTTAGCTTGCGTGTTCTGTGCTGAGCTCACGCAACGCTTCGTACGTCCACCCAGTGTTAGGACTCGCCCATCAAGGAGCGCTGTCTCAAATTAGACGCATTATTAATTTATTACTCTACATAAAACAAAAGATATTTTAATAAAACACGTATATTAAAAGATTAATAATTAAATTATCTTTAAAATGGTGAAAGTTTCAGAAAAATACGCTTGATAGTTTTTGCGTGATTCTCAATTTTTTATCCGCGTTAGACGTAACTTAACAAATTAATTTCACTACTTAATGTACATATAATCTAAAATATTCACAGATTAAGTTATTAAGAAAATGCTTTAATTTAAAATATTTTTTTCCAATTCATTAACACTATTCGTTTAGACGTGATCTTCAGTATAAAATCATTAAAAGTCTTTTATTACTCAAACTCAAACCATTTGTTTCAATTAAACCATATATAGGCACTTTTGAACTGTCAAAGAATCGGTCAGTTAGTCAGAAAGTTGAAGCTAGTTGCCCATTCCAAAACGTAGATCTCTATGGAGAAGAACGGGCAAGAAACTCCAAGGCCACTCTTTTAAATATAGATATTACAAAATTCTGGGTACATTATTCTGGTTGCTTCTATATGTGAGAACAATGTACAAAAAATAATTAAAACAATTGAAAAATATAAGATTAAACCATCACGAAGCCGTCAGCTACGCATTCTGTACATCGAACGCACTTTTGTAAAAAAAAAAGGACCAGAACCAACCAGAAGGTGCTCGGATATGGTCCGATACAAAAAAAAAAAAACATTAGTAATAACGGGGAGAACAAGTGTCTCTCGGCTTTGTTAATGGTATTTTTACACCCATTATTTTGTACCTCTATAAAAAACAACCTCTATGGGAAATTCGAAAAATATTGTGAGGTTTTCTAATTCGTCCATAGACACAAAGAAATATCGTGATGTAGACAGATTTCAATAGATAACCTTCTTTCAACATTTTTTTACAAAAGAAAAGCAAAAAAGAACGCTCAAGTGTAGTTTACACAGTTTACAGTGTACTCCTAAATTCATTATGTACAAACAAAATTCTTTCAAGCATTGTAAAAATACTAGTTTATTTTGTTTGTTTAAAAGGACAAAGGACACAGACAGACAAGTTTTTCCTTTTAAACTATGACGAGAGGTTTTAAGTTTCACTTCAAGTTAGGAGGTGTATTGTGAGCAGCGTTCTACAATACAATAAAAATAATGAAGTGACAAGTAGTTTTACACTACTTTGTTTAAAGTGTAAAGGACTGATTGTTATTACGTAATTCAGGGGATGTTTTTCAGCAGGATACTGATATTATTGTGTTGTTGTAGCGTGTCTCAAATATCAATGTTTAATGTAAATTGGTAAGTAAGTGGTGAATTTAAAATAACGTAAAAATATGCGTATTTTGAAAGAGCAGTGGTGGCCCAGTGGTAACGGCCGCGACTTACGAGTTGTAGGTCGTAGGTTCGAACCCCGACAGACGCTTTACTTTGTGTAAATTATTTCATCACCACTGCTCTCAAAACGGTGAAGGAAAACATCGTGAGGAAATCGGCATGTCCTAGAACCGAAAATTCGAAGACATGTTACATCTACCAACCCGCACTGGGCCCGCGTGGTGGATTACGGCCCACTCCCTCTCACAGAGAGGAGGTCTGTGTCCCAGCAGTGGGAACATTTACAGGCTGATGATGATGATGATGCGTATTTTTCTTATCTTGACTATAATTTGTACATTATCGACTCGGGTCTATACAAAAAGTTTTAACCGTAGGATATTTTAACGCAGAAAATATTAAACTATAAGTACTCGACGAGACAAAAATTGGAACTCAACATGAGGTCCTGGGTTCGATTCCCGGGTCGGGCAAAGTGTTATTGGGTTTTTATATCTGAAATTTCTCAGTAGCAGCTCGGAGTCTGGATTTGTGCCCGGTTGATGGCAATAGGCTCGCCCCCTATTACATGGAACTTAAACATAACTGGCGAAATGTGGGTGTACTATAGGTACACCTCTGCCCAACCCTTCGGAGAAACAAGGCGTGATGTTATTTTATATAATAACAGGGAAAAAAAATATTGAACAATACAAACAATTATTAATAAATAGCTAGTTATTTATTTATAGATCGCATTAATGGCTCATACATGATTAATTGCATTTTGAACCAACATTACGTTTAATTAATTAATTTAGCTATAACTAATATTAATTAATTACTAAATAGAACAATAATTTAATAGCGATAATGTAACGGTTATTGTTTCATAAATTACATACAAAGCTATTAGTATTAAATATCTATTTGGGAAATGTGTAGCAAAGAATGGTTGTCAGACTTTCGGGCTTCTGACTACCCGCAACGACTGCTAAATATCTACGAATGACAGCCGGGACCAACGGCTTAACGTGCTTTCCAAGATACCTAGGGGTCTCGGTATGTAATAGATGGTCACCCATCCAAGGACCAACCGCGGTAGGCGTAGCTTATTAACCTGACCGATCGACCCTTGCGCCTGTTGTTACTTAGCCACAAGCCCTTCCTTAACCATATGACTACTTAATAGGAATAACACCTACAGTTCAACAGTGCAAAATAATTATAAAGGCACAGATTGCTTTTGAACTTTTTTTTTTTTTTTTTTTTTTTTTTTTTTTTTTTTTTTTTTTTTTTTTTTTTTTTTTTTTATTCTATTTTAATTTGGGACTTTTATGCTTTTGATCTTCTTAAAAAGTATCCTTAATCGTTTTATTAACCGACTTCAAAAAAAAGGAGGAGGTTCTCAATTCGTCGGGATATTTTTTTTTTAAATGTATTTTCCCCGATTACTCGAAGACAGCTGGACCGATTTGAAAATATTTTTTTTTGTTTGAAAGGGTATACTTTCAAGTTGGTCCCATTGTCATTTGGTCACGATCTGATGATGGAATCTTGGAGAAATCGAGGGAACTCTTCAAATATTAAAGGCACATCTATAGCGATTTGGGTATTTTTGATGAGCAGTTGACATAAGGCTATTGTAATTTAGATAAATTACAAATCAACCCACTAAAAAGTGAAAAAAAAAAACTTTTTTACAAAAAATACAACCGACTTCCAAACTACAAAGTGAAAAATAACTTTAATTTCGGAAGTCGGTGTCAAAAAACTTAAATACTGATCCAAAGACACCGATTATATAATAAGCAACTTGGTATTACGTTAAAAGTGTGTTCAATAATGTATGTTTACGGACTAATTACTATGTTGCTATTATCATATACTTCGTGCTGTTACAAGAGAGGAATAATATGATGAGCCATTAGGTAGCAGTTTTTTCCTCTAGCTGTGGAAATAACGTTGAATTTAAATAAGATCTAAGCGACATTTTGTAAAACTTGCAGGAGGACGGTTTAGTTATTTTTTTAAAATCATAATAAGATTTTATTATGATTGATTGATTTAAGTAAATAAAAGTCTATCAAATAGTTGTTTTTTATGATTTTTTTTTTCAAAAAAAATAACAATGATCCGTCCAGGAGGACGAATCATAAAATTGCAGGAGCAAGTTTTACAAAATGTCGCTTAGATCAATTAGCCTTTCAACCGTCGATATTGTTCCAAGATAACTCAGCTAAGATACAAACTTTCAAGTATATTGTGCCAACAGACAATGTAAATAATTATTTAATGTAGATATTTATAACTATCTGCCTCGTTGGTCTAGTGGTTGCAAGCGCTACTGCTGAGCTTGAGGTCCTGGTTTCGATTCTCGGGTCGGGCAAAGTGTTATTGGGTTTTCTATTTGAAATTTCTCAGTAGCAGCTTGAAGTCTGGATTTGTGCCCGGTTGATGGCAATAGGCTCGCCCCCTATTACATGGGACTTAAACATAACTGGCGAAATGTGGGTGTACCTGCTACAGGGACACCTCTGTCCGACCCTTCGGGGAAACAAGGCGTGATGTTATGTTATTTAGGTATAACTAAATCATAATTCTGAGAGGAGCCATTGAAGTATCTATAATTATCTGTTGGTATCATTATAACTATACTAATCCAGTTCGATGTTTTAAACGAAATCACATTTCTAATTAGGTATGTTAGCGTATTTATAAAAGCGGACATTCTGATATAAATCTTAATTTTGTAATTAATATTAAACCAAGATTTAAGGTCACGCCGCCCCTGGGAATATTCCATTGAAACTCATTTAGAATTTGTCAATAAGTACATAACGAGCCAAAATTCGAAACTTTTAGTCGGCCATGAAGCTGCGAGAAAATGGCGTTTTGTTGGGAAGCTTTTAATGCTGAAGTTGAAGACAAACTTGGGAAGAGAATAAATATGTGATAATTATTTATTTAAAACGCTGACTTGAGGCTGAAACTTTAGACTTGTTGGGCTGAAAGTGTTAAAAGAATAGAACTAACTGCAATAATAAATATATAATTTTTCGTGAGGCGTGATGAATGCCTTTCAAAATACGAAAATATTTCATACAGGTCGTTTACACAAAATATTAAAAAAAAATCGTTTCATATTATTAAGCTTAAGCTGTAAATAATTTTATTCTAAAGTATTAAATCACGTAACAGACAGAGAAGGTATTACTGGGGAATTTTTTGCACTACTACTTGTTTCCTAAAACACAAGGAACAGGGCTGGAATTTTGCGAGCTGTATTATTTCTGACGTTCAGAGTGCTGATGCTCACCCTAATTTGAATAAACGAATTTTGTTTTTAATTTCATCTATGAATCATCTTATTAATGTAATAATTCAAAGTCGAAGTCCACCATTTTCCCCTTATAATTTTAATTACAATAGGTAATAACAACATTTCTCTTCCACAGACTACAACTCCGTAGAAGAATATTGGGATGCGCTGGGCGAGTACGAAGGTGCCATTCTCAAGGCCCGAGAATTGTGGGAGAATGTGAAACCTCTTTACATGAAGCTCCACAAATATATTGCACTTAGGCTCAAGGGCTCTGATGCCGTCGGCAAGCCCCTACCGGTACATTTACTGAGTAAGTACCTCATAGACTTAAGTTACCAATAAAGAAATAAAATATTCGTGAGGCAATTAAAAATTGTCGGTACTTTGTTTTCTGACGTCGGCAGAAAAATATTGTTGTTGTTATTGTTATTGTCCGTGTTTTACAGAATATTTTACTTGTATTAAATTGAAGAGCAATTTTAAACATAATAGTGAATTTCAACGTTTTTAATAAAAATACTAAAAGTACTTTTGCAAGGCTATGTTTCCTTGTAATAAAGTTTAAATAAAACACATATGCTGAATACCTGCACCACAGTAAAAGTTGCGTCGAAGTTAAAATTAAAACCAGCAAAGTTGTTGCAACCGGTAAACAGGATAAAATAGTTTCAATGCTCGGGCGGTAACTTAAGCCTAGGCAATTTCACTTGTTTTTGTTCAGCTAGTAACGAGAATCACCACTACGTAGTAGTCGCCTATGAACCAACCACGGCCACAACGCTATTAATAAAAAGAATAACGGGAAGCAGAGACTTAATTTTCATCATAAAGGAATAATTAAGCAACTTCTCTGCTTTTGACGCAAGATAAATGAGAATGATTTAACTTAAACTAATTTTGGAATGAAAATTCTTTGTAACTTTTACACGTCTACTTTTAAACGTCTAGAATACATTCTGAAAACTTTAAATTGTTTGCCATGTGGTACCCCTGAGAACTGTTAGTACAACCCTTTGTCAGTGTTACATTCTCTAAAGTTTTATTCTAGGGCCAGTAAAGCATTTCTGAGAAAATATTAGCCCCTTGTGGCCCCTTCAGACGTATACTCCCTTGTGATATTAAATCAAATGGTAGTTTTCAGTGTAATTTTGGGTCATTCTCTAAAAGTACCTCTTTTCTATAAAGGTCTTTCCAAAAACGTAAGTGACCGACTAACAACAAAATGCAATGGACCTGATGATATAAATGTATACTTTAATGAATAAATATTTCCAGAATCGCTAACGGGAGATGATTGGTCTAATCTAATAGAAAGTCTACTGCCAAAACATGCGGGAATTTACCAGAAAGTACACGCAAATCTTCAGTTAAAGGTGAGTTTATTGTTAGAATATTGACGATATAATAATAATATTGGAAATGGAATCACTTTGAACAATCACAATATTAAGGTCGTTTTTTCCTGTTATTCCTTAAAAGGGGTTACCCTTTTTAGTAATAACGGGAAAATTTATGACCTTCCAATTTCATTGCCTTTAACATTTCACATAGGAAAACAAAGGTAAAATGTGTATTATTTATAACGAATAAATCTATTTCACAGAACTTGGGAGGGGTAGAAGCTTTCAAACAAGCAGGGAAACTCATCAAAGCTCTAAACTTAGGAGACGCAGACCCAGATATTTGGACTGAATCGGTGTTCAATAGTACTTGTCCGCCAACGTTAGTCGACTGGTGCAAACCTAACAAAGTTAGAGCAGTAACTTGTAAAGATGTCAGCATAGCCAACTTCATTGAATCTCACGAAGCTGTCATGAAGATGGTCTACAAGCAGACTATTAATCTACATAGCAACAACACTTATATTCTACGAGAGGCTTCCCGCTACTCTGGTAAGATTCTGTTCCAGTTCTGAAGTAATTTCTTTGAGAACTTCGCAACTCATCGCGTTGTTTGTTCCAGCTGTGTATGAAGCCATCCCAGGTTTCGTGTCGCTACTTTCCGTGAACCCACATGCGCTGAGCAAAGCGGGGCTGTTCCCGTTGGAAACTTTCAACTACAATCCGAACCATCATCGACTTGTCTTACAATTGATTATGGCTCTGAGAGATTTACCAAAGTAAGTTTTTATTACCTTAGCGTGTAACGTTGTCTTATGCTAAGTACTTGATGCTTTATCAAAGTATTTTTCTTTCAGACTAAACTTTTATTTGGCAGCCGACGAATGGAGAATAAAAGTTTTAATGGGAGCTATACCGTACGCGAAAATACCAAGTAGTTGGAGCGACTTCCGTAAGAATTTTTCTCACATAGAAACCGGAGACAGTGATTTTCTCGGAGACCCCTATATGATGTTTAACAAACCTTATATTGGGTGAGTAACTAGTAAAAGAGAAAAATATAATTGAACTAAAGCTTTGAAAATGAGTTACCTTGAACATTGTTTTAATGCATGGTTTTTTTTTTACAGAAAATTCATGGGTTTAATTCTGAAGTACCAAATCTATCAGTCTTTTGCTGAAGAACTTGCGTCTGATGACTCGGATTTAATACAACATGTAGCTGAAAATAACGATCGATTGTTGTAAGTGTTTGTTGTTTTTATGGGATCCTACAAACTAAGCCTTTTTATATCTCCATTTTGTTTTTAAATTTTAAAATTATTTACAGAGACGCAATGATACAAGGCTACGGCACCGTCTGGCCTGAGATGGTCAGTGATCTACTAGCAAAGCGAGAATTTGGTCTAGAATACACAGGACTAACAGACTACTACAAGTTTTTAGACGAATACCTAGATAATCAGTTAGAACCGTCAACAGACAGCGGTAGCTCCGACGATTATGTTGAAGCCGTAGATCCAGTACCCGAGGAAAATGAGATCCCATCTTCAGCAGAGAATCAAGAAACCGCCAAAGAGGATAAAGAAACTCACGAAGATATTGTAGATAACGTAATCGATACAGGTGAAGAATCAAATTCTAAGTTTAGTGTCGAAACGTCTACTGTAGGAGTATTGGAGATAAAGAATCCTGTAGGAGCTGGGGACCAAAAAGAATTAAATACGAAAGAGGCGTCGTATAGTACTTACTGGTGGATAGGAATAGCAGTAGCTTTGGCAGTTGTTGTGATATTAATAGCAATAATAGCGAGAAAACGCCACAGTCATAGAAAACAGCTGGAGAGGCAGCGAAGAGACAACACGCATGCCTGATTTGAGGAATATCGGTTCTAGAAGTGGAGCCGATGCTTATTGACACTGAGACTAAATATAGTGAAATTGTGCCAATAATTGAGTGGAGTTCAAAAGACGTATTTCTGTTCTGTGTATCGTTTTGTGTAATCTGCTTTTTGTTCGGGAAGTTTAGTTGTATTTAGCTGTGTTTATTTATAATTTCTATATTATTTATTATTTTCATCACACACCCAATGCATTTAAGTAATTATGTATACAATGTATACTCAAAATGTTTTAATTTCAATTTTATAATAATAATAATGCTAGATTATAAAGATGGAAATATTTTTGTACATATCACAATTTGCGAAATAGAATAAAGATTGTTACCAAGAGTGTCTATAATAGTTGTATATTCTAGTTAGTTGTAATTTTGCTGTGCCTTAAGCGTCTCAATTTCTAATAAGTAAGATGCATAAAATATGTTAGGAATTATCAAATTTGTAAAAAAAATACTGTAATTTTATAAAAGTCTCTATTTACCTACTGTCACCTGCGAAAAATTTCCGACCAAAACTTGATGAATTTGTTTCTAGTTCAGTGTTATAAATTCTATATTTTAGTTATAACTATATTTTAATATTTTATCTCTATACCTGTCATAACCAAACATATATTTTAATTTGATGTTGCTCGTAATTTATATGTTACTAAAGCTTTACTGAGGTAAAGTGGGGATTAGTAAACTTGTGTCAACATTGAAAGCAGAGAATAATAAATGTTTTGAACATAATTATGTTTATTTTTACTCATCTATTTTAGTTTATCTGCTCGTAAATGTGACGAAGTCGTAACTTTCAAGGAGAACTTAAGTACTTTTGCTTACTTATGGTTAAAATATCTAAAAGCTCTGTTAAGCTTTTATTAATTTTTAACCATAATTAGGATTGGATCGAAGTGGCTCTGGAAAAGGATGCCTGGAAGGATTTGGGGGAGGCCCTTGCTCAGCAGTGGGACAGTGTAGGCTAACCAAAAAAGAAACATAATTTACTAAGAGTCTTGCCAACCAAAACGATTACAAACGCGAAAGTTTGTGAGGATGGATGAATGTTTGTTATTCTTTCACGAAAAAACTACTAAACGGACAAGGAGAACTTAGGTAGTTTTACTTATGATTAAAATATCTAAAAGCTCTGTTAAGCTTTTTTTAACCATAATTAGGATTGGATCGAAGTGGTTCTGGAGAAGGATGCCTGGAAAGATCTGGGGGAGGGGGGGCTGGCTCAGCAGAGGGACAGTGTAGGCCAACTAAAATAAAATAGGAGTCTTGAGGTGACAACCTAACAAAATATTAATACCAAACATTTTGCTTACCTCAATTTTGCTAGAACTTCCTAAAGTTTATCGCAAATAACAAAATATAGCTACCATTTCAATCGTATCTTATGACGAAGTCAATATTATCATATCGGCGGAAGATATCCAGCCAGTGTTAAAGCAGTCAATGACAGCTATAACAAAGGGTTAAGCTGGTGCGATTCGATATGGATCAACGAGTTCACAGATAGAGGAGTAAGTAATCGAAGTCTGAAGTTTATAGAACTGTAGCTAGTTTGGTAACTCTTTGGGAATTACCGAGTTTATAAAAAAATATGGCTTTTTTTTTTTGTAGGTAGAATCATAAAGTTGGTCGCCAAAATTAAGAATAGATTATGTTAACAAATGAAATTGGTCAAAATAAAAGAAAAACAGTGGCACTCTGGGAGTGCTGACAGAAGTCAATTAATCTGCTTAGCCTTTTCCCAACTATGTTGGGGTCGGCTTCTACTCTTACCGGATGCAACTGAATATCAGTATTTTACATGGAGTGACTGTCTATCTGACCTCCACAACCCAGTAACTCGGTAATACGATACCCCTTGGTAGGACTGGTTGTCAGACTTTCGGGCTTCTGACAACCCGTAACGACTGTAACATGCTTTCCGAGGCATGGAGGGGTCTCGGTATGTAAAGATGGTCACCCATCCACGGACCAACCCCGGTAAGCGTAGCTTAACCTGATGGATCGACCCGTGCGGCTGTTATTACTTAGCCACGAGCTGCGAGTGCTGACAGAAGCGAAAACTAAAAAAAAAAATACTTTCAAAACCTAAAAATACTTACATAGAACATTGATCCGTAACGTAATATAAATAAAGAGCACAATCGAGTTTACAAAAATGAGGTGTCGGTAACGGTGTCGCGAGTTAAATTGTTTTTCCCATCTCAAAAATGCTCAACGCGCCTAAAGAAGTTTTCACTTCAAAAAGTATCTCTATTATTAGCGTAAAAACGTTATTTTAAAACTACCGTGCTGTGGTGCCTATAACAGCGGGGTGTGACCAGTGCCCGCCCCTTACTCCGTCTCCAGCAGCCGTCATGATAACATCGTTTTCTAATATTGTGTAAACTAGTTATTTTAAAATAACGAGTTTACACAATATACAAGTATTTTTTATGTTTAAAATTGTATTTGTTTTAAATTGATTAAAAACTAGTTTCTAGTCATTTCTTTCGTTTTACTATAATAATTATACTTCTAGGGCAGCGGTCGGCAACCTTTTGGCAGGCAGGGGCCACAAGGTGACAAAATAAACTAAAGGCGGGCCGCACTTGTGATATTAACCCTAGAAGCCCAATATACCTACGTATACTTGGACATATCCAATAGAAAAAATAAAAACTGCTATTTAAATTGTTAAACCATACGAAATTTTGGACTTTCTAGCTAGAAAAATAACCACCGTAAATCATTCAGAAATGAAAACTACAAAGAACCTAAATAGGTAACAGATTTTATACAAATTTCAGTGTGATGTTTGAGGTTGCATTTGGGAGGCTATTTCTTCTACATATGTTAGCTGTCAAATTTGTAGTTGCAATTCGTAGAATGGCTCTCAAATGCTCATCTGTGAGACGAGAAGCATATTAATTTTTTCTATAATTTACAATTGAAAAAGTTTTCGCGTTATTTATAACTTATTTATAAAACATTCACGGGCCGCAAGTAAGACGTTCGCGGGCCGCAAGCGGCCCGCGGGCCGCGTGTTGCCGACCGCTGTTCTAGGGTATCCAATAATAAGAAAATAAATAAAAATAATATTCTAACATGGATAGGACAAACAAAACTAAACTGTGTACTAGAACTATTTTAAGAATACAAGGAAGGATAAGAATAGGAACACATAGGTACATTGAGTAAAAAATAAAGTAGGTAAAAGTCTAGGGAGTCTTCAAAATATCGAAACGCATCAATCAAGTCTCGAATTTCGCTAAGTAGTAATTTAGTTTGACCCTGTATGGATAGGCCTTTAATTTGGCATATTTTAAATTTTTATTTTAAATAAACTTGTAGAATTTCTTGTATCAATATAAGATTAAACTAAAACTTCTCTATGTAGGTATATAATACAGTGTGAGTCTTCATAATGTGCACATATCGAAATGAGGAAATCTATGCTTAATTTTAACGACAGAAAAAATATTTAAAAAATCTAAATATTGTTTTTTATACTTTTTATGAAATTAAAAAAAAATTGTAACAAAACTGTGTAACTTTTAAACTGAATCAGCTATCGCGATGAAACAAACTCCATAATGATTGAAAGTAAGTAGCCGTCCACATAAAATTAAAATTGAGAAAAAAACTACCCTCAATTGAAAATAAACATGTTTTTTTAGTAAAAATCTGTATTTTTTTCTTCAATTTTTAATTGTAAAATTTATAAATAAGATAATAATAAAAAGAGAGCAAAAAAAAATTTAAAAAAAAAAATTTTTTTGTAATTTTTTTTTTTTTTTTTTTAAACTAAAAAAAAAATTACCATTTTTTCCGTCGATAAAATTAAGCATAGACTCCCTCATTTCGATATGTGCACATTATGAAGACTCACACTGTATAACATTTAAATGTTTTGGTAAGATAAAATAAAAGAATTAGGGCTAGCGCGCACTGAATGGCTGCGCGGAATGTGGTGCGTTATTTCTGCCGTACGGTATAAAAACTGCAGTCTCGGGTCCGGGCACTGGCGATGGCGTGGCGGTAAAAAAATTGCTCGTTTTTCATTCCCAAACAGTTTAGGCGAATGATATAAAGATTTACGGGCGTATCCAAAAACCAAAAGGACTGTACTGCTTGGTCGGTGCCGTGGTGCGTTTTTTTTTACTGCAGTGCGCGGTACTTCATGTTTCTTTGCGATACAAAATACGTGCGGTGGTCACCGCAAATTTGCAGCGGGAGGCTTACTGTGAATAAACCGCATGCGTTTTTTTCATCGCAATGCACGCTCTTCTATGACATTCCATATTTCACAGATTTTGCGTTAAAAAAACGCATGGCAATGAGCTCTAAACATTTTAATACTAGTTCTGTCTCAGTCATCTTCAAACAACTGTCAGGAACAGAACGATATTTGTTTATCGCTAAACCTATTTATTGGTTTGTGTTGGAAGCGATCCTTAATTTTGAGTTTTAGTCCTAACCTTCCTAACATTAAAATTATACTCCCGTGTTGTAACCCTTGACTCCTAATCATCCTTATCTTATCGCACGAGTAAGTTACCTAACGCAAGAAAATGCAAGAAAGCAGAAATCGTTGCTGACACAATAACTGGCTGTATCCGTTACCCTTAGCTTGGACGCCTGCCAAGAGTACCCAGATATGAGAAGGAAATGAACACAAAAGATATTCTGTCGTGCACTTCCTATATTTCTAGTGTTTCCAACAAATTTTTATGTTGAGGGTAGTTTACGTTAAAAAGTTTTGTTGACTACCCTCCTTAAGCTAATTTAAATTTTTCATTAGCATACATGTGCACGGAAATCTGAGTTCGATTAAGAGCGTTTATTCTGAAAGTGGTTAACGTCGCAAAGATGTCCAATATTTCGCTGTTTAGATTAATTTGGCAATATTACTGTATGGAAATAAGAAATGTGGCTAACTAGTTCCCTAGAATATTAATAATGAATTGCAATTATAAAACTGAATTTGATGTTGTTACAATTTTATGTGTAAAAAAGGCATTTGGAAAGTTTCCAAATACTTAATTATTGCATTTCATAATCAATATTTTAGTTCCCTAGTTAGCCAAATTTCTCAATTCCATACAGTAATATTGCCAAATTAATCAAAACAGGTAAATATTTGACAGCTATTTACGATGTTGCCAACTTTTAGAATAAGGGGAACACACAAGAACTAAACTACAGGAACTAAACGCAAGTTTTATAATGCCTAAAAGTATATGATCCACTGCAGTAAACAAAATCAGGAAAATATATGATATTCTTCAGGATATATGCTAGTCGGATAGTGTGAAAACATAATACAACAAATTTGACGAAGACAAAACGAAGGAACGAAACGAATATTAATATAAATACAATCATTCTGATTTTTTGTCAGCAACATATTAAAGGAATGGTGTTTTAATTTTTTAGTCAAATCAAAAAAAAAATTATAACATATTTTGCTACATATTTTATAGTAAACTTACCAGCGTTGTGTCATACTGATAATTATATCTACCTTTCGATTCGAATTTAAAAAAAAAGAATTCAAAATATAGAACATTTATCAATTTGCGTAGGTGGGAATCGACTTTTCTTTCCTTTGACCTTTATCCTGATAAAAATTAGGATTGGAAAAATATAACTGCTACGTAGGTAGCATTAAGCCACCCACGGGCACGAAGAGTCAATAACTCTGTTTGCATATTTATTCCTTTGTTTTCATCTAGAAGAAACGCTAGCCTAGGAATGAAATTGGCCTATCAAATCAAGCCACTGTTGTAAATATCTGGCACAGATCTATTAGAAAAGTAACCAGAACTTTCTAAATTGCCTCAAAATTAGGAATAGTCTTAGTTATCGAAAACACACTTAATTTGATTCATATCTACGTGATTTGTTAAGACTGTGCAAGCACTAAAGAGCTTAGGATGAAGAGAGTAATAATCACAATCTCAGAAAAAAAAAAGGAAATGTGTGGTTTTATGAAACTACGGTAAAAGTGAAACTTCTATAGGCACCGCCATATTGGCCTTGGCTGCTCTATCGAGCGCCTTTCACTTTATCCCTACTCCGCGGCTGACCGTCACGCGACATGCAACACACAGACGAAAAAGCAAAAAAACGTGTGTCACTCGGGGACTGCCGCGGTAAAGCTATTGCTTAAGTTTTGTAACCTCCATACTTCCTATTTGTCAACGCTACACTTGGGATGATGGTAGGCGGAGTGGGGGGTGTTAGGTCTTATTTTCGTTACGGAATTTCTTGATTCCGCTCAAAGCCCGCGATAAAAGCTATGCAATAGCTTAAAAAAATACAATGGCGCTCCGGGAGTGCCGACAGAAGTGAAAACTTGAACAATTTTATTATGCCAGAAATGCCAGGTGTCGGTAACGGTGTCGCAAGTTCAATTGTTTTTTCTCACAAATTCTCAACGCGCCTAAAGAAGTTTTCACTTCAAAAACTGCCCTGAATTTATAATGAAAATAACTGGCATGCGACAAAAGCTTAATAACGGAACAATGACGTTCGAGTTCACATCATTCAAATTCCGTTCCACGTTCGATGTTCAAATACACTTAGTAGTTCTAAAAACAGGCAGCATAAACTGCAACTGTGTCCGACCACAAATCACTGCACAGTGTGTTAGCATTAGCATAATCTAAAATCAAACAACCCGATCGCAATGTGGTTCCAAAAAAGTTTTGGGTTTATGTCCGAAAACATTTACCCAGTGTGCTGTATGTTTTCGTAATGGACCTTATTTAATGCTTTCTTTTCTTTGCCGCGAATCAGCAAACTTAGTGTGGGACGCCCCCTAGTTAGATGGACTGCCGACCTTAAAAAGGTAGCTGGGATAGATTGGACGCGGAAGGCGCAGGACAGGGTGTGGTGACGCAGCCTGAGAGAGACCTATTTTTACCAGTGGACTGCGATAGGCTGTCTTGGTAATG
This sequence comes from Agrochola lychnidis, assembly GCA_963680765.1. Lineage (NCBI taxonomy): Eukaryota > Metazoa > Arthropoda > Insecta > Lepidoptera > Noctuidae > Agrochola > Agrochola lychnidis. The sequence continues at coordinate 8,667,868 of OY796847.1, forward strand.
CTTACTTTTCTATAAGGCAGTTCAAACCTCACATGAAATTAGTAAACTGTGACCGGTTGATGATATTATCTATATAAAATAGAGAGTTTAATAAATAAATATATGTAGGATCAGGAGTGCCGAGAGGTATTTCGTCAGGGTTTGGAGTTCCCATTTTATTGGGATAAACAAGAGTGTATAAACAATTACAGGGTATTTATTATAGTAGGTACTAGTTACACTATAATAAGGTAAAACACAATACACAAAGGGTAATTAGTAACAAGATAAAGTAGGTAAATAGGTAGTAATAATCGAACAGACTTTTAAGGTCTTATAGTTCGTATAGTGGCCAAGCCACCCAATGACAATGACAAAGTGTATTACTCGCTATCAGCAAGCCAATACAGCTATGTGAATATACAGCAGTGCTGTACCAGGTAAACCGACAGGTTTGTCGGGAGCAGGGGCTCTTTATAGATTCGCATCCGAAGATCGACTCCAATACTATGAATCGACTGACGACTGACTCGTATACCGAGTGCACGCTCTTTTATAAAACGATGCCCCCACTTTGCAATCCCACTATGACAACTCTGTCCGATGACGCGCGGTAGTGCGTCACGTGTTTACTTGATACAAAACACTAAAATGTGGTAAATCTAATAAGACTTACATTATAAAGTAATCAAATAATACAATAATAATTGTCGTAAATAAACAATAGTGAATTGACAACGTAAATCATCTAAAAATTAAAGTAACATGTCATTAATTGTTTTGAACAAAACCATTCGTTACAATTATCAAAATAAGTAGCCAAAATCAATTAGTGAGTACACCGAGTACTTAATAAATAATGTCCGATTTATTAGACAATAATTGATAGTGAAAATCACATAAATGAATAATAAGAAAAACAAATCATACCAAACTCTGTTGACTACCCACAATTGTAATTAAAAACCATCTCCGACATATATATATCAAGTACATAGTTAATAGATTCAGGCGTGACCTTGCGAAAATCCATTACAAAATACAATAGACGTGGATATATTTAGTAACCTGTTCCGCTTAGCTATTTCTAAAGATCCAAAAAAAAACCCATGAAAGAAATCGATACGTGTTTCATCTCTCAACGAGGCATCCTCTGGATGACGATTGACTTGTCGCGGATCAGAACACGGCGTGTTGCCACACCGAGTGCTGAATGCAGTCTCTAGACTCTGCAACACGCTGTGTTCGAGTTCGCGACAAGTCAATCGTCATCCAAAATCCAAGAAATCGACACTTGTTTCACTTTTCAACGAGGCATCCTCACCTCGTTGAAAAGTGAAACAAGTGTCGATTTCTTTCAGGGTTTTTTATAGCTCTTTAGAAATAACTAAGCGGAATAGGTTACTAAATAATTTATATCCACGTCTATTGTATTTTATATCAAGTAGGTAAAAACCCTACAATAATAAATGCCTGTGACTAATGATAACGTCATTGCCGTCAAGATTAAGGGCCCACTATTACTTTTAGGAGAAAGATCGAGGTAAAACAGCCCCAAAGTAATAAAACAATTCCGATAACCCTGAAAATAGACCTAAGACTCGTCTAATGTTTTTCGGTGCTACTAAAAAATCATAGGATGTTGCCATCAAGGAATAATTTAACTGTTTGTTATTCTAGGATGTGTTTGTGTATAGAGATTTATCTCATATCCTCCTCGTGATGCGTGATCGTTAAGGGCGGTCGTTTTTCTATTTTATTATGTTTTGTTATGAAAGGCAAGGGTTATAAAGAGCTGTCATTTGCGTGATGAGTTAGAGCTGTACAAAAATAAACCTGAATCAACATAACATAACATCACGCCCGTGTATACCCCGAAGGGTTAGGTAGAGGTGCACCTATAGAACACCCACATTTCTCCAGTTATTTTGAAGTCCCATGTAATAGGAGGCGAGTCTATTGCCATCAGCCGTACACAATTGTGCCGGGCCGTTACTGAGAAATTACAAACGGAAAAATCCAATAACATTTTGGCGGAACCGGGAATTGAACCCAGGACTGCATGCTCGGCAGTAGCGCTTGCGACCACTAGACCAACGAGGCCTGAATAAGGCTAAGTTCAGATGAACGCGCGACGACGCGCGGTTGGCTCGGCGCGCGGTTTAAGATTGTAACAAATCAATGTTGTTGTGTACATGACCGCGCGTCACCGCGCGTGCCCGCGCGCACCGCCATGCACCGCGCGCAAGATGTAGACCCGCGCGCCACCGCGCGGTGACGCGCGGTTTAAGATCTACACTCCTGTATCGACCTGTTCAGTTGACCCGCGTGGTTTGAGGCGGACGGACGCAAGGAGCGACGAAAAAAATGGAGGACGACATATCAATGGATTTACTAATAGACTTTTCTTTTGGTGATATGCAATATCTTACAGCACCATCTGTAGGTTGCAAATCCTTTTCAACGCAATCATACAAAAAGTCAAAGGATGCAATCGACATCCTAAAATAGTTGACAAATCGATCTTCGTGTAGTCTTAGTGTGGGATATAAAGTCACAAACAGGCTTAAAGAAAGTCTTTGACTTAAATAGGGCGCACCCAGTATCGTCTTTGCTTTCGACAGCGACGTCGCAGTTTGCGGTATAGAACCCACAAGCAAATTGCCTCCTCCACATCCATTCTCACTGAATGTTCACGCTAGACTGTCGCGCGCAAGCCGCCGCCATCTAAACAGGTGAATCGCACGGCAGCGCGCGTCGTCGCGCGTTCATCTGAACTTAGCCTAAATGTAGATTATAATAAAACTCTTAAATAAAAGCACAACGTTTCCTACAGTGTTAATTAATATGAAAGTTCATTTTTTAAAATTAATTGTATCCGTGAATTAAAGTAGCAAAAGCTCGAAAAGTACGAAAATTTTAAAGTGGCAAGATGTGTAAATAATTAAAATCAACGGTACTTTATTCCTCAAAAATCGCAGGTTTTTTATCACGGTTTGTTGAAATTCAGTTTGGTAGTTCACAGAAATATCTACTATATTTTTTTGCACTAAAATCATTTTTGTAGAGTTTCATCATTCTTTACTTTTTATTTTGTAAAGTTATTATTTTGACGAGTTGTTTGTTTTTTTTTTGTTTTAAAGAAAAAAAGAAAAAAATTTTTTATTTGGGATACGAAAATTGCAATTACAGAAAAACATATTAAAATTCAAAACAAAAAGAAGACCTGTGTGAGGCCAAAAAGACTCCTATCTCAGCATAACGACGGCACGGCACGGTTGGCGCAGTGGTTAAGCTGGTGCAATTGACTGCTGCGCTGCGTGTCGCGGGTTCAATTCCCGCACGGAACAAATATTTGTATGACCTACAAGTAGTTGTTCCAGGTCTGGCTGTTTGTGTATGTGAGTTTAAATGTTTGTAAAAGCATCCACAATACAGGAGGAATTCCCAGTGTGGGGCAACGTTTAAAAAAAAAATGCTACGATATTTGAAAAAACAAATATCGCGCTTTTGAACGCGCTAATCTCTGGGTGAAGAGCAGTGGTGGTCCAGTGGTAACGGCCGCGACTTACGAGTTGTAGGTCGTAGGTTCGAACCCAAACAGGCGCTTTACTTTGTGTAAATTATTTCATCACCACTGCTCTCAAAACGGTGAAGGAAAACATCGTGAGTAAACCGGCATGTCCTAGAACCGAAAAATTCGAAGACATGTAACATCTACCAACCCGTAGTAGGCCTACGTGGTGAATTACGGCCCACTCCCTCTCACTGAGGGGAGGCCTGTGTCCCAGCAGTGGGAACATTTATAGGCTGATGATGATGATGAATCTCTGGAACTACCATTTGAATTTGAAAAAATCTTTTTATATTAGGTAGCCCAATTGAGGAAGGTTGTAGGGTATCTAACATCACGATACGATACTGAGGAGCTAATCAAAAAAAATCTGTAAGAAAACTAAGCAAAAATGAAGTAACAGCGCAGGCGGGCGATGCAACGCGACGCGGTGGGTCGGGGGCCGAGGAAGTTTTATAAAAATGTGGCTGTTATATTAGTATATTGTGGATGTTACGACTTCCACGCGAACGAAGTCACGGGCAGAAGCTAGTGAAAGAATAAAATTAAATGAAGACTTACTGAAATGAAATAAACAGGTCAATTTAATTAAACAGGAAAATTAACAAAAATGTAGTATTTACAAGGCAGATGTGAGTGAAAACGCCCTAGACTAGAAGGACGCATAGTAACCTTATTGGTGATGTTCTTCAGAAAGGTCCTGTGCGTAGCACTCGCAACTGGCGTGCGTGTATGGCCAGCACCCTAATTGCGTAACACAGCACGATTAATCACAGCCTGTTTCATTTTGACAGTTCAACAACATTTATTACGTTATTTACGTTGTTGAGCAGACAATTTTTTCGAACATATGAAGCAATATATTAGCAATATCCTTTAAAATTATTCAGATTGTGATTGATCGTGTCTTACTCAATTAGAAAGAAAGAAAGAAATAAATTTTATTTGGAACACGCACAGGAAATACAACATTAAAACTAAGAAAATTATAAAAACAATAACAATTTCAGAAAAATATATTAAAATTAAAAAAAACATGTGTAAACAAAAAAGAAGACCTGTGCGAGGCCAAAAAGGCTCCTATCTCAGCATAATGCTACGATATTTGAAAAAACAAATACTGCAGCGCTGGTATTCTGATATAGTTAATTAGGGTGCAGATGTATGAAAGTAAACGAAGCGAAAGGAGTATGTAGGTAAGGATCCTACAGGTGGCGTTCTGTAGTTTCTGCATACCCCCATGGGAACAAAGCGTGAGGTTATTTATGAACAAAAATTTAATATTTGCTTCAAAACTTTAACAATTTATATATCGTGTCGCAATCAACGATTCTCCTCGTTAACAAAAAAGGGATTATGTACCAAGGCATAATAACTTTTCGGCCGTATATCCCAGATTGTATACAGTGTAGCAAAACCTTTTGAGGACCTTTCTACACGAGTAGGTAAATGCTTACTAAAGGCTTGTGCTTTAATTCTATTTGGACTTTCATTTGCATTCAGATTTTTCCGAACTTAGTTTTAAATGAGGGAAGAAAAAAAATTCACCGATTTAATTTGTTTTTTTTTATGTTTTTTTTTGGCTCAATATTGGAGTGGTTTAGGAAAAAAATAAAATTAGGAAAAACCTAAAGGAACACCCTAAACATCGTAATTAAAATTTTGCCTGGTTGTCTGACGGGTCAGCTAGTAATATAAAAAAATCAATTGCTGTGCGTTAGTCTCGCAAAAAAATCAATTGCTGTGCGTTAGTCTCGCAAAAACTCGAAAATGGCTCGCCCGGATTGACTGTTTCTTTTTTGTTGTGTACGTAATTTTCAGGACAAGGCTTTATTTTTTTTTCTTGTTAGTCTGCACTGTCACTGCTGAGCAAAGGCCTCATCCAAATCCTTCCAAGCATCCTTTTCCAGGGTCACCTCCATTCAACCCTTGCGGTACGCGTCTAGGTCATCTCGCCACCTCTTCCTGGGCCGGCCTCGGCGGCGCCGTCCATCCTCAGGCACTCACCGTGTGGAGACTGTTGCCCAACGGTTACGATGGATGCGGCTGACATGACCCGCCCAATCCCATTTTAGCTTGGCAGCCTGTTTGCCTACATCTAAGACAAGACAAGGTTTATATGAAAGAAAATTTATAGAAAATCCACAGGAAATGTCGGAAATCACCCGGGCGACGCTGGTCACGAAGAACTAGTTTAAAATAAAAGTTTAAGAAAAGCAAGTTCTTTTTAAATTTTCTTAGTTAACTTGAATCGCCGGTAATTTCAAACCAATTTGCTTTACAAGTTTATTTATTTTATGTTTGTATTTCAATAGATAGGTACGACTGTTTTTGTAAATATCGTCGCTTTGTACATTGTTTGTCTTTCATAAAACTCTAATCGAATACCTACTAAGCGTAAAACAACCGATGAAATTTCAAAGAGTTCCAATCCCACTCGTATCCAGACCTTTGTATTACTCGATTACAGAAATACCTATCTTTTGTAATTTTAAAAACTAATAGCTGTTTTAAGTATGTCTTTTAGTAACTCAATCCCTCGCAAAATGCCTCTAAAACATTTATCCATTTATTATAAATTCGGCTTAAAGACATAAAAACGTTACAGTTTACTTAATATATTGAGAAAAGTAGAAGATCTGCTTAGCCTTTTCCCAACTATATTGGGGTCGGCTTCCAGTCTAACCGGATGCAGCTGAATACCAGTATTTTACATGGAGCGACTGCCTATCTGACCTCCACAACTCAGTAACTGGGTAATACGATACGCCTTGGTAAGACTGGTTGTCAGACTTTCGGGCATCTGACGACCCGTAACGACAGTCAAAGATCCACGAATGACAGCCGGGACTAACGGCTTAACGTGCTTTCCGAGGCACGGAGGAGTCTTGGTATGTAGAAATGGTCACCCATCCACGGACCAACCCCGGCAAGCGTAGCTTAACCTGACAGATCGACACGAGCGGTTGTTAGTACTTAGCCACGAGCTCCTCGAGCTCCTCGCTCGATTGAGAAAAGTAAGATAAAAATAAAAGTAAGTGCAATTCTTTGTGTTCACAATAAGAAAATTAATAGTTAAAGGAGACAATCGGTATTGTTAATGCTGTTTTCTGAATGAAAATAAAGTTGGCACCCCCACTTTCGAAAAATGAAAATCTAAAAAGGTGATAATTTCGAGCTAATTAAGGACAATTTAGGACTGCAAGAAAAAAATTTCAGACCAACCCCCTCTTCGAGATATTCAAAATTTTCAATGGGGGTGCTAACTAGTAATTAAGTTAGCACCCCCACGGCATTTAAATGTTCACTAAAAAAGTTTTATGTATGTCATAATTTCGAGCTCATTAAGGACTACAAATGCCGCATCAAACTACCCCCCATGTACAACCCCCCACCCCCTATCCGTAAAAAACATGAAAAAATCAAATCAAAAAATTAATTCTCACCACTATAATTCCTAGCATAGAATTGTAGACTGCCAAGTACAAAAATAAAAACATCCCTTAAACCACCCCTTGACCAAACTTCCCGAAAATAACATCTAATTTATACGAAAATTTCTCTTCTTCATACATAAACTGTAGGTAAATCAATTATTAATGTATTATTACAACTACTACTTGCAACATCCCCAAAAAACTACCCCTTGACTGATGCTTAGTTCAAAATGTTAAACGTACTTCAAAAAATTATTAAAACTCAAAACCGTGCAGATGAAAATCTAAGACGGTGAAAATTTCGAACTAATTAAGGACTATTTTGGACTGCAAGAAAAAAAATTCAGACTAACCCCCCTTCGAGATATTCAAAATTTTCAATGGGGTTGCTAACTAGCCACAGCATTTATGTAAATGTACAATAAAAAAGTTTTTTGTATGTCATAATTTCGAGCTCATTAAGGACTATTTTGGACTGCCAGAAAAAAATTCAGACCAACCCCCCCTTCGAGATATTCAAAATTTTCAATGGGGGTGCTAACTAGTAATTAAGTTAGCACCCCCACGGCATTTAAATGTTCACTAAAAAAGTTTTATGTATGTCATAATTTCGAGCTCATTAAGGACTATTTTGGACTGCAAGACAAAAAATTCAGACCAACACCCCCTTCGAGATATTCAAAATTTTCAAAGGGTTGCTAACTAGCCACAGCATTTATTTAAATGTACACTAAAAAAGTTTTATGTATGTCATAATTTCGAGCTCATTAAGGACTACAAATGCCGCATCAACCCACCCCCCATGTACAACCCTCCACCCCCCTATCCGTAAAAAACATGAAAAAATCAAATCTAAGAAATAAATTCTCACCACTATAATTCCTAGCATAGAATTGTAGACTGCCAAGTACAAAAATAAAAACATCCCTTAAACCACCCCTTGACCAAACTTCCCGAAAATAACATCTAATTTTACGAAAATTTAGTTTTTTTTTATTTTTTTTTATCTTCTTCATACATAAACTGTAAATCAATTATTAATGTATTATTACAACTACTACTTGCAACATCCCCAAAAAACTACCCCTTGACTGTTGCTTAGTTCAAAATGTGAAACGTACTTCAAAAAATTATTAAAACTCCAAACCGTGCAGATGAAAATCTAAAACGGTTAAAATTTCGAGCTAATTAAGGACTATTTTGGACTGCAAGAAAAAAATTTCAGACCAGCCCCCCCTTCGAGATAATCAAAATTTTCAATGGGGTTGCTAACTAGTAATTAAGTTAGCACCCCCACAGCATTTAAATGTACACTAAAAAAGTTGTATGTATGTCATAATTTCGCGCTCATTAAAGACTACAAATGCAGAAAAAAAAAAAACTGTATCGGTAACGTTACAATTTTTTTTTCTCGCTTTGCACATTTCGGATTAATAAAGGACGACGTATTTATTGTTTAAAAATTTTCATTAATATATTTAGAATTTCAAACTACTTAAAGACTGCACGTTTGCAGTTTTAATAACTTTTTGAAGTACCTACGTTTAACATTTTGAACTAAGCATCAGTCAAGGGGTAGTTTTTTGGGGATTTTGCAAGTAGTAGTTGTAATAATACATTAATAATTGATTTACAGTTTATGTATGAAGAAGAGAAATTTTCGTATAAATTAGATGTTATTTTTGGGAAGTTTGGTCAAGGGGTGGCTTAAGGGATGTTTTTATTTTTGTACTTGGCAGTCTACAATTCTATGCTAGGAATTATAGTGGTGAGAATTTATTTTTTAGTTTTGATTTTTTCATGTTTTTTACGGATAGGGGGGGGTCCCGGGTTGTACATGGGGGGTGGGTTGATGCGGCATTTGTAGTCCTTAATGAGCTCGAAATTATGACATACATAAAACTTTATAATGTACATTTACATAAATGCTGTGGCTGGTTAGCAACCCCATTGAAAATTTAGAATATCTCGAAGGGGGGGCTGGTCTGAATTTTTTTTCTTGCAGTCCAAAATAGTCCTTAATGAGCTCGAAATTATGACATACATAAAACTTTATAATGTACATTTACATAAATGCTGTGGCTAGTTAGCAATACCATTGAAAATTTTGAATATCTCGAAGGGGGGGTTAGTCTGAAACATTTTTCTTGCAGTCCAAAATAGTCCTTAATGAGCTTGAAATTATGACATACATAAAACTTTTTTAGTGTACATTTAAATGCTGTGGGGGTGCTAACTTAATTACTAGTTAGCATTGAAATTTTGAATATCTCGAAGGGGGGGCTGGTCTGAATTTTTTTTCTTGCAGTCCAAAATAGTCCTTAATGAGCTCGAAATTATGACATACATAAAACTTTTTTAGTGTATATTTACATAAATACTGTGGCTAGTTAGCAACCCCATTGAAAATTTTGAATATCTCGAAGGGGGGGTTGGTCTGAAATTTTTTTCTTGCAATCCAAAATAGTCCTTAATGAGCTCGAAATTATGACACACATACAACTTTTTTAGTGTACATTTAAATGCTGTGGGGGTGCTAACTTAATTACTAGTTAGCAACCCCATTGAAAATTTTGAATATCTCGAAGCAAAGCGGCTCAAAGCGGCTGGTCTGAATTTTTTTCTTACAGTCCAAAATAGTCCTTAATGAGCTCGAAATTATGACATACATAAAACTTTTTTAGTGTAAATTTACATAAATGCTGTGGCTAGTTAGCAACCCCATTGAAAATTTTGAATATCTCGAAGGGAGGGTTAGTCTGAAACTTTTTTCTTGCAGTCCAAAATAGTCCTTAATGAGCTCGAAATTATGACATAAATAAAACTTTTTTAGTGTACATTTAAATGTTGTGGGGGTGCTAACTTAATAACTAGTTAGCATTGAAAATTTTGAATATCTCGAAGGGGGGGTTAGTCTGAAACATTTTTCTTGCAGTCCAAAATAGTGCTTAATGAGCTCGAAATTATGACATACATAAAACTTTATAATGTACATTTACATAAATGCTGTGGCTAGTTAGCAACCCCATTGAAAATTTTGAATATCTCGAAGGGGGGGTTAGTCTGAAACATTTTTCTTGCAGTCCAAAATAGTCCTTAATGAGCTCGAAATTATGACATACATAAAACTTTTTTAGTGTACATTTAAATGCTGTGGGGGTGCTAACTTAATTACTAGTTAGCAACCCCATTGAAAATTTTGAATATCTCGAAGGGTGGGCTGGTCTGAATTTTTTTTCTTGCAGTCCAAAATAGTCCTTAATTAGCTCGAAATTTTCACCGTTTTACATTTTCATCTGCACGGTTTGGAGTTTTAATAATTTTTTGAAGTACGTTTCACATTTTGAACTAAGCATCAGTCAAGGGGTAGTTTTTTGGGGATGTTGCAAGTAGTAGTTGTAATAATACATTAATAATTGATTTACAGTTTATGTATGAAGAAGAGAAATTTTCGTATAAATTAGATGTTATTTTCGGGAAGTTTGGTCAAGGGGTGGTTTAAGGGATGTTTTTATTTTTGTACTTGGCAGTCTACAATTCTATGCTAGGAATTATAGTGGTGAGAATTTATTTTTTAGATTTGATTTTTTCATGTTTTTTACGGATAGGGGGGTGGGGGGTTGTTCATGGGGGGTGGGTTGATGCGGCATTTGTAGTCCTTAATGAGCTCGAAATTATGACATATATAAAACTTTCTTAGTGAACATTTACATAAATGCTGTGGCTAGTTAGCCTCCCCATTGAAAATTTTGAATATCTCGAAGGGGGGGTTGGTCTGATTTTTTTTTCTTGCAGTCCAAAATAGTCCTTAATGAGCTCGAAATTATGACATACATAAAACTTTATAATGTACATTTACATAAATGCTGTGGCTAGTTAGCAACCCCATTGAAAATTTTGAATATCTCGAAGGGGGGGTTAGTCTGAAACATTTTTTTTGCAGTCCAAAATAGTCCTTAATGAGCTCGAAATTATGACATATATAAAACTTTTTTTGTGTACATTTAAATGCTGTGGGGGTGCTAACTTAATTACTAGTTAGCAACCCCATTGAAAATTTTGAATATCTCGAAGGGTGGGCTGGTCTGAATTTTTTTTCTTGCAGTCCAAAATAGTCCTTAATGAGCTCGAAATTATGACATACATCAAACTTTTTTAGTGTACATTTAAATGCTGTGGGGGTGCTAACTTAATTACTAGTTAGCAACCCCATTGAAAATTTTGAATATCTCGAAGGGTGGGCTGGTCTGAATTTTTTTTCTTGCAGTCCAAAATAGTCCTTAATGAGCTCGAAATTATGACATACATAAAACTTTTTTAGTGTACATTTAAATGCTGTGGGGGTGCTAACTTAATTACTAGTTAGCAACCCCATTGAAAATTTTGAATATCTCGAAGGGTGGGCTGGTCTGAATTTTTTTTCTTGCAGTCCAAAATAGTCCTTAATTAGCTCGAAATTTTCACCGTTTTACATTTTCATCTGCACGGTTTGGAGTTTTAATAATTTTTTGAAGTACGTTTCACATTTTGAACTAAGCATCAGTCAAGGGGTAGTTTTTTGGGGATGTTGCAAGTAGTAGTTGTAATAATACATTAATAATTGATTTACAGTTTATGTATGAAGAAGAGAAATTTTCGTATAAATTAGATGTTATTTTCGGGAAGTTTGGTCAAGGGGTGGTTTAAGGGATGTTTTTATTTTTGTACTTGGCAGTCTACAATTCTATGCTAGGAATTATAGTGGTGAGAATTAATTTTTAGATTTGATTTTTTCATGTTTTTTACGGATAGGGGGGTGGGGGGTTGTTCATGGGGGGTGGGTTGATGCGGCATTTGTAGTCCTTAATGAGCTCGAAATTATGACATATATAAAACTTTCTTAGTGAACATTTAAATGCCGTGGGGGTGCTAACTTAATTACTAGTTAGCACCCCCATTGAAAATTTTGAATATCTCGAAGGGGGGGTTGGTCTGAAATTTTTTTCTTGCAGTCCTAAATTGTCCTTAATTAGCTCGAAATTATCACCGTTTTAGATTTTCATTTTTCGAAAGTGGGGGTGCCAACTTTATTTTCTTCTAGGCTTTTTTAAATGTATAGGTATTTGGTGTCACTATTAATTACATCATCAGCACGCGTAGCATGACCACCGTAGAAACGAGTTTTGTCGACGGAAGAATAGACAAAATGACAGATTGTGATTGTTTATCTGTCATTTTGTCTACTCTTCCGTCGACAAAACTCGTTTCTACGGTGGTCATGCTACACGTGCTGGTAGTTCATTATACAGTTTTGCTCCCTCGTTTAGTATATTTTTTCTTCCATTGTTAGTTCTGGGTGGTCTCAATTCTAGTTTGGTTCGTCGTCTTGCGTTGTATGTGTAAGTTTTCTTTTTCAACCGACGAAAAAAAAGGTGCAGGTTCTCAAGTCGACATGCATATTTATTTTTTATTTATGACCACGCATAACTTTTTACTGAATAGTCCAATTTGAACGATTCTTATTTTACTTGGGGAGGGTATACCTCGAAGTTTGTCCCATGTAAAATTTAAAACTCAAAGGGTAAAAAAATGGGGTCAATTGATTTTTCATCTACCGAATTTTCAAAGGTGAACCGATTCTGTTGTAATTTCGCACACATAAGTAGTTCTGATGACACAATCACATATTGCAGTGCTATTCTGTTAAAATCTCACCGTGAACGCAAAGGTGAAGTCAACTTGAAGTGAGCTGTCATTCCACCATAACTAGGGATTGACACTGTTGACAGCTCACTTTCAAGGTCACTTCACCTAAGCGTTCATGGTGAGATTTTTACAGAATAGCACTGCTGGAGTTGATCAGATGATGGAGACGGAAGACAGTCGCGAGAGCTCCTCAACAGTTTACAGCTACTACATCGTGTTTGGGCTTATTTCATTCACCTTGATGAGAACTTTAGACCAAGCTGGGTACTATTGTTATCGACGCTCTGACGATGGAGACGGAAGCCTGTTGAGGTAATTCTTTACTTAAGAAAAGTAATAAATAGTAATTCAAAAGCGAACAATAAAAAAATCTTTTTTACAAAAAATGAAAAGCGAAAAATACAAAAATAGCCTTTTAGTGTAACTAAGCTCCTAAACGAATTTAAGTAACAAATTTTGAGGCGGCTCCAAATGCAAGGAACGCGTGGAGGTATCATGTTGAAATTAATATGAAATACGCAGGATATGGTCCCTTGGAGCTCTAAAAATCAAGCTTCTAAGGTCAACGAAATAAAAAAATACGGATATTTATGCGACATATTTTGATAGTCACAAATAAAACAAAACCTACACAGCGGGATACTTCCCATTGACCTAGAATCATGAAATTTGGCAGAAAGCAAGGTCTCACGATCACGATCATAGTTAATTTGAAGTTGTACCAAACAAAACAATTTTTTTTGGATTACAAACTTGCATTTGCAGTTAGAGAATTGACCGTGACGTATGTCGATGGAGAACATGTTTTTCAACTACAATGTTAAGTTTGTTTTTGGGATAAATTCAACCCAACTTGGCGGTTTTTTTGTCATCAGATTGCACAGATATCATTTAAAATATAATGTGTGTAATGTGTAATTGAGTATCCATGCATATTACCTACATTTTTACTTTTACATAACTTTTTACGGGGCATAAAACCAGCTGTTAAAATACATAAAGCCGAATGGGATTTATTTTTTCATAACCACAAATTACTTGAAATGGGAATTATTTTATTTTGATTAATTGCCCAGTGTGATCATCAAAAATCAAAATTGTCGGACTGAAATCATACTTTATCCCGAATACCACTAATTAGACTTACATCTTCACTCAAAACAGATCAAGGAGAAACCCATAGATTCTATTTGTTTACAAACAAACTGTTTACCGCAAAAGTCTGCCTATAACACTTGTTAACTTAATGAAAAAGTTTGTACGAAAAGAAACTTAGGAATACTGCGTCTGTAACTTGGTACTATCAATTTCGCGGATAGTATGAAAGTTATTTTCGTTCATGGATTATTTGCTTTACTTGAGGATTCCGTAGTAAATATATTATCATAGCTATAAGATAAAAACTTTTTACAAAAAAAAAACAACCGACCTCCAAAAAAAACACTACAAAGTGAAAAATAACTTTAATTTCGGAAGTCGGTGTCTTGTGTTTTGTATTTTCGTTTTTTGCCCCCGACTTCCGAAATTAAAGTTATTTTTCACTTTGTAGTGTTTTTTTTGGAGGTCGGTTGTTTTTTTTTTGTTAAAAAGTTTTTATTTTTCACTTTTTAGTTGTGGTACCTACCCCACACACATTCGAATACCACTACCTGCTACCAGTGACAGAAACTTAACATATCATCTACATACTAAGTGGAAAAAAAAAACGTATTTTGTAGCTAACTCAAAAACTATCCAAGCAAAGTTAATAAAATTTATATGGGACCAATTCGAGAGCACACCCTTTCAAACAAAAAAAGAATTTTCAAAATCGGTCCACAATTGACGGAGAAATCGGTGGACATACATAAAAAAAAAAACAAACATACGCGACGAACATATAACCTCCTCCTTTTTGGAAGTCGGTTAAAAATAAACTCAAACTCAAAGCATTTGTTGCCCATTCCAAAGCGTAGTAGGTACTTGTGGAGAAGAACGGGCAAGAAACTCCACGGACACTCTTTTAAATAAAAATCTATTAAGTACAAAATATTGACTTACATCACTCATGTTGAAATTATACTTGTGAGAACAATGTAGAAAGACGTGCACGTGAGAAGCGTCCATAATAAAAAGATAAAAAAAGAACAATTAAAAAAATTAAAAATAAGCTCTGGTAGCTAAGAGATGACCAGTCCCAACTGACGGCGCCCGTTCACAAACATGACGCATGGATTAGCACCATTCAGCTCAACCATTTTGAAGGAAGCTAATTGATTTGAACACACGCGCCACTATCAGCGAGACATCTGAGTGAGCATGACATACTCACAACCGCCGCGGCACATTCAAATCAATGAAAGACATATTACCCGATAAATGGTAACTCATTAGTACATAGTGCTCACACCTGTGCTATGCAATTATATAATACAAAGGAGATTGAGTTTATACAATGCAAAGATGGTCTAATCTTCAGCAGCATAAATAAACGACGTTATTAAGTTAAATAAGCACCTCACTCATATTTAGTAATTAGCCTGTCATCTTAAATTAACGAGTAGACCAAAAATACTTTCAAATAAAATTACGAATATTACAGAAGTTATTTCTGAACTCCACCATGTGATACACCATCCCTATTCATTTACAAGTTATATTAAACTCGAAATATTCGTTAAGGAAACAATTAATCACAGTAATAACTATGCAACATCTGGTGAAGTCGGTAACTCCACAGTTTCACTTTATTACTTCATCTTTATGACATCATATGTTTTAATTGCAGAATTAATATTTGACTTAAGAAATGCAACTTGGAGAATGCAATTTAAATTTTGTAAAGGTATACAGGGTGGCAGGGACATCGACGCGAAAACTGTTACCATGGATTCAATACATGATTCTGAACCCCCCTGCGTTACAATTGTTCGTCGGTTATTAAAAAAAGGACTGTTTCATAGAAAAGTGTAATACTTACGCAGTCAAAATGTATGACACAGCTGTTTTTTTTTAAATAACCGGCGAAAAATTTCGTCAAAATTGGACGTCGGGAATCGCGAGCCGATTTTCGGCCGCCGTAGGCGCGGGCTTACGGACGATGAGCAATGGGTAGCTCGCCGCCCGATAAAGACCAGGCCCGGGTCGACGGCGCGTTGTGTTCCACGCGCGCTTCAAAATTGACGGGGTCCGCTAGGGCCGATGCCTGCCGGGGTGCGAATAAGGCCGAAAGGGAAATCGTGGCCCCCGGCAACATGGCAACTGAAGGAACACGGGTGGGTTTTAGTCAGTAAGAGTCTAACACGTCCTTCTGCTCCACCCAGAGTGGGAGAAGTTATTTGATAATTAGCCATCCAAAAAAAAAAGAGGGGGGTTCAGAATCATGTACTGAATCCATGGTAACAGTTTTCGCGTCGATGTCCCTGCCACCCTGTATAATTTGAATCCGCTGGATGCTGGAAGCACAGAACCGGTCTATGAGGCGGTGCTTTGGGGAGGCCTATGTCCAGCAGTGGACGTGTTTCGCCGGAAATAATGATGATGATATAATTTAATGGTTTAATTCGTTTTAAAAAGCAAAATGGTCGTAAAATAGGTCACAAACTCATAAGGTACGTTATCTTGGTTCCATGAGAATCTGAGATTAATGTCCTTGCAAAGGCATACAAAAAAAAAATGTTTATTTATGGCAACTAGGCCCAATTGTTAGTAACATTGTTCTTAAAAACTAATGTTAGTAAACAAGCACAGAAACAAAAACAAAAAGGAAATTGTAAGGTTAGCTGTGGGGTCTTCTTACCAGCACCTCCACAGCGTGCGACAACCAAGGTGCGTCGTATTATTCTATCAAGATACTTAGGATGCAGTTAGAACTAGACTGCGCTTTTGACAAGATGGAATTTGTTTTTGTTTTTGCGCATTATGGCGTAAAAATCATCGGTATGCGCAAAAGCATACCAGACGCACTACAATAGTGCGGCAGTCCCAACAGCATTCTGAAGCAGTTCTTATATTAAACTAGCTTCTGCTCGCGACTTCGTCCGCGTGGAATAGTTACTTTGGTGCTCTGCTCCTATTGCTCTTAGCGTGATGATATATAGCCTATATAGCCTTCCTCGATAAATGGGCTATCAAACAGTGAAATAATTATTCAAATCGAACCTGCAATTCCTGAGAACAAACAAACACTCTTCAGCTTTATATATGTATTAGTATAGATAGATATGGATATGCAGGGCATCTAGCAATCTCTTAGTATGCCTTACTCACAGGCCGTTCGTGTAAAACGATTGACAATACGCTTTAAACAGCGTAATCTTTACCCCAATACAACAACGAGCGAACCTGTGTATGAGCATGTTGGCCTTGACCACTGCACTGCGCTTACGATCTATATCTTCATCGTCTTTGAGGTCTCTGGTTAGAAAGTGTCCCAGGTATTTAAATTTGTCAACTCCTTTGAGTGGTAGCCTGTTCAGCATTACAACTGGGTCGCTGTGTACTTGTCTACCGGAGGCCTCAAAAATCATGTATATGTCGCAGAGATATTGTCAAACCAGTGATATTATAATTTCACTAGTGAAATTATAATTGCTCGAAACTTTGTCAACCGCTTCCATTTCTCACAATTTAACGGCCTCATTTCAGTGACATTATAATTCCACGGGAACGCTGTAGATTTTATAATAACCCTAGGTATACAATGAGTTAAGTTTGTAGTGGGGACTTCGTGCATTTTGATTGGTCAACTCTTCTTCATCCGCCAATTGCAGAAAAAAAACAGTTGTAAACACAAAAACCACTCATTGACTGTCTCACAATTTAACGCGCTTGCACATACAGTGAAATTGTCACAGTATTACTTCCTTGCTATATCACTGCGTGGGTCTAGTGGCATAGTAATTTCAGTAAAAAAAGTCCGTCAAATTGTGAGAAATAGAGGCGGTTGACAAAGTTTCGTGAAATTATAATATCACTCTATTTTGACAATATCCCTTTTTTCTTTTTTTTGGGTGGGAAATTATCAAATAACTTCTCCCGCTCTGGGTGGAGCGGGAGGGCGTGTCAGACTCTTACTGACTAAAACCCACGCATGTTCCTTCGATTGCCCTGTGGCCGAGGGGCTACGATTTCCCTTTCGGCCCTTATTCGCAGCCCCCGCAGGCATTGGCCGTAGCGGACCCCGTCAATTCTGCTGACATCTCTTTGAGGCGCGCGTGGAACACAACGCACCGTCGACCCAGGCCTGGTCCTTATCGGACGGCAAGCTACCCATTACTCACCGTCCGCAAGCCCGCGCCTACGGTGGCCGGAAATCGGCTCGCGATTCCCGACGCCCTGGGCGTCTCCTCCTGCGGCGGTTAGGGGCGTGAGGGCGCGAAATTTTCCTCTTCCTAACGCGTTTCGCCTCCTCCTTCGCGAGCATTACTGCTTCGCAAAAGGAGGTGACGACCTGCCATTTCCTTTCGCTCCGTACCATGGCCTAAACCAGGGCCGAACGCGAGAGATCACCGCCGGCGACATTATACACTTTTATATACATTATAAACAAGCCCATAATTCGTGACATATCGCTCACATACGTGTAACAGCTCCCTGATCGAGCCGGCCGTCGGGCCCAACAGCATCATGTCGTCTGCATAACTCAAGTTGTTTACACAAACGTTAAAGTCGAGTTTCCACTGCTTTGTTCTTCCTCATTTTCATTGGCCATAAAATTGTGTCTCATCGCTTTCCACGTGGGTGGGGCTTACCTTAATAGGCATAATTTCTTTAATTAATGTGTGCGAGTTCTGTTTTATCTAAATATTAAGTATCTCTTATCAATTCCTTGAACTTTAAGCTGCTTGATAATTTGAATTTATTAAAAAGTTCAGTCATATTAACTAAACATTTTCATCCGGGCATAATTTGAGCTGGCAGAATTAGTTTGCTGAAGTAACGGCCATTTTAATGTTTTTAAACCTACGCCTGTCCAAAATAATCAATCGGTAGCATGATTAGTAATAGGGTTCCGTACCCAAAGATTTCCAAACGCAACCTTATTACTAAGCCTCCGATGATCGTCTGTCAGCGAGCTGTATCCCATTAACCGTAATAGGTAGACAATTGAAATTTTCCTAGATTGTGTATTTCTATTGCCGCTCTAACAAAAAATTTTAACAATAAAGTTAGAAATTAAAGGGGTTCCTCATACAAGACACGTGTTTCTTTCGGCGTTTCTTGCAAAATATTGCAAGTGTGGTGGTACGGAATCCCTTCGTGTGCGAGTCCGACTCGCTGGTTTTTTTTAAATATTATGCAGAATCCAATAGGATTTCATGGATGTAGCATCAGCTTAATTTGGCTGGGGCGTTAGATTGGCGATCGAGAGGTTGTGCTCTCTCAGTAAGTGAAAGTACTGTGAATTCTCTCCGAGAACTAGCAGAGTTTTATTAGGCTTAATGTTCCTCTTTGCGTCTTTTTACTCTGTTAGTCATAAAGAATAATCTTTATAAATTCAAAGTAACCTGCTATTCTACAAACCAAATCCAAAACGATACACAATGGGAACAAATACCACACTCCACACTCACATCACACGTACACAAACACACCAGATATACCATAAAACACCTGAAATCACCTCTCTAGTCTCCACTCTGGAATTCGTACCCCGAGCCCCAATATACAGAATAACTGTCTAGTTTGGGGCTCACTAGTAAATAATATTTTGTAACCTAACTATAGGTAATATTTTAAGCTACTCATGTCGTCTCAACTTGGTGTGAATCTGTAAACCTGCTTACTGTATTACCTGGACAATAAACTATTTCCATTATGCATTCTCCCTATCCTTACATACGGCGCTCAAACCTGGTCTTTGACTGTTCAACAGAGGACGGGGCTCGAGGTTTGCCAGTGAGCGATGGAGCGCAGTATCCTTGGAGTTTGACTTACCGATCGGATACGGAACACGATACTGCGCTCTAAGACACAAATCGCTGACGTCACCCAAAAAGCAGCCAAGCTCAAATGGGATTGGGCCGGACACGTTTGCCGCATGTCGGATGCATTGTGGGCTAAGACCACTACAACATGGGTTCCTGAAAACGTCCAGCGGCATCGTGGAAGACCCAGGCGTAGATGGCGGGACGAACTTGACGCTTATAGGAGGGATTGGTCTATATTGGCTCAGGATTGGGTTGGGTGGAAAAAGGAAAGGGAGGCCTTTGCCCTGCAGTGGGACAATACGGGCTAATTATTATTATTACTTTCTATTTAAATTCACACTCATATACCGATAGTATGCAAGTGTGGGTTTGGTTGGTAGAAGTGAAGTGATGTGATGACATCACTTCACCTTTACTTTATTTTAACAACAACTAAGTCGTCGTCGACAGTTTGGTTTGGCTCTTGTGTTTACAAGAGTGCAAATAATCGCCTAACGAATGTGCTCTATGCGCGGTCTCGCCACAAAGCAGGCGAGGACCTCTCTCCGTGTAAATCGGTCTTAGCACTGCTGTTCCGTATGTTTGTACTTCATTAGCTAATCTTATTTGCAGGTGTCATTTTATTTGCCCAAAATTTAATGAAGGTATGCTTAATTAGGATAAAGGTTATTTCGGGTTTCAATTTTAGGCTCGTATTAAAACCATAAAGTCTGTAATTAATTTAAGCAAAAATATAAAAGGTTGTCACGGATTATTTTAATAAAAAGGAGTTTTTATACGAGCCCTGGAATTTTAAAGTGGGTAATACAGAAAAGGTTGTCTGTAAAAATACAGGTAATGTTCAGAATTTTTACGTTTGACTTTTAGGCATATAAAATAAGGCTTCAAAATATTTGCGTAAGTATATTTATTTATCCTTTTTCATTTACCCTCGATTTTCGACTGAAAGGACAGTCAATGGGTACAGAAATTAAAAAAGCGGAGATAAGGGGGGAATGGTAAATTTTCACATATTTTTTAAAATATCTTTAAATGTATTTATTTTAAAATTATAGTTGAGATCCTCGTTCGTGCCTCGGAAAGCACGTTAAACCGTTGGTCCCGGCTGTCATTTGTAGATCTTTGACAGTCGTTACGGGTAGTTAGAAGCCCAAAAAGTCTGACAACCAGTCTTACCAAGGGGTATCGTGTTACCTAGTTACTAGGTTGTGGAGGTCAGATAGGCAGTCGCTCCATGTAAAATACTGGTATTCAGCTGCATCCGGTTAGACTGGAAGCCGACCCCAACATAGTTGGGAAAAGGCTAGGCAGATGATGAGTTGAGATCCTCGCAATCAGTCCTTTCATTTGATATGTCACACGGTATAGTTTGCAAAACTTTTTTAAAATCTTATTTCCCCCCAAAAGTGACCCTGATATTCAAAATTCATTTATTTACGTTACACGTCATTGTTAGGGTCACAGAAATACATATGTATACCAAATTTCAACTTAATCGGTCTATTAGATTCGGAGCAAATTGGCTATGACAGACGGACAGACAGACACATGAGTGATCCTATAAGGGTTTCGTTTTTCCTATTGAGGTAAGAAATCCTAAAAAGAAGAGGGGAAGAGGGTTCAGGTAATGTAGGGCACTGACAGACGTACCATAAATGTAAGTGAGTTTTCGTCCCAGAAAGGTAAGTTCCATCTAACTACTTATGTATACCTAGTAGCGTCTAAATTGATACCAGTGCGTTAATTGCGTTACACATTAACATTAGAAATAGCTTCATTTTGACAGTTCCACAACATCCATTGCGTTATTTACGTTGCTGAAAAGACAAATTTATTGAATATAATGAAGCAATGGATTAGCAATCCTTCAAAATCATTCGATTGTGATTGAAAGTATCTTACGCAATTTGGGTGCTGGTGTCTGAATGGGTGATCTATTTACATGTTAACTCCTCTGCGTCTGGCGCTCGGGGTGGCAACATACCGTGTTTGGATTCGCGACAAGTCAATCGTTATCCTGAGGATGCCTCGTTGAGAGGTGAAACACGTGTCGATTTCTTACAGGGTTTTTATGACTCTTTAGGAATAGTTAAGCGGAATAGGTTACTAAATATATCTGCCGGAGACGGGTATGTGATTCTTTCGTTATTATCAGCGATATTTTAACTACTGTGGGCGTAGTGTGGGTAGTGTTGGTTAATGTGCAATAGAAAAACAGTTTGCAGTTCAGATCACATTATAATTTACTATCAAATTAATCACACTAGCTAAATTATACACACACTGGGTGCGACGGCGTTTATTAAAATCACCAATTAACACAATGATCACAAATTACAACTAACACAATAACTGAGCACCACGAATCGAGAACAGTTCCGCGACGTCTTCTCTCCGATGCGACCAGAGGCTGAATCCCTCCTCGCCGTGGCCTTAAAACATCACGACTCTATAGAAGCACGCCTTTGGTGTGGGTAGATCACTTGATGTCCCCAGTGGCGCGCTTGACATATCTATGTCTATTGTTTTATGTTAACTCCTGTAATAAGTTGACTGAAAAAATAATAACTATTAAAATTACCTGACTAGAGATTCGACAGCAAATTGAACTTTCGGTACAAGTACTATATATAGTTCTACGGGGTATACCTATATTACTCGTATATTCATGCCTTACCCTTTCGGATGTTATGTTGAACTTTCAATAAACGGTGGTAATTGAATTTTTCTATTTTATTTTAATATTCATCTTCTTAGTCAAATGATAACACCCACGGGAATTTTAAAACTTGAAAGTACTTACATGGACACAGCATATTAATTAAATTAATATTACCTACATAGAGATATTCTTTTATGAAGGATAAAATAAATTACACGTGATACTGTAGGGATTCAAATGAATTTTGAGCATTAAAATGTTTTTTTTAAATGTGTTTTTAGATCTTGTTTTGTTATCCAGTAAAATCCACACATTTATGCGCCTTTGATTGAGGGAACGTTATGTACAGACGCCAGCACATCAAGCTACTACAATCTGTCAAATTTATTTAATAGATTTTCAACTTTATCGCTGATGTCTAAGGTTCAAAGTTGATTGGGAAAATTTGACAGTTTCGGGTAGCTTGATGTGCTGGCGTCTGTACCTATGCATATTTATGTTTTAATAATATGTCTTTCAAAAAGAGGTGAATATAGATATAGATTAAAATAAGTATGTGTGTCTTAGAGCGAACTTAGAGTTCACTCAAGCTAAGCACAGTAGATAGCGTTCATACGAAAATTAACCTTATTTTGGTAATTATAATGTTCATATTTCTATAAGCAACAGTGATCAAACGTCATACGAATATGAAAATTTACTTAACATATTTTTTTTTCATATGAAACGCTACTGTACTTAGATCAAAAAGGTTTCAGTCTATAGATCTCAGCTTAAAGCCGCATTAACAAGATGCAAGTTTCTTGCCAGCATACAATGAAATTGAAGCAAAAAATGAATTACATCTTCTGAACGCTGTGACGGTGCAACAACGGTGTTGCTCTAGCTGCGGTCCAGCCCGTCCCATCCTTGATGTCCTCCTTCCGGTTGACACCCTAAGCCGAGGTTCGTACCCCACAGGGGCACCCCCTATTGGGTACGAACCTCGCCTTAGCGAGCGTTCACCTAGTTTTAATTAGCATAGTTGAATAACCCCTGGCTGGAGGTTTTAAGTGTAGTAGCTTAAGGCACCCACAGGAAAGCCCGGTTAAGTAGTCATGATCTCAGAGGTCAACTACGAGATGCCATACCTAAAAAAAAATCTAGCTACTGTCAGCGGTTTCGACCGTATGGACGCCAATTCCTTTTCTAAAATAAAAGTAGCCTAAGTTACTCCTTATATCGTATTGTGAAAGTCCCTTCAAAATCGGTACAGCCATTTCGGAGATTAACTAGAACAAACAGACAGAGAGACAAAAATTTTAACATTTTGTTTTTTTTATTAGTACCGTATACAACGTTAGTTTTTGTTTATACTAAACCTCTTAAGGGGTCATTGTACTCATCATTATGAACAACTTTCACTATGGAACCAATGCTGAAATCGCGAAAAAAAAAAATCAGCTGTTCCCTACATTTTGACGAGTTATGCGAACGTAAATGTATGGAACAGCTGATTTTTTTTTCGCGATTTCAGCGTTGGTCCCATAGTGAAAGTTGTTCATAATGATGAGTACAATGACCCCTTAAGAGCTTTAGTATAAACAAAAACTAAGCTTGTATACCTATACTTTTACATGCATTTAGTAAAAAAAAACTGTTATTTTGATATTACAAATATACAATTTATTTGTATAAATACAGGCAATTAAAATGTGCCAAATTGAAGAAGGCTTTTTGTTCCCAAACCAGAAATATTATTTTCATGAGCCTATTGCATGCAATAGATAAACTTCATCTGGTGGTAGCTGTCCGTTATTACCATACCGGATCGTAAATCAAATACTTGTTTGTGATATAAATCGAATAATTATTTAAACTAATATTATAAAGAGAAAAGATTTGATTTTTTGTATGTTTGTTTGTTATGGATAAACACAAAAACTACTTTTGAAAATTCCAACCACTTTAGTTTTTTTTTTCACTTTTAGAAAGCTACATTATCAGCGAGTAATATGGGCTTTTATCGACTTCCACGTGAACGAAGTCGCGGTCAGAATCTAGGTTAAAATATAAAGTTTTTAAGCTATTGCATAGCTTTAATCGCGAGTTTTGAGCGCGGCGACCGAATCAAGAAATTTCATAACGAAAATAAAACCTAACACCCCCCACTCCGCCTACCATGTAATGACGGATGATGATATAAAACAAAAATTACGTTCCCATGACAACGTGATGTTGTCATGGGAATGTAATTCTTGTTTTATCATGGGAACGTCATCATCCCAAGTGTAGCGTTGACAAATAGGAAGTATATAATGACAAAAATTACGTTCCCATGACAACGTGAAGATAACGTGATGTTGTCATGGGAACGTAATTTTTGTCTTATGTCATCATCCGTCATCATCCCAAGTGTAGCGTTGACAAATAGGAAGTATGGAGGTTACAAATGCTATGCAATAGCTTTACCGCGGCAGTCCCCGAGTGCCACACGTTTTTTTTTTTTACTTTTTTTTTTCCATGACAGATCGGGGAGCCGACAGTCAAATCTTTTCTCTCCAATCTGCCATTTACTTATAATAAACTCGCGGAGGTTTTATTCTAAAACCATGTTAAGTCAAAGCCTCTACAATACCTAAAATACTAAACTTTAAATGTGTTCTTTGCACAAAATTGTTAAAGAACATGTTTCTAAAAGACATCATGGCATTCATAAATAAATTCAAACATGAATGTACTAAATTTTAAGTAACGTTCTACAACTCTGAAAACTCCTACCAGAACTGATATCAATTTCACATAAACAAACCTAATGCTTCAAGACATATTTATTGCCCTTTAGCATTCCGTACAACCTCTCTTTCTAACTAATGACGGTTACATAAGTGTGAAAGAGAATACCAAACTGACCTTTAATAACAGTAGTGAAAGTGACAACACATTAATTAAAGTTTATCAGAGTGTTAGAAGTTTTAATTGGTACTGTCAGTTACTCTGGTTATTCTATAACCTAGTTAGTTTGTAAATTTATGGAGTTAATTATTAAGAAACAATTAAAGTGGTACAAGACTGTGTTAATTAATAAAAGGGACCTTCTAGTTCTTAGGAAAGAAAGACATAGACAATCTCCTAATAAGAAAAGTAGAAAAGTTGCGTTTATAGTTCTTTATTACTTACAAAAAAAACTACTAACAGGAATGAGGAACATATCGTAAGGAAAGTTTTGAGTATGAATGAGGATAAGTGATAAGATAATCATTTATTTGCCCAAACATGACTATAAACATGCGACACAAATTTTCAGTATGCAAGAGATGTTAAAAGTGTAGCGGTCCAGACACTATGAGTAATAATGACATTACATTCAAGTAATGTCGTGTTTCCCACGACTTTGAATGACATCAAATATGACGGCTAATAGAGAAGTATGGAAGAAGATATGCACTGACTCCATATAAATTAGGATCTTAGGGCCCTGCCCCTATCCTGGATGATGAAAAAAATCTAATTAATTCGTGTATTCCTATAAGAAAACTACGAGACATAATAAGAATACACATACAATACAATACACACAGACATACACACACACACCCCCACAATACAATACACACAGCCATACATACACATACACACAATACAATACATACAGACACACATACACACACACACAATACACACAGGACACAGACACAATAAGAAATAACTAAATTCTTAGACAATAACTTTCGCTATAAGAAAGCTAATTTACCAAGGCTTAGTTCATAAGTACTACCTACTCTTTCCTCCCTAGAAAACAGTGTTCAGTTTATCAAGTTGAAATGGAATCAAGAAAGTTGGTGCGTCAACAGACTATAAAATTTTTCGTTCAATATTGTAGAAAAGACAAGCGGTCGGAACTAAGTTATTGTGTACTGTAAACTTGATATGTAACTTCATGAATGATTCCACTTGGTTTGGGAAGGCTTAAAAGAAAATTTAATATTGAAGTCAGATCTGATGTTCTTGTTAGGTATTTTCTCACCTAATCTTATTTTTTATTCTTAAATTAGCTTCTGCCCGCGACTTCACTAACAAAAAAGATATTATGTGTGAGTGTATTTTATGTTGTGTGGTTTTTTGTGTGTTTATGTGTGTTGTTTAGTGAGTATTGTGTGTGATATTATTTGTATGTGTTATTGTGTGTTGTGTGTTTGATGTTATGACGCTCGACAATACTGTAGCTTCCCATGAGAGAAACAATTTTCGGAATCGGAACAATAGTTCCGAAGATTTGAACATACAAACATAAATTTTATTTCTTTATAATATCTTCTTAATATATATAAATTACGTGTCACGTTGTTTGTCCGCGATGGACTCCTAAACTATTCAACCGATTTTAATCAAATTTGCACACCGTATGCAGTTTGATCCAACTTGAAAGATAGGATAGGTAGGGTAGGTAGGGCAGGTAGGGCAGGTAGGGCAGGTAGGGCAGGTAGGGCAGGTAGGGCAGGTAGGGCAGGTAGGGCAGGTAGGGCAGGTAGGGCAGGTAGGGCAGGTAGGGCAGGTAGGGCAGGTAGGGCAGGTAGGGCAGGTAGGGCAGGTAGGGCAGGTAGGGCAGGTAGGGCAGGTAGGGCAGGTAGGGCAGGTAGGGCAGGTAGGGCAGGTAGGGCAGGTAGGGCAGGTAGGGCAGGTAGGGTAGGAAGTGATAAAGATGGTCCACCCCAAACATTTAATGGCAAAACAACGTTTGCAGGGTCAGCTAGTTGGTATATAAAGTATATATTAAGTTAGCTACATTTTAGTCTTTACCCAAATTACTAAACTTCATGAACTCTCCAGTATTATCCATTTTAATGCCGTTTCATTTACGACTCGTAATAGCCATAAT
This sequence comes from Agrochola lychnidis, assembly GCA_963680765.1. NCBI lineage: Eukaryota > Metazoa > Arthropoda > Insecta > Lepidoptera > Noctuidae > Agrochola > Agrochola lychnidis. The sequence continues at coordinate 8,694,974 of OY796847.1, forward strand.
GTCCCTTCACACTGTTGCACTTTTTATCAACTTAACACTTTTGTCTTCAACACTACTTAGAATACAATTACTGTCTTCCATGTTTCATTTTAAAATGTCTTCCCGACGATTTACGAGTATGTGTCTCGTTGGTGTATTAGTGACGACCTATTGTATCGTTATTAAGGGATCTTTATTTGTGTTGAAACTTTCTAGAAAGCTATTCAATACAAGTACAAGTTTTGTACTGTAGAAAGTATTCTAAGTGAATCTTTTTGTTTTGCTTTCAATTATTCTTGATAGTGTTTTTTTTTTTAAATGTCGATATTTTTTATTTAATAGACATTTATATTATAAAAAGTTATTATTTACATATTGTCTTGATCTAGTTTGACCGAAACTGCTGTACCGCGCCTTAGATATGTACGCGGCGAGGGGGGGGGGCAGTGCAGGTCGCTCATTCCTCAATGCTCACGGTGTCCCGCCGCTGATTCGTCAACGCTGCACCCCCCTCACCGCGCATGTCTAAGGCGCGGTACAGTGGTCTCGGTCAAACTCTAGTAAAATAACACATAACTTAACATCACGACTATTATCCGCGAAGGGCTAAGCAGAGGTGTAGGTACTTATTATAGTACACCCACATTTCGCCAGCTATGTTGAAGTCCCATGTAATAGGGGACGAGACTTTTGTCGTCAACCAAGCACAAATCTAGACACCGGGATGCTACTGAAAAGTTCCTATTCCTGAAATTCTTGTTGTTCTTGATAGTGCTTGTTATAAATTGCATAAAATATAAAATGATATAAAAGTTAAGAACTTAGTTTCCTTTTAAATGTTTTCAGTATGCGATAGTAAACTCGGAATGACAGTAATCCTCTCAAAAGTCTGAAGAAAACAAAGAAATACTATGTACTTAAAAATAATTAATTCATTATTGCATAAAAGAAATTGCATAAATTGTTTACTCGTTTCTAGAACTTTTTAACCGACTTCCAAAAAGGAGGAGGTTATATGTTCGTCGCGTATGTTTGTTTTTTTTTTTATGTATGTCCACTGATTTCTCCGTCAATTGTGGACCGATTTTGAAAATTCTTTTTTTTTTTTTGAAAGGGTGTGCTTTCGAATTGGTCCCATATAAATTTTATTAACTTTGCTTGGATACTTTTTGAGTGAGCTACAAAATACGTATTTTTTTCCTACTTAGTATGTAGATGATATGATAAGTTTCTGTCACTGGTAGCAGGTAGTGGTATTCGAATATGTGTGGGGTAGGTACCACAACGGAAGTCGGTGTCTTGGGTTTTGTATTTTCGTTTTTTGCCACCGACTTCCGAAATTAAAGTTATTTTTCACTTTGTAGTGTTTTTTTTTTGGAGGTCGGTTGTTTTTTTTTTTGTAAAAAGTTTTTATTTTTCACTTTTTAGTTCATTTTCTGTTTCTAGATTGATGTTTAGTCTACTGTTAGTAGTTTAGTTGTGTCGTACTGTACCTAATACAGTACGACACAACTTAGATGTAGCATCGGCAAAATTCGTAAAAATGATCACCATCTGAACTGAGTGCGCCTCCAAAATCACCAATATTTATTACTGCTTTAGGTAAAAATGATTGTGAAGTCATACCTAAATACATTCGTAAAATTGAAATGAATGAATGCAATTTTTCAAATTTATGCGACATCTAAGTTTTGTCGTACTGTATTAGTCTAAACAATGGAAATGAAATGGAATGGTGGATTCTTCCCACTTTATTATCTTAATGTGAAGTAATTATTATGTTCAGTAGAACAACCTCAGGCTCTTCCCGAAAGTATTTATGTTATCATCCAAGCAAGAAACTTTAGGAACGTTTTATTACCCCTGCTTAAGTTAAATTTACTTTCAGGTCACGTAACATCCTGTAAGCTAGACTGTTTAAGTTTTTTTAAGAAATCGTGTCTTTGTTAAATTAAGTTTGGGTAAGAAGACGTGATGGTGATATCAAAAACAAGCAAGTAAATCGGTTTTAAGAAAAGATGTATAAAGTCTTCTGTTGTGAGTATCAGGCTGAAGCGCTAGAGTAGCTCCGGAAATTCAAATTTTCTAACGTTTTTTTCAATTTGCAGTTCAGTGTCAGGTTGAATGGTGATAAAAATTTGACGCGCCCGTAACAAATATGTATTTACCGAAGTATAATAATAAAAGTCATCAATACAAAAGGTACCGATCATCATCATTATCATCATTTCAGTCGAAAGACGTCCACTGCTGGACATAGGCCTCCCCCAAGCACCGCCACTTCGACCGATTAGGTTTTCCGCATCCAGCGAATTCCTGCGGCCTTCACAAGGTCATCGGTCCGTCTTGTGGGAGGCCTTCCAACGCTACGTCTTCCGGTACGCGGTCGCCACTCCAGAACCTTTCGGCCCCATCGGTCATCCAAAAGGTAATGATACTGACCTGAAAATTGCAAAAAGTAAAGAAAATTTGAATTTTGCGGGTTATCTCAGCGCATCTCTCTTACAGATCTCGCGCTCTAGACGGCCACGACTCTGGCCAGTCGTGGCCGTCTGGTGGTATTGTATGGTCTGCGGCTAGTTGGCCGTTGCGACTAAGTACGTGATTCGTATCGGTTTCTATAGTTTACCTGGTCGCTGCGACCACTGGTTGTGGTCGTGGCTGTCCAGTTAGCGAGATCCCTAAAAGTAAAAAAAATGCCATAAACAGTCATCAGGCAATAGTCACACTGCAAATAAATATTTCAAAGAGTGGTTTATTGACGATGTACGTATAGCTCATTTAACCATTTATTTATAGCAAGGGCTGATTGCCCAGCGAGCGAAACTATTTAATAATGTCAATGACTTTTTTACCCGACCAAGCAAAAAAGAGGGTTATTATTGTCATTTTCAAACAGGCTGGTTTCCATATTGGAACGAAGATTTTTACCGCGGCTTGTAAACTTTCTGACATCGTCACGCTAAAAAGTGTTAATACTTGCGACTGTCTTCTTCTAATTTAAAGAGAAAGAAAAGGAGAGAGAGAGAGAGAACGCCGCCAGAAAAAAACAAAAGAAAAATCAAAAGAAAAGAGTCAAGTGATTACATGGTGATTACAGTCTCTTGGAGTAAAATTGTACACATCGGCCCGAGTACACTGCATGCAGGAGAGAGAGAAAGAAAGTGTGAATTTGGACAAAATGAAAAACCAAGATGGCGGCTGCAAAAATTTTAAAATTTTTCGTCATGGGTGTCGTTTTCATAGTTTTCCAGGGTGCTAAAGCCGATATGAGGTCAAAATATAAATCCAAGATGACGGCTTCAAAAATATTAAATAAATAATAAATAAATAAATTCTTTATTGGCATAAAAAATGTTTATAAGGAAAGTGAAGCCCTGACTCCTGCGCTAGGTAAAAACACCTGTGTTACAGGGGCCAGTGTCTTCTGTCTTATATTGTTTTTGTTTTAAATCATACGTGAGAAAAAAGTTCGTTCCGACGGGGGTCCCCCAACCGCACACGTTTTTTTTAATACACTTATTTACTCATCATGCAAATGGAAAAAATGTCAACATTTTTTGAATGCCCGAAGATGATTTCCGCCATTGCACAAAAAAATTCGTCTTTGTTTGCTTGGTACTTTTATAAAAAGAGAATAATGAGGGATTATAAAAACTTGAGTTGGTAAGGTATCGAGTTCATTCAAGTGTGGAGTTATTAATCAAACACGGGCCTACTACTGTTTGTCGTATTATTAACGAATTTTAGTAAGCTATAGAAAAAACACAAGGGGAGCAAGCAAGACAGTAGAGACTTGTGTTCTTGTTCTTATACATTGCGTTACATCACGTTCCATAAAGGTATAAGCAGAGAGGTGTAGCCAGATTTTGTCACATAATTCATTATGGTTATTAGTCTCATAATTTTTTTTTGGAAATTAACGATAAAATACTATTTTTCTCAGTATAATTTAATTAAAAATAAAACCTAAGTTCCCCAATGACATTAACATGCCTCTCAATCTGTGGCTTAATTATAATATTATTAGAGACTCGCACAAATTCAATTCAAAGTATAAATTAATTAAAGCTCTAATCGAGACACACTATCTAACCAAAATACACTCAACTAAAACTACATCGGTAGAGTAATTCCGTCCAAAAAACGAAAAAGTTACAAAAGTGCGAGAGTGGTCTGATATGGAATCGAAAGTGATACCAAACTCGCATAATGGAGCGTTATTAAAAAAGTTGGTATTGCCAGTGCGAAAACATGGTAGTAACTCTTGTTCCAATTTTTCCTACCCTCGTTCGAATCTTTTTTTTGGCGTTTTTTATCGAAATAGGAAAACATTGAGCAAGTGTAGCAGAACATTTGGGTTAATGAGAAAGCTTATTGGAAAGTGTGTATTTTTTTAGTGTTGGAAATTAATGGAGGTTACATAAATATACAGAAAACTACAGATTGGTAACAGCGATAATATTTGGTAATTTTTATCTTTGTTTATACCGTATTTTTTTTTCAATAAACAATACCGTACTTTTCGATTGCATTGATGCCATAACAACTTACAACACGTTTTTAGGTCTAAAGAAAATACTATAAAAAAACGTATGGCACTCGGGGACTGCCGCGGTAAAGCTATTGCATAGCATTTGTAACCTCCATCTTCCTATTTGTCAACGCTACACTTGGGATGATGACGTGATGACATAAAACAAAAATTACGTTCCCATGACAACATCATGTTGTCATGGGAACCGTCATTACATGGTAGACGGAGTGGGGGGTGTTAGGTTTTATTTTCGTTACGTTACGGAATTTCTTGATTCGGTCGCCGCGCTCAAAGCCCGCGATAAAAGCTATGCAATAGCTTAAAAATTAACTTCTCATTCAAACTACACACAGGTTTTTTTTTTTTCAGTATGTAGATTTTATCTATGGAGCCATTAATCCGGGCTGTTGCTCAGCTAGTGCATCTGCGTTTAAAGCGAGTTTTCATCTGAAAGTAATCCTGACTGTCTGGATTCAGAAAGCGTGCGGCAGTGTGCATCGCATGGCATTGACTGGTGCTAGAATACGATGGGTTAAACCTCTGAGTTTATTTATTTATTTAATACTTCAAGCACAGAAATGTACAGAGGCGGAGTTAGTGCCATAGGCACACGCTGAATACACACTAATCACCAGTTTTTTTTTTTTTAATGGAACTGAAATTGTATGGAATTATGTGTCAAGTACGTTAATCGGAAATGAAATGAAATTAAATTTTTATTTGCAAGAATTGTAGTACATTACAGTTGGTCGGGTTTTTTAACAAGTTCTAAAACAATTCGCTAAAACTAGCATGCAAAATTACATAAATAAAATAAGAAGCTAATAAAATTGGAACGTACATCATAGTTCAAATGTCAATAATTTGTCAAATTGTAATAGTAAAATGTCAGTGTAAATCTTTAAAATTTAGGTACTCTTTCACAGAATAGAAAGATTTTTCTACGAGCCATTTGAATAACGCTGTTTTAAAACGATTGATTGGCAGTGCCCTATATGATTTGGGTAATTTATTATATATCCTTATAACCATTGGAAAGCAACTTCTGTGATATAAGTGGCTTTTCATTGGAGGAATAATTAGCCTGTCAGGATATCCTGTATTAAATGTAACAGTGTCTCCAAGACGTTGAAATAATTCGGAGTGCATTTTAACAAATTTACAGCATTCAAATATGTACATACCAGGAACAGTTATTATTTTTAAATCTTTGAAAAGAGGTTTACATGAAGTCAATGGTGGCACATCACAAAGAGCACGGATACATTGTTTTTGGGCTATAAATACCCTATTAATAAGAAAACACAACGGAACACAACCGGAGGTGGTGAATAAGTCCCTTAGATTGATTTGATTGTTTTTTTTTTGTTTGTACGTTTTATGATCGACTGCTATCTTTTTAACTCAAGAGAGAGATGATCTACTTTCTTTCTTTTTAAGTTCCAAGAAAGATGAGTTCTGACCTAATTAAAATGACACCTAAGAATCAATTCTCGGAATTAATTTTAGCTTGACCTAATTTCTTTGTGTTCGTACAGCCGCGTTTTATTTAGAAATGAGGCAGCCATACACAATACCAAGTCACAACAAAGCAATTTTAAAGAGAAAAAAAAACATTTTAGTCAAATTTTTCTCATTGGAAAGCCTCACAACGCCATTGAATGCGACTTGAGGCAATTTCTATTTTAAACTAGGCTAAGTACGATTCATCTTCGGATTTATATTTAATTTTCTTGGGAACCTGTAAGTAGCCGTATCAGTGCACGTCTTGAATGAATCTTCTAAAGCTTCTAAGTAAATGAATGTCGCGGTAGTCTTATCTTTTGTGTAAGTATCTATCTAGTTTCATTGACGATAGCGAAATACGATATTTTAGAAAGAAAAACATTTATTTGGCATAGTCCTACCGTGAATTTTCTTCAAAATTCTAATGGAGTTTTTTCTAAACTCAAACTCGGAATTTATTTCAATTAATCCATTTACAGGCACTTTTGAGCTGACAAAGAATCGGTCCGTTAGTCAGAAAGTTGAAGCTAGTTTCCCATTCCAAAACGAAGATCTCTATGGAGAAGAACGGGCAAGAAACTCCAAGGACACTCTTTTAAATATAGGTATTACAAAATCCTGGGTACATTATTCTTGTTGCTTTTATGTGTGAGAACAATGTACAAAAAATAATAAAAAATAAGTCCTGTCAGAGATGCTGGAAGAGATCTCTATAGAAATAAGCATCACCTTTGTACGTATTTTTCTGTTCCTTTCTTCTTGTCTGTCTATATGTGTGTACATAAACTGTTACATAAATCAATAAATATGTCGGAGAAGGGTATGTGACTTTTGTTATTATCAGCGATATTTTAACTACTGTGGGCTTAGTGTGGGTTAATGCGCAATAGAAAAACAGTTTGCAGTTCAGATCACATTATAATTTACTATCAAATGAATCACACTAGCTAAATTATACACACACAGGATGCGACGGCGTTTATTAAAATCACCAATTAACAAAATGATCACAAATCACAACTAACACAATAACTGAGCATCACGAATCGAGAACAGTTCCGCGACGTCTTGACTCCAATGCGACCAAAGGCTGAATGCCATCCTCGCCTTGACCTTAAAATATCACGACTCTATAGAAGCGCGCCTTTTTTAGTGTCCATAGATCTCTCTTGATGTCGCCAGTGGCGCGCTTGCGATACGTTTCGTGTCCGTACTAATGACCGGATCCGACAAATAATAAAAGTTCTAGAGTGCACACGCCGCACATACTTATAAATTTTGATCAAAATTTTACAGGATTACAGTAGCAAAGTCAAGTACCTAATACCTGGGATAATTGCGTAACACACACACACAACATAGATGGTATTTCTTTTGAAAATTCAACAATATTCATTGCGTTATTTACAGTGTCAAGCAGATAAATTTCTAAACATAAAAAGCAATGGATTAGGAATTTCCTTGAAAATCCTTCGGATTGTAACAGAAAGTGTGTTATGCAATTGGGGTGCGCGATCCGAGTATGCTATTGTCGGCTCCCGGTTTGACTTGTACCCATTTAGAGGTAATGGAGATTCGTTTTCTCTAGTGCAATGAAATGGCACGGCATGCCACAGGTGGATGGGACCTACGGGATGTAGGTAGTAGTTTTAACAGACTGAGGCTCAACTTTGGGCGTTGGGCTTACACAAGTTACGTTATTTACGTAGAATAAACGAATAAACCTATAGTTTCTAAGGATTTTGAAAAAGTTACTGGATTCCTTTTAGAGCCTCCTTTTAGAGATTCCTTTTATGTGGCATGGGAAGCCGTCACCTCCTTCTACGAAGCAGTAATGCTCGCGAGGAGACGGAACGCGTGAGGGAGAGGCAAATTTCGCGCCCTCACGCCCCTAGCCGCTGCAGGAGAGACCGTAGGCGCGGGCTTGCGAACGGTGAGCAATGGACAGCTCACCTTCCGATAAGGACCAGGCCCGGGTCGACGGCGCGTTGTGTTCGACGCGCGCCTCAAAGAGATGTTAGCACAATTGACGGGTTCCACTAGGGCCGATGCCTGCCGGGGTTTCGGGAAAGTCCAAAAGGGATACCGAGGCCCCTGGCAACATACAGGCAACTGAAGGAACACGGGTGGGTTTTAGTCAGTAAGAGTCTGACACGTCCTCCCGCTCCGCCCAGAGCGGGAGAAGTTATTTGATTATTTGATAATTTCCAACAAAAAAAAAGCCATGTATGTATTTGTGCAGCCATGTATACAGTAGACGTTTAAAGTCGATTGAGAGATTTTCTTTTTTTAAAGGTATGGGAACCATTTTGCAGAAACCATTAAACGTCTTATAATTTTACATAACACGACTGTAATCCCCGAAGGGTTGGGCAGCAGAGGTGTACCTATAGTACACCAACATTTCGCCAATTTTATATTTAAGTCCCTTGTAATAGGGGGCGAGCCTATTGTCATCAAGCGGGCACTGATTCAAACCCTGGGCTGCAACTGAGTAATTCCTGATGGAAAAACCCAATAACACTTTGCCCAACCTGTGAATCGAACCCAGAACCTCATGCTCAGCAGTAGCGCTTACGATCACTAGACCATTTTTTTTTTTTTTCTTGGGTGGGAAATTATCAAATAACTTCTCCCTCTCTGGGCGGAGCGGGAGGGCGTGTCAGACTCTTACTGACTAAAACCCATTGCCCTGTTGCCGGGGGCCACGATTTCCTGATCGGTTTTCTTCGAACCCCCGGCAGGCATTGGCCCTAGCGGACCCCGTCAATTGTGCTGACATCTCTTACCAACGAGGCAGATTTATAATTTTATCTTATCATAAATTTAGAACAAGTAGAGGAACACAAAATATTATTCTCTGGCATAAATAAAAAATAGTGGCATTCCGGGAGTGCCGACAGAAGTGAAAACTTGAACAAGATCGCCTTGGTGGAAGAAAAATACTTGTATAGAACATTGGTTCGTAACCTTATCTAAATAAAGAGCACAATCGCGTTTACAAAAATAATACTTCCGAAACCTTTAAAGTAAAAATACTTGCATAGAACATTGATCTGTAACGTAATATAAATAAAGAACATAATCGCGTTTACAAAACCTTTATAGTAAAAATACTTGCATAGAGCATTGATCCGTAACAATCGCGTTTACAAAAATGAGATGACGTCATGGTGTCGCGAAATCAATGGTTTAGTCCCATCTCAAAAATGCCCAACGCGCCTAAAGAAGTTTTCACTTCAAAAAAACATCCCCAGTCTTCACTGAATTTATTGAAATAACAGTCTCTTTATAATACGCGGGACCGTAACACTTGTAAAGGTTTAACTCGCGGAGAAAAAATAAACACAGCGGTATTTTAACCAGAAGAATTTTTAGATACCTTGTTTCGTTATGAGCAATGTTTTCAAAATATTACGTTTCATTCTTTGTGATGTGGTGATATTTTTATGTTACGTTATGAACATTAGAAATTATTATTTACTAGAGGTTTGTTTTAATAAAAAATAATGTGGTGCACTTTCGTCATCGGTAGCCGTCTTCGTCAAGACGGTGGGTGTTCTTGTCACATAATAAGTACCTGGGCGACCGAGCTCTGTTCTGGTGAAAATAGAGACATGTAATTTTATTCTAAGGTAGCCATCTTGTTCTAAACTTTTGGCGAACGAACTCTGCCCGGTGAAAATACGTATAAAACGAATTTTCTCAGAAAAGAGACCTAGCTTGTTCGATTTTTCGCCCGCAAAAACCCCCATATTGCAACTTTCTTCGAAATTGTTAGAGTCGAGAACGTGATTACAAATATATATATATATGTATATACAAATATTGCTTATTTAACCTTTCAATTGCTATTAATGAGACACAATAGAACTTTAATTGTTATCGATCTTAATGAGTCCTCGTGACAGTTGAACCTATAATCATCATCATCATCAGCCTATAATGTTCCCACTACTGGGACACAGGCCTCCTCTCTCTGAGAGGGAGTGGGCCGTAATCCACCAGGCGGGCCCAGTGTGGGTTGGTAGATGTCACATGTCTTCGAATTTTACTCACTGTTACTGTCTATACATAGCAAAATCTGCTTGTTTGAGGTGCTGAGGTGAAAATACGTTTTATTGAAGGTAACTCATAATAGTATCTCTTAATAATAATAAACAACAATCGCGCATACGTCTACAAAGAGTGCTGATCTGCCACAGCATTTTCTTTTTTTAAGCTATTGCATAGCTTTTATCGCGGGCTTTGAGCGCGGCGACCGAATCAAGAAATTCCGTAACGTAACGAAAATAAAAACCTAACACCCCCCACTCCGCCTACCATGTAATGACGGTTCCCATGACAACGTGATGTTGTCATGGGACCGTAATTTTTGTTTTATATCATCACGTCATCATCCCAAGTGTAGCGTTGACAAATAGGAAGTATGGAGGTTACAAATGCTATGCAATAGCTTTACCGCGGCAGTCCCAGAGTACCACACGTTTTTTTTTTCTTAGGTCTGATGATAACCACGTCAATACGCATAGTAAAAAACAAAAGAAAGATGGTTCCATTATACATCAAAACCGCAGTAGGTACACATACTCCGTGATACACATATCTTCACAAAGTATGTATTAAATCTATGCAATTATATCACATTAAAGACACCACAATATGTGCGAAACACAATATGACCCTATATGTGCCAAACCACTGCCTTGACGTCCCTATTCTGTTTTATAATTACGTCATTTCTACACCCATTGTTGTACGCAGGGTAATTAAAGTTGCTATAATAATGTAAATATAAATTTTGGGTAAAATTAAATTTCATTGCGGAAGCAGGAGCACTCTGTAAATACAATGTAAATTAAAGGTGAAACATGCGATGCAATCTCACACAATTTATAGGCAATTATGGTAAAAATAACTTTCATAGGTGTTTTTTTGGGTTACATACGTAATAAATAACATCAAAGCTGTATTCCCCGAAGGGTTAGGTAGAGGTGTGCCAATAGTAGAGCCACATTTCGCCAGTTATGTTTAAGTCCCATGTAATAGGGGTGAGCCTATTGCCATGAACCTAAGCGGTAGTCCCATATAAATGTTATTAACTTTGCTTGGGTAGTTTTTGAGTTAGCTTTAATAAAAATTATTACGTATTTTTTTCACTTCGTGTATGTTGGTTGTTAAAATAACTTTCTATCACTGATATTTACATAGTCAGAAGTGGTATATGAATTTGTGTGGAATAGGTACCACAACTAAAAAGATAAAAACAAAAACGTTTTTACAAAAAAAAACAACCGACTTCTCGAATAAGGGGAAGAAAACCAATATTTTTAAAGTTATTTTTCAATTGGTTGTGTTTTTTTTTTTTGAAAAAACATTGGTTTTACGTTTTCTTCCCCTTATTGTAAAAAAAATGTATTTCTGGTTACGGACATAATTTAAAGGCAAAGTTCCAACTTATTTCGACTTTTTATACGACAAAAAGTTTTAAATGTTGTAACTTAACTTTAAAATACTATCATCACCCCTGTACCGCTGCATGCACCCATATGCACATTTTTTTACGTGCGTTACTTTGAGCACTACCGTAAACAGTGATTTTTCACACCAAAAATTTTTGAATGCGTAGATGACAACCTTGTGATGAATCTTTTTACACTCTGTATTTAAAAACAAAGCATACATAATTCCGGTGACCTTATATGGATGCGGTATTTTAGCAGAACTATTATTTTAATCTTTGACTGCGTCGTTCAAGGTCACAAGCACAACTGCTAAGCTGCGGTCCTGGGTCGTCAGGTCGGAAAAATTCCATTCGGAATTTCTTAGCAATAAGTTAGCCCCCTGTTCGTAACAAAGGATTTAACTCTGGAACCGTACCCAAAAAAAAATCTGTTTAAAAATAAGTTTAGTCAACAAATATTTAAAAAAAAAATCTAGACTAAACATATTTTTTTTTTTTACATTTATCACATTTAGTTCGTGATTTACGGTCTTTGGACATTGGACATAACGTACGTCTCCCAGATTTAGAATCGGAAGGGTTTGGAATATTTTTGATGACCGGTTTTGCCCAAGTATATTCCCAATACTTATTTGAAGATGCGTCGGAAACCAGGTGTACCCAGGAGTACTGGAGTACCCCAACGAACCACGACCACACGCTCACAGGACTTGCGTCCAACTAATCATGCGACGCGACGCTACCCCCAGCCGCACGCTCCGCGCAAATAAGCGGTAGCGCGAAAAAATTGGTTGAGTAAAACAGTAACCGCAATTTTATAAGTTACGGTTCTGGGGTTATAACTGGCTAAACGTAGGTGTGACTTACTTCTCTGTATTAGGCGTGATATGAATTATAATTTGTTATGATCTTTTAATTCAGTTTTTTTTTGGATTCCATTAATCAAAATCAAAATCAAAATATTTTATTTCACATTAACCTACATGGGCACTTATGAAACGTCAGAAGCTAGGTGCACGGTTCCAATTGGTCGTTTCCTATGGAGAAGAGCCGGCAAGAAACTCCACGGTTACTCTTTTAAAAATAATTGGCTTTTACAATACTTTCATATAACAGTGTTTCTAGGTATGGGAGGACAGTGTAGGTCTTTCAATAAGTACCAAGTACTTAACAAAATAGAAAATGGTCAACAGGTCTACAATCCACTAGGCCTACAGCGTTCTCACATTCACAAAATATGTAGAAAAGAATCTATACAAAAAATAAATAAATTAATAAAAGTAAAAAAACCTATTTTAATAAAACGCAATTATATGATTGCTGTTACAACTGTAATCAATCTGAGTAATTATCATGTCCACAAAAGTCACAAAAAAAAAAAGTTGAAATTAAATCGTAGGTATATAATGTCAAATAATAGAATAATAAATATGTCAAGGACGAATGTAAAAAAAAAAAAGAGATTTAAATAAACATGGTAATTTGGAAGCAGTTAATAGACTCTTACTTATTTATGCCGTTAATGAGGTACCAGGGAAGCCACATGTGCAGAAGGAATTATTGCCAAACTTCCTAATCTTCAACATAGTCTTTAATTTTATAATATGCTTTCTTGATAAGGACACGTTTGATGTGGGTTTTGAACTTCCCATCGCCAAGTTCTGTCACAGACTTTGGCAACTTGTTATAAAAGCGGATACTGTTTATAAGAAATGACTTGCTTGTTTTAGTTAATCTAAATTTGGGTATCACAATTTCATGTCGGCTACGTGTATTTATATTATGGAAATCGCTTCTTATTTTGAAAAGTCTTAAGTTTTTGCGAACATACATAATACTTTCTAAGATATAAAGTGAAGGCAAAGTCAGTATATCAATTTCTTTAAATTTGTCTCTAAGGGACTCGCGAGGGCCCATTTTATAGATCGCGCGGATTGCCCTCTTTTGTAAAATGAAAATTGAATCTACGTCAGCTGCCAATCCCCACAGCAAGACGCCATAAGACATAATACTGTGGAAATAAGCAAAGTATACTAACCTAGCTGTGGCTATATCAGTCAACTGCCTTATTTTTCTTACTGCATATGCAGCTGAACTTAATCTACCTGAAAGAGTTCTAATATGAGCGCCCCATTGTAATTTTGAATCTAAAGTAATTCCTAAGAATATAGTTTCCGTTATTGCATCTAAGTTTTTGCCATCAAGTTTTAGATTTAGACCTACTTGAGGTACATTTGGTAATGAGAACCTAACACATTTCGTTTTGTTCGCATTAAGTAAAAGATTATTAGCTGCGAACCATTTTGAAAGTACAGCCAGACTATCGTTAACATGTAATACATCTGTATCTTTCCTGTCTATTTTAAAAATAAGAGAAGTGTCGTCAGCAAATAGAATTATATCTCATAAGTTAGTCATCATGTAAGGAAGATCATTTATATAAACTAGAAATAAGAAAGGGCCGAGAATTGAGCCTTGAGGCACGCCCATTTTAACTAGAGACCCCGAAGACGTCGCCCCATTAACATTTACTTTTTGCTGCCTGTTTGATAGATAGGAAAGAACAAGATCAGCAGCTTGTCCACGAATTCCGTAGTGGTGTAATTTACAGATCAGTGTATTGTGGTCAACGCAGTCAAACGCTTTTGAGAGGTCACAGAAAATGCCAATTGCATCCTGGGACTTCTCCCAGGATTCCAAAATGTGACTGATGAGTTTTACTCCTGCGTCAGTCGTCGACCTACCTTTCGTGAAACCAAACTGGTGACTATGTAAAATCCCATTAGAATTAAAATGTGACAACATCTGGTCTAGCATGATTTTTTCATATATTTTACTCAATGCTGGTAGCACAGATATTGGTCTATAATTAGAGGGATCACTCTTACTACCCGATTTGAAAATTGGTACTACTTTACTATGTTTCATTAAATCAGGAAACGTACCGCTATCTAAACATTGATTAAATATGCCTGTTAGGACAGGGGCAATTGTGTCAATGATATCTTCAAGAACCTTAACGGAAATCCCCCATAAGTCTTCAGTGTTTTTTATGTTAAGACTTTTAAATGCTTTTTTAATTGTGTCAATAGAAATGGGCTTGAATTCAAAACTTGGAATGTCTCTACTGAAGTGTTCTTTTAAAAGAGATTCAGCTAGTATAGATGATGAGGGGAGAGATTTCGTAACCTCTATTGGGATGTTGGTAAAGAAGTTTTCTAGTGTCTCAGCAACTTTTAACTTATCTGAAATGGTTACATTATCAATGTTTAATGACAATTCATTCTGATCTCGCTGTTTTGTGTTTCCAGTTTCTTTGTTAATTACCTGCCACACAGCTTTTATTTTATTGTTAGAATTATTAATTTTGTTACTTATTAATTTAGATTTAGCTTGGGCGCAGACTCTTTTAAATATCTTAGAATATTTTCTTACATAATTATGAATTACTTGATCAGAAGTCAATGATTTTTCGTTATATCATCATCTGCCTAGCCTTTTCCCAACTATGTTGGGGTCGGCTTCCAGTCTAACCGGATGCAGCTGAATACCAGTATTTTACATGGAGCGACTGCCTATCTGACCTCCACAACCTAGTGACTAGGTAACACGATACCCCTTGGTAAGACTGGTTGTCAGACTTTTTGGGCTTCTAACTACCCGTAACGACTGTCAAAGATCTACAAATGACAGCCGGGACCAACGGCTTAACGTACTTTCCGAGGCACGGAGGGGACTTGGTATGTAAAGATGGTCACCCATCCACGGACCAACCGCGGCAAGCGTAGCTTAACCTGATCGATCGACCCGTGCAGCTGTTATTACTTAGCCACAAGCCCCTCGTTATATAAATTATATAAAATATCTCTGCTTTTTCTAATGCCAGGAGTGGCCCATTCATTAAATTTTGGTTTGGTATTGATTGTTACTGTTTTTACAGGACATGCTTTATGGAATTCTTGGCATACTGTAGAAAATAATGTACCATAGTTTATGTTGGGGTCTTGTGAATCAAAACTAGCTGTTGAAAGATTGCTATGAACATTATTATTAAACATTTTCAATTTATTTTTAGTAAGAGGTCTTAACTGAATAGTTTTATCTAAACGTAACTTTTTATCTGATTCAAATGATACAAGTTGACCAGTATGGTCAGACCTAACGCCACTAATTAAGGATGAGTCTTGTATTTTACAATTAGTAAATATATTGTCAATGCATGAAGCTGAGGTTGCTGTTATTCTAGTCGCTTCATTAAATATACATTTTAAATTGAATGAATTAAACAATGATATAAGCTTATATTTATCAGGTGAGTTAACTAATAAATCAATATTTAGGTCACCACAAACAAAAACTAATTTATTATCTTTAAAAAGTTTACTTAGTATTTCTTCCATAATGATTAAAAATGATGACAAGTTTGAAGCTGGTGGTCTATAAACACATAAGAAAGTATGGCCTTCAACCTCTGCACATGCTACCTCACATAAGCGATCAACAGAGCAAGCAGTGATATCCTTCCTTTCCTTATGTCTGAAACAACTATTACATAATATCAAGGTACCACCCCCTATTGAGGACCTGTTGTACGCACTGGCAACTGAAAAATTATTTACATTAAACAGCATCCTATCTGGTTTTAACCAGGTTTCACAAAAGCATAAGATATCCATATGATATTTATCTATTAACAATTCCACGTCTAGGATTTTGCCAGAGAAGCGATTAATATTTTGATGATACAATAAAATATTCTTATCATGCTTCTCTTTTGTCGAGTCTAAAAGTTTAAAGAGCCTATCACAGTATTATTAGAAATACTAGATAATACTATTTCGTCACTTAGCCTAGTCTCAGTTAAATTATCAATAACTGCGTGTATATTGTAAGCTAACAAAGTAGCCAATAAATACATGTTGACTTTTCTTGGGAAGAAACATATGTTCCCGAGTTAAAACAAAATCTCTAACAAAATTGTTAGTATCAAAATACAATAAACGGTCACTATGACGACATGTCAAAATATGCATTAAGTTGTTTAAACTATAAATGTAATCATTTTCTTCAGCATACAAATTACCTCAAAATCAAAAATCAAAATCAAAATATTTTATTTCACATAAACCTACATGGGCACTTATGAAACGTCAGAAGCTAGGTGCACGGTTCCAATTGGTCGTTTCCTATGGAGAAGAGCCGGCAAGAAACTCCACGGTTACTCTTTTAAAAAATAATTGGCTTTTACAATACTTTCATATAACAGTGTTTCTAGGTATGGGAGGACAGTGTAGGTCTTTCAATAAGTACCAAGTACTTAACAAAATAGAAAATGGTCAACAGGTCTACAATCCACTAAGCCTACAGCGTTCTCACATTCACAAAATATGTAGAAAAGAATCTATACAAAAAATAAATAGATTAATAAAAGTAAAAAACCTATTTTAATAAAACGCAATTATATGATTTCTGTTACAACTGTAATCAATCTGAGTAAGTCCACAAGTCACAAAAAAAAAAAAAAAGTTCAAATTAAATCGTAGGTATATAATGTCAAATAATAGAATAATAAATATGTCAAGGACGAATGTAAAAACAAAAAAAAAATAAAGATTTAAATAAACATGGTAATTTGGGAGCAGTTAATAGACTCTTACTTATTTATGCCATTAATGAGGTACCAGGGAAGCCACATGTGCAGAAGGAATTATTGCCAAACTTCCTTATCTTCAACATAGTCTTTAATTTTATAATATGCTTTCTTGATAAGGACACGTTTGATGTGGGTTTTGAACTTCCCATCGCTAAGTTCTGTCACAGACTTTGGCAACTTGTTATAAAAGCGGATACTGTTTATAAGAAATGACTTGCTTGTTTTAGTTAATCTAAATTTGGGTATCACAATTTCATGTCGACTACGTGTATTAATATTATGGAAATCGCTTCTTATTTTGAAAAGTCTTAAGTTTTTGCGAACATACATAATACTTTCTAAGATATAAAGTGAAGGCAAAGTCAGTATATCAATTTCTTTAAATTTGTCTCTAAGGGACTCGCGAGGGCCCATTTTATAGATCGCGCGGATTGCCCTCTTTTGTAAAATGAAAATTGAATCTACGTCAGCTGAATATGGCAATGCACATAATATTAATTTACCTAATTTTAATTTAAGTAGGGTGTCGACACCATTAACTATGTCCCTTTTAGTGATACTCAGACTGTTTCCAATTAAAAGAACTACAGTAGTCTGCTCATTCATTTTTGTGTTTTTAATTTTATGAACAAGCTCATTAAAATGCAGGTTATGGTAACAACAGTTAACTATGGCATGTTTAGATTGGTTATTTAATAAGGATCCAAAACCTGCTCCTAATCTATCAGAATATACTAAAACATTACTTGTATATATATATAACATAACATCACGCCTTGTTTCCCCGAAGGGTTGGGCAGAGGTGTCCCTGTAGCAGGTACACCCACATTTCGCCAGTTATGTTTAAGTCCCATGTAATAGGGGGCGAGCCTATTGCCATCAACCGGGCACAAATCCAGACTCTGAGCTGCTACTGAGAATTTCAGATAGAAAAACCCAATAACACTTTGCCCGACCCGAGAATCTAACCCAGGACCTTATGCTCAGCAGTGGCGCTTGCGACCACTAGACCAACGAGGCATATGTATATATATTTATAATAACGTTCTCTAAAACGGCTCTAACGATTTCGATGAAAGTTGGAATAAAGGGGTTTACGGGGGCAAAAAATCGATTTAGCGGTCAAAAATTGGTCTCATATCTGGGAAAATTCGTTTTCTCCATATTTTCACCCAATAGAGCTCGATCGCCCAAAGTTTAGAATTTTAGGACAAGATTAATGACATAGAATAATGACATGGCAGCATGGAATTAGTAAGTAGCTAATATCATAGCAGCATTTAATTAATATGTACTATCCTATATTATTAAATGAGCATTATCTATTTTTACCAGAGCAGAGCTCGGTCGCCCAAGTACTAAACATAAAATACACACATTACCACATTAACATAACATCACGCTTTGTTTCACCGAAGGGTTGAGCAGAGGTGTCCCTGTAACAGGTACACCCACATTTCGCCAGTTATGTTTAAGTCCCACGTAATAGGGGGCAAGCTTATTGCCATCAACCAGGCACAAATCCAGACTCCGAGCTGCTACTGAGAATTTTAGATAGAAAAACCCAATAACACTTTGCCCGACCCGAGAATCTAACCCAGGACCTCATGCTCAGCAGTAGCGCTTGCGACTACTAGACCAACGAGGCATATATATATATATATATAAATATTTATAATCACGTTCTCGAAAACGGCTCTAACGATTTCGATGAAAGTTGCAATATAGTTGATGGTTTACGGGGGCGAAAAATCAATCTAGCTAGGTCTCATATCTGGAAAAATTCGTTTTCTCCGTATTTTCACCGAGCAGAGCTCGGTCGCCCAAAGTTTAGAACAAGATTAATGACATGGTAGCATGGAATTAATATGTACTACCCTATACTATTAAATAAGCATTCTCTATTTTTACCAGAGCAGAGCTCGGTCGCCCAGGTACTAAACATAAAATACACACGTTAATACCAATGAAAAGACTAATATTCGACAAATAAAAATATAAAGAGAAATTAAAAAGTTACGTACACGTCTATGTCTGCGAGCGCCTGTTTTAGCTGACCTTCTGTACCTAATTATTTTGTGATATCAGTATTAGAATAATTTGGGGTCTATTTGGATCCAGTGGGGCGAAACAAATTCGGCTGCTTGGCTAGTAATCTGAGTGAATCGGAATTTGTTTTGGTTCTAAGATTCGATTCAGAGTTTTGGTTTTCGAATCTAGAAAGTTTCAAGGTGTCTGATTGGATGAACATTTTAATAATGTCTTCGAATGAAAGGCAAACATTCTGTTTAAAAATTGTTGTTCCAATCTCTAGTTTAGTTAATATTTAATGTAAATACTTTTACGCAGCTGAATACCAGTATTTTACATGGAGCGACTGCCTATCTGACCTCCACAACCCAGTAACTGGGTAATACGATACTCAGACTGGTAAGACTGGTGGTCAGACTTTCGGGCTTCTGACGACCCGTAACGACTGTCAAAGATCCACGAATGACAGCCGGGACCAACGGCTTAACGTGCTTTCCGAGGCTCGGAGGAGTCTTGGTATGTAAAGATCACTCATCTACAGAACGGGGCTGGCAAGCGTAGCTTAACCGGATGAATTGACCCGTACGGCTGTTATTACTTAGCCACGAGCTCCTCATCATTGATACCGATGAAAAAATATGCTTCTTAGATATCATATTATAATTATATTAAATACCGAAGTGACAAATAAAATCACTGCAATCCATACAATCGATTAAATGAATTACAAAAAGCTCCTAAAACCACATTTTCAACCCTGTAAATAACCCTCTCAAGTTTGCTCTGAACCAAAGTAACTCACCCAGTTTGAGTTTTCCATCAGGGGTCTGCAGCACGCCTTTGAACTATAGACGCTTATGAATACTTGATGGTCGAGAGTATAACGTCCGGAAAGTTCGTGCCCCTATAACAAAGACAATCAAATTAGTTAGAGGACTTTGGAGACATGATGCAGCAAAAATGATGACGAGAAGAGGATGGTTGGCGCAGTGGTTGAGGAATTCACTGCTGTGCTACGTATTGCGGTTTCGATTTCAGCCTGAAACAAAATATTTATTTTGTAAGATGTTTAGTTGTAATCGCATCTACGGTACGGGGAATAATTTAATGTGATTTTAATTTTTGTTTTAAATTCAATTATAAATTTTAAATTTGAATTTTGTTGAAAAAATTATTATGTTCGGTGAGTATAAGTACTCATATAATTTTAAGTAGGCACTAAACATCAAATAAGTAATGCATGATGTGCTTACCTGTAAGAAAATGGTACACTAGTCTATAAGTTTATTGGATGTATCTCATATCTTTGTATCGGTGTATTCAATTGTTGGTGAGCCAAATAAATAAAATAAAATAAAATACTTCAAAGTTTTTCTCGTGGATGCGTCGAGCAACGATAAAAAAAACTTTTTTACAAAAAATACAACCGACTTCCAAACTACAAAGTGAAAAATAACTTTAATTTCGGAAGTCGGTGTCAAAAACTTAAATACTGATCCAAAGACACCGACTTCCGAAATTAAAGCTATTTTTCACTTTGTAGTTTGGAAGTCGGTTGTATTTTTTGTAAAAAAGTTTTTTTTTCACTTTTTAGTGGGTTGATTTGTAATTTATCTAAGTTATAATAGCCTTGTGTCAACTGCTCATCAAAAATGCCCAAATCGCTATAGATGTGCCTTTAATATTTGAAGAGTTCCCTCGATTTCTCCAAGATTCCATCATCAGATCGTGACCAAATGACAATTGGACCAACTTGAAAGTATACCCATTCAAACAAAAAAAGAATTTTTCAAATCGGTCCAGCCGTCTTCGAGTAATCGGGGAACATACATAAAAAAAAAATATCCCGACGAATTGAGAACCGCCTCCTTTTTTTTGAAGTCGGTTAAAAATATTTTCAACTTGTATTGCATAATCAGCCTATAATGTTCCCACTGCTGGAACACAGGCCTCCTCTCTGTGAGAGAGGGTGGGGTTGGTAGATGTCACGTGCCTTCGAAGTTTTTGGTTCTCAGACATGGCGGTTTCGTCACGATGTTTTCCTTCACCGTTTTGAGAGCAATGGTGATGAAATTATTTACACAATGTAAAGCACCTGCCAGTGTTTGAACTTACGACCTTCAACTTGTAAGGCGCGGCACGCTCTGCTTAACTTTTTGTTTTTTTCAATTCTCGACGTTAACGCCGAGAGTTGAAAATCCAACAGTGTGTTTTTCAACGCACTGGGACGAGAGTGTGCCCCAGCGCGTTGTATTCTCAACGCTCGGCTTAACACCGAGAGTTGAAAATCCAGTGTGCGATAAAATCCCGCCGCGATTTTATTACGTCCGTGTGAACGTCGGCTTATCATTGGGTCACCATTGCTCTGTTGATATTATTACCTACTCCCACATAATACCTAATTTGTATTTTTTTTTAAACGGCTGTAAATATGGTACCTAATCTTAATTGTGACTTGCACTGAATGCTCATATTGGCTCTATAAAAAAATATAAAAAAAGTTATAATATATTAACCTAAACTCAGAATGAGAAATTCAGACAACAAAAAACATTTACGAAAACAAAAAAGAGCGGTGCTAATAGAGACCTATTGCTTAATCCCGCAGCGAATAATTTAAAATCAATGGGGCAGTGCGGATTGAATTAACTTTTTCAAAGATTTAACTAGTTACAATTAAGGAAACGGATTTTACGGAACATTTAAATACTAATGAATTTGGTTTCACATTCTTCTGGCGTTTTTTCTACGAGGCATATTTATCATAATTAGTTAACAAACAGTACATTTTATTTTATTTTATATCTACAGACATACATACATAAACTCATGCCTTCTTCCCATGGGGGTAGTCAGAAACTACAGAACGCCATCTGCTACGATCCTTACAAACTCCTTTTGCCTCCTTTACATTCATACATCTGGTCATACACGCACGCCGGTTGCGAGTACTACGCACCTGGCCTTTCTGAAGAACATCACCAATAAGGTCAGTACATGTCCTCCTAGGGCATCCCCGACCGGCCTTTTGATTGAGATTTTGATATAGAAGATAAGTTATGTTCGTGTTTCAGTTTTAAATTAATTTTGACATAATTTTGATATACATACTTTAATTTAATTTTGATTTAATTTTAGTTCAATGTAATTTAAATTTTGATTTGATGTTGTTTTAATTTTGTTTTGACTGTATTAATGTTATTTTAATTCTAATTTGATTTAATTTTGATTATAATTTAATTTAATTTTAATTGTAATTTTGATTTGAATTTATTTATTTTTTTGGTTTTTATTGTAATATTGTTTTTCGAGTTTAGTTCTACTAACATATGTTTGTAAGTTCTTATACTAACACAATATGGATATTTTTTCCGAAATAAATTATTTGAATTTGAATTTTGAATTTACCTATACTATATTTATTTACTAATTAACATATTTATTATCTACGCAAAAAAAAATGAATGTAGTAACATGATAGCATTATTACTGCCTTAAATCGAGTCGAATAAAATTAAATAACGAAGCCCCATCACACGATTAGTATATTAAAACATGATAAAACGGTCTACAACAGCATGTGGCGTCGTTACTTGAAGTATGAGTTTAGAAAATCAGTTTATTTTCGTTTTAATATCCATTCCATCACGTCTGTTGAAGTTAACACAAAAATACTGAATATTTACATTATTATTTAAGTCAATCAATCTGCCTATTTTGGGGTCGGCTTCCAGTCTAATCGGTTGCAGCCGAATACCAGTATTTTACATAGAGCGACTGCCTATCTGACCTTCATAACCCAGTAACTGGATAATACGATATACGTTGGTAAGACTGGTGTTTAGACTTTCAGGCTTCTGACGACCCGTAACGTAACGACTGTCAAAGATCCACAAATGACAGCCGGGATCAATGGCTTAACGTGCTTTCGAGACACGGAGGAGTTTCGGTGGGTATGTAAAGATACGCAATAGGAGGCAGCGGAAAGGGAGAGGGAGATTTCTAGTGCTCTCCCGGTCCGCAGCAGGCGCACGAGAGGCAGATAATGCCCTCTTTCGGCCTCCCTAAATAGGTCCAGGGACGGTGGACTCGGGGACGTCTGCCGCCCCGTATTATATTAGACCCAAGGTGGTGGCGCGTAATGTTCCACGCCTCTCTTAGACATCGCTGGGGCGTCAAACACCTCACTCCTCCCGCTTGACCTGACGGAGCCCGCAGAGGCGGGCTAGCACCAGTCGTGGGCTGCGTTGAAGAGTGCTTTTGTACCCCCGTGGCTCACGGTGCAAGTGTGCGAGGGAAAACGGGGTGGTTTTAGTCAGGAGAAGACTGACAGACCCCTCCAGCCGCCCCAAGACGGAGGACATCCAAGAGGATTTCCAAACCGTCCCCAAAAAAAAGGTATGTAAAGATAGTCCACGGAACGACCCTGGCAAGCGTAGCTCAATCTGATGGATCGACCCGTGCGGCTGGTATTACTTAGCCACGAGCTCCTACGAGCTTCTACAAGTAGTTACTTTAAATTAATATTTCAAGTCACTACACTAGATGCGGTCGCGGATACCAAATAAAATATCATTCCATCTTTATGTTTTATCATGTTTAGATATCAATACTCATCACGTTTTTGTAGTTTCGTTAGCTATTTTTATTTGACCCTGTATTTTTGTACCCATAGCTTATTTTTACCAAGAATTGCTTTGATTAGCACTAATCCAAATATTTATATCATAGCAAATATAATCCTATAATGCTCCCACTGCTGGGACACAGGCCTCGTCTCTGTGAGAAGGAGTGGGCCATAATCTACCACGCGAGCCCAGTACTGGTTGGTAGATGTCACATGTCTTCGAATTTTTGGTTCTAGGATATGCCGGTTTCCTCACTTCACCGTTTTGAGAGCAGTGGTGATAAAATAATTAAGTATAAGTTGTATTTTTTTTTCTGCGATTTACATAAAATATAATTATCTCCCCTAAAAGTATGTACCTGATAAATAATGCTTGTGCAAAATTTAATCGTCATCATTATCGGAACATCCGGGAACCTCAGAATATCGCTCTCCCACAGACCACCGTAATTAATGTTTTAAGAGGTAATCATATTTTTATGCGTTTCCATGGCAACCTGGGAGGTAAATTAGCAAATCCTTCCTGAAATGAAAAGCAGAGATACCTACTTATATTTTGCCAATTATCTAAATGCCAAATGATACATACATAACACTACGGCTGTAATCCCCGAAGGGTTAGGCAGAGGTGTACCTACAGTACCCTCATAATGCTTGTAAATATGTGAATTTCTTTTTTCTGTAATTGCTTCATTTTTAATTATTTGTATCTATAATGGTATAGTAATCTCATTCCAGGTGCATCGTCTTCACATATAATTATATAAAAAATGTATACAAAATATTGTAAAACATTTTAAAAGAGTAACGGTGGAGTTTCTTGCCCATTCTTCTCCATACGAAAACTATCTTTTGGAAGGGGCGACTAGAATCAATTTTATTTTTTGTAAATTTTGACGTTCAAAGTGCCTTTTATGTGCCTATTTGAAATAAATAAAGCTATAAGCTAGTTAGCTTGTATTGTCCCACTGCAGGGCAAAGGCCTCCCTCTCCCTTTTCCACACAATTTTGTCTGTTGCTAGTTTCGACCAGTCTTTTCGGTGGGAGTCGAGCTCGTTCCGCCATCTTTGTCTCGGCCTGCTGCGATGTCGTCGTGCGTTTAGTAGGACCCAATCGGTGGTTCTTTTAGCCCATTTGACATGCGGTAGACATGTCCGGCCCAGTCCCACGTAAGCTTAGCGGCTTTCTGGATAACGTCCGTGACCTAGGTTTTGGCGCGCAGTGTTGTGTTCCTTATACGGTTCGAAATTCTAATCCCCAGAATACTGCGTTCCATGGCTCGCTGGCAAACCTCGAGCTTGGACCTATGCTGAACTGTCAAAAGACCAGGTTTAAGCACCATATGTGACAATGGGGAGAATATACATGTCCATAATTTTCCGTTTGAGACATAGTGGTAGATCTCCTTTTAGAAGATCTTTCATTGACCAATAACTCCTCCAGGCGCTTTCGGTGCGTCGAGCAACTTCTTTGTCTTGTCGCACGGAAGGAGACTACTTGGCCCAGATGGATATATAGTCTTGGACATATGCAATCTCCTCACCCCCAATGTATAGTCTCCTTTTGATGCTGTATGCCATAAGTTTGGTCTTTGACATGTTCAAATGTTGTTCAAATATGAAAAAATTAAAAAAGAAGAATGTCTAATGATTGTACCTTCTCGCATTTTAAGTGCGTAGCTCGTAGATACGCAAATTGCGAGTGCAAGCATTCCACACACCTTTCGTGGATTAGAGGGGTCATCATCAACATCATTTCAGCCGAAAGACGTCGACTGCTGGACATAGGCCTCTCCCAAGCCTCGCCACTTCAACCGGTTCTGTGCTTCCCGCATCCAGCGGATTCCTGCGGCCTTCACAAGTTCATTGGTCCACTTGTGGGAGGCCTTCCAACGCTACGCTCTTCTAACGTCTTCCGGTACGCGGTCGCCACTCCAGAACCTTTCGGCCCCATCGGCCATCTGTTTTGCGAGCAATGTGCTGCCCACTGCCACTTTAGTTTTGCAATTATTGTTTGTTTAGAGGCATGGTTATGTCATTTTTTGAACCAGTAAATCGTACTTTGATGTTTTTTTTCTACTTTTGTTTTCTCCTTGAAATCATTGCAAGATGCATAAATAATACAAACTGAATGAAAAAGTAAAAAAAAATTAAGAGTTGGCAGACCCCTTTTCACGTACATATCGCTTGTAACAATTAACATTGTCGGATCTACATTTTTGCAATGTTTAAATTAGTGTTTTAAAGGTCTTAGAATAAATTATAAATTTAAAAATCGCAAAAATGTATATCCGACAATGTTAATTGCTACAGGCGATATTTTCATTGAGACACCAGACTATTTTCAGGCTCAAATAATTACCTGTTTACCAAAATAGCAATAGAAGTACGATGAAACCACGTGGAAATAAAAATGCCTACTGTCTCTGACATAATGTGGGTGTACTTTTATAATTTATCTTCGGGTTTACGGAAATACGCCTCTGCACCTTTACCTGACGATGATAATTCTCTTAATATATTTTCATATAACGAAAATGAAAATAACGTAGTCTATTTCAGCCTCGTTGGTCTAATGGTCGCAAGCGCTACTGCTATACATGAGGTGCTGGGTTCGATTTCCGGGTCGTGCAAAGTGTTATTGGGTTTTTCCATCTGAAATCTCTCAGTAGCAGTCCGGAGTCCGGATTTCTGCCAATAGCAATAGGGTCCCGTTACATGGGATTTAAACATATCTGTCGAAATGTGGGTGTACTATAGGTGCACTTCTGTCGAACCCTTCGGGAAATACAGGCGTTATGTTATGTTATTTTCGGTCTACACTACAAACATTAAACTTTTCCTACATTATAAACAAGTGTCAAAGAAAACCGATTTCGTTAATCTACGTAAAGTGTATTTATCGTCATTACTCTTGACCTTAACTGTATAGGAGTTCGTGGCTAAGTAATAACAGCCGCACGGTTCGATCCATCAGGTTAAGCTATGCTTGCCGGGGTTGGTCTATGGATGGGTGACCATCTTAACATACCGAGACTCCTTCGTGCCTCAGAAAGCACGTTAAGTCGTTGGTCCCGGATGTCATTCGTGGATCTTTCACAGTCGTTACTGGTCGTCAGAAGCCCGAAACTTTGACAACCAGTCTTGCCAAGGGGTATCGTATTAACCAGTTATTGGGTTGTGGAGGTCAGACAGGCAGTCGCTCCATGTAAAATACGATAATCAGCTGCATCCGGTTAGACTAGATGCAGACCCTAACATAGTTGGGAAAAGGCTAGGCAGATTAATTAACTCTTGACCTTAACCAAGGGCAACTTTAAATTAAAAAACTACCTATAATCGTTATTACTTGCCTTATTTGTTAATTAAATATTACGTATTTACTATTTCATTTTTCATGTAAAAACTTCTTTAGGCGCGTTGGGCATTTTTGAGATAGAACTAAACCATTAATTTCGCGACACTATGATGACACCAGCTTTTGACCATTAAAAAGACATCAACGCGTTGATTACCGCGGTGCGTGGAGTCACAGACATCAACGCGTTGATTATCGCGGTGCCGTTTTTTTTTCAAGTTTTCACGTGTTGGCACTCCCGGAGTGCCACCGTTTTTTTTTAAGTTTATAGCGGAATAGTTTATGATGTATATCTCATTCATACCGTATAAGTTTCTTAAAAGATCAAGACGTTCATACATAGTCTTAACTGTGTGGTTAATCTCTGGTCAAACTGAGGCTAATCCCGCGCGGGATGTAGGATGGAATTCGCTCGTGCCGATTGTGTCAACTAACTTGTATGAAAGAGTTCAGTGACTTCCTAACGCGCGCAGGCTCGTCCCGGATACCGCGCGGGAACCGCCTCAGTTTTGACCAGTCCTCGTAATTTTCGTAAGTGTTTGTTTACCAAATCAGACATGTAAGGAAAATACACTGTAGGTTTATATTTTCTCTGCTATTATTTCTTTTGAGGTCAAAGAAAAGTGCCAAAGGCTACTCTAACTAATTTGTTGTATTTCATCAATGTAAATGGATATTATCGCTTACAAGAATAGTAATATTTTGAGACTCGACGATGAAAACCCACGCAAATTGATCATAAAATACAAGGTTACTCCACCCACATCATTATCGAAATAGTTTCTGAAGATTTAAGTGAAAGAAAATAATGTTTAAGGTACTAATAATATTATAATACTGGAACCGGGTCACACAGCGAAGGTGGACAGGTTTGTAGGGCAGATGTAGCCAAAAATAGATAGAAGTTTGGGGGTAAATAGGGGAGGGCTTTTCTCACCAGTGGGGCACGCAGTAGGTTATAAAAGATCGCGTTGGTGGAAGAAAAATACTTATATAGAACATTGGTCCGTAATCTTATCTAAATAAAGAGAACAATCGCGTTTACAAAAAAAAAAGACTTCCAAAACCTTTAAAGTAAAAATATTTGCATAGAACATTGATCCGTAACATAATATAAATAAAGAGCACAATCGCGTTTACAAAAATGAGGTGTCGGTAACGATGTCGCGAGTTCAATTGTTTTTTTCCCAACTCAAAAATGCCCAACGCGCCTAAAGAAGTTTTCACTTCGAAAATTCATTGAGGGATTGATCTTAATCTTGATCTCGTCTAGTTGAAAGCCATGTGAAAGGTTTACGAAGAAACAAGCATATCCAGAATGTTATACCTACCATTATTACATCTTAATTTGAAGTTTGACGGGTTATAGGAAACATAGACGCAGAGTTATTAGGGATTAATAGTACTATAGTTTATTTATGATCGTAAACCCTTTAATGCCATACACGTGGTCAGATCCAATACGAGCTGTGGCGAAGGGTCTGATTCCCTTTTAATAATTAACAACAACTTTATTTATTTAAACTTTTCATACACAAAAAGGTACAAAGGCGGACTTAATGCCTTAGGCATTCTCTACCAGTCAACCAAGGGTGGTGAAGAGATTGGATGGCAGGTGCTCTGTTTGAGAGGAACAAAGAAAAAAAAAATTATTAAAAATATATCATTAGAAATAAAATAACAGTACATAAATAGGTTATAACTTATAATACACATACATACATATTTTATATAATATATATATATATATTTATTATATATATACATATATACAAATTCAAGGGAGAGTGGTATTGAGATGACTCTACTCTATTTATTTTGAAAAAAACTCTGCAATTTCCGCTTAAATGCATATCGACTGGTGGCCGTCCTGATATCAAGAGGAAGCGCATTCCATAGAAGAATGGACTGAATATGAAAGGAAGAATGAACAAAGTCAGAAGTATGAGACGGACAAAGTAGGAGAAGATTGTTAGAAGATCGCAGATTTTTTGGGTGTGAAGAACATAGATATTGGAATTGAGATACAAGATAAGAAGGAGGAGTGGGAGAGTTGAGAAGGGAGAAAAGCGTGGTCAAAGCGCGCAAACTTCTTCTTTGGCGAATGGACATCCATTTGAGCTCAGACCTATAGCTCGACACATGATCATATTTTCTGAGGTTGAATATGAACCGGATACAATTGTTGAGCAGTCTGTCGAGCTTATCTAGCAAAACCGAATTCAAGTCAAAGTAGCACACGTCACCATAGTCGATGATAGGGAAAATCAAAGTCTGCACAAGCATAGTTTTCGTCTTAGCGGGTAAAAAGTTTCTCAGACGATACAGGGATCGCATAGTACCGTTGACCCTTTGACTAAAACTAGAGACTTTCAGTCAGAATAAATATTTACACGTGGTTATTATAGGTATTCTTAATGGAGGAATTATGGAAACTTTTATCCGTCTTCCTTTTTCTTTTTAATGAAAATTGTGCCGAGTCAGTGATTTGAGACAGATTTCATTAAAAGTTTTGGAACTTAAAAAGTGATTCAAAGCTACGCCAAAAAAATCAGTTCGCGGTGTCACATTCACATGGTAAGATTTAAACTTCAGCATTATTTTCTTTAACAAGTTTCTTTAACCTCGAGAGAAAGTCAGAGGCAAAAATACCTAACTTAACAATAAGAACTGCACTTTATTGGCCACATTCACATTTATATTTATTTGTGTGCAAACATTTTGGGAACAATTTGTGTCCTGGCATGGAAGCCACTACGAAGGAGTCTTGTCACGAAGCAGACATAACGCCTCCTCAGTTAGTTTATACCGCTTTTATTTGGCTCTTGTCATGAACCTTAGTGTTTTATGAATTCTCCTTTTAGTGCTGGTTAGAACTTTGTTCTGAGTAAGGTTTAGTAATGAAAATTGTTCTGAGGATGTTAGCGTTTTGAGTGTGGGTATAAATCTGGACTAACGTTGTGAAAGTGACTGTCTAGTTGTATTTTTGTTACAGATTTTGATGAGGCAATAAAAACTTGGAACGTGGTATAGTACGGAGGATGTCTACTTTTGTTTTTTTTTTTTTCTTAGCCGTTTTTGTCCCACTGCTGGGCAAAAGCCTCCCTACTCTCTTTCCACCTCTCTCTGTCTAGAGCTTCCAAGGACCAATCTTTCTTAAAGGAGTCCACCTCATCCCGCCATCTCCGTCTGGGCCCGCCGCGATGTCGTTTGCCATTAAGTGCCACTGGGTCGTAAGTTTGGCCCATTGATCGTTTGATATGCGGCAGATGTGTCCAGCCCAATTCCATTTAAGTGTGGCAGCTTTCCGAGTGACATCAGTTATTTTAGTGATGGAACGGATTGTTGTATTCTTAACCCTACTTTTAATTAATGATATTTGTTTCTGTAAACAGAAAAAATACTGTTACACGTCAAAATCCAGTTTTAAAGATGAGTTCGGTGCTTACAACATTGAGAAGAAATATCCCTAAATTAGTTTGATAATGACAGCTAATTAAGTAAATTAATGGAAAATTAAAATGTGCTGAAAATTATTTGAGACGTGTTTCTTTATGGATTTTGATAACATGTATGTCATCATCATCATCAGCCTATAAATGTTCCCACTGCTGGGACACAGGCCTCCTCTCTGTGAGAGGGAGTGGGCCGTAATCCACCATGCGGGCCCAGTGCGGGTTGATAGATGTCACATGTCTTCGATGTTTCGGTTCTAGGACATGCCGGGTTCCTCACGAACATGTATGTGCTTACATTAAATTAATATTATACTAATCTGTATTAGACCGCAGACCAGAAAAATATTGTACAGCTGAAATTAAAAACAAGTTTTGAAACATAAAATGAAATGGCAATTATGTAATGATTAAAATGGTGTTTTAAATGCCCTGTACCTGACCCAAAAATCTAACTCGAACATAATTGTATAACTTAATCTGTGCGACAACCATTACGAATTCATTCTCTAATTACAGGAACGTTGGTAGGTATCTTAATTGCCGCAGTATTAGTTAATAGTTCTCAGACTAACATTTAGACAATTATACTAAATCGCACTAGAATATATTAGCGAATCTAAAATAAGCGAATCTAAGTTAAGTGAATCTTAATTATAATGGAAATTGATCTTCAGACATTCAACGGCAACGGAAAATTTGGGAATTTGTTTGCCATTTAAATTTCAGTAAACGACGTATAACTGGTCAGCCTTGAAAATGAAAACGATAAAACAGTTAAAATACAAATCATTTAAAAGTTAGTGATTTGTTTTATGATAATTATGATGCATGGAATTAATATATTGGGTGATTTTTTTACCGTCTCGAAATTTTTACAGGCTGTTCTACCCATGAATGTAAACAACATTTACTATGGGAGCAACTCTGAGATCACGAAAAAAAAAATCAGCTGTTTCATACGTTTTGGTCAAGTCGGTATTGAACTTTTGTATAAACAGCTGAGTTTTTTTTCGTGATTTCAGAGTTGCTCCCATAGTGAAAGTTGTTTATATTCATGGGTAGAACACCCTGTAAAAATTTCGAGACGGTAAAAAAAATCAGCCGGTATATACAGGGTTACTGGTAACTCGACGTATTGCTTGCAGGACGTCATAGTAGGGTTAAAATGCAACAAATTAAGCCACCAAATGTTCTACCGAAATTCAGTAGTTTTTGAATTAGTTAAGAGTTTTAGTTTTTTTATGAAAAATCCCAGATTAAATCATTTGAAACCAATTTAAAAATGATTTACGGCGCGACTGTACTGAAATTTAAGTTATTATCATAGTTGACGCCGTAGCAGACCTTTGTTAATAATTAAAAGTTCAATAATGCCTAAAACTTTGGCAAATATCACTAACCAAACACTTAATTTTTTGTAATTTTTGCTATTACTTCATAAAAATGTAGTCTAGTGCAAAAAAAAAAATGCTACACCTGGTGTACAAATTACTAGGAAAATATCCTTGTCTTATCAGTTATTCAGAAAGGTATGATTGTCAATACTTTTGCATGTGTGCTAGGGAAGAGAAGAGTTTTATGGGGGGCAGGTAAAATTGCGAGACGGTCAACCTATTGTTTCGTATTCGTATTATTCGTAGTTTTTACCTGCGCTTGAACTCCAAACACTCGGGGAGCTTTGTGATTGGTCGCTATTGTTCTCTCGGCATGACAGGGGGTGCGATTTTGCAAAATTTGGTCGTCAGCGTTAGTTAGTTTCAACTCTACGTCGCGAAAGCTCGTGTTTTGTTACTGGCTATTTCCCTAACTGTTGCTGCGTATCTTGCTCTTGTGCTGTGCTGTGCCTTCATAAGCGCTGACTATGGCTGCATATTCTAATCCTGAATACGCTGACATAATGTACTGTTACGGACTTTGTGACGGTAACGCTGCTGAGGCGCGGCGAGAATATCAACTTCGTTTTCCCAACCGCCGACTCCCCCACGTTAGTGTCTTCGGATCGACTTATCGGCGAATATCTGAAACTGGCAGCGTCCAAAGAAGCACGCAAGTTGACACTGGTCGTTCCCGGAGATACACGGCTGAGGACAAGGAGCTTATACTTCAACGTTTTATTGACGATCCTAACACATCGACAAACATCGTAGCGCGTGAGCTTGGTATGTCACAGTGGAAAGTCTGGTCTGTAGTTCACTTGTCAGGCCGACATCCATACCATTACCAACCAGTCCAGTCATTAGAAGAAGGAGATCCGCCGAGACGGCTTGAATTTTGTCGTTTTATGCTAAGTGCCGACGCCGACAGCGAAAACTTTTTAAAAAACATTCTTTGGACCGATGAGTCATGTTTTGATCGTGATGGTATCACAAATTACCACAACTTACATTACTGGGCACCGAAAGCAGAAGCAAACCCTAAAAAACTGAAACCAACCGCATCCCAGCGAAGGTTCTCGCTTAATGTTTGGATGGGTATTATTGACAACAAATTAATTGGCCCACATTTTTTACCCCGAACACTAAATGGGGAACTTTATGAAGATTTCCTCAGAAATCATTTATTAGCACTGCTCATGGATGTACCGGAAGAAAGAAGAGCAAACATGATTTACCAACATGACGGATGTCCAGCCCACTTCCGAATCACAATTCGACAATTGCTGAATGAAAACTATTCAAACCGATGGATAGGGCGCGGTGGGCCGATTCCGTGGCCTGCACGAAGCCCTGATCTGACGCCGCTAGACTTTTACGTCTGGGGTCATATGAAAGATCTAGTTTATGTGACCCCAGTAAATTCAATTGAAGAACTAAGGGAGAGAATTACAAATGCGGCGGACCAGATGAGGGCAACAATCACATCAAAAATAACAAAAACCGAAGTAAGGAAGCGAATAAGAACATGTATTCGAAACCGAGGGCAGCACATCGAACAAGACGTGTGAAATGTGTGTAATTAAAGTTTTTAATATTGATTAAAAAGAATAATAATGTTCACGATTTTGTTTTTGATTTTTCGAATAATCACCTTTTTGTGAAACGCACGCCTGTACTAAATCAAAAACGATTTTCATAATGTAGTCCATGATTTTGTATTAACTTTCATACCTTTTTGGATAGCTGATAAGACAAGGATATTTTCTTAGTAATTTGTACACCAGGTGTAGCATTTTTTTTTTGCACTAGACTACATTTTTTATGAAGTAATAGCAAAAATTACAAAAAATTAAATGTTTGGTTAGTGATATTTGCCAAAGTTTTAGGCATTATTGAACTTTTAATTATTAACAAAGGTCTGCTACGGCGTCAACTATGATAATAACTTAAATTTCAGTACAGTCGCGCCGTTAATCATTTTTAAATTGGTTTCAAATGATTTAATCTGGGATTTTTCATAAAAAAACTAAAACTCTTAACTAATTCAAAAACTACTGAATTTCGGTAGAACATTTGGTGGCTTAATTTGTTGCATTTTAACCCTACTATGACGTCCTGCAAGGAATACGTCGAGTTACCAGTAACCCTGTATAAATAATCTTAGTACATTTCTTTCAAATAAATGTAGGTGAATAGTTACATCTACTAAAAAACAAGCAACATATCGAAGAGTATTTTTTCCGACCCAATATGTAACATAAGTAATCCGCCTGACACGAAATATGTTGGCCATTTACCCGACAACTAATGTCGTAAAATGAAAGAAACCATTTCCGTGAGCTATTCAATGGACCCCTTTAATGGTTTTACCTTAGAGTATGGATTAGATAAGCTTTCGAATGCTTCTTTTCGAGCAATGGCTGTCAGCAGCAGCAGCTGTCAAACAATAGAAAAGTAGGTAGTATAAATACTTAATCCTATACTATTAAATGAGCAATATTTGTATATATAAATATATATTTGTAATCACGTTCTCGAAAACGGTTCTAACGATTTCGATGAAAGTTGCAATATGGGGGTTTACGGGAGCGAAAAATCGATCTAGTTAGGTCTTATATCTGGGAAAATTCGTTTTTTCTATTTTCACCCGAGCAGAGCTCGGTCGCCCAGGTACTTACTTACTAATTTGTGTAGTGTATTTATTCATAAGCACTGTTATTTAAATTGTGTCCAGCTGAAAGCAGCAATGTTTGCAATCGACATGGCGACTCTTTAATATAACCTATAACTTTGTTTGCGGACAGGCATTATTTTTACTAAAAAGAGAAAAAAAAAATCTTACCTAATAAATTCTCAATGTTGATATATTTGTTTTATTTACCTCAAGCCACTACATTAATTAATCATTTCTTTATTTATCAGACAACTGGATCCAATTACTAAAATACTTACAATTCTAGATGTTAGTAAATTTTATATCGCTATGTTAGTACTTAAAATCTACTACAGACAGGGAGGTGTTTACAAGATGCCTCACTGTGGAGCTATGCCGGATATGTTTGCACCCCTTTCTTTTTCTTTTTTTTTTGGGTCGGAAATTATCAAATAAGTTCTCCCGCTCTGGGCGGAGCGGGAGGGCGTGTCAGACTCTTACTGACTAAAACCCACCAGTGTTCCTTCAGTTGCCTGTATGTTGCCAGGGGCCACGGTAACCCTTTTATACAAACAAGCAACCCCGGCAGGCATCGGCCCTAGCGGACCCCTTCAGTTATGCTGACATTTCTTTGAGGCGCGCGTGGAACACAACGTGCCGTCGACCCGGGCCTGATATTTATCGGACTGCGAGCTATCCATTGCTCACCGTCCGTAAGCCCGCGCCTACGGTGGCCGGGAATGTTTGCACCCCTAATTATTCAATTATTTCCCTAATTACTTACGTTGCCTTAGAACTTAAACGTTCTAGACCTTGTCTTATTCATACTGCTTACCTTCTTTAATGGTCTATACACAAGTAACTAGCAGTTAATGTTCGATAACGTACTGTTCATAGGTTCAGTTATGTGTTCCTTGGCTTGTTGGTTGGCAGTTTAGTGTACACATGATGTGATGTGCTATTTATGACGAATAAACATGGTTGACGGGACATTGTGACGGAATTGTGTTCATTATTTGGTGCTATAGCTATAGAAGAGCTCGTGGCTAAGTAATAACAGCCGCACAGGTCGATCCATAAGGTTAAGCTACGCTTGCCGGGATTGGTCCGTGGATGGGGACTATCTTTACATACCGAGACTTCTCCGTGCTTTGGAAAGCACGTTAAGCCGTTGGTCCCGGCTGTCATTCGTGGATCTTTGGCAGTCGTCAGAAGCCTGAAAGTCTTACAACCAGTTTTATCAAGGGGTATTGTATTACCCAGTTACCGGTACCCTAGTTCCGTAACTTATTTTCGTGAACGATTTTTAGAAGTTGTTTAATTTTCATTGCGTTATTTACGTTGTTGAGCAGATTTATTTTTTTCAAATTGAGAAGCAATGTATTAACAATCTGTTTCAAATTGAAGAAATTAGAGTACTGGTTGTGGAGGTCCGATAGGCAGCCACTCCATGTAAAATACTGGTATTCAGCTGCATCCGGTTAGACTAGAATCCAACCCCAACATAATTGGGAAAAGGCTAAGCAGATTAATTTGGTGCTTATTGCTATAGATTTTATAGTAACTAAGGTATCAGAAAGCATTTAATTCTGCACAAAAGATTCGACTTGAAGGACAATCAATGTCAAAAATATAGGTGAATCAGAAGCATTTTTGACAGATTGAGAATGAGATTAGAATAACTTTCTTCTTTTCTAACTTTTCCTTTTTTAAATTTTTCCTTTGTTCTTTCTTTTTTTTTCTTTAAAAATACGGGCTCCCCTGATTGAATTCAAATTAAACAACCAGGTAGTTTATTTGATGAAGGCTCGTAAAAAAATGATTTAATTAAGAGTCACTATTATGTAACGGCATGTATTTAATCGAACCTCAAATAATTCCCATTCTGATTTCCTAAAAATATTAATCATACTATTTTGGGCTCCTAAAAATGGTAAATAGCAAGGTGACTTCGAACAACTATTAAGGTGCGTCTATGCTAGACGAGCCAAGCATGAGCAGAGCATGAGCCGATTACAATTTCATGTAGTGTGGACCGACTTACAAGCCTCGAACGATCGCGCTTCGAGCATTCGGTTCGTGCTCGACTGTGCTTCTCCAACTATCGGTTTTTTGACGAATACAAGGGATTTGCCTTGCGCTCAAACTACGTTTGAGAACAGTGATCGTTGTAGGCTCGTTGTAAGTCCACACTTGACGCCGCGAACGACGACGCCCAGAATGGCTCCGCTCGTGCTCGGCTCGTCTAGCGTAGACGCACCTTGAAGTAGCCGCCGGCCGGCGCCGCTCGCTTCGCTTGTACTGCTCGCGCGCCGTTGGTCACCATTCTAACCTAACCCATTCGGTCGTTACCCACAGCTTAGTAACTGCGACCAACTGTGAGGAAAGGCCAGAAAGTTAAAAAGAGGTTAATTTATTTAAAAAGTGTTCATCATTCGAAGCCCAAAAATTTTTTAGAGAAAAGAGTTCATCATAAGTTCAGTGAAGGATCAATTAAATATTTCCCTTAAGAGGGCGCCCAACGGTCCACTAGCGCCACTGCTTTAAAAAGTATTATCTCGTCACTGAGAAAGAATTATGAATAACGGCTAGTGAGGACCCTCGGTAAGTGTGTCTAGAATTTTCTAATACCTTTTTAAAGTTTCATATTGAGACACGAAGCAACAAAATATGATCTAGAGGAATGTGGCCGGTTTTCTTTAGATCGAATTTTATTGCTTCGTGTCTCAATATGAAACATTATAAAAGGTATTAGAAAATTCTAGACACATTTACCGAGGGACCTTATTAACCGTTATTCATAATTCCTTCTCAGTGACGAGATAGTATTTTTTAAAGGAGTGGCGCTAGTGAACCATTAGGCGCCCCCTTAAGTAGCGTCTACAAAAACAACACAGTGATTACGATTATATTTCTAACGGAATGTTCATGAGTCGGATTTCCCTTCATAGATAGATATCACGATAATTCCCGATTCCAATCCAAATGTTTGCGCTAAAGTTAGTAATATGAACTAACAATATCCCGAAATCTTGTCTCGTTCACGAAAAGGGTTCGTCAGCAGAATCCAGTTGAGTAAATAAAACATACGATATTATTTGTATGAAACGGGACATGAATATAAATTTTCATTGGAGGCACAAATCGAAAGGGGAATCCTAGTAAGGATATGGAAAGAATTGTGTTATAGATTTCGAATTTTCTTGTATTTTTGGGAAGTAAATAATTTTACAGGGATTCGATCGTATTGTTATTTATGGTAGGTTTTTTGATAGGTACCTAAGTATATAACGTTGAGAACAGTTATGATTGATTTATTGATAATAGAAGAAAAAAAGGAAAAAGGTTTTGTTGTCACAGAAACGCGTGCATATAAAAACTGGCCACCAAGTGCGTGTCGGATTACGCACGATGAAGGGTTCCGTATTTGGGATGAATTTATCCCAAATACAAACTTAAATTGTAGTTGAAATGCATGTTGGAATGAATGGGATCATTCCAAGTTCAAATGTAAGTTTGTACGCACAATATTGATAGATTTACATGTTGTTTTATTTTAAGACCATAGACTTCTTATAGGTTTTCCTGTAATCTATGAGTGTATAACTACTATTATCTGTATCTTTTTCAAAGATTTAGTCTCAGTAGTTTCGGAGTTAAGGGGGGAATGGTCAATTTTCATCTATTTACTTAAATATCTTTAAATGTATTTATTTTGAATTATAAAAAAAAATTAAGTTCTCGTAATAGGATCTTTCATTTGATATGTCACACCACATAGTTCGAAAAACTTTTTTTCATTTTTTCATTTGCTCCCCAAAAGTGACTCTATATTCAAAATTAATTTATTTACGTTACACGTCCGTGTTTGGGTCACAGAAATACATAATGTGTACCAAATTTCAACTTGTTATAATCATTGTAGGTAATGCATTTGCAATTGGAGCATAATAGCATAAACGCACGCCTTTTTCCCATGGGGCAAAAACCACAGAACACCACCTGCTACGATCCTTACATACTCCTTTTGCTTCGTTTACTTTCATAAATCTGGTCATACACGCACGCCGGTTGCGAGTACTACGCACCTGACTATTCAGAAGAATATCACCAATAAGGTCACTTAATTAATATGTTCTTTTAAGGCGTTCGTGGCGTTTGCAATCATATCAACCTTGTAAATACCTTTCGTTAATCCTCTCAACATGACTAAACCATCTTATGATTTGTTAATAAATTCTATGGAATACCTAGACAGATTTAAGGGCATAGCCCCTTCAATCAGTCTGTCTATGAACACGGTTTTTTTTAAGCGCCTTCGACACGCAGACGCGCGTTCCATGGAACACGCGTGTAAAAAACGCCATGAGCATAGAAAGAAAAAAATAAAGAAAGAAAAAAAAAAATGTTTTATTAGGACACGCACAAGAAATACAAACAGTAATAAAAATAAAATAAAAAAAGGAGCATTTTAAACTAACAAATTAACAACAAAAATAATAACGACCTGTGCAAGGCCAATAAAGCTCCTATCTCAGCATAATAATATTTAAAAAAAAAATACGCAGTGCTGGTATTTTGATAAGGCCCGCTGTGATGCCACGGACACATCTACGGACATATATAAATCCCACCAGGGAATTATTAAAAAAAAAAAATTGCAAACGTAAATAGACCCAAATGTTTAACCTTATCAATCGATCAATCTGCCGAGCCTTTTCCCAACTATGTTGGGGTTGACTCCCAGTCTAACCAGATGCAGCTCAATACCAGTATTTAACATACTACAATGCTAAGTTTGTTCTTGGGATAAAGTCTTCCCAACTACGAAACCCTTAATTGTGCGTGGTCCGACACGCACTTGTTTTATTTTATTCATGCACAGGTAGGTCATTTTACTCATTACTATACAATAACAATAAGACATTAAAGTAGGTTTGAACTTTTGTTTGTGCAGAACCCTAAAAGGAGTCTTTACGAAATATTCATGGATACCCGTTTACCCTTTTAACCTTCGGATGTAACATGGGTAAGCTTTAAAAATAGTTTGAAGCCTCTTATGGAGTGAAAACTTCCAGGAAAGGAACCTTCTGTTTTTGTCTTTGTTTTAAGTATACTAACTGGAAAAGACCATAGATACTTATGTGTGTATTGGGACGAAAAAAAAAAACAGTGGCACTCCGGAAGTGAAAACTTGAACAATATCGCCTTATGAACACTGTATGAACATTGGTCCGTAATCATATCTAAATAAAGAGCACAATCGCGATAAAAATAAAAACACAAAACCTTTAAAGTAAAAATACTTACATAGAATATTGATCCGTAACGTGATATAAATGAAGAGCACAATCGCGTTTACAAAAATGAGATGTCGGTAACGGTGTTGCGAGTTCAATTGTTTTTTTCCATCTGCAAAATACCCAACGCGCCTAAAGAAGATTTCACTTCAATAAAAAAATAAAGTTTAAAAACTGTAACCCGACTACAGGAAAATAAAAATGATCTAAAAAGTACGAAACAAGCAAATATTTCAGACAGAAATCAAGACATAGGTACAAAAATGGTCAAGGTAAAGCCGTGGTCGCATGCCTGTATACCATGTGGGTGTCAGGAACACCTACAAAATTATAATGGCATGCGACGACGGCTTTACCTTGACCATTTTTGTACTTATGTCTTGATTTCTGTCTGAAATATTTGCTTGTTTCGTACTTTTTAGATCATTTTTATTTTCCCGTGGTCGGGTTACAGTTTTTATTAAACTTTATTTTTTATTTTATACTTTTCCGTTATTACACTTGCTAAACGTTACAACAACGCCACGCGCAACGTCTCACTGAAAATTGAATTTACAACGAGAACATTTTCGCGCGATGATTTTGTACGATTTCAAATGTCGACTAAAACCAAAAGAATCATTTGAAAGACTTTGAATGATGTTCATAGACAAAAGCCCTTCTAAAGCAACTGTTTTCCGCTGGTTCAACGAATTTAAGCGTGGTCAAAAACTTTGGCGGACGAAGAAAGAAGTGGCCGTCATAGGGCTATGACGGCTGTTACATAAGAAAACGTGCTGGCTGTGAAAAATTAAATTTAAGTGAATAGGCGAATTACATATGAAGAGATTCAGCATATACTGCAGATTGGATCGGGAAGTGTACATGAAATTCTACACGGGCATCTTCAGGTAAAGAAGATAGTTTCACGCTGATTACCACACAATCTAACGCAGAAGGAGGTTCGGGTAGAATGGTGCCGAGACATGATAGCAAAATTTGAAGCAGGCTCGTCTCGGCGCGTTTACGATTTCATTACGGGTGATGAATCATGGATTTGTCATTTTTGTTCCCCAAAATAAAAAATCAACTCAAGGGAAAACAGGGATTAAAGAAGTGTCTGATGTGGACTGGAAAATGTGTAATGAAAATTGGTTAAGACGCATGAAACTGTGTATAGACAGACGCCAATGGAGAGTTATTTGAAAATATTTAATAAATAAAATATAACCTGTAGTATATTTTTTTTATTACCTATTGCAAAATTTTCTGAGTGCCCCGTGTATAAATATTAATATTTCGTTGTACACAGTGCTACACATAAAGCTATAAATTTCCAGTATTAGCTGACCTCGCATTGTACGGAAATCCTTTACAATGCCAGATCAGCTTAAACTGGAAATGTATAGCTTGATGTGTAGCCGTGTGTACTTGTTTTTCTTCATAGAGGAATTGAGGATGGAATTACAAACCGTTTTTATTTATTAAGATTTGATTAACTTCACGTTGGTATCATCTTGCGATACAACGTAGCACAGTCTCACTTTTGCTTGTTTTTAACAATTTAAACATATTTATTTACTTTGAAAGTATAACATTATTTACATATTTGTAATGTGCTCGTCAAGACCTTTCTTTTGGTACCAAACATGTCATGATCATATCATTTTAATTTTTTTCGAGGTTAGAAATTTACGTGCAAAATCCACCATATTAAATTTAGGGAAAATTTATATAGCCTATGTCACCCGGACTATTATTACGAATCTATTGATACCTCACTCATCAAAATCGGTTCAGTAGTTTAGGCGCTATGGTGGAACACACGTAAAAGCAAACATACATACATACATACATACAAACATACAAACATATAAACATACATACATAGACTGCTAAAATCATAACCCTTCCTTTTGGCTTTGCCGTAGTCGGGTAATGAAATAACATGATTGTTATTACAACTGTAACAAATCTGAATAATTATCACGCCCACAAAAGCCACTAATATACAGAAGAAGAGAATAATTAATAAGCTATTATTATATATAGCTTCTGCCCGCGGCTTTGTCCGCGTGAAATTTCTTGTTCCCCGACCGACCTCTATCGTTTTCGGTTAGCGTTCTTCCTGACTTTTTTCTTTTTGCTCTGCTCCTATGGGTCCTAGCATGATGTTAAATAGCCTATAGCCTTCCTCAAGAATTGGGCTATTAAATGCAAAAAGATTTTTTCAAATACGACTGGTGGTTCTAGAGATATTAGCATAACAAACAAAAAACAAACTCATCAGCTTTATTTAGATTATGTCATTTTATATTTAGAAGGAGTAACCAGCGACTTCGATGATCATTTCGGACTTTTTATTATTCAATATTGTAGAACTTAATTATAATGTAGCGGTTACACCGCCACATACGACCTACGCATCATAGATATGACGTCACACAAATCCTGCATCGCGCAGTTAGAGTTTACCGAGCGATCGACATACAATACAAGATTTCAACTACAAACCGATGGGCAGTTGCCCACCAGACACAACACCTATCTGGTCGGAGGATCCTCCCTTTTCTATAGTGGATGAGTGAACTTTACACCCTGTTCCTCATGCCACTAATTGTCTTTCAAGTGTTCTGTATTCTTAATTAAATTGTTACAAACACGTAATAATTAGCTAGCTTTTTTTCGAAATCTCTTCTGAAACTTTGAACTGCTGTTCACAGACTTATGTCACTCTCCGTGCCTACTCATTCTTTGATTTTAAAACTTTTAAGCAATGTAGTTTCTTTGACTATTCTTACTCTAGTTCATTATTTTATAAAGTAGTCTATAAAATATAAACAGATGCATTAAATTTCTCACTCCCTTTTTAACTTAAATTCTCTTCTGCATTATAAGAAAGCGCTGGAAAGCTCATGAAATACAGAATATTGTGACTAAGTAATAACTTCTGGAGCTTCGCGCTTTAAAGCATACTAAAATTGTTAAACAATTTACATGTAATCCTTTTTCAGTTTAACAATGTTTATTAAAATATAAGGTATAGTTTTTTTCTATTCTTATATAAGAAGATCTTTTATTAATAAAACTATTAGCAATGAATGCAAAAAAGATAAATAGGACAGGTACAATCGTTATGTGAGACAGGAATTTATAAAAAATGCTTAACAAAAGAAATCCTACAATGGCAGCAGTCCGCACTTTAATTAATAATTGTAAAATAAAAAGATTTAATTCATTCGAAAAGCGAAAAGTGAAGTCATGTCGAATTTTGTGTTTTCATACATAAAAAAATACAATAGACGTTGATATATTTAGTAACTAGTTCCACTTAACTATTCCTAGAGAGAAATACAATGTTTTTTTTTTGTATTTTTTGACGTGAATACGTCTTTAAATTTCCTTCCTTAGTGGGAATTAAAAAAACTGATGATAACAAAATCGGGGGATACAGTTTGATGCTGCAGTTACATATCTATCATCTACATCCAAAATTTGATTACACCACTCGATAGCTAAAAGAACAAAGAATTCGTCGCAAAGAAAATATTACTCGCAACGTAAACATATTCACGTAAAACACTGCTGTGTCGGCTGTGTCCAAGACACATACACAACCCATTTTTTTTTAATATTGCTCTTTAGGAATAGTTAATTGGAACTAGTAACTAAATATATCAACGTTATTGTATTTTATAATGGATTTCAGCAAGGTCACGCCAGAATCAATTATTTTAATACATTGTTTAATTTATATCT
This sequence comes from Agrochola lychnidis, assembly GCA_963680765.1. Taxonomy (NCBI): domain Eukaryota; kingdom Metazoa; phylum Arthropoda; class Insecta; order Lepidoptera; family Noctuidae; genus Agrochola; species Agrochola lychnidis. The sequence goes on from OY796847.1 coordinate 8,738,653, forward strand.
GAAAATCATGTGGGCAACATCTTTCTTCGTTTTCGATTGTATTCCGGACCATACTTTCATTTAACAAATACTCATTAAAAAATCCTGTCATATCGCATAGTTTAAAATACATAATAACATAACTTCACGCTAATATTCCCTGAAAGGGAAGGCAGAGGTGTATTTTCAAATTCAAAATTCAAATGTCATTTATTCAAACTAGATTCAAGAGAATCAGCACTTTTCGAACGTCAAAATTACATAAAACAGTCCTCCAAAAACTCCCACCCTTCACCACTTCCTAGTGTCTTATGAACACCGACATTTCGTCAGGCCATTGGTTATGTGGGCGAGGATACCCCACGGTCTCCTGCGAGGCGGCGAGCCTCCTTGCCGGATTACCGCTTTGGGATCTGAAGGCAAAGGTCCTCGCGCACATCTGGGAGTGGCGCGAGGAGGCGAAACGCCGGGGCTTAACTCCGCTGCCGCGAGAAATCACGGCACAGCGGACAGAGCTCCAGCGGGACCTCATGGTGTCATGGAGAGTGCGATTGTCGCAATCCAGCGCTGGGTACGCCACAATTGCGGCGATAAGACCCCTCTTTGAAGAGTGGCTAGAGAGGCGCTACGGCGTCCTCACCTTCCGACTGACGCAGGTCCTCACCGGCCGATGCCTGCCGGGGTTTCGAATACAACTGAAAGGGAGATCGTGGCCCCCGGCAACATGGCAACTGAAGGAACACGGGTGGGTTTTAGTCAGTAAGAGCCCTCACGCCCTCCCGCTCCGCCCAGAGCGAGTTATTATTATTAGAGAGAGAGAGTTATTTGATAATTTCCCACCCAATAAAAAAAAAGAAAAGGCCATTGGTTATGGCCCATTTAATAGGGGGCGAGTCTGTTTTCACTAACCGTAGATACTCAAATCCTGACTTCAAACATGAGAAGTTACCGAAGTAAGTATGTATTTTCACCTTTCCATTACCAAACCTTGTAACTATAGAGATTTCACTAAAAGCCGCCAAAACGGACAGTCCAGCAAATCTAATTAAAACCTGACCAACCACAAGTCTGATGCGGTTTCATTGCGGCCGGAGTCTGATCAATTAAGCCTTTAATTGGTTTAAAATTATGAGTTTCAACACATCGACTGTTCGACAACTAAATGGTTTTCAGAAATATAATTTTATTATTTTACTCACGAAAATTAACATTGTTTTGCAAAATGTTAAAAAAAGCGAGTCTTTTATGCTACGGTTACATTCTCGCGATAAAGCGAATTACATTTTGCGCGTTCTCTCTCGCACACCGCTCGAAGTCTCGCTGATGCTGGGGCCACGACGTTACTTTATCCCTACGGTTAACGTCCATCATCGCGATAATCAACGACGTTTCCCGTTGGTGTGGTCTTAGCATGAGAAACAGAGAGCGCGCTGTTACACGAGGCCAAGTGACCAAGATTAAAAAAAAAAAAACACTTTGATGTACACAAAAAGAAATTGTATAATTAGGGTTCGACCTTGGTACAATTTTCGGCAAAGTAACATTAAATCAGAACTGGCAGACACAATGAATAAACAGAGATGGTAGAGATTCAGCGATGGGGACGAGACTGGCGCTTTGCGCGAACGGAGAGGCAGTGCTGTTCTAAGATGATGACGAGACAATGCTTAATAAATCTAGGTAATCGATTATTATTGATCGTTAATGGTTTTTCTTAGCATTGGGAAACTGTAACAGCGCAAAGTGTAGTTCGCTTAATCGTGACAATGTAACTATAGCATTAGTCGTGGAGGGAGTCGCGGAGGGTGTGTCAGACGCTTACTGACTAAAACCCACCCGTGTTCCTTCGGTTGCCCTGTTGCCGGGGGCCACAATTTCCCTTTCGGCCCATATTCGCAGCCCCGACAGGCATTGGCCCTAGCGGACCCCGTCAATTCTGCTGACATCTCTTTGAGGCGCGCGTGGAACACAACGCGCCGTCGACCCGGGCTTGGTCCTTATCGGACGGCGAGCTACCCATTGCTCACCGTCCGCAAGCCCGCGCCAACGGTGGCTGGAAATCGGCTCGCGATTCCCGCCCCGGGCGTCTCCTCCTGCGGCGGTTAGGGGCGTGAGGGCGCGAAGTTTGCCTCTCCCTCACGCGTTCCGCCTCCTCCTTCGCGAGCATTACCGCTTCGCAGAAGGAGGTGACGGCCTGCCATTTCCTCTCGCTCCGTACCGTGGCCTGAACCAGGGCCGGACGCGAGAGATCACTGCCGCCGATCGCCTCTACGAGAACACGGCGTTGCTCCGCCCAAGCCGGGCAGACCTCCACCGTATGCTCCACCGTGTCCTCAGGCCGTTCCACACAATGGTGACACCCGGGTGTTTCCTCCCGCCTTATCCTGAACAGGAACCTCCCGAAGCAGCCGTGTCCGGTGAGGACCTGCGTCAGGCGGAAGGTGAGAACGCCGTGGCGTCTCTCCAGCCACTCCTCAAAGACGGGTCTTATCGCCGCGATTGTGGCGTGCCCAATAGCATTAGTCCTCGTGTAGTAATAATATGTTTTAGTTAGGTATCTGTATTATTTATGCACGTAGGGTGATGCCTGCGGATAGTTTTTTTATGTTTCTTTTAATTTATTGTATAGTTGTCTTATATTCTAAGCACTATTTATTTTGTTTTGTTTCATGTTTAATAGAAAAATCACTGAACCTGACTTGATTTCCGTACACCTTTTTTTTTCGGGTGACCACTGAAAATCAGCGCTGTGCTGTGGGTCCCCCATAGCACTGCATCATGCTGAGTAGAAGCCTTCTTGTCAGTCATGTCGTGCAGCTGCCGCCTAATTAATTTCTGTTCTATGCTCGTGATTTGTTATGTACTTTGTGTTGTTCTCTGATTACTCTTGTCTTTTATGTATGCACGTATTTCTGTGACAAATGAACTTATTTTTCTTTCTTTCTTTCTATTAGACAAAATTTTTGAGCAACAGGGCCCCAACGATATTTGGTACCTACTGCCAATGCCCATCTGAAAGCATTCCCTAACACCGTCTTTATCGAGTCCAAAGTACCAAAAACTACAGCCTATTCTTAGCTAGACGTGTATATGAGCTTTCAAGAACCTGCCAAACCGAATCTTACCTCACAAAGTAAACCTTGATCGCAAACTACACTGTAATGCCCACACATTCAAATAAAATTGTGTCACCAACATAACGTTAATACTTTTATCCCGCCAACCCCAATTCAGTAGTGTTACACTTGAGACCAAGAAAATAGACCCACACCTCGTTGTATTATATGGCCCGCTTACTTTCTATAAAGAAAGGCGAAATTTCACTCGGTGAAATAGAAATATTGACATTTCTGTAACGGTGTCTGCTAGAAACTTTGTTACAAGATTGTGAAGTCTTCTTTTGTATTCAGTTTGAAGATAGTGTCGTCGTTCTCTACAGTAAATCCATGCCATTATATTTCATTACTAGATTCTGCCCGTGACTTCATCCGCGTAAAACTTCTTGCTCCCCCGACCCACCCTGTCACATCGCATCGCCCGTCCGCGCTATTTTCGCTTATGCTGGGGCTACATTGTCGCGTTATCGCGAACAATACTTCGTGCACTCTGTTGCTCAGCGAGACGTCGAGCGGTGAGAGCGAGCGCGCGAAGTTTAGTTCGGGATAACGCGACAATATAGCCCCAGCATTAGGGTTCTTTCTGACTTTTTACCCGACTGCCCCAGAAGGAGGGTAATGTTTTTTGAGAGTATGTATGTATATATGCAGCAGCATGCAGCATGTATAGCTGCAGTGCTTTTAAATGTACTTTTTTTTCTTTTTCTTCTTGCTCTCTCACTTTTGAATTGCAGACACAAGTGGTTATTTTGATAGTTTTAAAGTAACTAACTAGTTTTAACTATTGAAATATAGTATACTAGCTGCGCCCCGCGGTTTCACCCGCATAAGTCTTGATCCCGTGGGAAAAAAAAAGGTATCCTATGTTCTTTTCCAGGGCATCATCTATATATGTGCCAAATTTCATCCAAATCCGTTCAGCCGTTTTAGCGTGAAGGCGTAACAAACAAACTTACTTTCGCATTTATAATATTAAGGATAGCGATATGTTGCTGCTTTTGTATGTTCACAACACAAATTCTATTATAAGTCTAAACGTGAAGACTTGTAATTGGCTTTCTGTCGACTATTGTTTTCTTGTTGTTGTTTTTTTTGCTGTAATAAATAAATAAATAAATATGTCTATTTCTTTGGCACGCTCTGTAGCCTAAACGGCTTGAAGGATTTTAACATGTGAAGTGTCGTTAGATTCATCTTAATTGTGGGAGTGACACAGGCTATATAATATTTAAATATTGCATCTGCAAATACAAAAAAGGGATTTTGTTTAAACCTACCCCAGGTTTAAAAAAAAAACTACATTATTGGTATCAAATAAAGCTAGTAATGAGTCAATATACAGTGTGAGTCTTCATAATGTGCACATACCAAAATGAGGAAATCTATGCTTAATTTTATCGACGGAAAAAATGTTTTTTTTTTTTTAATTCTTTTGTATCAAAAAATTGTTTTTTTTTATTCTCTTGGGCATCTTATTTATAAATTTTACAATTATTGTAAAAATTAATGAAAAAAATACAGATTTTTGCTAAAAAAACATGTTTATTTTCAATTGAGGGTAGTCTTTTTCTTAATTTTAATTTTATGTGGATGCCCACTTACTTCCAATCATTATGAAGTTTGTTTTATCGCGATATCTGATTCAGTTTAAAAGTTACACAGTTATGTTAAAAAAAAAAGAAAACTGTCGTTAAAATTAAGCATAAATTCCCTCATTTCGATATGTGCACATTATGAAGAATCACACTGTACATTATTTAATAAAACTAAAAAGCTTGAAAAAAAAAACTAAAAACCCGACTGCAAAAATACATAACTGAAAAGAGAAAAACAAACATTATAATCTATAGAATTTTGGTATTGCAGGCGGGACAAACAAAATTTACACCATCATTTCAGGTTATTGGTTTGTCCTGCCTGCACCTTCTAAAGGTCGTAGCGTGATATTAAATAGCAACTACCTTCCTCGAGGGTTGGGCTATCAAATGAAAAAGATTTTTTAAATCAGACTGCTAGTTCCAGAGCGCGCGCAACAATAAAAAACAAACTCTTTAGCATTATTATCTATATATAAAATTCTCGTGTCACAATGTTAGTTGCCATACTCCTCCGAAAAGGCTTGATCGATTTCAAGTGCTTCAAAATAGTTTTCTCAAACCAAATCAAATCTTTTTATTGTGGGCATAGGTTATACATACAGATGTTAGGTTTTAGATGCTAATTAACTTACGTGCATGAGGACATGCACGATGTCAGGATGGTCGAGTGTTAGGTTTCAATTTAATACATAATTATTTGATATTGTACTGGCAACACCGAAAGATTCGATATGTCAAAATGGCGAACACAACTGTCTTGTGAGTCGAGCGCTCGTGACGATAAGACGTGCTAGTGGCTGTGTCGGTAAAAAGATAGATTGGAGATATTGTATTGGTTGGAGATCTACTGTAAATTAAGGTAACCTATTATTTTTATGGTAAATATTAGAATACTGATTGAATTGTAATATTATGTGGGGAATAGGAGATGTGATGGTATGGTGTAGAATATTGAATTTGATGTTGGCAAAGTAATATAAATGACTGACAAAGTATCTTGGTGTTTCATATTATTTTCCTTATCCTTGAAATATTGTTAATTATATTCGATATTAAATTAGTATTTTAGAGCAAGGGTAATTTATTTTTCATACCCCTAAGTGATAAGGGTAGTCCACCCCAAACATAAATAATTTATATGGAAAAACAACGTTTGCCGGGTCAGCTAGTATTACTATATAGATAGTAAGTAATTGTCTAACGCTTTTTAACCCCAGACGCAAAAAAAGGGGTGTTATAAGTTTGACCGCTATGTGTCTGTTTGTGGCACCGTAGCTCTTAAATGGGTGAACCGATTTGGATGCAATTTTTTTTATTTAACAGCCGGTTTTCTAGCAATGATTGTTATATATGTTTTATCAAAATCGGTTCAGCCGTTTGAAGATTGTCAACTCTTTTCTAGTTGATGAATGGAAGTATTTTTTTAGCTCGTGGCTAAATACTAACAGCCGCTCGGATCGATCTGTCAGGTTAAGCTACGCTTGCCGGGGTTGGTCCGTGGATGGGTGACCATTTCTACATACCGAGACTCCTCCGTGCCTCGGAAAGCACGTTAAGCCGTTGGTCCCGGCTGTCATTCGTGGATCTTTGACAGTCGTTACGGGTCGTCAGAAGCCCGAAAGTCTGACAACCAGTCTTACCGAGGGTATCGTATTACCCAGTTACTGGGTTATGGAGGTCAGATAGGCAGTCGCTCCATGTAAAATACTGGTATTCAGCTGCATCCGGTTAGACTGGAAGCCGACCCCAATATAGTTGGGAAAAGGCTAGGCAGATTGATTGAATGGAAGTATTTCCACAGGTCTGATCGATTTGAAATTTGGTATTCTGTTACTTCAGTGATATTAGACGAACATAGTAACCTTGAACTGATGCTGCAGCATCACCTGGAATTGGCAGGATACCCAGCTCCCTTACCAACTTACAGCACAGGTATCGTGTTTGGGCTCATTGGAATGGTCTCAGGGAATAGGTTATAGATAGATGGTGAACAGGGTCTGGTGATGGAGTAGGAAAGAGAAACTCGGAAATGTTTGTGTCGAGGGTTTTTAAATTTTTATCTGTTAAAATTGTATTTGTTAGTTGAAATATTACTTTCAGTCTTATTTCGCACAGTAGTTAGACGCAAGTTTCTAGGAAAATAATTTCTTATCTCACGTAATCTGTCAGTTATGATTTGTTGACCTACATCAAACCAGCTAAATTATTAGACTCTAGCAACTCGCCACAACATGCATGGTGTTTGCGACTTGGAAAAAATATACATTTTGTTATTACGAGTATATACAGGGTTTTTGAATAGGGACCGAATATATTTGAATTGAAATAAAAACACATTGATTTTTTACAATTAGATTATATTTTCTTTTTCTGCGTTAAATCACATTTTCACTATGTGACGGATAGTGTCTTCCTTAGGACGATTAGGTTGACCATAGGTTTTTTTGTAACCAAATCAAATTATTTTATTTCACATAAAGCTACATGGGCACTTATGAAACGTCAGCAGCTAGGTGCACGGTTCCAATTGGTCGTTTCCTATGGAGAAGAGCCGGCAAGAATGTCCACGGTTACTCTTTTAAAAATAATTGGTTTTTACAATGTTTTATAACAGTGTTAATAGATAAGGGAGGACAGTGTAGGCTTTTCAACAAGTATCATTTACTTAACAAAATAGAAAATGCTCAACAAAAGGTTTAGGTTTAAAGATATTTATTTCCCTGAACTAAATAACAGTTCACTTATAATGAGATACAGAGTTACTTCTAAATAATAATATAATATATAATATTTGCCTCTGGGGCGTTTGTAACGTTATAGGGTACATACATGTTTTTTGAGTTTGCTCATAAATATATTAATACTATCACATCTCTTGGAGTTTCCCTACATGATCGAATCAGAAATGAAGAGATCCGCAGGAGAACCAAGGTAACTGACATAGCCCGAAGAATTGCCAAACTTAAGTGGCAATGGGCAGGGCACATTGCTCGCAGAACGGATGGCCGATGGCGTCGAAAGGTTCTGGAGTGGCGACCACGTACTGGAAGACGTAGCGTTGGAAGGCCTCCCACAAGATGGACCGATGACCTTGTGAAGGCCGCAGGAATCCGCTGGATGCGGAAAGCACAGAATCGGTCGAAATGGCGGTGCTTGGGGGAGGCCTATGTCCAGCAGTATACGTCTTTCGGCTGAAATGATGATGATGATGATCACATCTCTTTATATTTTCCAGTAAATCATTGAACAGCCGTGTTCCCTCCACTAATACTGTTTTTCTGCCGTAATTAGTCCGTGCTCGTGCAGTTATTAGTTGGAATTTGTTTTTACTTCTTGTGTTGTGTAGGTTACTGCTTTTTTATGTAGTTGTATGTTTGATTGTACGGAAAGAAAGAAAAAACAGTCCACTAACCCTACAATGTTCTCACATTCTAAAATAGAAAATAATTTGGGTTTATAAAGGATAAATAAATTAATAAAAATAAAAAGCTACTTTAAACTAAATGACCTGATGTCCACAAAAGCCTCTAATAAAGAGTTGAAATAAAATTTGAGGTATATAATGTCAAATAATAGGATGATTATATCAAGGGAGAATGTAAAAATTAAACATGGTTATTTGGGAGCAGTTAATAGACTCTTTCATAATTATGCCGGTAATAAGGTAACATGGAATTATTGCCAAACTTCCTTGTCTTCAACGTAGTCTTTAATTTTATATTATGCTTTTTTGATAAGGACACGTTTGAAGTGGGGTTTGAACTTTCCATCGCTAAGTTCTGTAACCGACTTTGGCAACTTGTTATAAAAGCGGATACTGTTTATAAGAAACAACTTGTTTGTTTTAGTTAATCTAAATTTTGGAATCACAATTTCATGTCTACTACGCGTATTTATAGTAAGGAAATCGCTTCTTATTTAGAAAAGTCCCAAGTTTTTTCGAACATACAAAATACTTTCTAAGATAGGTACATATAAAAAGAAGGCAGAGTCAGTTTATCAATTTCTTTGAATTTGATTCTTTTCTAAAATGAAATCTACGTTAGCTGCTGATTCCCACAGCACAACGCCACAAAACTGTGGAAATAAGTAAAGTATACTAACCTAGCTGTGGCTATATCAATCAACAGCCTTATTTTTCTTACTGCATATGCAGCTGAACTTAATCTACCTGAAAGAGTTTTAATGTGGGCGCCCCATTACAATCTTGAATATAAAGTAATTCCTAAAAATAACGAACGACCCGTTTGACAAATTGATCTACTGTTTTGATAATGCACTTTATAGCGATTCATCTTGATAAATGCCGAACGTTTAATGACTCATTTGTCAAAAATTCGCGCCCAAAGGCAATCTAATATGGCCGCCATCAGCTGTCAAAGATACCTTGTCCCTATTAAAAAACCCTGTGTATGTTTAATGTACATATTATGCACATAAACGCGACTTTAATTTATAATAACAATATAACATCACGCCTGTATTCCCCGAACGGTTAGGCAGAGGTGTACCTATAGTACACCTACATTTCGCCACTTCAGTTTGAATCCCATGTAATAGGCGGCGAGCCTATTGCCATCAACTGGACACAAATCCAGACTCCAGGCTGCTACTGAGAAATTCCAGATGGAAAACGTACCCAAGACCTCATGGTCAGCAGTAGCGTCTACGACCACTAGACCAACGATGCAGTTTAATTTATAATGTTATGTTGTAAAAAAAAAAGTAAAAGTTTGAATAAAAAATATAAATAAATATACAAATAATTTTTCGTGACACTTAAAAGACAAAAAGTGCCAATACTCATAAATCATGGTATAATTGTCATAAAAGCACTATAGTGATGATACATTTCCTAGAAGCAGCACCATTTATTGTTACTCTAATTGCCTATTATTAAGAAATTTGTTATTTTCTTTAAAAAAACACTCAAATAGTCATAACTTTTAAGGAGATCAAGTTGGGGCTCTACTACAGACATATTTATAACTGCAAATAACCTCAACTATCGCCCTGTTTCGTGGGATCCACGATTTTATACCCACCCTGTTTAGATGATATTTAACTACATAATAATTTACAAAGCATTCAGCAACTGTTAGGCTTAAATCAAACAATATACTTCGATATTAATAGAGTAACCGTTTGAATAAGGTCACAATTTCAAAATTTCATTTTACAAACTTTGTAACTGTATTTGTTTGTTTATTGCTCTTTCTTCTTTACCGGGAAATAAGTTCTCATTTCCAAAGTTTTAATTAGTTTCGTGACATTAAAATGACTTGTAATCGACCTGATCTTGTGAGTAATTATTATTGTTATATTGTTTAGGTAGAAATCAAGGTTACTTAGTTTGTGGCAGTGGTGGCCCAGTGGCAATGGCCCCAAATTGAGAGTTGTGGGTCGTGGATTCAAACCCAGGCATGCGCTTTACTTTGTGTAAATAATTTCATCACCACTGCTCTCAAAAAGGTGAAGGAAAACATCGTGAAGAAATCGGCATGTCCTAGAACCAAACATTCGAAGATTTGTGACATCTACCAACCCTCACTGTGCCCGCGTGGTGGATTACATCCCAATGAGACGCCTGTGTCCCAACAGTGGGAACATTATAGACTGATTATGATTATGAGACCGTGTTTTTACAGTATCACCCAAAAAAGGAGTGTTTTGTTTCGTTTTCTTAATATTATTTACTAAGTTTATTTCGTTTTTAAAAGAAATGTTTTAACGTGCAATGATCTTCGACCATACTAACAGCTTTTTGGACACCACTTCGTCAGAATTGATTTCTAAATAACATTTAGAGCAGTTAATAAACTCCTGCTCCTGGGAAAATAACCAACGTTGCGTATATAATTCTAAATTATCAGCAAAATAATTAATACAATTCTCTTATACATCGTCGCCAAAAACTTGACGAACAGCCCAATACTTGCTGTTTGGAGTGTGTCCAAAAAGATATTATATCTTACCACCGAGAGAAACAGGAAATAGGACCGAGTACGAATGATCTATCGTGGTATAAACATTGGATTTACCCATGCTCTCAAAATTATCTGCATCTATTCCACGAATATAGTGCAACCTCGAATCGGTATTATTTCCAGCGATATATTGTCTATCAACTGTATATCGTAATAATTAGTCCATGTACCGTCAAAAAAAACTTACGTCTCATAACGCCATCAGAGTTAAATTTATCTAAAAACCCAATATTTGTAGTGACCATTCTGTCCATACACACAGTGCTGGCCATTGATTTAGATATGTAATTACGTCTGGAAACTGTCCCCTAAATAGCCATTGTCAGTTTCTTGACCAATGGTTCCATCTGCATTCAGCTTATGTATGAACCAAAAGTTGGTTTCTAAATCGTGACGATAAAAATTGTGTTTTCCGTCAAATTCGAATAGAAATTGAACAGCGTAATGTGTCACCCAATAGCCTTAATTCATCACTGCTCCCACCGTACCATCTTGTTCCACTGTGTGAATAGACCAGTAATTACACCATTCATTTTATCCGTATACAAAATATTTGTTATTGATTGAATACACAAATAGAGGCAGCTTGTCAGAATCAATATCAACATGAGTAAAATTAGTATAGAGTTTTGGTACCAAGTGGCTCGTGTATTCTTCATATACTCTATCAGCTGCCTTAATTTAGTCCTCGCACATACCAACAACACTAATTGCCCACTTCTTCGTTATTTTGTGATCGTTTTCATGCGTCATTTCTTGAATAAGTCCGGCGCGCTTTTTTATACCAAACCAATTTATCTCCTGCTTCGTCCCAGTCAGCTTCAACCCAATCTGTCTGGTAGAATTCGTTTATTGTATTTCTCTCTGCAACAACACTCAAATTGTTTAATATTGCATCGAAATTTCTAGTTGTTCGTTCATTTAGATTGTTGATATAATTTTGCATATTGAAGTATATATGACGAAGGACTGCAAATGCTTCACTATCGACGATTCGTTCTGCGTCTTCTTCAAATTTCTCAACTGGGTCATTTGCGTGTCTTTTGGAGGTGGTCCGAAAAAAAATTACTCGGCATCCAGGTAACGCCAGCGAGCATTCTGTTATCTACATTGAATGATGCACATATCATGCTGTTGCAAGACAACATTCTTGGCTCTCTACTCGGTGGATAAGCTTCAGTACCGTCGTTGTTTTCCTTGAAAAAGTTCCATATATCTAAAACGCGTCTCACCAAGTACGCACCGAGTTAGCTTACGGAATCTTCGCTCAGTACCAAGTTGAAAAACATCGCTAAAATGCCGTACTGAATGATGTGATGGCGTTTCGCAGTAAAAGTCTCACCTGAACGGTACACACAGTAACACAATACTACACACGTACACGTACAGTACAGTACGTACACTGTACAGTATAGTAGGCCGCTCGGCAGTGGTAACGAAACTATTATACGCTGGCCTCGTAGTCGTGCGGTCGACTGAACCTTAATATTATTAGAGCGATTTAGAAAGAAAGAAAGAAAGAAAAACATTTATTTGGACACAGTTCGTGAAATACAAATAACAAAGTGAAAATAAAAAATATTGTTTTTTTTTTAAACAATAGTGTGTGCCACACGGCTGCGCCAAAAAGGTTAATTTCAGCATTAATGCCAGACAGATACTTCTCGGCTTCGGTTTCGCACTACGTCCGATCTGAATCCGAGAAATGTCGATCCGAAGTGGCCATAGTAGTATTTGTATCAGGAGTTGTGCACTAGATCCGATCTTTGTCCGTCCGAATTTGGAACATTCCCAAATCTGATTGAATTCGGATTCGGATCGGACGTAGTGAGAAATCGCTCTTATGTTGACTATATTTATTGTATTTGATTGCATCACATCATCAGCTGATTTACTTGACCATTCCTTGTACACAATCCTCGTCATTCTTGCGAATAGTCTCGTTTTAATATTTTATGGTTGCTTCTCATTCCTTTACAACCTGAAAAAGCTTGAAAGAAGTAAATTTTAAAAGCAGACGTCCGGTTCCTTAAAATAAGGAAAAATCTACAGACATCGTTGGTAATAGCCACCGCATTTTTCTTTTTAAGAGCTCGACACTTAGATGGAATGACTCTATTACTGTTTCCATCGTTGTACGTTTTTTGTGTTTATTCAGTTTGTACCTTATGTTTATGACAAGAAAAGTGTGATCATCAATTCGTCTGCCATGCGGAATGGTTTTAGAAATTTCTATTCCAACTCATCATCGTACCGACCAATGAGATAATTTGGTACAGTCCACCTCGTTTACGCGATTGTTAGGTACTTAGCACAGCGCAGCATGATGAATAAAAGACGGATTATTTCTGCGATAAAATAATAGATACCTGTTTTCAGGAACACTAAAAATTCCAAGAAGCGTCTCAATATAATGCAATCAGAATAATAGCTGTCATCTGAAATAATTTTGTACCAAAAAAAGCCTTTACGTAGAATTCCGGAAGATTTTAAAATTGCCTTGTAAAAATTCCAGCGAACTCTTACACTAACAGACGTCGTGTACTATGAAAATAAGTTTTCTCAAGACATTCAAACTGGAAAAGAGAAAACTTAAATAAAGGTACTGCTGCATTTATGCGGGCGACGAGCCATCAAGTTACTTACGGTAGGTGTCGAATCAACGGCCTTTGTGCTCCTAAATTAGCTTTTATAAATGCCAGTCATTTCAATTGTAAGTTCTGATATAAAAACAGCAGCAGTTTGTGTTTTGTTACTGGCAATTTTATTTATGGGTGTCGTAAAGAGATATGAATTGCAGTCAGCAACTTACTGCGAGGTAGTTTTTAATTCAGTTTAATTTATGCAGCCCAGCAGTTCCAATTTTTTAAATAACGATTTAATCGAGAAGAATGCCATAACTGAATTACGGTAAATGCACCATGGACATGAGAAGTCATTCGTGTAGTGATGAGAAGTCATCTACAAAATATTATCAAGATTACAATTTATACGATTACTTTGAACAATCTAAAGATGCAATTTGCGAAGCAAATCTAAGGACGAAAACCAGCAAACAGAACAGGCTAAATATGGGCGTCATTGTATATCCCTTCGTAGAATACGGCATGAAGTTATTATTACGTCAAACAACGAAATAAGTTCTTGTGAAGTTCTTTATAACTGACAAAGAAGACAAAATGCCACTTAAGCTAACATGAGTTGCTGGAAACTACCAATATTCCGATAACCTTTATATGTATAATCATCTATTTACTTAAGGATGTAGATAGACGATTCTTTAAAATATTATAAAATTCTCGTGTCACAATGTTAGTTGCCATACTCCTCCGAAACGGCTTGATCGATTTTTATGAAATTTTATAGGTATATTTGTTAGGTCTGAGAATCGGTCGTAATCTATTTTTCATACCCCTAAGTGATAAGGATGTTCCATCCCAAACATAAAATATGGCAAAACAACGTTTGCCGGGTCAGCTAGTGATTCTATAAAAGTTATCCAAAATATCTAGACACGGTATCGACAATGTATAAAGAATGGGCAATAGCTATCCAATAATAGACCGAGCTAACTTTGTTGCTAGGTTGATCGGATCCCTTTTGTAGTTGACTAATTATCAATTGATCAAAGGAACACAGATCACCGCACATACGGAGAACATGTTTCGCAGGTAGGCACCACAATGGTTTCGGCTCACGCTCAATCAATGAGCCGCCAATTAGGTCTTGGGTGACGTACGCAACCAACTGTTTGCGACCTCACGCTTAGTTGACGTTCAATATGAACTTAATATGATGTTTATGATCGTGCTTTGTTTCTGTATAACTCAAAGTGTGGTAAATAATGATAGTTACTTACTTACCTAAAGGGGTTCAGACACTGTCAGTAATAATGACTTTCATATAACTGTCATTCCTTTCAACATTGATCACATCATCATTCCAATGACGGTGAGCAATGGGTAGCTCGCTGTTCGATAAGGACCAAGCCCGGATCGACGGTGCGTTGTGTTCCACGCGCGCCTCAAAGAGATGTCAGCAGAATTGACGGGGTCCGCTAGGGCCAATGCCTGCCGGGGGTTCGAAGAAAACCGATAGGGACATCGTGGCCCCCCTGGCAATACGGCAACTGAAGGAACACGGGTGGGTTTTAGTCAGTAAGAGTCTGATACGCTTTCCCACTCCGCCCAGAGCGGGAGAAGTTATTTGATAATTTCCCACCCAAAAAAAAAAACATCATTCCAATACCACACAATCAGTAGTAATGACATTAGGTACTTGAATGTAATGTCATTATTACTAATATTATGATCACATCATCATTCCAATCACCACACTGTCAGTAGTACATGACATTACTTGAATGTAATGTCATTATTATTGATAGTGTCTGGAGGCTTCATAGGAATATGGAAGAGGAGCTCGTGGCTAAGTAATAACAGCCGCAGCCGTGGGTTGATCCATCAGGTTAAGCTGTGCTTGCCGGGGTTGGTCCGTAGATGGGTGACCATATTTACATACGGAGACTCCTCCGTGCCTCGGAAAGCACGTAAAGTCGTTGAAATTTTTCGTAGGTTTAAAAAAATAAAAAAACAGCTGTTTCATAGAAAAGTGTAATACCTACGCGGTCAAAATGTATAGAACAGCTAATTTTTTTAATAACCGACGAAATATTTCAACCCAAATTGAAGGAACACGGGTGGGTTTTAGTCAGCAAGAGTCTGACACGCCCTCCTGCTCCGCTTAGAGCGGGAGAAGTTCTTTGATAATTTCCCACCCAAAAAAAAGGGGGTGTTCAGAATAATATGGTAATAATTTTCGCGTCGATGTCCCTGCCCCCCTATATACTTGCTTGACGTTGGTTATTGACTCTGGGATTAGGACCTATATAGCTTTGCTCTGTTAGTTATTAAATGTCCCAAGTAGGAACCTTTTTTTTTTGGATGGGAAATTATCAAATAACTTCTCCCGCTCTGGGTGGAGCAGGAGGGCGTGTTAGACTCTTACTGACTAAAACCCACCCGTGTTCCTTCAGTCGCCATGTTGCCGGGGGCCACGATTTCCCTTTCGGCTTTATTCGCAACCCCGGCAGAGTTTGGTGAACTTAGCCCTGAACTGGTTAGAAATCTTTTGTTAAATCTCGATGAAAGACAGAGAGACACGTACTGTGATAATATACGATTCAAAACATTGTTAGGAAACTGGCATGCCTGAGAGATATTTCGCAAGTCAAAGGCCCATGGGCGGCTTTAAAACTCTGACACCAGGTTAGTCACTAACCACACAAAAGGAAGAAGATACGATTCAAAGATTATAATGATGATGATTATAATTTTATATTTATTTACAGGAGAAAATTGATAATGGACATTGCACAAGTTCAGAACAAAATAAATTAAAACCTCAAAATGCTAGCGTTAAAAGCTACTAAAAACTCCGCTAAGCAACGAGATAGCCAAGCACTGCATTCTAAAACACAATGTAAAGCCAAGTGGTCTAAAAATATCTCTCGCTGGACAAAACTTCATATCCGCAACGCGACTGTCACAACGCGACTGTTGAACATATCCGTGGCGTGACACTAACATTCTGAACGCAGAATAAAAAGGTGCAGAAAACCTATTCCTAACACCTTATCGACGGTTGAAAGGCTAATTGATCTAATCGACATTTTGTAAAACTTGTAGGAGGATGGATTATAGTTATTTTTTTGGTTTTTTTTTTAATAAAAAAACAACTATTTGATAGACTTTTATTTATTTAAATCAATCAATCATAATAAGATCTTATTATGATTTAAAAAAAAATAACTAATCCGTCCTCCTGCAAGTTTTACAAAATATCGCTTCGATCAATTAGCCTTTCAACCGTCGTTATGATGAAATAGCATCACATTAATTGGCCGAATTTATATTGCTCGAAAAAAAAAACAACTGCCAACGCGGGAGATATTTTCATTTCGCTCGTCATTTAATTATGTTCTGTTTCGTAAATGCACTAAATATTCGAAGTGGACCTTCTGCGCCACTTCATTTTATAAGCTCCACAAACTGAGTGTTCACAGGAGACAGTATAAAAAGCTTTAAGCTCAACTTTTCTTGATACTATTTTATTTTTGTCCTGTCACTAAATAAACGAAACCACTATGCGCGTTGGAACTTAAATGAAATTTTAAATGTTAGTGGAGAAACATTTTTGTAAATGTACGGAACTAGATTCTAAACTTTTTGCATTTACAAGAAGCTTGGAGAAATGTAAACTTTATAGTTGGCTTCCAGTTGGTAATATTGTTCAGTATAACAACAACAACAAATCCTTAAACTAAAAGTGACTTAAAGAAAAGATAAGTAGCAACAATGTTTCATAAATTTTTGACCTCAGACCAAATAAAAACGCAAGACGTAGCGCTGCAAACAATATAGTGAATTATGCCAAAACTACACCTTCGCTCTGTGTATACACGCTCACACGCACACATTTACAATCAAACTACACCTCACTAAGTGCACACATGTTTACGAAACCGACCTCATGTTACTGTTGACAGCACTATGTCTTGGTTTTTTATTTGGTCTGAGTTTTAGACTTCCAATTTTACCACACAATTTTTTTAGGTCATGGTGACCCAACGGGTTGTTGTTCAAAGTAATTAGGTTCCTAGTTACTATTTCGGCATCAAACAGGGTCTATCAGCACTAGTACAGTCTCGAATATTAAAGTTTTTTGGTCATGTCTCCAGGCGGAATAATGACTCCATAGAGCGTCTAGTGGTGCAGGGCAGAGTGGAAGGTATTAAAACACGCGGGAGGTCGCCGATGAGGTGGACCGATTAAATAAAATCCACGGTTGGAGGCCCTGTTAATGAATGCGCCAGACTGTCATGTAACAGAACCAGATGGAGGGAGATCGTGAGGCGGGCAACGACTTCACCTGCGATTGGACACAGTTCATTGTGACCACAGTTCATTGTGACCACGACCGCTCTGTCAAGAGCGAAACGAAGAAGATGAGTTTCTATTTACTAAATTTATTTTAAAATGGAACATTTAAAATGGTCTGCTAGATAAAATAGCTAAGCATCAGGAGGTCATGACAGGCCATTGGACTTCCAGACTTTGTTAATGATGTATTCAGGTTCAATAATTGAAGTTTATCGGAATCTACTGATGTACCGAGATATTACTAGAATTAATATAGTTAGAGGTGCTATAGACATGTTCGGGTCGGCATGATTCGGAACAACCGGGCGGCAAAAGGGTGTCTCAAGACGAAAGTCTTTGACCAGTGCGTGTTGCCAGTGATGACCTACGGTAATGAAACGTGGTCGCTCACAGTGGGCCTTATCAGAAGGCTAAAAGTCACCCAAAGGGCAATGGGAGGGCTATGCTTGGAGTTTCCCTACGTGATCGAATCAGAAATGAAGAAATCCGCAGGAGAACCAAGGTAACCGACATAGCCCGAAGAATTGCCAAACTTAAGTGGCTATGGGCAGGGCACATTGCTCGCAGAACGGATGACCGATGGGGTCGATAGGTTCTAGAGTGGCGACCACGTACCGGAAGACGTAGCGTTGGAAGGCCTCCCACAAGATGGATCGATGACTTTGTGAAGGCCGCAGGAATCCGCTGGATGCGGAAAGCACAGAATCGGTCGAAGTGGCGGTGCTTGGGGGAGGCCTATGTCCAGCAGTGGACGTCTTTCGGCTGAAATGATGATGAATGATGATGGGCGGCAAAACCGAATATATCTAAATGTAAGTAAGCAGATGATATTTATTCGTGAAAAAACCTGTTAGGCTTAGCTCGAATTGTGTCGTGCCGATCCTAACATGATTCAGTGAGAGAAGATGCCGAACGGAGTTTCTCGATCGGCACGAGTCGAATGAAAGCTTTGCGAAGCGCTGAACAGTAATTGCTTCTAGCCGTCTTTGTTTTTCTACAAATGCCGAAACTAATGTGCCCGAACAAGTGTGTAGCACCCCTAAGCATTTAAGTTACGTTTGTCTCGAATATCAAGCGCTTGTGGTACATGCTTGTTAGATATTCTAAGATCTTTTTAACGAGAACTGTCATATGTCATCAAAAGGGGTCAAATAATTTTCAGATTTATAACAGGTTGTCATAATAGAGTATTTGGCATAACACATGAATATTTTAAAGATGTTACTTTACTAAAAAGACGATGACGTGAAAAATGGAGAAGTTATACGCTTTTAAAGTTCTTCCTTTATCCTTGTCTCACGAAACGTGCTGAATAGCGTGAAGTTACTATACCGTTTCTGTCTTGTGACGTCAGATGGTAGCAGTGCTGTTTTTGTCTAGCACAGACTTGAAGGCGCTGAGCAGACGACGGTAAATGACCGCGAACAATTTGGAATCGTATGGAAATCTAACGCGCACGTAGGACAAAATGCTGGGATTTTCATAAGATTCCAAATTGTCGGCAGACAAATTTTCCATTGTCTGCTCAGCGCCTAAAACGCTTACAACGTCCATTTTTTTCAGATATCCAAACATTTTTAGGGTTCTGTACCTCAAAAGGAAAAAACGGAACCCTTATAGGATCACTTCGTTGTCCGTGTGTCTGTCTGTCAAGATCCTTTTTCTCAGGAACGCGTGGAGGTATCAAGCTGAAATTCATATGAAATACTCAGGTCTACTGTACCTTGGAGCTGTGAAAAAATCAATCAATCTTCTAAGCCAACGCAATCAAAAGATACAGCCGTTTATGCTGCACAAGGGAATCAAAACCTACAGGGTACTTCCTGTGAACTCGGAATCTTGAAATTTGGTATGAAGCAACGTCTTATAGCACAGATAAAGGAAAAATTGTGTAAAGCATAATTTTTTGTTACATCATGTAATAAAAATATTTTTAATAATTTTAAACTTATGTACCTACAGGTTTGTACGGAACCCTCGGTGCGTGAGTTCGATTCGCACTAGTCCGGTTTTTTTTTTTATTCTGACTAATCTTTTTTATAGGTTTCGAGAAATTTTATATAAAAATCCAGACAAATGCCCTATTTAGGATTGTAGTCCTTCTTGGTATTTTTAAGGCACGCAGATGACAACTGTACTTTGAATAAAGTTGGTGATACTAGTAACCACCTAACTTCATCTTTCTGACTAACCGACTCCTTGATAATTCAAAAGTAGAGTATAATTATCACACTTCACTTAAGTACTAAAATATCTCATATCGGAAGCTAAATTGATCTTGTTGTGCGTGTTATGTATTTAAAGGGGTTGAATAAAGATGTAAAGAATACTCGAACTGAAAGTACTATTTGTTAAATATTGTTCCACAATTACTTAGTTAATTATTACAGGGATATATGACGTGGCAAGGCGGTGGTATGTAAGCGACTGGCGAGCCGCCCGCATGCGCTGCGTTTAAAAATCGAAAATGCAATTCAGCATATCGCATCGCTAGGGTCGCTACATCATACCCCCTCTTTATCCAAATTTTTTTTTTTTAATTTCTGTTTGTTTAATATTGTTCCACAATTACTTAGTTAATTATTACAGGGATATATGACGTGGCAAGGCGGTGGTATGTAAGCGACTGGCGAGCCGCCCGCATGCGCTCCGTTTAAAAATCGAAAATGCAATTCAGAATATCGCATCGCTAGGGTCGCTACATCATACCCCCTCTTTATCCAAATTTTTTTTTAAATTTCTGTTTGTTTAATATTGTTCCACAATTACTTAGTTAATTATTACAGGGATATATGACGTGGCAAGGCGGTGGTATGTAAGCGACTGGCGAGCCGCCCGCATGCGCTCCGTTTAAAAATCGAAAATGCAATTCAGCATATCGCATCGCTAGGGTCGCTACATCATACCCCCTCTTTATCCAAAAATTTTTTTTTTAATTTCTGTTTGTTTAATATTGTTCCACAATTACTTAGTTAATTATTACAGGGATATATGACGTGGCAAGGCGGTGGTATGTAAGCGACTGGCGAGCCGCCCGCATGCGCTCCGTTAAAACATCAAAAATGCAATTCAGCATATCGCATCGCTAGGGTCGCTACAATCTCTATGCAAATTCATGAAGCACGAGTAGTCATGAAAGAAAAACAGACCAACCTACTTTCTGTAACATTGTTCTACTGTTCTAATATTGAGATGATTAATAGTTAATTCATTTCTATTACATTCAGAGTCCCGGAACTCAACATTGATATTTACCCACCAATGAATATCTCTGGTTATTTAACAAGGGAAGTGTTGGCATTAGTATCTAAAATCATTACAAGAGGGTTGGTGTGTATTTATATACTTTACTAGCTTTTGCCCACGGCTTCGCCCACGTGGATGTCGGAAAATATCCCACGGGAACGTACTACCGAGATTTCATACTTAATAACCGAGGAAATTATCATTGACTTCTACCGCTGCGCCCGCGTTGCTACACGTAATTCTGAAACTGTGGTATCTTTTAAATTATTAATTTAAATGATATGATGTCAAGGAAATTAAAAGGAAAACTATCACAGCTAAGTAGTCTCTACAGGTTAACGAGTAATAATCGACCAATTTAACTTTGCAGTTGCAAAAACATGTTTTCCCATACATTCCGTATGGGAGAACATATTTTTCAACTACAAAGTTAAGTTTGTTTTTGGGATAAATTCATCCCAACTACGGAACCCTTCATTATGAGTGGTCCGACACGCACTTGGCAGGTTTGATTACACGGTGGAGCATACGGTGGAGGTCTGCCCGGCTTGGGCGGAGCAACGCCGTGTCCTCGTAGAGGCGATCGGCGGCGGTGATCTCTCGCGTCCGGCCCTGGTTCAGGCCATGGTACGGAGCGAGAGGAAATGGCAGGCCGTCACCTCCTTCTGCGAAGCGGTAATGCTCGCGAAGGAGGAGGCGGAACGCGTGAGGGAGAGGCAAATTTCGCGCCCTCACACCCCTAACCGCCGCAATAGAAGGAGACGCCCGGGGCGGGAATCGCGAGCCGATTTCCGGCCACTGTAGGCGCGGGCTTGCGGACGGTGAGCAATGCTGCCTTCAATAGCATAGTTGCAGTAAGTCGGGTTTTTGTCAAAAATTTGTTAGTTATACAGCCGTGATCACGATAACGAGTTCTACATTTTTATCTAACCCATTCGTTTGTATCACTTTTTAAACCAAATTTAAAAATTAAAATCTTGCAGTATGTCGAGCATTTTTTTGACATCACAAAGCATAATTACAGTGGGTATACTTACTGCAGAAGTTCTTATTCAGAGTCTCTCGGCCAAAGTACAGTATGACATCTATACCACTAATACGAGTATGTTAAGTCGTTTACTGTATAAAAATTGGATGTAAGCCTAGCAAATAGACACTAAGAAGATATACTGTTTTAATCCTAAGCAGTTTCCCAATATTTACTAAATGAGTGATCTTGTCTTAAAAACAGTATGCTGCGATACTGCATGTATACTTAGTAACGATCCTAAGCGTAGATTCCAGATTACTTACCACAAAGACAGTTCGATGCGATATTGCGTTTATGTTAAGTAACGTAATGAGATCTTACATAAGGTTACTTATTATACTGAGAGCATGTGGCCATCCTGTGTTCATGTTTAGACAGCAGTTGTACCGATAACGGTCAGGTGTACTTATCATGGGAGCAGTAAATTAGCTATACAGTACTCATGCTTAAGGCTCCGTGCCGCCGCACCGCACGAAATCACTGATTTTGATCAATTTTGTTTATTCGTTGTGAGAAAGGGGACGAGAATTTAAACAAAATTATTTGTGATTTGAAAAGTCCAATTCTTCGTCTTGTACATAGGGGAAAGGGATTTTTGAAATAAATTAAGGATTCGTGGGAAATCACTAAAATTCGCAACAAGTTTTCCAAAAAATGACGCGAGACTGACGTTTGATCGTTTCGTTAGAAGAAACTGCTTTTGATGTTGAAAATTAAAAAATATCATCAACATCATTATATGGTCTACTTGTACATAGGGGAACCACTTTTTTCAACTTTCATACAAAATATAGCAGAAAAAAAATGTTGAAATAACGTAACTTTCTCAAAACTTCAAGCCAAATATATATTTTTTTCTAATACTTAGAAACACTTTTAAGAAATTTAAAAAATTATATATTAATTTTAAGTTAATTGTTTAATAGAATCTAAATTTTATTTTATAAATAAACAATTACTTCATTACATAAATAAATGGCAAAGTGAACTATATAAACGATCGCGGAAAATCTATTCCGTCAGTAGCGAACGGGCCTTCCCAGCGTGAGGACGTATCACTTTGCGTCGCAGCACGCACACACGCACGTACGTGTCCGATGTTAACATATTCCAGAAATTGTACGTCGACTACCACATTTTGATCCGCATTTTATTTTAAAGTACTTTGCTTGTTTTTGAAGAACATTAAAATTTTGCATGCCTGGCAATAAATAAAATACCGGTGTACGTGTGTTCGTAATTCTTCTTATCCTAAACGGCTTGACTGATTTAGATGTTTTTTTTTTTAATTTCTTTTTGTGTAACTTGGATGGTTCATAACTATAGTTGGACTCGCGTGGCGCTGTTGTCGCAGGACAACATCTGCCTGCTGGGTTCACTAGTTATATTTTGACTTTAGATTTCATAGTTTTGAATGATTTTTGGTAGGGGAAAAGTTATGGGTTCGCGTCACCGATATGCCCGCGCCGATATGCTGTTGTAGCAATAAGTGAAGTATTTTTGGAACGAAGTTCTTTAACGCTACTGAAGACTACTTTAAGTCAAAATAAAGATCCAAGATGACGGCTGCGAACATTTAAAAATATTTCGTCATGGGTATCGTTTTCATAGTTTTCGAGGATGCTAAAGCTGATAGTGAGGTCAAAATATAAATCCAAGATGGCGGCTGTGACAATATTCAGATTTTTCGTCATAGGTGTCTTTTTCATAGTTTTTGAGGATTCTAAAGCAGATTTTGATGTCAAAACGTAAATCTAAGATGGCGGCTGCGAAAATTTTCACATTTCTTCATAACATCACGCCATCAATTTCAAAGTGTTGGGCCCTTTGAAATTGATGGCGTGATGTTATGAAGAAATCTCATTTCCGCAACTTTTTCGCGCAAGTGGGTTCGCGCAAGTGTCTTTCGCGAAAATGTCTTTCGCGCAAGTGTCTCAGATCCCTTTATGGATACTGGTGCCAATTCTCTTGTCACAAATTAATGCCTCAAAACTAGACTAAAAATCACCAAAGTTTCGTTCATTCCTGTCAAACGATGATTTCCCATCGTGAAATAATTATAGAATATATTTTATTTTGACAGCACTAAGATGGCAATATGGTGCCGATTCTCTTGTATACCGAACTAAACTTACTAAACTATCACTAAAATTCCTTACTTTTGGCTATGAAAATCTTGAAGCTATTCTGCAACAAAAATTTTCTAAATTAAATTTAAATATATTTTGACACACTAAAATTATATTTGACAATCGCGAGTCCACGTGGTACTTGTTTGCCCTACCCCGTGATTTTTTTTTAGAGCTGGAGGCGCACAGGGGGCAGCCTTGAAGTTTTATATAGAATTTTTACTTTTTGTAAGGAAAATAAGAAAAAATATTACCTACATGTAGAGTGTCAGGGGTTTAAGGGTTTTATAAAGGGGATCGAAATTCTCATTATTTTTGCGATTGGACGCACCATTTTCGAGATATATGCAAAAGAAAAAAAAAAGATACAGTACTGTTTTTTGCACCTGAAGCGAGGTGTTGGTGTGAATTTCAGTTCAAGATAACTAATTTTATTCCGCACCTTTTTAATCGCGATTAAAAATAGTCAGACTTAGTTAGACATGGGTGCCGATTCTCTTGTACACCGAACTAAACTAACTAAACTATCACTAAAATTCCTTATTTTTGACTATGAGAATCTCAAAGCTATTCTGCAAAATAAATTCTCTAAATTTAAAAATAATTTTGACACTTCTAAATCGAATTTGACAACCGCGACTCCACACGTGATACCTAACCACGTGAATCTTTTTAGAGACGGAGGCGCGCAGGGGGGGCAGCCTCGACGTGTTTTATATGGATTTTTCACTTTTTGTGTGGAAAATAAGAAAAAATATTACCTACATGTAGAGTGTTAGGGGTTTAAGGGTTTTATAAAGGGTGTCGAAATTTTCATTATTTTTGCGATTGGACACACCGTTTTCGAGATATAAGCAAAAGAAAAAAAAAAAATCAGTACTGTTTTTTCATCTGAAGTCGAGGTGTTGGTGTGAATTTTAGTTCAGGACAACCAATTTTATTCCACATGTTTTTAGTCGCGATTAAAAATAGTCATATTTAGTTAGAAAATCTAAATTTTAGTTTAAAAACGTCAAATTTTAATTCAGAATAGCAAAATTGCCATTTTCACTAAACTTTTTATTCCTGTCAAACGACGATTGCCCATTCTGAAATAGATTAAAGTGACACAACTTAACTATATTTTAGTTTGACAGCACTAAGATGGCACTGAGATATTAGTTTAGTGAAAATGGCAACTTTACTATTCTGAATTTGACGTTTTTCACTTAAAATTTAGATTTTCTAACCGAATCTGACTATTTTTCGCGATTAAAAACGTGTGGAATAAAATTGATTGTCATGAACTTTAAATTCACACCAACAACTCGATTTCACATGCAAAAACAGTACTGAATCTTTTTTTTTCTTTTGCTTATATCTCGAAAACGGTGTGTCCAATCGCAAAAAATAATGAAAATTTCGACTCCCTTTATAAAACCCTTAAACCCCTTATACTCTACATGTAGGTAATATTTTTTCTTATTTTCCATACAAAAAGTGAAAAGTTCCATATAAAACACGTCGAGCGTGCGCGCCTCCGGCTCTAAAAAGATTCACATGGTTAGGTATCACGTGTGGAGTCGCGATTGTCAAATTTGATTTAGATGTGTCAAAAATTTTCTTAAATTTAGAGAATTTATTTTGCATAATTGTGCCGATTCCTTTGTTCACAAACTAAACTAAATTTAAGTGCATCTTTTTCTTTCTATTTCACTAAGAAAAGGACAGAAGATAAATTTTAGTTTAGTCCTGTCAAATTAATCAGCGCTTGACGTTAATTGACGTAATTTTAGTCGGCAAGTTTTTAATCACATCTAAACTTGTATGGGTGGTGATTAATTTGACAGGACTAAACTAAAATTTATCTTCTGTCCTTTTCTTAATGAAATTGTAAGAAAAAGATGCACTGAACTTAAATTTAGTTTAGTTTGTGAACAAGGGAATCGGCACCAATAGCTTTGAGATTCTCATAGTCAAAAGTAAGAAATTTTAGTGATAGTTTAGTTAGTTTAGTTCGGTGTATAAGAGAATCGGCACTAATCAAAATTTTAGGTGAGAAAAGTCAAATTCAGATTGGTGCCGATTCTCTTGTCACAAATGCCTCTAAACTAAACTAAAAATCACCAAAATTTAGTTTATTCCTGTCAAAGGACGATTTTCCATTCTGAAATAGACTAAAGTGACACAACTTAACTACATTTTAGTTTGACAGCACTAAGATGGCACTGAGATATTAGTTTAGTGAAAATGGCAATTTTGCTATTCTGAATTTGACGTTTTTAACCTAAAATTTAGATTTTCTAACTAAATATGACTATTTTTTTATCGTGACTAAAAACATGTGGAATAAAATTGGTTGTCATGAACTAAAATTCACACCAACTCCTCGACTTCAGATGAAAAAACAGTACCGAATATTTTTTTTTTCTTTTGCTTATATCTCGAAAACGGTGTGTCCAATCGCAAAAATAATGAAAATTTCGACACCCTTTATGAAACCCTTAAACCCCTAACACTCTACATGTAGGTAATATTTTTTCTTATTTTCCACACAAAAAGTGAAAAATCCATATAAAACACGTCGAGGCTGCCCCCCCTGCGCGCCTCCGGCTCTAAAAAGATTCACGTGGTTAGGTATCACGTGTGGAGTCGCGGTTGTCAAATTCGATTTAGATGTGTCAAAATTATTTTTAAATTTAGAGAATTTATTTTGCAGAATAGCTTTGAGATTCTCATAGTCAAAATTAAGGAATTTTAGTGATAGTTTAGTAAGTTTAGTTCGGTATACAAGAGAATCGGCACCAATAGCGAATTTTTCATTTTCACTAAATTAATAACTCATTCAGTTGCAAAAACTGTACTTTATCTTTTTTCTGTTCTTTTGCTTATATCTCGAAAATTGTGTCTTATCGCAAAAATAATGAAAATTTCGACCCCCTTTATGAAACCCATAAACCCATAAAACTCAACATGTAGGTAATAATTTTTCATGTTTTCCATATAAAAAGTATAAAATTCCATATAAAACAGAATTGTTATAAATATACTAAACGAATATACACAAACATTCCAGACTTATTTCATAAGCGTACCTACGTAACTTAACAAAATACCGTCTATAGGATCAAAACTGTTTAAGCGATCACTACGCTCGATGTTTAGGCGTGTGTGCGTGAACGGTGCACACAAACATAGCATCGCAAGAATTTACCTAAACTCTGTCGAGTGAAGTCACAGCCAGGAGCCTTAAGAAGTACGTACATATAATATGATCTTATACCGTATTATAAGAATTGTAAATCGTTTTTACTGCATTTCTAAGTAGCTGCGATATAATGCTACGTCATAAATACAGTGCAGTAAAGTTGCTTCACTGTGAACATAATAAGTCACTGTAACTAAAAGTCATATAATTTGTCTTATAATACAAGCAGTAACTTGGTCGGAGAAAGAATAATTTCAATTACTTCCTCGAATACCTACGTAAAATTGTCGACTACTTATCAACCACGGAAATAACATTGTAATGTTGCGAGCGTTAAAAGAGGTGTTCAGATCTGTGTATAACAGCATTTAGCAATCAATGGTGCCGATTCCCTTGTTCACAAACTAAACTAAATTTAAGTTTAGTGTATTTTTTCTTTCTATTTCATTAAGAAAAGGACAGAAGATAAATTTTAGTTTAGTCCTGTCAAATTAATCAGCGCTTGTCGTAAATTGAAGTAATTTTAGTCGGCAAGTTTTTAATTACGTCTAAACTTGTATGGAGTAGTGACAGGCGCTGATTAATTTGAGAGGACTAAACTAAAATTTATCTTCTGTCCTTTTCTTAATGAAATAGAAAGAAAAAAAGCACTGAACTTAAATTTAGTTTAGTTTGTGAACAAGGGAATCGGCACCAATAGCATTTTTATGGACCTGAAAGTAACTTTATTGTGAATTGAAGGCCATAAACGTATCAATAAAATGCTTGCATTTTAAAAAAGAACATGTGAACTACTTTAATACAATAAATTATTCTGTGACTTCAATTAACAATGATATAATTGAGTCTTGCTGAACATAGTTGAACTTGGATAGTGTTAATCAGCTTGATACACGCAGTCTTATAATAACACTTATCTAGCCCACATGATCACTATGGGTGAATTTATATGATGCAAAATAACAGCAAACTGCTTTAAATTGTTTGACATGTAACCTTTGATCCTTGGGGCTGTATACTTGTACTAGAATAAGCAATTAATGTTCTCATGCTGTTATATGAGATCCTGAAAGACTATCATTAGCACCCAGTACATATTTAAGTACATATAACAGTTAAACGCCGCGGCCATCATCGCGATATTGTGGTATTGTATTTAGAAATGTGGAAAGATAAACGAAGAACAAAAATAACAAACAGTACCCTAATTGCGTAATGCAACAAAATAAAAAACCTGTTTCGATTTGAAACAGATTGCTAATCCATTGATTCATAATTTGGAAAAAAGATCTGCTCAACAACGTAAATAGCGCAATGAATGTTGTTGAACTGTCAAAATGAAACAAGTTAGGCAAAATTGTTTACGAAAATAAGTTACACAATTAAGGTACAGATTTGAAAAGGATACCTACCAATTATTTCTAAGTAAACAGCTTACTATCAAATTACATGTCTTTTAAAAAGAGAATTCTTGCTTTTTTTTGTATCATCAACTTATTCTTTAAATTTCAAGTAAACAATTAAACATTCATATTTTGAGAGCGCGTGAAAAATTTCATCTCTAATCATACGATATTTGACAATAAACTTGCTTTTCCAATAGAATTTCACGCATGTAAGAAAAAAAACAAGGTTTTACTTAACGAAAACTAATATTTTACTATAAACACTGGCCACAAAATGGTTCGCGCACAACTACACCAAAATAATAAATGAAAGTTATACATTTTCAACAGATGAAGCTTTAAAAACATCTCACATCTGTAGTTTGTGCTGAATAATAGGTAATTCACATCTAATCAATCAGCCATTGTGCTGCATAATAGGTAATACCCAATCTAATAATCAGCAAATGTTCAGCTCTTGGGGTAACTGTTACCCTTATGAAAGCTTAAATAATGCTAATATAATGCAATTATTTCCAGTTATTCAGCTAATAGCTGTTTAATTTGTGCCCAAATCAGAGTTATATCAGCTGAAACAGCGCTGCTAACGCTTTTATTCAGCAGGCTTGTACAGCTTAAGATTCTATGGTAGACAGTAATTCAGCTGACACAGCGCTTTGGTGTTACTTGGGGTGCCAAGGCTGAAGGAAACATCCAAGTTCCTGAAGATCAAATAGACCAACAAAAAAATAGGTACCCAGGAAAATAGTGTTGAAACGGAGACAGTTACAAGTGGTTCACAACAAACTATTACTGAAAAGGAAATCGTTCAAGGAACAGACAGTAAAATAACAAACAACGAAGAAAGACAAGCTACGTCAATAATTCAAAGCAAGGATAAGGAAAACAAGAATTGATTTATTATCACTGCAGCCTGATAAAATAAAACTTTTAAACCATATAAATTTAATCATAAAATTATATGGTTACTTATCATAAATACAGTAAAAAACACACTTACTGTGTTTATGCTAAGTGTTACCTATCAGAGAGCCTCTAGGAGATACTTAGTGTAGGTATATGTAAATCAATATGAATGATTGTTCAATATTATAATAATGCATGTGAAGGTAGGCAGGAGAAATAGATGTGAACGATGTACAATAAACTAGTCTTTGCTCGACCGCTGAGTTTGAATACTGTCTCCCTGTCTCCCAACATAACATGGCGCAGCCGGTAGCTAAATAAATTAGTCGTTTTAAAAACCTAAATTAGACAGAAGTGAAATGAAAGGAAAACGTTAATAAATAGCAGTGATTCCGAATCATTCGAAGAAACAAAAGTTATATTGAAAACGAAGCATAAGTACCTACAATGGAGTCCATTTTGCAACCGCCGCAACCGTTCGTTTTTGAAAATGACATTGCAAATGTAACATCGGGAAATTTAAGCAAGGAATGGGAAAAATGGAAAAAGGCGTTCAAGATATATTATGAAGCTTGTGAACTACATCGTAAAGAAAAAATTGTGCAAATCAACATCTTGTTACATATTATTGGAGAAAAATGTCGTGAGGTATATGAACAATTTACACGCGAGTACAAAACTATAGAAGATTTGCTAAACGACTTCGACGCATTTTTCTTGCCACGAAAGAATATAACGATAGAAAGGCATACATTTTTTACCCGTGACCAACGAGATTTAGAATCAATAGAACAATATGCATTTGAACTGAATAAAGTAGCAGCAAAGTGCGAGTTCAAAGATTTATGCAGTGAGTTGGTGCGTGATAAGATGATTTGTGGAATTAGAGACAGTGGACTCAGAGAAAGACTGTTGAGAGAACCAGATTTGACCTTACCTAAAGCTATAGATATCTGTAGATTAGCGGAGGTATCTCGAGCTCAAGCGAAAAATATAAAAAATGAGAACCAGGATCAAAATCATCATGTACATGCTGTTACAAACAAAGAGAAGGAAGAAAAAGATGTTCACTATGCAAGGAGTTCGGCGCCGCGTCATAAGAAATGGCGTTCATCCGGTGCCAGTGGTGGTGATGCCAGGACCTTCCATCAGGATCGCGACCAGAGAGATGGGCAGAGATCAAGTGGACACGCACGCGATCAACCAGGAGAAGCTCGTCGAAGATCACGTGCAGTTTGTGGAAAATGTGGGACAAGCCATGACAAATATAAATGCCCAGCGTATGGTCAACGATGTAGCCAGTGTAGAAAAATGAACCATTATTCAAGAATGTGCCGTGTGTACGAGGTACGAGAAGACTCCAGCGATCAGGTAATTCACGCTATTGATAGTTGTTCTAGTAATGAGTGGACGGTAGCATTATGTATTGGAAAAAAACATGTCAAACTTGATTCGAATTAATTAATAAGGGGGTTGTAGGTATATGTAAATCAATATGAATGATTGTTCAATATTATAATAATGCATGTGAAGGTAGGCAGGAGAAATAGATGTGAACGATGTACAATAAACTAGTCTTTGCTCGACCGCTGAGTTTGAATACTGTCTCCCTGTCTCCCAACATAACACTTAGTATAACTAAGATAATGAATTTATTTTGTCTTTCAATTACTCAGTATTGGTTTCCAAATAAGTAATAGATAGGTGCTGAGGTCCTCTTTCATTTAAGGTATCAACCATCATGATCTGATAACAAACAAAGGATTTATGGAAGATTCTCTTGCCAAAACTTTAAACGCGTTTTTCTCGAAACCGTCTAGAGCGTACTTACTGCAACTATGCTATTGACGGCAGAATGGGTAGCTCGCCGTCCGATAAGGACCAAGCCAGGGTCGACGGCGCGTTGTGTTCCACGCGCGCCTCAAAGAGATGTCAGCAGAATTGACGGGGTCCGCTAGGGCCAATGCCTGCCGGTGGTTCGAAGAAAACCGATAGGGAAATCGTGGCCCCCGGCAACAGGGCAACCGAAGGAACACGGGTGGGTTTTAGTCAGTAAGACAGAGAAAAAAAAAAAAATGCATATTTTAATTTAAATTAAATGCCCAATTTAAATAACATATATTATTGGATAACGATTAATACTATGCCGGTCAAAAAAGCTTCGAAAATAACAATTAAATTTTTATCAAATTCTGAAAGATAAATATGGTTATTGTGCGTTATCCTTAGAAGATAGACATATTCCATCGCGGACTGTTTCGTTGAAATTTTTAAGATGAACAATACCGTAGAACATAAATTTTGATGTATCTTTTTTGGTTTATGCAGCGCACGCCAGTAAAGCTCCCAGTCAGCATGATTTTTTCCGACTTCTTCAACAATAATCGTCAAATTTCAGCCAATTTACACAAAACCTTAATGAATTATACACTAAAACCTTCCGCATGAATCACTCCGTGTATTGGTGAAAACTGTTTGAAAATCCGTTTGGTAGTTTTTGAGTTTATTTCGTTCAGACAGACAGACAGACGTGGCGGGGGACTTTGTTTTATAATATGTAAGGATAAGGAACCGCTCAGGCGCCGTGGGTGGTCCGCGCCGTGACAGATTTACGACCGCACTTGAATAAACAAAAGCATCGGGTTTCATAATAACGTCTAAAGTGTTTTGTTTATGTTTTTTGCTACTCGAATAGATTAGAGATACATTGTAAATGGTTACAGTCTTTGTTATCAACGTTTACTAATCTTTATTACCCGTTTTTTTTGTGTTTTCTACGTTCTAATGTTTTTACGATTTCTAATAAAACTACCGTACCAATTCACACGAAATTTTGCAAGGTACATTATGGATAGATAAGTTATCTAATAAAAGCGTTTTTAGAGACCAAATTTTTTTCAAAAAAATTCAAAGTTCTAGATTTTTGCTTATCTAGAATTTCTAGTGCTTTCATAACTTTCTCCGTACCAAAAAAATATTTTTTATTTATATTTTTGTCTAATTTTTTTCTAAAACGCTGAAATATTTATTCTATAAAATAAATAAAACACTTACCGATCAGATCCATACAGAAAACTCACAAAATATCACAACTTTCACTTTCACGTGAACTTTCTCCTTCACGTTTGTTTACACTTTTTTTGGTTGGGTCAAAATAGGTATAATCTTATGTTATTTAGTGCGAATATTATCTAAAACGATGTAGTATTTACTTCAAAATGAAAATATCACCACTTTCCGACGATTTACACACAAAAACCATTAAAAAACGAATTATTACAGCAAACGCGCGCATCCCGGGAATGACGTTTGACTGTCATTTTGACCGGGCGGGAATGTCATTTTCAACATTTTTTTAAAATGTTGCCCATTTATATTTTTGCTTTTAGTCGATTTATTAATCGAGAATGTCTATCCGACCATAGACTAAAAAAATTCAGACAAAAATATACATTACAACGAATACAAATAGAGATGTATTCCGCGTGGGTATTTTGTATCCGTACGGATACAACGGTCTACTTAGATTTTTGTTCTGTAAAATGCAACCATGACATAGTAGTTAAAAATGCTAAGCAGCCTTCCTTGTGTAGGTATTAGTAATAGCTGTAGTGGCAATCATGTCATTTGGTGTAAATAGGTCCTTATTTTTATTATTTTGTTTATCGTTTATATAGATTCTTTTCTTTTAGATTTTGTGAATGTGAGAACGTTGAAGGCCCACTTGTGGCCCATTTTCTATTTTACTAAGTACCTGGTACTTGTAGATAGGTCTACACTGTCTTCTCATACCTATTAACACTAATTTGAAAACATTGTAGAAACCATTTATTTTTAAAAGAGTAACCGTGGTGTTTCTTGCCGGCTCTTCTCCGTAGGAAGCGACCAATTGGAACCGTGCACCTAGCTTCTGACGTTTCATAGGTCCCTTGTAGGTTTATGTGAAATAAAATATTTTGAATTTTTGAATTTATTCTTATAAATTATAAGAATTTTTCAGCATTCATATCAACACGACCATAAAAGGTGATCAATCATTATGCCTAGCTTTTCCTATGCTGGGGTCGGATCTTATTCTTATCGTGTGGTTGAGTGACTAACCTGGTGACAGAATTTTAAAGCCGCCCATGGGCCTCTGATTTGGCTTCACATGCCGTCGAGAAATAACTTTCAGGCATGTCAGTTTCCTCACGATGTTTTCCTTCACCGTTTTTGAAGCAAGTGATAATTATTCAATACGCGCATGAATCCGAAAAGTCAGAGGTGCGTGCCTTGGGTTCAAACTCGAGACTTATGACTTGGCAGTCCGACAGTCATACCACTAGGCTATCACTAGGGTCGGATGTCTAACAGGATGTACCAGAATACCAATATTTTACATGGAGCGACTGCCTATCTGACTTCTATAATCTAGTTACTAGGTAACACGATACCCCTTGGTAAGACTGGTTGTCAGATTGTCAAAGATCTACTAATGCTGGAATCAACGGCTTTACGTACTTTACGAGGCACCATACCACTACCAAACACAAAAAATTAAACAGTATGTTATTCTTCATTTAGCTGTTTCTATAGTAGTTTGTCTTAAAATGAGTAAGTGTGGAAGGTCTTGCAAGAAGAAGAAAAAAATCCGGTCAAGAGCGAACACTGCGATGTAGAATATTGCAGTTTTAGGCCAGCGTCATCTCTTGACAGATAGTGGAACTAATGTAATTTTTGTTGATGATTTTTGAAAAAGTGTGCTATTTTAAGACATCGTATTAAAAAAAAACTTTCTTATTTGCAAAATAGTTGGGCAAACGTCATCTAAAACTATTCCAAATTTCAAGTTTATAGCATTTGTAGTTCTTGAGATATCCAGCTGTGACAGACATACAGACGGACAGACAGACTGAGTCGCACCATAATGGTTCCTTTTTACCATTTTTGTACGGAACCCTAAAAAAGAATAATCTAGTAATCTCGATAAAAGTGTAAAATTACGACTACTTTCTGCTCTTGTAGTTTATTTTTTCTAGTAAATATGAGATTGTAGAGCTATTTCATCATAGCTAGCTCATACACGACGAGAACGAGATTAAAAGATTCCCGTTTATGTTATTGATTTCGCTACTGTTTGTCCAAAGGTCCTTCTCGTCCCTTATTTAATTGAGATAATTGAATCATCGCAGGGGAGTTAGACAAAGTGACATTCTATCAGCGATAACGATAATGGAAATATCAAAATGTATTGGAGTGACATATTGAAAGCTATCGAAAAGCTTATGAAACACGAGCGTTGTAAAAATACGAAATGCTTTGGAAACAATTGTCACGTCTTGTTCTCGTCTTGCCTTCAGGTACAGTATTTCTATTTTCTTAATGTCCCTCGGAAAACTTCGTGTTTCGTCAGTCGTCGGATTTCTATCTGTTGCCCTTTGCACTTGGTGCAAACCGGACGTTCTCAATCGACTTGGAAGTATATAGAGTTGTTAATACTCTTTTAACTTAATGTAATTTATTTTAAAAATGGGAGGAATGCTGCTAAAGTCGCAGACACGACAGATAGGAAAACAGTTTTACAGCTCTATTATAGTTCACACGGAAATCAAAACAAAACAACAATAAAGTACTTAGTTCTGAATTCAAATTATTATACACGATAAATCTAATAATTGATGGACATGGAAATTAGCATTCGTTTGTATTCGGAGATGCGATGATTTCCGAGGGACATTAAGAAAATAGAAATACTGTACCTATCTAATTAATAATTTGAGGGTAGGCAGAAACTATAGAACTCCACCTGCTACGCTGCTTACATACTCCTTTTGAAACAATAATAAGCACCGAACAATCGGGTAGCTTGCAACAGTGCCCAGAACATTAGTTCTTATTTACGAAAGCAAGTCACCTTTCTGATCTGACGACTGACCCTTGGATTGGTTTGCCATCAAGTACCTTTAGGACCTCAACCTTCAAGTGTAACTACATGATCCAATCCAATCTACATGGTCTTCACATGTTCCGACCAAGATTACGTCTGGACTTTAAAAGAGACTCTGACATCTAAGTTTGTTTTGGCTTTTCTTCTCAGAGTAGGTAGATAGGAAACGCTGACCTCATCTAGCTTATTTTTATATCATCTAGTTTTTTAAATATGATTGACGTGTAAAAGTGTTTGTACAAATCTACTTACAGAAATAAAATCATTTATCAAGCTGTCGTAATACACGATCAATCACAATTTGTTTCGATCTGGAACAGAATGCTAATCCATTGCTTCATAAGTTGGAAAAAAAACCTGCTCATTAACGTAAAAAACTCAATGAATGTTGTTGAACTGTCAAAATGAGACAAATTTGTCATAATCGTTTACGAAAAACAGTTATGCAATTAGGGTAGAGGTTCATACGACTCAAGTACAGTCAGATAAATGAATTGTTAAAGAAATTGACTCCCTACGTCACTTTTCCGTGTTATAGCGATTTCATACACTACCGTCCTTACAAAAAGTGCAATAATAGGTTAAACCTGATTTCGAGAAAAACGAGGGTAAAGATTTTTTTTTTGTTTTTTTTTGTAGGTTATCTCTAACACTATACATGGTATACAAGGCAAATTCGTCATAGATACGTAAAAATTGTCTGAAAAGAAAATATAGATCTCGTTCTGCAAATTCCGAGTATGTACTTATCTCAATTCGGCGCAAAACTCGAGTTATTGCACTTTTCGTAAGTACGGCAGTACAGCTCGGCTGCCCCATTTCAAAACCTAGTAAGGGCATAAAACGAAATTTTACAGGAGAGCGCAAAAACGTAAATAGGGTCAGCCTTTGAATAGTCTGGGTTTTGAAATGATTAAAGTAACTCACTAGGTGTAAAAGTGGCCACGGGGCAGTGAATGGGGTACTTACTAGGTTTCGATATTTAAATATCTCTGCTTTTAAGTGAGTTTTCAACGCTGGTGTTTTTGTATTTGGTGGGGACTTATTAGATTAGCAAGATTATGCAATAAAACGATTTTTGTAAAAAGTGTCCCTTACTAGGTTTTGAAATGGGGCAGCCGAGCTGTCAAAGAATGACAGTTTTGATTTGAATATACGGATAATTTAAGTTGGTAATGAATTTCCCTGATTTCACAATAGGTTCATTCGACTAAAGTACATTGAAAGCACTGACAATATCGGGAGTAAGACCTAGTATTATAATAAATTCAGTACACGTTATTCAGGAGAGCAACCGTCCACCTTCGAAATGCCCATTAATAAACTTTTCGGATTCATTTATGTCTTATGCGATTGGAATAAATTATATTTCAAATACATAAATTACCAGTTTTAAGCTACAATTTCGCCGTTTTTGGATAGAAATTGCTTTATTATAACTTCCGTCCGCATCGGGTTGTCTGGTTAAGTAGATTTTAGACCTTGTCTCTAACACCCTGGCTTAGAACTCCAATTAATGTTGGGCAATGTGGCCTTAACTCAACAAGTTTTGGACATTGCGTGCTATTTGAATTTAATTTAACACAACCGTTTTTGGAAATAAATTAGGAAATTGGATGCAGAAATAATTTTAAGTGAGGTATTGTCGTCTTGGCAGATGTTCATTGTTTCTTGAATTTATGTTGTAATAAAAACTTTTTACAAAAAAAAAAACAACCGACCTCCAAAAAAAACACTACAAAGTGAAAAATAACTTTAATTTCGGAAGTCGGTGTCTTGGGTTTTGTATTTTCGTTTTTTGCCACCGACTTCCGAAATTAAAGTTATTTTTCACTTTGTAGTGTTTTTTTTGGAGGTCGGTTGTTTTTTTTTGTAAAAAGTTTTTATTTTTCACTTTTTAGTTGTGGTACCTACCCCACACACATTCGAATACCACTACCTGCTACCAGTGACAGAAACTTATCATATCATCTACATAGCAAGTGGGAAAAAAATACGTATTTTGTAGCTAACTCAAAAACTATCAAAGCAAAGTTAATAAAATTTATATGAGACCAATTCGAGAGCACACCCTTTCAAACAAAAAAATAATTTTCAAAATCGGTCTACAATTGACGGAGAAATCGGTGGACATACATAAAAACAAAAAAACAAACAAACATACGCGACGAACATATAACCTCCTCCTTTTTGGAAGTCGGTTAAAAATAACACTACAAGTTTCTGAATAAAGAAAACCTAACCTAAATATTTCTGCAAACATACTTTCCTAAAACTACCTCCTTGTAATAAACTCAATCATAACTTGATTAAAACTAAAACTCCGTCGTAATTAAAGACTTTCTATTTTTCTTACAAAGTTTTTCAAGTCTAATTGCTTCATGACCTTTCATTTAATTTTTAATTTTATCGAACTAAAAGTTATAATATAATTACTTTTTATCTTTGTAGTTTGATCGATTCATGGACTTTTTGAACGAATAGACTCGAGAAGTAATTGAACGTTATGTGCGTGTGGTGTGAGGGCCACTTTGTTAAAACTCTTTGAAAATGTGCTTAGGATTTAGTGAACATTCCCAAAGAATTGTGAAAGTTGGAATCAGATTTTGTGAAAGTCAAATAACCGAGTTATGGACTGTAAAGTTGGGCCCTCAGTTCTCACATAGAGGATTGAGGGCCCACCTGAACCTGATAAACTATGGACACTACAGAAAAAGTCTTTATGCCAAAATCTAAGCTAATGCCAAACAAAATTTGTGAAAACAAGATATTATCGCAAAACACTGTCCTACTTTGTAAATCTTCGTACAAAATGGGCCCTCAATTCTCATACACGTAAAAGTTTACTACGCAAATAAAATGAAATCATTAACTCACAGCTACTGTTTGAAATCCTATATGCTACTAAATAAATTGTGAAAATTTGTGAAAGCAAGAACAGGTCACTACTTTTTGTTGTTTGAAAGTTATGACCTTGATAAAATTCGGGCCCTCAGTCCTCCATTTATTTTGTTTTCGTTTTATTACGCTTATCATAGGAAAGATAAGACAAATACAAAATTGTCTCTTTTTGTGAAAAAAATTGTGCAACAAATTCGATACCAGAAAGAAATTGAAATACCCTTTATTGTATAAAAAAATCGAGTTTTGTTTTTACTCTCTGAATTAGGAAATAGGGTGACCACAATTTCTTTTAGATTGCAGTAGAGATTAGTAAATGTAGTGTCATAGGTTTTAATAAACTTTCTTCGATTTTTCGCATAGCATTTGAAATTACTATTAATTAATACATGACATTTGTAATGACCAATACCTACTATCAGCGAAAGGTGGAGGCTCGAATTCAATTGCTTCGACAAGTTCGTACACCTTTGATTTTATTCTTAGAGTGTGTGGTATATCCTGCCGGCAATACTCACAAGTACCGTTTAAATCAAATGCAATGACGAAATGTAATTCGTAGTTGATTGCTACTTTAGAACCACAAGTAAGACAAGACTTAAATGATTCGTCAAAACAAATTGCGTCTTCCAAACACTCGATCCCAAAAACGGATAAATTAACCGAATTGAGTGGTAAGAAACCAAATTGTCTTTCTATTGGAATAGATGTGCAGTAACTGTTAATGCATCGTTTTGTAAATAAGGTACTGTAAAAATGGTTCAATAGAACTGTTTCAAGATAATTAGCTACATTGCTTTGGCAATCAACGATAATGACGATATTTGATACTAGTTCTGATTTTTTTATAAAATGCTTAACGACTACATCTGCTCAGATTTTGTATGGATCGTAACTTGTTATTGCACGTCCTAAACATTTAAGGTACTCTGAGAAAGGGATGTAACGGATATCCGTATGCGCATCCGCAACTGCGGAGCATCCGCATAAATTTTGATATCCGCTAAACATCCGCATCCTCAACTTTTGATTTTAAAAGCTCCGCATCCTCATAATTTCTATGGGGATGTGACCCTCGTTGTTCGCACAAATAGTGAATTATTAATTCTGAGTTACGCGTTCCTATTGGCTGAATTCGCAATGTCCTTGTCCTATGACAGACGATCGGCCGGACGTGGCAGTGGTGGCACGACTGTGGTGTCACATGTCACAATTTGAGTTACTGGGTGCTGGGTGGCGTGTTATTATTTATTTTTTGTTTGCTCGTAGAAGTTTTTTGCAAGCGAATGAATGAGGTTAAAAACTGCCACTTGCTCACTTCAGATGGCGCTGATCTCCAGCGTCTTATAATTTGACAGCTATCCATACATTTTTTGTAAACAAGCGACTTCTTTTACGCTTATTTAATTATTGCGCCCAGTTGCGCAGTTGTTTACCTACTGCAAAAATACGGAGCCCCGTGTATTTGACAAAGATGTTATAAGAAGAAAACTGTGGGAGAAAGCTTTCCGAAAAAAATTGGAATCCGATATTTCGTCGAGACAATGTGCTATCCTTTAAAACTTTTATGGGAGAAAGTGGTTTATAGGTGATGCTCCCAAGAGAACTTAGTCTGTTTTCATTACATACAGGCACCTGTGATGTTTTATTATGTTAATTATAGTAAATTATATGTGTGTTTATATTATCGTATTAGATCAGTACTAGAAGTGCTATCAAGCCAAGCCCAAGTTGGTTTTCAACTCTGATCAGGTTAGTTCTATCGTACGCTTCCAGTCTTTAACAAAAAATGAATTTAAAGTCAACAAACACAAAATAACCTATAAATTATAAAACGTTCATAATTTATTGACTTTTCCACTAAAGCTGCTTTTTGCCCATGGTAGACGCTTCCCCTGTCCTTACCTCGTCTATTAATAGTGCTATACTCCAAGTCTCATACATATTTATCTAGTTTTCGTATAATTTGTGATCGACACAAAAGTAAACAAACACAACAATGGCGGTTTATAAAGACGTACAACTGAGCTTTCAGTTTTTAACCTCATTACGCTACGGTAACCTATCAAATGATTACCTATAATACAAATATAAATACTATAAAAAACAAGGGCTATTTTTTGTACGATATCCGCATCCGTACCCTCATCCGTTATATGACATCCGTTACCTCATCCGTTATATGACATCCGTTACAACCCTGCTCTGAGATTAATATCTAGAGTTGAAAAAGTTAATCATATCTTTCATATGACATTCACATGATTTTTTCATTTGATATTAAATATTACAACTATTGTACATATATGTAAACAATAAAATAGTTTCTGAGGTATGATTACTTTCAACAGCAGAAGGAACTAAAACATCCCTCAGAATCGCCACTAACAAAGTATATAAAAAGAGGGTAAAAAGAAATGATTGTCACCCTACTCACATACACAATTAAAAAATAGTTGATTTCGGTATCTATGAAGATTTATAGTTTTATGATTATTCTTATTTGTAACAAATGACACCAATTTGTTGCACAATTTTTTTCACAAAAAGAGACAATTTTGTATTTGTCTTAAATTTCATACGATAAGCGTAATAAAACGAAAACAAAATAAATGGAGGACTGAGGGCCCGAATTTTATCAAGGTCATAACTTTCAAACAACAAAAAGTGGTGACCTGTTCTTGCTTTCACAAATTTTCACAATTTATTTAGTAGCATATAGGATTTCAAACAGTAGCTGTAAGTTAATGATTTCATTTTATTTGCGTAGTAAACTTTTACGTGTATGAGAATTGAGGGCCCATTTTGTACGAAGATATACAAAGTAGGACAGTGTTTTGCGATAATATCTTGTTTTCACAAATTTTGTTTGGCATTAGCTTAGATTTTGGCATAAAGACTTTTTCAGTAGTGTCCATAGTTTATCAGGTTCAGGTGGACCCTCAATCCTCTATGTGAGAACTGAGGGCCCAACTTTACAGTCTATAACTCGGTTATTTGACTTTCACAAAATCTGATTCCAACTTTCACAATTCTTTGGGAATGTTCACTAAATCCTAAGCACATTTTCAAAGAGTTTTAACAAAGTGGCCCTCACACCACACGCACATTGAACGTTATGAAACTTATACTGGTACTTTTGGCGCTCAAATGACGTTGTTAGGGGGGCGCTGATTTGGGCACGCCGCAATTGCGGCGATAAGACCCCTCTTTGAGGAGTGGCTAGAGAGACGCCACGGCGTCCTCACCTTCCGCCTGACACAGGTGCTCACCGGACATGGCTGTTTCGGGAGGTACCTGTTCAGGATAAAGCGGGAGGAAACGCCCGGGTGTCATCACTGTGTGGATCGCCCGGAGGACACGGTGGAGCATACGGTGGAGGTCTGCCCGGCTTGGGCAGAGCATCGCCGTGTCCTCGTGGAAGCGATCGGCGGCGGTGATCTCTCGCGTCCGGCCCTGATTCGGGCCATGCTACGGAGCGAGAGGAAATGGCAGGCCGTCACCTCGTTCTGCGAAGCAGTAATGCTCGCGAAGGAGGAGACGGAGCGCGTGAGGGAAAGGCAAATTTCGCGCCCTCGCGCCCCTAACCGCCGCAGCAGGAGACGCCCTGGGCGTCGGGAGTCACGAGAGGATTTCCGGCCACCGTAGGCGCGGGCTTGCGGACGGTGAGCAATGGGTAGCTCGCCGTCCGATAAGGACCAAGCCCGGGTCGACGGCGCGTTGTGTTCCACGCGCGCCTCAAAGAGATGTCAGCAGAATTGACGGGGTCCGCTAGGGCCAATGCCTGCCGGGGGTTCGAAGAAAACCGATAGGGAAATCGTGGCCCCCTGGCAACACGGCAACTGAAGGAACACGGGTGGGTTTTAGTCAGTAAGAGTCTGACACGCCCTCCCGCTCCGCCCAGAGCGGGAGAAGTCATTTGATGATTTCCCACCCAAAAAAAAAAAAAAAAAAAAAAAAAAAAAAAAAAAAAAAAAAAAAAAAAAAAAAAAAGGGGGGCGCTGATTGGGTACGCCACAATTGCGGCGATAAGACCCCTCTTTGAGGAGTGGCTAGAGAGCCGCCACGGCGTCCTCACCTTCCGCCTAACGCAGGTCCTCACCGGACACGGCTATTTCGGGAGGTTCCTGTTCAGGATAAAGCGGGAAGAAACGCCCGGTTGTCACTATTGTGTGGATCGCCCGGAGGACACATTTATTGACCATTGAGCACATAATAAATATCAGTTTATTCCACTGACTCTTCAAACAGCTCTTACAAAACATGACAAACTGTTCTGCAATAGAAGGAGAAGAACTAGGCTTGTGTCGGAACTTCACCTCCGCCGCTGCAAATGCGGAGCATCCGTGAGAAATTTTGCCTCCGCTCGTATATCCGCTTTCATATATTTTTTACGGTCAAAGTCAAAGAATTTATTTGGAACATAAAAGGCACTTTTGAACGTCAAAATTTACAAAAAATAGAATTGATTCTTGTCGCCCCTTCCAAAAGGTAGTTTTCGTATGGAGAAGAATGGGCAAGAAACTCCACCGACACTCTTTTAAAACGTTTTACAATATTTTGTATATATTAATTATATAATTATATGTGAAGACGATGCACCTGTAAGAAGATTACTATACCACAACAGATAAAAATTATTAAAAATGAATCAATGACAGAAAAAAATAATTATGTAATGTATACATTCACATAATTACAAGCATTGTAAAAGTAGGTACCTATACGATATTCCTAAAAAAATACAAGTAATACTAATAAGTCAGTGTGTGAGTTCAAGTAATCACAGAATGTAAAATCAATGTTATAATAATTAATTATACAATTAAATTAGCAACCAGTTTGATTTTGTCTAGACTCTAAATTGTCCCATGGAGCTAGTTATGGTTGCTTCCAAGCATTCTTATCAAGGATACATAACATAAACATAACATCACGCCTTTTTCCCCGAAGGGTTGGACAGAGGCGTCCCTGTAGCAGGTACACCCACATTTCGCCAGTTATGTTTTTAAGTCCCATGTAATAGGGGGCGAGCCTATTGCCATCAACCGGACACAAATCCAGACTCCGGGCTGCTGCTGAGAAATTTCTGATAGAAAAACCCAATAACACTTTGCCCGACCCGGGAATCGAACCCAGGACCTCATGCTCGGTAGTAGCGCTTGCGACCACTAGACCAACGAGGCAGTTATCTAGGATATAATCCTCTAATTTGTAATAAGCTTGTTTACAAAGAGCACTTACGGAGTTCTAACCGTGGTCTAATCAAAACGGGTCCAAAACTGAGTGAAGACCCTTTAATGTGTGTAAGGAAATGATTACCTACTTACATGCCTATCATTTCTTTAATTAGACTTTACCCGCGCTCATTCAAGCGCGAGTGATTAATAGAATGACCGATAAGATAAATTGTATGAAGGTAGAAATGAATGACTGACTGAAACACTACAGTGTTGTGCATGTCATTGTGATTTTTTGATTTATTAATTTGACAATTTGACAGGACTAAACTAAAATGTATCTTCTGTCCTTTTCTTAAGGAAATAGAAAGAAAAAGATGCACTGAACTTAAATTTAGTTTAGTTTGTGAACAAGGGAATCGGCACCATTGTGTATTTTAATTTTTTGTAGCCTAGCAATTTTTCTTAATGCTATTAAATGTTTTATTCAAGATACATAATTTAAAAACTTACAGACTTAAAATAATAATGAGTTAAATGTAATACTTGCTGCGCCTTAACAGGTTCATGTACTTTTAAGATTTAGCCTAGTCATAGACTGTAACTGTGTACATTATGCAAATAAATAAACGAATCTCAAAACAATTTTTGTGAAATATAGTTTGTTGACCCTTCAAAATTTCTATTAGCATATAATCAGCCTATAATGTTCCCACTACTGGGAGACAAGCCTCCTCTCTTCGAGAGAGAGTGAACTATACAGTGTGAGTCTTTATGTGCACATTATGAAGACTCACACTGTATAATCTACCACGTAGCCCAGTGTGGGTTGGTAGATGTAACATGTCTTTGAATTTTTGGTTCTAGGACATGTCGGTTTCCTCACGATGTTTTCCTTCACCGTTTTGAGAGCAATGGTTATGAAATTATTTACACAAAGTAAAGCGGCTACCTGGTTTCGAATTCACGACTTTATAACCCGTAAACTCGGGGCCGTTACCATTAGGCCGCGACAGTTCCTAAAATTAATATATGTGTTTTTATTGATTTATCAAATTTATCGGGGTTCTGAAGGATCGGGGCTCTAAAGGACGGGTACCTCAAGGAAAAACCCAAAACTTCTTTACGCATGTTGGGCATTTTTGAGATGGGACTAAACCATTGATTTCGCGACACCATGACGACACCTCATTTTTGCAATTGTGCTCTTTATTTATATAAGGTTACGGACCAATGTTCTATACAAGTATTTTTCTTCCACTAAGGCGATCTTGTTCAAGTTTTCACTTCTGTCAGCACTCCCGGAATGCCGCTGTGTTATTTTCGCCTCCACCTCTATCTCGGTCTCCACTAAGATGTCCTCCGTTACATCCCTAGAAGAACCATAAAGCTTAAATCACTATAGATAACAGTCATGCAAAATGTAAGTTACGGTGGTA
The DNA here is from genome assembly GCA_963680765.1 of Agrochola lychnidis. NCBI lineage: Eukaryota > Metazoa > Arthropoda > Insecta > Lepidoptera > Noctuidae > Agrochola > Agrochola lychnidis. Next base: position 8,783,624 of record OY796847.1, read on the forward strand.
GATAACATAACGCATTTCGGTAATGTTATGCCCCACATTGAGTTTAATATCACTATAATGAGTTTGTCGAACCCGAGAAGAGGCATTGAGTACTGTGGCAATATTTACTGTTGAATAGTGAAATATTTGGCGGAATGTAGTTTATCGAACACGATGTAGATCACGAGTCGCTATATTATGGAGAAATACGGAGGATAATGTGATATTTTACTGACCAACTTTACTGACCAACAGTTTACTGACCAACGCTAAAAATAATAATCTTTATTGTGTTAACAGACTACCATATAAGGGTTTCTAAAAATAATACATTATTACTATTACTTCCATATTTAGAATGATGCAGAAAAATATTCCATTAGCATCATCATTTCATCTGAAAGACGTCCACTGCTGGACATAATCCTACCCCAAGCACCGCCACTTCGACCGGTTCTGTGCTTCTCGCATCCAGCGGATTCCTGAAAAAATGCACAAGTTATTATTTTATAGATCGTGAAAAACGGGTAAAAAGTTATCGGTAGTACTTTGGGGAGGATTTTTCGTAGCAGACGGACACCACTAACTATAGAAAAAAAAAAAATTGGCACCGCGGTAATCAACGCGTTGATGTCTTTTTAATGGTCAAAAGCTGATGTTGTCACAGTGTCGCGAAATCAATGAATGAAGTTTTCACTTAAAAAAAAAGATCTAGGAAAACTGTATCAAGAACGGATAGTTTTCCTTGTCCTTAATTATCTGACGACCGCTAGATCGCTTACGCGTCGAACGACGAAGCGATCTGCTTAGATCGCTAGAGTGACTGATGACTTTACTTGTGTACAGTTTTTGGAAACATAGAATTTTACTGTAGTGGGTAAGTAACTAAGTATATTAAAAACAAAAAGTATGCTATTGGTTATCTTGAAATAACAGACATGTTTTTCGAACTAATCCAAAACGTCACATTGTCAGTATTGTTAGAATGCAGAAATATTGTATCATTGAAAATAATAGCGACATATCTAACTACTTCCAATCTTGGTTTACTCATCAATATTTATTGTAAAAGCCTAGAAAACTAGAAGTTTTTGGAGTAAATCTAAAAATTTCCTAACATCACCGCTGTAATATCAGTAAGCTTTATATAAGACCCTGGCAGAAGGCGCGTGTGTTTCTGTAAGCAAATAGTATTCCTCTCTGTAAGCAAATCTCTATTACGTTTTTTATGGCAATGGAGTGGAATGGTAAGATTTTCCTGGTATGCGGGCTATCGAAAACCTTGTACATTGTTATTATTGCTGATACGAAGGATTTAAGTCGTATTTTATGGTTATTTAAAGTGCAATATTTTTGGTAAAATATAAGTGTTTTTCTTTTCATTGGAATAAATGTTACAAATGTTGTTAGGGAGCAGTGGTGGCCCAGTGGTAACAGCCGCGACTTATGAGTTGTGGGTCGTAGGTTCGAACCCAGACAGGCGCTTTACTTTGTGTAAATTATTCCATCACCACTGCTCTCAAAACGGTGAAAGAAAACATCGTGAGGAAACCGGCATATCCTAGAACCGAAAATTCGAAGACATGTGACATCTACCAACCCGCACTGGGCCCGCGTGGTGGATTACGGCCCACTCCCTCTCACAGAGAGGAGGCCTGTGTCCCAGCAGTGTGAACATTATAGGCTGATGATGATGATGAAATGTTACAAATAGATTATATGTTAGTAATAATAATTAATTTTAACAAGTTGCCAAAGCCTGTTACAGAACTAAGCGATGGAAAGTTCAAAACCCACATCAAACGTGTCCTTATCAAAAAAGCATATTATAAGATTAAAGACTACGTTGAAGACAAGGAAGTCTGGCAATAATTCCTTCTGCACATGTGGCTTCCCTGGTACCTCATTAACGGCATAACAATGTAAATGTCTATTAACTGCTCCCAAATTACGATGATTATTTTATTTTACTTTTTTACATACTTCCTTGACATAATCTTTTCAGTATTTGACAGTATATACCTAAAATTTTCTATATTTTTTTTAATCAAATTAGATTTTTTACTTCTGTAGTGGCAATCATGTCATTTGGTTTAAATAGGTCCTTATTTTTATTATTTTGTTTATCTTTTATATAGATTCTTTTCTTTTAGATTTTGTGAATGTGAGAACGTTGTAGGCTGTAGACTTGTGGACCATTTTCTATTTTACTAAGTGCCTGGTACTTGTTGATAGGCCTACACTGTCCTCCCATACCTATTAACACTGTAATTTGAAAACATTGTAGAAACAATTTATTTTGAAAAGACTAGCCGTGCAGTTTCTTGCCGGCTCTTCTCCATAGGAAGCGACCTATTGGAACCGTGCACCTAGCTTCTGACGTTTCATAAGTGCCCTTGTAGGTTTATGTGAAATAAAATATTTTGATTTTGATTTTTGAATGTTGTGATATTGATATCTAGTAAGTATGCCATATAATATTAACTTCCAAATATTTAACCTAGATATAAGTTAAATGTAATAATACTTGCTGCGCCCAAACAGGGTCATGTACTGTAGTTTTAGCCTAGCCTGTAACTGAGTGTACATTATGCAAAATAAATAATTAAACACACGAGAAATCATAAAAAAAATACTGAATTTCTCTTGAGTATATTTAGCGACTTCCTTTTTAATTAATTCTAATTACTTACTTAGTCAAATGAAGTGTATGAAATAGAATATTTCAATTAGGTAAATACATGCTTTATGTATCTGTTGTATATGTAAATGGTACACCACTGACTACCTGCAGTATTGTCTCTCCTTTTCCATTTAAATCCATCCAAAGGTTGTCTGTAAAAGATCGCTTTTAGCGATAAGACCGCCCATTGTGTCACCCAATGTAAAATTTCTAAATTTATTTCTGTAATTTTTATGGTGTACATAATAAAGAATATTTTATCTATCTATAAACACGTTTTAGTAGTAAATCCTATTGGTTTTGCGAACCGCTATTCTATAAACGCACTTTCCAGCTCACTTCTGTATCCGTAATGGAAAAAGAATTGTGAGGTTTATGATACTGCGTATACGGAAATGAACTCTATGGTGAGTTGTTATAGAATAGTGTTGCAGCTCTATTTATATAAAGTACCGAATGTTTCTCGGTAAATAGAGCTAGTGTAGTTCTCTAGACCGTATTACGGCCATGGCGGTCAATTTTAACGGAGACTTGCCTTCAGCGCGGGTGATATTATAGTGCACAAGCGTGTGCGTAGACACAGGTTCACTCTCTCTTCTCTCACTCTCATAGTCCGATGGTCCCATCGGACTATGAGAGTGAGTCTTTCTTGAGAGAGATCAGGCGCAGGGCCAACGGCTTAACGTGCTTTCCGAGGCACGGGGGTATCACACCGCCGACTTCCTTCTTTCCAACTCCAGGCTGTTACTAAGAAATTCCTAATGGAAAAACCCAATAACGAAATGGAATAAAATGAAATTGTTTATTCTGTAAATAGGATATTAGAGTCACTTTTACACGTCATATAAAAACAAAATTTGCTAGATGAGCTCGGCGTTTCCTATCTGACTACTCCGAGAAGAAAGGCCGAAACAAACTCAAAGGTCACAGTCTCTTTTAAAGTCCAGACATAATCTTGGTCAAGCCATTATGAGGACCATGTAGATTAGTGTCTGAAATATTCTTTTGAGGAAAGAACCACACAGATTTGAGTGGACCGGTCCAGTCAGTGCAAGCATTTGTCAGTTATCGTGGAGCTCAACTGAGAACTTAAGGAGCTCAACTCGACGAACAATACCAAAGAAAGGACATTTGGGTAGGCTACATAAACTACTCAAACTGAAAAAATAATGAAAGAAAAAAAATAAAAATATCCACATACCAATACTTTGCAGAATAATCATGTCACTTTGTATGTAATGTTCAACAATGTCAATGTTTATAGAAAATTGGTGTAATTTGATGATTTTACTGAATAATTATAATATCAAGTTTTATGGTTTTATCAAAAGGCTTAGCAGAGCGAGCAGCTCAATCCCAAGCTTTTTTATCTTCTAAATAATCTAAAATTTTATAGTACCCTTTTTTACAAAGTTTGGTTTTAATACGGCTTTTAAATCGTTTAATGGGTAAGTTTCAAATATCAATGGGAAGTTTGTTGTAAAAACGTGTAGGTAGGTACATTGACCCATGATCGAGTTGTCTACTCTGTGGAGACGAGTGCGATGTAGAGCAAGGTTGTGTCTATTTATTGACCGCTAACAATTTGTCCATCCCGGGACCCCACAATCAGCAGTCGCGCCACTCAGTGTCAAAGTGAACAAATGGATTTCTAAATCACCGCGTTTTGAATTCGAACGCAAAAGCACCAACGGTAGTCTGAAAGCGTATTGCACATAATCATAATGACACAAACAAAACAGATACTGAATTATATCGCTGATCAGGTGGACCAGTATTTTCTTATCATTTTACTCACACTCAATAAGTCAAGTTTCAGGAAAATTATCACAAAAACCATAATATTTAAGATTTACCTCAAAATCTTATTGCAAAAACAACATGAAGATTACTACCCAACACATTAATATTGAAAGCTACCAAACATCACGCAGCTTTGAATATCAAAGAACTTATTGCGTATTATCCCTTGGATTTTTCTTCCATTTACAATCTCCATTACGGCTCAGATCAAACAAAGATGGGAGAATTAAAGGAACATTGTGAAAACGGAACGAATATTACTTTTGTAAAAAGCTAAACGAAAAGTATTATTCCAAGTTAAATTGAACCGACGGTTTTGAGGAAGGAAAAGTTTTTCGTTCCACGTCGCCACTTCAGGTGTGTTATTGGTTTTAATAATAAATCAATTAGAAGCCTTATTAAATTTCAAAGGTTTCCGCTTTTTAGTATTGTTTCTGGAAAGGTTGTTTTTTTACTTCATAATTTAATTGTTCGGAATTTATGGAGCACTCGGGTCGGTGTGGTACTTAATTTCATGGTACTTTCTGCCACATGGAGCGGTCAGTAAATGACCGTACGTACGTAATTATTAATGACGGATAGATTATGGTACCTATAGGTATTTGTCGTTGATGAGAGGTTCTACAAAACCCAGTTACTGGGTTGTGGAGGTCAGATAGGCAGTCGCTCCATTTAAAATACTGGTATTCAGCTGCATCCGGTTAGACTGGAAGCCGACCCCAATATAGTTGGGAAAAGGCTAGGCAGATTGATTGAGAGGGAAACAAAAGATCTAAAAGCTATGTAGATAGGTAGATGTAGTGTAGTGTACAAATACATGTTTATTGTTCCATCTAACATTTCTAATATTATAGGATAGTACCTACTAATTCTATACTTCCATGATAGTAGGTACTTACTAATTCCATGCTGCCATGATCATTATTCTAATGTCATTATTGTCATGTCATTATTCATTATCTAGTTCTAAACTTTAGGCGACCGAGCTCTGCTCGGATGAAAATACGAAGAAAAGAAATTTTTACAGATATGAGACCCAGCTAGATCAGTTTTTCGCCCCCGTAAACCCCTATTTTGCAACATTCATCGAAATCATTAGAGCCGTTTTTTCGAGAACGTGAGTACAAATCTATTTACAAACAAATAAATATACAAATATTGCTCGTTTAATAGAATAGGATGTAGGTAGAGAAAGTGAGAATTACCTATAGGTACTTGACTCTGGAAGAGAAAGAGAAAAAAAAAACAGTGGCACTCCGGGAGTGCCGACAGAAGTGAAAACTAGAATAAATACTTCCAAAACCTTTAAAGTAAAAATACTTGCATAGAACATTGATTACGTTTACAAAAATGAGGTGTCGGTAACGGTGTCGCAAGTTCAATTGTTTTTCCCATCTCAAAAATGCTCAACGCGCCTAAAGAAGTTTTCACTTCAAGAAGGTAAAGTTAGTCGACACAGCATTTATTGAAATGATAATCACGTATAAAGTGGAGCGAAAAAAGCGTCCAGCCGTATAAATTTGCACCCCAATTGCGTAACCCACAGTAACGATCTAAAGAATTTCGAGAGAAATTGCTAAACCATTGTATGTTTGAAAAAATTCTCTGCTCGATAACGTAAATGACGCATTGAATTGTCAAAATAGAAAGCATTTTAAAGTGAAAACTTCTTTAGGCGCGTTTGGCATTTTTGAGATCGGAAAAAACAATTGAATTCGCGACTTCGTTACCTCATTAAAAGTATTTCCTGCACAATAAAATTGTTCAAGATTTCACTTCTGTCGGCAATCCCGGAGTGCTACTAGTTTTTTAATCCACAACGGGGAATCTCTTGGCCTGCATCTCACCTGATGGGTAGTGATGATCAGGCCGAAGGTTGAAGCGAGCTTCACCCAGAATCCTCAACCAAAGAGGCCATTGCCATTGTAAGATTGCCAACATATTTAATTTATTTGTATTAATTAATTTTATTTTTGATCTAATTTATTCTTATTCATTATTACTCATAATAAATTATATAATTCGATGACTACAGTAACAATTAAAAAAAATTATTCTATTCTATTGATCTGAAGCATGTTTTGTAATGTAATGAAATGTAATTTATTAGTTTTATTTTATTTTGATTTGCAGTGCCCTTACAGAGTGCATGTTTGAAACTAATTAATCTTATTCCAACCTCTGTACAACATGTTTGCAATAAACTGATTTAATTTGTTTTTTTTTTAAGTGTTTACGTAATTACCCCGCTATGGTCTTTCGAGTTTTTCCAAAACTGCACACCCCACCAAACGCTCTGTGAGCTTACTGGCTTTTGTAAAATGCCATGTTCCAGTATAAAATAAAACCCAGTAGGTAAAACTAATCGAATAATAAAACGTACCTTATTTATTGCTAAATAAAACTAGAATCAGCCACAGAAGTCTATAAAATCAGTCTTTAAATCTATTATATGGCTAAAACGATCACATTTCATTCTAGTTGTTCTAAAAAACCATAAAACTACTGCAATTCTGCGAATTTTAGTGGCAAGAAGAAAAACAATGCTATTTAAAACTTTTATAACATTTATTATTTTAATATTGGTAAGTCCTTCTTTAGTCCTTCTTTAATATTGGTAAGTCCTTCTTAAAGAAGCCAACAGAAGGATCAAGTTGGGTTGGGCAGCTTTTGGAATACTTTGACAAGTCTTCTCGTCACCTATCCCGCAATGTTTAAAGACTAAGGTCTTCAATCAGTGCGCCCTGCCCGTTATGACATACGGTGCTGAAACTTGGACATTGACAGTCGTTATAACTTTCCATCCAAGTTCTGAAGCTGTCTATTACTAATTTGAATTGACAATAACGCGAGTTTTTTTTTTCTGGGACTTAGAAAAAATTACAATATTTTCTTCAAGAAAATCTAAATTAATTTTTATCTCAAAACATTTTCTTCAAAACTATCTTAGATCTTAATTGCTATAGATACATACCTTTTTTTTTTGGGTGGGAAATTATCAAATAACTTCTCCCGCTCTGGGTGGAGCGCCTGCCTTACTTGTATTCTGGTGCGCGTTCCACGTGCTCAAGTCCCGTTTGGTAGTCCGGTTTTCACATACTTAGCCGAAAATCACGTTTTTTGACTGAAAGCCAAAATTTTTGTTCAGCAATAATTTCAGTAACTAGCCTTTGCTCTTTTGACACCACACACGTGCGCCTAGCAAATATAGAGTCATCATTAGTCCACAAATTCAAGGTCACTCAGGGCGCTATGGAGCGTTCTATGCTCGGAGTTTCTTTGAAGGATAAAATCAAAGTCAAAATCAAAGTCAAATAATTTATTTCGCAGGCACAAAAAGGCACTTTTGAACGTCAAAAACAAAAAAAAGAATTGATTCTAGTCGCCCCTTCTAAAAGGTAGTTTTCGTATGGAGAAGAATGGGCAAGAAATTCCACCGTTACTCTTTTAAAATATTTTACAATATTTTGTATACATTAATTATATAATTATATTTGAAGACGATGCACCTGGAATAAGATTACTATACCACAATAGGTAAAAATAATTAAAAATGAAGCAATGACAGAAAAAATAATTATGTAATGGATACATGGTGTTCACATATTTACAAGCATTGTAAAAGTAGGTACCTATTCGATATCTGAAATAAAATTATCCGCAAAAGAACCGGAGTTACCGACATAACTTTCAAAGTAAGCAAGCTGAAGTAGCAGTGGGCTGGCCATGTTTGTAGAAGGACCGATGGCCGGAGCGGTCTCCACTCCAGGGCTCGTTTGCTCCACTGAGCAAACGAGTCCTGGAGTGCAGATCGCCAATCGGCAAGCGTAGTGTGGGACGCCCCCCGGCTTGTGAGAGAGCTGGGCGAGGCCTATGTCCACTGCAGTGGACTACTACAAGCTAAGTTGATTGAAGTTCTTACAACCTAAAACGTGAAGAAATCGTAAGGCCTAGATAAATTGACATTATATCAGCGATAAAGAAAGAAAAAGAAAGAAAACTTGTTTATTCTGCACAAACAAAACGCATATTACAAAAAAACCGGCCAAATGCCTGTCGAATTACGCACAATGTAGGGCTCCGTAGTTGGGATGAATTTTTCCCAAGAACAAACTTAAGTTTGTAGTTGAAAAACATGCATCTCATACATTTCAACTGCAAATGTAAGTGTGTACGCACAAAATTGAGAGATTTACCATGCTATTTTAAGACCATAGACTTCTTATAAGTTTTTCTGTAATCATGAGTAAAGAACCATTATCGGTTTTTTTTTTTCAAAATTTTAGGCTCAGTAGTTTCGGAGATATGGTCGGGCAATGGTGAATTTTCATGAATTTTCTAACATATCTTTAAAAGTACCTATTTTAAAATTATAAAAATAAAAAACTTGTGGCGCTCGGGGACTGCCGCGGTAAAGCTATTGCATAGCATTTGTAACCTCCATACTTCCTATTTGTCAACGCTACACTTGGGATGATGAAGTGATGACATAAAACAAAAATTGCGTTCCCATGACAACATTACGTTGTCATGGGAACCGTCATTACATGGTAGGCGGAGTGGGGGGTGTTAGGTTTTATTTTCGTTAAGTTACGGAATTTCTTGATTCGGTCGTCGCGCTCAAAGCCCGCGATAAAAACTATGCAATAGCTTAAAAATTTAGATCTTCGCAACAAGTCCTTTCGTTTGATATGTCATACGGTACAGTTAGCAAAACTTTTTTTTTTCTTTTTGCCCCCAAAAGTGACCCCCATATTCAAAATTCATTTATTTACGTTACACGTCCATGTCTGGGTCATAGAAATACATATGTGTACCAAATTTCAAGTTAATCGGTCCATTAGATTCGAAGAAAATTGGCTGTGACAGACGGACAGACAGACACACGAGTGATCCTATAAGGGTTACGTTTTTTCCTTTTGGGGTACGGAACCCTAAAAAAGATTACATAAATACTCATTTGCAAATAAACGATAACGATGATGGGAAGGTCCAAAATGTATTGGATTGACATAAAGTTACCAAAGAAATCCGCAGAAATACGAAACGCTTTGAAAGCAATTACCACTTAGCAACTCCCTCAGATGTAGTTTGTATAACTTAGTATAATACCTCATCATCTGCCTAGCCTTTTCCCAACTATGTTGGGGTCAGCTTCCAGTCTAACCGGATGCAGTTGAATACCAGTATTTTACATGGAGCGACTGCCTATCTGACCTCCACAACCCAGTTAGGTACTGGGTAACACGATATCCCGTGGTAAGACTGGATGTCAGACTTTCGGGCTTCTGACGACCCGTAACAACTGTCAAAGATCTACAAATGACAGCTGGGACCAACGGCTTAACGTGCTTTCCGAGGCACGGAGGAGTCTCGGTATGTAAAGATGGTCACCCATCCATAGACCAACCCCGGCAAGCGTAGCTTAACCTGTTGGATCGACCCATGCGGCTGGTATTACTTAGCCACGAGCTCCTCAACTTAGTACAATACTTAGTATAATACTTAAAAAATAATAACGTTTTTCAATAACTTAATCAATCTTTTGTAAATCTTAATATTTTAGGGCTAATACATTTAAGATGAACACAATAAAGTCTGCGGCAATCGTAGAAAGAAAATGATTGATCGAAGTTTTATTTTATTTCAGAAATATTCATCATCCTGTCAGAATGTGATGTGACCTTCGTTTAGTATTTTATTTATAAATCGATCATCTATTGTTCATTTTAGTTATTTAAGGTAGATAATAGACATAATACAAAGAGATTTTGAAATCCTTATAATTAACCTTGATAAAAGTTTGGAATGGTGATAATTGATTATTGTTTTTTCTTCTTCTAATTTAAAGAGAAAAAAAGATGGAGAGAGAGAGAGAACGCCGGCGGAAAAAAAAACAAAAGAAAAGAGCAAAGTGATTACAGCCGGAGAGAGAGAAAGTGTGAATTTGGACAAAATGAAAATCCAAGATAGCGGCTCTGAAAATTTACAAATTTGTCATCATGGGTATCGTTTTCATGGTTTTCGAGGGTGTTAAAGCCAATGGTGGGGTCAAAATGTAAATCCAAGATGGCGGCTGCTAAAGAATTATTTTTGTTTTCAATCATACGTGAGAAAGAACTTCGTTCCTGACGGGGGTCCCCCGACCGCACACGTTTTTATTATTGTTTGTTTGTTTGCTGTTGATAATTGACATATTAAGGTTTTATAATTAATGATATTTGCATAGTATTTTATATTTCTTTTTTTTAAATCTAATTACTATTTCCTAATTTAAATTGTGTTGCATGTATTTTAATAATAATTATTTGTGTATACTTATGTTTCATGCTGAATTATATTCGAACACAATGCGAACTGAATAAATTAATTTTATTTCAGTTATTAACAAGTACCTTTTGCCCGCAGCTTCACCCGCTTGTATGTCGGAAAATATCCCACGGGAACGTACTACCGAGATTAAAAGTACCCAATGTGTTAATCCAGGTTATAAACTATCGGTGTGCCAAATTTCATCCAAATCCGTTCAGCCGTTTTTGCGCCAATCCGGAACATACATCCAGACAATCAAAAAAACGGACAAAAATTCTTCGTTACTATTTCATTATACTTATAAACATGGAATTCGTTTCCCTTTCATCGAGAGGAGGCCTGTGTCCCAGCAGTGGGAACATTATAGGCTGATCGTACTTGTGCTTATACTATAGACATCGAATTAGGTACAATTTATCTAAATGAAATAACTTATATCGTATTAACTTCCAAAAATATACACATCATCAAAAAATTAGACCATTTCTCATCATTCAATACAGCACCTGGGCGACCGAGCACTGCTCTGGTGAAAATAGAGAATGCTCATTTAATAGTATAGGATAGTACCTACTAATTCCATACTGCCATGAAGTAGGTATTTACTAATTCCATGCTGCCATGATCATTATTATAATATAATATTTGTCATGTCATTATTCATTATCTTGTTCTAAACTTTAGGCGAATGAGCTCTGCTCAGGTGAAAATACGGAGAAAACTAATTTTCCCAGATATGAGACCTAGCCAGATGGATTTTTCGCCCCCGTTAATCCCTATATTGCAACTTTCATCGAAATCGTTGGAGCCGATTTCGAGAACGTGAGTACAAATCTACATACAAACAAATAAATATACAAATATTGCTCGTTTAATAGTATAGGATACTGTTATGTATTTTGAAACCATTTTTTATATAAAATAAAACTTTCTCTACAGAATAAAACACTTAACTGTGCGTCAGTTTTTCCCGAAGGGTTAAGCAGAAGTAGGCATATTTTCTAGTAATACCATTTCATTTAATTTCCATACTTTAGAGCACTTTTCCATATGACCACACAAAGATATGGACGTGGTAAAATTGCTGTAATACGATGTTAATTAGTATAACAGCTCCGAACACCATGTAAGAGGGCAATTACGGGGGTGTTCAAAATTTGTAATGGTGCATTAAAAGAGGGTTAAATTGCTGGTTTAAATGTGGGTAGGCTTGAACATTCATGGCCACCATGGCGTGTTGTGGTCAGTTTAAAAAACAAATTTTCCGTTATATTTTAACCGCATTTATGCAGAGAATTGTGGTAAAACAGTAAAAAAAACTTTTTTCCCTACAAAAAATACAACCGACTTCCAAACTACAAAGTGAAAAATAACTTTAATTTCGGAAGTCGATGTCTTTGGATCAGTATTTTAGTTTTTTGACACCGACTTCTGTATTTTTTGTAAAAAAGTTTTGTTTTTTCACTTTTTAGTGGGTTGATTTGTAATTTATCTAAGTTACAATAGCCTTATGTCAACTGCTCATCAAAAATACCCAAATCGCTATAGATGGGCCTATAATATTTGAAGAGTTCCCTCGATTTCTCCTAGATCCCATCATCAAATCGTGCCCAAATGACAATGGGACCAACTTGAAAGTATACCTTTTCAAACAAAAAAATAATTTTTCAAATCGGTCCAGCCATATTTGAGTAATCGGGGAACATAAATTAAAAAAAAAACCCGACGAATTGAGAACCTCCTCCTTTTTTTAAGTCGGTTAAAAATAAAAGTAGGCACAGTGGATTTAAAACGAAACTATTAAAATGAAAACGCATTTTTGCAAGGAATATGAATTTCAATTCGTTCAAAAATAAACAACAAACAAAATAACAAAATAAACCAGAAAATATTCAGATTAATGAAATAACGTATCAAAGCTTACCTGCATAGGTATACACCGATTTGCGAAGATAGATTTGTACGTCCCGTTACAAATTACAGAACATTTATCATAATTCATAAGCCACACAACAAAATTATTTAAGTGACCAAAAGATATACCTTTTCATAACAATCAATCAATCAATCAATATTCTTTATTTGTAAACATAGGTGACAACAGTGTGCAAGATGTTACAATGATTAAATTATAGGTTCTCTATGTTTTGCCATTTGGCGTACAAATATACATGTATGGGAGGCTTTTGCCAAGTAAATTAAATTATTATAATTCAGTATTATCAATAGTCTCGATGTCAATTTTTTATTTTTTATTTTTATATCAAATGCAATAGATTATGTCAGGTAAGTTATGAAAATATTTAATGAAATGTAATAAAATCAATAATAATAATAAATACTTATAATGTCAATAAGTTATAGAAAAGAAAATAAAAAAATTAAAAAAAAAACAAAATGACAAAAAACAGAGTTCACAGAAAGTCATCATACATTTATACAAGAACCACAGATTGAATAATTTCAAGCAAATTAATGAAATTGTACCTACACCAATTACCGAATAGTGGCTCACAGTTCGCTTGTTCAACTTCCGTTCAACAGTGCCCTTATGGAGTCAATTTGGATTGATAATTTTTTTTTTTAAGTATGTATGTGTTTTATTATACCTACCTAAACTGTAAGTTGCCACTCATTTTCTACGGGCACTACATGAATTAGTTCTACATGTTACTTCTACATAAATTAGTTTCCGTAGGAAGATAAAATCGCAAATCTGCTTTCTCTTCTTTTTCTTCGTATCACTCTTGACAGAGCGGTCGTGGTCACAATGAACTATGTCCAATCGCAAGTGTAGTCGTTGCCCGCCTCACGATCTCCCTCCATCTGGTTCTGTTACATGACAGTCTGGCGCATTCATTAACAGGGCCTCCAACCGCGGATTTTATTTGATCAGTCCACCTCATTGGTGACCTGCCGCGTGGCCTATTACCTTCCACTTTGCCCTGCACCACTAGACGCTCTATGTAGTTATTATTCCGCCTGGAGACATGACCAAAAAACTTTAGTATTCGAGCCTGTACTAGTGCTAATAGACGCTGTTTGATACCGAGTTCTTGGAGTATGGAGACATTTGTGCGGAATTCTGTCCATGATACCCCAAGCATTCTTCTCCAACACCACATTTCTAGAGCATCTACTTTTTTCTTTTCCAGTTCTCGTAATGTCCACGTCTCAGCTGCGTACAAAAATATGGGGAATACAAGTGTACGGACCAGCCTATATCCAGCCTAAATCTGCTTTACTACACATTTATTGTCGTTTAGTTAAACGTGTCCTTAACTTTCAGCAACGCTTATAAATAGAGGCACTTATTGTGTAAAAACCAGATAAAAAAAATTGTGGCACTCCGGGAGTGCCGACAGAAGTGAAAACTTGAACAAAACTCGATCGCCTTGGTGGAAGAAAAATACTTGTATATGTCGTGGAAGGATGGCGTCACAGTACAATGGACAGCGCCATCTAACAATTTGATTCGTAAACAAATAATCATGTGATCGGAAACGCAAGCGAGCCCTACGCTTGGACACGATCGTCGGTGGAGGGGATGCAGTGTTGACTGGGGTTGAGACCGAGTGTTGCGACAGTCTACATTGAATAGTCGAGCTCGGATAGTCTTGGCAAACTCTCAGTACCAACGCACGTGTTTGTTTCTGAAGCACGTGTTTATTTCGTTCGCTGGTTCACTAAAGTTATTTTAAATTCAAATTATCCTTCCGTTCGACTACCCACAACAGTGCCCACACTAAACTATGTCGGATCGTGAAGAAGATCCGATGTTTCGCATCTCGGCCACCCATGATGCGACATATAGAACATTGGTTCGTAACCTTATCTAAATAAAGAGCACAATCAAGATTACAAAAAAAAAAAAACCAAACATTTAAGTAAAAATACTTGCATAGAACATTGATCCGTAACGTAATATAAATAAAGAGCACAATCGCGCGAAAAATGAGATGTCATCACAGTGTCGCGAAATCAATAGTTTAATCCCATCTCAAAAATGCCCAACGCGCCTAAAGAAGTTTTCACTTCAACAAATAAATAAAAACATTTATTTGACACTTAAAATACAAGTTACAAACAAGTAGGTCGTAATAATATAGCACACAAATGTACTGCCAAGAATCTGATCCTAACCCCCAAACTAGGCCTGGAGCTGTATTTTGGGGACGAAGATAGACCATTTTCTGGGCACCAAATTTCATGTATACATAATTCTATTAGCTGTTTATGCGTGATTGAGTACCAAACATACCTATATAATGATAGGACGTGAGAATAATTTAAAAACTTATTCGGGTTCATAGAGAAAGGTATTCAGTTTCAATCATGAAAAAACCTAAGAGAAATTTTTTAACGGCCAATTTTTTTATGTGAAGCCAAGTCAGATTCAAGTCACATGGGCGGCTTTAAAATTCTGACACCAGGTTAGTCACTAACCACACAAAAAGAAGAAGAATTTCAATCATTATCGTGTTGTTCCATTATATTGTAATAATTGTAACGAAGAAAATAAGTACTGATTCGGCCTATCAATACTAATGAATTAAAGCTACAATCGAGTGTGGAGTGGAGTCCACAAATTGAGCGCGTCCGAATTTACGGAAAGAGCTGTTGTTATAATTATAATTTTAATACAGAAAAACAATGCTCGAAATCCAATTTAACAGCTTGATAAAATAATAATCATGGGTAACAAGTTTCCCTGAGCCTGAGAAAGAAAATTACAGTCTGCAAACACTTAGGAACGAAGGCACAGCAATTGTTTCTTTCCCATTTTAACTGATAATAAAACAAGCTTTCAACTTCACACATTTGATTCTGTCAAGCAAAGATTTAAATCGTTAGATTCACCCTACCGCGTTAAAAGATAGAAAGAAAAATAAGTTTATTTGTCACAGAAATACGTGCATAAAAGAAGAGAATAATAAAATAAAATAAAACAATAGATTTGAATATAATCACGAGCACAAAACAGAAATATGCGCCAGCTGCAGCCATGTCATGACTGTGACAAGAAGGCTTCTACTCAGCCACTCAAGATGGTCGCGTTACTGTTTCGTTTTGACACCTGTCTCACACAATGACGCAGTAACGTGACTTGACTGGAAACGTCTACAACGGGATGTTACTATTCTCAGTATCGACACAATTCACGCAACTTAAGTACCTACGGTGAGGGCAAATCTAGCGATTCAAATCTTTGGTCGAAGGAAATAAGTGCAAAAAATACAATATCGCAAATACGCAATTCCTATTCAGTTCACAGTTGTCGTATACCCGATATTACTTTTGCAGCTATTATTCTAAGTTGAGCCGCTAAAATTTTAGTTCTTTGGCTGTGCGCAGACTTGATTCCAGACTGACAGACTGCTCTATGAAACAAAAATAGCATTGACACTTGCTAAAACTGTCTTGGCACATCATAAAATGATACTGTCTGTGATGGACAAAACCAATAACTGTTTTGTTTCTAATGTGTGCTCTGTCTTAAAACGCCTCAAAACAGTTTTGTCTTGTTGAAAAAACATCGGTTATTTGTGAAAAGAAGTATTTATTCATTCATTCTTTTCATTGAGCGGCAGTTGGACTTATGACAGTTGTGACCAAGTCTGCGCCCGGGCTTACGAAAAATAGCCCACACAGACACATCGAAATAAACAGTCTTGTTCTAGTGCCAAAGAAAATATTTAAGATCAAGGACTACTCCATTCGGTTTGCTGTTTTGAACGGAGCAAAAACTTCTTACAATTTGCAATTATAATTTGAATTTCAAGAAAATTTTCCAACATTTGACCATAAAATACTAGCTCGTTTAGAAAACTAGTTTTCTCGATTTAAAAGTCGGTTAAAGTGTAGTTAGTTATAAGATTATGGAGAATCTTTTAGAAATTTGATTGTAAAGGTGACTTAGTTAATATATTTTTATTGAGAACAGTTTAAATTAGGATTTTATTTGCGATTAAAACAGTTCAGCAAAATGCTATTCAAACTAATTACTATTTCTAATTATTAATTTAGTTTCTGATTTTGAAACGAAACAAAAGGAGTATGTTAGGATCGTAATAATTGGCATTTTGTAATTTCTGTCGTAAAGGCGATAGTTTATGTGTGTATTCCTGATTTTTCTATTTTATTTATTACTAGCTTCTGCCCGCGACTTCGTTCGCATGGAAATCGTAAGACATCACAATATACTACAATAATAGCCATATTTTTATAAAACTTCCCTGTATACTACGTTTGTAGTTTTATTCTCAGCAGCCAAAATAAACAGAGAGTCAGGAATGGTGACTCGGGAGCAAGCGACGTAACAGTTGTCCGTGTGAGAAGCAGCTTATCCTGAGGTCGACACCCGCAGCCTTCAGCCTTCAGTGTCGGCCCCTGTGACTTGTTGATCGCAAAGCATACACTCCCAGAGAACTGCACGCGCTTTAACTGGTAATTATGGGGAATTTGTACTTTATACGCGCTATAAACACTGTCTCACCATCGCCACAACCTGTTAGAATTTCCACCTCGATGACGTTTCTCTGCAAAGACATGACTTTGAGCTGGTTTCCGTTACACAGACATACAACCGGAAGTCCACTTGCCATTTGTGAATTGAGAAATTCTACGGGGTGATATTTGGCATCATCTTCCTCCACATCAGTATTAATGGAGGTGTATATCACTTCACTCCCTTCAATTTGTGAGAGAATACTGTGGTTGATCGCTGCAGCTTGATCATCTTCGGAGTTAAAACGGAAACACGCCTGAGAATTCTCTTGGTACGGTATTTGACTGATATCCTCGTATATCAGACGAATAAGATCTTCTAAAGTGGGATCTACTCTACCAAGAGTCTCTGGTAGAGTGCTTTCACCAACTTTTAGAAGAACATCGGAGAATACTTGAGCATTTGAATTACCGCCAAGCCGAGCTCGTATGATGATGGTCAAGCGCAGTTTATGAACTCTCGACCATAGAGTCGACCTTTTCAACGAAGTATTCACTTTTTTTGTCAAAACTGTGACACCACCCATCATATCTTGGTTTCTGCGGATGTCCTGCAGGGTTCTGTTTACAGTTTCCACTGCTTTCCTTTTTACCATAATGCATTCATCCCATACGACGAAGCGCAATCCCCTAAGCACACATCCTTTGTTACTGTTGCGTGACACCCCACAAACAGGCGTTTCGTTGCTCTCTAAATCGATGGGAATCTTAAACATGACGTGCGCTGTTTTGCCACCAGGAAGCAGTGTGGCAGCGATTCCAGAAGATCCACACACATACATATTTTAAAACGCTTGGACAAATCTGCTGTCAAAATCTGTAAAAAAAACATTTTATTCCTACAGTCTTTTGCTCTAAATTGATCAGAATTTAACCTTGAATGTTTTGTGACTGTTAAGGACTTGTAACTTAGTAGTTTCCCATAGCTTACGAAGTTTTCCATTTTTTGTGAATTAATACATTCTATGAACTATTACATACACAATCCAAAAAAAAAAATCGTTTTACAAAAAGAGTTTAAAAAAACAGATGTAAATCGAACTTACTACCCCGGGCGGCCTACCACCAGCTCATAAAGCAGTATTATTTTAATGTTACTTCAGTGGGAGAAAGAGATGGAGCTATACATCCTGTAGAGCTTCATCTCTTTCCCACACTGAAGTAAACTAAAGTAATATTAAAATAATACTGCTTTTAAGCTGGTGGTAGGCCCTCAGGACTTCAAATCATTCGTCCAACCGCTTACTTATTCGCTTTGTTGAAAGTTAGCTAAAATAGCCGTTCCTATATAAAAGGTAGCGTGATGATAATCATTTAAAAAGTTAAATCGGTAACTACCTATTTACAATATCCCAACCTTTTGGCGCGTCCTTTTACAATTTGCAGAGAAAAATACGAACATGATGTAATATTGCTCATCCCCCATAGCAAATAGCGTGATAGTTTATTACAGTTGGTACAGACAAACATTCTAAAAACTTTATTTTCCGCATAAGAATCGATCCCAGACCTCGTAGCAATAACTTTCTTTAAAAAAAGAATAACTTCGCTACGATTTTATTATATCTATAGATTATAGGTACATAATCAAAAAATAATAATAATCGTATAACAAAATGTGAAAAAAAAGAAAAAAAAACCGTAGGTGGAAATCGAACTTACAACCCCATGTTTGCAAAGCAACCGCCCAACCGTTGAGCTAATTGCTTTGTTGAAACTTGGCTAAAATAGCCGTTCCTATATATTTCATGATTGACTGCTTAGTTCCATAAAGGTATAGCGTGATGATAATCATTTAAAAAGGTTAATCGATAACCATCTACAATATCCTAAAATATTGGCGCGTTTTTTTCCAAAAATACGAACATAATATAATATTGCTCGTCCCCCATAGTAAATAGCGTGATAGTTTATACCCTATAGTTTGACCAGACTTATAGGGAACACCTATGCAAAATTTTAACAGAATCTATCCGGTAGAATTTGCGTCATGCTAGAACATAAAAATACAACATAATGTAATATTGCTCGTCCCCCATAGTAAATAGCGTGATAGTTTATACCCTATAGTTTGACCAGACACACAGGGAATATCTATGCAAAATTTTAACAGAATCTGTCCGGTAGAATTTGCGCCATGCTGGAACATACATACAGACAAACAGACAAAAATTCTAAAAAAAATATTTTCGGCATTAGAATCGATCCTAGACCTCGTAGCAATTACTTTTTTTCAAAAATATTCAATGTACAGTTTTGACTTCGCTACGATTTTATTATATGTATAGATAGGTATATCATCATATTTATATTAACGTCACACATTTTTTTCAGACTGAAAGATAGTTTCTCTATTTCATTCAATGCCTACAATATTTTCTAAGTTAGTTCAAAGAATTGATTTGATTGATACGGTGTAGTTTCTGAAGCAAACAATTACAAGAACCTTTGTGAAAATACAGTCCCTAGTTTTTTGCTTTATCACAAACTATGTAGGTAAGTGTGTTGCTTTGTCCTATCATGTATGATACATCGTCGTACACGTTGGTACCTACTGCTCCTAATTGATCTGAGTTTCACGTAGAGCGAGGAATACAAGACAATAGATGCTATGCCTCATATTTGTGAAATGCCATTTCACGCCGTACGGGAATCATGCGATACGACGGCTCCGTACTTATTACTGGAATTTTTTCCACATTCCTGTCGAAACGTTATTCCCTTACGATTAAAAAAAAAGGCATTTTCGAATCAAGAAATTCGAAATCTAAATTCAAAACCATGGATACGTATGGAACGTCAGAAGCTAGGCATCACAATACTCAGTGGTACAAAAACTGTCATGGCGGCTCGAATGACGTCTTATTTTTTTTCCGTCAAATCTTTCACAGTGTTGTCTGCACACAAACTTCACTTATAACAATGGCCTTTTTTTATGCAAAATATTTTTCAATGTTTTCAAGTTGAGTTTTGATATTTTGAACCCGGATCCATTCTACAAAAAAAAAAAACGTGTGGCACTCGGGGACTGCCGCGGTAAAGCTATTGCATAGCATTTGTAACCTCCATACTTCCTATTTGTCAACGCTACACTTGGGATGATGACGTGATGACATAAAACAAAAATTACGTTCCCATGACAACATCACGTTTCCCATGACAATATCACGTTGTCATGGGAACCGTCATTACATGGTAGGCGGAGTGGGGGGTGTTAGGTTTTATTTTCGTTACGGAATTTCTTGATTCGGTCGCCGTACTCAAAGCCCGCGATAAAAGCTATGCAATAGCTTAAAAAGCTTTAGTATTTTTTACTGTCAACTAGCCTATCCAGAAAATGTCAGCGTTCTAAGTAAATGAGTACGTATATTCTATGTTATATGTTCACTTTTTGAAAGTAGTTTTGATGCTGTGCTACGATATTTCCCACTGGCCCAATTATAACAAAAGCATTCTTTCAGCATTCCCCTTTCAACTTTACACTTCGTTACAATCTCGTACTTTGAGTTGGCTTTTAAGCCGGGTGCTTGAGCACGCGCGGTCACTCGCCAATGGCCCCTCTCTGTTAGAACTCTTGTATTGGTCGTTGTTAAACTTAGTGCTGTGTTTGCGAATCATAGTTTTGCTTTTGTGGGTCGTAGACATGACCGTGGTTTGAAAAGAGGGCGGTTTTGTTAGAGGTTTTGTTAGTCAGCGAATGTGGTGTAGCTGGCTATGTATTTCAGCGGTCTCTGATGTAATTTAAAGCATTAAAGGCACTTCAATTCGACATCGTGTGACTGAAAAAGTATTTAAGGTGTTTGAGAACGCGCCATTTAAAAACTATACCGCTTTGAAGATAGTTTCGTTGCGGTTACATCACCACATACGAACTACGCATCAAAAAGACATGCCGTCACACAAATCCTGCATCGCGCAATTAGAGTTTACCGCGCGAATGACATATGTAAGACTATCCGACTTCAACCGCCGGGCCCCGTCCCTTGCTCGAAAACGAGGTGCCAGCAGTTGTTGCAACTGAGCACGTAGCTACCCCGTAGATACCCCGCATAATAATAATGATGAAAATTTAATTTTGATCCAGCCTGTCCCTTCTTGCTGTCCTCCCCCCAGCGATGCCCTAAGTCGAGGTTCGTACCCCACAGGGGGTGCCCTTACAGAGCACTCGCTTAATTTTAATTAAGAATAGTTTAAATGCTCCTGGCTGGAGGCTCTAAGTGTAGAAGCTTAAGGCCACCACAGGAAAGTTTGGTTAAGCAGCCAAGACCTTAGTGGTCAACACTGCGAAAGGCCATTAAAAAAAAAAAACCGTCGGGCAGTTGCCCGCCAGACACGACACCCATCTGGTTGGAGGATCCTCCCTTTTCTGTGGTAGATAAGTGAACTTTACACGCTGTTCCTCATGCCTCTAAAGTTTTTCTCTATTTAATAAAAAAACAATAATTTTTAAGAATATCCTGTTCGAATTGTAAATGATGCAATGATTACCTACATAGATAGGTACTTGAGAATCGGGTAAAGCACAATAGCCGCTCTAAGTTGCTGTTGTTGAACTTTCTTCAGCGTTTGTAATTTGTGGGCATGACCCTGGTTTGAAAAGAGGTCGGTTTTTGTTAGACGTTTTGTTAGTCAGCGTAGTTTTAGCAGTCTTTGTATTCCAGCGGCAGCGATCTTTGATTTGATTTAAAGCATTAAAGTCAGTATGATTCTAAATCACGAATGTGCTCAAAAACGTATTCGTGCTGTTTGCCCTTAACAAACAGCAGCACTCTGAGCAAAAAAAAAAAAAACGTGTGGCACTCGCGGACTGCCGCGGTAAAGCTATTGCATAGCATTTGTAACCTCGATACTTCCTATTTGTCAATGCTACATTGGGATGATGACGTGATGACATAAAACAAAAATTACGTTCCCATGACAACATCACGTTTCCCATGACAACGTGATGTTGTCATGGGAACCGTCATTACATGGTAGGCGGAGTGGGGGGTGTTAGGTTTTATTTTCGTTACGGAATTTCTTGATTCGGTCACCGCGCTCAAAGCCCGCGATAAAAGCTATGCAATAGCTTAAAAATACTTGTTTTATTCTCTTTCAATTTTTTTTATGAATATTCAGTTCGAATTGTAAATTCTGAAATTATTAAGTACATGCTGTAATGGCCGCTCTTAGTTGAAACTTTAATCTCACACTCTAAATGGCCACGATCACGATAAGTGATCGCAGCGACCCGGTAAACTATAGAAACCGATACGGTCGCAACGGCCAACTAGCCCCAAACCATACGATACCGCTAGACCGGCCGGAGTCGTGGCCGTCTGGTGCATGAGATCCCATATATTGACCGATGTTAAACTTTCTGCTGTGGAAATTATGAAATTATTACCTACATGGTCTAGTAGGTATTGGGTAAAATTCGCGCCACTAACCACCGCAGGAGACGCCCTAGGCGTCGGGAATCGCAGGCCGATTGCCAGCCACCGTAGGCGCGGGCTTGCGGACTGTGAGCAATGGGTAGCTCGCCGTCCGATAAGGACCAGGCCCGGGTCGATGGCGCGTTGTGTACCACGCGCGCCTTAAAGAGATGTCAGCAGAATTGACGGGGTCCGCTAGGGCCGATGTCTGCCGAGGCTGCGAATAAGGGCCGAAAGAGAAATCGTGGCCCCCTGGCAACATGGCAACTGTAGGAACACGGGTGGGTTTTAGTCAGTAAGAGTCTGACACGTCCTCCCGCTCCACCCAGAGTGGGAGAAGTTATTTGATAATTTCCCAACCTAAAAAAAGGTATCGGGTAAAACCGTGGTGGTTTTTTTAAACCAACAATATACCTCACAAAAACTTATCATTATCATCGATTAAATCGCGCCCAAATAATGAAGAAAGGTCAAATGTATATGTCACCGTAAGATTGTGAGAACCGTAAGTTTATAATCTATCGGTATTATTTCCGTTAGATTATGAACTGTCGAAAAATTGTGAACTGGGTGAAATGGGTTAGGTTAGGTTAGAACTGTGACCAACCGCGCGCGATACTTCCAAGTTGCTCGCAGCCAGGCAGGCTATTTAAAATTAGCGCAAGGTGCGTTACGTCGCAAGCAAGTTTGATACCAGTTCACAATTTGTCAGTTTTTCATGGAAACATTAAATTATCGAAAAATTATGCGTTAAATTGTAAATGATTTGTCGCAGTTCACAATTTTTCGACAGTTTATAATCTAACGGAAATAATACCGATAGATTATTAACTAACAAAGTTCATAATTATACGGTGACATATATAAGTAACCTATCATGTAACATACAAATTAGATTCATCATCTGTTACATACAAGACAGATGTAAGAACACGCCCAGTGACTCAGCATTACCCGAATGTCCGGAGTCCGGAGTCCGGAGACTCCATTTCCCGTTATTACCCTTGTATAATGTGATCGAAGATGGCTAGTGCATTATTCTATGTATGGCCATGTAGCTACAGTACATATGTACGTGCCAGTCCGGGCTTACAGGAATGAGATATTATTATTAAAAACAGTGGCACTCCGGGAGTGCCGACAAAAGCTAAAACTTGAACAAGATCGCCTTTGTGGAAGCAAAATACTTACCTTATCTGAATAAAGAGCACAATCGCGTTTATAAAAAAAAAATACTTCCAAAACCTTTATAGTAAAAATACTTGCAAAGAATTGATCCGTAGTGAAATATAAATAAAGAGCACAATCGCATTTACAAAAATGAGGTGTCGGTAACGGTGTCGCGAGTTCAATTGTTTTTCCCCATCTCAAAAATGCCCAACGCGCCTAAAAAAGTTTTCACTTCAATAATTTTCTTCAATTATTTTATGGCTGGCCTGTGATTGCAGCAAATGATCAACATTACTATTCAACGCGGTAAAACTATCATTATACTGGGAACAGTGACGGATGAAATTGATGCAATTCACCGGTATTTAGGGTTCCGTAGGAAACAAGGAACCCTTATAGTAGTGAGTGTGTGTAAATAGAGCCAAGTGTGTTTCCCTCCCCCCCGCCAGCTAAATGATTGGTTTTGGATATGTGAAAAAAATTACGGCAGTAGACTACTACCGAGATTTTTTTCACATATCTAAAATATATATCGAAATGAAAAGGAAAACTATCATAGTTAAATAGGCTCTAAAAGTTAATAATAAGATTTTATCTACTCTCATAGCGTAATATTCGAATTATGAACTTCAAAACGAGTTTATATTGACATACTTTATAAACAGAATTCCGAAATTTAAAAATAGAATCATATTATAACACTTTTTCTCTAACAAAATAATACTATAAAACAATTTAATACTATAAAACAACTATTCAAAAATTTCTAGTTTAGTCCTCGTAAACAGGGACTAAAATAGCTTTTTAATCCCAAGGGATTAAAAGTGATTTGGATTTGGAACGTGGATATTGTTAGTAAAAAACAGTTCCAATCACCAAAGAGATCAAACACGAACATTGTATGAACAAGTAACAGGCTAGCAAGAGAGAGAAAGTGTGAATTTGGTCAAAATGAAAATCCAAGATGGCGGCTGCGAAAATTTTCAAATTATTCGTCATGGGTGTCGTTTTCATAGTTTTCGATGGTGCTAAAGCCGATAGTGAGGTCAAAATGAAAATCCAAGATGGCGGCTCTGAAATTTTTCAAATTTTTCATCATTGGTATCGTTTTTATGGTTTTCAATGGTGCTAAAGCCGATAGTGAGGTCAAAATGAAAATCCAAAGTGGCGGCTGTGAAATTTTTCAAATTGTTCATTATGGGTATCGTTTTCATGGTTTTCAATGGTGTTAAAGCCGATAATGAGGTCAAAATCAAAATCCAAGATGGCGGCAGTGAAAATTTTCAAATTTTTCGTCATGGGTATCGTTTTCATGGTTTTCAATGGTGCTAAAGCCGATAGTGAGGTCAAAATAAAAATCCAAGATGGCGGCTGTGAAAATTTTCAAATTTTTCGTCATGGGTATCGTTTTTATGGTTTTCAATGGTGTTAAAGCCGATAGTGAGGTCAAAATGAAAATCCAAGATGGCGGCTGCGGAATTTTTCAAATTTTTCGTCATGGGTGTCATTTCCATAGTTTTTGAGGGTGCTAAAACCGATAGTGAGGTCAAAATGTAAATCCAAGATAGCTGCTGTTGAAATTTTAAAATTTTTCGTCATAAGTGTCGTTTTCATAGTTTTCGAGGGTGCTAAAGCTGATAGAGAGGTCAAAATGTAAGTCCAAGATGGTAGCGATTTTTGTTTTAAATCATACGTAAGAAGGAACTTCGTTGACTGCACACGTTTTATTTTCTCATAGAGGGTGATAAAAAGTAGAGTGTTCACCTCGGGAGCAACACTATTTTAAGCTCGAGTGAAGTACTTTGAATCCCTCGCTGCACTCAGGATTCAAAGAAACACTCTCGCCTTAAAAATAGTTGTTTGCTCCCTTGGTAAACAATCTACTATTTTTCTATTACGATACAGCGCTAATCCAAGAAGTTAATATATCACCAAAGAGTTTCCATCAACTTTTGGCGGGGGACAGCAGCACCCACTGTAGCGCATGTGCGGTGATGTGCTGGTGCAGGCGACATTCATTTGTTTTGTAGTACTTACTGAATTTTGTGTGATTTTTAAATTTATTGTTGATCCTTAACATTGATCTTTTATTTAGTATTTGTTTCAATCCTAATGTTTGAGAGTAGATAAAGTAGTGTATGAAACTGCACATAACTAGGTATTAAACACACACTCATGTTTTAATACCCCTTATTATGCAACAGTTTCATAAACTACTATTTTAATACTTTTTGGTAATGTTGTTGCAGTACCTATGTGCCTTTTTCAGATCGGACAGGGTTTTTTTTACACATTGTATAAACTCTCCTCCTAGTTTAAATCTCAACCTGTGTCTCAACCGCACTTCTACCCTGTAACGTATTAT
The DNA here is from genome assembly GCA_963680765.1 of Agrochola lychnidis. Taxonomy (NCBI): domain Eukaryota; kingdom Metazoa; phylum Arthropoda; class Insecta; order Lepidoptera; family Noctuidae; genus Agrochola; species Agrochola lychnidis. The sequence continues at coordinate 8,809,857 of OY796847.1, forward strand.
ATTTAGATGACACGCCCGGTTTCTACAGAGGAACTGTCCTCTGTAGAAACCGGGCGTGTCATCTAAATATAATACGTTACAGGGTAGAATGGCCTAGCGTCCTGTCTATGTATGTGCACACTGGTGCACATACATAGACAGGACGCTAGGCCATTGCTTGTCCCTTTTATGGTAGTCCATACAAATAGTATGCGCATGAAATGCACAATCAACACAAATGCAGATGAGCCATAGAAGTCTATGAAGGAGGGTGACTGTCACAACAGACCTATAGGAGGCATCGACAATATTGTTATGTACAGTCACGAATATTGCTTCGTGTAAACTAGGGTTGGGCTGAACGTGGTTTGAACCGAATACGAACTTTTGTCGAACATTCGGTGAAAATACAAAGTTTGGCCGAAGTTCAGCCGAATTTCGGATATTTCCACCGCGCTGCACAAGTTTTGGCACGAATATTTTATCACCTTATGGAAGCTCTGTAAATTTTCTTGTATTGAATGTTCGGCATTTGAACCGAATTTCGGCCCATCCCTAGTATAAAAATTTTCAGAGTGACTGCACCTTTGGAACAACATTTCAAATACCTACCTAACAGAAGTAAGCTAGGTAATATAATATCTTCTTATCGAGAAATGATGGTCAATCATCACACTGACCTTAAAATAAGTCTCATCATGTACCAGACATATTTTCCACAAAAATATAACAAAAAGAAAAACAACGTTCAAATGAATAAATCCCGTAACCAATGAAGAAATATAGCGGGAAACGCAGCGGAACGAGTAACTGTGGTACACAACATTTTATGTGACGGAACAATCGTGACCGACTATATGGAGGCACGACTTTGGCTCGCTTCGTTCACGTCACTGGGATTTGGAAAAAAAATGTTTGCAGTCTCTGTGTTATGTATGACGTACGTTATGTTTCGTGTCTAGAGAATATAGAGGTTGACATTTGTTGAAGACTTTCAATATTCATCAAATTTGAACGTGGTTTTCGTACAAAGATATCGGATTGGAAGATTTTTTACTTGTTCGAGATAAAACTTGAATAACATTGTGTGAATTTTTTATACTAGGACTAACGACCCTAATTTGCAGGAATTTTACAAAGGCAAAATATCCAGATTTCTTTTTTATATGTAGGTAATATTAATGTGTTATACATATAAACGTTCCGGAATAAATGCGCAAAATTTTATTATATTTTGTTTATTATGGGACAATAAACAGCTACAATATAAAATGTTTAGGCTCATAAGTAGTATTAACAATATTGCAGCCCACTACATTATCCGCATGTTAACAAAATTAAGATAAGGTAAAAAGTGCCACTAGATTAGCATTACTGAGATATATAAAATAAAAAAAATATTAATTATTAAAAAATTATATAAAATATATATTTTTTTTGGATTAAATAAAAAAATTGGGATTATTCCTTGTTATCACAAATAAGAATAAAGATTATAAAAAATAAATAATAAAGGAATTGACAGTACAATACAATTCATTCCTAAAAATAATTAAAACCGTTGAAATAATTTAAATTTAGAATACCAATACTCACACTATTTCTTAAATATATAAATGATGGTAAAAATCGCATCAAAATCTTTTGCGTAGATTAAAAGAACGACGTGATTACACAGACAGACACGAATACATTTATGTTTTTGTCAATACAATGTTAAGTTGTGTTTATGGAGAGAACTTTGCCCAGCGATGGTACAATATAAATATTAATAAAATAAAAAGTTATTTTTTTAAACTTGGTGAAATAAAATAAATGATACTTGATGCTGGATCAATTGTTACGAGTGTGAAATATATTGAATAACGGAGCAATGAGAATTCCAATAAAAAAAACCGGTCAAGTGCGTGTCGGACCACGCACAATGAAGGGTTCCGTAGTTGGGATGAATTTATCCCAAAAACAAACTTAACTTTGTAGTTGAAAAATATGTTCTTCCATACGGAATGTATGGGAAAACATGTTTTTGCAACTGCAAAGTTAAGTTGGTCGATTATTACTCGTTAACCTGTAGAGTCTACTTAGCTGTGATAGTTTTCCTTTTAATTTTGTTATATAAACTACTGTTGTGATTTTTTTCACTCACCCAAAACTAACCATTTAGCCGGCAGGGGGGACACTTGACTCTAACAAAAATTAGCACTTTAAAGCTTAATGTTTCGCAAACGAATCCCTGAATCCAAAAATGGTTTTCGCAAACTCACAATATTTTTGAAGGACCTTTCCAATGATACCCCTCACCATGGGGTAAAAAAATAAAAAAATAAACATCACCACTTTACGTGTATGAGAGGTACCCTAAAAAAAATGTTTTTCATAATTTTGTTTTACCACTTTGCCGGCGTAATTAATATGTATACCTATGCCAAATTACAGTTTTCTAGTACTAAGGGTCTCGGAGCTAGACCGCGGACAGACAGACAGACAGACGGACATGATGAAACTATAAGGGTTCCTTGTTTACTACGGAACCCTAAAAACGAAATCTCTCTGTGTATTAATACACTGAATTGCAGTCTCGCTGCAATACCTTATTAATTAATTTACGTAAAACCTTTGTCCAAGAATAAAAAAATTAAGTTTAATAAAAAACTGTAACCCGATTACGGGAAAATAAAAATGATCTAAAAAGTACGAAACAAGCAAATATTTCAGACAGAAATCAAGACGAGGTTGTGTGAGGTCTCAACCGTAATTAATCACAATTAGTAAGTTACTAACCACACATCACTAGAAACGTGGCACAACACTAATTTCCTAAGGACGCTCTGCCATTTCGACTTCCGCTGGCTTACATAAAGGAAGGTATTCCTTGATTATTAGGATTACTTGTGCCCCGACCTAGGGTGAGTTCCACATTACTTTGGTATTTATACTAGACCCTCTGCACCGGATAACCTATATTGATTTCATCACCTATGTAGTTTCTGATTTCTCGTGTGTCAATGTCAGACACGCGGCTGGGGTTATCCGGTGCACAGGAGATGGTAATATGTATGTATTGCTACTGCATCAAGGCTGTGTAGGGTCTCACTATGTGTTACAAGCGATCAGCGAGCCATCTGCTAATATCATTATTGCATTGTGTTTTATGCTCGCGTGTTCGCCATACTTAACCTCATTTCACATCTGTACATGTGCCATGCTATGTTTGCAAACTCTATGCCTGTAAGCCGCTGCGATGTATTGAGCTTCACCTACCATGCTTCCCACACCGTTCCTTGGCTTAGAAAGGGGAAGAAGCTAGCACATCGCATGCGGCTTGCTGATATTTGCACCGCATCTAACATGCGCTCCCTATGGCGCTTCCAGGGCTCTTTGTACGGGTTGAAGACACCTCTTACCCAATTCTACACGTTGCTCGCATGCGTGGCTAACTGCACGCTACTGAGGTCCGACGTCCGGCCTGCCTGCCTGCAGCCTACCGCTGGGAGCCTGAGCTGTCAGGCGACCTCCACGGCTACTGACTACGTGCTACCACGTGCCAGGGCCGTCCGGCCTGCTACGGAGCCTGTGCTGACCAGGCGCCCGAATCTACCACGTGCTACCAAGGACGGTACCCTTCCCCTTTTACTGTGTTAGTGCTCAGAACAAATCAGTGTGACCTTACCGCGACCTTGCCGTGTACATTCTAGTGTTAAAAATATATGTATTAACTTGTCTAGCTGTTTTACTAACTACTACCTAAACCGTTAACGGCCTGCGCAGCCTACCCTGCGCAGTCCTAGCCGTTACAATAGGTACAAAAATGGTCAAAGTAAAGCCGTGGTCGCATGTCTGTGTACCATGTTGGTGCCAAGAACACCTACAAAATTATAATGGCATGCGACGACGGCTTTACCTTGACCATTTTTGTACCTATGTCTTGATTTCTGTCTGAAATATTTGCTTGTTTCGTACTTTTTAGATCATTTTTATTTTCCCGTAGTCGGGTTACAGTTTTTTATTAAACTTAATTTTTTTATTTTTTACTTTTCCGTTTTTACACTTGATAAACGTAAATAAGAGTAGAGTAATACAATAGTTCAGTAATTAACCTATTTTAAATTCCAATAGCAGTGCATAGTGCTTTGGACGAAACCATAGAGCGATTTATTTCGACGCCAACACCATATATCGATATCGAGCTTCGAAGAAATCCAAAATATAAATATTTCGTTATGTACTTGTTTTTCTTCATAAGAGTGGAATTACAAATCGGTACTACTTATTAAGATTTGATTAACTGCACGTTGGTAACATCTTGCGATACTACGTAGCGCAGTCTCACTTTTGCTTGTTTTTAACGATTTAAACATATTTGTTTACTTTGAAAATATAATATTATATACATATTTGTAATGTGCTCGTCAAGACCTTTCTTTTGATACCAAACATGTCATGATCATCCCATTTTTTTTTTCGAGGTTAGAAATTTACGTGTAAAGTCCACCAAATTAAATTTAGGGAAAAATTATATAGCCTATGTCACCCGGACCATTATTACGAATCTATTGATACCTCATTCATCAAAATTGGTTCAGTAGTTTAGGCGCTACGGTGGAACACACGTAAAAACAAACATACATACATACATAGACTGCTAAAATCATAACCCTTCCTTTTGGCTTTGCCGTAGTCGGGTAAAAATTAACTCGCAACATTAAATAATTAAATGCGTAATTATTTATGGCAACCTAGTATTTTAATAAGGCTTATTGGTGATTCGCACGAATTTACTCGCCCGAAACGGGCGTATCGACACTTTTATTATTTAATTTTTTTTGAGGTGATTTGCACGAAGTTAATTTATTTTTAGGTGAATCGATTAGTGGAGTTATCGATTCGCCTAACTTTATTCGATTATATTATTTAAAAGTGTCGATTTTTGGCGAGTATTTTCGTGCGAATCTCCAATAAGCCTTTAATGAATTCAGATAGATAGCCTATATAGTAATGTGACCGTCTTCCGTTTTTTTTCTGCGTCAGGCGGAAGGTGAGAACGCCGTGGCGTCTCTCCAGCCACTCCTCAAAGAGGGGTCTTATCGCCGCGATTGTGGCGTGCCCAGCGCGGGGTTGCGACAATCGCACCCTCCATGACACCATGAGATCCCGCCGGGGCTCTGTCCGCTGTGCCGCAATTTTTTGCGGCATCGGAGTTAAGCCCCGGCGTTTCGCCTCCTTCCCGCGAGGACCTTTGCCTCCAGATCCCATGGCGGTAATCCGGCAAGGAGGCTCGCCGCCTCGCAGGAGACCGTGCGGTATCCTCGGGCCAGCCGGATGGCCATGACCCTCTGGGACGCGTTCAACCGGCGGGCTGGCCGCAGCCTCAATGAACGCGCCCACACCGGCGCCCCGTAAAGGGCCATGGACCGCACGATCCCCGCATAGAGCCTCCGGCAGGAGGCGTTTGGATCCCCTAGATTGGGCAGGAGCCGCTTCAATGCAGCCCCGGCCCGCTCCAGTCTGGGAGCCAAACGTCGGAAGAAACCGGCATACCTGAGAGATATATCTCTCAACGGTATGTGAAGCCACGTCAGAGGTTATGGGCGGCTTTAAAATTCTGACACCAGGTTAGTCTCTAACCACACCGCCACACGAAAAGAAAAAGAACTAATTCAGATATTTAGGGTATCGTTTTAGGCTAATAAAATAATAAATACGTAATTCACTACCTGCATCCCATGGGAGAAAGCCGTGATTTTATGTATGAGTGTTGTGTACTATGGAGAGCAGTCTTACGAGTCGTAGGTAGGAGTCGCTTTACTTGGTGTAAATAATATCATCACTCTCGCTCTCAAAACGGTGAAGGAAAACATCGTGAGGAAACCGGCATGTCCTAGAACCAAAAATTCGAAGACATGTGACATCTACTAACCCGCACTGGTTCCGCGTTGTAGATTACAGCCCACTCCCTCTCGAAAAGGGGAGGCCTGTATCTCAGCAGTGGGAACATTATAGGCTGATTATGTGTACTATGCATTCACTTGCTAGTCAACAGACCACGCCAAAACTCCAATTTCATTTGTTCTGTACTCTTTCAATCAACTATTCATCATTTTAATATCATTCATACGATCCATACTCGTTCGCAACGGTATCCGATTTCGCCAATTCGAATACAGGAGAAAACAATCGAATGCATTCGAGATACGTAATCGAATCATTCGAATACGTGCGTCGCTATTCGGTAGTTTACATTTTATTCGTCCCCTGTCATTGGCTATTTATTTTATGGCGATGTTCGGTTGTTGTCGGACGAGTTAAATGAGCATTAAATATAGAAAAACTGCTTTAACACAGACTAACGCTGTATGAAATAGACGATGGTGAGCAATCTGACAACAATATTGTACATTACTGTCACGGCCTGCAACAAGAGCATTGATGGACGATCGTGACTCAAAACTTGTCAAAATAATGCGCCAATTTCCAAGCATGTTTGAGAAAAGTGTCTAAATTGTCTTTGAAACTGCTTTTACTCAAGTCAAAACCATTTGACTTACGCTATGTACAACTATTTTGTCCCTGGTGTGCGTAATATAATAATATAATATAATTAAACATAAATTATAGCCTAGCAACAAAATCAAACCGCTTCAAACAAGAAACACCCCAAACTTAATCGATTAAGTTTCAAAGCACGAATACTATTCGATTACACAAAATCACGAACATTGTCGTTTTTGAAAGTAACATCAATATCGAGCCTATGTAATTTAATACACCTTCGAACTCCAATAAATTCTTCAAGGTTCTATGAATCAATATACCATTATGGTTTCAGAGCGGAAACATCAATCAAATCACTTCTAATGGCGGATCGCAACGGGTGTCATGGCGTCGCGTGACGTATGGAAATGCGAGACTTAGGTGGAACGACTAATCTATCGATTAACGAAGTTAGTACTTATAGCTATTGCGAAGACTCGGATATCGTGGTTCGATTGTAAGGCAGTAGCGACAAGTTTGCTTATTGATTGAAAAGAAAATTGAACTGAATTTTAAAATAATAATAATTAGCCCGTATTGTCCCACTGCAGGGCAAAGGCCTCCCTTTCCTTTTTTCATCCAACCCGATCCTGAGCCAATATAGACCAATCCCTCCTAAAAGCGTCAAGTTCGTCCCGCCATCTACGCCTGGGTCTTCCACAATGCCGCTGGACTTTTTCAGGAACCCATGTTGTAGTGGTTTTAGCCCACAATGCATCCGACATGCGGCAAACGTGTCCGGCCCAGTCCCACTTGAGCTTGGCTGCTTTTTGGGTGACGTCAGCGATTTGTGTCTTGGAGCGCAGTATCATGTTCCGTATCCGGTCGGTAAGTCAAACTCCAAGGATACTGCGCTCCATCGCTCGCTGGCAAACCTCGTGCCCGGTCGTCTGTTGAACTGTCAAAGACCAGGTTTGAGCGCCGTATATAAGGATAGGGAGAATGCACATGTCCATTAATTTGCGTTTATGGCAAATTGGAAGATCTCCTTTCATAAGGAGAATATGAATTTTAAACAAGCCCGAATATTCAAATAAAAAATATTTCAAGGCTTGTTTTTAATCGTACCCCAAATATTAATGTACACTCTAATAATTATAATATTTTGTTATTCTAAAATACTAAACTTAGATGTAACGGTCGCCGGCCGCTATCGCGGCACCGCTCACTTCGCTCGCTCGGCTCGCGCGTTTTTGGTCACAGTTCAAATCTAACCTAACTCATTTGGTCGCGGTGCCCTAGTTTAGTTACTATGACCATCTCGGCTCACATGTGGTAGGTCCCAGTTCTAACATAAGTTAACCCATTTAGTCCGGGTGCCCATAGAATAGTTATTGTGACCTGCTTTTAGAAAAGGTCAAAAAGGTCAATGAGTTTTTAGATGAGCAATTAAATATTTCCCTTATTTCAATTTGTGATTCTTTGTGAGTTGTATGAACTCAAATAAACGTAGTTTGCCAATATTCTGCATAACAATAAATTTCCCTGCCTGTAAACTAAAATGAGCTTTCGAGAATATTTGAATCATCTGAAAGTTCAGTAATATTCATCACGCCAAGTATTAAGTTCGTCGCAACGCATTTCGTAATAAGATTGTAACTGGGTCAACAAGGTTGCCAAGTTAAAATAAGTTACATAAATTTAATTAATTTCTTATTGAAGTTTTCGTTAATTTTATTCATAAAAGTTCGGAAACCGAATTCGAAAAGAAATAAAATAAGATAATTAAAGCCCTTGATTGGTGTAGATATTTTGATTTATCCTGCAATATGTCATTTACGTTACGATCATGACCCTTTTTTGGTTCAATACTATAATTATAATATAATATAACGAATACAAAACTGTAAATTGCATATTAAAAAAAAAAAGTGGTGGGGGGCTCCGGAAGTGCCGACAGAAGTGAAAACTTGAACAAAATCGCCTTGGTGGAAGAAAAATACTTGTATAGAACATTGGTCCGTAACCTTATCTAAATAAAGAGCACAATCGTGTTTACAAAACCTTTAAAGTAAAAATACTTACATAGAACAATGATCCGTAACGTAATATAAATAAAGACTACAATCGCGTTTACAAAAATGAGGTGTCGTCATGGTGTCGCGAAATCAATGGTTTAGTCCCATCTCAAAAATGCCCAACGCGCCTAAAGAAGTTTTCACTTCAAAAAAGTAATGGTGCTATGAGGTGTGGGAACACGTCTGATGCCGAAAATATAGTTTTTTAGAATTTTTGTCCGTTTGTCTAGAATTCGAGATGGATTGGCGCAAAAACGGCTGATCGGATTTGGATGAAATGTGCCACACAGATAGTTTATAACCAGATTGGGTACTTTTAGACCCGGTAGTACATTCCCGTGGGATAATTTCCGACATTCACGCGGGCTAAGCCAGACAAAAGTTAATTTATAATATTATCACTGTTGGTTGTTTAGTTATGCTTAAACTTAACCAATTTAATTTGAATGTGCTCATTTGGTTACCAAGCTATTAGATTAACTAACTTTTCTCGAAACTGTGCTTTCTCAGAACTCATTTACTTTGAAAATCAACAATAATCCATAATTTTTTTCATTTATTTATTTCAACCACCTGTATATGTGCATTATGGGTTGCAATAAAGAAGAATTGATAAATTTAATTGAAACATTTTACGAGATTTGAGAACCTCAAGTGCAATATGAAACCACGAAGATATTCTCAGTCTGCGACAAAACCAATTGATCCAATTACTTTTGAACAAAACTGTAACCTTTCAAATATCAAACATACAACTTATAAATTCAATTTAAAATGTAGCTTTTACAAATTCTTCTAACATTTTCAATTACGAACAAAACAAAAGCAGTTCTGTTGAGCAGTCAACAAGGGCCATTATTCAGCAAATTGGACCAGACCTCCTTACCTAAAGAGTCTGCAAAAAATTTTAAACTCGGTAATTCATGCACCATTTTCAGCATAACCGTGCGATTAGATCGCACTGAGAGTTTTTGTGGGGATGAAGAGGTTTTTATTCTTGGTAGAGCTGTGATATTTTTAATTATAATATAGAAACTATTCTTTGTGTACTGCGTTCATTTTGATTGTTTACATAAACACATTTTGAGGAGAAATGTCGGTCAGGTATTTATGGCTATCACCCACGATACTGAACGCGTTCAGCACATTCAAGAGCCACTAGTGTCATCATTGTTGTGAAATATTGATACTGACAGCTGGATGGGATGGGCGAGAATTGAAATTTTTATGGAAAAATTTCTATCCACGCCCTGCCCATCTTTAGTGTAAAAGGTCTAGATGCGCGAGGATGTGCGAGGCGAGAATTGAAATATTTGTTAGTACAATATTGAACTTTATTCCTGTATAAATAGAGTATTTATTTACTTTGTAAAATGGATATACAAATCTCGCACTGGCCATCGAGGACCCGCACGGTCTCTCTCCGTCAAGCACTGACTCGCGATGTCTCGCGCTGGCACGTGTCGGTTTGCTCCGACCATTACACAGCACTAGACAGCATACTATATTCTCGGCTGGCCGGCACGCCAGACACGGCAGGCGGCGGCGCGTGATTAGCGCGACCCGGCGCTGGCCATCGCGAGACGGTGCGGTATAGCATTGGACATCTTTCGGTGTAAAAGCCACGCCTCGCCTCACAGGTATAAAACCACCTTTACTTTTTTATTTTAACTTAAAACGGCCAAAGACAAACTACTCGATAGTCATACACTCATCTCATAATACTCCAGAATATTGACAGAATCTTCTTCCATTCATCCGCGAACACATCACAGTCAGGCTTAGCGTCCAAGAGAGCGTTGAGCGCTGAGATGGTGCGAGGGACAGGAGACTGGGCTCGAGCGACGGTTCGACTCCGAGGCACGGCAAGTAATTTGTGCCTTCTGCTACGGTTATAGTTTGTTGGAGCAAAAAGATAAGACGTCATGCAGTTCAAGAAAATCTGTTTTTCCGTGAAGGATCTTACACATTAATAATTTGGTAATTTTTTCTGCTAATCTCGAGAGAATTTTATTGTACCCTAAACTGCCTAAAAGAAAGTTCGAAGGGTACCGTAAACCGGGGTAAAGTTTTTCATGCAATAAAATTAGGAAGAAAAGCCCACTTATCATTAACAATTTTTTTCTTGTCGAAAGAATAACGTGACATGCGCACGGGGTCAGTATGTGGTGAAGCAACTATCATTGTTGCCAATAAAGAAAAAATAACTGCTAAGGCGTTTTTCAACTCGTTAATATGAGGACTTTTGTACCGGATGGAAGTTGTTATCAAAGTCGACCCGCACATCAAAGTAACCCCGATTTACGGTACATAAACGGATAATATCCATTCAAATGTTTATATAGATACCTAAGATAAGTTTTTGATCTTTTTCTAAGAGTAAACTGTACTTCTTTTCGTGCGGGTTCTTGAACGCTTTTTAGATTTGTTGATCGTGTTCTGCTTTATTGGTAAAATTCGGCCTTAGTGAGCGATCACTTAGTAAACAATATCTACTATACGACAACAAAAAAACGTGTGGCACTCGGGGACTGCCGCGGTAAAGCTATTGCATAGCATTTGTAACCTCCATACTTCCTATTTGTCAACGCTACACTTGGGATGATGACGTGATGACATAAAACAAAAATTATCCATGACAACGTGATGTTGTCATGGGAACGTAGTTCCCATCATCCATCATTACAGGCGGAGTGGGGGGTGTTAGGTTTTTTTCGTAACGGAATTTCTTGATTCGGTCGCCGCGCTCAAAGCCCGCGATAAAAGCTATGCAATAGCTTAAAAATCGTTTCATTCGATATATCTTTTGGGTAGATGCTAAGAAAGCGATAATAACTCAATACTTTACTCAAATAAACAAATTTGAAGTGAAGGAGGTCTTCTTAATGTAGAACAAATAATTTCGTGTTACGTTTTACGTGCCATTTGTTGCCCAATTTTGTAGAAAACTTTCCACTTAATTTTGTGCTATACGGCCGTAGTGGAAAAGAAGCCATTTGTCCTTTTTTGGGATTACAGTGTTCTGTGACCTATGTAATTTAATTCTTTGATTCGTCCAAGTGTTTTACTCTGCTATTTATAGTTAATAGAAGAGTACTTTCAGAAAGGTAGCCATTGTTTTAAAGTTAATTGCTAGTACCTTTACCTATAATAGAAAATAAATCTTCTTCATTTCGTACAATCCCAATATTCAATAACTATTTATAACCTCTAAGTATGTTATCAAGGCTGCAGTAATCTGCAGGCTGATGGGATATCTATTTTTAATCTATTTTATTATTACTATATTATTTCTTTTTTTTATAATCTATTGTCATCATCATACTTGCCAGATCACTAAAATAATGTAAAAATATCGTGTAATATGGGTACCGAAAAACAGTTGATTGTGAAAACAAGCAACATTAGAAATTAACGACATTATTTTCTTCCTTGGTATTCCTCTCATCCTACTTTTTTATATGAAAACTTTTACCGTCTATTGGTAGCGTCATACTTAAAGTTTGCAGTTACTGTGCTCGTTAGCTAAGTGTCTTTGAAGGCGGCTTATTTGGACTTTATAAGCCGGCAGGCTATGAAAACAACGTTATTACTCCTTTTACATTTTCTAGTACCTACAGATACTCCAAGAGTTTTGCCTTTTACCTCAGTCATTTACCGGGAAATAATGCTCAAACGTTTTTGCCTAAGTCCTTTAATTTGTTTAGGATTAAAGAAAAATTGGGAGGACTTCTTAGAGCTATCATATCGTAATAGGAGCTTTTAACGAATGACTTAAGAATTTAGATAAACAGATAAGATATTAAAATGGTTTTTACAGAAAATATTATAAAATGACTCTGTATTTATTATTTGTGTTTTTCTAAAGCTCGTGGCTAAGTAAAAACAGCCGCACGGGTCGATCCATCAGGTTAAGCTATGCTTGCCGAGGTTAGTCCGTGGATGGGTGACCATATTTCATACTGACACTCCTCCATGCTTCGGAAAGCACGTTAAGCCATTAGTCCCGGCTGTCATTCGTGGATCTTTGATATTCGATCGTCAGAAGCCCGAAAGTTGGACAACCATTCTTACCAAGGGGTATCTTCAGATAGGCAGTCACTCCATGTAAAATATTGTTATCCAGCTACATCCGGTAAGACTGGAAGCCGACCCCAACATAATCAGGAAAAGGCTGGGTAGACTGATTTGATGCAGAAGTGAAAACTTGCGACTGTAGCCGAGTATACGCAATTCAGCGTCATCGACGTTTTCCCTTCAAAAATAACCAGTGGTCCACTTTAGCACTAAATTGAAAGAGCTAGAAGTCGTGCTTTTGCCCAGCAGTGGGATGACGCAGGTTAATAGTAACAATTATGCAATTGTGTTTTCAGAGAAGACATCTTTTCAGTTTTTACCAAATTAAACGGGGGTCAGTAGGGTATAATTGGGGGTTCTGCGTCACTTGCTCTCGCATGCGCTCGAACTGCGCGATGCAGAAGCCCCCAGATTTTAAATGAAGCGACTGCCTATCTGACCTCCACAACCCAGTAACTGGGTAATACGATACCTCTTGGTAAGACTGACTGTCAGACTTTCGGGCTTCTGATGACCCGTAACGACTGTCAAAGATCCACAAATGATAGCCGGGACCAACGGCTTAACGTGCTTTCCGAGGCATGGAGGAGTCTCGTTATGTAACGTTGGTCACCCGTCCACGGACCAACCCAAGCAAGCGTAGCTTAACCTGATGGATCGACCCGTGCGGCTGTTATTAAGCCGCGATCTCCTCTACACTTCTACATACGCTCTTTATTATTTCATGACAATAATACAGAAATTTTTCCACTCTTTTTTCGAAAAGCAATCACAATCTTCAGATCACAGCCAACAAAAGGTTAAAAAAGTGTTACGATATTTTATTCAAACGCCATTTTGGCTGCAACATCTAAATATAATAAATCCGTTTCTTGGCGACAAAGGGACCTTCCTGAGCACTCCATTCACGTTGACAGGTGAATTCTTAACTGATTCCCTTCCATTGTGTGAAGATTTCTTCGCATAAACGTATCTATGCTGACTTATAAAACGTTTTGGAAATCATTTCCTCGAAATGTAGGAGTGGAAAGTTTCGTAGTTTGGGTCTGTCGTTATTGGAAGTTGAAGATGGAATTTTTATTGCCAATAGATTGACTAGATTTTTTTGCGAATGAATAAATTTGTTTTTGGGATCAATACGTCCCAACTACGGAATCTTTCATTGTGTGTGTTTTTTTTATTAACCTTTTGACCGTCAGCCTAGTTTTACCTAAAAACTCACATCTTGTCGACCCTAATCTCAAGTGCTTTGATTTTTGGGTAGGCCTTCGGAAAAACGAAGAATTCGTCAATATACAGTCATTAACATGGCATATATTATACCTTTCTGGCTTCGTTATGAGTTAATCTAACTAAATAACTATGTTTTATAGATAATTAAACTAACCTGATTTTGCAATGATGTGATATCTATTCATTTTGATAATTTTCACTCACATAACCTTGAAACTTTATCACAATATATCGAATTCACACACTCATTCTCCACACAAACACTTGATTACGACAATACAATGTGTAGGCCACACCATAAACACAATAACAGAAACCCATAGCACTTGAAACCTTATCTAAACCATAAAAACTTTTTGTTTACACAACGATAAAAATTTGGCGGTCGACCCGCGCGCGGACCGGTCGTGAAACTGGTTATTACTAGTTTCGTGTACCGTCAGAGCAAAAACACTGCGAGTGAAATATTTTTATATTATAATATCCAAGTACGGTTTTTGTTGTAATTTCTTTATAAATAATTATTGTCATTTTATTATGTTACTTTGTTTTAGATAACAATATATTATATTATTATTACTCTTTGTTATCTCACTGTTTGTGTTCTAGTAAAAAAAAACAACCGACCTCCAAAAAAAAACACTACAAAGTGAAAAATAACTTTAATTTCGGAAGTCGGTGTCTTGTGTTTTGTATTTTCGTTTTTTGCCACCGACTTCCGAAATTAAAGTTATTTTTCACTTTGTAGTGTTTTTTTTGGAGGTCGGTTGTTTTTTTTTGTAAAAAGTTTTTATTTTTCACTTTTTAGTTGTGGTACCTACCCCACACACATTCGAATACCACTACCTGCTACCAGTGACAGAAACTTATCATATCATGTACATACTAAGTGGGAAAAAAATACGTATTTTGTAGCTAACTCAAAAACTGTCAAAGCAAAGTTAATAAAATTTATATGAGACCAATTCGAGAGCATACCTTTCAAAAAAAAAAAATTTCAAAATTTTTAAAACACAATTGACGGAGAAATCGGTGGACATACATAAAAAAAAAAAAAAAACAAACATACGCGACGAACATATAACCTCCTCCTTTTTGGAAGTCGGTTAAAAATAGTAATGACCTGTTCAATATAAATATCGGAGATAAAAATGTTGTTTTGAGATATCCCAATTATTATTATTATTTCGATTTCTTTAAAAATATTGAGTCTCCATTATTTGTACAATTATTTACAACAATTATGGTGTGTAACGATGGTGTGTTTGTTGTAACAATTATGGTGGAAAATACATTACATACATTATTATTCTATCTATCTTTCCTTATAGGTACCTAAATCCATCTACAAACCCACCCATTCTCTCGCATAGACAGAAGGTGGAAAAATCACGGTCCAAAATGATAGGTACGTGTACATAGTTACTTTTTGTATGGTTTATACCATTCAAGTGGAAACTGTTACCGCCTTCAATCCTCCTGCGTTGCTGTACATGACCCCATATACTTACGGATAGTTATCCTAATTTCATAAAGGAAGGAGCTATAAAAAGTGTGAAATAAAAAATAAAAAATTGTTTTCAAGAAATATATTTTAAAAAAACACAATACTCAAACTCAATGCATTTATTTCAAATAAACCAATTACAGGCACTTTTCAATTGTCATCGGGTTAGAAAGATGAAGCTAGTTGCCCATTCCAAAGCGTAGTATGTACCATCGAAGAAACCCATACCTAAGCAAATCGAAAACAAAATCCCGTGCACACGACCCTTTTTAGGGTTCCGTTGCCAAATGGCAAAAAACGGAACCCTTATAGATTCGTCATGTCTGTCTGTCTGTCTGTCTGTCTGTCTATCTGTCTGTCTGTCTGTCTGTCTGTCTGTCTGTCTGTCTGTCCGTCCGTATGTCACAGCCACTTTTTTCCGAAACTATAAGAGCTACGCTGTTGAAACTTGGTAAGTAGATGTATTCTGTAAACCGCATTAAGATTTTCACATAAAAATAGAAAAAAAACAAATAATTTTGGAGTTCCCCATACTTAGAACTGAAACTCAAAAAATTTTTTTTCATCAATCCCATACGTGTGGGGTATCTATGGATAGGTCTTCAAAAATGATATTGAGGTTTCTAATATCATTTTTTTCTAAACTGAATAGTTTGCGCGAGAGACACTTCCAAAGTGGTAAAATGTGTCCCCCCCCCCCTGTAACTTCTAAAATAAGAGAATGATAAAACTAAAAAAAATATATGATGTACGTTACCATGTAAACTTCCACCGAAAATTGGTTTGAACGAGATCGAACAACTAGTTTTTTTTTAATACGTCATAAATCGTAAACCGCAATTTACCTTTCATTCAATGTTACTTGCTGCTACGGAACCCTTTATGGGCGAGTACGACTCGCACTTGGCCGGTTTTTTTTTTCGTAGGTAACCGTTACTACATCGGCCGAGCGCTGCAAGCAGAAATAGTCCTAACGGTGTATAGGTATGGGTTTCTTCGATGGTACACACGACGATATATCGTATCGACGCGTCGTTAGAACCGGGACAGCATTGAGGCGGCTAAAAAGATAAAAAATACTAATTACTCCACTGAAACTAAATAAGTATAGGTACTAATACGCTATACAGAAAATATTTACCACGGTGCGCGGTGGAGCCTTGAGGCAGTTCAGGATCGGGACGCGTGCCAGAGTCAAGGAACCCCATGATGATAGCGCAACGGGCGGCGTTCTGTCTGGGCGGAGCTCTCCGCGACCTTGACAGCCTCGTCATACTAAAAATATCAGAAAACAATCACTTACTAAAGTAATAGTCTACCTGTAAATACCGTGATCCTAAAAAAAAAAAACATTAATTCTATTTGAGGACATCCACCTTTTTTGAAGACGGTAAAATAAAAACAATTACCGACATGTATTTTTCTTACACATGTCAAATAAGAAAACTTCGTGAAATAATAAAAATCCAATATGACAAAATTCCAGTTAGAACAAAAATATGTTTGTACTAATTGGAGTTTTTTGCAGTCTGTACATTTCCCGCCTACTATGAGCGCAGTGTCATGGTACGCGGGAATTACGCCGAATTTTACTTTTGGAAATACGATTACGATAAGAATACGCAATATTATCAGTAGCTATAACCCAAATTATGTTCGTAGATAAATAAACTAGGTACTTATGTGTATTTCAAACAGTATACAAGAATATTTATTATAAAAACTTTACTAAACACGGCGGCGACAGCTTCAAAATTTGTGAATTACAAAACTTTCGTTATCTTTTCACGGAAATATTTATCACTTTTCGATAAACTAACACTAAATATGAAATCTATACTTATTTCTCAGTAATTCTGTATAAAATTCTAATAAGATTACTCACCGTTTTCTTCATAAAAACATTGCGAACAAATGTAAACAACACACACACTTCACTGAGTTTTGACAGTATGGCGGCGTCGCGTCACACAAACCACAGATACATTTTGTTTGTTTTTTTTTCGTTCATTTTAGTGGTGTTCCCAGTAAATTGTTACTAAAACCGGTCAAGTATTAATCGATTAGTCGAATGATACAGCCAGATCGTGTTGCAAGTGCAAATAAATGTCAAATATTATCGTGCAATGGCAAGTAGGATCCTTATGCACCGCATAGGTGCATTTGACATTTGGAGCATTTTTACTTATGCACCTATGGGGTATCACGCGACATTTGAAGAGTTAAGCAATTTATTCGACTGCATATTAAAGTTTCAGCAGCATTTCGCGAAACAAACCAGTATTGGCTGGTTATTATGCCTACGTAAGGGGACTTAATGGTTTTTATACCTCATTGACTTTATGATAAAATAACAAGTACAATTATTTGAACAGTTAAAATTTAAAAAACCCCAGACACAAACATTTCCTCATTTCTCTTTCCTACTCTATCACCAGACCCTGTTCACCATCTATCTATAACCTATTCATTGAGACCATTCCAATGAGCCCAAACACGATACATGTGCTGTGAGTTGGTAAGGAGTTGGGTATCCTGCAAATTCAAGGTGAGGCTGCAGCATCAGTTCAAGGTTACCATGTTTTTCTAATATCATTGAAGTAACAGAATATTAAAGGAGATGTCCGCTTTTTGTAGGGACGTTGGTTTATTATTCCGAGAAAAATCTAACCAGCATCAAACTACATGTAAATAAAAACGACAAAATATGGAACTACGAACCACTGAAATAATATTTTTAAGAGAAAAATTATAAACTATTACTAGTACAAATATTTTATTTGTCGATGGCAACTATGACAAATATGATGTTAATTGACACATGGTACTGTCATTACTGTCAATCAATTGACAGTGATGACAGTAACATGTGTCAATTTTGACAAGTTTACTGTCTGTATAGGTATGTCATAAATTGACACATAGTACTGTCATTAATTATATAGTTATAACCACTAGTTTTTGGGATGTCTATCCAAATATATTTAACTTATCCTGGTTAGAATTATTGAATAATAAAAAACCATTTTAGGACATGTCCTTTCGATCAGACCGGTGGAAGATACTCACATCCATTTATCAATTAGAAAAGAGCTGATAATCTTCAAACGGCTCAACCGATTTTGATATAACATGTCTAAGAACCATCGCTAGAAAACATGCTTTCTAATAAAAAAACCGCACTCATATGGGTTCATTTGTTTAAGAGCTACGGTGCCACAGACAGACACACACATTGCGGTTAAACTTAGAACACCCCTCTTTTTGCGTTGGCGGTTAAAAACAACTACTTTAGTATGCAATGATGGTAAAATTGCAGGTTTAAATATAATAAAAAAACTTTCTGTTTCATTAGACCGTGTAAAAGGAAAATGAAGGAATTAATCATTAATTCATTCATTCAGTAAAAATATTTTCTAGCACCTGAAATATCATAACAAAACCAAGCTCACCTTTTCCAAATCTTATTTGAACAAATACTCGACTTGTGAAAAGAGCAGTTCCGCACGTTCTGTTGTTATTTTAGTTCCAATTTTCACGGCGTACAAATATGAACAGACCTCGAGGGAACTGTGAGGACGCAATCAATCCTTTGATAAATGTTTTTTTTGGTCCGAAAAGGAACTGAGCGAAGATAACATGATATTATATCATATTTTACTGTTCGAAATTCTGTGGGTCCTACCCACAGAATTTAAACTAGAGTTGAACTTTTTAGGCTATTGTGTCCTATTGAATTTTATTGACATTTCTTAAATAATGCAGGGTAAAATTTTAACCAGTGCGCAAACATAAACACGTGACTTTACAATCGCGAAAAAAAATCAGTTGTTCCCTACATTTTGACGAGTTATGTGAACATAAATGTAGGGAACAGCTGATTTTTTTCTCGCGATTTCATGTTTGGTCCCATAGTAAAAGTTGTTCATAATGATGAGTAAAGTCACGTGTTTAAGTTTGCGCAATGGTTAAAAAAAAACCTGTAAAAGTTGGTAAAGTTGATTTGGTCAAAATATCAACGATACAATCGTTCGTGCTAATGTCAAAAAAAACTTAGTCACAGTATAAGTAATACTGTGGTTAAGTGACAAATGAATCAAAACTTAGCCCAGCATATATTAATGTTCCCACTGCTGGTACATAGGGGCCATAATCCATCACCCGGGCCCAATGCGGGTTAGTGGATGTCACATGTCTTCGACGAATCAGCCCACCTTCCATCTTTTTATGATTCTCAAAAAGATAGTTAATTGATTCAGGCGTGACCTTGAGGAAATCCATTACAAAATACAATAGACGTGGATATATTTAGTAACCTGCCGATTGATTCTATAAAAATCTCACCGTGAAAACATAGGTGAAGTGAGCTTAAAGTGAGCTGTCATTCCACTGGGACTGACACAATTTTTTTTTTGACATCTCTCTTCACCTAAGTTTGTGTATCTTCAAGTACTTTGTAAAGAACGTACCGATTTATGCACTGTTACAAGTTTAGTGAAACAAGTCATGATAAATTGTATCGATTTTTTCTTTTATTTATGGTGCCTACTATCGGAAATATCTCGCTAGTTTATTTTTTGTTGTTATATCATAATTACTAGTTAATTGATTCAGGCGTGACCTTGCGGAAATCCATTATAAAATACAATAGACCGGATATGTTTAGTAACCTGTTCCGCTTAGCTATTTCTAAAGAGCCATAAAAACTCCTGAAATAAATCGACACGTGTTTCACCTCTCAACACGGCGTGTTGCCACACTGAGCGCTGAGTGAGTCTGCACTCAGCGCTCGGTGTGGCAACACGCCGTGTTCGAGTTCGCAACAAGTCCATCGTCATCCTGAGGATGCCTCGTTGAGAGGTGAAACACGTGTCGATTTATTTCAGGAGTTTTTATGGCTCTTTAGAAATAGCTAAGCGGAACAGGTTACTAAACATATCCACGTCTATCGTATTTTATCATAATTACTTAAAATGTAATTGATATAATACATTCAAAAGGATAAAGGCAAATTCCCGAACAAAGGACATCGTTGTAAATGGCCCCAGGACCAACAAACATCTGACGTACATGATAATTATAAGTATATTTTATTATACTAATTGCGAATACTTGTATAAAACGGACTTTCTGGGTTCTATATTGGACCATTAGGCATTGTTCACACCAAACGTATTATCCGCCGCCGACTGTGAGTATGCTCACTGTCTGCTCCAGTGTGAACGTGGACTCAGTCTGCAGTACGCGTTCTCACCAAGCCGACAATACGTCACAGGCGCTTCAATCTAATACGCTGTTACGTTCGGCAACGTAGCCAATCCGCGTCCGCCGTGCATAGACGCGTAGTACAATAATCGGCCACCGAGAGTCAGCGACAACGCACTACGTAATAGCGTATAGTCGGTTCGGTGTGAACAAGAAGTTAAATATATATTGAAAAGCGATAAACTGCGTAACGCGTGCTTACAGTCAGCGGCGGACAATACGTTTGGTGTGAACGATCATTTAAAAGAGCTTTAACGATTTACGACATCACAAATCAAAAATGCTGCCATCTTTGACACTTAGATTTGAGATTTGACATGACAATTAGTGATGTCCATCCAATCTTTCATTTCATACACATCGAGAGCGAGATTATGGGCATATGCTTGTAATTTGGAACACGCAAAGTAAATTTAATTCGCTGTTGGGGCGAACAATGTATGGATGTAGAACAATCTCCTTTTGTTGACATTTTTTTGCGTCTGTCGATGAAAAATAAGTAAAAGTATAGAGTTTGAATTCCTGAACAGTTTTGTCTTAAGTTATACTTTTATAAGAAGTCAAGAATTAAAGATATTCCAGTTTGAACTTCACTCGTTCTAGAGGTTATGTCTTGTCAACAGACCCTAATTGAAAATGAAATAGGTATAGAAATACCTACTTACCACTTAGAATATCATTGATAGACATGCATTTTTACAGCAAAATAAACTACCGACTACGGAATTCTAAGTCTAGCCGACAGCAACGTGCGTAGGACCGTCACACGGCCCACAAGCGACGTACCTTATCAAATAAATTCAATCTGCCTAGCCTTTTCCCAACTATGTTAGGGTCTGCTTCTAGTCTAACCGGATGCAGCTGAATACCAGTATTTTACATAGAGCGACTACCTATCAGACCTCCACAACCCAGTAATTGGGTAATACAACACCCAGGGCTTCTGACGACAGCTCGCCGTCCGATAAGGACCAGGCCCGGGTCGACGGCGCGTTGTGTTCCACGCGCGTCTCAAAGAGATGTCAGCAGAATTGACAGGGTCCGCTAGGGCCAATGCCTGCCGGGGCTGCGAATAAGGGCCGATAGGAACATCGTGGCCCCCGGCAAAAGGGCAACCGAAGGAACATGGGTGGGTTTTAGTCAGTAAGAGTCTGACACGCCCTCCCGCTCCACCCAGAGCGGGAGAAGTTATTTGATAATATCTCACCCAAAAAAAAAAAGTGCTTGTGACGACCCATAATGACTGTCAAAGATTCACAAATGACAGTCGGGATCAACGGCTTAACGTGCTTTCCGAGGCACGGAGGCGTCTCAGTATGTAAAGATGGTCACCCATCCAGTGATCAACCCCGGCAAGCGTAGCTTAACCTGATGGATGGACCCATGCGGCGGAAACATTTATGTGTATAATATACTAGCTGCGTCCCGCGGTTTCACCCACATAAGTCTTGGGAATATCGGGATAAAAGATATAATATGTCCTTCTACAGGTCATGGTCTACCCATGTGCCAAATTTCATGCAAATCCGTTTAGCTGTTTTAGCGTGAAACCGTAACAAATAAACTCACTTTCGCATTTGTAATAGTAGTTAGGATAATAATACTCGTACAAATGTAAAAATACTTTGTTCGATCCGAGAGGGTATTGGGTATCGTACTGAGAGTCTATTTATGTGGTAATTTTCAGGAAAATCGAAAAAATATATATAAATATGTATATAATAATAATAATGGGGAATTTTACCGGGTTATTCCATGGGGCGCGGGTGGCCGTCGTTTAGCGGGTGTCTACAAGTCATAAGTCATAACAGAGATCGGAATTGGGTGTGTGAAAATACCTAAAGTTTGCAGCGAGACATATCATAGAGCTGTTACAACTACTTAAGTTAACCGGTTTTGAATTTTACCGGTTTAGTTTCGGTTTTTATTTTACATGTTCTTTACCTTTGAAAAACCGAACTATAAACATTAGCAAGCTGCTAACACAGTTTTAAATTAATTTTTGTTTTGAACTTTTCCGGTTCAAATTCGGTTTTTACAAAAATATCTAAAACTGTATTACAGCTTGCAGATGTGTAAAATTCGGTGTTTCAGACGTACAGAACAAGTAGAACTAAAAAACCGAATTTGAACCGGAAAAGTTCAAATCAAAAATTTATTTAAAACTGTATTAGCAGCTTGCTTATGTTTATAGTTCGGTTTTACAAAGGTAAAGAACATGTAAAACAAAAAACCGTAAATAAACAGGTACAATTCAAAACCGATTAACATAAGTGGTTGTAACAGCTCTATGATATGTCTCGCTGCAAACTTTAGGTATTTTCACACACCCAATTCCGATCTCTGGAACGGATGACCCCTGTTGAAAATTTGCAAATTTTTAATGAATTAGGGGTAATTTTGGTAATAAAAATGTGATTTTGAAATAGCAATAACTTTTATTTTCAATAATAATTAGATTTTTTATTACTTTTAGGTAATTTTATTGCAGTATCTTAGTTAAAGCACAAAAATCTTAATGTTTTGACATGTCGTTATTGCATCCCCGCGAAGCTGGAGCGATAATGTAAAATATAATTCAGTTAGTGTTAAATTAAAACATTATCCTGAAACGTTTCATTAAGGCTACTTAATTAAATATGAAAATGGATACTACCACATAATATTAAGACTAAAAGAAAGGTTTGTACTTATAAAACGCACCCACGTTAATGTTACTTCATGCTCTTTGCTCACATTTTAAAACTAGGGTGTTTATATTAATTTGGTTTAGTGGTTCAGAGCATTTTTTCATAAATGCAAAATACTTAAATTCAACTGTTCAAAAATATTTTTTATAAACGGTGGAGAGGGTTTCTATTTCAATTGCTATGTTGTAATGTTTTAAACATTATTTAACTTTTATCAAAATGATTTTTTTCTCAAACATGTTTGGAAATTCGAGCATTATTTTAACAACCTTCTTCGAGATATATCGAAAATGCTGTACCTACTGATCAAATACATGCGAGCGCCCGGCTGGCAATGTTTGTATGAAAATCCATATGTCGTGTTTAGCGGCCGAATAAATTACTATGAAAACTCATATCTGTCGTGTAATTTAAAAATAAAACGAACTTTTTATTTCTACACATGGCAACTAAGGAGGTAACTGATTTTATTTAAATTCCGATTTGGCCTGCAAATAAAGCTGTTTAAAGTAAAGAAGAAACAAAAAGTGAAAAGTTATCGTTGTTCGGTACTGATTCAGGAAATTGTAAATAACTTACTTAATTTGAATTTCACCGCATTATTTGAGAAAAGTACTATACAAGCCTTGGCCGCAACTAGGCATTGATGGTCTCACGTATGTGTGCCTCGACTTCGCCTCGGCGCACATTTTCACGATCGTCCATCAATGCCCCTGTTACGGGTCGCGACCTTTAAGCGGCTTTGTCTTAGGCTTTGTCTTATGTAAGTTGACATTTATGTATGCAAACAAACTGCATAGAAGTACCTATAGATAGCTACACTTTCCGCTACACGTATGGATTCAAACGACTACGAGACGACGTAATTCGATTTCTAAATATATATTTCAAACGAATTAAAGCCCAACTAACAATATTCCATCCACAAATGTACTATTTGTGATGGTTTACCAACCATAGCATATGATTCTGAGAAACCACTACACAAAGAAACCCACATATACAAAGTTTGAAGCCCAAAGAGCAACGCTGTGTCGTGTTCCAAATGAAATTACAAGATCGAGTTTCAAATATCGGAATGTGGCTGGCTGAAAGTCGGTGACGGCAATGGAACTATGGGATTGGAATGGAGTTGGACATGGGTATATCCTAGACTGGCAGATACAGGTGAAACTGAATTTTAATTGAGTGATGTAGTGCTCGTACAGCGGTGCAAAGTGAATGAAGTGTTTCAAAATTTAAGGAGCAAGAAAGACCTATGTGTTGGGCCTTTTTTTTTGGTGGGAAATTATCAAATAACTTCTCCCGCTCTGGGCGGAGCGGGAGGGCGTGTCAGACTCTTACTGACTAAAACCCACCCGTGTTCCTTCAGTTGCCATGTTACCGGGGGGCCACGATGTCCCTATCGGTTTTCTTCGAACCCCCGGTAGGCATTGTTGGCCCTAGCGGACCCCGTCAATTCTGCTGACATCTCTTTGAGGCGCGGGTGGAACACAACGCGCCGTCGACCCGGGCTAGGTCCTTATCGGACGGCGAGCTGCCCATTGCTCACCGTCCGCAAGCCCGCGCTTACGTTGGCCGGAAATCTGTCTGTGATTCCCGACGCCCAGGGCGTCTCCTCCTGCGGCGGTTAGGGGCGCGAGGGTGCGAAATTTGCCTCTCCCTCACGCGCTCCGTCTCCTCCTTCGCGAGCATTACTGCTTCGCATGTGTTGGGCCTAAGTTTATAATAGGTACCTGTGTAAAGTCAGGAAAATTTACTGTTAACCTACTTGACTACCAACTTAAATTGTTGGTATAATCAAATCACAGCTGTCATTCTTTGATAGTTGTATGAAATGGCTATCATCATCTGCCTAGCCTTTTCCCAACTATGTTGGGGTCGGCTTCCAGTCTAACCGGATGCAGCTGAATACCAGTATTTTACATGGAGCGACTGCCTATCTGACTTCCATAACCTAGTTACTAGGTAACACGATACCCCTTGGTAAGACTGGTTGTCAGACTTTTGGGCTTCTAACTACCCGTAACGACTGTCAAAGATCTACAACTGACAGCCGGGACCAACGGCTTAACGTACTCTCCGAGGCACGGAGGGGTCTCGGTATGTAAATATGGTCACCCATCCACGGACCAACCGCGGCAAGCGTAGCTTAACCTGATCGATCGACCCGTGCGGCTGTTATTACTTAGCCACAAGCCCCTCGTATGAAATAGCTATAATACGGCAAATTGGCGTAAGGTGTCAATTTGCTTGTCAATTCCTCAACTGTAATCACATAAAATAACCTTTTGGTTTTATTAAATGACACGCTCAAATTGCAGTATGTAGTAGTTTATATGTTACGAATATGTTTAGTGTTGAAGGGTAAACGTTTCTTCTATAGTAATCATCCTGCTTTTTTTTTCTGTAAACCCGCAATGTTGGAGGTTTCTCCTTTTGCAAAACCGAATTTGAACCAGAAAAGTAAAAATCAAAAATTTATTTAAACCTGTATTAGCAGCTTGCTTATGTTTATAGTTCGGTTTTACAAAGGTAAAGAACATGTAAAACAAAAAACCGTAAATAAACAGGTACAATTCAAAACCGATTAACATAAGTG
Organism: Agrochola lychnidis; assembly: GCA_963680765.1. Classification (NCBI taxonomy): domain Eukaryota; kingdom Metazoa; phylum Arthropoda; class Insecta; order Lepidoptera; family Noctuidae; genus Agrochola; species Agrochola lychnidis. The sequence continues at coordinate 8,835,759 of OY796847.1, forward strand.
GTTGTAACAGCTCTATGATATGTCTCGCTGCAAACTTTAGGTATTTTCACACACCCAATTCCGATCTCTAAACGTATGACCCCTGTTGAAAATTTTCAAATTTTTAATGAATTAGGGGTAATTTTGGTATTCAAAAATTTGATTTTTGAAACAGCAATAACTTTTTTATTTTCAATAATAATTAGATTGTTTATTACTTTTAGGTAATTTTATTGCAGTATCTTAGTTAAAGCACAAAAATCTTAATGTTTTGACATGTCGTTATTGCATCCCCGCGAAGCTGGAGCGATAATGTAAAATATAATTCAGTTGGTGTTAAATTAAAACATTATCCTGAAACGTTTCATTAAGGCTATACTTAATTAAAATATGAAAATAGATACTACCACATAATATTAAGTCTACTAAAAGCAAGGTTTGTATTTATAAAACGCACCCGCGTTAATGTTACATGATGCTCATTGCTCACATTTTAAACAAGGGTGTTTACATTAATTTGGTTTAGTGGTTCAGACCATTTTTTTCATAAATGCAAAATACTTAAACTCAACTGTTCAAAAATATTTTTTATAAACGGTGGAGAGGGTTTCTATTTCAATTGCTATGTTGTTATGTTTTAAACATTATTTAACTTTTATCAAAATGATTCAAACGTGTTTGGAAATTCGAGCATTATTTTGACAACCTTTCTCGAAATAAATCGAAAATGCTATTCTGGTGAGCGTAATCGACAATGTTTGTATGAAAATCCATATTTGTCGTGTTTAGCGGCCGAATAAATTACTATAAAACTCTTATCTTTCGTGTAATTTAAAAATAGAACGAACTTTTGACACGAATGGTAACCAAAGAGGTAACTAATTTTATTCAATTATTATTTATTATATTATTATATATCTTTATTTCAGACTTACGTCCATACATTTTAACACAAATAAAACGTTAGTAGGGTTGTTAGTAGAACACATAAAAATACAACTAAACAGGGTGTTAGTAACTTGTTAGTACAAAAATCAAGATCAGTAGTAGTAGTAGTATATTACAGTCTATTTCCTGTTACTGAGTAAGTGAACACTCGCCCAGTAAACCGTAAACGGACCGTTTTTTTGCACGCTAACTTTCTGAGGACAGTGTTGGCGCTACCACGGACCCTGCTCATCATCGATGCGGTTCTTTTCCTGATGATAGAGAAGAAATCATCGATGGAAGCTCCCGCAAACATTTCGGAAGCAATGCCCCTGTTGCAGGCCGCGTCAGTAATGTACAATTAATGCAATGAAACTACGTAAGGCTTTGTCTTTTGTGCAATTTGACATTTAGGTATGCATGCATACAAACTGCATAGAAGTACCTATAGATACCTACGCTCACTGCTACACGTATGGATCCAAACGACTACGAGACAACGTTATTCGATTTCTAAATATAATAAGAACCATTCTTACTCTAAAATAACTAATTTAATTCCGAATATAATTATTTAACCTCAAAATAGATACCAATCCCCGAATGAACCTTAAAGTCGTTACCCCAATATCATGATCTAAAACTGTTTAATAAAACTACATATTTAAAATATTTCAGGGATAAGGAAAATAATATGAAACACCAAGATATTTTGTCAGTCATTTATATTTCTTTGCCAACATCAAATTCAATATTCTACACCATACCATCACATCTCCTATTCCCCACATAATATAACAATTCAATCCGTATTATAATATTTACCATGAAACTAATAGGTTACCTTAATTTACAGTAGATTTCCAACCAATACCGTGCCAATCTATCTTTTTACCGACACAGCCACCAAGCACATCTTACCGTCACGAGCGCCAGACCCAGAAGGCAGGTTCCCGCGCTACTACATTGACACATCGAATCTTTGGGTGTTGCCAGTACAATATCCAACAATTACGTATTAATAAATTGAAACCTAACATAAATATATATTTCAAATGAATTAAAGCCCAACTAACAATATTCCATCCACAAATGTACTATTCGAGATGGTTTACCAACCATAGCATATGATTTTGAGAAACCAAAACACAAAGAAACCCACATATACAAAGTTTGAAGCCCAAAGAGCAACGCCGTGCCATGTTCCAAATGAAATTACAAGATCGAGTTTCAAATATCGGAATGTGGCTGGCTGAAAGTCGGTGATGGAAATGGAATTATGGGATTGGAATGGAGTTGGACATGGGTATATCCTAGACTGGTAGATACAGGTGAAACTGAATTTTAGTTGAGTGATGAGGGATGTAGTGCTCGTACAGCGGTGCAAAGTGAAAATGAAGTGTAGCAAAATGTAAGGGGCAAGAAAGACCTATGTGTAAGGCCTAGGTTTATAATAGGTACCTATGTTTATAATAGGTACCTATGTTTATAATAGGTACCTATGTTTATAATAGGTACATATGTTTATAATAGGTACCTATGTTTATAACAGGTACCTATGTTTATAATAGGTACCTATGTTTATAACAGGTACCTATGTTTATAATAGGTACCTATGTTTATAACAGGTACCTATGTTTATAATAGGTACCTATGTTTATAACAGGTACCTATGTTTATAATAGGTACCTATGTTTATAATAGGTACCTATGTTTATAATAGGTACCTATGTTTATAATAGGTACCTATGTTTATAATAGGTACATATGTTTATAATAGGTACCTATGTTTATAACAGGTACCTATGTTTATAATAGGTACCTATGTTTATAACAGGTACCTATGTTTATAATAGGTACCTATGTTTATAATAGGTACCTTTGTTTATAACAGGTACCTATGTTTATAATAGGTACCTATGTTTATAATAGGTACCTATGTTTATAATAGGTACATATGTTTATAATAGGTACCTATGTTTATAACAGGTACCTATGTTTATAATAGGTACCTATGTTTATAATTGGTACCTATGTTTATAATAGGTACATATGTTTATAATAGGTACCTATGTTTATAACAGGTACCTATGTTTATAATAGGTACCTATGTTTTAAACTTAATTGTATCTATGTATGATCACTGTACGTGTATATGTATCACAACTTTTCCTTTGCCAATAAAACTTTTTGTATTTTTTGTTGTATTTTGTATGTGAAGTCAGAAAAATTTACTGTTAACCTACTTGACTACTAACTTAAATTGTTGGTATAATCAAATCACAGCTGTCATTCTTTGACAGTTGTGTGAAATGGCCATTATACGGTAAATTGGCGTAAGGTGTCAATTTGCTTGTCAATTCCCCGACTGTAACCACAGCTATAACTTTTTGCTTTTATAACACATCCAAATAGCAGTATTTAGTAGTTTAATATGTTACGAATATGTTTAGTGTTGAAGGGTAAACGTTTCTTATATAGTGATTCTCCTGCTTTTTTTTTGTAAACCCGCAATGTTGCGGGAGGTTTCTCCTAATCTGGGGTTTTAAATAAAAATAAACGTGTGGCACTCGAGGACTGCCACGGTAAAGCTATTGCATAACATTTGTAATCTCCATACTTCCTATTTGTCAACGCTACACTTGGGACGATGACGTGATGACATAAAACAAAAATTACGTTCCCATGACAACATCACGTTGTCATGGGAACCGTCATTACATGGTAGGCGGAGTGGGGGTGTTAGGTTTTATTTTCGTTACGTTACGGAATTTCTTGATTCGGTCGCCGCGCTCAAAGCCCGCGATAAAAGCTATGCAATAGCTTAAAAAGCGACTCTTGCTGCGAGACAATAAAGTGCAGTTTAGGTCTAATTAACTACAGTTATATTCACCTAGACCTAGAGGTTGCCTCTGCTTCTATCGCGTATCTTCTGACTACGTTACGCTCACTGAATTGGCCCGACAAGACGAGCTCGCAACGTACTTGTAGCTTTATACCTAAAAGGCAGAGTGCGCCTTCTGTGCTATTCTGTGGTTTTAGCTGATATTCCTACATGCTAACATGCGAAATATACAAATTAAATTAAAGCCACCAACATTTGGTGCGCGACTTGTTGTACAACATGTTGAAAGTTTGCGCAGAACTTTTGTTGTCTGTCTACGCATGATTTTGTCCTCGACAACATGTCGCTAGAGGAACTAGTGTTGATTTCAGCGGCGGTGGTTATAATTTTATCGAAAAATCCATTAAAAAGTAGTAGCAGCAGCAGTTTCCCATAAACATTCATAGTTTTGGTACAGTTCAATTCATTTGAGCATTCTTTCATTACACCACATTACGGACATTTCTGCGCGTCATGTCTCCACTCGACAACATTTGACGCCCAACTGCATGTTGCACGGAAACAATCAACTAGCCGCGCGTTACATTGCGCGCCAGCTGGCAACGTCGCGCGCTGTTGTGCAACATTGCCGAACATGTTGAGTGTCACGTGTTGCGCGTCAATTGTTGCCTAGTGGATACGTGGCTTTAAGATAATAATCCAAAATTCAATTTATCTGTAGGCTAACATTTTCTTAATTAAGTATATAAGCGTTCTTAATAATTATCTCGCCGAAACACTTGACAATGCTTTAATGAAAATTTTCCTAACAAAGATAATCTACTTAAGTAAACAATACTTAAAGAAAAACTCAGAATTTTTCTTTTCTATCTTCATTTTGTATTAAAGATATCGAAATTGAATTTGGCTAAGATAAGGTATATTAAGTAATTTATTCCGGTGTGTCCAGATTTCATTTTTGCAATGTAAATATTCTACAAAGACTATTGGATGTGGATATCAACTGTTTTTGTGAAGGCCAAAATAAAATGTGCAAAAAGGCTTTCGTTTTTAAATGAAATTATAATAACAGAACTTTCAGATTTTACTAGAATAGTCGTAGTCCAGTGGTATCGTAACGGCCCCAATTCACGAGCTGTGTAGATCGTGTGTTCGAATCCAGGCTGAGGCTTAACTTTTTTTTTGTAAATAATTTCACAGGTATGTTCTAGAACAAAAAAAAAAAAAATCAAAGACATGTGACATCAACCAACCCGCACTGCCTTGAGATCACAGCCCACCCCCTCTCGAAGAGAGGAGGCCTGTGTCCCAGCAGTGGGAACATTAAAGTATGAAAATGTGATGATGACCCCTGAGTGGTTGGATCACCAACATTCTCAAATTGAGAGCTGTACAAGTCACAGTAAATGACACTACAAGGCCATCGTAGCGAAGGGCTGCCGGGGGGCGTCTTCTCACCGCTTCTATGGAACCTGGTAGCAGACAGCCTCATCAAAACACTTAATGACAAGGGTTATTTCACCGTAGGCTACGCCGATGACATAACCATAATAATAAACGGGACCCACGAAAACACTTTATGCAATCTCATGCGTCAAGCCCTGAAAATAGTAGAGGAATGGTGCAACAAGCACCAACTCTCAGTGAACCCTGCAAAAACCGAACTAATCCTCTTCACAAAAAAGAGGAAATTGACCACACTACAACTACCACGATTCTTTGGAACAACCCTAAGCCTATCAACTGAAACCAAATACCTGGGCATCTTTTAGGACAAACAACTGAACTGGGCAAAACACACGAACTACATCACCACGAAAGCCAGCATATCCCTGTGGCAGTGCAAGCGACTGCTTGGCAGAAATTGGGGCATTAGCCCCAAGGTCACCCACTGGCTATACACCACAGTCATCCGACCAATTATCACATACGGCTCACTAGTCTGGTGGCCCAGGACAGACCTGAGTACAGCCCAAAGAGATCTCGATAAACTGCAGCGGTTTGCTTGTGTTGCAATCACTAGCAGTATGAGAACTACACCCACTGCCGCCCTACAGGCAATGCTTGGACTACCGCCTCTACACCACATCGTGCGGGAGGAGGCGGCCCTGGCCGCCTTTAGGCTTCATCTATCAGGAACCCTTAGCAAAGACTCCAGAGTTAAGCTCATACGTATAAAGGAAGATGCGATCAAACGACGACCAATGATGGCATCACCCTGCGACAAAGCCCCGAAATCACACCACTTTCAACGGCACTACAACATAACACTTACAGAAGAACAGTGTGACTACTCAGGCCCGAAAGAGCTGAGAGTATACACAGACGGATCGAAGACCGACTTCGGTACCGGAGTTGGAGTCTTCTCACACGACCTCAACATAAATATATCCCGCCCGCTGGGAATGTTCAACACCGTTTATCAGGCGGAGTGTGTGGGCATCATACAAGCGGCCCATGCTATAGAAGCCAGGAGAGTTACGGACACCCACATACGCATACTCTCCGATAGCGCCTCAGTTCTCCAATCCTTACGGAAAAAATATACTACTTCAAAGTTAATACTAGAATGTCACAATGCACTAGAACAAGTAACGGTATCTAGCCGCAACACGGTGACACTGCAATGGATAAAAGGACACAGCGGATCGCTGGGTAACGACGCAGCTGACGAACTTGCTAGAAGAGGATCTGGCACGGCAGTCTGTGGCCCCGAGCCTATCGTGCCAATCCCCTTCAACCAAATACGCAGGTGGCTACAGGAGTTCACCCACACACAAGCAAAGAACTGGTGGACCTCGACACCGGGTTGCAGGCAGTTCAAGGAAGCTATGCCATCCTTGGATAGCAGGCTAACCAAGCGTTTATTACGCCTGGACAGGAACGGCAGGCCGTTCCTGTCCAGGCGTAATAAACGCTTGGTCCCCGCCTGGTGACGGGGACCATCACGGGGCACTGCTTGCTAAACAAACACTTCCATACAATAGGCATAACAGACAGTCCTAGCGCACGTGCTCTTTGAATGCACAGGCGTCACCCAGATTAGAACAGAAACCCTCGGGTCACCCAGATCCTACACAGATGTACTGAACAGACCAGGAGATTTAATTAGCTTCTGGAGGGAGGTGGGCTGGTTGGAATAACCTCCAAACGGCCGCCATGGCCCACGCACAATGGTCCACCTTACGGACTAAGTGTGAAAACCAAACCCTTTAATATGGAACATAGATGTGATGATGACGATAAACAGAACTTGCCAATAAATATAATCTAGTTACCATCGTTAAAACAATACGTTTATGTACCAAAAAACATAATAAAACCCAGTCCATCTGCTTGCCCACATCGAAATATTTACTTCGTGTTGATAAAATACATATTTTTTATTGAAATCGATTTCATTGCTACAAATAGGTGCCTACATGACATCATAAACATAAAATCATATATCAATTGATTTATAAGTATATCAGAAAGATTCAAATGCCACAGTCAAAGTGAGTTGATCTGTCATTTATTTCAGGATTTGTTAGCTTATAAAATGTTTTATCTACTCTCATAGCGTAATATTTGAATTATAAAATTCAAAACGAGTTTATATTGACACACTTTATAAACACAATACCGAAATTTAAAAATAGAATCATTTTTTCTCTAACAAAATAATACTGTAAAACAATATTTTTTCTATTACGATACAGGGCTATTCCAAGAAGTTAATATCACCAAGGAGTTTCCATCAACTTTTGCATTGGAACGTTTAAACGGGGGACAGCAGCACCCGCTGTAGGGCGTGTGCGGGGATGTGCTGGTGCAGGCGACATTCATTTGTTTTGTTCTACTGAATTTCGTGGGATTCGAGTATTAGGTTCAATCCCAATATATGAGAGTAGATAAAGTAGTGTATGAGACTGCACATAACTAGGAATTAAAACATTCGTGTGATACTATTAAAATCAATACCCCTCATTATGCAACAGTTTCATAAACTACTATTATGTAAATCGTAAAAGCAATATAAAAAATACTAAAACTAATTAAATTAAGGGTCGACTTTTTTAAATGCTTACACTGAACGGCTTTGCTTGTCGGATATTTGCAACTGCGCGACAGTAGGAATCTGCGACGACATTTTTAAAAACTTACTTCTGACCATGGAATGGCTTCAATATTCACATAGCCCGTGAACGGCTAGTACAAAACTTTTCCTTCCATTGTAGGTAATGTTAGAACTCAGGGCCTTAGTAAGGCTTGGTTTTTCGTAATGATAAAACACTTTGTCACATGTCTTACTTTTTGCAACTACATAATTTAGTCTAGTGATCGCAAGCGCTACTGCTGAGCATGAGGTCCTGGGTTCGATTCCCGGGTCGGGCAAAAGTGTTATTGGGTTTTTCTATCTGGAATTTCTCAGTAGCAGCTCGAAGTCTTGATTTGTGCCCGGTTGATGGCAATAGGCTCGCCCCCTATTACATGGGACTTAAACATAAATGGCGAAATGTGGGTGTACCTGGACACCTCTGCCCAACCCATCGGGGAAACAAGGCGTGATGTTATGTGTGTTATGTTATAATTTACGGATTGGTAAATTTTTTGATATATTCATTAGTTAGCAATTAGAATAATTTATTTATTGTTAACTATAAGTATAGGAAATCATTAGCCTTGGACTAACACAGTCACCAGTTACAAGTTAACTAGCCTGACCGACTCCTTGAGAATTCTTAATTGCTTGCAAATGGTTTAATTGGAATAATTGACTATGAGTTTAAGTCAAAAAAAGTGGTAAAACAAAAAAACAAAAACCGGCCAAGTGCGTGTCGGACCACGCACAATGAAGGGTTCCGTAGTTGGGATGAATTTATCCCAAAAACAAACTTAACTTTGTAGTTGATAAACATGTTCTCCCATACGGAATGTATGGGAAAACATGTTTTTGCAACTGCAAAGTTAAGTTGGTCGATTATTACTCGATAACTAGTAAAGCCTACTTAAATTAAATTAAATTTCATTTATTTCAGGTACCACATAACCCATATTGAAACCTTCTTTACATTTGCGTCTCCAAGCTCACACTACACTACTAAACAAACGAATAAATACAATATGAACACAACATCAACACAAATTAGAAACATTAAATTCAAATTACATTCAATCATAATTAATTAATTAGCCCTTAGTCATTTCAATAGTCTATTACGTGCGACACTATATGTAACTTGTCTGTCACAGCAGTGTCGCACATAAGGACAGTCCAACCTATTTGCTATCATATTCAGAACGACATTGGAGCTGGCCCGCACTCTGCGCACTAGAGACGCGCAGCGCTTCCGCATGGTCGCATGAAAACAATCCGTGCGCGCCCATGCGAACATACCCGAAGCGCTGCAGTAGCGAGGCAGACCCAACGTCGCTCTGAACGCGTTGTTAAATTGGATGCGGAGGGTGCTGTAGCTTTTCTGCGTGTAATTAGCCCACAGGCTGCAGGTGTACATGGACGTGCAATATGCTCGGAAAAGAGTTATTTTCACGCCATCAGAGCAACGCGCGAACCTGCGGGCCAGCATATTAGCTCTTTTAGATAAAGCCCTCCGTTCCCGTTCCAAGTCAGCATGATCCCTGAGATCAGCCGTGACTACATGTCCTAGATATTTAAATTGATTCACCCTGTCTAAGGGTACACTATTTAGACGTATAGGTGGTACATAGTCGGGGCATATAGCACCGCCAGCCTCAAAGACCATGTACTGACTTTTCTTAATATTATATACAAGTCCATGTTTAACAGCGTAATCCTCACATGTCGCTATCAACCTCCTTAGGCCACAAATCGACGCGCTCAGCAGAACCATGTCGTCTGCATAGCTTAAATTGTTGATACACACGTCGTCTATATGACAGCCGACGTGCTGACTGCTCAGCGCGACGATCAGCGCGTCCATGTAAAGGTTGAATAACGAGGGTGAGGTCAGTCCACCCTGCCTTACACCGCACTGTAATCGATATGGCTCCGACATTGCCCCCGACCATCTGACGCTGTTGACTTGATGCGTATACCAATACTTGAGGGTGGTAACAAGTTCTGGTGGTAGGTTGATACTCTCAAGTTTTTTCCACAAGAGATCATACGCCACCAAATCAAAGGCCCTGGACAGGTCGAGAAAACACGCGTATACCGGGGTCTTACGGTCATTATAGTATCTTACGGTATGCTTAAGACACAGTATGGCACTTTCCGTTGATAATCGGGGTCTAAATCCAAACTGATTATCGTGCAGAGATAAATATTTACTTAACTGTGTATTAAGCAAACCGTCAAACACCTTCGCTGTAACTGTAGCTAGAGAAATGGGCCTATAGTTACTTTTATCAGCCAAGTCACCGGTTTTGTCTTTAGCTATAGGCACAACCACAGTATTTATAAGGTCCGGCGGGAGATAAGAGTGGCTCACGCATAGCGAGTAGAACATTGCTAATACTCTGTTTATATGTGGGCCAGCGTGAACCAGATGTTCAATGGATAGAGAATCATGACCTGGACTCTTACCTTTTGTCATACTCTTAAGGATAACAGCCACATCCTTGGCACTAAACCTCACCCCTACTATCCCCTCCGGTAACTCATCATTGTACACCTCACACGGCCGACCCAACGGTGACTGAATAGAAAATTGACTCTTAAAGATTTCAGCAATGCCTTTACAATCACTCACCCCCTCAACACTCACCGGAAGTCCAGGTTTGGCGTTAACTTTGTTGGTATTTTTCCAAAAACCTCGAAAATCGCTTTTGGCGTGCTTTTCCGCAAGTCTGTCCATTTTAATCTGGACTTGATGATCTTGACACCATTTTAAACGTGATTTAAAAACTCTCCTACTGGCACACATTTCATCGTACATAAGGCCAGCTTTAGGTTTACCACACGATATCCACTCCGTAAACGTCATTCTAGCCCTCCGGTGAGCCTCGCTGACGTGTTTAGTTGTGATAGTTTTCCTTTTAATTTCGTTATATAAACTACTGTTGTGATTTTTTTCACATATCCAAAACCAACCATTTAGCTGGCAGGGGGGGGGGGACTTGACTCTAACAAAAATTAGCACTTTAAAACTTAATATTTTGCAAACGGATCCCTGAATCCAACAATGGTTTTCACAAACTCATAATGTTTTTGTAAGACCTTTCCAATGATACTCCAGACTATGGGATAAAAAAATAAAAAATAAAACATCATCACTTTACGTGTATGGGAGGTACCCTAAAAAAATATGTTTTTCATAATTTTGTTTTACCACTTTGTCGGCGTAATTAATATGTATACCTATGTCAAATTACAGCTTTCTAGTACTAAGGGTCTCGGAGCTAGACCGCGGACAGACAGACAGACAGACAGACAGACAGACGGACATGACGAAACTATAAGGGTTCCTTATTTACTACGGAACCCTAAAAAAAACAGTGGCACACCGGCAGTGCCGACCAAAGTGAAAACTTGAAAAAAAAATCCACCGCAGTAATCAAGGCGTTGATGTCTTTTTAATGGTCAAAAGCTGGTGTCGTAACAGTGTCGCGAAATCAATAGTTTAGTCCCATCTCAAAAATGTCCAACGCGCCTAAAGAAGATTTCACTTTAAAAAAAACTGGCTTTTAAATCCCAATAATAATAATACTGTAGCCCACTGGTGTGGAGTCTCACCCAGAGGACTAAGTCTCTCTTAGTTATTGCGGAAAGCACAGAATCGGTCGAAGTGGCGGTGCCTGGGGGAGGCCTATGTCCAGCAGTGGATGTCTTTCGGCTGAAATGATGATGATGATGAATGGATCAATGGTTGTCTGAATAAATAATTTTTTTTTTTTCTTTTATTTTTAAATATTAGAATAAAATAATATTATTATTCGACACACTATTTGCCATGACTTTCAGTCTCTAAATGAACCTTACAAGCTCAAAAAATCGTTTTCCTATTCACTTGGGATTGCTTTTCACACGCATGATAATACTGGTTCTATTAAAGCCACTTTTATTTGAAGTAGTCGGTTCAAGTGTCGCTATAACCGCCTAAAAGAAAAAGTCTGTAGAAAAGAACAGACATTTGGCGAGTTTCCCATTCTCTCTTAATTAGCCGTTTGTCGCACTCTGTTCGTGTTGTCTACTAAGCTCTAGTTTTAATATCGTATACAGTTGGTATTGTTAAGAAACGTAAAAACGTAGAAAAATTGTCTGGCTTGTTAACAAGCTGTGCTTTGACGATTATCTTTACTAATATTATTATAAAGAGGTAAAAAGAGGTAATTTTTTTCGGAACTATTGATTCGCTTCTGAAATTTCTTTGTGTGTCATACATACTCATATAATAATGATTTAATGTAAAAAAAACAGTGGCACTCCGGGAGTGCCGACAAAAATGAAAACTTAAACAATTTTATTGTGCAGGAAATACTTTTAATGAGGTAAGGGTAACAGTGTCGCGAGTTCAATTGTTTTTTGCCATCTCAAAAATATTCCCAACGATGCTCCTTGCATAAAGAAGTTTTCACTTCAAAAAACAGTGGCACTCCACGAGTGTCGACAGAAATGAAAACTTTAACAATTTTACTGTGCAGGAATAGTAAGTAGATTGTGATACGACGGGCTAAAATAACCCATTAAATAGAAGCCGAGTTAGAATGGGTTTTAGCGCCGTGTGTTACACTCTACTTTTCACTATGATTGCTAGAAAATAAAATAATCCAATATAATATTAAATAGTTTATTTTATTTAAAAAAATACAATTTATAATCTGAATTTTTAAGGAAACTTTTTATCCCGGAATGCGGTAGTAAAAAGCTAGTTTTACATAAGAATAAAGATATTTTCGTTTTTGTAGGCTCATTGGTTACATACAAAAATTACTTTTTCCCTTAGAGTAAGATACCCTTTTTAGGGTTCCGTAGTAAACAAGGAACCCTTATAGTTTTGTCATGTCCGTCTGTCTGTCTGTCTGTCTGTCCGCGGTTTAGCTCCGAGACCCTTAGTACTAGAAAGCTGTAATTTGGCATAAGTATACATATTAATTACGTTGACAAAGTGGTAAAACAAAATTATGAAAAACATTTTTTTTTTAGGGTACCTCTCATACACGTAAAGTGGTGATGTTTTTTTTTACCCCATGGTGTGGGGTATCATTGGAAAGGTCCTTCAAAAATATTGGGAGTTTGTGAAAACCATTTTTGGATTCAGGGATTCGTTTGCGAAATATTAAGCTTTAAAGTGCTAATTTTTGTTAGAGTCAAGTGTGTCCCCCCCTGCCGGCTAAATGGTTGGTTTTGGGTGTGTGAAAAAAATCACAACAGTAGTTTATATAACGAAATTAAAAGGCTATCACAGCTAAGTAGGCTCTACAGGTTAACGAGTAATAATCGACCAACTTAACTTTGCAGTTGCAAAAACATGTTTTCCCATACATTCCGTATGGGAGAACATATTTTTCAACTACAAAGTTAAGTTTGTTTTTGGGATAAATTCATCCCAACTACGGAACCCTTCATTGTGCGTGGTCTGACATGCACTTGGCCGGTTTTTTTCCCCGCTCTGGTACGCTACAATAACGGAATTTTTGAGCAAAAGAAGTGAAAATACTTTTAATAAGGTTTCGGTAACGGTAACAGTGTCGCGAGTCCAATTATCTTTCCTATCTCAAAAATATCCATTGCGCCTAAAGAAGTTTTCACTTCAAAAATACGCATCGACTTGAGAACTTCTTCCTTTTTTTTTCGTCGATTTAAAACAAGAAGTTTTACGCGACGAATTAAGTCACGGGCAGAAGCTATAGAGAATATCAAAGGTGAATCTTATGACACGTACTCAAGGCAGTTGATTATATTCTTCAGACCCATAATTTTTCATTTGAGTACCAAAATAATAGAGTAAATTACATTTTATAGGCCCATTAAATAAAATATTCACACCTCAATTCGTTTGTTTCATTTAGTAAATAATTTACAGTAATATAAAAAAGATAATAAAATAAAGTCATTTTTATTTCTTTGTTGAGACATATCTATGTAATCTAATTTAATAGACTCCTATTTTTATTTGAGATACTTCTACTTTTATTTTATTTTAACATGATACTCCAAAAAATTAACAAATTAAAATATTTATTTACCTTTATTGCATTATATTCTCTCTATCTTTTGATATGCGTATAAGTTTCAACTAAATGTAAGTAACATTATAGAAAAAAACCTAACATCTAATATTTTGACGTCTCTCAAACAAAATTGTAAAAGAAAAGTTGAAGCTTTCAATCCGCTCAAATATTAAAATTAGTTTTCTTGGAAGATAAGTAGATAGGAGAAATGTATTGCAACTTCAAAAAATCAACTAGCTTCTGCCCGCAACTTTGCGTGAGCTTTTTTCTTTTTTCTCGGCTTCGAAGAGTCGTAGCGTGATGTTAATATCCTTTCTCAAGAATTGGGATGTCAAATGCAAAAATAATGTTTCAAATCTGTCTAGTAGTTCTAGAGATTAGCACGTTCAAACAAAAAAAACTTCAACTTTATTATATACTAGCTTCTGCCCGCGACATCGTCCGCGTGGAGTAGTTACTTTGGGCGTATTTACGAGTATTTGGATAAGGATTAATATCATGTTTATAAAAATACCTTCGCAAATAATGTATATATTTTAGAACAAATTTGGTTAGCATAAAAATGGTTATAGTGAGCTAACCTTAAAAGATAGACATGCTGTCGCGGACTTTTTTTTAGAACTGTTAAAGAGAAACAATATTTCTGTCATACATGATTTTTGCTAAACTTTAACCGTTTACGCAGCGCACGCAGCAGGAGCTCTCAAAAAGAAAAACGCCGTTTCTGTTGGTCTTAGCGTGATGATATATGGGCCATAGCTTTCCTCGATAAATGGGCTATCTAACACTGAAATAATTTTTGAAATCGCATCAGTAGTTCCTGAGGTTAGCTCTTTCAAGCAAACAAATAAACTCTTCAGCTTTATATATTAGTATATAAGTATAGATTATAAGTAGGTATAGATTTTATATTGGTAAGTTCTTACAACGTAAAACGAGAAGAAATCGTAGGACTAAGACAAATTGACATTCTATCAGCGACAAAGATGATGGGAAAGTCAAAAATGTGTTGGACTGACATCAATCAAGTCAGCCTATCGCAGTCTGCAATCCCACATAAGCCAAGACACAAGCCTCACCCAGTCTCAGCCTCTTCCACATCCAGTTTGTCCCAGCCACCTTGTGTGTTGGATCATTAAGTTCCCTTCAAAATGGTTAAACTAAATGGTGCTGATCCATGACTCATGTTCGTGAACGGGCGCCGTCAGTAGGGACTGGTCATCTCTTAGCTGCCACGGTTTATTTTAATTTTTGAATTGTTTTTGTTTTTATATTTTTATTATGGACGCTTTTAACGTACATATCTTTCTACATTGTTCTCACATGTATAATTACAACACGAATGATGTAAACAATATTTTGATTTTAAAGAGTGTCCGTGGAGTTTCTTGCCCGTTCTTCTCCATAGGTACCTACTACGCTTTGGAATGGGCAACTAGCTTCATTTTTCTGACTGACCGACCCCTTGACAATTCAAAAGTACTTGTAATTGGTTTATTTGAAATAAATGCTTTGGGTTTGAGTTTTTATAAGGTCATTCCTGAGATTAGCACGTTCAAACAAACAATCATATTCTTCAGCTTTATTATATTAGTATTGATATCTTCTTGTGACTTTGCATAAAATATAAATGTACGATATTTTAGAAGTACGAATTATGAATAACAATGCGCCACTTTAAAATAATTTTACTATACTTAGTCAACAAAGAAAGTAATAAAAGTTACGGAAAAGTTTTAAAAGTTATTTTACTGAATGGAAATTTGCCTGTTTTGTTATAAACTATTTATAGGGATCCCTTCTTTTCGCATAATGTTCTTTGTCCTAATATACTTCGGCATAACAATTTTGGCACAATTTGTTTTGGCATAATAATACTTCGGCATAATTTTTTTAGGCATACATTTTATGTTGGCATAATCATCTTAAAGACTTATTTGTTTTGGCATAAATTTGATTCGCATAACGTTACTAGGCCTAATGACTTTTAGCATAATAATATTTAGGCATACAATTAACAGAAATAACGGAAATAAATTTGAGTTAATTTTACGTATTTATTTTAGATTTTCATGCAAATGATTTATTATATATAACATTATGTAACTTAACTATGTATTTTTATTTTAGGTGTATATTTTTAGCAATTGCTTGTAAATATGCAAGTTTCGAAGTATATTAACTTTTTACTAATAATTTTAGTAAAAATTAAAGTATTGTCTTAAAAAATCATTATGTTAAAATAGTTAGTGACAGAACCGAATCGCTGCAAAACGGACTCCACGTAGTTTTGTCTGCCCTACCACTAGAGTGTAATTCAAAATCGCGTAGGCGCGTAGGGGCGAGGCGGCCCGCAGGCTGTGGAGCGGCGGCTGGGATGGAACCGCCGCGGCTGAGGCTGGCCGGCGGAGCCGGCCAGCAAGCCGAAGCTGCGGTGGTGAGCGAAAGCCGTCTGCGACGATTAGCACGCGTGGGGCCGCCGGAGGCCCGCAGCGCCGGAGCCGTGACAGAAACCATGCCTGCTGCATGCTTGCTTGCATGCTGTATGCTTGCTTGCATGCTGCATGCTTGCTTGCATGCCTGGTGTATATGTTTTAATATCATTATGCGTAAATAAATTTATACTTGTGAATGTTATCCTTAATAAAGTTATGCTTTAGAATGTTATGCTTAGTAAAGTTATGCTTTAGAATGTTATGCTTAGTAAATTTATGCTTTAGAATATTATTCTTAATCATTATTATGGTTAGAGAAATTATGCTTAAAAAATTATGCGTAATTATATTATGCGAAAATATAATTATGCCAAACAAAATTATGCTAAGTTATATTAGGTCTTAAAATTTTATGCAAATGGATAGGGAACCCTATTTATAAGCACAATACCACTGCCGCAAGGGTTGAATGGAGGTGGCCCTGAAAAAGGATGCATGAAAAGATTTGTGGGAAGCCTTTGCTCAGCAGTGGGACAGGCTAACGAAAAAAAAATGCCACCGCTAAATACAGCCAGTTAGTGCTATTTAAAACAGTGTTATTTTTGTAACTTTTTTTTTTGTGTTCTTTATTTTTTATATCCTAACTTAATAACTGATTTGAGTTCTAACCGTTGCACACCGTTAAGTCGTGATGCTCACTGTTATTATTGCCACAATTCCAAACCCCAGTTAATTTAAACCTAACAGAAAACCAATCAAACTTTGTTTGATTTGAAAGTCAAACTTAGGTCTTCAAATTCGATAGCTACCCTTGGAATTACTAAGCCAATATTTCACTCAGTAATAATTTTATGAAGAATAACATTAAACTTATACCTAGAGTTATTAAATGTTCATTTCTATTGAACGCACTTAACTCATCGATGAAACTTAAGAAATTCTATAATTATTTTGTTTTATTTTACTCTGTCAAAAGGTCATATTTTCAAAACTAGTTTTCAGGAGTATGTCACCAGGAGGTATGTAAAAAGAAAGAGAAACGAGCAATTCCGTATGTCACTGCAGGGATTCAGCAGAATACCAGCGTCAGGTATATTTGCCTTAGAGGCGATCGGCGGCGGTGATCTCTCGCGTCCGGCCCTGGTTCAGGCCATAGTACGGAGCGAGAGGAAATGGTAGGCCGTCACATCCTTCTGCGAAGCGGTAATGCTCGCGAAGGAGGAGGCGGAACGCGTGAGGGAGAGGCAAATTTCGCGCCCTCACGCCCCTAACCGCCGCAATAGAAGGAGACGCCCGGGGCGGGAATCGCGAGCCGATTTCCGGCCACCGTAGGCGCAGGCTTGCGGACAGTGAGCAATGGGTAGCTCGCCGTCCGATAAGGACCAAGCCCGGGTCGACGGCGCGTTGTGTTCCACGCGCGCCTCAAAGAGATGTCAGCAGAATTGACGGGGTCCGCTAGGGCCAATGCCTGCCGGGGGTTCGAAGAAAACCGATAGGGAAATCGTGGCCCCCGGCAACAGGGCAACCGAAGGAACACGGGTGGGTTTTAGTCAGTAAGAGTCTGACACGCCCTCCCGCTCCGCGAGAAGTTATTTGATAATTTCCCACCCAAAAAAAAGGTATATTTGCCTGGCACATGCTGAGCTGGACTCCCATTTGGTGCAACCTTGAGACACAAACCGCACTCTTTATTTTACATTGTGTCACAGCCAATAGTGTCATCATAATGTCTTGTTTTCTTCCTTTTTTTTATTTTTATTTGTTTGTATATTGTCACCTTGCGGCTATTTCCTAATAGCTAATTAGTTATTATTTTATCGTGCTATTGTACGTTGTGCTGTCTTTTGTGTGCACTAAATAAACGATTTATCTATCTATCTATCAATTCATAAGTTGGTAAAAGACTTAATTCAAAAGTTTCCCCAGAAAAACGAATATTCAGGTTCTATGAGTTTGATATGCTACGCTCAAACCGAGCAAAACCTGATCTACGGGGTATTCGTAAGCTTACGAATACTCCGTCTAGAAACTGGTTAAAAACATTATTTCATTTATTCGTAACTAGTGGACCCGACAGCCGTTGTTTTGTTAAAATTTCAATATGGTTCAAGCAAACCAATTTTCCGGGCATCTTTAAAATTTTTCATTCCATAAAATTTTATTCGGACTATTTTGAATGGTCCGAATTAAGTTTTTATGGAAAGAAAAATTGGAAAAATTGCAAATTAATACATTAAAAAAAAATGCCAAATCGGTCCAGCCGTTTTCATGGTGATGCGCTTACCAAAGAACAGTGTTTCATTTTTACTTATAAAGAGTATAAGTTTTTTCCATTTTCTTTTTGGAATATCAAAAGGAATTAATTGTAAGCACATCAGATTATGTATTTTTCTTAAGTATCTTAACCGAATGAAATTTAATGTAATCTCTCCACACGTTTTTAGGGTTCCGTAGTAAACAAGGAACCCTTATAGTTTCCTCATGTCCGTCCGTCTATCTGTCCGCGGTCTAGCTTCGAGACCCTTAGTACTAGAAAGCTGTAATTTGGCATAAGTATACATTAATTACGCCAACAAAGTGGTAAAACAAAATTATGAAAAACATTTTTTTTTAGGGTACACGTAAAGTGGTGATGTTTTTTTTTTTGTTTTATCGCGTCATGTCGGGTATCATTGGAAAGGTCCTTCAAAAACATTACGAGTTTGTAAAAACTATTTTTGGATTCAAGGATTCGTTTGCGAAATATTAAGCTTTAAAGTGCTAATTTTTGTTAGAGTCAAGTGCCAGCTAAATGGTTGGTTTTGGATGTGTGAAAAAAATCACAGTAGTAGTTTATATTACGAAATTAAAAGGAAAACTATCACAGCTAAGTAAGCTTTACAAATTAACGAGTAATAATCGACCAACTTAACTTTGCAGTTGCAAAAAAACACGTTTTCCCATACATTCTGTATAGGAGAACATGTTTATCAACTACAAAGTTAAGTTTGTTTTTGGGATAAATTCATCCCAACTACGGAACCCTTCATTGTGCGTGGTCCGACACGCACTTAGCCGGTTTTTTGACTTTAAATGCGTTTCATGAAAGACGAGCTTACTTAAATTTTTAATATACTTAAATTATTTTTTCCTGTTGCAGAAAAACACGCTAAAATCCTTGACACGTTTTTGACCAAGATCAAAAGATCCCCATCTGTAATAATTAAACCCGTGAGCCACAGAGGACTCATTAATAACAAAATAGGTAGAAGTTGGAAATATTAAATGTAACTATTGTTTGAATAGGCATTGAAAGTAGTTGTTTAGAGGAAGAAGCGATTTCCATAATATAAATACACGTAGTCGACATGAAATTGTGATACCCAAATTTAGATTAACTAAAACAAGCAAGTCATTTCTTATAAACAGTATCCGCTTTTATAACAAGTTGCCAAAGTCTGTGACAGAACTTAGCGATGGGAAGTTCAAAACCCACATCAAACGTGTCCTTATCAAGAAAGCATATTATAAAATTAAAGACTATGTTGAAGATAAGGAAGTTTGGCAATAATTCCTTCTGCACTTGTGGCTTCCCTGGTACCTCATTAATGGCATAAATAAGTAAGAGTCTATTAACTGCTCCCAAATTACCATGTTTATTTAAATCTTTTTTTTTTTTACATTCGTCCTTGACATATTTATTATTCTATTATTTGACATTATATACCTACGATTTAAATTCAACTTTTTTTTTAGTGACTTTTGTGTACATGATAATTACTCAGATTGATTACAGTTGTAACAGCAATCATATAATTGCGTTTTATTAAAATAGGTTTTTTTACTTTTATTAATTTATTTATTTTTTGTATAGATTCTTTTCTACATATTTTGTGAATGTGAGAACGCTGTAGGCTTAGTGGATTGTAGACCTGTTGACCATTTTCTATTTTGTTAAGTACTTGGTACTTATTGAAAGACCTACACTGTCCTCCCATACCTAGAAACACTGTTATATGAAAGTATTGTAAAAGCCAATTATTTTTAAAAGAGTAACCGTGGAGTTTCTTGCCGGCTCTTCTCCATAGGAAACGACCAATTGGAACCGTGCACCTAGATTCTGACGTTTCATAAGTGCCCATGTAGGTTTATGTGAAATAAAATATTTTGATTTTGATTTTTGGAACGTACATTTTTGTGACACGATCATTTATTAAATCATTCTAGTTTTCTATTGTGAATAGAATAATTATGTACTAAAGCCTGATTTACACGGGGTGACTTAATTGCCTGCGACATACCATAACTTGAACCAATTTGTTAGGTTTCAATTTATTAATACGTAATTGTTAGATATTGTACTGGCAACACCCAAAGGTTTGATATGTGAAAATGGGAGTAATAACGACCTTCTGGGTCGGGCGCTCGTGACGGTAAGATGTGCTTAGTGGATGTGTCCGTAAAAAGATAGATTGGCATGGTATTGGTTAGAAATCTACTGTAAATTAAGGTAACCTATTAGTTTCATGGTAAATAATGAATACGGATTGAATTGTGATATTATGTGGGGAATAGGAGATGTGATGGTATGGTGTAGAATATTGAATTTGATGTTGGTAAAGAAATATAAATGACAGATAAAATATCTTGGTGTTGCATATTACTCGTATTTTCCTTATCCCTGAAATATTGTGAATATGTAGTTTTATTATACAGTTTTAGATTATGATATTGGGGTAGCGACTTTAAGATTCATTCGGGGATTAGTATCTATTTTCAGGTTAAATAGTTATATTCGGAATTAAAATTAGTTATTTTAGAGCAGGATGGTTCTTATTACACAATAATAATAGTTGCACCGTGTAAACAGTGTTTGTACATGGTCTCGACAGTGTAAACAGTGTTTAGACGATGTCGTCATCATCATCATCATCATCAGCTTATAATGTTCCCACTGCTGGGACACAGGCCTCCTCTCGGTGAGAGGGAGTGGGCCGTAATCCTCCACGCGGGCCCAGTACGGGTTGGTAGATGTCACATGTCTTCGAATTTTCGGTTCTAGGACATGCCGGTTTCGTCACGATGTTTTCCTTCACCGTTTTTGAGAGCAGTGGTGATGAAATAATTTACACAAAGTAAAGCGCCTGTCTGGGTTCGAACCTACGACCTAAAACTTGTAAGTCGCGGCCGTTACCACTGGGCCACCACTGCTCTACCTAGACGATGTACATTCAGGGAAATAAAAAAAGATATCGAAAAAATTATTCCGACTCGGGAGCTCTAGTAGCGTGCGCGTTACGACAGTAGGTACGGTTCCGTGGGATAATTTCCGACCTCCAAGCTCGCAAAGCCACGGGCAAAAGTTTGTACTATTATCAATATGGGTTTTTCTTAATATTTTATTACCTAAGGATTATCTTGCAGACTCATGAAAGGTTAGTAGAACTGTTGAAAAAATTATTAATTTATCGAACAGCGTTGCCGTGGGATTAATCCGTTCTTCTGTACGGGACATTTTTTTCGGAACAGAGGCTTTAGATTGATTATTCAAGAGTTTGAAATTGGTTTTTACATGGCTGCGCTTGTAAATCACGCATTGAATGCTGACACAATGCCTATCTTTTATTACATTTACATTTCTTCATCAAGAAATAAATCTCTAAACATAGACAAGTGATTATCACAGATTATTGCAAGAATTAAGAGCCAAAACAAATAGACACACCCACACACCGACGTTGTTACAGACATGTTTAGATAACAATTTTTTATTGATAACTAAATCTAAATTTTTGTAAGCTATTGCATAGCTTTTATCGCGGGCTTTGAGCGCGGCGACCGAATAAAGAAATTCCGTAACGTAACGAAAATAAAAACCTAACACGGGGGGTGTTAGGTTTTTCTCCGCCTACCATGTAATGACGGTTCAACATATTCGCCACAGTCAATAAGAAACCGATCGGTCTCGAGGCACAACGGTGGATCGACATTTCTTGTCCTCGGGTTCGATCCCGGCCACAGGGATTTCTTTTCTTTTATTTTGTTTTCATTGTTATGGTTAATTTTCCGTTAAAGATTTTGTTAGTTTTTCGTTTCCGATGAAGATTTGTAGTTGTTAAGGTGTTAGTTTGTATTTAGATTTTAAAATTAAATTGTTTGTGCCACCTATGTTCTTCTTTCATTAGGTAGTCAGTTTACTTGGAACCCCGGTCATCACGTTGTCATGGGAACGTTATTTTTGTTTTATGTCATCAAGTCATCATGCCAAGTGTAGCGTTGACAAATAGGAAGTATGGAGGTTACAAATGCTATGCAATAGCTTTACCGCAGCAGTCCCCGAGTGCCACACGTTTTTTTTTTCGGAAGGCTTACAGACTAATAGCATTATAATAGCAATATTAAATGACTAAATTGCTAATTCAAAATTATATTTCAAATATTTTAATTCAGATAAACATCCATATAATGTTAGTAGTAATATAGCTTAGCCTAATGTTAGTAATAAATTAAATTAATTTCGTCCAATGGTACACTAATGTGTCTGAACACTTATCCACCTTTGTAATAGAGGAGAGTCCCACCGGTCTGAAAACACATTCAGGATGCCGTTGGAGCAGGAGCGCAAGCGCGCCATCATGGATGCGCATCGCTTCCGCATAATCGCGGCGAACCCGTCGACGCGCGCTTCTGCAAACATCCCTGACGCGCTACATCGCCACGGCAACCCCAAAAGCACGCGCAGGTCGCTAAAGGCCCGCTGGGTATACTACAAGCCCCCAGAGATAACTTAAAATAAGTTGTAAAGACTAGCTATCAATAAAAATTGTTATCTAAACATGTCTGTAACAACGAAGCTCGCAACGTACCACGATACGACGTCGTACCGTGTGTATGTGTTTTGTGTAAGGGAGACTTCCCCTGTATCACGTTGATTCTTTACGTGTAGCGGTACTTTGGCGCTTAAACCCGAGACATTATTGCTCTACGTGACTTTGAGCGATAAATGCTTATTGTAATGGTGATAGCGGGTCACGTTTCTGCTTACTCTGTTAGGTAAAAGAATAATAGTAATGATATAAGGAAAAATAATATTGCTGTCTGCAACGGCTACTGATTCGAATTAATGAGGGTTTGTTCGTTGGTTGATTGTAGGGTTAAGTTTGTGACTGGATTGTTTATACATTAATTTTAGCCAGCCTCTTATTATTTTTTTATATATCACAACACAGACATTATGTTCATCATTATCATCATCATTTCAGAAGAAAGACGTCCACTGCTGGATATAGGCCTCCCCCAAGCACCTCCACTTCGACCGATTCCGTGCTTTCCGCATCCAGCGGTTTCCTGCGGCCTTCATAAGGTCATCGGTCCATCTTGTGGGAGGCTTTCCAACGCTACGTCTTCCGGTACGTTGTGTTACATCATCATTATCAGCCTACAGCAGTCCACTGCTGGATATAGGCCCCTCCAGTCACACGCCATTTAGCTCGATTCTCGGCATCCCTCATCCAGCTGCTACCACCCTGCGAAGACCGTCGCTCCAGCATGAGGGCGTCCTACCTTACGTTGGCCGATATCGATACAACGGCCAACGTAAGGTAGGACGCCCAGCACTCGTTGTGACCAGTACTCGGTGTGGCAACACGCCATGTTCGGGTTCGCGACAAATCAATCGTCATCCTGAGGATACAAAGTAAGCTGTCCCGCTTAACTATTGTTAAGTGGAACAGATTACTAAATATAACAACGTTTATTGTATTTTTATGATTGCTTAAGTAAGTAAAAAAAAAAACACTTTTTAACTATTATAGAGGAAACGAAGGATAAAATAAGTATAAGTATAAGCGTAAAGAGAATATAGCTTTACTTTAGAATAAGTACCTACTTTCTGGCTACCGTATAAAACTGATGAAAAGTTACACTAAAATAACTTTGAACAAAGTGAGTAAGTACACACTCACAAAATATTGTGATAGGATGCATCGCGTGCCGGCACCGCTAAATATTTATAAGATCTGAAATATGGAAGATGCAAGATGCTGTTTGAAATTTTATTAACGAGTCGATTCTTTCTCAGACAAAAGAATAATTTACATGCAAATTCGCCGTTATTTATCATAAAATTTAGATACCTAACTGCCTTATAAAAGCTTATGTATTTGCTAATTAACCAAATTTTAATTTGAAACCACTACAATGTTTATTTATTTAATACTTTAAGCTAACAATGGTTCAGAGGCGGACTTAATGCCATAGGCATTTTCGAGTAGTCAACCCTTGGGTGATGCAGAGAGAAACTGTGGTAGGTGCAATTATGAAAATTGAGGAATAAATAATGTAATAATGTTGATTTATTCAAGTAAATTGTTTACTATGTAAGTTTATAACTCTCTGTTTGTCTTGCACAAGGTTAATGCAGGTGAATCATAAAGTCTCGCAACAGTCACGTAGCATTTTGATGACCTTTTCGTGTTCCATTGTAATAATAAGTAATTTAAAGAAAATTTATGAAATATTTGCTCGTGACTGGGCATTGACTTTCAGAGAACGAACGTGTTTTGAAATATATTTTTTTATAAGATTTGCTTCTTGACTAAACATGGTTAATTAATTATTTTGATTAATATTTACTACTTGCAGCGTGAATTTATTCACGCACTACTTTTACAGTGATTTTAAGAGTTCTCATCATCTTACTGCCCTTGTCCCATGTTACTTGGGGTCGGCGCAACACGTTATCGGTTTCCACTCTCCCCTGTCAACGGTCACACTATCATTCCTCACACAATCCTTCCATCTTTTCTTTGGTCTTCCTCTCCCGCTCCATCCATCAACATTTATATTCATCACTCTTTTAGTCACATGAGTTTCTTCTCTCATTTAAGAGGCTGGCGACACGGCTCGCAATTACAAATCGAGATTTTTGCAAAATTCAATTCCAAGCACGTTGCGCTAGTGTGAGTGCCTGTCGGAGCGATATACATGAGCAATACTACCATGCACACATTGACAATTATTGCTTGACGCGACAGTACTACTAGCTTTCGAAAATTTATGATTAATTTAAATGTGTTCCGTAATACAAAAAATTATGAATGAAAACTTAATGTATTTCTATATTTTTTTTTGACAAATTTTAACTTGATAACATAAACTATACTTCTGCGGAAACAATATTACAAATATTGTTGTTTATAATACAGAAAAAACAATATGAAAACATGTCATTTACGCTATAAAAATGTACGAAATGCAATTCGCTTACACTTCATTTAAAGGTAAGTTTTTGGAAATAAAAAGACGTAGGAGCCTAGATAAATATTGTCTCAATCCGAATATCAACATAATATGGTGGAAATATGCTCAAATTGCAAATGATTTATGTACTACGTTTGTATGGACAATTCATACGTCGCCGCATTCTTAAGAGTTCTAAACTAGAAAAAAAAACGTGAAGCTGTTTATCATGTTTTTTATTCTATTTTAGAGTTATCTTGAGGCTCTTCTGATGTAAGTTAATGAGCATAATACACAAAGTTGAAAAGTCTCTATTGCCAGTGTTTTCCTTTTCTTTTCGGGCTCTACTAAACCGAGGACCAATATTTTAATCATAATCATAATAATTTATTTGTCAGACTAAGGTACATTATTTTGGTCTTAAGTTTAGTCAATGGTCTCACTACATTGTGCCACGTATGATGTGTGGCGATTTCTCCGCCAACCAGGAGCGTGCTGGCAAAAATGCTTAGATACATTATTGTGCTAACACTTTCCCAAACGAAATATATTACAACCTGTTCTAAAGCTTACTCAAATAACATAAACATAACATCACGCAAACCTCGAAGGGTTAGGCAGAGGTGTACTTATGGCACATCCACATTTCGCCAGTTATGTTCAAGTCTCCCGTAATACATGTTGGCTAGACGCTTTTCTCACTGCTCCAACCAAGTTAAAATAACTCTGTTCAAGGCTTACTGTCAGTCGTTCTACACCAGTCAACTCTGGTACAGGTTCACGAAGTGCTTATAACACTCTTCGTGTACAAAATAATAACCCCTTTAGAGCTATATTTAAGCTGCCCTGGCGGTGTAGTGCGACTGGCATGTTCGTTGAGAACAGAGTTACTGATTTTTACGTGCTCTTGAGGAGACTCGAGGCATCTTTCCTGTCTCGATTATGTGCATGTGCAAATTAAATAGTGTCTGTAATATTTCACTGTGTGTACCTGCTAAGACGCTAATAATAATGCTGAAATCTAGTACTTAATTTTAATTTAATTTATTGTAATATTATTTTAATATTTCTATGGGTAATAATAACAAATGAAAGCCGAGAAAGATAAACAAATCAAGTATATTGACTTGGCTCGCGAGGTTGTCGACATATGGGATGTGGACTCAGCGATCATTGTGCCGATAGTCGTGACATCCAATGGCTTAATCGCCAAGAGCCTCGACCAACACCTAAAGAGGCTGTCGCTGGGCTTGATTCAGAAAGCGGTGATCCTGGACACGGCTCGCATTGTCAGGAGGTTCCTCTCTCTAGAGCCCTGACCGCCGGTAGCTTGGACCCTGTTCCCGATACCCGTGGGCGTTTATATTTTTAAATGTTTCTATATTGTTTATATCCTAATATTTAAAAATATAATTTATAAGCATTTTAATGAAATAAAGGATAATGAAATAATAATAAGTAGCCTATTGCCATCAACCGGGCACAAACCCATAGCAGAGTTTGGGCTTTTTTTTTTTTGGGTGGGAATTATCAAATAACTTCTCCCGCTCTGGGTGAAGCGGGAGGCGTGTCAGACTCTTACTGACTAAAACCCACCCGTGTTCCTTCGGTTGCTCTGTTGCCGGGGGCCACGATTTCCCTATCGGTTTTCTTCGAACTCCCGGCAGGCACTGGCTCTAGCGGACCCCGTCAATACTGCTGACATCTCTTTGAGGCGCGCGTGGAACACAACGCGCCGTCGACCCGGGCTTGGTCCTTATCGGACGGCGAGTTACCCATTGCTCACCGTCCGCAAGCCCGCGCCTACGGTGGCCGGAAAAAGGGCAGCTACTGAGAATTTTTTGACGGAAAAACCCAATAACACTTACCCAAACATTACGAGTAATTTATAAAACAAGGCGTGTACCTAAATAATTTAATGTGTTATAAATTAATAACAAAGTGAATATCTCAAACCTCGGCCGTAATCCCAAGGAGTCCCTAAACATTAAAGATTAAATTACAGCCAAGCGTGTGTCCACAGTCGTAAAATATAATTTACGTTCCTTAGTCTAAGATCGCTTTGCAAACTTGTTTAAGAATAGTGTTAATTTAGTTTACATACTGTAGTTTGTTTCAGATTTTATTAACTTTAATTACAGTGAGAAATGTTTTTGAATAAAAGGACGAAGCACAAAATAAAATAAGTACCTGAGTACATTATAAAAAAAATACATTACAATGAATTAACTGCCAAGCATTTTCCCAACTATGTTGAGGCTGGTTTCCTTCCTGTTAATGTCAAACTTTTTTTTTGGATTGAATACGAAGCTTTTGGCCACATTTGTATTGTGTGTATTTTGTTTATGTCTAGTTTTTTAAAATGTGCGTTTTGTTCGTGCAGAATAAACAAGTTTTATTTCTTTCTTTTCTTTCTATACAGCTGAATATCAGTATTTTACATGGAGCGACTGCCTATCTGACCTCCACAACCCAGTAACTGAGTAACACGATACTCCTTAGTAAGACTAGTTGTCAGACTTTCGGGCTTTTGACTACCCGTAACGACTGCCAAAGATCTAAAAATAAAAACGATGAAACAATTCACAATTAAGTCGGACGAGGTAAATAAATGAATGAAGTTATAAAATTAATAAGTATTTGTTTCCAATTATATGCACGGTGATTTTTTCCCGCATTCACTCAACTGCAAGTAATGTAAGCATAAAGGTACCATTCCGTACCCGACCCCAGGAGGCAACAGCAGGCTACGTGTTGCCACGACACGACTGGTTTCTATGAATTTCTATGAAATACCTTCCGTAACTAGCGACATGTCGTTGGCAGTTACGGGAGAGTGACAGGCGACACGTGCAGCCCGACCGCAGATCAGTAGTGCCGCCAACGCTCGAGCGATAGTCACGTTTTTCTATCTTCTATCTACCGACTGGAATACGGACAGTTGCCGCTTGCGGTCGGTTTCGGAATCAGGACTGCAGCGACATGAAGCCGAGACATGTTGCCGCGACATGACGCCGCGACATGACGCCGCAACACATCGCCTGTAGTTGCCACCTGCGGTCGGGTACAGAATGGAACTAATTTAACGCATAATTTTTCGATAGTTTATAATGTATCCATGAAAAACTGATAAATTGTGAACTGATAACCAACTTGTTTGCGACGTAATGCACCTTGCGCTAATATTAAATAGCCTGCGTGGCTGCGAGCAACTTGGAAGTAGCGCTTGCCGGCCGCTGCCACGGCACCGCTCGCTTCGCTCGCTCGGCTTACGCGCGGTTGGTCACAATTCTAACCTAACCTAACCCATTTCACCCAGTTCACAATTTTTCGACAGATTATGATCTAACGGAAACAATACCGATAGATTATAAACTAACGGTGCTCACAATCTTACGATGACATATACATACTTGATTATAATGTAGTATAAAATAATAAATACATAAACTGCAACTATGACGAAGTGGAAAGATAGTGTTCTTTCACTCTTCTTTTAAAAATTGCAAATGTTTGGCAGTCCCTAATGTCAAGCTGAAGTGAATTCCACAACCGCACCGCATGCATACTGAAGGAGTAGGAGTAGAGGTTGATTGGGGAGTTTTGAATGGGACAGATGATATTTTTGAAGTGAAAACTTCTTTAGGCGCGTTGGGCATTTTTGAGATGGGAAAAAACAATTGAACTCGCGACACCGTTACTGACATCTCATTTTCGTAAACGCGATTGTGCTCTTTATTTAGATAAGGTTATGGACCAATGTTCTATACAAGTATTTTTTTTCCACCAAGGTGATCTTGTTTAAGTTTTCAGTTCTGTCGGCACTCCCGGAGTGCTACTGTTTTTTTTTTGCCCCCCCTTCCTCCCCTTTTTTTCCCTTAAATGACCACACCTATCTGATACACACTGTACATAGTAAGTATAACAAACTGTACTATCGAATAGACAATGTCTTGTCAAGCGCGCTTTATTTGTTCTACAACTGGCTATTTATCAGGCCAGACAGGGGCATTTCGAATAAAACTAAGAGTTTAGAATTAAGACTAATTGACTTCTGAATAAGGAAATCTGAGTAAAAAGAAACAATAAACCATTTGAATTTATACAACGTAACATCATTCCGGTATTTCTCGAAGGAGTAGGCAAAGGTACACCCACACTTCCTCAGTTATATTTAAGACGCAGATATATGCCAGTGACCTTGAGTGGTTAGCTTGCGTGTTCTGCACTGAGCTCACGCAACGCGTTGTACGTCCAGCTAGTAATAGGACTCGCTCATCATGGAGCGCTGTCCCAAATTAGACGCATTATTAATTTATTAAACATAAAACAAAAGGTATTTTAATAAAACATGTGTACTAAAAGATCAATAATTAATAACATATTAAAATGTTGAAGGTAAAGAAAAATTCGCGATTTAGCGTGATTCTCAGTTTTTTATCCGCGTTAGACATACATTTACATATTAATTTCACTATGTAATATAAACATAATTTTAAATATTCCTATGTTAAGTTATCAAGAAATTGCTCTAATTTAACGTATATTTTTTCCAAATCATTAACACTACCCATTTAGACGTGATCTTTTGTCTAATCATTAAAAGTCGGTTATCGTCGCCGTCGCCTTAAGTGAATATAATACTGATTATTGTCCCCCTGCAGGGCAAAGGCCTCTTCTCATACAGAGAAGACACGAGCATTGATCACCACGCGCGGTCAAGACGTGTTGACGATTTCAGACTTATTGGCGAAATGTGGGTTTACTATAGGTACACCTCTGCCTAACCCTTCGGGTATTATAGGCGTGATGTTATGTTATGTTTTGTTGATCCTACTAATATTACATACATTACAATCTTTATTTATTATATTACAATTTTTAAAATAAACTGTTTCCTTTTGTTCGTAAGCTCATACTCGCATACCCAGTCCAAGGGCTTGATGCGCTGTATGCTGAAATACAGGCTATATAATTGGACACAATTGTTACTAAATTAATTTAATCATAATAATTTTAAGTAGATAAAACA
Organism: Agrochola lychnidis; assembly: GCA_963680765.1. NCBI lineage: Eukaryota > Metazoa > Arthropoda > Insecta > Lepidoptera > Noctuidae > Agrochola > Agrochola lychnidis. The sequence continues at coordinate 8,866,333 of OY796847.1, forward strand.
AATTGTGTTAAATGTTAACTATTTCTGGTCTAATAAATAAATAAATAAATAAAATAAAATAAAATAAAATAAAATAAAATAAAATAAAATAAAATAAAATAAAATAAAATAAAATAAAATAAAATAAAATAAATAAATAAAATAAAATAAATAAATAAAATAAAATAAATAAAAAATAAAAAAACACGCAAAAACGGCTGAACGGATTTGAATGAAATTTGGCACACAGATAGTCTATTATCCTGGATTAACACAGGATACTTTTTATTCCGATAGTACGTTCCTGTGGGATAAGCTACTTAATTAGTCCAGGTTTCCTCACGATGTTTTTCCTACACCGATGTCGGTAATGTCCAAGATAAACTGAGAAAGTATATATGAATTTAAAAGCCACATTGGTACTTACCCGGATTTAAGTCCACAATCTCAGGCATGAGAGGCGAGGCTTTAACCACTGGGCCATCACTACAGGGGGCCTAAAACTTATGAATCTTATTATGAATCATATTAAAAGTCACAAACTGACAATTCATAATATTATTTGCGTTCATCATATTACACAATTTATCTGTTTGACAGTTTTGTAAATAACATTTAAACTGTAGAAATAAAAATAAAAATTTTATTTGATTAATAAAAACTGTAAAGAAAAATTAACCGGTAAAATCACGGTCTTAATTTTTTTCGTGTGGCAATATTTATACAAATTATAATTCTGATATGAATTGAATTGAATATGATTCAGCTAATATGTGTCACCATAGAAGAATTCCTAATGATCTGCTGGGAATTCAGAAAATGAATTGCTTTTAGAGGAATTGCTTAATGTGGCCGTATTAGGCCCACAGTTGTCTTTCAATCTGATTTTGAGATTTTTTAAATGAAAATACCAGATAGCCCAGCCCTTTTTTTTGTATTGGTAATTATCAAATAACTTCTCCCGCTCTGGGTGGAGCGGGAGGGCGTGTCAGACTCTTACTGACCATCTGTGTTCCTTCAGTTGCCATGTTGCCGGGGGGCCACGATGTCCCTTTCGGCCTTATACGCAACCCCGGCAGGCATTGGCCCTAGCGGACCCCGTCAATTCTGCTGACATCTCTTTGAGGCGCGCGTGGAACACAACGCGCCGTCGACCCGGGCCTGGTCCTTATCGGACGGCGAGCTAACCATTGCTCACCGTCCACAAGCCCGCGCCTACGGTGGCCGGAAATCTGCTTATGATTCCAGATACCCAGGGCGTCTCCTCCTGCGGCGGTTAAGGGCGCGAGGGCGCAAAATTTGCCTCTTGCCCAGCCTGGAGATCGAATCTAGCACCCCATACTTGCGCATGCGATCTTTGAACCAAAGAGGCAGTAGGTAAATAGAATTATTGAATGAAAAGCTTTCAAAATTGGAACAGCAAGTCAGATTACACTCCCAATTTACAAAACGCGGATAAAAGTCATAAGCATTCCGTAAATAATCCTCTTTTCCGTAATGAGCAACTCTAATCAACGTAATGTAATCTATGACAGATCCATTTGGTAATTACGTTTCAGCGACATCAGAGAGCGGCCTAAATATTCAATCCTTTTAATAAGACAGTACTAGGCTTTCATAAAATACTAGGGGGTAGCTATAAAGATTCAGAATTCATGAGCGTGACAATGCGGTCACCGAACTTTGAACTTGTATCGTCTTGCGAAACGGTTCTGGAGAATTGGTGTGAAATATTCAAGACACATAATGATGTAGTTTTAGTGGAGTCTCCGTCTTTATGTGCATAGGTAATCAGTGAAGATAGTGCTAGATTGCACGATTGATCATATTTTTTTGCACATTTTATTTGATTTTGGAATGGAAAAGATTCGTCAGCTCTTGTTACATCGTGCATTTTCAGTAGTTTTCAGTTTTAGTGAATGTCGGTCGTATTGGGGGACTGTCTTAAGTATGTAATGCTGACATTCATAAAGTGCTGATTCTCAGCCTTATTTATATAAACGATTTTTGTTTTTAGAAAAGCCGCTTGTGTTTGTAAATATACAAACTACCACGAAATTATACGCAGTCCTACCAAAGACCGGACTTCGAATAAAAACACTCCAATCTGATAAATATCTTTAGTTTTGGAAGTCGGTGTGTTTGGTTTTGTGTTTTCAGTTTTTGCCACTAAGTTTTTTCACTTTGTAGTGTTTTTTAAATCGCTTTTAAGCTATTGCATAGCTTTTATCGCGGGCTTTGAGCGCGGCGACCGAATCAAGAAATTCCGTAACGTAACGAAAATAAAACCTAACACCCCCCACTCCGCCTACCATGTAATGACGGTTCCTATATAAAACAAAAATTACGTTCCCATGACAACATCACGTTGTCATGGGAACGTAATTTTTGTTTTATGTCATCACGTCATCATCCCAAGTGTAGCGTTGACAAATAGGAAGTATGGAGGTTACAAATGCTATGCAATAGCTTTACCGCGGCAGTACCCGAGTGCCACACGTTTTTTTTCTTATTCATTTTTTAGCTGTGGTACCTATGCCACATAAATTCGTATGTATTCATTCCAGTGCTTGCAATGTAAAGGACTTTGTTAAAAATGGCCTATGAATTAACACGTATGAAACCTTTACAATAATTACTAGTTTTTTTTTTATAATTTACATTACACTTATTAAGATAGAACAGACACTTCTTATTTTCGAAAACATGTAATTTGCTTCGGTCTTATACCCCAGCGTCATTATTTTTTGTTTCAATTTGACGTTTTGAAGAGGCTCTTTCAGCGCTTGATCTATGAATAAGGTTTTTAATTATAAACAGAATAAAGCGATTGAAAGCGCTGTGTGAAACGTGCAACATCGATACTAACAGTCGATGAATTGATAGATGATACTTTGACATTTGATAGTATTAACAGCGTCAATTTTGTCACTCAGAGTAAATTTTTTTACTATCTACTAACTACAAATAAATTAGTATAAGGAAAAAATGGTTCTGACTTCACTAATAGAAACATAAATATGTAATGAAACGTTTGAAGATAAAATCCAGTGTATTTTCACTAATAAACGCTAAGTTGAAATGTTTCTATTGGCCTAATTTTAACCCCAAAATCTGAAAGTGTTTTACATTTTTTACAATTCTCAGCAGTCTCAGTGATTTTAATTTAGATTCAATCGAATATATGCATTATTAAGAACACAGAAAGTAAGTTCACGTCTCTATTGGTTCTTAGGCAAACTACAATTCTCAGCAGTCTCAGTGATTTTAATTTAGATTCAATCGAATATATGCATAATTAAGAACACAGAAAGTAAGTTCACGTCTTTATTGGTTCTTACGCGAACTACAATTCTCAGCAGTCTCAGTGATTTTAATTTAGTTTCAATTGAATATATGCATTATTAAGAACACAGAAAGTAAGTTCACGTCTCTATTGGTTCTTAAGGCGGGTTCCCACGGTGCGCGATATCGCGCACGCACGCGCACCGGCCCGCACAGCGCACGACCACGCACCGCGCACGAAGGGTCTTCCGACGGTGCGCGATATTGCGCACGCAAGCGCACCAGCCCACTCAAACATCTGCATTTTTTGTACCTACGTTCTATGCTAATAAATAATTATTCCATTCTATTCTATTGTATTCTGACGACCACAGATAGCTACACAACACACACCATGCCTTTTCCGACGGTGTGTGTCGGTCTGTGTGGGCCTCGAGATTCAAAGCCACATTAGCATTGTTCTGTTAGCTTTGGTGGATGCTGAATATAACTTCACATTTGTGGATTGCGGATGTTATGGTAGAATAAATAATGGCGGTGTTTGCAGAAATACAGAGATGTATAGTTTTTTTTTAGAAATGTACTGTATTTTCCAGCATCAACTAATTTGCCCTTCAAGGAGGAACCACTTCCCTACGTGTTTGTGGCAGATAGTGCATTTGCTCTCACTGAAAATATGTTGAAGCCGTCTCCACGCTAAGGGAACAAAAGAAAGATACCTCATTAACGGCATAACAATGTAAATGTCTATTAACTGCTCCCAAATTACGATGATTATTTTATTTTACTTTTTTTACATTCTTCCTTGACATAATCTTTAATTTTTTGACATTATATACCTAAAATCTATATTTATAAAAGGAAAGGGTGACTGACTGAATGACTGAATGACTGACTGACTGATCTATCAACGCACAGCTCAAACCACTGAACGGAATGGGCTGAAATTTGGCACACAAGTAGATAATATGACGTAGGCATCCACTAAGAAAGGGTTTTTGGAAAACCGACTTTTAAGGGGGTGAAAAGGGGGGATTTTGTTTGTATGAAAAATCTTATTCCTTGAGTTAATAAACTTGAAACTTGGCACGAATACTCATCTATGTAAATTATAAAGTTTGCCATTTTTAGTTTTTCTAAACTACCCCTAAGGGAGGATTGGGGGGTGTCAAAGTTTGTATGGAAGACGCGCGGTCTGATTAACTCGAAACTCAATATTTATACTTAAGACTGAAAACAAATAAAAACGTATATCAGGGTTTTTTGAAAATCTACCCCTAACGGGGTGAAAAGGGGTATTCATTTTTACAGGGGAGGATTTTACTGTTTGGCTTGATTAACTTGAAAATTGGTATAAATAATCTATATCAAATAATGGAAACGTCATAATAGACTTTTTCAAAAAATATTATTATCACGCTATTTGCTATGGGGGATGAGCAATATTGCATTATGTTCGTATTCTTCTATAGTTTACTGCAAACTGTAAAAAGACTATCCAAAAGGTTAGAATATTGCAGATAATTACGGATTTAACCTTTTAAAAGATCATAATCACGCCATACCTTTATGGAGCTAAGTAGTCAATCATAACATATACAGGGTGGATGTTGATATGGGGCAATAAGGGCAGGTACCTTAACCGTTATCGCTATAAGAAAACGGTCTTAGGAGACTGTCCTTAACTTTTTGAAACATTTTGATCTACATTCACAGATTTTGAAAAAATTGTACAGTCAGCAAGAACATGGGCAATTTTCACAAAAACTTTTTTGATGCCAGTCGATCCTATTTCTTATTACGAGGGTCAAAAACTATATCGGGCTAACTGAGGTTTGAGTATGAGAAAATTCAGAAATTGCAAAAAACTTTCCATACATTTCGTAAGAAATGAGCCTGAGAGGAGATAGAACAACACGAAATATTATCCGCAACGATCAAAATCCGTAGTGCGCGCTTAGCCTAAGTTTTTAATATCTAGGTATTTCAAATTGATACCTCTACACGTTTCTGAGAAAAAGTGTCTTGACTGGCAACGATGTCATCCTTAAAGGGTTTCCGTTTTTCATTTTGAGGTACGGAACCCTAAAACAGATTTATTATCTTTCTGTTTGTTACCTTTTCATGCCGTAACGGCTGAACAGATTTAGATGAAAGGCATACGGATAGGCCATGACCTGGGTTAGGACATATGATAAGTACTCTGAATATCGGTAGTACGTTCCTGTGGGATATTTTCCGACCTTTACGCGTGCGAAGCCGCGGGCAAAAGCTAGTTTTAATATTGTTTTTATCAAATTAGATTTGTTACAGCTGTAGTGGCAATCACGTTATTTGGTTTAAATAGGTCCTTATTTTTATTTTAGGGTACTTAAGAAACCATTTTTATTGGAACCAAAAGTACTTATCCAATATTGTTATGAAGAGTTGTTTACTGTGCAACTTTTTAAGGTAATCTAAAAATTCACCACGAATACCGGTACTTTTGATACTGAAAATGAAGGTGGAGAGCATCCAGGCTCATGGCCAAATGATCCTCAAGGAAATACTTTCTTGATATCTATGAGGAATCTTCCAAGAAGAGCAACTTTTTTGAACACACAATTTTTTAAATTTTAATATTACATAACATGGGCAGAGGTGTCCCTGTAGCAGGTACCCCCACATTTCGGCAGTTATGTTTAAGTCCCATGTAATAGGGGGCGAGTCTATTGCCATCAACCCGGGCACAAATTCAGACTCCGAGCTGCTACTGAGAAATTTCAGGTAGCAGGTAGCAGGTAGTGGTATTCAAATGTGTATTTTGATAAATTAAAAAGTGAAAAATAAAAACTTTTTACAAAAAAAATCAACCGACCTCCAAAAAACACTACAAAGTGAAAAATTACTTTAATTTCGGAAGTCGGTGTCTTGGGTTTTGTATTTTCGTTTTTTGCCACCGACTTTTCACTTTTTAATTTATCAAAATACACATTTGAATACCACTACCTGCTACCAGTGACAGAAACTTATCAATATCATCTACATACTAAGTGGGAAAAAAATACGTGTTTTGTAACTAACTCAAAAACTATCCAAGCATAGTTAATAAAATTTATATGGGACCAATTTGAGAGCATACCCTTTCAAACAAAAAAAAGAATTTTCAAACTCGGTTCACAATTGACGGAGAAATCGGAGGACATAAATAAAAAAAAAAAACAAACATACGCGACGAACATACCTCCTCCTTTTTGGAAGTCGGTTAAAAACCCAATAACACTGCCGACCCGGGAGTCGAACCCAGGACCTCAGCAGTAGCGCTTGCAACCACTAGACCAACAAGGCAGTCAATTTTAATATTCTTTTCTGAAATTGCTATTGTTTTTATAATTTTCTCAGTTTTGATGTTGTATTTCCTGTACGTGTCCCAAATAAAAAAAATCTTTCTTTCTAACTCTATCTGCTAAGACCATCTATCTATACATATAATAAAATCGTAGCGAAGTCAAAACTGTACTTACATTGAATATTTTTGAAAAAAGTATTTGCTACGAGGTCTACGATCGATTCTAATGCCGAAAATATTATATTTAATTTTTGGCTGTTTGTCTGTATGTATGTTCCAGCATGTCGCAAATTCTAGCGGATAAATTCTGTTAAAATTTTGCATAGGTATTCCCTATAAGTCTGGTCAAACTGTAGGGTATAAACTATCACGCTATTTACTATTGGGGCGAGCAATATTATATTATGTTCGTATTTTTGGAAAAAAACGCGCCAAAATATTAGGATATTATAGATGGTTATCGATTTAACTTTTTGAATGATTATCATCACGCTATACCTTTATGGAACTAAGCAGTCAATCATGAAATATACAATATGTCCGGTTTCGGACTGTACAAACTTAAAGGGGTGGTAGTTTGCTCTATTCTATCAATAAAATTATTCTACATGTAGGGTCGGAACCCACCCCCCTGAATGGCAGCCATTTTTGTGTTTTGATCGCCTTTTATGGAGCGTGAATACTAAAAGTACAGTAACTTTAAAATTTAAAGCTCAATTGTCATAAAAATTATACTTTTAGCAACGGATAAGTATTAACAATGGGTTAAATAACTCAAATAATAACATTGAATGCTGCATCACATTGCTTATGCTTAAATTATAAGAAAAAGAATTTTAAGATCAATTTTACGTTAAAAATAACATCGTTTTTAGGATTCCGTAGTAAACAAGGAACCCTTATAGTTTCGTCATGTCCGTCTGTCTGTTTGTCTGTCTGTCCGCGGTCTAGCTCCGAGACCCTTAGTACTAGAAAGCTGTAATTTGGCATAGGTATACATATTACTTACGCCGACAAAGTGGTAAAACTAAATTATGAAAAACATTTTTCTTTTAGGGTACCTTCCATACACGTAAAGTGGTGATGTTTTTTTTTTTATCTCATGATGTGGGGTATCATTGGAAAGGTCCTTCAAAAATATTGTGAGTTTGTGAAAACCATTTTTGGATTCAGGGATCCGTTTGTGAAATATTAGACTTTAAAGTGCTAATTTTTGTTAGAGTCAAGTGTCCCCCCCCTGCCAGCTAAATGGTTAGTTTTGGATGTATGAAAAAAATTTACAGCAGTAGCTTATATAACGAATTTAAAAGGAAAACTATCACAGCTGAGCAGGCTTTACAAGTTAACGAGTAATAATCGACCAACTTAGATTTGCGGTTGTAATAACATGTTCTCCTATACATTCCGGATGAAAGATGTTTTTTTTTTCAACTACAAAGTTAAGTTTGTTCTTGGGATAAATTCATCCCAACTACGGAACCCTGCATTGTGCGTGGTCCGACATGCACTTGGCCGGTTTTTTTTTGTTAATCACGGTTAAGTATTACAAAATTCACCCCGGAGAACTACCTTTTTTTATCTACTTGTCTAACAGATGTTTAGTTCACCTAAATAATGATACCAAAAAATTGATTCTATGACTTAAGAGATTGTTTAAGAGATATTGTTGTTGGAACAACAGGTGTAGTCTCAATAACTATACTCCATTTGAAATAAGATTAGACATTTAACTAAACATTTTTTACAGTCCGTTCAACCGATTTTGACTTCTATTGCTTTGGTGGCATGACAAATGGCAGCTACAGTAAACAGTTGGTTTGTAACCCCTTTTTTTGCTTTTAATGCCATCCTTATGCCTACGCAATAGAAGTCAAAATCGGTCGAAAGGACTGTAAAAAAGGTTTGTTTAAATGTCTAATCTTATTTCAAACGGAGTATAGAACAAACGGACTGATAAAAAACAAAAAAAACTAGTTAAGTTTTTTTTTTTTTTTTTTTTTTTCTTTTCTTCTTATCCATCTGCGATCAGCCATTGGCTATAATCAGATCTGTTGGTTAATACGATGGCAATTGGAGTTTGACGCATCCTGTGACATGTCTCCTCATCAAAAATTTCAATTTAAGCACTACTTAAATTGAGGCTATTCGTTTCCTTTTTAAGCGGAATATGTAGTTTCTATGGTCCAATAGGGTAACAGCGAGTTGGTTTTTGTGTCGCTCGAGTCTTTTTTTGTAGGTTATGCATGATCTTTTCACGTCTTCCTTAATTAATGGGATTTCAAGGTATTCATGGACTTCACTGTTCTTTGTGAACCAAGGTGCGCAGCTTATCGTCTTTAGTGCTTTGTTTTGGAAACGTTGTAGGATTTCTATGTTTGAGTCGCTGGCCGACCCCCAAAGTTCTATGCCGTATGTCCATACAGGTTTTAATATGCATTTGTAGATTAGGAGTTTGTTTTCAAGACTGAGTGAGGACTGCCTACCTATAAGCCAGTAAATGTCTGCTAGTTTTCTGTTTGCCTGGTCTTTTTTGTTCTTAATATGTTCGCGCCAGGTAAGCCTTCTATCTAGGTGCATGCCTAGGTATTTGACAGTGTTTTTCTGGGGCAGCACATTATTATCTAGTTTTACCGGAGGGCAATCATCTCTCCTCAGAGAGAATGTGATATGGACAGACTTTGAAGCACTAGCTCTGATCCTCCATTTTTTTAGCCAAGATTCTATTTTGTCCAGTTCTTGTTGAAGTTTCAAAGATGCTGAAATAGGGTCCTTGTCGCATGATAAAATAGCCGTGTCATCGGCGTAGGTTGCAGTAATCACATGCTTTGATGTCGGGAGGTCAGCGGTATATATCGTGTAGAGGATAGGGCCCAAGACGGAGCCCTGTGGTACTCCGGCTTCAATTTGGTTGAAGGAAGATAAGCTGTCTCCACACTTCACTTGGAATATCCGGTCCTGTAGGTATGATTTGAGGAGCATATATGCATTATGTGGTAAACAAGATTTGATTTTAAATAAGAGGCCCTTGTGCCATACTCGGTCGAATGCCTGTTGGATATCGAGAAACACAGCTGAGCAGTATTCTTTTTTTTCCAATGATTGTCGGATTGTGTGCACTACTCTGTGTATCTGTTCTGTCGTTCCATGGTGTGCTCGAAATCCGAATTGATGGTCTGGTATTGCTTTTTGTTCTTCCAATAAAGGTAGCAGGCGTCGAAGTAAAAGTTTTTCAAATAATTTTGATATCAGCGGGAGGAGGCTTATTGGTCTATACGATGTGACTTCAGTTGGAGGTTTTCCTGGTTTGGCAACCATATTTATTATTGAGACTTTCCATATGCGCGGAAAATAATTTAGTCTCAGTACTGCATTAAAGAGAATAGTTAGCAGGACGATTCCTTTTTTTGGTAGGTGTTTAAGAACTTCAGATGTTATCAAGTCAAACCCTGGTGCTTTCTTGTTTTTGAGATGTTTGATGGACATACGGACTTCTGCTGGAGTACACGGTCGTAATGGAATGGACTTATGCTGGCCACTGTTAAGGAAACTTTCTATTTCCTCTTCTGGATGCATGACATCAGGTTTGTTTGGTTTAAATACTTCTTTTAGGAACTGGGCAAATAGTTCTGCTTTGTCCTCTGGTTTTCTTGACCAGTAACCGTTTGGCTTTTTCAATGGAGGCATATGTTCCTTTGGCCTTTTTAATGATTTGGTCATTTTCCATAGCGAGTAGTCATCTGCTTTGTATGGTGATAGAGCCTGCAGCTTATCTTGAAGGGTGGTATTTTCAAATTCTTCGAGCATTTGTTTTAATTTGATGAATACTTCTTTTGTTTTCGCGTCATCCCCCGAAATGTGTATTTTATCCCTTTCTCACTTCAATAACATGCAGAAAATCTTTTTTGTACCTGCTACTGGCTGCTACCACATGGAATGCAGCGCGCATTCATATCGCACGTACGGAATGGCTGCGTTCAAGCAACAATATCTCTTAAACTAATTGTCATAGAATCGATTTTTTGGTATCATTATTTAGGTGAACTAAACATTTGTTAGACGAGTAGATAAAAAAAGGTAGTTCTCCGGGGTGAATTTTGTAATAACCGTGATTAACAAAAAAAACGATGTTATTTTTAACGTAAAATTGATCTTTTAGCATTTATTTCAATGTGATGCAGCATTCAATGTTATTATTTGAGTTATTTAACCCATTGTTAATACTATTCCGTTGCTAAAAGTATTTTTTTATGACAATTAGGCTTTACATTTTAAAGTTACTGTACTTTTAGTATGCACGCTCCATAAAAGGCGATCAAAACACAAAAATGGCTGCCATTCAGGAGGAGGATGGGTTCCGACCCTACATGTAGAATAATTTTATTGATAGAATAGAGCAAACTACCACCCCTTTAAGTTTGTACAGTCCGAAACCGAAACATATTGTATAGGAACGGCTATTTTAGGTAAACTTCAGTGAAGCAATTAACGCAGCGGTTGGACCATTGCTTTGCAAACATGGGGTTGTAAGTTCGATTCCCATCTACGGTTTTGCTGTTTTTCTTTTTTTCACATTTTGTATTACGATTTTTTTTATTTTTTTCCTATCTATACACATGATAAAATCGTAGCGAAGTTAAAAACGTACGTTGAATATTTTTGAAAGAAAGTTATTGCTACGAGGTCTGGGATCGATTCTTATGCCGAAAATATAGTTTTTAGAATGTTTGTCTATTATATCCAACTGTAGGGTATAGACTATCACGCTATTTGCTATGGGGATGAGCAATATTACATTACTAGCTTCTGCCCGCGACTTCGTTCGCGTGGAAGTAGTAAAACACCACAATATACTACAGTAACAGCCACATTTTATAAAACTTCCCTGTATACTACGTTTGTAGTTTTATTCTTAGCAGTCAAAATATACAGAGAGTCAGGAATGGTGACTCGGGAGGAAGCAATGTAACAGTTGTCCGTGTGAGAAGCAGCTTGTCCTGAGGTCGAGCGAGACCCGCAGCCTTCAGCCTTTGGTGTCGGCCCCTGTGACTTGTTGATCGCAAACACTTCTCCATATCATATGCATTGTGACGAAGATAAATTGCTTGGCAACCATAAACATTAAAAAAAAATGAAAATTCTAAAGTCATTTATTCAAACTAGGCTAAAAATCAGCATTTTTCAAACGTCAAAATTACATAAGACAGTCCCCCAAAACGCCCACCCTTCACCATATAAAGTAATCAAATTGAAACCCGTGAAATACCTACTTATTATTGAGAAGTTCTGTTGGCCATCTGTGTCCTTCATCATCAGTTCTGCTTTACCAAATGGTGCTTTCTGAGAGCAAATCTATGAGTTACTATAAAAATACCCAAATCGCTATAGGTGTGCCTATAATATTTAAAGAGTTCCCTCGATTTCTCCAAGATCCCATCATCAGATCCTGATCAAATGACAATGGAACCAACTAGAAAGTATAACCATAACAATTTTTTTTTTTCAAATTCGACGAAAATATCAAATAAGTACTTGATATTTTCGCTAAAAAATCATAAATAAATAGTTGCATTACCACTTCTTTGTATCTTTACCAATAATGATGCAAAAACTCATAGCTTTGCAGATATGCACATATACGCAAATTATGGAATTACTTAGCTGTCAAAGGTAAAATTAGTAGACATGCGTCAGATATATCGAAACGTATTTAAAATCCGATTTTAGTCACAAATTGTATCGTATCGATAAGCCGAACTAGACAAACCGATTTCACAAAACTACAGCAAGAGTAGATTTGCGTAAGCAAGTATTTGTTTATGTTTGGATAGTTTTGATCGATGCACTTACAACCGAATTATAATATTACTAGAGACGATCGAAACTGCGAGCCGGAGGCGCCAGAGCAGCTCCGGAAATTGATTTCTAAAAACGGATTTTGAAAACGATTTCATAATCTGAAATCGAATATTTAACCGTTTGCGTAAAAATCTATAAACGCCCATGTCTAAAAAAATTCTTATGAATTTACATGCATACATATTTATTTTTTAATTTATTTATTTAAATCAGATACAGTGATCCATATTAATGTTAGTAGACCTACTTAAAAATTACGTTAGTACTTAATCAAAGATACATGCCACAGTAATAAATATTATTATAATCAAAATAAATAACTACATAGAAATTGAAATAGAGATAGACGTATAGACGCCAGCACATCAAGCTACCCGAAACTGTCAAATTTTCCCAACCAACTTTGAACCTTATACTTCAGCAATAAAGTTGAAAATCTATTAAATAAATTTGACAGATTGTAGTAGCCTGATGTGCTGGCGTCTGTACATAAAATCAAATTGTAAAATTAATTAATAAGTTTCATAAAATCTAATTGTAAAATAAATTGATCTTTAAATTAAATCAAATCTTTAAAATAATTTACATTCTTTAAATTCATTAAAATTAAAATCCAAAAATTCATTATGTAAAAATTACAAATAATAAAAATAAAAGTCAGAATCAGTCAAACTATGTCTAGATGACTGATTTAACAAGTGACCTCCAAAGCGGGGATGAGATCTTATCGGCTATTGTCTTCTAGATTTTGATGCGGCTGCCACGCATTCTGCAGATCAGGGATACCGTTCTCTTGCGAATGATGGCATGAAAGCCATCAGTGCGAAACAGCGCGAACATCTCCGATTTATATGCCAAGTTAGGCAATAAAAAGGCTACCATTGGTAAGCAAAACGATTCGTTTTTGTTTATAGGAACCGAGCAAAACCTCGCGCACCTTTGAAGTCTACCGACTCGCCGCGGATCGGGCGCACCGCCACGCACGCGTCTGCGCTACCACGCACGTTACCCTTCCCATGGTGCGTGTCCGTGCGAGCTAATCCGCGCCTAGTCGGTAACTTCAAAGGGAATGTATCCAAACTCGGACGCACCGGGACGCACCGCGACGCACGCGTCTTCGCTACCACGCACGATACCCTTCCCACGGTGCGTCGTGCGGGCCGGTGCGCGTGCGTGCGCCATTTCACGCACGCGTTGGAACCCACCTTTAGGCGAACGATGTGTGGACGCCGAACAATGTCCTTTATAGTAGCGACAAGAAGATATTATAACATCATCAATGATCTCACAGTTAAACAGCGTAAACAGTTTTGTGGGGCAATGTAACCTAGCTTTAGGATTTTTTTTTAAGTTAATAAATAAAAAAAATCAACATAATATATTAAGTGGAAAAAATACGTATTATTGAAGCTAACTCAAAAATAAAATAAAGGTCCCATATAAATAAAGGTCAAGTTCTGATGAGCGGTGATGCCACTTATAAGAACTAGTCCTTTATGTGGGACCAATCTGGAAGTAACAAAAATAAGAAAATAATTTTACAAATTGGTTTATAAATGATGGAGTTCTGAAGTAGGTTAGAAAGAAGTCCGAAAGGGAGATCGTGGCCCCCGGCAACATGGCAACCGAAGGAACACGAGTGAGTTTTAGTCAGCAAGTCTGACACGCTCTCCCGCTCCGCCCAGAGCGGGAGAAGTTATTTGATAATCTCCCACCCAAAAAAAAAGATAAGAAATAATAAAAATAAACAACCGAATTGAGAACCTCCTTTTTTATGTTGGTTTAAAATGACTGAAAACCAATTTAATCAACAGTCGCTGAGTTCCGAATATCCGATTCCACTACTAAGATACAGGTGCGGAAAAAAGAGACATTAATTTGGTCATTGTCTCTAAGGTTAGCAACGCTTTGCCAAGTTTGTCTAGTCTACAGCCTACAGGTAATGACTTACCAATTTCACACACACAGCACAGTTACATACTACCCAACCGCAAGGCAACTGTGTAGTTGCCTTGCGGTTTTAATTAATGTCTGTTCATTAATTATTTGATCCATGCAAGACATCATTATCATCGTTACAGTCTCTTCCCAATTAATTTGGGAATTGAGCTAACCAAAAGAAAACGGTTGAGTAACCGAATCTTAGACGAAAAGGATATCAAATAAATAGAGATGCCACAAATACTCGCTATTATCTACGGTATTCGGCATTACTCGATTTTTTTTATCACTCGTCGAATACCTAATAATAGTGTCTATTATTCGACATTCGGCGAATAAATTTGTGTCTAAATAAAAATAAACTCTCAATTAACAGAAAAACTATAGACTTAAAAATAATTAAACTTTTATTAATCTTTAAAATCAAAACACTTAGTATTATTATCATTAAATAAAAAGTTATCCAAAAATCAGTCATGTTGAAGTTAATTAGTTAGGCTTTTTAATTCATAATTTAATGTTTAACGTCCAAAAGAGGCAGATTGTGGTGCATAAAAACTAGTTTTTCTGCACGATAAGTCGGTTACGCTTTTTTTCATAAATCCAACCTGCCTTAGAAAATAAATAAACTACAATGGCGAGTATTCGACCGATTTGCGATTAATCGGTATTCGACTATTCGCTATGACAACTATTCGCGGCATCTCTACAAATAACCGCATTTAAAACTGTGGTTGATACCTTAGTATTCCTTAGTACGTAAGTTTCGTCTATCCACATTGTTGTGATATGAATACTGACGCCCATGTATTTTTTCTAGGGCCAAAAAAATAGAACGTTTTCTGCTACATTTGTTCTTTTTGTATTTTGATTATGCAAATCTTTAATAATATAAGACCTTGGAACCGAAAGCTACAATTTTGTTTGGATTTAGGAAATTGTCTGAACAAGAGTTTGTAAAACCTTGTTTATGAAAAGATTTTGGGTCTTCTTATAGACAGACCAAGTTCGCAGCTTTGCATAATTATTGTACTTATATGCTAAAGTATCAAGATACTAATACATTATTATGGTATAATTATTATTCATGGCAGCATTAGTTAAATTGTTTCTAATTTCTTATGGTTAATTCAACACGCATCGTAAAGATTTGAATACCAATATTCCGCTACCAAATTACACGAAACTTTGTCTTTCTATGTAAGTACTCGTATATTATTCGTGATCGAGAATCTAGCCCACCACAACATGAGCTTAGCGGTTTCAGTCGTTAAGATATATGCCAGTAACCTTGAGTGATTAGCTTGCGTGTTCTGTACTGAGCCCACTTAACGCGTCGTACGTCCAGCCAGTAATAGGACTCGCCTATCAAGGAGCGCTGTCCCTAATAAGACGCATTATTAATTTATTATACGTAAAACAAAAAGTATTTGAATAAAACACGTATACTAAAAAATCAACACTTAAATTATCTTTAAAATGGTGAATGTTTCAGAAAAATACGTGATTTTGCGTGATTCTCAGTTTTTTATTCGCGTTAGACATAACTTTACAAATTAATCTTTATATATATAATCTTTCTGTGAGTGTGTATGTCACTGAACTTCTCTCAAACGACTGGACCGATTTTGATGAAATTTTTTGTGTGTGTTCAAGGGGATCTGGGAATGGTTTAGATTCACAATTGGACCCGATAGGTGGCGCTGCGATCGAGTTATAGGAAACAGGACAACGTCTGTTCGGTCAGCTAGTTTCACTATATAATGTAAATATATTTTGAAATATTCCTATATTACGTTATTAAAAAATGGTCTAATTTAACATATATTTTTTACAAATCATTAACACTATTAGTTTAGACGTGATCTTCAGTATAAATAATTGTAAGTCGGTTATCGTCGCCTTAAGGGCTCTCGCACGGCCACGATTCCGGTCAGTCGTGGCCGTCTAGTGGTATTGTATGGTCAACGGCTAGTTGGCCGTTGCGTCCAAGTGCGCGATTCGTATCATCATCATTCATCATTTCAGCCGAAAGACGTCCACTGCTGGACATAGGCCTCCCCCAAGCACCGCCATTTCGACCGATTCTGTGCTTTCCGCATCCAGCGGATTCCTGCGGCCTTCACAAGGTCATCGGTCCATCTTGTGGGAGGCCTTCCAACGCTACGTCTTCCGGTACGTAGTCGCCACTCCAGAACCTTTCGACCCCATCGCCCATCCGTTCTGCGAGCAATGTGCCCTGCCCATTGCCACTTAAGTTTGGCAATTCTTCGGGCTATGTCGGTTACCTTGGTTCTCCTGCGGATCTCTTCATTTCTGATTCGATCACGTAGGGAAACTCCAAGCATAGCCCTCTCCATTGCCCTTTGGGTGACTTTTAGCCTTCTGATAAGGCCCATTGTGAGCGACCACGTTTCAGTACCATAGGTCATCACTGGCAACACGCACTGGTCAAAGACTTTCGTCTTGAGACACTGTGGTATGTGAGACGAAAAGATATTGCGTAGCTTCCCGAACGCTGCCTAGCCGAGTCGGATTCGACGATTGACCTCTTTCTCGAAGTTGGACCTACCTAGCTGGACAATTTGTCCTAGGTAAACATACTCGTCCACAACTTCGAGCGTAGCGTCTCCGATCTTCATGGGAGTGGGTGTCACATGGGCATTTGACATGACTTTTGTCTTGTCCATGTTCATTTTAAGACCCACTCTTTCGGAGGTTCTACTGAGGTCATCGAGCATTGTACTGAGTTTCTCCATGGTCTCAGCCATGATAACTATGTCGTCGGCAAACCGAAGGTTAGTGATATACTCGCCATTGATGTTGATGCCTAGCCCTTTCCAATCCAGAACCTTGAAGACATCCTCCAGTGCAGCGGTGAACAGTTTCGGAGAGATAACGTCTCCCTGTCTCACACCTCGCTGCAGAAGGATAGGTTTCGAGGTCTGGTCCTGGAGTCGAACTGACATAGTGGCGTTTTTGTACAGACACTTTAGCACCTCGATGTACCGATAGTCGATCTAGCACCGTTGAAGAGACTGCAGCACAGCCCATGTCTCGATCGAATCGAAGGCTTTCTCGTAGTCCACAAACGCTAAGCAGAGAGGCTGGTCTTCTGTATAACCTGCCGCAGCGTATGTATGTGGTCTACGGTGCTAAAGCCTTTACGGAATCCGGCTTGTTCGGGAGGCTGGAAGTCGTCAAACCTGCGCGCGAGACGGTTCGTGATAACTCTTGAAAACAGCTTGTAGACATGGCTCAGAAGTGTGATTGGCGAGAGTGGCGATTCGTATCGGTTTCTCGAATTTACCTGGTCGCTACGACAACTGGTCGTGGTTGTGGTCATCTACTGCGCGAGATCCCTAAAAGTTTATTGGAAAGCCGACAACGACACAATTTACGTTTCCACATATAAAAAAACTCAAACATGCTTGGAAATTCGAACATTATTTTGACAACCTTCTTCGAGATAAATCGAAATTGTTGTACTGGTCAAAAACAAGCAAGCGCCTGGCTGGTAATGTTACTATGCGAATCCATATCTGTCGTGTTTAGCGGCCATATGTTATATGAAAACTCATATCTGTCGTGTTATTTAAAAATGGAAATAACTTTTTACTTCAACACAACATGGCAACCAAAGAGGTAACTTATCAAAGATTTTATTTAAATTTCGAACAGGCTTAGCTGTTTAAAGTAAAGAAGAAACAAATAACCAATTCAATTCAATTCAAAATATTTCACATAAACCTACATGGACACTTATGAAACGTCAGAAGCTAGGTGCACGGTTCCAATTGGTCGCTTTCTATGAAGAAGAGCCGGCAAGAAACTCCACGGATACTCTTTTAAAAATAAATTGTTTTTAGAATGTTTTCAAAAAACAGTGTTAATAGGTATGAGAGGACAGTGTAGGCCTATCAACAAGTATCAGGTAGTTAGTAAAATAGAAAATGGTCCACAAGTCTACAGCCTACAACGTTCTCACATTCAGAAAATCTAAAAGAAAATAATCTAAATAAAAGATAAATTAAATAATAAAAATAAGGACCTATTTAAACCAAATGACGTGATTGCTACTACAGCTGTTACAAATCTAATTTGATCAAAAATATAGAAAATTGTAGGGTATTGGCTCGTAAAAAAATTTCTTTGTTCGATATTGACTCTGGAATTTATGATTAATTTACTTAGTTTGAATTTCCGCGCATTGTTTGAGAAAAGTACTGTAATAAGAACCATCCTTACTCTAAAATAGCTAATTTAATTCCGAATATAATTATTTAATCTCAAAATAGATAGTTATACCCAAATGAATTTTAAAGTCGTTACCCCAATATCATAATCTAAAACTGTTTAATAAAACTACATATTTACAATATTTCAGAGATAAGGAAAATATTATGAAACACCAAGATAATTTGTCAGTCATTTATATTTCTTTGCCAACATCAAATTCAATATTCTACACCATACATACCATCACATCTCCTCTTCCCCACATATATCACAATTCAATCAGTATTCTAATATTTACCATAAAACTAACAGGTTACCTCAATTTACAGTAGATCTCCAACTAATCCTATGCCAATCTATTTTTTTACCGACACAGCCACTAAGCACGTCTTACCGTCACCAGCGCCTGACCCAAAAGGTCGTTATTACCCCCATTTTCACATATCAAATCTTTGGGTGTTGTCAGTACAATATCTAACAATTACATACTAATAAATTGAAACCTAACAGTACTATACAAGCCTTGACCGCAATCAGGCATTGATGGACTCACGTATGTATGCCTCGGCTTCGCCTCGGCCCACATTTTCACGATCGTCCGTCAATGCCCTAATTGCTGGCCGCGACAGTAATGTACTTTATCACACATACCTACGAAAAAAAATTGTTATTTCACTAATTTAAAAAAAATTGGTCAAGAGCGAGTCGGGTCGCGCACCGAGGGTTGCGTATTATTTTAAATTTTCATCGGCGAGGTCTAAATTCATCAGAGAATTTTAACACTGCACACGTTTTATTTCTCCTGTAATTTTGACATAAACTTCTATCACATTTAAGTGATAGAAGTTTATATTTCAGATTTTTCTCTATGGAAACTACGGAGATAGGGGGGGGGGAATGGTATTTTTTACATTTATCGTCACAAATCGAAAAACTACGTGGCCTAAAAAAAAGAAGAAAATTGTTTGAGAATGTGCAAATAGCGTTCTTTCATATGATACCCCACATGCCCTAGTAAACCCATTTCAAATTTTTAAGAACCCCGTTTAGTCCCTGTTGCAAAAGAAAAAAATACATTTTCATTTCTTTCTTATTTGCAAAATAGTTGGGCAAACGACATCTAAAATTATTCCAAATTTCAAGTTGATAGCATTAGTGGTTCTTGAGATATCCAGCTGTGACAGACAGACTGAGTCGCACCATAAGGGTTCCTTTTTACCATTTTGGTACGGAACCCTAAAAAAAGTTCACAAGGCCATTTGAAAATCGTGGATTGGTGAATAAAGAAAATATTTCTTGTTTACTTAAGCTTTGAAAATCGATTCAAAGAACTATTGTTCCTTACAATTTTACTTCCCTATGTTGTTGAGACAAGTCACGAACAGAAAATACAAACGTTGCCTGTTTTTGATCCTTCCGCCTAAATATTTACAGACTGACCTGAATATAAACCGGTCATTACTTTGTTATGTGCGAGGAGTTTTAATTGGCGAACTACGGGACCTTTTTAATGTTATGGGTTTGGAATAATCTCATTTTATTTTTAATTGTATTTCGGTCCTTTGTTCCGGTACAGCACGGCTGCCCCATTTCAAAACCTAGTAAGGACTTAAAACGAAATTTTACAGGAGAGCGCAAAAACGTAAATCGGGTCAGCCTTTGAAAAGTATTTATGTAAGGTAAAAAAAATGCTATTGGTTGTATAAAATACTAAATAATGTACACATAGTACTATAAATATTTTAATATATGTCTATATTACATATTTTAAACCCCTTACTAACTTTGAAAATTGACACGAGATAGTTAGATTCACGTAGCAACTAGTTCCAAACATAGTAAGTACACTTTTGTTATGGTTCATTTATTTATAAAACCGGTCAAGTGCGTGTCAGACCACGCACAATTAAGGGTTCCGTAGTTGGAATTAATTTATCCCAAGAACGAACTTAAAATTGTAGTTGAAAATCATTTTCTCACATGCATTTCAACTATAAATGTAAGTTTGTACGCACAATATTGGGAGATTTACCATGTTTTTTTAAGACCATAGACTTCTAATAGGTTTTTCAGTAATTTATAAGTATAGAACTATTTTCTGTTTTTTTTCTATTTTTGGCTCAGTATTTTACCTAGTTAGGTGCATCGAATATTTAAAAACCTAGCAAGTCTCAGAGACTTACTAGGTTTTAAAGCGGTCACGGGGCAGTGAATGGGACACTTACTAGGTTTCGATGTTTAATTATAACATAACATAACATCACGCCTTGTTTCCCCGAAGGGTTGGGCAGAGGTGTCCCTGCAGCAGGTACACCCACATTTCGCCAGTTATGTTTAAGTCCCATCTAATAGGGGGCGAGCCTATTGCCATCAACCGGGCACAAATCCAGACTCCGAGCTGCTACTGAGAAATTTCAGATAGAAAAACCCAATAACACTTTGCCCGACCCGGGAATCGAACCCAGGACCTCATGCTCAGCAGTAGCGCTTGCGACCACTAGACCAACGAGGAACGGGAATTATATCTGCTTATAAGTGAGTTTTCAAAGCTGGTGTTTTTGTATTTGGTGGGGACTTATTAGATTAGCAAGATTATGCAATGAAACGATTTTTGTAAAAAGTGTCCCTTACTAGGTTTTGAAATGGGGCAGCCGAGCAAGTTTTGAATAATTTTGTTTAAGATTCGAAGGTATTATTTATCTACAACTTTTCCAAAGCAGTTATCTTTTTCTTCCTGAGACTGCAACATGGTAAAAGAAGTTTAGTGTATAGTGCTTTTAATTGTAGGGCTAAATAATATCAACACATCCTTCAAAAAAATCTAAAGCTCAGCTGTGAAATAAAAAATCCAACAATATTTTCTGATTTATGCCTCACAATCATCACCCTCTCTCGCGTATAATAAATATATCTCTAGCTGAATAATAAACTTCTTTATGAATATTTTCCCCTCTTACGACTAACGTATTGTGAATGCATTTCCTAACAAACACATCAGTTTCTTTTGTTATGTCCCGGCCCCTCAATATATGTGTTGACCCATTCAAAAGAATTCTGCCGTATTTTTGCTGACTGCGATTCGGTGCCAAGTTGACTGCGTCTTAACACCGTTTTGACATCTAGAAGGAAGGAAGTCAACTGTGTTGACAGCCAGATATTTTCTGTGCTATTTAAAAATATATTCCCTGACATTTGACTTCACATTTTGTCACCTAGGCTTAAGATTGATATTTGCTTCTGGAGTAGTAACCGAACTGATTATCTGAGCATTAAGTTAATTCTCCTAAACATTTTCTTCTATGTGAATAATAATTTCGTGCAAAACGTGTTTATTTAAGGAGTTCCTGGCTTTCACCTGCTTAAGATATTTTTTCAGTTTGACAGTATTGGTAGTTATGGGAGCTTTGGCCGTAGACTGTTGATATATTTCCTAAATTTCTTCTAACAATTCTTTAGAGGGCGGTATACCCATACACTCTTCTTCATTTTATAGAGGGATGAGGAACAGGATGTAAAGGTCACTAATCCTCCATAGAAAAGGGAGGATCCTCTGACCAGATGGGTGTTGTGTCTGGTGGGCACTGTACAACGATTGTTGTTGGGATGTTGTATATGGCAGTCGCGCGGTAAACGCTGCTTGCGCGATGCAGGATTTTGCGTGTCGTTAGTAGGATGCGTAGTTCGCATGCACAATTTAATTGATCAAAAAATATTTATGCAGTGTTTTATATTTTGTGCAAATCCAATAAATTATATTTGATCGATCTGGTAACTACGAAACATAAGTATTTTACGAAGCCGAAACACAAATGTAAACAATATACCAACCATGGTAAATACCAAAGCAATTCGGTAAAATACCTCTGTAAGTATACCAAATAATTTGTAATATATTGTGTTTATAAATGTTGCCCTTAAAGAAAATGCTAGCCCCCATGGCGAAGTCGTTACATTACACGCAACATTTAATCTTGGGAACAGAGGAGAAAAAATATTTTTGCCACTTTTATACCCGTGATCCTCATCCAACTTTTTTTGTAGGTTTTTAGAAACGTTGGTATGAGTTTTATTTTGACTGTTATTTAATTTAACGTAAAGGAGCTGTCAAATAATTTCTTCTTATTTATGCAAATAGCAGGTAGGCAGAACATGCTGTAAGTAAATTTCGTAAAACATGAAAAATTGGCTTAGGATTGAAAAGTAAACGATATACTTAGAGCAAAGACCAGACACGAAAAAATTAGAGCAAAAGGACCAAAGTATTTTTACTGTTTGAAATGTTCTATAGCTACCAAAGTTTTGTCATAGTTTCATTTATGTATGTACGTTATCAAAGAAAAAAAGATTTGATGATCATCATCTGCCTAGCCTTTTCCCAACTATGTTGGGGTCGGCTTCCAGTCTAACCGGATGCAGCTGAATACCAGTATTTTACATGGAGCGACTGCCTATCTGACCTCCACAACCCAGTAACTGGGTAATACGATACCCCTTGGTAGGACTGGTTGTCAGACTTTCGGGCTTCTGACGACCCGTAACGACTGTCAAAGATCCACGAATGACAGCCGAACGGCTTAACGTGCTTTCCGAAGCACGGAGGAGTCTCGGTATGTAAAGATGGTCCCATCCACTGACCAACCCTGGCAAGCGTAGCTTAACCTGATGGATCGACCGTTATATTATTAGACCTATATAAACACATACTAAATAACTACGGCTCCCGCACCTTTACAAACTTCGTGGTCTTTTTATCCGCGCGGATATCCGGTTATGGGGCGTGGCTCACATCAGATTTTTACCCTACGGTGTGAAAATTCGACTTCAAAAAGAAAATCGCGCCTACTTCTGACGTGTGATTTAGACTTTGATCTTTAAAGGTGTGGCAGGTGATGTGCAGCTATATAATTATGCATATAACTTTGACTTTGAAAGGTTTGGGTGAAAAGAGGTTCCTTAAAGCTTCAGCAAAAACTACACAAGTAGATGTAAAACGTTTGATCTCCTTTTTTTGCCGTGTCGTGCAATTACATAATGGGAGATGACTACTTGGCTATAGTGACTTAAACATTTTACCTAATTAAGTACAAAAAAAAAGTGGTGGCACTCCGGGAGTGCCGACAGAAGTAAAAACTTGAACAAGATCGCCTTGGTGGAACACAAATATTTGTATAGAACATTGATCCGTAATCTTATCTGAATAAAGAGCATAATCGCGTTTACAAAAAATAATACATTCGAAACCTTTAAAGTAAAAATAATTGCATAGAACATTGATCCGTAACTTAATATAAATAAAGAGCACAATCGCATTTATAAAACCTTTAAAGTAAAATACTTGCATAGAATATTGATCCGTAACGTAATAAAAAAAAGGTGTGGCGCTCGGGGACTGCCGCGGTAAAGCTATTGCATAGCATTTTTAACCTCTATACTTCCTATTTGTCAACGCTACACTTGGGATGATGACGTGATGACATACCTAAAACAAAAATTACGTTCCCATGACAACATCACGTTTCCCACGACAACATCACGTTGTCATGGGAACCGTCATTACATGGTAGGCGGAGTGGGAGGTGTTAGGTTTTATTTTTGTTACGTTACGGAATTTCTTGATTCGGTCGCCGCGCTCAAAGCCCCCGATAAAAGCTATGCAATAGCTTAAAATAAAGAACACAATCGCGTTTACAAAAATGAGGTGTCGTCATGGTGTCGCGATCGGTATCAATGGTTTAATCCCATCTCAAAAATGCCCAACGCGCCTAAAGAAGGTTTCACTTAAAAAATACTGCTTTCTTTCTCTCATATTATTGACAGTCATCAATAGTGTTGATAATTAAGAAAATCCGTCGGGGTTCGACAGTATAGCTTGTCCACTTTGGAGGCGCCGCGACTTGTACGTAAAATGCGGTAGTGGGGCGTATCATTTCAGATTAATCCGATCCAGCTGATGCCTTAAGCCAAGGTCAGTACTCCGCAGGGGCTGCCCTTAGCGAGTAGTCGCTTAGTTTGTAAGTTTTATGCCCTAACTGGAGCCTTTAATTCATTGAGGCAACCACAGGAAACCACGCACAATGTAGGGTTCCGTAGTTGGACTGAATTTATCCCAAGAACAAACTTAACTTTGTAGTTGAGCAACATGTTCTCCGATACATTCTGTATGGGAGAACATGTTTTTACAACCGCAAATCTAAATTGGTCGATTATTACTCGTTAACTTGTAAAGCCTACTCAGCTGTGATAGTTTTCCTTTTAAATTCGTTATATAAGCTATTGTTGTGAATTTTTTCACATATGTGAAACCAACCATTTAGCTGGCAGGGGGGGGGACACTTGACTCTAACAAAAATTTTCACCTTAAAGCTTAATATTTCGCAAACGGATCTCTGAATTCAAAAATGGTTTTAACATACTCACAATGTTTTTGAAAGACCTTTCCAATGATACCACACATGGTGGGATAAAAAAATAAAAAAAAACATAATCACTTTACGTGTATGGGAGGTACCCTAAAAAAAAAATGTTTTACATAATTTTGTTTTACCACTTTGTCGGCATAATTAATATGTATATCTATGCCAAATTACAGCTTTCTAGTACTAAGGGTCTCGGAGCTAGACCGCGGACAGACAGACAGACAGACAGACAGACAGGCAGACAGACAGATAGACAGACAGACAGACAGACGGACATGACGAAACTATAAGGGTTCCTTGTTTACTACGGAACCCTAAAAAGACTTTCCTAAGGCTATTTTATCATTCTCAAGCAAGCTGTTAAGAATAAACAGTTTCACGTACTCGCACATGCTCTGTTTGGATAACTCATAGTCATGCAAACTAACCATTTATTTATCTGGGACTCAAGAAACACGCATTTATTCATAGCCGTAGTTACGCTTCTGAACACGTGATTCAAGTGTAGTATGTCCCTGCATAAGATGTAAATAAGGATGAGCACTCTTTGTTTCGAGACTGTTATTGAGATGTATCTTGTTCCCGCAAAATGTAATAAACCAATTTTACACGACTTAAAATATTTTCCTTGTTTTTTAAATGAAATTTCATAGCTCCAGTGTCATCTTGAAGACACGCTTCTGATTAATTATCTCGCTATTGCTAACGTCACATAGATTTATTAATAGACATACATTCTTCAAAATCCCAAGGCATTTTAACAGACACGGGCTGCTTTAATCATTTTAGTATGTCAAAATTACTTAACTGTTTAATCATCATACGATATTGTCACGATGCGGGCTACAGTGGTCCATGTAACATAAACACAATATGTCTGGCAAAATGTGAGTCTTACTTACACCACTGCACGACCCTTCGAGAATTACTAGCGTGATGTTATGTATTTATCTTTTGGGCGTAAATATGAATGATACATTAAGAAAAAAGATGTCACACAATGTGATTGCCAGAGAAGACGCACAACAACACGACTTTTTGTAATACAGTATTTTTATCTTACGAAGTGACGCGCGCTTTGCTTGTGGTAACCAAGTGTACAAACACGCTATAAATGTGTGTGTAAAGACGAGTAGCGTTAGGATATAATACACACACACGCTTCCGACTTCGCCATTGTCTCGAACGGTACTGAGAGTTTCTGCGCTTGCACATGTATTCACAGCGTGTTTGTACACTTGGTAACCACAAGTAAAGCGCGCGTCGCTTCGTGAGATAAAAACACAATACTTGACTAGCCATATTAACGTTCGGGTACTGTACTTACATCCAACATAATAAATGTACGCCCTTGGTTCTCTTTGGAAAGACGGATAGGGGTCCATTCTGCAAACATAAACAGATTTACCCACTCAAAATTCACAAAGCCATGGACACCGTAGTAAAATGACATTGTTGTAAGTTGAGACAACGCTTCCTGTATTTCAGAATATTTCAGTCGTCCATTGTGTAGCGGATATTTTCGCGAAAAACGTTAGACAACGCGTTTTCTAAAACTTTCCAGTTACGTTACTCTTGGAGATAAGTTTGGGTACCGCCGGGCGCTACAGGCGGTCGTAAAATTTTAGGTTTTCTATTTTACTGATACTATACATTGTTTACTGAGTGTATTGTGTGATAAGTGGGACAGCCCCATGCTGGCTCACTGGATACGACTGCACACGTAGGTGTCAGTCGTTTCAATTTTGTACATAGTGTGGTTTTTTACTAACATTAGGTTAAGACCTTTACTAATAACTTATGAATCGTGTAATTTGGTCTGAAATATTATTATTTACTGTCTACAACTCTACACCAATGCAAATGAAAACTATCGATGAAAATGAAGTGATTTGTCAATCGAGGACTTACATCCTGATGGGTTGTCCTTCAACCTATGTAAAGTCAGGGAAATTAATATTTAAGCTACCAACTTTCCAACTTAAATTGTACGTAAATTCAAATTGCCCCCTACCCTACCCGTGGCAATGCTGCCAGCCTTTTGGGCACTTTTCCTATTGACAGCGATGCGGACGAATTTTTTGATGCCCTATGATTATTTCCTTTGCCCTTTTTATATATTTGTACATATTATTATTTTAAGTCTGATAGTTTTTAAATAATGTAAATGCGTGTATGTAAATAATAAAATCCTAATTACCCTATATTCTTTGACAGTGTATGAAATGGCTATTAAACGGCAAATTGACGTAGGAAGTAATTTACCAAATTTATTAATTTCTCGAATTGTATACAATACAATAGTATGTATAGAATAGATAGTATAGCTTACTTCTTTCAGAAAACACTTTCTTTCTATCTTTTTCGATAGTGTCAGAGTTTTATGCCGTCCATGGGCTTCTAACTTGACTTCACATACCGTCGAGAAATATCTGTCAGGCATGCTGGTTTCTTCACGATATTTTCCTTCACCGTTTTTGAAGCAAGTGACAATTATACAATACGCACATGAATCGTGGGTTCGAAATACGGTCACACCACTAGGCTATCACGGCTGTGTGTCAGAAAACGCTGCAACAAGAGTAACAGGCAATTTTTTTTCCAGCGTCCAGTATTTCTACACAAGTCGAGAATTTCTTGGAACACGTTTGCAATTTACTTCGGGACATAACTTCTGTAGGTGACTGTGCAAATGGTTAAAAAACTTTTTACAAAAAAAAAAGTTTTTATTTTTAAATTTTTAGTTGTGGTGCCTACCCCACACACATTCGAATACCACTATCTGCTACCAATGACAGAAACTTAACATATCATCTACATACTAAGTGGGAAAAAAATACGTCGGTATTTTGTAGCTAACTCAAAAACTATCCAAGCAAAGTTAATAAAATTTATATGGAACCAATTCGAGAGCACACCCTTTCAAACAAAAAAAGAATTTTCAAAATCGGTCTACAATTGACGGAGAAATCGGTGGAAAAACATAAAAAAAAACAAACATACGCGACGAACATATAACCTCCTCCTTTTTGGAAGTCGGTTAAAAAGGCGAGTCACCCGATGTTTTTGAGGTGAGTAAAACTGCAACTTCCATTTAGGTTCATATTTTATACAAGAAGCATGTTATAATGTATTATACGTGTTCAGGTAAAAGGGTGCATGCGTATGGCTCTATCTGTATGCTTGTTTTTTTAGAGGACGACAAAGGCGAACAATGTGTTTTTTCGGGAAGTGCCGTAAAATATTGGTATAGGAATAAAATGCTCTGTTTAACGCTGTAACAAAGCTTAATCGCTTTGCTTTCGTATCTTCTTTTGTGATTTTAAAAACATATTAAGATTGTATATCTGATTGCTAAGCAAATATAGTTCTTATGGCTTAGATTTTTTTTAAGGAAAATAAAGACAAGATATTAAGTTTCACCTCTGCCGGTCTCTTGGGAATGCAGTCTTGTTATAGGACAAGATAAGAATTCTACCAACGGTAACATTATCAGGCATACTAAGAATGCCTCAGTGGCAAGCGTTCCTGCTGAGCATGAGGTCCTGCATTCGACTCCCAGGTCGAGCAAAGTGTTTTTGGGTTTTTCCATCAGGAAATTCTCAGTCCTCCCTTCGGGGATAACAGGCGTGATGTTATCCTGTACTATTAAATGAGCAATATTTGTAAATATATATATAGGTATTTGTAATCACGGTTTGCAAAACGGCTCTAACGATTTCGATGAAAGTTGCAATATAGGGGTTTACGGGGGCGAAAAATCGATCTAGCTAGGTCTCATATCTGGGAAAATTTATTTTCTCCGTATTTTCAACCAAGCAGAACTCATTCATCATGTCGATTTTATTATTATTTGCTACACATTTCTATTTATTAAGCTATTGCATAGCTTTTATCGCGGGCTTTGAGCGCGGTGACCGAATTTATAAATTCCGTATCGTAACGAAAATAAAACCTAACACCCCCCACTCCGCCTACCATGTAATGACGGTTCCCATGACAACGTGATGTTGTCATGGGAACGTAATTTTTGTTTTATATCATCACGTCATCATCCCAAGTGTAGCGTTGACAAATAGGAAGTATGGAGGTTACAAATGTTATGCAATAGCTTTACCGCGGCAGTCCCCGAGTGCCACATGTTTTTTTTTATTTTTAAATATTTACTCACACTATAAAACTGATTTACATCCGTAAGACGTACTCGTAACATAAGGTTCAGTTGAAAACCAGCGTCAGGTATTAGTTGTCTGGCATTTATGCTGAACTTGGCCTATTTGTCGCAGCCGTGAGGCACAAAATACTGTTTTAAACATTCTCTGTTTTTTTTTTTTTGAAAACTGTTTGCCTTAACCTGTGTCAAATAAATTTATTTTCTTTCTTTCTTTTTCTTTCAGTTACCCAAAGTTTAGAACAGGATGGCTATCTTAGAATAATGACATCATCATTTCAGCCGAAAGACGTCCACTGCTGGACATAGGCCTACCCCAAGCACCGCCACTTCGACCGATTCTGTGCTTTCCGCATCCAGCGGATTCCTGCGGCCTTCACAAGGTCATCGGTCCATCTTGTGGGAGGCCTTCCAACGCTATGTCTCCGGGTACGTGGTCGCCACTCCAGAACCTTTCGACCCCATCGGCCATCCGTTCTGCGAGCAATGTGCCCTGCCCATTGCCACTTAAGTTTGGCAATTCTTCGGGCTATGTCGGTTACCTTGGTTCTCCTGCGGATCTCTTAATTTCTGATTCGATCACGTAGGGAAACTCCAAGCATAGCCCTCTCCATTGCCCTTTGGGTGACTTTTAGCCTTCTGATAAGGCCAATTTGAAGCGACCACGTTTCAGTACCACAGGTCATCACTTTTTAATAATGACATGGCAGCATGGAATTAGTAAATACCTACTATCGTGGCAGCATGGAATTAGTATGAACTATCATAAACTATTAAATGAGCATTCTCTATTTTCACCAGAGCAGAGCTCGGTCGACCAGGTACGGTGTGTAATAAGAATATAATCTAGATCCAATAACCCCATTTTCTCATCCCGAATACAGGTATCTCGCAACAATTGCTGTCAAAGGAATTGGCCAATAGCCTCCGCCAGAAAAAAGTCATAAAGTAGATTTTACTTCATTCGACCTGTATTAATAGTATCATAAATTTTACATTTACAGCGTATATTACGTTCTCTTATCGTAACTGAAACTTGTATCTCGTTCCCTGGGTGACCGTTACTGTTATGTTAGTCCTGAAACACTGAAATGTTTCGGGTATTATTCATATTATTATTGATTAATATTATTTTTTACGATATAATATAATGTTTGGACACAACTCCGTTGGGACGCGATAATAAAAGGGTAGTTTGGATTGAGGTAATTATTTTTTTATGGGATTTTGATTGTGTTTGTTGTATTCAGTTCAGATACCTTTTTATGGGCCTATTTTGGATTTGATTCGCGTAATTACCTTGTACCTACCCTCAGTGGATAGGTTTATGTTATCGCTTTTGATTGTCATGTTTAGATTTGTAAATACATTAGCAAACGCTTTCGATTTTACATACTGACATATTAATTATATTGCGGTTTGTTTATCGAGCCTAATTTTACAATATTCTTATGGCACGATAATAAAATAGCGTACCTAATTTTAAACAGCCAGCTAAAAAAAAATAGTGGCGCTCCGGGATTGCAGACAGAAGTGAAAACTTGAAAAAAAATCGGCACCGCAGTTGTACATCCACCCTTAACAAACGTCACGTAAGGCCGCAATACTGTCAAGGGTGTGACAATACATGAAAATATATGATAAGTTAAAGGAAGTTGCTAAGACCTACAAGCCTAACAGTCCCTACGACTCTAAGCCCTATAAGCCCTACAGCCCTAACCTATCATATACCTAGTGTGATAGATAAATATATAAATAAGTTCAGGATGTCTGCACCATGCGACCTAAGGTTACAGACGGATGGTAGACAGGATTTCCAGGTTCGGGAAGAGTACACTCACTGTCAGTCCCGCAGACTCACGAGACTGATCAGAGATGGCTAAAGGTGTCTTGGCCACGGTGAGGGGTAATGAGACAAGAATTTAAAATTCAAATCTGATTTATTTACAATAATTTACAGCTTATATACTACGATTACTTAACACACACTATTACATAAATTCTTAGTGTTCTATGCGTGTGAGATGCCACCAAATCAATAATTTAACTGGGCCGCGCGTGAGCCGGGCCGAGTGCTGAGTCAATGTCCAGAGGTAACATTGAACAGCAGTAATCAACGCGTTTATGTTTTTACTTTACGCACCGCGGTAATCAACGCGTTGATGTCTTTTTAATGGTCAAAAGCTGGTGTCGTCACAGTGTCGCGAAATCAATGGTTTAGTCCCATCTCAAAAGGCCCAACGCGCCTAAAGTAGTTTTCATTTGAATAACATTGCATTTACTAACTAACCCCAAATAATTGGTTGCATTCTACAAGAGAGCAAATCCATGTGAATTGTTTTCTCTCTATTGAATTACTTTAGAACCACATCAACCGTTTGCAAACAGGGTTCAGTTATCCAAGGACTTATCAAATTGGTTAAAGCTGATGGTTTTCCTCCAGTTGACGAAGTAATCGTGGTCTCCAAAGAAAATAAATCCCAATTCAATCACATTACGTGGTCACATAATCACCTGCCTTCCTCAATTTTGTCCTCTTCCCCAATTACAACCTTCCTGAAAACAATTGAAGAAAGGTAGGTGAGATACACATTCCAATACCATTCCTTGGTACCAAAGAAAACGCAGTAAATGAATAACTGTTCAATCATAATTTCGCTCGCAAAGGAAGAATTATTTATTTGAATCAATGATGGCGGAAATATTTGGGCCAAGGTTGGTGAACATCAAACGTGAGTTGGTTGTAAACATTGCTCGATATCGCCAAAATGTTAGGGTTGTGGATATATTTGCATGTGCATCAACTGAATTGAATGCTGAGACACGTATAGTGGTTACTTGGAAATATCGGCTATCTGTATAAGTAATCCATTCTGCGTTTTATGTTTCTGGTCTATTCTATGAAATGTATAAGATATAAAACGTTTGTAAGGTTATTTGATACGTACCGTAGTTATAGTATTTGACATGAATGAGCCTTTGTTTGTTTTTCCTTCACATAATATGTTCTTTTTGAGCTATAACAGTCAAAATGCAATCGTAGCGTTTGTAATTATCTGCCGGAGTTGTGAATAAGGCCGAAATGGAAATCGTGGCCCCCGGCAACAGGGCAACTGAAGGAACACGGGTGAGTTTTAGTCAGTAAGAGTCTAACACGCCCTCCTGCTCCACCCAGAGCGGGAGAAGTTATTTGATAATTTCCCACCCAAAAAAAGCCCTTTTAGTTATAGCAATGTACAACAAAAAGAGATAGTTAATTGATTCAGGCGTGACCTTGAGGAAATCCATTATAAAATACGATAGACGTGGATATATTTGGTAACCTGTTCCGTTCACACCGAGCGCTCGGCACTCGGTGTGGCAACACGCCGTGTCCGAGTTCGCGACAAGTCAGTCGTCATCCTGAGGATGCCTCGTTGAGAGGTTGAAACACGTGTCGATTTCTTTCAGGATTTTTATGGCTCTTTAGAAATAGCTAAACGGAACAGGTTACTAAATATATCCACGTCTATTGTATTTTTTTACTAAAAGAGATCTTATTTCCAAAAAATAATGAGCTGGTATTATGAAGGAAAATATTATTAGGTATTGTTATGTACTCTATTTACTATTATAATACGAGGAATTGTGTTGAAACTAGCAATTGGTTCGTTCAGAGATATTTATCGGATTCGATCAGTCAGTGCCAATTGTTGTCTGCTGGTTTTCGGATGTTTGTTAATCAATCTGATAGATTAATATGTACATATTTTAGTAGAAGGTAGGTACTTACTACTTTTACGAGTATATAGGGGCAACATTAGTGTTTATTTAGTCGCGTTGCAATTAGGTTGAGGATTTCGACCACAAATCGAACAACTTAAAAACTGTGATTAATAAATAGGTTTATTGTTTTATGCTGAGCACGTTTTTATTAATGTGAAAACTTCTTTAGGCGCGTTGGGCATTTTTGAGATGGGACTAAACAATTGATTTCGCGACACTGTTACGACACCAGCTTTTGGCCATTAAAAAGACATCAACGCGTGATACATTATTTCCTGCACAGTAAAATTGTTCAAGTTTTCACTTCTGTCGGCACTCCCGGAGTGCCACTGTTTTTTTTTTGTATGATTTGACCGTTGACAAAATAATAGGAGGAGCGTAATAATTGAGCTGAGGTCGGCCAAACAACCAACAACCACCAACCTACATCAAAATGTTTCCATTTTCTAAAGTTTTATATTGAATTTGAGCTAGTTAGGTAACATGCATAAGTATTGGATGTATATTGAACTGATTTGATGGATAGTAATAATTATACTACATTTGGTATACTATTTGATTTGTTGGTCGAAATAGGCATGATGCCTGGGTAAAAAAAAAAGAAATTCTGTTTAGTCCGTCATCGCCCGACAGATAATAAAATAAAAAAAACGTGTGGCACTCGGGGACTGCCGCGGTAAAGCTATTGCATAGCATTTGTAACCTCCATACTTCCTATTTGTCAACGCTACACTTGGGATGATGACGTGATGACATAAAACAAAAATTACGTTCCCATGACAACATCACGTTGTCATGGGAACCGTCATTCTATGGTAGGCGAAGTGGGGGGTGTTAGGTTTTTTTCGTTACGGAATTTCTTGATTCGGTCACCGCGCTCAAAGCCCGCGATAAAAGCTATGCAATAGCTTAATAAAAAAATTGACACGTCACATCTTTTGCTTTATCATATTAATGAAAAATGACTTAGATAAAACAAATTAAAGTTGGGGAGTGGGGGTCTCTACGTCACAATTAAGTATAAAATCTACATACTCGTGACGTCATAGCACATTTTAACTCAATGTATCGCTGTAACATTTTGATTTTGTTAAAAACTAAAAAATACGTGTCAAATATTTTAATAAAAATCTACCTGAAGGACAAAAAATTTTTTTGAAGTGAAAACTTCTTTAGGCGCGTTGAACATTTTTGAGATAGGACTAAACCATTGATTTCGCGACACAGTTACACAATTTACCGACACCGTGGATTAAAAGACATCAACGCGTTGATTACCGCGGTGCAGTTTTTTTTTTCAAGTTTTCATTTCTGTTGGCACTTCCGTAGTGCCACTGTTTTTTTTGTTTTCACTCTTATTAACTAAATCAATGAGAGATTGCTGGTGGGCTCATTTTGGCAGAGCTAATGTCCAATTATTTCAGGGTACAAAAAACAAAATTAGTTTAGCGTTATATACCTGTAATATGATTTTCGACAATTTGATCATAGTAGGTAATCCTAACTCACTTCCTATAGAGTTTCTAATATTGAAGCTCTCGTGATTTCCCTTAGGGCCGTGTCTTATGTTAGATAAGACGTCAAAACTGAGCGTATAAAACAAAGCTGATAAGTTATAGTTGGCCGTAGTCCCTAAAATATAGATATTCCGTACCCTACCTAACTTAGATTACGGTATTAAGGGTGATAATGCCAAAACGAGCAAAGACAATGGCCATGCTTATTTTCTTCTAGCTAACTGAATCAGAATGGTGGCAAAATTATTCAATTAAATTGGAGTAATTATGTACCACATTTTCAATTCTAATGCCTTTAATTTTTTGTTGAGCAGACGATTTTTTTATACTTAAGAAGCCTATGGATTAGGAACATCATTCTTCCAAATTCTTCTACTTGAAATGTTAATGAAAAAGAATTGAAAAGTTTTTTTTCACAGTTTTTTTTACCATATTACCTTTCAAAACTCTACCAAATTACAAAGAAGTTTGTTGGCAGACGTAGCTTCTTTTTTTAAACATTTATACATCATTTATACTTTTTCGCCTACATATAAGTATCTATACTAAACTATCTATGCATTCCTTAATGTATATTTTTTTGGAACGCGGCTTGTATACTTTCAGAAATAGTCACGCTAAAAAGCGTTGATACTTGCGACTGTCTTCTTCTAATTCAAAGAGAAATAAAGAGAGAGAGAGAACGCCAGCAGAAAAAAAAAAACAAAAGAAAAGGGTAAAGTGATTACAGTGTTGTGGGATAGAGGTGTGAATTTGAGAGAGAAAGTGTAAATTTGGTCAAAATGAAAATCAAAGATGGCGGCTGCAAAAATTTTGTTCTTGTTTTGAATCATACGTGAGAAGGAACTTCGTTCCGGACGGGGGTCCCCCGACCGCACACGTTTTTTATTTGAAATTTTGTTACGCAATTGGTATACCGCTGCCGGTTTGAAATTGAGTTTTATAATGTGTAGAAAAGTCCTTGGTTTTTTTTCCCAAGTGCCACAACAGTGTCTATAGAAGTGCAAAATAAAATTAGCTGTCAGATAGTCATTATATAAAAGTGTGAGTCGCCAAATTGAACAATGACTTCGGCGACAGTAAACTTTTTGACAAAGCGTTGACAAATTACGGTTTGTCAAATAAAGTTCTTACATAGACAAAAAAAATAAGTTATCTACGGAGCCTTAAAACATGTACCATTTAGACTAATACTTTTTCTTTACTTACAACATCATCCCACCAAGACTCTTACTAATCCGAGAGCAAAAGAAAAAACCTACAAGATATCTAGTAGAATCTAGATTTTCTTCGCGTGAAAGTCGTAAAAGTGGACCGAGGGAAACGAATTATTACGTAGCTTTAAGCGCTTTAAGCGCTTTAAGCTGAAGCGACAGACGTGAAATAGCCGCTTATAAGGGAAGTTCATTTTGTGAGCTGTGTTATGTTTGGTACTAACTGTCGCACAGCAGTTTTTAAACCCCCGACGTAGAAAGAGGGGTGTTATAAATTTGACCGCTATGTGTGGGTCTGTCTGTGGCACCATAGCTCTTAAACAGGTGAACCGATTTGGATGCGGTTTTTTTATTTGCAAGGAGGTTTTCTAGCGATGGTTCTTAGACATATATATTTAACTGGTTGCATCCCAAAAATTATGACCAAACAGAAGATCTTTTGCACATACAGTCGTAACATCTGATATGTTACGCAATCCACTTTCACCACTTACACCCCCACACACTCCACACACATCCCACACTTCACACACACTAGCACCTGAAAGCACCTAAACGTTTTTGTAATTCTTATTTTTTTCTTTTTTTTATTGTTTCTTTTGTTTTTTAATTATTATTTTATTCCAAATTAATTCACTAGTTCACACTAATAAATAATTGTTTGCCTTACTTGGGAAGAGACTGGACCCCACAACACAGGGAATCCTAGTGTGGGGTCCAGGGAATTTGTAAAAAACTAGCACCTAAGGCTCCTATGTAATTTGCTACTCGTTTTTATTTTTATTGTACCGTGTTTTTGTGAACTGAATAAAGCTTTTTTACTTTACTTTACATGTTTTATCAAAATTGCTTTAGCTGTTTGAAGATTATTAGTTCTTTTCTAGTCGATGAATGGATAATATGAGTATTTTACACAGGTCTGATCAATTTGAAATTTGGTATTCTGTTATTTCAATGTTATCAGAAGAACGTAGTAACCTTGAACTGATGCTGCAGCATCACTTGGAATTTGCAGGATACCCAACTCCCTTACCAACTTACAGCACAGGTATTGTGTTTGGGCTCATTGGAATGGTCCCAATGAAATGTTATAGTTGGATGGTGAACAGGGTCTTGTGATGGAGTAGGAAAGAGAAATGACGAAATGTTTGTAAAGGGTTTTAAAAATTTATCTTGTTAAAATTGTACTTGTCTAACAATTTTTTTCGGCAGCATCAGTCAAGATGAACTTAGAAAATAACACTGTCATAACTAGTTGAGCTCATTGGAAAGTAACACGTCCGGGGTGGGTCTACCACCAAACCTAAATATCGTTGCCACCAAGCAGAATTGCTGTGTTGTATAGAATTTATTTAATTCTACAGTTCTGGTTTGAATGCGTGAATGTGTCCGTAATTACACCCACACTGAAATCACTCATGTGAGTGATTTCAGTGTCTATGAGATGGCAGCGTGTCTGTCATGACCAGATATTGTAAATTTCCATAGGCGGCGTTAACCAGGTTATGTAATTACGGACATCATGAGTGATTTCAGTGTCTATGAGATGGCAGCGTGTTTGCCATGGCCAGATATTGTAAATGTCCATTCGCGGCGTTGACCAGTTCAGCAGTACGTAAAGGTAAGGCAGCAGTAGCAGGGCGACGTGTCGCCGTGACACTACTGGTTTCTATGTATTTCTATGAAATACCTTCCGTAGCTAGCGACACGTCGATGTCATAGAAATACATAGAAACCGAGTGTTGCGGCAACACGTCGCCTGCTGCTACTGCCTGCAGTTGACTACGGAATTGTACCTTAAAAATTCAAAATAAAATTGATAATTGACTTTGGTAGGGTCTGGGTAATCATGAAAGTTTAAATTGGTGTATAAAACAGAAGCTGGTAGGTATGTTTCAGGGTTTAGGCTTAGCGGGAACTGTGCAGACTGATAAGTAGGCACTAGAATAAATATTCTGATTTAATGATGAAATAATACCGCCAAATGGCAGTGGCGTAAAGTTTTAATAGACCATTTAAATCGTGGCGGTTTTATGGTTTCAGTCTAATGGCTTTACCAGCGTTGTTAGCTATTTACATAACATAACATCAGACCTGTAATCCCCGAAGGGTTAGGCAGAGGTGTACCTATAGTACACTTAGCTATTTATCTGGTATATTAATGCAATGTATTGTTTAACAATAAAACAAATACGGCATTGTATGAAAAACATAAAAATTTCATCAAGGATTGTTCAATAGTTTTTTATAAAGTGAAAACTTCTTAAGGCGCATTAGAGATTTCTGAGATGGGAAAAAACAATTGAACTCGCGACACCCTTACTGACACCTCATTTTTGTAAACGCGATTGTGGTCTTTGTTTATATCACGTTATGGATCAATGTTCTATGCAAGTATTTTAACTTTAAAGGTTTCGGAAGTATTTTTTTTTTTGTAAACGCGATTGTGCTCTTTATTTAGATAAGGTTACGGACCAATACTCTATAAGTATTTTTCTTCCACCAAGGCGATCTTGTTCAAGTTTTCACTTTTGTCGGCACTCCCGGAGTGCCACTGTTTTTTTAAGAAAGAAAGAAAAGAAAGAAAACTTGTTTATTCTGCACAAAATAAACGCACATTACACAAAAAAAAAAAAAACAATATTACATAAAATACCCATTCACCAAAAGCCAAAAGCCTCGTATTCAAAACTCGAAAACGAATAAAAAGTTCGTCAAATTTTGTCTATTGTTTATGTCAAGGACAGATACCAAAGACAATTTAGTTTTGTTTGCATTATTAGCAAATGAAAACAACATACAATCAAAACATAAACAAAATGCCGATAGCTGAGTGAAATAATAAAATAAAACAAAATTGTAACAAGCAAACAACATTAACAAGAACAATTAATCTGTGCGTCGCATTTGTGCAAGAATAGGTCATTGCTCAGCGAAATGCCACAACTTCGGACGAACCTACGGTTTAACTACTTTTGTTATCATTTCACGAATAAGGATACCTCATATTAATGTTTATTTTTTAATTGAAAATTATCTTCACTTAGATACTTATTATGGTTTTTACATTAATTACCAAGTGTACCTACTTTCCCAGATGAGTACTTTATTTCCCAAATATATCTTCATTAAAACTCAAAATATTTTCTGCATTCATTACCTACTACTTTAATTAATCCATTTGTTTTATTATGAACTGTTTTTAACCGACTTCAAGGTTTCTCAATTCGACCGTAAATATATTTTTTTTATGTGTGTTCGCGGATAACTTCGTCGTTTATGAACCGATTTTGATGATTCTTTTTTTGTTGGAAAACAGGATTCGATGATGGCATCCCAGAGAAATCTAGGGAACTCTTCAAATATTATAGGGAAACCTATAGCGATTTGGGTATTTTTTATAGTTACTCGTGCAGTTGCACCGGAACCACTCAATAATAAGTATGTCACGGATTGCGATTCGATTACTTTAATATGGTTGCAATGCAATTTATGCTTGTCACAATGTACATGGAAAAGTGGAGCTGAAGGTGAAGTACCAGGAGAACTCCTCAACGATGAACGTTTCTGCATCGGGAAAAGCAATATTTTGTAAAAGGTGATGAGCAGTTGGCATTAGGCTAATCATCATCATCTGCCCAGTCTTTTCCCAACT
Organism: Agrochola lychnidis; assembly: GCA_963680765.1. Classification (NCBI taxonomy): domain Eukaryota; kingdom Metazoa; phylum Arthropoda; class Insecta; order Lepidoptera; family Noctuidae; genus Agrochola; species Agrochola lychnidis. Next base: position 8,905,699 of record OY796847.1, read on the forward strand.
ATTTGGGGTCGGCTTCCAGTCTATCCGGATGCAGCTGAATACCAGTATTTTACATGGATCGACTGCCTATCTGACCTCCACAACCCAGTAACTGGGTAATACGATACCCCTTGGTAAGACTGGTTGTCAGACTTTCGGGCTTCTGACGACCCGTAACGACATTAGGCTAATGTAACTTAGATAAATTACAAATTGACCCACTAAAAAGCTAGAAATAAAAAAACAACCGACTTCCAAAAAACTGTGCTTTAGTTTTGTATTTTCATTATTTGCCACCGACTTCCGAAATTTAAGTTATTTTTCACTTTGTAGTGGTTTTTTGGAAGTCAGTTGTTTTTTTGTAAAAAAAATTATAATTAATGCGGTATTTTTAGGTATAATTGTAAAGTCGATATTCCAGGAAAGTGACTGCTCTGAAAATGGGCATCAGCTTGCGATGTACGAAATAAGAGGATAATAATTATCCTCAGTAAAATCCTACGATCGATCTTTACCTACCAAAAAGCAAGCCTACCATCGCTAAATTTACGACTGAATAATATCAAGGTAAAGCTTAATTCGACACGAGTTACGGCCCAAAGGACCAATCTATCTCGATTCGTCAGACCATTGGCGTTAAACAAAGCTGATCGTTACCGGTGATTGTAGGATGACAGTTCAGTTAGTGCCCATAGAGAACGGTGGCCTTTCGAAGTAAATTATTGGTACGGAATCAGTTGGTGGTTTAACTGTCAGTTTGTTAGAGATTTAGAATTAAAATTTATCGAAATACATAGTTTGATTCGAAATAGTGACCAATATTATACATTATTTACGTTACGAAATACATAAAACAAAAGTAAATAAAAACGTTTATTTATTTACTTGACTATTTTTAAGTAGATGACACAAGCATAAAGCAAAATGAAATCAAATAATTATTTTCTATCAAAGGAGCTCTTCAATTAATAGGCGTCTATTAATTTAAACTTCACATATTTTAAAAATAAAATTCTCCATCAAAACATTTTCTCAATTCTTAACTAGATTCACATTCAAACAATCTAAACAATTCTTTTTGATCAATTTGTTCAGCTCAACAAATACTTTTTGTGAGTAAATTTTCTTCAGTCGAATTGGATTCAAAGTCACGTGACAACTCTTGGCGTCCCATTACCCGAATGTCGGTAACAGGGACATTCCTGGGCCTAAGGGGTCGGTATTAGGAACTCGATTGAAATTTTGTGGTCGCCTTGAAATATTATTCCCGGTACTCGTATAACTGAAATGTCAATTCGAGACGGAAAGGTTAAGAACAATCGAAATGTCGATTGGTGATATTAAATGTTTTATTTTTGTTAGAGAAATTTTATGGCAGAACGCTATTTGCAGGATCAGACTGCGTAATATGTACTTTTGAAAATTAAATATCGAGACTGCCTCGTTGGTCTAGTGGTCGCAAACACAACTGCTGAGTATGAGGTCCTGGGTTCGATTCCCGGGTCGGGCAAAGTGTTATTGGGTTTTTCCATCTGGAATTTCTCAGTAGCAGCCCGGAGTCTGGATTTATGCCCGGTTGATGGCAATAGACTCGCATTTTACATGGGATTTAAACATAATTGGCGAAATGTGGGTGTACTATAGGTACACCTCTGCCTAACCCTTCGGGGATTACAGGCATGATGTTATGTTATGTAATATCGAGACTTTAAATATTATGTACCTATACTCCGTTTGAAATAAGATTAGACATTTAAACAAACCTTTTTTACAGTCCGTTCAACCGATTTTGACTTCTATTACGTAGGCATAAGGATGGCATTAAAAACAAAAAAGTGGTTACAAACCAACTGTTTACTGCAGCTGCCATTTGTCATGCCACCAACGCAATAGAAGTCAAAATCGGTTGAACGGACTGTAAAAAAGGTTTAGTTAAAAGTCTAATCTTATTTCAAATGGAGTATAGCTATAATTGAGGGGACTACCGAGATGATGATTAATAAAGAAGTATGGAAGCAAAATACAATAAAATCCCGACCCCAAATAAAATGGAATTAATCAATTAGAATGATGGGGATGTAATTGGCAAAATAGTTAATTTAATTATAAAATAAAAACTTAAAAAATAATAATAACCGACTTCCAAAAAAAACACTACAAAGTGAAAAATAGCTTTAATTTCGGAAGTCTTGGGTTTTGTATTTTCGTATTTTGCTACTTATTTTTTTCATTTTTTTTTTTTGAAAAAGTTTTTGAAAAATAACTTTAATTTCGGAAGTCGGTGTCTTGGGTTTTGTATTTTCGTATTTTGCTACTTTTTTTTTCATTTTTTTTTTTGAAAAAGTTTTTATTTTTCATTTTTTAGTTGTGGTACCTACCCTACTACACACATTCGAATACCACTACCTGCTACCAGTGACAGGAACTTATCATATCATCTACATACTAAGTGGGAAAAAAACACGTATTTTGTAGCTAACTCAAAAACTACCAAAGCAAAGTTAATAAAATTTATATGGGACCAATTTGAGAGCATACCCTTTCAAATAAAAAAAGAATTTTCAAAATCGGCCCACAAATGACGGAGAAATCGGTGGACATACATAAAAAAACAACAAACACGCTAGGAACATATAACCTCCTCCTTTTTGGAAGTCTGTTAAAAACAAGGATTAAAAATAATAATCCAAAGTTTCGGGCCTATAAGAATAAAGAGATTACACCGTTACAAATCTTCCCTAATATTGATACGAACGGAAATACCAACAACAAAAAATAAGAGGAAAATATAAATCAGCAGCTATTAAGGTATGTAGGTGAGACGCAACTTGATAAAAATAGCACGTGAAGGCGATACTGACGCCCCTTAAATACGGAAAGCCGATCTCCAAAGTAGATTGTTAAACATTTTTACAAGCTTGTTAAGAAAATTCTCGGAACGCTCCTTTTTACAATCTTTTTTTCCGGTTGTTCTACTATGGAAATTACCATGTAGCCGCAATTTACGATCGCAAAATGGTAAGAGCAATTTTTATAATTATCCAACAAATGCGAGAAAGGATTTTTTATAGGACTTGCATGGAATCACCTAAGTACACATTATGGTAAAGCAATAAAGATATTGAGGATTGAGTATTGAATAAAACTTTTAAGACTAAAAGGAGGAGGTTTTCAACTCGACTGTTCTTTTTTTTTGAAGTGAAAACTGAAAAAAAAAGCGTTGGGCATTTTTGAGATGAGAAAAAACAATTGAACTGGCGACATCGTTACCGACACCTCATTTTTGTAAACGCGTTTGTGCTCTTTATTTATATTACGTTACGGATCAATGTTCTATGCAAATATTTTTACTTTAAAGGTTTTGGAAGTTTTTTTTTTTGTAAACGCGATTGTTATTATAGGTTTGTTATTTTAATTGATTTTGACGATTCTTTTTCGCCAATTATGAATTGATTTTTTTTGTTTGGTATATCACACTTCAGAGGTGGTCTCATTTAAATTTTATTAACTTTGCTTGGGTAGTTTTTGAGTTACCTTCAATAATACGTATTTTTCCCACTTCGAATGAGCATGATCCTCGTATAATAAGTTCCTGTCACTGTTATTTACACAGCAGGTAGTGGTATTCGAATTTTTGTGGGGTGGGTACCACAAGTAAAAAGTGAAAAATAAAACAACCGACTTCCAAAAAAACACTACAAAGTGAAAAATAATAATTTCGGAAGTCGGTGGCAAAAACCAAAATTAAATACCAAAGACACTGACAAGCGATCTAGCTCACATTCGCTAAAGTGTGCAAAAGGGAAAGGAACTTTACTCCAGCGCGGGTGTCCCTCTAGACTGATTTTAATTTAAGCCCACGTACGCACGGACGTAATAAAATCGCGGTGATTTTTTTTTCACTGAGACAAGAGTGTGTCCCAGCGCGTTGGATTCTCATCGCTCGGCTTACCTACTTAACACCGAGAGTTGAAAATCCAGTGCGCAATAAAATCCCGCAGTGATTTTATTACGTCCGTGTGAACGTCGGCTAAATGTCGTTTAGGTACGTAGTATATATCATATCAAAATATACAAACAGGTAAAACAATGGTGTTATATAAAGATGAATAATAGATTCCCTAAATAAAAAAATATCTTTTCCTACCTAGTGTCCAATTAGTACCATGTCACCTCATGTTATCGGCTATTGATTGAGTTCTACTTGATCAAGCACACGATTTATGTACACACATTCGTATAACAGGCACTGGACTTAAATCACTTCAGTACCAGTCCGTAGTAGGTATTATAATGAGTTCTAAATGTTTGTTGCTTTTATTTTTACCATTATATTTAAGTTCTAGGGCATTTCAAAACATTAGACTCGTAATATAATTTTTCTCCTACTTTTTAATTGACAACCACAACCAAGTTTTTTGCAACAATTTTTCAACATGCTGTGAAGCTTACACAGCATGTTGAAATAATAAAATGATTAATCACCCAAAATAAAGAACATTAATTTTTCTTAAATTGGTCCTTTTAAATCTGTGCTTGAATTACGAGTTAGGTTGATCCATAAATTTAATTTTTCTTTACGCTTAGTTTTTACGTAGCTTTAATTTATCATTTTTTTGAAAGGAAAAATAATGTGAAACTTAAATATTTCGACATTCTGTTTTGAGTATTTCAACAGTTTCCATTTCAATAGAACATTGAATGAAACCAGCTAGCTTTCGAATGTAGCTCGCACGTAGACATTTTCCCCAGTTTCAATTTTATTGGTATTTTTCCTCAGTTCAGTATTGGGTAACTGAGCGGTTTTGGGTAAAAAATGATGGATGGCAGAATCTGGCTTGTGTAAACAAGTTTTGGTTTAAAATCGATCCCGGCTATATGCGTACTGATTGAACTTTGTGCTGTTGGGTAGTTTTATTTTTCGTGTGACTAACCTGGTGTTAGAATTTTTATGCCACCCATGGGCCTCTGACTTGGCTTCACATGCCGTCGAGAAATATTTCTCAGACGAGTCAAAAGGAGAAGAAAAACATCGTGAGGAAGTCGGCTCCGGATCTTCCTCACGGTGTTTTTCTTCACCGTTTTTGAAGCAATTGATAATTATACAATACGCACATAAATTCAAAAAATCAGAGGTGCGTGTTTTGGGTTCGAACTCAAGGCCTACGACTTTTCCTAACCGCCGCAATAGAAGGAGACGCCCGGGGCGGGAATCGCGAGCCGATTTCCGGCCACCGTAGGCGCGGGCTTGCGGACGGTAAGCAATGGGTAGCTCGCCGTCCGATAAGGACCAAGCCCGGGTTGACGGCGCGTTGTGTTCCACGCGCGCCTCAAAGAGATGTCAGCAGAATGGACGGTGTCCGCTAGGGCCAATGCCTGCCGGGGGTTCGAAGAAAACCGATAGGGAAATCGTGGCCCCCGGCACTAGGGCAACCGAACGAACACGGGTGGGTTTTAGTCAGTAAGAGTCTGACACGCCCTCCCGCTCCGCCCAGAGCGGGAGAAGTTATTTGATAATTTCCCACCCAAAAAAAAAAGGCCTACGACTTGGCAAAAGTGTGGTCCTTTGAGTCGAGCTCACAGGCATATCGACAGGTTTCTGAGTCGACAATGACACCTTTTCGGTTACCTGATTTGTCTAGTCCCCGACCGCAAATAGCCGTCAGAAGAATAGTAAGTAGTCAACTGTTAATATTTTCGGGTTTCGGATTTGTGAACAGCGTTTAGAGAACTCCTTCGATGACATTGATTGATGTTCGATTCGTCATAAAAGCGTATCGAATGGTTATGAATAGATATGCTGTTCTAAATCAATTTCTTCTTAGGTACTTTTTTGTTTCTCAATCAATCTGCCTAACCTTTTCCCAACTATATTAGGGTCGGCTTCTAGTCTGACCGGATGCAGCTGAATACCAATATTTTACATGAAGCGACTGCCTATCTGACCTCCACAACCCAGTAATTGGGTAATACGATACCCCTTGGTGAGACTGGTTGTCAGACTTTCGGGCTTCTGACGACTCGTAACGACTGTCAAAGATCTAAGAATGACAAATCAACGGCTTAACGTGCTTTCTGAGGCAGGGAGGAGTCTTGGTATGTAAAGATGGTCAGCCATTCACAGACCAACCCCGGTAAGCATAGTTTAACCGGATAAATCAACCCGTGCGGCTGTTATTATTTAGCAACGAGCTCATACTTATTTATTTCTCAATAATACATAGTACTTCTACGTAAATTTTGGGTTACTTCTATGACTTGCCAAATAGAAAAAAAAAACTGTTTAATTATTGAAAGAAAAACAGTGGCACTCCGGGAGTGCTGACAGAATTGAAAACTTGAAAAAAAAATCGGCACCGCGGTTATCAACGCGTTGATGTCTTTTACTCCACGGTGTCGGTAACAGGTCGCGAAGTCAATGGTTTAGTCCCATCTCAAAAATGCCCAACGCGCCTAAAGAAGTTTTTACTTAAAAAAAAGCCTGTTTCTATTAAAATAATCTCTCGATAGAAACAACGCCAGACATGTCTGGTTTATTTAAAAACCTCATTTGCTTGTCACCGTTGTATGTTCGGAGTGAAATTACGGCCTGAACCACATACAGGCAGCAATATCGGTAACAAATTACATTGTCTTCATGAATATTTCATCGTGTACGGCCCGGGCGATATTTATCTGAAAATTAAACGATACTATGGCCTTGTGTCATTAATTTTCTTAGTTACAGGTTAATAATTAGTATGTGTGGAGTATTTGGGAGATGAACATAATTTAAAATTAAGAGAAAATATATTTTTTGAATAAAAGTTGTTAAAAGTATTTAAAATTTCAACATAATTTTGTATTCTGAGGTCCCTATTCGTTAGTGAAAAATAAACTTTGAATTTAATTGGAAACTTAATCTAAATCGTGCTTAAGTATTCAACATTAAATAGTGTTATTTAAACTATTTAAATTGGAATGAAACGGCATTCTTTTGCTTTTGTTATTTATCAAATATTTTTGAATTAAAATGCATGTTGAATTGGAAGCTAACAAATGTAATAAACCACTGAATCCATAAACTTCGAAGGTCAGGATGAAAAATCCATGCTTGGAATTCTACGCTTTGAAATCGACAAAGTTTGTGAGTAGGCGGAAGGTTCCATAACATGAAAACAGAACAATCAACCTCAATGCTTCATAATTCAAGATTAAAAAAAAAAACTACAAAAGAAACAACCGACTTCAAAAAAAAAAACACTACAAAGTGAAAAATAACTTTGATTTCGGAAGTCGGTGTCTTGGGTTTTGTATTTTCGTTTTTTGCCAGCGACTTCCGAAATTAAAGTTGTTTTTCACTTTGTAGTGTTTTTTTTTGGAAGTCGGTTATATTTGTTTTGTAAAAAGTTTTTATTTTTCATTTTTAAGTTGTGGTACCTACCCCACACACATTCGAATACCACTACCTGCTACTAGTGACAGGAACTTATCATATCATCTACAAACTAAGTGGGAAAAAAATACGTATTTTGTAGCTAACTCAAAAACTACCCAAGCCAAGTTAACAAAATTTATATGGGACTAATTTGAGAGACCCTTTCAAACAAAAAAATTATTTTCAAAATCGGTCCGTCCACAAATGACGGAGAAATCGGTGGAAAACATAAAAAAAACAAACATACGGTACGAACATAATATAACCTCCTCCTTTTTGGAAGTCGGTTAAAAAGTAGCATTTATGACTAAACACACTTAGCGTTCATATCTTTTGTTCATAGATCACACAAATCCATTACCTGCCGATATGTTCACTCACAGACGAGCTAAAGTCATTAGCCCACAATCTCTATACTTCATTCGCAGATATAGGACACCGCAGCATCACAGTACCAAACGTTCCAGACGAGATTACACTGATGTAGTGCTAACCTGATTAATTAATGCGCTTTGAATTGTGCCAACGAGCCGCGGTAATTGCTGGGTTTGGTTTAACAATTTGCCTATTACATATGAGCTGTTTCTGATTTCATGAAAACGATTAAGCTAAAGAAGATTGTTGAATTAATTTTTAATTTTAATTTTAATTTAATTTATTCACCAAAATAAGAACACATATTACAAAAATTTAATATTTGACAATGACAATATATAGTAAATAATGGCTTAAAGTTTGTAATATACAAAGTTTAGGACTATCTGCATCCGAACTAGGTGGTAAACCTGTATCTCGGATTACATTTGATCCCCTTATATAAACTGTGAGTATTTAGTAGCCATATTTAAAGTCGTAAACATAATTAGATTGCCATGAAAAGTTTATGAGGAAAGTATGAAAAAATAAAATAAAAAGTACGTGTGATGTGAGGGTGTATGTGTGTGAGTGTGTGTAGGGTGTGTGTATGTGTGCGTGTATGTGTGCGTTCATGTGTATGCTTGTGTGATGTGAGTGGGATGATTGTTAAATATGAGTGAGTAAAGTAGTAGCTTGTCTATTTGAGAATGTTCAAAATCACGATTGAATGTTCGAATAACGATTTATTTTGTTGATGGCCCAGAAAATAAATATAGCAAATGTCGAAAGTGCTTCCAGTAATATATGAAAACGATTGCAAAACTTATCATCACGCTCGTATTCCCCGATGGGCTAGTAAGAGGTGAACCCTTAGTACACCCACACTTCGCCAGTTATAACATAAACATAACATCACCACGCCTTGTCAGTCACCAGTTATGTTTAAACCATAAGCCCCCCATGTTATAGGGCTAGCTTATTGCCATCAACCGGGCACAAATCCAGATTCCGGGCTGCCACAGAGAAATTCCATTAAAAAAAAGTAAAAGCTTTTTTATTTAAAAAAAATTAATAATAGGGAAATTTTATTTTTTAAATGTTCGTAAGAAGTAATATCTGTTTCACCTCTCAACGCGGCATCCTCAGGATGACGATGGACTTGTCGCGAACCCGAACACGGCATCGTCATCCTGAGGATGCCGCGTTGAGAGGTGAAACACGTGTAGATTTCTTGCAGGAGTTTTTTATGGCTCTTTAGAAATAGCTAAGCGGAACAGGTTACTAAATATATCCACGTCTATTGTACTTTTAAACGAAATCGATATTTAAACACACAATGGGTACCGGAAATATTACTTATGTATATCAAAATAACATTCGCATTACAGAAAAAGTTATAACCATACTATTATTACTATTGGTTATACCAAAACGAACCGTCAACGGTTATGGGTATCACTTTATTATTGTACCGAAGGAAATAACACATTTATATCCATCCTCCTTCACATGTATTTGCCATAAGGAAAAATGTGCCAACCCGACAAACCTATATGTTTACTATTTTTAGACAGATAATGTTTTAGTATAAAGTTATAAAAAAAAACCGGCTAAGTGCGTATCGGACCACGCACAATGAAGGGTTCCGTAGTTGGGATGAATTTATCATAAGTAGTAGTTATTTTAAGATCATAGACTTCTTATAGGTTTTATTGTAATCTATGAGTAATTCTTTACTCATAGATTATGGTTGTGGTTGTGGTTGTTGTGGTGGTGGTTATGGGTTTATTATGGTTCTCCATACTCTGTATTTTTTCAAAATGTTAGGCTCAGTAGTTTCGGAGATAAGAAATGGTCAATTTTCATCTAGTTCCTTAAATATCTTTAAATGTGTTTAAAAAAAAAAAAAAAATAGAACTGCATTAAAATCCGTGCAAAGATAAGAAATGGAAAATTTGCATCTACTTTCTTAAATATCTTTAAATGTATTTATTTTAAAATTATAAAAAAAACAACATTAAAATCCGTGCAATGAGCCCTTACTTTTGATAGGTCACACGAGGTACAGTTTGAATTTTTTTTTTCAAATTTTCTCATTTGCCCCGCAAAAGTGACCCTCATATTCAAAATTAATTAATTTACGTTACACATCCGTATTTGGGTCACAGAAATACTTATGTGTACCAAATTTCAACTTAATCAGTCCATTAGATTCGGAGCAAATTGGCTGTGACAGACAGACTGACACGAGTGATCCTAATAAGGGTTCCGTTTTTTTCCTTTTCAAGTATGGAACCCTAAAACTCTGAAAAGTAAGCTTTATATGATACGTGGAGATTACGACAATATTTTTTACGGTTGATTTTTTAAGACTGTGGATCCTAATCCTGTCTTAACTAATATTATAAATGCGAAAGTGAGTTTGTTTGCTTTTTGTTACGATTTCACGCTAAAACGGCCATGACCTTTTTTTTTGGGTGGGAAATTATCAAATAACTTCTCCCGCTCTGGGTGGAGCGGGAGGGCGTGTCAGACTCTTACTGACTAAAACCCACCCGTGTTCCTTCGGTTGCCCTGTTGCCGGGGGCCACTATTTCCCTATCGGTTTTCTTCAAAATCCCGGCAGGCATTGGCCCTAGCGGACCTCATCAATTCTGCTGACATCTCTTTGAGGTGCGCGTGGAACACAACGCGTCGTCGACCTGGGCCTGGTCCTTATCGGACGGCGAGCTACCCATTGCTCACCGTACGCAAACCCGCGTCTACGGTGGCCGGAAATCGGCTCGCTATTCCCGATGCCCTGGGCGTCTCCTCCTGCGGCGGTTAGGGGCGTGAGGGCGCGAAATTTGCCTCTCCCTCACGCGCTCCGCCTCCTCCTTTGCGAGAATTACCGCTTCGCAGAAGGAGGTGACGGCCTGCCATTTCCTCTTGCTCCGTACCATGGCCTGAACCAGGGCCGGACGCGAGAGATCACCGCCGCCGATCGATTAGGATTATATCCCGATATTCCCACGGGATCGAGACTTATGCGGGTAAAACCGCGGAGCTCTGCTAGTCGTCTATATATTTTTGAGGGTTTTTTAATTTTGTGGTCAAATACAGTTACTCTACTATGAGTTTAAACAATGGCCTTTGATCCATCTCAATCCTTATTTAACAAACGTTCAGTTCATTTTTATACCTTTTGTTATCCTGTCGTAAAATATTTTCTTGAATTTATTGGGTAACATTTTATTAGCTTGCTCTTTAAATACACCTAAAAACTGTTACATTGTCGTGTCAATTCTTTGATATGTTTCGGCTGTCGTTAAGTTGAGCAGCATTAACTTACATTTTGTTCTTTAATATTTTGTCACATCTTCTACTAAAGTCTACTTTGTAATGTACAAGGATTCTGAGATAAAGAAATGGGTATTAAAATTTATACTTTTTTTTTGGATGAATAAAAGTTAAATAAAATAAGTTTAAAATGGATCGTTTTCGAGATAAGATGCTGCGTTTCTTTGAAGCGTTAACTGCAATCGAAATTAAAAATCATTACGATACAAAAAATAAGTGCCACATTGACACTGATTTGAATCAGAATCGTTTGATCGATGATTGATTGTATCTCTAAGAATTTAGGAGATGGATTATTTTATATATTATATAAATTACATAATTTTGTTTTTATTTCAATTACAATATAACTCAATTGATATAACATACACTAATAAAATAAAAGTATAATAGTCTAACCTAAAACTATTATAATTATATTTTTTATACTATTATTAAGCTTAAAAAAAGCTTGGACTGCATAAGGATGTTGATTTCTATTGAATAAATGGGAGAATCAAATAAAAGAGATAGGGTTAGAGCAGGAGAAAAGAAATAGATGAAAGTAAATGCGTGAGGAAAACTGGATTCAACATTAAATGAAAAATTATACTAAGAAGGGGTTTTAATACTTTCTTCCGGGCCTCGTCTCGTTACAGTGTCGTCATATTTAAAGGTACACAACTTATCTCTTCCTGGATTAGTGCAGATAATTTTCCTGACTAGCTGAAAGCTGAATTACAACTGACATTTTGTTCCATTTTCACAAATTGACCTATAAATAAAAGTTCCCATCATTTGTTTTGACGATGGTGCGATATAAAAAATATATTGCAATCAAGGCGAAGAAATTCGGAAGCCCATCGGGAAATGAAGAGTAAGGGGTCCCTTTTCTTCTGGAGGAAAAGGTCCTCGCGCACATCTGGGAGTGGCGCGAGGAGGCGAAACGCTGGGGCTTAACTCTGATGCCGCAAGAAATCGCGGCACAGCGGACAGAGCTCCGGCGGGATCTCATGGCGTCATGGAGAGTGCGACTGTCGCAACCCAGCGCTGGGCATGCCACAATTGCGGCGATAAGACCCCTCTTTGAGGAGTGGCTTGAGAGGCGCCACGGCGTCCTCACCTTCCGCCTGACGCAGGTCCTCACCGGACACGGCTGCTTCGGGAGGTTCCTGTTTAGGATAAGGCGGGAGGAAACACCCGGGTGTCACCATTGTGTAGATCGGCCTGAGGACACGGTGGAGCATACGGTGGAGGTTTGCCCGGCTTGGGCGGAGCAACGCCGTGTCCTCGTAGAGGCGATCGGCGGCGGTGATCTCTCGCGTCCGGCCCTGGTTTAGGCCATGGTACGGAGCGAGAGGAAATGGTAGGCCGTCACCTCCTTCTGCGAAGCGGTAATGCTCGCGAAGGAGGAGGTGGAACGCGTGAGGGAGAGGCAAACTTCGCGCCCTAACGCCCCTAACTACCGCAGGAGGAGACGCCCGGGGCGGGAATCGCGAGCCGATTTCCGGCCACCGTAGGCACGGGCTTGCAGACGGTGAGCAATGGATAGCTCGCCGTCCGATAAGGACCAAGCCCGGGTCGACGGCGCGGTGTATTCCACGCGCGCCTCAAAGAGATGTCAGCCGAACTGACGGGGTCCGCTAGGGCCAATGCCTGCCGGGGGTTCGAAGAAAACCGATAGGGACATCGTGGCCCCCGGCAACAGGGCTCTCCCGCTCCACCCAGAGCGGGAGAAGTTATTTGATAATTTCCCACCCAAAAAAAAGGGGTCCCTTTTCTTATTTTTGGGGTGTATATCAAACATTTTATATCAATCAATTTCATGAAGTTATTGTATAATGAGTGTAGGCGTATGACAAATGAATAGAATTGGTATAATCATCCGTGCCACTAGCATGTGCATTCGCGGCACAAGGCATAAATTTAAACCAATAGCCAAGTTATTCGGCTTCGATGATGGAGCAGCCCTACCTAGACAAATTGATGTATATGTGGCCGATGAACTGAGAAGACGTCGATTGCAATAAATCGCGATAGATAAATGAGCTTGTGTTATGTTATGTTATTTTATCTACTCTCATAGCGTAATATTCGAATTATGAACTTCAAAACGAGTTTATATTGACATACTTTATAAACAGAATACCGAAATTTAAAAATAGAATCATATTATAACACTTTTTTCTAACAAAATAATACTATAAAACAATTTTTTTATATTACGATACAGCGCTAATCCAAGAAGTTAATATCACTAAAGACTTTCCATCAACTTTTGGCGCGGGACAGCAGCACCCGCTGTAGCGCATGTGCGGTGATGTGCTGGTGCAGACGACATTCATTTGTTTTGTAGTACTTACTGAATTTCGTTGGATTTTTTAATTTATTCTTGATCTTTAATTTTTTATTTAGTATTTATTTCAATCCCAATGTTTGAGAGTAGATAAAGTAGTGTATGAAACTGCACATAACTAGGTATTAAAACATTCGTGTGATACTATTAAAAACCTCGCCTCACACTCATGTTTTAATACCCCTTATTATGCAACAGTTTCATAAACTACTATTCCGATGATGTAAATAATTTTTGTAGAATTAAATACTAGCAATTTTTCACTTTGTAGTGTTTTCTTAGGAAGAAAGTTGTTTTTAGTTTTTCTTTTTGTTTTATTGTGGTACCTACCCCACACAAATTTGAATACCACTACCTGCTATGTAAATAACAGTGACAGGAAATTATCATATCATCCACATACTAAGAGGGAAAAAATACGTATTATTAAAGCCAACTCCAAAAATACCTAATCAAACTTAATAAAATTTATATGGGACCACCTCTGAAGTAATCGCTTAACAAACATACAAAATAAAACATACAGTCGAAATGAGAACCTCTTCCTTTCGGAAGTTGGTTAAAAATAGCACCTTTACCTTTTTCAAATTTCCGGGCATCTTTTTTTAAATTTTTCTTTCCCTAACAACCGGAAGTCGGACGATTAGAAACATGAAAAAAATAACCTAATCCAGCTGTTCTTAAGAGATGTGCTTACCAACAGCATTTAATTTTTATTTACATAGATCTTGATGTCTTATCTCAAAATATTTGTCTCCTTGTGGAATTGGTCGTCCTACTGGTGAAGGTCACCTTCATAACATATTCGATCACTTTTGTGAAATAAAAGTTTATGTAAATTCTACTATTCCATGATGAATAATCTGCCTAGCCTTTTCTCAACTATGTTGGGGTCGGCTTCCAGTCTAACCGGATGCAGCTGAATACCAGTACTTTACATGGAGCGACTGCCTATCTGACCTCCACCCACAACCCAGTTACTGAGTAGCACGATACCCCTTGGTAAGACTGGTTGTCAGACTTTCGGGTTTCTGACGATTCGTAACAACTGTCAAAGATCTACAAATGACAGCCGGGACCAACGGTTTAACGTGCTTTCCAAGGCACGGAGGAGTCTTGGTGTGTAAAGATGGTCACCCATCTACGGACTAACCGCGGCAAGCGTAGCTCTTAACCTGATCGATCAACCCGTGCGGCTGTTTTTACTTAGCTACAAGCCTCTACAATTACATGAATACAAGACACTTTCATTACTAAAGATACTCTTAGGAAACTAAATCACGTAGACGCATCAGTAAGACAAATTGCTATTAGGATAGGCTACATTGTGTCAGTCATATTGTTCATAAGCCATATGCATGGGGTGCACGTACAGATGGTATTACAAGCCTGTTCTACTGCGTATCACTTTGAAACTTGCAGCTGCATTATCTTGTTAGGTTTCGTATACAAAAGTCAAAATGATCTTTGTGATGACAGTATTACGGTGTCTTTCTGTATTACCCAGTAAATTTAGTAAAATTTCATATTTGGATAGTCGGGTCAATTGCTAATCAAATTGGCACACTAGGTATGTCAATTTCCTGCCGGGATTGCGGTTTTTGTTCGAAAGGGTTACCGTGGCCCCTTTTTTTTTTTTTTTTTTTGGGTGGGAAATCATCAAATAACTTCTCCCGCTCTGGGCGGAGCGGGAGGGCGTGTCAGACTCTTACTGACTAAAACCCACCCGTGTTCCTTCAGTTGCCGTGTTGCCAGGGGGCCACGATTTCCCTATCGGTTTTCTTCGAACCCCCGGCAGGCATTGGCCCTAGCGGACCCCATCAATTCTGCTGACATCTCTTTGAGGCGCGCGTGGAACACAACGCGCCGTCGACCCGGGCTTGGTCCTTATCGGACGGCGAGCTACCCATTGCTCACCGTCCGCAAGCCCGCGCCTACGGTGGCCGGAAATCCTCTCGTGACTCCCGACGCCCAGGGCGTCTCCTGCTGCGGCGGTTAGGGGCGCGAGGGCGCGAGATTTGCCTTTCCCTCACGCGCTCCGTCTCCTCCTTCGCGAGCATTACTGCTTCGCAGAACGAGGTGACGGCCTCCCATTTCCTCTCGCTCCGTAGCATGGCCCGAATCAGGGCCGGACGCGAGAGATCACCGCCGCCGATCGCTTCCACGAGGACACGGCGATGCTCTGCCCAAGCCGGGCAGACCTCCACCGTATGCTCCACCGTGTCCTCCGGGCGATCCACACAGTGATGACACCCGGGCGTTTCCTCCCGCTTTCTCCTGAACAGGTACCTCCCGAAACAGCCGTGTCCGGTGAGCACCTGTGTCAGGCGGAAGGTGAGGACGCCGTGGCGCCTCTCTAGCCACTCCTCAAAGAGGGGTCTTATCGCCGCAATTGTGGCGTGCCCAGCGCTGGGTTGCGACAATAGCACTCTCCATTCCGCCATGAGATCCCGCCGGAGCTCTGTCCGCTGTGCCGCGACTTCTTGCGGCATCGGAGTTAAGCCCCGGCGTTTCGCCTCCTCGCGCCACTCCCAAATGTGCGCGAGGACCTTTGCCTCCAGATCCCATGGCGGTACTCCGGCAAGGAGGCTCGCCGCCTCGCAGGAGACCGTGCGGTATCCTCGGGCCAGCCGGATGGCCATGACCCTTTGGGACGCGTTAAGCCGGCGGGCTGGCTGCCGCCTCAATGAAGGCGCCCACACCGGCGCCCCGTAAAGGGCCATGGACCGCACGACCCCCGCGTAGAGCCTCCGGCAGGAGGCGTTTGGACCTCCCAGATTGGGCAGGAGCCGCTTCAAGGCAGCCCCGGCCCGGTCCAGTCTGGGAGCCAAACGTCGGAAATGCTCCACGAAGTTCCACCGGCTGTCGAGGACGAGTCCAAGATACTTCATCGTCGACTCGACGCCGATGTGAACCCCTCCCGCCATTACCTGGGAACCCGGCGGTGGCGCACTACGAGGACCATAGAAACCCATGGCCTCGGACTTGTGCAGGGCCACCTCGAGTCCCAGCTGCCGGATTCTGTCGACGATTGTCGCAACCCCGCGTGTCGCTAAGTCGGCCGTCGGCCGCCTGGTACGACCTCCCCTGCGCCAGGATCAGCGTGTCGTCAGCGTAACAGACGACGCTGACGCCAGTAGGGAGATCGGCGCGCAGCACCCAGTCGTATCCGATGTCCCACAGATGCGGCCCCAGGACCGATCCCTGTGGGACACCGCACGACATCTCTCGCCGGTTCCACTCTCCTTGGTGACCGGGGTAGATGACAGCCCTGTCCGTTAAATAGGCCTCGACCACACGACAGAGGTAGGTCGGCATCCGGTGATACCGAAGTGCCTCCCTGATGCAACTCCAGGGCAGGGTGTTGAAGGCATTGGCGATGTCTAGTGACACCGCCAAGACGACCCCACCCCGGGCCACAGCATCCCCCGTCGTGAGGGCTCGCACGCGCATGATGGCGTCCACCGTAGAGCGCCCCCTGCGGAAACCGAATTGGCTCTCCGCCAGATCCGGCCCCACTCGCACCAGCTGCCCGACGAGGCGGTCTGCAATGACTCTTTCAAAGAGCTTGCCCACCTCGTCGAGCAGCACAATGGGCCGATAGGCGGACGGAGAGTCCGCCGGGCGCCCCGGCTTCCTAATGAGGACCAGTTTCCCAGTCTTCCAACAAAGTGGGAACTGGCCCCTCTCCATGCATGCGCATAGGAGCCCCCTTAGTCGAGGCCCGAGAGTCCCCATGGCCAGGACCCAGGCTTTTCCGGGAATGCCGTCGGGTCCTGGGGCGGTATTCTTCGCACTCATCTTGCGTACCGCCACTCTCATCTCTACCTCAGTTACCTCCGGAGCATCGTCGTCGTCGTCGGCGGTGTGGTCCGCATCGGGCACCGCAATAGGCGGAGCCATGGGCGGGGGCGTATGTTCCCCTCTTGAAGGGAACAGAGCGCTCACCACGTCCTCCACAAGCTGGGGCCGGAGACTGCGTCAGCGGGGGAGCCCATGGGCGGAGCTTCTCCCGCACCATCTTATATGGGCGTCCCCACGGGTCTCTGTTCAGAGTCTCCAGCAACTCCAGCAGGATCTCCGCTTGGAGGGCGGTCTTCGCCGCTCTGTACCCCTCGTACAGCTCCGCCTCAATGGCTTCCGTATCCGGAGGGCGGATACGGAGCCTGCGGTGCCTGGCGTACCGGCGTCGCGCAGCTACGCACGCCCTGCGCAGAGCTTCCAGCTCTTGCGACCACCAGTACAGCTGGCGCGAAGCACGTCCAGGATGGACCCGGGGCATTGCCACGTCGCATATATTGGACATGGCCTCCCGGAACCACTCCGCCTCGTCGTTGATGTCGGCAGGCCTGTCCGGTGATCCAGGCCTGCACGATCGAGGCTTCCAGGAGAAGCTCCCGGTCCATCTGCTTCAGCGCCCACCGCGGACCACTCGGGGCCTGTCGGACCGGCGCGCTCGAGGTCTGGGCGGAGACGTCAAACCGGATGTACCGGTGATCGGAATAGGTCTCCACCTCCTCTATGACGCGCCAGTCGATTACACGCGGCGACAGAGCGGGGCTGGCGAACCAAATGTCCACCACTGATTCGCCCCGCATCCGCACACACGTGGGGACAGAACCCCGGTTTAGGACGACCAGGCCCGTCTCCAGAGCCCAGTCCTCCACCATCCTACCCCGTGTGTCCGTAAAGCGGGAACCCCAAGCCAGATTTTTGGCATTGAAGTCCCCGAGGACGAACACGGGGAGGGAACCGAACCCGACGACGACGACTCTCAACTCCACGAGGGAGTTGTGGAACTCGGCAAGAGTTTGGTTCGGGGAGAAGTATACCCCTACCACGACAATCTCCCCGAACCGTGCTGCCACGCAACCCCGTCCTCTCTTGACAGACTCGAGGGACGGGGTACCAGCGGCGGCCGACGAAATGAGGGTCACTGAGCCGCTCAGGTCCTCCACCCAGTCATCCCTGGGCGGGACAAAGTACGGCTCAGCGACCACGGCGATGTTAATCGACCACTGCGCCATGCTCTGGAGCAACAGATCCTGAGCGGCAGCGCAGTGGTTGATGTTCGCCTGGAGGAGGCGTAATGGGGCCGTTATTGACACTCCATTTCAACCCCCTCCCTAGCCCCCTCTGAGGGCACCGCCACGGCGGCAATGGCGGCGACGACGACAGTGGAGGCGGCAGCGGCGGCGGCAGTAGTGGCGGCGGCTGCGGCGGTGACGGCGGTGGCGGAGGGCTTGCCCCTGCCTCTGGCTTTGGCGGGTGGAGCGCAGGCCTTGCTCCCAGCCCGGTGATCGGCCGGCTTGTCAGCCGCCGCACATACAATGCAGTGCGGCGCGGCGTTGCACGAGCCGGCCTTATGACCAGGCTGACCACAGCGGAAGCAGTGGTCGCTGCAGTCTACCTCCGAGGTGCACTTCGCTCCCACGTGGTCGCCCACCCGGCAGCGGAAGCACCTCAGAGGTCTGGGCTCCAGCAGTTTGACCTGCGCGGAGACCCAACCCACCAGAAGCCTTCGGCCCTCCCCGGCTATCAGCTTGGCCGCGGACACGGGGCAGCTCACCGTAACGGCTCGCATCCCCGTGGAGTCAGGGTGGATGGTGCCCGCCCTCACCTCCTCGGCAGAGCACCCCCCAGTCCTGGCGACCGCGGCCACCACCTTTTCTGCCGTCACGCAGTCGTCCAGGCCCCGGATGCGCAAGTCAGCTCGTTTGGTGGGCCTGGACACTCGGGCCTCGTCCGGATCCAGGGACGCCCTGAGCCTATTGGCCAGAGCGTCCGCTGCCGGGCCGCTGTTTGCACCGGGAATCTCCAGCATCCTGGCCCCAGTCGCGGTTATCTTGAGCCGGACGCCATTGGCGGTCTCCTTGAGATCCACCGCCGCATCCACCTTGGCGAGCACGTGCTGGTAGGACACGCCCTTCTTTGCCGCTTCCGGCTGTAGTGTAATCACTACAGCTGCGGACTTCGGGGCGCGGAGCCTAGCCGCGACGCTTCGCTCCTTGCGCCGCTGCCGCCTCGCCTTCCTTTTGGCCGCCCTTGCCGCCTTACCAGCCTTCTTCTTCTCCCCGGCTACTTGCCATCCGGCGTCGGCCGGAGGAGATTCAGAAGGTGGTGGGGGCGGTCGATTCGCCGCCTTAGCCGAGGCCCTGGTTGCCCTGGCCGGGGCCCCTGCCGCCTTGACTGGGGCACTCGCCGCTTTGGCCGGTGCCCCCGACGCCTTGGCCGGGACCCCCGCCGCCTTGGCTGGGGCCTTCGCCGCCTGTGCAGCCGCCCCACCTTTGGTCGGCCCCGACGAGGCTGGACCGGCTGTGGCAGCTGCAGTGGCGGCGTACGACAACGCCCTTAGCTGGCCCGGGGCCGGCTGGCTTGCCACCAACGGGGGGCGCAGGACAATGGCCTCCAACGTGGAAAACTTGCTCCGTAGAGCAGCCATTTCCTGCCGCACCAGATTGAGGATCCGGTCCTCTGCAGACACGGGCCGTCCCTGCCCATGCCGCTCCCCTTCCTGCGGCACCTCTCGGGGGCCGGCTCCTCGGAGCCCGGCCAAGTCCGCTCGGAGCTCCGCATTCTCCTTTTGGAGAAGCTCCATGGCGGCTGTCAAGCGGGCGATCTCCGCCCGCATTTGCGACATACCGTCCGATGGAGGCCCGGGTTGGAGGGCCTCCGCTGCCGCCATGATAGAGGCAGTGGCCGCGGATACAGCCTTGCCTCTAGAGGACTTCGTCCTCTTCAAGGCCACCTCGCTGATCACGGCCGCTACCTCCTCCGCGAACTTGGCCGCTCGCTCCGAATTGGAGCCGCCAGCGGCGTCCGGCTTACCACCACAGTGGTCCGGCTTGTTTTTGGCCCGCTCCCGGAGCGGACGGGCCATTTCTGCGACCTGTTCGGTGGCGACCACCCCACCCTGAGCACTCTTCGCGGCGTCAGGCCGCGCCTTCGTGCCCACCTGTGAGGCGGCGACCACCACCTCCGACTCCTCCGTTGAGGCCTCGGATGACGAGACCCCGGTTTCGCTCTCCGAACTGATTAGCGGCGTATCAGGCCGCTTGAGGCGACCCCGATTGCCCCGCCCCGGCCTCGAAGCGGAAGCTGCTCCCGCTACCGCTCGTCCTCGGCCTCTCCTGACTGTCGGCACTTTCGCGATCGGGAGGCTTTCCTCGCCCGAGGATTGCCCCGCCGATCCTGTGCGCTCCGACCCGCGCGATCTTTTGCCCCAGAACTTGGAGCCCCCACGTCCTACGTCCTGGTCGGACATACTTTGGTCCCCTGAGGGACTGGAGCCTCCTCGGCTCTTGTTGCCGTCGCCAGCAAGCGGTACCTTCTCCGCCAATACAATTGGCACTTTGTCTGCGTAATTTTTGTTTTTTGTATCATTAATTTCCATTTGATTCCCACGAGTAAAATAGGAAGTATATGTCCACCTAGGCAGAGCCTTTTACCTAGGTAAGCCTATATACTGTAGAGGTCGGCAGGTATCTACAGGGGAAGCGCTAACGACTGGTCCCCCACCAGCCACTCATCCTCTCGCCGCGCTTCTAAACTTAGGATTAGGTGGTTTTTTATCTTAGAGGTGTCCTTCCTCTGGGCCGGGCGGTTAAGCCAAGCCCCCGGCGGCGGCATTATACATGCCTCCGTCCGCTGTCCAGATAACCTGGCTCAGCGAACCCGCCGAAAGTTCTACCTCAAGATCGCTCTTGAGGGAGAAACGATAGCCGCTTTGGTGCGCCTGCACCGCAGCGGCTGGGGTCACGTCCAGTGTCAATCGACGAACGTCGATCGATCAGGAGCGACCCGCCTCCTTCGTTCCCCCACTGTGCCCTCTGCAAATCAGAGGGACAAGCGGAAGAACGTCGAGGAGCATGCTGCTTCCCCGCCCACAGAAATTCGCCACAAACAATACCCTCTCCGAAAAACTCCCAAACCTTTTCCGAAGAGTATATTGTTCATGCCCAGGGTGCACCGGCCTGACAGCTGCTCTTCCCCCCGAACGTATCCATAAGGGACCAGCAGGTATCAGTCACGCGTGGAGGTTTTCTGTACGCACCCCTACCGTGGCCCCTGGCAATATAGGCAACTGAAGGAACACGGGTGGGCAGAAGTTATTTGATAATTTCCCAGCCAAAAAATTAAAAAAGTATGTCAATTTACAGTGTTATAGCTTATTTCATACAACTTTAAAAGGTTGAAAGTTGTCATTTGAATATACGGGTAATTTAAGTTGGTTCCTGACTTTACAAAATCTTTGGAATAAGGACAAACGTTTTATAATAATAGCGATTGCTGTGTGAAGATTTAGCTTTTTTAGTCATAAATAAAAAGTAAACATGATGATAGATCAAAACAAAAAATACAGTGGCACTCCCTTTTTTTTTTTTTTTTTTTGGGTGGGAAATTATCAAATAACTTCTCCCGCTCTGGGCGGAGCGGGAGGGCGTGTCAGAGTCTTACTGACTAAAACCCACCCGTGTTCCTTCGGTTGCCCTGTTGCCGGGGGCCACGATTTCCCGATCGGTTTTCTTCGAACCCCCGGCAGGCATTGGCCCTAGCGGACCCCGTCAATTCTGCTGACATCTCTTTGAGGCGCGCGTGGAACACAACGCGCCGTCGACCCGGGCTTGGTCCTTATCGGACGGCGAGCTACCCATTGCTCACCGTCCGCAAGCCCGCGCCTACGGTGGCTGAAAATCGGCTCGCGATTCCCGCCCCGGGCGTCTCCTCCTGCGGCGGTTAGGGGCGTGAGGGCGCGAAATTTGCCTCTCCCTCACGCGTTCCGCCTCCTCCTTCGCGAGCATTACCGCTTCGCAGAAGGAGGTGACGGCTTGCCATTTCCTCTCGCTCCGTACCATGGCCTGAACCAGGGCCGGACGCGAGAGATCACCGCCGCCGATCGCCTCTACGAGGACACGGCGTTGCTCCGCCCAAGCCGGGCAGACCTTCACCGTATGCTCCACCGTGTCTTCAGGCCGATCCACACAATGGTGACACCCGGGTGTTTCCTCCCGCCTTATCCTGCACAGGAACCTCCCGAAGCAGCCGTGTCCGATGAGGACCTGCGTCAGGCGGAAGGTGAGAACGCCGTGGCGTCTCTCCAGCCACTCCTCAAAGAGGGGTCTTATCGCCGCGATTGTGGCGTGCCCACACAGTGGCACTCCCAAAAATACAGTGGCACTCCTGGAGTGACAGTGGCACTCCCGGAGTGCCACTGTATTTTTTTGTTTTGATATAACTAACAATTGAAAACTTGAACAAGATCGCCTTGATGGAAGAAAAATACTTGTATAGAACATTGGTCCGTAACCTTATCTAAATAAAGAGCACAATCGGATTTACAAAAAAAAAAAACGTGTGGGACTCGGGGACTGCCGCGGTAAAGTTATTGCATAGCATTTGTAACCTCCATGACAACATTACGTTGTCATGGGGACCGTCATTACATGGTAGGCGGAGTGGGGGGTGTTAGGTTTTATTTTCGTTACGTTACGGAATTTCTTGATTCGGTCGCCGCGCTCAAAGCCCGCGATAAAAGCAATGCGATAGCTTAAAAAAAAAAAAAAACAAACCTTTAAAGTAAAAATACTTGCATAGAACATTGATTCGTAAGGAAATATAAATAAAGAGCACAATCGCGTTTACAAACATGAGGTGTCTGTAACGGTGTCGCGAGTTCAATTGTTTTTTCCCATTTCAAAAATGCCCAACGCGCCTAAAGAAGTTTTCACTTAAAAAAAAAAACAAGGACCAAGGGATTACAATGCAATATTGGATTTTGTATAACGTAAAATATGACGAAAAATGGCTCCTCAGTGCTCTGTGATAGATAATGATTTGATTCAATTATGTCACAACTTTTAAAGTTGAGATCGCAAGGACCAAAAATGGATAAGGCAAATAACAATTTTTTTGAGTAATAATATGAAAAATATTCATAGTAATTTATATTTCATGTTCCAACGTTGATTCCCTCGAGTATTCTTGTACAGTTTTGGTCTACATTTGCCGTCCATCTCATTACTTAGTCAGACGTCGTTCGTAATTTATCTCAGTCTGTTTTCTCGTCCTAAAATTAATGCCCGAGGACCCCTCATGAGATTTTCTTCTATTAAAGAATACCTTTTGAATTTTTGATGGTTGTGCGGTTAATTTTTTAAAATTATATGATAACATGCAATGACGTGACCTGGATGGAAAGTTTACAAAGTAGCTGTTACTTAGAGCTTATTTTATACCTACAGATAAGGTGTTTACGAGCGTAACAAAACCGTATACAGACTCGGGCGTAACCATGTTAAAAGGAGTTAAGCCACCGTTCACAATCAATAAAATTAAATGTAATAACATTTTAGGATAAACAAACTTGTAGCGGTTACACCGCCACATACGAACTACGCATCATAGACAAGACGTCACACAAATCCTGCATCGCGCAGTTAGAGTTTACCGAGCGATCGACATACATACAAGATTTCAACTTCAAACCGATGGGCAGTTGCCCGCCAGACACAATACCCGTCTGGTCGGAGGATCCTCCCTTTTCTATGGTGGATGAGTGAACTTTACACCCTGTTCCTCATACTCCTAAAAACTTTTAATGAACTAAAAAGTACTAAATAAAACTTACATAAATATAGAACTTTAATATTATCTTAAAAGTTCGAGGTTTATCTTAAAGTGTAAGAAAGACATTTACGCCTCAAGCTTTTTGGTAAAATATGAAAGTTCTATGTTTACATAAGTTTTATTTAGTACTTTTTATTTATTTAAAAGCTTGTTTTTATAAAAGATTTTACTTATAATTTATTTTGTACTTATGTATCATTAGAGTTTGTTTAAATATCTGTTCTATCACTTTCACAAATCCAACATCAGGGCTATCTAGTTTAGTTGAGGAGTTCCTATGACCACCTTCCGCCTCCATCATCAGACCCTGCACACTACCTAGTGTAACAACACTTGTCAATACATATCCAATGAGTCCAAACACGATGGTGCTGCCATGTTTGGTTGAGGAGTTCCTTTGGCCACCTTCCGGCTCCATCATCAGACCAACTCCTTGGTATCATATTTTTGCGTTGCCATTGAAGTTATATGTATAAGTAAGCCAAGTTTCTGCTCAATCAGATGCCAGAAAGTGCTTCACAAAGTACGTGTCTTTGTGGTTATGTTACTAAAATCGGTACATTCCTTTTCAATCAATTCCTCCACATTTTTCATCAAAACACATCATAGATTATTAAGATTGATCTTGATATTTACGACTTGAAATTCACCGTAAAAAATTAGAAATTTTATCAAATTGTGAAAGATAAAAATGGTTACCGTGGGTCACGTTTAAAATATAGATATTGCTATTGTGGACTTTTTAATGATCTTTTAAGGTGCACAATCCTGTAGTGTAGAACATTACGAGGACATTCTGGCAGAACGGGATATGAGCAAAAAAAAAAAACTTAGTTCTTTGTACTTTTTAACCGACTTCCAAAAAGAAGGAGGTGATATGTTCGTAGCGTATGTTGTTGTATTTTTTAATATTTGTCCACTGATTTCTCCGTCGATGTATGATATGATAAGTTCCTGTCACTGTTATTTACATAGCAGGTAGTGGTATTCGAATTTGTGTGAAGTAGGTATCACAACTAAAAACTGAAAAATAAAAACTTTTTACAAAAAATAAAAATATACCGACTTCCAAAAAAAACAATACAAAAAAAAAATTACTTTGATTCGAAAATTCAAAACCAAAGACACCGACAACCGAAATTAAAGTTATTTTTCGCTTTGTAGTGTTTTATTAAAAGTCGGTTGATTTTTTTTTTAGTTTTTTTTTTTCTATCAAAACCGTATAACTGCAGAAACTATTACAATGGATACTTTCCGAAGAAAAGTGATACCGAACCAATACAACATCTTAATAATATTACTGTCGCCGCAGATGTGCATGTTTGCACGTAGGCTAACAAAAGGGAATTTACCAAACGTCGATTTTCAGGTAGGTGTTCCTGCATAAGTACCTTTGTTGTGGTTATAATAATTTTATTATTCATCATATTAGACATCATTCGGCTGAACGATATTCTATTTATTTATAGATTTATTGAGTCGAATGACGTCCACTGCTGAATATAACCCAACGGTGCCGTAATTTACACACACGGTGATACGGTAATGCGGTAATGGGGCGCGTCATTTCAGAGTGGACAAACTATGTATAGTATTACCTATATAATGTAATAGTAGGTATCAGTGTGTATATAGTAGGTACGGGCGACAGCATGTCAAGCTTTAACTACTTGTAAATGTAATCCCATCAAAAACATAACACAATGAAGGCTTCCGTTGTTGGAATGAATTTATCCCAAGAACAAACTTAACATTGTAGTTGAAAAACATGTTTTCCCATACATTCCAACTGCAAATGTAAGTTTGTTTGCACAATATTCAGAGATTTAACATGTTATTTTGAGACCAAAGATTTTTTATAGGTTTCCTGTAATCTATGAGTAAAGAACCAATTTATTTAATTTTTCTCAAATTTTTTGGCTCAGTAATTTCGGAGATAAGTGGTTAAATTTCACCTATTTTTCTTAAATATCTGTATTTTTATTAAATATATTTATTTCAAAAATATAAAAAAAGTATACATTTGAGATCTTCACAACAAGCCCTTTCCGTTGTTATGTCACACGGTACAGTCTGCATAACTTTTTTTTCCAGTTTGCTGAAAATTGAACCCCATGAATATTATTCAAATTTTATTTATTTACGTTACATGTCCGTATTTGGGCTACAGAAGTAATCCAAATACGTATCTGTAACGTTTAACAATATTTAATATATTATGTGTACAGACGCCAGCACATCAAGCTACTACAATCTGTCAAATTTATTTAATAGATTTTCAACTTTATCGCTGAAGCCTAAGGTTCAAAGTTGATTGGGAAAATTTGACAGTTTCGGGTAGCTTGATGTGCTGGCGTCTGTACCAAAGGAGATGGGAAACGGTGGGCCCAAGTGTAATAAGTATGATCTACAAAATTAGTCGTTTTCTTTTATCCTTGAATATAAAAAATCAGCTCAATTCTCAATCTGAAAGCGGAAAAATATGATAAAGATAGTTTTCGTGAGATTATCGATTAAAGTAATCGAATAAAAAATTACAAAAAGAAAACCTACCCACTAGCTAGCACTAGGTCTTAATATAATTAACTCAAAGTAATTAAATGCACTAAATATACTTTTCTACAATCATCATCTGCCTAGCCTTTTCCCAACTATGTTGGGGTCGGCTTCCAGTCTAACCGGATGCAGCTGAATACCAGTATTTTACATGGAGCGACTGCCTATCTGACCTCCACAACCTAGTTACTAGGTAACACGATACCCCTTGGTAAGACTGGTTGTCAGACTTTTTGGGCTTCTAACTACCCGTAACGACTGTCAAAGATCTACAAATGACAGCCGGGACCAACGGCTTAATGTGCTTTCCGAGGCACGGAGGGGACTTGGTATGTAAAGATGGTCACCCATCCACAGACCAACCGCGGCAAGCGTAGCTTAACCTGATCGATCGACCCATGCAGCTGTTGTTACTTAGCCACAAGCCCCTCCTATATACTTTTCTACAATATGGTGCATTTAATTTTAATGAAACATCATTAATTACTGAAAAACCAAAATAATGATTATCAATTTCAAATCGATTTAAATCAGTCTTATTTTTTGTCTATGTCACTGGCAGTGCATGTTCTGCACTGGCATGAGCTGACTGACATTGACACCAGACATTAGTGGTGGGTCGTTATCGAATTTTGGACGGACGAAACCGTTTTCCCGACGAGCAAAACGGTTGCAGAAAACGGTTAAAGGACGAAATTTATCTACCATGGAATAGAATTGCGTTTTCGTCAAGCGCAGTTTCTTACAACTATCTAGTTTCTACTGTTTCTCTAGTTTCTAATGAGTTGAAATATATGAAATGGTTTTTTTTTCCATCATAATGTAGTACCAGTTTGACAACTGGTACTACATTATTGACTGTATTCACTGTTCACTTTTTATTGGAAGGACTGTTCTACGAGTGTGTTAGATAGTTGAATCATTGTACCCGACTGTATTTTCTTAGATGTAAAATAAAAATCGCACCAAGTAATTCGAAGACTTGTTTGTGCAATGAAAACCGTTTGAAGTTGAACCCAGGACGTAAAACGGTTTCATCATCACAAAACATAAAACGTTCTTTCTAAACGGTTCGTCGTCGCAACGCCCACTCCTACTAGATAGCTGCCACTCGTTTCGTATTTTCCGATGCATTTTGAGTGCTTTCCCGATTATTTTTCATTTTCAAAGACTACTGTTTTGTTTTTTATGAATTCTGACCCTGCTTACTTTGTACGACCCTTGTTTTCACACTGGACACCAAAGATCGCTCATACGATTTACTTGGAATTTTTATTTTAGACTTTACCGCCGCTTTGTAGATTGAATATTGTTGAAACTATGGGTTGCTGTGTGAATTGTGGGATAGCAACAACTAGTCACTGCAACACACTAATATATGTTTGAATCTATAAATTCACACCATTTTCATCTCGTTACATCTAGGCCCAAGAGTGTATGTAATCGTTTCCGTCTCCTTTCAACTAAATTGGTCCAGTAGATTCGGATCAAATTGGCTGAGACAGACGGACAGCCAGCCAGCCAGACAGATACACGAACGATCCTATAAGGGTTCCGTTTTTTCCATTTGAGATACGAAGCCCTAAAAAGACACGAATAAAGTTTTTGGGTGCAGATATTAATAATATAAGACCATTGAACACAATGAGGTTGTCATATAGGTATACGGTGAAGTAACTCAGTTATTATTAATATTGTGATGTCACTTAAAGCACTTATAAAAAAGCGGCCAAGTGCGAGTCGTACTCACCCATGAAGGGTTCCGTAGCAGCAAGTAACATTGAATGAAAGGTAAATTGCGGTTTACGATTTATGACGTATTCAAAAAAAACTACTTGCTAGATCTCGTTCAAACCAATTTTCGGTGGAAGTTTACATAGTAATGTACATCATATATTTTTTTTAGTTTTATCATTCTCTTATTTTAGAAGTTACAGGGGGGGGGACACACATTTTAACACTTTGGAAGTGTCTCTCGCGCAAACTATTCAATTTAGAAAAAAATGATATTAGAAACCTCAATATCATTTTTAAAGACCTATCCATAGATACCCCACACGTATGGGATTGACGAAAAAAAATTTTTTGGGTTTCAGTTCTAAGTATGGGGAACTCCAAAATAATTTGTTTTTTTTTCTATTTTTGTGTGAAAATCTTAATGCGGTTTACAGAATACATCTACTTACCAAGTTTCAACAGCATAGCTCTTATAGTTTCGGAAAAAAGTGGCTGTGACATACGGACGGACAGACAGACAGACAGACAGACATGACGAATCTATAAGGGTTCCGTTTTTTGCCTTTGGCAACGGAACCCTAAAAAACCGGCCAAGTGCGTGTCGGACCACGCACAATGAAGGATTCCGTAGTTGGGATGAATTTATCCCAAAAACAAACTTAACTTTGTAGTTGATAAACATGTTCTCCCATACGGAATGCATGGGAAAACATGTTTTTGCAACTGCAAAGTTAAGTTGGTCGATTATTACTCGATAACTAATAAAGCTTACTTAGCTGTGATAGTTTTCCTTTTAATTTCGTTATATAAACTACTGCTGTGATTTTTTTCACATATCCAAAACCAACCATTTAGCTGGCAGGGGGGGGGGACACTTGACTCTAACAAAAATTAGCACTTTAAAGCTTAATAATTTGCAAACGGATCCCTGAATCCAAAAATAGTTTTCACAAACTCTCTAATATTTTTGCAAGACCTTTCCAATGATACCCCACACTATGGGATAAAAAAATAAAAAATAAAACATCACCACTTTACGTGTATACTAAAAAAAAATGTTTTTCATAATTTTGTTTTACCACTTTGTCGGCGTAATTCATATGTATATCTATATCAAATTACAGCTTTCTAGTACGAAGGGTCTCGGAGCTAGACCGCGGACAGACAGACAGACAGACAGACAGACGGACATGACGAAACTATAAGGGTTCCTTGTTTACTACGGAACCCTAAAAATAGCAGTCTGTTCTGCTTCAATTCCCAAAAAGTATTTCTAAAACGCTTGCAAAATGCTTGTATTTATTATTTTGCTATCAACTGACCAACTAGTGTTCTCTAATTTTAAACTTTATAAGACTTCACCATTTTAAACTTAACATTGTTTACCACCATTAAGAACTAACATTTTATCTTCCCAATGTTTTCAAGACTTGCAATAAATCTCTTCGCACGAACACATGCTTTATTTTAGACTACCTAGACTTTAGACAAACGACCACTATTCTAGATAAGAATGGTAAAGCTCAGAATGTCTGTTAATTGTAGCCCCTTCCGACTCTAGACTTTTTATTTTATTATCTAATAGTTAGAGAGCTGAACTAAAGAAAAGAACACTCATTCATCATCGTTGGTAGAATAATAATAATACCAGCCAATTATTGTAACTGCAATGCAAATACCTCTTCTCATACAGAGAAGGCATGAGCTCTGATTACCACTCTTGCTCATGGCAGATTGTCGATTTCAGACTTAGATTAATTTATAATTCCAGCTTTCCTCACGATATTTTCCGTCACGGATAAATGAAAATTCGTATTCGTACTTATCCAGATTTTAACCCCTGGGCTATCAAATTCTTAGTAGGTACAATAGAAGACAAAAAAATATCTTGACTTGTCATATCAAATTAGATAAAAGCTTGGGTTTTCAAGGCAAACATAATGTTGGATACGAGCCAAATAGGACCTCAAGAAAGTATTTAGGGGCAATGTCCAGTATACGAATTGAAAATTATGTGCATCTGAAACCCTCCAGAAAAGTTTTTTCTTGTTATTTCATGTGTAGTGCAAATGGTTTTGTGCTTTCCAACAAATCAATTGTTTTCCTTTTCTTAATTTCTAGGGAAAATCTTTTGCAAACTTAGATAAAAATCTTTGGGCCGTATTCAAGCTTTGTGATCGCCGTTTAAATCTGTTCAGTATTTTAGACGCTCATAAAAAAAAACCGATAAAACTGATTCGATAAATTCTTAAATAAAAAAACATGCTGATCTTTACGCAAAGTGGGTTGCCAGCTTTCCGACTATTAGCTCAGTTCCACGTTGCTGTGTTAACACGAGGTGATGACTCTATCACTACAAAAGTTAATAAAAAGGTTACATGTTACTAATGTTATTATGCTGGTCCGAGAAACTTATTGAAATAAACTTTGGCATTTATTTTGATACTTGTTTGTACGTAAATTTAGTTATTTTGTCTGTATTTTGTAAGTCTGGTTAATATTCATTCAAATAACCTTATCCCTGTGGAGAAAACCAGGCGTGATGTTATAACTTTGCATTAAAATAAGTACGTGGGCGACCGAGCTCTACTCTGGTGAAAATAGAGAATGCTCATTTATAGGATAGTACCTATTAATACCATACTGCCATGATAGTGGGTACTTACTAATTCCATGCTGCCATGATCATTATTCTAATGTCAATAATGTCATTTCATTATTCGTTATGTTGTTCTAAGCTTTGGGCGACCGTGCTCTGCTCGGATGAAAATACGGAGAATTTTTTTTTTCCCAGATTATGAGACCTAGCTAGATCGATTGTTCACCCCCCGTAAACTCCGATATTGCAACTTTAATCGAAATCGTTATAGTCGATTTCAAGAACGTGATTAAAAATCTATATACAAACAAATGTATTCAAATATTGCTCGTTTAATAGTATAGGATAATTATTGTCAGTAGTAGTAATTTTGCCCGAAAAAATAAGCTTCGTAAAAATATTTGGCGACGACATTTTTTCTGCTTTTGATTTTTTACTGACATTACTGTAGCACGGTCAGGGAGTATCACACAAGTTAGGATGATGGTAGTGGAATGATACCCTCATGCCTCAGAAAGCAAGTGCCATTGGTCCCGCGCCTGATCTCTCTCTAGCATTTTGGATTACCGTCCAATCGGAGTATGAATTTGAGGGAAGAAACTTGAAGAGAGAGTGCTCCTATGTTTGCACACTTGTGCACTATAATAATTGTATGCTTCGTCGATGGCTAGTCTCCGCGTGAGATTAGGTGCTATGAACAAAAGATCAGGGCGACAAATGATCGAGGATGCATGTACGCAAGCATTCAGGTGAGTAATCAACATAAGGCAATTCTGCGCTGCGCTGTGCTTTGCTAAGCTATGCTAACATTCTCGTGCTACATTTTTTCTACAAGCAACTTTGAGTGGCGCGAGATTTGCTATGCTGTGCGACGAGGTCTGTTTAAGTACCTACTTATTATTATAAGCTTACGTGTAGTCGTTTAAGTCGTTCTTGTAAATATGAAAATACCTAAATCTGAATTATATGAACATTACAGTGAAGGAAAATTTAATATAAATATTTTATTGAACACGTCTGAACTGAACGTCACATAATGCGACATGGAAGGTAAATAGGTACGATTTGGATTGGAGCAGACGGAACGCGTCACGTAGATGCGGTTAATGCCTAACCAGCTGGTAACTTGAAGGAAATTTTGAATAATTTACATAATGCATTTTGTTTATCAGCAATATTACGCGTTATATATTTCCCTATGACCTCTCCTGCAGGAATAAATAACTCGATTGCTCCATCATTGAGTTCAGTTGCAGAAAAAGATCGGTCGTCGCGCCACACCTGCATTCTATCCATCTACAATGAAGGTTCCGCTACTAGTTGTGTTTACGTTCATATTCGTATTACAATTACATCACAGTGAGTGCAAGTCAGTTATCTCATTTGTCCGCGACAAATACAACGACTTTCGAAATATTTTCAAAGATGCAGCTACGCGTTCGGCTGAAGAACATGCTGTCCACATGAGCACTTTGAGCTCGCCGCAGCTGATCGCAATGCACGGCTACCCGGCGGAGTCTCACACGGTTGTGACAGACGACGGATACATATTGACAATCCATAGAATTCCATTTTCTAAAACATCCAAAAATAATGTAAGTCCAAGAAAGACAGTGCTGTTGCATCACGGCCTAATTGGGAACTCTGCTCATTGGCTTATACCTGGCCCAATGAAGGGCCTAGGTTATATCTTATCTGATGCTGGTTACGACGTGTGGATGGCTAACGTGCGAGGAAATACTTACTCCCGAGCTCATGTTTCAAGAAATGTTAAATCGTTTGAATTTTGGAACTTCACATTTCACGAAGTGAGCCAACACGACCTTCCGGCAGTTATAGATTACATAATGGAGGTAAAAGGATCGGACGTAAAAATCAATTACATTGGTCATTCTATGGGGACCACGGTACTGTTCGCACTACTGTCCACAAAAACTCAATACAACAAGGTGTTGAGAGCAGGATTCGCTTTGGCTCCAGTTGCCTACATGACTCATATTAAGAGCCCGATAAAACTGCTAGCTAAGTTCACCAATAACATATATTATCTGATGAAACTACTCGGCGGGGCAAATGAGTTTCTTCCTCAAAACCCAGTGTTCAAGTTGTTATCAAAACACTCTATCGAGCTGATGAATCTTGATAAGGAAGGGGTACTTGAAGACTCGATGTCTGTTTTGTTTGGGCACGATGTGGGACAATTCAATAAGACACTGCTGCCATTAATATTGGGTCAAGGTGTGTCGGGTGCTTCCACCAAAACGTTAATACACTACGCTCAAGAGATCAAGCAGTGTGGTAAGTTCCAAATGTTTGACCACGGGTTTGAGGATAACCTCAAGGAATATGGGACCGCATCTCCTCCTGAATATCCATTACACAAGATCACTTTGCCTATCGCTCTGTTCAGTTCTGAGAACGATTGGTTATCCAGTGTCGTAGATGCGAAAAACTTGTATAAACAATTAGTGAATCCAATTGATCATTACATAGTGCCATTGAAGGAATTTAATCACGTAGACTTTCTGTGGGCAATTGACGCGCCTACTCTAGTTTATGCAAGGTTATTGAAGTTGTTACAAGGTGTTAGTGAGCCAGACTCTTTAGAGAAAGAAAATAAATAAATAAAAGTTGGAATTAATTTAATTATAGAGTTAAACATCAACTGAAATTAATTTCAGTTTTTAACTAAAATATTTATTGTGCATTTAAATACCAGTGAGGTTAAATCACTAAACTCACATGTTTAAATGCATTGTAGATATTTTATTTACTGTAACCTACTGTAACTATTTTATGTTGTGTCAGTTTGTGTGTATTAATTTATTAATGATCTTATCTTATTTATCTTTAAAAAAAATTGTTGTGTTTAATTATTGGCAATATATTAGATAGATAGAAGATAGAATATTCTTTATTATGTACACCATAAAAATTGCAGACATTAATATAGAAATTTTACATTGGGTGACACAATGGGCGGTCTTATCGCTAAAAGCGATCTTTTACAGACAACCTTTGGATGGATTTAAATGGAAAAGGAGAGACATACTGCAGGTAGTCAGTGGTGTACCATTTACATATACAACAGAATACACAGATACATAAAGCATATAATTACCTATATTAAATATATATATATATATATTAGATAGATATTAGATATTATTTTGTGTCTATTAACCATAATTTTAAGATGAATCGATTAAATGTAACTATAAATAATTTAATTTAGAATCGTTTACTGAAATTAGCTCCTTCTTTTGTTAATATTTGCCTGCCATTATATGGCGGAATGTGTTATTGCACTAACAATTTATGTATCTACCATTTTTTACACTGCTTAAAAAACAAATAAATGATTTTCACTTTAACTTTGACTTTTGACTTTCTCGGCTACACAACAGGTTAAATAGCAATGAGTTGTTCTTTATTTTTTCTCAAAACGTTGAAGGAAAATATTGTGAGGAAACCAGCATGTCCTAGAATCAAAATTCGAAGACATGTGACATCTACCAACCCGCACTGGGCCCGCGTGGTGGATTACGGCCCACTCCCTCTCACAGAGAGAAGGCTTCAATCCCAGAAATGGGAACACAATAGGCTGATTACGATTATTCTATGCTCCTTTTAATAGTTTGTAACATTGAGTTAGGTATACAAGATAATTGTAATAACTGGCTGAAACTTCTTAAGGGATCATTGTACATACCTACTCATCTTTATGAACAAGTTTTACTACGAGATCAATCATTTAATCGCAAAAAAAAAATCATCTGTTGCCTACATTTTGTCGAGTTATGCGAACATAAAGGTGCATCAGATTTTTCTTCGCGGCTTCAGGTTCAGGTTGTCCATAATGATGAGCATAGTGACCAGAGGTTTCCGCTGAGAAGTTCTCGCTTCTGGAACCAACCCTGGGTGCAGCAGCCAGATCATGGTAAACTTTAGAACGGGCTGTCATAATTGAATGCGTAAATAAAATTTCGTGTCTGTAGGTACTGTTGACGGTTGAGGAGTTTCCTCGTCTGAAGCCAACTCTGGGTGCAGCAGCTAGGTCATGGTAGATTTTAGAACGGACTATCTACATTAAATGCGTGTATACATTTTCGTGTCTGTACTGTTGACCGTTGAAGAGTTACGTGGTTTGGAGCTAACTCTGGGTGCAGCAACCAGGTCATGGTAGACATTAGAATAGACTATCATAATTAAATGCGTAAATAAAATATCGTGTTTGTACTGTTGACCGTTGAGGAGTTCTTCTGGAACCAACCCTGGATGCAGCAGCCAGATCATGGTGAACTTTAGAACTGGCTATCATAATTGAATGCGTTCATAAAATTTTGTGTCTCTGCTGTTGACCGCTGAGTTTCCTCGTCTGGAGCTAATTCTGGCTGCTACAGCCGGGTCATGGTAAACTTCAGAACGGACTATCAACATTAAATGCGTACATAAAATTTCGTGCCTGTACTGTTCACCGTTGAAGAGTTCACTAGTCTGGAGCCAATCCTGGGTGCAGCAGCCAGGTCATGGTGAACTTTAAAACGAGCTTTCATCATTGAATGCGTATATAACATTTAGTGTTTCTGCTGTTGACCGCTGAGGAGTTTCCTCGTCTGGAGCCAATCCTAGCTGCTGTAGCCAGGTCATGGTAGACTTTAGAACAAACTGTCATAATTAAATGCGTATATTTAATTTCGTGTCTGTTCCGTAAACTGTTGCCGAGTTCCTTCGTCTGGAGACAATCCTGGGTGTCAAATCAGGTGATGCATCATAAAAAAATGCATTGTCTTGGAAACTGAACCAACATGTCAAATTTCAACTCCGGATAAGACGAAGTGGTTTTAATTCAGCTTGCAAGATTTGCTCACTAACTAACAAACTAACACACTAACAAAGCAAGTTAATATAAAGCTTGTAAAAATGAGTATGTTTACAGGTAACTTATTGAATATTTTTACATTTTCGACATAGTCACCTTTTAGTGTACACTTTTTTTTTTTTTTTGGGTGGGAAATCATCAAATAACTTCTCCCGCTCTGGGCGGAGCGGGAGGGCGTGTCAGACTCTTACTCACTAAAACCCACCCGTGTTCCTTCAGTTGCCGTGTTGCCAGGGGGCCACGATTTCCCTATCGGTTTTCTTCGAACCCCCGGCAGGCATTGGCCCTAGCGGACCCCGTCAATTCTGCTGACTTTGAGGCGCGCGTGGAACACAACGCGCCGTCGACCCGGGCTTGGTTCTTATCGGACGGCGAGCTACCCATTGCTCACCGTCCGCAAGCCCGCGCCTACGGTGGCCGGAAATCTTCCCGTGATTCCCGACGCCCAGGGCGTCTCCTCCTGCGGCGGTTAGGGGCGCGAGGGCGCGAAATTTGCCTCTCCCTCACGCGCTCCGTCTCCTCCTTCGCGAGCATTACTGCTTCGCAGAACGAGGTGACGGCCTCCCATTTCCTCTCGCTCCGTAGCATGGCCCGAATCAGAGCCGGACGCGAGAGATCACCGCCGCCGATCGCTTCCACGGGGACACGGCGATGCCCTGCCCAAGCCGGGCAGACCTCCACCGTATGCTCCACCGTGTCCTCCGGACGATCCACACAGTGATGACACCCGGGCGTTTCCTCCCGCTTTATCCTGAACAGGTACCTCCCGAAACAGCCGTGTCCGGTGAGCACCTGTGTCAGGCGGAAGGTGAGGACGCCATGGCGCCTCTCTAGCCACTCCTCAAAGAGGGGTCTTATCGCCGCAATTGTGGCGTGCCCAGCGCTGGGTTGCGACAATCGCACTCTCCATTCCGCCATGAGATCCCGCCGGAGCTCTGTCCGCTGTGCCGCGACTTCTTGCGGTATCGGAGTTAAGCCCCGGCGTTTCGCCTCCTCGCGCCACTCCCAAATGTGCGCGAGGACCTTTGCCTCCAGATCCCATGGCGGTACTCCGGCAAGGAGGCTCGCCGCCTCGCAAGAGACCGTGCGGTATCCTCGGGCCAGCCGGATGGCCATGACCCTTTGGGATGCGTTAAGCCGGCGGGCTGGCTGCTGCCTCAATGAAGACGCCCACACCGGCGCCCCGTAAAGAGCCATGGACCGCACGACCCCCGCGTAGAGCCTCCGGCAGGAGGCGTTTGGACCTCCCAGATTGGGCAGGAGCCGCTTCAAGGCAGCCCCGGCCCGGTCCAGTCTGGGAGCCAAACGTCGGAAATGCTCCACGATTTCCCTATCGGTTTTCTTCGAACCACCGGCAGGCATTGGCCCTAGCGGACCCCGTCAATTCTGCTGACATCTCTTTGAGGCGCGCGTGGAACACAACGCGCCGTCGACCCGGGCTTGGTCCTTGTCGGACGGCGAGCTACCCATTGCTCACCGTCCGCAAGCCCGCGCCTACGGTGGCCGGAAATCGGCTCGCGATTCCCGCCCCGGGCGTCTCCTTCTATTGCGGCGGTTAGGGGCGTGAAGGCGCGAAATTTGCCTCTCCCTCACGCGTTCCGCCTCCTGACACGACGATCTGCTAAAACAATTTTTTCGACATTTTTAACCATTTCTTCGGTCACTGCTGTCGTAGGGCGTCCCAAGCGACGGTCATCTTTAGTGGATGTTCTTCGACGTTTGAATTCGGCGCATCAACGTGCAACTGTGAAATACGGCGGAGGATTTTCTCCTAATGTATCTCGTAAATCTTAATCCCATCAAAAACATAAATGTGAAAATGGGAGCCAAATTCCATAAATATGGTTGTCGACTTCGCCGACAAAAGAATTGAAATCTAAATGGGTGCCAAGTTCTGTAGATAATCCTGAAATTTATTTATAAGAACATGCAACTTTCTAAAATAAAATTAAAACACAAATTCTTGTTTTTTCTGCTATAAAAATGTTTGCTATTTAAAAATATAACTTCTTAAATTTGAACAGTCGAATTATTTACACAAAGCACTTAGGATAAATTGAAGCTCAAGATTTGACTTGGCTAGTTTTTACATACAAGTTATCTTATATTTGGCTAATCAATTTATCATCTTTATATTTGTCTACAGTGTCGCGGTGCAAAAGAACTAAAACAAACAGGGTAACTTTTTTATGCTGGTGTGCATTACAGCTACGTCTTACACTCGCGCCACGTCATTGTGCTGTAATTTTACTTTTTTAGTGTGCGTGCATTAAGCGGCTAAC
This sequence comes from Agrochola lychnidis, assembly GCA_963680765.1. Lineage (NCBI taxonomy): Eukaryota > Metazoa > Arthropoda > Insecta > Lepidoptera > Noctuidae > Agrochola > Agrochola lychnidis. The sequence goes on from OY796847.1 coordinate 8,943,808, forward strand.
AGTTGGACGCTATTTTTTTATCGAGTTTACAGCTTTGACTGTCTACCTAGGCATATTTAATTATTATTATTTAATTTTAAGTAGGCACTCAACATCAAATAAGTAATTCATGATGTGCTTACCTGTAAGAAATTTGTACACTAGTCTATAAGTTTATTGCATGTATCTCATATCTTTGTATCGGTGTACTTAATTGTTGGTGAGCCAAATAAATAAAGTAAAATATTCATATTTTTGTTCTTTATGTTATGCGCAAGTTACTGTTTCTTATTGTAACTGTTTACAGCTTTGACTGTCTACCTAGGCGTATTTATATATTTGTTCTTTATGTTATGCGCAAGTTACTGTTTCTTATTGTAACTGTAAGGTCAAAATATCTTCTTTCTCTAAAATTTCAGCTTGCTGGTAAAAACTAGCCAAGTCAAATCTTGAGCTTCAATTTATCCTAAGTGCTTTGTGTAAATAATTCGACTGTTCAAATTTAAGAAGTTATATTTTTAAATAGCAAACATTGTTATAGCAGAAAAAACAAGAATTTGTGTTTTAATTTTATTTTAGAAAGTTGCATGTTCTTATAAATAAATTTCAGGATTATCTACAGAACTTGGCACCCATTTAGATTTCAATTCTTTTGTCGGCGAAGTCGACAACCATATTTATGGAATTTGGCTCCCATTTTCACATTTATGTTTTTGATGGGATATCATTACTTTTTGTAAAGAAATTATTATTATTCGTCAATCAAACGTGATCTATTAAATTCTTTTTGTAAATATGCGTAGCAATATTGTGTAAGAATGTAGGTATTTCTTTCGTAACAATTGTTACAATTTTCCGCAATGATGTCAGATCGCTGAGCCGGCGCGGCAAGTATTATTATTAAAAAAAACGTATGCAGTCGGGGAGCCTCATGTCGTATGGCATTTTACTGTGGGGTCGGGCTGCTGACATTGAATCCATCTTTATTTTGCAAAAGAGAGCTATCAGAGCCATTTATAATCTACGTCGCCGCGAATCTCTCACGAAACTTTTTAAAAGGATTAATATTATGACGGTACCTTGCCAATTCATTTATGAAAATATTATGTGTGTAAGGAAAATCCACATCTCTTTAATAAAATAAGTGATAGACATAATTTTAATACTAGAAATAAAGATAAACTAGATCAACCATTTTTTAGATTATCTTAAGTACATACATCTTTTATGGGGTACTGTGTCAAATGTTACAACAAAATACCTTGTGACATTTTGCAATTAAATGAAAGAAAATTTAAAACTCATATTAAAAATACACTTTGTAAACAAGCATATTACAAATTAGAGGATTATATCCAAGATAAGAGTGCTTGGAAACATGCTTGTCCTGCTCCATAGGACAATTTAGAATCAAGACAAAATCAAACTGTTTGCTAATTTAATTGTAAAATTTATTACTTTGTGTTTTATGACATTGATTTTACATTCTGTGATTACTTCCTCACACACTGACTTATTAATTGTAAAATTTTAGGAAAATCGTCTACTTTTACAATGTTTGTAAATATGTGAGCACCATGTATCTATCACATATTAAATTATCTGTCGTTGTTTCATTTTTAATTCTTTTTACCTATTGTGGTATAGTAATTTTATTCTAGGTGCACCGTCTTCACATATAATTATTATTTAACAAATGTACGTACATATACAAACAATTGTAAAACATTTTAAAAGAGTAACGGTGGAGTTTCTTGCCCATTCTTCTCCATACGAAAACTACCTTTTGGAAGGGGCGAATAGAATCAATTTTATTATTTTGTAATTTTTGACGTTCAAAAGTGCCATACATGGGCCTATTTGAAATTAATGATTTGACTTTGACTTTGACCCCGTCAGGAACAAAGTTCCTTCTCACGTATGATTTAATTATTTCATTTTTGCAGCCGCCCCTTTTTTTTTAAGTATCTTCTCCCGCTCTGGGCGGAGCGGGAGGGCGTATCAGACTCTTACTGACTAAAACCCACCCGTGTTCCTTCGGTTGCCCTGTTGCCGGGGGCCACGATGTCCCTATCGGTTTTCTGCGAACCCCCGGCAGGCATTGGCCCTAGCGGATCCCGTCATTTCTGCTGACATCTCTTTGAGGCGCGCGTGGAACACAACGCGCCGTCGACCCGGGCTTGGTCCTTATCGGACGGCGAGCTACCCATTGCTCACCGTTCGCAAGCCCGCGCCTACGGTGGCCGGAAATCGGCTCGCGATTTCCACCCCGGGCGTCTCCTCCTGCAGCGGTTAGGGGCGTGAGGGCGCGAACTTTGCCTCTACCTCACGCGTTCCGCCTCCTCCTTCGCGAGCATTACCGCTTCGCAGAAGGAGGTGACGGCCTGCCATTTCCTCTCGCTCCGTACCATGGCCTGAACCAGGGCCGGACGCGAGAGATCACCGCCGCCGTTGCAGCCGCCCTTTGGATTTACATTTTGACCTCACTATGGACTTAACTATTCGTAAGTTTATATCAAAAATTAAACGACAATAGTCCCTAAAACAATAGTCATACGATCTATCAATTCAAAAACGTCTCAAGCATAGTACCAACCTACCAACTACCTTGAACATACCAACCTGACGTTTGTAACAACGTTTTTCGAGATCAGAGAATGAATGAAATGAATTCACTGCCGCCTAACATTAGGGACCAAGATTTTGACACGTGACACATCAGTTGACTCGACGGGGTGTTTTGAATTCAGTCATGAAATTCAGGAATTTACATCAACTTTTGGCATTCGAATCAAAAATGTATAGTTAGCTGTCAAATTATAAGGCGCTGGAGATCAGCGCCATCTGAAGTGAGCAAGTGGCAGTTTTTAACTCCATTTGAAAATTTGTCGTCATGACTGTCATTTTCATAGTTTTCGGGAGATAGTGCTGATATCGAATTAGATGGACATTCTGGATTTTAAGATGGCGGCTATTCCAAATAATAATAATATTGTAGATCAATTGTCATAGACATCAATTTCATGCCAATTGTAAACTTGATAATCAAAATCCGTAAAAAAAGCGGCCAAGTGCGAGTCGTACTCGCCCATGAAGGGTTCCGTAGCAGCAAGTAACGATAAGTTTAGGATTTATGACGTATTAAAAAAAAACTACTTGCTAGATCTCGTTCAAACCAATTTTCGGTGGAAGTTTACATAGTAATGTACATCATATATTTTTTTTAGTTTTATCATTCTCTTATTTTAGAAGTTACAGGGGGGGACACACACATTTTACCACTTTGGAAGTGTCTCTCGCACAAAGTATTCAGTTTAGAAAAAAATGAAATTAGAAACCTCAATATCATTTTTGAAGACCTATCCATAGATACCCCACACGTATGGGATTGAGGAAAAAAAATTTTTTGAGTTTCAGTTCTAAGTATGGGGAACTCCAAAATTATTTGTTTTTTTTCTATTTTTGTGTAAAAATCTTAATGCGGTTCACAGAATACATCTACTTATCAAGTTTCAACAGCATAGCTCTTATAGTTTCGGAAAAAAATGGCTGTGACATACGGACGGACAGACAGACAGACAGACAGACAGACATGACGAATCTATAAGGGTTCCGTTTTTTAACGGAACCCTAAAAACGGACCTCTTAATTTCGTCAAGTTCGTCTGTCCGTGCGTCCGGATGTCATACAGTCATTTAACATGGAGACTATTTACACTCTATCGATGAAAATTTTGAAAAAGGTGTATTTTTTGCACCGTTAAACAATGGTGTAGTGAAATTACGATAAACATAATAGTGGGGGTGGCATTCTCCATACTTACATATAACCGAGAGATGAAAAAAATCTATGCATATAAAGCGTGTATTGTTGGATCTCATAATTAAAATGTTAAGATGTTTCTAAGTGACTTTGCTTTTGAAGTCAATAATTTTTGAGATACAGTTTATTTTCGGTTACAACCGCAGAATTAACTTTGTTTGTTATAGTTTTTTCGAGAAATACAAACTTATTTTTGCAGTCGATAAATTGATACTATGCAATGTTTATGCGTAAATATTCATCCCAATTACGGAACCCTTCACTGTGCGTAGTCCGACATACACTTGGGCAGTTTTTTTTAAATTTCGTTTTGAAACTACCTCAAAAATAAACAATTTCTATTACTCGAGTAAGATTATCCTATTAAAAACAAACACTATCAAACTCATACAACTAAAAAAAATGATTGTTGGTTTTATGAAACCACGGTAAAAGTGAAACTTTACACGGTCAGCTGCTGCGAACTATAGGCGCCGCCATATCGGCCTTGGCTGCTCTGACGATCGCCTTTCACTTTATCCCTACTCCGCGGCCGACCGACACGCGACATGCAACACACAGACGAAAAAGTTTGAGACGATGTAATAAAAGTTTCAATTTAAAAATATAGACGTCATTTAAAAGTGTTTGCGGAATACCTACCTAATTTATATAATTAATTTAACATCATTCACAAACAAAATTTTCTTAAGCCTACCTAAAAAATGTATACTAGGCATTCTATATCAGAAAGTATCAAAAATAAAATCCACAGTAAATAATTGTCCAATAAATTAAAAATAATTTTGAACAACGTTCCGAATTTAAATTCAAATAAATAGAAACAATTCGGCGCGAAATTCAATAAATGAGGTAAGTATCTATCCTCGTTCTATGTGTTGACTCGTTTTATATTGAATGTCCTAAAAACGATTAAACACTAGAAAAGTATAAATAATTATTTTAAACAATGTTTATTGTATTTAATGCTTAAAACAATTTTATTTTAATTTTCAAGTATAGATTTCAGACATTCGACATAATTATAAATTAATCGAGACAATCAAAATTGAAAAAAAAAAAAACGTTTGGCATAATCGTTTTCGCACATCATTACAATAAAAAAAAAAACAATGATTGACAATTTTTAACACAAATTGAGTAGTAGTAATGAATATTACGTATTATTGAACATGTGTTCGTATAATAAGTAAAGATCTGGGCATTTTCTAGTTACCTACTTATAATATTTTTAATCACATTTGTCACATTTAAAGTCGTATCAGATATGTGTATGTGTGTTAATTGTGAAAAGTTAAAATGTAAACACGCACGATTGGCGCGAATCTTCGACTTTTGATATCAAAAACTTCATTACTACTACTTATTTAACTTGAAAAATGGATGAATTCGTCAAATAATTAAATGTTGTAATAGTCGCTGTCCTTATGGTGGAGTTTGGATGTTCGCAATCCCCAATTTTTATGTTTTTTAGCCTCGACCTCGACTGTCATCAAAATGGCGATTATCGCATTTACAGACTTGAATTTTATAAAGGTAAATTTAATAATCTTGCGCGCTAAATATGAAAGATTTAATGGCATAAACATTATTTTAGCCAACTCTCTTAATTAAAGATGAATAATCTCATTGGCAGCAGCATTTTCAGTGCTTCTATAGGAAGGTTTACTTTAACAAATAACACAACAATACCTAAATACTAAAAACATTTTATTTCTCATAGAATTTAAAACGGCTTCAGCTTCATTCTCATAAAAAAGCAGCGTAGGTACGGTAGATGGTAGATGTACGCTTTCCCACAAAACAGTAATAAGCAATGATGATCTCTTAAACAATTTGTCCTATTTTGCTCACTTATCAATAATTATGTACACTAAGTCCTGCTGCTCACATGTCACGATTTGATTCTGGCCCTAACCAGATTATTGTTTTGATCTATTATGGGTAAATCTTTTACACTCTAGGGTGGCTCTGTTTTTATCATCACTTGCTTGCCTATAAACATCTCTGGTAGCAGCCTCTCTCAGTAAGCATGACAAACTTTATCCAAATGTATACCTAACCTAGAAAGTAAGAAAATACTCTTATTGTTGTTTATTTACTTTTGTATAATAATTATATCACTCATAGTAATTCTGCCATTTTAAAAACACTAACCTGATGACTTCTGTGACTTGCAGTTGACATGCCACATACATAACATAATATGCTTAGATTTTGCTGAGCAAGTAATACTTGGGATAGAGTTGTAGATAATATAATCAATAATGTCAAGTCTTGCAATAACACATGTCATCGTCATACCTGAAAAAGGTAAAAAAATTCAGTGTATTTACTTATGCTATATAATTACATCATACTATAGACATTTACAGCTGACAACGCGCGACGTACCCCTGACTGAACATAGGCCTTCTACTAATAGGCTGCTAAAATCAATGAGGTTATACAATACGACGGTGTTTATAAATATTTAGAGAACATAATAAACTTACCCAGGGCCATGGAAAGATAAGCAATAGTTCCTCTGGCTTCAATTTAAATTGACAGCATTAAATCGTAACGTAATATAAGTATAAAGTAAATACGGAAAAATAAATTCAAATCAACGTAAAACAAACAGCCAACAATGCCATTGATCTGACAGATTTTTTTTGACAGTTTGACATTATGCATGGTGTCAGTGTTACCAGGTTTAATTATTTTGGTAATCGATTGACGAAATCGATTGGGTGATTATCAGTGATCGGAGTAGGTCGATTGATTTTATGTACTCGCATCATGAATAGTCATAGAAATCATAACATGGATAAGCCTTTTTTCCGGGATTTCATTTTGGTACTTACGGGATTGAATCAAATATTGTTAAAGTAAGGATTTTTAAACTACTACATTGGAAATTTATAGAATAAAATATATTATATTGTTTTATAGTATATCTATCCTTTTCTTGGAGTCCGATCACCTATATACTATTAAACAGACAGCAAAAGGGTTGAACATTTCTTATTCATATTGATGTATTCTTTATTCTACACATTACAACATTTGAAATTCCTTAAAAAATCTTAATAATTTCAAAATCCCGGAATCCCGGAGGCGTATCCATACTAATATACGTGCCAGTTCATTGACCTCAAATCAATCTACTTACTCTGATCACTGGTAGTTTATAAAATAACATTACTGCCTCGAAACGCTTTTAAGTTGTTGAGTATATTCAGACCATATAATATTTTATTTATTGTAAAATCATAGTTTTACAGTATTTGAGTATAATAAATAGCATTTAAAACATACTCGTGTAGTGGATACTCCACCTACTCCATGTGGGTTAGTATCGATATTTTCAATCGATTACAAATTATTTTATTGGAATACTCTGTCATCTGGCAACATTCAGGTTAGGATTGAATGGCGGATGTAGTTCTTTATTAAGTATCAACAAAATAAATATTTATTAGGTTCTCTAATGCTAGAAGAAATAAATTTTGATAAAACGACTTGAAAAAAATACAACATAATTTTTGATAAATAAGCTTTGACACAGTATCATACCATGGGCCTGCTTTCGGGAAATCTCTTTTCAACTTTCTAGGTCACCCGGAAATGGGTTAAATGTTTTTGATGTCTAGTGACAGGGTCGTTGATAAAAATGCCGATTTTTATACGTTAATATCTCAATAACCGTTTGAGTTTTATTTATGAAATTTGGAGTTCTAGTTAATCTAAGGGGTTTTTATAAATAAACCAAATTTCATGAGTCTATGTTACATAGATTTTGAGTTATTAAGGGGTCAAAAGTGGCTCCAAATGGTTCGTGTAATATAACACACTGCAGCCGTGTCTTGCCTAGTACTTGGCTCGACACGCTGCCGCGTGTCTAGATTGACTTGTTCCGTAGTAAAAAAATTCAAGTTTATAATACTTAACTACCTAATAACTACGATACTTAATAACCGCGCGTACTTAATTTTTTTCCATTTTAGCCAAGAATCTACAACCTACCGCAAACAAATTATCATCATCATTTCAGCCGAAAGACGTCCACTGCTGGACATAGGCCTCCCCCAAGCACCTCCACTTCGACCGATTCTGTGCTTTCCGCATCCAGCGGATTCCTGCGGCCTTCACAAGGTCATCAGTCCATCTTGTGGGAGGCCTTCCAACACTACGTCTTCCGGTACGCGGTCGCCACTCCAGAACCTTTCGGCCCCATCGGCCATCCGTTCTGCGAGCAAAACAAACAAACAAATGACTTCTATTATTTAAAAACAAAAGATTTTTTTTTTTTATACATATAGCAGATATTCCAGCTTTACCAGCCAGTATTTAAGTACTTTTAAAACTTCCAAAGAGTTTGTACCTCATTCTAATTTTTTATTAAACGCCCCTAGTATTTTAGTGATATTTATTTTAGAAGTTTATAATAAGTAGGTAGGTATATTCTCATATTGTATGGTTTTAAAACAGGTATTACTGTCCTCCAGACCAATTTTTTGTTATGTATGTTTATATTTAAATGAGTAAATAATTAACTTTTTTATTTTATGTTTTTTGTTTTCTCTTCTACTCTTACACACGTTGTCTACATCTCTTTAACTACTTTCCTATCGCAGATATGCTGGAAGAAATTTCTTTAGAAATCAGCATCACCTTTGTACGTTTTTAGTTCCTTTCTTCTTGTCTGTTTATAAACTGTTTATTTTTGTTTGTCTGTCTGTTTGTTCCGACTAATCTTCGAAACGGCTGGACTGATTTTGACGGGACTTGCACTGGCAAACAGCTGATATTATAAGGAGTAATTTAGGTCTACTTTTATTTTATCTTTAAGGTAAATAGTATATGAGTAAACTAGGTATAAAATAATGAATTACTTAATTAAATTTTGTCATTATTTCAAGACTTCTAATGTTAAATATTGTTAAGAATTTTATTGTCCTACAAGTACCATAAAGTGTGAACTCATGCCGCCTCTGATACAGGTTTATCCTAGTACAGGCATCTAACATTAATACCTTTGTAAATTATTTCTAAGATTTTATGTTAAAATTTTACCAATTTTTAATTCTGAATAAATATTTTATTACTTATTATTATTTTAGAAAAAAAAAATAGGGTCCACGCGGATGAAACCGCGGGCAGCGGCTAGCGTATTAGTAAGCAAAATGATAACAAAGTGCAAAGAGCAAACGAATGTTATAAAAGTGATAATTTGAATCAGTCAAATAGTATAATAACAATAGTGCAATACTTACAAGTCATCAAATGTATGGAACTGCTCATTTAGTTTTTTCAGAGTAGCTCCCATACTAAAATGTTCAAAATTCAAAATATTTTATGTCACATAAACCTACAAGGGCACCTATGAAATGTCTAAATGGGATAAATAAAATAATAAAAATAAGGACCTATTTAAACCAAATGACATGATTGCCACTACAGCTGTAACAAATCTAATTTGATAAAAAATATAGAAAATTGTAGTTATATAATGTCAAATAATGAAAAGATTATGTCAAGGAAGTATGTAAAAAACTAAAATAAAACAATCATCGTAACTTGGGAGCAGTTAATAGACATTTACATTGTTATGACGTTAATGAGGTATCAGGGAAGCCACATGTGCAGAAGGAATTATTGCCAAACTGCCTTGTCTGCAACGTAGTTCTCTCCCATTATTCATTTTCATGAGTAGGTACTACACAGCCTACCTTAAAGTATGTCCCTTCTTACGTAACGTATAAACTAATAACAGGTAAAATGGTTTGTTTTATACATTTTGTATGTCTGTAAAAGGTAAAGTTTGAAGTAGGTACTTCTTTTCGTGTGATTAGAGACTAACCTGGTGTCAAGTGTTTTACAGCTGCCCATGGGCCTCTGACTTGGCTTCACATGCCGTCGAGAAATATATCTATCAGGCATGCCGATTTCCTCACGATTTTTTCCTTCACCGTTTTTGTAAGCAAGTGATAATTATACAATACGCACATGACTCCGAAATGTCAGAGGTGCGTGCCTTAGGTTCGAACTCGAGACTTCTGACTTGACAGTTCGACGGTCACCCAACTAGGCTATCACTGCTATATAGTAGTTACATAGTAGGTATGCTAGAAGGTAGTGAGACGATTACAAAAGTTCTTTCTGTTACAATATTGCCGAGTATCATAAAAGTGTGTGTGTGTGTATAGAAAGAAGAAATTTCACGCGGGTAAAGCTGCAGGCAGGAGTATCTAGTATTTAGGTAACTATTTCAAAGGGAATTGCTCAGTTTGTTAGGGTGATCTGGCTAAGCGTAGACAAGATCTTTATAAAAGTCTTGCATTTTAAAAACTAATTATGTATAGGAAAGCAAATATTATAATAAAGTTGTAGCAAGATGCAAGAATATGCTTCAACTGTCATGTGAAAAATTGAAATCTTGCCGGGTAAAATCTTTGTAATAGCTGCAACGTGTGTCTTCTGCGATTCATTACATCAACTCCACAATTAACACATTGCATTGGTTCCTCATTCTCACCGAAGTACATGTAGCAGAGGAGTCCAAGTTCATGCCATGGTTGTCATTTAAAGCCGGTCCGAGGTCCATAATAGCGCCAGGTTCAACGTGAGGTGCAGATTCAGTGTCCGAGGGTAGGGCCGGGTCGTCATGATGAGCGGTATCGGAGTCCATAGTAAGAAAAACAAATGTTCGAAACAGCGAGTAAACAAAATAACATCCACAGTGCACGAAAGCAAAGCGAATCGTTTTTTCATTGTTTTCAGATGTCATTTCACTTGGCATTAGGGATGTTCGATATGTATCGATATCGATACTTAAGTGGGTACAACGGGATTTGATGGATTTGATTGATTTGTTTGTCATCTCGTCCACGCTTAGCCGAAACTGGTGATTCCCTTTAGGAATTAATTCCAATAATAATTTTATTAATCTGAGATGATAATATCCCTTTGCCTTTCTAATACTAGAATTTGTGCCTAAGAACGAGAGCGTTGCGACCTGCGACACACTTGTGAACATATTTCATGAAATTATTAATAAACTGAGTCTGTTTGGTGAAACCGCAATGTGACCCCGCGGCACCTGCGACCTCTGCAAACCGGGCTATACATGGTGTATTTGAAACATGAACTAGTTTTCTATTTTCATTTGAATTTGATAGAGACTACTGTTCCGCGCCTTAGGAATGCATGACAGGGGCAGCGTTGATGAATGAACGGTGAGCGGGACGGCACGTGCTTTGAGCGTTGACGAATGAGTCAACATATCACGAGGTTATAAGCGATAAACGGGCTTGTGGCTTAATAATAACAGCCACACAGGTCCATCGAAGGTGAATCTGCAATGGTAGCCTGCGAAATTCAAATTTTCTTACGTTTTTTGCAATTTGCAGGTCAGTGTCAGGTTGTATCTTGATCAAAATATGAATTTCGCGGGCTACAACTGCGGATCCTCCTTAAGCAATGCTAGCTAGTTTGTGGAGATCAGATAGGCAGTCGCTCCATGTAAAATACTAGTATGCAGCTGCATCCGGTTAGAGTGGAAGCCGACCCCAACATAGTTGGGAAAAGGCTAGGCAGATTGTTTGAGGTTATAAATGGTTATAAAATTTTTGGGTGGGAAATTATCAAATAACTTCTCCCGCTCTGGGCGGAGCGGGAGGGCGTGTCAGCCTCTTACTGACTAAAACCCACCCGTGTTCCTTCGGTTGCCCTGTTGCCGGGGGCCACGATTTCCCTATCGGTTTTCTTCGAACCCCCGGCAGGCATTGGCCCTAGCGGACCCCGTCAATTCTGCTGACATCTCTTTGAGGCGCGCGTGGAACACAACGCGCCGTCGACCCGGGCTTGGTGCTTATCGGACGGCGAGCTACCCATTGCTCACCGTCCGCAAGCCCGCGCCTACGGTGGCTGGAAATCGGCTCGCGATTCCCGCCCCGGGCGTCTCCTCCTATTGCGGCGGTTTGGGGCGTGAGGGCGCGAAGTTTGCCTCTCCCTCACGCGTTCCGCCTCCTCCTTCGCGAGCATTACCGCTTCGCAGAAGGAGGTGACGACATGCCATTTCCTCTCGCTCCGTACCATGGCCTGAACCAGGGCCGGACGCGAGAGATCACCGCCGCCGATCGCCTCTACTAGGACACGGCGTTGCTCTGCTCAAGCTGGGCAGACCTCCACCGTATGCTTCACCGTGTCCTCAGGCCGATCCACACAATGGTGACACCCGGGTGTTTCCTCCCGCCTTATCCTGAACAGGAACCTCCCGAAGCAGCCGTGTCCGGTGAGGACCTGCGTCTGGCGGAAGATGAGGACGCCGTGGCGTCTCTCAAGCCACTCCTCAAAGAGGGGTCTTATCGCCGCAATTGTGGCGTGCCCAGCGCGGGGTTGCGACAATCGCACTCTCCATGACGCCATGAGATCCCGCCGGAGCTCTGTCCGCTGTGCCGCAATTTCTTGCGGCATCGGAGCTAAACATGTGGTAGCCTGAGAGATCGAAGTTGCAAGTTTGATCCTGGCAATTATAACAGCCTTCTGTCAGTTTCACCTTCTGGCTTCAACTTAAATATTGGCTGATGACAAAAAAAAAACATGGTTAAGAATCCTGAACTCGCCAGTATGTTTTGAGCAGGGCTGGCCTGGTGGTGACGGCCCCAACTTGCGAGTTGTAGGTCTTGGGTTTGAACCCAGGCAGGCGCTTTACTTTGTGTAAATAATTTCATCACTACTGCTCTCAAAACGGTGAAGGAAAATATCGTGAGGAAACCGGCATATCCTAGAACCAAAAAATTCGAAGACATGTGACATCTACTATTCGGCACTGCACCGCCACGCGGGTCCACCGCGTGTGGTAGATTACAGCCCATTCCCTCTCAAAGAGAGGAGGCCTGTGTTCCAGCAGTGGGAACATAATAAGCTGATTATGCTGTTTTGATTAGATTAAGTATTATGAAAGTAGACTGACTAAAAAAAATTACGAAGCGTAACGTTAAATTAATTATGATAAATTCGCACTACTCTATGAACCTGTTTCATTGTTAAGTTTGCCATTTCGATCATACAAGGTTTTACATAAATCACCTGTTCCATACGTTTTGTGAGAGCCATGGAACGGGCTATGCTTGGAGTCTCTCTGAGGGATCGAATCCGGAACGAAGTGATCCGGCAGAGAACCAAAGTTATCGACATAGCTCACAGAATTAGCAAGCTGAAGTGGCAGTGGGCCGGCCATATCAGCCGTAGAACCGATGACCGTTGGGGTATACGTGTTCTTGAGTGGAGACCGCGAATTGGCAAACGTAAGGTAGGACGCCCTCAGGCTAGGTGGAGTGACGATCTCCGAAGGGTGGCTGGTAGCAGCTGGATGAGAGTTGCCGAGAATCGAGTTGAATGGCGTGCAATTGGAGAGGCCTATGTCCAGCAGTGGACTGCTATAGGCTGATGATGATGATGATGATACGTTTTGTCGAGTTATGCTAACATAAACGTATGGAGCGGCTGATTTTTTTCGCGACTTCAACCCCTATTGGTCCTACAGTAAAAGTTGTTCATAACGATCAGTTCAATAAACCGTTTTTAAGTCCAACACCATTGTAACTATCCCTTATAGTTACATTTTCTTACTCTAAGAAAACTTCACCCTGTATATTTATTTACATTGGTGTTGCTAGAATACGGAAAACAAAGCTTTGAAGTGAGGTTATTTTATATACGTTGTTTGTCTGCGGATACGTCTATAATAGTACAGTAGTGACGTGAAACTAGATAGATTGAGGTGATAGGCGCCTTGGGAATAACATGCTGTGTTGCCTTTTGTACGGTTTCTTCTAAAAGTCACGGAACTAATTGACAAAATAAATATTAAAAAGTACAATAGGTGTGGATATATTTAGTAACCTGTTCCGCTTAGCTATTTCTAAAGAGCCATAAAATAAAAATAAACTTCTGAAAGAAATCGACACGTGTTTCATCTCTCAAAGAGGCATCTTCAGGATGACGATTGACTTGTCGCGATCCCGAACACGGCGTGTTACCACACCGAGCGCTGAACGCAGACGGCGATTTGACGGGCGATAAGGCTCGCTCTACCGGTGGGTAGTAACTATTAGTGCTTTTTCAACATCTAAAAAATAGAATCAACATTAATAAACACCATAGGTATTATACGCTCATTTAAAAGAACCATTCGTTTGTCTAATCTCTTAAAGTCACAGTTCGTGAGTACAATATCAAAACTTTGATTACTTATAAGTACCAAACCGTATTCCAAAACCACTGCTGACAATACAACTATTAATTGGCAAACAAAAATTTCTCAGCCACTGCATCTATCGAATCAACAATGTAATTTGAATAACCACACAGTATAAACTTGACTCTATAGTTTAATAAGGAAGGCAGGTCTTCTATAGATTCAAAATATACGTGAAATCGTCACACAAGCACACACAAAACATACAGAATAAAATATTCTGTGGTCTCATACAACATGAATAATTGATAGGTGCTTCAGAAAGATTTATGCGTCTAGTCTTCGGTCAACCGGCAAAGAATCATATTAGAATAAGATATCATAATAACTACATAAATATGTATGATCTAGGGAAAAATTTAATATATATTTTCTTGGTATTTCCTGAAGTTACAATACAGTATAAATTGGCCTCTTATTCTATTGAAATTCAAAGCAGACCGTGTAATAAAATATTACTAGTCCTTCGTCTGTCTTAGACCAATGTAATTCAAAGAATCATTTAGCTATCGAGTTATTTACCTGTTAATTTTGTGAGATTCAATGTAGGTATAATTATGTAGAGCACTGGTTCTCTTGATCTTTTCGAATCGATAGTAATAATCCTTTTTAAATTATAAACGTTTTATAACAAAGTTAGTGCTAGAAAACTTTAATCTACAATCCACGTGGGCGCAATCACCAATCAATGTCCGAAAACTACACGTAAAACCCATAAAACTGTCAAAATCAAATCGGAATAGCGATTGACGCTTACACGACTTCGTACAGGGAGGCTCCCTGTACGAAGTCGTGTAAGCGTCAATCGCTGTGGGAGTGGGAGAAAGAGATGGAGCTGTACGTCCTGTAGAGCTTCATCTCTTTCCCACAGTAATATTAAAATAATACTGCTTCATGAGCTTGTGGTAGGCCCCCTGATCTTTCATAGTTAAGTATTTTACTCCTAATTTAGAATCACATTTATAATTTTCTTTTCTTTTTGCTTGTTCGGTTGAAATCATATTGGTAGGAAACATTAAAACAAATAGATTTTTTAGTGCGTTGTTTCGGTCCATATAAAAACTTCTCCGTGATTCGTTCGGTCCCAGTATTGCGAGAATATGAACTGTATACACAAGTGTGTGTTATCGTACTCTGGCAAGGTATTACTGAACAGGAAAGGTAAGCGCACATTATAGCAGCGGCGGGCCACAGCGCGCCGCTTTGTAAAAATGCGCCAAAGCACATGAGGAGCATAAATATGTGAACAGCATGTATCCATTACATAATTAGTTTTTCTATCATTGCTTCATTTTTAATTATTTTTACATATTATGGTAGGTATAGTAATCTTATTCCAGGTGCATCGTCTTTGACGGTGAGCAATGGGCAGCTCGCCGTCCGATAAGGACCAAGCCCGGGTCGACGGCGCGTTGTGTTCCACGTGCGCCTCAAAGAGATGTCAGTAGAATTGACGGGGTCCGCTAAGACCAATGCCTGCCGGGGGTTCGAAGAAAACCGATAGGGACATCGTAGCCCCCTGGCAACATGGCAACTGAAGGAACACGGGTGGGTTTTAATCAGTAAGAGTCTGACACGCTCTCCCGCTCTACTCAGAGCGGGAGAAGTTATTTGATAATTTCCCACCCAAAAAAAAAAGGTGCATCGTCTTCACATATAATTGTATAATTAATGTATACAAAATATTGTAAAATATTACCTATAAAAGAGAAACGGTGGAGTTCCTTGCCCATTCTTCTCCATACGAAAACTACCTTTTGGAGGGGCGACTAGAATCAATTCTATTTTTTGTAAATTTTGACGTTCAAAAGTGCCTTTTATGTGCCTAAAAAATAAATTATTTGACTTTGACTTTGAGCCGCGGTGGGCCGCACCGCAACGCAGTAATTGTTACAAACAGATTCAAATTTCGAATTTGAATTGTATTTCAGTGTAATGAGGCTGTACATTTGGGCGGGGCGAGTCGCAACAAAACGCATTACATAAATTCTCCTGCATCACTTTAGTACATTTTGTATGAACCATCGCCCACTACAGGCAGCCCGCACCGAGCTGCAACGCAATGCACTGGCGGATAGCTCGCCAGGCGTATTTTTGCGGTCGCAGTTTGTTATTACGGCCTGCCCAAATGTGTGCGAGCCTTTAGTTCGAAGTTGATAGAAATCACAACATGATACCACGCTTGTATTCAACAAAAGGGTAGACAGAATTACACCAACATTTCATCTTTTCGTAATAAGCTCATAATTACTTATGATGATTAAAACTATGGCTTAACCCCAAAATTTGTGACAATGAATTGATAGATGACCGATATACACTATATCGTAGAGACCGACACTGCACATTTAACAAAAAAAAAGATGGTGGTGGGGTAATGTTGGCTGTTTCTAGAGACATACCATCGGCTAGAGTTACTAACTGGGAAAGCGGGGCGGAAGATTTATGGGTCATCTTAGATCTAACAATTGGAACTAAAGTAAGAAAACTAGCAATCTGCGTTGTCTATTTACCCCCACCCGTAAAGTTAGAAGCTCTTGCAATGTTTCTTGATAAAGTGGAATATGTTATTGATCAAGCAGATGATCTAGTTATTCTAGGTGACTTTAACCTAGGCTTTATTACTTGGAACGCCAACATAGACTGCAATTATTTGAGTCCATCCAACTACGAAACCACTCTTGGACACTCACTTGTAGATTTCCTTAACATGAATAACCTGTATCAAGTAAATTGTATTAATAATTGTGACGATAAATTACTAGATTTGATTATTACAAGTTTGCCTAGCGCTTATGTTACAGAACCTTTAAATGTTCTTAGCAAATCTTACTCAAACCATCCTAACTTATTGCTATATATTCCATTTAACAGTTTATCATATTTACGATTAAAGCCTGAAAAAAAAAAGAATTTCTTCAAAGCTGACTATAAAGCCATCGTCAGTGAGCTAAAGAGTGTAGAATGGCAAGAACGAATTCTTATCTGTAATGGCGTGGATAGTATGGTCGCAGAGTTTTATAATATTCTTGGAACTGTTATTGAAAGGTCAGTGCCTAAGATGAGTACTGTAAGAGCTAAATTCCCTTCGTGGTTTAGTAATTCATTAATAAGGCTTATATCTGAAAAGGAAAAAATTCGAAAGAAATATAAAAGATACGGTAATCCCCGTGACAAAATCGAATATCATTTGCTTCGCTCTCGTTGTCACAAACTTTACGATGAATGTTACTCCAAGTACAAAACAAAAATAGAGACCAACATTCCCAAAAACCCAAAAGCCTTTTGGAGTTTTATCAAAAACAAACGCGGTGGTAAATCATCTATTCCTGCAAGAATAATGCTGGGAGATGAAGTCGCTAAGACAGGCCCTGAAATTGCAAACCTATTTGCTAATCAATTTTCCTCCGTATACACAGCAAATGTTACCAAGCAATCCACACCTTCACCTTCACATTATGTTCAATCACTTGACCATCAATCACAATCTGGGACTTCGAACTTCATGTCGAGCGTAAAATTTGACGAATCTGACGTTTCTAAAGCAATTAGGAAGATTGATCCAGCAAAAGGTACGGGACCTGACCTTATTCCACCAGTATTCGTTAAAAGATGCGGTGCTGTTCTTGCACTTCCATTAATGCTGATATTTAACCGTTCCTTAAAGGAGGGCAAATTCCCTGAAGAATGGAAGAAAGCTCGTATTGTTCCCATATTCAAAAAGGGTGATCCAGCCAGTGCAGTCAATTACCGTCCGATATCCATACTTTCATGTTTTTCGAAACTGTTTGAGTCAATGTTGTGTCCCATTATCTCCAAAATGGTGAATGTAAATATTTCAGACTATCAGCACGGATTCAGACCTGGCCGTTCAACTGTAACAAATTTGGTACCCTTTGTTTCTGAAATATCATGTGAGGTTGATAAGGGAATGCAGATAGACGCAATATATACCGACTTCAGCAGCGCCTTTGATAAAGTAAATCATCTCTTACTAGCTGAAAAACTGAGATGGTTTGGAATCGGTGGCGTACTGCTGGAATGGTTCAAATCTTATCTTTCAAAAAGACCTCAATCTGTAGTAGTAGGTGGCTTTAGATCTGAGATATATTATGCGGACTCAGGTGTTCCGCAGGGATCTCATTTAGGGCCGCTTCTTTTCCTTATTTTCATCAATGA
The DNA here is from genome assembly GCA_963680765.1 of Agrochola lychnidis. Classification (NCBI taxonomy): domain Eukaryota; kingdom Metazoa; phylum Arthropoda; class Insecta; order Lepidoptera; family Noctuidae; genus Agrochola; species Agrochola lychnidis. The sequence continues at coordinate 8,962,034 of OY796847.1, forward strand.
CATAACTGATCACATACGACATTGTAGAATTTCCCTATTTGCTGACGATCTAAAAATATATAAAGTGGTAAACTCCCTAACAGACGCTGTCTTGATTCAGACTGATTTGAACAATATTTTACACTGGTGTAACGTGAACAGTATGAGTCTAAACGCTGAAAAATGTCATCACATAAGATTCACAAGGAAAAAAACAACAGTTCAAACAAGGTATGATATTGGTGGCGTAACACTGAAACAGGTGAATGACATTCGAGATCTGGGTGTTATCATAGACAGCAAACTGAAATTTATCTCACACATTGATAAAGCAGTGACAAAGGCCGCCCAAATGCTAGGATTTTTAAAGCGCAATTCCAGAGGGTTTAAACACCAGAGAACCAAGGTGTTGCTCTACAATGCCCTAGTGCGCAGTCATCTTGAGTATGCAAGCAGTGTATGGACCCCTTTTTATGCAGTGCACTCGCAACGTGTGGAAAGCATACAGCGAGCTTTCACGAGACATCTTGCTTTCTCTACAAGAGGCTTTTCCCACAGAAAGCCATATACAGAGCGTTTAAAAAAATTCAAAATGGTAACCCTTCGCGATCGCAGACGTCTGATAGATTTATGCTTCCTCCATAAAATAATTAATGGAAAAATACAGTGCAGTTACCTTTTGCAAAGTATTTCTTTAGCAGTTCCAAGAATTTATCCGAGGGCTAAAAAAGTTAAAAAGGTATTTGATATCCCTTTTGTAAAAACTAATTTAGGTTTGCAGTCTCCAGTTACACGAATTAGCAACGAATACAATAATACTATATTAAACACGCCTGACTTAGATATATTCAGTGACAAGCTACAGGGATTCAAAAAGAAAATCACGCTATGCTTGCCAAGTTTTTCTTAATTTTAATTTTTTGTTTTTTTGTTTCTTAATTTCTTAACTTTTTTGTTTTTGTTGTTATCAGTCTTATTTACTTTAGTTTAGTTTAGTCTATTTTAGTTTAGTTTGTTTTAGTTTAATTTAATTTATTCAATTGCAAGGCAAAAAGATATTGTTATCAATGCTATGTACGCCGTAATTGTCATGTACATTAGTCCTTTAGTTATAAGATTATTTTAGCATAAATTTAATGTATGTGATGTGGCTGTGCTTTTTAAAATAAATAAATAAATAAAACTAATACTTTTTTTATGACACAGAAATGTAATCGCAGTATTATGAGACCAAAGTAGGACAAATTGTATTAAAGCATCTTTGCATTACAATACTTATTTCGCCTCCCCACAAATCTGGTATACCTACATACATAATAGCGTCCGAAAGAGGACTTCAAACATTTCATCCGACAAGCTAAGTCAAGTGGGGTATTGCATTTCTTTGTGGACTTAGCCAGTCCAAAGCACCAAGCGAATCTCGAAAGTGTATTAGTTTTGTTACACTTTTTAGTGCAAACCATGCAAATACGTCGTCGGGACGTCGTATCATTTGTTTTCTTCGAAACTGTATTTGCATTGTTAGGGTTAAATCGGAAATGAATTCTTGAGGTGTAGGTATTTTTTGAAGAAATGCTTGAGTAAGTTGAATGTATTGAAGATTGAGTAACATCTTTTTTCACTGAAACTAGGTGACATCTAGATTTTTACTGACGAAGTAACCCGTTGTTGCTGTTGTTTGTTGCTGTTGTTTTTTGCTGTTGCTGTAAAATAATAAAAACGGTATCAACACTGATTAAAATGTTACGTAAAGGTGCAACTATATTGCGGTGGATCGCCGTCTAAATCGCTGCCCCCGGCGAATAAAATCGTAATCGTAAAAAAGAAAAAAAGTCCTAGGTTCGATTCCCGGGTCGGGCAAAGTGTTATTGGGTTTTTCTATCTGAAATTTCTCAGTAGCAGCTCGGAGTCTGGATTTGTGCCCGGTTAATGGCAATAGGCTCGCCCCCTATTACATGGGACTTAAACACAACTGGCGAAATGTGGGTGTACCTGCTACACGGACGTCTCTGCCCAACCCTTCGAGGAAACAAGGCGTGATGTAATGTTATGTTAATAAAAAAAAGTTTTTTGTGAATATTGAACTTAACAACCAAAATTAAAAAAATGCCAAAAGAAAAGTGATTTTTACATTAATTACAATGCACCTTAAAATATTGTAACTTCTGAAATAACCGTAGGAAATGAATGAAAAAAACTGACAGAGTAATCGGATCTCTAAATATCGAATATGCAATAAAGTTAAAACTATCGTAATAGAAGATCATCATCATCAGCCTATAAATGTTCCCACTGCTGGGACACAGGCCTCCTCTCTGTGAGAGGGAGTGGGCCGTAATCCACCACGCGGGCCCAGTGCGGGTTGATAGATGTCACATGTCTTCGAATTTTCGATTCTAGGACATGCCGGTTTCCTCACGATGTTTTCCTTCACCGTTTTGAGAGCAGTGGTGATGAAATAATTTACACAAAGTAAAGCGCCTGTCTGGGTTCGAACCTATGACCTACAACTCGTAAGTCGCGGCTGTTACCACTGGGCCACCACTGCTTACAACACACTGCGTAATAGCACATTATCATTTTATTCGCCGGGGACAGCGAAATGTCTAATCAAAAGCTTACTGTTGGATTATCAGAGTTGAAAATCCGACAGAGCAATAATATTTAGGCTTTACATTTGGGAGTAGCTTAGTATTAGTTTAAAACGGCATTAATGTCAAGTTCCTTGGATTGAAATCAACGCGTGTCATTCAATCATTCGATAATAATACTTTTAGAATTATTTTAAGACTAAACATTGAAGGAAAATGAAGCTAAGATACCTAAATGCCTCCGTGGTCTAGTGGTTAGACCACCTGTCTCAGACTCAGAGGTCCCCGGGTTCGATTCTCAGTCGAGAAAAAAATTCTGCTCGGTTTGGTTGGTGGTAGGGCTTGTTCTAAATCCGCCTCGCTAGCTACCACCACTTTATCTAAGTCTGTCGCCATAACAACAATGTTAACTGCATTGTTGTGTTTCGGCAGTTAGGGGTAAGATAGCCAGTTCCTCTGTGGTTGATTCCGGGTGAAGCTCGCTTCCACCTTCAGCCTGATCATCACTTACCATCAGGTGAGACCGTGAGATGCAGACCAAGAGCTTCCCAATTGTAGTTATTTTTAAAAAAAAAAAACCATTATTCAGACCACGCTTAAAAATTGTTGAATATACAATTAAGAGAACTAGGTAAACTATAACCAGTCAGTTAATCTTAATTATACTTAGCTACTAGAACGTAGAACCTAATTAACCATCTTCGCCAACAATATTTCTTACCAACTTTTTCCAGAACATTGATAATAGAAAATTCCTCTTCACTATTGTCCTGTAACAAAATCTTGCGACAGACAGTCCTATCATTTTCTCCGAAGCTTTATTAAACTCGATACGACAATAATTACATCTTTGTCTGGAGAGCTCGGAAGCGTTGACACGCCCATTAGGAGACTGCCAACTTGTTATAGAACATTGATCATAGAAAAATTGGACAGGTGATTAATATATTTTTCTATAATGTTACTAGCTGACCCGGCAAACGTTGTTTTGCCATATTTATGTTTGGGGTGGACCACCCTTATCACTTAGGGGTATAAAAAATAGACTATTCCGATTCTCAAACCTACCAAATATACATATAAAATTTCATAAAAATCGATCAAGCCGTTCGGAGGAGTATGGCAACTAACATTGTGACACGAGAATTTTATATATATAGATAGATAGATAGATACAGCGTGAGTCTTCATAATGTGCACATATCGAAATGAGGGAATCTATGCTTAATTTTATCGAGGAAAAAATTAAAAAAAAATTAAACATTTTTATATTTTTTTTACAAAACGGTGTAACTTTTAAACTAAATGATCTATCGCGATGAAACAAACCCCATAATGATTGGAAGCAAGCAGGCATCCTCGAAAAAAAACTACCCTTAATTGAAATTAGACATGTTTTTTAGCAAAAATCTGTTTTTTTTTTTTTCATTAATTTTTACAATAATCGTAAAATTTCTCAGTAATACCCCATTACGTATCTATAAAAAAACAACCGTCGCTAAAATTAAGTATAGATTACCTCATTACGATATGTACACATTGTAAAGACTCACACTGTATATATATGTACAGCATATGCTTTTGCATACTGTGATAATAATATTTCGGAATAGAAAGTGTGGTTTTTCATTTACCAAATATTTTCCACGAATTAAAGGGATCCGCGCTGCAAACGCAATGAACGCTGCTTTTTAGGGTTCCGTTGCCAAATGGCAAAAAACGGAACCCTTATAGATTCGTCATGTCTGTCTATCTGTCTGTCTGTCTGTCCGTCCGTATGTCACAGCCACTTTTTTCCGAAACTATAAGAGCTATGCTGTTGAAACTTGGTAAGTAGATGTATTCTGTGAACCGCATTAAGATTTTCACACAAAAATAGAAAAAAACAAATAATTTCGGAGTTCCCCATACTTAGAACTGAAACTCAAAAATTTTTTTTTCATCAATCCCATACGTGTGGGGTATCTATGGATAGGTCTTCAAAAATGATATTGAGGTTTCTATTATCATTTTTTTCTAAACTGAATAGTTTGCGCGAGAGACACTTCCAAAGTGGTAAAATGTGTGTGTCCCCCCCTGTAACTTCTAAAATAATAGAATGATAAAACTAAAAAAAATATATGATGTACATTACCATGTAAACTTCCACCGAAAATTGGTTTGAACGAGATCTAGCAAGTAGTTTTTTTTTAATACGTCATAAATCGTAAACTGCAATTTACCTTTCATTCAATGTTACTTGCTGCTACGGAACCCTTCATGGGCGAGTACGACTCGCACTTGGCCGCTTTTTATTCAAGGCAGAAAACGCACGGTCGATGCGCAGACGACACGCGTATAAAATACGCCGTGTGCAAGGTTCCAGGTGGCAATCATTGGAGAAGCCCGTAAGTAAATCTAATTATTGATCAATAAACAAAGAAGAAAAGAAAACAAAAAAAAAGAAGACGAAAAAAAAGATGAGAAAGAGAAATAAGAGTTTTTTGCTATGTGTTTTTGTAGTGTACAATAAAGTATATATAAATAAATAAGAAGGAGAAAATTAACAAAGCTAGCTTTGACAAACATTCTCATGTTCAAATCACAAAAAAATGTAGTCGTATTGAAGACTCAAATCCATCATATAAAGTCCTACCTCCTTGCAATGGAAATTATCTCAAATAAATCACTTATTATAGTAGAAGTAGTAAAAAAAACAGACTTCCAAAAAAAAAAAACACTAGTGAAAAATAACTTTAATTTCGGAAGTCCGGTCAATTTTTTTTTTTTGGGTTGGAAATTATCAAATAACTTCTCCCGCTCTGGGTGGAGCGGGAGGGCGTGTCAGACTCTAACAGTCTTACCACAAAAAACATAGACACGTCTTAGTCACGTGTTTAGCAGTTGTTCAGCAAAAGTGATACCACAAAACCATGATTAGCCGTTGTTTAGGGTTAGACATGCTTTAGGCGTTGTTTAAATTTAAACAGCAACAACCCCCTGTTTGACACGCGTTTAACCCTCGCCGGTCGCCATATTGCTTTCTCTCAGTATATAAATTGCAATGAATATCTTCGATTATGCTGATTTTAATAATTTTAACGACATAGAATTTATGGATGACTATCGTGATCAAGTGTACGGAATGCGAGTGAATCTTTGCGAACATTAAAATGAATTTATCTTTAGAAAACGGTATAGGTTCAGCAAAGCATTTAGAAAAAAAAATTGTTGACCTAGTAAAAGTAATATTCCACATTATTTTCGTAGTAGGTGCTTAGATTCTCAAATCAAGTTGCCTGTTCTTTACGGAACTGGGTACTGGGCTTGCCATCAGGTAAGCGCACTTTTGTTATTGTCTTAGTTTTTGTCGTCATTACCGGTTGTCATTGTACAGCTGTGTGCCTTTTGCATTTTCGGTTTCGTTCCGTTCCGTTATTAGTGTACAAAAATATTTTTACATTTATGCCTCCGCGTCTGGTACGCATGGGCAACCAGTGGCGGACTTTTTAATTAAATAGTACTTATTTTAAATTTACCAACTTAGTTATTCCGTATTGACAACTGAAACAAATAAATTTCTATAGGAAAGAGAAAGGCTTAACAAATGAAAACTGCTTCAAACGAAACGTTTCTTAGGGTTGCCAAGTTAAAACAAGGATACGTCAATTTAGGCAGTGTTTTGCTAAATACATGTTAAACATGTATTTGTGGTAAGAAATTTTAAACACTTGTTTAGGCAGTGTTTATCCCTTAGACATTGTTTAAGAAAACACGTGTTTAAACGTTGTTTTATTTATTTTTTGTGGTAAGACTGTAACAGTCTTACCACAAAAAAACATAGACACGTCTTAGTCACGTGTTTAGCAGTTGTTCAGCAAAAGTGATACCACAAAACCATGTTTAGCTGTTGTTTAGGGTTAGATATGCTTTAGACGTTGTTTAAATTTAAACAGCAACAACCCCCTGTTTAACATGCATTTAACCCTCGCCGGTCGCCATATTGCTTTCTTTCAGTATATCAATTGCAATGAATATCTTCGATTATGCTGATTTTAATGACATAGAATTTATGGATGACTATCGTGATCAAGTGTACGGAATGCGAGTGAATCTTTGCGAACGTTAAAATGAATTTATCTTTAGAAAACGGTACAGGTTCAGCAAAGCTTTTGGAAAAAAAATGTTGATCTAGTAAAAGTAATATTCCACATTATTTTCGTAGTAGGTGCTTAGATTTTCAAATTCAAGTTGCCTGTTCTTTACGGAACTGGGCCTGCCATCAGGTAAGCGCCCTTTTGTTATTGTCTTTAGTTTTTGTCGTCATTACCGGTTGTCATTGTACAGCTGTGTGCCTTTTGCATTTTCGGTTTCGTTCCGTTCCGTTATTAGTGTACAAAAATATTTTTACATTTATGCCTCCGCGTCTGGTACGCATGGGCAACCAGTGGCGGACTTATTTAATTAAATAGTACTTATTTTAAATTTTCCAACTTAGTTATTCCGTATTAACAACTGAAACAAATAAATTTCGATAGGAAAGAGAAAGGCTCAACAAATGAAATCTGCTTCAAACGAAACGTTTCTTAGATTTGCCAAGTTAAAACAAGGATACATCAATTTAGGCAGTGTTTTGCTAAATACATGTTAAACATGTATTTGTGGTAAGAAATTTTAAACACTTGTTTAGGCAGTGTTTATCCCTTAGACATTGTTTAAGTAAACACGTGTTTAAACGTTGTTTTATTTAATTTTTGTGGTAAGACTGTTACTGACTAAAACCCACCCGTGTTCCTTCGGTTGCCCTGTTGCCGGGGGCCACGATGTCCCTATCGGTTTTCTTCGAACCCACGGCAGGCATTGGCCCTAGCGGACCCCGTCAATTCTGCTGACATCTCTTTGAGGCGCACGTGGAACACAACGCGCCGTCGACCCGGGCTTGGTCCTTATCGGACGCCGAGCTACTCATTGCTCACCGTCCGCAAGCCCGCGCCTACGGTGGCCGGAAATCAGCTCGCGATTCTCGCCCCGGGCGTCTCCTCCTGCGGCGGTTAGGGGCGTGAGGGCGCGAAGTTTGCCTCTCCCTCACGCGTTCCGCCTCCTCCTTCGCGAGCATTACCGCTTCGCAGAAGGAGGTGACGGCCTGATTTCCTCTCGCTTCGTACCATGGCCTGAACTAGGGCAGAAGTCCGGTCTTTGGTTTTGTATTTTCGTCTTTTGCCACCGACTTACGAAATTAATTAAAGTTATTTTTCACTTTGTAGCGTTTTTTTTTTTGGAAGCCGGTTATTTTTTTTTGTTTTTTTATTTTTCACTTTTGAGTTATGATAGGTACCCCACACAAATTCGAATACCACTACCTGCTAAGTACATAACACTGACAGGAAGTTATTATAACATCATCAACATAGACAAAGTGGGGAAACATACGTATTATTGAAGCTAACTCAAAAACTACCCAAGCAAAGGTAATGTTTATATGGGACTACTGCGCAAGTTTCCTCTACCAAAAGAAAAAAAAAAAAAACGTGTGCCACTCGGGGACTGCCGCGGTAAAGCTATTGCATAGCATTTGTAACCTCCATACTTCCTATTTGTCAACGCTACACTTGGGATGATGACGTGATGACATAAAACAAAAATTACGTCATTACATAGTAGGCGGAGTGGGGGGTGTTAGGTTTTATTTTCGTTACGTTACGGAATTTCTTGATTCGGTCACCGCGCTCAAAGCCCGCGATAAAAGCTATGCAATAGCTTAAAAATTTCAAAATCGATCCACAATTGATGGAAATATCGACGAAAAAAAAAGAAAACCTACAGACGAACATACAACCGCCTCCTTTTATGAAACCGGTTAAAAAAATGAAAGCATAAGCTTGCCGAATTCACCAGGTCTTGGATCTGGTAATTCGGCAAGACATCGAAGTAACAAATGTTACTCCTTTGTCATAAATATCACCCCTGTTTCCACACTCCATGTTACAGAAGTTAGTCAATCGTGCCCATTAATTCTGTGAAGGCATTCGAACTTCACTGACCAGTTCGGATTCGTGAACACGTCACTTTGTGTTTAGAGTCCTTCGTGTTTCGGTTGACAAATTCGTTTATTAGAGGTAGATATAACGAGAATAGGTGGGTAGTTCATACCTTTGTCAAACTCAAAATCATTTATTTCATATAAACCAATTACTTTTGAATTGTTAAGGGGTCAGTGAATCAGTAAGACGAAGCTAGTTGCCCATTTCAAAGCGTATAGTAGATTCCCATGGAGAAGAACGGGCAAGAAACTCCACGGACACTCTTTTAAATCAAAATATTGTTACAAAATATTGTCTTATATATAATAGAGTGATAACCTTTGGTATAGTTGACCTCGTAATTGCCTATACCCTAAGGTTTAATGTCACTTGCACGTCGTAAAAGGACAAAGTCAAGAGTGCTACAAGGATATTTTGACGCCTCAATGACATTGACCTTGTTGGTGAATTTGTGATTGTGATTTGTGAAATAGTGTCACAGAAATTGAATTGATATGGCGACAATAGTTACGAATTTGGCCATGCGCCACAAGAAACTTGTACTGTTGTATTTATCTATGTGACAGATAAATCGTATCAACTTTAGTGAACATTCAATTGATGGGGAATACGGTAGTAGAGCAGGTAAAAAAAATAAAAAATTAATCCGTCTTTCAAATAATAAAAAAATATTAGACACGAATTTTTTGCTTTATCATATTAATCAGAGTGGGGGCTCGCTACGTCACAATTCAGTATTAAATCTAGCAAGGCGTGACATCATGCCATGTTTTAACTCAATATATCGCCGTAATCTTTTGATTACGTCAAAAAAGAAAAAATACGTGTCCAATATTTTTTATTAACTAGATACCTATCAGACAAAAAAAAAAATTTGGACACCGGCCTATTGTTGTCAAATGTGATAAAGCAATTACGAGGTCGATAATACCTTAATATTATATAATTATGTATTTTCCTTTTAGCACACAATGTGACATATCATGTGGGGTGTATGACACGAGACAGAACTAGACTGAGCGAGGTGCGACCAGCACATATACCATGACCACCATAGAAACCACAAGCAAAGCTGCACTAGCATCATAATCTACTTACTATTATTACTTACGAGTTTTTTCGACGGAAGAATAGACAAAATGACAGATTCATAATCACAATCTGTCATTTTGTCTATTCTTCCGTCGACAAAACCCGTAAGTAACATGTTAATGTTGTTCGCTTTAGCATGACCACCATAGAAACCAAGAGCAAAGCTGCACTAGCTTCAAAATCTACTTACTAATACTTACGGGGTTTTCGACGGAAGAATAGACAAAATAACAGATTCACAATCCCAACCTATTATTTTGTCTATTCTGCCGTCGACAAAGCAGGTAGAGTAAGTAGACTTTGATGCTGTTCGCTTTGTCCCATAAGTATATTTAAATGTGCCTACATCACTTAAAATATAACTAAAAGATACTTGTAATTTTGTGAAATGTTATCATTTGAATAAACAAATAACTAAACTTCAAGCTTTAACGACTTGAAGCTGACTGTTTGCGGAATGTGTGCAGTTAAACTTTTGAAAACTAGCCCTATGCACTGCTGTGAATACTTTATACAAAATCTGCGATGAGCTTTGTTTCCATCCACAGTTTTCTATATTACTTTAACTTACTAGAACTTTCTTCTGTTGACTTTATATCGCACTCAATTTCCTAGGGAAATATTCAGACTCACTTCCATGTTAAAACGTTGGAAATTTAATCTAACCAACAATGAACACCATTTCGCGCGGAAACCAGTTAAAATTCATGATGTTTTGCTGTTCCTATAACTCGCGGCTTCGACAGGATTAAGATCCTTTACTTTAAAAAAAAATTGCAAGCATTGGGCTGGATTATTATTCTTATTCTTGTAGTTATCTTCTTTTTGGCATTATGCTATGTAGGGGAGAAAAGGAATTTTCCTTTCTTTTTGCCGTTATTCAATTTTAATTAATGTAATTGCTACAGTCACTGATTTCTGGTTTTTTTTTTAGGTAGGGCGTCTCGTAGTTGACCTCTGAGATCATGACTACTTAACCGGGCTTTCCGCTACTACACTTAAAACCTCCAGCTAGGGTGACCTCAATAATATAACCATTCAATGGATCAAGGGACACAGCGGTTCGCGGGGCAATGACGCAGCCGATGAACTTGCCAGAAGGGGGTCGAGCATGGCACCAGTGGGGCCTGAACCCATCACGCCACTCCCCTTCGGGTACCTACGCTCTCTGGTAAGGAAACGAACCAGGGAACAACATCACAAAATATGGGTGGACCACGGTGAGTGCAGGCAGGCTAAGGAGGCTCTCCCTACAATCGACGGCCGCCTCACGAAACAGGTTCTCCGATTAACAAAACAGCAGCTGCGCACAGTTACAGCTGCCCTAACTGGCCATGGGTCATTTAATAAACACCTCTTTGTCATAGGAGTCACAGACAGTCCGCTGTGCAGAGCTTGCATGGAGGACGACGAGACAGCAGCCCATGTGCTGTTAAATTGCCCCTTGGTCGCCACATACAGGGCCAAGTACTTCGGTAACCCAGGTACCCTACGTGAGATTTTCAGTGACACCAAGGCGTTGCTGGCCTTCTTTGAGGAGCTGGGGTGGATCGAATAACAGATTTTCCCACCCGTACGCAAAATACGCGCTTTGACGTGGAGTTGCGGATACCAGCCCGTATTACCTATTACCTATTATTAACCTCCAGCTAGGGGTTATTCAACTATGCTAATTAAAACTAGGTGAACACTCGCTAAGGGCACCCCCTGTGGGGTACGGACCTCGGCTTAGGGCGTCAACCGGAGGGAGGACACCAAGGATGTGACGGGCTGGATTATTTCATAATTTTGATTCTTGTTTTTTTTTTAAGAAGTTCTATTGCTTTTGTATTAATGATCATTCTGTTATTAACCTTCCTCTTACCACAAAAATATCCAGGGGAATCCCAAACATTTGAGACTAACAAATTAACCGTCTTAAAACTAAAATCTAGCTTGACCTAGTTAGAAGTAACTTCTTTTTTTTCATCAGACAAATGCTTTCCAAGAACCAAAAGTTCGTTAAAATTTTCTAGACACGTGTCTCCAATTTGCTGGCTCAAATGACTTGGTGATCGAGGCCTGTTCGCTCCATAGCACTGTTTTCTTAAGAAATTAGGTTTTGAGGGAAAATGTTCTAAACTTGAAATGGGCAGTAAGACTGGAATGGTTTTCCATTCCAGGCATGAAGTTCAAAAACACATTATGTGTTAGGTATAAAAAATGCCTAAAATAGTCTAAGACCACGTTGCTTTTAGTACTTTTACCTATGAAAAAGTAAGATCTTTTTCTTTTTGAAATAAAAAACCTGCAAAATAACATGCAAAGGCTACATAAATGTCACGGAAAAACATTGGTTGTATAGATTCTACGCTCATAAATTCCATAGTCTCGTTCAGTTTTTATTCTGTTATCACAAGATTACAAACCGCCTTATGCAAGCTATTCAATATTGGATATGACGTAGGAATATTTCATGAAAAATTTCCATTGCTAACCAACTCATCGGTAAGCAAAAACTTGTTGGTAATTTCTTCCTTAACTTTCAATCAGCTCTCTTAGTCTTTATTAGGTTTCCTTCTGTTGCTAACTTTAAATTATACCCGAGTTCATTATAGGAGCATCATTTATTCAGATTTATCAAGTTATAGGTACTGAAACTGTACTAATTTTGACCCAAATTGTTATTAATAACTGTCTCAATGTGGAAAAGGACCCAAAACATGGCTACTTAAGTTAGCATATTTTTATTTTAGGATAACCTGGTAGACTTTTTAAAGACGAGTCTACAACATTTTGAACAACACTAAGGGTAGGCACCCTTTCCACCAGAGATGTGCTATGCAGCTATGCTGCGAGAATGTAAAAGCTAAGCTACAAAACTATGTGACTGTTTCCACTGATGCTAAGTTATGTAGCGGTGCGAGTAAGATGTGCTATGAAGATGCGCCGCCGCAAAGTAGCTGCGCGAGGAAGATGCGCAGCTCGAGTTATGCGATGTATCGATAGTATCGAGGGCGGCGCGATGACCCATAGCACGCATCCATAGCATGCATCCATAGCACGCATCCATAGCACACATCCATAGCACGCATCCTTCTATATAAAAAACATATCTTAGTTGAATCCGTTTCCACCAGTGCTAAGCTATGTGCACCAATGAATATGATTGGTGGATACCAAACGCATCCATAGCAACGTAACATAGCATATCTCTGGTGGAAAAGCAGCCTTAAGCTTCGACAAAAGATATGACGAAGCCCAAGCTGTTTTGGGTGACTTGGCCGAGACACTACCATGCCCCTTGGTTTATGTAGTTTTAATTAATAACCTTTTATAATAAAGCTTTCATTATGACGCCTGAGAAAATGATTCGCTAGAAATACAGAGACTAGAAAATAAATATAATTAAGTATAATACCTATTACACTGTGAAAGTATTTTCAAAGTTTTATTGGACCGTCTGTAACCGAGATTACATTGTGCCACATCAAAGGTCGTCGTACAAACTTCAATACTCTTGAAAATTAATACCCTAGGACCCCAAACGTTTATTTAATTTCTCTTGTGGGAGATAATAATAAAGAAATAAAGAATATTCTATCTATCTAATATTGGATAAAAGCTCCCCATTGAACTGATAATTTTATCGCACGAATATTCCTATTTTTACTTTTCGCTATACTAAACTTAATGTTCGGTGAAATTACGGTAAAATTTTCCACAAGTTCGAATCAAGATTAAAAATAGATCTTAATTTAGGTTTAGATCATATCACAATATTAATTTCGAGCTTTTTTCAGCGGATAAAAATATAAATGATGTATGAAATTATATATTTCAGTCAGGGATCGACAGTTTACTGTAAATATCTAAGCATTGATTAAACGAAGGCCCGTTAAGGGTACGCGAGAGCCGGATAATAAAGACGGGGTATGCTCGACTTCGTGCTTCGGTTGAGACGTGGGAAATTGTTGACCCGTGAAATTGAGCCACCTGCTGTTATTCAATACTATTTTAACATTTCACCTGGCTCACAAAGAAGTCGCGTTTCGATGTTCTAAGACGGTGTGGAGACAATATTTAAAAATATTGTCAATTTAAAAAACCTAAGGTAGACTACTAATGAAATAATCCATTCGAATAAATAACTTATGTTTTATTTTTTAATTTTTAAATATTTCTTTAAAAATTTAAAAAAAAATGTGGCCCTCCGGTGCCGGGAGCAGGGTCCAAGCTACCGGCGGTTAGGGCTCTACAGACAGGAACCTCCTCACGATGCGAGCCGTATCGAGGAGTACTGCCTTCTGAATCAGGCCCTTGATCCAACCGCCTAGCGAGAGCCTCGAGAGGTTTTGGTCAAGCCTTTCGGCCATTGGCCGTTACGACAATCGGCACAATGACAGTCGAACTCACACTCCACATGTCCATAACCTCGTGCTAAGTCGAGATATTTAATTTGTTTCTCTTTCTCAGCTTTCACGAGGTTCTCGTCATGTGGAATGGTAACTTATTATTATTACTGTCACCTTTTTGTGTCCCACTGCAGGACCTTCCCTCCTACCACTTATCTCTATCTATTGAAGAATGTGGTCAATCTTTAAAAAAAAAATAACTTACTAATTTAAAACAAAGATTGTTCAAAATTTAAAGACTGAATTACGTATTATTTGAATTTATTAGCAAGGGTGACTTGAAATTTTGTTTTGTAAGGCTTGTTACCAACACAAGTTTACCGTTATGTTCCAATTTCAAAATGAAAAGTAACTTTTTTTTACTGCACTAACCTAAATAGAAAAGAAACGTGTGCGGTCGGGGGACCCCCGTCAGGAACGAAGTTTTTTCTCAAGTATGATTTAAAAAAAAATACAAATCTTTTGCAGCCGCCATCTTGGATTTACATTTCGACCCCACTGTCGGCTTTAACACCCTCAAAAACCATGAAAACGATACTCATGATGAAAAATTTGAAAATTTTCGCAGCCGCCATCTTGGATTTACATTTCGACCCCACTGTCGGCTTCAACACCCTCAAAAACCATAAAAACGATACCCATGATGAAAAATTTGAAAAATTTCGGACCAAATTCACACTTTTTCCCTCCCTTTCTTTTATGTAGTGTACCTACTCGGGCCAATGTGTACAATTTTATCCCACGACACTGTAATCACTTTACTCTTTTCTTTTGTTTTTTTCTGCCGGCGGTCTCTCTCTCTCTTTCTTTCTCTTTGAATTAGAAGATAGTCGCAAGTATTAACACTTTTTAGCGTGACGATTTCTGAAAGTTTACAAGCCGTGTTGAAGAACTTCGTTTCAATAATATCTTAGCCTTGTCTTTTGTGTGTATCTCGCCTTAAGACGCAAACTGTGAGTGACGGCTAACCGTTCAAATTAAATTAATGGTACATGCAGCAGATGAGATTTTGTTCTAACGGGTCTAGCAAAGTTTTTAAATTTAGATATAAAAGTTTTGGTCTAGTTTTTTTTGTTATCTCATAGGACGTAAACGAATCCATAACAATGAAAAAATATATAGGTGTGTTCAATACCTTTTTTTCGGGGTTTACCTTCAAAAAGCGTCCGGGCTTTAAGGATAAGACCGAGGAGTGTGGGATTTTTACCTCACTAAAACCACCCCGGTGGTCTACATCTGCACATGGAAGGGGTGCCCCTTTCTATGCGTTACCTCTCAAAAGTGTTCTATTTAAACAGTACTACTACGCTTCTTTTACAATTTTAAAACTGATTCTAAATTCGTTTGAGTGAACAAATGCAACTAATTTTGCATATTAATTAAAATGATAAACATGTAAATTTTGTCTCCAAAAAGGAAGTTTAATCACGCAGGCTGGCAGAAAATTGACTCTGGTTGCATTCGATCACTCGAGCGTTTGTTTTTTTAATAAAACAAAATTGTTTGGACACGTCCTCTTGAAACAAATAGCAAAAATTCAGTACCTATAGCTTCTTATTGAGCGCCAATACCGTGTCTATTTTCGTACCAGGGCTCAAACAAGTTCTACAGGACTTACCCGAGTGTTAATATGGCACATCTAATTTTAGAAAGACACTGAAAAGAGGGCATTGTTGGAATGAAGTTCTTTAATGCGGCTTCTAAACTTTCAGAAATCATCACGCTAAAAAGTGTTAATACTTGCGACTGTCTTCTTCTAATTCATAGAGAAAGAAAGAGAGAGAGAGAGAACGCCGCCAGAAAAAAACAAAAGAAAATAGTAAAGTGATTATAGTGTCGTAGGATAAGATTGTACACATCGGCCTGAGTACACTGCAAGCCACTTGCAAGTCAAAATGAAAATCCAAGATGGCGGCTCTGATTCATATTTTTCATCAAGGGGTATTGTTTTTATGGTTTTCAAGGGTGCAAAAGCCGACAGTGGGGTTAAAATGTAAATTCAAGATGGCGGCTACGAAAATTTTCAAATGTGTGATCATGTGTATCGTTTTCATAGTTTTCGAGGGTGCTAAAAAGCCGATAGTGAGGTCAAAATGTAAGTATAAGATGGCGGCTAAAACATTTTGTTTTTGTTTAAAATCATACGTGAGAAAGAACTTCGTTCCTGACGGGGGTCCTCCGACAGCACACGTTTTTTTAGGGTTCCGTAGTAAACAAGGAACCCTTATAGTTTCGTCATGTCCGTCTGTCTGTCAGTCTGTCTGTCTGTCTGTCCGCGGTCTAGCTCCGAGACCCTTAGTACTAGAAAACTGTAATTTGGCATAGGTATACATATTAATTACGCCGACAAAGAAGTAAAACAAAATTATGAAAAACATTTTTTTTTAGGGTAACTTTCATACACGTAAAGTGGTGATGTTTATTTTTTTATTTTTTTACCCCATGGTGAGGGGTATCATTGGAAAGGTCCTTCAAAAATATTGTGAGTATGTGGAAACCATTTTTGAATTCAGGGATTCGTTTGCGAAATATTAAGCTTTAAAGTGCTAATTTTTTTTAGAGTCAAGTGTCCTCCCCCCTGCCGGCTAAATGGTTGGTTTTGGGTGTGTGAAAAAAATCACAACAGTAGTTTATATAACGAAATTAAAAGGAAAACTATCACTGCTAAGTAGACTCTACAGGTTAACGAGTAATAATCGACCAACTTAACTTTGCAGTTGCAAAAACATGTTTTCCCATACATTCCGTATGGGAGAACATATTTTTCAACTACAAAGTTAAGTTTGTTTTTGGGATAAAATCATCCCAACTACGGAACCCTTCATTGTGCGTGGTCCGACACGCACTTGTTTCTTTTTTGAGCTACGGTTTCCTAGAAGAGCCACGGCCCGCCACGTAACGTTTGCAATGTATCGGCGAATGAAGTCACTGAAACGTTATTTATGGAAGTAAGTTGGTGTGTTTTCTTAGACTGTTTTTTCAGTAGTGGGTTCGATTCCCAACAGACACCGTAATGTCAAACCCCGCTGCCATCATTTTCATGATAGCTGTCACTGTGGCCGTTATGTGGCGGCCACAGTTCTTCTAAAAACTAAAGCTTTACAGCCTTCTAGTTTTGTTTCAGTTATTCTACCATTCTTGTAAATAATGTTTGAAAATAACAGATACTCATTAATCTAATGAGACGGTTTCGTAAATGGGAGGCTTGCATGAGTAATACTTATTAATATAAGGCTACGGAAGTAATTAAACATTGACATGCGATGAACAGATTAACTTGGTTTGGGTATCACTTGGGTCAACCTAACTGATATTTCTTGTATCTTAGATTGAATACTTTTTCTGCCATATTATATTGTAAGGGAGAAAAGATTTTAGTCAGTGTCAAAAAAATTGGCTGTCTGTAAAGTCATATTCATATTCATTTATTTCCGTTCTACAAGGTAAAAACAAGATGTTAACAAAAGGCTTAAAGCTAAGAGCCGTTGTAGACCCTGTCAGGGCACAGCAAAAATTATTACTAGATTTAGATACAAGCTAATACTTAAATTAAAAAATACAAGTCGCAGAAAACTACAAATTTAAAAAAAAACTACACATGAAAACTGAATTATCACATTCGCATAAAAGTCAATAACAATAACATAAATAATTCTATCTTTGGTAAGTAGGTAGCTATTTTCTTAAAATACTATTATTGCGTTTATATGTATAAAGTTATATTTTTTACTTAGGTAATATTATTACAAACATTTAATGAGAGATCATATTTTAAGGTTACAAATTATAAGGTTACATAAAGAGATAAGTTTTACTTATATCACAATTTGAGAGTCGGTTTACGGACGATAGTTTAACGTGACAACGTCATAACAAAACACTGATGAAATGATTGCATACTTTTATGAATAAAATTGAATAATTTTCATTGAATTATCACTATTTTGTATGGATACAAAGAAGGAGTGACTAGAGTTGTCAAGAAAATTGCTACTTTTGAAAATAATAGTAGATTTCCTCGCACGGCGGTTGGCCGAATCAACTTATTGTTTGGGCACATTGTTATGACATGTGTGAGGTTAATTTTTTTTTTTAATTTTAAAAATTTAATTTTAAACAAGAGAAAACTTTTTATCAAACTTTTTATCTATCATCAATTATATAAATCACCATAATTTTTTTTACCGCACCGCGGTAATCAACGCGTTGATGTCTTTTACTCCACGGTGTCGGTAAGTTGCGTTACAGTGTCGT
The DNA here is from genome assembly GCA_963680765.1 of Agrochola lychnidis. Taxonomy (NCBI): domain Eukaryota; kingdom Metazoa; phylum Arthropoda; class Insecta; order Lepidoptera; family Noctuidae; genus Agrochola; species Agrochola lychnidis. Next base: position 8,980,364 of record OY796847.1, read on the forward strand.
GACATCAATGGTTTAGTCCACGAAGGTTTAGTCCCATTTCAAAAATGCCCAACGCGCCTAAAGAAGTTTTCACTTCAAAAAGTAAAACACTTGACGCGGCGGCGCAGGAAGTGGCGCCGTCTAATTTTGTTGCGAAGTGGAACCACCGAAGAGGTCGGATAAGTGACACTGGCTGATTACTGTTGCTCTAGTAGAGCATTGCATCGATGGTTGCGTGGCACCTATCTTCTGATAACAGATGATGTCTGGGCTGCTGTCGTACGTCCACGTCGAATTATTATATTCCGCCACAATCCTGACTCCAATCCGACTGATGATATTGAAGCTGTTGAACCATTAATGCAATGACCACTTCTGGTAAAAGCTATCCTGGTCCGTAATACTCTTTTAACATCAACACTGTTCTGTTGACATTTTCATTTTCTCCGTGCGTGGTACCGTAGCAAGTAAGTAAATATTAATATATGCCGATTTTGTGCGAGATTTCCGTGTAATATTCATATTACCGAACCAATATGGGGTAGAATCCCTCGTGCATGGATTATTTAGAATCAAGCTTCATTTGATTTGATCTTACTGCGATTTTATTTTATGCACCTGTTGATTTTAAACACTTGTAATTTTTGTAATATGCTCTGACAAACTAGACATAAAGTACTCAATACTCAATTCTTTATTGCATTCCATATGTATGACATAGATGGTATAACAAAGTAAAAGATCAATATGGACCCTGTCGGGTACAGCAAAATTTGGAGAGAGGAAGAGGGCTAAGTAGCAATACAATATTATTATAAATTATTAGATGTGTTTAATTGGGTGTATAATTATGTATATATTGTATATTATTAGGTTTGTGTATATAGGTATAGTATGCAAAGGTGGTGGTGTAGGTGTAATGCATTTTCTAACGTAATCTGCGTGAAATTGAATTCAGACACTTAGGTAAAACACGAACACATTTGAAAAAAAATTAGGTATCTGTAGAGCATACCTATTAATGTCCATATGAAATTTGGGAAAACCTCTATCAATAAAAAATCTGCCTAGCCTTTTCCTAACTATATTGGGGTCGGCTTCCAGTCTTACCGGGTGCAGCTGAATACCAGTATTTTACATGGAGCGACTGCCTATCTGACCTCCACAATCCAGTAACTGGGTAATACGATACCCCTTGGTAAGACTGGTTGTTAGACTTTCGGGCTTCTGATGATCCGTAACAACTGTCAAAAATCCACGAATGACAACTCGGACTAAAGGCATAACGTGCTTTCCGAGGCACGGAGGAGTCTCGGTAAGTAAAGATGATAACCCATCCCAACCCCGACAAACGTAGCTTAACCGGATGAATCGACCCGTGCAGCTGTTATTACTTAGCCACGAGCTACTAGGGAAATCTCTATCCGTAACGCAAAAGATAATCGTTTAGCAGCAGCAGCTGCAATGAAAATAAGGGAAGTTTTCCATAGAAAATAAAAAAATCCTTTCAAGAGATCCAACCCGACTGGCTGTCACAAGATGTAGAAGTACACTATTTCAGAACAATTGTTACAATATGTCTGTCAAAATCTACAACCAAATACCCAAACAGATCAGAGAGCTACCGCTAAACTACTTTAAAAAGAAACTAAAGAAATGGCTCTATAATAATACGTTCTATACAATACTAGCGACCCGCCCCGGCTTCGCACGGGTATAAAATATATAGTCTATGTCATTCATTGAAAAAATGATTGAAATCGATCCAGTAGTTTTGATTTATTCATTACTACCCGTGGCCCGCACGCGTCACATTAGAAACCTCAAAAATAACAGTATTTCTCCACTATTTAATGGATGTTATTATACATATAAACCTTCCTCTTCAATCACTCTATCTATTTAAAAAACCGCATCAGAATCCGTTGCGTAGTTTTAAAGATTTAAGCATACATAGGGATATAGGGACAGAGAAAGCGACTTTGTTTTATACTATGTACTGAAGTGAGTTCTTAAATTATAAGCAAAGTTCGAAATATGATCGCACTAGTAATATAATTAAATAACATAATTTTAAGGATTTTAGTATTTACGTCATCAAATAGTATATGTTTTTTGCATGCTGAAATATGTAAGTAAGCAAAATATGTGGAGCTTCTTATATTTAAGACCTTTTATGTACCATATTTTATGCAAAATAAAGAAATTCTAATTCTTCTTCTTCTAAAAAACTTAAATACTTAAATATTTCTTTGGAACAGTGTCCCGAGATAAACTGTTAACTAGCGGGTTTACAGTCTCATACGCTAAGAACTTTTTAATATCCTACCATTTCCTACCACAAAACAGCGTAGTTTGCAAAACCGCCGAAAAATGTGTAAAAGCCAGAAATAAAGTGGGAATGTGTGCATAAACCGAGTTCCGTTCCTACATATTCAGCTTTTAATCGACCCTCCGTAACTTGTTTACTGTACCTACTTGCTATCAAACAAGCCAGCGTCCGATGCGCTAGGACGGTACTAAAAGTGGCTAGTGGTGTCACAGTACAGATTGTGCCAGAAGGATCACTTTACACCACGCTGTCGGAAACAGCTCGACGGGACGAGTGATGTTTTTTTTTTAAACTTATGGCCATTACTCATCATCAGCCTATAATGTTCCCACTGCTGGGACAAAAGCCTCCTCTCTGTGAGAGGGAGTGGGCCACCACGCGGGCCCAGTGCGAGTTGGTAGATGTCACATGTCTTCGAATTTTCAGTTCTAGGACATGCCGGTTTCCTCACGATGTTTTCCTTCACCGTTTTGAGAGCAGTGGTGATGAAACCCAGACAGGCGCTTTACTTTGTGTAATTATGGACATTACTAATACATAATAACTATTTTGTTTGCAATCTGTAAATTCGTTAATATTCGATGCTTGAAATCAAATTAATCAAAGGCCTGAGCTAAAAAATTCGAATACACTGCATACGAAATTCATGGACGTGTGTGATACGCCAAGCAGCGGTCAATGATGAGCAAAGTTATCAAAGCTTGAAAAACCTTTGGTAATATGAGATGAGTGATGAAAACTTTTATCTAAATATTAATTAATGTTCGTGGAATAGTGTTCTCAAATTGAAAAACAGTCCAATTTTCCTTTATTGTTCCAACCAAATATGTAGATATTTGTGTGCGAGTTTGAAACAGAGCGGCAGCGTTGTGCTTCTGATGCATTTACTGCGGTAAAACCGAGAAGCATTGTTTTATCGAGGCTTTACGGTTGCTTTTTATTACCACTGTCTATTATAGTTGGTGGGGTAAAACATAAAATCTTCGTATTGTCCTAGTTATAACTTATCGTAGTCACTGTAAATCGCAATAACTGTATGTATAGTTTAGAAGCTTTGTGCCACGTAAGTTAGTGTTGTATCTACTGGTCTAGTTTGTAGTTTGTGGGATACAGATTGTTCAAGTAGATAGGTACGTTATTCTTCATTACGGTTTTAGTGGCTTTTGGTCCGAGTTTCGGTTTTGTCCTACTGTAACTTGTTATACTATGTTCTAAAAAAATATTAAGTTTGCTGTTTCTAAAGCATGGTTAGGGAAAGAGTTGTATCTTTTTATGAAGTATAATTTTTATCATATCAATTCTAATTCTGTCTACTGTTGATAAACAATTTTTTATTGAAAGTGCAGATTTGAATGGAAAAAACAGAACAATATTATATAGCAAAACAGGAATAGACCAACCAATGGTCCTGGCTGTATCAAAAGATTCTATATGGATGCACTGGCCTCAAGTCACCGTTAATCAATTGTGAAAGAATACATCGATACATGAAATACCCAAAGAAATTTCACTCATTCCATGGGTTCGATCTGGTCGCGAGACCATTACCTTTGCCACAACTGCAAGTCGTGCTAACCTTGGTAGCACCGCATCCATGAATCGTCTAATGAGAAATTATAATAAAATCGCTACACGAACCAATACCATCGACATCTTTTCTAACCCTTTTCGTCAATTCTGTACGAGACTTTTAACTAGCTCGGAGTCTCAAAACCTCTGCACGACACAAGCCGCCTATTAATAAAATTGTATCCACTTCCATTTCCTTCTTCATAGGTCTTTTTTTAGGGTTCCGTAGTAAACAAGGAACCCTTATAGTTTCGTCATGTCCGTCTGTCTGTCTGTCCGCGGTCTAGCTGCGAGACCCTTAATACTAGAAAGCTGTAATTTGACATAGGTATACATATTAATTACGCCGACAAAGTGGTAAAACAAAATTATGAAAAACATTTTTTTTTAGGGTACCTCCCATACACGTAAAGTGGTGATGTTTTATTTTTTATTTTTTTATCCCATAGTGTGGGGTATCATTGGAAAGGTCTTACAAAAACATTATAAGTTTGTGAAAACCATTTTTGGATTCAGGAATCCGTTTGCAAAATATTAAGCTTTAAAGTGCTAATTTTTGTTAGAGTCAAATGTCCCCCCCCCCTGCCAGCTAAATGGTTGGTTTTGGATGTGTGAAAAAAATCACAGCAGTAGTTTATATAACGAAATTAAAAGGAAAACTATCACAGCTACTAGGCTTTACTAGTTATCGAGTATTAATCGACCAACTTAACTTTGCAGTTGCAAAAACATGTTTTCCCATACATTCCGTATGGGAAAACATGTTTATCAACTACAAAGTTAAGTTTGTTTTTGGGATAAATTCATCCCAACTACGGAACCCTTCATTGTGCGTGGTCCGATACGCACTTGGCCGGTTTTTTGTTATTTAGTTAAATATTTCATCGTAGTTGTGAACATAATTCATAATTAATATCCATAATTAATATCTATTTTCATTTTATTTTATTTTTATTTTGTCAATAATTCAACTAACGTTAAATAAAACTTCCTGCATTCATTAAATTCTCTGCTAGTGCTGTGCACTTCTGTAAGTGACGAGTTCACAGTACTTATATAACTGTATGTGATTTTTGTATGTGTATGTTTAAGTGAGCAAGTCGTTGAGGTGCCAAATAAATAAATAAATGGGTTAAAGTTTCATGGGTGGAAGAATTAGCAACCAACTATAAAATTGACGATCAAATTCGGGGAATTCAGGACTGCGAAGGACTAAAGAGACTGCTTCCAAATTCAAAGTCAAATAATTTATTTCAATTAAGCACAAAAAGGCACTTGGAACGTCAAAATTTACAAAAAATAGAATTGATTCTAGTCGCCCCTTCCAAAAGGTAGTTTTCGTATGGAGAAGAATGGGCAAGAAACTCCACCGTTACTCTTTTAAAATGTTTTACAATATTTTGTATACATTAATTATGTAATTATATGTGAAGACGATGCACCTGGAATAAGATTACTATACCACAATAGGTAAAAATAATTAAAAATGAAACAATGAAAGAAAAAATAATTATGTAAGTAATGGAAACATGGTGTTCACATATTTACAAGCATTGTAAAAGTAGGTACCTATACGATTCCTAAAAAAAATCCAAATAACTCGGTGACCGATGCTCTTTCTAAATTCACTGTAGTACTTCAGTACAAGGTATTCTTTTCAGCAGTGTACTTATCTAAATGTATGTAAAAGATGCTGACATTAAAATAAACCCGCTGTTAAATAAAAGAAAACCTTACTTAAAAAGAATAGGCTTTTTGCTTGTAGGAGGTACCAACACAGAGAACGATAGGACCATAAAGTGTTTAGAACCCATTGTGTATGACAATGAACGTGCATTTATAAAGCTGTAGTCATAAAGAAGGCGAGTTGAAAGAAATGTTAGCGGGGCGTTGCGCTTTTGTTTATAAGACCTGTAGTGCTATTCTGTAACCATCTCACCGTGTTATCTTAGGTGAAGTGAGCGTGGAGTGAGCTGTCAGTTGCTAAGAATTGACACTATTGGCAGCTCACTTCACCTAAGATATCACAGTGAGATTTTTACAGAATAGCACTATTGGTATGAGTATGTATATGCTAATAGATGACTAAGCACTATAGGCAGTTGCCTACTGCCGACGATTAACGAGTAGCGAGTAGAGCTAGCAACTGAAAACGAGTTGACAAGCAGCGAGCAGCGACTGTGTAGTTCCAATAGTTTTGTCGCTGGGATATCGGAGTGACAGAGTGCGACGGACGATTAATCGCACCACTCGCGCGAGGCGAAATTACCGCTGTTTGGTCTCTCGGCGTGAGTTCTGACGCCAAGCAAGCATCGCTGAGCGAGTATTATCTTTGATAGCTCTTGTCGCTAAGCGACAAACTACTGGAGCGAGTCCTCGCCGGCGGGGTGAACAGTCAGCGATCACGATTAATATGTGCATCTCTTTTGTTTACACGGAATGTATTTCTATTGTACGTTTCTTGAGCGAGAAAATAGCTGATAGTTAGTCGCTTCCTCGCCGGCGGTGGTACAACTGCCTTATGGTAGCACATATAGCTTAGTCGTGTTTTAGCACTTACTTTGAGCTATATGAAAATTAGCTTATTCTCTGGTAATCAGCTAAGCTAATCAGCAAATTTGTAGTGCGGCTGATTTCCCAGGATCCGAACAGCACCTCAATCATGTAAAACACAATTAATCATCCTCCGTTTCATTTTGACAGTTCAATATCATTTATTGTGTTATTTACGTTGTTGAGCAGACAATTTTTTCGAACATTGGAAGCAATGGATTAGCAATATCCTTCAAAATGATTCAGATTATTATTATGTGTTACGCAATTAGGATGCAGGATTTGAATGAACTGTACAGGTACTGTAACTCGATAAGGCTTTTTATTGTTTTATTTATTTTGTAATCCCCTAGTGGGATTTATATGTCCGTAGATATGTCTGTGGCATCACAGCAGGCGCTATCAGAATACCAGCGCTGCAGTATTTATTTATTTATAAATATCTCAGCATCATGCTGAGATAGGAGCCTTTGTGGCCTCGTACAGGTCGTTATTATTTTTGTTAGTTTAAAATGCTCCTTTTTATTTTTGTTAATTTTTATTTTTTTCTTACTGTTTTATATTTCCTGTGCGTGTCCCAAATAAAATATTTTGCTTTCTTTCTTTCAAACAAGTTTAAAGTAAAAGAGTAAACAGATGAGACTGTTTACACACGAATTACGAAGGTGACAGCCGGAGGACTAAAAAAAATGAAATTATGTTAAGAAAAGTTTTTAATTGGTTAAAAATTACAATAGATACTTATACTAATTTCTAGGTCTAGATTCAGACGATGCTAGTCCCGAAGTGCCGAAAATTTATTATCTTTAAAATTACAATTCTAGCGATTGCTAAGTGTGGATCCAGTATCAGCAGATCTGGAAGTAGGTGAGCGTTCGACGACACGAGGCGTCGATTCGTTGGTTCAGCAAAATAGTGTATTGCGATTTTGTGAAACATCCGATTGATGTAATTAGTTTATCATTTCGCTATTCGGCTGATTTGGTGTTGGCAGGGCACATAACAAACGATTATAAAAATATGCATACTCTTTACAATGAATGAATGATATATTTATTTGCAAGAATATAGGTACATATGTTCTTAAGTTCTATGGGTTTCACTATATTCGGCATTTCAGCCGTGCAAATATTTAGATTTACATCTTGGTTATACGTATAGCATGCAGTAGGTACACATTCAATAATTAGCAATAAAATAAAAATACTAATAATAATTTCATAATTTAAATTTAGATTACAATGCAATTAATAAAATTAGTACGATTCTATTCATTTAAAATAATAATTTATATTGAAAATAACGATCAATAACAATGATGTCAAGTCAATAAAAATAGCAAGATTAATTAAATGTTTCAATATTATATAAGTAATGTCAATGTGTACATGTCATGATAATTATAATAAATAAGTTTTACATTTTACACTCAAAATATTCATTGATGGAATAAAAACATCGCTCACACAACCAGTTATACAGTTTTCTATTAAATTCTAAATTCGAAGCACTTCTAAATTCTTCGGCTAAGTGGTTATATATTTTCACTGCCATGGTATAACAATTTTTGTTGCATACTTTTAGTCTATTACGCGGGACTATTAGTGGCTTTTACAGCTTTTGTACTAAGGAAGTATCAAATTCCAGAATATATTATGTGTGAATACATACGCCAACTTTATTCAGTACGACAGAGCCTTAGAATGTACTTACTCGACGGCCAATATCTTTAGGGAAAATATAATTGAGATATCGGAAATAAAGGCAGGATGAAAAGGCGAACTGAGCTGACCTCTATGCTTTAGCCTTTTGTCAAGTGGAAATACTGAATTCATTTTATGGAGAAGAGGGTTAATAGCTAACAAGGATTTATCTGTCTAAGGAAGATTTTGTCCTGGGTTTTGTTTTTGTTTTTAGGGTTCCGTACCTCAAAAGGAAAAAAACCGGCCAAATGCGAGTCGGACGAAGGATTCCGTACCATCTATACATATAAAATGCTTTGTTCTGAATGACTGACTGACGGATCAACGCACAGCCTAAACCGCTGATCGTAGAGACCTGAAATTTGGAGGGTGTGTTCTTTGTATGACGTAGGCATCCGATAAGAAAGAATTTTTCGAAATTCTACCCCTAAGGGAGTGAAAAAGGGGGGAAATTTTGTATGGGACCACGTGATTCCTTAGTCCAATCTACTTAAAATTTTGCATAAAAGTACTAGGCTTGCACGAATTCAAGATAGTATTTCAATCATTATGTTATGGTAGTGCGTTTCCATGGGATAGTTCAGACTTTCACGCGAGCTAAGCCGCGGGAAAAAGCTAGTTATCTATAAAATCGGCAAAAAAATCATGTCTTTTGTATGGAAGCCCCCTTAAATATTTTTTTTATTCTGTTTTTAAGTATTTGTTGTTATAGCGGCAACAAAAATACATCATCTGTGAAAATTTCAACTTTGTAACTATCACGGTTCATGAGATACAGTCTGGTGACAGATGGACAGACAGACAGACAGACAGACGACGGACAGCGGAGTCTTAGTAATAGAGTCCCGTTTTATCCTTTGAGTACGGAACCCTAAAAACGGAACCCTTATAGGATCACTCGTGTGTCTGTTTATCTGTCCGGCTGTAACAGCCAATTTGCTCCGAATCTAATGGACCGATTAAGTTAAAAGGTGTACTTAATTATTTCTGTGATCCAAACACGGACGTGTAACGTAATGATTGAATTTTGAATATGGGGGTCACTTTTAAGGGGCAAGTAAGAAAATTTAAAAAAAGTTTTTCAAAATGTACCGTGTGACATATCTATAAATGAAAGGGCTTGTTGCGTGGATCAAATAAAAATACATAAATGCATTTATAGATATTTAAGAAAATAGATGAAAATTTACCATTCCCCCCTTATCTCCGAAGCTACTAAGAAAAAAATACACAGAATGTTCTTTACTTATAGATTACAGGAAAATCTATAAGAAGTATATGGTCTTAAAATGATATGGACATGGTAAATTTCTCAATATTGCACGTACAAACTTACATTTGCAGTTGGAGAACATGCTTTTCAAACTACAATGTTTAGTTTGTCCTTTGGATAAGTTCATCTCAACTACGGAACTCTTCATTATGCGTGGTCCGAGACGGTGGCCGGTTTTTTAAAAGTAATTAGAACATTTGTTACGTTTGATAGGGTAAGTAGAAGTGCAATATCTTACACTCGGTTCTAGAATCAAGGTAGATATTGGGGGTTTTTAGATCAGACTAAGAAACGTCTATCGCAATACTATCTTGCTAAAGGACTAATTAAAACACTTATTTCTACCACAACTTGAGCGATCGACAAGTTAATGCTCTCGCTGAGACGAGAGCAAAGAAAAATAAATGTAACTTTGCCCTTAAAGTCTCGTTTGCAAAAACAGTTTCCAATCGAAGTGATCAAAAAAACAAGGAGGCTTACTAAAGTAAAAGTACAAAATTTCACAGAGTAGGCCCTTTATTAAAAAGACACAGACACTTTGAATACTAAACTATTATAATTTTTATTGAACAGCTGTCGCTAAAGTTCGCCATGCGGGCCGAAATTAGATTTCAAACAAAGAAATTATAAACCGAATTGCGAAAGTCTTGAAATTCTAATAATATTCAAACGAACCTACGTCCCTGTTAATTTCTCAGTGGTTTGAAAATTACGGATCTTCAAAAGGTTTTGAACAACACTGCTAATTTCTCTGGCTTAATAAAGAACTGAAATGAACCCACAATAAGTATTTCAGTTTTGAATTTATTTACCTGGTCTAATAATATTATCATCACGTCTGCAGTAACAAAGAGTACTTAGTTAGAGAAGCATATTACACACACATTTCATAAGTTGCACACACATATAGTGTGAAATTGAATTCATGTGAAATTGTACTCATCATTATGAACAACTTTCACTATGGGACCAAGCTTGAAATCTTGAAAAATAAAAACAGCTGTTCCGTACATTAACGATCCCTATTTTGACGAGCTATGCGAAAATTCGAAGACATGTGACATCTACCAACCCGCACTGGGCCCGCGTGGTATATTACGGCGCACTCTCTCTCACAGAGACCCGAGGCCTGTGTCCCAGCAGTGGGAACATTTATAGGCTGATGATGATGATGCGAACATAAATGTAGGGAACAGCAGTTTTTTTTTACGCAATTTCAGGTTTGGTCCCCTACGTCGTACGTACGTTGGTACTTACGTCCAACGTATAGGGGACAATCCCATTGCCATCAAGCAAGCACAAATTCATACTTCGGGCTGCTACTGACAAATTTCTAATGAAACCCGCACAGACACGTTCACTCGACCTGGAGAATGTATCTGGACCCCACGCTCAACCATCATGCTTGGGAATCTGTGTAGGCCGCCGAAGTATACCTATGATTTATCAAAATACCGGGCAATAATTGTCCCACTGCAGGGCAAAGGCATCTTCTCGTACAGAAGGCATGGGCATTGAGCAAGCGTGGTTGCTCAAGACAGATTGGTGACTTCAGATACATGACTTACTAAATTCATTTAGTTCAGGCAAAAACCATACATAAAATTTTTTTTTTTAATAATGCAACAGAATAGAATAAATGTCAATGCAATTAAAATAAACGAATGAGTAGATACAAATTATAAGGATCACAGAATTGAAATTAAAATTAAGTGTCAAATTGTACGGGTCACAGACATCAAATTAAATTTTTAAAAAAAACATGCAACTGAACAATGTTAGAATTATTAAAGTAGCTTTTCGTGTCTGTCTGAGTGACTGCGTTTTTCTTCTAAACTACCTACTCAACGGATTTTGATATGGTTTTCACTATATTTTAGAAGCTTTATTCCGGTAAGTTTATGTGTATAAGATACTAGATACAAGAAGTAAACAAATGTCGACGTTTTATCAAGTCGTAAAAATCGTGCAAAGCAGGGCGGGTCGCTTGTTGATTATAAGTCCAGGGTTCCTTCACCTAGTGAGGAAATATTTTTATCTGAGACAAGAAATCTGTCGAGAAAAAAAAATCAGTGGCACTCCGGGAGTGCCGACAGAAGTGAAAATTTGAACAAGATCGCTTTGATGGAAGAAAACTACAAGTATAGAACATTGGTCCGTAACCTAATCTAAATATAGAACACAACTGCGTTTACAAAAAAAAAAAAACCAAAACCTTTATAGTAAAAATACTTACATAGAACAGTTGATCAGTAACATAATACAAATAAAGAGCAAAATCCCGTTTTCAAAACCTTTAAAGTAAAAATACTTGCATAGAACATTGATCCGTAACGTAATATAAATAAAGAGCACAATCGCGTTTACAAAAATGAGGTGTCGTCACAGTGTCGCGAAATCAAAATGCCCAACGCGCCTAAAGAAGTTTTTACTTCAAAAACTGATTTTTTTATTTGGCTTACCTTTCCTACATCATTCTTGCGTTGCCATTTCTCTAGAAGAGATTGCATTCACTTAAAGTCCGCTTGCTCTGATTTTAATTTTCATTAGTTGTCCTATACCTATAGCTTTGACTTCAAAATGGTAATAGTGTAAACAAGGAAGCCATCTTTGAAACATCCAATACCCTGTTTACAATTTATAGTATTAATTGTAAACAAGGTTGGGTATTATTTATTTCTGAGACAGAAAGTCGTCTTTTCTTTAAGAAAATACTTTTAAAGCTAATCTTAACAATTTATCACGTTTTTTGTAGGAATAGCTAGAATGTGTTTTTTATTTTGTATTTTCTGTTTTGTGTTTACATTTATTTACTTTACTTTCCTTTCATCGTGATTCAACGCCATTAGCAAAAAAGGAGTTTCATTTAGTTATCATTCTATGTTGTTTGATATTCGTATGAAATTACATGTCATTCACAACTACCGGTTTTAAACAGGCATGTCAATTTGAAAAAAATGTATGAAAAAATACTGCAGCGGAAATTTAAATAAATAAAACGTGCAACATAGTAAGGTCCGGACTCCTCCAAAGCGGAGATGTGCGGAGATGTCCGAAGCGGAGGCAAAAAGAGATGTTTTTCAGCTAGGGTATATCCACCGAAGCTGTGCGGAGATGCGTACCGGCTAGACTGGAGCGGAGATGTGTGCTGGCTATGGCTGCGTTTCCACCAGAGATGTGCGAGGATGCGTAGCAAGGGATGTGTTTGTTAAGAACCAATAGAATTGCTTCATTTACCTAGCCTCGCTCACCGCAGCTCCGGTGGAAACGTTTTAGCGGTGCGAGGTTTTTGTACGTATAAAACAAGCAAAGTATGAGTGCAAGGGATGTGTGCGAGATGTGTGCGAATGATGTGTGCGAGGAATGTGTGCGAGGGATGGACGCGAGTGAGAAATCGTATCTAAAAATAGCCCGCTACACATCCTCGCTGCGCTCATCTGCGCACCGTTTCACAGCGTCGCTACGCATCCTCGTACCGCTCAGCGGCCTAGCACATCTCTGGTGGAAACATTTACATCGTTTCACAGCGCAAACGTAGCCTAAAGCGGAACTGACCTACGTGCAGCGAGCTTTGGTTGTTGACCGCTCACTGCACGTCACCGCTCACATGTCTTCTCGTCTCCGCTGCGGGCCGTCGCCAGCTTGCGAGGCACAGCTCACATCTCCGCATCGTACCGCGCCATACAAATATGATACATCACCGCTCAGTGGTATCCACTGAAGCTAAGTGGTGACGAGATATGTGAATAACGAAATTTTGTTGGTTGTTTAAAACACATCTCTCCTTTCGTCTCGTCTTCGCTTTGGTGGAGTCCGGGCCTAAATCGATGTCAAATATTTACAGAGTGGCTTATATTTTCGGAACTTATCGCACGTTCGAATTTTTAATTATTGTGAATGTGAGGACTATCTGGATATTATTATTATTTTTATTTAACCGAATGTCCTTTCTTTGGTGTTGGTCGTCGAGTTGAGCTCCTTAACTTCTGAGTTGAGCTCCACGATAACTGACAAATGCTTGCACTGACTGGACAGGTCCACTCAAATCTGTGTGGTTCATTCCTCAAAAGACTATTTCAGACACTAATCTACATGGTCCTCATATAGCCTGACCAAGATTATGTCTGGACGTTAAAAGAGACTGCGACCTCTGAGTTTGTTTCGGCCTTTCTTCTCAGAATAGTCAGACAGGAAACGTCGAACTCATCTAGCTTATTTTTAATAAAAAAAAAATATATGTCGTGTAAAAGTGATTCCGATATCCTATTTATAGAATAAACAATTTCAATTCATTTCATTTCTGCACACTTGGCCAATGAGAGCTAGACCGAAAAATGTGTAACATTTTGATCATCAAGACACTTTTTTATTTACTTACTGATATATTTTGTTAATGTATTTCATTGTGTCTGTTATTTAATACATAATGTACAGGAAAAGGATCTTAATTCTCTTTGTATATAAAACGAAAACATTTATCGTGGTTGAATTCATTTTTAGGAAAGTCAAATATTTTCACTCCAAGTTACAGCAAAGCATAACTAGATGTATCCAGTATTGACAACATAAAAACAAACGCACACCGCACACTGTACTTACAATTTACAACAGGGATATAAACCAAGTGAAGAGTTGCAGAGATTTTACTGGCGTGTCCCACAATCCTAAACGAAAGTTCTTACGAACTCTAAAACGGGGTTGTCGAGTTCTACACAAAACTTCAGCTGTTAAGTAAACCAGTGAACGTGTTTATGTACTGATGAAATTGTTTTTGTTGTCTCAGATGTGTACCTTGGGGTACATTATAAGTCTGACTTAGTTTATGAGGGCTGAAGGAACTGGTGTGACATGTGGGCATAGCATGAGATATGACATCAATAATGACCTACAGAGTGAAACTCAGTTCGTCAATATGATTATATGGCCTGGTCCAAAGATATTCCCTTTAGAACACCGCAACTAAAGCCGCCAAACTGACAGATCTGCCTATAATTTGTTCTGTGATAATCACAATGATTTATTATAAAACGTTAAGCAGAATTTCCACAATACGACATTATCATGCAATGTCTATACTGACGTCATGTCACAGTTTAATCATTAAGCTCTTTGTTTCCAAACTCGAATTAGAATAGGCCTGTGTACAAAAATGTTTCGTCGGTCTTGTAGATTATTAAAAAATATTAAATACGTATTTTTTTTTTTGGCTTAACCAAAAGATTACGGCGATACATTGATTTAAAATGTGGCATGACGTCACGGCTTGCTAGATTGTACACTGAGTTGTGACGTAGCGAGCCCCCACTCCCCAACTTTAATGCGTGTTTTCTAAGTTATTTTTGAATAATATGATTAAGCAAAAAATACGTGTCTAATATTTTTATTATTATCTGAAAGACGGACTAAATAGTTTTTTTTTTTTTTAATACCTGGGCAACTACCGTAATTCGCAGAAAGTAAGATTCAACTCTTAAGATACCATCTAAATGCGTCATCAGTCAGTTTTCCAGTTAGTGTATTAAATATTACCACAAATTGATATAGATGGTTCACTCTGCATTTTAGGTATGAAGCTACAAGTGCGCGGCGGGCTTGACTTGTTGGGCCAATTCAGTGAGTGTAACGTAGTCAGAAGATGTAAGAGTTACGCGATAGAAAGAGAGGCAACATCTAGGTGAATATAACTGTGGGTAATTAACGCTGTGCAATCAGAATTGCAATTTATTGTGTCGTAACAAGAGTCGCTTTTTATTGAAGTGAAAACTTCTTTAGTCGCATTGGGCATTTTTGAGATGGAACTAAACCATTGATACCCATCGCGACACCATGATGACACCTCATTTTTGTAAACGCGATTGTGCTTTTTATTTATATTACGTTACGGGTCAATGTTCTATGCAAGTATTTTTACCTTAAAGGTTTTGAAACGTGATTATGCTCTTTATTTATATTGCGTTACGGATCAATGTTCTATGCAAGTATTTTTACTTTAAAGGTTGCGGTTTTGTTTATTTAGTTAAGGTTACGGATCAATGTTCTATACAAGTATTTTCTTCCACCAAGGCGATCTTGTTCAAGTTTTCACTTCTGTCGGCACTCCCGTAGTGCCACCACTTTTTTAAAATGATTTTACGAAGTGAACTATCTGTATTATTCTGTGATATGACAGAGAAATCGTATTTGCGTGAATAAATTCTAACAAAATTTCTGAGAAACCTTAAGTTGCTAAATGCGATCAGTGCCACGGTATTCGCTATAATCCTGTTGTTACACTGTATTTCTTGGTATCTTTTGACCATAAAGCATGGAGATGCCCCGGCGGCTGCTGATAGAGGCGGCATTGTCAATACTTTCCATACAAGTCAAGTGTGTCACCGTTTACTCGTTACGCGTTTACTACTTAATAAATAACGTGTAGAAATCGACGGCTAGAAGGCGGACCGTGACAAAAGTTGTGCTTTGATTGATTATTGTTTTCATTTGGTATTGTTTATGCAAACAAAATTGTAAATTGTCTTTGGTTTCTGGCCTTGACATAGGCAATAGACAAAATTTGTCAAATTTTTATTAGTTTGCGAATATTGAATACGAGGCTTTTAGCTTTTGGTGAATGTGTATTTTTATGTAATTTTTTTTTGCAATGTTTTTTTTCTTTCACTTTCAGCGCCACAAATTTTTTTTGGCACTATTGTGTGCATTTATAATTTCTAACGTATAAAACGATATTATAGTGAAATATGAAAAAACGCCTCTTCTATTTATATCTAGTCGCCGAGCATTTGCAGTCACATGTATAAAGTTGCTATCAAATTTAAGCTTACTGTACCAGGAGACGGCAATAACGTTTCAGATTTAAGAGGACATTAGTGTACGTAAAGCGATAGTTTCAACCTTTTAATTGCCTCCTTGTCTACCTTTTATGTGAATAATAAACGGTTTGTAATTGCAATTTTCTTGGTAGTTTAATTTAGGAGATCATTATGGTACGATGTGTTTTTGTTTTTGAAGTGAAAACTTCTTTAGGCACGTTGGACATTTTTGAGATGGGACTAAACCATTGATTTCGCGACACTGTTACGACACCAGCTTTTGACCATTAAAAATACATCAACGCGTTGATTTCCATGGTGCCAATTTTTATTAAGGTTTTCAGTTCTGTCGGAACTCCCGTAGTGCCACTGTTTTTTTTCCTGGTGCTGCGTTTTAATAGTAATGAACATAGTGGGAAATTGAATTGCAGTCGGTACACTAGAAAAGAAAACATCGAGATTTCTGTGTAGAGATATCAGTGTTAGTTTAATATTAAGGTATTTTACACAAACCATTCTAAATAAAATCTCTAAATGATGGCGATAATGCATTAAAATCCGTTTGCGTAGTTTAGATTAGAAGAACAACGTGAAACAAATACCCGGAAAACATCCCGAATTTTTAATTGAAATGTGGTGTTAGTAACTGATATTAATTTCAATGTATGTAACTGAGGGTCTGTGATAGTGGAATTGCTGCAAATCCTGAAAAACAGAATTCGTGGTAGATTATTTAGAACCAATTCGTGAAATATTTAGATTGTAACTATTAATAGTTGTAACTATTGTAGTACAGAGATGTACCTCTGCCATACCCTTTGGGGAGAATAGACGTGATGTTGTGGTATGGTTTACATCTAGGAACTCTAAAATTGCTACACAGTTATCTACATTTTGATTTGTTGGGCAGGGCACATTGCTCGCAAAACAGATGGCTGATGGGGCTGAAAGTTTTTGGAGTGGCGACCGCGTAACGGAAGACGTAGCGTTGGAAGGCCTCCAACAAGGCGAACCGATAACTATGTGAAGGCCGCAGGAATCCGCTTGATGCGGGAAGCACAGAACCGGTCGAAGTAGCGGTGCTTGAGGGAGATCTATGTCCAGCAGTGAATGTCTTTCGGCTGAAATGATGATGATGATGATTGATTTTTCCTTTTTTTAAAGTAAAAACTTCTTAAGGCGCGTTCGGCATTTTTGAGATGGAAAAACAATTGAACTCGCGACACCGTTACTGATACCTCATTTTTGTAAACGCGATTGTGCTCTTTATTTATATTATGTTACGGATCAATGTTCTACGCAAGTATTTTTACTTTTAAGGTTTATTTTTGTAAACTAGATTTTGCTCTTTATTTAGATAAGGTTACGTACCAATTTCTGTACAAGTATTTTTTTTCCACCAAGGCGATCTTGTTCAAGTTTTCACTTCTGTCGCCACTCCCGGAGTGCCACTACCATTTTTTTTAATGTAATTGAGTTAATCCCATCAAAAGGTGATAAAAACTAACTATGATAGCATGCTAATAGCAAGTGAAACATAAAAATATAAATTCCAGGAATATTCTTTCGCGTCCTCTGAACAATTTCTTACATAGCTATATAAAAGATGTATAAAGAAACCAATAAGTCTTGTATGCGAGTACTGGGGTGCTCCAAAGAGAAAATAACGTCAAAGGAAGAGGCATAAAAGTCACTTTTATGTGTTCCCCAACATAATTAGTTCTTTAACCTTTATTGGCAAGGAATCAAGCCAATGAGACGAGAGATTGTCACTGGAAATAATTACTTTTTTTAAAGATTTGCGTTTTAGCACTGATGGTTCACTCCGCAAAATCATTTAAATAAAAAGCGACTTTTGCAACGACACAATAAAGTGCAATTCAGGTCGCACAGCGCTAATTACCTACAGATGTATTCACCTAGAAGTTGCCTCTCTTTCTATCGCGTAACTCTTATATATCTTCTGACTACGTTACGCCCACTGAATTCAAAAAGTCGAGCCCGCCGCGTACCTAATCTGCATTCACAATTTATTTGCCAAACACGTAAACAAACAAGAGTTTTAGGAAAAACAACTGTAAAACTTACATGTAAGGTTCAGTTTGCGCTACAACTTCATATTTTATGACTTTTTCAACAGTACTGGTCAGTCTAAAATCAACTTTATTTACACAAGTATAAAGTTGATGTTTGTTTAAATGGAAATAATATCAATTGGAAACAAGGATTTAAATAGACCTTACTTGTAGCTTCATACCTAAAATACAGAGTGAAGAACGTGTGTGGTTTTAGTGCATTGAGTTGTGCGTTTTTTTCGTCTGCACTAAATAAAATATTATAAATATAAAGGATTTGTATTTTATACGAATAAACTCAGAAACGGCCTTGGGTTCGAACTCGAGAACTATGACTTGGCAGTCCAACGGTCACACCACTAGGCTATCACTGCTGTAAAGTCTTGGACTACCTCGGTGCTAAATTTCATCGCAATAGTTTCAGCCGTTAAGGTGTGAAAAGGTAACAAACAGACAGAGTTACTTTCGCATTAAAATTTTAAGTAGGTATGCACCTATTGAACTATTCTATTCTATTTTAGTATTCAATATTATAGTTCTAATATTTACAATTTATTTAAATACCAAGTGTATTTAAATACAAGCAGAAAACTACAAAAAATATAAATTTTAATATTATAAGCTTTCGCCGAATTCGTCATGCTTATAACGTTTCCATACCTTAAGTAGGTATATCACTAGTAAGCGTTGTGATATTAAATAACAAATAATATTCCCATAGAAAAATTCTTATCCTTATTATACCTACATATTTATTATAAAACAAAGTCCCCCGCCGCGTCTGTCTGTCTGTCTGTCTGAACGCGATAAACTCAAAAACTACCAAATGGATTTTCAAACGGGTTTTCACCAATGGACGGAGTAATTCATGCGGAAGGTTTTAGTGTATAATTCATTATGGTTTTGTGTAAATTGGCTGAAATATGACGATTATTGTTGAAGAAGTCGGAAAAAATCATGCCGACTGGGAGCTTTACTGGCGTGCGCTGCGTTAACTAGAAAAGATACATCAAATTTATGTTCCACGGTATTGTTTATCTTAAAAAGTTCAACAAAAAAATCCATGATGGCATATGTCTATCTTCTAAGGATGACCCACAATAACCATTTTTATCTTTCAGAATTTGATGAAAAATTGAATTGTTAGTTCCGAAGCTTTTTTGACCGGTATAGTATTAATCCTTATCCAAAAAAATATGTTATTTAAATTGGGCATTTAATTTAGATTAAAATATGCCTTTTAATTGTATAATTTAAATTAATAGTTTAAAAGATTTCACAGTTTGAAAATTACGCGGAGCAAAGCGGGCGCAGCTGTAGGAGTCAATGACGTTTTCCTCTGTTATTAGGTATGAAATCTCGGTAGTACGTTCCCGTGGGATATTTTCCGACATCCACGCGGGCGAAGCCGCGGGCAAAAGCTAGTAAACTATAAATAACATTTCCAATAAATTCTTTTTTGTATTGGTTTGCGTAGGAGTCCAATACCTATTTAAAAATAGAAGTAATAGATTTCTGACAATGATTTCCGATCGTCCTTTGCAAACCTAAAATAAATACCACGACACATAATATGAATACGAAAATAGCTTCTAAAGAGTCACATTATTGAGTCGACTAGGAGATAAACGAATACGTGAAAAGCCTTTATTATACAGGGTGTTTGGCAGAACGTTGAACATACGAAAATGGTGGATAGGTGGGGTCATCTGCTACTTACTCAGCCCTAATTTATTTGGCCCTGGCCCCATGGATATTTTTTTTGAATGCAGGTTGAAATTAGGATTTAAGTATTTTTACATCTTTCCGTTATAAGAATAAGAATAAGAATTTTACCCATTTTTTAATAAAAAATTACACTTTAAAGTTAAGAAAGTTGTGAAACTAGAAGAAAGCAAAAAAAAAAAAATTTATATCCAGGGCGCCAGGGCCAAACAAATTAGGGATGAGTAAGTAGCAGATGACCTCACCTATCCACCATTTTCGTATGTTCAACGTTCTGCCAAACAGCCTGTATAAGGTTTTCTATTTCGTGTGGTTAATGACTAACCTGATGTCAGAGTGTTTATGCCGCCCATGGGTACTCTGACTTGGCAACACATGCCGTCGAGAAATATTTCTCAGGCATGCCGGTTTCCACAGGATGTATTCCTTCACGGTTTTTGAAGCAAGTGATAATCATACACACATGAATCCGAAAAGTCAGAGGTGTGTGCCTTGGGATCGAACTCGAGACCTATGACTTGGCAGTCCGACGATCACACCACTAGGCTATCACCGCTATTATTAAAAGGCGAAAGCGTCAGAGTAGCCCGCGAAATTAAATTCCAAAAATAAACTTACGTTTTTTTTTTGAATTTGCAGGTCTGTATCAGGTTGCATATTAATCTAAACAAGATTCGCGGCCGTATCAAATATTAAAATATAGAATTATAATCATAAAAATCATCAATACAACTTTCCAAGTTCATATTACCCTATTAGAATAGAATAGAATTTTTCTTTATTCGAGTAACCAAGACTCAACAAGATTGTTAGTAAAACTTACGACTATGTTAGTAAGCAAAGACACTAAACAAGACAAGGAAAACAATACAATCAATAACGGTTGGTCACCGCTGCGACATCCCATGAGAGACGGCACAACAGTGACCCACGTATTCACAGTCCAGGCGACCCGCAACCATGCTTAAGACACTGTTGGAGCTGCCCCACACCCTGCGCACCAGGGAAGCGCACCTTTTACGCATTGTTGCGTAAAAGCAATCTACATGCGCATCTGCGAACATCCCTGACGCAAGCTACAGAAACGGGGCAACTCCACCAGTATCCTAAACGCATTGTTATATTGAACGCGGAGAGCGCTCTACGATCTTTGCGTATATCTAGCCCACAGGCTGCACGTGTAAAAACTAGTACAGTAGGTTCGAAAGAGCGTGATTTTTACAGGAAGTGAACATCGTGTAAACCTGCCAGCCAGTCTATTGAACTTACTGACCCTGACGACCCCATTACCCTCCTCCAGGAGAACAGTATGGAAACCAGTACAGTGTACAAAAACAAACGCCTCCCATCATTCCGAACTCGCCGCCGAGGTCCTTTGCGATCGCGACCGCGTCCCCGAGTAAATAATACTCCCCAAGACCCTTGCTCGATAACGAGGTGCCAGCAGTTGTTGCAGCTGAGCACGTAGCTTTAAATTCCCCGACTAATAATCATGATCAAAACTTTGATCCAGCCCGTTCCATCCTTGATGTCCTTGATGGTTGACTACCTAAGCCGAGGTTCGTACCCCACAGGAGGTGCGAGCGTTCACCTAGTTTTAATTAGCGTAGTTGAATAACCCCTGGATGGAGGTTTTAAGTGTAGTAGCTTAAGGCACCCACAGGAAAGCCCGGTTAAGTAGTCATGATCTCAGAGGTCAACTACGAGATGCCTACCTAAAAAAAAAACCAGTCTATTGAATGACTATTTCAATCATGATATTATTTGAGGCCAATTCTACCTTAAGGCGTAGATATATGACAGTGACCTTGAATGGTTAGCTTGCGTGTTCTGTACTGAGCTCACGCAACGCGTCATACGTCCAGCCAGTAATAGGACTCGCCCATCAAAGAGCGCTGTCCCAAATTAGACGCATTATTAATTTATTACACGTAAAACAAAAGGTATTTTAATAAAAAACGTATACTAAAAGATTAGTAATTTAATTATCTTTAATATGGTGAAATTTTTAGAAAAATACACTTGATGGATTTTGCGTCATTCTCAGTTTTTTAGTCGCGTTAGACATAACATTACAAATCAATTTCACTATGTAATATAAACATAATCAAAAATATGCGAATACTAAAATACTAAAAAATGCTCTAATTTAACATATATTTTTTCCAAATCACTAACACTGCTCGTTCAGACGTCATCTTCAGTATAAAATCATTAAAAGTCAGCTATCGTCCCCTTAAGGAGTTGTTTTGCTGATTCATATGATTATAATTCTGTAACGCCATATTTGTTACGACCTCGAATCATATTTGAATCAACATACAACCTGACACTGACCTACAAATTGCAAAAACCGTACGAAAATTTAAATTTTGCGGGCCATCTTAGCGCATCCCCCTTTACATTAAATTTTCTATTTGTATTAGCTATTGTCCTACTTTCATTACAACTTAAGGGAGTTTTTCCGTCAATCTGTAGGCAGTCTAAATATTGTCCACATTGGAATACAGCCAATATCTTACGCCAACATTAAAAGCGAGAATGTAAGAATGATCTAGTGAAAATACGGAATTCCCATGAGTTTTTTTATCAAGGAAAAATAATAAGAAACTGAAAGAAATCCAAAAAAAATACGATAACATGGGAGCCAGTCACGCGGTGTGGGTGTGAAAACTCAAGTGTATTGTAACTTATACGGCTAAGGAGGTTGCATACTTTCATAAAATAAAGAATGAAGATTTTTTTAAATTAAAACTTCTTTAGGCGCGTTGGGCATTTTTGAGATGGGAAAAATCAATTGAATTCGTTCGAAAAAAATCAATTGTTACCGTTACCGACACTTCATTAAAAGTAATTCTGCAAAAAAAAAAAATTGTTCAAGTTTTCACTTCTGTCGGCACTCCCGGAGTGCCACTGTTTTTTTTTTTAAGTGAAACTTATATTACATCGTCTCAAACTTTTTCGTCTGTGTGTTGCATGTCGCGTGACGGTCGGCCGCGTAGTAGGGATAAAGTAAAAGGCGCTCGTCAGAGCAGCCAAGGCCAATATGGCGGCGCCTATAGAAGTTTCACTTTTACCGTGGTTTCATAAAACCACACAATCCTTTTTTTTTGTAAAATTTTGCAGTGGAGATTGTAGCTATTTCCATGGCCTCAGTATTTGTACTGGTGAGATAAGGAAAAAGTATTAATAATAATTCCTTGTCAGTAGCATTATTACCTATGTATACTGTATCTTGTCAGTATTTATTGCAGAGCAGTGATGCCCCAGTGGTAATGGTCCCGACTTACGTGTTACTTTTGATTACTTCATCACCACTACTCTCAAAATGGTGAAGGAAAATATCGTGAGAAAACTGGCATTCCCTAGAATCAAAAATTCGAAGACATCGCACTAGGCCGGCCGGCGGGCGTGATGGATAATGGCCCACTCTCTCTTTCAGAGAAGAGGCCTGGGTCTATACTCTCTCATAATTAATGTTTAAGTAGTCCAAAATAAAAGTAAAAGAGGCTAAAAAAAATTCAAGTTGTATGTAAATATGACAGAATTCTAAATTAAACTGGAAGTTCCAAGTTTTCCTTTTTATGAATTATTTCATTTCACATTTCTGACATTTCAAAAACCCAACGGAATTCTTTTCATGAAGGTTTATTTTCTTGGAATGAATTATGTCCCACTTTTGAAATAAGAATAACCATTTTGAAAATCAAAATCAACATTTTTCGTGACATTTTTGTAGTTGACACGTGAAAGCTTTGTACTGTGTAAAAAGTTCTTTACAATAGTATTTCTTGCCCCGAATTGCCCTCAGGAGGGCTTCTTCCGTTTCGGGCGGGCTACAAACTCGAGCAATTTATTATCCTAGAGACAGTGATGTCTCAACTTTAGAGCGGTTTGTGGATAGATTTGTTAATTCGCTGAATCCGTAACAATATAGTTGAAAACGGATGTCGAGTTCATATAACGTAGTTTAAAGTTAAGACTATTTATTGGTGGAGCAGACGAGTTCAGCAGGGCTAACATGACAAGCGCGAGAACGCTCTTTTTCTCGTTTTATCGTAATTTGTCTACGATTCTGACGTCATTCTAATCCCTAACATGACCGCAAACGACGAGTAAACTCGAAAAAGACTCTTTGACACTTCTTTATCGCGCGACGATAAACCGAGCAGTGGTGGCCCAGTGGTAACGGCCGCGACTTACGAGTTGTAGGTCGTAGGTTCGAACCCAGACAGGCGCTTTACTTTGTGTAAATTATTTCATCACCACTGCTCTCAAAACGGTGAAGGAAAACATCGTGAGGAAACCGGCATGTTCTAGAACCGAAAATTCGAAGACATGTGACATCTACCAACCCGCACTGGGCCCGCGTGGTGGATTACGGCCCACTCCCTCTCACAGAGAGGAGGCCTGTGTCCCAGCAGTGGGAACATTTATAGGCTGATGATGATGATAAACCGATGTCGCAAATTATTAAAAACAAATTATTTTTATGATAGCAACATCGGCTTGAAGTTCTGTTTCATTCATTCAATTGTATGCATGGAATTATGTACTTTATTGAATAAACGTCTCTCTCTCTTAATTATTCTCTCTTTTAATTATTTATGATTCGTTTTTTATGTTACCGACTTTGTGATTAAAATTACTTAAATGATTTCTTTGGCATGCTGAAATTAAAATACCAAACGACGGAAATTAAAATTAGTGGCATCTATCATTAGATAATCACCACAAATTACAAATGGGCCGACGATCGCAATTTGACAAATCGAAGTTTATTATTGTAACAGTCACCATAAAGTCCATGACATTGCAAATTTTATTAATCACCACACTTACAAAAAGGACTAACGTTCAAATAAATTGGCAGGTGGAGTTGATTCCGCTATTATAACCATAAAAATTGTTAATCACCACCCTTAGGAAATAAACCGGTGATTTTAGTAATTATGTTGCGAAGGTTTGATTTTACCATACAGCCATCCCTAGATTTCGTTAATTTATTTATTTAATCATCATAATTGGCAAAGCGACTGGTTATTACTGAAAGTAATAGTCATCTACGTGATAGTGCTTCCCTCCACTACAGTACACCGGTGTACACCAACATTAAAAAAAAAATTGCCTACAATAAGTACGACTATGAATCTGCCATCTTTTTTTCGAGTTTTTTTATGTATCATAATTTTGTCTTTTTGTCTACTTCTTATCGTCGTCAAAATCGACGACGACTAAATACGATAAAATGACTGATTATCTCGTATTGAACTGTCAAACATCAAGATAAATAACGTGTCATGTTAGGGTTTGTCGACAAAACATCAAGTTCGACAGAACGAGTCGAGTATTTTGTATGGCGTAGCTGTCAGAAAATGATAAAACTACAGAAATAGACAAAAATTTATCGCGCGAGAGTGGATATATGTCGCGTGTGTCATGTTAGGCCTGCTGGAGTGGAGACTGCGTATCGGCAAGCGTAGTGTGGGACGCCCCCCAGCTAGATGGACTGACAACTTTGAGAAGGTGGCTGCGACAGACTGGATGCAGAAGGCGGAGGACAGGGTGTTGTGGCGCAGCCTGGGAGAGGCTTATGTCCAGCAGTGGACTGCGATAGGCTGAGTTGATTGACTACTTATTTAACTTGAAATTAGTTGTAGTTGTTCATTCAATCTCTATTTTATTTAAAACTAGCGGACGTCACGCGGTTTCACCCGCGTAGTTCCCGTTCCCGTGGGAGTACGGGGATAAAATATAGCCTATGTTACTTGCTGATAATGTAGCTATCAGTTGCTGAAATAATTTTTCAAATCGGTCCAGTAGTTTTTAAGTTTATTCGTTACATACAAAAATACAAATCTTTCCACTTTATAATATTAGTATAGATAGATGAAAGTAGATTATTAGAGTGGCACTTCATTATCAAAGTTCTAGGAAAATCTGGAAAAGTCAAAGTCAAATAATTTATTTCAATTAGGCACAAAAAGGAACTTTTGAATGTCAAAATTTACAAAAAATAGAATTGATTCTAGTCGCTCCTTCCAAAAGGTAGTTTTCGTATGGAGAAGCATGGGCAAGAAACTCCACCGTTACTCTTTTAAAATGTTTTACAATATTTTGTATTCATTTATATAATTATATGTGAAGATGATGCACCTGGAATAAGATTACGAAACCACAATAATAGGCACAAAGTACAGGCTAATTTAATAAATTACCGTTTCATTTTTTAATTTGCTATTACAGTTACAGGATAGACAGGATGGAGTCAAGAAAAAATAAACCTTTGAACATAGATGAAAGCTCAGGAAAAAACACTTTCATGATCGACTACCTTGTAGGCTGTAGCTCCTTTCCTTAGGGACAGTTCTCGTTTTATTAAGAACATTTCGATTCGAATTTCAGTCTCAATATATTTTCTCAAATACATTTCTGACAAGTTTTTGAAGTTTTATTTACGGGAATTGGCCTTCAGGTCTATGTCAACTGACTTAATGCCTGAGGCATTTTCTATCAGTCACCCGTTATGTACTTCATCAATATATAAAGATATAAAAGGAAATGAAATATTTCACGATAATCATTGCATTGCATATATATAAAATTCTCGTGTCACAATGTTAGTTGCCATACTCCTCCGAAACGGCTTGATCGATTTTTATGTTTTTTTTTTGTATATTTGGTAGGTCTGAGAATCGGTCGTAATCTATTTTTCATACCCTTAAGTGATAAGGGTGGTTCACCCCAAACATTTATATGGCAAAACAACGTTTGCCAGGTCAGCTAGTCTTTATATAATATATTTTTTTTTGTATTGTCTACATTCACACACCAGAAATTTCTTAAGAAATAAGCAGTACCTTTGTACTCAAATTATAATTATGTTGTATCTAAATGTATTTTACTGTGTGAACATAAATAATAAAATAAATAAATCAATCAAATTCGATTTTCATGTCAGTCTGTGTGAACGCGTTGTTCTTCTAAACTCTGCAACAGATTTTCATGCGGTTTTCACAATCATTTAGAGAATTTATTCCGAAAGATTTGTGTGTATAATACATAAATATTAAACTTACATATAATGAAGAAATCTCGATATTTTGACAAGCCATAAAAACCGTGCGATGTATGGCGAATCGCTAGTAAAATATATGTCGGATCCGGTCATTAGTACGGACACGAAACGAATCGCAAGCGCGCCGCTGGCGACAGGACGTGAACTACCCATACCTAAAGCGCGCGCTTCTATATAGTCGTGATGTTTTAAGGCCACGGCGAGGAGGGATTCAGCCTCTGGTTGCACCGGAGAGAAGACGTCGTGGAACTGTTCTCGATTCGTGGTGCTCAGTAATTGTGTTAGTTGTAATTTGTGATCATTGTGTTAATTGGATTTTAATAAACGCCGTCGCACCCAGTGTGGATATAATTTGGCTAGTGTGATTAATTTGATAGTAAATTATAATGTGATCTGAACTGCAAACTGTTTTTCTATTGCGCATTAACCAACACCACCCACACTACGCCCACAGTAGTTAAAATATAGCTGATAATAACGTAAAGTCACATACCCGTCGCCGTCATATACATTAAACATTTGCCCATTTAATACACCTCTACGCTTCCATTCGTACTAAGAGTAATATCCCCATGCAAAAGGAAGGCAGTGAGCGAAACAGGAATATTATAAAGCCATAAAGGACAATCTGACATTAAAAGCGGTTATGGCGAGTTAGAATACGGATGTTTAAAACGAGTTATAAAGATAAGTGAGGCATTTAAAAGCAGCGCATGTAGAATAACAGAACCTGTTTATTTTTAACCGACTTCCAAAAAGAGGAGGTTCTCAATTCGACTGTATGTTTTTTTTTCTTTTTTTTTTGTATTTTTGTTACGCGATTACTCCGCCAATTATGAATTGATTTTGATGATTCTTTTTTTGTTTGGTAGATCATACTTTAGAGGTGGTCCCATATAAATTTTATTAACTTTGCTTGGGTAGTTTTTGAGTTAGCTTCACTAATACGTATTTTTTCCCACTTAGTATGTGGATGATATGATAACTTCCTGTCACTGTTATTTACATACCAGGTAGTGAGTGGTATTCGAATTTGTGTGGGGTAGGTACCACAACTACAAAGTGAAAAACAACTTTAATTTCGGAAGTCGGTGACAAAGAACGAAAATTGAAAACCAAAGACACCGACTTCCGAAGTCGGTTGTTTTTTTTTTTTTTGTAAAAAGTTTTTGATTAATCTTTCAGTTGAACAATGACAAGTGTATGGTTGGGTATGGGTGGTTCACTCATCCACCATAGAACATGGAGGATCCTCCGACCAGACGGGTGTTGTGTCTGGCGGGCAACTGCTCAACGGTTTGAAGTTGAAATCTTGTATATAATTATGTCGATCGCTCGGTAAACTCTAATTGCGCGATGCAGGATTTGTGTGACGTCATGTCTATCATGCGTAGTTTGTATGTGGCGGTGTAACCGCTACACCAGTATCAAACGTCATGCATGAGAAAAATAATAAGTAAAGGCAGTTGTACTAAAAACTAAACGGTCAAGCAGATTCACAAATTATAGAATCTAAAAAAAACATTTAATAATAATACGAGCCTATTATTGTCCTACTGCAGGGCAAACGCCTCTTCTAATACAGATAAGTCACGAGCATTGATCACCACGTTTGCTTAAAACGTTTTGTTTGGTTTAGGATACTAAATTGTACTGTATGTAAAGCGCTTTAGACTTGCACGTACACACAACATTTTCAGTTTGTATTTAACCTAATTCCTTGATGACCTAAATAAACCGCTACATTTTGCTTCGGGTAATACAAACATCACAATACGGCGTATGAGTCCATTCATTTTCCTACATTTTCCATGTACACTGTATGTTTCTCTATATTCACTAAAAAATTATGAAAGCGCTCAATCTGTCCCTTTTATTGTAAGACAGCATTTGCCATAAATGGAATAGGGAGCCCACAAAAGTGGTCTAAATGGGCAAAATTTGTCAAGAAGTTAAGATGTAAGTTATGGTATCCATTGTTATAAGACCCGAGGGGCGTAAGGCGCACTTATCAAGGCCTAACGAAGATTTATATTGTGACGTCCCGTGTTTTTATCCCTATGATACTCGTATTTTTTATGGACACAAAAATGTTGAAATATTTTTTTTATTCCCCGGAAATGTGTGGTTGGATGAGTAATATGTTTGTTTTGCTTGCAGTTTTGTTAGAGAGATTTTCATATGATCGTGGGGGAGATAAAATATGTGTAGCTGAGTTTATAAGTAAGGACACATGATTCGTTCTGATATCTTTAGTTCAAGTTTGAAGTTAATTGTCTTGTAGTTAAGAAACAAAAGTTTACAACAAGTGTACGCCAAAATCGTCCTAAAGAGTTAAAAACCGGCCAAGTGCGTGTCGGACCACGCACAATGAAGGGTTCCGTAGTTGGGATGAATTTATCCCAAAAACAAACTTAACTTTGTAGTTGATAAACATGTTCTCCCATACGGAATGTATAGGAAAACATATTTTTGCAACTGCAAAGTTAAGTTGGTCGATTATTACTCGATAATTAGAAAAGCCTACTTAGCTGTGATAGTTTTCCTTTTAATTTCGTTATATAAACTACTGCTGAGATTTTTTTACATATCCAAAACCAACCATTTAGCTGGCAGAGGGGGGGGGGACACTTGACTCTAACGAAAATTAGCACTCTAAAGCTTAATATTTTGCAAACGGATCCCTGAATCCAAAAATGGCTTTCACAAACTCACAATATTTTTGAAGGAACTTTCCAATGATACTCCTCACCATGGGGTAAAAAAATAAAAAAATAAACATCACTACTTTACGTGTATGAGAGGTACCCTAAAAAAAAAAGTTTTTCATAATTTTGTTTTACCACTTTGTCGACGTAATTAATATTTATATCTATGTCAAATTACAGCTTTCTAGTACTAAGGGTCTCGGAGCTAGACCGCGGACAGACAGACAGACAGACGGACATGACGAAACTATAAGGGTTCCTTGTTTACTACGGAACCCTAAAAAGAGCAGAAGAGAGTTTATCAAACTCCTCAAGTAGATTCCTACTTTTAGTCAAAACATCAAAAATCCATAGCCCGCTGATGGTCCTGCCCGCGGTCCAGGTACATTGGCTCGTAAAAAGCGATGTTTGTAGCTTTAACGAATTTTTAATGCATTTTAAAAGAACAGTCTTATACGACGACGTATCATAAGCATAATCAGTCTATAACGTTCCTACAGCTGGGACACAGGCCTCCTCTATGTGACAGCCGACGACGACGTAACTGACGAAAATTTAAATGGCGTCAATAAAGTTTCAAGGAGTCTCAAGGACGTCCTAATCATTCACAAATTGAAACACAAAAATCCACTAACATTCCCAAGAAAGCACAATTAGATTACTGTAAGTGCTCATTCACACTAATCCGTCAATGACGATTTGTCTTTTTTGACGAATCGTCTTTTTTCACGAATCGTTATTTTGAATTGTATAGGCGGCTATACATTTTAATTGCCCGTGTTCACACTATTACGGTATCGTAAAAAATGACGGATACGTCTTAAATGACGTTTCGTCTTTTTTCAAAAACCTTCAGTTTTAAATCACGAATCGTTATGACGGATCGGTCGGGACGACTATGCCTTGCACTGCACCCACACACTACGACCGTTCGTTGACATGTGAAGACATGTCGCGCTAAAAAATTGCTCTTTGTTTTAAAATTGGATGCACCCAGTATTTTCTTTTTATTTATTTTTTGTTTTGATTGAAGGTAATACCAACACAAGATAGTCATATTTACATCCATCGTGTTGGATAGTTCGTCCAAGACTGAAGTCTGAATCACGAATTCAGTGTGAACATCTATTCGGATATTTTGATGAATCGTGAAAAAACTCGATTCCATATGCAATGTGAACGTTCATCCGTCATTACGTATCGTCTTTTTTGACGAATCGTCGTTGACGGACCCAGTGTGAATGAGCTCTAACACTTAAACTTAACCAAAGGAAATTTTAAAGGAAATTAGTGGTGCCTTATAAATTTTCTGCTTGACATAATTAAGTTTGTGCTTTCTGTAGTGTCGGCATGAACTTTTAATTGGAAGTCTTGGGTTCGTAACTTGTGACATTATTCTTAGCTGGGTAAGTCATCGGGATAATAGGCGCCACTTGGAAAGTGTAAAAGTTGTGTTGTTGCCTTTGTTGAAAGTATGAAAGCTAGTGTGAGAAATTGTGTTTCGTGTTACTCTCAGTGTTTTTTTTTTAAGTGAAAACTTCTTTAGGCGCGTTGGGCATTTTTGAGATGGGAAAAAAACAATTGAACTCGCGACACCGTTACCGACACCTCATTTTTGTAAAAGCGATTGTGCTCTTTATTTATATTACGTTACTAACTAACTAACTAACGTTCTATGCAAGTATTTTTACTTTAAAGGTTTTGGAAGTATTTTTTTAAATTGTTCAAGTTTTCACTTCTGTCAGCACTCCCGGAGTGCTACTGTTTTTTTTATAATAGTCACAAAGGCTAAGAAACTCAACATTTTGTAGCATTAAATTAATAATATCTGAATGACTGAGCTTTACTCGGTTTTTTTATTAACGACGTTTTTTAAAAATTAAACTTAACTAGATCGATTTATCGCCCCCGAAACCACCGCCAAAAAATTTCATGAAAATCGTTGAAGCCGTTTCTGAGATTCAGATTATACCGGATGATTTTTTTTACCGTCTCAAAATTTTTACAGGGTGTTCTACCCATGAATATAAACAACTTTCACTATGGGAGCAACTCTGAAATCACGAAAAAAAAATCAGCTGTTTCATACATTTTTTTTTTGTACAAACAGCAGATTTTTTTCGTGATTTCAGAGTTTCTCCCATAGTGAAAGTTATTCATATACATGGGTAGAACAGCCTGTAAAAATTTCCAGACGGTAAAAAATATCACCCGGTATATACAGGGTGTTAGGTAAATAATGGATCAAGGTTAATGACATGACAGCAGAGATAATTTCCAACAACTAATTTGCCTAGTTTTCCAAAAGACCCTCGGGTCTTAAAAAAAAAAATTTTTTTTCTTTTTTTTTCTTTTTTCTACTTCGAGTGAGTATTTTTGATGCTGTGTCTACAAATGATAACGTTTTTAAGATCTGATTTCTGTAAATGAAAGCTGGATAGTTTTTCAATGTCATTTAATCATTATTTGTATGTAGCAACTTTCAGGTCTTCTAGAAAAAAAAATATTACGAAGTTTCTGTTTTTTCTTCGGAAAAACCAAAACTTTGAAAAATTCTCCTGTTAAAAAAATGTATGAAACTACACTAGAACATTATTTTAAAAACTTGTACACTTAATCAGCTTTCTTACGTGGTATAAAACTTTTGCCTGGACATTATTTTCACAAAGTTATTGCTATTTTCCGAAAAAAAGGCGCTAATTATTTAAACATGACAAAGTGACGTAGGTGTTTTTATTAACTCAAAATTGTAATTTGGGCTTAGTAAAACATGAAATTCTAACCACGATTTTTTTTCATTCACAAGAAATAAGTATGGTTTAATTTGAGGTCCTAAATGCATTTACTAATTTGGGCTTAACTTATTTTCAAAATTTCTAATTTACCCATATCCTGGATCATGGTCCAAAGCGGACCCTGGGAACTCGCGTGCGAGTGCACAGCCGGGATAACGCTAAGATTATTATTATTTATTTACCTACTTTTTGAGGATATCAAGGCTTTTTATTAAGCGTCGTGAATGTTATTTTATTCTTTTCAATGAAAGCAAATTAATAAGGAAAAGCAATTGATAAGAGATTCAATTCGTTTTTTTATTCCCCAACAATTATTCTTCTTAACAATAATGCCCTAAGCTAATCACGTACGTATCAAGGTCATGACGCCTTGCCGCAAAATCGCGTGCGAGTGGCACGCGAGTTCCCAGGGTCCGCTTTGGACCATGATCCAGGATATGGGTAAATTAGAAATTTTGAAAATAATTTAAACCCAAATTAGTAAATGCATTTAGGACCTCAAATTAAACCACACTTATTTCTTGTGAATGAAAGAACATCCTGGTTAGAATTTCATGTTTTACTAAGCCCAAATCACAATTTTGAGTTAATAAAACACCTACGTCACTTTTTCATGTTTAAAGAATTAGCGCCTTTTTTTATAAAATAGCAATAACTTTGTGAAAATAATGTCCAGGCAAAAGTTTTATACCACGTAAAAAAGCTGATTAAATGTACAAGTTTTTAAAATAATGGTCAAGTGTAGTGTCATACATTTTTTTAACAGGAGAATTTTTCAAAGTTTTGGTTTTTCCGAAGAAAAAACAGAAACTTGGTAATATTTTTTTTTCTAGAAGACCTGAAAGTTGCTACATACAAATAATGTATTAAATGACATTGGTAAACTATCCAGCTTTCATTTACAGAAATCAGATCTTAAAAACGTTATCATTTGTAGACACAGCATCAAAAATACTCATTCAAAGTAGAAAAAAGAAAAAATTTTTTTTTTTTGAGACCCGCGGGTCTTTTGGAAAACTAGGCAAATTAGTTGTTGGAAATTATCTCTGCTGTCATGTCATTAACCTTGATCCATTATTTACCTAACACCCTGTATATACAAGAATTGCTCGTTTAAAGGTATTTGATATAATATATTTATTCAGACAACATTGATCCATTAAAATTAAGAAACCTTAAAATCTAACAGCAGATATCACACTTTGACTCAACGGTTTACTTTAAAAAACACAATTTAAACAGCTAATTAATTACAATTTAATGTTAATTTTGGTCGAAAAGCAAAGATACGGTGGAGAGAGATTAAGTGGTTAATAAATGGTGAAATTTATAAAACTGTTTGAAATAATAAAGACTTTTGCTTTAACTTGTGGTTCATGTGTTTTTTGTCAGTGCATGCACGTGAGGTATTAAGGCTAGCGCAGAATGGGGCCGTACCGCACGCAACGCATTGCAAAAAATATCCTTCATCACTTTCGAGCATTTTTAGGAGCTCGTGGCTAAGTTATAACAGCCGCACGGTTCGATCCATCAGGTTAATCTACGCTTGCCGAGGTTGGTCTGTAGATGGGTGACCATCTTAACATTCCGAGACTCCTCCGTGCTTCGGAAAGCACGTTAAGCCGTTGGTCCCGGCTGTTATTCGTGGATCTTTGACAGTCGTTACGGGTCGTCAGAAGCCCGAAAATCTGACAATCAGTCTTACCAAGGGGTGTTGTATTACCCAGTTACTGGGTTGTGGAGGTCAGATAGGCAATCACTCCATGTAAAATACGGTATTCAGCTACATCCGGTTAGACTGGAAGCCGACCCCAACATAGTTGGGAAAATGCTAGACAGATGATGACTTTCGAGCATTTTCTATGAACCAACGCCCACAACCAGCCGGCCGCTCCTCACTTTATTGTATGAAAATGCGTTGCGCCGCGGCCCGTTGCGTCCGTAATGTGCACTTGGCTTAACGTATAAAACGTATTTTTGTCATTAAATTAATAATACCAGTCTTTTACATTGATTACTCGTAAAATCTTTTAAAAATATAACAACATTACATAAAACTTATCACAAAGAACTGTTTTAATACCTAATGTGATTTATATCACGTAGATCATACGTTTGTAGAAAATTACTGCTACACCGTAGTATGGCGTTGCAAGACGTGCGTGCTGCACATAATATTTGATTAGGGAACAACACTGCCACAACACTTAAAAATATCACCATTCCAATCATTCATCATTCAATGTAGAGTGCAACAAGGATCTTTTGGCGCCTGAATGATATTGACAGGGGGGCATTTGGTAAAAATTTGTGAAATTTCACAGAAATTGTATTGCCAAAATAAGATGGCGGTTATAGTTCCGACATGGTCAAGCACCAAAAGAATCTGTAGCGTTGTGGGAATGTATCGTCAGGGCCACATAGTGTAATAAAAAAAAACATGTGTGCGGTCGGGGGATCCCCGTCTGGAACGAAGTTCTTTCTCACGTATGATTTAAAACAAAAACAAAATTTTGCAGCCGCCATCTTAGGTTTACATTTCGACCCCACATCGGCTTTAACCATGAAAACAATACACATGATGAAAAATTTGAAAATTTTGAGAGCCGCCATCTTGGATTTTCATTTTGACTAAATTCACACTTTCTCTCTTTCTCTCTCTCTCAGGCATGCAGTGTACTCGGGCGGATGTGTACAATTTTATCCCAAGACACTGTAATCACTTTACTCTTTTCTTTGTTTTTTTCTGCCGGCGGCGTTCTCTTTCTCTCTATCTCTTTCTTTCTCTTTGAATTAGAAGAAGACAGTCGCAAGCAATAACACTTTTTAGCGTGACGATTTCTAAAAGTTTACAAGCTGCGTTAAAGAACTTCGTTCCTATAAACAACGTCAAATGTTGCAGCGCTAAAGATCTTGCTTCGCGAACTTAAATAAGTAATTCGTCTCCGCGTTGAAACGAAGAGTGGCTTTTTAAAAATTCAAGAAATCTAGCCGGAGTGATATAGACTGGCTTAACACTTCCTACTCACGGATTTTAAGTTCTTTAACGCGGCTTGTAAACTTTCAGAAATCGTTACGCTAGAAAGTGTCAATACTTGCGACTTTCTTATTCTAATTCAAACAGAATGAAAAAGAGAGAAAGAACGCCGGCAGAAAAAACAAAAGAAAAGAGTAAAGTGATTACAATGTCGTGGGATAAAATTGCCCGAGTAGAGAAAGTGTGAATTTAATCAAAATGAAAATCCAAGATGGCGGCTCTGAAAATTTTCAATTTTTTCATCATGGGTATCGTTTTCATGGTTTCCGAGGGTGCTAAATCCGATAGTGAAGTTTAAATGTAAATCCAAGATGGCGGCTGCAAACATTTTCAAAATTTTCGTCATGGGTGTCAGTTTCATAGTTTTCGACGGTGCTAAAGCCGATAGTGAGGTCGAAATGTAAATCCAAAACACGTAAATTTTGTTTTTATTAAAATCATACGTGAGAAAGAACTTCGTTCCTGACGGGGGTCCCTCGACCGCACACGTTTTTATTATAAGTTCTGGGTTTTATAATGATAAAGGTTCCCAGGATCCAATACATTCTTACATTTCCCTGAAGGATAACAAGAGTTTAATAGAAAAGGACTAATGTTGTAATCTTTTATTTATTCTACTTTGATTATGAAGCGGTTTCTTACAAAGTTTTTATTTAGTTGAACAGTGTCGAACTCTATGATTTCGTAGCCGTCCTCGTAGCCGGCTACGCCATCCTCGTAGCCGCTAGGTATAATATAGACGCTTCTGGCTAGTTGGAAACGACGATACAGATGTGTTTGGTGTTTTATAACTGACTGTATTGTAGTCATTTGAATATTTCCCCACCGACGGAAAGACTCGGAATTTCATAGTGTTAAGTAAATCTTTAATGTCAACATAAAATGTAGGTAAGTAAGACTTAGTTTAGTAAGACATTAAGCTCTTGTAGTAGTCTTCTTAGAGGGGACATACCATCATTCCTGTTTTCCCCAAAGGGTTAGACAGAGGTGATCTATAAAATAGGTACACCCACATTTCGCCAGTTATATTTAAGTCCCATGTAATAGGGGGCAACTAGGGGGGGGGGGGGTTTCCAATGTAAGTACATTTGCAGTTGGAATGTATGGGAGAACATGTATTTAAACTACAATGTTAAATTTGTATTTGGGACAAATTCATCCCAACTACGGAGCCCTTCATTGTGCGT
Organism: Agrochola lychnidis; assembly: GCA_963680765.1. NCBI lineage: Eukaryota > Metazoa > Arthropoda > Insecta > Lepidoptera > Noctuidae > Agrochola > Agrochola lychnidis. Next base: position 9,017,187 of record OY796847.1, read on the forward strand.
AGTCCGACACGCACTTGGCTGGTTTTCTTTACATCAAATACCTACTCGTACATTAGTTAATTAGTTCGGGCGTGACCTTGCGGAAATCCATTATAAAATACAATAGTCATAAAAAACCCGGTAAGAAATCGACATGTGTTGCACCTCTCAACGAGGCATCCTCAGGATGACGATTGTCTTGTTGTGAACCTGAACACGGCGTGTTGCCACACCGAGCGCTGGTCGCAGAGACAGTTTTCGTTAAAAAACGTTAAATAGTTGGAACTTTGACCTTCAAATCTCCATAGCTAGAAGTTTCTCAGGTATGGTCCTCTAAAAATTGCAATGTCAGGAAGAACAAAGTGACTCTCGGCTTCGTTAAGCGTCTATTTAAACTTATTAAGGCGCTCCCCCATCAGAGCATTCGCCTGTAATGTAACAATTCAAGATTCCATTTTGAGCATTACGTTACAATAGTTGAATCAGTTGTTTTCATTCATGTTACAAATTGTATCATGGGTGCTCATACTCACTACTATTACGTTACAGGCGAATCTTCCCGGTGAAAGTAATGTTACAAATTGTATCATTACAGGTTTTGCACTGTAATGCTTGGTTCTCCTCACTCATTGATGTAATGCTCGAATCTGAACGGTTACATTACAGGCGAATGTTCCCCGTATGGGCGCACATTTAATTTTTTACAAGTATAAAATTACGTGCAGGTATTACAAAATTTTAATAAAAGCTTAATGTTACACCTTGATTCAACACTTCTGATTTATGCTATTAAAAAGTAACAGAACATTGTTCCGCTGAACCACGTTGTTGCCTCATAAAAATAATATTTTAATTAAGCCTGTATGGTGTAACTAAAATAATCTTTTATTGTAATAGTAAGTAAGTAAACGCTTCATTTATATTTTCATTATTTCATTTTGAAATTCGTCTGCAATAATATTATTACAGTTATTTGAATCATATCAAACCATGAAAGAGCTGGACCTTGAAAATGGTGGGCTTATTTTTACAAGCACACAATTTCAACACACATAAATATTGTGAGCACCACACTTTATATAACTCCATGGGTTTCTAAAAAAAATATTTTTTCTTTTTTTCTGAAATTTGTTGTTTACGAACACTCTGTATACTTTTAAAAAGAGGATCTCGTGGCTAAGTAGGTACCTAACTACTACGTGTTTAGATCGATAGCTAAGTTACGCTTGCCACGGTCCATCCAAAGTAGTCGGAGGCCGCGTCCTAACTAAAGCGAACGCCGCGTGAACACGCGACGATCGCTGTGACAGACGGTCACTTCCGGTTTTCCGAAAAAAATAGTTACATACGTGACGATCGATCGAGTCTTTCAAACAAACAGGTTTTTCTATAAAATAATTTAAAAAAACATAAGCAGTCATGGGGTCTGCCGACAGAAATGAAAACTTTAAACTACGGAATAATAGAGGGTTTTTTTTAAATTTTTTAAATAATATTATTTCAAAACTTTATGTTAATGATTAATTAAAATATATTACGCTTTCACTGCTGACCAAGCGCAACACGTCATACTCATAGCTACCCATAAGATTTTCCTCTACCAAAAATATCGTAACGTACCTAAAGAAGTTTTTACTTCAAAAAAATAATGTACGTAAGTAGTATTTGGTTTACAATGGTCAAATGTCAGTCACCTCATGTAAAATACTGATATTAGACCGTACCTAGTTGACTGGAAGTCGACCTCAACATCAGCGCCTAGGCACTTAGGCAGCTCACTTTTAAAAACCCTTTTCACTGATAAATAATTGCAAAAATATTTCACTTGTCAAAAATCTTTAGTTACAATTAATGAGCGGTATCATCGTATAATGGGGTGAAAGTTATGAAAGAAAACGCTGTTTGCATCTTTTAAAAATATCGTTTTATTTAATCTTCTTGCTATTTATAATTTCATTGTTAGAAAATTAATAAATTGTTTTTTCGTTTTAGTCTTTTCAAATGCTACTTTTGTTAACGAAATTAATACAATATGGGCTTCTTTACAATTTTTCTTGTTTTAAACCATTACCTATAAGTTGAACAGCAACCAATCTCATGGGCAGAACCAAAATATGTTTTTTATACCAAAAAATCATAAAACCTAAAGTTTTTTTTACTTTGGTAAATAAAGCACGGACGTTCCAATATCCGTTAGTGTTTGATTCAATTGAGTTTTAGCTCTGTGTGACCGGAGATCAAAATTTATACGAATTGTGAAGTTTATTTATTTATCTATATGACAGTTATTTCAAAATTATGTTGTCAGTGATCATACAGTAAAAAACATTACCCTCCTTCTGGGGCAGTCGGATAAAAAAAAACAATGTCACTAACAAAAATTTAGGCAAATAATCAGACCAGTCCTAAAAAATAACATAACATCACGCCTTGTTTCCCCGAAGGTTTGGGCAGAGGTGTCTCTGTAGCAGGTACACCCACATTTCGCCAGTTATGTTTAAGTCCCATGTAACAGGGGGCGAGCCTATTGCCATCAACCGGGCACAAAATCAGACTCCGAGCTGCGTGCGACTGAGAAAATTCAGATAGAAAAACCCAATTACACTTTGCCAGACCCGGGAATCGAACCCAAGACCTCATGCTCAGCAGTAGCGCTTGCGACCACTAAACCAACGAGATGGTCCTACAAAGTAACTTAGGTAATAACTTTGTATAGTTCGTGCAATCCACGAGGATGCGCCCCACTCCGCAATTACTGTACTGTAAGCTGAACTCTAAGTACGGCGCGGAGCGGAGTGGGGCACGTCTTCGTGAGTTGCACGGACTACGAGACTATATATATTGAAATATTAATAAAATCTCTTTAGAGACAAGCCAAGTTTATATTTAAACGAAAAAATCATTCTACCTAGACTTTTCCCAACTATGTTGGGGTTGGCTTCCAGTCTTACCGAATGCAGCTGAATACCAGTATTTTACATGGAGCGACTGCCTATCTGAACTCTACAACCCAGTTACTGGGTAACACGATACCCTTTGGTAAGATTGGTTCTCAGACTTTCGGGCTTGTGACGACCCGTAACGACTGTCAAAGATCTAAGAATGACAGCCGAGACCAACGGCTTAACGTGCTTTCCGACGCACGGAGGGGTCGCGGTATGTTAAGATAGTCATCCACGGACTGACCGCGGCAAGCGTAGCTTAACCTGATTGATCGACCTGTGCGGCTGTTATTACTTAGCCACGAGCCCCTCTAAACAATAAAATAAAGTGTTGTGTATTTTCGTTACTATTATTGGCTTAAAATTGAAAGTAATTTACTATACAAAATTAAACGAAATTGAATACAATGGAAGGTCTGTGGTGTCGAAGTCTTATTTACATGCCTACTGATTTTCAATCTATTAATTTATATTAGTTTTCTTCAGAGAGATGAAGTTGGGATGTTCATTTTTTATTTTAATGTAAAGTAGGTACTTTTAACAAAAGAATGGATTTTTTTCTTAGGCTAATAGATATTGTTGTTAATCAAAATGTGTACAACTTTTCTAGCTATTCATATTTAGATTCTAATTTTAGTGAATAGAATTGGTTTTTGAAATTATGTCATGTCGTTTTAATAGTAACTACAGGCTAAAAGGCCACGGGATCTCATGGCGTCATGGAGAGTGCGATTGTCGCAACCCCGCGCTGGACACGCCACAATTGCGGCGATAAGACCCCTCTTTGAGGAGTGGCTGGAGAGACGCCACGGCGTCCTCACTTTCCGCCTGACGCAGGTCCTCACCGGACACGGCTACTTCGGGAGGTTCCTGTACAGGATAAGGCGGGAGGAAACACCCGGGTGTCACCATTGTGTGGATCGGCCTGAGGACACGGTGGAGCATACGGTGGAGGTCTGCCCGGCTTGGGCGGAGCAATGCCGTGTCCTCGTAGAGGCGATAGGCGGCGGTGATCTCTCGCGTCCGGCCCTGGTTCAGGCCATGGTACGAAGCGAGAGGAAATGGCAGGCCGTCACCTCCTTCTGCAAAGCGGTAATGCTCGCGAAGGAGGAGGCGGAACGCGTGAGGGAGAGGCAAATTTCGCGCCCTCACGCCCTTAACCGCCGCAATAGAAGGAGACGCCCGGGGCGGGAATCGCGAGCCGATTTCCGGCCACCGTAGGCGCGGGCTTGCGGACGGTAAGCAATGGGTAGCTCGCCGTCCGAAAAGGACCTAGCCCGGCATTGGCCCTAGCAGACCCCGCATTGGCCTGCCGGGGGTTCGAAGAAAACCGATAGGGAAATCGTGGCCCCCGGCAACAGGGCAACCGAAGGAACACGGGTGGGTTTTAGTCAGTAAGAGTCTGACACGCCCTCCCGCTCCGTCCAGAGCGGGAGAAGTTATTTGATAATTTCCAACCCAAAAAAAAAAGGCTAAAAGGCCAAGAATTAAGGTTTAATAAAAGTTGAAGCTTTTTTTTTATTAATTAACATATCCAAGTAATATATTTTATGACAGGAACATACACAATATTTCCTTAGTCCACTAAAATAATAGTTCGCAAGGAAGTTGGGTACAATAAGTAGATAGTTAATTTATTTTATGATATTTTCCAAAGTGGATTAGCCACTTTCATAGCAAGTTTGAAAATAAGTCAATTGTTAAGACAAGTTTGGAAGTGGGTTAATAGATAAAGTTAATAGTTATTATTTGTTTTTATCAAGCTATCTGCTGTGACTTTGTCAGGTCGGATTCAGAATATACCAATATTTAGAACTATCACGCTGCAAATTCAAAAGTCTTCCAATAAAGAAATCGTCGTGAATATTTAATTTACTACAGTAAGTGATAATTTTCGTTTTTAAAGGATCGGTCATAGTAGGTAGTCAGTGTAATTTTTGGGTCATAAAACTAAATTATAATATGTTAAAAACGATATTTTCCAAAGCATGAACTTTATCAACATGTTGCAGAAGCAGTTGCCACTGAGACTAGAATCAATTCTATTTTTTTTTGTAAATTTTGACTTTCAAAAGTGCCTGATAAGGGCCTTTGCTTTAAGTTGTAAACAAATTTTAAGATGGGCAATATCTGTAAGTTTTATTAAAGAAAGTATTCTACGATAAAAGCCCAATCCATTACAAACAATAACATTTCATATAATTTAAAACAAAATATTCATTTCGAAACTTCATCTAATAAATAAATTTATTTTGATAATAGATAAGTTTGAAAGTTCACCACAATCACTTTGCATTAAATGATATTGAAACTCGTCTATTCAGGCATAATAAGCCGTGTACAATCCTACTTTAAAATACAGTAACTTATTAACAGTCTGGCGTTTTATCAAAACAGCTGTCGATATTCAATAAAGATTTTATAAACAGACCTGACTTAACTGAAAACTTAAAGCATTTATTTCAATTAAATACTTTTGAATTGTCAAGAAGCCAGTTAGTCAGAAAATGAAGCTGCTTGCTCATTACAAAGCGTAGAGGTTCCTTTTTCTGAAGAACGGGCAAGAGACTCCATAGAATCTTTTTAACCGACTTCCAAAAGGAGGAGGTTCTTAATTCGACTGTATGTTTTTTAAAATGTGAAAACTTCTTTTGGCGCGTTGGGCATTTTTGAGATGGGATTAAACCATTGATTTCGCGACACTGTGACGACACCTCATTTTTGTAAACGCGATTGTGCTCTTTATTTATATTATGTTACGGATCAATGTTCTAAGCAAGTATTTTAATTTAAAGGTTTAGGAAGTTTTTTTGTTTTTATAAACTCCTTTGTGCTCTTTATTTAGATAAGGTTACGGACCAATGTTCTATACAAATATTTTTCTTCCACCAAGGCGATCTCGTTCAAGTTTTCACTTCTGCCGGCACTCCCGGAATGCCACTGTTTTTTTTTTGTAAGTTTCTCGTTTACTCCGCTAATTATGAATTGATTTTGATTATTCTTTTTTGTTTGGTAGGTCATACTTCAGAGGTGGTCCCATATAAATTTTATTAATCTTAGCTTGGGAAGTTTTTGAGTTAGCTTCAAAAATAGTTATTTTTCCCACTTAGTATGTGGATGACATGATAAGTTCCTGTCACTGTTATTTACATATCAGGTACTGTATTCGAATTTGTGTGAAGTAGGTAGCATAACTAAAAAGTGAAAAACAAAAACTACTTACAAAAAAAAAATACAACTAACTTCCAAAAAAAAACACTACGAAGTGAAAAATAACTTTTTTGTAAAAAGTTTTTTCTATAAAAAAATACCTAATGTTACACCGAAAGTAGATATTTAAACATTCTCACTACCATATTGAATAATCATCTCTGGGAGTTATTATTTATTTTATGAGTGAGACTATGTATTTAGTTAATTATTTGTTTTGAAAATCAAACCACAAACACTCTTTTCTTAACTTGGTTGTTTCTGAAATAAATATTTTATAATTATAAAGGTCAGGTGCGTAGTACTCGCAACCGGCGGCGTGTGTTTATAATCAGATATGAACGTCATCATCATCATCATCATTTCAGCCGAAAGACGCCCATTGCTGGACATAAGCGTCCCTCAAGCACCTCCACTTCGACCGATTCTGTGCTTTCCGCATCCAGCTAATTCCTGCGGCCTTCACAAGGTCATCGATCCATCTTGTGGGAGGCCTTCCAACGCTACGTCTTCCGGTACGCGGATATGAACGTAAACGAAGCAAAGGGAGAATGTTAGGATCGTCGCATTGTAATTAATTATAACCTCTTTAGTTCTAATATGTTAACGAACACTGACCCAATTAAGCAAAGAAAGTTTCTGTTCTAATTTAAATATGAATTATTTGAAAAGTTCTTTAATAGTTCTATTAATAAGAGTGATTAATATTAGTTATCTTGACTACTTTTGACATATTTATAAAAGTTACACGATTTAAAGAATTGGATTATAAACTAGATATTAAGTTTAGTTAATTGCAATGCAATTTTGGGTCTCGACTAATTTACTAAGTAGTTTTAGAAAACGAATAAATTAAGTTTTATTTTATTTAAACACCACCGTTCAACTGTTGATTTGCCTTTAGAAGTCGATGTATAGAATCAAGTTTTTCTTACTGAACAGACAGCCGTGCTGCTGGGGAGTTTGTTGCGCCACTTCTTCTTCCCAGCTAAAGCACTAGGAAGTGGTGCAGGGTGGGCGTTTTTGGGGGACTGTCTTATGAAATTTTGACGTTCGAAAATTGCTGGTTCTCAGCCTAGTTTGAATAAATGACTTAAAAATTTTAGATAACAATAAAAAAATCGATTGTGTCTCGTTAGTGACAGTTAAGCTTACAGCTGATGATGGTTTCATTAGTATCTACCTACCTATCTATACGTAAAAATTGTTACAACTTTTTAAGAGGAGAGTGAAAACTAAGAAAAAACCGCTGCTTCACAAATTAGGTTAATTTGTATTCTAAGGGAAAAGAACGTATAACACACCACCTTCACCTAGAAGCCAGTAATAAAATCAAACGAAACAAACACCCATATAAAATGAAACCAGTTCACAGTGATCTCAGAGACGAGAACAAAACGAATGAAAGAGTCGAGCTGACATTTGATAAATTGCAAGAAATAAATATTTTCTCTGCAGTTTTCCTCAAAAGCCCGCGTTTAATCGGAGACATGCAATTTCCTCGCAACAACATACATTTTCCTAGCAATGCTGTATTTCTCGGAGGCAACATTTTTTTCCAACTTTTAAAATTAACACCACCGCGACCCGAACTACATGTCGCGAAACTTGGTACACTCTGTATATACTTATTCAACTTAATTTTGTAAGCAGAAAAATATATTTGCTATTATACCTACAACTTTACTGTCGCAACAATAAGGTTTAAAAAAGCTTATTTTTTTAGAGTCGCTTTTGGAGTTGCTCTCTTTGGCAAATCCTCTTTCCTGAAGCTATTTACAGCTTGAACTGCTTTTTACCGGTTTACTTAACAACATGACTGCGTTGTAAGAAAAAAAAAATTTTTTTGGAGTTGCTGTCTCCGTATTACACAAAAAGGGTTGGTGTTTTCGGAAATATTCCGTGTTCCTTCATTATAAACGCTCATGTAGTGAATTTAAATGTTGGTTTAAGCATCGCATTTAAATTCTTTAGGAAAAGTTTGGGGTGTCTTTGGAATTATCATGGTGACCTTGTATATTATATTTGGCTTTGTGAATCTGTCTCTAGACTTTTTATACGGGATGTCAAGGGCCTATATTTAAAATAAATATAAGATATTTCTCAGTGGCTTAATAGGCGTAACAATGAAAACCAAATGTGTTGCTGAAATCAAAGAAACGACATTTAAAGTCTTTTATTACACCTGTTATAATATTCTAACAATAAAACATTTAACAACTAAAACTTGTGTTTTTTCATGCTATATTGGAGTGTCTTGACATCTCTTATTTTTTCTGGATGCCATTAACATCCGTACTGTCATAAAGAAACTCTTTAGTGTTACTATGCAAACTACAATAAGAAATACTTTTTCTTTACATAAATAATAGTTTAATGGCATGCTTATTTCCCCCGCATGCGGGGATTCGCGGTTCCATCTTCCGTGGTCGGCCGCAACGTCGCTGCGCCGTCACAAACTTATCTGAACCAGCAGCCAAAAGTGGAACTAACGAAATAACTGGCCGGAATTTAAAAACGTTACTTAATTAGCATGGGCTTTGGTTAAGCATTATTCTTGTCACTGTCGCACAACTGTCATTCTAAAAGTGCATGATAAAGACGGAAACATTTCTAAGAATTTTTATTTTGTATCGAGAAAATTTAATTGTATCGTGTATTTCTTTTTCAGGATACTAGGTCATATAGTCAAAAAACATACATCAAAATATTAAATGCCTATTCCATATAGGTACTTAAAAAGGTACATGATAAAGAAAAAGCCCATTTTTAGGGTCCGTACATCAAAAGGAAAAACGGATCCATTATAGGATTACTCGTGTGTCTGCCTGTCTGTCTGAGCTAATTTTTTCCGAATCTAATGAACAAATTAAGTTGAAATATCGTAAATAAATAAATTTTGACTATAGGGGTCACTTTTGGGGGCAAACAAGCAAAAACAAAAAAGGTTTCTAACAGTACCGTGTGACATATCAAATAAAAGGGCTTGTTGCGAGGATCTGAAATAATTTTTTATAATTTCAAAATTATCACTTTTAAAGATATTTAAGAAATTCGATGAAAATTGAGCATTTTTGACCAAAAAAAATACATAGTATGGCTCTTTACTCATAGATTACAGGAAAACCTGTAAGAAGTCTATGGTCTTAAAACAATATAGTAAATCCTTCATGATTTTGCGTACAAACTTACATTTGCAGTTGGAATATATGGGAAAACATATTTTTCAACTACAATGTTAAGTTTGTTCTTGAGATAAATAAATTCATCTCAACTACAGAACCCTTCATTGTGCGTAGTCCGACACGTACTTGGCCGGTTTTTTTTTTTCAATATATCACCTTAAGTAACCGAGCTTAGAAAATAATAATTATTTTACAGTTTTTAACACAGCTAACTATTTACATTAGGTACTATATTAAAAGACTAACTAACTATCTGTATAAATAAAAAAAATAAAAAAAACGACACTAGGCGTCGAAGTATTCGTCCGCATCGCTGTCATCCGGAAACGTGCCCAGAAGACTGGCAGCATTGCCACGTTGAATGGCAATGCTAATTCTTTGGCTAAAGTACGAGCCCGCCCTCTGGTCATGTAAAGTGTCGACCAGTCGACGAGAAATTTCCTTAAAAAGGAGACGCGCACTCGGGCCCCATGATCTGAGCGTTTTGACCCCAAACGGCTCAAAACTGTAGTTATCCACAAGGTTCCAGTATTTGCGCCGCTTGAGGGTCTCAGAAGCCGCAACAGCGTCAGCACAGCCCGTCGTGCTAGGAACATGAGATGGCGCAAGGGTGTCGACACAGGTTGCATCCCACACCAGAGGCCCACCCACCTTCCAAGGTAACAACGTCATCCCGTCTGGTCTCTTCCCATCGTCACGTACCGAGCCGTTTGGTTCTAATACCGCTAGTACGCCGGCGGTGACAAGTGCTCGACGAATAATGTCGTTGTTTTATTTTACTTTTTTTACATACTTCATTGACATAATCTTTTCAGTATTTGATATTATATACCTACCTACAATTTTCTATATTTTTTTGAATCAAATTAGATTTGTTACAGCTGTAGTGGCAATCATGTCATTTGGTTTAAATAGGTCCTTATTTTTATTATTTTGTTTATCTTTTATATAGATTCTTTTCTTTTAGATTTTGTGAATGTGAGAACGTTGTAGGCTGTAGACTTGTGGACCATTTTCTATTTTACTAAGTACCTGGTACTTGTTGATAGGCCTACACTGTCCTCCCATACCTATTAATACTGTAATTTGAAAACATTGTAGAAACAATTTATTTTGAAAAGAGTAACCGTGGAGTTTCTTGCCGGCGCTTCTCCATAGGAAGCGACCTATTGGAACCATGCACCTAGGTTCTGACGTTTCATAAGTGCCCTTGTAGGTTTATGTGAAACAAAATATTTTTATTTTTTTATTTTGTTGATGCTGGCGTGCCATGCTATACGACCTGCGCTCCTGCAGCAGGACAGGCTATAGTGCCCGAGACTGTCGACAGCTTCACCGCAATGACACCAATGCGGAGCCTATAATTATTAATATTTCTAATCCTTTTTTCAGGGTAAGTAAAGACAGACTAAGACAAAGGCCAGGATTAATAATTCCACAAAAAAAAAAAGAGATCAAGCTGCCATAGTAGACAGCTACGCTAACAAGCCTCAAATTTTTTCCCAACGAAAACCTAGCACAAATTTATTAAACAAAAACCGGCCAAGTGCGTGTCGGACCACGCCCAATGAAGGGTTCCGTAGTTGGGATGAATTTATCCCAAAAACAAACTTAACTTTGTAGTTGAAAAATATGTTCTCCTATACGGAATGTATGGGAAAACATGTTTTTGTAACTGGAAAGTTAAGTTGGTTGATTATTACTCGTTAACTTATAGAGCCTACTTAGCTGTGATAGTTTTCCTTTTGATTTCGTTATATAAACTACTGCTGTGATTTTTTTCACACATCCAAAACCAACCATTTAGCTGGCAGGGGGAGAACACTTGACTCTAACAAAAATTTGCAATTTAAAGGTTAATATTTCGCAAACAGTTCCCTGAATCCAAAAATGGTATTCACAAACTTGCAATGTTTTTGAAGGACCTATCCAATGATACCCCACATCATGGGATAAAAAAAACAAAACATCACCATTTTACGTGTATGGGAGGTACCCTAAAAAAAACGTGTTGCACTCGGGGACTGCCGCGGTAAAGCTATTGCATAGCATTTGTAACCTCCATACTTCCTATTTGTCAACGCTACACTTGGGATGATGACGTGATGATATAAAACAAAAATTACGTTCCCATGACAACATCATGTTGTCATGGGAACCGTCATTACATGGTAGGCGGAGTGGGGGTGTTAGGTTTTTTTCGTTACGGAATTTCTTGATTCAGTCGCCGCGCTCAAAGCCCGCGATAAAAACTATGCAATAGCTTAAAAATGTTTTTCATAATTTTGTTTTATCACTTTGTCGACATAATTAATATGTATACCTATGCCAAATTACAGCTTTCTAGTACTAAGGGTCTTGGAGCTAGACCGCGGACAGACAGACAGACAGATGGTCATGATGAAACTATAAGGGTTCCTTGTTTACTACGGAACCCTAAAAACTAAAAAGAATAAAAAACATGCTGTTTTCAAAGATATTTTTAAGTATTTTCATTATGATTCCTTTAACGATACCTCATTTTGTATTCAAAGTACTTTACATTTTTAAAAGGTCCCGGTTCGGCCTCGTTATTTTCTACAAACGATAATAATTATGCTGAAAGTATACTGAGGTTATGACTTGCTTAACCGCTAGATTCTTGGTTTTACTTAGCTTCGATGATGTTACGTCGGGTACAGACACGCGGACTACTGATATTTTATTTTTTGTGTTTCACATATCTATTTTTATTTTATTTTATATTTATTTCTGTATCTATCTATCCGTGACATCACTGCGGGCCCTATTAGAATACCAGCGCTGTGACATTTATTGTTTTTAAATGTCGCAGCATATGCTGAGATAGGAGCCTTTTGGCCTCGTACAGGAAGGTTCTGCTTTTATTTTAATTTTACTTTGTTTTTTTATTATTTTTATTAATGTTCTTAATGAAGGTGTTTAGTTTAATTTGTGATTTCCTGTGCGAGTCTCAATAAATACTTTTTCTTTCTTTCTTTCTTCCTAACTACAGATAATTAATTATTTATATGCTTATTTGAGCAATTTTGAAGCAGTATAAATACTGATATTACAAGATTTGGAAACTAAAAACTATTAATAATGCAAGGGTTTCACAGGGGTTACTGCATCCGATTGACTTAACCTTTCAGTAATGTCACTTATGGGTTGACAAGGGGTGTCTTAAACTTAGCATGGGATGTAAGGGGATGAAGACCAACATTTAGCCATAAAACCAACATGACAGTATGTTGAATTTATGTTTATTATAAGATTGACTGAGAAACATGAGGTTTAAGTTCGATCTCTTATTAAAGAATAGTTTTTCCTGAAATCATTTGCCGGATAACTTGATCGATATCTTTCTGCAGGCGGTTTTATTCCTTAAGATTTATTTAATTGAACCTATTGAATATTACCTATTGAATATTATCTATTGAATATTACCTATTGCATATTGCCTTTTGAATATTACCTATTGAATATTACCTATTGAATATTACCTATTGAATATTACTTATTGAATATTACCTATTGAATATTACCTATTAAATATTACCTATTGAATATTACCTATTGAATATTACCTATTGAATATTACCTATTGAATATTACCTATTGAATATTCTCATAATGATTGCGCCACTTTTTGATAACGTCAAATAATTCCTAAATTGAGGTCCTAGAAATACTAAATAGCCAAGTAACTGCGATCAACTTGGATGTAACGCTCGCCGGCCGTTGCCGCGGCACCGCTCTCTCCTATCGCTCTGTTCGCGCGCAGTTGGTCACAGTTCTAATCCAACCTAGCAGATTTGCTTGGTGTGCCCTAGCTTAGTAACTGCGAGCAACTGTGAGAAAATAGCAGAAAGTAAAAAAAGACGCTCAATTGTTTATAAAAAGATCACATCATTAGAAGCACAAAACAGCTCTGCTCCAAGCTTGCAAGCTTTGCTTGGAAAAGGAGCTTGTGACTTAGTAATAACAGCTGCACGGATCAATCCAGCTTAACCTGATAAGCTACGCTTGCCGGGGTTGGTCTTTGAATGGATGACCATCTTTACATACCAAACCCCTCCGTGCCTCGGAAAGCACGTTAAGCTGTTGGTCCCAGCTGTCATTTGTAGATCTTTGACAGTTGTTACGGGTCGTCAAAAACCCGAAAGTCTCATAACCAGTCTTACCAAAGGGTATCGTGTTACTCAGTTACTGGATTGAGGAGGTCAGATAGGCAGTCGCTCCATGTGAAATACTGGTATTCAGCTACATCCGGTTAGACTGGAAGTCAACCCCAACATAATTGTGAAAAAGCTAGGCAGATTGCTTAATTTAAAAAAAGTATCGATTATTAGGTCAGTAAGTTTTTTAATGATCAGTTAAATATTTTGGTGAAAATTACATGAAGGTCGTAGGTATATTAAATATTCCACATCACTGATTACACCCTTCAGAAAATACAAACATCTTGGTTAAAGTTTACAGCTTGCTCCGCGCACTGGCTGAGCAATTGGTTCCTAGGGAATTAAACCCGCAACCCGTAGACAGTCTTTCCGGGATTGAGTGTTTGTTGTAGGTATACCCCTGTGATATACCCTCATGTGCGATCTGTGAAGATTCGGGTGAAGTAGGTACTGAGTGAAGAGATAACTAAAATATCACCCCTGTATTCCCCAAAGGGTTAGGCAGAGATGTACGTATATAATACCCGCATTTCGCAAGTTATGTTTAAGTCCCATTTAAGGGTGCGAGCCTGTAAAGGGAACAAAGAAGTTTAGTACAAAACTAATTCTGCAGACACGTGTAAGAATTTTTACTTACATTCTTTAACTCTTAGGGCGCGTTCCCTCTATGTCGTGACGATTAATTTATCATTGGACGACTGTCGTCTCTAGCTGTTCTCATTATATCGACTGTTTATCGTCACTGTGTCGTCGAAATATTTTATCGTTGAATGACTGTCGTATCTAGCTATTTCCTTTGGATCGTGACGAAATTTCGCAACAAGAGTCTGACTAGTAGTGACACGCGCGGGGGTGTGAGGGGAGAAGAAAACACGTGTAAACGACAGATAGTCGCAATAATGACACATGATTTGCCGTCACGATAAGTCGTGACGTTTTTTTTATTGTTTTACGACTGTTGTGCTGGCCGTTTCCATTGACTTGACAAACTGTCGTCACTGCAAAAAAATGTCGTGGACGACAGTTGATCGTGTCGTCCTATATGTGAACACGTCCATTTAAATACACAAGCCACTACGCTTTAAACGACACGATAATCTGTCGTCACGACATAGTGGGAACGCGGTCTAAGGGTGCTTGCATAATGAACAGGGTTTTCCGTCCCAACTTTCGGTACTAACCGGTACTGATTAGTGAGGATTGATCTGTATAAGGTATGTATTATCGGTTCCTTAAAGAGCGTACGCGCAAATTGACGTGGGATTAATTTCGATACCGAAGTCAAAGTCAAAGTCAAATCATTTATTTCAAATAGGCCTTTTGAACGTCAAAATTTACAAAATAATAGAATTGATTCTAGTCGCCCCTTCAAAAAGGTAGTTTTCATATAGTAGAAGAAAGGGCAAGAAACTCCACCGTTACTCTTTTAAAATGTTTTACAATCGTTTGTATAGGTACATTGGTTAAATAGTTGTATGTAAAGACGATGCACCTAGAATATAATTACTATACTACAATAGGTAAAAAGAATTACAAATAAAGTAAAAATGAAGCAACGACAGATAATTTACCGAGTACCAGGACAACGTGTTCCTTCATGAAACACTTTACAAACTTTTTATTTTTCTAGTTGAGGTGGAAGGTCTTATCTTTTGAACATATTCGTACTGTTAGTACCAAATTTTCTAGTAATGCAAAAAAAAACAACTCACTTAGTAGAGTTCAAAAGCATTATTTTCTGAACATAAGAAGGTACCGTTAGTACCTACTTTCCATATTATATGAAAAATCTACTCACTTACTTAGTAATACTAAAATTTTCAAAAGCCGGCGATGTAAAGGCCTTAAGGGACTTAAAAGTCTAGAAAGTAGAACTCTGTATTTTTTGTGAGCAAACACCTGGTCTTGGATGTGGGCTTAATAAATGGTTAAAGTATCGCAAGTAACTTGGATCTGAAAATGTGTGTTTATCCTTTCAAGGGTACTTTGATACTTTTCGTTTAAGATAGGTTTTTATTTTTGAAGTGAAAACTTCTTTAGGCGCGTTGGGCATTTTTGAGATGGGACTAAACCATTGATTTCGCGACACCTGTAACGGAATTTACCGACACCGTGGAGTAAAAGACACCAACGCGTTGATTACCGCGGTGCCGATTATTTTTCAAAGTTTTACTTCTGTCGGCACTCTCGGAGTGCCACTGTTTTTTTTTAATTTATTAATTTATACTTTATACAAATTCTTTTCTATTTTGCGAATGTGAGAACGTTGTAGGCTTAGTGGACTGTAGATTTGTTGACTATTTTCTATTTTGTTTTGTTAAGTACGTGGTAGGGGAAGCCGGGGCATTACGGGCCCCCGGGGTAAAACGGACACCCCCTCTCCCCCGCAGGATAATAAATCGAAACGCTCGGAACTAGTCGCATCGCGTTCCAGTCGACCTCGCGCTAGCGAGACAATTGATTGTGTGTGTGTAGCTGCGCGTCGTACGTTGACAGAACGAAATTACGTAAGTTGATGCAATTGATATTATTTTTCGTTTTTAAGTTCGCTTTGTAGCTAATTCGTGAATGTGTTAAATGCTCAGTTATTATGTGAATTCCTACGTTCAATTATGTGACTAAATAACTAGAAAGAGTTGTGAACTAACTACCACATATTCGTTTGATTAGGTTCATATTTATTTTATTTGACCTCGGGGGCATTTTGAGCGGGGCAAAATGGGCAGGGTGCCCGTTTTGCCTCGGATAATTGTATTGAGTTTATGTTTTTTTCTGCAGATACAATTATGGTTCGCCACTATCAAAGGAAGACAGAACGTGCCAAATGGAGCTTGGAGGAGATGGAAGCAGCAGTAAGGGATGTGGCAAGCGGAAGGTTAAGCTGTAAACGGGCCGCTCTAGAGCACAATATGCCACGATCAACTTTGCAACGAAAACTCGAAGAATACAAAAAAAAACAATACTTATCACCAACAAAACTAGGTAGCTATAGACCGGTATTCTCAACTGCTCAAGAAGAAGAGTTAGCTTCATATATTAAAGACATGGAAGGTCGATTGTTTGGTTTGTCTCCAAAAGAAGTTCGTCAGCTGGCCTATCAATTGGCCACAAAAAATAACATCCCACATAATTTTGATCCGACTACTGAAACTGCTGGCGAGGATTGGTTAGCAAATTTCCTAAAACGCAATTCTTCTTTGTCACTGCGCAAGCCTGAAGCCACATCTGCTGCTCGAGCCATGGGCTTCAACCGCCAAGCTGTGGAGGCTTTCTTTAAAATTTTAGTTGAGACAGTAGATAAATATAAAATTACAGCGGATAGAGTTTATAACGTTGATGAAACTGGAATGACTACTGTAGCAAAAAGCCTTGGAAAAGTTGTGGCCACCAAAGGTAGAAAACAAGTTGGGTCTTTGTCATCCGCAGAGCGTGGGCAACTGTTTACAGTCGAAATATGTATGAGTGCTACAGGGGTTTTCATGCCACCCATGTTCATATTTCCACGTCAAAGACTTAAACCTGAACTAATGGATGGAGCTCCTCCCAATTCTTGGGCAGAATGTAATGAGAAAGGTTGGATAACAAAGGAAATCTTCTTGAAATGGTTTAATAAGTTTGTGACCTGGTCCAGAGCTACGAAGGAACAACCAGTTTTATTACTCTTAGATGGACACGCTAGCCATGTTAAAAGCTTAGAACTCATCGATGTTGCCAGATCAAGCGGTGTCCATATTATCTGTTTCCCTCCACATTGCACGCACCGTCTCCAACCGCTGGATGTTAGTTTTATGAAACCATTAAGTGCATATTATGGAGAAGAAGTTAAAAAATGGCTGCGAACAAATCCAGGGCGGGTAGTGACACATTATCAAGTAGCTGCCCTATTTTGCAATGCGTTTTTAAAATCTGCGACAATGCTTGTAGCAATTAATAGTTTTCGTAAAACAGGCATATGGCCTATTAACCCAGAAGTCTTTAGTGATGAGGATTTTTTAGCTGCTGATACTACAGATCTGCCTATAGATGATACAATTGTACCACCGTCACCATTAAATCAAGAGTCCCAACCACAACCGTTGACTATTCACAATCCCACACAAAGTCCAACTGGTTCTCTGACACAACCAAATATCGTGCAGCCTCCTATATCTCCCTCTCCGGGTCCATCAACAATCCTTCAGCTATGTACAACTCCACCACCTGGAACATCTTTTAATGTCATGTCGCCAGTAGATATCATGCCAAAACCCAAAGCTCGAGTTCAAAAACGAGTCACTAGGAAACGCGGAAAAACGGCATTAATAACCAGTTCACCTTATAAGAAGGATATGGAAGAAGTCCATAAACGGAAACCAGTGGCTAGTGAGAAGAAAGGAAAGAAGAAAAAGACGAAGAAGAATGAAAAAAATAAGGAAAACGAATCGGAGGAAGAAGATGTAGAGTGTTTGTACTGTGGATATTGGTACTCGGAATCTACTGAGGGTTGGGTCACTTGCCGTGCATGCCACAGATGGGCCCACTGTTCTTGCGCCGGCGAAGAGGATAATGACGACGAGTCCCTTCACATTTGTACATTTTGTGCTCGATTTTAAACTTACGTAACTGAATATGCCTGTGTATGCCTATTATGCCCCGCATATGACCATTTTACCCCGGACACGGGGCAAAACAGGCAGTTTCTTTTCTTTTTTTAAGTTTAATTAGCACCAAATACTGGTAGACTAAGATAATTGTTATACGTTAATTTTAAAGAACATTAATGAGACTAATAAATGGCTGTCGATTTTTTTCATTGTCTTGTTTTTCTAAGGTTTTATTCAAGATTTTCCTTAAGGGGCCCGCATTGCCCCGGTTTCCCCTATGTGTTGAAAGGCATACACTGTCCTCTCATACCTATTAACACTGTTATTTGAAAATATTGTAAAAGCCAATTATTTTTAAAAGAGTAACCGTGGAGTTCCTTGCCGGCTCTTCTCCAAAGGAAACGACCAATTGAAACCGTGCACCTAGCTTCTGACGTTTCATTAGTGCCCATATAAGTTTACGTGACATAGAATATTTGTTTTTGACTTTTTTTTTTCTACATATTTAAATCTTTCTCAAGCCAGAGAGCTTAGCCGAAGTGACATTCTATCAGCGGGAGCGATGATGGAAAAGTCAATAAAATCGGGCAAGTGCGTGTCGGATCACGCACAATTAAGGGTTCCGTAGTTGGGATGAATTTATCCCAAGAACAAATTTAACATTGTAGTTGAAAAACATGTTCTCCCATACGGAATGTAAGGGCGAACATGTTTTTGCAACTGCAAATATAAGTTGGTCAATTATTACTCGTTAACTTGTAGAGTGACATTAAAAGGAAAACTATCACAACTGTTATATAAGCTATTGCCGTGAATGTTTCCACATATCCAAAACCAACCATTTAGCTGGTAGGGGACACACTTGACTCTTATAAAAATGAGCAATTTAAAGCTTAATATTTCGCAAACGGATCCCTGAATCCAAAAATAGTTTTCACACAATCACAATGTTTTTGAACTACCTTTCCAACGATACCCCACACCAAGAGACAGAATTAAAAAAAAGTCTTCCCACTTTACATGTAGGGGAAGTACCCTAAACATTTTACCACTTTATCGGCGTGATTAATATGTATACCCACGCCAAATTACAATTTTCCAGTGCTAGTCTCGGAGCTAGACCGCAGATAGACAAACAGACAGACATGGTGAAACTATAAGGGTTCCTTGTTGACTACGGAACTTTAAAAATGTATTGGATTGACATAAGCTACCGAAAAAGTTTATGTCAATCCTTTTGAAAGTCGTTGTAGAAATTCGAAACGTTTTGAAAGCGATTGCCTAGCTTTTGGAGGATTTATAACCAGTAGTCCAGTTTCTTCCTGATGGTCGTCCATACACGGGTTACCATTCATTTCATACCAAGACCCCTCCATGTCTCAGAAAGTATGTTAAGCCGTTGATCCCGGCTGTTATTCGTAGATCTCCTGACAGGTCATTACGGGTGGTCAGAAGCATGGAAGTCTGACAACCGGATTTACCAAGGGGTAATGTGTAACCCAGTTACTGATACAAAATAGGTACTGTATTTCTATTTTCGTAATGTCCCTCGGCAAACTTTGTGTTTCGTTCAGGTGTTGGATTTCTATCAGTTGCCCTTTGCAATTGGTGCAGACCGGACGCTCTCAATCAACTTGGAAGTATATAGAGTTGTTAATAGTCTTTTAACAAATAGGGCCTGAGAAGTTAATGTAATTTATTTAAAAAATGGGAGAAAAGTCGCACGCACGATATCTACGACGACGACGCGAGTGCGACTTTCCTCCCATTTTTTTTTAAATATAGAGCTGTTAAACTATTTTTCTATCTAGGAAAATAGTTTAACAGCTCTATATAGTTCACATGGAAATCAAAACAAAACAACCATAAAGTACTTAGTTCTGAATTCAAATTATTATACATGATAAATTTAATAATTGATGGACATGGAAATTAGCATTCGTTTGTATTCGGAAATGCGATGATACCCGACGGACATTAAGAAAATAGATATACTGTACCTATTAGTATTCAGCTGCATCCGGTTAAACAGGAAGTCATCGCCAACATAGTTAGGAAAAGGTTAAGCAGATGATGAGTTTCAACAGAAATAGAAAAAATCGGCCAAGTGCGAGTCGGACTCGTACACGAAGGGTTCCTTACCACCGTACAATATTTAGCAAAAACTCGCCGAAAAAAACATGTTTCTTGTATTATAATTATTTTTTAACTTTATTTTATTTTGAGAACCCTAAAAATATGTAGTGTTAAATATTGTACGGTGGTACGGAACCGTTTGTGGTCTGTTTTTTAGTTCAGTTAAATGAAAATACTAAACGAAGTATATTTTTCAACGGTTCATGAGATACAGCCCGCTGACAGACGGACGGACGGACAGCGGAGGCATATTAATATAGTTCGGTTTCATACACTAAAAATATATAAAGGAAAGCTTTCTTATTTCACCACACTTTTGCGCTCCAACGTAGGGATATTGAAAAAGATAAAAATATATTTTCTGCAGAAGTTTGAGCAAATGAAATGTACATCTGTAGATTCATAAATATTTTATCATGTTTGAAAGCTAACGTTTTGCTGATTGAAAAAGTTCTTTTACTTTTTACCTTTTTAATGGATTTTCTTTTTAATTCCGGGGTTGGAAGTACACCGGAATTATACAGAATTTATAATTTTGACCTTCGAACATAAAGTTATTTAAGGAAGTACATGATAGGGAGATACAAAAAGCATTTATTTTTGGTTCCTGGTATTTCGAAATTTCATTATTTTACATTAATTGGAAGCATTTCAGCACGTCATGCGTCACCGTTTTACAAAAAATAAAAAATAAAACCGGCCTAAAGCGTGTCGGCGTGTGTGAAGGGTGCCGTAGTGAAGATGAATTTATCCCAAGAACAAACTTAACATTGTAGTTAAAAACATGTTCTCCCATACATTCCAACTGCAAATGTAAGTTTATACGCACAATATTAAGTAATTTACCATGTTATTTTAAGAAAGAAAAATGCGTTTAGAGCATAGACTTCTTATAATCTTCCTGTAATCTATAAGTTTAGAACAATTTTCTGTATTTTTAAAAATATTTAGGCTCAGTAGTTTCGGAGATATGGGGGGAATGGTAAATTTTCATCTATTTTGTTAAATATCTTTACAAGTATTTATTTTAAAATTGTAAAAAAAAAATATTGAGATCCTCGGAATAAGCCCTTTCATTTGATATGTCACACAGTACAGTTTGCAAAGCTATTTAAAAAAAATCTATTCGCCCCCGAAAAGTGACTCCCATATTCAAAATTCATATATTTTCTTACACGTCCGTGTTTGGATCACAACAATTGATATGTGTACCAAATTTTAATTTAATCGGTCCATAAGATTCGGAGCAAATTGGCTGTGACAAACGGACAGACACACACGAGTGATCCTATAAGGGTTCGGTTTCGGATCCCTAAAAAACATACCCGAAAATAAAAGACGAAAAAAACAAATTGTAAATGTCAATAAATGTTTGTGCTCTGAACACCATGTTACGCAAGCAAAGCCGAGGCAAATTGCTATAGCATGCATCGCCCTGATTTCACACGGCAACAACATTGCGCAATATCTAGAAGCTGACGCTGCATACGGGCCTCGCATCGTCGCGAAGCTGAGACCGGACGCTAGCTACCCGATTCCGCAATTCACGGATATATTCTTTGGTCAATCGTCGACTGAATAATACCAATAGTAATTAATTAGATTCATAATATCATTG
This sequence comes from Agrochola lychnidis, assembly GCA_963680765.1. Lineage (NCBI taxonomy): Eukaryota > Metazoa > Arthropoda > Insecta > Lepidoptera > Noctuidae > Agrochola > Agrochola lychnidis. The sequence continues at coordinate 9,039,021 of OY796847.1, forward strand.
TAATTTTTGGTACCAATTAAATTCTTATAAATAAAGTCGGTTTTTTTTGCATCCTCTGCTGCCACCACTGCTGACAACTTAATTACCACTTCAATATTAGTGTTCCCGATTTTCATAACAGTCTGAAACCTATATGAAGCTCCTAATTTTACATCAAATGCCTGTCAAACTTCCCATTTCCAACTGATGTAGGTTAAAACAGAAACTACAGTGAACTAATTACACTGGATTGCCAGTTCACCACATCACGGGCTTGACTCCAATATACGGTACAATAAACTTGTGAAGCTTCAAATATTTGATCAGGAGAATAGAATCGAAGTAAACTGTCGAGCAAATAAACTGACACAGACATATTTGTGTGAAGGATGTATTTTCTATCTGATGAACGGGTTTATGATATTGCCAAAATATAAATAAATAAATAATAGATAAAAGTAAAATCCAACCTTTGTTCAAAGGCATACTATTGTTTCAACGACTACTTAAATGATAAGAATAGTTGGTCGCTGTGATTAACTCAAGACAATGTTTATGTTCCTTCTCCAGATTTAACTTACCTACTGATAGTTTATATAAGTTTATATAATTTTTTTATTTTATTTGACTTTATGAGTCAATTTTTTAATTTTTTTTTTTTTACTAGTCAATTTATTTATTTTTATTTTATTGTTGACATAATCTACTCATTACAATGTTTTTGTTATGAGTTTGTATTGCAATTTGTGGTTGGCTAGTGACCTCGACAATTGTTCATATTATTTTTTACCTGAGCAACCGGCAGCAAGTTCGTCATGCTCCCTTAGATGTCAATGCTTGCGGTAGCGTCGGGAGTCGGGTTGCCTCCTTCCCTCAAATATGGCGAGGGGGGTAATGGCTGATCTTTGCGTTATGCTCGTGAACGGGTGCTGCTTGTGGTGACTGGTCGTCTTGCTGATCATGGTTTTGTTATTGTTACTAGTAATTAACTGTACATTTATTTTACCTCGATGGTCCTAGTTTATCATTTATAACTTCCAATTTACAGCTTTATGTAAGCGGGCACGCCCTTTATGCCTGGAGGCTTTTATTTAGATATTGAGTACTTTTTACGTTTAGTTTTTATTTTTTAAATTCTGCTACGAGAACTATATTCTCGATGTTTTTGGTTGGTATATTGGCGTGTGCTAGCTGACATATGGCCAATAATTTATACTTAATTAAAATAATGTTTTGTTTTGCATAATAATTTTGCATACTATTGTATAGAGTCATTTTTATTTTTTTCTAACTTGAACAGACAGCTGTGCTGCTGGGGGGGAGTTTGTTGCGCCACTTCTTCTTCCCAGCTAAAGTCACTAGGAAGTGGTGAAGGGTGGGCGTTTTTGGGGGACTGTCTTATGTAATTTTGACGTTCGAAAAGTGCTGGTTTTCAGCCTAGTTTGAATAAATGACTTTTGAATTTTGAATTTTTGCCAAACTATTTTTTATTAAAACTATAAAAATATTGGATAAACTTCTTGTACTAAATTAACTGAAAAACGATAAAAATAAAAATATAATATCCCCACCTTACTATATAAAACTAAAATATGGTGTCGAAAAATTAATCCGTATCGCGGTCGACTGGTAATGTACCCAAGAGACTGGCCACGTTGTATGATTAATTTTGAATAGTGAATTTGATTACAAAATGATAACTGGAGATGTTTTCGGTTTATATATACAGGGTTGATGGCAATAGGCTCGCCCCCTATTACATGGGACTTAAACATAACTGGCGAAATGTGGGTGTACCTGCTACAGGGATACCTCTGCCCAACCCTTCGGGGAAACAAGGCGTGATGTTATGTTATACAGGGTTATTGGTAAAACACTAACAATCTCTTAAGGGGTCATTGTGCTCATCATTATGAACGACTTTTACTATGTGACATAATCTGAAATAACGAAAAAAAAAGATACATTTTGACGAATAATGCAAACATAATTGTAGGGAAACAGCTGAATTTTTTTCGCAATTTCAGGTTTGGTCCCATAGTGAAAGTTGGTCATAATGATGAGTACAATGACCCCTTAAGAAGTTGTTAGTGTTTTGCCAAGAACTCTGTTAGTTCTTATTGATATTGTCATCTAATTTAAAAGCTTAAAAGTTTTTACAAATTAACTATCACATAAATATTTTCTTGATCGAGAAGAATTGATTTGGTTACTTATACATTCTATACAAAGCGAGGTTGTTGATATAAGCTTTTGCAACAAAATTATCAATATTATTTGAATTAGAAGCCCGAAAATATGTTATTGATAACACAGGCTTGATAAACTCTCAATGCACCTAAATATAAATTGATATCAGCTGTATCTTGAGTCTAAAAAGTTTTTTTAAATTATTTCAGAAAAGGCAAATGATATTCAACATAAAATACACTTTTAATGCAAAGCTTCTTTCTTCTGTTACAAATAACTTAACAATTAAGGCGTGTCCTCGAGCAAAACAACGCGTTCGCTGTTTTTTGTGCAGTTTTAGAGCTATCTACTTGTTATTTAAAAGGAATATCAACGAAAAAAAAATAGAATACATTTAATTTCCACCTAATCTTGATTCCGTAATGGTTAATTTCAATATTTTTTTAAGGAGTAAATGTTTAATTAATATCATTACAATAAAACCACAGAAATGAGAAAATAATGGTTGATAACATCTCCTCGTAAAGTAAGCACTATTTTAATTTTTCGACTGACACTAAAGGAAAGTAATAATTAATATTTTGCACGATTGAATGTTTTCAAAAGACCAAAATTTGATTTTTACAAAGAAATTATTATAAAATCTGTGTGTATTCACTACTGTAACTAATACGCCTGGTGCGGTACGGTAAAGAGGTAACGAATGCTCAAGGTTATTTGCTCAGGGAAGCGCCTTAAGTACAACATTAAACTATAAATAGGTACTCTTCAAGAAACCGTCGCACTAAGTGCTCGGAAAAAATTTACTCGTATTTTCTCTTCGATAAAAAAGCTCCATAAAAGTACTTAAGTGTTTATAAAATATCTAAAGTGATCCTAGATAATATAGAAATGAGTGGGAATTTATTGAGGATAAATATTTTACGAGAAATGGGCGATACTAACTTACTACTTTACATTAATCGGATTACCTCTACTGGACGGAAGTCTTTATATATTATAGGTAAAATGAATCCCTATTTCTCTTGGTCACGGCATCATGCGTAAACGGCTGGACCGATTTCGTTTTTTTTTGTTTTTGTTTTTCTCTGGACAAGGTTTTAGGTAGGTGTAAGTAGGGTAGGTAGATAGGTAGGTAGGGAGATAAAGATAAGATATATTTATTACATAACTGTGTACATCAATTCTTATTTTAAACGTAAACATTTTTAGTCTCAACAGTCTACCCATGTCGGATATGCAATAGTATTAGAAGGCAACAAAATTTCAAATAAATTACAAATAGATTAATAGATTACAAACAAATTACAAATAAATTACAAAGGTATGAACATTATTTTTTCTCAAAAAAACTCATGCAGATTAAAAAAATATATTATCAATTAACAGTTTTTTTAATTTTGTTTTTAAACATTTTTCCGTTTTATTGCTTAATAGCTGGCGGTAACTGGTTGTAACCACGAATAGCAGTTACATAGGTACTTTTATAATAAATCATATTATTAATAATAGGTAAATTTGTCATATTATATTGCTTGCGAATGATTCTCTTAGAATCAGATTTGAAGTTAAAATATTAGTAGGTAGGTAGGTAGGTAGGGTAGGTGGGTAGGTAGGTAGGGTAGGTATTTCGGGTAGGTAAGGTAGATATGTAGGTAGGTAGGGTACTTAGATAAGTAGGTGCGCCGTAGATAAGTATTTAGTGCTACCCGTGCAAAGCCGGGGCGGGCAGCTAGTATATCTATACATTCGTACTTTTTATGGGGTTGTGGCTTAATAATAACAGCTGCACGGGTCGATCAAAGGTTAAATTACGCTTGCAGCGGTCGGTTCGTGGATGGGTGACCATCCATTACTTATCAAGACCCCTCTATGCCTCGGAAAACAAGTTAAGCCGTTTGTCCTGGCGCGGCGGGCAGTCTTTCGTAGATGTTTGACAGTCGTTACGGGTAGTCAGAAGTCCGAAAGTCTGACAGCCAGTCTTACCAAAGGGTATCGTATTACCCAGTTACTCGGTCGTGGAGGTCAAATAGGCAGTTGCTCCATGTAAAATACTAAATAATACTAATAACCGACCCCAAACTTGTTGGGAAAAGGCTAGGCATATTTATTGACATTGACACCTATTTAACATAACTGACAGATGTGTTACTGGGGAGTTTGTTGCGCCACTTCTTCTTACCAACTAAAACATTAGGAAGTGGTGTATGGCGGGCGTTTTGGGGGACTGTCTTATGTAATTTTGACGTTCAAAGAGTGCTGCATGCCGACTGCTTAACTGAGTCCGTTCTAGAAGTAGCTACGCGGTGCGGGAGGGGTGTGGTGTCATGACGCGAGAGCACAGTGATTCGTCAACTTGTGACAACTGTCATTCCTCTCGCACCGCGCACGGACTCAGTTAAGCGGTCGGTGTAATTTTAATAAATCATCATCTGCCTAACCTTTTCCCAACTATGTTGGGGTCGGCTTCCAGTCTAACCGGATGCAGCTGAATACCAGTATTTTACATGGAGCGACTGCCTATCTGACCTCCACAACCTAGTGACTAGGTAACACGATACCCCTTGGTAAGACTGGTTGTCAGACTTTTTGGGCTTCTAACTACCCGTAACGACTGTCAAAGATCTACAAATGACAGCCGGGACCAACGGCTTAACGTGCTTTCCGAGGCACGGAGGGGACTTGGTATGTAAAGATGGTCACCCATTCACGGACCAACCGCGGCAAGCGTAGCTTAACCTGATCGATCGACCCGTGCAGCTGTTATTACTTAGCCACAAGCCCCTGTGTAATTTTAATAAATGATTTTGATTTATTATTTAACCGAGTTACGTAAAACAAGCAAATTGAAAAGGGGTTGTTATCAGAGATATCAGTAAGGTCATTGATTTATTTGTCAGAAAAGTAATTAAATTGAAAATTATACATATATGTTTGTTTAAAACTAGAGCAATCAAGGAGTGGCCTGCTATTTTCAAATTCGCTTAACATGTTCAATGACGGGTTCCCATGCTAACAAGCGATTATTAACGAAGCGTATTTTCCTGATAATGTACCGGACCATTTCATCCTTTGTTACCATTTACACACAGTTTGGCAATACGGTCATTGCTAATTAGGTACTGTCATTAGCAAAAGAAGTAAACCAAGCAATGATAGGTAGTTAGTAAACTAGAGAGGAAAGGGAAGGGAGCTCATGGCTAAGTACTAACAGCCGCTCGGGTCGATCTGTGAGGTTAAGCTATGCTTGCCGGAGTTGGTCCGTGGATGGGTGACCATTTCTACATACCGAGACTCCTCCGTGCCTCGGAAAGCACGTTAAGTCGTCCCGGCTGTCATTTGTGGATCTTTGACAGTCGTTACGGTTCGTCAGAAACCCGAAAGTCTGACAACCAGTCTTACCAAGGGGTATCGTATTACCCAGTTATGGGTTGTGGAGGTCAGATAGGCAGTCGCTCCATGCAAAATACTGGTATACAGCTGCATCTGGCTAGACTGAAAGCCGACCCCAATATAGTTGGGAAAAGGCTAGGCAGATTGATTGAGTAAACTAGGAACAGCAAAACCTGTCGCGTAGGAAATTGTTAAAATTCATCATAGTTAGCTGTCTCTCATCGAAAAAATTACGAATTCAATACTATTACACCATCCAAGGAATAAAAAAATAAACCAAAAAAAAATTTTGCCGTCGCGGGACGTTTGACGGATGTGAAACATCGAAACAATTTTGTATGGAAAATATGCACGAAAGGATGGTTTATCAAAGGAAATATAATTATGTGGAAAAGTCAAAAACAAAATATATTTTTTTAAGTGAAAACTTCTTTAGGCTCGTTGGGCATTTTTGAGATGAGAAAAAACAATTGAACTCGCGACACCGTTACCGACACCTCATTTTTGTCAACGCGATTGTGCGTTTTATTTATATTATGTTACGGATCAATGTTCTATGCAAGTATTTTTATTGTAAAGGTTTTGAAAGTATTTTTTTTTTGTAAACACGATTGTGCTCTTTATTCAGATAAGGTTACGGACCAATGTTCTATACAAATATTTTTCTTCCACAAAGGCGATCTTGTTCAAGTTTTCACTTCTATCGGCACCACCGGAGTGCCACTGTTTTCTTTTTTAACCGACTTCCAAAAGGAGGAGGTTCTCAATTCGACTGTATTTTGTTTTTTTTTTTTTGTGTGTTTGTTACGCGATTACTCCGTCAATTATGAATTGATTTTGGTGGTTCTTTTTTTATTTGGTAGATCATACTTCAGAGGTGGTCCCATATAAATTTTATTAAATTTGCTTGGGTAGTTTTTGAGTTAGCTTCAATAATACGTATTTTTTCCTCACTTAGTATTTGGATGATATTATGATAACTTCCTGTCACTGTTATTTACATAGCAGGTAGTGGTATTCGAATTTGTGTGGGGTAGGTATCACAACTAAAAAGTGAAAAATAAAAAGGTTTTTAATTTTCGTTCTTTGTCACCGACTTCCGAAATTAAAGTTATTTTTCACTTTGTAATGTTTTTTTTGAAGTCGGTTGTTTTTTTTTTTGTAAAAAGTTTTTTTTATTTTATTTTCTTGTATGTTGTGTTGGCCTCATCGCCACCTCAACAGCTGGTCTGACCCGCCGCATTAGATGTTTCACATTTAAACCTACATAAAACTATTTCATTCATTCATCATCATCATCATCATCATTTCAGCCGAAAGTCGTCCACTGCTGGACGTAGGTCTATAAAATATTTCATTAATTGAGATGAATTTCCCATCACCAAATAAGACTGCAAATTATTTATATCTCAACATTCCATAAAAGTACAGACACCGACAATCGCTATAACTCGAACGTATTATTTTATTTTCGCGCGTGATCACACAATAAAGCATTCTATGACGCTAACGCGAAGACGTGAGAGGAAACTAGATACAACACATCCCCGACGTAAAATGATTGATTGAGAGAAGAGCAAAAGAATAACCTGTAATAAAAGATTTTCTAGGACACCTCAAGAGTCTTGAGTAATAGGGCAGCTAAAAAATGAGGACAAAATATATATATAATACCTATTTAGGAAATTCCTTTTTCGCTGATGCTCCTTTTGATGGGAAATAGTTTCTCGTCGACCTCAAGCCTGTATTCCCCATAAAGGGAAAACAAACGTAGCCTATTTTCATTAACCGCGTTCAGATTCGGACTCCGGTCTGCTTCTGAGAATTTTGTACTGGATAACCTATCTATAATGGATCTTTGTTCTAGCGTTCAGCATTTGAACTTGAGACCATTAGAATGCCTAGGCATTTAATCCGCCTTTGTACAGTATTTTTTACTTGTGCATAAGATTTTAATAAATAAATTAGATCAAAGAAGCATTAAGGGTTGTAAAGTTGAAAAATATAATAATTAAAAAAACATGTTATCCTCTACATAAATGATTAGCTTTTGCCCACAGCTTCGCCCGCGTGGATCTCGGAAATTATTCCACAGGACCGTACTACCGGGATAAAAAGTATCCTATGTGTTAATCCAGATTGTAAACTATCTGTGTGACAAATTTCATTCTAATCAGTTCAACCGTTTTTGCGTGATTGAGTAACAAACATCCAAACACACAAACATACACAGTAGGATTTTCCTCAATTTTTGACTTACCTTAATCGATACAATTATGACCACAATAACCTCTTAATAATCTATTTATCTATACATAATAATAAAATAAAGTCGCTTTTCATGTCTGTCTGTGTGGCCACGTAATTCTTCTAAACACCACGGATTTTGATACAGATTCTAACATCATTTAGAGAATTTATTCCGAAAGAGTTATGTATATAGTACATTTATATTAAACTTAGATAAAGAAATTTCGATGTTTTGTCTATAGTATAAACTATGCGAAGTTTAGGCCCCCTCGGGGTTTAAAACGGCCGCTTTGGCAGAATCATAATATGATAATATAATGAATCACACAAACTGTCACAGTTTAATAATTCATAATATTATCTGCGTTCAATTCATATTATGCAATTCATCTGTTTGATAGCTTTGTATTATAATGAAATATCATTTAAACTGCAGAAATGAAAAATAAAAATCTCATTTGATTAATAAAAACTGTAAAGAAAAATTATCCGGTAAAATTACGATCTTAATTTTTTCATGCGGCACTATTTACACCAAAAGTGATTCTGATATGAATTGAATTGAATATGATTCTGCTAAAATATGTGTCACCATAGAGGAATGGGCCTGTGTCCAATTTTTTTATTTTTAGTCCGTCTTTCAGAAAATAAAAAAGATTGGACACGTATTTTTTATTTTTTGACGTAATCAAAAGATTACGGCGATAAATTGAATTAAAATGTGGCATGACGTCACGCCTTGCTAGATTTTATACGACGTTGTGACGTAACGAGCCCCCACTCCCCAACTTTAATGCGTGTTTTCTAAGTTATTTTTGATTAATATGATAAAGCAAAAAATAGGTACGTGTCTAATATTTTTTTATTATCTGAAAGACGGACTAAATAGAATTTTAATTTTTTTTACCTAGGAAACTACCCTATTGCTGGAAATTCAGAAAATGAATTGCTTAAAGAGGAATTGCTTAATGTGGCCGTTTTAGACCCGCAGGTCACTAGTTAAAAGTAGGTAAGTTACTACAAAACAGGATTCTTAACAAATTACGTTCGCGTCTGTACGCAAGAGTTCAATCCAACTGCCGTCGCCGGTCTGTGGGTCGCAACAATGGATAGAATAGTTTCCATTGTATAACTTGGACCACCAAGTTTGTGGACCACTTGTGTTTACACGAAATGCTAACAAATTGACTTGTAAGTTTACGCCTCTACTGTATTGTGGTTGAGTTTCTTGTAATTAGGAAACAGGTTGTGTGGATCAGTAACTTTGATTAATTTTATTAGAAAATTTGTGTAGTTCAGTTTAGTAAGGAGGTGGAGCTCGTGGTTCAGTAATAACAGCTGCACGGGTCGATCGATCAGGTTAAGCTACGCTTGCCGGGGTTGGTCCATAGATGGGCGAACATCTTTACATACCGAATAGTAGAACAGACTTTTAATACCGTACGTACACCCCATGCATTCATATAATATAGTACGTACACCCCATGCATATGGCTTATGAACCCATAATATGGCTTATGAACAATATGACTGACACAATGTAGCCTATCTTAATAGCAATTTGTCTTATTGATGCGTCTACGTGATTTAGTTGCCTAAGAGTATCTTTACTAATGAAAGTGTCTTGTTTTCATGTAATTGTAGGGGCTTGTGGCTAAGTAATAACAGCCGCACCGGTTGATCGATCAGGTTAAGCTACGCTTTCCGCGGTTGGTCCGTGGATGGGTGATCATCTTTACGCACCGAAACTCCTCCGTACTTCGGAAAGCACATTAAGCCGTTGGTCTCGGCTGTCATTCGTGAATCATTAACAGTCGTTACGGGTCGTCAGAAGCCCGAAATTCTGATAACCAGTCTTACCAAGGGGTATCGTATTAGCCAGTTACTGAATTGTGGAGATCAGATGGCAGTCGCTCTGTGTAAAATACTGGTATTCGGCTGCATCCGGTTAGACTGGAAGCCGACCCAAACATAGTTGGGAATAAGCTAGGCAGATTGAGTGAAGTTTTGTTTAGTGGAAATAAAGGAATTTTGAAGTACAGTAGTAATCTTTAAATGAAGTAACAGGAACTAAATTAACTTTTTTAACTCATTTTTTTTTTTAAGTTTTTAGGCGTAACTGCAGTTTTGTATCACATTAAGATGGCTTCGTCCATACTCATCCCCATATCTAACTACATGTATAGCTAGAAGGCGCAAAAATACTGATGGTAAGAAAAGTGCTAGTATAAATTTGTTTATTTTTAGTTAGTCATAATACGCGGTATAAAATTAACAGTAGGTAAGCGGTAGGGGGTTATTTCAACATATCAAAAATGGTTATTATAGCTTTCTATTGTCATAGCATAATCACTTTTCACCCACAGAAAAAGAGAAACAGATAAATTTTTTACGAAAAATCACATCACATATTTCAGCATAAAAACTTGCACCCGAAAATTATTTTAACACCTGCTGTTTCTACTACAATCGGACTGTTAACGCAGAGACTGAAAACAGGACGCATTAAAATGAAAAATAGTCGAGTTTATCTAAAAATACTGGACCACCTGATGAGGGAGAAATGAAAATGAATCACCTTGTCCAGATTTTAGCACTTTGTCACTGAGAAAGAACATTTAGTTTTTCACAGTTTTTTTGTAACAAGTGTCACTGAGATAAAAGAGCTGAGTCAGGAAAAAGTAAATAAAGTAAAGTAAAAAACACGCGTGATGGATGTCGCCTACGAAACTAAAAAGGTAGTGGTTTTCACATTGTTTTAGTTTAGCAACGGCGGCGGCGGTTGTGATCTTGTGAACTTAATTCATTCTAGATTTTTTACCTTCGTTATATGGACGTAAGATTTGTATTTGTATAATTTACCCTTGAGGAAAAACCAACGTTATAAATGTGTTTAAGAGGGCTTATACAAAAATTTGGCAACGTCGCAAATCGATGTCAAATATTTTGTTGTTTTGATTAATTTGGCAATAGTATGGAAATATGAAATGTGGCTAACTAGCGAACTAGAATATTAATAATGAATTGCAATTATAACACTGAATTTGATGTTGTAACCGTTTTAGGTGTAAAAGAGGCATTTGGAAAGTTTCCAAATACTTTTTATAAACTAAATATTCGGTGTTACGATATTAATTATTGCATTTTATAATCAATATTTTAGTTCACTAGTTAGCCACATTTCATATTTCCATACAGTAATATCGCCAAATTAATCAAAACAAGTAAATATTTGACAGCTATTTGCGACGTTGCCAAATTTTTGTATAAGCCCTAATAATATGGTTTTTAAAGAAACCCGTTTTATTTTTAAACATTTAAATGAACTTGGAAATTATTTTGTTCAATGAAATGTCAAGCTTAGAGTCAATTCATACTAGCGCAGAGTCGAAGCGCAGTTAAAAGCCTCAATCTAAAAGATGGCATAGCAAATTCACTCTTATATTTACAACGTAATGCACATATTTCTATTGAGATAAAAAAAGACCGCTAATTCGCGCGCATTCTAAGGAATACGCGCTTCTTCGAGCGACCAGTGCTGATTTATGAGCGCGCGTTTGCGCCGACTCAAGCGCCTACCCAAAACGCAACTGCACGTCCATCACTATTATACGTAAAAAAGCACAAATGTGCGCGAATCCACGAGAATATAAAACTTTGCTTTTAATCTTTAAGAATTTGACACTTCGGTGCGTTTCGACTCTGCGCTGCGTATGAAAGACTCTTAAGAGTTTCAAAGATTACTTTTTTAACAAAATTCAACTTAAATCTTAACACTACGTAAAACAATAGATTCTTCTGCCAACTTAGAACTCAAAGTAACAAGGTATGAACAAGTATTTTTAAATCTTAACCCAGAAAACGACTTCTTAAGCGTCGAAGTAGAGGCCAAGTCACGGGCTTCATACCCTAGGCAAGGAGTAGTGAGTAAATGGAGTGCCATTTAATTATGCTAACTTATGGCTTCGACAGCTGTTCCGTTCACTGGTCACAGGGATATAACCGAAATAGTTAAACAAAACTCGATAATAAGTAGCGCACGCTGCTGAGTATGCTGTTTTGTATTTACTTGACAAATAACATTGGTACTTGTGTGGTGTGTCCAATCTTAGGATTAATTAACGATACTTCTTAAATGTATGTCCATTGTCTATTGGATCTTGGACAGTCTACCATATTGCTGACTGGCTACTACTTTACCATGGCTTGAGCGGTTCCCATAAAGGTAGTTCATGTGGATACGAATTCATGTTCATGTGAAGAAGAATTTGTCGTGCGATGGGAGTGGATTATGAGGTTTTTAAAATTGCGAATAGCACTTCATTTGCTGTGTACTCCGTACCCTGAGCCAACGCCAAGATCTTGTCCTAACAAACTTGTTGACAATACATAGCCCCCGAGATATCTTAGCTCTGTAGTTATTTTATTTACTTTTAGCTGCATATTGGAATTGGAAAAGAAAATACGGGAGTTGTGTCCCTTATGACTTTAGTATTTTATATTATGTACTATGTATTTTTATTTAATTGTGCGTATTTAATCGTGGATAATACAAGAAGCTACTACGCTACGCTATATGTTTGCAGCACATAAAGATTAAAGATATGATCCCGAACAACGCCGCACACGGCAGTGCTGCCGCGGCAGTGCTGCGCGTCAGTGCTGCCTGCTGCGTGGTTTACCTCTCAACAGTTGTCAACATTCACGTGTTATCGCTGTGATGAACACCCGCACTACTGGTCTACCGCGGCGGCAGAGCGATAGTGCCGCGCATCAGTGCCGTTGCAACAATGACGCGCAGCATTGCTGCCGTGCTCAGAATGTAATCTCATATAAACTATAGAAAATGTATGGGGACCAGTAGTGACGCAGCTGCAACGTGCGGCGTTGTTTGGAATCGTACCTTAACGACAGACATTCTTGTTACCTTGCAGGACAAAAAAGAACAATCATTGATCGATTGCTGATTGCATTGTAGCGACTACAGATGATAATTTCCAGGAAACTAAGGGAGTTTTCCTAACATCCTCACAGTCTGTTCACGCAGACATGAAGCATGACGAATCAATATTTTATTTTAGTTGAATTGAAACAGTTTTTGATCGCGTTCGTCATGATTCACGATTCGTGAGTGTACGAATATGATTGTGAGAGGTTCAGGGCCACTTAAAAAAATAATAACGATTTGACAAAAATCTTGAGTAAAACGTACAGTCCAACTTATATTCAAAGTAAGATTAAAAACAGAGTAAAGTGTTTTGTAATTGTAATGTCTGTAATAGTAAGTTCTCGTATATACCTATTCCAGAAGACAATCTATCATTAATTAAGTTCCTTGTGTAACCAAAATAGCAAATGGGTGTTAAATCCTGATGGAATTCTTCTTACAGAGCAAGGATTAAGACGAGAAGCTGCGAGCGTAAGATTCTGATCAGACGTTGATTGATGAATCGCGTGTTTTTGTTGATAAACTCTCCCTTTAAAATACTGAAGTCAATGTTTTCGATTATAGGGAAAATTTCCACTTTTATTTTCTTAGCATTTTCCTGACCGTGAAAACATAAACTAGCCTTATTTTTAACTTTGATTTGATCTTATATTGCTTTATTTATTTACAAAATATGTAAATTATGTACAAGTATACAGAGGAGAATAAATAAAATAAAGAAACAGCTCATTTTATATAAAAAATTCGTCCGCATCGCTTTCAGTGGGAAAAGTGTTCAAAAGGCTGGCAGCAATCCCACGTTGTATGGCAATGCTGATTCTTTGAACTAAAAATTGGCCAACCCTCTGGTCACGTGAAGAGTCGACCAACCGCTTGGTGATGTCCGGAATTACTCGATGAGCACTCGGACCTCACGACCCTATAGTGTTTCAACCCCAAATGACTCAAAAATAAGGAATATTCTAGGCGTATACAGAATATGTTCAGTTTTGTGTGCTTTAATCTTGAACAGTTTGTAATGCAAAAATTAATTTAAAAAAATAAAAGTTCTAAAACCTAAAACCCAACTACGCCAAGAAACTCAACTAAAAAGAAATTAACAAGACATCACAGACAGACAAATAAAAAAATCCGGAGTCACACGAGTAATTGAATTTTATATGTAGAAAAACCCCACATAATTATGTATACTCTAGTACTAAGGATTATAGACGTAAAGGTACCTATATGGTTTTTCAAATTACTTTTGGATTCACTGACTCGGAATATCAAAGGTATGTTATACAAAACAATTCGTAAGTAAGTAAAGTACGTTCTTTGTCACAAAGTAGTTCTGAAACTCTTTTCTAAACATAATATAAATGTTGCTAGCATTATAATCAAGAGTTATGTTGTGTTCACTTTTATATAATCATTACTTCACTACTACAACTGTAACTTCACTGATACTGATATTTTTGAATACTCCAAATCTAAATTTAAGTCCAATATTTTTAAAACCTTGTCTATTGATAAGAAATACTGTAAGTATTAATTCACATTCTAAATTTAATTCATTTCAACCGTTTTAATTATTTTTATAAATGAATAATTGTATTGTACTGTCGATTCCTTTTTTAAAGTGAAACTTTTATTACATCGTCTCAAACTTTTTCGTCTGTGTGTTGCATGTCGCGTGACGGTCGGCCGCGGAGTAGGGATAAAGTGAAAGGCTCTCGTCAGAGCAGCCAACGCCAATATGGCGGCGCCTACAGAAGTTTCACTTTTACCGTGGTTTCATAAAACCACACATTTTTAGGGTTCCGTTGCCAAATGGCAAAAAACGGAACCCTTATAGATTCGTCATGTCTGTCTGTCTGTCTGTATGTCTATCTGTCTGTCTGTCTGTCTGTCTGTCCGTCCGTATGTCACAGCCACTTTTTTCCGAAACTATAAGAGCTACGCTGTTGAAACTTGGTAAGTAGATGTATTCTGTGAACCGCATTAAGATTTTCACATAAAAATAGAAAAAAAACAAATAATTTTGGAGTTCCCCATACTTAGAACTGAAACTCAAAAAAAATTTTTTCATCAATCCCATACGTGTGGGGTATCTATGGATAGGTCTTCAAAAATAATATTGATGTTTCTAATATCATTTTTTTCTAAACTGAATAGTTTGCGCGAGAGACACTTCCAAAGTGGTAAAATGTGTGTCCCCCCCCCTGTAACTTCTAAAATAAGAGAATGATAAAACTAAAAAAAATATATGATGTACATTACCATGTAAACTTCC
This sequence comes from Agrochola lychnidis, assembly GCA_963680765.1. Lineage (NCBI taxonomy): Eukaryota > Metazoa > Arthropoda > Insecta > Lepidoptera > Noctuidae > Agrochola > Agrochola lychnidis. The sequence goes on from OY796847.1 coordinate 9,054,056, forward strand.
ACTGAAAATTGGTTTGAACGAGATCTAACAAGTAGTTTTTTTTTAATACGTCATAAATCGTAAACCGCAATTTACCTTTCATTCAATGTTACTTGCTGCTACGGAACCCTTCATGGGCGAGTACGACTCGCACTTGGCCGGTTTTTTTTTATAATCTTAATTCTTATTTGTGATAATAAGGAATAATCAAAAACTGAAGACATGTGACATTTACCAACCCGTACTGGGCCCGCGTGGTGAATTACGCCCACTCCCTTTCACCAAGAGGAGGCCTGTGTACCAAACAGATCTAAGTATACGAAATAATGTAAATGCTAAATCTTGAATGAGATATCCACTAACGCAATAATATAGTTTCTAGTAGATTGTTTACCGAAAGTCCTTGCGAGCATTGTGTTTGCTACACAAACCAAGTTTCTGTACCTCTGAATGCTAAACAACATGGCTTTGCTCTACAGCGTTGTTCTGTCCTGAGAATGTTGTGACAAGAACGATACGTCTGTTTACCAAATGACGGATTGAATTAAAATGCGTGTATATTGACTAGTTTTGTTTTAGAACGTGGTTTTCGTGGCTAACTAATAAAAGCCGCATGGGTCGATCCATCAGGTTAAGCTACGCTTACCGTGGTTGGTCCGTCGACCATCTTTACATACCGAGACTCCTCCGTGCCTCGCAAAGTACGTTAAGCCATTGGTCCCGGCTGTCATTCGTAGATCTTTGACAGTCCTTACGGATAGTCAGAAGCCTGAAAGTCTAACAACCAGTCTTACCAAGGGGTATCGTATTACCCAGTTACTGGGACGTGGAGGTCAGATAGGCAGTCGCTCCATGTAAAATACTGATATTCTGCTGCATTTTAGAACACATTTAGTACTCATTCTGAATTTGCTGACGGCAAGTGGACTTCCAGTGCACATCATCCAGTTCAAGGTCGGTGTCCCGATTATGCTTCTTCAGAACTTAACTCCTCCGAAGCTGCATATCGGGACCCGGCTCAAAGTCATGTCATGGCAGAGAAACATCATCAAGGCGGGAATTCTAACAGGTTGTAGCGATGGCGAGACAGTGTTTATACCGCGTATACCACAAATTCCCCACAATTACCCCTCCTTGTGAGCGTATGCTTTGCGATGATTATCAACGAATCACAGGGGCAGACGCTGAAGGCTGCAAATGTTGACCTCAGGACAAGCTGCTTTTCACACGGACAACTACGTACGTCACTTGCTCCCACGTCACCAGTCCTGACTCTGTATATTTTGGCTGCTGAGAACAAAACTACAAACGTAGGTAGTATACAGGGAAGTTTTATAAAAGTGTGGCTGTTATTGTTGTTGTATATTATTATTGTGGTGTCTTACGACTTCCACGTGAAGGAAGTCGCGGGCAGAAGCTAGTTTAGTACTAATTCTTTAATATTCGTCCTTATCTTTTTTGGATCAAAGTTCCTTACCGCTCAGTATACTCTGCACACTTAGCAAATAATAGCCAGACCGAGAAAAGTGTAACATTTTGACTGTCACGACACTTTTGTTACGTAACAAAACTATTACACTTTTTGAAGTGAAAACATCTTTAGGCGCGTTGGGCATTTTTGAGATGGGATTACACCATTGATTTCGTGACACTGTGACGACACCAACTTTTGACCATTCAAAAGACATCAACGCGTTGATTACCGCGGTGCCGATTTCCTTTCAAGTTTTTACTTCTATCGGCATTCCCGGAGCGCAACTTTATTTTTTCGATCTGGCTCTCATGTGCCAAGTGTGCAAAAGAGAAAGGAATTTCGTTAGCCGGGCGTCCCATGACATTTACCTACTATTATACCTACGATTTAATTTCAACTCTTTATTTGTGACTTTTGTGGACATGATAATTATTCAGATTTATTACAGTTGTTATAGCAATCATGTAATTGCGTTTTATTAAAATAAGTTTTTACTTTTATTAATTTATTTATCTTTTGTGTAGATTCTTAGATTCTATTTTGTGAATGTGAGAACGCTGTAGGCTTAGTGGATTGTAGACCTGTTGACCATTTTCTATTTTGTTAAGTACCTGGTACTTATTGAAAGACTTACACTGTCCTCCTATACCTAGTAACACTGTTATTTGAAAGTATTGTCAATTATTTTTAAAAGAGAAAGGAAGGAGTTTCTTGCCGGCTCTTCTCCATAGGAAACGACCAATTGGAACCATGCACCTAGCTTCTGAAGTTTTATAAATGCCCACTGCCCTAGGTTTATGTCAAACAAATTATTTTGAATTTGGCTAGCACGACAGTCGTAAAACGATAAAAAAAAGTCACGATTTATCGTGACGGCAAATCATGTATCGTTATTACGACTGTCTGTTGTTTAAACGTGTTTTCTTCTCCCCTCATGCCCACCGCGCCCATACTCGCTTTGTACGTGTCACTACTAGTCGGACTCTTATTGCGAAATATCGTCACGATCCAATGGGAACAGCTAGATACGACAGTCGTTCAATGATAAAATATTTCGACGACACAGTGACGATAAACAGTTGATATAATGGGAACCACTAGAGACAACAGTCGTCCAACGATAAATTAGTTGTCACGGCATTGTGGGAACGCGCCCTTAGAAATAGGGTTTGGCCACCTTTGAGTTCGGAACCCTAAAAAACGATGAGCTGAGCAACCTGCATCAATTCTGTAGGTGTGAAATACCAGGTAGCACGTAGTCCGCCTTACTCAATCAACTCACCACAACTTCCAGAAATATTTATTACAATTCCGATTCTAGTTCTAAACTACAATTTATAAACGTTGCACGTATCCACATATATGTCTAACATCGGCATTGTTTGAAAGTTTAATTCAAGCGTGAGTAGCACATATTGATAACATGGCTACAGAAATATGGGAACGTGCTCTTTTTCTATAGGTTCGTGAGATTCGATTCATGTAGGGGACGGACGTGCAAGAAGGATATTCTAACTTTGGATAAAAAGAAAAACTAGTGTAACATAGTTTATATTTATCAGTTACTTATTATTATAATCTTTGGACATTTAGCTTTGTTATTTGAGATCAAACATAAGAAAAAAATAAGCCTTCTCCAACTCAGATCATTAAAAAAAAAACTGTCGTAATTCGTTTTGCCAGACCAGGGCGGGCAAAATGGTTACATATTTACCTATTATATATTTACTTATTATAGGTATAATTAGAAAAGATGACGCAACCAACAAAAGGAAAGTACGGCATTGACACGTCTAATATTAACAGACTTTAGTGAAAATATCGTAATTTAGACATCCAAGAATGTAATAAAACAAACACGATGTTCTTACAGCTGTTTTTTACAAATTTTTCTTCGAAATTGTAATTTATCGCACAGAATTAAAGTTACACTTCCAAGTGGTCGGCGGACCACTGTCGGTTAGCGCGTCTGTGGGACGCGTTGAGCAGTACTAGCGCTGTCTCTTTTTATCGATCAAGCAGCGATTTGATGGTTTTATTCTTCTTGCCCGACATCTCCTTCTTGCCCGTCCGTCCCCTACGCAGAACATGACAACTATAGAAATGGGTTTTCTCGACGGAAGAATAGAGAACAGATTGTGATTGTTTCTCTGTAATTTTTTCTATTCTTCTGTCGACAAAACCCGTTTCTATTGTGGTAATTTTAAGCAAGTTGAGGTTCGTGAGTTTTGGCACAATTCCGTAGAGTTTCGTTCGGAGTAGTGAAATCTTGATTGACCAGTGCTTGGATAATTCGGAGACTATCACATCACACTCCGACAGCCTCGTTGGTCTAGTGGTCGCAAGTGCTACTGCTTTGCATAGGTCCTGGGTTCGATTATCAGGTCACTCGTCATTTATTCATGATCAACTAATTGTATCTGAAATTACATGGTATAAAAAAAGAAAATTAATTACTTTGTAAAAAAACACGTTAAATGTTACAAAAATGTATCATCATCATCATCAGCCTATAAATGTTCCCTTTTCACTGTTGGGACACAGGCCTCCTCTCTGTGAGAGGGAGTGGGCCGTAATCCACCACGCGGGCCCGGTGCGGGTTGGTAGATGGCACATGTCTTCGAATTTTCGGTTCCAGGACTTGAGAGCAACAGGTTTTGAGAGCAGTGGTGACGAAATAATTTACACAAAGTAAAGCGCCTGTCTGGGTTCGAACCTACGACCTACAACTCGTAAGTCGTGGCCGTTACCACTGGGCCACCACTGCTCGCAAAAATGTATAAATACAACATAAATAAGAATAACGCTATAGATCTTCAACAGCATAAAAAAACTTATTCAACAGGAAACTTTTACGCTGGTGTAGCGGTTACACTACCACATACGAACAACGCAGCAAATCGGCATGACGTCACACAAATCTTGCATCGCGCAATTAGAGTTTACCGCGCGAATGATATAATATAAGACTATCCGACATCAAAAGTCAAAAAAAGTCAAATCATTTATTTCAAATAGGCCCATGTATGGCACTTTTGAACGTCAAAAATTACAAAATAATAAAATTGATTCTAGTCGCCCCTTCCAAAAGGTAGTTTTCGTATGGAGAAGAATGGGCAAGAAACTCCACCGTTACTCTTTTAAAATGTTTTACAATATTGTTTGTATATGTACGTACATTTGTTAAATAATTATTATATGTGAAGACGATGCACCTAGAATAAAATTACTATACCACAATAGGTAAAAACAATTAAAAATGAAGCAACGAGAGATAATTTAATTTGTGATAGATACATGGTTCTCACATATTTACAAACATTGTAAAAGTAGATGATTTTCCTAAAATTTTACAATTAATAAGTCAGTGTGTAAGGAAGTAATTACAGAATGTAAAATCAATGTCATAAAACACAAAGTAATAAATTTTACAATTACATTAGCAACCAGTTTGATTTTGTCTTGATTCTAAATTGTCCTATGGAGCAGGACCAGCATGTTTCCAAGCACTCTTATCTTGGATATAATCCTCTAATTTGTAATATGCTTGATTACAAAGTGTACTTTTTATATGAGTTTTAAATTTTCTTTCATTTAATTGCAATATGTCACAAGGTATTTTGTTGTAACATTTAACACAGTACCCCATAAAAGATGTATGTACTTGAGAGCAGTGATGGCCAAGTGGTAACGGTCGCGACTTACGAGTTGTAGGTCGTAGGTTCGAACCCAGACAGGCGCTTTACTTTGTGTAAATTATTTCATCACCACTGCTCTCAAAACGGTGAAGGAAAACATCGTGAGGAAACCGGCATGTCCTAGAACCGAAAATTCGAAGACATGTGACATCTACCAACCCGAACTGGGCCCGCGTGGTGGATTACGGCCCACTCCCTCTCACAGAGAGGAGGCCTGTGTCCCAACAGTGGGAACATTTATAGGCTGATGATGATGATGATGACTTTAGATAACCTGAAAAATGGTTGATCTAGTTTATCTTTATTTCTAGTATTAAAATTATGTCTATCACTTATTTTATTAAAGAGATTTGGTTTTTTCATCAACCGGGCACCCCCCCCGACCCCTGCTCGAAAACGAGGTGCTAGCAGTTGTTGCAGCTGAGCACGTAGCTTTAAATACCCCGAATAATAATCAAGATGAAAATCTAAGTTTGATCCAGCCTGTCCCTTCTTGCTGTCCTCCCCTCAGCGACGCCCTAAGCCGCGGTTCGTACCCCACAGGGGGTGCCCTTAGCGAGCGTTCACCTAGTTTTAATTTAGAATATTTTATGCCCCTAGAAGCTTAAGGCAGCCACAGGAAAGTCTTGTTAAGCAGCCATGTCCTCATAGGTCAACTGCGAGATGGCCAGGTAAAAAAAAAAAAAAACAACTGTGCAGTTGCCCGCCAGACACAACACCCGTCTAGTCGGAGGATCCTCTCTTTTCTATAGAGGATGCCCTGGATGCAGGTAGCGTGCTATAGTTTCTGCCTACCCATGGGAAGAAGTCGAAGGAAGAAGAAAGTTTATGTATGTATGTACACATGATTTAAAGGTCTATAAAATTATTTCTGATAAAGACGATTGTTTAAACTTCCAGCAGGATTTAGACCGTTTCTCTAGCTACTGCTCTTCCAATAAGCTTCACCTCAGTCTTCCAAAATGTCACGTTATAACATTTACCAAAAAGAAAAATATTACCGAGTTCGACTATCGTCTAGCCAATACGCCAATTAGTAAAGTAGGTTTTCTCCGTAATCTTGGTGTTCTGCTAGATTCGAAGCTACATTTGGATGCTCATATAGAAAAAATTGTTAACAAGGCCTGCCAAATGTTTGGCTTTATCATGAGATCTTCCAGGGATTTTCGACAACCTTCCACATTCTTGCACTTATATAAATCAATAATTAGGCCACAGTTAGAGTTTGCAGTACCTATTTGGAACCCTTTTTACTTAAAATATAGTGAACAATTAGAACTAGTACAACGTAAATACCTTCGTGCAATGAATTTTAGATGTTATCGGAATAAAATGTCATACCACTTACTTCTTAAAAAGTATGATCTTCTAACTTTAAAATCAAGGCGGAAACTTCTGGAAGTTATGACTCTGTTCAATGTTTGCCGCAATCATTTTGTCTGTCCGGACTTAGTTGGGAGTCTATGTTACTTGGTTCCTCGAACAGTTCATGTACGAGAGGTACGCTCTCGACGTCTATTTGCTACTCGCTTTTGTAAATCCAACGCTGGCTCGCGTTCACCACTTCATCGTTTAGTTGAGACATATAACAATGAGTTTAATTCAATCGACATTCTTTTTCTTGGTAAAAATGCGTTTAAGCAGCAAATCCAAGCAACCCTAAAGGATCAATCAGCAAAGTATTGTATAATGACGTAATGTTTGATCTAATATCAAGCATTGCGTCATTATACAATGGTTTACGCACACAAACTTGCTTTTAATTTAATTATGTTTTGTTTCTTTTATAAATTAAAAAATCCAGATATGAGTTCCAGGATAAAGCCGTTTGTATAGCTTTTGTATCTGTGTTACTAGCTAGTCTTTAAATACTTCCTATTGTAATCTGTGGAAAACGTAGTGGGTAGCATAATTATTCAAAATGTTATATTTAAGATATTGTGACTGTTTTTTATTGTGCTACTGTTTGTTTTTCCTTAAATAAATAAATTAATTAACTGACAGTCAGTCCGTAAAATTATTCTGTGCAGCACGTAGGTTCTGAAGAGTTTTCATTTATCTAGGTCCGGTTTCTTCGAGGCCAGCATTTAGGAGCCATAACATTATGTTACCTATAGGTACTATTTATTAATATTGTTCAGTTTTAAAAATAAAACACCTGACGCTATTATTTTGAAGGGGAAGGCAGTTTTTACTATTGGGTAAAATTCCCGTAACTCCTACTGAGAATTTCCAAACAAAAATTTCCAATCACAATATTAATGTAAAAATATAAGATAAGTTTCAACAATAAAAGCTGGGAGCTTTCACTGCTAATTTGTGCACAACATTGTAAAAACTTTTGCCAAATGAAAGTTGTTCGGAAACTGTGGACACCGGATTCGAAGTTATTAATTTCACCTACATAAATTTTAGTTTTTGAAACTGTCGCAAATTCTAATAAAGCAATGCGATATTGTGTGTATTTTTATGTATTTTAACTTTAAATCTTTTGTTCATTTTAATACGGTTAAGGTTGCTACAACAATTTGAAAAATAACCAAAATTAATTTTGAATTATTAATATGAGAGCAGATTAGATGCGTTTTCATTTATTTCATACATCAAGTTCTATTCCAGTTAATAGAGATAGTTTGCTATAAAATTGAATGCCTCTCCACTACTTGTTGCATAGACTTTTCAAATGTTTATTATATAGACATTTTAGTGGAGGGGCGTGCAGTTTTATCGTAAACGATCTCTACTTTTATTAGATACTAACGACCCACCCCTGCTTCACACGGGTATAATGTACGGATGCACACGTCAACATCCCAATGATCATACGGTTAAAAAAAAATGCAGTATGAAACTGCCAAGAAACCGGGTGATGATCCCAAATTATATAGTAACAAAACATCGTTCTGATCATTGTCGTATGTTGTTGGTCCCACAATTTTGTTGAACTAGATATATGAAAAAATTGGCGAGTCTTTCTCCATTTGTGGTGTTTGGACGTCTAATTACTTAATTATTAATGTTTTTCAGCCTCAACCACGACTTTATTAATTCAATTCATAAATTAATTTCAATAATCGCAGTTCCTTAATAGCCGAGGAAAGGTCATTGACCCCTGTCATAATTATTTTGCTGTGCGTAATTTTAATTCTGTGATATCTTTAGAATATTAATTTAAATGAAGTGATGTCCAGGCATATTTTAATCTTAATTAAATGACCAATTTTAAAAACATATTTTATCGGATAAGTTTTAATAATACAGGGTGGCAGGTTATCGACGCGAAAACTGTCACCATGGATTCAGTACATGATTTTGAACCCCCTGAGTTGAAACTTTTCGTCGGTTGTAAAAAAAATCCCAGCCATTTTTTTTAATGAAATTCTGAAAGGTACAAAAGGTTACTGTGGATCATCCTTAGAACGTAGACATAATTATGCGATTGCGGACTTTTCTGTTCATTTTGTTAAGATAACAATCCAATAGAACATAAATATTATCTATCTGTAACGGTTTAGTCAGCGCACGCCATGTAAGCGCTCAAAAAGTGCCTTTTGAAACTTGACGTTTTGTCAAGGACTTGACAAAACGTCAAGTTTCAATACAAACTACGTTTAAATTTAATATAAAATAATTATAATATTATTTCAATAAACCTTCCGGAATACATTCTCTAAATGATGTTGAAAACCTCATCAAAATCCGTTTCATAATTTAGAAGAACAACGCGGATATTCAGACAAACGCGAAAAGCTACTTTGTTTTATAATATTTAGAGAATTTTCTTTACACAATTAAACAAACTATTTTGTAAATAAAGATTTAGAATATAATTCAAAACCATATTGATAACACCTATTAGTTTAAGTTTGAATGCATCTGTTATGGTACGCCTTAATACATACCTTATAAACGATCGCCTAGAATAACGTAATATTATCCCGCCCTATCAATGTGTGGTCCAACTGAAAAGCAAGCACCATTATAAAAAAAAAAACAAATAAAAAAGAATCATCATCATCATCATTTCAGCCGAAAGACGTCCACTGCTGGACATAGGCCTCCCACAAGCACCGCCACTTCGACCGATTCTGTGCTTTCCGCATCCAGCGGATTCCTGCGGCCTTCACAAGGTCATCGGTCCATCTTGTGGGAGGCCTTCCAACGCTATGAGGCCGATGGCCGATGGGGTCGAAAGATACGTCTTCCGGTACGTGGTCGCCACTCCAGAACCTTTCGACCCCATCGGCCATCCGTTCTGCGAGCAATGTGCCCTGCCCATTGCCACTTAAGTTTGGCAATTCTTCGGGCTATGTCGGTTACCTTGGTTCTCCTGCGGATCCCTTCATTTCTGATTCGATCACGTAGGGAAACTCCAAGCATAGCCCTCTCCATTGCCCTTTGGGTGACTTTTAGCCTTCTGATAAGGCCCATTGTGAACGACCACGTTTCAGTACCATAGGTCATCACTGGCAACACGCACTAGTCAAAGACTTTCGTCTTGAGACACTGTGGTATGTGGGACGAAAAGATATTGCGTAGCTTCCCGAACGCTGCCCAGCCGAGTCGGATTCGACGATTGACATAAGAAAAAATTGAAAAAAGAATCATGAGGTTATAATTTTAGAAAAACTCTAACATTTTTAAGAAATTGTAAACGTTTAAAGCCCCTTTACTGATCTACATAGACACAATGTTGCATAGTTAGCCTATAATGTCACCACTGCTGAGACACAGGCCTCCTCTTGGTGAGAGGGAGTAGGCCGTAATCCACCGCGTGGGCCCAGTACGGGTTGGTAGATGTCACATGTCCTCGAATTTTTGGTTCTAGGTCATGCCGGTTTCCGCACTATGTTTTGCTACACCACGAAGCGACCAATTGGAACCGTGCACCTAGCTTCTGACGTTTCATAAGTGCCCTTGTAGGTTTATGTGAAATAAAAAATTTCGATTTGATTTGATTTGACACCGTTTTGAGAGCAGTCATGAAGTAATTTATACAAAGTAAAACGCCTGTCTGGTCTACGACCTACAATTCGTAAGACGCGGCCGTTACCACTGGACCACCACTCTCTCAACAATGTTGCACAGGACACCAATTTTTCACATACTCAAGAAACTTCCGCTATTTTTTACCTATTATGAAGGAGGTTCTGTGTTTGACCCGTCTGTAGGTGTAATGTCCGAGATATAATTATAATATTAGAATTAGGTTTACTTATCTGCTTTTGTGGTTCATGCATTTGATAGGTGATTCTATTCATCAATTCCTGGTCCTATTTACAATCGCTAGCGCTTATAAATCGTTGTACTCACGCAGTCGCATAGGTGATTTGGCAGAAAGCCCGAGTGTTCACGAGTTATCGTCGGAAATACAGTTCGCTAGTGGTCTAGGAGTAAGCTACTATTTAACCGTGCAACTTGAGTTTTATCGTCTTTTAGAAGAGATGTGGGTACTTAGATGTGCGTTTAAGTTTAGATATTAAAATTGACATAGTTGCTTTAGTGGGCAAGGCGAAGATGGCGGAACGAGCGAGGGAAGCCATTCCCCTGCAGTGAGACAGTACAGGCTAGTTAGATTAGACAGTTTATTAGACTAAGTTGTATTCTTATTAATTGTAATTGTATTGAGCGATAAGCCTTACTCTGCGTTCAGCGCTCGGTGTGGCAACACGCCATGTTCGGGTTCACGATAAGTCAATCATCATCCTGAGGATGCCTCGTTGAGATCTGAAATACGTGTCGATTTCTTTCAGGGTTTTTTATGGCTCTTTAGAAATAGCTAAGCGGAACAGGTTACTAAATCTATCCACGTCTATTGTATTTTATAATGGATTTCCGCAAGGTCACGCCTGAATCAATGAATTACCTGTAATTGTATTATTTTTACTAAAAAAAATATAAAACTATCACTAAAATAGTATAGGTACCGTAGCGTTGTGTGAGGTCTCAACCGTAATTAGTCGAGTGATACTAAAATATCACAATTTGTAAGTAACTAACCACATTACTAAAAACGTGGCACAACACTAATTTTCTAAGGACGCTCTGCCATTTTGACTTCCGCTTGCTTACTTATAGGAAGGTATTCCTTGACCATCAGGATTACTTGTGCCGCGACCTAGGGTGAGTTCCACATTAGTGGTATTATAATAACATAAGCTATTAATGAGCCATCTGCTATTTGCCTTGTATTCTATGCTTGCGTGTCACATACTTAACCTCACTTTACATCTGTCATTGTGCCACGCACTTCACTTTGCACTCTCTCTCTCTGCCTGTAAGCCGCTGCGATGTGCTAAGCTACTATCTGCTCTATTTCCTATACCCTACCTTGGTCGCTAATAATGGGAAGAGACTGGCACATCGCATGCGGTCTGCTGCTACTCGCACCGCATCTGACATGCGCTCCCTACCGCGCCTTTCAGGGCTCTTTGTACGGCTCAATGCACGCTGACGAAGGCCTACCTACCTGCGGCCTACCGCCGCGCGCCTGTGCTGACAGGCGACCTACCACGTGCTCCCAATGCCTACATGCGGCCTACCGCCGAGAGCGCGTGCTGCCGATGCTGACTACCAGCGGCTTACGAGGGCCGTCCGGCCCACTATGGAGCCTGTGCTGAGCAGGCCCCCACGTATACCACGTGCTACCAAGGACAGTACCCTTCCTTCCTAAGTGTGCGAATGTTCAGATCTGAGTGTCAGTGACCTTAACCACGACCTAGCCGTGTTACCTACTCTGTGTTACAAATATATGTATTAACTTGTCTACCTGTTTCAATTAACTTAATTTACCTACTTAACCGTTAATGGCCTGCGCAGCCTAACCTGCTAAGCCCCAGCCGTTACAGTACCTAAATTGTATTAGTAATATTGTCAAATGTGCTACATTTAAAAGATATTTATTTTATTTTATTAGGTCTACTTAATAAAAAAACTTGTCGTAACTTCCACGTCAAAGTAAAAGGGTTCAAGCATTTAAAACTAATACTAGACGTATATTAATTTCAGTTCGCACTCATTCATAACGCTCCTGGGATTCCTAGCACCCTGATAAATCATCCTTTTAAAAGTAATCTCAAACGATATCTGCCGAGAACTCCTAGCCTATAGAGTCCTGAATACCGACACAAATTTTCTCACTTCATTTATCTTTATAAAAGTGAGTCGAACCTCCTTCTACCAAACTTAACTTGCCATTAAAGCCGAGCGAATGACGCGTAAAAAAGAGCGGCAAAAATATGGTGTAAAACAAATGTGACAAAGTTTACGGTGAATAAAAACCCCATAGGAAAGAAGGGTTATAAATTTTTCTCCATAAAAATAAGTACAACAAAGAAAGATACAGAGGGCTAGGATATAAAATGTCAATATAAACGAGACTGTATTACGTGTATGGAATCAGGCTTTGCTTTGTCAAGTGTGAAAATAAGGTGAGATATTTGAACATACGGGGCAATAATTTGGACCCACCCTTATTTTATAATATATTATATATATTCATATAATTTATATATTTTTTATATATAATATATTTTATAAGTACCCGACTGCCCCAGAAGTAGGGTAATGTTTTTCGAGATTATGTATGTATGTATGTGTGTATGTCTATTTCTTTGGCACGCTCTGTAGCCTAAACGGCTTGATGGATTTTAACATGTGAGGTGTAGTAAGATTTGACTTAATTGTGGGAGTGACATAGGCTATATAATATTTATATATTGCATCTGCAAATATAGAATAAAGGGAGGGTAGGTTTAAAAAGAAAGGAAATGCCACATTACTGGCATCAAATAAAAGCTAGAAATGAGTAAATTCCATATCCTTCCTTATAAAATTATAAATGCGAAAGTAAGTTTGTTTGTTACGCCTTCACGCTAAAACGGCTGAACGGATTTGGATGAAATTTGGCACATATATAGATGATGCCCTGGAAAAGAACATAGGATACTTCTTTTTTTTTCCCACGGGATCGAGACTTATGCGGGTGAAACCGCGGGGTGCAGCTATTATATTAATAAAACTAAAAAGCTTGTCATAAAGCAAATTATTTAAAAAACAAAAAACCCGACCGCAAAAAAATATAACTGAAAATAGAAAAACAAGCATTATAATCTATAGAATTTTGGTATTGCAGGCGGGATAAACCAATAACCTGAAATTATGGTGTAACTTCCGCTTGCAATACCTACTAAAATTCTATAGATTATAATGCTTGTTTTTCTTCTCTTTTCAGTTATGTGTTTTTGCAGTCTGGTTTTTTTTTCACATACTCTATTTTATACATTGCCTTTCCTATAAAAATGGTTCTACATACATACATAAACTCACGCCTTTTTCCAATAGAGGGTGGGCAGAAACTACAGAACGCCACCTGCTACGATCCTTACATACTCCTTTTACTTCGTTTACGTTCACACATGTGTACCCTAATTGCGTAACTTATTTTCGTAAACGATTAAGAAAAAAATCATTTTGACGGTTCAACAACATTCATTGCGTTATTTACGTCGTTAAGCAGATTTTTTTTTTTTTTTATTGGGAAATTATCAAATAACTTCTCCCGCTCTGGGTGGAGCGGGAGGGCATGTCAGACTCTTACTGACCAAAACCCACCCGTGTTCCTTCGGTTGCCCTGTTGCCGGGGGCCACGATTTCCCTATCGGTTTTCTTCGAACCCCCGGCAGGCATTGGCCCTAGCGGACCCCGTCAATTCTGCTGACATCTCTTTGAGGCGCGCGTGGAACACAACGCGCCGTCGACCCAGGCTTGGTCCTTATCGGACGGCGAGCTACCCATTGCTCACAGTCCGCAAGCCCGCGCCTACGGTGGCCGGAAATCTACCTATGATTCCCAACGCCCAGGTCGTCTCCTCCTGCGGCGGTTAGGGGCGCGAGGGCGCTTTTTCCAACTTATGAAGCAATAAATTAGCAATCTGTTTCAAATCGAAACAAATTGTGATTGATTGTGTATTACGCAATTAAGGTACTGGTCATACGTGCACGCCGCGCGCCGGTTGCGAGTACAGCGCCTCTTGACTTCTGTAAAAATTGTTCTCTTAGTTATAAATAAAATCAACGCTAAAATTTGGAATTCAAAATCGTTGAAATAACAGGCATATAATATCGTCCTCTCCCGAATTCCCGGTTATATACATACAGCAAATAAAAAATGGATGTAGTGGAAATTAACCGTCCTAAAAAACAACAAACTATTGACGATTGAACCGTGTGGTTGGCGTTAGATACTAATAGCTGGAGGATATTTTTGAACAAAATATCCATGAGTTTTAAAAAGCCTGAAATATGTTTTCTAGTTTCGAGAAAGGTCAAGGCGAAAGCGTCAGGGTAGCCCGTGAAATTAAAATTTTCTTACGTTATTGAATAGGAATGATGACTTAAAATGTTTGAAGTGAAAACTTCTTTAAGCACTTTGGGATTGATTTTGCGACACTGTGACGACACCAGATTTTGACCATTAAAAAGACATCAACGCGTTGATTACCGCGGTGCCGATTTTTTTTAATTATTGACTTTTGTCAGCACTCCCGGAGTGCCTCTGTTTTTTTAGTTTGTCCGTCAGTTAGATTATTAAAAAATATTGCACACATATTTCTTCTTTTTTTACGTTATCAACAGATTACGGCGATACATTGAGTTAAAATGTGCCATGACGTCACGAGTATGTAGATTTTATAATTACTTGTGACACCCAGGAAACTTTAATGCGTTTTATCAGTAATTTTTTATTAATATGATAAAGAGAAAAATACATTTAAATTTTTTATTATCTGACTGACGGACTAAATAGAATTTTTATTTTTTTTACCCAGGCAACATCTCTATTGTATAAATATTTATTTAACGAATTATAATCATAAAAATCATCAGTACAACTCTCTAAGTTCATAATACCCTATTTAATGACTATTTCATGAAATCATGACATTTGTGGCCACGTCTAACTTAAGGAGTGGTATTGTTGATTCTAATGATTATAATTCTCTAAAGTCATATTTTAATAATAACATAATAACCGATCACGATCATATTTTAATAATAACATAATAACCTGATACTGACCCACAAATTGCAAAAGCGTAAGAAAATTTGAATTCCGAGGGCTACTTTAGCGCATCCCTCTTATTGCTTTTAGGCTGCAAAAGTAGGTAGTTTTGGTATTTAGTACTGGAGCTCTGCTCGGATGAAAATACGGAGAAAATAATTTTTCCCAGATATGAGACCTAGCTATGTAGATCGATTTTTCGCCCTCGTAAACCTCTAAATTGCAACTTTCATCGAAATTGTTAGAGCCGATTTCGAGAACAAATACAAAGTGAGTACAAATATAACATACAAACAAATATACCGGATGATCTTTTTACCGTCTCGAAATTTTTACAGGATGTTCTACCCATGAATATAAACAATTTTCACTTTTTTTCTTGATTTCAGAGTTGCTCCCATAGTGAAAGTTGTGTATATTCATGGGTAGAACACCCTGTAAAAATTTCGAGACGATAAAAAAATGACCCGGTATATACAAATATTGCTCGTTTAATAGAATATAGGATAAGAATCGAACTGTTGCTTATATCTAATTGATTTTAAAGAGTGCATGGACACACTTCAACCCCGTATGTTTACATGACAAAGGATATTTTCTAGCAGCGCCTTCAGGTGTATCCGTGACCGCATTGCCAACGTCTGCTCATATGTTGCCCATTCTCTTTCGGCACGTGAGTAAAATACATTTTTACACAACTTTTACTTAAGAATTCCCTTGCAAACATCTTCGTGGTTTACAAAATGAATAGATTGGTTTAGAAACGGATTTACGCCAATAGAAAAATTCCGTTACTTAAAAAAAAACGTTTTTCATTTAAAAATTGAGTGGATGATGTGAAATCTACATTGTAGATTTCATTACTCTTTTATAACCATAGGGTCTTGTCCAACCAGAAAGTGGTATGAAATATTTGGAAGTTAGGTAGGGGCTCACATAATTATTTCTAGAAATGCCTACGTATTTGTATTCTTAGTCAAAATAATTAATAATGTTCTACTCTGCGGCGTTTATAGTTACAACGTTCAGAAACTTGACAAACCTTTGATTTCCAAACAAATTCCTCTCTTTCAAAGAACTCCTATAACGACGACCGTAAATATTTTATTTCGTACATGTAACTAAAATGTTAACCGGCTCGTTCCCAGCTTGTGAAAACTTGCCGGCTAAGGGAAAACTTGCAAGTTTTAACGATGCATCTGACGTGCGTCTAGCTGCACCGACTTTTACCATATTTTGCAATATCGAGTAACAAGTTTTGATACCTTCGATATTAAGTTGCTTAGAGTTTTAGCTATTAATTTTTAGTAAGCAAAATAATATCTCGCTGCTCTTAAAAGCGTTTATTCTGAAAGTGGGCAACGTCGCAAATAGATGTCAAATAATACGCTGTTTTGATTAATTTGGCAATATTAGTGTATGGAAATAAGAAACATGGCTAACTAGTGAACTAGAATATTAACAATGAATTGCAATTATAACACTGAATTTGGTGTTGTAATCACTTTAGGTGTAAAAAAGTCATTTGGAAAGTTTTCAAATACTTTTTTTACTTCTAAAACTAAATATTCGATGTTACGATATTCATTACTGCATTTCACAATCAATATTTTAGTTCGCTAGTTAGCCACATTTCTTAATTCCATACAGTAATATTGCCAAATTAATCAAAACAGGTAAATATTTGACAGCAATTTGCGACGTTGCCAACTTTCAGAATAAACGCTCTTAAATAATTTAAGAAATACCTATTTGCTTTGTAAACATTATCATCATCTTCATTTCAGCCCAAGACATCGACTCCAGACTGGACATAGGTCACCCCCTAGTCCTAGTCTAGCACGCGTCGCCACATCGGCCAGTGCCGATGCTTCTCGTATTCAACGAATCCTCGTAACATTTACTAGGACATTCTGTCCACCTTGTGATTATAATGCTGGGTAATTCCACCACAGCCTATCATTCTTTACAACAGCAGCGGGCTTAAAACGGCCGCTTTGGTAGAATCATAATCTTATATACAGCGTGGCGCTTTAATGGTGACATTAATTTAACACACGAATACGGATTAGCGTTTTCTTTTTGTGAAAATATTTTAATTTCATTAAACGTTATTATTTATCGATTTATTTTCAATTGTCTAAAATGGCATCTTGGTGCAACCTGTATTTAAAAACTGTAGCGCAGAGGTCATTTACCGGGATCATGGATCATAACATCGCATCTCAATTAAAATAAAACGAATAACGTGCAAAGAGAAGGCGAATTGAAGGAAAGGGAGAGCCCTATGTCGGCGAGCGTTTGAAAATTTTAATTTTTAGATTAACGAATTATTTTTTCTTATTATATTTTTATGATTACTGGCCACTAGCCCTATCCGTGTGTTAAATTAATGTCGCCATTGTAGCGGCACGTTGTATACAATTCTCGTGTCACAATGTTAGTTACCTTACTCCTCCGAAACGGCTTTACTGATTTTTACCAAATTTTATATGCATATTCAGTAGGTCTGAAAATCAGCTACTATCTATATTTCATACCCCTAAGTGATAAGGGTTGTCCACCCCAAACAAATAATTGGCAAAACAACGTTTGCCGGGGTCAGCTAGTAATATGATAATATTATGAATCACACAAACTGACAATTCATAATAATATCTGTGTTCAATTCATATTATGCAATTCATTTGTTTGACATTTCTGTATTTTAATGAAAAAACATTTAAACTGTATAAATCTATATTTATAAAAATCAATTGCTGTTCGTTAGTCTCGCTAAAACTCGAGAACGGCTGGGCCGATTTAGCTGATTTTGGTTTTGAAATGTTTGTCGTAGTCCAGGGATGGTTTATTGGGTGAGAAAAAATGGAAAAGCTCAAGAAAAAAAAATTATGAAGAAAGGTTCACATTCATTTTGTGTGGATCGGCTTTTTTGATATTTAGGTAGGGTAGGTAAGGTAGGTAGGGTAGAAATTTTAAAATCCTAAACATGCACATTCCTTGACTGTTAGGCGGAACGAAGTTTGCTGGGTCAGCTAGTAAAAAAATAAAAATCTCATTTGGATAATAAAATTGAAAAGAAAAATTATTCGGTAAAATTACGGTCTTCATTTTTTTCATGCGATAATATTTACACCAAATATGATTCTGATATGAATTGAATAATGATTCAGCTATAATATGTGTCACCATAGAGGAATTGCTGGGAATTCAGAAAATGAATTGCTTTTAGAGGAATTGCTTAATATGGCCGTTTTAGGCCCCTAGTACGATTCTTTAAAAATCTCACCTTTAAAACTTAGATGAAGTGAACCGTCAATAATGTCAATCCCTAGCATCAAGTGGAATGACACTCACCTAAGTTTTTAAGGTGAGATTTTTACGCTCGTAGAAAATACAAAAACAATACTATCAACATTTTTATCCACCACACTTCTAAAGGCATCCATAAAGGTCACATTCCCATAACGCGAACTGTTAAACTTTAATTGCCCACCGTCTCAATTCAGTCGTATCACGTACAGAAATAACTGCCCAAACAACAGGTGTCCTAATCTCTTTATTTACCCTCTTAAGGGTCTTACTGTTCAATTTTACTTCTATTGTCCAACTTTCCTCAACGTCATGTGAAGTCAGAATTCGAAAGTGACGTCGTTACGATGAAAATAGGGAGTTTAACCCCTTTTATGATGTCAAACATCTTAGTGATAGAGATAATCCAGTTTCTATAGTCTTGGGTTATTTCTGTAAGTCTCAACTTGTTTAAAGTTAAGGGAATGATAAAATCTTTGAAGTAAAAATAAATGGCAGTGATTGACAACGTTCAAGATTGAATTAAATCGATTTTATTTAGGGCGTGGGTTACAGTCTTTAAGAACTTATAACTACTACTACATATTTATAAAAGCTAAATATTTCTAGGATCTTTTATTGTTTATTATCCTTTCGAATTTTCAATCCCTATTTTTAGTTTCTAAAAATTTTTTACAAAAAAAAACAACCGACTTCAAAAAAAACACTACAAAGTGAAAAATAACTTTAATTTCGGAAGTCGGTGTCTTTGGTTTTGAATTTTCGTTCTTTGTCACCGACTTCCGAAATTAAAGTTATTTTTCACTTTGTAGTGTTTTTTTGAAGTCGGTTGTTTTTTTTTGTAAAAAGTTTTTATTTTTCACTTTTTAGTTGTGATACCTACCCCACACAAATTCGAATACCACTACCTGCTATGTAAATAACAGTGACAGGAAGTTATCATAATATCATCCACATACTAAGCGAGGTAAAAATACGTATTATTGAAGCTAACTCAAAAACTCCCAAGTAAAGTTAATAAAATTTATATGGGACCACCTCTGAAGTATGATCTACCAAACAAAAAAAGAATCATCAAAATCAATTCATAATTGACGGAGTAATCGCGTAACAAACATACAAAAAAAAAAACAACATACAGTCGAATTGAGAACCTCCTCTTTTTGGAAGTCTGTTAATAAAATAGTAAGCACTGCCAGGCGTTTTTGCCTTTTTCACGGATGGAGAATCCATAACGTCCATTCGTCCGTACGTATCCGTTGATTAACTAATCAACCAATATATACCAACCTAATCTACAATGTAAGCAGAAGTTACGAGTAGGTGGTAACATTAATTAAAATTCACAGATTATATCGTGGTTATTGTTTATTTTATTTTGTATATCTCCGACCTTTTCAGCCCGTTTTACAAGGATCGTGGTCAAGCCAAGGGTAGGCTGAATGAATAATGTTTACATAAATACTACACAGATATAAAGCCTGCCTATATTAAACCTTTTTAACTTTGCTAGTTAACATTTAAAGTAGGTACCTTTTGAATTTGTTTTTAGGGTTACTCGTGTGTCTGTCCGTCTATCTGTCCGTCTGTCACAGCCAATTTTCTCCAAATCTAATAGACCGATTAAGTTAAAATTTGGTACACATATGTATTTCTGTGACCCAAACACGGACGTGTAACGTTAAATGAATTTTGAATATGGGGTCGCTTTTGGGGGGCAAATATAAAATTAAAAAAAAAAAATTGGAAACTATACCGTGTGACCTATCAAATGAAAGGGCTTGTTGCGAGGATCTTAAATATATCTTATTCATAATTTTAAAATAAAAAATTTAAATATATTTAGGAAAATAGATGAAAATTGACCAATCCTCCCATTATCTCCGAAACAACTGAGCCTAAAATTTTGAAAAAATACGGAGAATGGTTCTTTACCCATAGATTACAGGAAAACCTATCAGAAGTCTGTGGTCTTAAAATAACATGGTAAATCTTTAAATATTGTGCGTACAAACTTACATTTGCAGTTGGAATGTATGGGAGAACATGTTTTCCAACTACAATGTTAAGTTTGTATTTGAGATAAATTCATCCCAACTACGTAATCCTTCACTGTTTGTCTACGTAATCCGTTGTTTGACACGCACTTGGCCGGTTTTTTTCTTGTACATACGTTCTTATTGAATATTGCTACAGTAGGTCTCTTATTTTTGAAACAAAGTTCCTCATTGCACGTTATACCCTTGGTGAATGAGAGCTAGACTCTAAAAAGTGTAACATGTTGAATGAACATCACGAAACTTTTGTTAGGTACGTAAAAAAAGTGTATGTTACACTTTTTTCGGTCCAGTTCATGTTTGTTTACCTCCTACGTTTTTCATAGTAATATATTTGTATTTTCCTGCTTCTATTTTGGATTTGGGAAAAATCTATTTGAAAAAGACGATGAGCTCAAACCTTTTCTATAACAAAGGTTTTGTCCATTGACACCATGTCCCATACAAGAAAAGATGAAAGAATATTTTCGTTCCAACTTTTAAGTCTACTCGTAAGTGTGATTTGTCCAAACGTCCTAAGCTTATGAACAAATGGCTCACGTTTTATCACCAGAACCAGACTTTTTCGCGATATTGAGTACCGTAATTCGTCAAAGCTTTCCGAGACACAGTAATTACGTCATAACTGAGTTCACGGACGGTGTATCGACCGCTTCATCTTGCGATTATTCGCATGTTGCAATGGTATAAGGTCCAAAAAAAAATTGCCATTAAATAAAATATTTTTTAGATACTATTACGGGTTAACGGGAACGCCTTTCATTAGTTAACATACTGTATACTTAATGTTGTTCCTTTTTCCTCCATTGAACCTGATACAAATCAAAGGATGTAGGCAAAAGGTGTCCATGTCAAACGCAAAAATAAACATCGAAGCACTTGCAAATATTTGAAAAAGACGATGAGCTCAAACCTTTTCTGTAACAAAGGTTTTGTCCATTGATACCATGTCTCATACAAGAAAAGACGAAAGAATATATTTCGTTCCAACTTTTAAGTCTACTCGCAAGTGTGATTTGTCCAAACGTCCTAAGCTTATGAACAAATGGCTCACGTTTTATCACCAGAACCAGGCTTTTTCGCGATATTGAGTACCGCAATTCGTCAAAGCTTTTCGAGACACAGTAATTACGTCATAACTGAGTTCACGGACGGTGTATCGACCGCTTCATCTTGCGATTATTCGCATGTTGCAAAGATACAAAAAAAAAAAATGCTTTTAAATAATATTTTTTTAGATACTATTGCGGGTTAACGGGAACGC
Organism: Agrochola lychnidis; assembly: GCA_963680765.1. Taxonomy (NCBI): domain Eukaryota; kingdom Metazoa; phylum Arthropoda; class Insecta; order Lepidoptera; family Noctuidae; genus Agrochola; species Agrochola lychnidis. The sequence goes on from OY796847.1 coordinate 9,075,902, forward strand.
CTTTCATTAGTTAACATACTGTATACTTAATGTTGTTCCTTTTTCCTCCATTGAGCCTGATACAAATCAAAGGATGTAGGCAAAAGATGTCCATGTCAAACGCAAAAATAAACATCGAAGCACTTGCAAATATTTGAGTGCAATCGCTACGAAAAGAAATAATACATAGATTCGACATACCTAATCAAATATGAATCTATGAATATTAAATTAGTCATGCACTGAAACGCTGCATCTAGTCAAAAATCTACATTGGTCCGCAACCTTATCTAAATAAAGAGCAAAATCGCGTTGGCAAAAAAAAAAATACTTCCAAAACCTTTAAAGTAAAAATACTTGCATAGAACATTGATCGGTAAGGTAATTTAAATAAAGAGCACAATCGCGTTTACAAAAATGAGGTGTAGGTGACGGTGTCACTAGTTCAATTGTTTTTCCCATCTCAAAAATGCCCAACGCGCCTAAAGAAGTTTTCACTTCAATTAAAATGCATTTCAAGACTTTTGCTAACCTTTCAAGAAGTATTTAATTTATGACTCCGAAATTATCATTACCATAATGTTAAACATGGGAGTTACTACGAGGAGCTCATGCTTAAGTAATAACAGTTGCACGGGTCGATGCCGAGGTTGGTACGTGGATGAGTGACCATTTTAACATACCGAGACTCTTCCGTGCCTCCGAAAGCACGTTAAGCCGTTGGTCCCGACTATCATTCATGGATCTTTGACAGTCGTTACGGGTCGTCAGAAGCCCGAATGTCTGACAACCAAGGAGTATCGTATTACCCAGTTACTAGGTTGTGGAGGTCAGATAGGCAGTTGCTCCATGTAAAATACTGGTATTCAGCTGCATCCGATTAGACTGGAAGCTGACCCAACATAGTTGGGAAAAGGCTAGGCAGATTGATGGGAGTTACTACAAGCAAGGTAAGTTTAACAATTTAATTTCCTACACTCAACCTGTTTATAGTAAACTCCAAACAAACTTCCATTTTATTTTATTCTAAAAAAAAAGAAACAGGTCTGCATTCGATGGCCATCATTCTCGCCGTCTCGGTAATAGCAGATTTCTTTTTTGCCGATTGTCTTATTACGGGCAATTTCCTTAAGTGGCAACCATCTTAGATCTTTGTGTTCGTATTTTCTCGCCTGGGCCCTTCGAAGAAAATGGTATCGTCTGGTTCGAATGGATTAGGACCCTCGTACATTAATTAACAATGTTTGCTTTCATTGTTTCACGTTTATCAAAATGCATGTTCTATTTGTTACAGGATTTGTTGGAAGTTTTGTTTTTTTGTGATTTATGTCCTGCGAGGCTTTTGTTTGCCCTTCAGTGCCGTTTGGGTTGCTTTATTGTTGTTTATGAGCACTAAATATCTTCGATTTTAATTGAACCTTAAAAAATATCGAACTGGAGCATTATTATTCTGATTTATATTTACCATCATTTAGACTTGGTAAGAATGTTTAGACATTGGTATCAGATACATGCTGATTCATTTCCGTAGTATGTATGGAAATTCTTAAAAATTCTAATTTGACATAAATATTATACTAACAACAATGCATGACAATTATTTGATGTATTGTGTTTTATATAACTATGTTTCGAACAGATTAGTAATATGAATTTTGTATGCCTCAATGGCGGGATATAGCAGATTTACCTGTAACTAACACATCTTATGAATCTATGATCCACAATAAATGATTTGAATTTAAATTCGAATTTGAAATTCGAAGCAGCTGGAAAAACACAGCTTACAGCTTATCAAAACTAATGCATAAGGGCTGTCTATTCGAAAAAAAAACTTCGGATAAAAATGACCCAGTAAACTTTGTACCACGTGAGACATAATTTAGATTTTTTCGATTTTTGGGCTGTTCCTTTGGGTTTTTCCTAATTTTCTTTTTCCTAAACTTCCTCAGTTTGCCTCAAGTAAATAAAAAAAAATACTCAAATCGGTCGAGCTATTTTCGAGTTTTTGCGAGACTAACGAACGGCAATTGATTTTTGCAAAAACGACAAACTTCCTTACAAACTTTGACCCCTTTAGTGGGTGATTTTTTTAAAAATCCTTCCTAATTGCTCCCTTTTGCAATATACAAAAAATCTTTTGGCAACATTTCATACTTTTAGACCTTGCTGTTTAGGCTGTGCGTTGTCTATCAGTAAATAATTGAATGAATAGATTCAAGATCGATAACTGACAAATGTTTGCACTGACTGGACAGGTTCACTCAAATCTGTGTGGTTCTTTCCTCAAAAGACTATTTCAGACACTAATCTATATGGTCTTCATTATGGCCTAACCAAGATTATGTCTGGACTTTAAAAGAGACTGCGACCTCTGAGTTTTTTTGGCCTTTCTTCTCAGAGTAGTCAGACAGAAAACGCCGAACTCATCTAGCTTATTTTTAATATGACGTGTAAATGTGATTTCGATATCCTATTTTCAGAATAAACAATTTCATTTCATTTCAAGATTTTGTTAAGTAGAAAGGTCAGGTCTTTGACTTGCAATCGAGCAATGAACCTACTTATACCTCAATAATTTGTGACATCGGCATGAATTTTACTATGACATGATATCTCCAAAGACTGCTGTCATCCGTATAAATCATCCCAAAGCTGGTATTTATGTTGTCGTTCAGGTTTTCTGAGAAATATACGATATCTAGCGAGACTTGAAGTTCCAAGTAGTAAAAGTGGTGCACTTAATGCTTTCTGGCGTCTCAGATAAAAGTGTTTCCTAGACTTGTTTTTAATGTTCCCCTTAAATGAACTGTGAGTAACGACAGGCTATTGGCCGAGACTCTATTAAGGAGTAAGTTTTACGGAGCGGTGAAATAGGGTATTAACTGACGTTGAAAGATTATAATGAAACGATATTTTGTTTATTGTTGCGTGGTTAGATAAGAGACTTTCCATTAGACTTCTTCCAGGATGAACCTGCAAGGAGAGTGTACCTAACATAAAGCTAATATTTCATTAAAGTTAAAGGCTAAGCAGAACCTAGATGACCTACCCTGATTCAGGCGTGACCTTGCGGAAAACTATTATAAAATACAATGGACGTGAATATATTTAGTAACCTGTAACCTAATTGCGTTTCTTATTTTCGTAAACGATTGTGATAAATTTGTTTAATTTTGACAGTTCAACAACATTCATTGCGTTCTTTACGTTATTGAACAGATTTTTTTTCGAACATTTGAAGCAATGGATTAGCAATCTATTTTGTCATCCTGAGGATGCCTCGTTGAAAGGTGAAACACGTGTCGATTTCTTTCAGGGTTTTTTATGGCTCTTTAGGAATAGCTAAGCGGTACAGGTTACTAAATATATCTACGTCTATTGTAAGTATATATTTTTTACCTACCCTGTATGACTAGTTGTTTTTAAAGAAACGAGGTTATTTTGTTAAGTTTCAATAAACTCTGCATCACCGTATGGTTATAGCCAAACATGAGACTTCTGAGGTACAATAATATCAAAAAAATTGACAGCACCAAAACTGAGGTTCGCTCGCTACGTTCACCCACGTTTGAGTAATGTCAGTTGACATAATTTCGTATTCATGCGTCCCACTCCCAGCAACATGTAGGGTACAAAGGATTTCCTACAGTTCTATCCACATTAATATTTATAACATGAGCTTACCTTTGTACATTTGTTTTTTTCACTTAAAGCTACAGACAAATATAACAAAGAGGCTCATGCACTTTGATTCTGAAATTAAATTTATCTTTTTTTGTTAGTCTTGTATGAACAATATCCTTGTTAAAATTTTGAATCGTTTCGTGCGTAATAATTTTCTTAGTTATGGCCTCTGAATTTGCTTTTAAAATAAAAAAAACGTGTGGAACTCGGGGACTGCCACGGTAAAGCTATTGCATAGCATTTGTAACCACCATAACAACATCACGTTGTCATGGGAACCGTCATTACATGGTAGGCGGAGTGGGGGGTGTTAGGTTTTATTTTCGTTACGTTACGGAATTTCTTGATTCGGTCGCCGCGCTCAAAGCCCGCGATAAAAGCTATGCAATAGCTTAAAAATATTTAATAAATAGACACAGAGAGATTTTTTGTTTCTTGTCCGTCACATAGATTATTAAAAAAATATTGGACACGTATTTTTCTTTTTTTTGTAATCAAAAATGTGGCATGAAATCACTCTTCGGCAGATTTTTATTCTGAATTGTGACGTAGCGAGCCTCCAGTCAACTTTAATGCGTTTTATCTAAATATATTTAAATTGATAAGATAAATTAAAATATACGTGTCTAACATATTTTTTTTTTATTTGACTGACGGACTAAATAGTTTTTTTTTTTTACCCAGGGAACATCCCTACTGCTGTTGAGATAATTATAGGTAACTAGCTACTGCGGCTGGCATGCGTTGCATTACACAATTCTTTTTTTTTACCACCACAAAATAACAGCCTTATTGGTTGATTCCCACGAATTTGACTGTCCCAAACGAGCAAATTGAACCTTTTAAATAATATAATTTTTTCTTGAGGCGATAGGTAATACGGGATGGTATCCGCAACTCCACGACAATGAGCGTATTTTACGTACGGGTGGGAAAATCGATTATTCGATCCACCCCAGTTCCTCAAAGAAGGCCAGCAACGCCTTGGTGTTACCGACAATCTCATTTAGTACCTGGGTTACCGAAGTACTTTGCCCTGTATGTGGCGACCAACGGGCAATTTAACAGCACATGGGTTGCTGTCTCATCGTCCTGCATGTAGGCTTTGCACAGCGGACTGTCTGTGACTCCTATGATATAGAGGTGTTTATTAAATGACCCATCTTGAGGCGATTCGCAGGAAGCATTTTTAATTTTATGCACAATAACTTTAGTGCATACAATTCAAAATGTACCAGTTGCCTAGTATGTATTTCTGGAGTTGTCGATTCTGAAAGCCTAAAATCCTTCCCTATTTTATGTTCTTATTCCAATTTAGTTGAGATTGGCGCATTAAGGGGACGATAACCAACTTTTAATGATTTTATACTGAAGATGACGTCTAAACGAGTAGTGTTAGTGATTTGGAAAAAATATATGTTAAATAAAAGCATTTTTCTAATATTTTAATATAGGCATATTTTTGATTATGTTTATATTACATAGTGAAATTAATTTGTAAAGTTATGTCTAACGCGGATAAAAAACTGAGAATGACGCAAAATCTATCGAGCGTATTTTTCTGAAAACTTCACCATTTTAAAGATAATTAAATTATTGATCTTTTAGTATACTTGTTTTATTTAAATACTTTTTGTTTTACGTGTAATAAATTAATAATGCGTCTAATTTGGGACAGCGCTCCTTGATGGGCGAGTCCTATTACTGGCTGGACATACGACGCGTTGTGTGAGCTCAGTACAAAACACGCAAGCTAACCATTCAAGGTCACTGTCATATATCTGCGTCTTAATAATCTACTTCCTTCTATCTCTATTAGCCGACATATCAATAGTCACCCACAAAACAGCTTCTTCATTAATACAATGTGCTACAGTTATCACAATAAGCATAGTTTCTGTGACCTACTTAGGCAAGCTACAAAAGAGCACTAACCAGATTACAACGCATTTTCATTTTATCAGCTAAGTGAGGGGGGAAAGACCATTTCAACCTGTAAATAGCATTTAAAGGCAGTAACAACCCGTAACGCAGGTCTTAAAAATGAATGACCAGGAAAACTAAGACTAAGTTAGGATCAATTGCTCAGAATGAACTTTGCTAAGTAACTTGATTCCCTAGGTAGAAATTCCCGTAATATTGCAAATTGCACTCTCACTTGCGGATGTGTGCATTCTAACGCGCTCTAGTACCTTTGGGCAGTAGTCCCACTGTCGGCGCCAGCGAGGAAGCGACTAACTATCGCCTATTTTCTCGCTTAAGAAACGTACAATAGATATACATTCCGTGTAAACAAAAGAGATGCATTTATATTATTAGTTGATCGCTGACTGTTGACACCGCCTGCGAGGACTCGCTCCACTAGTTTGTCGCTGAACGATAAGAGCTATTAAAGATAATACTCGCTCAGCGATGCTCGCTTGGCGGTCGAAACTCACGCCGAGAGACCAAACAGCGGTAATTTCAACCCTTGAGCGAGTGGTGTGAGTAATCACCCGTCGCACTCGGACACTCGCTGATAGCCCAGCGATAAAACTATCGGAACTACACACTCTGTCCGCTGCTCGCCAACTCGTTTTGCTAGCTCTACTTGCTACTCGTTAATCGCCGGTGGTGGGAAAACTGCTTTAGAGAACCCACACCCACAGCTGGCGACTAACGAGAAGCAAGAAGAGCTTGCAACAAAAAAAAAAGTGGCACTCCGGGAGAAGTCCGACAGAAGTGAAAACTTGAAAAAAATCGCCTTGGTGGAAGAAAAATACTTGTATATAACATTGGTCCATAACCTTATCTAAATAAAGAGCATAATCGCGTTTACAAAACCTTTAAAGTAAAAATACTTGCATAGAACATTGATCCGTAACGTAAGTAATATAAATAAAGAGCACAATTGCATTTACAAAATGAGGTGTCGTTACAGTGTCGCGAAATCAATGGTTTAGTCCCATCTCAAAAATGTCCAACGCGCCTAAAGCAGTTTTCACTTCAACAAGTTGGTAAGAAACGCGCAGCGAGTGCGCGATGGCGACCAAAGATTACTCGCTGGTATACGGATGTACCAAGCGTTAATCTATCAGCGAGTGTTCTTCTCGCCAAGCGAGCGTCGCTGAACGAGTACTCTATTGGGGCTCGTGTAGATGGCACTGCAGCCGCACCGACATCGCTTCGCGTAACCATGTAGACTGAATGCTGAAGCGCCGTAGCCGCACCGTCACCGCACCATCTCCGCTTGATTTTACCATATCACTCTACAATCCGCGGCAGCGGGCGGACAACGTTGCATATATGTCACGGCTAAAACCCGAAGTGCGGCTACACCTAGTTTTAGCCGGCTACAACTAGGTGCGGCCGGTAGCAGTTGGTTAAATTTAGTTGTAGCAAATGAAAATGGTTGAAGAGTAGGTTAGGTTAGAACTGTTACCAGTTTAAAAGTTTAACTAACTGCTACCGACCGCACCTAGTTTTAGCCGGCTAAATCTAGGTGTAGCCGCACTTCGGGTTTTAGCCGTAACATATACACAGCTTAGAAGCGCGGCGTAGGCGGCGCGGTGACGGCGTCGTTGCCCTGAGCCAAAGGAATGTATCCAATCCCGCCGTAATATAGCTCTTATCGCCTGCAGTGTGAACAGTCAGCGATCATATATCTCTTTACTCACACGAGATCAATGACATTAGAGAAGTAAGCAAAACAATTGTATTTATTAATAAATTGAAACAATTTCTGGAATCCAAGTCATACTTACTCAGTAAAGGAGTTTTTAGATGACAAATGGATTGCAAAATAAAATTATTCTCTTTCTCATACACCAAACATTATGAAATATAATATATTAAATCAAATATAAATAAGAAAATATGAATACATAAATAATAACACAATTTAATAATAATGAATTCTTCCTGAAAATATTTCTACGAATTTAAATAATAATAACCCACATTATTCTTATGCAATACATAAAATTAAAATAACAAATATACTATGCCTATATACACAAACCTAATAATATACAATATATACATAACATAATTATAATTTATACACCCAATTAAACACATCTAATAATTTATAATAATATTGAATTGCTACAGCAAAATTAGGAGAGAGGAAGAGGGCTACCTCTTCCTCTCTCCTAATTTTGCTGTGCCCGACAGGGTCCATATTGATCTTTTATTTTGTAATACCATCTATGTAATACATATGGAATGCAATAAAGAATTGAGTATTGAGTAATCTTTTGATCGTTGAGTCACTTCCTCGTTGGCGGTGGGACAGGTGCCTTAGAACCTCCCCAGTGGTTGCTGGTCCATTTGGTAATAATATTCCGAGAATTTGAATTTGTATGCGTTCGTTTTAGTTTATGTAAACGTAATTGGTACACATTCATAGAATGTTAACAGTTATGACGTTTTTGTTGCTGTTTAGGTGATTACGGTATCTTTTTACTTTTTTCGTTTGTATTAATGGATGCACATTTTGGTTATAAATTTTTCTTAAAAAAAAACCGCCCAAGTCCGTGTCAGTCCACGCACAATGAAGGGTTCCAAACAAACTTAACTTTGTGGTTGAAAAACATGTTCTCCCATACGGAATGTATGGGAGAACATCATGTTTATGCAACTGCATATGTAAGTTGGTCGAGTATTACTCATTAACTTGTAGAGACTATTTGACTGTCATCGTCTTTTAATTTCGTTATAATACTAGTGCTGTGATTTTTTTTCACATAGCCGAAACCAACCATTTAGCTGGGAGGGTGTCCCCCACACTTGACTCTAATAAAAATTAGCACTTCAATAATTAATAATTCGCAAACGAATCCCTAAACTCAAAAATGGGTTTAACACACTCAGAATATTTTCCAACGACACCCCAAACGATGGGATAGACCAGAAAAAAAAAACATTCACATTTTACGTGTAGGGTGTTTTTTAATTTGTGTTTTTCATTTCATGATTTTGTTTTACCACTTTGTCGGCGTGATTAATATGTACACTCATGCCAAATTAAATCGTTCTAGTACTAAGAGTCTCTGAGGTAAGCCGCGGACTTTATTACTATATTAATTTTTGCTCGTTTTCAGTAAAACTTGGAGGCTCACAACATTGAGTTCTAAACTTACTGAAACATGATAATAATTAGCCCGTATTGTCTCACTGCAGGGCAAAGGCCTCCCTTTCCTTTTTCCACTCAACTCGATCCTGAGCCAATATGGACCAATACCTCCTATAAGTGTCAAGTTCGTCCCACCATCTACGCCTGGGTCTTCCACGATGCCGCTGGACGTTTTCAGGAACCCATGTTGTAGTGGTAGTGGCCCACAATGCATCCGACATGCGGCAAACGTGATGAACGATGAACTGTAATTAGCAGTTCCAAGTGTCATGAAACTTCTCACAAATGCCAACAAAGCAGCGAATCTAAGAAAACATCCAAAGTAGCATTTTATTATTAGGTAAGAGAAAAAACAACAAAAATCTTCAGCAAAATAACTCTTCGACGCCAACAATAAACTTTTTAATAGAATTTATACAAGCTTTGATTTGATTGTTGGTTTAAAATTAAGGGAGATTATTAAAGGAGATGTCCGCTTTTTGTAGGGACGTTGGTTTTTTATTCCGAGAAAAATCTAACCAGCATCAAACTACATCTAAATAAAAACGATAAAATATGGAACTAGGAACCACTGAAATAATATTTTTAGACCCCTCCATTTAAGAGAAAAATTATAAACTATTTAAAGTACAAACATTTTATTTGTTGATGGCAACTATTACAAATATGATATAAATTGACACAGAGTACTGTCATTACTGTCAATGAATTGACAGTGATGACAGTAACATGTGTCAATTTTGACAAGTTTACTATTTTATAGGGTGTGTTCACTATATTATCCTGGATAATTAGAAAGGTTTGTTCGTTTTAGGAGTAAATTCTTACTAAAATAAAAAACAATTTTTCTCAAAATTGGAGGTCTGTAAAAATGTATGATATAGTTAGAACCACTAGTTTTTGGGATGTCTATCAAATATATTTAACTTATCCTGGTTAGAATTATTGAATAATAAAAAACCATTTTAGGACATGTCCTTTAGGTAGGCAGTTTTAATCTTTTAAGAAGTCACTTTCTGTCTATATTTAAGTAACTCCTTCTCAGCCTCACTTTATTACTTTTTATTTATTGCTTTTCAAAAACAAAACCTAAATTAAACAGCGGGAAAAAAAAAATAGAAAACAAAAAAAAAAAAAAACGTTTCGATTTACTCAGGCACCGTGGCATTTTTTTATCGGTAAAAGTGCAATTTTCCACATGAGATGTCGGCGACAATGGTGTAATCCTTGGTATTCTTCCTGAAGGGAAGTCGACGGTTGTACGAATTATATATTTTTCTTTTTGGCAATTTTTTCCTTTACGTCGCGATTTTTCCACTTCACTTCTTGGACTGAAGTACTCATTATGTTAGTTTTATCTAAACAGGTACACATGGCTACACATCAAGCTATAAATTTCCAGTATAAATTGACCTCGCATTGTACGGAAATCCTATACAATGTGAGATCAACATAAACTGGTTTTGATGTGTAGGCGTGTGTACTAGCGACCCTGCTTCGCACGGTTTTTTCAACTTCACAAAAGAACGAGATTTCTTTATTATAATAAGTTTAGTTGGGTGCAGACACACTGAAATATATATTTTATTTTTAATGTATTTCATATATAATTATTTTTTTTTTGTTTTTTTTTTTTGCTGTATCTATCTATCCGTGACATCACTGCGGACCCTATCAGAATACCAGGGCTGCGACATTTATTTTTTAAATGTCAAAGCATATGCTGAGATAGGAGCCTTTTGGCCTCGTACAAGACTTTCTGCTTTTATTTTAATTTTACTTTGTTTTTTTTTAATTTTTTATTATTGTTTTAGTTTAATTTGTGATTCCCTGTACGAGTCTCTTTAAATACATTTTCTTTCTTTCTTTAATATTAATGTTAATGACACATAAAACTTCTGGAATAAATTTTCCAAATGAAAATGAGATCCGCATTAAAATCGGTTCCGTAATTTAGAAGAACAACGTGGTAATACACGAAAAATAATAATCTTAGTAACGAAGAACTTTTTGTCCGTTTGTCTGGATTTATGTTCCGGATTGGCGCACAAACGGCTGAACGGATTTGGATTTTGAATCCCGATAGTCCTTCCCTGTGGGATATTTTCCGACATCCACGCGGGCGAAGACGCAGACAAAAGCTAGTTTATATTTTATATCTATAGATAAAGATTGTATTTTTAAAGTGAAAACTACTTTAGGCGCGTTGGGCATTTTTGAGATAGGACTAAACAATTGCGACACTGTTACGACACCAGCTTTTGATCATTAAAAAGATATCAACGCGCGATACATTATTTCCTGCACAATATAATTGTTCAAGTTTTCACTTCTGTCGGCACTCCTGGAGTGCCAATGTTTTTTTTTACCCCACCACGACGAGACCACGATTTGATACAATGTTATCGTGGTATCGTTTGAAATCTAATTGAATTTTGTAATCATATTTTGTGAATTAAAATGAAATTGTGGTCTGCTACAATTAATACCGTTTTATTGAAACCACAATTCCTATTTCGAGTATTTTGAATGTATTGTGATTGTGATACTGATTAGTGATTTAATTAGGTGAAATAATGTTTTTCTGGTCAAACTTAATTGTTGTTGACAAGCAGTAGCTAGAAATGAGTGCTGTTGCAACTTTTACAGATAAATAATATCAAGTATAAGTACTTAATACATAGGTATCAAGTGTAGTTAGGTGTACAAATGATATGTATTGTTTACACCATCAGATAAAAATAAATATCCATTACAAATACTTAAGTAACCAATTAAGAGGAGGCTCCCTAAATTGTATGTTGTTTTGCATTAGTATTCTGAAAAAGTCACGCGTACAATCAAAATGGAACTTTAGTGTATAATTTATTGGATCTTTTTCTTTCCAAATATCTAACAGTTACGTAATTGGAACATTTTCGCCTGATCCATTTTTAATTCGAAAATCATGTCTTTTTTTAAAGATTATTTGAAACAAAAACAAGATTACTCAGCTTGTATGTCTAAAATAATTATTAATAGTAAGGAAACATAGTTTATTATCCAAATATAAGATATTTTTTCTGTAGATCAATTATTACTTTAGTTATAAACGAAATAAGAATTGAGAATTACGACATTTAGTTCTGTGCTTGAACAAGACCAAAGACCGCACGCGATATTCAACTTTACAACTGATGTGTTAGCGTTTAGCACATAGTGGTGTGGTGGGGTGCATTGGGGCGGAGTTTGCGTTGAAATTGTCTTTGGAGTGCCTCGCCTTGATGTAAAAATATTTTTGATGTGTAACATCTTTCCTTTCGGTTTTCTGCAATCAAAATCTAAATCTAAATAATCAAATCTGTGGGAGTGATTTTGTGAAAAGGGACGGAAATGTGTAACAGGAAGCCGGGGAAGCGCGCGCTATTTGATTTGTCCAATGATGCCGCGTGGTGCTGGAGTTGGTCAGAAACGACCTTGACGAGGCCCCGCCCCTTTAATGTGGCTTATTACCAAGGTCAGATGTTACACATCACATGCGAGGCTCGCTCTTTTTTTTAAGTGAAAACTTCTTTAGGCACGTTGGGCATTTTTGAGATGAGAAAAAACAATTGAACTCGCGAAACCGTTACCGACAATTCATTTTTGTAAACACGATTGTGCTCTTTATTTGTATTACGTTACAAATCAATGATGTATTTTTCTTCCACCAAGGCGATCAGGCGTTTTCACTTCTGTCGGCACTTCCGGAGTGCCACTTTTTTTTTTGCCCAACTCTTCTGAGAAACAAGGCGTAATGTTATGCTGTTATATTTTTTGAAGTGAAAACTTCTTTAGGCATGTTGAGCGATTTTTGGTAGGGGATAAACTTATGGATTCGCGTAGTAATGGGCTATAGAATATAGATGGCGCTATTACTAGTTTTAAGTTTTAATTTCTGTTGGCAGTCCCCATGACTGCCTATTTTATTTTATTTTTGATTTCACCTGGATTTACGAAAATAGCGATTTTCACAGTTTCAGGCCCTGTCCTAAATATTGCTTCGGGTCGGCATTTTTGGTCATAAAATACTCCCAAATGCACTGCACCCACAAAGTGACAACGTGTTAGGCTAAGTTCAGATGAACGCGCGACGACGCGCGGTTGGCTCGGCGCGCGGTAAGATTGTAACAAATCAATGTTGTTGTATACATGACCTCACGTCACCGCGCGTGCCCACGCGCACCGCCATGCACCGCGCACAAGTTGTCGACGCGCGACGACGCGCGGTTGGCTCGGCGCGCTGTTTAAGATTGTAAGGCGATTGGCACACTGCACCGCATCACGCAGCGTAGCGCGGGGCAGCAGATTTAACATAGTACCAGTTTGTATAGAAAACATAAACTGCGCGCGCGACGCGCTCCCCGTACGCAGATTGTTTTCTATGGCCGCCCTGCACCACGCTGCGTGATGCGGTGCAGTGTGCGAATCGCCTTACAAATCAATGTTGTTGTGTACATGACCGTTCGTCACAGCGCGTGCCCGCGCGCACCGCCATGCACCGCGCGCAAGTTGTTGACGCGCGTCGTCGCGCGTTCATCTGAACAAGCCTTAAGAGTTCACGTTACAATTTCCATTTCAAGACCTATTTCTTGCACAGATACGACGCACAGATTAATTGTTCTTGTTATTGTCGTTTGCTTGTTACAGAAAATTTTACTATTCCATTCAGCAATCGGCATTTTGTTTATGTTTTGAATGTTTGTCGTTTTCATTTGTTATTGCAGTCATCATCATCATCAGCCTATAAATGTTTCCACTGCTGGGACACAGGCCTCCTCTCTGTGAGAGGGAGTGGGCCGTAATCCACCACGCGGGCCCAGTGCGGGTTGGTAGATGTCACATGTCTTCGAATTTTCGGTTCTAGGACATGCCGGTTTCCTCGCGATATTTTCCTTCACCGTTTTGAGAGCAGTGGTGATGGAATAATTTACACAAAGTAAAGCGTCTGTCTGAGTTCGAACCTACGACCCACAACTCGTAAGTCGCGGCCGTTACCACTGGGCCACCACTGCTCCTGTTATTGCAAACAAAATTATAAATTGTCTTTGGTATTTGGCCTTGACATTAGCAATAGACAAAATTTGTCGAACTTTTTATTAGTTTTAGAATATTGAATACGAGGCTTTTGGTGAATGTGTATTTTATGATTTATGTAATTTTTTTTTTTGTGTAATGTGCCTTTATTTTGTGCAGAATAAACAAATTTTCTTTCTTTCTTCTTTCTTTCTTTCTTTCTTCCTTTCTAATTTAGGTCAAACAGAAATGTGATTTCGTATTTTTCATTTGACATTGAAAACGTTTTAGTTTTCCTTTTAGTAAAAAGTATAAGTAGGTACCTATTAAAGTTTACTTTTCACTTTTTGGTTGTGGTACCTACACCACTTATGGCAGTTCTTCCTATGTGGATCCCCACTTAGACTATACTAAGTGGGAATAATAGGTACGTATTATTTGGAGCTAACTCAGAAAGAGTTAATAAAATTTGTTTTGGATCACCGCGCTAGCTATTTCTACCAAATAAAAAATAAAAAAATCAAAATCGGTCCACAATTGACGAAAATATCGATGATAATATATAAAAAAATTGAAATAAACATACGTACAGACGAACATAGAACCTCCTTCTTTTTTGAAGTCGGACAAAAATGGATGCTTTCTGTTCATTCTGGATAGTACCTTAATATAAGCAGAAAATAATATGAAATCCTTTCAACTGTCATTAACGAGACACAATAGAATTTTAATTGTTATCCACCTCAATGAGGCGTCGTAACAGATGATGAGTTATATTTTTTTTTTATTATTATTCATTTTATTATTCATTTTATTTCAGGTATTAACCCATAGCAATATTACAAATTAAATTAGAATAAATTATATTACAATAAATTACATTAAATTGAAATTAAAATTAAGTTCTACATTTCAACATAATTATAAGCGTCTTAGCAGGTACACACAGTGAAATAATACAGATACAATTTGATTAGTACATGCACATAATCGAGACAGGAAAGATACCTTGAGTCTCCTCAAGAGCCCGTAAAAATCAGTAACTCTGTTCTCAGCGAACATGCCAGTCGCACTACCCGCCAGGGCAGCTTTAATATAGCTCTAAAGGCGTTATTATATTGTACACGAAGAGTACCTGTACCAGAGCTGACTGGTGTAGAACGACTGACAGTAAGCCTTGAACAGAGTTATTTTAACTTGGTTGGAGCAGTGAGAAAAGCGTCTAGCCAATATGTTGCTTCGACATGCGATACTGCGCCTCTGCCGTTCCAGATCAGCATCATCTGCTAAATTATCCCTAATTATGTGACCAAGATATTTAAACTTAGTAACAATATTTAAGGCAGATCCACATAAATTGATCGGTAAGATATGATCAGGGCCTTTACTATATTTAAATATCATAACCTCCGATTTCTGAACATTATAGGTGAGATAATGTTCAGTTGCATATTTCTCGCAGATCGCAACAAGTCTCCTTAAACCGTTGGCTGAGGGACTGAGCAGCACCATGTCATCTGCATAACTAAGATTGTTTAAAACCTACATCACCAATACGACAACCGACTCGGGTACTGCTCAGTTCCTCAATCAACTCTTAGTGTACATGTTAAATAAAATCGGCGAAGTGAGTCCACCCTGCCTCACGCCGCACGTCAACCTATATGTTTCCGACAGGGCATTATTCCATTTCACTTGATTGCATTGATTTGCATACCAGTATTCCAAAATATTTACAATTTTTGATGGCACTTTAGAATTTCCCCGAATTCATCCTTTAGAATTTTAATATACCCCGAAAGCCTAACAAGACAAAAATAAAGGACTTCTTTGCTGAAATGTTGACATTTAGATAATGAAAATATATAGCAACTAGCTGCGACTCGCGGTTTTACTCGCATAAGTCACGATCCCGTAAGAATATTGGGAGAAAACAAAAGGCACATTTTTTTTAGATAAAGTACTTATATAACTATCATGAAAATAAATGTGTGTGATGGTGTGTTGTGAGGGTGTGTGTGTGTGTGTTTGAGGAGTATTAGGAATGAAAAGTCTTCGTGAATAAGTTTCCGTAGTTAAGTAAGTAGGGACCTAGGTAATTTCATCCAATAAGCGCTTAATCGACACTTGACAGTTTTCCAGTCCATATTATTAGTTTCCCACACATTTTGTACTGCTATTTCACCATTCCGTTTTTAGCTTCATGAAATATTTGCAACAACGCCCTCTGTAGGTGTGTCGAGTTACTGTCTTCTTAGCCAGTCTCGAAGAGGAGAGAGGTTTATCAAAACGCTGCTGCCTTTGTATGTTGTATACTAGTAAGTACATTTTTAGGACAATAGGTAGCGCTAGCTTAAAATAGAATTTATGCGAACAATATTAAATAAATGAATAAAGAAGTCGAATTAGTAGATATATACCACTAACATTACAAAGTGTTTTCATCTCTTTCAAAATTGATTCACCTATAACTTGTAAAAGTGACATTGGTTTTTACTATTCCTTCAAATAAAATGATACAAATAAAATGTATGAAAAACAACCGACTTCGAGAAATAACTTTAATTTCGGAAGTCGGTGTCTTTGGTTTTGTATTTTCGTTTTTTGCCACCGACTTCCGAAATTAGAATTATTTCTCACTTTGTAGTGTTTTTTTTTTGAAGTCGGTTGTTTTTTTTTGTAAAAAGTTTTGATTTTTCACTTTTTATTTGTGGTACCTACCCCACACATATTCGAATACCACTACCTGCTACCAGTGACAGGAACTTATCATATCATCTACATACTAAGTGGGAAAAAAATACGTATTATTGCAACTAACTCAAAAACTGTCCAAGCAAAGTTAATAAAATTTATATGGGACCAATTTGAGAGCATACCCTTTCAAACAAAAAAAGATTTTTTTAAATCGGTCTACAAATGATGGAGATATCGGTGGACATACATAAAAAAAAAAAAAAACATACGCTACGAATATATGACCTCCTCCTTTTTGGAAGTCGGTTAAAAATACTTTGATGTCCATTTTTCAATCGTCGAGACCGACTGAAACACCAAAGAAAAATATTTATTTTACTGTTTAGACACGAATTTCCTTGTAATATACAGGGTGGATAATATGTTTAGTGTCAATTAGTGATTAAGTATGTATAAACATAATATGGTAGTTTTTAAACCCTCTGATAGACATTTATTTCCCCAAAAACAAAATAAAAGTCATCTATACTCCGTTTGAAATAAGATTAGACGTTTAAATAAACCTTTCTTACAGTCCGTTCAACCGATTTTGACTTCTATTGCGTTGGTGGCATGGCAAATGGCAGCTGCAGTAAACAGTTGATATTGTAACCACTTTTTTGCTTTTAATGCCATCCTTATGCCTACGGCATAGAAGTCAAAATCGGTTGAACGGGCTGTAAAAACAGTTTCTTTAAATGTCTAATCTTATTTCAAATGGAATATAGTTATTAAAACCCTTAGGCCGTTAGTCCACCGTACCGTGAATGGGACGTCAACGAGAACGAGATGACGTCGCCGAAGTAGTGACAGTACATTTACTAATTATTTATTATAATAATTGCAAAAGAACTCTTAAGGAAGCTCTTCAAAGTATGTCCTATGAAGAAAAAGAGAAACTATTAGTTGTACTTTAATAAAATTGAGGCCATGAGAGCCACAGTGGCCTAATTGTCATTTTTACAATACTGATTTTAATTGAAAAACTGCTCTAAACGGTAAAAGTCATAGCGCCGCAGTGGCCTACAAATTAGTTCAACATTTTTTTCATAGATGACATAAGAATTACCATTTTAGCCTATCAGAAATTTAAAAAGTTTGGTAGCGCTATACTGGCCTAAGTGAGTTAGTTAGGCCAGTCTGGCTCTCATGGCCTCAATTGTACGTATATTTGTACTAAATAAGTTTAGCTAAGTAACGAAAGGTACTAAGATTTTAGCAAGTAGAATTTATTGTACTATTTACACCTTTTTACATACCTAGTAGATGACAAAATTTTTATAATTAATATGATTATTTAGAAATATTATTATACCTTGCCTCGCCTGAAACACAGGATGACCTGATAACCTAGTTCAGGCATGTAACATAATTGAATTTTTCGTAGATTTAAGCAAATTTGTATTTAGTGTTTTACCTTTGAACCTGAATAAAGTTTTATTCATCATCATCATAAGCCTATAAATGTTCCCACTGCAGGGACACAGGCCTCCTCTCCGTGAGAGGGAGTGGGCCGTAATCCACCACGCGGGCCCAGTGCGGGTTGGTAGATGTCACATGTCTTTGAATTTTCGGTTCTAGGACATGCCGGTTTCCTCACGATGTTTTCCTTCACCGTTTTGAGAGCAGTGGTGATGAAATAATTTACACAAAGTAAAGCGCCTGCCTGGGTTTGAACTTACGACCTACAACTCGTAAGTCGCGGCCGTTACCACTGGGCCACCACTCCGCCAAGTTTTATTACTTTATTATAATTTAAGTATTACTATGGCCGCGTATTCTGTTTCTCGTTGACGTCCTGTTCACGGTGGGTAAACAAATAGTGTAAGGGCTCTTTTAACTTAAGCAGTTGATTACTGCGGGCATCAAAAACCGACATAGCTCATAATGCTATCATTAACTTTGTGTCTGGGTGAGTTCTTACCCACTCTCCTTTACTTTAGTCAAGTCTGCCTAGCCATTTCCCAAATATACATATTGGGGTCGGCTTCCAGTCTAACCGGATGCAGCTGAATACTATATTTTACATGAAGTGACTGCCTATTTGACCTCTACAACCCAGTAACTGAGTACGATACCCCTTGGTAAGACTGGTTAAGAGCAGTGGTGGCCCAGTGGTAACGGCCGCGACTTATGAGTTGTAAGTCGTAGGTTCGAACCCAGACAGGCGTTTTACTTTGTGTAAATTATTTCATCACTACTGCTCTCAAAACGGTGAAGGAAAACATCGTGAGGAAACCGGCATGTCCTAGAACCGAAAATTCGAAGACATGTGACATCTACCAACCCGTACTGGGCCCGCGTGGTGGATTACGGCCCACTCCCTCTCACAGAGAGGAGGCCTGTGTCCCAGCAGTGGGAACATTATAGGCTGATGATGAAGACTGGTTGTCAGACTTTCGGGCTTCTGACGACCCGTAACGACTGTCAAAGATCCACGAATGACAGCCGGGACCAACGGCTTAACGTGCTTCCCGAGGCACGGAGGAGGTTGGTCACCCAACCACGGACCAACTCCGGCAAGCGGAACTTAACCGGATGAATCGACCCGTGCGGCTATTATTACTTAGCCATGAGCTCTTACTTTCCTTTAATAAAGTGGTTAAATAAAGTCGTACGATGAAGATACATACAAACGCACGAGTGTGGACGTGGATGTAGATGTAGTTGATTGGTGATTTGTGTTATCCACTGATTCTAAACCTATTGGTTGAGGAAACAATGATCGTTAAAAAAAACAAATTTCAGTGTATTATGTTTTGTTTAAAGTCACCCAAAGGACAATGGAGAGGGATATGCTTGGAGTTTCCCTACGTGATCGAATCAGAAATGAAGAGATCCGCAGGAGAACCAAGACAACCGACATAGCACGAAGAATTGCCAAACGTAAGTGGCAATGGGCAGAGCACATTGCTCGCAGAACGGATGGCCGATGGGACCGAAAGGTTCTGGAGTGACGACCGCGTATCGAAAGACGTAGAGTTGGAAAGCCTCCCACAAGATGGACCGATGACCTTGTGAAGGCCGCAGGAATCCGCTAGATGCGGAAAGCACAGAATGGTCAAAGTGGAGGTGCTTGGGGGAGGCCTATGTCCAGCAGTGGATGTCTTTCGGCTGAAATGATGATGATGATGATATTATGTTTAAGATTTTCTTCTATCTGATTGATTTTTATTAATTTGTTCAATTTAGTTCCTTCGGTAGGTTTGGTATCGACTACCTACCCGTTTTTATAAACTACCATAAAAACTCCCCGCAAGTAATTGCTTTTCCACACGCAGCAATTCTCCGCTCAATCGCTCAAGATAGCTGTCTTCAGGGGAAGTTTTAGATACGCCGCATCCAAATGCTGGCTGCATTTACCTTCAGAGTTCATCTGCGGCAGTTTCTTATCGCCTCGCAGAAGGTATGACTGTTTTGAATAGGTCCATAATTTAACTGGCTGTCGTGTTTTTTCCAGAGTCAGCTTTTTTAGCGTAACTCGTGGTCACAAACCTGTGAATAAGTCATAATGATCAATAATTTGTCGATCTTTCGTTAAATAATCATTTTAATAAATATACAGGGTGTCAGGGACATCGACGCGAAAACTGAAACCATGGATTCAGTACATGATTCTGAACCCGCGTTCCCACCTGCGTTGAAATTTTTCGTCTGTTATTTTTTTTTTAAATCAGCTGTTTCATAGAAAAGTGCAATACTTACGCGGTCAAAATGTATGGAACAGCTGTTTTTTTTTAAATAACCGACGCATAATTTCAACGCAGGGGAGTTCAGAATCAAGAACTGAATTCATGGTTTCAGTTTTCGCGTCGATGTCCCTGCCACCCCGTATGTGTTTAATCTATATTTATTTATTGTTAACATATTTTAATAATGTCTATTCGTTTATTTGTTTTATTTACACCTACGGTACTGTATTTATACATTACATATGTAATTAATTTATTAACTAGGTAATCAAATACACAATCAAAACATCATCGAAAAATAACGTTTCCCAATGCAAAACTTTACTGTTGAATACATAATTTTAACTGCGGGTATACTCACATAATTTCACTCCACACATAACACTTCTTCACAATACCAATAATTCGCGTGTTCATCTCGTCTGCTCGACGTCCAAATGTCCAACTGGGATCCAGCAGATGGGACACATGCTGAGCTGGACCCCCATTTGGTGCAACCTTGAGACACATAGCTCCATATTATTTTTATCTCTCTTTGGCAAGTTTGCCGTTTTCGACTACTCTGGCAGTGTCAGCCGCATCTTTTACCTATGTTCGATATTTGATTTAAAATCGTCATAATCATAGTGTCACTTTATTTCTCTAAAATGTTTTTTTTTTTTTTGTACATATTATGGCCACCTTGTATTTTCTTCCAAATCAAATCAAATGTTTATTTGCCAGCAATACATTGTTTTGGTACAGGTGAGATCTTATAACCTAAGTGTCTACTGTGTGCTGTGTTCTGCCTGCAAGCAAGCGTGATTTTTTTTTATTAAGTTTACATTCATTCCTGTTTTATTACTATTATTATTATATACTATTATCAAACTACTATACTACTATAAATACTATTATACTATTATTATTATATTATATTATTATTTATTCACTATATTTATATTCTTCTAATTATAGGTAGGTATTAATTTTCAATTTTATGTTCCATATATTCCTTAAAAATATAAAAACAACAATTTAGAAGCCATTCTGTCAATTTTGTCTTGAATACATTACCCTGTAATAATTTTAAATCGTTTGGTAAGTTATTATAAATTAAAATACACATATTAAATACATTTTTCTTATAGATATCCTTATGACAGGGTGGCTAGTACAGTAGGTTGTGAAACTTAGCCCTTTTTTGTCTAGTTAGGACCTCACTACGTTGTTTAAAGTAGTGCATGTGTTTTTTTGTGAAGATGCAGATATCTTTTATATACATGCAAGGTAATGGAAGAATTTTACATTTTTGAAATAAAGGTTTACAACTGTCTAGGAACCAAGCCTTGTTGATAACCCGGATGCATCGTTTTTGAATTTTAAAAACTCAGTCAGTATCGGTTGAGTTACCCCACATAATTAATCCATAGCTCAGGACAGATGACACATAACCATGGTAAGCCGATAGGGCGGCTTCTACAGAAACATTTTGTCTTAATGTTTTTAACGCAAACACAAATCTATCAAGTTTCTGATAAATTGACTCTATATGACTTTTCCAATTTAGATGTTTATCTACATTAAGTCCTAGAAATTTTAAGTCGTCTACTTGTTCCACTTTTTTATCTTTAAAAATAATATCTAAAGTTAATTGTTTATATTCCTGTACCTGATTTGTTATCTTTTAATAGGGTAGTTGCCTAGGTAAAAAAAAAGAATTCTATTTAGTCCGTCTTTCAGATAATAAAAAATTTTAGACACGTATTTTTTGCTTTATCATACTAATCAAAAATAACTTAGAAAACACGCATTACAGTTGGGGAGTGGGGGCTCGCTTCGTCACAAATGCGTGACGTCATGCCACATTTTAACTCAAAGTATCGCCGTAATCATTTGATTACGTAAAAAAAGAAAAAATACATGTTCAATATTTTTTTATTAATCTACGAGATGGACAAAAAAAAAATTTGGGCACAGGCCTATTGTGAATTTGTGTGTATTTCTTTTGTGTGTACCAAACAAATGGTTTATCTACCTACCTAGCAAGAAGTTTGCTTTTTTGTTTAATGGCAAAATCTTTGATTATGTCTAGATAAAGTGTCGCGTCGCAAAAGAATTATAATTATAAATCATTTATTTATTTGCAAACATAGATTCTTAGATACATAGATATTTTGAAGAACTAAAACAAACAGGCCAACTTTGTTATGCTGGTGGGCGTGACAGCTACGTCTTACACTCGCACCACGTTATTGTGATGTCATTGTGCTTTTCTAGTGTGCGTACATATAGCGGCCAACAGTTGGACGCTATTTTCTTCGACGAGTTCACAGATTTGACTGTTTAGCTAGACATATTTATATTTTTTTGGGCAAAATGTTTCAGTTTATTTGGCCCATTTAGCTGCGCGAACTCTATTATTTATATCATCCTGTATTTTATCTTACAAGGAAAACCGTGCGTATTGTGCGTAATCTTATTAACCTTCCTTTTTTGGCTACGCCGCAGTCGACTTATAAAATAAGCAATTTTCTTACGTGTTTCAGTTTGCTTTTAGACGATTGAAAAAATGGACTTCAAAGTATGTTCATACATTTTGATGGTATTCGTTACTCTTGAGCTTCACAAAACTACAGGTAAGTCTTAAATAACTATACTCCGTTTGAAATAAGATTAGACATTTAACTAAACCTTTTTTACAGTCCGTTCAACCGATTTTGACTTCTATTGCGTTGGTGGCATGACAAATGACAGCTGCAGTAAACAGTTGGTTTGTAACCACTTTTTTTGCTTTTAATGCCATCCTTATACCTACGGTATAGAAGTCAAAATCGGTTGAACGGACTGTAAAAAAGGTTTGTTTAAATGTCTAATTTTATTTCAAACGGAGTATAAGTCTTAAGACAAAAAGGATTTAAAAAAAAAAAAAATACCTTTTTAAACCGGGATTTAGAGTTCCTTGTCTATCAAAAACTGCCAAAAATAAAACTAGTTTTCTATTGTTTTTGTTACTTACAGCAACAATTCCAGGGATTACATTGGTGAGTGAAAATTCTACATGCTTATACATTCCTTTATCTATTCATGCGTACATTTTATATATTATAGTCGCTTTTCGATAGGGTTTCCACAAAGGGTTTAACTTAAAAACAACTCTTATGATTTGTTAAATCTTGTATCAACTGATAACCCTGTCAAATCAAACAGTTTTTGCATAAGTGTAACTTATTCCATGAAAGGGTTGTAAACCCAATTGAAGACGCTTTAAAATCCTTTAAATGGGTAAGCTTTAGATGTTACTTATAAAATAACTTTTGAAGTTGTATGGAGTTCTTGTTCCTGACTGCACAAGAGTTGGTCTCATAGTGAAAGTTGCTCATAATTAGGAGTACTTTCGCGCCTTGAAATGTCAACAGTGAATTGAAAATTACCGTGTATAGTAAGAGCCAATTCTGTCGAACGAAAATTATGTCAAATTGTCAAGCGCGCGTAAACTGCTGTGATTGGTTGAATAATTGATGAACATCCAATCGCAGCAATTTTGCGATATATTTCTTTCGAAAAGCTGGCCTAAACCGATTAGGTTAATAAGGCCTGACACAAGATGAATACACAAAACGTTTCCTTACACAAAATGTCTCTTAATGTATGTATGTATTAATGTACTCACAAATTATTATCATCATTTTAAAATTATTGTATCACTAGCTTCCGCCAGCGGCTTCGCCCGCGTGATATCTTTATAAATTATAGTCTATGTACTCAGTGATAATGTAACTTTCTAACAGCAAAATAATTTTTGAAATCGGTCCAGTAGTTTTTAAGTTTATTCGTTACATACAGGAATACAAATCTTTCCTCTTTATAATATTGGTGTAAATGTAGTTGTCATAGCATCATTGTAGTATGTAAGAAACATTTTTGTAAAAAATATATTTTTTCTTGAACGGCTCGCCGCACACAGATAAACCCTGAGAGGTTTTCGTTGTGAGGCTAAAACCAAAATGTAATAGGTTAAGTGTTTTAGAAATAAATAAATAAATAAAACATGTTAAGTTGAAGACAAATGCGCACGAATACGTACTTATCAAAACATACATAATGTGAAAAACATTATTCAATCCATGGATTAAAAAAATTAAAAGTTCATCATTCATAAACGAAAGCTGCGTGTAATTCGTTAAGGGGTGATTCTAACCATCTTTCCATGTGAAACGCGTAGTTATCAGATTCGAAAAAAAAAAGAGATTTTGAACTCCATAGATTATTTTAATCTAAGCCTTTTTGATTGTGATTATAATAATGTGTCCGTGATAAAAATACACAGTTTACTTTATTTTCAGAGCATAACCAATGGCGGAAATCAAGGAAACAACCCCACACGTAAGAACAAAATAATTGAATATATCGTTGATGTTAAAATATTTACATGGCCCTTGTATCACAACTAAAACAAATTAAATCAAAATTTATTTACAAAGAAAAACAACCGGCTTCGGCTGAAAATATTTACGAAAAAGGAGAAGGCTCAAAAATGCCCCACGTCTGGCAGGCAAAGAGAAGTATCTCAAAAAATCGCTAAAAATAAGTTAAAAAAATTTATGTACCTTCAGTTTTAATCCTTACTGGCCAACATACGAAAAAAATGGTCTGAACATTAATTCGTGAGATAATTTAGTTATTGGTGCCGATTCTCTTGTTCACAAACTAAACTAAATTTAAGTTCAATGTATCTTTTTCTTTCTATTTCATTAATAAAAGGACAGAAGATAAATTTTAGTT
This sequence comes from Agrochola lychnidis, assembly GCA_963680765.1. Lineage (NCBI taxonomy): Eukaryota > Metazoa > Arthropoda > Insecta > Lepidoptera > Noctuidae > Agrochola > Agrochola lychnidis. The sequence goes on from OY796847.1 coordinate 9,100,910, forward strand.
TAGTCCTGTCAAATTAATCAGCGTTTGACGTAAATTGACGTAATTTTTTGTCGGCAAGTTTTTAATCACGTCTAAACTTGTATGGAGAGTGACAGGCGCTGATTAATTTGACAGGACTAAACTAAAATTTATCTTCTGTCCTTTTCTTAATGAAATAGAAAGAAAAAGATGCACTGAACTTAAATTTAGTTTAGTTTTTGAACAAGGGAATCGGCACCATTATCTTGATATTTTAGTTTTAGAACAACTAGAAATGCAAAAACGCAATTCCGGTTTTTATCCTTACTGGCTAACATACTAAAAAAATGCTCAGAATAATTCAAGGGTAGTGTGTAATTTAGTAAAGTCTGCAGATCCCCTGAACTAATATTCAGAGCAATTTTTTCGTGTAATAAATAGTAAGAATTAATAACGAAAGTATGTTTTTATTGCATTTCTAGTCGTTTTCAAACTAAAATCTACAGATTTTACTAAATTATATACTACCCCTAAACGAATATTTACAGCATTTTTTCCGTGTTGTTAGCCAGTAAGAATTAAAACCGGGAGTATGTATTTTTTTAATTCATACACATACATACATAAACTCACGCCTTCTTCCCATGGGGGTAGGCAGAAACTACAGAACACCACCTGCTACGATCCTTACATAGTCCTTTTGCCTCGTTTACGTTCATACATCTGGTCATACACGCACGCCGGTTGCGAGTACTACGCACCTGGCCTTTCTGAAGAACATCACCAATAAGGTCAGTATATGTCCTCCTAGGGCGTCCCCGCCCGGCCTTTCCCTTTACATCAGCCTTGTAAATACATTTTGTTAGTCGCCTTTCATTCATTCTCTCAACATGCCCAAACCATCTCAGCATACCCTTTTCAATTTTTGTCACTACATCTTCTTTTAAATCACACCGCTGTCTTATCACATCATTCCTCAGCCTATCATTCATAGTCAGGCCACACATGCTTCGCAAGGAACGCATTTCCACAGCATTTATTCTACTTTCATGTTGTTTTTGCCACACCCAACATTCACTACCATACATAAGCGTGGGCACCAGCACACCATTGTGAACAGCCAGTCGAGCCTTTTTAGACATCGACTGGTTGGTCACAATCGCATGTATAGCACCATTCACTTTGTTTCCCGCGTTTACTCTCTTTTCCACATCTCCATCAATCTTCCCATCCCTTGTAAACAGACTCCCCAAATATATAAACTCACTTACTTGCTCCACACTCTTATCATTTATTTTCACATCACACACCGATACATCCTCTCCTCTTTCAAACACCATGACCTTCGTCTTATTCACATTTATATTCATCCCATTCCTCTTATATGCTTTACCCATCACAGTCACCATGTCTTGCAACTGTTCTGCTGATGATGCAAGTAGAACTTGATCATCTGCGTAGATAAGGCATTTGACAGGCAACTCATTCATCCTCAATCCGCACTCACCCTCTTTCAAATCTATCAGACAACTATCCATGTACAAGTTGAACAGCCACGGTGACGCTACACAACCCTGTCTAACACCCCTCGAGATGCAGAACCAGTTCGTGTATGCCCCATTTATCCTAACACAAGCACTGGAATCCTTGTATAAAGATTTCAGTGCCCGTACCAAGCGCCAGTCCACACCGTACTTGGATAGTGTCGACCACAGTTCTTCCCTCCACACACTATCATAGGCCTTCTCCTCTTTCTTCTCTTTAATTAATTTTTTTAGATATTTCTCTTTGCTGTCAGACGTGAGGTAATTTTCTATGGGAGATTTCTGCTTTCGACGCAGACGATCATTTTTGTGAAGCAACTTCAGATTTAGGTACAAATGATAAATGATATTTCTGGAATTGATAAAAAAAAACACTTTTTCACTTTATTTTTTATTTAGTTATGTTTTTAGAACTAAATAAGTTCGGTGTTTCCTAATTGACTAATCTAAGAAGAAAGATGGAAAAAATAGCTGTACCATACAGTTTAGAACAGAATGTATTAACTATGGAACAACTGATTTTTTTTCCGCGATCTCAAAGTTGGTCCCATTGTAAAAGTTATTCAGTTCGTTGGTCTAAAGCACCTCTTAAAGTTTCTAAAGTTAGTTTTTATCACCTCAAAATAACGTGAACAGGAAATCCAATTAATATCATTATTTTAGCGACTGATTAACAAACACTGATAAATATAATTATTAATTAACGAATTCAAGACTATAAGGTTATATAATAAGTTGATTTTAGTTACAGTAATACACTATCTTGAGGAAAAAATTACAGTTTTAATATCGGTGTAGGTAAATAAAAATGTCAAATATCATCATACTAATTAACAATTTTTTACCCGACTACGGCGAAGCATAAAGGAGGATTATGATTTTGTTGACCAGTATGTTCTGTTTTCTCATAACTTCTAAACTACTCATCATAATTTGACAAATGAGACGTTGTTGGAAGCGTCTTGATCATCCGCTGGTTATAGAAACCAGAGGAGAGGAGGATGTGACGTCACATTGAATTGAATATGGCACCCTCTAGAAGTCATAAAGACTGAAAAAAAAATTGTGGTTCTATGTTGACTATCAAATGAAACTGTTAGCCGTTTCATAAGCACATTTCAAAAATACATACTTATATTTTCCGCAAATTAATTTAAATAAAAAGAAAAGTTAAATATAAAAACTAAATTCAACTACGAGAAAAAGTCATCTAAAGAGGTCTAGTATGGACAAGATATCACAGACAAACCAATAAAAAAAAATTAAAACTTTTTACAAAAAAAAAAACAACCGACTTCCAAAAAAACATTACAAAGTCAAAAATAACTTTAATTTCGGATGTCGGTGGCAAAAAACGAAACCAAAACCAAAGACTCCGACTTCCGAAATTAAAGTTATTTTTGACTTTGTAGTTTTTTTTTGGAAGTCGGTTGTTTTTTTTGGTAAAAAGTTTTTATTTTTCACTTTTTAGTTGTGGTACCTACCCAACACAAATTCGAATACCACTACCTGCCATGTAATTTGTCCATTTTTTTGGAGTTATTCGTCCATTTGTCACACACATACTTAATGCAAATTTAAGACTTATATGGTTTTCTCATGGATGCCAGTCAGAACTGAACCAAATTGAAAAGAGACCACACGGGAAGCACCAGCTTTCAAATAAAAAAAGAATCATCAAAATCGGTTTACCCAATGGAAAGTTTGAGGTAACAAACAAAAAAAAATACAGTCGAATTGAGAACCTCCTCCTTTTTTTGAAGTTGGTTAAAAATCCGGAGTGACACGCAATCTGTCCGATTTATGCAGTAAAGTTAATGTTTTTTGTAAATATAAAAAAATCATAACCCTCTTTTTTGCTTCACCGAACGAAGTCGGGTAAAAAAAAAAGATTTTTTTTTTTACTTTTAGTTGTGGTACCCAAATGTATGCTACTTACTAGGTTAGTATAAGAACACCAACATAGAGGAACTAAATTAAAAAATAAAGATTTCACGACTAGCAAAGTTAATAAAATTGATATGAGAGATTGATGGTGAAGGTCTTGTACCACGTCGAGACGCATATCATCCGCCATTAGATGTTTGCTTTACTCCGAATAATACGATGCGTCCATTGAGTTCAGAAAAAAATTGTCCAAGTAACCTTGACACGCAGAGGGACTGGAACTTCTCCAAAGGAAACTTTGAACAAATGTACAAGCTAATATCTGAAGAATCATGGCAAGAGGTGATTTTCGCTCGCGACGTTGACACTGCTGTAGAGTGTTTCTATAACATCTTTTACCGAATTTTTGATGAATGTGTACCAAAAAAATATAGATCTAGGAAACCATGTAGGCGTTACCCGGTTTGGTTCACAGCGGAACTAATTAGTGACATTAAATGTAAAAGTGATCTGCATCGTAAGTGGAAGTCATCTCAAAATCAGGTTGATTACAGCAATTTCTCCTTGCTTAGGGCAAGTATTAAAAAAAGAACGTCACTTGCATACGACGAATACATCAAGCACATTCAAACCAAACTCAAGCGTGATTCTCGTGTCTTCTGGCAACATATAAATAGCTTCAAAGCCAGAGGTGGCTTTGAACCCAGAGTAAATTATAATGGGAAAGATTATATTGGCAGTGATGCTGCACATGCTTTTTCGGAATTCTTCTCAAGTGTTTTCTTGCCGGACCCCCCTCTTCTTGATTATCAAAGTCAAAACAGTAGCTATCAAAGCAACCGTGGAAACTTTGTACATATCGATAAAATTATAATGAGTGATTTAGAAATGGCTATTAATAAACTCAAACCAAATTCTGCAGTAGGACCAGACAATATTCCCGCATATATCATTAAAGGATGTAAAGATTATATAAAATCACCGGTTTTCCACATTTTTAACCTGGCGCTAGCCACCGGAGATTACCCGCAGCGTTGGAAGGTATCGAGAGTCCAACCTATTCCTAAATCTAATGTTACGTCTGACGTAGAAAACTATCGTCCAATAGCTATACTCTCTACACTTCCTAAACTGTTTGAGTCGATACTACACAGGCTTATTAGTTTCCAGATACAACCATTTCTCTGCGATTCTCAACATGGCTTTCGATCTAACCGTTCTGTTAATACAAACCTTCTAACGCTGGTGGATCTTATTTCGGAGCACTTGGACAAAGGCATACAGGTTGATGTTCTTTACTTCGACTTTAAAAAAGCGTTTGATCGCGTTGATAACGACGTATTGCTCGCTAAACTTAATGACATAGGCTTTACCCCGAAATTACTAAAAATTTTTGCAAGTTACTTACGGGATCGTCAGCAATATGTTCGTTATGGTTGCTTTGTGTCCACGCCTTACCACACCCGGTCTGGAGTAAGTCAGGGCACGATTTTGGGACCATTACTATTTGGGATCATGGTTAATGACCTCGAAAAGGTTCTTAAACATGCTAAGTGTTTGCTTTACGCAGATGACCTTAAATTAATATATGGCGTGGAAAAGGATTCTGATTCAGAAACTTTACAGAAGGACATAAACTCAGTCTTTCAGTGGAGCATTGACAACAAGTTGCTTTTCAATAAAAACAAATGCAGCGTTATGTCTTTTAGTCGTGCACATAATCCTAGGCATGTACAATACTTCCTGGGCGAGGAACCGATTGCCCGTGTTCTTTCTGTGAAAGATCTCGGAGTACTATTCGACCCGAGACTTACTTTTCACGATCACATGAGGACGCTCGCTGCTGAATCATACCGGAGACTAGGATTTGTTATTCGAAATATGCGTGAGTTTAACAATCCACTGGCCATTAAACTAGTTTACATGGCCCTAGTCAGGAGTAAGCTCGAATCAGCTGCAGTGATTTGGAACCCATATGAATGCACTTACGCTTTACTTCTTGAAAAGGTCCAGAAGGCCTTCCTTAGATTTTTATATAAAAAGCTCTTCGGATACTACCCCTTCCTTTATCCTACAAAATTTTTACTCGGCGTACTAAATTTTAATTCTCTCGAGGTAAGGCGTAAGTGCTTCCTGCTTATCACTGCCTGCCGTATTATGCGGGGTGAGTCCGATTGTCAGGAACTAGTGGAGCAGTTAGTAAGGCTTTTTGTTCCTGTTCTGCCCAAACATCAACTCAGGCCGCGAACTCACCGGCTACTAGCCGTACCATCAGCGCGCACGGTGTCGCGAGCTAACTCGCCCCTCGTTCGGGCCCTTACTATGCTCAATGCTCTTCTGACATCAACACCGGAATGTGACTTGTTTGCTGGGAGATGGATCGATGTGTGTCGTGAATGTTTAAGTTTTTGTGAGAGGATGGATGAAAGATAATTTTTTTTTTATTTTTTTTATGTAATTTTTTCTTCCTCTTGATTGCAGTTTGTTTGTTTATATAATACGAGTGTCTATATTGTTTGTTAATTTTGTTATTACTCGTGTTTCATGTTTTATTTTGTTTTTTTTTTTGTAATTTACATAACCTACTTACGTAGGTATGTGTGTAATTTTTAGTTTGTATATTGTTCTGTACAACGCCTTAGAAATACATTCTGTTATGTTGTGCATGAAAACTTAAATAAATAATAAATAAATAATGAGACCACCGCGCGTGTTTCCACTATCCAATACCGACCACCGTTACCGGTGGTATTTGTGTAGACTTTATGACTTATAACATCGCCTTGGATGAGTCTGTGAAGGTGTCATAATTGTGATTTAAATAAATAAATAATAATAAAAGAAGAATCTCGTGCAATTAATCAAGGAGATATGGGTGTACAGTACATACGACTAATAGAAAAATATGGGAGAATTACATTCCTTTTTCTAATTTACCGAGTAGGTACTTAGTTAGATAAATTAAATAATGTTCTTATTTGTCAAACTATTTGATCAAAAGTTGTTATCGGTAAAAGTGTATCGTATCAAACTTGGCTTTTATGTAATTTTGCTATAAAATGCCTCACTGAGATATGGAATCACAGTTTTTCTATGATGACGTTTCTTCTGATCGGTTTGAGCATATACGAATAAATACTGGCTGACTAAAACACTAACTAATACTGATTGGACTGCCTCGTTGGTCTAGTGGTCGGAAGCGCTACTGCTGAGCATGAGGTCCTGGGTTCGATTCCTGGGTCGGGCAAAGTGTTATTGGGTTTTTCTATTTGAAATTTCTCAGTAGCAGCTCGGAGTTTGGATTTTTGCCCAGTTGATGGCAATAGGCTCGCCCCCTATTACAAGGGGCTTAAACATAACTGGCGAAATGTGGGTGTACCTACTACAGGGACACCTCTGCCCAAACCTTCGGGGAAACAAGGCGTGATGTTATGTTGTGAATAAATAATACGAGTACCTATTAGTACCAAAATAGACACTTGAAAAAACAAGTTATTATCATTGAAGTCTTGACATTTATATGATAAGGTATTACGTGTTTTATTTGGTTTACTTTAATAACATATTTTAACTGCTCACACGCTTTTTTTCAGCTACCTGCACTTTGAAAATGGTAAGTCATTAAATCGCAGCTTCATTAGTAGAAAAGAAAAAAGAAATGCTATTTCTGCTGCCGAACATGCCGAACATCGTGGCCGTGTTGCAGCTTTGAAGGGCCGGTGTGAGGTATATGAGTCGATTCCTTTTCTCTGGATGGAGAATGGCAACGCCTTGGTTTTAGCAGATGTCCCATATGTTCATATGCGGCGGTGACCTCATCATCAGCCTATCCTTTTCCCAACTATGTTGGGGTCAGCTTCCAGTCTAAACGGCTGCAGCTGAATACCAGTATTTTACATGGAGCGACTGCCTATCTGACCTCCACAAACCAGTCACTGGCTAATACGAAACCCATTGGTAAGACTGGTTGTCAGACTTTCGGGATTCTGACGACTCGTAACGACTGTCAAAAATCCACGAATGACAACCGGGACCAACGGCTTAACGTGCTTTCCGAGGCACGGAGGGGGTCTTGGTATGTAAAGGTATCCACGGACCAACCGCGGCAAGCGTTGCTTAAGTTAATCGATCGATCCAACGCATGAGTCGATCGATAAGATTAAGTTTCGCTTGCCACGGCCGCTGTTATTAGTTAGCCACAAGCGACATAGGCGACGGTGGCCTATTATCACCAAGTGGGTTGTTGGATTGTTTGCCGTCCAACAAAATGAAAAAACCTTATGTTAAAAACAAGAATTGTATTACTAGTTACGTTCTTTTACAAATAATTACCAAGGAAATCTAACAATGGCGCCGATTCTCTAATGACATCTACTGACATACAGCTCGAGAAAAGGACAATGATAGTAATATGAACTAAATTAGAGATTTCAAATTAGTTTATGCCTTGAACGTAGTCGCCGTGTTTTTGCTCGATGTGTTCTGATATGTCTGTTGATGTTATGTATGGAAGTTTTGGTTCAACTAAAATTGACAGCTCTTGTACATGTCCGTCCCTTTTTTGGGTTATAAGAGAGAAAAAGATGGAAATAGTCTTAATTAATTAAGTTTTGATTGTGCAAAACAGAATCGGTACAATGTCTTGTGAAAAAGCTTTAATAACTATATCTTATTTAAGGATGATGTGGTGTCTTCTACAAGCACGACGCGTCGTGAAAACGGTGACTTTAACCCTGTAAGTATATATTTTTTTTAAATTATAATATAGGTAATCCGTAATATTTGGCGAAAACTAAGGTCATCAGACATTACGCGCTAAAAAAATTGTCAGCCAGGAAGTAAAAGTAACGGATTCTAGATTACAGGAAATAATGACCTGAACATGTTTCACCGGCACAAGGAACACCTGCCAATAACTCATGGGCTGCTATGTGGGTTTGAAAATACTAACAATCTTTTATAATTGGCAAAAGCTACAGTTTCCTATAGAAGCCATGACCGACGCAGTGACGCCTGTCATGAAAATGATGTCAGTGGGGTTTGACTTTAGAGTTTTTAAAAAATGCTCTATAGATAAAGACACCAAGATACTTCTATAAATAATGTTTCAATAATGTTATTCACCGGTAAATTGCAGACGCTATGTGGCAGCCACCGCTCTTCTAAAGGCAGGTACACACTAGCGCTCGCGCAGCGCACGCGCACGAACCATGCCGGCTAGACGCCTCCAATGGCTGACGCGTCAAATTTTAAGCGCGCGCGCATGTTGCGAACGGTTCGCGTGCTTGGATCCACACCTGCGCAATTGAAGCTCACGCCTACGAATCGTGCATATTATGTGCCTCGAACGGTCTCTAACTACTGAGCACATCCGAGGTAGCACAAGTACACGGCATTCACGCGATGTGTTCACGAACGTGTGTTTTGACTGTCTCTTGCACGCGAACAATTCGCTAAGAAACCTCCCATAAGAAATCGTTAGCGATCTGTTTGCCTCTGTGGTTTCGAAAATTCAAACAACGTATCTGCTCGCCACAACGATTATAATTTGTATTTACAACACAATCATAAAAGTCCTATTTAGAACGTGACTTTTTTCTATTATTATTCAATAATGTATTTTTTTTTTAATTTTAATTTATTTGTCAGACAACTGGATCCAATTACAAAAATACTTGCAGTTTTTGATGTTCTAACCTTTTAACTTATATGCTATGTTAGTGCTTAAATTCTACTACAGACGGGGTGATGTTTATAAGATGCTTCACTATGGGACTTTCATGTCTAACTCATGCCACAGTATCATTAAGAACTGATGGCCAATTCTCATTTTTTTTAATGTTTAAAATTGTAGGTACCTATACTCCGTTTGAAATAAGATTAGACGTTTAACTGAACCTTTTTTACAGTCCGTTCAATCGATTTTGACTTCTATTGCGTTGGTGGCATGATAAATGACAGCTGCAGTAAACAGTTGGTTTGTAACCACTTTTTTTGCTTTTAGTGCCATCCTTATGCCTACGGTATAGAAGTCAAAATCGGTTGAACGGACTGTAAAAAAGGTTTGTTTAAATGTCTAATTTTATTTCAAACGGAGTATAAATTACAGGTGTTTTTGACAGACTGACAGTGATTAGAATGCGAACTTCTTAAAAATACGGGAATTATCCCTCTGATTTATTTCACAACATATTTTTGGTAATTTCAGGGTATGGGTGGAATTGCAGGACCACCTGGTCTAACTGGAGCACCAGGACTTCCAGTGAGTATTCTTTTTTCAAGCATAAAAAACTATTTTGGGATAAAATTATTGGTTATTTATTTAAAAGAAGGCGCAAGTGTGAGTTTCTCTATATATGTTATTTAAAAAAACTTTCTCTAAAACAAGCTCAGTTCGGTTGTAGTCCTATACGACAAGGGTCATCGGAGATGTTCCCCACTACACAGCTCCGTATTGGTAGTATCTCGATATTATACAGGGTCAAACTGCTTCGTTGGTCTAGTGGTCGCAAGCGCTACTGCTGAGCATGAGGTCCTGGGTTCGATTCCCGGGTCGGGCAAAGTGTTATTGGGTTTTTCTATCTGGAATTTCTCAGTAGCAGCCCGGAGTCTGGATTTGTGCCCGGTTGATGGCGATAGGTTCGCCCCCTATTACATGGGACTTAAACATAACTGGCGAAATGTGGGTGTACCTGCTACAGGGACACCTCTGCCCAACCCTTCGGGGAAACAAGGCGTGATGTTATGTTATGTTATGTTATACAGGGTAGCAGTGATATCGACGCGAAAACTGTTACCATGGATTCAGTACATGATTCTGAACCTCCCCGAGATGAAATTTTGCGTGTACTGAATCCATGGTAACAATTTTCGTGCCGATGTTCCTGCCATCCTGTATTAAGATAAAGTTATTAGAAGGGTGAAGACTTTATAGAGACTTAAGGTTTTACACTTTTTAAAGCAATAATTCATTTTAAAACCTAGTTTACTTTTCTTTGCCATGAGACAGTAACAGTGACAAAATCAATTGTATTTGCCTAAAATTATGTTGAGACACGTGACTGCGTATAAAGCTTTGGCTACACTGAGGTGAAACCCGCGCGAGTTGCTGGGCGCGACTGCGCACGTCGATTCGGGAACAAAACAGAAATTCAGACTTTCTAATATTTATTCTACTTACTGTATGCTCACATAGGTGGCGCCCGTTCACTTAAATTCTCCAATTTTAGAACAATACCATGATCGACTAAACATCTCCATGAATTTCATCATCATCATCATCATCAGCCTATTAATGTTCCCACTGCTGGGACACACGCCTCCTCTCTGTGAGAGGGAGTGGGCCGTAATCCACCACGCAGGCCCAGTGCGGGTTGGTAGATGTCACATTTCTTCGAATTTTCGGTTCTAGGACATGCCGGTTTCCTCACGATGTTTTCCTTCACCGTTTTGAGAGCAGTGGTGATGAAATAATTTACACAAAGTAAAGCGCCTGTCTGGGTTCGAACCTACGACCTACAACTCGTAAGTCGCGGCCGTTACCACTGGGCCACCACTGTTCAAATATTTGAAACCATGAATTTGGTTTCAAATATTTCATTATAAATAGAATATTATATAAATTTGAATCGTTTCTGATTTTATCCTTCAAAGAAACTCCAAGCATAGCCCACTCCATAGCACGCTGAGCGACCATGAGTTTGTAGACCAGGCCTGCTGTCAGAGTCCACGTTTCGGCACCGTTTGTTGTAACGGGTTGAAGAACGTTGAGGGACGGTTGATGACCATTTAGTCTTCAAACAATCGACTAAAATTCATATACCAATGAATTTTGTTATATGAATTATGATATAGAGTTTTTGTCATAAAACTCGATAATTTATCATCTGAGATTCTGAGTCCACATAATTATAAAGGAATTTAAATACAAACTTTTTTACCATACTATAATATTTTGCTGTGAGGGTGTTGTAATTATGATTACATTTTTTTTTCTTCAGGGAATTCCCGGCCCAAAAGGAGAACGAGTAAGTTTTCAGAAATACATCGATTACACGAGAATTTGCTGCTAAATTGGTGGGAATTATGGTAGTATATATATCTCGGAAACATCAAGCAATAACCACCAATATTAAAATTGAAAATATTAATTCAAGGTCATGAATTGTTCAATTTTAGATGGCATGTAAACACCTCAATTTTCCTTTCAATACAAGTGGTCATAACCGCTTTTATTGAAAGTAATATAATTGCCCTAGAGAATTTTTATCATCGATCAAGGCAAAATGACAAAATAGTCCTAAGAAATGGGAAACCATTTCGTCTAGAACTGAAATAGACTTTCAAAAGTGACTGAAAACAGTAGGCTGCTATTTCAGTTATGTATTTATTATCTCACAGACACAAATTAAAGTTATTTGTTATTTATCTTTTACAATATTTAACACAACAACAGTTCACTTATTTCTTAAACGATGCCAAGTAATTTTATAAAAAGTAATGATTCAAACTAATTTCGACAAATCACTAATATTATTTTCTCTATCATAGGGGATGTCGATCAAGGGTGAACCTGGATATCCGGTAAGAAATATTAATGGAATTTTTCACTTCACAGTGCTACCTGTGTACAGATCTATTTAAAGCTTTATTCAGGTTTTCTTAGGTCTAATAAACTGATTTCACCTCGTGAAACAGATTCACTGTGTGTGTGAAAATGTCACCTTAGTCTGTGTTACCCCGTGTTTATACCCTTATCTATATCTACAAGTTGTGATACTTGTCTTTTACAAGACTTGTCAAAAACATGTCGTAAATATCATTTATGGACTTTTTTGAGAACTATTTTGCTCACTTTTTGTCATTTATGACAAGTTTTCTACAAGTTCTCTACACAACTATATAGTCTTCAACTTGTTTTAGTTTTACAAACGTTAAACGAAAACAGTGGCATCAAGTAATTTTAATGATATTATTAAAATTTATTTCATTTGTCAGACAACTGGATCCAATTACAAAAATACAACAAATATACTTACATTGTAGATGTTGTGACACTTTAACGTACATGTAAACTCAAACTCAAAGCATTTATTTCAAATAAACCAATTACAGGTACTTTTGAATTGTCAAGGGGTCGGTTAGTCAGAAAGATGAAGCTAGTTGCTCATTCTAAAGGGTAGTAGGTACCTATGGAGAAGAACGGGCAAGAAACTCCACGGACACTCTTTTAAATCGAAATTTATTGTTACAAAATATTGGTTACATCATTTATGTTGAAATTATACATGTGAAAACAATGTAGAATGACGTGTACGTTAAAAGCGTCCGTAACAAAAATAAAAAACAAAAATAATTTAAAAATTAAAATAAACCGTGGCAGCTAAGAGACGGCGCCCGTTCACGAACATGACGCATGGATCAGCACCATTTAGCTCAACCATTTTGAAGGGAACTTAATGATCCAACACACACGCCAGCATCAGCGAGACATTTGAGTGAGTATGATATACTCTCAGCCGCCAGGGTACATTCAAGTCAATGAAAGACGTACCTAGTAAACGGTAGCTTTTTGGAATGTACATGGTCACAGTGCTCACACATGTGATATGTAATTATATAATACAAAGAGACTGCATTTATACAAAGCAAAAATAGTTTTCACAATCTTCAGCAGCTGCAACAATACTTTCGAATGCTAATCAATTAGTTTATACGCCCTTGTGGAGCTGGACCAGCGCTGAGCCAAGCATTTTTATCAGCGATGTAATCCCCCAACTTATAATAGCTTGGCAGCATAACGTATTATACAAGATTTTAAATTTCGTTTCGTTCAGTTGGAGTATGTGGGGAGGTATTTTATTATAACATTTAATCAGTACCCCATGAAGGAGGAGTCTACTTTAGCCAGCCTGAAACCCGGTTGAACTAATTGGTCCCTATTTCTAATCCTGTAATTGTGTCCATCATCTCTTTTACTGAAAAGACTTAGATGTTTCCTTACGTACATGATATTTTCATAGATATATTGATTTACTATGTTAGTTAGTTACCTACACTGTCCTCCCATACCTAGCAACACTGTTATTTGAAAGTATTCTAAAAGCCAATTATTTTTAAAAGAGTAACCGTGTTGTTTCTTGCCGGCTCTTCTGATGTTTCATAAGTGCCCATGTAGGTTTATGTGAAATAATAAAATAATTTGAATTTAGTACTTAAATTCTACTACAGACAGGGTGATGTCTATAAGATGCTTTATTATGGAACTTTCGTCATTTAGAACAGCTGATGGTCAAATTCTCATATTTAAAAATGTTTAAAATCGAGTCGCAATCTCATCTCTCTCGAAACGAGACTGTGATAAGAATACGAACTTCTTAAAAATATGGGAATTGTCCCTCTGATTAATTTCACAAAAGTTTTTTTGTAATTTCAGGGTTTGGATGGACTATATGGTGAAAATGGAGCACCAGGAGTTCCAGTGAGTATTCTTTTTTTTCAAGCATAAAAAACTGTGTTGGGATAAAATTATTAGTTGAGTATTAATTTAAAAGAAGGCGAAGGAAGTGTGAGTTGATGAAAGGAGAAAATTCATTTTGGGCTAAATTATGAAAGGGCCGGCCAAACAATAAAATATATATATATTCCGTTAGAACATGTTATTCTCATCACTTTTCACTATGGGACCAAATCTGTAGGGCCATTCCCTGCGCTGTTATATGAGTTTGAAAAACACTGTTTTCAGGATGTTTTAGAGAGAATAACAGTAATCTAATTATAGTAATAGCTTTTTATGCCAGTAAACATTACAGTTATCGTCTTTTACTGTGAAACTAGGCTCTAGGGTTATTCTTCACATAATTACAGTATGTGAAATAAAGTTTTTTTTTTTTCACTGGTACTAGTATTAGCTTAATGAAATTGTTAACTGGTTTTAGGTCTATTTTGTGGTTTCTGTTCTAGCAAAAACAGTGAAATAAAATAACACATTATTTTAGATACATAAATAACGGATGTAAAAGAAGCTTAACGATGCCGAGAGGAGATATTGAAGGTCAAAGTTTTTTCTTTTACTTTTTTTCACGAAAACAAGTTTTAAATGTTATCAACTCCTGTATGCTCCGTAAGGTTCTTAATGTTTATTATGCAATTTCAAATATGGCAAGCTATTGCGAGAGGCATATCTGCACATACTGAACCCTAGTCCAGTACAAAAAATCCACAATAACTGGGAGTCTATGACTCTCGGCTTCGTTGAGCTTCTTTTTACAACCGTTGTTTACGTTCCTAGCCAAAATAATGTGTTTTTTATTTTACGGTTTTTAAGTGAATAGAAACGACTAAATAGACCTAAAACCAGTTAATGCTAGTGATACCTACGACTGATACCTATTTCAATCAGCTAATATTAGTACTGAAGAAAAAAATAACTATTTTGCACACTGTAGTTATGTGGAGAATAACCCTAGAGCCTTAGTTTCACAGTAAAAGATAATAACTGTAATTTTAACTGGCATAAAAAGCTATAACTGTTCTTCACTTCCACATAGTTCAAATACATATTTTTTACCCGACAACGGCAAAGCAAAAAGGAGGGTTATGATTTTTACCGGTATGTATGTATGTATGTTCATCTGTTACCTCATAACTTCTAATTTACCGATCATAATTTGGCAAATGAAGTATCATTGGAAGCGTTTTGATTGTCCGCTGCTTATAGGCTATGTGACGTTACATTAAATGCAATATGGCGCCCTCTAGAGCATATAAAGTAACGAAATAAAAAATAAAAATAATTGAATTCATTTCATTCATTTCTTTTTGTCATTTTTATTATTAATTGTGTCATGTTGGCTATCAAATAAAAGGCCTTAACGAGCACATTACAAATATGTATATACATCATATTTTACAAGTAAATTAATGTGTTTAAATTGTTAAAAACAAGCAAAAGTGAGACTGTGCTACATACGGTGCGGCTGTAAAATTAATACCTATTTTACACCATAAATACCGTGATGGTCCAGTGGTTAAGGCCTCGCCTCTCATGCACGAGGTTGTGGATTCAAATCCGGGCAGGTACCAATGTGACTTTATCAATTCAAATGTACTTTTTGAGTTTATCTTGGACATTACTAACATCGGTGAAGGAAAAACATCGTGACGAAACCTGTGGACTTATAGTTAATATTTATAATAAGTCTGAAATCGCCAACGTCTTGAGCGCGCGTGGTGATCAATGCTCGTGCCTTCTCTGTATGAGAAGAGACCTTTTCCCAGCAGAGGGACAATAATAGGCTGGTATTATTATACTATATAACCCAAAAAAAATTACGCTACTCTGCAAATAAGTTATCACGAAACTATAACCCCAAAATAATTTGTGGCACTCGGGGACTGCTGCGGTAAAGCTATTGCATAGCATTTGTAACCTCCATACTTCCTATTTGTCAACGCTACACTTGGGATGATGACGTGATGACATAAAACAAAAATTACGTTCCCATGACGACATCACGTTTCCCATGACAACATCACGTTGTCATGGGAACTGTCATTACATGGTAGGCGGAGTGGGGGGTGTTGGGTTTTATTTTCGTTACGTTACGGAATTTCTTGATTCGGTCGCCGCGCTCAAAGCCCGCGATAAAAGCTATGCAATAGCTTAAACCACCCGACTAAAAGGTATCGGTAAGGTCGCATGCCATTATAATTTTGTAGGTGTACAAGCATGCGACCACGGCTTTACCTTGATAATTTGTGTACCTATGTCTTGACTTCTGTCTGAAATACTTTCTTGTTTCATACCTTTTAGTCGGGTTTTCGTTTTTGAACTTACTTTTTATTTTACTTTATAAACACACTTTGTTATGAGGGTGTTGTGAATATGATAAAGTATGTTTTTTTCTTCTTCAGGGTATGCCTGGCCCAAAAGGAGATCAAGTAAGTTTTCAGAAATACATCGATTACACGGGAATTAGCTGCTAAATTGGTATCAATTATATAGTTAAATATCTCTGCAACACCTAGCAATTTTCGCCAATACCAAGATTGTATACCTATATGGATCATGAATTGTTCAATTTTATTTGACATGTAAACACCTTTTTGTTTAGAACTTTGCGAAAACAGCAAGCTGCTATTTCGGATATATTATTTTCTTAATGAACAAATAAAAGTTCACTTATTTCTTAAACGAAGCCATGTAACTTCATAAAAAGTAATAATTCTAACTAATTCCGACAAATCACTAAATGTTATTTTCTCTATCATAGGGGATGTCAATCGAGGGTCCACCAGGATTACCGGTAAGGAATATTAATACATTTTTTGATTTCACAGTGTTATCTATGTACAGATCCATTTTAAGCTATATCTGGGTTTTCCTAGTTCTATTATACTGATTTCACCTCGGGAGACAGATACAATGTGTGTGTGAAAATATCACTATTGCCTGTGTTACCCCGTGTTTACACCCATAAACAAATTGTGATACTTGTTTGTAACAATTGTTTTAATATACTCCATTTATTATAACAATAGAAAAATAACGGTTATCACCCTTTCGTTATTTCGATATAAACGTATAATAAACTCCATTATTTTACGATAATTACAAAGCTATGTAATCTATTTACCATTTAAATTTAAAAAATACTCTAAAACGCAATAATTTCAACAATAACTATTGTTATTTTGCTATATTTTTCTATTGCTATAGTAAATAGAGTATAGACTTGTCAAAAACATGTCGTGTATATTATACATTGATTGACTTTGTTCGATACATGTTTTGTCAACAATTTGCTCACTTTTTGTAATTTTTCACAAGTTGTACACAACTAGTCTTAATGACTTGTTTTAGGTGTAAACGTTTAACGAAAACAGTAGCAAAATATGTGAAATGAAAATGTTCTACAAGTATACCTTGGTGTAAATGCTATATTATTTGAATATTATTCCTAATTATTTTCTTCAGGGACCTGTAGGACCGAAAGGTGATATTGGTCTTCCTGGTGTTCCTGGAGAAATGGGAGTTTGTGAATGTCAGGATACCGATACCGAAGAAAGGAGTACGTATTTTGTGTTTTATCGAACGAATGAAGTGTATCCGCGTCTGTGATACAGGTGCAAGAATTTAAGAACGTTTTTTCTGAAAGTGGGCAACGTCGCAAATAGCTGTCAAATATTTCGTTGTTTTGATTAATTTGGCAATATTACTGTATGGAAATAAGAAATGTGGCTAACTAGTTCCCGAGAATATTAATAATGAATTGCAATTATAACACTGAATTTGATGTTGTAACATCTAAAACTAAATATTCGGTATTACGATATTAATTATTGAATTTTATCATCAATATTTTATTTCCCCAGTTGGCCACATTTCTTTATTCTATACAGTAATATTGCCAAATTAATCAAAACAACGAAATATTTGACAGCTATTTGCGACGTTGCTAACTTTTATGATAAACCCTCTTTATGCTTTACATGTTCACCTTAATTTCAAATACCTTATGAAGGTAGTTGGAATTCGTTAAATAGTTGTAATACTTTTACAGGTTATGATGGAGATGCCCTAAATTTCGGGTCGTTTGAGTCTCCAGCAAAAGTTACTTGTAAAGCTGCAGCGCCCGGTGTTAGCAGCGGTAAGGAAAATGTTTTGTGTGTTGAGTTTTAAAAGCTACATTTTGTAGAAATAAAAATCTACCACTAAATCAACGAAAGTAGTTAGCGTAGCTACTCAAACAAAATTCAGTTTTAAGTTTGCTCTTTGGTCGATAAATCAGTAGCTACGAGTATGGCGTTTGACCGTTTTGATGATTTTTTGGTACGACAAATCAGAGCCCTTATTAAATTACTTGTAAAGTGATGAGCATTGATGAGTATATCCACCGGAAGCCGACGTCTGTTTAATTTTAAATGATTGTTCTTACAGGCTCTTATTATATGGGACCGAAATCGCAAAAATTTGAAGTATACTGCAATATGACGACCAAAGAAACATGTTTAATAAACAATAATCCACATTTTGATTACATAAGATTCCCAAATATGGAATCTTGGCTAAGCGACGTTGGAATTGATTTTATGAAGGAAGTTTATTATGTGAGTTGTTTATCGAATCTGCTTTAAGTTTAAGGAACAAGCTGATTTTTCATTTCTTAACGTGAAGTCGGTGGTAGGTTTACGGAAATATTTGTTCCATATCTTGTCAGATACAGCAAAGTAGACAAGAGGATGGAGGCTTTCATTTACCTAACACTGTAGGTAGGGTAGAGTTGTAAAAAAACGGTTTTTTTCTAAGATGAAAAAAAAAAAAAACATGGAAAAAAAACAATTTTTTTTCAAGAGTACAAAAATAAAAATAAGTATAATAAGGTGGTTATCGTATATGAATTGATATTAGGTACTTTTTTTTTGTTTTCCTTTTTTGTTAAATACTACATAGATATCTCAAAATAATTGGCAACACCCACTGAAGTTTACATTTACGGACGGGGATTTCCCTAATCCTCGTTTGGTTTATGTTTTGGTTGAATTGCGTGCAGACTGCAGAAAACTTGAGACAGTGAGAGTTCGTTTTTGTTGAGAGTGAGTGTTATGTAAACATTAAAATCGTATTGAGTAATTTTATGTAATTGATTATGTTTGTAAATATGCCGAAACGTGTTGGTTCAGGTCGAAAGACGTCAGTCGTGGCAAATCTTTTTTAACCGACTTCAAAAAAAGGAGGTTACTCAATTCTACCGTATACATTTTTTTTTATGTGTGTTCGCGGAAAACTTCGTCGTTTATGAACCGATTTTGATGATTCTTTTTTTGTTGGAAAGGAGATATTCCAAGGGTGGTATTATGATAAGATAACCAGAATCTGATGATGGCATCCTAGAGAAATCGAGAGAACTCTTCAAATATTAAAGGCAAACCTATAGAGATTTGGGTATTTTGTTATAGTATTTCGTGCAGTTGCTCTTGGAAAGCACCATTTAGTTAAGTGGAACTGATTATGAAGACCACAAATAGCCACCGGAACTACTCGATTATAAGTATTTCACGGGTTACGATTCGATTACTTTAATATAGTTGCAATGCAATTTATGCTCGTCATAATGCATATAGAGAAGTGGAGCTGATGGTAAAGTACCAGGAGAACTCCTCAACGATGAACGTCCCTGCATCGGGAAAAGCAATATTTTGTATAAGGTGATGAGCAGTTGGCATTAGGCTAATGTAATTTAGATAAATTACAAATTGACCCCTAAAAAAGCGAGAAATAAAAACATTTTTACAAAAAAAAACAACCGACTTCCAAAAAACCACTACAAAGTGAAAAATAACTTAAATTTCGGAAGTCGGTGGCAAATAACGAAAATACAAGACCAAAGACACTGGCTTCCGAAATTTAAGTTATTTTTCACTTTGTAGTGGCTTTTTGGAAGTCGGTTGTTTTTTTTGTAAAAAAGTTTTACAGCAATGTTGTTTCTACTTCGAAAGTACCTAAAGTAGAATGTACATTCTGCTCAAAACGTCTTACAAAAAGCGGCACAAGAATGTCAAAGCATTAGAAGTCTGTAAAAAATGCCCAGACTCAGTAAAAGAAAAAAAATAGTTACTGTGTTTCACTCTTTCTGAAAAAAAAAAAAAACCAAATGCAGAAAAAAAAACGACGCTGCCAAGTTTTTTTTCAAGATTGTAAAAAAATACATTCAGTTTTTTTTTCAATTTACATCTCTAAGGTAGGGACCTACAGCACGCGTAGCATTACACTTTCTATCTCTACGAAGAATAGACACAGCTCTTTCTATACAAGTGATATTTCGTTTCTCCATTTTTGACATCGCAGCGTAGAAATCTTTCTACAATCTGTCATTTTGTCTTTCGTTTCCAACGATCTTTGTCTAGGTCCTTTTACATGTAGACTATTTCAGAAGAAAGTTTTCTATCCCAAACTGTCAAAATCACTAAGGTAGTGAAGACAATTTGATTTTGTAATCGCCATGCTAAAGATAGTAGAAAACTTTTTACTCGACGGCTACAAAATACATGGCTATCTGCAAAATCATGATTTTACAGGAGAGCGTTTTAAGAATTTTGATTGTCTAACTAAATCTGACTATTTTTAATCGCGATTAAAAAGGTGTGGGATAAAATATGAACTAAAATTCACACCAACACCTCGAATTCAGGTGCAAAAACAGTACTATATATTTTTTTTCTTTTGCTATAGCAAAAGAAAAAAAATATAAAATAATATATAGTACTGTTTTCATATCTCGAAAATGTTTTGTCATATCTCGAAAATGGCGTGTCCAATCGCAAAAATAATGAAAATTTCGACCTCTTAATAAAATCCTTAAACCCGTAGTAAGGCTCAATATGTAGGTAATATTTTTTTATTTGTTACAACAAAATACCTTGTGGCATATTGCAATTAAATGAAAGAAAATTTAAAACTCATATAAAAAGTACACTTTGTAAACAAGCATATTACAAATTAGAGGATTATATCCAAGATAAGAGTGCTTGGAAACATGCTGGTCCTGCTCCATAGGACAATTTAGAATCAAGACAAAATCAAACTGGTTGCTAATTTAATTGTAAAATTTATTACTTTGTGTTTTATGACATTGATTTTACATTCTGTGATTACTTCCTCACACACTTATTAATTGTAAAATTTTAGGAAAATCGTCTACTTTTATAATGTTTGTAAATATGTGAGCACCATGTATCTATCACATATTAAATTATCTATCGTTGCTTTATTTTTTAATTCTTTTTACCTATTGTGGTATAGTAATTTTATTCTAGGTGCATCGTCTTCACATACAATAATTATTTAACAAATGTATGTACATATACAAACAATTGTAAAACATTTTTAAAAAAGTAACGGTGGAGTTTCTTGCCCATTCTTCTCCATACGAAAACTACCTTTTGGAAGGGGCGACTAGAATCAATTTTATTATTTTGTAATTTTTGACGTTCAAAAGTGCCATACATGGGCCTATTTGAAATAAATGATTTGACTTTGACTTTCTTATTTACCATAAAAAATTTAAAAATTCCATAAAATACTGTAATATTTTTTTCTTCCAAAAACGATACTTTGACACTTTAAGATTTTTTTTGTAGTTGACTGACTATTAATAAAAATTGAGAATCAAACAGAAAAAAAAATCTTATGACTAAACAAAGAATTCCGATTCGAATTATGAAAAAAGTGAATTTCGTAAAAAGTGCAGTTGAGTCTTTCTACTTTCCTGCCGTCCTGTCTACACGGAACGTCATTTTTGTCTATTCTTCCGTCGATAAAACTCGTTTCTACAGTGGTCATGGTACGCGTGCAGGTAAATGAAAGCCTCCATCCTCGCACCAAACACTTTAATAAGGCTTAAAACACACACTTTAAATACATCATCACAACCGGATGTGGTTATGATGTATTTCAAGCTTACCGATGAAATAACCTCATTAAAGTGTTTGGTGCAAAAAACGCGTGTTCTAACCGTCTTACCATAAGCCTCGACTTCAGATTTCAAAGAGATTTAAATCATATATTATCTGACATAATCCTAATACCTACTAATATGTATCGATGTATTCGTTACAGTTATCAGCACAACAAATAAAGTGGCTTCAGAAACGATCAGAGTACGTACGTCAAACACTAAGTTACCGATGCTTGAATGATCATCATCAAAATTCTTTCAACTTGTCTTCGGTGGTGCAGTTGTTGACTTGGAATGACATTAAGATTGGACCAAATCCTACTAGCCAATCTTCGTTCTTCTATTCTGTGCCATCTTCTACCGATGGATGTTCGGTAAGATAATATTTGTCATAATTTAGTCTTTGCTCGACTAAGGTAACTAATTCAAAGAAGTACTGACATTCATATTTTTGTAAAGTCAGGGGTTCCAAAATTTTAACGCATAATATAGATACCGAAATTTTTGCCACCAAGCAAGGTTACTCTGTTTCGTTTTGAAGAATAATGAGAGACACATGAGACATTCATTCTGGGGTGACAAGGCATCTGCGATGTCACTGGTATTTCCAGATGTTTGTTGGCGGTGGTGATCACTTGCTAGCTGCGCCACTGATTAAAAGAAAACTAAGTACTGTGTTATTTTTAAACAGTAAAATCAAATTGGTATCTCATGCGGCTGTCTGTGGAATTAGGTACATTATTATTTTGTTATTGAAATCTTTACTGTAAGATATAATGGCCTTATCCTGTTGGATTGAAATACTTGTTTAGTAGGTCGTTCGGAGACAGTTCAAAAAGGAATAAAACAAAAGGTTGTCTAAAAATTACATGTGGCACTATTTGATGAGGTGTAACTTGCAAGGGGTCTGCAAGGGAAAAGAGTCTCCACGTTTTAAGTTTCATGATTCTGTAGCGTGTGTCCGAACATGCTCGTGCATATTTGTACCCAAAACTTCCAAGATCATTTTATGTTCGTGCAGTTTACTGTTCTATCTTTGTTGTTGTTTTATTATTACTTATATGCTCTATCACTTAATTCTATGCAAAAAGTGTTACGTGTACCTCCTGCTATCGTTTGTTCATATTTGTCAACGCTGCCGCCCTCGCCGCGCATTCCTAAAGCGCGGTACAGCGGTTTTGGTCAAACTATAGTTCAATATATATAATTATGGTTTCAGGAAAGGAGTGCTCACCAACAAACTTCTTACATAGAGCTGAAAAGTTACAAGGTAAACAGGTTACCCATAATCGATGTGTGGTTTGGTAATTTGAATGATGTAAATGAAAGATTCAGCATTGCTAACGAGATTTTGTGTTTTGGATGACTGAATGACATTTTGATTACTGTACTTAGCTGTATGTTTAATTTTGGTTTGAAAATACGCCAGTTCTTAAAATAAGAAGTTTCTATCCTTGCCAAAAGAATCATATTAATTTTCTAACAATTGTTTTATTTTTTCTTATAATATCGAAATACTCTAATAAATGCAGTAAAACATGAGTGACTATTTATTTCGTATAATTATTACCTACTCTAATCTTACAGTCAAATCAACAGCCATAGGCCTCGACAGGAGGTTAGTTTGCGAGTCAGTTTAGCTTTAGTGGTTTGTGCTGCTGAACTGACAAGTAGGGCTTGTTAACGTTTACCAAATAACAAAATAATAACCGTTACGTAACGTTAATTTCAATGTGATACCTAACCAACGTCACAAAAAAAATAACGATACTTGATAACATTACCAGTAATATAACGTTAACTAGCTGACCCTGCAAACGTTGTTTTGCCATATAAATGTTTGGGGTGGACCATCTTTATCACTTACTACGCTACCTACCCTACCTACCCTGCCTACCCTGCCTACCATGCTTATCCTGCCTACCCTGCCTACCCTGCCTACCCTGCCTACCCTGCCTACCCTGCCTACCCTGCCTACCCTGTCTACCCTGCCTACCCTGCCTACCCTGCCTACCCTGCCTACCCTGCCTACCCTGCCTACCCTGCCTACCCTGCCTACCCTGCCTACCCTGCCTACCCTATCTTTCAAGTTGGATCAAACTGCACACGGTGTACAAATTTAATTAAAATCGGTTGAGTAGTTTAGGAGTCCATCGCGGACAAACAACGTGACACGTAATTTATATATATTAAGAAGATTAACATTAACGAACAAACGATAAATAACGTAAATTTTACCAAATTAACGGTAAAATTTACGTTAGTTATCGTTTTTTAGCTGCGTTGTCGTTATGTAGGTTAACATTGTGTGCGCTCGCTTAGTATTGAATTACTTTAGATACACTGTTGCACTTGGTTGAAAAAAATGTATGGACAAATATGTAATAAAGGATATATTTCAACTTTGGTACAAGTGCCCCTAATTTCCTTACAGCACGATTATATCCCTTATTTTTTTGCATTTTTTGACATATCGCACTATGCGCCCACGCATTAGATTTTGGGAGAAAAAAATTAAATGTGTTTTTAGAATATGAAAAAAGGTTGTAATCTGTTTATAATTGACATTAGAAACTAAATGATTATAAAAAAATATCACACTAATATTATAAAGGCAAAAGTTTATGAGTGTGTGTGTTTGTTTGTCTCTTCTTCACGCTCAAACTACTGAAAAGATTTGGATGAAATATGGCATACCTACAGATAGTTTATAACCTGGATTAACACATAGGCTACTTTTTATCCTGATATTCCTACGGGATCGGGACTTATGCGGAAAAAACTGCGGGGCGCTGCTAGTATGAACATAAATGGAATAGCAATCGATTTAATATAACAACTATTTTCAAGGTACATGGTAATTATTTAAAGATTTTTGTAATTTAGTGAGAGTAGTTAGATAATGAGATCTAATGCCCTAAGTATCTAGACACGCGGCCGCGTGTCGAGCCAAGTTCAAGGCAAGACACGGCTGCAGTGTGATATATTACACGAACCATTTGGAGCCACTTTTGACCCCTTAATAACTCAAAATCTATGTAACATAAACACTTGAAATTTGGTTTATTTATTAAAACCCCTTAGATTAACTAGAACTAGAACTCCAAATTTCATAAATAAAGCTCAAACGGTTATTGAGATATTAACGTCTAAAAATCGGCATTTTTATCAATGACTTATCACGGACATCAAAAACATTTAACCCAATTCCGGATGACCTAGAAAGTTGAAAGGAGATTTCCCGAAAGCAGGCCCACGGTATGATACCGTGTCAAAGCTTATTTATCAAAAATTATGTCATATTTTTTCAAGTTAACTCGTTTTTTATCAACATTTCTTGCTGCTAGCATTAGAGAACCTAATAAATATTTATTTTGTTGATATTTAAAGTACTACATCCGCCATTCAATCCTAACCTGAATGTTGCCAGATGACAGACTATTCCAATAAAATAATTTGTAATCGATTGAAAATATCGATACTAACCCACAAGGAGTACGTGGAGTATCCACTACACGAGTATGTTTCAAATGCTATTTATTATACTAAAATACTGTAAAATTATGATTTTACAATAATTAAAATATTATATGGTCTGAATATACTCAAAAACATAAAAGTGTTTTGTGTTGTGTGTGTGGAATTTAAAATGTTGTGATGTGTAGAATAAAGAATACATCAATATGAATTAGAAATGTTTAACCCTTTTGCTGTCTTTTTAATAGTATATAGGTGATCGGACTCCAAGAAAAGGATAGGTATACTATAAAACAATATTTTAAATGTTTATCTATCGCATTCTATAAATTTCTAATGTAGTAGTTTAAAAATCCTTACTTTAACAATATTTGATTCAATGCCGTAAGTACCAAAATGAAATCCCGGAAAAAACGCTTATCCATGTTATAATTTCTATGACTATTCATAACGCGAGTACGTAAAATCAATCTACCTACTCCGATCACTGCTAATCACCCAATCAATTTCGTCAATCGATTACCAAAATAATTAAATCTGGTAACACTGACACCATGCATAATGTCAAACTGTCAAAAAAATATCTGTCAGAACAATGGCATTGTTGGCTGTTTGTTTTACGTTGATTTGAATTTATTTTTCTGCATTTACTTTATACTTATG
This sequence comes from Agrochola lychnidis, assembly GCA_963680765.1. Taxonomy (NCBI): domain Eukaryota; kingdom Metazoa; phylum Arthropoda; class Insecta; order Lepidoptera; family Noctuidae; genus Agrochola; species Agrochola lychnidis. Next base: position 9,126,897 of record OY796847.1, read on the forward strand.
TCACGTTACGATTTAATGCTGTTAATTTAAATTGAAGCCAGACAAACTATTGCTTATCTTTCCATGGCCCTGGGTAAGTTTATTATGTTCTTTAAATATTTATTATAAACACCCGTTCACCGTTCACTATTTTAGCGTATTGTATAACCTCATTGATTTTAGCAGCCTATTAGTAGAAGGCCTATGTTCAGTCAGGGGTACAGTACCGACCAAAAGTCCATAGGTAATCTCACAAAGCAATAGCTTGATGTTTAGTTTTACTTACGACCTTTTATTTTCAAGAGACACATGCATCATTGTCGTCAACAAGTGATTGTAGTTCATAATTTCAACATTAAAATATGAGTCAAGATGACCTAGCGGTTAAGCGCGTTCAGATAGATGCGTGAATCGGTGAGCCGTGAGTTCAAATCTCATGCAGTACTTATTTATAGGTTTTTTGTAAGTTTTTACTCAATTGGAAGTAATGGGACAGAAATATAATATTATTTATGTTCGCTTTGTTCACACATTTTGTAAAGTTAGAAAGGTAGATCATAAAAAAAAAACGAAATAAGTTTAGACTTGTGAGGTAGAATATGAGTTTAATGAATATTTGACTTGATCGGAATGAACGTTGTCGATTTGTTGAAGTTGGTTAGTAACGTGTGATCTCAAAATGCAGGCAAATATTAATATTGAGGCGAGGGCGACTATTATTGCGCTGCATAAAAGTGGTCTTAATAGAACACAAATATCTGATGAAACCGGACTGAATGTGAGTATTATATTTACGAATTGTAACTTAAACTTTTATTTGAAATTTACCTGGACTATTTGGTGACATATGGATTAGTTCTTTTTATTGTTATTTTTTTAATCCATCATGAGGTCTAAAAGATAAATAATTAGTGTTTATTATTGCATTTATAAATGCAGAGTTTTAATATTACTTATATTGTTATTTTAAATAAATATTATTTTATGTTATTATAAAATTATAAAATGACGTCACTTTAGTATTTTGTTATAACTGCTTAATATCACTTTTTTTTTGTTTTAGAGAATACTGTAAGTCTCTGGATTAAAAGATATGAGGAAGAGGGAAGCCTTGCTAGTCGACAGCGAAGTGGAAGGCCGTCGCTTATTAGCGAGGCGCAGCGACGATATATGGTGGGCGAGTATGAAACAAATGGTTTTACACCAACAGGACACTTTGCGGAATTATTCGACACCTCATTGCAAACTGTCCGCCGTGCCCTCCAAACTGAAGGATTGCATTACAGAAGACCAGCTAAAAAGCCTTTCTTGACAGAAAGACATAAACAAGAACGATTACGTTTCGCACGAGATTATTTAGATTTTGACTGGAATATTACCATATTTTCAGACGAAAAAACATTTAAGTCTAGTCAAAAGGGTAGGCTTCATTTATGGTGCAAGGATAACACTCGATGGTGTGATAAAAACGTAATCCCTAACACAGAGTCAGGTCGAATTACGATTAATATGTGGGGATGGATGAGTGCAGCAGGGCCAGGAGAACTGGCTTTTATTCCTCCACGTGCCAACAGTTCTACTTATGTAGAAGTATTAGACGATGTCATGCTACCTACTGTGCGCAATATTTTCCCAGCTGATGAGTTGACACAATTGACATTTGTCCAGGACAATTGTCCTATTCACCGGGCGAGCACTGTGCGTGAGTGGTTTCAGAATCACCTGGAGATAATTGTTGTTCCATGGCCAGCGCGATCACCCGACCTCAACCCCATAGAAAATCTATGGGGTTTGATGGTGCAAAGGTGGGAGTCACGGGATGAGAGGTGTATACAACAATTAAAAACCCATTGCATGGAGGTGTGGGAAAATTTAAGAGGAACCGAAATATGTGGTAATATTGTAGGGTCCATGCGCAAACGTCTACTTGACTGCATTGAAAATAATAGGGGCACACAAAATATTAATACCTAGATGTTTTGGTTTTAATAATTAGACGGTGTAACTAAATATTTAGTAGTATTAACATATCTGTAATTATTTAATGATCTTAAATTGAGGTTTAGTTTCAATCTTCTTTTTGTCAAGAAAATGAACACTTAAGCTATTACTTCAATATTACATTAATTGTGACGTTACATAAAACATCGAAACAGATTGTGATTGTGTTGTATTATGCAATTAGGTTACTGGTTATGTTATTACGAATTGACTAGGTAAGTGGGTACCCACATAGTAAATTAAAAAAAAAAAACTTGTGAATGGTAGGTAACAAGAGAACTTCTTTTGTCTAGGTAGGAATGTGATATCACAATTCTCATAAAAGTTTGTTAATTTTATAAATAAATAAAACGAATAAACATTTTTGTTATCATTCAACACGACTTTTTATTTCCACCTTCTAACACCAAAAAGGTAAATGAAAAATCACATAAATAGTTAACTTCTTATAAAAAAAACAAATATAAATATAATTTTTCTATGAAACTAGTAAAAACCAGCCACACGTTGTAATTACTTAGATTCGAACTCAGACCTCACTGATCGTGAATCCATTGCTCAGCCCAAACAGCTACCAGCACATGATATTTTTATGCGAATTTTAGCATCAGGTCGCCACTATGACACATATTCTAAATGCAACAGAAATATAATGTTATTTCACGTTGTGTGACGACAATTCATTAGTGTGTGTTATCAGTGGAATGTTGAGACATCACTCATACACGCACATGCACACGCACTGACTGTATCGTGCTCGACTTTATAGCAATGTAAGCCTTAGCAGGCTTGAGAAGTTTTGAGGTGTACTGTACGTCCGTCGCGAATCGTCATCTGTAAATGGCTAAAGTATGATGTAATTATATTACACTAGCTTCTGCCCGCGACTTCGTCCGCGTGGAGTAGCTACTTTGGGCTACTTTGATCTAAATAAAATGCTGTGCTTACCTTTAATTTAGATGCATGCAATGCTATTGTATTTGTAAATGTTATATACTTTGAATGTCTGTGTGTGTATTTAGTTGGTTTGCCTAAATAAATAAATAAATAAATCCGCTACTTCGTTTAAATAAAGGTGTTTTTTTTTTAATAATGCGTACCTATGTTATCTATTTTAGGTACCTACATCACGCTTTAATCAGTAAGCCGACGTTCGCACGGACGTAATAAAATCGCAGTGGGATTTTATCGCGCACTGTATTTTCAACTCTCGGTGTTAAGCCGAGCGTTGAGAATCCAACGCGCTGGAACGCACTCTCGTCCCAGCTCGTTGAAAAAACACACTATTGGATTTTCAACTCTCGGCGCGAAACAGAGCGTTGAAAATCAAGAGCACGAAAAAAAGAACCAGATCTCGATAGGGCAACATATAGTTTCCCGTGCGAAAAACACTCTAGGCGTAAATCTATTCCTACGTGCTTAAATGTTTGCCCCTGAGCCTTATTAATTGTTACCCCAAACGATACCTTCACCGGAAATCGCGCGCAGTACTTGATCATTATTTTGCTGCGATGTTATTTTAAAACTGCGATATCTCCTAAGATATTTATTGAAATCGAATGATGTAAACGGCAATTTTGTTTTAAATTAAATACTTGTGATGAATAACGTATTTATTTGGATAAGGATTAATGTCATGTTTATAAAAACACCTTCGTAAATAACGCATTACTTTTGAACAAATTTGGTTAGCATAAAAAAGGTTAGAATGAGCCAACCTTAAAAGATAGACATATGCTGTCGCGGACTTTTTTTTAGAACTTTTAAAGGGGAACAATTCTGTCATACATGATTTTTGCGAAACTTTAACTGTTTACGCAGCGCACGCAGCGGAAGCTCTCAAAAGGATAAAATAATCCCGATTTTGAAACATTCTTCATTGGTGCTCCGCTCCTATTGGTCTTAGCGTGATGATATATAGCCTATAGCCTTCCTCGATAAATGGGCTATCTAACACTGAAAGAATTTTTCAAATCGGATCTGTAGTTTCTGAGATTAGCGCGTTCAAGCAAACAAACAAACAAACAAACTCTTCAGCTTTATATATTAGTATATAGATATAGAAGTATAGATATAGATAAGTAAATACACTGAATTTTTTTAACTTTTTCAGGTATGACGATGACATGTGTTATTGCAAGACTTGACATTATTGATTATATTATCTACAACTCTATCCCAAGTATTACTTGCTCATGGAAATCTAAGCATATTATGTTTTGCATGTGGCATGTCAATTGCAAGTCACAGAAGTCATCAAGTTAGTGTTTTTTAAATGGCAGAATTACTATGAGTGATATAATTATTAAACAAAAGTAAATAAACAACAATAAGAAGTACTTTCTTAATTTCTAGATCATACATTTTGATAAAGTTTGTCATGCTTATTGAGAGAGGATATCATCAGGAGGAGGCCAGAATCAAATCGTGACGTGTGAGCAGCAGGACTTAGTGTACATAATTATTGATAAGTGAGCAAAATAGGAGAAATCGTTTAAGAGATCATCATTGCTGATGATTGTTTTGTGGGAAAGCGTACACCTAGCACCTACCGTACCTACGCTGCTTTCATACCATGACTACGTTATGAGAATGAAGCTGAAGCCGTTTTAAATTCTATGAGAAATAAAATGTTTTTAGTATTTACTGTCGTGTTATTTGTTAAAGTAAACCTTCCTATAGAAGCACTAAAAATGCTGCTGCCAATGAGATTATTCATCTTTAATTAAGAGAGTTGGCTAAAATAATGTTTATGCCATTTAAATCTTTTATATTTAGCGCGCAAGATTTTTAATTTACCTTTGTAAAATTCAAGTCTGTAAATGCGATAATCGCCATTTTGATGACAGTCGAGGTCGAGGCTAAAAAACATTAAAATTGGGGATTTCGAACATCCAAACTCCACTATAAGGACACTGACTATTACAACATTTAATTATTTGACAAATTTATCCATTGTTCAAGTTAAATAAGTAGTGGTAATAAAGTTTTTTATTATCAAAAGTCGAAGTTTCGCGCCAGTCGTATGTGTTTACATTTTAACTTTTCACAATTAACACACATACACATGTAGATACGATTTAAAATGTGACAAATATGAAATACAATAGACGCGCCATAGTCTTTCCATAGTTCCAGTTAATCAATCCATTATAACCACCCAAATCCATAGCCCAATATGTTTTGTTTCCATGTTCTGCAATAGTCCTACACCAACCGGGGGTTGTCCTTGGGTGCACTTGTATGGTGCATACAGGGATAATAGTCGGTTGATGCCTCAACACTTATTAATGTCTAAGGAGCCTCTGCGAGTTGGCTTCGGCCCCTCGTACGCCTTCCAAAGGACCGGCTACCTAATTGCGCAACGTATTTTGATTACCATTCAAGTAGAATTTATTTCAATTTGAATCGAATTGCTTTTATTTTACGACTTTGGAATTGCAAAACTCCAATATTTTTTAAACAAACTGCGGTCTGTTTGATACTCCATTGAGTGAACGAAATGCGTCTAAAAAGGCTATTAATCGAATTGCGTAACCATTTTGACAGTTGTAATTTTGTTTCAAACTTTATAGTAATTTGTTTTGTCTGTCAAATGAAACAGAAGCCACTGTAGTGGTCGCAATAGATTTTACTTAGCAATCTTTTTGGGATTAACTCATGAAATCTCCATAATTATTAAGAAAACAATTAAGTAATAGTCTTCCTGATAAATTGTGAATGTGTTTTTATGTAAAACCTCAATGATAAATCAATTTTATTGGTATGTTAAATATCAAAGCAGCGAGGTCGATTTTTAATAATAATTGTGAAAGTTTTCTTGTGAGTTTAGTGCCTACAACCTAAACTAAAAACAAATATTATGATATTCCAGAAACGAGGTATTTTGGTGGCATTTTAACGAAAGACAAATTCGTACCTCATACCGTAACAAACTTGAGCCACAAGCTTAGCAACCCAGTCGAGCTTGTAATACATTGGAAAAGCAAAAACTTATAATTGAGGAAGAACAAAAAAAAGCAGTTTGAATCATTTTATATTAATGGATTATGTAAGGACATTGATGAACATACCACTATTGCCACATCATTGTCTGTTTAAGGTATGTACTTACTTATTATTTTCTTTCTAAGTGTTGAACATTGAATGTGTGTTAAGTACAGCAACAATGTTACACACATAGGGATGTATTTATAAACATTGCTTATAGTTAAGTGACGTTAAAACCTCAAATTGTATGATTAAACAGTTGCTCATCATTACATAACTTTATGCAACGTTTATAAATAAACCCCATATTGTTTATTGGTGAATACGAAATGCACCATCAAACGTAAACTTACCATACATTTAAATACCATACATATATTTTCAGTAGCCTAACCTACTACTTATATGAATATTTACTTAGCAATTATAACAACAAAGTAAAGAAAGTAGGTAGGCAACTGAAAATATATCTAAGTACCTATCTTAAATGTTTTTCACTTATTGTTAATATTATTAAAAAAATCGATCTGCCCAGCCTTTTCCCAACTATGTTGGGGTCGGCTTCCAGTCTAACCGGATGCAGCTGAATACAAGTATTTTACATGGAGTGACTGCCTATCTAACCTCCACAACCCAATAACTAGGTAATACGATACCCCTTGGTAAGACTAATTGTCACTTTCGGGCTTCTGATGACCCATAACGACTGTCAAAGATCCACAAATGACATCCGGGACCAACGGTTTAATATGTTTTTCGAGGCATGAAGGAGTCTCGGTATGTAGAAATGGTCACCCATCCACGGACCAACCCTGGCAAGCGTAGCTTAACCTGATGGATTGCCCCGTGCGGCTGTTAGTACTTAGCCTATTAATATTATTAGTAGGTAAGAATATTTAAGTCAATTGTTGTTTATAATTGACCCAATTGTTGTTTATAGCAGAATATTGCTATTCTATAAAGTGACTGTGGATGGATGTAATGGATGGTGGAATATATTGAAGATTTACTATTCTTTTTTTTTCAGGTGTCAGGCTCAACTACATTATTCAAGATTTTTTTAACTGTCTCTCATACACTTACAACAAGCAGTACATACATAATCCATGATGATTTCCACAGGAAGACATTAGATTCCAAATTCCACTAATCCTTACAGTATGTTTGTTCCAATTCCTTTTTGCTCTATGTCCAAATATTTCATATTAATGTGAATAGATGGTAATGGTGCCGATTCTCTTGTCCAGTGTTGAGTTAAGGTTGTAACAATTTAATAAAACAGTTTTATTTGTTTACCATAATTTATTTCTCTCTATTTCCTTTAAATCTAATGAATGACAGTTAATTTAGGTAAACACCTTTAAATAGTATCATTATAATTATAAAATTGTCTGTGTTTGTATAAAACAAATATTATGCCATTCTTAATTATTTCATTTAAAGTTATTTTTATTTGTCCCTCTATAGTTCATAATTAAAACACTTTATTAAAGTTTACACTGTTATCAATTAACACAATAGTTTATATCACTGTCGTACAAGACTACAATCAAGTTTTCTAAAAAAAATATTTCATGAAGGATCTTCAGTTTCTACTTTTGTACTTAAGAAGCTTGAAATCTGAAGTAGCAGAGCAGCAGTGCAGCACAGCAGGGGCAGTATCATTCATGCTGCCTTCATGTCTTCGTAGGTGAAATTCCCCAGGAACTCTACATTTTAAAACAAAGTCATATTATTTTCTGCTCAAATAAAGTACTCATGTGGCAAAGTAGGCATATCAACTAGGCCCATGGCTAGATGAAAGCCTGTCATCATCATCGTCATGCTGGTTGTATAATTTCTTCTTTATTTAGGGCTGATTTTTCAGTCTCCAGATATTTTATAATACTAAATTATAATGGTAATTGGATAAACATAAAATATATATTATGATGTGTCTGTCAAAAGTTCAGCCAAGGAAATATATTCATAATTGAGTTGCTATGCTTAATTCTTAATGATGTGTCAAAAAGCTTACCTTCAATGATTAATACATAAGATTCTTAATCCAATCCATGTTTGCCACCTTGCCACCAACTTCTTTGTTAGGAAGTCAACAATATTGATATTTGGTAGTGTTCCATTCTTGTGTTTTCAGCACGTCTGTGAAAATATTATGAATATGTTTTGTAGTTATCTGTTATTTGGTTAGGTAGTGGATATTATAGTTTATTTCAGCATCTACTTATGTACAAAAATATCAATTAACAATTTTAGTTAGAATGTGAGACATAGTACGTAACTATTATTTTAACCACAATAAATAGTTAACCTCGCGTAAGATGCCTGTGTCTACGCAACAAAAGAATGATTGTCCGTATACGTAGACTCACCAATAATGTACCTACAGCTACAATAATCTAATGAGATACGAAGGTACTCTCACACACGTTATTCCTATTTATATTGGTTTACTTACTTGTAGTGATAATATCGACTTAGATACTTTTCGCTATGGAGCAAAACAGCCTAAGTCTTAGTCCATGTACTTAATTGTAGTCTGTGATCTTGGTGAAGCTAGTACAAAACGAAGGCGGTGTCTCGAACGAGAGAATTTTCCAAAGTTCTTCCGACTTCCACAAGCCACAAGAATAATGTTCCAAAACTGCTTATTACAGGCCCATGTTTCTGTACGTGAATAGTAAATATAATTTTGTATGTTGAAAAATATAAAACAACTATTAATTTAAAACAAAAAATTTACCGAAATCAACAAAAATAAAATGTAAACAGATGCGTCGCCATGATTGATATCGTATTCTCCACAGAATTCAAAGAATATTCATTCCAGCCCAAATTATTGTCAAAGGTTTAACATGTGATGTCATATGCCTTTCCTTTTCTTTTCCCTACACTCTGATAAAGTTAGAGCAGCAAAGGTATACTTTAGACAGGCAGTAGTTTGCATTAAATCGTCAACGCATAACGCAATGAGGGCAGATCATTCAACTTTTACTCTCAGTGTTGCAATTTTTTTCCCCTAAGTCCACTGTAGACTTGCGTCTAGATACATCGAAACGAATCAAAAATCCGATTTCAATCAGAAACGGAATCGTATCGATAATCCGAACTAGACAAACCGATTTCACAAAACCACGGAAGTGTGGTTTTGCCTAAGCAAGTTTTTGTTTATATTTGAATAGTTTTGATCGATGCACTTACAACCGAATAATATTACTAGAGACGATCGAAACTGCGAGCCGGAGCCTCTCCTGAAATTAGTTTTCTGTTACCGACATTCGGTCGCTGTTTTGGGAGTCCATTTGAAGATTTGAGTATGAAAATAAAACATAACTTATGTAATCATAGTATTTTTAGGGTTCCGTACCTCAAAAGGAAAAACGGAACCCTTACTGATAACGAAGTGATCCTGTAAGGGTTCCGCCCTTACAGGATCACTTCGTTATCAGTCTGTCAAGACCCTTTTTCTCAGGAACGTACGGAGGTATCAAGTTGAAATTAATATCAAATACGTCTGTGGTCCCTTAGAGCTCTAAAAAATCAAGCTTCTAAGTCAACACAATAAAAAATTACGGCTATTTAAGCGACATATTTTGGTACTCGCAAATAAATCAAAAACTACACGGTACTTCCCGTTGACTCATAAAATTTGGCACAAAGCCCGTCTCATTGCACAAGTAAAGGAAAATGACAGAAAATTGTAAATTTTCAGTTTTATCACATACAAAAAGAAAAAACCATTACAAACTTACATTTGCAGTTGGAGAATTGACCGTGACATATATCAATATAGGGGAGATGTTTTTCAACTACAAAGTTGTTTGTTTTTGGGATAAAAACTCCCAGGTTTAGTGGAAATCCCTCTAAGTTGACAACACTGCTTTTCTACGATTTTATCATAGGCCACAGATAACAAAAACGTGAAAAGAAAAACGTTTTATTACGTAGTTCAACTATGGTAGTTTTTGGTAGAAAGTATTTTAATAATTGGTTTTTCATTTTTCGGCAATCATTGTACATTTTTATTTATAAGCACTAGTAGATCATCAGTTGTAATTAAAACAAAATTACATTATAGCACAATAATTTGAATATTAACCATTCATAGATGCTGTAACTAAACATATAAATTTAACAATTATAGACAATTGGTTTGAACATCCCTATACAATTTCAGTCGTATGGTAAAAAATGTACATCGCAATTCCAATTATGGCATGCGATTAAGATTGGACTTGCTTTCGATTCAGAATCGCAATCAAAAATAAAATATGTTACGCAATTACGCTGCGGGATCGATGGTCCCGAGATTTGTTAAAATATAGAAAAACAATAATAATAAATTTATTTCACTCTCAAAGTATAACAAAAACTTAATCTATGAAGTACAATTTTTAAGGTATTTGATGGTTGTACAGCAGCAAGTATTAATGATATACCAACTCCCAAACTAAGTCAAGCTTGTATTTTGGGAGTTAGTGGTTCTACACAGGACTTATATAGACACAACCTTGTAGCCTACGAATTGACTTCCAACATTTAATAGTAAATAAATTATACTAAAAATTAAAATTTGGAAACATACATGAGAAATTAAATAAAAAATTTAAATTCTATTACAGTATCTACATTATCTAAAACTACAAATTTAAAATAAAAATATAAATAAATAAACATATACCTTCACATCGACAAAAAATTGTTTTACTTTTTTATTGTTAAAAGCATCTCAGTTTGAGCATAATCTAAAGTTTGCAACCAATTACTTAGTTTTTGTTTAACCTCTCGTTTATTTAAGCTGTAAATGTTGATGATTTTGTTGACCGTATTATAGAGTCTCGAGCTTACTGCGTCAAACTGTCTACTAGCGGAAGCTGTTCTGCAAGGTACTCCAGGGCAAACAACTGCACCGGAGCGCTTTTTATTGGTTTTGTCGTCCAGCGGTAGTAGCGAATGCCTTCGAAGTACTGTTTTTAAAATATATAATTGTCTCACAGTCATAACCTTACATTCGGCATATAGTTTGGCAGTTGAGTATAATCGTGGTTTAAAGTGTATCAACTTTAAAATTGCCTATTGCGCCCTCTCCAGGACAAGAAAGACAGTTTTATAAGTTCCACCCCATACGGGTATGCAATAAATTAACACTGACTGACATAGGGCAGTGTAGACATATAAATAGTTGAAGCATCAGCGCTGTGTCTCAAATTCTTAAAAATGTACATTAGTGTTCTGATGCGACTAGTGAGAGCTTCAATTTGTGGTCGCCAGTCGAGTCGCTCGTCTAGTAAGACCCCAAGATATTTAATATTGCTCACTCGTGACAAGGACAAGCAGACACAGTCCGCTGGAACCGCACAGATGTGAGCTGTGAGTGTGTCGGTGGCTTCGAGTGGCTCACGGAAGTTCGGAAGAAAGAAACGGATAAATTTTGTTTTCTCTATATTAACGGTAAGCAAGTTGTTAGAGAGCCATTGGATTACAATCCGCAGTCCATTTTCGGCATGCTTTTTAGCAGAAATCCAGTCTTCTCCGTGAGATAATAGAGCCGTGTCGTCTGCATATGTTAATATGTCAAAATTCGGAATTTTAAGATTACATAGATCATTAATATAGATTAGAAACATAGTTGGTCCCAAGATACTCCCCTGGGGAACCCCATAATTAACGGGTTCTTCATCACTCACCACCGTGCCGATACAAACAGACTGCGTCCGACCAGACATAGCATGATTGATCCACTATTTGATGGACTTACTGGTATGATCTTATTTTTTTTGGCATCCAGAGGTCTTTTAATACCGTATACGCCTAGTATCTGGGGTCTGGTAAAAATATTAGATAGATTACTGACGTAGATATGTACAGCCAGAATTGTTTATTTTAGTTATTTTCATAGTCTTATGTCATATGGGATTCTTCTCTGGGGAACCTGTGCGGACATTAATACTATCTTTGTTCTATAGAAAAGGGCTGTTCGAGCCATTTACAACCTAGGTCCAAGAGATTCCCTTAGGGAATAAATCAAAGAAATAAATATTCTGACTGTAACCTCACAATATATTTTTGAAAACCTATTGTATGTACACTAAAATATATCAAATGTTAAGAATATGTCCGATATTCATAGTTTAAATACCAGGAATAAACACAACCTTGCTGTACATCGCACACGTCTCCACAAAGTAGGCAACTCATTCATGGGTCAATGTATACGCTTTTACAACAAACTCCCCAATGACATTCGAAACTTACCCATTAAACAATTTAAAATCTGTATTAAAACCAAACTTTGTAAAAAAGGGTACTATGCAATTTCAGATTATTTAGAAGATAAAAAAGCTTGGGATTGAACTGCTCGATCTGCTAAGCCTTGTGATAAAACCATAAAACTAGACATTTTAATTATTATGTAAAATCAACATATATACCAGTTTTATAAACACATTGACATTGTTGAAAATTATATTTAAAATGACATGATTACTTTGCAAAGATATTATTTTAACTATTGTGAATGTGGACTATGTGGATATTATTTTTATTTCTCTGCTAGTTTTAGTGATGGTCTGGCAATTTGGGTAGTTTTTGCGGCCTACCCAAATGTCCTTTCTTTGGTATTGTTCGTCGAGTTGAGCTACTTAAGTTCTGAGTTGAGCTCCACGATTACTGACAAATGCTTGCACTGACTGGACAGGTCCACTCAAATCTGTGTGGTTCTTTCCTCAAAAGACCTTTTCAGACACTAATCTACATGGTCCTCATATGGCCTGACTAAGATTATGCCTGGACTTTAAGAGAGACTGCGACCTCTGAGTTTGTTTTGGCCTTTCTTGTCAGAGTAGTCAGATAGGAAACGCCGAACTCGTCTAGCTTATTTTTAATATTTTTTATATGACGTTTAAAAGTGATTTCGATATCCTATTTACAGAATAAACAATTTCATTTCATTTCATTTCACGCTCACTACGAAGCGAGGTTAATCAGAAGAGCACACATGAGGTCATTCTTTTTCTGCATCATTTCTGTGTTCACATGTCTCTTATAAACGGGCTCTACGACTACGGGGCTCAATAGGCGCGACTTTCGGGAACTGAGACTGACTTTGATGAAACGATAACTAATAGTTTGATCGCTTATAAACAACCCTGAAAAGCGATGAAGCTGCATGAATATGACTCATATTTTTCCTAAACTTGTTCTTATTGTGTAAGTATGCTTTTTTTATGCGTCACATTATTTAGTGCAAAGATTTCTTTCTGTGTAGGATACCGTATTTAAATTATTTGTATGTATCTTAATGTCTTACAACGATCTTTTCTCGCACAGACCAGGGACGCATGGCACAAAAGGGAGGAGACCTATTGAAATCAATCACTATGTAAGACGAAAACTTAAAAAACAACAACTGCAGCAACTGAGCTGTTATCGATTTCTTTAAAATAAATTTTTTTTTGTATGTTGCCACCTTGTGTTTTCATGTACCTAATTTGTTATGTTTTAATGCCCCGGTTACATTGTCGCGATAAAACGAACTGGACTTAGTTACACACCAAGACGTCGAGCGGTGTGCGAGAGAGAGCGCGCAAAGTTTAGTTCGCAATAACGCGACAAAGTAGCCCCAGTATTATGCTACGCCTACATTGTCGCGATAAGGCGAACTAAACTTCGCGCAATCTCTCTCGCACAACGCTTGACATCTCGAGAGACCGCGAGAAGTATGGTTGTAATGTAGCCCCAGCATAATGGATGAATGTTTAAGTATGTTTGGCACATTTACCAACGCGAACTCCACTACTGATGCTGTTGCTTAGCGAGACGTCGAGATAAACTTCGCGCTCTCTTTCTCGCACACCGCGCGAGAGAGAGAGTGCGAAGTTTAGTTCATCTTATCGCGACAATGTAGCCGTAGCATTATAATAATATCATCCTGTAGTTTACTTAGGTACAAGGAAAACCGTGCGTAATCTAAAATAAAATAAGACATTTTTTTACGTATTTTAGTCTGCCTTTAGACAACTGAAAAAATGGACGTCAAAGTATGTTCATACATTTTGATAGTTTTAATTACTCTTGAGCTTCACAAAACTACAGGTAAGTCTTAAATAACTACATATTACTGACGTACACTAGATAAAGACAAACATCATTTTAAATTAAAAATAACATTTTAAACCTGGATTTAGAGTTCTTTGTCTATCAAAAACTGACAAAAATAAAATTAGTTTTCTATTGTTTTTGTTACAGCGACAATTCCAGGGATTACATTGGTGAGTGAAAATTCTACATGCTTATACATTCCTTTATATATTCATGCGTACATTTTATAAATTATAGTCGCTTTTCATGTCTGTCTGTATGACTGCGTTGTTCTTGTAAACTGCACAACGGATTTAGATGCGGTTTTCACCAATAATTTGAAAATAACTTGATTCCGGAAGGTTTAGATTCTGGGTTCGATTCCCGGCAAAGTATTATTGGTTCGGTCGGGTTAGGCAAAGTGGTATTGGGTTTTTCTATCTGGAATTTCTCAGTAGCAGCCCGGAGTCTGGATTTGTACCCGGTTAATGGCAATAGGCTCATTACAGGGGACTCAAACATAACTGGCGAAAGGTGGGTGTACTATAGGTACATCTCTGCCCAACCTTTCGGGAAACACAGGCGTGTTGTTATGTTATGTCAGTAAACTAACATTTAATAAAGAAATCTCGTGTTTTTGTCGTAAGAATCGTGCGGAGCAGGGGCGACTGGTTAATTGTTATAATAGTAAATATACGGATGTTATACTTTCAATTATTAATTTAACACAGCCATCGATAACTTGATTAGATAACTATCAAATCATATTAACTAGTATGCATCATATTCAACCGCGCCTGGTTTATTGTGATACATGCACGACTTGTAATGGACATTTTGGTTATTCGGATAAAGGTTTCTCGATAGGATTTCCACAAAGGGTTTAACTTAAAAACAACTCTTACGATTTGTTAAATCTTGTATCAACTGACAACCCTGTCAAATCAAACAGTTTTTGCATAAGTGTAACTTATTCCATGAAAGGGTTGTAAACCCAATTAAAGACGCTTTAAAACCCTTTAAATGGGTAAGCTTTAGATGTTACTTATAAAATAACTTTTGAAGTTGTATGGAGTTCTTGTCCCTGACTGTACAAGAGTTGGTCTCATAGTGAAAGTTGCTCATAATTATGAGTACTTTCACGCCTTGAAAGGTTAACAGTGAATTGAAAATCACCGTGTGTAGTAAGGGCCAATTCTGTCGAACGAAAATTATGTCAAATTGTCAAGCGTGCGTAAACTGCTGTGATTGGTTGAATAATTGATCAACAGCCAATCGCAGCAATTTTGCGATATTTTTCTTTCGAAAAGCTGGCCTAAACCGATTAGGTTAATAAGGCCTGACACAAGATGAATACATGTTAAGTTGAAGACAAATGCGCACGAATACGTACTTATCAAACCATACATAATGTGAAAAACATTATTCAATTCATGGATTTAAAAAAAATTAAAAGTTCATCATTCATAAACGAAAGCTGCGTGTAATTCGTCAAGGGGTGATTCTAACCATCTTTCCATGTGAAACGCGTAGTTATCAGATTCGTAAAAAAAGAAGAGATTTTGAACTCCATAGATTATTTTAATCTAAGCCTTTTTGATTGTGATTATAATAATGTGTCCGTGATAAAAATACACAGTTTACTTTATTTTCAGAGCATAACCAATGGCGGAAATCAAGGAAACAACCCCACACGTAAGAACAAAATAATTGAATATATCGTTGATGTTAAAATATTTACATGGCCCTTGTATCACAACTAAAACAAATTAAATCAAAATTTATTTACAAAGAAAAACAACCGGCTTCGGCTGAAAATATTTACGAAAAAGGAGAAGGCTCAAAAATGCCCCACGTCTGGCAGGCAAAGAGAAGTATCTCAAAAATCGCTAAAAATAAGTTAAAAAAAATTATGTCCCTTCAGTTTTAATCCTTACTGGCCAACATACGAAAAAAATGGTCTGAATATTAATTCGTGAGATAATTTAGTTATATCTGAATATTTTAGTTTTAGAACAACTAGAAATGAAAAAACGCAATTCCGGTTTTTATCCTTACTGGCTAACATACTAAAAAAATGCTCAGAATAATTCAAGGGTAGTGTGTAATTTAGTAAAGTCTGTAGATCCCCTGAACTAATATTCAGAGCAATTTTTTCGTGTAATAATTAGTAAGAATTAATAACGAAAGTATGTTTTTATTGCATTTCTAGTCGTTCTCAAACTAAAATCTACAGATTTTACTGAATTATATAAACATAACATAACATCACGCCTTGTTTCCCCGAAGGGTTGGGCAGAGGTGTCCCTGTAGCAGGTACACCCACATTTCGCCAGTTATGTTTAAGTTCCATGTAATAGGGGGCGAGCCTATTGCCATCAACCGGGCACAAATCCAGACTCCGAGCTGCTACTGAGAAATTTTAGATAGAAAAACCCAATAACACTTTGCCCGACCCGGGAATCGAACCCAGGACCTCATGCTCAGCAGTAGCGCTTGCAACTACTAAACCAACGAGGCAGTCAACTGAATTATATACTACCCCTAAACGAATATTTACAGCATTTTTTCCGTATTGTTAGTCAGTAAGAATTAAAACCGGGAGTATGTATTTTTTTAATTCATTTTTTTAGATATTTCTCTTTGCTGTCAGACGTGAGGTAATTTTCTATGGGAGATTTCTACTTTCGACGCAGACGATCATTTTTGTGAAGCAACTACAGATTTAGGTACAAATGATAAATTATATATAGGTATTTCTGGAAATTGGTAAAAAAAACACTTTTTCACTTTATTTTTTTATTTAGTTATGTTTTTAGAACTAAATGAGTTCGGTGTTTCTTAATTGACTTATCTAAGAAGAAAGATGGAAAAAAAAGCTGTACAACAGAATGTATTAAACTTTACTATGGAACAACTGATTTTTTTTCCGCGATCTCAAAGTTGGTCCCATTGTAAAAGTTATTCAGTTCGATGGTCACCTCTTAAAGTTTCTAAAGTTAGTTTTTATCACCTCAAAATAACGTGAACAGGAAATCCAATTAATGTCATTATTTTAGTGACTGATTAACAAACACTGATAAATATAATTATTAATTAACGAATTCAAGACTGTAGGTTATATAATAAGTTGATTTTAGTTACAATAATACACTATCTTGAGGAAAAAATTACAGTTTTTAATATCGGTGTAGGTAAATAAAAATGTCAAATATCATCATACTAATAACAATTTTTTACCCGACTACGGCGAAGCATAAAGGAGGATTATGATTTTGTTGACCGATATGTATGTATGGTTCTTCTGTTCTCTCATACCTTCTAGACTACTCATCATAATTTGACAAATGAGACGTTGTTGGAAGCGTCTTGATCATCCGCTGGTTATAGAAACCAGAGGAGAGGAGGATGTGACGTCACATTGAATTGAATATGGCACCCTCTAGAGGACATAAAGACATGAAAAAAAATTGTGGTTCTATGTTGACTATCAAATAAAACTGTAAGCCGTTTCATAAGCACATTTCAAACATACATACTTATATTTTCCGCAAATTAATTTAAACAAAAATAAAAGTTAAATATAAAAACTAAATTCGACTACGAGAAAAAGTCAACTAAAAAGGTCTGGTATAAACAAGACATCACAGACAAACCAATAAAAAAAAATTAAAACTTTTGGTATTCGAATTTGTGTTGGGTAGGTACCACATCTAAAAAGTGAAAAATAAAAACTTTTTACAAAAAAAACAACCGACTTCCAAAAAAACACTACAAAGTCAAAAATAACTTTAATTTCGGATGTCGGTGGCAAAAAACGAAACCAAAACCAAAGACTCCGACTTCCGAAATTAAAGTTATTTTTGACTTTGTAGTGTTTTTTTGGAAGTCGGTTGTTTTTTTTGTAAAAAGTTTTTATTTTTCACTTTTTAGTTGTGGTACCTACCCAACACAAATTCGAATACCACTACGTGCCATGTAATTTGTCCATTTTTTTGGAGTTATTCGTCCATTTGTCACACACATACTTAATGCAAATTTAAGACTTATATGGTTTCTCATGGATGCCATAGTCAGAACTGAACCAAATTGAAAAGAGACCACACGGGAAGCACCAGCTTTCAAATAAAAAAAGAATCATCAAAATCGGTTTACCCAATGGAAAGTTTGAGGTAACAAACAAAAAAAAAATACAATCGAATTGAGAACCTCCTCCTTTTTTTGAAGTCGGTTAAAAATCCAGAGTGACACGCAATCTGTCCGATTTATGCAGTAAAGTTGATGTTTTTTGTAAACATAAAAAATCATAACCCTCTTTTTTGCTTCACCGAACGAAGTCGGGTAAAAAAAAAAGATTTATTTTTTTACTTTTAGTTGTGGTACCCGAATGTATGCTACTTACTAGGTTAGTATAAGAACACCAACATAGAGGAACTAAATTAAAAAATAAAGATTTCACGACTAGCAAAGTTAATAAAATTGATATGAGACCACCGCGCGTGTTTCCACTATCCAATACCGACCACCGTTACCGGTGGTATTTGTGTAGACTTTATGACTTATAACATCGCCTTGGATGAGTCTGTAAAGGTGTTATAATTGTGATAAATAAATAATAATAAAAGAAGAATCTCGTGCAATTAATCAAGGAGATATGTGTGTACAGTACATACGACTAATAGAAAAATATGGGAGAATTACATTCCTTTTTGTAATTTACCGAGTAGGTACTTAGATAAATTCAATAATGTTCTTATTTGTCAAACTATTTGACCTGACGATCAAAAGTTGGTGTCGGTAAAGGTGTATCGTATCAAACTTGGTTATATGTAATTTTGTTATAAAATGCCTCACTGAGACATGGGATCACAGTTTTTCTATGATGACGTTTCTTCTGATCGGTTTGGGCCTATACGAATAAATACTGGCTGACTAAAACACTAACTAATACTGATTGGACTGCCTCGTTGGTCTAGTGGTCGAAAGCGCTACTGCTGAGCATGAGGTCCTGGGTTCGATTCCTGGGTCGGGCAAAGTGTTATTGGGTTTTTCTATTTTAAATTTCTCAGTAGCAGCTCGGAGTCTGGATTTTTGCCCAGTTGATGGCAATAGGCTCGCCCCCTATTAAAAGGGGCTTAAACATAACTGGCGAAATGTGGGTGTACCTACTACAGGGACACCTCTGCCCAAACCTTCGGGGAAACAAGGCGTGATGTTATGTTGTGAATAAATAATGCGAGTACCTATTAGTACCAAAACAGACACTTGAAAAAAAGAGTTATTATCATTGAAGTCTTGACATTTATATGAGAAGGTATTACGTGTTTTATTTGGTTTACTTTAATAACATATTTTAACTGCTCACACGCTTTTTTTCAGCTACCTGCACTTTGAAAATGGTAAGTCATTAAATCGCAGCTTCATTAATAGAAAAGAAAAAAGAAATGCTATTTCTGCTGCCGAGCATCGTGGCCGTGTTGCAGCTTTGAAGGGCCGGTGTGAGGTATATGAGTCGATTCCTTTTCTCTGGATGGAGAATGGCAACGCCTTGGTTTTAGCAGATGTCCCATATGTTCATATGTGGCGGTGACCTCATCATCTGCCTATCCTTTTCCCAACTATGTTGGGGTCAGCTTCCAGTCTAAACGGCTGCAGCTGAATACCAGTATTTTACATGGAGCGACTGCCTATCTGACCTCCACAAACCAGTCACTGGCTAATACGAAACCCATTGGTAAGACTGGTTGTCAGACTTTCGGGATTCTGACGACTCGTAACGACTGTCAAAAATCCACGAATGACAACCGGGACCAACGGCTTAACGTGCTTTCCGAGGCACGGAGGGGGTCTTGGTATGTAAAGGTATCCACGGACCAACCGCGGCAAGCGTTGCTTAAGTTAATCGATCGATCCAACGCATGAGTCGATCGATAAGATTAAGTTTCGCTTGCCACGGCCGCTGTTATTAGTTAGCCACAAGCGACATAGGCGACGGTGGCCTATTATCACCAAGTGGGTTGTTGGATTGTTTGCCGTCCAACAAAATGAAAAAACCTTATGTTAAAAACAAGAATTGTATTACTAGTTACGTTCTTTTACAAATAATTACCAAGGAAATCTAACAATGGCGCCGATTCTCTAATGACATCTACTGACATACAGCTTGAGAAAAGGACAATGATAGTAATATGAACTAAATTAGAGATTTCAAATTAGTTTATGCCTTGAACGTAGTCGCCGTGTTTTTGCTCGATGCGTTCTGATATGTCTGTTGATGTTATGTATGGAAGTTTTGGTTCAACTAAAATTGACAGCTCTTGTACATGTCCGTCCCTTTTTTGGGTTATAAGAGAGAAAAAGATGGAAATAGTCTTAATTAATTAAGTTTAGATTGTGCAAAACAGAATCGGTACAATGTCTTGTGAAAAAGCTTTAATAACTATATCTTATTTAAGGATGATGTGGTGTCTTCTACAAGCACGACGCGTCGTGAAAACGGTGACTTTAACCCTGTAAGTATATATTTTTTTAAAATTATAATATAGGTAATCCGTAATATTTGGCGAAAACTAAGGTCATCAGACATTACGCGCTAAAAAAATTGTCAGCCAGGAAGTAAAAGTAACGGATTCTAGATTACAGGAAATAATGACCTGAACATGTTTCACCGGCACAAGGAACACCTGCCAATAACTCATGGGCTGCTATGTGGGTTTGAAAATACTAACAATCTTTTATAATTGGCAAAAGCTACAGTTTCCTATAGAAGCCATGACCGACGCAGTGACGCCTGTCATGAAAATTATGTCAGTGGGGTTTGACTTTAGAGTTTTAAAAAAACGCTCTATAGATAAAGACACCAAGATACTTCTATAAATAATGTTTCAATGATGTTATTCACCGGTAAATTGCAGACGCTATGTGGCAGCCACCGCTCTTCTAAAGACAGGTACACACTAGCGCTCGCGCAGCGCACGCGCACGAACCATGCCGGCTAGACGCCTCCAATGGCTGACGCGTCAAATTTTAAGCGCGCGCGCATGTTGCGAACGGTTCGCGTGCTTGGATCCACACCTGCGCAATTGAAGCTCACGCCCACGAATCGTGCATATTATGTGCCTCGAACGGTCTCTAACTACTGAGCACATCCGAGGTAGCACAAGTACACAGCATTCACGCGATGTGTTCACAAACGAGTGTTTTGACTGTCTCTTGCACGCGAACAATTCGCTAAGAAACCTCCCATAAGAAATCGTTAGCGATCTGTTTGCCTCTGTGGTTTCGAAAATTCAAACAACGTATCTGCTCGCCACAACGATTATAATTGGTATTTACAACACAATCATAACGTGACTTTTTTCTATTATTATTTAATAAAGTTTTTTTTTTAAATTTATTTGTCAGACAACTGGATCCAATTACAAAAATACTTGCAATTTTTGATGTTCTAACCTTTTAACTTATATGCTATGTTAGTGCTTAAATTCTACTACAGACGGGGTGATGTTTATAAGATGCTTCACTATGGGACTTTCATGTCTAACTCATGCCACAGTGGCATTAAGAACTGATGGCCAATTCTCATTTTTTTTAATGTTTAAAATTGTAGGTACCTATACTCCGTTTGAAATAAGATTAGACGTTTAACTAAACCTTTTTTACAGTCCGTTCAATCGATTTTGACTTCTATTGCGTTGGTGGCATGATAAATGACAGCTGCAGTAAACAGTTGGTTTGTAACCACTTTTTTTGCTTTTAGTGCCATCCTTAAGCCTACGGTATAGAAGTCAAAATCGGTTGAACGGACTGTAAAAAAGGTTTGTTTAAATGTCTAATCTTATTTCAAACGGAGTATAAATTACAGGTGTTTTTGACAGACTGACAGTGATTAGAATGCGAACTTCTTAAAAATACGGGAATTATCCCTCTGATTTATTTCACAACATATTTTTGGTAATTTCAGGGTATGGGTGGAATTGCAGGACCACCTGGTCTAACTGGAGCACCAGGACTTCCAGTGAGTATTCTTTTTTCAAGCATAAAAAACTATTTTGGGATAAAATTATTGGTTATTTATTTAAAAGAAGGCGCAGGTGTGAGTTTCTCTATATATGTTATTTAAAAAAACTTTCTCTAAAACAAGCTCAGTTCGGTTGTAGTCCTATACGACAAGGGTCTTCGGAGATGTTCCCCACTACACAGCTCCGTATAGGTAGTATCTCGATATTATACAGGGTAGCAGTGACATCGACGCGAAAACTGTTACCATGGATTCAGTACATGATTCTGAACCTCCCCGAGATGAAATTTTTCGTGTACTGAATCCATGGTAACAATTTTCGTGCCGATGTTCCTGCCATCATGTATTAAGATAAAGTTATTAGAAGGGTGAAGACTTTATAGAGACTTAAGGTTTTACACCTTTTAAAGCAATAATTCATTTTAAAACCTAGTTTACTTTTTTCTTTGCCATGAGACAGTAACAGTGACAAAATCAATTGTATTTGCCTAAAATTATGTTGAGACACGTGACTGCGTATAAAGCTTTGGCTACACTGAGGCGAAACCCGCACGAGTTGCTGGGCGCGACTGCGCACGTCGATTCGGGAACAAAACAGAAATTCAGACTTTCTAATATTTATTCTACTTACTGTATGCTCACATAGGTGGCGCCCGTTCACTTAAATTCTCCAATTTTAGAACAATACCATGATCGACTAAACATCTCCATGAATTTCATCATCATCATCATCAGCCTATTAATGTTCCCACTGCTGGGACACACGCCTCCTCTCTGTGAGAGGGAGTGGGCCGTAATCCACCACGCAGGCCCAGTGCGGGTTGGTAGATGTCACATATCTTCGAATTTTCGGTTCTAGGACATGCCGGTTTCCTCACGATGTTTTCCTTCACCGTTTTGAGAGCAGTGGTGATGAAATAATTTACACAAAGTAAAGCGCCTGTCTGGGTTCGAACCTACGACCTACAACTCGTAAGTCGCGGCCGTTACCACTGGGCCACCACTGTTCAAATATTTGAAACCATGAATTTGGTTTCAAATATTTCATTATAAATAGAATATTATATAAATTTGAATCGTTTCTGATTTTATCCTTCAAAGAAACTCCAAGCATAGCCCACTCCATAGCACGCTGAGCGACCATGAGGTTGTAGACCAGGCCTGCTGTCAGAGTCCACGTTTCGGCACCGTTTGTTGTAACGGGTTGAAGAACGTCGAGGGACGGTTGATGACCATTTAGTCTTCAAACAATCGACTAAAATTCATATACCAATGAATTTTGTTATATGAATTATGATATAGAGTTTTTGTCATAAAACTCGATAATTTATCATCTGAGATTCTGAGTCCACATAATTATAAAGGAATTTAAATACAAACTTTTTTACCATACTATAACATTTTGCTGTGAGGGTGTTGTAATTATGATTACATTTTTTTTTCTTCAGGGAATTCCCGGCCCAAAAGGAGAACGAGTAAGTTTTCGGAAATACATCGATTACACGAGAATTTGCTGCTAAATTGGTGGGAATTATGGTAGTATATATATCTCGGAAACATCAAGCAAAAACCACCAATATTAAAATTGTAAATATTAAAGGTCATGAATTGTTCAATTTTAGATGGCAAGTAAACACCTCAATTTTCCTCAATTTTCCTTTCAATACAAACCGCTCGTGGTCATAACCGCTTTTATTGAAAGTAATATAATTAACCTAGAGAATTTTTATCATCGATCAAGGCAAAATGACAAAATAGTCCTAAGAAATGGGAAACCATTTCGTCTAGAACTGAAATAGACTTTCAAAAGTGACTGAAAACAGTAGGCTGCTATTTCAGTTATGTATTTATTATCTCACAGACACAAATTAAAGTTATTTGTTATTTATCTTTTACAATATTTAACACAACAACAGTTCACTTATTTCTTAAACGATGCCAAGTAATTTTATAAAAAGTAATGATTCAAACTAATTCCGACAAATCACTAATATTATTTTCTCTATCATAGGGGATGTCGATCAAGGGTCAACCTGGATATCCGGTAAGAAATATTAATGGAATTTTTCACTTCACAGTGCTACCTGCGTACAGATCCATTTTAAGCTTTATTTGGGTTTTCTTAGGTTTAATAAACTGATTTCACCTCGTGAAACAGATTCACTGTGTGTGTGAAAATGTCACCTTAGTCTGTGTTACCCCGTGTTTATACCCTTATCTATATCTACAAGTTGTGATACTTGTCTTTTACAAGACTTGTCAAAAACATGTCGTAAATATCATTTATGGACTTTTTTGAGAACTATTTTGCTCACTTTTTGTCATTTATGACAAGTTTTCTACAAGTTCTCTACACAACTATATAGTCTTCAACTTGTTTTAGTTTTACAAACGTTAAACGAAAACAGTGGCATCAAGTAATTTTAATGATATTATTAAAATTTATTTCATTTGTCAGACAACTGGATCCAATTACAAAAATACAACAAATATACTTACATTGTAGATGTTGTGACACTTTAACGTACATGTAAACTCAAACTCAAAGCATTTATTTCAAATAAACCAATTACAGGTACTTTTGAATTGTCAAGGGGTCGGTTAGTCAGAAAGATGAAGCTAGTTGCTCATTCTAAAGGGTAGTAGGTACCTATGGAGAAGAACGGGCAAGAAACTCCACGGACACTCTTTTAAATCGAAATATATTGTTACAAAATATTGGTTACATCATTTATGTTGAAATTATACATGTGAAAACAATGTAGAATGACGTGTACGTTAAAAGCGTCCGTAACAAAAATAAAAAACAAAAATAATTTAAAAATTAAAATAAACCGTGGCAGCTAAGAGACGGCGCCCGTTCACGAACATGACGCATGGATCAGCACCATTTAGCTCAACCATTTTGAAGGGAACTTAATGATCCAACACACACGCCACCATCAGCGAGACATTTGAGTGAGCATGACATACTCTCAGCCGCCTGGACACATTCAAGTCAATGAAAGACGTACCTAGTAAACGGTAGCTTTTTGGAATGTACATGGTCACAGTGCTCACACATGTGATATGTAATTATATAATACAAAGAGACTGCATTTATACAAAGCAAAAATAGTTTCCACAATCTTCAGCAGCTGCAACAATACTTTCGAATGCTAATCAATTAGTTTATGCGCCCTTGTGGAGCTGGACCAGCGCTGAGCTAAGCATTTTTATCAGCGATGTAATCCCCCAACTTATAATAGCTTGGCAGCATAATGTGCGTATTATACAAGATTTTAAATTTCGTTTCATTCAGTTGGAGTATGTGGGGAGGTATTTTATTATAACATTTTAATCAGTACCCCATGAAGGAGGAGTCTACTTTAGCCAGCCTGAAACCCGGTTGAACTAATTGGTCCCTATTTCTAATCCTATAATTGTGTCTATCACCTCTTTTACTGAAAAGACTTAGATGTTTCCTTACGTACATGATGTTTTCATAGATATATTGATTTACTATGTTAGTTAGTTACCTACACTGTCCTCCCATACCTAGAAACATTGTTAGTTGAAAGTATTCTAAAAGCCAATTATTTTTAAAAGAGTAACCGTGGAGTTTCTTGCCGGCTCTTCTCCATAGGAAATGACAAATTGTAACCGTGTACCTAGCTTCTGATGTTTCATAAGTGCCCATGTAGGTTTATGTGAAATAATAAAATAATTTGGATTTAGTACTTAAATTCTACTACAGACAGGGTGATGTTTATAAGATGCTTTATTATGGAACTTTCGTCATTTAGAACAGCTGATGGTCAATTCTCATATTTAAAAATGTTTAAAATCTAGTCGCAATCTCATCTCTCTCGAAACGAGACTGATAAGAATACGAACTTCTTAAAAATATGGGAATTGTCCCTCTGATTAATTTCACAAAAGTTTTTTTGTAATTTCAGGGTTTGGATGGACTATATGGTGAAAATGGAGCACCAGGAGTTCCAGTGAGTATTCTTTTTTTTCAAGCATAAAAAACTGTGTTGGGATAAAATTATTAGTTGAGTATTAATTTAAAAGAAGGCGAAGGAAGTGTGAGTTGATGAAAGGAGAAAATTCATTTTGGGCTAAATTATGAAAGGGCCGGCCAAACAATAAAATATATATATATTCCGTTAGAACATGTTATTCTCATCACTTTTCACTATGGGACCAAATCTGTAGGGCCATTCCCTGCGCTGTTATATGAGTTTGAAAAACACTGTTTTCAGGATGTTTTAGAGAGAATAACAGTAATCTAATTATAGTAATAGCTTTTTATGCCAGTAAACATTACAGTTATCATCTTTTACTGTGAAACTAGGCTCTAGGGTTATTCTCCACATAATTACAGTATGTGAAATAAAGTTTTTTTTTTTTTTTACTGGTACTAGTATTAGCTTAATGAAATAAGTATAACTAAAATTAACTGGTTTTAGGTCTATTTTGTGGTTTCTGTTCTTGCAAAAACAGTGAAATAAAATAACACATTATTTTAGATACATAAATAACGGATGTAAAAGAAGCATAACGATGCCGAGAGGAGATATTGAAGGTCAAAGTTTTTTTTTTTTACTTTTTTTCACGAAAACAAGTTTTAAATGTTATCAACTCCTGTATTCTCCGTAAGGTTCTTTATGTTTGTTATGCAATTTCAAATATGGCAAGCTATTGCGAGAGGCATATCTGCACATACTGAACCATAGTCCAGTACAAAAAATCCACAATAACTGGGAGTCTATGACTCTCGGCTTCGTTGAGGTTCTTTTTACAACCGTTGTTTACGTTCCTAGCCAAAATAATGTGTTTTTTATTTTACGGTTTTTAAGTGAATAGAAACGACTAAATAGACCTAAAACCAGTTAATACTAGTGATACCTACGACTGATACCTATTTCAATCAGCTAATATTAGTACTGAAGAAAAAAATAACTATTTTGCACACTGTAGTTATGTGGAGAATAACCCTAGAGCCTTAGTTTCACAGTAAAAGATAATAACTGTAATTTTAACTGGCATAAAAAGCTATAACTGTTCTTCACTTCCACATAGTTCAAATACATATTTTTACCCGACAACGGCAAAGCAAAAAGGAGGGTTATGATTTTGACCGGTATGTATGTATGTATGTTCATCTGTTACCTCATAACTTCTAATTTACCGATCATAATTTGGCAAATGAGGTATCATTGGAAGCGTTTTGATTGTCCGCTGCTTATAGGCTATGTGACGTCACATTAAATGCAATATGGCGCCCTCTAGAGGACATAAAGTAACGAAATAAAAAATAAAAATAATTGAATTCATTTCATTCATTTCTTTTTGTCATTTTTATTATTAATTGTGCCATGTTGGGTATCAAATAAAAGGCCTTAACGAGCACATTACAAATATGTATAAACATCATATTTTACAAGTAAATTAATATGTTTAAATTGTTAAAAACAAGCAAAAGTGAGACTGTGCTACATACGGTGCGGCTGTAAAATTAACCGTTCGGGGACCATTGTATCCAATACGCTACAAAGTCACCACACGACTTACAACTCCATTTGTATTCGCTGTAATCAATATTTTTGTTTGAAATTTTTTGCAGTCTATGGTCAGATAGATATTCTTGTCAAATAAATCGACTAAAAGCAAAAATATAAATGGGCAACACTATAAAAAAATGTTGAAAATGACATTCCCGCGCGGTCAAAATGACAGTAAAAAGTCACTCCCGGGATGCGCGCGTTCGCAGTAATAATTCGTTTTTTAATGGTTTTAGTGTGTAAATCGTCGGAAAGTGGTGATATTTTCATTTTGAAGTAAATATTACATCGTTTTAGATAATATTCGCACTAAATAACATTAGATTATACCTATTTTGACCCAACCAAAAAAAGTGTAAACAAACGTGAAGGAGAAAGTTCTCGTGAAAGTGAAAGTTGATATATTTTTTGAGTTTTCTGTATGGATCTGATCGGTAAGTATTTTATTTATTTTGTATACTAAATTTTTCAGAGTTTTAAAAAAAAAAATCAAAAAAATACAAATAAAAAATATTTTTTTGGTACGGAGAAAGTTATGAAAGCACTAGAAATTCTAGATCAGCAAAAACCTAGATTTTTTGAATTTTTTTGAAAAATATTTTGTCTCTGAAAACGCTTTTATTAGATAACTTATCTATCCATAATGTACCCTGAAAAATTTCGTGTGAATTGGTACGGTAGTTTTATTAGAAATCGTAAAAACATTAGAACATAGAAAACACAAAAAAAACGGGTAATAAAGATTAGTAAACGTTGATAACAAAGACTGTAACCATTTACAATGTATCTCTAATCTATTCGAGTAGCAAAAAACATAAACAAAACACTTTAGACGTTATTATGAAACCCGATGCTTTTGTTTATTCAAGTGCGGTCGTAAATCTGTCACGGCGCAGACCACCCACCGCGCCTGAGCGGTATACCTATTTTACACCATAAATGCCGTGATGGTCCAATGGTTAAGGCCTCGCCTCTCATGCACGAGGTTGTGGATTCAAATCCGGGCAGGTACCAATGTGACTTTATCAATTCAAATGTACTTTTTGAGTTTATCTTGGACATTACTAACATCGGTGAAGGAAAAACATCGTGACGAAACCTGTGGACTTATAATTAATATTTATAATAAGTCTGAAATCGCCAACACGTCTTGAGCGCGCGTGGTGATCAATACTCGTGCCTTCTCTGTATGAGAAGAGACCTTTTCCCAGCAGAGGGACAATAATAGGCTGGTATTATTATACCATATAACCCAAAAAAAATTACGCTACTCTGCAAATAAGTTATCATGAAACTATAACCCCAAAATAATTTGTGGCACTCGGGGACTGCCACGGTAAAGCTATTGCATAGCATTTGTAACCTCCATATTTCCTATTTATCAACGCTACACTTGGGATGATGACGTGATGACATAAAACAAAAATTACGTTCCCATGACGACATCACGTTTCCCATGACAACATCACGTTGTCATGGGAACCGTCATTACATGGTAGGCGGAGTGGGGGGTGTTAGGTTTTATTTTCGTTACGTTACGGAATGTCTTGATTCGGTCGCCGCGCTCAAAGCCAGCGATAAAAGCTATGCAATAGCTTAAACCACCCGACTAAAAGGTATCGGTAAGGTCGCATGCCATTATAATTTTGTAGGTGTACAAGCATGCGATCACGGCTTTACCTTGATAATTTTTGTACCTATGTCTTGACTTCTGTCTGAAATACTTTCTTGTTTCATACCTTTTAGTCGGGTTTTCGTTTTTGAACTTACTTTTTATTTTACTTTATAAACACACTTTGTTATGAGGGTGTTGTGAATATGATAAAGTATGTTTTTTTCTTCTTCAGGGTATGCCTGGCCCAAAAGGAGATCAAGTAAGTTTTCAGAAATACATCGATTACACGGGAATTAGCTGCTAAATTGGTATCAATTATATAGTTAAATATCTCTGCAACACCTAGCAATTTTCGCCAATACCAAGATTGTATATACAACGTGCCGATACAATGGCGACATTAATTTAACACACGGGTAGGGCTAGTGGCTAGTTATCATAAAAATATAATAAGAAAATAATATTCGTTAATTGAAAAGTTAAAATTTTCAAACGCTCGCCGACATAGGGCTCTCCCTTTCCTTCAATTCGCCTTCTCTTTGCACGTTATTCGTTTTATTTTCATTGATGCGATGTTATGATCCGTGATCCCGGTAAATTACCTCTGCGCTACCAATTGTTAAGTACAGGTTGCACCAAGATGCTATTTTAGAAAATTGTAAATAAATCAATAAATAATAACATTTAATTTAATTAAAATATCTTCATTAAAAGAAAACGCTAATCCGTATACGTGTGTTAAATTATTGTCACCATTAAAGCGCCACGCTGTATAGATCATGAATTGTTCAATTTTAGTTGACATGTAAACGCCTTTTTGTTTAGAATTGAAACGGGCTTTGCGAAAACAGCAAGCTGCTATTTCGGATATATTATTTTCTTAATGAACAAATAAAAGTTCACTTATTTCTTAAACGAAGCCAAGTAACTTTATAAAAAGTAATAATTCTAACTAATTCCGACAAATCACTAAATGTTATTTTCTCTATCATAGGGGATGTCAATCGAGGGTCCACCAGGATTACCGGTAAGGAATATTAATACATTTTTTGATTTCATAGTGTTATCTATGTACAGATCCATTTTAAGCTATATCTGGGTTTTCCTAGTTCTACTATACTGATTTCACCTCGGGAGACAGATACAATGTGTGTGTGAAAATATCACTATAGCCTGTGTTACCCCGTGTTTACATCCATAAACAAATTGTGATATTTGTTTGTAACAATTTTTTTAATATACTCCATTTATTATAACAATAGAAAAATAACGGTTATCACCCTTTCGTTATTTCGATATAAACGTATAATAAACTCCATTATTTTACGATAATTACAAAGCAATTTAATCTATTTATCATTTAAATTTAAAAAATACTCTATAGCGCAGTAATTTCAACAATAACTATTGTTATTTTGCTATATTTTTCTATTGCTATAGTAAATAGAGTATAGACTTGTCAAAAACATGTCGTGTATATTATACATTGATTGACTTTGTTCGAGACATGTTTTGTCAACAATTTGCTCACTTTTTGTAATTTTTCACAAGTTGTACACAACTAGTCTTAATGACTTGTTTTAGGTGTAAACGTTTAACGAAAACAATAGCAAAATATGTGAAACGAAAATGTTCTACAAGTATACCTTGGTGTAAATGCTATATTATTTGAATATTATTCCTAATTATTTTCTTCAGGGACCTGTAGGACCGAAAGGTGATATTGGTCTTCCTGGTATTCCTGGAAAAATGGGAGTTTGTGAATGTGAGGATACCGATACCGAACCAAGGAGTACGTATTTTGTTTTTTATGGAACGAATGAAGTGCACCCGCGTCTGTTTAAGCACCAAGGACACGAGTGCAAGACTTGAATAGTTTACATGTTCACCTTGATTTCAAATACCTTAGGTACGAAAGTAATTGGAAATCACGGACATTAAATGGTTGTAATACTTTTACAGATAATGATGGAGATGCCCTAAATTTCGGGACATTTGAGTCTCCAGCTAAAGTTACTTGTAAAGCTGCACCGCCCGATGTAAGCAGCGGTAAGGAAAAAGTTTTGTGTATTCAGTTTTAAACTACATTTTCTAGAAATAAAAATCTATCGCTAAATAGGTAGCTACTCAAACGAAACTCAATTTCAAGTTTGCCATAAAGCCTTCTTTGGTTGATAAATCAGTAGCTATCTCGTTTGACCGTTTACATGATTTCTTAGTATGAAAAATCAGAGCCCTTATTAAAGCACTTGTAAAGTGATAGGCAAGTGATGTGTATATCCACCGGAATCCGAAATCTGTTTAATTTTAAACGATTGCTCTTACAGGCTTTTATTATATGGGACCGAAATCGCAAAAATTTGAAGTATACTGCGATATGATGACCAAACAGACTTGTTTAAAAAAGTTGAATTCAGGTTTTAAATTTATAAAGTTCGGAAATGAAGAATTTTGGTTAAGCGGCCATGGAATTGATTTTATGAAGGAAACATATAATGTAAGTTATGTTTATCGAATCTGCTTTAAGTTTAGGGGACCATCTATTTTTTTTCCCAATGTGAAGTCGGTGGTAGGTTTACGGATATATAATTATGATCCATATCCTGTCAGACACAGCAAAGTAGACAAGGGGATGAAAAATTTAATTTACTTTTTATTAATGTAGTTACCTTTTAGCCTAACTGTTTTGGTTATGCTGCCTTTCAAGCTTACCAATGAAATTGCCTCAATAAAGTGTTTGGTGCCGAAAACGGGTGTTTTCAACGACTTATCATAAGCCTCGACTAAGTTATTTTTACTTTACCAAATTGATTTAAATCATGTTACATTATCTTTACACTAATATTGTCGATGTATTCGTTACAGTTATCTGCACAACAAATAAAGTGGCTTCAGAAACGATCAGCGTACGTACGTCAAACGCTAAAATACACATGCCTGAATGATAATCATCAAAATTCTTTCAACTTGTCTTCGGTGGTGCAGTTGTTGACTTGGAATGACATTTTGATTGGACCAAACCCTACTAACCGATCTCCGTTCTATTATTCTGTGCCATCTTTAATCGATGGATGTTCGGTAAGATAATATTTCTCATGATTTAGTCTTTCCTTTGCTCGACTAAGGTAAGAAGAAACGACATTCAAATTTTTGTAAAGTCAGAGGCACCACGGCGGTGGCGTCCTCACCTTCCGCCTGACGCAGGTCCTCACCGGACACGGCCGTTTCGGGAGGTTCCTGTTCAAGATAAGGCGGGAGGAAACGCCCGGGTGTCATCATTGTGTGGATCGCCCGGAGGACATGGTGGAGCATACGGTGGAGGTCTGCCCGGCTTGGGCGGAGCATCGCCGTGTCCTCGTGGAGGCGATTGGCGGCGGTGATCTCTCGCGTCCGGCCCTGGTTCAGGTGATGGTACGGAGCGAGATGAAATGGGAAGCCGTCACCTCCTCCTGCAAAACGGTAATTGCCGCGAAGGAGGAGGCGGGACGCGTGAGGGAGAGGCAAACTTCGCTCTCACGCCCCTAACCGCCACAGGAGGAGACGCCCTCAGCGTCGGGAATCGCAGGCCGATTTCCGACTACCATAGGCGCGGGCTTGCGGACTGTGAGCAATAGGTAGCTCGCCATCCGATAACGACCAGGCCTGGGTCGACGGCGCGTTGTGTCCACGCGCGCCTCATAGAGATGTCAGCAGAATTGACGTGATCCGCTAGAGCCGATGCCTGCCGGGGTTGCAAAGAAAACCAAAAGGGAGATCGTGGCCCCCGGCAACAGGGCAACCGAAGGTACACGGGTGGGTTTTAGTCAGTAAGAGTCTGACACGCCCTCCCGCTCCGCCCAGAGCGGGAGAAGTTATTTGATAATTTCCCACCCAAAAAAAGGGTTCCAAAATGTTAACGCATAATATAAACACTGAAATGTTTGCCGCCAAGTAAGGTTACTCCGTTCCGTTTTGAAGGATTATGGGTTAAATTAGTGGCAGATGAGACATTCAGTCTGGGGTGACAACGCATCTGCGATGTCTCGTATTTTCAGATGTTTGTTGGCAGTGGTGATCACTTGCTAGCTGTGCCACTGATTAAAAGAAATCTAAGTAATGTGTTATTTTTAAACAGTAAGATCAAAATGGTAATTCAAGCCGTATCTGTGGAATTAGGTAAAACATTAATATTTTTGAAATCTTTACTGTAAGATAAAATGATCTTATCCTGTTGGATCGAAATATTTGTTTAGTAGGTTGTTCGGAGACAATTAGTTCAGAGAGGAATAGAACAAGAGGTTGTAAAAAAATTACATGTGGCACTATTTGATGCGGTGTAACTTGCAAGGGGGTAGCAAGGTTAAAGAGTCTCCACGTTTTAAGTTTCATGATTCTGTGGCGTGTGTTCGAACATGCTCGTGCATATTTTTACCCAAAACTTCAAAGAACATATTCGAGCATTTTGCTGTTCTATCTGCGCTGTTGTGTTATTGTTCTATCACTTTATTCTACGTGAACAGTGTCACGTGTACCTACTGCTATAGTTTGACCGAAATCGTTGTACCGCGCCTTAGGAGAGCACGCAGCGAGACCGGGGGTAGTGCAGATCGCTCATTCGTCGGCGCTAACTGCCTCGCCGTGCATTCCTAAGGCGAGGTACAGCGGTCTCGGTCATAGTTCAATCATAGTTAATTTGCTTAGCCTTCCCAACTATGTTGGGGTCGGCTTCCAATCTAACTGGATGTAGCTGAATACCAGTATTTTACGTGGTGAGACTGCTTATAGTTCAATCATAATAAATTATTGTTTCAGGAAAGGAGTGCTGAACATCAAACTTCTTACATAGACCTAGAAAGTAAAAAAGTAAACAGGTTACCCATAACCGATGTATGGATCGGTAATTTTAATGATGAAAATGAAGCTTTTACTATTGAGAGCGAGGAGTTGTGTTTTGGATGACTAAATAACATTTTGATTATTGTACTTAACTTTGTTTAATTTTGATTTGAATATACACTATTTCTTAAAATAAGAATTTTCTGTCCTTGCTGAAAGGATCATATTAATTTTCTAACAATTGTTTTATTTTTTCTTTTAGTATTGAAGTATTCTAATAAATGCAGTAAAATATAAGTGATTATTATTTTCGTATAATTAATACCTACTCTAATCTTTACATTCAAATTAACAATCATAGGCCTCGACACGAGGTTAGTTTGCGAGTCTGTTTAGTGGTTTGTGCTGCTGAACTGACAAGTATACACGAAGTCGATCAGCATTAAACTACCTTCAAATCGAAGGTGGAAGTATCGTAAAGAATAATAAGGAATAATTTCAGATTTTTCAGGAGGACAAAAATCATTTTTTTTTCCTAAAAACCATTGATCTATAATCATATTCATTTTTAGTTTTTGGTGTCTGGAGCCAAATGGCAAAACCGGAACCCTTAATAATTTCGTCATGTCCGTCCGTCTATCACTATGTCCGTCCATCCGAATGTTACATAGCCATTTTACTCTGAGACTATTTGCAAAATACCAATAAAAATTGGAAAGAAGGTAAACAATGGTGCAGTGAAATTAGAAGCAAACAATTAGGGGTGGCTCTCCATTTTTTTTCATCCCTCGGTTACAATGTATAGGACACGTAACAGAGGGATTAAAACACATATAAAACCGGCTTGTGGACTTAACATCGTAAATTATAAAAAAAAACATGTTCTTCTATACATTCCAACTGTAAATATGAGTTTGTGCGCACAATATCGAGAAACATTCCATGTTATTTTAAGACTATATAATACAAAATACAAATACAAAATAGTTTATTGTGCCAAATAGAAAATTACATTACATTTTACCGTGTTTGAAGCCTCCTTTTAGGCAAACAATGCCTGTATTAGAAGGCTCCATTTTCAAGGCACCACTTCTTATAGGCTTTCCTGTAATCTATGTATAAGTATAGAAATATATTCTGTATTTTTTTTTAAAAATGTCGGTTCAGTAGTTTCGGAGATGAGATTGGTAAAGTTGCATCTATTTTCTTAAATAAGTTAATCGGTCCATTCGATGCGGAAAAAAGCGGATGCGTTGCAAATTGGCTGTGATAGACAGATAGACACACGAGTGATCCTATATTACTGGTTCCGTATTTTCATTCCGACGTACGGAACCCTAAAAATCATTGTACATAGTGAGTGTGGTATCGCTGAATCCTTTTAATTAAATATTATGATGTCTATGTCTCTGACTTTTTTATTTGAGTCAATAATTTGTGAGATATATTTCCGGTTACAACTCCAGTAATAACTTTGTTTTCCGTAGTTTTGTCGAGAAACATAAACTTATTTTTGCGGTCAATAAAATCAATCAATAGTGTGTATGCGT
Source organism: Agrochola lychnidis (assembly GCA_963680765.1). Classification (NCBI taxonomy): domain Eukaryota; kingdom Metazoa; phylum Arthropoda; class Insecta; order Lepidoptera; family Noctuidae; genus Agrochola; species Agrochola lychnidis. The sequence continues at coordinate 9,162,495 of OY796847.1, forward strand.
AAATATTTATCCCAACTACTTAACCCTTCACTGTGCGTGGTTTGAGAAACACTTTCCGGTTTTTAATTTCTCCAATGTGATGGTTTCTAATATTGTTTTAAAATTATTTTATCTACAGCATGATATTAATCAGACCTTAATGAATACAGTTGTTCATAAGATGATGTTCCTTACATACTGCAATTTTTGAAGACCATATCCCTTACGACATTGAAAAAATTACGATTTAAAAGAAGTTAGTTACACCCTAAGCTTAATGACAATTATTTTAATGTTGTGTAAAAGAACTGAAATTGGTTCTATTATAGCTACAGTTTACACTTTGACAACACAAGTGAGCAAAAAAATATACAAACTACGTTGATTAAGAAAGCTTAATAGTAATCGGGGGGCACGGTAGTGCCCCCGCCAAGTCGAGTGCGAGGCAAACTCTGCCGTACCATCCTTTACTGGAACCATTTCGCCGCATTTTCAGGCCCCTATTTGAGAACCTCTGGATAAGACCAGAACGCAGAAATTTTCGTCATCCAGTAAGCTATAATTACATACTTAAAATCCAAAATTTCAAGTCTGTAGGTCATTTAGTTCCGAAGTTAAGCGAAAGCAAAGTTTCGCATTTATGACACTCACTCACTCACTCATGATCATCAGAATAGAACTAGTACTTCCCATAAACTCAGAGAGTTGAAATTTGGTACAGAATTAGGGTTTAATGGCCACATAAAGGGAAAACTATAAAAACTAGGATAATCCAAGATCTGGAGTACCTGGTGACTCTGATAAGAAAACACAAGAGCCCAACCAAACTATTAGAGATCGACATACCGCCTTTACAAAAAATATTCAACTTAGTGGGCCGCTTCATTTGATGTCAAAAATCGAAGGTTTGAAGTATCTGATGAAGAACCCTCAGCTCGTCTCAGCTGTATTAGAGATATGGTAATGCCCCCTTCTACTATTGGTACATAAAAAAATCGACTGTCATTGCAAAAATCCAGCGTAGTGGGACACATCTTCTAATCTAATTTAATCTAGCATATAGCATCTCACTGCTGGGCGAATGCCTCCCCTTCTGCTTTTAATACGCATAAAAATAAAATTAAAGGAAAACTCTGGATAAGACTAGACTGGCTTTTATACTTATAAGTTTACAAGAAGAAATAGTCGAACGATTAACTTTATTCTACTCGAACATTACACAAATTAAATAAACTAATTACACTAAAATATTAATTTCGCTCAAAAGGACATGTCCCAAAATGGTTTTTTATTATTCAATAATTCTAACCAGGATATGTTAAATATATTTGGATAGACATCCCAAAAACTAGTGGTTCTAACTATATCATACATTTTTAAAGACCTCCAATTTTGAGAAAAATCGTTTTTTATTTTAGTAAGAAATTACTCCTAAAACGAACAAACCTTTCTAATTATCTAGGATAATATAGTGAACACACCCCATAAAATAGTAAACTTGTCAAAATTGACACATGTTACTGTCATTATTGTCAATTCATTGACAGTAATGACAGTATTATGTGTCAATTTATGTCATATTGACATATTCAAATAGTAAACTTGTCAAAATTGATACATGTTACTGTCATCGCTGTCAATTGATTGACAGTAATGACTGTACCATGTGTCAATTTATATCATATTTGTCACAGTTGCCATCAACAAATAAAATATTTGTACTTTAAATAGTTTATAATTTTTCTCATAAATGGAGGGGTCTAAAAATTTTATTTCAGTGGTTCCTAGTTCCATATTTTGTCGTTTTTATTTAGATGTAGTTTGATGCTGGTTAGATTTTTCTCGGAATAAAAAACCAACGTCCCTACAAAAAGCGGACATCTCCTTTGGTCAAAATATAATGCACTGGACTAAGAGTGGCGGTGATACCCGCACACGTCACTAGATAGCGCTGACTGTATTTTAAAATGCGCTTACGTTTGTTTTACAAAAATATGAAGATGATGCATCGATGACTGCTGGACTGGAATAAACTATAATCATTAAAGAGGGAGCTAAAGTAATGCTTAGGAGAAACATTGATGTTAGTTTAGGTGAATGGGTCGATAGGCGTTGTACAAAAAGTTAGGTGGGACCCGGAAGACCAAACAAAGCCCAAACAATTGGTAGTAGAATTCGCTAATAATTTGATTCACGAATTATTGCCTATTAAGTCAAAATTTGAGATCATACCCGGGGCATACGTGTACAGAGAATAATTCCCAATCTGTGTGGCGTATGCCCTAACAGTTCACAAGAACCAAGGTCTAAGTCTAAAAAATGCCCTCATGGACATTGGCACCTCCATATTCTCTTATGGCCAAGCCTACGTGGCGCTTTCACGAGTAACCAATCTTCATGGGGTGCACCTCATAAATGTTGACTTCAAGAGCATAAAAGCTCAAGCTTCAGCGATCACCGAATACAACCGGCTTAGGCGTAAATACCGCGCCGATCTTTCAGAAATTAAACCGTCTAAACCATCTAAAAGAATAAATAATGAACGCGAATGGGCAATACGAAAAACTGTTGCTACTGTACAAGAATCAGAACAGGAAAAAAAGAAAAGAAAGATTTGTAATAATAAAAAAACTAATAATAATAATAAATAAATTCTTTATTGGCATAAAAAAAATGTATACAAGGAAAGTGAAGCCCTGACTCCTGCGCTAGGTAAGAACACCTGTGTTACAGGGGCCAGAAACTACTCCTAAAAAGAAAAAAAACTTTGTCAAATAAGAAAATCTAATAAAATAAATCAATATGCCCACGTTTCTACAAAAAGAAGTGAAATCCCACCAAAAACATTCCGTAAAAAACTAGCCAAGTCTCAATGGAGCTGCTTGTTTATCTCTAAAAAGTAATGAAATCTAGACAAAGTCGTGGCAAGTCTAAGGTTCCTTACTGCGATTTCTTTATTAATATAGTTATTGTTGTGTGACTTGGCCGTTGAAGGGTACACAAGGGTACAAAACTAGGTGCTCCATGACACCATTGCACCAATCTGTCGCCAGAACGGCTACCCATTGACGATGGAAAATTGCCACTTGGAAAACGTTGATTCAATAACCAGTCAATTGTAGGCTTGATAAAGCTGCGTATTTCAATAATACTTATGTATAGGCGAGCCTGAAACAAACAGTATAATTTTTTTTTCCATTATAGACGGACTTCTAATCATTGATAGAAGTCCGTCTGTACGTCTATTTTATGTTAGATCGGTGGTCGATTTGACGCTCCAAAAAGAAGAGAGCAGAAGTCAGCATTGTCAATGCTGAATGCATGTGTTGCAAAATCAACAGCCTAAAATGAGACACTAGCGTCCAATTACCAATACCAGTATGGGCTATTATCTCGCTTAACAAACATAGGTAGCTACAACAGATTTGAGACATTACGTGTAAACAAAATTGACTTGTACCCACTAACGTATAAAGAATGTTCAACGGCCAAGTCACACAACATTAACTATAATAATAAAGAAATCGCAGTAAGGAACCTTAGACTTGCCACGACTTTGTCTAGATTTCATTACTTTTTAGAGATAAACAAGCAGCTCCATCGAGACTTGGCTAGTTTTTAACCGACTTCCAAAAAGGAGGAGGTTGTATGTCCACCGATTTCTCCGTCAATTGTGGACCGATTTTGAAAATTCTTTTTTTACAGAATGTTTTTGGTGGGATTGTTCTATTTCCAATTTAATCTGAAGAACATACAAAAAAAAAACGAAACACAGAAAATAGCACCACTCTATCTCGTAAGGGCGAATATGACTAAAAGGCGACTGAGGGACTGAGTAGATGAGAGTGGCAGTTAAAGCACATTTACAGTACAATGAAAAAACAGTCCCGCTTAAGCTTAATTTTCCTAGAAGAACGGTGGCCGCCACAAAACGGCCGCAGTAACGGTCGTCATGAAAATGATGGCAGCGAGGTTTGAGGGGTTTAACGCCACAAGCTTTTTTTTAAAGCATGTTTTTAAAAAGATTTTTACCTATATTTTATTTTGTACATTAAAATTTGTTCAAATATCAGTTCTATCTATCACCTTCACAAATCCAACGGGCCCAACACTACATAACTATCTTGTAAGGTCAAGCAGTTCCTGTGGCAACCTTACGCTTCTTAGATCAGACCCTGGATACCACCTAATGTACCAAAATACGATTGTGTTATATTGTTTGATTGAGAAGTACCTATGGCCAACTTTCAGATCCATTATCGGGTCCTGGACACTATCATGGCCTATAATTATTTTTAAGACAAAACCAACGGGTTTAAACTCAATGACGCTATCTTATTTAGTTGAGGAGTTCCTATCGCCATCTTCGGGCTCTATTATCAGACCAGCTAAATGGAATTATGTTTCTAAAATGTCTCAGTAGTTATATAAGTTTGCTAAGTTTCAGCTCAATCAAATGCTAGGAAGTGCTTGAAAAATGGATGACAATACATAGTAACTGGAAACACACAATATAAACGAAGTAAACTAATTGTAAAGATTGTAAAAATTAAAATGTACTGCCTCGTCGATGTAAGTAGTAGTTGCAAGCACGACTGTTGACCATGGAGTTCTGGTTTCGATCTCCAGGACGGGTAAAGTGTTATTTGAGTTTTCCAGTAATTTTCCTAATTACTGGAAAACATTAGCTATTTTTTTAAATTGCTCGTACCATTGGTAACTTAATTAAATAACTAGCTGATTCAAGAGACGTTGACCTGTCCTTTCAATAATTCTCAAAAAAATACTTTCGTTTTTCCCAAATTTTCTAATTTTCCTGGCACCTTTTTAAAAATTTTCTTTCTTATAAACCTTCGGTCCAGCCATTCTCAAGTGATCTGTGTGACTTACCTACCAACTGAATGCACAGCATTAATCTTCTACTATATAAAAATAAGTTGGGTTTTCCTTCCTGACGCTATAACTCCAGAACGCACAAACCTATTTTAACGGTTTTGCATTCGTTGGAAAGGTCTTGAGCTCCGTGAGGTTTATAGCAAAGAAAATTCAGGAAAAATTTCAACAGAAAAGCGAAAAAAAACAAAAAATCTTTTTTCACATACATTGCCATCTCTGATACATAGCATGTACTACAAACCAATATTTTAAGTAGATGGCGCCGGTGCGTGATACATTGTTTGACAGCTACTCATTGTTCTCTGCTCAGTTAATTTCATATGACAAACCGGTATTGTGTTCACTGTGAAATTGTGAAAAAAAAGTAAAAAAAAATAAGTTATTCGTTTCCTAACATTTCAATTGGAAACCATCAAATCAATCACGTGTATTGTGCAAATTTTTATTCAATTTCAACAGCAGGCATTTGTCTTTAAGGTGGTAAGTTGAACTGTGTAAATTATGTGGATCGTGCATTTGAGGTTAAATTCACCACTCTGTCCATAGTCCAAAATGCCTAGAGGACGACGTGCGAACATCGGCCGCCGCACAAGACATGCAAGCCAGCAACAAGTGTATTCACAGAACTTAAGCGAAGAAAGACAAAATATAATAAGAGAAAATGCCCGATTGAGACAACGCGTGAGCACACGAAGATCATTGGCATCATACAATCGCTTGGCATTCCAATATGATCCCACTGCGAACTACAGTGATGATGAAAATTTAGATATTGGACCAATGACGACTATATGCCGATATTGCAATGCGTTAAAGTTCAAAAGAGAAACGGCTGGATTGTGCTGCGCAAGTGGAAAAGTCAAACTGGATCCATTACTTACACCACCACAGCCACTGAAACCATTGTTCGATGGAAGTGATCCCGATTCCAGCCATTTTCTTCAACACATCCTTGAATACAATAACTGCTTTCGCATGACTTCCTTTGGTGCTAATATCATTCGAGAAGGCGGCTTCATGCCGACTTGCAAGGTAAAAGATACAACACACATAACCAATCACTCACACCAACACAATGAATTGCAACACATAACAACTACATATACACCACACACTACACCATCACACGATCAGAAGTTACACCGTATTCTTCAACAAATGATTGTTTGCAATTACAGATACAAGGACAAATATATCATTTGCATGGTCCAATGGTGCCAACACCAGATCATCATCATCTGCCTAGCCTTTTCCCAACTATGTTGGGGTCGGCTTCCAGTCTAACCGGATGCAGCTGAATACCAGTATTTTACATGGAGCGACTGCCTATCTGACCTCCACAACCTAGTTACTAGGTAACACGATACCCTTTGGTAAGACTAGTTGTCAGACTTTTTGGGCTTCTAACTACCCGTAACGACTGTCAAAGATCTACAAATGACAGCCGGGACCAACGGCTTAACGTGCCAACACCAGATAAACCGCATCAATTTCTGCAAATATATTTCATTTCGTCGATGGTGGATCAGCTGAATGTGCGGTGCAATATACAGGGAACACAACAGTTAAAGAGACGAATTATTGAACAGTTGCAAGCATTTTTTCACGCTAATAATGCTGTGGTTAATATGTTCAAAACAGCATTGGAACGAATGCCATCGGATACGCACAAATTTGTCATAAGAGCGGATTGTACCCCAACAGGTGAACATGTGCGAAGATTCAATGCACCCACCGTTAATGATGTTGCTGCAATTATTGTTGGCGATCCAACTAAATCGCGAGACATTGTCGTTCAGCGAAGAAGCAATATCATGCATCGTGTAAACGAGACACATCGTTTGTACGATGCGTTACAATATCCAATCATTTATTGGCAAGGGCAAGACGGATACGACATCACGTTGAAGATGGTCGATCCAATTACAGGTACAATATTCACACTAATTATTGCTATTATTGGTTTTATTAACAATTCATTTAATTTTGCATTTTCAGGCGTATCAACGAATAAAAATCTAAGCGCAATGAATTACTATGCGTATCTTATGATGATTCGTACACATGAGGAGAATGTCATTCTGAAGTGCCGTCGGCTATTCCAGCAATTCGCTGTCGACATGTACGTCAAAGTCGAGACCGAACGTTTAGCGTTCATCCGATTCAATCAGGCAAAGCTACGATCTGAGGACTATATACACTTGCGTGATGCTATTCATTCAGATGGTGATGTTCAGAATATTGGACGTCTGACGATTCTCCCATCATTTTATATCGGAAGCCCACGCCACATGCACGAATACGTTCAAGACGCTATGACGTACGTGCGAAATTGATTGAGGCAACCATTATTAACGGAAAGTACGCAGGTAAAAATGTATGTATTCCTCGAATACCAATGATTCCGACTGATCTTCCGTTTGACTTCAAACGATTGCAATTTCCAGTTCGCCTTGCGTTCGCAATGACAATTAACAAGTCGCAAGGCCAATCGCTTAGTGTTTGCGGGATAAATTTAGAAAATCATTGTTTTTCACATGGGCAGTTATACGTTACGTGTTCACGAGTTGGGAAACCATCCGCTTTGTTTGTGTTAACGTCAGACCAAAAAAACAAAAAATGTGGTTTACCAAAGAGCACTTCAATGAAACGGATAATTTGCGGACACGTATAACGCTTCGATTCAGTATTTTTTTTACTTTGGATTCACTTTCATTTACTTAGAGAAGTTCAACTAAATAACACTTCATTTTTGTAATCGAAATGAATTAATTACTGTTGTGAAATGAAATAATGAAATAATTTTTTTCCTTTTCAAATATAAAACAAAAAAAAAAATCTTCTTCTTTTAATCACCAAACGAAATGTTACATAAAACGAAGTCATCTGGTGGCGAAACGGAGTTCGCCGGGTTTGCTAGTTTTTTATATATGTAGATTAGGGGGCTCCTCTGATATTTTTCCAATAATGTTTGATACTATATTGAGTTATTTTGTGTACCTTCTTTAGGAGTGGCGGGGGCCGAAAGGGCGGCAGGGTCCATATGGACCTCCTGGAATGCCTGGAAGACCTGGGGTTTGCCCTACTAGTTTGACTGAAGATAGTATTATTTTAACAAGGGTCAATCCTTCCTAGATTTGCCGAAACAACATTTAAAAAAATACTCTGTTTTAAAAAACACTGTATACTAACCAATATAATAATCATCTGATTATGAGTCAATACGAGAGAAAAAGTATTTTTTGAGATACGGCATTATTTGAATGTGTTGTCAGCTGCCATCTTGGGCCAGCCGAAGTAGAAAATATGTTGTTGTATTGAAAACACTGCCATCTGTCTTTGGCTCGTCAAACTATTGTCGACTAGAGCGCACACGAATCAAAGTACCAATTCCTAAATATTTTTATTAAAACAGCTTCACATTCTACTGAAGAATTTGGGACGAAGGAATCGCCAGCAGAAGTTTCTTGCAAATTGGCACCAGAAGGCGTTACGAGCGGTGAGAAGAACACTAATTTATTAATTTAGAATAAATAAGGTGTTGGTTAACTCGAGAATTGTCTTGTAAAAGAGCCTTCGCCGTTTTTAAAAATGTTGTCAAACTGAACAAGGAAAGTATTTAACTGCAGTTAAGTTAACATTATGCTCATTACAAGAGAATGCCTAGGTTTATTAGCGGCTTTATAGTTAAAATTGCCAAGTGGGCTTGATATTCATACCCCACTGCGTGACAGCACAGTCCTAACAGCTATAGATAATGCCATCTACGAAGACGCGCCCCACTCTTCTTCCTTAAGACGCAGATATATGCCAGCGACCTTGAGTGGTTAGCTTGCGTGTTCTGTACTGAGCTCACGCAACGCGTCGTACCTCCAGCCAGTAATAGGACTCGCCCATCGAGGAGCGCTATCCCAAGTGAGACGCATTATTAATTTATTATATCTAAAAAGGTATTTTAATAAAACAAGTATACTAAAAGATCAATCATTAAATTATCTTTAAAATGGTGAAGGTGTCAGAAAAATATACTGGATAGATTTTGAGTGATTCTGAGTTTTTTTATCCGCGTTAGACATAATTTTACAAATTAATTTCACTGTGTTATCTAAACATAATCTTAAATATTCCTATATTAAGTTATTAAAAAAATACTCTAATTTAACATATACTTTTTTCAAATCGTTACTACTACTCATTTAGACGTGATCTTCAGTATAAAATCATTAATAGCCGGTTATTGTCGCCTTAACGCGATTACTGTATTGTAAGCTGTACTATAAGCGATTAGGAAGAAGAGTGGGGTCTTCGTGGATTCTAATACATGAGATACTATATAACCATCGCGTGACCTAGACGAGTATACCCAGCCCGTCCCATCTTTGATGTCCTCCCTCCGGTAAACGCCCTAAGCCGAGGCTCGTACCCCACAGGGGGTGCCCTTAGCGAGCGTTCACCTAGTTTATAAGTCTCTGACTGGAGGCTTTGAGTGTAGCAGCTTAAGGCACCCACAGGTTTAATCGGTTAAATAGTCATGGCCTTAGAGGCCAGCTATGAGATGCAGTACAGAAAAAAAAAAGATGAGTATCTCAGGTTTTGATATTTAAGGTTCCGTAGTAAACAAGGAACCCTTATAGTTTCGTCATGTCCGTCTGTCTGTCTGCGGTCTAGCTCTGAGACTCTTAGTACTAGAAAGCTGTAATTTGGCATTGGTGTTCATATTAATTACGCCGACAAAGTGGTAAAACAAAATTATGATAAAAACATTTTTTTTGTGTACCTATTTTTTTTTCTATCCCATGGTGTCATTGGAAAGGTCCTTCAAAAAAATTATGAGTAGGTATGTGAAAATAATTTTTGGATTCAGGGACCCATTTGCGAAATATTAAGCTTTAAAGTGCCAATTTTTATTAGAGTCAAGTGTCACCCCTACCAGCTAAATGGTTGGTTTTGGATGTGTAGAAAAAATCAAGGCAGTAGTGTATGTAACGAAATTTAAAAAAAAAACTATCACAGCTAAGTAGGCTCAACAAGTTAACGAGTAATAATCGACCAACTTGTATTTGCAGTTGCAAAGACATGTTTTCCCATACGGAAATGGTATGGAATTACACGAGACAATTACATTAGAACATGTTTTTCAACTACAAAGTTAAGTTTTTTTTTGGGATAAATTCATCCAACTACGGAACCCTTCATTGTGCGTGGTTCGACACGCGCTTGGTTGGTTTTCATAATTAAAATGGCAGATTTTTGATGACATTAAGTAATGTTTTGGAAAATTAAAGTATCTAGACCCACCGTGACTGATATCAAAATTAAGAACTGCAAAAAATAAAATTAAAGGCATTTTTGGTGGATCGATTATTTGGCGTACGATAATGGTCAACAGTAAAGAATTTGTTTTTTTCATAATAATAATAATCAAAGATATAAATACATGTAAAGATAGACAAAGTAAGGCTATGTTCGATGTAGAAAGCAGTACTCCTAGACACGGCACGCATAGTGAGGAGGTTCCTCTCTCTAGAGCCCTGACCGCCGGCAGCTTGGACCCTGTTCCTGATGCCGATGGGCCACTATTTTTTATATTTTTAAATGTTTTTTTAATGAATTTTATAAAAATATTTAAAAATGTATTTAATATATAAAAAATGAATAAATGAGAATATCCAAAGATATAAATATATGTATAGATAGACAAAGTAAGGTTATGTTCGATCCAGCCTATCCCTTCTTGCTGTCCTCCCCTCAGCGACGCCCTAAGCCGAGGGTGCCCTTAGCGAGCGTTCGCCTATTAATTTAGAATAGTTTTTGCCCTGGCTGGAGGCTTTAAATGTAGAAGCTTAAGGGAACCACAGGAAAGTCCGGTTAAGTAGCCATGACCTCATAGGTCAACTGCGAGATGCCCTAGACAAAAAAAAAACAGACTTAGGCCCGTATTACAGAACCTCACTCAAAATTCAAGCAATACTTAAAACTCGTTTAAAGCCTTTTGATTGGTTGAAACTAGTTATATGTAATGCTTGAGTTTTCAGTGACGTTCTGTAATACGGACCTAAAAATAGTCGTCGAAAAAAATTTGCGTCCAACTGTTAGCCGTTGAATGCAAGCTCAAATATAAAAAAAAATGACAGCACAAGGATGTGGCGCGAGTGTAAGACGCAGCTGTCACGCACACCAGCAAAAAAAGTTGGCCTGTTTGTTTCAGTTCTTTTGCAGCACGACACTCTATATACACTTATAAAATAATCAAAAATAATATCATTAAACTATAAATTTAAATTTTCTAAATTGCAGGACCAAAAAATAATGCATACAAGGTGTACTGTAACATGACAAGCCGAGAGACGTGTATAAGAAAAAATACAAAAACCCCAGTGGTTAATCATAATTCTGAAAATGGAGTCTTGTGGTTGAGCGCAAAAGGAGTTGACATGAAAGAAATGTAAGTTGCATGCAAGTTACATGTTGCATGTTGTTGTTGCATGTAAGTTGTATTCTAAATACTACTTTACCTGCATGGTAGTGACAACAGCATTCTAAAAATGATCGCTGCCAGACTGGACTGTCCCTTTTAGGGACACCGGGTGGGGACAGTCACAGGTCTGCATAAATAAATAATTAATTAATATACTAACAAAATTATAGTCTGAAATAAAGTTTTATTTAATTTTTTGAAGTTTTGTTTTAAGACTTACTTTATTATTTTATGAATACATTTAGGTACCTACATGATAATATTAAAAAGCTAAACTTAAATCAGTATTATTGGGCAGATAAATACCTACTGCAAGAACAAGACTAAAAGAGAGTCTAAGTGTAAGTCTATGCCTGCACCCCAATTGCGTAACACACTTTCTATCACAATCAGAAGGATTTTGAAGGAAATTATTAATCCACTAGCAGTGTCCCGCGGTTTCACCCGCGTATGTCTGGATCCCGTACGAATATCGGGAAAAAAAGTATTTTATGTGTTAATCCAGGATATAAACTATCTGTGTGCCAAACTTCATCCAAATCCGTTCAGTAGTTTTTGCGTGAAAGAGTAACAAACGTCCATCCATCCATCCTCACAAACATTCGCGTTTTTAATATAATAGTAAAGTTGCTTGAACACATTAAAAAATTCAATGAATGTTGTTGAACCTTAATCGAAACACACTTACCCTAATAGGCCTGTAGCGGTTACACCGCCACATACGAACTACACATCATAGATATGACGTCACACAAATCCTGCATCGCGCAGTTAAGAGTTTACCGAGCGATCGACATAGATACAAGATTTCAACTTCAAACCGTTGGGCAGTTGCTCGCCAGACACAACACCCGTCTGGTCGGAGGATCCTCTCTTTTCTATGGTGGATGAGTGAACTTTACACCCTGTTCCTCATACTACTAAAGGCCTGTGTCCAAATTTTTTTTTTACCGTCTTGTAGTTTATTTTAAAAAAATTGGTAACGTATTTATAGTCTAGTGGTCGCAAGCGCTACTGCTGAGCATGAGATCCTGGGTTCGATTCCCGGGTCGGGGAAAGTGTTATTGGGTTTTTCTATCTAATATTTCTCAGTAGCAGCCCGGAGTCTGGATTTGTGCCCGGTTGATGGCAATAGGCTCGCTCCCTATTACATGGGACTTAAACATAACTGGCGATATGTGGGTGTACTATAAGTACATCTCTGCCTAACCCTTCAGGGATTACAGGCGTTATTTATGTCATGTGTGTATTTTTTCTTTTTTGACGTAATCGAAAGATTACGGCAATACATTGATTTAAAATGTGGCATGACGCCACGCCTTGAGATTAGATAGATTTCTCCCCAACTTTAATGCGTGTTTTCTAAGTTATTTTTGATTAATATGATAAAGCAAAAAATACGTGTCTAATATTTCTTTATTATCTGAAAGACGGACTAAATAGTTTTTTTTTTTTACCTAGCCAGTCACCGTATTGTAAGTGTGTTAGCAATTAGTGTCGGTCGGCTTGCTACCTCTTTCTGGGCCGGCCTTGGCGGCGCGGATTCCCGTCCATCTTCAGGCACCGATTGCGTGGAGACTTTATTATAACATTATTATTTTACTAACGTTGATCTGTCTATTTATTTCAGATAACACCAGGGCAAATTATTTGGCTGCGAATGCAATCTACTCACGTTCGTCAAACGCTGAAATACAACTGCCTGGACTCAGTTCCATTCCCTAAAAACAAATTATCTTCAGCAATTAAGTTGTTAACTTGGTATGACGTAGTGATTGGACCATATCCAACAACCAAATCTCCTTTCTTTTATTCCGTACCAGAAGCTACCGACGAATGTGAGGTAAGATACTTTTTATTTAGGGTTCCGTAACTAAAGGGTGCAAACGAGACCCTATTACTAAGGCCACAGATTAATATACTCCGCAAAGTCATTTAAATAAAAAGCGATTCTTACTATGACACAATAGAGTGCAATTCAGGTCGCACAGCACTAATCACCTACAGTTATATTCAACTAGAAGTTGCCTCTCTTTCCATCGCGTGACTCTTAGATTTTCTGACTACGTTACAATCACTGAATTGGCCCGACAAGACGGGCCCGCCGTGTACTTGTAGCTTCATACCTAAACTGCGGAGTGTCCCTTCTGTATTCATCTGTGCTAAGGCTCCGCTGTCCGTCTGACCGCCCATCTGTCACAGGGATACAGCCCTGTGACACTTGTACCCTAATAGATAGACACTTGAAATTTTCACTGAGTGTGTAGATACTACTATGGCCACTATAACAACAAATAATAAATATAAGTACCTATGTAGTGTTAAATATTGCTACGGGGTGTACGTATGCAAGCCCGACTCGCACTTGCACATTTATTTATTTTGAATCTTTAGAGCTCCCACAGACATATAAGTTGGCCAACTAAAGTATTTCTATTTTCTTAATGTCCCTCGGGTATCATCGGATTTCCGAATACAAACGAATGCTAATTTCCATGTCCGTCAGTAATTAGATTTATCGTGTATAATAATTTGAATTCAGAACTAAGTACTTGATTGTTGTTTTGTTTTGATTTCCGTGTGAACTATACATATAGAGCTGTAAAACTATTTTCCTATCTGTCATGCTTGCAATTTTAGCGGCTTTCTTCCCGTTTTTTATTCAAATTACATTAAGTTAAAAGAGTATTAACAACTCTATATACTTCCAAGTCGATTGAGAGTGTCCGGTCCGCAGCAAGTGCAAAGGGCAACTGATAGAAATCCGATGACTGACGAATCACGAGGTTTGCTGGTTTGTCTCAGAAACAGATTTAGTTGGACAAGACAGGTATACTCTGCAATTTAGTCGGCCAACTTATAAAAGGGAATATGCCTGTGTAAAAAAAAATGAAATTGTATTTAGTTCGTTAGTTAGATAATAAAAAAATATTTGACACGTATTTTTTGTTTCATCATTATAATATTAACAAAAATTACTTAGATAAAACGCATTAAAATTGGAGAGTGGGGGTGCTACGTCACAAGTAATTATAAAATCTACATACTCGTGACGTCATGGCACATTTTAACTCAATCTCGCCGTAATCTTTTGATTACGTAAAAAAAAGAAAAAATACGTATCCAATATTTTTTAATAACATAATAGACGCACAAAAAAAATCTGTGGCACTCCGGGAGTACCGACAGAAGTGAAAACTTGAACAAGATCGCCTTGGTGGAAGAAAAATACTTGTATCCTTAACATTGGTCTGACACCTAATCTAATTAAAGAGCACGAACGCGTTTACAAAAAAATACTTTCAAAACCTTTAAATTAAAAGTAATTGCATAGAATATTGATCCGTAACGTAATATAAATAAAGAGCACAATCGCGTTTACAAAAATGACGTGTTGGTAACGGTGTCGCGAGTTCAATTGTTTTTTTTCTATCTCAAAAATGCCCAACGAGCCAAAAGAAGTTTTCATTTCAGAAAATTTTTTCATTGTCCCTATTGTAAATCTGCGGTCTCTCTTAGGCCTTATTTCATAAAAGATTTGTAGTTTTGTTGGAGGTATTTTATTTGCAGCATAATTGTATGGATACCGATGCATGTAAGGTGATATTCGTTTGATCATGGTTTAGTTAGTCTTCTGCTCATCCTTAAAGTTTTGCCATTACTCCTGATTAGATTTGCTCTTTGATAATCGAGGTATTGGCAGAATATTGCTGCGGACACTCTCTTTACTAGCACCTGGGTTCCGAACCTGGGGGTAATTACCCCCGGGGGGGTAAATCAGCTATTCTGTGGGGGTAACAGGGAACCTAATCTGGTGGGACCAAAGATGGTGCCGAATATACTGTTAATAGCTAACGGAACTTTAAAAATACTTATAAGTACCCTTTGCAACAGAGCAGTGGTGGCCCAGTGGTAACGGCCGCGACTTACGAGTTGTAGGTCGTAAGTTCGAACCCAGACAGGCGCTTTACTTTGTGGAAATTATTTCATCACCACTGCTCTCAAAACGGTGAAGGAAAACATCGTGAGGAAACCGGCATGTCCTAGAACGGAAAATTCGAAGACATGTGACATCTACCAACCCGCACTGGGCCCGCGTGGTGAATTACGGCCCACTCCCTCTCACAGAGAGGAGGCCTGTGTCCCAGCAGTGATGATGACCCTTTGCAACCACCTATAGATGTGATTGTGGTTTTTCAACTTCGGTTACACTGAAAACAAAGCCCAGAAACTGTTTCAATGTGGAACATGACTTAAGATGCGCTTTAAACGAAACTAAACCTAACATTAAAAAAAAAAAACTTGTGAATGTATATCAATACCAACCATCACACTAACAATGTTTACTTAATTCATTGCTTAATTTAAATATAAAATACGTAAGAAGTATAAGCTTATCTTGTTTGTATTGATAACATTTTAAGGTCGGGGTAAAATCAGTTTTCCTAATAGGTCATAGGGGTAACAATATTGAAAAGGTTAGGAACCACTGATCTAGCACAAGCTGACACCTAAATGAACGTCTGCGCTGAGCCGAGCGTTGGAAACCTAACCGTGTGCTTTTATTTACCTAGTGTTAATGTAAACGGGTTTCAGTCTGTTTTTGAATCTTTCCATTACACCATAAATAAACAGGCGAGCTATCCCTAGAAATACATGATGATACCTACATGATTGGATGGACATTAGTCCGTAAAAATATTTAATAAACTAACAGATGCAATGAAAGAGGAAACCAGCGATACGATATTTATAAATAAACTCAAGCAAATATTAATTAAAAAAGCATACTACACGATAAACGAATACATACATGACAAAAAAAAAACGTGTGGCACTCGGGGACTGCCGCGGTAAAGCTATTGCATAGCATTTGTAACCTCCATGACAACATCACGTTGTCATGGGAACCGTCATTACATGGTAGGCGGAGTGGGGGGTGTTAGGTTTTATTTTCGTTACGTTACGGAATTTTTTGATTCGGTCGCCGCGCTCAAAGCCCGCGATAAAAGCTATGCAATAGCTTAAAAAGAAATTACTCAAACAGACACCAGACGTAATTAGCCGTTTCGAGACATTCATACATACAAGGGTCCGTAATTATCTATTAGTTTTAAGCCTTTAAACATTATGGAATGCAAATAAAGATAATTATGAACACAAATATGACGTGCAAGGAAAATATTTAAAATTAAATAATTAATGTTTCAGGAAGGAAATACTGAATGGAAAAGTACTATCATAGAACTACAAAGTTCAGATGTATTCAGACTGCCAATAGTTGATTTGTGGATCGGAGATATTCGTAATGCAGAACAAAGGATGAGCATCGAGGGTGTTGAAGTGTGTTTTGGTTGAATTTAACCATTATATTAGGATGTTTTTGTACTATTTCATATTTGCGAATACCTATTAAAAGTTTCCATGTCTTTTATTTTATTTTATTAGCCTATAATGTGTCCCACTGCTGGGCAAGGGCCTCCCCTTTTTCCTTCCAAATCTCTCTGTTTTGTGCGATTTCTGACCATGTTGGCCCGTAAACATGATGATCGTCACACTTCCTCAGTGGTCTACCTCGATCAAGTCTTTAAGAGTCTATAATACCGCAATTTTTTTTGCATGATCCTCGGTTTTATCGAAAATAGAATAATAATTACAAAGTTACTTCCAAATCGAAGAATAGACCGCTGTATTAAAAAAATACTTCAAATAAGATCATGAAACTTTGCTTAATTACTGAACTAAATACAAAGCAGATACTATGTTCTTTATTTTTTTAAGCTTTTGTATAGCTTTTATCGCGGGCGTTGAGCGCGGCGACCGAATCAAGAAATTCCGTAACGAAAATAAAACCTGACACCCCCCACTCCGCCTACCATGTAATGACATTAAACTACGTAATTTTTTTTTTATGTCATCATCCTTCATCATCCCAAGTGTAGCGTTGACAAATACGAAGTATGGAGGTTACAAATGCTATGCAATAGCTTTACCGCGGTAGTCCCCGAGTGCCACACGTTTTTTTTTTGTTTCTATTATTATCAACGTAAAAATAAATTACCTAAACAATAGGCGCCTTGGAGCCGCAAGCAAGCGACTCAGTCCGCGAGCATATTGGTGTGAGCAAGATAAAAACCGAATTCGATCTGAGGCACTATGACCTCTTAAATTAATAATAATAATACAATATGGAGAGACACAGAACCGATTCCTTCGCAAGGCCACGGGAGCCCCGTGGTACATCAGAAACGAGATCCTCCATCTCGACTGTAAGATCCCTACGATCCACCAGTTTCTCAAACGCATGTCCAAGCGTTACTTTGAGTCCGCTCCTCGACATCGGAACCCTCTGATAGTCGAGGCAGCCAATTATGTCCCGTCCCAAATCAGTCAGATCCGCCGTCCGAGGCATGTACTCTCCGACCCAGATGACCCCATTACACTCCTCCAAGAGCATAATAGGACCACCACAGTACAGTGCACAAAAACAGACGCCTCCCGTCATTCCGACCTCGCCGCCGAGGTCCTTTACGTACGCGATCTACTCCCCGAGTAAACGAATCCCCCCCCGACCCTTGCTCGAAAACGAGGTGCCAGCAGTTGTTGCAGCTGAGCACGTAGCTTTAAATACCCCGAATAATAATCACGATATAAATATAAATTTGATCCAGCCTGTCCCCTCTTGCTGTCCTCCCGTCAGCGATGCCCTAAGCCGAGGTCCGTACCCCACAGGGGGTGCCCTTAGCGAGCATTCGCCTAATTTTAATTTAGAATTGTTTGTAAAGCTCCTGGCTGGAGGCTCTAAGTGTAGAAGCTTATGGCTCCCACAGGAAAAATCCGGTTAAGCAGCCAAGACCTTAGTGGTCAATCACTGCGAGTAGCCATTGTTAAAAAAAAAATGTGGAGACAATAATACGAGAATAAATAAAAACACTGGCAATACTAATGCATAAGAGTATTTTGGAACTTTCAAATAAATCCTAGCACCGAAATAAAAAAGTGATTTTTCAAACAAACTAATAGTAGTGGGGCCGACTATAGGTTTCGCCAATCTTTGACTAGCTATAATGACTAAACTATTGAATATATTTGATTAAATTTTTGTATGCAGACTAGAAACGACATTAGAGAGACGCAGTTTGATTTATTCTCATATCGTTATCTGCAAACCCAAGGCACGCACCTCTGACTTTTCAGATTCATGTGCGTATTGTATAACTTGCTTCAAAAACGGTGAAGGAAAACATCGTGAGGATATACACAGGTCACTCAGAAAGTTATGCGACTAACAGTTTTTGTCTAAGGGACACTGGCTGGTTTTGATGTCAAATAAAACTATGACTCATCTGCCTAGCCTTTTCCCAACTATGTTGGGGTCGGCTTCCAGTCTAACCGGATGCAGTCGAATACCAGTATTTTACATGGAGCGACTGCCTATCTGACCTCCACAACCTAGTTACTAGGTAACACGATACCCCTTGGTACGAGACTGGTTGTCAGACTTTTGGGCTTTTAACTACCCGTAACGACTGTCAAAGATCTACAAATGACAGCTGGGACCAATGGCTTAACGTGCTTTCCGAGGCACGGAGGGGTCTCGGTATGTAAAGATGGTCATCCATCCACGGACCAACCGCGGCAAGAGTAGCTTAACCTAATCGATCGACCCGTGCAGCTGTTACTACTTAGCCACAAGCCACTCCTTAGCCACAAGCCCCTCAAATAAAACTATGACTATTTATTACAAAAAAAACATAACATTCCAAATTCGAAATTCCCTCCACATTTTTTTACGAGCAAAATCGAAATATCTACTCTGTCTTACTGAAAAGTGATTTTTTTTTATTCCAAATCCTTCCTGTTACTACCGTATAAGAAGAATTTGCACCATATAACTAGGCTAATGGCATTATTATAAATAGATTTGTTGAGGAAAATCCAAATCAATGAGTAAGGATGCTTATTTCCCTATTTATATCAGTCTGTCTGTGGCGATTTCAAAAATGGACGTCACATTGTCCCCCTTCTTTATATTTTTTTTTTGTGTAACTCTTGGACTTCAAAATGCATCAGGTAACTACTATGTAATTAATTTTATTTATGACATAATCTTTTTTAAATAACTTGCTTCTATCCGTGACTTCGCCCGCGTTGTAGTCAATTTTACAATAAAACATACCCTATGGCACTCGGCAATAGAGTATATTTTTGCCAATGGAAGAATTTTCGAAAATGGATCAGTACTTCCAGACATTAAATAAGGCGATTATCACACTGCACCGCATCACGCTGCATGTTGCGTGTCAACGATGAACGCACGTGGATGCATTTTCTGTGTGTTGGACTGTGCGTGTTTTCTATACAAACGGAGATACTTACAAGAAACGTTAAAACACGCGCTCTGCTGCATGGTGCGTGACAGTGTGTTAATCGCCTAAGAGTGTAAAGTAGGTACCTGTAATCAACACTATTCTAATGTTTAAAATAGGTCATTATCATGTAAAAAATTAAGCTTGATTTAAATTGCTCATTAGTAGTCTTTTAGACTAAATTGTATCAATTATTAGGAATCCAGCTATCTAATAGCGTAACACATTTTTGTAAATGATTAAGATTAATCTGTTTCCTTTTGGCAGTTCAACAACATTCATTGCGTTATTTATGTTGTTGAGCAGATTTTTTTTTTGAACTTATGAAGCAATGGATTAGCAATCTCTTTCAAAATGATTCAGATTGTGATTGATCGTGTATTATGCAATTAGGGTGCTGGTTCATTTAAAAAAAAAAGTGATCCTGAGTTAGTAGGTACAGTCAGCCACAAAAGTCGTTTAACCATTCTATTAAAAAAAAAACAACACCAAAGCAGTTTAATATTTTTTTTGAATATTATCGAAATAGATGTTGATAGTATTAAAATAATACACAAAAAATGATGGTGACAACCACGAAAATCTGAAAAAAAAAATTGTTTTTAACTTTAGAGGACCAATATTGTGACAATTTAGATAATTAGCATGTAAAAATAGATTTGTCACATTTTTGTGTTTGGAATGGGCAATTTAGCTTCATCTTTGTGACTGACAAAAAGCTTGTCAGTTCAAAAGTGCCCGTAATTGGTTTAAATGAAATACATAAATGGTTTGAGTTTGAGTTTTGTTAATTGCTCTACCAGAAACTAGCATAATTAATTACGATTTTTTATTTTGTTTCAGCAACTATTTCAGAAATTACACTTGTAAGTAATTCATAAATAAATACGTTTTGATATAAGCTTTATTAAGGCCCCGTGCATGAAAAACACCCTCTTTTGTCAATTACCTACTTATCTAATTGTGAGAAAGCTTTAAAAAAATTAAAGATTAAGTCTGTCTAACTATAATAGTACAGTTTTCATGGTGCAAAACTATTCGTGTCAGTCATAACTCCTATTAATAGTTGCATCACTTTTGCGCCCTCGAAAATATGGTCTATTTCGCCTTTGACTTACTTAATGAAGATATTGTATAATCATAAAATAAAATTGATTTTATCTCAAGGATAGCTGAAGACTAGTGTTTGTTTTTTAACTTCTTGATATGGTTAGCTAAATAATAGGAAAAATAAGTTACTGACTGGGTTAAAAAAAAATTTTTTTCAACATTATTTTTCTCCTTTATTTTGTATAAAGTTGAAAAAAGTGGTTCAGTCACATGTAAGTAGACCATATTGATATGATGTTGATGATATTTTTTTAGTCTTCAAAATCAAAAGTAGTTTCTTGTAACAAAACGATCAAACGTCAGTCTCGCGTCATTTTTCGGAAAACTTGTTGTGAATATTAGTGATTTTCCATGAATACCTAATTTATTTAAAAAATCCCTTTTAGTCATATGCAAAACAAAGAACATGATTTTTCAAATCACAAATAGTTTTGTATAAATTATTTTTCCCTTTCTCACAACAAATGAACAAAATTGATCAAAATCAGTCGATTACGTGTACGGCCCTTAAGGGGCGCCCAATGGTCCACAGCGCCACTCCTTTAAAAAAATATTGTACGAAATACGATCTAGAGGAATGTGGCCGCTTTACTTTAGATCGAATTTTATTGCTTTGTGTCTCAATATGAAACTTTATAAAATGTATTAAAAAATTCTAGACACACATACCGAGGGTCCTTACTAGCCGTTATTCATAATTCCTTCTCAGTCACGAGATAATATTTTTTAAAGGAGTGGCGCTAGTGGTCCATTGGACGCTCACTTTAGATGAATTCAAAATACCAATGCAACAACTTTAAATTTTTACTTAATGTTTTCTTTTAGGCAGCGAAAGACGGTGATAAGACATGCAAGACAAAATATAGTAAGTAGAATCAATAAATACCTCCTTTCCAGTAATTTGGTAGATAAAGACAATTTTATAAAATACTAGGCTACTAGGCTTTTAAAGGCTCACTAAAATACGACACAAAGACACCGCTCGTCGCGTGACGAGTGGCGTCTTTGTGTCGCGTCACGACACTGGCTGGTTTAGATGTCAATTAAAACTATGACTATTTATTCCAAAAAAACATAACATTCCAAATTCAAAATTCCCTCCACATTTTTACGACCAAAATCAAAATACTCTGTCTTACTGACAAGTGGATATTGTGAAATATTGAGATATTTTTAGTGTCGCACCTGTTTGTAGGAGCCTTAATTCTGCTCGCGACTTCATCCGCGTGTTTCTTGTTCCCCCGACCCACCGCGTCGCATCGCATCGCCCGTCCGCGCTATTACTTCGTTTTTGCTGAACGTTCTTTTGACTTTTTTCTTCTTCCTCGGCTCCCAAGGGTCGTAGCGTGACGTTAAATAGTCTACAACCCTCAAGAATTGGACATCAAATGCAAAAAGGATTTTTGAAACCGGAGTGTTCTTTGTGGTACATCTCTGCACCTCTGCTGATACACCTCTGCCTAACCCCTCGGGGAATACAAGCGTGATGTTATGTTATGTAAGCTGTGCCCCCGGCTTCGCTTATATAGAATAAGTACCTGGGTGACCGAGTACTGCTCTGGTGAAAATAGAAAATGCTCATTATTTTAATAGTACACACTAATTCCATGCCGCCATGATAGTAGGTACTTATTTATTCCAAGTATTTATTTTTCACTGTAATACGAAGCTACCCTTGCTCTGAAATACTAATTGAATACCGAATATAATTATCAATATTTCAGGGATAAGGAAAATAATATGAAACACCAAGATATTTTGCCAACATCAAATTCAATATTCTACACCATACCATCACATCTCCTATTCCCCACATAATATTACAACTCAATCAGTATTCTAATATTTACCATAAAACTAATAGGTTACCTTAATTTACAGTAGATCTCCAACCAATACTATGCCAATCTATCGTTTTACCGACACAGCCACTAGCACGTCTTATCGTCACGAGCGCTCGACCCACAAGACCGTTGATGAATTGATGTTAGATTCTAAGGTAGCCATCTTGTTCTAAACTTTGGGCGACCGAACTCAGCTCGGATGAAAATTCGGAGAAAACGAATTTTCCTAGATATGAGACCTAGCCAGACCGATTTTCGTTTCCATAAACCCCTTTATTACGACTTTCATCGAAATCGTTAGAGCCGTTTTCGAGAATGTAATCACAAACATACAGGGTGTTTGTCAGAACGTTGAACATACGACAATGGTAGATAGGTGGGGTCATCTGCTACTTACTCAGCCCTAATTTCTTTGGCCCTAGCCAACTGGATATTGTTAAAAAAAAATTTTTGCTTTCTTCTAGTTTCACCACTTTCTTAACTTTAAAGTGTAATTTTTATTAAAAACCGGCCAAGTGCGAGTCGTACTCGCCCATAAAGGGTTCCGTAGCAGCAAGTAACATTGAATGAAAGGTAAATTGCGGTTTACGATTTATGACGTATTAAAAAAAACTAGTTGTTAGATCTCGTTCATACCAATTTTCGGTGGAAGTTTACATGGTAATGTACATCATATATTTTTTTTAGTTTTATCATTCTCTTATTTTAGAAGTTACAGGGGGGGGGACACACATTTTACCACTTTGGAAGTGTCTCTTGCGCAAACTATTCAGTTTAGAAAAAAATGATATTATTAACCTCAATATCATTTTTGAAGACCTATCCATAGATACCCCACACGTATGGGATTGATGAAAAAATTTTTTTTGAGTTTCAGTTCTAAGTATGGGGAACTCCAAAATTATTTGTTTTTTTTCTATTTTTTATGTGAAAATCTTAATGCGGTTCACAGAATACATCTACTTACCAAGTTTCAATAGCGTAGCTCTTATAGTTTCGGAAAAAAGTGGCTGTGACATACGGACGGACAGACAGACAGACAGATAGACAGACAGACAGACAGACAGACATGACGAATCTATAAGGGTTCCGTTTTTTGCCATTTGGCAACGGAACCCTAAAAATGGGTAAAACAGGCAATATTTTTTTAATCTTTAATGTTGGCAGATACTTCTAAAATTATTGCTTTATTCGGATGTTAGCTAGAAAAAAGTTATGAGTGCTCAAACTTACAGAAAGATGTAAAAAATACTTAAATCTTAATTTCAACTTGCATTAAAAAAAAATATCCAGGGGGCCAGGGCCAAATAAATTAGGGCTGAGTAAGTAACAGAAGACCCCACCTATCCACCATTTTCGTATGTTCAACGTTCTGCCAAACACCCTATATATTGGGTAATTAGTGACTGACACTTAAACACATGACTTTACTCATCATTATGAACAATTTTTACTATGGGACCAAACCTGAAATCGCGAAAAAAAATCTGCTGTTCCCTACATTTTAACGAGTTTTGCGAACATAAATGTTGGGAGCAGCAAATTTTTTGTATTCGTGGATAATAGCATCACATGAGTGTTTTAATACCTAATTATGTACAGTTGCATACAAGACTTTATCTATACCCATGATATGAATCCTCTATAAAAGGTTCTGAACCCATAGGGTGTTGTATAATATTGTTTTCTCGAGTTTTCTGGTAATAATTGGTTAGAAATGTCCTTTGCTGCATTAGACATATCGGGTGGTACACACCACCAGATATTTGATAACACTATCAAAGCTCGGATCACTAATTTTTGTAAACAACAAAGTAATAAAATTTTGCAATACTATTATCGAACAAAAATGATACGGGATACGACTTGAATTCGAATAACCTATAAGTTTTTTTTAAAATTATGGCGCTGCTTTAGTGAAACGCGAGTGCATAACAATGTTCTTTTTTTGAAATTCGAGTTGCATAATGAAATTTAGTACAACATTATGTTAGGTTTCAATTTATACGTAATTATTGGATATTGTACTGGCAACACCCAAAGATTCGATGTGTCAGAAAGTAGCGCCGGAACGCTCTTCTGCACGCGTAGCATGACCACCGTAGAAACGAGTTTTGTCGACGGAAGAGTAGACAAAATGACGGATAAACAATCACAATCTGTCATTTTGTCTATTCTTCCGTCGACAAAACTCGTTTCTACGGTGGTCATGCTACGCGTGCTGGGTTGGGCGCTCGTGACGGTAAGATGCGTTTGGTGTCTATGTCGGTAAAAAAATAGATTGGCATGGTATTGGTTGGAAATCTACTGTAAATTAAGGTAACCTATTAGTTTCATGGTAAATATTAGAATACGGATTGGATTGTGATATTATGTGGGGAATAGGAGATGTGATGGTATGGTGTAGAATATTGAATTTGATGTTGGCAAAGAAATATAAATGACTGACAAAATATCTTGGTGTTTCATATTATTTTTCTTATCCCTGAAATATTGTAAATATGTAGTTTTATTAAACAGTTTAGATTATGATATTGGGGTAACGATTTTAAGATTCATTTGGGGATTAGTATCCATTTTGAGGTTAAATAATTATATTCGGCATTAAATTAGTTATTTTAGAGTAAGGATGGTTCTTATTACAATTATGACACTAATTTGGATGATATTATGGTTACTATGACACTAGCTGTTTTAATGTTAGCAATAAGCTGTTTCAGAAACTTTTATAGAGGTTTTATAGCATGGTTGTAGATAAAAACAATTATTTCCTTAAAATGCTGTCTATCAAGTACCTATTAGGACGTAATCAGTTTGCAGCCAATCCGTAATAACTTGATATTCAATAAAATATGATCGCAATCATGTGGTTACATCATGGTTCCAATACCAGGAACATTACAAGGATGCTGGACAGTCAGGATGCTGTATAATGCTCAGGAAGTTGTTATAATGGAAAACTAAAATGTACCTATTAATTATCGCGAGTTATTCTGATTTATCCGTCAATATGAAAAATTATCCTCCATTGTGGGTATTGTAGTGGATTGTCCTCCCAAATGTAATCACAACTGAAATCAACAAAATTCTAGATGTTTAATTGTTTTTTGAAGTGAAAACTTCTTTAAGCGCGTTGGGCATTTTTGAGATGGGACTAAACCATTGATTTCGCGACCTGTTACCGACACCGTGGAGTATAAGACATCAACGTGTTGATTACCGCGGTGCCGATTTTTATCAAGTTATCACTTCTGTTGGCACTCCCGGAGTACCACTGTTTTTTTTTTCATTAAAAATATACTTCACTTAACAAAACATCACGCCGGTTGTCCTTCAAAGGTTAGGCAGAGGTATACTTATATTTCACCCACATTTGGCCATTTATGAGTTTATACTGAAAGTGAACAACGTCGCAAATAGCTGTCAAATATTTCGCTGTTTCTATTAATTTGGCAATATTACTGTATGGAAATAAGAAATATAGCTAACTAGTGAACTAAAATATTGATTATAAAATGAAATAATTAATATCGTAACACCGAATATTTCGTTTTAGATGTAAAAAATTTGAAAACTTTCTAAATAACTTTTTTACACCTAAAACGATTACAACATTAAATTCAGTGTTATAATTGCAATTCATTATTAATATTCTATACTCCATTTGAAATAACATTAGACATTTAACTAAACCTTTTTTACAGTTCGTTCAACCGATTTTGACTTCTATTGCGTTAGTGGCATGACAAATGGCAGCTGCAGTAAACGTTGGTATTGTAACCACTTTATTTGCTTTGAATGCCATCCTTATGCCTACGGTATAGAAGTCAAAATCGGTTGAACGGACTGTAAAAAAGGTTTGTTTAAATGTCTAGTCTTATTTCAAATGGAATATAGTTCGCTAGTTAGCCACATTTCTTATTTCCATACAGTAATATTTCCAAATTAATAAAAACAGCCAAATATTTGACGCTCTTAAGAGCGTTTGTACTGACAGTGGATAACGTCGCAAATAGCTGTCAAATATTTCGCTGTTTTTTGTAATTTGGCAATATTGCGGTATGGAAATAAGAAAAAAAGAGAACGTGTGATTGGGTTTTTCTATCTGAAATTTTTCAGTAGCAGCTCGGAGTTTGGATTTGTGCCCAGTTGATGGCAATAGGCTCGCCCCCTATTACATGGGACTTAAACATAACTGGCGAAATGTGGGTGTACCTGCTACAGGGACACATCTGCCCAAACCTTCGGGGAAACAAAGCGTGATGTTATGTGGAAATAAGAAATATGAGAATTTAGTTTTAGATGTAAAAACAGTATTGGAAACTTTCCAAATACCTTTTTATACCTAAAGGCTCGCCCATAGTTGGCGAGCCTTTTGCCATCAACCAGGCATAAATCCTGGAATTGTATTGTAGTTGCTCTCCATCAGGAATTGTATTGTAATTGTTATCTCAGTAGATGTTATGTGTACTATAAATATCCAACTTCCTAATGTTAGTTTTCAACGATTTCTTTTTTTTTCAGCTACCTGCAGTTTGACTATTGTAAGTAAATGCTTAGTTCTGTTTATTAAAAACTAGCTTTTTCCCGCGGGTTAGCTTACGTGGAAGTCGAAAATTATCCTATGGAAACGTACTACCAGGATAAAAGTTTCCTATGTGTTAATCCAGGTTATAAAATATCTGTTTGCCGCATCTAAATCCTATTAGTAGCATAACATAATGATTGAATACTATCGTGAATTCATGCAAGCCTAGTACTTTTTGTTAGGTTACTGCTCAGAAATTGAGCACAATGTCTAATAATTGAAATACTATCTTGAATTCAAGCAAGCCTAGTACTTTTTGTGCCAAGTTTCAAGTTTATTACTCATGGAATAAGATTTTTCATACAAACAAAATCCCCTTTCGCCCCCTTAAAGGTGGAATTTTCAAAAACTCCTTCTTAGTGCTCTCTTACATTATAAAAGGAAGCTATTTCCAAAATTTCACTTTCCTAGTCCCAGTAGTTTCGGCTCTCGTGGCTTTCGTCTTTGCGTTGATATGTCAGTCGTCAGTAAGTCAGTTTCTCCTTTTATATATATAGAAGATTTATATACGACGTCACGGATGTCAATCAGTCATAAGCTATCGGTTTACTCCTCGCGAAATAAATAAAAATACAAGTTTGTTTTGCAAAACTTTATTGTGGAAATACATGCATAAGTGCAACTTACAAGTGACAATATTTCCCAGTGTTTATGTGCTGTGTTAATTAAAATAAACTCTAAAAACGTTTTATCGTTTCTGGAAAATATTTAAGTACCTGACACCCGAAGGAAAATAAACAGTGTTTTGTTCGTGAACGGGAAACAAACTGTAACCAAACTTTAGTGTGTGCGCACCTCTTTCACCGATACTGTGCTTAGTTTATGGTGTCTATTCGTACTATACACACCGTAGAAACAGCCATAAACGTATTTCCCTAAAAAGCGCCATCTGTTGCCTTATCGGTGAACTACTTGGACAGATCGATTACACAAATACACCAACAAGTTTACCATGGCTAAGTGCGGCGGCTGTGGCAAGTTTCTGTCGTCGACAGAGGCCGCAAATTGCAGCAAATGTAGATCTTTGTACCATCGAGCGTGTGTGGGCATTCAGAGTACAGGCCCTATGGCGACCCCCTGGAACTGTCCGGAGTGCAATAAGAACGTGGTGAGGGACAACCGGGCTGAGACGCCGGTAAGGGCGCGTGCACCAGCGCCAGCTGTACACGAGGAAAGCCTCGTAAACCTTATGGGTGCCAGCCCTATAAACAGCACAGCCCTAGACGCCACAAAGGAGCTCAACCTAAACATCCTCAAGGCAGAGCTTAACTTATTTAAAGAGGATTTTTTGAAAACGGTTCGGGATGAATTTCAACTGCTCCGTGATGACCTGTCGGAGCTAAGGTCCTCTCTAAAAGCCACTAACGATAGGATGAGTAATTTGGAGGAGAGAGTTGCTGTATTAGAGCATAAACATACTTTGCCCCAAGTATCGTCGGAGGTGGATGAATTGATTTCACAACTGCGGAACGATATCAATGACCGAGATCAGGAACTGCTCGCAAATGATATCCAGATCTCTAACATACCCGAGACTAGTGGTGAAAATCCAATCCACACGGCGATGTTAGTTGCGACTAAGATTGGCGTTAAAATCGAGGCGCGCGACATAGTGAGCGCCGAGCGTGTGGGAGGTAGGCGCATCAACGCGACACAGGCGACGGCGCCGGTGGAGACCCGCCCCCGCTTCCTCGTCGTGCGCCTCGCACGCCGCTACCTGCGTGACGAGCTGCTGGACGGTGCACGGGTGCGACGCGGCTTGACTACTGCTGACCTCGACTTGCCGGGCCCTGCGAAGCGCTTTTATGTGAACGAGCGCCTTACGAAGGTAAATCGAGAGTTGTTTCGGAGCGCTCGTGAAGCTGGTAGTCGCCTGGGTTGGCAATTTGTATGGTCAAAGCGAGGCCGTATTCTTGCCCGGTACAAACCCGGAGACGCCACTTGCCAAATCCGTTGTCAGGCTGACTTACAGCGTACCTTCGGAGATGCATCGGCACCGGCTAGCGGCGGCAATAGCAATAGCACCCTATAGAATTACTTTTTTGTTTGTTTTTTTATGTTTTATTATTCTCATTATTTGTCTACATAATATTCTTTCTTATACTGTTACGCTGATTTTTACAGTAAGTTTAGTCGTGGTAAGTGTCAGTTTTTCAAAAGTAATAATATTAAGTTTGTGTTGCTATCTGCTATATTTTATGTTGGTAGGTGTGTGTCTCGCGGCGCACCTCAGTCAACTTCATAATACGCACGTATACGTAAACCAGTTTTATAACACTACACATATTTATCTACACCTATTTATTACAAAACTACTTTTTCATTTTACAAACCTATTATTTACAAATCTTCAAATTACTAATCAATTATTTGCATACAGCAGTTTAAAATCTTTGTGTGTTTTTCATTTTATTAAATTCACAATTTACATGTTTACAATTATTGGACTAAGACTAATATCATTGTATGAAATTGGATTTGAACCTATTGAATGTGCACTTATAATATTGACATTTTTAAATAATGGAATTATTTTATATTATTATAATGATGACTAAAGGAGAAAAGTTTCTTAAAGTTGGTTTTTTGAATGCTGGTTCATTGGGAACAGGTCATGATAACCTTGTTGGTGCACTCGACAGGCATTGTTTTGACGTTATGGCCATCAACGAAACTTGGCTGCGACCGGGTGAGGATGGGCGCGCTCCGGTGGTGCCGGGCTATCGTCTGCGCCACACACCGCGGCCAGCGAGTGTGCGCTCGGGTCGTGGTGGGGGCGTCGGCTTTTATTTGCGGCAGGGTTTGAGCGCGCGTACATGGACTGGTGCGATCGATCCAAGGTTCGAATCGGTCGAACAAATGTGGTTAACGATCTCATTGAACGGCAAAAAAATTGCTATAGGTACAGCCTATAGACCACCATGGCATGACCTAGTCCTCTTCCTAGATGCCATAACAGATTCTATTAGTTCATTAGGGAATTGCGACCACTATATATTACTTGGCGACTTCAATGTTAATTTGCTAGACACAAACGGGATTAAAACTAAAAATATTAATGAGTTTTTGAATTGCCTCAGTCTTTCACAGTTGGTCACAACTCCTACCCACTTTACAGCATCCAGTGAAACCCTCATCGATCTCCTATGTACTGACCTGAGAGCAAGAAATACTGCGGTAGAATCTTTCGGCTCAATCAACGGCCATTCTATTGTAGTTGGTGAATTTCACATTAAGCGGGACAAGTTCAAACCATACTTGGTAAAATTTCGGCCTCTTAAAAATGTGTGCACGGAAACCTTTAATTTAGATTAATCATTTCTAAACCTTGGAACTATTTCATCGCTTGACAACGTTAATGATATGGTGCATTTCTTTAACACCCATGTAGTTTCCCTGTTTGATGTTCACGCACCGATCAAGACGTGTACTGTAAAGGAAAAGTCGTATCCGTGGATTACAGATACAATCAAAGTTATGATGCGTTTACGTGACGACGCACTTAGTAGTTATAGGAAAACGAAAGCCGATTCAAAAAAAAAATATTACAAAGAACTAAAACACTTAGTAATTAGTTCATTGTACAATGAAAA
Source organism: Agrochola lychnidis (assembly GCA_963680765.1). Classification (NCBI taxonomy): domain Eukaryota; kingdom Metazoa; phylum Arthropoda; class Insecta; order Lepidoptera; family Noctuidae; genus Agrochola; species Agrochola lychnidis. The sequence goes on from OY796847.1 coordinate 9,193,352, forward strand.
AGTTGCGTATTTTAAGCACAACATAAATAATAAAATAAAGAACCCTAAATTATTATGGAAAAATCTAAAATCCACCTTATCGCCATATAAGCCTAGACAAGACCTACCGTCGCACTTTACAGATCCTGACCTAATTAATAACAACTTTTTAATTGTTCCCGGTAACCCAGTGGCAAGCATATCACTTATGCAATATTATGAAAATCATAGACATGGTGAAGAAATTTTCGCAATCACTCCAGTGGAAGAGAACGACATCTCTCGCATTATCTCCAACCTTAAAAGTAACGCTGAAGGTTACGACAGCATTACCCTGGATATGATTAACATGACTCTGCCACACACGTTAAATGTTGTAACGGATATAATAAACCGCTCTATAGTGACGTCTACGTTCCCCGACCTATGGAAAATTGCCTCCGTTAGGCCATTGCCAAAAAACTCAAATCCATCTACTTTAAAAGACCTACGCCCTATAAGTATATTACCATGTCTATCCAAAGTATTGGAAAAAGTCGTTAGCCGCCAATTAACGCTTTTTTTGGAACAAAATAACGTTCTACCTGATTTACAATCTGGTTTCAGGAAACAGCGCAGTACATCTACTGCTTTACTGGATGTTACTGATAATATTTTGTCTGCCCAAGATAGGGGAATGTGCTCATTACTGGTTTTACTCGATTTTTCACGGGCATTTGACGCAATAAATATCCCACTATTACTATCGAAGTTAAATTATTATGGTTTCGACCCCAGCGCTATGCAATGGTTTCGCAGCTATTTGAGTAATAGGAAACAACTTGTTGACTTGCGTTTGGGGGACGGTACTACCCTTAGATCGACACTTACTTCTTTAGAGAGGGGAGTCCCGCAGGGCTCTATATTGGGCCCGATTTTATTTATTTTGTATTGTGCGGATATTATAAAATGTCTCCAGAGATGCAAGTACCATATATACGCTGACGATGTCCAACTGTATATATCCTTTAGACCAGACGAGTACGATAGTGCTATTAAGGACCTTAACGATGACCTTCAAAGAATCGCCGCCTGGTCAGAGGAAAACTGCCTGTCATTAAATCCAACAAAAACTAAATATATGGTATTTGGCACAAGACAGCAGTTGGCTCGACTACCTGTGACTTTTAACTTGAAACTTATGGGCGAACCAATTGAACGAGTGTATGAAGCGCGGAATTTAGGTGTTATTATGGATAAAGACCTTCGTTTTGAGAAACACGTAGCGGACTCTGTTAGAAACTGTTTTTATCGCCTAAAAGTTCTATATAATATGAGGCCTTATTTATCCGAAAGACTACGAGAACAGTTAGTGGAAACCTTGGTTCTATCTAGGCTGAACTATGCTGACACAGTTTACGGCCCGCGACTGTTAGCTCGTACAGACCGCCTCATCCAAAGGGTACAAAACGCTTGTGCTCGGTTCTGTTATAATATTCCTCGCAGAAGCCATGTAACACCATTCCTTAACAAGCACTTTTCTCTGAAAATGAAGTCCAGACGCAAACTACACTTGGCTTGCCTTCTGTTTGGTGTAGTTAAGTATCAGAAACCGGACTACCTATTCAACAAGCTGAGTTGGTGATGTGTATGTGCATGTATGTGTGCGTGCCTGCACCATTACTATTATGTTGTGTCGCTATGTCAGTAATAAACTAGCATCCAATAGCAACGGTAGTTTCATTCGGTAGCTGACAGATCACTGGCGACGAGTTACCCACGTTTATAAAAATAAAATAATAAGTTCGTGTAAAATGTCGAATATCATCGGAAATCTTCCAAGTTTCGATCACGATGCCCAAGAGTGGCCTATTTTTAAAGGTCGGCTACTGCAGTTCATAAAATTGAATAGTGTAAAAACCGAAAATAAAAGTGCCTTGTTACTGACGCAGCTTTCGGACAACACCTACCGCCTTGCACGGAACTTACTTCACCCTGATTTACTCGAGGAAGTTAAGTTCGAGGATCTAGTCGAAAATTTAGACAAGCATTTCACGCCCAAGCCTTGTACTTTTGCTGATAGAGAGAAGTTTTACGAGGCGAGGAGATCTGATGGCGAGAGCGTCGAAGAATGGGCGGCTCGTGTGAGGGGTTTAGCTATTAACTGTGAGTTTGGTCAGGCATTGGATATGCTGCTGCGCGATCGTATCATACTCGGGCTTGCCCCGTGTCGAGAACGTGACCGGTTGTTTGAAGAGGATGCCAGCAAACTCACTTTTGCTAAGGCATTAGAGGTAGCTCAACAGGCTGCGTATGCGCGATTGGCTCGATCCAGGGCCGCAGCAGTAGTTGACACCACGGCGACAACCATCAAGGCCACGCAGATCAAGGAGGAACCTGTGTACCGGCTGAGCGGGCAGCGCGGGCAGCGCACGCACGGCGAGCCTGCCGCGGCTACCCGCAGCTCGAACAATAGTTTCGAGGAAATTCGTCGGTGTACAGTGTGCGGTCTCAGAAACCACGACGCTGAAAAGTGTCGTTTTAAAAACTATCGGTGCCAAGTGTGTGGTGTGAAAGGCCATCTAAAGAAAATATGTAGTGCAAAAAAGGGTGAATCACGTTTACATTGTTTGAACACGGAGGAAAACATTTCGGAGCAAAGTGACTGTGAGGAATGTGAGCTATTTAACGTAAGGTATGTTAGTAACTCGCCTATAATAATAAAGGTATTGATTGATTCTGTAGGATTAGATATGGAGTTGGATTCGGGGTCGGGGGCTAGTGTAATTTCCGAATCGCTTTACAATCAATATTTTTCTGATCGTATTCTGATAAAATCTAACCTAAAAATGTGTCTTTACAATGGCCATAAAATCTCGCCCTTGGGATATCTTCAAGGTCAAATTACATACTTGAATAATACCCAAGACATTAACATATTTGTATTGCCAAACGGAGGTCCACCGTTACTGGGACGAGATTTTATGTCGAGGTTTAGGATATATTTTACCACGGATATCAATAAAATCCAAACCCTATCTATAGTAGCGTCCGATACGAAAGAGGTGCAGCAACTTATATCTAAATACTCCGACATGTTTACTGACGAACTAGGCAGGTTCAACAAATTTGAGGTGAAACTTATTTTAAAAGAAGGTGCCCAACCAAAAATTTTTAAGCCACGTTCAGTACCCTTCGCTTTAAAAGAAAAAGTGGAGGAGGAAATAGATAGACTGATAGGTTTAGGGATATTACAACCGGTAAAATTTCCAAAATACGGAACCCCTATTGTCCCAGTACTAAAAGAAAACGGAAAGGTTAAGATAGCCGGTGATTATTCAATAACATTAAATAAAGATTTAGAAATAGATAAATATCCAATGCCTAGGATAGAAGAGGTTTTTGCCAAGATAGGTGGAGGGGAGTGTTACAGCAAAATAGACCTAAGTAATGCTTATAACCAATTCGTCCTAGAGGAATCATCGCAAGAATTGACAGCGATAAGTACATCTAAAGGTTTTTTCAAATATACGCGACTTGTGTACGGTTTAGCAAACGCTCCAGCAATTTTTCAAAGAGCGATGGAAACATTATTAATTGGTATAGAAGGTGTCAGCATATGGTTGGACGACGTATGTATAACTGCTCCGACTAGAAAATTACATTTTAGCAGGCTACACGAAGTACTAAATAGATTGAAGGAAGCCGGTTTAAAATTACATAAAGAAAAATGCTGTTTTCTTCAGGATAGTGTCACTTATCTAGGCTACATTATAGATAGACATGGATTACGAACATGTCCAAAAAAAAAACGGAAGCGATTACAAATGCGCCGCGGCCAACAAATGTCACAGAAGTTAAACGATTTATAGGAATAATTAATTATTATCGTAATTTTATACCGAATGCATCAGCTAGGTTGCACCCGCTTCATGAATTATTGCGTAAAGGGGCGCAGTGGGAGTGGGGTGAACGCCATGAACGTGCATTCAATAGTGTTAAGGTCGAGCTATCATCAGAAAGGGTGCTAGCCCATTTTGATCCCGCAGCACAGTTAGTGTTGACGGAGGACGCGGGGCCGGCCGGCCTAGGCGCGGTGCTGGCGCAGCGCGACAATGACCGAGCGCAATTCGAGCGACCGCTAGCGTTCGCCTCAAGGTCATTGTCCACAAGTGAAAGAAACTACAGTCAGATTCAGAAAGAGGCGACAGCCATTATTTTTGCAGTCAAATATTTTCACCAATATCTGTATGGACGTCAAGAACCGTTCGTCCTTAAGACTGATCATCGTCCATTACTTTCGATATTCGGGAAGAAAACAGGCATTTCGGTCATGGCAGCATCGAGGTTACAGCGTTATGCGATAATATTGTCTGCATATAATTACAACGTTCAGTATATAAAAAGTGAAAATAATGTCGCGGCGGATTATTTGTCGCGAGCACCTTTACCGGAACCAAATTGTAAAACGGAAGGACAAAATGATCTGTCTTTCCTCAATTTCTTAGATGCTAACGTTGCCTCGCTAACTTTTAACGATATAAAAACAGAAACTTGTAAGGACGACATTTTAACAACAGTGATAAAATATGTGCAGAACGGCTGGCCGCGTAAAATTAACTGTAAACAGATTCAGCCCTATTTTAACTGTAAAACGGATTTAGAGGTTGAAAATGGTTGTGTTTTTCGAGGTCACAGAGTAGTGATACCAGCGGTTTACCGATATAGGTTATTAAAAGAACTACATTCGGGTCATTTCGGCGTGGTAAAAACAAAGAGCGCAGCTCGTAGTAGATTTTGGTGGCCCTCGATCGATAAGGACATAGAAGAATGGGTGGGCGCATGTCACACGTGCGCCGGCACTCGAGCCGCGCCGCCGCGCGCGCCCCCCGCGCCCTGGCCGCGCGACTCGTCTCCGTGGCGACGCTTGCACATTGACTATATGACTATAAATCAGCATGTATACTTGATCGTCATAGATTCATATAGCAAGTGGTTGGAGTGTTTACATATGAGTTGCGGTACTTCAAGTCGGGCGCTTATAACAAAGTTAAAGGAATTGTTTTCTAGGTTCGGTATACCGAGTGTCATAGTTTCCGATAATGATGTAAAAATTAAGTCGAATGAATTTAAACATTTTTGCGAAATGAACGGTATCCGATATATAACGTCCCCAATTTATTACCCTTCCAGTAACGGACAGGCTGAAAATTCAGTAAAAACATGCAAGAAGATGATCAAATGTATTATTAGCGATAACAGTCAGCAAAATGTAATTAACGAAAAACTGTTAGGATTTTTATTTGACTACCGCACATCACCACATTGTGCCACGGGCGAATGCCCAGCAAAGCTTATGTTTGGCCGGAATGTAACATCTAGGCTTGACCTGTTACTGGAAAATAGTCATAACAATGGCACTAATAATGATAATTTACAAACTAAAAGAACATTAATCATAGGTGATAGGGTATGGTTAAAATGGTACATAGCTAGGAAAGAGATATGGGTTTTAGGAAAAATAAATAAAATAATAGGTACTCGCATGTTTGAAATATTAGTTAAGGATTATAATGTAAACTGTAGAAGGCATATTGACCAGATAAGAAAATATACAGGTGCAACCGTTAGGGCGACGAACCCGCCCGTGCTGATGTCGTGAGCCCCACGCAGTCAGCGCCGCCGCGCCCGCGCTCCTCACCACTAGCGGTGGAGGTGCAGCCGCCACAAACATTACCTTCAGTGATTGAATCGCAGGCTATAGAAGGCGAGAGAAATGATATTGGGGAGGAGGATGAGTGGGCTGAAGCTCAAAGTGAAGTCGATTCTAACGATCATAATAATGCTGCGACTAATCAAGAAGTAGCCGAGGATCGTAGCGATCGTTTCTCTGAACCACAGCCTACAAGACCGACTCGTAGTTGTAGACGTAAGATTAATTATAAGGTTTAAATTGAAATTGTATCGCACACCACGCATTTGATTTTCTAGATTCAGCATGTAAAGAAACACACAATAAAAACGGTACGCGTTGAATGTGTCTATAGATTGATGATATCGAATGATGTAGTGTGCGACCAGCCGAGTGTGTCGGTTTCGTGTTTTAAGTTAGTTATGTAAGGCAAATTGTTATTCCTACCTACTTAATTAGTTCTTTACTTTTGAAAATAGTGTTGGAGGAGTGATGTGTATGTGCATGTATGTTTGCGTGCCTGCACCATTACTATTATGTTGTGTCGCAATGTCAGTAATAAACTAGCATCCAATAGCAACGGTAGTTTCATTCGGTAGCTGACAGATCAGTTGGGTTACTAGTAGACGGGAATGCGGGAGAAGGCAATGCTCACAACAACTCTCGACTCATTCTCAGGGTACAGCCGCTTTCAGAGGCAGCTTTCGTTATGCGGCTTCCAAAGTATGGAATAACCTGCCACCACCGATTAGGATAATTAACACGATAGACGCTTTTAGACGACGCTTACGGCAGTACCTTATAGAAGCACAACGGAAGCTGGATATGGTCACACTAAATGTCTCAATTATATGATTTATGTACTTGCCATTTACTCATTTACTAATTTATTTGTCAGTCTTTGTTTGTTTTCTTTTCCAATTTAATGCACAATCACACTATTTTTGTACCTACACATTCGTTATTTTATTTTTATATACCTAAGTATTTTTATTTGACACAAATTATTTTATTTAAGTATGCATACACACGATACACTATAAAACTGATTTACATCCGTCACATCACACTTTCAGGTCCAGTTGAAAACCAGCGTCAGGCACTTATTGTTGTCTGGCATTTTTGCTGAACTGGGCCTTTTTGGCGCAGCCGTGAGGCGCACTCCCCTGCTAATTTGTTACATCGAACTTAGCACTTTTTATTTGATTAATTTTTTTTTTTTCATTAATATCTGCTGTTAATAATATTGTGTGCTTTTTTGGTCTATGCTAAATAAATGTATTTTCTTTCTTTCTTTCTATATACCGCTTCTAAACATTCTACTAAGGAGTGGATAATTGGCCTCCCACACGCACAAGCTTCACCACAGTTTTGCCTGTGCAGGCCGGTGTTGTATAAGGAACACCGTGCGTGTGGTTGGTAAAACTCGCCGGTTTGTACATGGTGTTGCCTGCGCAGGCAAAACTGTGGTGAAGCTTGTGCGTGTGGTAGGGCCATTATCCACTCCTTAGTAGAATATTGTTAGAAAGTAAGAATGTTTAGAAGCGGTATATAAATCTATATATATATTAAAAGGAGAAACTGACTCACTGGCGGCCCATATGAGGAGCGATTACCAGGGAAGCATGGCACAAAAGGGAGGAGACCAATAATTGGCAGTGGGTAGAACACGGCTGCCAATGCTGATTGATGGAGAGGAGTATTTCAATGTAGCGCTAGTGTCGTTATTAATGGCGGCAAGCATACACAAGTACTTACCTTGTTATTGTTGCTAAGCAAGCATAGCAATTTTTTGATAGAACATTAAAAGAAATCGAAAGATGTCAATAATATCTCTGCATTCAGTACCTGCCATCAACAGACTTTTATTTTATTGAGTATTTGTTCAGTCATCTGAAACCGACATTTCTCTCGTTTTATTTTATTATTGCCAATCGATGCATGCCCCATCTTGCATCTCATCCTGTATTGCAAAATTAGGTATGCAATTGCAACTGCATCGAGTGAAATTATTATAATGCGTTGACAAACGATGTTTTTTTAGGACGGTAAACCAGTGCCGGAGCGTGGTGAGAAAGGTGACGTTGGAAGTCCAGTAAGTACTATTTACTATAAATAGAATAAACAGGTAAATTGTACAAGGATATATTTGGAATTGCGGTTAAGTACTAAAGTAACCTACCTACCTACTGTTAAGAAATATACTATGACTGTGTGGAGTCCCACAATCATAGTATATTTCTGTGAAATTCGTAAGTTCATATTGCTCAACACTGCACCACAGACGCAAACTTTAGAATACTCTTTTGCCTATCGCTGCGTTTATAAATAATTCCTTGGGCATCCGTTTGTGTTGATTGTACTTCTGCTATTATTTGGAAAATCCAAAAGTGCACGCCTCATAACGCTCATTCAAAAACAGAAAATTATTTAAAGACTTTTCATGAAGTATGTTTTGACTGCTTTTTCATCCATTAATATGGGTAAAATTTCTCACCTCTCAATCTTTACGTATTATCAAAGACTATTTGGGTTTGCTTTGTTGGTTGCGAGGCAACGGAAGAGGGTCGAAGGTGGAAACATTATGGATGTAGATATTATATTAATATTTTTTTATTAATTATAATTAAACTACTTTGAATAAAAGAGTCATTTTAAATAGCCTCTTTAAATAAGCCTCTTAAGGCTTAAACGAATCTATTAAAAAAATATGACCGAATTAATTGATTTTCTCGCAAGCTACAATGTTTTCAGGTTTTAAGCTACATTGTTTGACGGGATTTAAAAATATTTTTTGGTGTATTTTTTGTTTCTGCTGCATTAAATAAATTTTTGCAAAGTACAGTATTAATCTCCATTAAATGATCTTTTAAATGGTAAATATAAATTAAGGAGGTTCTGTGTACCAGCAGGTGCAACAATAAAAAAGAGTTGCAGAAAGGAGGCAAAACAAATTTTTCGATCGCAGAGCACTCTCTAAAGGCTCTTTCAAATAGGCGCGACACGCGACGCGACACAAAGGCACTGCTCGTCGCGCGACGAGCGGTGTCTTTGTGTCGCGTCGCGTGTCGCGCTGGTCTGCACAAGTCTTAATGCTTTGTATCATGAGTCGTGCAATAAGCTTGATAAGTACTTCAAATGTTAAGTTGTCACAGTTCCAATTTTTGACAAACGGTTTTTTTGTGCCCTTTACGTCCGCTAATATCCTTTTCCGATGTGTCCGGAGGTCCACAATATTTAAAGTAACATTTACTAAATTATTTATTTATTTACTAGCGGAACTGACAGACGTTGTCCTGACCGAATACCGCCACCTATCGGGTCCGATTGTGAATCTAAACCATTCCCAGATCCCCTTGAACACACACAAAAAATTTCATCAAAATCGGTCCAGTCGTTTGAGAGAAGTTCAGTGACATACACACTCACAGAAGAATTATATATATAAAGATGTACACACAGTAAAATACAAAGAGAAACGACATTTATTATAGATACCTACCTAAGGTATAACTTTGTTTTTATAAGGCCACACGAGGACATTGCTCAAATGTAAAAAAAAATTGACATGCGACTAAATGCTAACAGATTTTTTTGATAATTTCAGGGATTCAACGGAACTTCCGGAATTGACGGTGCAAAGGGGGACAAGGGATTGCCAGTGAGTATGAGTAATATTAGTTCGAATTTCAAAAGCAAATCTTGATCAATAAAATTATTATGTCATAATTTCCTGAAATAAATGATTAATAAAATAAATAAATAATAAATTATACCTTTTGATGATATAGGTACACACTCTAGGTGTACTAAAACCGTGCAAATTCAGTGGTAAAATTCGTCCGTAGTTGTTTACTTACCTAATACTGACGATTTTTTAACCAACTTCATAAAAGGAGGAGGTTCTCAATACGACTGTATTTTTTTTTTATGTTCGTTACCGCAGAACTTTCGACTGGGAGAACTGATTTTGATGATTCTTTTTTCATTTGAAAGTTGATACTTTCCTTGTGGTCCCATATAAATTTTATTAACTTTGCTTGGACGGTTTTTGAGTTAGGTTCAATAATACGTATTTTTTCCCACTTAGTATATGGATGATACTCGTATCTTAAGTTCCTGTCACTGTTATTTACATAGCAGGTAATGGTGTTCTAATTTATGTGGAGTAAAATACCACAACTAAAAAAACTTTTTACAAAAAAAAACAACATTCTTCCAAAAAAAAACACAAAAAAGTGAAAAATAACTTTGATTTCGGGAGTCGGTGGCAAAAAACGAAAATTTAAAACCAAAGAAGTACGTTGTTTTTTTTTTTTGTAAAATGTTTTTTAATGTCCAATGAGCTCTTCCCCTTTTTATACTCGTTATATTTAGTGTTAGCATGTAAAAATAAATTATTGCTGGTTCTAATTCTAACTATTTTATTTTGTTTACTTTGAATGATTTTCATTAAGTGTTTTTTTTTTTATAGGGCGTGCCTGGAGTGAAAGGTGCAAAGGGTGATGCTGGTGAAAATGGTACAATGGTGAGAAATATAATGTGACTACAATATATAGGTACCTATTTACATAAATGACAATTGGAACAGATTCTCGGTTTTTTTTTTTTAATTTTTAGCGGCAATTTGGTATTCATAATTTTAAGCCAAAATTAGGTACATTACGAAATTCATGATTATGAAATGACATAAAATTATAGGGCGCCTTTTTCGTTGGTGACAGTCCCATGATTCACGCGGGCGAGCAAGTGACGTTCCCGCCAGGCCCACGGCAGCGGTCCCGACCACATTTATTTTGTACGAAAAAGTCGCCATTGTTTTTTATGTCACTTTCATTATGTCATTTTGGCTTTGATGATTATAATCCTGTAAATACATACTGTTAGGGTCGCGAATCATATTTTTAACCGACTTCCCAAAGGAGATAATGAAGATGAAAGATGTTTGTTACGCGATTACTCCGCCAATTATGAATGGCTTTTGATGATTCTTTTTTTTGGTAGGTTTTACTTCAGAGGTGGTCCCATTTGAATTTGATTAACTTTGATTGGGTAGTTTTTGAGTTAGCTTCAATAACACTTATTGTTTCCCGATTAATATTAATATGTGGATGATATGATAAGTTCCTGTCACTTTGTAGTGTTTTTTTAACAACATACTACCTGGTACTGATCTGCAAAATGGAAAAAATACAAGAAAATTTGCATTTCGTGGGCTAACTTGACGCTTTCGCCTTGTTTGCTTACTGCAGACACACATCTATAGCTTGAATTTTTTCACGACCCCGCTAGCCCTTGTCCATATTCGTTTTATTTTGCGCATAGAAAATGATGTCTTAAACTGTTAGCTGTAGGAAGGTCGTAAGTACATTTTTCACTTATTTAAAAAAACTATATTTGAGTAACCAATTCGGAATGGCAACGTTTGAACTATCTTCGCTGGTCATGGGACGTTGGACCAACTAGTATTCATCGGGAGATATCTCTATGCATTTAGGTACCTATGTCATATTGTAAATTTTAAACCAAAAAAAAGGTATCACGACTAGAATATAAATCGTTTATAATAAAAATAAATTAAATATTATGTATGTTCAAAGGACATTATGAGTAGCATACGTAGTTTCACGTAACCTCATCGCCACTTTGTATAAATTCTTTGTTAATTATAAAGAGGCATCGAAGAAGTGTTACTTTTCTCAATGTGTAGATAAAAAAATTCAAGTGAATTGTTTGAATTTCAGTTTAATTTTTTTTTTGCCATTACTCTCCAACGCTTTAATACCATTCGCTGACATAGACATTTGGTCTTCCCGCGTACAGGTCACAGGATATGCGGCGCAAGATGAAAAATAGGCCATAGTTTGAAGAGAGACGCCGCATATACATTGAAGATTGGAACCATCCAAATATAAGCGTTGACATTCCAAAGACAAACAAATCCATAAATTATAATTACCTAATGGTTAACTGATTGCTATTTTCAGGGACCACAAGGCCCAAGCGGTGTTAAAGGAGAAAAAGGAGAATCGGGTACAAATGTAAGTTTTGTATAAAATTTCAAATACACATCGTAATGAATGAATGAATTGCTTGCTAGAATGGTTGTCATGATGGCCTAGTGGTTAAGGCCTCACCTCTCAGTAAAACAGTATAGCATGCAAACCATTTGCTATGGAGTAAATGCCACCATGTTGCTTGCAGAAACTCTTGACGCTTGCTAGCTTTTTTTTGGTGGGAAATTATCAAATAACTTCTCCCACTCTGGGTGGAGCAGGAGGGCGTGTCAGATTCTTACTGACTAAAACCTACCCGTGTTCCTTCAGTTGCCCTGTTGCCGGTGGCCACGATTTCCCTTTCGGCCTTATTCGCAACCTAGCTGCTGCATGTAATCGCGATCCCATCAAAAACAATAAATGTGAAAATTGGAGCGAATTTCAATATTGGTCTGCCTAGCCCTTTCCCAACTATGTTGGGGTCGGCTTCCAATCTAACCGGATGGAGATGAATATAAGCATTTTACATGGAGCGACTGCCTATCTGACCTCCACAACCCAGTAACTGGGTAATACGATACCCCTTGGTAAGACTGATCGACAGACTTTCTGGCTTCTGACGACCAGTAACGACTGTCAAAGATCCACGAATGACAGCCGGGACCAACGGCTTAACGTGCTTTCCAAGGCACGGAGGAGTCTTGGTGTGTAAAGATGGTGACCAACTCCGGCAAGCGTAGCTTATTAACCTGATGGATCGACCCGTGCGGCTGTTGTAACTTAGCCACGATCTCCTCTTTCAATACTTAAATATTAATATCAAAAGAATTGAGATCTAAATGGCTGCCAAGCCCTGTAAATAATTCTGAAATTTATTCGGCTAGTTTTTACCAGCAAACCAAATGATGAGTAGGATATGTTGACCTTACAATATAAAACCAGTAACTAGCTTATAACTTAAAGAAAATAAGTTGATCAGCCAAATATAAGATAACTTGTACGTAAATAGATAGAATACTCTTTATTATGTACACCATAAAAACTACAGATATAAATGTAGAAATAAATAATAATATGATGCATATTTGTGTGTGTGTGTATACATATGTGTTTTTCTTTCACAGGGCCTGCCTGGAATTCCAGGCGGAAAGGGAGAGCCTGGTAAAAGGGGGAGTGAGGTAAGAAATACTATGAGTTCTGACAATAAATCAAGAACTATGTTAACAGTATCTATTTTTAAAGACACTTGGTCGAAAACTGGCTCTTATTGTACCGCGTTTAGGTTCACAATGTAGTGTCTTGAACACTCATATTTTTTACTTTGCTTTTGCATCGCCACAGATATATTAGTTAGAGACACGTCTTAGTTGCTGCAAGTTTAGTCTCAGCAAAAAACCTTCATGCCTTTTTATACCAATTTTTTTTTGTGAATATTTAAATTATTATATTAATACAGTTATGTATTCACAAAAATAAAAACAAACAATTAACTGTTAAATAATTATTATATTTCACGAAATTATTTGTTTGTCAAAAAATTTACATTAATTAATATTTTATAAATACAAATAATTCGTTTTAATATTGGTAAAAAATAAATACAACTTTTATTTAAACATTAAGGAGGTTATTATGATCTGTTGAAAAAAAATTACGGGCTGTCATTTTATTTTTCAGCAGTTGTTAAATTAGTGTGACAGTAAAACATGAACAGTGTTATTACAAAAAATACTCAAGTAGTGTATAAATGAATGACTACTAAAAATGTTGGAATGGGCAGTTAGGTAAATAGTTCGGCAGTTCATAGGATAGGTTGGAACTTCACCAACCAAGCGCTAGCCGAATTGGTCACAGTAACTAAGCTAGGGAACCTCGTCCGAATGAGTTAAGAGCGTTTATTCTGAAAGCGGGCAACGTCGCAAATAGATGTCAAATATTTCGCTGTTTTAATTAATTTGGCAATACTACTGTATGGAAATAAAAAATGTGGCTAACTAGCGAACTAGAATATTAATAATAAATTGCAATTTAATATTGTAGCCGTTTTAGGTGTAAAAAAGCCAGTTATAAATACTTTTTTTTTACATCTAAAATTAAATATTTGGTGTGACGATATTAATTATTGCATTTAACTAAGCTAGGGAACCTCGTCCGAATGAGTTAAGAGCGTTTATTCTGAAAGCGGGCAACGTCGCAAATAGATGTCAAATATTTCGCTGTTTTAATTAATTTGGCAATACTACTGTATGGAAATAAAAAATGTGGCTAACTAGCGAACTAGAATATTAATAATAAATTGCAATTTAATATTGTAGCCGTTTTAGGTGTAAAAAAGCCAGTTCTAAATACTTTTTTTTTACATCTAAAATTAAATATTTGGTGTGACGATATTAATTATTGCATTTCATAATCAATGTTTTAGTTCCATAGTTAGCCACATTTATTTATTCAATACAGTAATATTGCCAAATTAATCAAAACAGGTAAATATTTGACAGCTATTTATGACGTTGCCAACTTTTAGGATAAACCCTTTTAAGGTTAGAACCGTGACCAGCCACGCGAGCCGAGCGAGAGAAGCGAGCAGCGCCGCAGTAGCGGTAGACGAGCGCTACTTTCAATTTAGATTTCTTACCGACCAATTCCGTTTTGTTAACTGCCCACACACTTATTTATACTCCGTTTGAAATAAGATTAGACATTTAACTAAACCTTTTTTACAGTCCGTTCAACCGATTTTGACTTCTATTGCGATGGCGGCATGACAAATGACAGCTGCAGTAAACGGTTGGTTTGTAACCACTTTTTTTGCTTTTAATGCCATCCTTATGCCTACGGTATAGAAGTCAAAATCGGTTGAACGGACTGTAAAAAAGGTCTTAAAAATGTCTAATCTTATTTCAAACGGAGTATAGTATTTATTTACTTGCCCATTTGAATATTTTTATGACTCTTTTTAGGTTTTATTTCCCATATGAACTATACAGGGTGTAAGGAGAACGCTTCCGAAGCCAGAACGTAGATTATATACAACCTAAATGCAAACGGATACCAATAACCTTTCGCTTTAAATTGGTTATTTTCAAGACTTCACATTTTGTAAACACGCAATGGAAACCGTACAAAACGTGAGGTCACTGACACGCAAGGGAATGTCGCGCCAACGCACACACGCGTACCGCATGCCCGCGCCCCCAGCACCCGCGACCCGAGCGGACGCTTCTCGAGCGTATTCGCGGACACCGAGCGCTCCGTACGGCCGAGTCACGGGATTTATAAACACCACTTTCAAAATAGACCCCTACAATACAATGCTTCACAAATTTATGAATTTTAATCGCATTCGTAGCCCACTGTTAAACATTAAAGCTGACAGAGGCATTTTACGTACCTGTCTAAATCCTTTGCGACCTTATGAGGTTTGGCTCGAACTGCGCTCCATTCATTTCGATACAAAGCCGGGCCCGTCGCTGTGTCGACCCGTGAACACGAGGCATTAGTGTAGGATCCTCAACACATTCTGCACGTAGTTTATTAAAAACGCTCACTATTCTGCCCCGCATTTCATCAGCACTGTCACATTCCCGATCAAACACTCTTTCTTTCACATACCCCCACAAAAAGAAGTCTAAAGGTGTTAAGTCGGGTGAACGAGCCGGCCAGGCGTGTGGCCCCAGCCTTCCGATCCAGCGGTCATCAAAAAGCCCAGTGAGACGCTCGCGGACGGGGCGCGTAACATGCGGTGGAGCGCCATCGTGCTGGAACCATGCTCGACGAAATTCAGCCAGCGATACATTATCTAGCATATCATCTAAATGTCCATTTATAAAATTAAGGTATGCTGATCCATTGAGGCGCTGCGGTAGAAACACTGGTCCTAGAATTCGTCCATTAAAAACACCAGCCCATACGTTCACGGACCATCTGGTTTGATGACCGGTTTCTTGAGTGGCGTACGGGTTCACGTCTGACCATACATGGGCATTCCTCCTGTTCCACATCCCGTTTCTCGTGAATGTGGACTCGTCCGTCCAGATAATGTGCTCAATGAAGCCAGGCTCACGTTGTTGTTGATCTAGCAGCCAACGACAGTACGCACGACGACGAACTCGATCATTAGGTAGCAAAGCTTGTACTTTGTGTATTTTGTAGGGCCGCATTCTGTTCCGGCGCAAGACTTTGTGAACTGTCCAGTGAGAGACTGTCGGTACGCCCCGGCGCCGCAATAATTTTGCCGCACTTCGTGTGCCCAGGCGTGGATTTTGGCGAATCACATTTAAAATACGCTCCTCGGTCTGAACATTCACTTGTTGTCCACCACCTGCTGCCATCGGAGCAATCGGTCGATTTTCTAAGACTCGCTGAAAGGCTGCCGTTATCATGCGAGAATCAGACGGATGCCGGACGTTCGGAAATCTGTCTCGGTAAATTCTCAACGCTAGAGAAGCATTGCCACGGGCTTCTCCTAAACACATCAACATGTTGCCGTATTCACGAGCACTGTACACGTATGCCTCAGGCATTGTTTAAAACAACAAAAAATAACAACTAAAAAACAATAAAATAGCACTAAAAACTTAACAAAACTTAATATTAATAATTAAACGCTATTAAAACTAATAACAAAACAGTATGAAATACGATTCAAAAGATCGATTAAAAGTAACGCACGTTCGCTCACGAACCGAGTCGGAAAGGAACTAACTAAGTACTAAGAATATCAAACATGCCGCCTACATTCGGCATCTTTGTCGGCGGCGAACACGATGTGTTCCGCTGCCGACAAAGATGCCGAGCGCACACGCGGCCGATACAGCGGCGCGTAGGTACATTAGCCAACACTAGAGCGGTGTCTTTGTGAGGTGCAAAGATCAACAAATTACAGAGGAGAAAATGTTAAAAGAATAATTATGAATTTTCACATTTTAATTGTTAGGAAATTGTACTTATGCTTTATTACAAACTGTTTTTATTTTCCAACTTTTAAATAGGATTTAATGGGCTTCTTAGACAAAATTAATTTAATTATCCATTTTAAATTGATTGGGTTTACTTACTAAATGAAGGATACAGTTATTGCAATAATCGAGCGCGCGTCGTGTGACTCTAAAAACATTGACATAAAGTTCAAATTCAATTGATTCTAGTTGCTTGAAACTGTACTTACACACGCGATGAAATTTTTTAGTCAATCATGGCTAAAGTCGTGATCTTTTACTTTATTTCATTCAATATCGATTATTGACTTCATAAAAAACTTATTAAATGCACGACACAGTGCATCAATTTAAAACTGTTGACGCCTCTGTAATGTTTCTTCTCATTTATTTTGGCGGCGCTTTATAAAGGATCTAAGGTCCTCGCGCCGCCGCCGCGCCGCCGCGCCGCCACACGCCGTGGTCAAGGCCGCGCAGCTGATGGCGAGTGCGCGCGCATTTTGAACCCGACCGGCCGAGGTCATGCGCAGATCGTCAGCTGACTTTATTTACGAATACATTGCTTGTTAGAGTTGTGAAGAAAAAAATTGTGTTTAATCGCAAGTAATGGTTTCATTTAACTGTTCTCACAGCATAATGTACGAAAAATGCTAAAAAAATAGGTGAAATTATTCATTTTTTTTTTTTAGATTTTTTGATGGTATCGTATCGAGAATCACTAGCCCTATCACCTGTCTTCGTTTTCGGAAGCGTTTCCCTGGCACCCTGTATAACAGTTCGCTTATAGTGAGATACAGAGTTATTTCTAAATAATAATCCTTAATATTATAAATGCGAAAGTAAGTTTGTTTGTTACGCCTTCACGCTAAAACGGCTGAATGGATTTGGATGAAATTTGGCACATATATAGATGATGTCCTGGAAAAGACGATAGGATACTTTTTTTTTTCCCACGGGATTGAGACTTATGCGGGTGAAACCGCGGGGCGCAGCTAGTATTTAATATTTTCCTCTGGGGCGTCGGTGACGTTCATTTAGTTTTCTGCTCAGTTTTTAAAGAAAAGAAAAGAAAGGAAGAAAAAATGCGTTTATTAGCATTACAGCAGAAAAATACACCTTAAAACTATAAAAACAGAAAACAATGATTATAATGTCATTATAAGGCCTCGGCTCACCTGACACTGATTTTCAGCTGCAACCCACGAGTGCCATACGCTAGAATAATAATAAACACATAGGGAAGTATGTGCCTGTTTTAATAAATCAATTTAAAGAACAATTTGAAGGTACTATAACATAATAAGAATTGCCAAACTTAAGAGGCAATGGGCAGGGCACATTGCTCGCAGAACGGATGGCCGATGAGGCCAAAAGGTTCTGGAGTTGCGACCGCGTACCGGAAGACGTAGCGTTGGAAGGCCTCTCACAAGTTGGACCGATGACCTTGTAAAGGCCGCAGGAATCCGCTGGATGCGGAAAGCACAAAATCGGTAGAAGTGGAGGTGCTTGTGGGAGGCCTATGTCCAGCAGTGGACGTCTTTCAGCTGAAATGATGATGATAACACAATATAAAAAGCTCATACAAAATCAAATAAAATGACTGAGCAGTAAACGAATACGCTTGTTAATAAACATGTATTTTATAATTTACCAGAACTACAATAAACAACTGCTACTTTAAATCACTGCCTTTAATATTAGGCTGTTTGGCGGCTAGGTTAACCCTCAAGGGTTGAAAAAAAAACCACGACCCCATTCACATCTGTCACAAAATATTGGTTACAAAGTATCTATAGGATTTTTTTTATTTTCCCTTTGCGTTGTGTGTTGAAAATCATCGTTTATATGCGTGAACATTTGTCATCAATAATAATAACATTATTGATTTTAATTTCGGAACAGAGTCCATAGTGTTTTTTAAATGTCGCAGCATATGCTGAGATAGGGCCTTTTGGCCTCGTACAGGACCTTCTGCTTTTATTTTAATTTTACTGTTTTTTTATTATTGTTTTTTATTATTTTTATTAATGTTCTTATTGAAGGTGTTTAGTTTAATTTGTGATTTCCTATGCGAGTCTCAATAAATACATTTTCTTTCTTTCTTTCTTTAGTGTGTTAGTAACATGATATAAAATAACTTATTATTTAGTATTAGTACCAATCACCCTCTGCACAAACTGTTTTACAATTGAAGAGCTGAAGCTCTCCGCTACAGTTTTCAGGATGATGTTGTGACTTTCTCTCACTCTTCTTAGTAGTGAAGCAGTTTTCTTGCGAAGAATTACATGGAAACCGTCAGTACGGGCTTGCGCAAATATTTCCAACGTTCTGCAGTAGCGAGGAAGTCCCAACAATATCCTGAAACCATTGTTGTGCTGGACGCGCAGGACATTTAGTGATCTTTTGATGTAATTGACCCATAGATTACTCGTGTACATACTCTGGCAATAAGCCTTGAAAATTGTGATTTTTACTAGGTCCGTACATCGAGCAAATCTACGGGTCAACATGTTGCACCAGACAGCGAGTGCCCTGCGCTCCCTCTCTATATCATTGCTTTCGGTTTGGGCAGCAAAAGCAATGGAGACTCCAGTGCAATGACAATTTGTATACTTGCATCAAAATTTAATATTTTTGCATCTAATTGTTTGACACTAAAATGAGCCATTGTGTAACTTCTGTAGGGACCTGTGGGGCGGATGGGGTTGCCTGGGCCAGTGGGACCTCCTGGACCTGCTGGAAGTCATGGAGTTTGCCCTTGTCGTTCAGCTCCAAATTGTAAGTATTTAATTTTCTGGCAACTAAAACCTATGAATTGAGAACTCATTCGTGGAGTTGTACTTTAAGTGGCAGCATTAACTGTATAGCTTGTCGATGCATCTAGTACCTGCAACAAAACGCAGAGTTGTCGTGTGCATCTGCGTCTTGTCGCTGCGACTAGACGCCAAGCTGTCGTGTGACTAGACGTTATGGCCAGGGATATTATGGATATGAAATTTCGGATCTGGATACGGATACGGATATAGAAATGATATTAAACCGGTTTCGGATACAGTTACGGATTTGAGATTATTCCGGATTATCCGTTAGTTTCTGATAGTTTCGGTTACGGATTATTACATTAAAAAATATATATATATTATCCCGCAATGACTGACTAGTAATGACTAAGCAATAGCAATATAAAACAACAAGTGATACGCGTGGCTAGTGTATCGGCTCGGCTGGGCAGAAAAACCTATCATAATGTATCTCATTTAGACACCGCCTCAATCCGAAATTATCCGAAACGTTTATAACGGATTTGGTTACGATTACCGATAGATTTTCATTTCGGATATCCGACAGTTTCGGTTACGGTTACAGAGCCCCTTAACATTCCTGGTTATGACAAATATCATGCAGGAAGCGATCATTTTCTTTGAATATTAATTGAGAGATACGGTCTTACTTGTTCATCTTGTGAGTGAATATGGAGCACGCTCTAATTGCACTTGCCTTAGTGCAACTAGAGCGTGCTCCATATGTCGCTCCTTGCCGTACGAAGGTGAAGGCGCAATTCACACTTGCACCTTCCTGAGCGCTCACAGCAAGTCTGGCGCTGACCTGTCGTATGCGACTGACATCAGGTGTGCGCGTGCATCGTGCGTCTAATTACTGCAATCAAGTAGAGCGTGTGACCAACCTGTTGCAGTGACTCTACAACTCGACACTTTGTGTTCGGAGCTTTGAACAAAATATATGGAAATTGTCGGGCGCAGCCTGTCGTTGCGTCTGGTTACCAAACTGTCGCAATAGCACGTCGCATAGTGTGCGCCATATCTCAGGCGCCGCGCAAACTGTGCGTCTAGTCACTACGTTTAGATGCTGCAACAAGATGCAGAGATTTTTTATTACTTTTTAATTTTATTTTACATATTAAGAGAGTAAATAGAATATTTTTTGCATGATATCTTTTTCTCTTCTCTTTCGTCCGACACATATTATTCAAGGCAATGGCACGTAAAATTTTATCAGAGAGGCAACCGGATGACGAATGGTAATCTGGGTCTTGAAGTGATACCGAACCCCCCGTACCGTCCGAATGGACCACAAATGGACGGGGGTGGAGATTTGCGATTTGGACCCCTTTTTTATTTTTGCCATGGCATTCAAAATTCCGCAGGAGAACCAAGGTAACCGACATAGCCCGAAGAATTGCCAAACTTAAGTGGCAATGGGCAGGGCACATTGCTCGCAGAACGGATGGCCGATGGGGTCGAAAGGTTCTGGAGTGGCGACCACGTACCGGAAGACGTAGCGTTGGAAGGCCTCCCACAAGATGGACCGATGACCTTGTGAAGGCCGCAGGAATCCGCTGGATGCGGAAAGCACAGAATCGGTCGAAGTGGCGGTGCTTGGGGGAGGCCTATGTTCAGCAGTGGACGTCTTTCGGCTGAAATGATGATGGTGATGATTCAAAATTTAAGCTCTAATATGTGCAAAGATTTGTGTGTATCAATGCCCTCTGGTTTTGATAAAATTAACACTCATTTTCGGTGATAAATTATCGGTTAGGAGTTTCAAGAATTATATACATTATTTCAATTATAACGATGTTGGGGGGTGGCGACCGGATGGCATTGATACACACACAAATTCCTTGCACATAATAGACCTTAAATTTTGAAAATGATGTCTAAAAAAAAAGTTATGCCCCCATCCCCCAGATCTCCGCCCCGGTACATTCGGACGGTACGGGGGGGTTCAGTATTACTTCAATACCCAGATTACCACTCGCCATCCGGTTGCCTCTCCGATAAAATTTTACGTGCCATTGCTTTAACTATGTGTTATTTGCATGTTTTTCGGTTATTATTTGACACAGGTATAGATATATAAACACCCACTTCCACTTTCCCTAATTTTGTTCATCACGTATTTATTTCTCAACTTGCATCTTCTCCACTAATGATTGTTTCTTTTGATGAAAAACGATAATAATGTGTATGTAAGTATATATTTTGGCAATTTCAAAGGGCAATGGAGAGGGCTATGCTTGGAGTTTCCCTACGTGATCGAATCAGAAATGAAGAGATCTGCAGGAGAACTAAGGTAGCCGACATAGCCCGAAGAATTGCTAAACTTAAGTGGCAATGGGCAGGGCACATTGCTCGCAGAACGGATGGCCGATGGGGTCGAAAGGTTATGGAGTGGCGACCACGTACCGGAAGACGTAGCGTTGGAAGGCCTCCCACAAGATGGACCGATGACCTTGTGAAAGCCGCAGGAATCCGCTGGATGCGAAAAGCACAGAATTGGTCGAAGTGGCGGTGCTTGGGGGAGGCCTATGTCCAGCAGTGGACGTCTTTCGGCTAAAATGATGATGACGAAATATATATTTACAGAACTTTCTGGGCAGTCAGTCCTGCTAATAACTTGTAAAGTCATATAACCAAATACGTTGTAAAATTGAAATGAATTAATGCAAATTTTGAAATTCATGCTACATCTAAGTTTTGTCGTATTGTACCAACTTATTAAATTCAAGTTGGTTTGTCATAATTACTAAGATACCTTCTTAAATGGTGGTAATATTTTATTCCAGTTGATGAGGGCGTGGAAACACCCGACGAATTCGGCACATCGGATTCGCCAGCAGAAGTTCCTTGTAAATCTGCCGGAACCGCTGTAATCAGTGGTGAGAAGAAAACCTATTATGAGTATTGCGTTTATCAGGATTAAATTTTCATTTTACAGAATAGGGCAATTTGCGCGATCTACAAAATAAGTCCTCGTGAGTCCCTTAGAAATAAATTCAAGGAAATTGATATACTGACTCAGCCTTCTCTTTATATCTTAGAAAGTATTTTGTATGTACGCAAAAACCTAGGACTTTTACAAAATAAGAAGCGATTTCCATAATATAAATACACGTAGTAAACATAAAATTGTAATACCCCTAAAACTAGTAAGTCATTTCTTATAAACGGTACCCGCTTGTATAATAAGTTGCCAAAGTCGGTTACAGAACTAAGCGATAGAAAGTTCAATCGTATCCTTATCAAAAAAGCATATTATAAGATTAAAGACTACGTTGAAGACAAGGAAGTTTGGCAATAATTCCTTCTGCACATGTGGCTTCCCTGGTACCTACCTCATTACGGTATAACAATGTAAATGTCTATTAACTGCTCCCAAATTACTATGATTATTTTATTTTACTTTTTTTACATACTTCATTCACTCTTCATTATTTGACATTATATACCTACAATTTTCTATTTTTTTTAAATCAAATTAGATTTGTTACAGCTGTAATGGCAATCATGTCATTTGGTTTAAATATGTCCTTATTTTTATTATTTTGTTTATCTTTTATATAGATTCTTTTCTTTTAGATTTTGTGAATGTGAGAACGTTGTAGGCTGTAGAATTGTGGACCATTTTCTATTTTACTAAGTACCTGGTACTTTTTGATAGGCCTACACTGTCCTCCCATACCTATTAACACTGTAATTTGAAAACATTGTAGAAACTATTTATTTTAAAAGAGTAACCGTGGAGTTCAATTAGAACCGTGCACCTAGCTTCTGACGTTTAATAAGTGCCCTTGTAGGTTTATGTGTTTTTTTTTTTAAATTAATGTTCTTCTAATTTAATGTAATCGGAGTAGGTTCTTTTAAGTTTAGTCGAGACGGGAGCGCGGCTACTCGAGGTGGTGGGTGGCTTAAATAGCGACAAGGCGTATGTCCTGGCCACTAAACTAACAGAAGTCCTTAATCCGGAGGACGCCCGGTTCTCCGGGCCCATGAAAATGGTTGAAGTACGCATTGTTGGGCTGGACGACACGGTGACCCCAGAGGAAGGAGGAAGAGGGTGAAAGAAAGATTGACTGTGGAAGGGACCAAGGCTGCCAGGGGATTTGCACCTAGTTGCCCTTCGGCCGACTCCCGGCCCCTGGAAGAGATTGCCGAAAAAATGGAGTACCAATAATGGCAAACTACCATTTCCTCCAGTGCAACATCAAACATTGTGCCAAGGCACAGGATCTTTTGTTACAAAGCATGGCGAAGTGGTCGATTCACGTGGCGATTGACCGCTGAGCCGTATTTTCCCTCCCCGTGATAACCTTCACGGTTTAGTGGCCATCACTGGCGGGACTCTTGTCAACCCGTCCCGATTATTATGTAAATGACACTTGTTTCAGGCACCTATTATTTAGGACCAAGAGGAAACCCAATGGAAGTGTTCTGCAATATGACAACTCTGGAGACATGTTTCAGGATAAGTAAAAGAACTCCTGAGTGTAATCATAATCCCAGTAAAGGAGCCTTTTGGTTGAACGAAATGAGCGTTCATATGAAAGAATTATATAATAAAGTAAGTTACATTTAGAAATTAGGAATTCTTTTAAAAATCATCTTTGTTTTCTCAAATCGCGGTATCTTGGTGGTTTGGACGGGACGAAAGCAAAAATGTTGTAAAATTGAAGTGGAAATCTAGTCTAGTAACGCTAGTCCCATTTTACAACTTGAGGTCCGATTACCACTTTTGTTCCACACATACATCTCTACTAGCCTTAGTGTTCAATTCTTCCAAAGTCCTTTTTTTAGATAGTGGTACGGATATGATAAGCTAGGCTACTCAGCCCAAAATATGTAGTGGACCATGTGAAGAATGTGTGTTTCCATAGTAATGTCCTTTACTTTATCAATAAGTTATCATAATCCTTTCACTATATTTGATCGGTTTATTTGTTTCAGATATCAGCAGAACAATTAATATGGTTGCGCGATCGATCAGATTCCGTTCGCCAAACGCTAAAATACCACTGCCTGGACTCAGTTCCATACTCTAAACGCAACATGTCTTCATCGGTGAAATTGTGGGCTTGGAATGATGTAGTGATTGGACCATACCCGACGAACCAATCACCTATCTTTTATTCCGTACCAGAAGCTACCGACAAATGTAAGGTAAGATACTGTGTAATAATGTTTATTTTGAATGTAAGTCTTTATTTCTGTCAGTGATAAGGACTGTCCTACTGCATGGATTGGAATGCTGGGCCGTGAAGAAGACGGATAAAAAAAGATTGCATGTAGCGGAGATGAGAATGTTGAGATGGATGTATGGAGTGACGAACATGGATAAAGTAAGAAATGAGTTTATAAGAGGAAGTTTAAAAGTGGCGCTAGTGATAGAAAAGTTGAAAGGAAATCGTATGGCCTGGTACGGGTATATGATGAGGAGAGAGGAAACACATGTGACTAAAAAAGTGATGAATATAAATGTTGATGAATGGAGTGGGAGAGGAAGGCCAAAGAAAATATGGATGGATTGTGTGAGGAATGATATGAAAGAGAAGGGAGTGAATGAAAGTGTGACGGTTGACAGGGGAGAGTGGAAAAAGAAAACGTTTGCGCCGACCCCAAGTAACATGGGACAAGGGCAGGAATATGATGATGAAGTCTTAATTTCTAAACAGGTTTGTAGTTTTGTTGGAGGTATTTTATTTACAACATAACATAAATGGTCATAATAACAATAGTACCACACTTACAGCAGTCGTCAAAACCACCTTCCCTAATAGTTTATCATCATCATCATTAGCCTATAAATACTTATACTTATTGCTGGACATAGCCTGTTCAATCCACGCCATTCAACTGAATCGTCAGCAACTCTCATCTAAGTGCCATCAACCACACTACGAAGATTGTCGTCTCACCTAGCCCGAGAATATCCTGCCTTATGTTTACCAATTCACGGTCTCCACTTAAAAACACGTCGTTTCCAACGGCTCTGCTGCTAATACGGCTGGCCTATTGATACTTCAGCTGTTATTTCTAAGGGCTATGTCAACCATTTTGGATCTCTGCCGGATCACCACATTTATTTTCAATAAACTGTAAAAATTTACCATAACGAATTTTATGTCTCGTATCAAAATGTAGCTTAATATGTACCAGTTATAAAGCTTTCCAACATTGTTGGTTGGTCAGTGGATGGGTGACCATCTTTACATACCGAGACTCCTCCGTGCCTCGGAAAGCACGTTAAGCCGTTGGTCCCGGCTGTCATTCGTGGATCTTTGACAGTCGTTAAGGGTCGTCAGAAGCCCGAAAGTCTGACAACCAGTCTTACCAAGGGGTATCGTATTACCCAGTTACTGGGTTGTGGAGGTAAGATAGGCAGTCGCTCCATGTAAAATACTGGTATTCAGCTGCATCCGGTTAGACTGGAAGCCGACCCCAACATAGTTGGGAAAAGGCTAGGCAGATGATGATAAAGCTTTCCAACATACAATAATATAGGAACAAGCGGACATGATCTTCTCATGAGCGGAACGACCAACTCTTTCGAAAAGCTTAAGAAAATAAATTAATCCAAATAATTAATCTTTCAGGAAGGAAGTACTGATTGGGAAAGTACTATCATAGAACTACAAAGTTCTAACGTGCACAGACTACCAATTGTTGATGTGTGGATCGGTGATATTCGTAATTCAAAACAAAAAATGAGCATCGAAAGTGTTGAATTGTGTTTTGGATGATTTTTTCCAGAATAGAGTGTCTATTTCATGTAAAAGAGTACCTACTTTATAAGCAAGTTTGCGTGAGCAAGTTCAAGCTTTTGTGATGTCTATTTTGGAATATTTTTAAGATTAATAAACTCCAAATTGTTTGAATATTGCATTTCATTTATACTATCTAGGTACACAGCTACATTAATACTGAACTACAAGTTGCAGATGACATCACTGACATCACAGAACCCTAAATCGCACATCTATGTTTCACATAGACTGTAGACAGTATAATTCGTCATTATACATCACAATGCAGGCTATGCAGGCTATGCAGGCTATGCAGGTATTTCTCGCCTCAACGAATATGTAAAAATCTTCGTTGAACCTTCATCCACCAGAGCTATGCTAAACTATCGGGTAAGGTTGATCTATTATCATACATAATTAATTACACATCCCTAGCGATGCAGCTTAGCACGACTTTTGTGAAAAGGTAGCCTGTCGAGCGAGGCAGTGGAGCGGAGAAATGTGTCAATATAAGACTGCCTTTCCACTGGAGCGGAGCGAGGCAGCGAAGCGAAGAAATGTGCTAATATTAACCAACAGGAGCGGAGCTCTGAGGCGAAGTTTAGATCCTATTGGTTCTCCACACATTGCACATTTCTCCGCTCCGCTGCCTCGTTCCGCTCCAGTGGATAGGCAGCCTTAGGCCTGTTTACCCAATCTAATGGCTTTAAACTATACCTATAGTTTTAAATAATGCTTGAGTATTGAGTGACGCTTAAGTTTCGAATTATTAGTTAAAAAAACATGTGGCCCTCGGGGACTGCCGCGGTAAAGCTATTGCATAGCATTTGTAACCTCCATACTTCCTATTTGTCAACGCTACACTTGGGATGATGACGTGATGACATAAAACAAAAATTACGTTCCCATGACAACACATGACAACATCACGTTGTCATGGGAACCGTCATTACATGGTAGGCGGAGTGGGGGGTGTAAGGATTTATTTTCGTTACGTTACGGAATTTCTTGATTCGGTCGCCGCGCTCAAAGCCCGCGATAAAAGCTATGCAGTAGCTTAAAAACCATCGGGCAATATAATGGTCTACCTCGAGAACGGGTGCGTAAATGAGCGAAAAATGGCAACAATTTTCTCCCTTCTAGAACATTAATTATTCATCTTGGCTAAAATTTATTAGTACAAAAGAATGCCTCATGAAAGTAGCGATGAGCGTGCGATATTCATTTGTTTTCATTAGCAGACTCGCTGTGATACCACGAAGATAATTACGGGACGTCAACACCTCACTCGATTATTCCGGTAATCGAGCGAGATACTTGTGTAATCGTGTTTTTTATTTTGGGATAGAGTTTTTATAAGGAGACCGTGGAGCGCAGGAATCCTTAAGGCAGACCGCAAAATCGGTGGATGCTAACCAACTTGATACCCTCCAACAGCTCAAAATAGAAATCAATAAGACCAGTTTGGTTAAAGCTGGCTAAAGATGATAGTGACTTTAGGACTGGTACCAATAATTATGTTTAAATTATAAAATTATCGGTATTATTAACCAGGTTCTGAACTCTTATCCTCGTGACAAAGAAAAAATGCGTGTAGCACCATAGTTACACGTGATAAAAGTGAAACTTCTTAAAAAATTAAGAATAAGTGAGATTTTGCGTGAGAGACAGAGAGATGGAGATTCTACTTATATACTTCGATCCGTTTACAACAGGTGTATCTGTGGCCAGAAAGTCCTTGAGCCTTAACTTTTTCACCTGATGGGTGATATTGCTCAGATATGTTAGTCTCAGTAGACTAATTTTACCACATATGTTGTACTATTGTATAAGTATTCTTATGTATAGTTTTGTATAGCTTTGGCGGTTTATTGTTTTCGTTGGCAGTACTGTGTTGTTCACAGATTTATTTTATTATTATTCTGTTAATTATATGTGAAGACTTGTAATTGGCTGTCAATCACACTTTCAAGCTCTTAGTCTGTTTTGTTTAGCTGTAAGTCTTCCAAAGGAAATAAATAAATAAATATTTTTCTTTAATTTCACTCTCAATTCTCGTCCAAATATCGAATCGCCTCCTAAGAAGTCTCACTTCAAAATTCACTTTTCTAGCTCATTTTTCTCTCGCCATTATCTTTTGGACTCGGTGAAAACACGTTCCATGGTACCGCTAAGCTGTTGTGCAAGCGAGATTAATAGCTTATTACTCCTTTGTTCACTGGTAGTCATTATTCAATTAAATATCATGGCCAACCGTAAACCATTGTGTTTACCCACTGATATCATAACCGTTTTACGGTTCCCGTTTATGATTAAATTGAAAGTTTGATTCAAAGGTAAAAGGAGTGAAATTTTATGTGAATGAACATGAAGAAGACGTGAAAACAATAATATATATTATATATGTATTATTTCGAGAAGTACAGACTAATCTATTAATCGTGTGTCATACAAATTGTTTTAATAAATAATAATACCAGACTATTACTGTACCACTGCAGGAGGAGCTCAAAAGACGCCCTAGGCGTCGGGAATCGCAGGCCGATTCCCGGCCACCGTAGACGCGGTCTTGTGGACGGTGAGCAATAGGTAGCTCGCCGTCCGATAAGGACCAGACCCGGGTCGACGGTGCGTTGTGTTCCATGCCTCAAACAGATGTCAGCACAACTGAAGGAGTCCGCTATGGCCGATGCCTGCCAGGGTTATGGGTTTGTCCGAAAGGGTTACCGTGGCTCCTAGCAACATACAGGCAATTAAAGGACCATTTCTACATACCGAGACTCCACCGTGGCTCGGAAAGCACGCTAAGCCGTTGGTCTTGGCTGTCATTCGTGGATCTTTGACAGTCGTTACGGGTCGTCAGAAGCCCGAAAGTCTGACAACCAGTCTTACCAAGGGGTATCGTAATACCTAGTTACTGGGTTGTGGAGATCAGATAGGCACTACTGAATATCAGTATTTTTCATGGAGTGAAAAATACTGATATTCAGTAGTATACCTCTTATACAAAGTGTGATATATTTGTAATAGGTAATGGGTATTTAGAGTTAATTTTTTGTTCGCTATGAGCCGCGTGCCAGTCTCTGAATATACGTCTATCGGTGAAGTCCATGTTTCATTGTGCTCCCGAATCTTCTTATAGTTCCCATATTCCTCACAAAGAAGGCGGAGCATTGATCACTACACTTGCTCAAGGTGTGTTGGTTTGCAAACCAACCCGACCGCCAACCTGTTAACAAGGAATTATTATAGGATGTCAGATGTGAGACCGTAATAAATTTCTATTAGGTGAATATTATAATAAAGTAATTAAAAGTCGGGCTTCTTTGTTCACGTAAGTCTGTCACCCAAGTGAATGGAGAGAAGTTTTGTCAAGAAAATGTCTCAATTGGTCATCATCAATCAGCATAGTAAAATCAGCCTATTACATTCCCACTGCTGGGACATAGGCCTCCTCTCTGTGAGAGGGAGTGGGCCGTAATCCACCACGTAGATCCAGTGCGGGTTGGTAGATGTCACATGTCTTCGAATTTTTGTTTCTAAGACATGCCGGTTTCCTCACGATGTTTTCCTTCACCGTTTTGAGAGCAGTGGTGATGAAATATCTTACAAAAAGTAAAGTGCCGGCCTGGGTTCGAACCTACGACCTACAACTCGAAATTCCGGTTAATTCCACTGCTTGTCAGTCATCATCACACAATCGGCAAAAATATGGTACTAACCAGGTAATCATTTCGTTAATCAACAGATGCTATTTAAGTCATGACATAATCATTCATTGCCTGGTCAAAACCCCAAAAAAAAAATCGTGTGGCACTCGGGGACTGCCGCGGTAAAGCTATTGCATAGCATTTGTAACCTCCATACTTCCTATTTGTCAACGCTACACTTGGGATGATGACGTGATGACATAAAACAAAAATTATGTTCCCATGACAACGTGATGACCGGGGTTTCAAGTAAACTGACTACCTAATGAAAGAAGAACATAGGTGGTACAAACAATTTAATTTTAAAATCTAAATACAAACTAACACCTTAACAACTACAAATCTTCATCAGAAACAAAAAACTACTACAAAATCTTTAACGGAAAATTAACCATAACAATGAAAAACAAAATAAAAGTAAACAACATGCAATAAAATATCTTTGAACAAATACAAAAAGAGATCTCTGTGGCCGGGATCGAACCCGAGGACAAGAAACGTCGATCCACCGTTGTGCCTCGAGACCGATTGATTTCTCATTGACCGAGGCGAATATGTTGAACCGTCATTACATGGTAGGCGGAGTGGGGGGTGTTAGGTTTTTATTTTCGTTACGTTACAGAATTTCTTGATTCAGTCGCCACGCTCAAAGCCCGCGATAAAAGCTATGCAATAGCTTAAAAATGCTTTTTCTAATCATTATTTTGTTTCACGGAGAACCAAAAAAGCGGCCAAGTGCGAGTCCGATTCTTACACGAAGAGTTTTGTACCACCGTACAATGTTTAATTAACTGCATATTTATTTGTTTCTTGAATGGGGACCCCTTTAATTTTTAACTTTATTTTATTTTTATGATTTGTTGTTATAGCAACCATATTACTACACACTGTTAAAATTTCAAGTGTCTACCTATTACGGTTCAAAAGAAACAGCCTTGTGATAGACGGGCGGATGGACGGACAGCGGATCCTTAGTAATAAGGTACAGTTGGCACCTTTTGGGTACAGAACCTTATAAAAAAATATCCCAAAAAACAGCAATTACTTAGTGTCTTCAAAAACAAGATTAAATTAAAAAACCTCGCAATAAAGTCAGAAAAACGTGTACAAGAAGACGCTGTAATAGTCAACTGCACCCCAAAACGGTCCCTTGGGCACAAACCATAATAAATTGTATAATTCATTGCCACAACAGCTCGTCCCTTCTTCAACTGAAGAAATATTGCAACCATTTGTCACTGGTCGCACACGGACCTTTATTATTCATATTTTTACCGCAACAAATAAGTACGTAAGTTTGTTTTAAATTTTTGTGCAAAGAAAAATAAATTTCCACTCACATCTGCCTTGGAAATCCTTTTGTAAGTCGCCTGAGGACGCCCTAGGACGACATAATAATGACCCTATTATTGATGTTCTTCAAAAAGGTCAGAGGGGTAATTCCCGTAATTTTTAAGAACGTTCTCATTCTAATCTCATACGCAATCTGTCAAAAATACAATAAATTTACCAACATTTTCGACAAGCTTTATAGATTGCGACTTGAATGCGAATGTTTTTTTATGTATGAAAATTGGCCTCTCGCAACTGGCGTGCATGTATGAACGTAAACGAGGTAAAAGGAGTATTTAAGGATGATAGCAGGTGGCGTTCTGTAGTTTCTGCCTACCTCCATGGGAAGAAGGCGTAAGTTTATGCGTGTATGCAAAAAAAACAGTGCCGGAGTGTCACTGTTTTTTTTTGTCGAGTGCCGACAGAAGTGAAAACTTGAACAAGATTGCCTTGGTGGAAGAAAAATACTTGTATAGAACATTGGTCCGTAACTGTATCTAAATAAAGAGCACAATCGCGTTAGCAAAAAAAAAATGCTTCGAAAACCTTTAAAGTAAAAAATATTTGCATAGAACATTGATCCGTAACAAGATATAAATAAAGAGCACAATCGCGTTTACAAAAATGAGGTGTCGGTAACGGTGTCGCGAGTTCAATTGTTTTTCCCATCTCAAAAATGCCCAACGCGTCTAAAGAAGTTTTCAGTTCAATAAATAATGGTGTGAGCAGTGAACTGGTGAAGAGTTTACAAAGAGATAGGAATTGGAGAGGATTTCTACTGTTTCAAGTAAACATAAAAAGTCATGTCGATTTTGATAAAAATATTCATCATCATGCTTTTATATATATGTCGATGAGTATCTCTATCTCGGTCAAATAGTCTCTTTCCAGGCAAGACAAAACAAAGAAGTTGCAAGACGCACCGAAAATGCCTGGAAGAGCTATTGGGCCATGAAAGATCTAATGAAGGGCGATCTTCCTCTATCCCTCAAAAGAAGACTCATCGACGTGTGTATTCTTCCCATCCTCACGTATGGTTCTCAAACATGGTCTTTGACAATTTAGCAGAGGTCCACGCTCGAGGTTTGCCAGAGAGCTATGGAACGGAGTAAACTTGGTATTAAACTTGTGGACCGGGTTAAGAATACAACAATCCGTTCCATCACTAAAATAACTGATGTCACTCGGAAAGCTGCCACGCTTAAATGGAATTGGGCTGGACACATCTGCCGCATGTCAAACGATCAATGGGCCAAACTTACGACCCAGTGGGTCCCGCTTAGTGGCAAACGACATCGCGGCAGGCCCAGACGGAGATGGCGGGATGAGCTGGACTCCTTTAAGAAAGATTGGTCCTTGGAAGCTCTAGACAGAGAGAGGTAGAAAGAGGGTAGGGAGGCCTTTGCCCAGCAGTGGGACAATAACGGCTAAGAAAAAAAAAATGCTTTTATCCCAATTTATTAGTGATTGGCGCAACAAGTCTTTTACTTCAATACTTCTATATAAGTCATCATCTCGGTAATCACCTGCTTTCTAGCCCATATCATCTTTCACACAGTCTATCCATCGTTTCTTAAGTCTTCCCCTACTCTTCATCATTTCAGCCGAAAGACGTCCACTGCTAGACATAGACCTCCAAGCACCGCCACTTCGACCGGTTCTGTGCTTCCCGCATCCAGCGGATTCCTGTGGCCTTTACAAGGTCATCGGTCCACCTTGTGGGAGGTCGTCCAACGCTACGTCTGCCGGTACGCGGTCGCCACTCCAGAACCTTTCGGCCACATCAGCCATCTGTTCTGTGAGCAATGTCCTGCCCATTGCCACTTTAGTTTGGATTTTTTTCGGGATATGTCGGTAACCTTGTATCCCCTCTTATATGATAAAAATATTGACACAACATATTTTTGATTTTGTAGATATAACATGAATAAACATAACATTATATCTAATACCTCTTAACGAACAATTCGTGTATTTAAGTATATATATAATCTGAATCTCGGAAACGGCTACAACGATTTTCATGAAATTTAGTATATAGGAGGTTTCGGGGGCGATAAATCGATCTAGCTAAGTTTTTTAGAAAACGTCGTTCAAAAAAAGGTCATCAAAGGTAAATAAAAAGAGAATAAACAGAAGTGAGAAGAAAACTGAACTTTTTACTTACATGCTCAATAATAAAAAGTGCAAATAAAAGTTTGAAGTTCCATAATTGTAGTAGGTACGTTAGCCTCAACAATTCTAATTCCCGCTCAAAATCTTGATTTAGACCAGGAAAACCCATTGTTACCCACAACAGAATTTAGTTGGGCCACAAACAGCCTCCATTAGAGGAGACATCACGACAACATGTTGCTACCTGTCCAGCGTGATATATCGCGACCCGCGCCTAATTGCTTGTCTTTTTGTAGTACATTGTGTATTCTGCCATATTTATGATGTTGGACCAAAATATTGCGGACTTTTTACTGAAGAAAAAGAGGTAATGTGATTTTTTTAAATTCAAACAAATAGTATGTTCAAACAAATAGTAATAAAGAAGCACTATAAATATACCTCAGTTCAAAGCTTGCAAATTCGGGCAGATCATGTCCATATCATAAATGGATGGTCTAATCTACTGTTTTACATAACCGCTAGCTATTTTATATAACAGTTCCGTTATATAAAACGATATTTGGCAATTTTCCATAATTACTGAATTAACACGCAAAAGTGAATAAACATTTTGTATTTATCAACGCAGCGGGTCAATGATTAGAGGTAATGTAAAATAGCATGAAATGAAACGTCAAATTGTAGATTTTAGTTCTAAATTACTATGTTGATCGTGGCTCTGTGTGTCATTTGAACAATAATGGCGTCCGAAACAGAAATAAATAAAACTAGTAATATGACCTTAAGTGATGTCAGTGATTTTACATAACATAATTGAAACAAAGTTGATAGAATTTTATGAAAGGTCATCCTAAAAATACTAAATAACCAGGTTGCGCGGTTGGTCACAGTTCTAAATTAGCCTAAACCAATTGGTCAGGGCCCAATTGGTTAGCTTAGTTACTACGACCGATATGTTATTAGAAGCCACACCAAATGCTTATTATGACTGCAGATAAGCCATTCTGTATTATACTGTATTACGTCTAAACATGGGTAGCAGTTTTGTTAAATGTAAGGCATTAGCAATCCAGCTGGTTGAACAGTTCAACTGTTTTTTTACATAAAGGAGCTGTTTTGTAAAACAGCTAGCGGTTATGTAAAACAGCGGATTTGACAATCCCTCTGCGACATCCACATCATAATACATAGTCTCTCTCCGCTTTTTACGGTCTGATGCGATTGCGGGTCAATCTTTTAAGAAGGAGTCCAGCTCATCCCGTCATCTCTTTCTGGGCCTGCCACGTAGTCGTTTCCTGCTATTTGGGATTTACTATGCAGACAATTTTTTGGTCAGCATACAATATACCGGATGATTTTTTTTATCGTCTTGAAATTTTTACAGGGTGTTCTACCCATGAATATAAACAACTTTCACTATGGGAGCAACTCTGAAATCACGAAAAAAAAAAATCTGCTGTTTATACAAAAGTTCAATACCTACTTGACCAAAATGTATGAAACAGCAGATTTTTTTTTTTCGTGATTTCAGAGTTGCTCCCATAGGTCTCGTTCTCGTCCATAAAGAAATATTATTATTTTATCATGTCTTACTCTATCATATAATTTTTTCACAAAATAACATCTGAAAACTAAGCATATACTGCATGAATACCCCATATTTAGGGTTGCGCCCGTGTGGAATTGAATCGGACCACACTTGGTCGTTAGCACAGCGGTTTAATGACTCAAATGGTCCGGAGACATAATGACTTTTACTACTGATTTGGCCCAATGATTCAAGCGCAGGTGACCGTTACATGAATGTGAAGTTTTAATCATCAAAGTGCCTTAAAGTGACATAAATATAAGTAATTGGCGAAACCATACTATCAGGTTTTATAATTAGGCATAAATAGCGCTGGTGTGATGACAACTTGTAACAAAGAATTATATTATTCTTTTATTACACATTCTGCGATACAAAATCCTGAATAGAGAGTGAGAGTATTCGGTCTTTACTATTGTAATAATAAATTAAAAAAATAAATAAAGAAAAAGTATTTATTGAGACTTATAATTATATTTATTATTAAATAATAATAATAATTAATTCAATAAGGAGTTAATTATCTGTACAGTACATTTATGATTTGATAAAGCAATAAAACAGATTAAACGGACACTTCTAGCACTGTTGAATTATATTTATTATTAAATAATAATTACTGGCATATGATGTCCAAACAATGACATATTTTTTACCCTCATTAAGTGAGAGGATTAACAGCTTAAATACCTTCTCAAGTCAACGAAACGGCAAATACGGTGCTATTCAAAAATTCAAAAAGGTATTTAAGGGACCCGCGATATGGGCACGCCACAATTGCGGCGATAAGACCCCTCTTTGAGGAGTGGCTTGAGAGGCGCCACGACGTCCTCACCTTCCGCCTGACACAGGTCCTCACCGGACACGGCTGCTTCGGGAGGTTCCTGTTCAGGATAAGGCGGGAGGGAACACCCGGGTGTCACCATTGTGTGGATCGGCCTGAGGACACGGTGGAGCATATGGTGGAGGTCTGCCCGGCTTGGGCAGAACAACGCCGTGTCCTCGTAGAGGCGATCGGCGGCGGTGATCTCTCGCGTCCGGCCCTGGTTCAGGCCATGGTACGGAGCGAGAGGAAATGGCAGGCCGTAACCTCCTTCTGCGAAGCGGTAATGCTCGCGAAGGAGGAGGCGGAACGCGTGAGGGAGAGGCAAACTTCGCGCCCTCACGCCCCTAACCGCCGCAGGAGGAGCCGCCCGGGGCGGGAATCACGAGCCGATTTCCGGCCACCGTAGGCGCGGTCTTGCGGACGGTGAGCAATGGGTAGCTCGTCGTCCAATAAGGACCAAGCCCGGGTCGACGGCGCGTTGTGTTCCATGCGCGCCTCAAAGAGATGTCAGCAGAATTGACAGAGTCCGCTAGGTCTAATGCCTGCCGGGGGTTCGAAGAAAACCGATAGGGAAATCGTGGCCCCCGGCAACACGGCAACCGAAGGAACACGGGTGGGTTTTAGTCAGTAAGAGTCTGACACGCCCTCCCGCTCCGCCCAGAGCGGGAGAAGTTATTTGATAATTTCCCACCAAAAAAAAAAAGGGACCCGCGATAAAACTAATCGGCATCGGCATACCATTGGCCCATGTTTATAGAGCGGAAAAG
The DNA here is from genome assembly GCA_963680765.1 of Agrochola lychnidis. Classification (NCBI taxonomy): domain Eukaryota; kingdom Metazoa; phylum Arthropoda; class Insecta; order Lepidoptera; family Noctuidae; genus Agrochola; species Agrochola lychnidis. The sequence continues at coordinate 9,229,817 of OY796847.1, forward strand.
GGTCTCACAGACAGGTGCGATGCGACGATCGCGATAGTGCGACGCAATTCTTTTATAACAATTTCCATACAGTTTTTATAGAAATGGTTCTACTAGAGTCGTGTCGCACTATCGCGTTCCTGTCTGCGGGAGCCTAAAGACGTCCCAAAAATTATATTTATGACACGCCTGACAATTTACAGAGTTTGAACATTAACGTGAGAAATGCTGTTTTTAATATTTCATGAGAATAACATAATATAATTGTTGTGACTAGTGAAAACCTAGTGAAAAATAAAAGTACTTAATAAGATTATAATCTTAGCTTTGTGAGGTAGATTTACAGTGACGTAAAAAAATAGAGTAAATAACTGCACACCGAATATATGATCATGTAACAGATTTCAATAAATGTCCTGTTACGTAAAATGATTAAAATAGTCCTATAAGAATAGAAATAAAAGAATTATCAAATTCAAATCATTTATTTGTAAAAATTACATAGACACTTATAATACGGCCTAACAAGATGTCTCCATTTGAACAAATGCATGCAAATTACAGATGGGTAAGTACAGAAAAATTATTAGGATTTAAACAAATCACCATGCTTAAAACAATAAATTCAATTTTTAACCGACTTCCAAAAAGGAGGAGGTTATATGTTCGTCGCGTATGTTTGTTTTTCTTTTTTTATGTATGTCCACCGATTTCTCCGTCAATTGTGGACCGATTTTGAAAATTATTTTTTTGTTTGAAAGGGTGTGCTCTCGAATTGGTCCCATATAAATTTTATTAACTTTGCTTTGATACTTTTTGAGTTAGCTACAAAATACGTATTTTTTTTTCCACTTAGTATGTAGATGATATGATAAGTTTCTGTCACTGGTAGCAAGTAGTGGTATTCAAATGTGTGTGGGGTAGGTACTACAACTAAAAAGTGAAAAATAAAAACTTTTTACAAAAAAAAAAAACAACCGACCTCCAAAAAAAACACTACAAAGTGGAAAATAACTTTAATTTCGGAAGTCGGTGGCAAAAAACGAAAATACAAAACACAAGACACCGACTTCCGAAATTGAAGTTATTTTTCACTTTGTAGTGTTTTTTTTTGGAGGTCGGTTGTTTTAAACGAACGTATTCAAAAATGCCTTATAAATGAAATAGTAGACAAATTAATAGTAAATTTATCCAAAACACAATTCAACACTTTCGATGCTCATCTTTTGTTCTTAATTACGAATATCTCCGATCCACAAATCAACTATTGGTAGTCTGTATACATTAGAACTTCGTAGTTCTATGATAGTACTTTTCCATTCAGTACTTCCTTCCTGAAACAATAATTATAATTTCAGATTAAATATTATTTTCCTCATATCGGTTGATAATTTTTATCGAGTTCATAATAACGTGTTCTTAGAACACGTCAATAACTCGATTGCATTTTTTTATTTTTCGTTTGGTTAATGATTAGACTGACTCCACTGCTTAATCAGCATATAATGTTCCCACTGCTGGGAAACAGGCCTCCTCTCGGTGAGAGGAAGTGGGCCGTAGTCCAGCACGCGGGGCCAGTGCGCGGGTTGGTGGATGTCACATATCTTCGAATTTTCGGTTTTAGTACCTTCACCGTTTTGAGACCTAATTTACACAAAATAAGGCGCCTGTTAGGTTTCGAACCTACGTTCTTAAAACTCGTAAGTCGCGGCCGTTACCACTGGGCCACCATCGCTCTCGACTACTTAGCTACATTTAAAGTTCGTAATAGTAAAAATGTATGAGGGAAGGCGTTTTAGACACAGATTTTACTGTATGTACCATCATTTAAATAAATTATGCTGTGAATATCTCTATTTTCAAAACTGTAAATCTTATAAGAATAAGGCTGGTTTTCCTGTCACGCTGACGGCACGCTGACGGTCGGCGCTGATGGGTCAGTAAGTATGCAGTTATAGGTAGCATTTTTGAGTCACGCTGACTGCTCAGCGCTTTAACAACAATACATATTGACATCAGCACCAACCATCAGCGTGCAAAGCGTGACAGGAAAACCAGCCTAAAGAAATAAAATCAGGCTGAACAATTTTATGAAAAGTATCTTACTTGGCATTCGTCGGTAGTTTCTGGTACGGAATAAAAGATAGGTGATTGGTTTGTTGGGTATGGTCCAATCACTACATCATTCCAAGCCCACAATTTCACCGATGAAGACATGTTGTGTTTAGAGTATGGAACTGAGTCCAGGCAGTTGTATTTTAGCGTTTGGCGAACGGAACCTGATCGATCGCGCAACCATATTAATTGTTCTGCTGATATCTGAAACAAATAAACCGATCAAATATCGTGAAAGGAATGTGATAACTTCTTGATAAAGTAAAGGACACGTTACTCATCATCATCATCTGCCTAGCCTTTTCCCAACTATGTTGGGGTCGGCTTCCAGTCTAACCGGATGCAGCTGACTACCAGTATTTTACATGGAGCGACTGCCTATCTGACCTCCACAACCTAGTGACTAGGTAACACGATACCCCTTAGTAAGACTGGTTGTCAGACTTTTTGGGCTTAAAGACACGTTACTATGGAAACACATATTTTTCACATGGTCCACTACATATTTTGGACTGAGTAACCTAGCTTATCAAATCCGCGCTACTATCTAAGAAAAAAATAGGGCTTGGGAAGAATTGAACACTGAGGCTAATAGAGATGTAAGTATGTGTGGAACAAAAGGGGTAATCGGACCTCAAGTTGTAAAATGGAACTAGCGTTACTAGACTAGATTTCCACTTCAATTTTGCTTTCGTCCCGTCACCACCACGATATGAGAAAAAAATATGATTTTTAAAAGAATTCCTAATTTCTAAATGTAACTTACATTATTACATAATCATTTCATATCAACGCACATTTCATTCAACCAGAAGGCTCCTTTACTGGGATTATAATTACACTCAGGAGTTCTTTTACTTATCCTAATACATGTCTCCAGGGTTGTCATATTGCAGAACACTTCCATTGGGTTTCCTCTTGGTCCTAAATAATAGGTGCCTGAAACAAGTGTCATTTACATTATAATGATAAAAGGTTAACCGTAGCTCCATCATATAATACCTACTCGATGCTATACATACAGACAATGGATTCCTCACGTCTTAAACCAAAACTCTATTTACTGACCAAGTTTTCTTCCCTTGGGTTAAAAGCATATAATTATATAAAAAACCAGCCAAGTGCATGTCGGACTACACACAATGATGATGAATTATCACAAGAACATACTTAACATTGTAGTTGAAAAACATGTTCTCCCATACATTCCAACTGTAAATGTAAGTTTGTACGTACAATAATGAAGAGATTACCCATGTTATTTTAAGACTATAGACTTCTTACAGGTTTTTCTGTAATCTATGAGTGTATGTGTGTGTGTGTGGGGGTGTGTCTGTGTGTGTGTCTGTGTGATTCTTTGTATTTTTTTCAAAATTTTGGGCTCAGTTGTTTCGGAGATAAATTAATTGGGGGGTGATAAATTTTCATCTATTTTCTTAAATATCTCTAAAATTGTTTATTTTAAATTTATAAAAAAAAAATCGTGATATCCTCACAATAAGCCCTTTCATTTGATATATCACACAGTACAGTTTGCACTTTTAAATTTCCCACTTTGCCCCCGAAAAGTGACCCCCATATTCAAAAATCATTAATTAAAATTACATGTTCGTGTTTGCGTCACAAAAATACATATGTATATCAAATTTCAACTTAAACGATTCATTAGATTCGGAGTAAATTGGCTGTGACGAACGGATAGACAGATAGACAGACAGACCGACAGACAGAGACACGAGTGATCTTATAAGGGTTCCGTTTTTTCCTTTTGAGATACGGAACCCTAAAAAATTGTGAAACATTTTGTCCGACCAGAAAACGATAAGGTGAACCAGAGAACATCAGCTTTCGATCACATTCGATTTGAAGAACTTTTATAAATACAATACTCATAATAGGTTTTCTTCTCACCACTGTTTATAGCAGGTCCGGCAAATTTACAAGGAACTTCTGCTGGCGACTCCGGTGTCCCGAATTCAGCGGGTCTTTCCACGTCCTCGTCAACTATAATAAAATTATTACCACCATTTAAGAACGCATCTTAGTAATTTTGACAAACCAACTTGAATTTAATAAGTTGGTACAGTACGACATAACTTAGATGTAGCATGAATTTTGCATTCATTCATTTCAATTTTACAACGTATTTGGTTACATGACTTTACAAGTTATTGTGTTTGCGTAAAGATCATTTTCACCTAAAGTAGTAATAAAGATTGATGATTTTGAAGGCGCACTCAGTTCGGATGGTGAGGGTGTTACACGTCATTCACATTACTGCAATAAAATATCACCACCATTTAAGAATGCATCTTAGTAATTTTGACAAATCAACTTGAATGTAATAAGTTGGTACCTAAAGCTCTAGCCACATTGACGCAAATCTCACGTGAAACATCTGCGTCAATGTGGCCATTATTGTAATGATTGGAAAGTCACGCGACTGTTGGCATCAGTTTGAACGCCATACAACTTAGCTGACACAATCAGTGCGAGTCAATGTCCCTCATCACACGCAGGATTCGGTTCAGTTTGGCCTAGGAGATGGAACGCGTAAGGGGGAGGCAAATTTTGCGCCCTCACGCCCCTAACCGCCGCAGGAGGAGACGCTCTGTGCGTCGGGAATCGCAGGCCGATTTCCGGCCACCACAGGCGCGGGCTTGCGGACGGTGAGCAAAAGGTAGCTCGCCATCCGATAAGGACCACACCCGGGTCGACGGTGCGTTGTGTTCCACGCGTGCCTCAAAGAGATGTCAGCAGAATTGACGGAGTCCGCTAGGGCCGATGCCTGCCGGGGTTGCGAAGAAAGCCGAAAGGGAGATCGTGGCCCCCGACAACAGGCCAACCGAAGGAACACGGGTGGGTTTTAGTAAGTAAAAGTCTAACACGCCCTCCCGCTCCGCTCAGAGCGGGAGAAGTTATTTGATAATTTGCCACCCCAAAAAAAAAAGGCTGACTGCCCAAGAAGCGCTGGATACATACATACATAATATTATCGTTGCTCGTAAAAAGAAACATAGTGGGCTAGGTCACGAGTTTAGAAATAAATACGAGATAAAAAAATATGGTAAATATTTAGTTATTGTGTTGCAAAAACGACACAATGCAAAAAATAATTGTAAAACACTGTTTTTTAGGTGCACTGTCCTAAATAGTTAGACTTTATAGGTACTATAATGTATAAATGATTACGAACCATTGTACCCTAGCATAATCAGCACTATTTCTAACAACAGTCGTTTTTTTTTTTTTCGAAATCCCAAATAATTTACAAAAAGACTACTGAAACCACGATTTTATATAAAATTTCCTACTTACTAGAAATAAAGATAAAGTTGGTTAACCATTTTTCTGAAAATATCTACAGAGCACACATCATTTATGGGGTACTGTGATAAATGTTTAACATTAAAATAGATATATCTATTTAACCTTTACATAATCAGGACGTGTCGCGAAGTCTTCAATGATCAAAATGGTTAGAAAAATTGGGTCGTTTTTCAATCCGCTTAAAAACTTCAGGATAAATTCATGTCAGTCATGCTCATAAAGACTGCATAGCAAATTTGCCGAATTTTAACTAAATTATAGACATCAAACAAATTTAAAATTTTGTTTCAAGCCAGAATGGCGGTAAAAATAAAAAATATAGATACATCCAAGCTAGCCACCCTGTAGGTACTAACACAAAATAATTTAATATCGTGCCATTGGCACTACCTAGAAAAATCAGCACAATATCTCACATCAGTAAGTAGTATTTCGTACTAAGGTACGACACTGGTAAAAAAAACCGGTATAAGCTGGTCTCTTATTCTATTGTAACTCCGTACCACGTTATGCTAACTAAAGGTCAAAGTTGACGTGTGGCCCACTATACATGACGAGATGCTTTTAGAAGATTTTTTGTAATCCCAGATATACAAGCGGCAACTGATACCACGATTATTTTATCCAATTTAATACCATAATTTTGTGCATTATTTACAACATTACCAGGATTGTCTACAACAGTGGCACAGTATAAATAAGTAACAGTATTATGTCTTCATAGAAAAAGGCGAAACGACGCGCTTCGAAATCTCAGTGTATATCAGTACGCAATAGCCTCGAGTTACGCACGGACGCGGAAGGTTTATCTGCCGAGCGGTAGGTAATTATTTCAAGGTTACTGCCAAGGCATAATACTGTTACTTTATTAAACTGTGACAGTGGTCCTTCGAGCTTGATTACCAAATATACTGATTTGGGAGCAAAGGAAGTGGAAGAAGTTGGCTTAGGAATTTTGACGAACCAACTTGAATATGTTGGTACCTAAAACCTTGGCTACATTGATGCGACTCCTGCGTTTCCGAAATCCTAGGACTACTGAAACCACGATTTTATATTTCCCTTATTACCATAATTTTGCGCAATATGAATACTCACAATTTGGAGTTACAAAGCAAGGGCAAACTCCATTTCTTCCAGGAATTCCTGGAGGTCCCACAGGTCCCTACAGAAAACATACAAAGTAACTCATTACATGAGGAAGGCTCAATAAATATGGTGATTTATATTTATATAAGTATATTTGATTTATAAGATTGTTTTCACACCGGTCGGTAATGTCAATTTATATGTCATGCAAACATAAGAGCGTTCATTCTAAAAGTTAGCAACTTCGCAAATAGCTGTCAAATATTTCGCTGTTTTGATTAATTTGGCAATATTACTGTTTGGAAATATGAAACATCGCTAACTAGTGATCTAAAATATTAATAATGAATTGTAATAAATATTATAATACTGAATTTGATGTTGTAACCGTTTTAGGTGTAAAAAGGGCATTTGGAAAGTTTCTAAACACTTGTTTTACATTTAAAACTTAATATTCGGTGTTACAATATTAATTTATTGCATTTTATAATCAATATTTTAGTTCACTAGATATCGATATTTCATATTTCCATACTGCCAAATTAATCAAAACAGCGAAATATTTGACAGCTATTGGCGACGTTGCCCACTTTCAAAATGCACGCTCTTAACCGTCGGGCAATAATATTTTACTGGATTTCATTAAGACCCACTTCTGCATGGTGTGATTTGAATTTGGAACTTCAACAAAAAATTGGTATGAAAGCTTTTACTACAAAAAAACCGGCCAAGTGCGTGTCGCACAATGAAGGATTCCGTAGTTGGGATGAATTTATCCCAAATACAAACTTAACATTGTAGTTGAAATACATGTTCTCCAATACATTCCAACTGCAAATGTAAGTTTGTACGCACAATTTTGAGAGATTTACCTTGTTATTTTAAGACCATAGACTTCTTATAGGTTTTCCTGTAATCTATGAGTAAAGAACCATACTATGTAGTTTTTTCAAAATTTTAGGTCCATTAATTTCGGAGATAAGGGGATGGTCAATTATCATCAAATTTCTTAAATATCTTTAAAAGTATTTATTTTTTAAAATTATATAAAAAAATATGTTTAAGATCCTAGCAATAAGCCCTTTCATTTGATATGTCACACAGTACTGTTGGCAAAACTTTTTTTTTTAATTTTCTTGTTTGCTCCCCTAAAGTGACCCCTATATACAAAATTAATTTATTTACGTTACACGTTCGTGTTTGGGTCACAGAAATACATATGTGTACCAAATTTTAACTTAATCGGTCCGCTCGATTCGGAGCAAATTGGCTGTGACAGACGGACAGACAGACACACGAGTGATACTATAAGGGTTCCGTTTTTTCCTTTTGAGGTACGGAACCCTAAAAAATAAAAATACTTTTAAAATATTGCTCGACCAAAGAGTTCTTATTAACTTTATAGTTGCCGTCGAAGAACAAAATAAATAATGGAATTTTGCAATTGATATATTGTATTGGAATAATAAGTAAAAACAATAATTGTATAATAATTAAATAGATAAAACAAAAATAATTTTAAAAAACAGACACAATAAATCTGACAAGTCCTAACTAAAAATATCTTACCTGTTCAAATAAAAAAGGAGGTACCATATTGTTCCATGTATAGAAAAGTATAATAAAAAACGTTCAGCTGACATATGGCAAATAATTTTATATAATGTTTTGTGTTGCGTAATGTAAATTATAGAATTAAATTATTGTAACTGAACAGACAGCTGCTGTGCTGCTGGGGAGTTTGTTGCGCCACTTCTTCTTCCCAGCTAAAGCACTAGGAAGTGGTGAAGGATGGGCGTTTTGGGGACTGTTTTGTAATTTTGACGTTAGAAAAGTGTTGATTCTCAGCCTAGTTTGAATAACTCATTATCTGTTACGATGCTTTATTGAGGTGGATAACAATTAAAATTCTATTGTGTCTCATTAGTGACAGTTGAAAGGATAAATAACTTTTGTTTTGATTCATGAATGATATCTTTAAATTTGCTTCCATAGTGGGAGGCAATTCAAAAAACTGATGATAACAAAATCGGGGGATACAGTTTGATGCTGCAGCTACATACTCGTATCTATCATCTACATCCAAAATTTAATTACACCACTCGATAGCTAAAGGATCAAAGAATTCGTCTCAAAGAAAATATTACTCGTATTCACGTAAAACAGATGGCCGTGTCCACGAAACAGTCACAACCCATATATTTATTTATGTTTTTATGAGTGTGTTTAGTTTTAATTTGTGATTTCATGTGCAAGTCTCAATAAATACTTTTCATACTAAGAGTTTCCATCCTATATTATTTTAAGTTTCTCCAAATTACAATATTAATAGTACCTAAATAGGTTGTGGACCACAAGTTTCCGGCTAGCATTAATTAGGAATAGTTATCAAATTAATATTTGCTAATATGGGCAATTTTATCACTTTTACCGATAAGACCGCACATTGTGTTACCCTATGTAATTTTTTTACGTTTATACCTATAACTAGCCTTCAGCCTGCGACTTCATTCGCGTGAAATTTCGGCCCTCGACTTACCGTATCGCATCCCAACGCGCTTAAAAAAAATTAAATTATTTAGGGCATCTCGTAGTTGACCTTTGAGATCATGACTACTTAACCGGACTTTCCTGTGGGTGCCTTAAGCTACTACACTTAAAATCTCCAGCCAGGGGTTTTTCAACTATGCTAATTAAAAACTTTTTACAAAAAAAAACAACCGACCTCCAAAAAAAACACTACAAAGTGAAAAATAACTTTAATTTCGGAAGTCGGTGTCTTGGGTTTTGTATTTTCGTTTTTTGCCACCGACTTCCGAAATTAAAGTTATTTTTCACTTTGTAGTGTTTTTTTTGGAGGTCGGTTGTTTTTTTTTTTTGTAAAAAGTTTTTATTTTTCACTTTTTAGTTGTGGTACCTACCCCACATACGTTCGAATACCACTACCTGCTACCAGTGACAGAAACTTATCATATCATCTACATACTAAGTGGGAAAAAAAAACGTATTTTGTAGCTAACTCAAAAACTATCCAAGCAAAGTTAATAAAATTTATATGGGACCAATTCGAGAGCACACCCTTTCAAACAAAAAATAATTTTTAAAATCGGTCCACAATTGACGGAGAAATCGGTGGACATAAATAAAAAAAAAAAAACAAACATACGCGACGAACATATAACCTCCTCCTATTTGGAAGTCGGTTAAAAACTAGGTGAACGCTCGCTAAGGGCACCCCCTGTGGGGTACGAACCTCGGCTTAGGGCGTCAACCGGAGGGAGGACATCAAGGATGGGACGGGCTGGCTCAAAGTTTTGATCATGATTATTAGTTGGGGAATTTAAAGCTACGTGCTCAGTTGCAACAACTGCTGGCACCTCGTTATCGAGCAAGGGTCGGGAGGGCCCCGCCCGCGCTATTACTTCGTTTTCGCTTAGCGTTATTTCTGTTTTTTTTTTCTTTTTGCTCGGCTCCTAAGGGACGTAAAAAGAAAAGAAAGAAAGAAAGAAAAAAAAAACTTTTTTTTCTTAGCTAAATGTTACATAGCCTTTTATGTTATAACCTTCCTCAAGAATTGGGCTATCCAATGCAAAAATATTTTTTCAAATCCGACTGTTAGAGATTACTCCCTGCATACAAACTTACGAACAAACAAACAAATTTTATCTCTTTATACCTATCAAAACATATCAGCTCTCAAAACGGTGAAGGAAAACATCGTGAGGAAACCGGCATGTCCTAGAACCGAAAATTCGAAGACATGTGACATCTACCAACCCGCACTGGGCCCGCGTGGTGGATTACGGCCCATTCCCTCTCACTGAGAGGAGGCCTGTGTCCCAGCAGTGGGAACATTATAGGCTGATGATGATGATGATGATGATACCTATACATATTTTTATGTATAAATGTTTATGGTGTACCTACAATGTACATGAAAAAAAAGGCTTGTGGCTAAGTAAAAATAGCTGCACGGGTCGATCGATCAGATTAAGCTACGCTTGCCGCGGTTGGTCCGTGGATGGATGACCATCTTTACATACCGAGACCCCTCCGTGCCTCGGAAAGCACGTTAAGCCGTTGGTCCCGGCTGTCATTTGTAGATCTTTGACAGTCGTTACGGGTAGTTAGAAGCCCAAAAAGTCTGACAACCAGTCTTGCCAAGGGGTATCGTGTTACCCAGGAACTGGGTTGTGGAAGTTAGATAGGCTGTCGCTCCATGTAAAATACGGTATTCAGCTGCATCCGGTTAGACTGGAAGCCGACCCCAACATAGTTGGGAAAAGGCTAGGCAGATGATGAATGTGCATGAAAAAAAACAAAAAACAACAAAAAAAACACACACACACAACATACACACACATCTTGAAAAACAACTTTATCTAAAAAAAAATATTAACATTTGTAAGCTTTTTCATTTAGTTCCTCATAACTAACCTACAGTGAGGTCGAAAGACATGATCAAATGAAACATACTCTTATTACGGAACATTAAACTCATTCAAATTTATAATAAGGTGTATAATAAGGTACACTCAGTCACTCATTTGATACTATTATCACACTCGGCGACACGTTCGTGTTTTCATACCTATTTATGTACAGTTGCATACAAGACTTTATCTACACCCATGATAATTATAAATCCTCTATAAAAGGTTCTGAAACCATAGGGTGTTGTACAATATTGTTTTATCGACTTTTCTGGTAATAATTGGTTTGAAATGTCTTTTGCTGCATTAGAAGATATATCTGGTGGTGTGTTATCAAAATTTGTATCACTCATTTTTTGTAAACAACAAACTCATTTTTGTGCATACGAATAACCTATAAGTTTTATTTTAATAACGTCGACAAAATTACGTATAGATTCCCCTCATTTTGATGTGTGCACATTATAATGACTCACAATGTAGAATATAATACAGACAGCTCAAGCAAACAGCTCATTGACAGACATACTGTTTGAGAAGGACGTAGTAGACTTAAATAGGAACCTGTTAGCACACTTTATGTGCGGAACCCTGAAAACCACTGCCTGTCGACCGCAGTTTTTTATTCAGCGCTGGAATATTTTGTTTCTGTAGGTAGTAGGTAGTCTGTAGGTCCCTCGTGGCTTATCAACCCGAGCAACTCATAAAAACTGTGGGTTAAGGAAACTTCAGCATTCAGCCGTTTTCTCTCTAATGGCTACTATACCGCTACTATATACCGCTACTATATTTTGGACTGACGTTTGACGTCTGTACCAGTGTAGACCTGTCTGTCATTTTTTTTATTGAAAATAATTTAAAACACAAGTTTTCGTGTCAACTTTTAATAAATTATAAACTTAGTGCAATATAGCGTGACATACTTTTGAAGTGTATTATAAATAGTGCGCATAAGAGACGTAAATTTCGTAAACAATAATACAGTGACTTGGCATAATTAGCTGCTTACCCACTTATTACAAGTAATTGCAGCACTAACGTGCTAACAGAGACATCTGCCTTTCTCGTGAATATCGATCTGCAGTCCGTATCGAGTCATCTCTGGCGCCATCTAGCGTGCGATCCTAGAACCACTTGGGTAGCAAGCTTATCTTGGTTACCATCATGCCGGGTGTCAAGTGTGGAGGTTGCGGCCGTTTCATCTCGACAGTAGAGGGCGCTAGGTGTGGCAAATGTCAGGTCCAATACCACCGAGTGTGTGTCGGCATTCCTACGAAGACCACTGTAACTGCAAGCTGGCGTTGCCCGGAGTGTAAAAAGGACCTCATCAGGGATAACAGGGCTGATACCCCAGTCAGAGGCACTGCGGAAACTTATCAAGCAGCAACCACCGTAGAAGAAGCCTGCGTGCAAACCAGTACGCCTAATTCCTCTGACGTCCGTTCCAAACCTGCACCTTTGCAAACTTTTTGCCCTTCTAATGATGCCACTCCCCCGCCGTACAGTGCCCCTGTAGTCGATGTCATGGCCCGAGAAGTATCGCTGAGCGCCGACATGAAATTAATCATGGAAGAGTTGAGGGCGGTGCGTGCGGAGATCCAAGTCTTTCGCAAGGAAATGGAGATGGAGATGATGGAGCTCAAAACCTCCATGAATACCTGCATCACGCGCATCGACAGTCTGGAGGCCAGGGTGGACAGTTTGGAGCGGCGGGCTTCATCGGCTCCGGCGAATGCAGGCGCAGTGGACGAGATTGTGGAGGAGTTGCGGCGTGAGCTCAATGACAGGGATCAGGATCTCCTGGCAAATGACATCGAGTTAACAAATATACCTGAGGCCAATGCTGATAGCCCGATACACATCATCAAGATCATAAGCCAAAAGTTAGGGGTAAACCTTGAGGAACGCGACATTGTCAGCGCGGAGCGAGTCGGCGGGAGGCAGCTCAACGCGACTAGCTCTGCAGGTGCGACAGAAACTCGCCCGCGCGCTATTGTTGTGCGCCTGGCGCGTCGTGATCTGCGCGATGATCTGCTGGCAAGCGCGCGAGTGCGACGTGGTGCGACGACGGCCGACCTTGACATGTCCGGCCCGCCCAAGCGATTCTTTCTCAACGAACGCCTTACAAAAACAAATCGTCAGTTGTTTCGGAAGGCACGGGATGCTGCTAGTCTCTTCGACTGGAGATTCGTGTGGACCAAGCGCGGCCGCATTCTTGCCAGAAGGAAGCCTGGTGACCCCACACAAAGAATCCGCACCGACAAAGACATATCTTGCATATTCGGACCTGTCAATGAAACAGCCTAATTATTCTCTGGTTTTATTTTTCTTTATGTTGTTTTGTGTAGATTTTGTGTTAAATATTTGTACTTGGGAGGATATGCGTCGCAACTGTTTCTATTCGGTGCTTGTCCACAACTCGGCAGGTGTGCATAGTGAGTTACAATTTCCATTACTATTTTATATGTTTGTTCTTCATATTATCAATACATTTACATTTATTACAACATACCGATATAATATCCAAAAATTATGTACAATCAATTTATTTACTACGATTCTAATCTACGCTAATTACAATTACAGTATAATATCACTACATCATTTAAGCTCATTGCAGCTCACTGTTGAACATAGTTCCTACCTCTACAGAAATATATACTTACTCATACTCAACATGAATAAACAGATACACAAGATATACACACAATACACAGATGACAAATGACTCCTAGTAAATGCATTAAGTTTGGTCTACTGAATGCGGGCTCTCTAGGGACTAGTCAAGATGAATTTTTAGTGGCCATGGGCAACCATGCTGTGGACATCATGGCTATCAACGAAACTTGGTTGCGTAAGGGTGAGGAGGACCGCGCGCCTAGTGTGCCTGGGTACAAGCTTAAGCACATACCGCGTCCTATGTCTGTACGTGGTGGGCGCGGCGGAGGGGTTGCTTTCTACATAAAAAATGGAGTTACTGCGCGGGTAAGAGCTCATCCTGATCATCCCAATGTTGAACAGCTCTGGTTAACCCTTAATGTAAATAAAAAAAAAATACTCATTGGCACTGCATATCGTCCACCATGGTTAGACTTGGAGCTTTTTCTCGAGGGCTTGACTGCCAGTATTGGTGGATTGGCCCCCTACGATAATGTCATATTATTGGGTGACTTTAATGTTAATATGCTGGATGTCAATAGCCCCAAAACTAAACAACTTATAGATTTTCTCAGTTACTTAAACCTAAATCAATTAGTCCAAACACCCACACACTTTGTAGGTGATAGTAGTTCGTTAATTGACATAATCTGCACTGATGCCTCTATTCGCAATGTCGTGGTGAATCATATTAATGAACTTGGCCATCACTCGTTTGTCACATGTGAGACGATTTTTAAGAAACATAAGGCTAAACCAATATCTGTTGTATTTCGTCCACTCACAAACATATTAGAGGACTATTTTAACACAGATTTAAAAATTATACCTTGGTCGATTATTGGAGACATGAGTGATGTCAATTCTATGGTGCGAACATTCAACTCATTTGTGATCCAGCTATTTGATCTCCACGCTCCTCTAAAGAGAAAGACATTTAAAACCCGCCCTACTCCGTGGATAACAGAAAACATAAAGTTAATGTCAACTTTGAGAGATGAAGCCAGGGACAGATATCGTAAATCTAAACTGCCGGTTCATAAAGAGTATTATCTAGATCTTAAGCACCAAGCAGTCATGGCACTAATTAACGAGAAGACGGCATACTTCGCCAAAAGCATCAATGACCAAATTAAGGACCCGAAACTATTATGGCGGAATTTAAAATCGGATGTGCTTCCGGATCACAAGCAAAGATTGTTGCCAAGTCACTACAACAACCCTGATGACATCAATGCAGCGTTTCTGGACGTCCCAGGTAATTGTTGTACCAACATCTCACAATTGTCCTACTTTGAGACTAATAGGTTTGGCCCTGCCACATTCACACTAAAAACAACCAATCCTGAGTCGATCCTGAATATAATCAAGAGTCTAGGGTCAAATGCACAAGGTGTCGACGGTATAAGTCTCGACATGATATCTCTCACACTGCCAACTACCTTGCAAGCCATTACAGACATCATTAACCGGTCCATATCCACGCACACATTCCCCGAACTCTGGCGATGCGCTATTGTACGCCCTATTCCTAAAAACAATAACCCGGTTAACATGAAGGATTTGAGACCAATCAGTATTCTACCTTGCCTGTCTAAGATCCTGGAACGTGTGGTATACTCGCAGGTTATCCAATATCTCGAAACCAATAGCATTCTTCCAGACCTTCAGTCGGGTTTCAGAAAGGGTAGAGGTACTGCAACGGCTCTGGCAGACGTTGTGGGTAGTATTCTTGAAGCGCGTGACCGGGGGGAGGGAACAATTCTGGCTCTGCTGGACTTTTCACGGGCTTTTGATGCAATTAATACCACTCTACTGCTGTCAAAGTTAGCCTTCTATGGCTTCGACAGGGATGCGGTGGAGTGGTTTAATAGCTACCTTACTGACAGGTCTCAATATGTAGAGATGCGTAGGGAGGACGGGTCTACAGTGTCATCCCCCCCCCTCCAGGTGTCAAGGGGTGTACCCCAGGGATCGATTCTGGGGCCTTTGTTATACATTTTGTACAGTGCAGATATTATAAAGTCTTTTGTTAACTGCAAATATCACATGTATGCTGACGATATTCAGTTGTACATATCCTTCAAAGGTGACGAAACATCTTTGGCAGTGCAGAAAATAAATGAGGACTTGCATAGAGTGGTTTTATGGTCGCAGGAGAACTCTCTGGTTCTGAACCCCCTCAAATCTAAATTTATGGTGCTGGGTTCAAAGAAACAAGTTAGTGCAATACTGTCTGCCAACCCTGAGTTGGTTATCAATGGAGAGAGAATTGAGAGAGTGGAACAGACATGCAATCTGGGGCTAATTATGGATCCAGAGCTTCGCTTTGAGGCCCACGTGACCAATGTTCTCCGAAATTGTTTTTATAGATTAAAGGTCTTATATGGAATACGTAAATACCTAAGCATACCAGTACGGAAGCAACTTGTTGACAGTCTCATTCTATCCAAGTTAAATTACTGTGACACAGTCTATGGACCATGCCTGCTTTCAAGAACGGAGCGTGTAATCCAACGTATCCAGAATGCATGTGCTCGTTTCTGTGTTAACATCCCGCGAAGAAGTCATGTTGGTCTTTAATAATTTTAGTTGGTTAATATATGGAGATATATTAACCAACTAAAATTATTAAAGATGGCGGCCAGGAGGAAGCTTCACTTAGCCAACTTGTTGTTTGGTGTTGTTTCAACCCATAAACCACACTATCTCTATGAGAAACTAACATGGAAACAAAACTACCTAAAGTATGGTCTGCGTTCCATGGTAAGTCCACTGTCGGTGCCAATGCACAGAACTACAGCATTCAGAGGGTGTTTCAAGTTTGCAGCTACGCGCTGTTGGAACGATCTCCCACCACCAATGCGACGCCTGGAAAAAATGCAATCCTTTAAATTCCTATACAAAAGGTTACTCATACATGAACAAATTTCCGTTAAATCTTAACATTTATGTACTTTTGTGTTGGTTCACTGTACCTCAGGGGTCTTGGCATGCATGCTTGGTTTGGGATCTCCTGTGGGAGGGCGTGGCCTGCTTCGAATTCCCTCTTCTGTCAGTGAGGCTGTTTTTGAGTCTGTTTTTCGCTACTGCATTCATCCCATATGCTTAGGAACGCCACCGTGTTTCTGTAAACTACGGTTAAATCAATTTAATCAACTGGCACACTACGGCTTGTCAAATGGGTGGTGTACGATATATATATATATATTTATATATATATATTTATTAATTCCAATCTAATTTCATTTATTTTTAAGAGTAATAAAATTTTCAATTTAATGTATAAATATAACTCCAAACAAATTTCATCTAATTTCATTTATTTTAATAGTAATAAAATTTAATACAATCTCGTTGATAAATATAATTTGTTTTACTAGCACTTACTTGATCTCCTATTGTAGTCACCGAGTTTTTGTCATCTACACCTTTCCAATACTTTACAAACACTGTTCACAAAAACCACAGCTAAACATTCATCTAGTACATCCTGTGTTATTTGTTCATATATTGCTTTGCATCATAACATTCATTACATAATACGCCATGTTATAATTATTACGTAACCAGTGCTGAGTACATGTAATAATTAGCCAATAAGTCAAAACGTCAAGCAAATATTTTTACACAGATTTTTTTTTTTTTTTTTGCACAGATTGTAATAAGTATGCGGCGCGTGAGTCGCCGACGGCACGAAATGTTGCCATTTTAAATATTATATTTGTATAAACATTTAGGACTAGTATTGTATTTATCTTATGTTTGATTTGTTATTTCACTATATGCTGCACCGGTTGACGTCATCACGTCAGCGCCGGCTATCGCTGAAAACCAGCGCTGGGGCTCTGTCTTGCATGGGGTCGCAGCTTTATGCTGAGCGATGGCCGTTTTGCGTGGATGTGACGCATATTTTCCCCCAATTTGTTATTTTACGTGTTTTTTATCTTTCTTTGCGTCATGTTTACCGCAAATAAACGAATTTTCTTTCTTTCTTTCATATAGGTACTAGGCTACTATACCGTTGAGGAATTTAAAGTTGAGAAATTGTGAATCGATTGACCTCGTAATAATAAGCTTGACGTAAATGTGAAAATAATAATAAATTACTTTATTATATTACTATAATGTTATGCTTACTAACAATGACTAAAATAAATGAACAAAGTAATAAAAATGATTTCAATGAAATAAAATGTAATAATGAATGAATGAATGTTTTTTGAAATGTAATGAATTGTTATAATTAGAATCAATATTATATATTATGTAATCATTTGATATGTAAACATTTGCAGTGCCCTTACAGGGTGCATGTCTTAATACTGTGTTATGAAATTTTAATGCATGCCTACTAATCAGTGTTTTACATGTTAGCAAATAAATAAATAATGAGGTAGGTACGTAGAGCTACAACAGACTATGATTTTTATCCTATAGGTAATGTAAAAAATTTGGTTTCTTCATAGCAGCAAGTTTTTAACCGACTTCCAAAAAGGAGGAAGTTCTATGTTCTTCTGTGTGTCGTTGGTTAAAATTTTCGTTTTTTTGCCACCGGCTTCCGAAAATTTAATAATTTACTTTGTAGTGTTTTTCCGTAAGTTCTTTTTAGGATATTTTTTTTATTTTTCACTATTTATTTGTGATACTTACGCCACACAACTCAAACTCGAACTGAAATCATTTATTTCAAATAAACCAATTACAGGTACTTTTGAATTGTCAAGGGGTCGGTCAGTCAGAAAGATGAAGCTAGTTGCCCATTCCAAAGCGTAGGAGGCACCTATGGAGAAGAACGGGCAAGAAACTCCACGGACACTCCTTTAAATCAAAATATTGTAACAAAAATATTGGTTACACCATTCATGTTGAAATTATACATGTGAGAACAAAGTAGAAAGACGTGCACGTTAAAAGCGTCCATAACAAAAATAAAAACAATTAAATATTTAAAATAAACCGTGGCAGCTAAGAGATGACCGACCAGTCCCTACTGACGGCGCCCGTTCACGAACATGACACAAATTCGAATACCTCTACCTGCTATGTAAATAACAGTGACAGGAAGTTATTATAACATCATCCACATAGACGTAAGTATGAAAAATATGTATTATTGATGCTAATTCAAAAACTACCCGAGTAAAATTAATCAAATTTATATGAAAACACCGCGCAAGTTTCCTCAAACAAAATGAAAAAAATAATTTTCAAAAACAGTCCACAATGACGAACATATCGATGAACATACATTAAATAAAAACTTTTTACAAAAAAAAAAACAATCGACCTCCAAAAAAAACACTACAAAGTGAAAAATAACTTTAATTTCGGAAGTGTGTTAATTTCGGTGTCTTGGGTTTTGTATTTTCGTTTTTTGCCACCGACTTCCGAAATTAAAGTTATTTTTCACTTTGTAGTGTTTTTTTGGAGGTCGGTTGTTTTTTTTTTTGTAAAAAGTTTTAATTTTTCACTTTTTAGTTGTGGTACCTACCCCACACACATTCGAATACCCCTATCTGCTACCAATGACAGAAACTTAACATATCATCTACATACTAAGTGGGAAAAAAATACGTATTTTGTAGCTAACTCAAAAACTATCCAAGCAAAGTTAATAAAATTTATATGGGACCAATTCGAGAGCACACCCTTTCAAACAAAAAAAGAATTTTCAAAATTGGTCCACAATTGACGGAGAAATCGGTGGACATACATAAAAAAAAAAAAAAACATACGCGACGAACATATAACCTCCTCCTTTTTGGAAGTCGTTTAAAAAAAATACCGTAAGAATCTTGGTTTCATCATAGCAGCAAGTTTTTCTACCAGTACTAGTAGATCTTCGTGTGAAGGAACTCGTGCAGAGAATTGTTCATCAGCATACCCATTTTGTGACGCAAAACAAATGTGTTCCGGTTGAATGGTATGGGTAAAGCTTGGAGTATTACAGGGACAATAAATATTACTACTTTGGTTGTTACAACGCCTCTGCCAATTATCAAGTGGGCCGACGGCTTGTTGGCCATTCAATACCCTAAATAAACAACTACAATTTTAACAGTTAAAATTTATAAACCCCCGACACAAACATTTCCTCATTTCTCTTTCCTACTCCATCACCAGACCCTGTTCACCATCTATCTATAACCTATTCATTGAGACCATTCCAACGAGCTCAAACACGATACCTGTGCTGTAAGTTGGTAAGGGAGTTGGTATCCTGCAAATTCCAGGTGATGCTGTAGCATCAGTTCAAGGTAACTATGTTCTTCTAATAACAGTATACCAATTCCAAATCGATCAGACCTGTGGAAGATACATTCATACATCAACTAGAAAAGAGCTGATAATCTTCAAACGGCTGAACTGATTTTAATAAAACATCAACCATCGCTAGAAAACCACCTTTCAAATAAAAAAAACCGCATTCAAATCGGTTCACCCGTTGGAGAGCTACGGTGCCACAGACAGACACACACACATAGCGGTCAAACTTATAACACCCCCCCTTTTGGCATCGGGGGTTAAAAATACCATAAATGTTGACAATATTTTGCAATAAGTTGAGCCGAAAAATAATTGTAAAAGCTTATAAAAAGGTTTTCAGAATTTTAATCAATACCAGAGGCAATTGAATTACAATGTCAGCAACAATCTACTTTGTTAAGTTTTCCACCTTTCTCGATAGATGGCGTTGTTAGCTTTGCTGAATCGCGCTATGGTTTCGTTACAAGGCTGAGTATAAGATATCTTTAATGATGTACTAACTTATCACCACTCACTACCTACGGGAAGGAAAAACATCGTATTTTTTTGTGAACCACGCGGTGTAACACCCGTTGAGGTTAGATATCAAACTATTCTTATTAAATTCGTATTAAATCATTGAACTTAGTTAGCAACAAAATTATTTTAACCGAGAATGCTAATTATGCAATTAATAATAGCATGTATGAACATTAAGGGAAATGTATTTATTGTACTTACATCAAACTATTGACTAGGTAGGTACACACGGCTACACATCAAGCTATACATTTCCAGTTTATGCTGATGTCGCATTGTATAGGATTTCCGTACAATGCGAGGTCAGCTTATACTGGATTTGTATAGTTTGATGTGTAGACGTGTGTACCTATATTCAAATTACAACAGCTGGTAGCTATGACACGGAAAGTTGACGTAGTGTATCAATTAGATAAACAATCAATTTCCCTGACAGTGAATACTAAATATTAACAAAATATGGAACAAAATAATCCTACTAATATTAGTAGGATTATTTTGTTCCATATTTTGTTCACACACTCACAAACTTTCGCCTTTATAATATTATAAAGGCGAAAGTTTGTGAGTGTGTGTGTATATTTCTCTTCTTCACTCTCAAACGGCTGAACGGATTTGGATGAAATTTGTGAAATAAGAACCATCCTGCTCTATAATAACTAATTTAATTCCGAATATAACTATTTAACCTCAAAATAGATACTAATCCCCGAATAAATCTTAAAGTCGCTACCCCAATATCGAATATGAAGTTTTATTATACAGTTTTAGATTATGATATTGGTATCATAATCTAAAACTGTATAATAAAACTTCGTATTCACAATATTTCAGGGATAAGGAAAATAATATGCAACACCAAGATATTTTGTCTGTCATTTATATTTATTTGCCAACATCAAATTCAATATTCTACACCATACCGTCACATCTCCTATTCCCCACATAATATCACAATTCAATCCGTATTCTAATATTTACCATGAAACTAATAGGTTACCTTAATTTACAGTAGATTTCCAACCAATACCATGCCAATCTATCTTTTTACCGACACAGCCACTAAGCACGTCTTACTGTCACGAGCGCCAGACCTAGAAGGTCGTTATTACTCCCATTTTCACATATTAAATCTTTGGGTGTTGCCAGTACAATATCCAACAATTACGTATTAATAAATTGAAACCTAACATTTGGTACACAGATAGTTTATAACCTGGATTAACACATAGGATACTTTTTATCCCGATATTCCCACGGGACCGAGACTTCTGCGGGTGAAACCGCGGGCCGCAGCTAGATGTTTCATAAAAATTATAATTATTATTAAAAATGGTAAATGAGTATATAAGACGACTTCCCCGTCTTCCCTCTTTGTATTCTCGGCTATATTACTGAGGCTACCCACCTGGTTAAGGCGCTGGTGACACTCGTATATCAGTCCAGAGTCAACAGTGTGACTGTTTAGCGCTTGCAGAATAGCCATGCAGTCTAAGAGTATTCTTATAGAGTGGTCGTAAACTTCTCTGGCCATGATGGCTGAAGCGGCAAGAGATATTCGGCCTGGAACACTGTGTTATGGACTCGCAATCAATGGTTTTTCTATGTGTATGTTGAAGTCCTCTGAGAAGATTCCACTCCTGGATCCGTCGATGAAGATTCGTAGCTCTGCGGGGCGCAAATCCTCGCATCGGCGATACTCGTGAAGTTGGATCCTGTATTTTTTATCGAAGATAAATTTGTTTGGGTACCCGGCCATTTATGGCTTTCGCAATAGGTATTAACTCATTATTGAGTCCCTCAAGCAGCGCGGTGTGTTGTGTCTCTCTTGCCCCAGAGATGCACCGCCGCCTTTGTTGCTTCCTGCTGTATGAACAGACGGAGCGGTGGCAGTCCCAGCATGACTTCGATTGCTGCAGTCGGAGTAGTCCTCATGCAGTCCGTGGTTACCACGCAGGCTAGTCTTTGCATGCGTTGTAGTTTGTTGGAAACTGTAACTTCCCCGTTTGTTGAGTATCAAGCTCCAGGTGTGCTGCTGGTGGTCTGGACTTCGTAATAAAACTACTAGATTTCGACAAGTACTGCAAGTACCTACTGATTACTATTTATTATGGAACGACCGATATGTGTACGCATGCTTAAGGTGTCGGCGAGAGAGTGAAAGGAGGGGGGAAGCCCGCGATCGTAGTGTGGTGTATGGTCCGATGTGACATCAGGAACACCGTGTTATCGTGATGCCATAACGTGGACGTTCACGATAATATCGTCACGTTAAAAATTATAAAATCGCACATTGAACCACTTAACTGTTGACCCACAAATCTTATCAGCCGCAAACCTCGACAAATAACTACATATTACTACACAGCTTTACAGTAATCTCTGTCCACGTAGATATATATTACGGCGGAACATAATACATAATTCTGTAAGTACCATACATAGGGGAATACTAAAGTTGAGTGCGACAGGACGGTCGGCACTGCCCGTGCTATGAATAATTTAGACGAGCCGAGCTGTGTAGGTGAAATATTGTAAGGCGAGTGTCTCACAGGATAGGCTTTTGAATGAAGACCCTATTGATGCTTGAGAATGTTGTCAAAGATAGTTCGGTGTAATCAATCTTGAGGTTTACAATGGATGAAATTGATAATTATCGTGGCTTGTGTATGTTGCCTATTATCTGGAACTGTGTAACACTGCTATGTAAAGTTAAAGGGTCAAAGCGCAGCAGTGTGGTATACAGTAACGTAGACAACCCACCATTTTGTTTTTGTTCGCGTAACCCTGCAGTGGTCGCGCGGATTATATAATGTAATCCATGGTTGTCTAAAATGAAATTTCTCATAAACTATTCAAGTGTGTAAACTGGGACTCGCATGTACTTTAAGTGTAGTAACCCCCGCCCCCGCGCTCAGTGGCGCTCGCGCATTGGCGACGTATAAATTTAAAAAAAAATATTGTCAGGCATCAAGGCCCATAGGGTATTAGTATTACATTTGACTTAAAAAACTATATTAGTAGATATTAGATAACATGCAGGAACACAAAAAGAAGAAAGAAAAATACAAATCATAATAACAGGAAGGTTCAACAAGCCTTGTAGGCCCATCCAGCCTCCTGCAAAAAAATGCGTATGTTTGTGTCAGGAGAGGGTATTTCATACTCCGCGATTGTCGGTCCGTTGGTCCATTTAGTCCAAGAAACCACTTAGTAATAGAGGACCTTTAGAGGACCAGTTATTATTTTGAACAAGACTTAATGATTTATGTTTATTTTTAACCGACTTCCAAAAGGAGGAGGTTCTCAATTCGACTGTATGTTGTTTTTTTTTTTTTGTATGTTTGTTACGCGATTACTCCGTCAATTATGATTTGATTTTGATGATTCTTTTTTTGTTTGGTAGATCATACTTCAGAGGTGGTCCCATATAAATTTTATTAACTTTACTTGGGTAGTTTTTGAGTTAGTTTCAATAATACGTAATTTTACCTAGCTTAGTATGTGGATGATATTATGATAACTTCCTGTCACTGTTATTTACATAGCAGGTAGTGGTATTCGAATTTGTGTGGGGTAGGTATCACAACTAAAAAGTGAAAAATAAAAACTTTTTACAAAAAAAAACAACCGACTTCAAAAAAAAACACTACAAAGTGAAAAATAACTTTAATTTCAGAAGTCGGTGTCTTTGGTTTTGAATTTTCGTTCTTTGTCACCGACTTCTGAAATTAAAGTTATTTTTCACTTTGTAGTGTTTTTTTTTTGAAGTCGGTTGTTTTTTTTTGTAAAAAGTTTTTTTTAATTGTAATTTAATTTTAGAAGATATATTTGGCCGACATATGTAATCCGCGCGACCACTCACGTGATTTCTTAGGGCGCGACCACTGCAGGATTAAAGATGGGTCATCGTCTCTAGTTACTATCAGAAATTCTTCTTATCTTAAATGATTACTCTTATAATGAAACACTTAATCCGATTCAGCCTGTCCCTTGCTGCCCTCCCCTCGCAACGCCCTAAGCCGAGGTCCATACCCAACAGTTTGTCCAACAGGGGGTTCCCTTAGCGTGTAGCTACTTAGTTTTTAAGTTTTAAGCCCTGACTGGAGGCCTTAATTTATTGAGGCCACAGGCAAGCCCGGTTAAGCAATCGAAAACCTCCTAGGTTGACCTGCGAGATGCCGATTATAAAATTAAAAAATAAATAACAATGAAAAACATTAAAATATCAATAGCCAAACAGTTAGACCACGATCGCACGGACGTAATAAGATCGCGGCGATTTTTTTCGTGCACTTGATTTTTAACGCTCTGCTTAGCGCCGAGAGTTGAAAATCCAACAGTGTATTTTTTCAACGCGCTGGGACGAGAGTACGTCCCAGCGCGTTGGATTCTCAACGCTCAGCTTAACACCGAGAGTTGAAAATCTAATGCGTGATAAAATTCTGCCGCGATTTTATTACCTCCGTGCGTACGTCTGCTAGGTGTTCTCCTAACCGTTGCAAACACATTTTAGAAACATAGTTTTGGTTATATCACAAGAAAACTCTTAGGTAATTTTTAACCTACTTTTTTTCTTAACATAATATCACGACTGTATACCCCGAAGAGTTAGGCAGAGGTGCGCCTGCCATTACACCCACATTTCGCCAGTTATATTTAAGTCCCTTGCGTTAGGGGGCGAGCCTATTGCCATCAACCGGGCACAAATCTAGACTCCCGGCTGATACTGAGAAATTCCTTATGAAAAATCCCAATAACACATTGTTCGACCTGGGAATCGCACCCAGGACATTAATTGTTTATCAAATTGACACAATACGTCAATTTGCCGTGTTATTGCATTCCTTTTATCTGTCAAAGGATTTTAGTTAGCTTACGTACGCACGGACGTAAAAATATCGTGGTGGGATTTATTCACACACTAGATTTTCAACGCTCTGCTTAGCGCCGAAAGTTGAAAATCCAACAGTGTGTTTTTTCGACGTGCTGGAATGCACTCTTTTGAATTCTCAACGATCAGCTTAAAAAAAAAAGAAATATCTTTATTTCGGACCGAAATTAGTCCAGTTGTTAGTGGTTAGTAACAGATTGTGCTTACATGCTATATTAGTGTTGTTAGTAATATAATTAATTAGTTAGCACAAACCTAATGCTATTTTTACCCAGTGTCTTTGGATGGGGTAGTCCGGTCTGCTAGCAATCATTTTCAGGATACTGTTACGAGTGTTACGCAAGCGTTGTAGTAAGGAAACCGCTTTCTTACGCATGATGGCGTGAAAGCTATCCGTGTGCGCTGCAGCAAACATTCCAGACGCACTACAACGCCGCGGCAACCGCAACAGCATCCTGAAGGCGTTGTTGCATTGTACGCGCAGGACGTTGTAAGCTCGGCTCGTATAATGACACCCACAGGCCGCTCGAGTAGAAGGACTGACAGAACGCCTTAAATAAACTGACTTTGACGTGTGTCGTGCAGCGAGCGAACCTACGGGCGAGCATAACACTGAGGGTTGAAAATCCAGTGCGCGATAAAATCCCGCCGCGATATTTTTATATTCGTGCGTACGTGGGCTTACTGTTGTGATTTGAATATAGTACGAACAAATTAAGTTGGTTGTCAATAAATTTTCCTGACTTTACCTGCGTTCGTTATACTAAAGTCCCACGAGACTATAAAATAAAAACAGTTTTGTACTATTTTTTTACAGGGATATAATTATATTAACACACACATCTAATTACAAACAAACAATATAACCTAATCCGCGAAAAAACCACAAACAAACTGACGCATTCGAAACTCGAAAGACAGCAGAGACAACGTCAGCGTGAACTTACTTCAAAATCGTGGCCCAAATGTTTACTTTCCATGAATCAGATGCGTTCCAGTACCACAAAACCTTAGACGACAGCACTTTATATCGCTAAAATATAACCCGATCAAGTGAAATTGCTCATTAGTTTCGTATAACACGTACGTTACTTTGACTTCATTGAATTTGGGATTATTTGTTGTTGATTAAATTGTCGCTACGTAACTTGGTAGAAGTTCTTTATTTACAAAAATTATAGCTTCTCGTGACGGGGACTTTATGTTTCCTCAAAGTTTCCGGGCAGTTTTAATCCCTACACTTTATATCTAAGAAAACATTAAGTTCCTTACAAAAACAAGAGTTCTAGAGTAGGATATCGGGATGCAAGAAACGAAACTTGGCACGAGTATGACAGTGATTATTTCTAAATTATTACTATTGCATGACATTTTCGTACGCGTTCATGTAAACGATAACTGTTACAATAGTACGTGGTACAGACGCTAGCACATCAAGCTACCCGAAACTGTAAAATTTTCCCAATCAACTTTTAACCTTACACTTCAGAGATAAAGTTGAAAATCTATTAAATAAATTTGACAGATTGTAGTAGCTTGATGTACTGGCGTCTGTACTTACAGCTTGTATTGATCGAAATATTGGAGACTTTAATGACAGTGGCAGCGTTCTTTGTTAGATACTTTTGGAGTACAAACTACCTAACTTTCTATGTTTCCATCTGAAAACGTCACATAATTTTGCATGCGCTTGATTGGTCCAAATATACTACGGTTACTAGTTTCTGCCCGTGACTTTGTTCGCGTGGTAGTCGTAAGATACACAGTATACTATAAAGAACGCCGTCAATTGGGACTGGTCATCTCTTAGCTGCCAGGGCTTATTTTTAATTTTTTGAATTGTTCTTTTTTTAATCTTTTTATTACGGACGCTTCTAACGTGCACGTCTTTCTACATTGTTCTCACATGTATAATTTCAACATGAATGATGTAACCAATATTTTGTAACAATTTTTTATTTAAAAGAGTGTCCGTGGAGTTTCTTGCCCGTTCTTCTCCAAAGGTACCTACTACGCTTTGGAATGGGCAACTAGCTTCATACCTATTTCTGACTGACCGATTCCTTGACAATTCAAAAGTGCCTGTAAATGGTTTAATTGAAATAAATGATTTGAGTTTGAGTTTGAGTTTGAATAATAGTCACATTTTTATAAAACTACTACTCCCTGACCCACCGCGTCGCATCCTATCGCTCGCCCGTGGTATTCCTTCGTTTTCACTAAGCATTATTTCTGAGTTTTTTTTTCTTGGGTCTTATGTGTCATATCGTGATGTTAAATAGCCTTTAACCTTCCTCAAGAATTGGGCTATGAAAAGCAAAAAAAAAACTTTAAATCTAGCTCGTATTTCCAGAGATATGCGCGTTCAAACAAACTCTTCAGCTTTGTATAGATTCAAATGAAAACCTGTACCCTAATTGCGTAATGCAACACAATCACAATTTGTTTCGATTTGAAACACATTGCTGATCCATTGCTTCATAGGTTGGAAAAAAAATCTGCTCAACAACGTAAATAACGCAATGAATGTTGTTGAACTGTCAAAATGAAACAAATTATGCAAAATTGTTTACGAAAATAAGTTACGCAATGTACTGGTCAGAAAACGATAACATATATTAATTTCGCGTAAACATTCACTGAACATGGAAACTATTGCATATCTATATGAACAAAGCGAGGAGAATGAAGCTGAATCCAATGACTAACAAAGGCAAGTGCTGAAGCAAGTCCCAGGAAATTAAACTTTACATGTGAACGAACGGGTCTCAATGTTAACGTCGCTATGGATTTTATTTCTACTTGAATACTTGGTACATTTTAGTTGGAGCAGATACTTCAATTTAATCGACCGTATTACCTAACCGTGAGTCAAAATGTTATTTATAATCTTCAAAACACACATTTATCAATGCTGTCGGACCTACATTAGTGATGAGACTTCTACATTTTGTCTTATGGACAACTACAACTTATGCCAACAACTTCATCATTAAATCTATCTTCCTCTCCTTGTCCTATATTCCTCGCAACACGTTTTCTCTTTCCATTCTCTCCTGTCAACTGTCACACTAAGTTACGCAATTAGGGTACGGGTTAAGTTGTAGACATAGTGAATGCACTATGTCTACAACTTAACCCGTACCCTAATTGCGTAACTTATTTTCGTAAACAATTATGCTTAATTTGTTTCTTTTTAGCAGTTCAACAACATTCATTGCTTTATTTACGTTGGTGAGCAGATTTTTTTTTGAAACTTATGAAGCAATGGATTAGCAATCTGTTTCAAATCAAAACAGATTGTGATTGTGTTGTATTAAACAATTAGGGTACCGATCATATTATACTGGTTGACTGTATTATTGACTTTTTAATTCAAGGTGGTAATTATGTGATGAAATAAAAACAGTATTAATAAAGTCTTCATAATTTAGGTATACTTATCTACCTATAAGCTCGCCACTTATCAAAATAATCTCCCTATACCTGCACAAAAAAGCCGAGATATTCTTTTTTTAAACGAATTCATAACAATTGACCTTTTTTAAAGAGGAATCGGGGATTTGAGGTATCTTCACACCGTTAGAGAAGATTTTGTCGGATTATGTTAAAGCATTTTTTTCAGAGGATAATACCTTCGTGACAGGAAGAAGGCTCATTTCGTTGCGTACCGTGAAAATGTTTTAATTTTTATAATATTTTCTTTTTTTTCCTAATCTTCGCACTTATTTTTGTTGGCAGGGAATTTCGAATACCCACCTGATTTATTTTTGAAAGCCTTGAATTTGGATATCGTTTACATTTATTTTGTTCATACTTGAACTTGTGGATTGTTCCCGTTGTTCTAATTGTTACTTTAAGTATCATGAGATGTTTGATCTGCAACATAAAATAGTTGTTGTTAATCCACGAATGAACATGACATACCTACTTGGCTATTCAATAAAATTACAAAATTACAATTGATTAGACGTCCTTTACCAATATTATAAAAAACTGTTTTATAACCATAAAAGTTGCGTGACACTTGTTTTAAACAAGTCTTGTCAAAAACATGTCGTATATAAAACATGTATCATACATGTATTAACGTTGTTTCAGGAATGTCTTGTTAAGAATTTTATTCAACTTTTTGTAATTTTTGACAAAGTCCTCATCATTTTCAATTGATGTTTTCTTTTAATTTTAAAATTAAATTATCATTATTTTTAATAAATTTTTTTGAATCGAAAATATAGTGATTTATAATACAAAATTTCTACAACTTTTGCATAAAACTAGTCTTTAAAATTGTTTTAGGTGTGAACGATAAATGAAAGCAATAGTTACAACATGTAGAAATACATGTTTTAAACTTGATGTAAACACGCTGCTATACGTATAAGACATACATAATAACATACCTACTGCCATTAAGATAGGTAAGTGCACATAAAATAGAATAGACAAGATGGCAGTAGGACCTGAAACTCGTAATTTTAGTTCATAGCCTCCTTGATTGCCGTATAATAAACGTGACATTGATTAACTGGCTATAATTGTTAGGCTGTGGTTCCTCTGAACGAAAAAGCTTTGCTATAAAATACAGCTAAAGTTCTTTTTCTTAGCGTGTCGATAGCATTCTAAATGAACTTGGGCCAGAATTCGGCCACGTGTTTGGCGCCATCACTAGCGTCCATCAGTTCCTGTAACGTGCAGCTGACAGGACACGCAGGACCACATTTACACCCCAAGGCGGAATCGTCTATGAATGGATGTTGCTCGGCCCGAGTCAACTGAGCCCGAATAATAATATCCTCCACCGCGTCTGTCTGTCTGAACGCGATAAACTTAAAAACTACCGCACGGATTTTCATACGGTATTCACCAATGGACGGCGTGATTTATGAGAAACGTTTAGGTGTATAATTCATTAAGGTTTTGTGTTAATTGGTTGACATATCTAAAATTATGATTGTTGAAGATGTCGGAAAAAATCATGCGGATTCGGAGCTTTACTGGCGTGCGCGTTTCCGTTGGATAATTTCCGATCTCCACGTAGGTGCAACCTATTCGTGCAACCTCACGGATATTGTCAAATCAGTGATATTATATTATTGCACGAAACTTTGTCAACCGCCTCCATTTCTCACAATTTAACGGCCCCATTTCAGTGACATTATAATTCCACTGGACCCACGCAGTGATATTGCAAGGCAGTAATAATTTGACAATTTTACTGTATGTGCAAGTCCGTTAAATTGTGAGACGGTCAATAATTGGTCCGTTTTCAATGTCATGCCTTACTTATATCATAAAATGAATAAACTTGTACACGTTATTATGCAGATCTTAAAGGCGGATGAACAAGAGTTGACCAATCAAAACGCACTACAAACTTGACTCATAATATACCTAGGGTTATTATAAAATCACTATAGCGTTCACATAAAATTACAATAACACTAAAAAGGTCAGTTAAATTATGAGAAATGGAGGTGGTTGACAAAGTTTCGTGAAATTATAATATCACTGGTTTGACAATATCCCTGCGACATATATAAATTTATCTCGTTCTGAGCTCGGTGTTTTTATTGGCCAACCCTTAATACCTTGCAGGCTCCTTAGGCGTTTTTGGGAATTATACATGTACCAGCCGACTAGAAGCTTTTTTAACCGACTTCCAAAAAGGAGGAGGTTATATGTTCGTCGCGTATGTTTGTTTTTTTTTTTATGTATGTCCACCGATTTCTCCGTCAATTGTGGACCGATTTTGAAAATTCTTTTTTTGTTTGAAAGGGTGTGCTCTCGAATTGGTCCCATACAAATTTTATTAACTTTGCTTGGATAGTTTATGAGTTAGCTACAAAATACGTATTTTTTTCGCACTTAGTATGTAGATGATATGATAAGTTTTTGTCACTGGTAGCAGGTAGTGGTATTCGAATGTGTGTGGGGTAGGTACCACAACTAAAAAGTGAAAAATAAAAACTTTTTACAAAAAAAAAAACAACCGACCTCCAAAAAAAACACTACAAAGTGAAAAATAACTTTAATTTCGGAAGTCGGTGGCAAAAAACGAAAATACAAAACCCAAGCCACCGACTTCCGAAATTAAAGTTATTTTTCACTTTGTAGTGTTTTTTTTGGAGGTCGGTTGTTTTTTTTTTGTAAAAAGTTTTTATATCGTCCAGATTTTCGTTGACCCCTTCCAAATTCAGCTGTAGCAAGTTATTTATTTGATAATACATGAATGTAATAGTAAGTGTTTACACAATAAAACATGTAACATTGCACGGCAATTTACAATATTGTCGGCGTTAATCATAATCAGGAAGGAAGTCGAACTAAGGATAAGGGTTGCTGCGTAACAGATTTACGTTTTAATAATATTCGAGTTTTTCTGACATTTTAGAGATTTACCAACGCAACCAACTAGATAATTTATCTACTCTTGTTATCGCCCCTAGGTTTTAGGCAATAAAATCAAACTGCATAGCCTTTTCCCAACTACATAAGGGTCGGTTTTCATTCTAACCAGATGCAGCTGCATACCAGTATTTTATATGGAGCGACTGCCTATTTGACATCCACAACCCAGTTCCTGGGTAACACGATATCCCTTGGTAAGACTGGTTATCAGACTCTTGGACTACCCGTTTAAGGCAATACAAATTGTGTAAAAGATTTGCCTGGTTTTGGTGCATTGATTTTGTTTTAAATTTAGATTTTATTTTGTTTTAATTGTAATTTGAATTAGAATTTTGATTTTATAATTTTACTAGCCCGCAGCTTCACTCGCATAAGTCTCGATCCCGTGGGAAAAAAAAGTATCCTATGTTCTTTTCCAGGGCATCATCTATATATGTGCCAAATTTCATCCAAATCCGTTCAGCCGTTTTAGCGTGAAGGCGTAACAAACAAACTTACTTTCGCATTTATGATTATTTTTGCAAATTCTGAAAATATTGCCTTTATTGATTTATATATTATTTTATTTTAATGTATCGAACTATTGTTGTTATTTATCGTCACATTTTTTTTCCGTCTCCAAAATGTTAACATCTCTACTTGATGGCTATTTTTAAGTGTTTATTATTTGAGGGGTTTGGTGCTGATAGCCGTAATACAAGCTTTCGCCTAGTTCGGCTACAGACGTCTAATTAATTTGTAACGAGTAAATATAGCCCATAAAACATGTGTATCATTGTAAACAATTTATTTTTGAAATATACTTATTTAATTTATTTATTTATTCATTTCTTCAGGTTTCGATATGGTTATGTATAGCCTTGTTTTTATAAAATTTTAATTTGAAAAAATATCACTGCAAAAAAACAATGCTGTTTCCAAAAACATCTGCATTTATTAACCTCACAAAATTAATCATACGTTAACAAAATCGCGTGAAGGATTAATTCACGTAAAAAGCTAAAGTGAAAACAGAAACAAGCATTTCTACATTAGTCGAATTGGTTTAATTTACAAAATGCTGCTGACATATTTACACGCAAACTACTAAACACAATGAACGGAGCACAGAATGCGACACGCTCCAAGAGTTATTTTATGCTCTTCTGGCTATAGTTTTACATTACTTTTTCATTAAGAGGGAACTAGAACTCATCGCCAGATGGCACTACTCAAACGCAAGAGCCACGAGCAGCTTATATAGGAGAACAGTAAATTAATGATAATACTTACTGAGATTTTTCCCCAGCATTATCATTTATTCTCATGTAGCATGTGGCTTACTAGCCTGTGATAATACGATACGTATATACGTATTAATACAAGAACAAGAAGCATTTGTAACGTTTTTCGTAGGACACCCTTTGCTTTTTTTTCCTTTGCTAGGTCTTGTATATAACTAACGAGGTTTGTATGGTCGTCTTAAAATGTCATCCTTTTTTTTTGGTAGTAATTATCAAATAACTTCTCCCGCTCTGCGTGTCAGACTATTACTAACTAAAACCCACCCGTGTTCCTTCAGTTGCCATGTTGCCGGGGCCACGATCTCCCTTTCGGATTTCTTCGCAACCCCGGCAGGCATCGGCCCTAGCGGACCTCGTCATTTCTACTGACATCTCTTTGAGGCGCGCGTGGAACACAACGCGCGGTCGACCCGGGCCTGGTCCTTATCGGACGGCGAGCTACCCGTTGCTCACCGTCCGCAAGTCCGCGCCTACGCGGCACTACTCACTGAATTTGGTCTCTAGATTTATAATAATTCATGAGAACATTTGGAGGACACAATGTAACATGTGGGTCCGCCAAATGACAATTTTTATTCTCTAGCTACGCAAGGCAAATTGTCCAGTGTTGATCTATTTTTTGCTAGGCAAGCCTCAACATCAAATAGCTCAAAATCGGCCTCTTCAAATACTATTACTGATAGGTGAGAACTTTATTTTAATGAGTTCAGAAATTGACAACATTTTGCCTGACCCGTTTAACTCTACATCGACAACCCTACAGGTGCAGTTCTGTTCACCAACAATCGCTATTGTGAAAGCCTTAGCTGTCGCACGCTTGGTGGCTCGAAAGATTATCAATCAATCTGTTGATACGACGTTTACTATCGCGAAAATGTTGTTGTTCCCTTCGTGACGTTTGGCCATTTGTCATTTTGTCGCCAACTAACATTCACTCGTTAATGGTATTTTTGAAAAGAAAACTTCTTTAGGCGCGTTGGGCATTGAGATGGGGAAAAACAATTGAACTCGCGACACCGTTACCGACATCTCATTTTTGTAAACGTAATTGTGCTCTTTACTTATATTACGTTACGGATCGATGTTTTATGCAAGTATTTTTACTTTAAAGGTTTTGGAAGTTTTTTTTTTGTAAACGCGATTTTGCTCTTTATTTAGATAAGGTTACGGACCAATGTTCTATACAAGTGTTTTTCTTCCACCAAGGCGATCTTGTTCAAGTTTTTACTTCTGTCGGCAGTTTTTTTTAAACTACGTTTTTCGTCATTTCTTTTACATTTCCTACTTAATGAAGTACTTTTTGAAAAATTCCACTTGATAAACAATAAATTGACTAGCAATACCAATAGTGATTTCAGGTTAAACCTACGAAGCCACAACGCAGCGGCGGTCAAGACAGGTATTGATGTATCACATGCATAAACGCCTCTTGACCGCCGATGAATCATATATGATGCATTGCTCGACGACGCGTTCATAATTTAATACCAATAACATCAAAGCGAGTTGCAGGTCAATTGCATGTTGTTCGTGTATTAAATTGTGAAGATTCAAAGATTTTTGTTGTGTTTAGAGAGCAAAAGAAATACTTAAGGCGAAAGTTTATGGGTGTGTGTGTGTGTATGTTTGTCTCTTCTTCACGCTAAAACGGCTAGACCAATTTGGATGAAATTTGGCATACAGATAGGTTATAATCTGGATTAACACATAGGATACTTTTATCTCGATATTCCCACAGGATCGAGACTTACGCGGGTGAAACCGCGGGGCGCAGCTAAATTAACGTTTAAGTTTTAAAAAGGTTCTTGTTAAGAAGTGGTTTGAGATAGACTGTTTTGATACGACTATCGCCTGAACGTTTGGAATACCAAATACAAAATTTACAAAGTTAATGTACAGATTGGTAATAGAATTATTTAATTTAAAAACAGTATATTTTCACAGACACAAATCTATGTTCATCGAAATATATTTAACCGCAAACACGAAACTGTTTTGCGACACACATTATGTTTGACGACTTAATGAAATAATACTCCCATTATACTCAAATTTAACGCTAAATAATCTGATAAAGCACGCTTCATTTACTATGGGATAAAACACTATTTACGGTGTGGTAATGTCCTAGTAAATTATTCTCACACGTTGTTCACAGTATATGGCTACAAAATTTAATTATAATTACCCATTTTAAGGATTAATGTGCTTTTGGTGTACTTATACCGTTCATTGTTGGTTTTAATGGCTGTAAAGCTAAGAAGGGTGGAAATTAGGAGACATTATTTAAGAGTTTTTTTTGGTAAAATAACGCTTCCACTGTTCTTTATATTCGGAACAACAGTCCACTTTGTTTAGGCTTAAGAGCGTGTATTCAGAAAGTGGGCCTCGTCGCAAATAAATGTCAAAAATATTTTGCTGTTTTGATTAATCTGGCAAAATTACTGTATGGAAATATGAAATATGGCCAACTAATGAACTAAAATATTGGTTATGAAATGCAATGATTAATATCGTAACATTTAGTTTTAGATGTAAAAAAAAGTATTTGGAAACTATCCAAATGCCTTTTTTACACCTAAAACGGTTACAACATCAAATTCAGTGTTATAATTGCAATTGATTATGAATATTCTAAGTTCACTAGTTAGCGATATTTCATATTTCCATAAAGTAATATTGCCAAATTAATCAAAACAGGTACCTATACATTTGAACGTTTTTGGTGACGTTACCCACTTTTAGAATAAACGCTCTTAAGACTATGTAGGTATGACACAAATAATTTATAATAAGTTTAATATTATAATATAGATAATTTCTTTGTTCAACGGTTGGTCACCGCTGTGACATCCCATGAGAGAGGGCACAACAGTGACCCACGTATTCACAGTCCAGGCGACTCGCAACCATGCTTAAGACACTGTTGGAGCTGCCCCACACCCTGCGCACCAAGGAAGCGCACCTTTTACGCATTTTTGCGTAAAAGCAATCTACATGCGCATCTGCGAACATCCCAGACGCACTATAGAAATGGGGCAGCCCCACCAGTATCCTAAACGCATTGTTATATTGAACGCGGAGAGCGCTATACGATCTTTGCGTATATCTAGCCCACAGGCTGCACGTGTAAAAATTAGTACAGTAGGCTCGAAAGAGCGTGATCTTTACAGGAAATGAGAATCGTGCAAACCTGCGAGTCAGCAAGTTCGCTCTTACCGACAACGCCCTCCGCTCCCGTTCAATGTCATCATCGTCTTTGAGATTGGGAGCCAATATATGACCAAGATACTTAAACCTGTAAACTCTATGCAAAGGACATCAGGGTTCTATGATTTGATAAATTTAAGTTGCGCAATAAAATCTTACTCGCTCTACTTGAGATTATACAGCGTGACTGTGTGACATGAGAAGTATAATCCAAGTACCATAAAATTGTGAGAGCACATGGACATACTTGACTACTTAATCTTATTTCGTTGGTCTAGTGGTCGCAAGCGCTACTGCTGAGCATAAGGTCCTGGGTTCGATTCCCGGGTCGGGCAGTGTTTATTGGGTTTTTCTATCTGAAATTTCTCAGTAGCAGCTTAGAGTCTGGATTTGTGTCCGGTTGATGGCAATAGGCTCGCAATATTACATGGGACTTAAAACATAACTGGCGAAATGTGGGCGTACCTGCTACAGGGACACCTCTGTTCAACCCTTCAGGGAAACAAGGCGTGATATTATGTTATATTATTTCCACAGGACCCTAAAAACTCATCAAGAGATTTTTGACACGGTCTAGCTTGTCAAATTCACACAACAAAATCCCTGAGGCTCCATACCGTATAATTACAAAGCCGACGAAATTAAAACACGCCCGTACATCGTACACATCATGCTATCTCAAGGAACAAGCATTCTCCATCTAAAAGTATTTGGAACAAAAGCAAATGTGAACACGTTTAATGTGGCTCCCGCATTCCGAACTTTTTCCGTCATATCGCACCGGGGACTTGGTGTTCAGCAAAGTTAATATAGGGGAGTTAGTATGTGCTGCTAAATTAATATATGTACCTACCTATGTAAAAACAGGACTAAAGCTACGGGTTTACTAACGTAGATTCAAGATAAAGCCAGTGTCAAGAAAGTTGGCGTCTTAGTTATGAATGCGGAACTTCCCTTTCTGTGTTTGTCTTCTAAGCATTGTTTTCAATAGCCTTACTTGAAGATTTAGCGGTATTAAATGGAAAATGCCTTGTTAATTGTTATCTAAAATGGAAGCAGGTACAATATCTGATATAGCCCGTATTTATATGAAAGCATTTAAAAGAATACTGACTAGTCGCATTTTTAAAGATGAAAAAAAAAAAATACAAAAAAAAACAACCGACTTCTAAAAAAACACTACAAAGTGAAAAATAACTTATGTTTCGAAAGTCGGTGTCTTTGGTTTTGCATATTCGTTATTTGCCACTAACTTCCGAAATATAAGTTATTTTTCACTTTGTAGTGTTTTTTTAGAAGTCGGTTGTTCTTTTGTCAATATTTTTTTAATTTTTTTATTTCTCGCTTTTTAGTTGGTCAGTACCCTTAAAGTACATCCTTTCCATAAAAAAAGAATCATCGAAATCAGTTGGCGTGATATTGAGTTATTCGTCCATTTGTCGTGATATTTTTTTGTTATGTTTGTTTATTTTGAGCAGTATAAACAATTTATATTTCTTTCTTTCTTTTCTTCTCTTTTAAGATTTAATATTAAGATTATACTAACGTAATCTTAATGTATCGCATGACAATTTGACATATTGTATTTTATTTAACTATGTTTCGAACAGACAGTGAATTTTGTATGCCTCAATGGCCGGACATAGCAGGCTTACCTGTAACTAACACAACATCTTATGAATCTATGATCCACAATAAATGATTTGAATTTGAAAGAATCTGTAAAAATCTTAACTAAAAACAACTCGACCAACTATCTTCGTTATACAAATCACAAACAATTAAAAAGATTTCAAGAATTCTCGAGTACGCTTTACTCGAGATTGGATCCACTAAACTTCACCTAGATATTACGAGTCTCATTATAGTTTGCTTTTTAGTACTTAATCAAGGGGCACTTCAGTAGACAGATTAAGTGAGACTTCTCCACAGAACACGGAATAGCCACCCCGGCAGCGTGTAGAAACGCTAATATATTTACAAAATTCGCGTCGCTAAAAGTCCGATAAGCGCACTACTTCTATCATGGACCGCCTTGAATGCAATCAGCATCATAATTGCGTAACATACGATCAATCCACAATCTGAATCATTTTCAAGGATGTTTCTAATCCATCGCTTCATATGTTCGAAAAATTTGTCTGCACAACAATGTAAACAACGCAATGAGTGTGAAATGAAGTCATAGTGCGAATAAATGGTGACAAGCATGTTTTTAACCGACTTCCAAAAAGGAGGAGGTTATATGTTCGTAGTATGTTTTTTTTTTTTATATGTCTACCGATTTTTCCGTCAATTGTGGACCGATTTAAAAAAAAAATCGTTTAGAAGTGTTTGCTCTCGAGGTGATTCCATATAAATTGTATTAACTTTGCTTGGATAATTTTTGAGCTAGCTTCAATAATACGTATTTTTTCGAACTTCGTATGTGGATGATATAATAATTTCCTGTCATTGATAATTACATAGCAGGTAGTGGTATTCGAATTTGTGTGGGGTAGGTAGACACGGCTACACATCAAGCTATACATTTCCAGTTTATGTTGATCTCGCATTGTATAGGATTTCCATATAATGCGAGGTCAGCTTAGACTGGAAATGTATAACGTGTGTACCACAGCTAAAAAGTGAAAAATAAAACTTATTACAAAAAAAAAACGACTTCCAAAAAAAAACTACAAAGTGAAAAATAACTTTAATTTCGGTGGCAAAAAACGAAAATTCATAACCAAGGACTATTTTTCAGTTATTTTTCACTTTGTAGTGTTTTTCTTTTTTTTGAAGTCAATTTTTTTTTGTATTTTTTTTTTTATTTTGGATAGAGTTGACAGTGACAATAAGTTGACTAGCAGTGATCGCCGCGCCGAGGCGTCTCCATGGTCTATGGACTTCACTAAATTCTTGTTTCGTAAAGTGATACTACAAACTTGTACCAACTGTTAGGTCTCTTTGAGATCCGTCCAAATGAGGTTTCTCTATTACCAGTTTAAGATGAATAGCGCAGTAATACCCTTCAGGTTTCTTACCGTTTTATGTCTTCCAATGAATAGAAATGTCAATAGTAGTAAACTAAACCTTCTTTATTTTGGAATTCAATTTACTAAGGCTTTGTAAAAAGAGCTAAGGGTTATAAGAAAATCGAAGTCTACCTTGACTGCTTTGATAAATAATTTAAAGTCTGGTACTTTACTCGATGCTTTTTATGCGGATCGTTCGATATAAAAGTTCTCAACTGCAAATAATAGAACGATTAAATATGAAGACACTTACAGTCTTTTCTTTTTCTTTTTCATGCATTAAAAACTTGTAGGTAATCAACGATCTTGGTATAGTCTAAAACTGTGAACTATGCATCAAAATATTTATGGAATCTTCCACATTATAACCAGTGATTGGATAATCGGAAGCATATTTACCTAAAGTTCATTTTTGGTTAGGGAATTATGGAAGTGGCTTCTTAAAGCATATATTTTTAAATATAAATCCCGGGATTCCAGAAAATTCGGGAATAAGTAACTAGTCCGTAACATGGTGAGGAAATGTCGTCTTTAGCATGTGGTATTCATTAAAAAACAAAAAAACAGAGGATTACATAATTATTAATATGTATTTACTTGAAGTTGATTTTAAGCTCCCCATCAATTTATGACTAGTTGAGTGTAAGAGGAGTAGTAGGTGATTCCGAAATCCCGGGATTTTTTCGATACAAAAGTGCATTCCATAGTATTAGCCAACACCTTAAACTAAGTAAATATTCCTACACCCGATTTGATTCTATAGTTAAAAAAACAAAATTTGTCGATTCCGAATTCCCGGGATTTTTTCGATACAAAAGTGCATTCCATAATAGCCAACACCTACACTTTAGGTAAATATGCATCCGATTATCCGATCACTAATTATAACCCATGTTCTGAGTATCAATTTCTGATATCAACTACGTTATAATGTAATCCAAAAGGAAGATTATAGTAGTACTAGCTGCATCCGCATAAGTCTCGATCCCGTGGGAATATCGGGATAAAAAGTCCCATGTGCCAAATTTCATTCAAATCCATTCAGCCGTTTTAGCATGATAGCGTAACAAACAAAGTCACATTCTACAGTTATAATTAAAAAGAGTCATTGAAACTCAAATCCTAAAATTATAACCTAGCCTTGGAACCCAATTTGATGGAAAAATGTGTCTGCCCATTGACATTCTTAGGGAACAGTTCTGGAAATAATTCACCCGGAAAATTAGAATCGGGTTACCATCCAGCTGTTGTATTTCATTTTGGAGTTCTGCCTCACCTTTGTTTAATGAACCAAATAAAATTCTTACGGGAAACTTTTTTTCATGTTTACCTTTTCCGGCCAATGTCTTTGACTATGTCACGGTTTATTGGCTTTTCCTGTTTTATATTTATGTTTCGAAATAGCTCATTTATGGAATGAATTCTTAAGGTACGATTTTGCTTGTTACCTTTTTTAAAGGGGAATTATCACGTAATGGAAAGGTAGTAGATTTAATCAAGACACATACATACATAAACTCACGCCTTCTTCCAATGAGGGTAGGCAGAAACTACAGAACTACGATCCTTACATACTCCTTTTGCCTCGTTTACGTTCATACATCTGGTCATACACGCACGCTGGTTGCGAGTACTACGCACCTGGCCTTTCTGAACAACATCACCAATAAGGTCAGTATACGTCCTCCTAGGGCATCCCTGCCCGGCTTTTCCCTTCACACAGAACGGATTAAACATACCGGATGTTTTTTTTTACCGTCTCCAAATTTTTGCAGAGTGTTTTACCCATGAATATAAACAACTTTCACTATGGGAGCAACTCTGAGATCACAAAAAAAAAATCTGCTGTTTCATACATTTTGGTCGAGTAGGTTTGCATCCATGGGTAGAACACCCTGTAAAAATTTCGAGACGGTAAAAAAAAACATCCAGTATAGCTGGAACAACTGTTTTTTAAGCTATTGCATAGCTTTTATCGCGGGCTTTGAGCGCGGCGACCGAATCAAGAAATTCCGTAACGTAACGAAAATAAAAACTTAACACCCCCACTCCGCCTACCATGTAATGACGGTTCAACATATTCACCACGGCTAATAAGAAACCGATCGGTCTCGAGGCACAACAGTGGATCGACATTTCTTGTCCTCGGGTTCGATCCCGGCCACAGGGATTTCTTTTTGTATTTGTTCAAAGATATTTTATTGCATGTTGTTTACTTTTATTTTGTTTTTCATTGTTATGGTTAATTTTCCGTTAAAGATTTTGTTAGTTTTTCGTTTCCGATGAAGATTTGTAGTTGTTAAGGTGTTAGTTTGTATTTAGATTTTAAAATTAAATTGTTTGTGCCACCTATGTTCTTCTTTCATTAGGTAGTCAGTTTACTTGGAACCCCGGTCATCACGTTGTCATGGGAACGTAATTTTTGTTTTATGTCATCACGTCATCATCCCAAGTGTAGCGTTGACAAATAGGAAGTATGGAGGTTACAAATGCTATGCAATAGCTTTACCGCGGCAGTCCCCGAGTGCCACACGTTTTTTTTTTCTTTACCTGCATCCACGGGAACAAATAAGATAGCACATCACATTCAAATACTAATGCATTATCTCTCTCATTAGCGAAATCTACTTTACTAACTAAGTAATATAACTTCCACAAGCAATAAACGTATGAAGCTCTTTAGCTTTGTCTCAGTTACATAACATGTTCGTATATAGGTGGCCTCATAACATCAGACTAAACCCTCTCAGTGCGAATAATGTCAATGACGCATTAATTCTATATAACACGAGAATTGTGTGCGAAACGGATTGAAACACGATATGAAGACGGGATCGAATGCTCTCGAACAATGATGGAGTATGGAGTAGTGCGCACACAACTAATACTCTAAGCGATTGGTTTGAGTGGTATGCAAAGCTGAGATTATTGTTAGTAACTTGTATCTATGCTAATGTTATCCCTGGAGGGTTGAATGGTTGATATAAATAGGTAGGGGTATTTCCTGTGATGTGATTTTAAGTAGACTACCGGTGTCTCAGTTCACGAGGAAGTTGTTACTACTAAATATGCATATAAATACATAAACTCACGCCTTCTTCCCATGGGGGTAGGCAGAGACTACAGAACGCTATCTGCTACGATCGTACAACT
Organism: Agrochola lychnidis; assembly: GCA_963680765.1. Lineage (NCBI taxonomy): Eukaryota > Metazoa > Arthropoda > Insecta > Lepidoptera > Noctuidae > Agrochola > Agrochola lychnidis. The sequence goes on from OY796847.1 coordinate 9,272,178, forward strand.
TTTTTTTTGTACTTCCACAGGTTAAAAAAAACAGTGGCACTCCGGGAGTGCCGACAGAAGTGAAAACTTGAACAAGATCACCTTGGTGGAAGAAAAATACTTGTATAGATTGGTATTGGTCCGTAACCTTATGTAAATAAAGAGCACAACCGTGTTTACAAAAAAAAATTCTTCCAAAACCTTTAAAGTAAAAATACTTGCATAGGACATTGATCCGTAACGTAATATAAATAAAGAGCACAATCGCGTTTACAAAAATGAGGTGTCGGTAACGGTGTCGCGAGTTCAATTGTTTTTTCCTATCTGAAAAATGCCCAAAGCGCCTAAAGAAGTTTTCACTTCAAAAAAGTCTTGACTTGACTTTTTATTTTTATTTTTTGCACCCAAAGAACTAATAGAAATGCAAAACAGTGCGTGAGTAAAAAAACCTAGTTAGGAAAGTACCTACATGTTCTAGAATAAAAAACAAAAATTAAAAAAAGAATTGTCCTTTATTTGATAGATGATCGAGTCGGTCTCAGAAAAACTGCTGGCGATCGCACCTATAGTATTAAACTTTCCAGAAAAGGACTAAAATTGCTTGATCAGATGTTGTGTTAAACATTCAAAGCAAAAAAAGTGCAGATGATAATAAATAGGTACAAAAAAGCGTATTTGAAACCATTTTTTTTTTTCGTATCTTTCCTTTTATCTTTATTTTTAAACGCGAAAGAAAGGGATGTAATTCATTTTGCCAGCTAACGAACTAATTAATTTATATTCATCCTTCTAAATCTCCTATTTGTCACGTTAATTCTTACTAAAGGGTTGTATTTTAAACAGGCAATCTGCTATTTAATTCTGCAGTTAAAATGGAAGAAAGACGCTATTTAAAAGACGCTTGTTTGAAAATGATTTGTTAGCTTTTTATGGTCTTCCGTCAAAGAGATTTAAGATCCTATATATATTTGTCTGGGTTACTGGTCGATTCTCACGAATTTAATTTATTTGTGTTTTATTTTAAATTCGTGCGAATCAACCAATAAGCCGTTTGTCAAAAAATGTGTACGGAAACACATTTTTCAATAACCCGAAACATATATTTGTCTTCACTGACATGAATTCAGAATATGTACGCTCATCTATGGTTAAAAACAGTGGCACTCCGAGAGTGCCGATAAAAGTGAAAACTTAAACAAAATCGCCATGGTGGAAGAAAAATACTTGTATAGAACATTGGTCCGTAACTTTATTTAAATAAAGAGCAAAATCGCGTTTACAAAAAAAAAACTTCCAAAACCTTTTAAGTAAAAATACTTGCATAGAATATTGATCCGTAAAGTAATATAAATAAAGAGCATGTAGCGGTTACACCGCCACATACGAACTACGCATCAAAAGACATGACGGTACACAAATCCTGCATCGCGCAGTTAGAGTTTACCAAGCGATCGCCATACATACAAGATTTCAACTTCAAACTGATGGGCAGTTGCCCGCCAGACACAACATCCGTCTGGTCGGAGGATCCTCCCTTTTCTATGGTGGATGAGTGAACTTTACACCCTGTTCCTCATGCTCCTAAATTGGTGACCCCGACGTGATGAACGTCAGCGTAGCCTTCGAGCAATTACTTCGGCGTGACGTCATCATCATCATCACTCCCATAAGCTTTCGTAAGGCGACTCACACAGCCGGCCAGCACCCACGGCTTCAACGGGTATCCTGACCACCAGCATGCAGCGAACGCGCATTCCTGGTCATCACCCTCAGCCTCATCACCCCGACTCACTGGGGAATCAACGCAATCAGCCTTATCACCCCGACCCACTGGGGAATCAACGCAATCAACCTCAATCACCCCGACTCACTGAGGAATCACCTCAATCACCCCGACTCACTGGGGAATCACCGCAATCACCACAATCACCACGGACAGTTCCAACTCACCGCGAACTATGTGGCACCCGGTTCCGACTCACTGGAACTACAGCTGGCACCGTGAAGCATCGCAAGATTCAGCCCACTATCGACCTCCGGTCTCCGGAGGGGAGTGATGTAGCGGTTACACCGCCACATACGAACTACGCATCAAAAGACATGACGGTACACAAATCCTGCATCGCGCAGTTAGAGTTTACCAAGCGATCGCCATACATACAAGATTTCAACTTCAAACTGATGGGCAGTTGCCCGCCAGACATAACATCCGTCTGGTCGGAGGATCCTCCCTTTTCTATGGTGGATGAGTGAACTTTACACCCTGTTCCTCATACCACTAAAAGCACAATCGTTTACAAAAATGAGGAGTCGGTAACGGTGACGCGAGTTCAATTGTTTTTTCCCATCTCAAAAATGCCCAACGCGCCTTAAGAAGTTTTCACTCCAATAACACTGAAAATGCGAAATTCGCAGCGGAATTTCTAGTCTACAATTTTATATTACCACTAGCTGTTGGCCACGACTTCGTCTGCATGTACTTATTTCGTTTTTAATACAAATATCCAGGATGAAAAGTAGCCAATATCCTTCTCCAAGTCCCAGGTTACCAATCTGTGAAACATAACGATCGGTTCTCTATAGATTGGGCTTGAAAAGAATAGAGTTACTTCGGAGTTATAATATTAATATGGATTGAAACGCTTCGAAGAAAAATAGCACTGCTCCAAAGAACCCAACCAAAGAAGTCTTTAAATTATACAGGTCCTTCTCTCTCAGAGATAAATTATGTAGATATAGTCAGCTGCAGAGAAATTTCACCCTAGGGGGAAAGGGCTAGGGGGTGAGATTTCTCTGCAGCTGACCGTACTACCCATATACCCGAAGGGATTTCTCAATGGCAAAGATGATAAACTTTCATACAAACTTTCACCCCTATGTAACCTTTAGGGGATGACTTTTCAAAGATCCTTTCTCAGTGCTCATTTTTGTTATGTTATAACAAACTCTTGAGCAAAATTTTATGCTTTTAGACCCAGTGGTTTAGGCTGTGCGTTGTCTCTCAGTGAATTTCAGATTTTTTTAAGCAGAAGATTTACACGCTTAGAAAAAGAATAACACTGCCCCAAAAAATCAAACCGAACACCAAAGAAGTCTTTAAATTACACAAGTTCTTCACTCTCCTAGAGATTATTTATGTATGCACCTAACTGAACACCTCTTGAAGGAGGTAGCTGAAACAGATACTGGGTGTTAGTAGAATGCACTCGCGGTACCCGTCAACTAACGACTCTAGTAATGCAGGTATATACTTCACTTGAACCTCGTCCATTAGACACGTACGTGTAGGGAGGCCATGATTCTGTAGTCTTCATATTTTCATGTTGTTAGTGACTAACCTGGTGTCAGAGTTATATTATGTCGAATCCGGTCATTAGTACGGACACGAAACGAATCGAAAGCGCGCCACTGGCGACATCAAGTAATCTACCCACACCAAAAACCGCGCTTCTTCAGAGTCGTGATGTTTTAAGACTATGGCGAGAAGGAGATTCAACCTCAGATTACATCGGAGTTAAGACGTCGCGGAACTGTTCTCGATTCGTGGTGCTCAGTTATTGAGTTAGTTGTAATTTGTGATCATTGTGTTAATTGGTGATTTTAATAAACGCCGTCGCACCCAGTGTATGCATCATTTAGCTAGTGTGATTAATTTGATAGTAAATTATTATGTGATCTGAACTGCAAACTGTCTTTCTATTGCGCATTAACTAACACTAGCCACACTACGCCCACAGTAGTTAAAATATCGCTGATGATAACGAAAGAGTCACATACCCGTCTCCGACATATATAATAATATGATATAAAACTTTATTTCGGGTGGCATAGACCCATATAAACTTTAACCTAGTACATATTTTTATTTAACATGACTCGTTGTCGGATCATGTCTTGTGTAGGACAAGACATGGTCCACTGATTCTGAAAAGGACAGTCGAAACGTACAGCTATTGCATTCAGAATGTCGTTGTTGCTACACCGTGTACAAGCCAGCAGGGAAGCTGCTTTTTCATCCACCATCAGTTCACGCTTCAGTAAACATCCCAGATGCGCTGCATCGCCACGGCAGACCCAAACAACATCCTGCACGCATTATTATACTGAGTGCGCAGGGCTCTGTAGGCTCGCTGCGTATATTTCACCCACAGACCGCTCGAGTAGAGCTGGCAATAAGCGTTATAAAGCCGCCCATGGGCCTCTGACTTGGATTCACATGCCGTCGAGAAATATCTCTCAGGCATGGCTGGTTTCTTCACGATGTTTTCCTTTATCATTTTTGAAGCAAGTGGCACTGGTAGTTAATTGCCAGCTATGGTAGTTACTTACCATTGCTGGTGTTTTGAAAACACATTTTTAAAATAAATTTCAGATTAGGAAGTACCTACTTCTGCTTTTTTGGATTGCAATTTTTGGTAATAATACATAACACAACATCACGCTTGTAATTCCCGAAGCGTTAGGCAGAGGTTAGGTACCTATAGTACACCCACATTTCGCCAGTTATGTTTAAGTCCCATGTAATAGGGAGCGAGTCTATTACCATCAACTGGGCACAAATCCAGACTCCAGGCTGCTACTGAGTGGGCACGCCACAATTGCGGCGATAAGACCCCTCTTTGAGGAGTGGCTAGAGAGGCGCCACGGCGTCCTCACCTTCCGCCTGACACAGGTGCTCACCGGACACGGCTGCTTCGGGAGGTACCTGTTCAGGATAAAGCGGGAGGAAACGCCCGGGTGTCATCACTGTGTGGATCGCCCGGAGGACACGGTGGAGCATACGGTGGAGGTCTGCCCGGCTTGGGCAGAGCATCGCCGTGTCCTCGTGGAAGCGATCGGCGGCGGTGATCTCTCGCGTCCGGCCCTGATTCGGGCCATGCTACGGAGCGAGAGGAAATGGCAGGCCGTCACCTCGTTCTGCGAAGCAGTAATGCTCGCGAAGGAGGAGACGGAGCGCGTGAGGGAGAGGCAAATTTCGCGCCCTCGCGCCCCTAACCGCCGCAGCAGGAGACGCCCTGGGCGTCGGGAATCACGTGAAGATTTCCGGCCACCGTAGGCGCGGGCTTGCGGACGGTGAGCAATGGGTAGCTCGCCGTCCGATAAGGACCAGGCCCGGGTCGACGGCGCGTTGTGTTCCACGCGCGCCTCAAAGAGATGTCAGCAGAATTGACGGGGTCCGCTAGGGCCAATGCCTGCCGGGGGTTCGAAGAAAACCGATAGGGAAATCGTGGCACCCTGGCAACACGGCAACTGAAGGAACACGGGTGGGTTTTAGTCAGTAAGAGTCTGACACGCCCTCCCGCTCCGCCCAGAGCGGGAGAAGTTATTTGAGGCTGCTACTGAGAAATTCGAGATGAAACCCAAAAACACTTCTCTGGAAATACTGGTTCAATTTCACTAAATAATGGGAAGCTACATTATTGCCGAGTGTCCAAGGTAGTTGTTTATGTCAAAACAGAAACATGCGGACGAAGTCGCATGCAGAAGTTTTTAATTTTGTTTTTTTTTTGTGAAAACTTGAACAAGATCGCCTTGGTGAAAGAAAATATTAGTACCTATAGAACATTGGTCCGTAACCTTGTCTATATAAAGAGCACAATCCCGTTTACAAGGAAAAATACTCCCAAAACGTTTAAAGTTAAAATACTTGCATAGAACATTGATCCGTAACTTAATTTAAATAAAGAGTACAATCGCGTTTACAAAAATGAGGTGTCGGTAATGGTGTCGCGAGTTCAATTGTTTTTTTCCCGTCTCAAAAATGCCCAACGCGCCTAAAGAAGTTTTTACTTCAAAAATAAGATAGCAGCAACATAATTATACTTTATAATTTTTTTTGACTACATAAAACATCTCCAGTTTGCCTTTCAGAATGATGCAAAAGTATGAAACTCATTCACGTCAACAATAATGTTAATGGCTTTCAAAATATCTATTAATATGTAGATCGTGCATAATTATGTGCTGCGAGCAGTGTTTTGCATTTAAAATTATGATTGGCTTACGCAGCGTCGCGAATCATACGCTGCCTGAGTGCTATAATGTGTGGTGGAAATTATATTTTACCATAATTGACTGGGATAAAATAATCCTTTGATCGAATTAAAGAGAAGTTTTATTGAGTTACAAAACTTAAAAAATCAACGATCTATTCAGAAATATTACTTTAGTTTGAGTCATTATTATATTATTATCAAATTTAACCAGTTCACTGTTGGACATAGGTCTCCAATGGCGCGTCAAAAAATCAATCTGCCTAGCCTTTTCCCAACTATGTTAGGGTCGGCTTCCAGTCGAATCGGATGCAGCTGAATACCAGTATTTTACATAGAGCGACTGCCTATCTGACCTCCACAACCCAGTAACTAGGGCCGCATTCCGAGTTACGATAAAAGTGATAATATCGCGAATCCGACCAAATTTAATAGTCACAAAATATAAGGGTTATTGAGTAATAATTATGACTTTGGACTTCGATCGGATTCGCGATATTATCACTTTTAGCGTAACTCGAATGCGGCCTTAGTAATACGATATCCGTTGGTAAGACTGCTTGTCAGACTTTCGGGCTTCTGAATGACAGCCGGGACCAACGGCTGTCATTCGCGGCAACTACCAACGTCACTGGGTTCATTATTTAGACACTTTCATGCATCATCACATGCATTCATCACATGTATGCATATTTCCAATATATAGTGTTATAATTCTGGCCAGAGGGTTTTTCCCATGGGGGTAGGTAAAAACTACAAAACGCCACCTGCTACGTACTCCTGTGTCTTCGTTTACGTTCATACGCGTACACTGGTTTCTTATTTTAATTCCTTACAAATATTTTACCAGTGACGTCTGGTTTTCAAGATTAAGAGGCCGGCGACACGGCTCGCAACTACAAATCGAGGTGTTTGCAAAATTCAATTCCAAGCACGTTGCGCTAGTGTGAGTGCCTGTCGGAGCGATATACACCTACAGTGAGCAATACTACCACGCACACATTGACAATTATTGCTTGACGCGATAGTACTACTAGCTTTCGAAAATTTATGATTAATTTGGATGTGTTCCGTAATACAAAAAATTATGAATGAAAACTTAATGTATTTCCATTTTTTTTCGATATTTTGTAACTTGATAACATAAACTATGCTTCTGCGGAAACAATATTACAAATATTGTTGTTTATAATACAGAAAAAATAATATGAAAACATGTCATTTACGCTGTAAAAATGGACAAAATGCAATTCGCTTACACTTCATTTAAAGGTAAGTTTTTGGAAATAAAAAGACGTAGGAGCCTAGATAAATACTGTCTCAATCCAAATATCAACATAATATGGTGGAAATATGCTCAAATTGCAAATGATTTATGTACTACGTTTGTATGGACAATTCATGCGTCGCCGCATTCTCAAGATTACAATGTGATTTGACAATCAGGAATGTCCTGAAAGCTATCGAAGCATGGTGAGCGTTTATAATGTGATACTAGGCAATAAAGCCCTAGCTAAGTGTTCTAGAAAAGTAAGAAGCACTCAACGCTCTTAAGTAAAACGCTGTTTTCACTAGTTTGAATTGTTTTAGAGTTTTTGTTAATTACATTTCTTTATGTCTTCGACTTTGTACTTAAGTTTTCTTTGTACATCGTTGTTCTTATAATTATTATTTAATTTAATTCACGTTGATGTTTCTTTAATAATTACTGTTTTATAATTTACGTTACTCAAAATGCCTTTGTTATGACTTCGATAAACTTGAAGAACGTTATTGCCCATACTGCTTGACCTTGACCTAGGATAGATATATGAATTAGTAACTTTTAAAATGCAGTACCTTTTTTTTGGTTTGGAAATTATCAAATAACTTCTCCCGCTCTGGGCGGAGCGGGAGGGCGTGTCAGACTCTTACTGTCTAAATGTGTTAATAAAATAATATATGTGTGAGTTATGACTTTTTTTAACTACCAATTAAATAATAATAACTGTAGAATATTAAAATTAACACCGGAGTTGCAAAAATACAATCGTAAAATAAGTAACGTTTAAAAGAAGATCATAGACCTGATCCATCGCTTTCCATCAGGCGAGATCGAGATCAAGAGCAGGTACGAAAAGTTATTAAAAAAAAAAGATTTCGATCAAACATCGTATGCTTAACGCCTTGCCTAGTTAAAAAGTCATTTAATTTAGTACCTAGTGTAAATAGTTAATTGCGTTATACAGTACTGTATGTTAATCAATGAAATGCGTTCCCGTTACCCCACAATAGTAATGCATCCATGTATGCAAAAAAAAACACATATTCAAAAATAAAAAGTTTTTTTTTTTAAATAAAAAAAGGATTGTGTGGTTTTATGAAACCATGGTAAAAGTGAAACTTCTATAGGCACCGCCATATTAGCCTTGGCTACTCTGACGAGCGCCTTTCACTTTATCCCTACTCCGCGGCCGACCGTCACGCGACATGCAACACACAGACGAAAAAGTTTGAGACGATGTAATAAAAGTTTCACTTTAAAATATTTACAAAAAATATTAAATTGATACATAAACGAAACACTATATGCGCGCAAAAATATTACCATAAAAAAAGAAATTGCCTTTATGGCCGCTATACTATTGCGGATTAACGGGAACACCCTTTCATTAATTAACATACTGTTGTACATAATTATTTTAATATATATGAAAGGGTAGTATTTAAACGAGTGATTGTAAATAAAAGTTATAAGTGACAAAAATAATTAATTTACGTTATAGTATTACTAAGTGAGCGACTGACTGCGAGTGACGAGAAATCAACAGAACAACAACTTAAAAACACTAATTTGAGTTACTTAAAATACAAAATGAGAAGCTTCATAATATTTAAAAAAAACCGGCAAAGTGCATGTTGGACCACGCACAATGAAGGGAACCCTTCATTGTGCGTGGTCCAACATGCAACATGTAGTCAGGATGAATTTATCCCAAGAACAAACTTAACTTTGTAGTTAAAAAACATATTCTCCCATACATTTTGTATGGGAGAACGTGTTTTTGCAACCGCAAATGTAAGTTGGTCGATTATAACTCGTTAACTTGTAATGCCTACTTAGCTGTGATAGTTTTCCTTTTAATTTCGTTATACCTATATGCTACTGCCGTGAATTTTTTCACATTCCCAAAACCAACCATTAAGCTTGCAGAGGGGGACACTTGGCTCCAACAAAAATTTTCACTTTAAAGCTTAATATTTCGAAAACGGATCCCTAAATCCAAAAATGGTCTTGGCAATCTCACAATATTTAAACGATCTTTCCAACGACACCCCACACTATGGGATTATTGAGAGAAAAAAAATCATCCTCACTTTAGGTCTAGGGGAGGTACCACAAAAATAAAACCCGATTTTATTTTACCACTTTGACGGCGTAATTAATATGTATACCCATGCCAAATTACAGCTTTCTAGTACTAAGTATCTCTGAGCTAAGCCGCGGACAGACAGACAGACAGACAGATAGACGGACAGACAGACAGACGGACATGACGAAACTATAAGGGTTCCTTGTTTACTACGGAACCCTAAAAACCAATGGCAGATGCCTTTTCCTACTCATTTGCATAGTTAAGTGATTGTTTACAGTTATTATCCTTGTCCTTAACGCTATTTCGCTGGTCACAGTTCTAACCTAACCCAAATGATTCACCAACAATAGAGGGGATTTGGCGGTCGGCGGCCTCTGCCGCGGCACGCTCGCTTCGCTCGCTCGCCTTCGCGCTTTAATGGCCACTGTTCTAACCTAACCTAACCCAAATAATTCACCAACAATAGAGAAGATTTTGGGCTCGGCGCCCACTGCCGCAGCACGCTCGCTACGCTTGCTCGCCTTCGCGCTTTAATGGTCACAGTTCTAACCTAACCTAACCCAAATAATTCACCAACAATAGCCGGATTTCTCTGTATTTCTAGTCGCTTACTTAATAATTTAGTCGCACGGCTAGAATTTTAATATCTGAAATGGATTAATCACAACCCACTTTTTGCCGTCGTTATTTTAGTTTATTTTTCGCTTACTCAAATTCATACCGCTCAAGTTACGCTAAGTTTTATTTTTAACCGACTTCCAAAAAGGAGGAGGTTATATGTATGTCCACCGATTTCTCCGTCAATTGTGGACCGATTTTGAAAAGTATTTTTTGTTTGAAAGGGTGTGCTCTCGAATTGGTCCCATATAAATTTTATTAACTTTGCTTTGATAGTTTTTGAGTTAGCTACAAAATACGTATTTTTTTCCCACTTGTTATGTAGATGATATGATAAGTTTCTGTCACTGGTAGCAGGTAGTGGTATTCGAATGTGTGTGGGGTAGGTACCACAACTAAAAAGTGAAAAATAAAAACTTTTTACAAAAAAAAAAAACAACCGACCTCCAAAAAAAAACACTACAAAGTGAAAAATAACTTTAATTTCGGAAGTCGGTGGCATAAAACGAAAATACAAAACACAAGACACCGACTTCCGAAATTAAAGTTATTTTTCACTTTGTAGTGTTTTTTTTGGAGGTCAGTTGTTTTTATTTGATCGTTTTATAATTCCCCTATATGAAATGCTCAGGTTAACATTCACAAATTGATAAAATATAGCAGAGATTTATTTAAATATATGCAAATTATTGTCCAGGTTAAAAATAATTATGTTGTGACCATGTAAAACATGGTGGAAAGTTATGTAAATAGCTCGAGACTTATCACATAGCGTGCTGGTTAATCAGCAACTGGTCTGGTATAGTCGTAAATACTGGGAAATGCTGATAACATTACTGTTTAGCACCCCGAATCGGAATGTGTGACGCTTGCCGCAAATCTGACCACAACACAGCAATTATATTAATCAACAAAGACCTGACTTTGTCATTATGCTGTTTATTTATTCATTTATTTACTGAACAAGGCACAACAACGACATATTTACAAGCATAGTAACAATAGGTAAGCACGAGTCTTCAATACTGTGTAAATACATCACTTATAGACATGCACAACATTCTTATTCTATCCATTGTTTTTTTAATCATTAAAATCAATCAATCTGCCTAGCCTTTTCCCAACTATGTTGGAGTCGGCTTCCAGTCTAACTGGATGCAGCTGAATATCAGTATTTTTCATGGAGCGACTGCCTATCTGACCTCCACAACCCAGTAACTGGAGAATACGATACCCCTTGGTAAGACTGGTTGTCAGAATTTCGGTCTTCTGACGACCCGTAACGACTGTCAAAGATCCACGAATGACAGCCGGGACCACCGACTTAACGTGCTTACCGAGGCACGGAGGAGTCTCGGTATGTTGAGATGGTCACCCATCCACAGACCAACCCCGGCAAGCGTAGCTTAACCTGATGGATCGAACCGTGCGGCTGTTATTACTTAAGCTCAATACGACGCACGAGTTTAATCATTAAAATAATAGCAATAAATAATTAGATACATAGTACAATTACCAAGTAAGATTAGATAATAAAAAAAAATATAGGTATATATACATTTCGTCACATAGCACGAGAGCAATACAAACAATATTAATACACTAACGTCACGCCTCTATTCAAGAAGGGTTACGCAGAGAGGTTTATACATTACACCAGTTACATTTCCGTCTTAGGTATAATTTCCACCAAACGGCTCGCATTGCATCGGATTGGAACGGATTTTACTATCTTTAAACGATATTAAATCGTGTACACAGTATTTAAAGTCTATTTTACCAAGCCGCACATAGCAGCTTGACCGCGAGCGTCTTCCGCGACACGCGATCGTAGCCGAAAGTATGCTGCGACGCGTGAACGGCTCCGTTCGCCTGTCGTCGTATCCGATCGGATCCTTTCGGCTGTTTTATGATTATTTTCTTTTTCGTCTCATTGCAATAGCCAACAATATTACGTCAACTAAAACCATTTTCAAAAATTAGAACACGTTAACACGGTAGGAATGAAACTATTTGACTAGGCGCAGAAACGGATACGTTCGCAAGCATCGGTTCGTATCTTTTCCGATCCGATGCGATGCGAGTCATTTGGTGGAAATCATTCTTTATGTTTACCTTATGGGGCGAGTCTATTGCCTGTAACCGGGCTAGAATCTAAATTATGAGCTACTACTAAAAAACTATAAAACTGCTAATAATGACAAAAAATCTATCCCTAACATTTTGTTTGACCTCGGAATCCAATCCAGGACTCTATGCTCGGCAGACGCCTTGTGACTACTAGACCAACAAGGTCGTCTTTTCATTAATTAATTTAATAAAATTATTTATTTTAACAACGAAAGAGTAAAAAGGAAAGTTGTAAAAGGTGTTTTAACATCTCAAGCAATGAAGGCACTGCATAATTTACCGTGAAACGCACTTTAAAGTAACAGCGGAACCCCTTCATTATACATAATAGACAACAGGGGTTTGCCCTGCTTACCCTCCATTATCCAGGGTAAATCATGTGTAAACTGCGGTAAATACTTAGTTTAGACACTCGCTGTTCAAAACTTCATTAATCTTAGACATGCAGTTTGTATAGGTCCTCTTCGAAGATCCTAGTTTTGGACATTAACATCACGGCATAGATTATGAATGTACAGAAGCGACACCCGCTCCAAACCCATTGAATAACCGACAGTTTTAGGGCGATGATGGAATGGTCAACTTACTCAGGATTGTGTCGTCGCTTGCAGCCCACTTCACTCTTCGACATTAGTTTGTTATTGGCAAAATTGATACCCCTATTGTGTGTTGAGTAAGTATGCTTATGGTCATAGCCGGGTCATTGTAGGATTGTCGATATTGGTGCATGAACAAAATAAGTTAAGTTACGACTGTTTAACCGTACATTTTTGACATTTGAACGTCACTTAACTTTGAGCAACGTAACATTTCAACTGTCATTAAGAGGCCGGCGACACGGTTCGCAACTACAAATCGAGATGTTTGCAAAATTTAATTCCAAGCACGTTGCGCTAGTGTGAGTGCCTGTTGGAGCGATATACACCTACAGTGAGCAATACTACCACGCACACATTGACAATTATTGCTTGAAGCGATAGCAGTACTAGCTTTCGAAAATTTATGATAAATTTAGATGTGTTCCGTAATACAAAAAATTATGAATGAAAACTTTATGTATTTCCATATTTTTTTTCGATAATTTGTAACTTCATAAAATAAACTATGCTTCTGCGGAAACAATATTACAAATATTGTTGTTTATAATACAGAAAAAACAATATGGAAACGTCATTTACGCTGTAAAAATGTATGAAATGCAATTCGCTTACACTTCATTTAAAGGTAAGTTTTTGGAAATAAAAAGACGTAGGAGCCTAGATAAATACTGTCTCAATCCGAATATCAACATAATATGGTGGAAATATGCTCAAATTGCAAATGATTTATGAACTACGTTTGTATGGACAATTCATGCGTCGCCGCATTCTTAATGAGATACAATAGAATTTTAACTGTTATCGATCTCAATGAGTCCTCGATCTCAATGAGTCCTCGTGACAGTTGAACTTATAATCTTTTTGAAGCTCAATTTGTCACACAAGTTTCACTTCTATTCGATTTTCTTATTCTGTGACTACGGTCAGACAAAAGCGTTTTCTTGTTCGCCACAATTTGCGGTCACAGCCGGCGACTGTTCAGAACTAAACCGCTTAGACGTCAGTTTCACCCACATCACGGCAGTGTAAACAATTCGGAAAGTGAATCCTTCAGTCCTTTTGTACGATCCGATAGACGCGGTCCGTCGCCTTCATAAATTATTATCGGTTGGTCCAATTTTCGAGCAGTTAGCGAAGTTTCTATGAATAATACTGTAATAATCTTCTTATATATAAAATTCTCGTGTCACAATGTTAGTTACCTTATTTTTACACATTTTATACCGGCTACTATCTAAGTATTTTTCATACCCCAAAGTGATAAGGGTTGTCCACCCCAAATAAATAATTGGCAAAACAACGTTTGCCGGGGTCAGCTAGTAGTAATATATATATCTTAAAAGATGGGCAGTGGTGGCCTAATAGAAATGGCCGCGACTGGTTGTAGGTTCGAACCCAGGCAGGCACTTTACTTTGTGTAAATTATTTCATGACCACTTCTCTCAAAACGGTGAAGTTTACATTGTGAGGAAACCGGCATGTCCTAGAACAAAAAATTCGAGGACATGTGACTTCCATCAACACGCACTTGGCATGTGTGGTAGAATACGGCTTGCTCCTTCTTACAGAGAGGAGGCCTGTGTCCCAGTAGTGAGAACAGTACCTATTGGAATTATGCTTATAAATAAAATAAAATAAAATTCATTTAATTCAGACAATTTTTGTCCATATTTTGTTAGTACCTCTTTCTTACATTCTCTTAAAATTATGTTAGTAATGACTGAAAGAAAGTAAATAATTGAAAATAAATTAAAATTAAATGAAATAAATTAAATTAAATAATTGAAAATAAATTAAAATTAAATGAATTAAATTAAATTAAATAATTGAAAATAAATTAAAACACAGTGAAATTAAATAATTCAAAATAAAATACAAAAATTCATTAGGCAACATGCAGCCTGATGAGCCTTCCCACAGCTGGCGATACTGGTTGGTCGGCAATCATCTTTAGGATTCCATTGCCACTTCCTCGAATTCGACGAATTAGTGAGGCTGACTTTTTGCGCATTATAGCGTAAAAGTCATCTACCCTCGCGTCGGCAAACATGCCCGAGGCACTGCAAAATCGAGGCAGTCGCATCAGAATCCTAAAGGCGTTGTTATATTGGACCCTGAGAGCATTGTAGGCACGCTGCGTGTAGTTGGTCCATAGGGCGCTGGTGTAAAAACTTTGGCAGTAGGCTTTGAACAAAGTTACCTTTACCTGTGCTGTACACTTTTTAAACCTGTGTACCAACATGTTAGCTCGCACCGACAATGCTCTCCGCTCTCTCTCAATGTCTGCGTCATCATGCAGGGTTTCGGTCACAACATGCCCTAGGTACCTAAACTGAGAGACCCGACTCAAAGATACCCCGTTGAGATACACTGGTGGTATATGCTCAGGTTGTTTATTTTTACCTCTGATGAGCATATACTCACTCTTTCTGTCATTGTACTTTAAGCCGTGACTCTCAGCGTAGGACTCACAGATACTTAATAGCTTCCTTAACCCTCCAACAGATGGACTCAGCAACACCATGTCATCAGCGTAACTGATGTTATTGACGCAAACGTTATCTATGTGACATCCGACATGGCTGTTGCTGAGTTCACCTATCAGCTGATTGACATACAGATTAAATAGTCTTGGAGAGGTCAGTCCCCCTTGCCTCACTCCACACTCCAGTGAATATTCTTCAGAATAAGCGTTTCCCCACTTGACAACGTTCTTCTGATGGTTATACCAAAAAGAAAATATATTAGTGAGTTCGGCAGGAGCCCCAACCTCCCCAAGCTTAGTCCAGAGCCTGTTATAATCGACTAGGTCAAAGGCCTTCGATAGGTCCAGAAAGCAAGCGTATATGGGTGTTTTCCTATCAACATAGTAAGCGACTGTGTGCTTTAGTGTCAAAATAGCACTTTCAGTTGACAAAGTCTCGCGAAATCCAAATTGGGCATCGTGAAGGTTAATATACTTGCTGAGCTGAGCATCCAGAAGACCATCGAAGACCTTCGCCATCACAGTAGCCAGGGAGATAGGCCTATAATTATTCGTGTCAGTTACATCACCAGTGACATTTTTTGCTATAGGTATAACAATAGTTTCCGTCATCTTTGGTGGTAAGTACGAGTGACGGATGCAAAAAGTAAACAACATAGCCAGTACTCTATATAAATGTTTACCTGCTTGCTGAAGGTGCTCAATGCTGAGTCCGTCCCTGCCCGGAGATTTACCACGTTTCATGTTATTGATAATATTTTGCACATCATTAGCAGAAAACCCAATCGGGTTCCCACAGACAGTGACGGGCTCAACATCTGCAACAGTAGAACTAACGGCAAGCGGTGACTCAACTTTAAAATGATTTTTAAAAAGGTTAGCTATATCTACAGGCTCAGTACACCCGCCTACAGTCACTGGCAAACTAACCCTACCGTTCATCCTCTTAGTACCCTTCCAGAAAGCTCGAAAGTTTTTAACCGTAACGTGTGAGGCTAATAAATCCATTTTAAGCTGGTCTTGATGGTTTTGACAGAACTTCAGTCTGGATTTAAATGTTTTCCGTGTAAGATACATGTTGTCATGAACCGGCCCACTTTCAGGTTTACCATATCCCACATACTGTTGGTATGCCTGCCTAGCCAGACTATGAGCTTCTCTCACGTGTTTGTTCCACCCCACTACCGTTTTACCCTTTTTTAACTTTCTCACCTTCTTGCTTTGCATAGATGCCTCACATAAAATGTTAACAATGTCATTGTATAATTTGTCAATAATAGATCTATGTTCAAAATTACTACACATACTGTCTGCACAAACACGAAATTCATTGGGGAAGTGAAGGTCTTTAAGTTTATTATTACAAATGTCAGAATAACTTACTATTTCGTCACTTCTCCTATCACCCCACAAAACGTCATTAGAAATCCAGTCGTCAGAAATACATTTAGTTTTAATCATGTCAAGATTACATTTAACAATTAAAGGTAAGTGATCCGACCAATACACTCCATAGTCAACACTAATGCTAGTTATTGTTTGCCAGCCTGATTCCGTCACTAAACAATGATCCAACCAGCGGTTACAATGGTGTGCCTCACTATAGAATGTATGTGTGTCCGACGATCTACCAAGTTTAGCTATGTCAGCACAAATCTATTTATTATCGTCACAAAAATCAAATAACTCGTCACAAAAAGGAGCTGATGGGTGAGCATTGAAATCACCCAGAATAAATACCGATTCCACATTATTTTGTTGTACAATAGCGCTTATCTCCCCTAGACAATTCGTAAACATTGGTAGGTTGTCGGACTGGTCGGTAGGCATGTACACACATATAATTACAACTTCACGATTGTTACCTGTATTCGCTCTAATTGCCGTAATACGATCACTATCACAATTCAGAACTGTCACTTTCGTAAACAAACTTTTACGCCACAGAATCGCGACCCCACCGAATGGTCTCCCTCGTCTCACTCCGGACGATAAGTCAATCGCCGATTTTCCTGTATAACTAAAGTTATCGTCGATGCTGCCGAGGAAAGGCAGATCCTGTGGCACCAGCCACGTCTCCTGAAGTGCTATCAAGTCCGCGCGCTTGCACAGTGATCGCACACATTCTACACTCCTTTTCACATTTTTGCAATTAAAACTAACCAGCATGCTGTTTTGATTGTGTTCCATTAAAATTTTGCTCATCTAGTCCCTTTCTCATACTCACAAAACGGCGGAACTTTATTCCGTCCGGCCATAGATTGTCATCAAGATACAAATGCATTCTACATTTTGATACATACAATTTAAATGCGTTGTATCCTTTGTCGTATTTCATTTTAATTCTAGTAAGGGTCAATCTTTCCTGCGTTTTATTATAAATATATTGCGTTATGTCATCTTCCCCCGTGTCTTTATGTACATTGGAGACAAACAGGGGCACTTTAATGTCAGCCGCCTTAAAATTACTCAGAGGTTCTGTAGTTGCCTTCCCTAACTGACTCACAAAGCGATTTCGTAAACGATTTCTTTGAACGACAGTCCAACCAGGTTCGGGTTTATTTGTCTTGAAATCACCATCTTTTTTTACGATTTCTGCCATAGTTAATGTATTTTCAGACACTTCAATAGGCGTAGTCATGGAACAAACCGGTATAGTTGAACGTACCTTCTCAGCTGATTGCGATAACAATTTACCCGCCATCGACACACGTTGATTTCCACCTAGCGCGACACTGTGCGTGTTTGTGTCCCGCTCGGTTACATCGGTCTCGCTCACTGAGTTATCCTCCGGGCGCATGTATGACGGAGATAGCACTTGTAGTGTGCTCTCACTGTTATGTTGTTTCTGTGTCGGCTCCTTGATTCTGTTTATCATAGGTGATATACCTACTGGCCCGCTATCCATACAAAATGCGCCTCTCCTACATGTGTTTACGTTGTAGTCATCTATTCCCACAATTGACCCATATTTGCAATTATGCAGTTCACTTTTTATTTCCTGTAGCTGCTCAACCGTTGCGTAATTACTCTTTACAAGCTTTAACTCGTTTTTAATTAGCACTAAATCCTTAAGCAGCCCCGTAACGTCAATGTGGTCAAAGGTTACGGGAGGCAGTTTGCTCAGTTCTTTTGCCACAAATATAGGAATTAGCTCGGGGTCTGTATTCTTAAACAGAGTTATAATGTCTTCCAGGTCCTTATGTCTCTTGTCTTTACGTCTGGATATTTTACGCTTACCCGTCGACAAAGATTCAAATAATAATGACTTTGCTTGGTCGATATCTTCACCGGAGAAACCCGTTGCACAAATATTAATGAGGCTCTCATTGTCCATAACATCCAACTTATTAAGCCACAAAACACAAACAGCACACAAAAGCCAACACCTCGTTAATCACAATATTACACGTTTTACACTTCACGATTTTTGAGCTCGCCATTTTTTTTTTTTTTTTATAACGCACCCGCACGATTCGGCGCTTGCGCACAGACTTATGCTATACATGTTATGCTATACATATTATGCTAAACATCATAGCAAATCTACTAATTATAACTAGTCTAGTTCTTGAAAGAGATATTTTTTTAACCGACTTCCAAAAAGGAGGAGCGACGCGTATGGTTGTTTTTTTTTTTTTAATGTATGTCCTCCGATTTCTCCGTCAATTGTGGACCGATTTAAAAAAATCTTTTTTTGTTTGCAAGGGTATGCTCTCGAGGTGGTCCCATATAAATTTAATTAACTTTGCTTTGATAGTTTTTGAGTTAGCTTCAATAATACGTACTTTTTCCCACTTAGTATGTGGATGATATGATAAGTTAGTTCCTGTCACTGTTATTTACATAGCAGGTAGTGGTTTTCGAATTTGTGTGAGGTAGGTACCACAACTAAAAAGTGAAAAATATAAACTTTTTACAAAAAATAAAACAACCGACTTCTAAAAAACGTTTGTTTTTTTTTTTATGTATGTCCACCGATTTCTCCGTCAATTATGGACCGATTTTGAAAATTCTTTTTTTGTTTGAAAGGGTGTGCTCTGGAATTGGTCCCATATAAATTTTATTAACTTTGCTTGGATAGTTTTTGAGTTAGCTACAAAATACGTATTTTTTTCCCACTTTACATGTAGATGATATGATAAGTTTCTGTCACTGGCAGCAGGTAGTGGTATTTGAATGTGTGTGGGGTGGGTACCACAACTAAAAAATGAAAAATAAAAACTTTTTACAAAAAAAAATAACAACCGACCTCCAAAAAAAACACTACAAAGTGAAAAATAACTTTAATTTCGGAAGTCGGTGGCAAAAAACGAAAATACAAAACCCAAGACACCGACTTCCGAAATTAAAGTTATTTTTCACTTTGTAGTGTTTTTTTTGGAGGTCGGTTGTTATTTTTTTTTGTAAAAAGTTTTTTTAAATCATCATTATTATGCTTGTTACAAGATGATACTGAATTCGCCCGATATACGTGAGCGAATACTTGTCTCCATCCGTCAAAAAATTGTATTTCCTCGCTAGAGAATTCGCTAGACAGAATAATTATAAATTCTGCTGGTGTAAGAATAACAAGATATTTATACGTAAGCTTGAAGGCGATAAGCAGATTGTTATAAAATCCGAGAAATCTTTTGAAGAGCTCAAAAATCCGCAATGACTGTATTTTTTGTTGCTTTCTTTTGTTTTTTATCAATTTTTTTGTTTATTTTTTAGTCAGTTAAATGTTTTCACTAACCATAAATTAGAACGTATTTTCTGTTTCTGTAAATCCAATCATCATGAAGCAAAACGCACGCTTACTCGTACCATAGCTAATACGCTGTCATATATTTCACTCACCATACACACACTCAACACACCCACAAAACATACTAAACATACACCAAAAATATCCATATTACCCATTTCAACAAGGAGGGATAGTCTAAAGCTGCTGCCTCAACAAACTATGCTCATTATCGCAGGCCAATTATATGGTAAAACTCTTTTTATAATAAATGGCTAATCAAATAGATAAAATTGTATCAGAATTGGATGCTTATCAAGTATCTAAATCATATAAACTTTCAGTAGATGACTGCTCAAGGTTTGTAAACAACACAACTAGACAAATAACGGTATTGCACCTGAATATTCGCAGCATAAACAAAAACTTCGACAGTCTGGTAGCTTTCTTGCATCAATTAAAAATTGACTGTGATATCGTAGTTTTGACTGAATGCTGGCTAAGAAAAACTACCATAATACCTAAATTAAACGGCTACAACGTCCACTCTACAAAAAACACAAAAAATCAAAATGACGGTGTTGTTATGTACACAAAAACTTCTCTTCAGTGTTCAGTTTCAGAACCTGTAATCATTGATGCAAACTGTCTACTTTGCAAAGTCGAAAACAATACTGCTATAATAGCTTTATATAGACCCCCCTCATATACACACACTGATAACTTTATAAACAGCCTGGACACTATATTAACAACTCTTTCTAAAATGCACCATATTGCCCTAGTAGGTGACATTAATATCGACATAAAATCTGACAATAAAGATAGACACTCTAATACATACCTCACCTTCGCTGCCTCTCACGGATTACTTCCTGCTCATCTGTACCCTACCAGACTAAATAACTGTCTCGACCATGTCCTATTACGAACTAAACAGCCAGGGTCCACTATTGTGATAGAGACCCAAATAACCGACCACCTACCTGTACTGTTGAGCATCAATTTAGACAAACCTAAACCAAAATCTACGGGTATTACCAAAATTGTTGACATTACAAGCATCCAAAATGACATCGATCGAACTGATTTTTCTCCGGTCCTAATGGCAAATAACTCAAACGATGCAGCAAACATTTTGGTGTCCATTTTAAGCTTAATAATTAACAACCATACTCGATACATTAAGATCCCAAAGAATAAACGTAATATAAAGCCATGGATTACTCCTGGTCTATTACGCTGTATACGTAACAGAGACAAAATGCATAAAAAACAAAAATCTGATCCTGAAAATCCTATTTTGAAAATAACGTACTCACGATATCGTAATTTTTGCAACTCTTTGTTACGCAAATTAAAAATTAACTATGAGAAAATTGAATTTATGAAAAGAAAGAATAACCTTAAGGCCACTTGGGACCTTATAAAAACAATAACACATACCAAATCCACTCCATCCCCACCTAGTGAACTCCTGAGAACTGATACAGACGAACGAAGAGCAACTAACTCAGTCAACAAATATTTTGTGAGTATAGGAAATAACTTAGCCACTAAAATTAAACACGGTAGCTCTAAATCGTCAATCCCTCCCGGTCCAACGCCAGCGTCTAATTCAATATGTATTCTAGAAACTGACAATGAAGAAGTAGAAAAGATTCTGAATAACCTAAAAACGGATTCAGCAGTGGGAATTGACGGTATCTCCACCAACATTTTGAAATTGACGCGTAAGACCCTAGTCCCTTGCATCACTCACATTTGCAATCTAACAATTGCAAGTGGTATTTTCCCCGACACGTTTAAAATAGCACTCGTTCATCCAATACATAAGGGGGGGGACAGGGATAGTGTTAACAATTATAGACCAATTTCCGTTTTACCAACTATGTCTAAAATTTTGGAGAAGATCCTCAACGATCGTTTGCTTGGCTATCTGCGTGCAAATAATATTCTTTCAGACAGTCAATACGGTTTTAGAACTGGTATTTCTACTGAAGACGCGGTTGTGGCTTTCTCTGAAAAAGCAACTAGACATATGGATGGTAGCCAGAAGTGTTTGGGAATATTTTTGGACATATCTAAGGCTTTTGACACTGTCCCTGTCCCAATACTCTTATCGAAACTGGAGCGCATAGGTGTACGCGGTATTGCACTGGAAATTTTTACGAGTTACCTCAAAAACAGATACCAACATGTAAAGATTGGCGAAGTGGTGAGTGATAAGGCAGGCATTGATTACGGTGTCCCACAAGGAAGCATTCTAGGTCCAACGCTCTTCCTCATCTATATTAATGACCTGTGTTCTCTAGCCCTCACTAATTGCTCCGTATTTACCTATGCTGATGATACAGCACTTCTTATACATGGCAAGGATTGGAAAGAAGCTGAACAGCATGCTCAGGCGGCATTAGATATGGTAATGAATTGGCTCGCGAAACATCTTCTTACATTAAATACGGAAAAAACTAAAATAGTAACCTTTTCTATAAGCAAAAAATCTCAGCCCAACACACCACTTGTTATTAAAGGTCATACCTGCTCAGAGCACTCTAGAATTTCCACTTGCACGTGTCCTGCTCTAGCAATAACTCCAAATATAAAGTACTTGGGTGTGCTGATAGACAGACATTTGAAATGGTACACTCACGTAGACAACTTGGTAGCAAGAACGCGGAAACTTATTTACATTTTTAAGAAACTTCGCTTTTCAGCTGACACAAATACTCTCAGGTTGGTCTACATGTCTTTGTGTCAGTCACTTCTTGCATACTGCCTGCCAGCATGGGGTGGAGCCTGTAAGACCTACTTCCTTAAATTAGAGAGAGCGCAAAGGGCAGTTCTCAAAGTAATGTACGGTAGGCCCTACAGATACCCTACAGAGGAGCTTTACAAGGAGTGCGAAGTGCTTTCAGTCAGGAAACTGTTTGTGCTTCAGTGTATACTGAGAAAACATCGTGTCCCAATAAAAATAACCAAAAAACGTAGAGCTGATATTGTTTTTCCACCTGTTAGACATAACCTTTGCCGAACACCAGTTCTCTTACCTGAGTCAAAAACTGTATAACGCGATCAATAAACTGCTCGCGATACAAAAACTTAATTTACACAAATGTAAAAACTCAGTGAAAGCGTGGTTGATGGAAAAAAACTACGACGAAATAGAAAACCTTCTATTCTCTTCAACTCAATAGTCCAACACAAACTTCTCATCTCCTTTCATACGTTTGACACTACTCAAACATACACACCCCAACACACACACACACACCCCACACTCATCAAACAAACTCACACACTCACTCATCAAACACTCACACACTCTCAACACACCTCCCCGCACATTTCATGATTGTTATTTTTTTTTTTTGTACTTTATCTATAGAAAATGTGCCTTTGTTTTATTTTTCATTGCTTTTTTAATAGCCAACGACATACGTAACGACTTTTTAATGGAGGAACACTGACTCCCAAGTCACAGGTATAAACCTAGTTTGGGAGCCAGGGGACCTATGTTTAAGACACTTCTTCTGTATGTTGTAAATGTATTTAGTGTTTGTAACAATGTTGTAACTTTTTTGAATAAAGAAAGATATTATTATATTATTATTATAATTAATCTTAGTCGGTACCTCTCATACATTCTCATAGTAATTAAAGGTAGAAACTTTTTCAGATGACAGAAAATTTTAGCAGCATCGGTACCAATTTTCTGGTTCATATTTTTTAGACGCCATTAATTTTTCATTGCTTTACAATTTTTTAAGTTTCACTCTGTGAGCTTATAACTTACACTGCTGAGTTTCAACGAATTTCATGCTCAAAATTCGATAATGGACAAAAAGGAGATTTTTAAATTAAATTTTGCTGGAAAAAGGGATACGTCATCATGCTGAATATTAATTTACTTTTATTTATAAAGCTTTATGCTTGCTTACTTAGGAGTAAAGTAATTTTTATCATGTTTTTGTTGGTTGGATCATGATATTTTATTTTTTCTGACTTTAAGTCTTATTCTTTATTTTTTCGTATGGTTAGTGACTAACCTGGTGTCAGAGTTTTAAAGCAAGTGAGAAATATCTCTCAAGCATGTCGGTTTCCACAAAATGTTTTCCTTTACCGTTTTTGAAGCAAGTGATAATTATACAATACGCACATGAATCATAAAAGTCAGAGGTGCGTCCGTGCGTGTGCCTTGGGTTCGAACTCGAGACCTATGACGTCGCAGTCTGACGGTAACACCACTAGGCTATCAGTGCTATCTACATATTAATAGATACTTTGAAAGCCATTAACATTATTGTTGACGTTATTCCCATTGAAGTTCTTCGTGGGAACAACGGAAAGGTAAATAAACACATTCTCGTTGACCCCACCAGTGGAGTCATTGCGGTGACAACCACGGCATGAAATCATGCAAAAGTTGTCACATCGATCTTTTGTTTATTTTATTTTCCGTTTTCCTATTATTAACAATGATACTGCCAAAACACTTGAGCATTAATTAAATTGACCGATTCTTTAACAGTTCAAAAGTGCCTATAAATGGTTTAATTGAAATAAATGCTTTGAGTTTGAGTTTGAGTTTGAAATAAACGCAACTGCTTCTATCAAACGTAACATGATGAATTCAAATCTCAGGTCGAGCTACATGCTATCATTCTAGTGTTGTAAGGTACAATATTTTTTGTAGTAGCCCTTGTAACCTATTTATTGTTTACTAGCTGAGCCCCGCGGTTTCACCTCGATTTCATGGGAATGTCGGGATAAAAAGTATCCTATGTCCTAACCCAGGTCATAGTCTACCCATGTGCCAAATTTCATCCAAATCCGTTCAGCCGTTTTGGCGTGAAAGCGTAACAAACAAAAATACATTAAATCTAATCTTTTCTGTTTATGATATTAGTTTAGAAAAAGACTTATCTAAACGATCCCACAGACAATGAGTTGTACATTTAATGGGTAGATTATTTTGTAGATAACACATCCTCAATTGACCTACCGGGGCTTTATACAAACGTAGTAAAATAATAACAGCTCTGTTTTGTACGAAAACAAACCACGCATATACTATACATAAATATAAGATAATACACGAATACAATAGAGGTATGAACCTCCACAGACCTACGTTAACACCCGTCTCACTATACTTTAAGTTTCTGGTAATTCAAAACTGGTTCTGCAGTGGCAAGTTATTATGGAAATGTAATGAATCGTCTGAACGACCCGAATCATCGATTTGTAAGTTATGAAACCTTTTCATCTAGATTGAGTTTCAACTGAATTATTTAAAGATACCTAGTAAATATAGATATCGATGATTTTATCAGAAGGAAAATAAAATACGTAAAAGATTATTTTTAAGCTATTGCATAGCTTTTATCGCGGGCTTTGAGAGCGGCGACCGAATGAAGAAATTCTGTAACGAAAAAAACCTAACACCCCCCACTCCGCCTACCATGTAATGACGGATAATGACATAAAACAAAAATTACGTTCCCATGACAACATTTTTGTTTTATGTCATCATCTCAAGTGTAGCGTTGACAAATAGGAAGTATGGAGGTTACAAATGCTATGCAATATCTTTACCGCGGCAGTCCCCAAGTGCCACACTTTTTTTGTTTTCTAGTTTAGGTTTGCCTTAATGCCCGAAATTTATTCAAGGCTTCTCTCATCCTGCTGCTAGCAGCCACGTGTACGCACAGCCACGTGCCCGTGCTGCTGGGGAGTTTGTTGCGCCACTTTCTTCCCAGCTCAAGCACTAGAAAGTGGTGAAGGGTGGGCGTTTTCGGGGGACGTCTTATGTAATTTTGACGTTAAAAAAGTACTGATTCTTAGCCTGCTTTGAATAAATGACTTTTGAATTTTGCGAAAATCGTCACTCCAACTAGCATAGAAATCCAACACTACGTTGGCTAATTCTTAAACTATACTTTTTGATATTCACTCATATCGGTGCTAGCCAAGTTTACATAACCCATCATCTGTTACGACGCCTCATTAAGGTGGATAACAATTAAAATTCTATTGTGTCTCGTTAATGACAGTTGAAAGGATAACTAAAAACTTTTTTACAAAAAATACAACCAACTTCCGAACTACAAAGTGAAAAATAACTTTAATTTCGGAAGTCGGTGTCTTTGGATCAGTATTTTAGTTTTTTGACACTGACTTCCAAAATTAAAGTTATTTTTCACTTTGTAGTTGGGAAGTTGGTTATATTTTTTGTAAAAAGTTTTATTTTCACTTTTTAGTGGGTAGGTTTGTAATTTATGTAAATTACAATAGCCTAATGTCAACTGCTTATCAAAAATACCCAAATCACTATTGATATGGCTATAATATTTGAAGAGTTCCCTCGATTTCTCCAAGATCCCATCATCAGATCGTGACCAAATGACAATGGGACCAACTTAAACGTATACCCTTTCAAACAAAAAAAGAATTTTTGAAATCGGTCCAGCCGTCTTCGAGTAATCAGGAACATACATTTTAAAAAACCGACGAACTGAGAACCTCCTCCTTTTTTTTTAAGTCGATTAAAAAACAAGTTACCTAACATAATAATATATAACATCACGTGTATATTTCTGAAAGGTTAACTGAACTCAACTCAACGCAAAGCATTCATTTCAATTAAACCATTTACAGGCACTTTTGAATTGTCAGAGTCGGTCAGTTAGTCAGAAAGTTGAAGCTAGATCTCTATGGAGAAGCACAGGCAAGAAACTCCAAGGACACTTTATTAAATAAAGATATTACAAAATCCTAGGTACATTATTCTTGTTGCTTCTTTAAGTGAGAACAATGTACAATATCAAAAGAAATTCAAAATATAAGATTAATTACACTCCTTTTTGGGCAGTTGTGTAATAAGCCCTGGCAGATAAGAGACGAACAGTCTCAACTGACGGCGCCCGTTCACGAACATGACGCATGGATCAGCACCATTCAACTCTCACAGGCACAGTCACAGGTTGACCCATAATAGTACACCCACATTTTGCCAGTTAGGTTTAAGTCCCATGTAATAGGAGACGAGCCTATTGCCATCAACCGGGCACAAATCCAGACTCCGGTCTGCTACTGAAAAATTCTAGACGAATAAACCCAATAACACTTTACCCGACCTGGGAATCGAACCCAGGACCTCATGAACAGCAGTAGCGCTTGCGACCACTGGAACATAGAGGCAGTTTCAAGTGATGTGCTCATAACAGTACTGCTATTTAAAGACTATCATAAACTTCATAAGATCTTAAATATCTTTGCTAGCAACAGCTGCACTTGCCAGAAAACTTAATAAATCTTCGAAGTTATTCGTAACAGTTCATCTACCCCGCTTACGCTAACAAATAATGGATCCGCTCCCTCGTTCAACCGCTTACATTATGCATAAACCCTAAGTCCGTAGTTCCTCAAAATGTTGCTCGAATGTCCGGCGTAATTATATGCAAACTTTGAAGTCTATGTGCTGGCCAGAGGTTCTGTTTCGCCGTCAGTGTTTTGTTTTAAGCCCTTTCATAGTTGGTTGAATACTATGATTATTCCTACGGTGAGGCATATATTCTTGAAAGCGTATTTCAGCTCGTTAATTTAAGAATAAAAGTTTTTCTATGTTGGGTATTGCGTTGTTATTCTTTCAGAGTAATCAGCCGCTGGCGATCAAGATATCTGCCTTAAAATACAATAGATTATTGATTATAATCACTATACAACACTGTTGGGAATCGAAACCAACACCTTGCGCGCGGTCTGCATGAGCAGGCTGCGTGATCAACGCGTCATCGACAAGCTGAGACACGGCACGGCGACGACACGGCTCGGCGACGACACTGCTCGACCTGATGACCACGCGCTTCCACGGACTACTCCGTGACGGACGATATTCCTCTTTTATTAACTGTTAGTCCGGGAAAAATATAATTTGTAGTAATCACTGCATTAAACCATTGCCTAAAATACAGTCCACTCTTTCATTGCTCCACGCGCTAACAACACCAGGTTTTGATTGATACTGTGGCGACATCTACATCGCCACATGCGAACTACGCATCAAAGACCTGACGTCACACAAAATCCTGACGTCACACAAATCCTGCATCACGCAATAAGAGTTTACCGCGCGAACAACATATATGTCTTTCCGAAATCAAACGTTGGGCAGTTGCTCGCCAGACACATCATCAGTCTGGTCGGAGGATCCTGCCTTTTCTATAGAAGATGAGAGAACTTTACACCCTGTTCCTCATACCTCTAAAATACTATACAGCGTGGCGCTTTAATGGTGACATTAATTTACAAAATATTTTAATTTCATTAAACGTAATTATTTATCGATTTATTTTCAATTTTCTAAAATGGCATCTTAGTGCAACCTGTGCTTAAAAACTGTAGCGCAGAGGTCATTTACCGGGACCACGGATCATAACATCGCATCAATGAAAATAAAACGAATAACGTGCAAAGAGAAGGCGAATTGAAGGAAAGAGAGAGCCCTATGTTGACGAGCGTTTGAAATTTTTTATTTTGCAATTAACGAATTATTTTTTCTTATTATATTTTTATGATTACTGGCCACTGGCCATACCCGTGTGTTAAATTAATGTCGCAATTGTAGCGGCACGTTGTATATGCCTCCCATGGCCAGGGAATAATGTTGGGGACCTCCAGCTTCATCAACATTCTCTTGACCTTATTCCAAGGTCAGCGTTACATGTCGTCAGATCCGGTTCTTCATTCAGCCTTTACAATAATAACATAATATAACATCACGCCTTGTTTCTCCGAAGAGTTGGGCAGAGGTGTACCTGTAGGAGGTACACCCACATTTCGCCAGTTAAGTCCTAGTAACAGGGGGCGAGCCTATTGCCATCAACCAGGCACAAATCTAGACTCCGGGCTGCTACTGAGAAATTCCAGATAGAAAAACCCAATAACATTTTGCGCGATCCGGGAATTGAACCCAGGACCTCATGCGCTTGCGACCACAAGACCAACGAGTCGCGTGGCCTTTACAATAATATTATTTCATATTTGCGTTCGTAGTTTCTTAGTATTAAGTTCTAGTGGGTTTTGATTTTACAACTATATAGCAGCCATTGAAGCAGCTGTCTGTTTGTTTTTAGGAATAAGAATAAGAATATATTCATTTGCATTAAACATGGTACAATAATGGTCTTAATAATAGGGTGATCTTCATGTCTCGCCATGGACTGGCATACAAATATTTTAAAGGAAACGAGTTCCATATAATTATGCAACTAGCGTTAATAATAACAGTGTAGGTAACAGTCATAAGGAATTTACGTCGGGGAAAGCTGATTGTCTTCGATTTTCCATTGTATTTAAAGGCAGATATCCTGGCACTAACCACACAGCATAAACCACACTAAAAAAAAATTAACTTATAGAGCTGTAATACATTTTCAAGAATATGCTTGATTATACCTATACCTCACCGTAGGAATAATCAATATGCCTAAAATTAAGTAAAACTAAAGTAAAGTAAGTAACTACGAACGCAAATGTGAAATACGAGTATTAAGACGCAGATATATGACAGTGACCTTGAAAGGTTAGCTTGCGTGTACTGAGCTCACGCAACGCGTCGTACGTCCAGCCAGTAATAGGACTCGCCCATCAAGGAGCGCTGTCCCAAATTAGACGCATTATTAATTTATTATATGTAAAACAAAAGGTATTTTAATAAAAACGTATACTAAAAAATTGATAATTTAATTATCTTTAAAATGGTGAAGTTTTCAGAAAAATACGCTTGATAGATTTTGTGTCATTCTCAGTTTTTTATCCGCGTTAGAAATAAATTTACAAATTAATTTCACTATATAATATAAATATAACCAAAAATATGCCTATATTAAAATATTAAAAAAATGCTTTAATTTAACATGTATTTTTTTCAAATCACTAACACTACTCGTTTAGACGTCATCTTCAGTATAAAATCATTAAAAGTCAGTTATCGTCCCCTTAATAGTGTGGAGCTTACTTTATTCACCCTTTACTATTCCTACTAAGTTGATATTTCTCGAACATGCTGCTAGTCAATATTCAGTTATTATGGATAATATTAGTTTGTATTTGAAATTCTCAATAGAAACTATAACTCGTGATTATTATGCAAAATCAATAACCAAATGTTTCGTTGAAGTTTTTAGTATGCATGGTTAGTGTGTGTATTTTGGTTTATCGCGTTTGTGATTTCAAAAGGAACTACGTTCTATTACATCAAAATGATCGATTTCTTACTGATAGGATACAAAAATGTAGGATGCAGAATTGTGGGAACAGAGACTTTCGTGTTTAGGAGTGTGATTCTGAAATTGGGTTGTGTTTTATCGTGAAAAATCTAATCTACCCAAATATATTTCTGAACTTCTAGAAATAACTCTAAAACTTCATAAAGATTTCGTAAACTAAACCCGTTTCACTTTCTTATCTGACAGTTTTCCTAGGTCAAAAATTCTCAGAGAAATACTCATTTAGATTTTGTTGAGAGGGTCTTAAAATCGTGAGGTTAAAGTTCGATCTCTCGATTTCTACGTGACGAGGATGTTAATGATATTCGTTTTTTGACCTTACTTTATGTTTGTATGTCACTCTTTCGTACACGTCCGTCACCCCTGTAGTCCTTGGAGGAATCCTTTGAAGGGATGCCCTGAGGTATTTTGGCTTTTACATTTTAATGATGAGTATGGTGAGTTGTTGGTGTGTGATGTTTGTACTTTAGTAAGTAGGTATTCTCCTCTATGATGTAAATTGGAAGTGGCGTGTTTTGGTCTATTGACAAGAATTAGAATATTCTGTGTTCGGGTCTGTAGTATTCATTAGTCGCACTTCAGATGCAACCATCGAGTTGTACGCTACATTTAATTGTAAATGACATGGTCGAAGTGTGTTGAAACTTTTGTAGAACTCAAGTACCTAAACTTAAGGTATACAAAAGTTTCAAGATAGAAAAAGTCTAATATTAAGTTCAGCGTCGTACACAATTTCATAACAAAGTCACTCTCATCATCATTAGTTGCTTTATGTGCCTCTACAATTTTAAATACATTAAGGGTTGCGAGTAAGGTAGGCGTAGGTTTTAATAAAATTAAAACACTCCACAGTAACACTGATATTTTATTCCATAATTTCTCTCCGATGGTACAAAGTTATTGTTAGTAACACTATGTGATATTCCAAATTACTTTGCACAAACATACAAATATTAGAAATTTTGACGTGTAGCACGTGACACCTGAAACAAGAGTAGAATTAATTGGAAATTG
This sequence comes from Agrochola lychnidis, assembly GCA_963680765.1. Classification (NCBI taxonomy): domain Eukaryota; kingdom Metazoa; phylum Arthropoda; class Insecta; order Lepidoptera; family Noctuidae; genus Agrochola; species Agrochola lychnidis. The sequence goes on from OY796847.1 coordinate 9,303,373, forward strand.
TTGTTCATAGAATACGTCTTCGTTAGGAATAATTATGCTTAATCAGGGCATTGACTTCTGACTTCTAATAGTTAGTAGTCAATATACTAATAACAATGATGTTCTAATAGAAATAGCTATTATTGTAATCTAAATTATTGTTCACAGAATATGTTTTTGTTAGGAATATGCTTTTAAGGACATCGACTTCTAACTACTAAGAGTTAGTAGTCAATGTATTAATAAAAACGATGTTCTAATTGAAACAGTTATAACATCAAAATTGTATTATAATTCAGAAATATTATAACTGATCCTTTATTGTATGGAACCACGTTTGCAATGTTTCAACTAGATCGGTGTTACGCAATCAAAGTCGTAATTTTTTCGCTTTTAATACGTCGCCATTTCTAAATTCATCAGTTTCGTTGCAGGGTTGTCCCCAATTCATTTTGGAATCATTACCCTGTATCCCTTTAATCCTGTCCCATTTACCCTTAACTAAGAGGATTTGCCTAAGCGTTGGGATTGTGACGAGTGCTTAGTTCTAGCTGTATTAATTAATAAGTCCATATACCCTTGATATAAATTTAATCAATGGACAGTTAACCGATTTTTTTCTGTTTTTGGTAAAAAATTTAAGTTTCCACAACGAAGAGATCGAAAACCAACTGTGGATAATTTTGTTGTAGAAGAGAATAAAAATTCTTAATGGTTGCATCAGGTTAGAAGGCAACCACAGCATACAAATACGAAAAAAAGTCATGGAAATAAATTGACACTCTACGTCAATTTGTCGTGTTATAGCCATTTCATGCAACTGTCAAAGAATGACAGTTGTGATTTAAATATACGGACGATCTAAGTTGGTAGTCAATTTGCTTAACAACTTACATGTTATATTGACTTTATATTTTAATAAAATCTACATACACATCCAAAAAACGATCTCTAAATTAAACATACACTGGGCTAACTGAGCTTAATTTGGTCTTTAAAATTCTCTTGTGGGTCTGCAAAGTAAATTCACACGTCTTTGTGAACACAATGGACATGATTTGAATGGAACTGAAAAGCCATAGCATTCAGGAGACGGATTACATGCGGCAGTGGCCGAACGTCATCAGATTAGAGGTTTTAGAGAAATAGGTCTAACGTTTCTGGTAGTTATCGAGATTCGGTCGGAACTTGATTTTATTTGACAATAACGTGTAATTTTAGCACAAGTTTTGGTGTTGAAACTACGAAGGTACTACATTTTTAACCGACTTCCAAAAGGAGGAGGTTCTCAATTTGACAGTATGTTTTTTTTTTTTTGTATGTTTGTTACGCGATTACTCCGTCAATTATGAATTTATTTTGATGATTTTTTTTTTATTTGCTAGATCATACTTCAGAGGTGGTCCCATATAAATTTCATTAACTTTGCTTGGGTAGTTTTTGAGTTAGCTTCAATAATACGTACTTTTTCTCACTTAGTATGTGGATGATATGATAACTTCCTGTCACTGTTATTTACATAGCAGGTAGTGGTATTCGAATTTGTGTGGGGTAGGTATCACAACTAAAAAGTGAAAAATAAAAACATTTTACAAAAAAAAAAACAACCGACTTCAAAAAAAACACTACAAAGTGAAAAATAACTTTAATTTCGGAAGTCGGTGACAAAGAACGAAAATTCAAGACCAAAGACACCGACTTCCGAAATTAAAGTTATTTTTCACTTTGTAGTGTTTTAGAAAAAAAGAAACACGAATAATTTTCACGTGTCTGTCATGGATCAGAATGTAGATATAGACAAAATTAAAGAAATTGACGGATATGGATGGTGATGACGTATGCAAGGTGATTTAGGTAAAATAGTAGAGATATTTTGAGACATTAGTAGGTACAAATTATTCTACAAGAAAGTAATTCTGGTGACCATCAAGTTTGAAAACTGTTGTACACTCTAACTGATTTCAGGCTACGTACAAACAGTCCCTCAAACAACAGTTAAAAAGTTGTTAAAAGTGTCCTAAATTATTACTTACTCCGGACACTTTACTGCTGTTAAATAATTTCAAGGCCATATTTCAGTGAACATAAAATGTTCCCTTCCTAAAATTATTTATTTAGCAAAAAGCTGAAGTAGGTAGAACCAGTACTGCATTTGTATATACTGACAATGTAGAATTAGATATACATCTACGTAAACGTAGCCAAACTTCGCAAGTAAATCTAGAACTTGATACATCAAAAACACCTTGGAATGACGCTCCGTATCCTTAAGGAAAACCGAGGTGTCTTCAAATTTGGACTCCAAACTAGCAAACTAACTTAATCATAAGTAAACACTACGGAACTATATATGAAGTTGTTGGAATAATACGCGTTCTGAATTCATAGGGTGTGCGAGGAAATGAAACGACTCCTATTGGACAATTGATGGCGTTGCGTCTTGAAGCTTATTGCTCATTTGCTACAGCTCCCTTGCTTGATAACATGGGCATACGTGCCTTTATCGGCACATTATCACTTACTAATCTTTTTGTCGTGTTTTCTCTCTCTCTCATACTTATTTATTTGGGGTCGTTGTAACATATATTTTTCTTCCATACATCTATTCTATAAGCTATCATCTCATTAGTAACCTTATTTCAAGCCATATCATCTTTCACACAGTCCAACCATCATTTCTTTGGTATTTCCTCTACTCTTATAACCACAACATGTAAAATATTATACAAACCTTTATCAATAGAACTCGGCATAGTTATACTATGCATTTCAGAGTCTCTTAGAAATAAGTAGTTTGCTTTAAATCCTGTAGCATCTAGTCTGTCGTTCGATTTGAAGGTTATTCTTAGAAAATTCTTCTCTGACGTCACTTGGAGCTCTTTTAGTTGACCACAGTGCCTGTGGCTTTGTGATTCGATCATTTGACTGTAAAATTGGACGTAATCACTGCCTGATATTGCTTCACACCTGTAATAGAAATTTCATTAGAATCTTCATTTATTTTAAAGCTTTATAGCTGTTTTGGTTCTAACTTTATCAAGATTTTTGAGATGATAAAAATATCGACTTTAATTTACTGAATTACTTTGGAATACTTCTGTTACACTTCTTATTTTCTTAGTTCTATTTAATCATTCTTATTTTCTATTTAATCAAAGGGAGAACTAAAAGTTTTAGAACAAAATGAAAATCGACACTTCACTTAAGTCCATGTCACGTCCAACCTAGATCACGAGAAATTAGGCATATTTTATCACTAATCACCTACCCTACATGAAGCCAATTCTAGCTGGAATAACCCTTATCAAGTACCTACTGCTCTCCGCTAGTGACGAAAGCTACTTTACGAAAGACTTTTCTAAACCTAATAATATTCAAATGAATTACTTACGGGACCACACCTTCGACGTCGAAATAAGTGAAATGTAAATGTACTCTCTCGTTTTCGTTGCCGTAGAAGAAGTAATTGCACTCAGTGTCCCTTGGATAGAGGCCAGGGTGGTTTGGTGACGTCACCACCCCCCTCCCCCTCTCACTGCTATTAAATACGAAGGCACATGGAAATTCTAAAAGTTGGCTCCCCGTTGCGATCCCGTAATCTGAAAGTCAAAAACTTTTTACTTTTGTTTTTTGGTGTTCGTGGGATTTTGGCGTAATTGAGGCTTTCTGGAATGGCGATACTTTTGTATATTAATTTATGATTTGTTCCTTCACTTGAAAGGTGCGCAAAGTTTTGTACTTTCTTTAATTTTACAGTCTCTCTATAAGCACCTCCACCATCTTTGAGGTTATGTCATCTGTTAGTCTAAATCCTACATCATTAAAAAAGAAAACAGCTCTCTACAAAAATCTCATTTTAAAGTTTCCAGTTCTCATATTAAAATATAAAAAAAACAAAAACGCAACGTCACCATATTTGAAATGCGAACATTCAGAAAAATGTAAGGAATTACGCGCGGACGGCATCAAGAATGATGAGGTAGGAATACGTGGTGCTCTGAATTCCGATGTGGAAATGACAAAAGATTTTCAAACACGATCAAAATATGGTTAAAAGTAATGTGATAGAAGTGAACGAGAAAGTAAACGATGTGTTTTGTCATAGATGCCATTAATGTCATTTTGGTAGGTATCTAGTCTAATTCGAACCTACCCATTAACTCGTTTTGACGTCAAATTTTTGATTGCTTATTTTGCTACATGAAAGGGGTCAATAACGCTATTATCAACCCCTAAAATTTCACTAAGCAAACAGTCCACACTATACCGGTATTTAACACAAGCTTTTACGAGCTATTTGTAATGAATAAGAGTAGACAGATAAAGAAAGGAAAACACTAGTCCGAAGACATACAAATTGATATCAATCAATCACAATAAACCAAAGGCATGACCGCACATACGAAATTAAGATAAAACAAAAGAAGTACGTACCTTCAACAAAGGAGTATGATATCTTAAACCCCCTGCTATGTCTCGATGAGTATATTCCACGGAACTCGATAGATAACTTGGGTCCATTCGACATTATTGGCTTCGGTATATCGTTGCCGCAAAATGATGCCATCTTTTCGAGACGACCGTCTACATACAAAAATACGTCGAGAGAATCCATACTTTCGCAACTGTAACAAAGTAAATTTGCTTATTCGATATCGCTTCGAGTGCTTTGTTTTCGTTCTTTATACTTGTCCATTTTGTTTTGTCAAAGTAATATTGTTGTTCTGTGTTGTTGTCGAATTTCAAAAACAGTTTTACAAAAAAATGTCATGCTTATCTGGAAGACAAATACTACCAAGGCTTTCAATATTTTCCTTCTTTTTCTACATAAACTATACCTAATACGAAAAAAAACAGTGGCACTTCGGAAATGCCGACAGAAGTGAAAGCTTGAACAAGATCGCCTTGGTGGAAGAAAAATACTTATATAGAACATTGGTCCGTAACCTTATCTAAATAAAGAGCACAATCGCGTTTATAAAAATGAGGTGTCGGTAATGGTGCTGTGAGTTCAATTGTTTTTTCCCATCACAAAAATGTCCAACGCGCCTTAAGAAGTTTTCACTTCAAAAATATGACACACTAGACGTCAGTTAGCAAGGTTGATAATACAACTAACTGTTCAATGTTTAGAGTCCAAAATGCACCGAACTCAGTTGATGACGACGCAATTGATGCAGTAAGCTTTTTGAAAATCTTAGTTAAAGTTCCAACATACCTACGTATTACGATAAGTAACTTTTATTCTATGAAAAAATTGTAAACAGTTCACGTTAAAAACTTACTCTATTATCATCATCTGCCTAGCCTTTTCCCAACTATGTTAGGGTCGGCTTCCAGTCTAACCGGATGCAGCTGAATACCAGTATTTTATATGGAGCGACTGCCTATCTGACCTCCACAACCTAGTGACTAGGTAACACGATACCCCTTAAAAACTTACTCTATTATATTCTCTGTTATTCGTTGCAAGCTGAAGTCTTCAAATACCAGCCTGACTCTTTCCCTCCCTCGGGCTAGAAAGTCGTAATGACATTGCGTTTTCTGCGGGTATGGGGCTGGGTAGAGTAGCGAAGTCAGTTTACCGGTCTTGCTCTTATCACTGCTAAATACTTGATGGCAGGATGACGCTGAAATTAAGGTGTCACATCACTAATGGAATGCGTACATTAATTCAAAATATTACGGAATAGAGTGATATGTACATTTGTTGAACGTAATGCGTGAGATGCTTTGTAGTTAAATTTCGAATAGATTTATTTGAGTAATAAATATTTATGCTGTCAAAATGTAATGACAATTCTCTGTCGGATCATAAATTATTGTAACAATTTAAAATATAAAAGGGAATTGAGAATAAACAGATTAAAAAAGAACACATTTTAATTGACTGCCTCGTTGGTCTAGTGGTCGCAAGCGCTACTGCTGAGCATGAGGTCCTGGGTTCGATTCCCGGGTCGGGCAAAGTGTTATTGGGTTTTTATATCTGAAATTTCTCAGTAGCAGCTCGGAGTCAGGATTTGTGCCCGGTTGATGGCAATAGGCTCGCCCCCTATTACATGGGACTTAAACATAACTGGCGAAATGTGGGTGTACCTGCTACAGGGACACCTCTGCCCTGCCCTTCTGGGAAACAAGGCGTGATGTTATGTTACATTTTAATTAAATTTAAGTAAAATATGGACATTTTCTTACATTTTCGCCACGTTTGGCACCCAGCATGGAAACACATTGGTGAGAAAATAAAGTTCAAACAGAAAATTCTATTCTATTGGCTGTTAAATCCCGTTTGCCTGTGAAACCACGAGAAATTCTTATCCTCTTGTCTGCTACATAAAGTAACTCTTATGCTTCCGCCTTCGTATTAATAAATTCTCAAGCAATTTGGCACGATTCTATGAACCAAACATATTTGAGATAATCTCAATGGAAGATTTAAACTCTACCTTTTGAAAGTCATTGGCACGTGTAGAGCTGTAGAAGCCGTTTATTAATTAAAGTCAATTGAACTTTGAAAGTTATGTTCGGTTACTTAGTAGCAAAAAGATTCTTTAAAAGTTACAAAGCTCCTTGGACTTCATCTTGCACACAAAGGTGGTTAAACTGGTACCAAAATAATTAAGATACGATACATCATGGAAAAACCCATGAGTAAAACGTATCTATTATAATTTGGTCTAAACGAACCATCTATGCGATGCCATCTATCTTCTTGCCAAATTTTATCGAAATCCGTTCAGTGGTTTAGCCGTGAAAAGGTAACATACAGACAGACAGACAGATTTACTTTCAAATTTATAATATTAGTATGGATAGTATGGAATAGGATTAGTTATGAGGCGAGTTTAGTTCAAGTAGCAAGTTGTGTCCAAAAGTGTGTCAAAAAGATTACATTTTTCATTGTGAATTGTCACGTATAGACGTCAAGTTTCAGTACCTACAAACTATGGTTAGCACTTAAGGCGAAAGCGTCAGGGTAGCCAGCGAAATTCAAACTTTCTTAAATTTTTTGTAATTTGTAGGTCAGTATCAGGTTGTAAAAAACGTAAGAAAGTTTGAATTTCGCGGGAAATCTTAGCGCATCCCCCTTAACTCGCTATAACTAATGTAAATATAAATCAGCCTTGAGTCTGGTTGACACATCTTCTTTATTAAAAAAATCTTTAAACCCTGAGAGAATTTTAAAGAACCGTTTACAAAGCATCTCACACAAAGATGGCACTCCTAATAATGTATGAGGTAATTTTGTTTACAAAAACGCAAACGCTCTGTTTTTAAATGGTGACCTTATTCCAAGTACTTACTGGCGGCGCTTACAGCCGGTCCTAAGCCGGATATTGCCTCCGTTGTACTCGATTTCTTATTAATATCCCCATCTGTTAAGAAAGAGAAGATTATTGTGGTTCAATGTATTAAATTTTATTAAGTTTAAAATGAAGTAGCAGAGGCTATTCATCGACAGCTGTTGCGTTTAGAAATGGAAACAGAAACGGTTATTCGATATTAAACAAGGAAAGAAATGGATGTCCATATTTTGTATTTAATATATTTTGTCACTTTTTATATTTTGTCTAAGGCGTAACATTTGTCGGGCACAGCCGAGCGCCAAAAAGAAATTATTTATTTGATTTTACCACGCGACTGACTGTGCCAAAAATTTTCCCGAAGATTCAGATTCAGATAACTTTATTTGTTCAGACATGTGTGTACATACGATAAAATGCATGCAAGGTGTTATAAGTACATGGAGTTGTGTTAACATGTTTACCATATTGTCATGGTGTGCAAATATTAAAATACAAGTATAGAATTTAAAATAATAATAATGTAACAACATTCATTAACACTGACAATGCTGATATAAGTAAATAAATTGAATTGACTGATTACATAATTGATTCATATAGAAACAGGAGTTACATAAAAAATTGTCAAATATTCAATTATCAAAATAAAAAACTTTACACAATAATATAAAATAATACAATGTTAACACAGGTCCAAAATATTCAATACAAAAAATCATTATTACACACACCAAGTAAACTTTGTTTGTGTTAAATGTGAAATTGATGCTTTTAAATCATAATTTTATTATAATCTCAATGGGGGCATTATAAATATCGTATAACAAAGTGATTTAAATGTCCCTTACGACATAAATTTTGTCCTCTGACGATATGTAGGTAGATATAGGCAAGTAAAAGATCCGCAAAAGTGTATGATGGTATTCTAAATACTGACAATTCGAAGTTGTTATCATTTTCTACAATCGAATCATTTCTACTCAGTCTGTAAGAGACAAGGCTGGTTCGTAGTCGTGATTTCTGAAACCTATTCAGCTGTTTCTTTTCAAGCTTTATAAAACTGCGTGCTCATAATATCAGTTTTCTGATTTTGAACTATATTAACATCAGCTGATGATACAATTTACTAGTGACATGCTTACTAAACCTGCGTTAGGGTCGTCCTCCATTTGGAACTGGTATCTGGCTTTGAATCCTTGGCCAGGGATGTTGGAGTTTGCCGTGAATTGAATCAATAAGTCTGGTCCCGTTGATAGTATCTCATAACCTGAAGTAAAAAAGGGAACCATGAAACTGTGTATCGACTTATGATAGATAACCAAAAATTGCTCAACTTCTGTTGACGAAGGAAAACATGATTTTTGTGTACTAAATAAGCAGTTTAGTACCTACCAGTATCTCAAAAACTAATAAATTTTCCTCCACCATATAGATCAAGATAAAAATACTCTAAAAGAAATCAAGATCCTTTCACAGAAATCCCAAGTAATTCGTACCTACGATTTCGTTACAAAGCATTGCTAGAACCGGCGCCGCCGAAGTCCGTCCATCGAACACTTTTATTATGTCAGCACGATTGAGGCAACTGAAAAGTGGAAAAGTTATAACACCAAAGGCAAAGGACGTATTAGGTACCACAGAATAGATAGAGTACAGAAGAACAGGTTTAAACAATGACTGAAAACGCACATACACATAGACACGGGCCATGTAAACCGAGACCAAGTGCACTTGCTACTAGGATTTGTTGATATTACAGTTTGAGATCGCCGTTTGAAAAGCAGATATTAGACACTTTTTTTCATTTTTGTCTTTCATTTGGCATTTTTCACTAAAAGTGAAACGTCTGAACGTAAATTGTATCCTACTGGAGAGTTGGTTGCGCCGTTTCTTCCCAGCTAAAGCACTAGGAAGTGGTGGAAGGCTTATATAATTTTGACGTTCAAAAAGTGCTGATGCTCAGCCTCGTTTAACTAAATGACTTTTAATTTTGATTTTAAATCAATAATGAAAAATCAATTCATTAGTGAACCGATCCAACGATGTTGAATTTCGGCACTCGACATCTTTCACTCGCCTACCGAATGTGATCGTTGATCTGCTCCTTTGAACGTTCATGTCTATATATTGTTGTCGGTGTCGTGTGAACGTGGAATGAAACAAAAATCAATATTCACTCGCACGAACCATTCACCGAGTAAAGCGTCTGATATTATGAGCTTAAGTACGCATCTTTGTGTGTGTACCCCTATTTTTCGCTCGTTGCATGGACCGGATCTTCTGTACCTATCTATTCTGTGGTATTACTAAAGAAGTGAACTTCTAAATACCTCTCGTCGCCTTTCTGAAGAAACGATTCTTCGAAAACTAACTTGATCCTCTCGTTGTGCCTAAAACAGTAGGAATGCCGAGTATTAAAGTATTTAGAAATGTTACAAAGAGAATTAGATTTTTGGAAGCACTTGACTTGTGACTTAATAATTCTGACTTTGAAGGAAAGTTCTGTAAACTTTTCATTGTAAATGGGGAAGTTTATTTGAGCAGTTTATTACCAGAAGATATTTGGCTTATCAGAGAATTCATTAAATTCAAATACTTTGTCAGATGTTTATATTTTAGTTATGGCCCAAAATGTTTAACCCGAGATCTATAAACGTTACTTAGCACGCACTTTGGCTAAGCGTAATTCCTGTTACCGTTGCACATCTGTCAAACTACAAGTGCAAATTAGAGACGGGAAAATTTATAGATCTCGGCCTTAGTGTTACATGGAACACCAGCACAAAAGTATACACACCGTATAATGCACTTGTGTCACATGTCGCCAAACTCAAAATATGGCTATCACAACATATTGCACAAAAAAATATTCAACAATATATCTTTCAACTGCATAAACTTCACACTCACCTGGCGCTAAAGTGATAAGTACACCTCACATTGCTGGGATAACTCGATGGATATCTGGGGCTATACAGCCGTCCGTGAGCAGGTCTGTTCGCCTGCGAGTGGAAGACGTAATCACACCACGTCTCAGCTACTTGTACACCGTCTGTCTCGAAATTTCCTAGGACACGAGAAACAAGTTTTATAAATTGGAAAACTTTAGAAATCGATGAATGGAAGTCGATTTGTTACGTGAGTGAAATGTTTGTTTGTTTCGTATTTTGTGTCGGGTTAAGTCTTTTGTAGGGTGTAATCTGATAGACATTCTGATTAGAGATATTGCGGTTATTTTACCGGAACCGAACCCGAATACGGAGGTTTTAAATTTTATTGATTGAAGTAAGAACCGGAGTCGGAGTCGGAACCGGAGCCGGAGGTGGAGGTAGAAGGAAGATGTTCTTTTTTTACCGGAACCAGACCCGGATACGGGGCTTTTAAATTTGATTGATTGAAGTCAAAACCGGAGTCGGAGTCGGAACCGGAGCTAGAGTTGGAGGCGGAGGTAAAAAAAGATGTTCCATATAACACTTTTTTGGCTTCATATTGAAATTAACTCGTCACAACAATTAAACTACTTAATACACCGGTCTTAATTTAATTTAACGTATTAACGTGACGCGTCTGATATACACAAAATAATAAACTGAGACTTCGAGCGCGAGCGTGTGTAAAAATTACCCGGCCACAAGTTAAAAGTTATTTGTACGCGCTCTAGTCACGTGCATCGCTGCGTTTCGATCTTCGGTATAACTCCGATTCAAAATTATCGGAGCTAAAGTCGGAGTCGGAGGCGTAATATTAATCGGAAGTTTCGACCTTTCGGAGTCGGAATCGAAGCTCCATAACATTTCTGATTCTTATACATTTGCTTACGAGAGTATGAACTGGCTATTTGTTTGTTATAAGAATCGTGTGGCCCTTTCATGGAATTGATATAATATAATCTTTTAGTGTAATCAAACAATAAAAGTTCAAAGTAAATACTGAATTATCTTATCAAATTACAAGCTACAGTAATAAAGCCATAGACATTTGTCATAAAACTCATAAACCCTTTGAATTTTCTTCCATTAATTTGCCTAATATCAACATCGCTCAAGCTATTGTTGCTTTAACAAAATTAATTGATATATTTAAGGTAACCAAACCAGACACTGATTTGATCAGACAGAGACGGATAGCCAAGGGCGAAAGAGATTGACTGTAATAAGAATTAATGACCACAGAGTAAAAACTTTATGAATCGAACCAACGAAGTTAGGAATATAATGAGACGTTTATTAACGAATATTTTTGTTCTATGGCACAGCAAGTTTTAAGTGGTTAATTGTTTGATTCATTATTGAATCGAGTATTTTCTGACTTGGTTTGTAGGTACTTGCTATTTGCATTAAGAGCAAGGCTTTTTATGAAATGGAATGTGAAAATTCAATTTATTCGCTCATAAATAATTACAAAAGTACCAAGAGCGATCCTAATATTGTGATCCTATAGAAGAACTAATTATTTATGTCATGTTTTCATCAAACAGTACTTCAACTCCAATCATAATTCAAATAAATATTCTATAAAAAAATGAAAAACAGACTTACTTCTGTCAATAAACCTGTAGTTTCCAACAAAACCAGTAGCATTGGTTGCTTTGGCTCCTGTATGCAGTTCCAGGACTAACAGTGGTCCATGGGAGTAGAGAGCAGGTGGTGCATCAGCTCGACTGCCGCATAAGATCCTGGACCAAGCGGAGTACTCGTTGACACCAGGTGGCCCTGGTCCGTGGACCCCGCCTTCGGAGTATACCTTCAGATAGTCGCCTCGGATGCATCTGTGAGGAGAAAATTGTTTTTACTGAAAGACCTACACTGTCCTCCCATACCTATTATCACTGTTATTTGAAAATATTGTTAAAGACAATTCTTTTTAAAAGAGTAACCCTGGATTTTCCTGCCAGCTCTTCTCCATAGGAATCGACCAATTGGAACCGTGCACCTAGCTTCTGACGTTTCATAAGTGTATGTATACATTACATATTATTATTATGTGTTTTTTTTTTCAAGCACACCAGATGGCCTAGACTCTGGTTTGGTTCCCAAAATTATTTTGTCTACTGCCCACTTTGAGAATAAATTATTTTTTAGCGCCCCCATTTTTTCACCTACTTATACAAATCACCCCCCAAGCCTCTACACAACGCCTCCGTTTTTTTCTGGGTCTCTTACCGCCCCCCTTTAGGCCTGCAGCGCCCACAAGGGGGAGTTATCGTCCACTTTGGGAAACAGGGGCCTAGACGAAGTGACATTCCATCAGTGATAACGATGATGGAAAAGTCATAATTATATGCAATTATCATAATGCTACCAAAAAGCTCATGTCAATGCTGTTGAAACTTTTACATGTTTTAACCACCTCTATGGTCTAGTGGTTAGACCACCTGTCTCAGACCCAGAAGTTTCGAGTTCGATTCCCACAGGGGGCAAAATTTCTGGTCGGTTTGGTTGGTGGTAAGGCTCATTCTAAGTCCGCCTGGCTAGCTACCACCAGATTGATCTAAGTCTGTTGTCATAACAACAATGTTAACAGCATTGTTGTGTTTCGGCAGTTAGAGGTAAGATTCCTCTGTGGTTAAGGATTCCGGGTGAAGCTTGCTTCCACCTTTGGCCTGATCATTACTTACCATCAGGTGAGATGCAAGCCAAGAGTAAAAAAAATTAAACATTTTTTTTCGCTCAAATCGCTTTCGAAGCGTTTGGAATACGAAACGCGTTGAAAACGATTGCTACTTGTCGAGGCCCGTAGTCTTAATAAATGAAATAATTAATTTCAACAACAATATTATGTGTAATATTTTTTTTAAAACAGTAATAATAATAGGTACTCAGAAAGAAAAAACGATTTTCCTTCTTTTATTTCCTCGACAAGAAATTTTATACGCATCAATAACTTCAACAGTATTAAATATTCTCAACAATATTCCTCTTCAAAGAAAGCAGGAATTTCGTAATAATTCTATATCAACTCTTTGCCAACAATAGAAATCAAGTTCTCAAAGACTAATTGTTCAAAGAGAACTCATACATTATGAAACAGTAATAAAGGGATTCATTAATTAAAACCCTTGGGCAAATGCAGGTCAAGTGGAAAACTACAGACTAATGATACACATTAATAGGAATGCCTCCAGCAGTAATGTTGAGGTTAAACTGAAAGATAAACAACTAGTTTCGCTTATTACGTCAGTTAGTTCTGTTACACTTAAACTTTGGTCAACAATTGAGTGTTATTTTGGTGGAATACGAAACTCCACCAATTCCATGAAATGATGTAACTATACTCCGTTTGAAATAAGATTAGACATTTAACTAAACCTTTTTTACAGTCCGTTCAACCGATTTTGACTTCTATTGCGATAGCGGCATGACAAATGACAGCTGCAGTAAACAGTTGGTTTGTAACCACTTTTTTTGCTTTTAATGCCATCCTTATGCCTACGGTATAGAAGTCAAAATCGGTTGAACGGACTGTAAAAAAGGTTTGTTTAAATGTCTAATCTTATTTCAAACGGAGTATAGGTTAGCTGTTTTTGTAGAGCAAATAATTAGATTACATTTTATTATTGGAAAGGCTACTTCGGAAAATATCTTATTTATAACACAATTTAATGTCATTAATCAAACCACAATTTGCTAAAATCCCACCGATAAGTACGAAGTTTTAAATTTCAAAGTGACAGAAAATCTATTTACCCCAACCCTTTTAAAGCTAGGTAGCCAGCTGTGGATACTGTTGCCATAAGCCTAAAATAATCCCTTGGTAAACTCTCACTACACTTGGGTATGGTGTCCTATTTTTAGTCCGGGATCACACGGGTAAAGCTCACAAATTGCGTTACCATATCCACTAGATTTTGCAGTCACTAAGTGCGGGCAAAATGTCATTACTTTAGAGAGGAGGTGCAACTTCGACCATAAAACTTACACTAATACACTATGACCGGACACTTTTAGCCGCTAAAGCGTTTAGTACTTGGTAAAACATGCTTAACTTCGCTAAAATCCTGTACATTGTTCGGAGTTAGCTGCTGCTTGCTCGTGACTGCGACTTCTTATAGCCATTTTGATGGCAGTACACTACTTTCACGTACATTGTTGGGTGGTAAAAGTACCTGTATGTGTTAAGAAGTTACAAAGCTTTGTTGAGGTGGGAAGAGACACAAAACAAGTAGATCAATATTTTTAAATGACAGATACATATAAATTTAAAAAATAGATCTATGGCGTTAAATATTTTTTTCCAAAAATTTTATAATAACTCCAAAAAACAAAAAAATTGGACATGACAGTGGTAGATACAAATTATATCGTATAAAATATTAGGACTAGTTCATTAGTACATCATTAACCAGTACCTCTAGCATGAGCTGTCATCGAAAGCTTACTCGCTAGCGCTAGCGTATTAAGACGCAGATATATGATAGTGACCTTAAATGGTTAGCTTGCGTGTTCTGTACTGAGCTCAAGCAACGCGTTGTACGTGCAGCCAGTAATAGGACTCGCCCATCAAGGAGCGCTGTTCCAAATTAGACGCATTATTAATTTATTACACGTAAAACAAAAAGTATTTTAATAAAACAAGTATACTAAAAGATCAATAATTTAATTATCTTTAAAATGGTGAAGTTTTCAGAAAAATACGCTTGATAGATTTTGCGTCATTCTCAGCTTTTTATCCGCGTTAGACATAATTTTATAAATTAATTTCACTATGTAATATAAACATAATCAAAAATATGCCTATATTAAAATGTTAGAAAAATACTCTCATTTAACATATATTTTTTCCAAATTACTAACACTACTCGTTTAGACGTCATCTTCAGTATAAAATCATTAAAAGTCGGTTATCGTCCCCTTAACACGTTCTGTGCCAGGAGCCCTCCTGGAGGGTTCACATAGTCGCATGTGGGACGCCGGAAGCTGTCGCGGAGGGCTAATTTGAATTACTGAATACAGCATTATAAACCGTGAAAATTAAATCTGATATATATTTTAACAAGAATATCTGAGTGACCGAGGTTTGCTCGGCTTTTTTTTGAACGACGTTTTCTAAAAATGAAACCTAGCTAGATCGATTTACATAACATTTAACCTCCTCTCCACTCCTCTAACCCAAAAGGTAGCAAAATAATTGTCGATATCAAAATATCATTGAAGGCGGAGTTTTGGATTGAAAACATTTGTTAGAAGCAATAGTTTTAATGAATTTAGTTTTCGATACCCTGTCCGAAATTTGTATTTCATATTTTGTGCCACACTTTGGTATTCTATAGAGGCCTTCTAATTGTTTAGTAATTAAATGTGTACCCTTGTGTTTGTTGATTGGGGTAAGTGGTAAACGTGGGGTTTCTCTAGGGAGAAATAAAATTAGTTGCCTTTGCTTCCTTCCGGCTTATTTGCTCTGAAGGGCAAAGGGAATATTAGCGCTATTATCTTTACAAAATAAGGACAGAATGATTCATGGAAATTTTAACAATTGGAAGGAATTACTCATGTAATCTATACTTATTAATAAATTAAAACTGAAGTATGTTTCTTTGAACCCGCTTATTTCTGGAACTAGGGCACTTTTGAAATTGAAAAATTATTTTTTCATTTGTTAGTTATACATAGGCTATTTAACATCATACTACAAACCTTAGGAGTTGAACAAAAAGAAAAAAAAAATTGTGTCACTCCGGGAGTACCGACAGAAGTGAAAACTTGAACAATTTAAAAAAATACTTCCAAAACCTTTAAAGTAAAAATACTTGCATAGAACATTGATCTATAAAGTAATATAAATAAAGAGCACAATCGCGTTTACAAAAATGAAGTGTCGATAACGGTGTCGCGAGTTCAATTGTGTTTTTCCCATCTCAAAAATGCCCAACGCGCCTAAAGAAGTTTTCACTTTAAAAAATCAAGCGTACAAAGTCGCGGGTAGAAGTCAGTCAATTAGAATTACATACTAGGATTGTCAGGCTGTCCTGTGGCTTATGTATAAACCTCGTTTTCGCAATACATACGATCTTGACACACAGTTCTGTTCATAGCTGTGCATGGTATCAATGAGAACCATGTATTTAAATGTCTTTAATGAAAAACTGTTCACGATTCAAACCAAAAATAATCTCTAAATAGAAGTTATAAAAATAATAAGGCTCAAATTATAAAAACAAAGCCGACACCCGAAACAGAGCACTTCCACGCCGCCATTTTTTTAATTAACGAAAAAATTCGAATCGCAAATTCAATTTGCGGTTTTATTCCGTATCTGTTTACAACATTTTTTTTGCGTTGAATAAATCAACGAGACATGGTGTAACAAGCGAATATTGCCGAATTAAGGCGAATGCGTGAATCTCTTTAGGCGCACTTTGTGCTCTTTCTGAACAGTGAATGAAACTGAACCGTCACACTCGGGTCGGTGACGCTGAATCACGTATACTCGAGTCAGTGACAGCTCGGCCCGAGTCAACTGTACCCGAAAAGTAATACTAGAACTCGACGCTGAATCGCGTATACTCGGCTCCAGTCGGAAGTTTTCACTTCTATCATGTGGTCATAAGCACACACCAATTTTTTTATGTTGTGTATACGTTACTATGGTTTATATGTAATTTTCATCAAATACAAACACTGCCACTGTACGTGTTTAGCTTGAAAAACTTAACTCATATTTACCTAATAAATTCCAAAAAAATATAGACAGTAATTTTTAAGCTATTGCATAGCTTTTGTCGCAGGCTTTGAGCGCGGCGACCGAATCAGGAAATTCCGTAACGTAACGAAAATAAAACCTAACACCCCCCACTACACCTACCATGTAATGACGGTTCCCATGACAACGTGATGTTGTCATGGAGGTTACAAATGCTATGCAATAGCTTTACCGCGTCAGTCCCCGAGTGCCACACGTTTTTTTTTTTCACTTTTGAAGTAAAATAAAAATAAATGAAATGTATTTCAGCGCCAATAACTTAATTAGTGATCCAAACGAATAAATAATTTGGTCGCAAGTAGGTGATAGGTTTTAGGGTTCCGTACCCAAAGGGTAAAACGGGACCCTATTACTAAGACTCCGCTGTCCGTCCGTCTGTCTGTCCGTCACCAGGCTTTATATCATGAACCGTGATAGTTAGACAGTTGAAATTTTCATAAATGGTGTATTTCTGTTGCCGCTATAACAACAAATACAAAAAAACAGAATAAAATAAAAATTTAAGGGGGTTCTCATACAACAGACACGATTTTTTTTTTGCGTTTTTATGGATAGTACGGAAACCTTCGTGCGCGAGTCCGACTCGCATTTGGCCGGTTTTATTTATTGTATTTCATGCAAAAAAAAATCGTTTCCTATTCCCAGTCAAAGGTCGCACCATTTGCCTTTAGCCAAATAGGTGCGATCAAAAACAAACCGACCAAGTTGAGGTTAATTTGAGGCCCACATTCGGACGTAAAACAACAAAACAGGCCCATGTTGTGTATGTACAACACGCGGTTTAATCTCATAACATGGCGGGCACAAATGAGTTTCTTTTTGTCCCTTTCGTTCCAGCATTTAATTATAACGGTTCGTGTGACATCAGTTATACGGTTTTATCGTAGATTTGTGATTTTGTTTATGTTTACTAAAACGTATGGTTATTTTAAAGGCTCCTCCATAACCTATAAGCAAATGGGTTTTATTCCTAAACTTGATTAATAATATAATTCACGTTTGAGCATAATTCCTAAATCGTAACACTAGTGCCAGTGATAAAATAGTTTGAAAGTTCCGGACCCACTTCTAGTGTTCTAGAATTAGGACTCCATTATTGGAAATCGGTTCTGAAGTTGAAATTCTACATATATTGCATGCCCTTACCATCGCAACTCAACTAATAAGCCCAAGTTTTAGTCAAAGCGAATGTTTAACTGCCCATCTTCGTATCTGAATTCATACTCCACCGCCTTTTGTCTAAATTTCACTTTTTTAATATTTTAGACACCATTACCTCCTCACAAAATACGTCATGTCATAATAAAAAACTTACATTGTGAGTTTTAACTAGATTTACTGTTTTATCCTCCAGTAAGCAACTGCAAAGAGGGTACTAACATCTGCTCTATTAAAATCAAGGGGTAAACTTTTATACAGTGCTACTTTTCATATAAATTTGACAGTGACAAAGTTACTGCGAACAAATCATTGTTCTTTATGACTGAAATTTACATTGAGAACGCTCGCGGGAGCAAGTAGTCTGAACTGTGATTGTCGGTTTTCACGGCTGTGACATGCGGATGCACAGGTATAAAAATTTTGGTGTCGTTCATGTTAGAAGTACTTTTGACAGAATATTACTGCAGTAGCAGGTCACTGCAGGATTTTGTTTTGTTGTTCGGCACAGAAGGTATTCTTGGAGACCTCTAGTGTTGTTGTACACACGGCTACACACCAAGCTATAGACTTCCAGTTAATGCTGATCTCGCATTGTATAGGATTTCCGTACAATGCGAGGTCAGCTTATACTGGAAATGTATAGCTTGATGTGTAGCCGTGTGTACACGGTGACTATTAATGTGAAAAAAAAAATATCCGTCAACTTGACCGAAAAGCAACCTGAACGAAAATATGGAACAGACCAGACGCCTGATAATGAAATGCAGCTTCAGAACAATCCGTTAATTTTGTTGAAAAAATAAATACTTTCACAGGCTAGCATATAAATACAGGAAAAGTCCCTGAGTTCAGGTAACAAGTAATATAAAACTATACGCTTGAAATAATTCTTTTAAATGTTGACAAAAGAATACTGTTACACGTAATGCACTGGGTAATAAGAACTGGTTGCGAAAATAATTCAAGAAAAAAGACGTAGAAGAAAAAGAAATTGGAAGGTGATATGACGAGCTTAATGGCGTAAGGATTTCTTTGTTCACCCTTGGCCGAATTCCACTTTCAACGAGGGTGAGAGGGCGGAAACGTAATCATTTTCCGTCAGATTATATCCTAATACCTCGCAAGATATAAAATGGGAAAATTAAAAGGAGGTTAGAAAGAAAATTGTGTGATTTTATGAAACCACGGTAAAAGTGAAACTTCTATAGGCACCACCATATTAGCCTTGGCAGCTCTGACGAGCGCCCTTCACTTTATCCCTACTCCGCGGCCGACCGTCACGCGACATGCAACACACAGACGAAAAAGTTTGAGACGATGTAATAAAAGTTTCACTTTAAAAATACAGCAAATAGCTTGCAGAATGCGGTATACAACAATTCTTACATTAATAAATTGAGTAACTAAAATCTGGAATAGCAATCGTTTCAGAAAGGCTTTTCAAACAATTCAAGGAATGTACCTCATAAAAGACAAATTAACATATTACTCGTACATGTTATCAAGTTTCATAGGAATAATGTCATAGTTTGGCAAGTCTCTCGTATTTTATATGAATACAAATTAATAAACATTCAGGATACACGCAAAAATAAAAACAGTGGCACTCCGGGAGTGCCGACAAAAGTGAAAACTTGAACAATTTAAAAAAAATACTTCCAAAACCTGTAAAGTAAAAATATTTGCACAGAACATTGATCCGTAATATAATATAAATAAAGAGCACAATCGCGTTCACAAAAATGAGGTGTCGGTAACGGTGTCGCGAGTTCAATTGTTTTTTCCCATCTCAAAAATGCACAACGCGCCTAGAGAAGTTTTCACTTCAAAAGTAAAAAAATAATTATCGCCAATACTCAATTTAATAACCAATATTTAAAATTTACCTTATTACCATTCGGTTTCGGTAATGAAAACTCTCATCCCAAGAGACAGGCCGAGGCATTGATGTGAAAATGGAATCAGCAAAAATGTGTCAATTTACAATATTATTCTGGCAACACCACTCCGTCTCTTAATTTGTTGGCTTCAATAAATGCTTCACGATATATTATAATAACATGTATCTCCTTTTATCTTGGTAAAGTACCAGGGTGACTGAGCTCTGCTCTGGTGAAAATAGAGAATGCTCATTTAATAGTATAGGATAGTACCTACTAATTCCATGTACAGTAACATAATAATTCCATGCTGCATGATAGTAGGTAACTAATTTCATGCTCCCATGTCATTATTCTAAGGTAGCTATCTTGTTCTAAACTTTGGACGACCGAGTTCTGCTCGGGTGAATACGAAGAAAACTAATTTTCCCAGATATTAGACCTAGCTAGATCGATTTTTCGCCCCCGTAAACATATTGCAACTTTCATCAAAATCGTTAGAGCCGTTTTCGAGAACGTGATCACAAAAAATCTGCCAAGCCTTTTCCCAACTATGTTGGGGTCGGCTTCCAGTCTAACCGGATGCAGCTGAATACCAGTATTTTACAAGAAGTGACTGCCTATCTGACCTCCTCAATTCACTAACTAGGTAATACGATTCCCCTTGGTAAGACTGGTTGTCAGACTTTCGGGTTTCTGACGACCCGTAACGACTGTCAAAGGTTCACAAATGACAGCTGAGACCAACGGTTTAACATGCTTTCCGAGGCACGGAGGAGTCTTGGTATGTAGAAATGGTCACCCATTCACGGACCAACCCCGGCAAGCGTAGCTTAACCTGATGGATCGACCCGTGCGGTTGTTAGTACTTAGCCACGAGCTCCTCGATTTTGAGAACATGATTACAAATATATATATATATAAATATTGCTCATTTAATAGTATGTGATACTTAGCTACTCGATTCAACGGAGAACCAATCAATACTGTCTACAGTTTAAATTGGCACTTATTTGTTGTCAAGCAACACAGTATAAAACATTTATTATTCATGTTTGCTGTCCCACAAATTATATTGCCAGCAGTCTGACATGACTATGCGGCGTTCAACATAACCATTTTCTGGCATTGAACGGGTCGTATAAGCATTGTATGTGAATTCATACGCACAAATGTTCTGTTCTATTCAGCACATTATGCACTAGTACCATTATTTTGTGTCATTGCACAATGAAAGATACAATACTCATTGTTCGTGTTCCCCTTTGAAAGTAATTTATAGAAGGAATCTCGTAGCGACTATGTCACCAGAACTATAAATACTTCATACGATATCCGATGGGGAAATTTTTCTATCAAACTTTCGTCTAATGTCGGGGTCAATAGTTTTATTGTTAAAACTTGGCAATTTACGATAGAAGGCGTGGTTTCTGGTTTTGAGATCTTTCATATTTTTGTAGATATTCATAATTGAATACTAGATAAATGAAAGGAGATGTTTCCAGTTGATTTTGTTACAAAAAAATCGGCGAAGTGCGTGTTGGACCACGCACAATGAAGGGTTCCGTAGTTGGGTTGAATATATCCCAAAAACATATTAGCATTGTAGTTGAAAAACATGTTCTCCCAAACATCGATACAACAACGTCACGGTCAATTTTCCAACTATAAAATGCAAGGTTGCAATCGCAAAAAAAAAAGTGTGTGTTAAAACTAAAAATTATCAATTTTCAGATTTTTTCCTTTACATGTGCTGCGAGTCCTCACTTCCTGCCAAATTTCATGATTCGAGGTCAACGAGAAGTACCGTGTAGGTTTTGATTTATTTGGGAGTATCAAAATATGTCGCATAAATGGCTATTTTTTTTTTTCGTTGTCTGAAGCTTGATTTTTTTAGAGCTCCAAGGGACCATAGATCCACGTATTTGGTATTAATTTCAATTTGATACCTCCACGCGCTTCCGGGAAAAAGGGTCTTGACAGACTGACGGACGGACAACGAAGTGATTATATATGGATTCCGTTTTTTCCGTTTGAGGTACGGCACCATAAAAATACTTTATAAGACCATGAAGTCGGACTTTAATTTTATTACTTATTTTTAAAAAAGGATGAGCCTCAGTAGCATAGATAAACAATATGTGGACGTTGTGGACAAGGACCAAATACGCGGGTCTCACAAATTAAGTCCCAAACCCGAATATATACAAGCATGATGATTTGTATTTATATGAGCTGAAATCAGCTCCCACTAAACAGGAAACCGGTGTATAACATGAAGCATTTATTGTTATCCACACATGTTCCCCCCAACATCACATAACTTCGCAATCACTACCAATAAAACTAGATACCGGATTTTATGAAGGTACTGGTACCCGTCTTGTTCAGTTGCAGCTTCCTGCAAATTTACGAGATCATATGTCATATCGATAGTCGGTTCCAGGTTCAGTATTCCAAAGCCCTCGATATATGTACATATATGCAGAATTTACAACCATAGTTGTTATTGTTGCCAGGCGGGTGTAAGTAATTGGGGTTTGGACTACTACCTTATATGCGTTGATGTGTCATACATTGTTGTTCACTGATTGGAAGGTGGTATAATGTATTGATGATTATGTTTCTGCAACAGCCGTGAATGTTGAGTGGGTTTGTTATGTAGTTAGTTGTGTACTCCCCATCATTCATCAACCGATAATGATGAGATTACAATGATATATACATCCTTTATGATGTTTACGAGTGCCCTTTATTTGTTTAGTATACGTTCTGCCTATCTTAATATACATGCCTACATTTAAATGACAAGTTTTAAACAAATAAGTTGCAAAACTGTCCATAAATAGTCCGTCGCGATCGGCTGCTTGCAGCGTATTGTGCGATCAAGTGCACGGATTAATAATAAATTATGTGTTAAACCGTGGGGGCTTGTGGCAAAGTAATGACAGCCGCACGGGTCGATCTATCAGGTTAAGCTACGCTTGCCGCGGTTGGTCCGTGGATGGGTGACCATCTTTACATACCAAGACCCCTCCGTGCCTCGGAAAGCACGAAGCCGTTGGTCCCGGCTGTCATTTGTAGATCTTTGACAGTTGTTACGGGTCGTCAGAAGCCCGAAAGTCTGACAACCAGTCTTACCAAGGGGTATCGTATTATCCAGTAACTGGGTTGTGGAGGTCCGATAGGCAGTAGCTCCATGTAAAATACTGGTATTCAGCTGCATCCGGTTAGACTGGAAGCCGACCCCAACATAGTTTGGAAAAGGCTAGGCAGATGATGTGTTACAACGTGGAAGTCTGGCATCGTTCAAAACAGGTTTTTTTCGTTTCAAAGATATTTTTAGGATCTATCATGCGTCCGTCTCATTTACTTGTCAGTTTGTTTTTGTTTTGTTGTCCTGCAATTTTATTTAATATACTTATCTAACTATTGAAATATTCATTATTATTATTATCTTACACAAATTTATTTTATTTAAGTATACATACACACACTTTAGTAAAAGCTGATTTACATCCGTCACTTCACACTTCAGGTCCAGTTGAAAACCAGCGCACAAGCACTAGTTGTCTGGCATTTTTGCTGAACTGGACCTATTTGGCGCAGCCGCGAGGCTCACATTCCTGCTAATATCTTACAACGCACTTTTAATCTTTTTATTTGTTTTTTTTATTCCTTTTTACTTGTAGTATAGTATGTTGTGTTGTGTGCCTTTTAGTCTGTGCTAAATAAATGTATTTTTTTCTTTCTTTATCTTTAGATCCTACTAAACAATAAACCAATGAAATGATCTTCTATTTACAACAAACAAGTCAAGAAGAAATATTTTTCAGCTTGAACAGAAATCCAACTGCCCACGCTAAAATATATGTAATCACAGCACATCAAAACAGAACGAAGATGAATAGTTTCCGTACTTAGTTTGTGGCTTCTGAAGAAAGTTTCCAAATATAACCCAATATGGGTTGATTTCTTTTGCTCGTTTCGGGGTATTTGCAAAACTCGGAAGTGACAGAACTAGTTGACGGCATCAAACAAGAAACTACATTATGGGTTGACAGGCTGCTGTTGAGGATCATAACGTAAAAACCATTTAGTCGATAACGATTTTAAAGCAAAATAAACGGTGAACAAGAAAATCTAATGCAGAAACACATACTTTTCCAGAATTACTAATCATGTAAATTGCCCCTTTGTCTAGAGATTAAACTAAAATTATTGCAGCTGAGTTGGATTAGGAAATACTAAGACAGAATGTTATAAAATAAAAAACGTATGCGCACGGGAGACTCCCGTCAGGAACGAAGTTCTTTCTCAAGTATGATTTCAAACAAAATATTTTTTTTGCAGCCGCCATCTTGGATTTACATTTTGACTCCACTATCGGCTTTAGCACCCTCGAAAACTATGAAAACGACACGCATGACGAAAAAAAATTATTTTCGTAGCCGCCATCTTGGATTTTCATTTTGGCCTCACTATCGGCTTTTGCACCCTTGAAAACCATGAAAACGATACCCATGATGAAAAATTTTAAAATTTTCAGAGCCGTCTTGGATTTTCATTTTGACCAAATTTCTCTCTCTTTCCGGCAGTGTACTCGGGCTGATGTTTACAATTTTATCCCACGACACTGTAATCACTTAAATCTTTTCTTTGTTTTTTAATCTGCTGACGTTCTCTCTCTCTCTCTCTTTCTTTCTCTTTGAGTTAGAAGAAGACAGTCGCAAGTATTAACACTTTTTAGCGTGACGATTTCTGAAAGTTAGGGAAGCCGCGTTAAAGAACTTCGTTCTAAAAAACTTGAACTCTGTTATATTATTTCTGTACGTAAAGTCATGAACTTGAATAAAACTGCACTCTAATTGCGTAATACACAATCCGACAGTTTTGAAGGATATTGCAAATCCATTGCTTCATAGGTTTGAAAAATTCGTCAGCTCAACAACGTAAATAACGCAATCACGTTCATTGCGTTATTTACGTTGTTGAGCTGAACTGTAAAGCTGGTTGCAGACCAAGAGCAAAGCTAAGTTAGTTTAGCTTAGCTCGCATAGCTGACGCAGTTTTCCATACTTGTGTACAGACCGCAAACTATGACTCTAGTATGAAAAACTGCGTCAGCTATGCGAGCTAAGCTAAACTAACTTACATAGCTTAGCTCTTGGTCTGTAATCCGTATTAAAATGAAACACGTTGCGATGTGTTACATTACCCCGCTCAACAGTCAAGATTGCTAGACTAAAATATTTAAGTAGAAATTAGTCGAATAAAAACTATCCCATAAGTGGTCCGCTTGAGTCGCACTACTTTTATTTACCTTCTCTTCAGTTCTAACTACAGTTCCTTATTCATTTCCTTTCAGGCAATTCCCTAAGAGTTTTGAAAGGAAGATAAAAAGATGGTCGTTGTGTACCTACGCAATTATCAGATCTCGGAGTCCATTGTCAAGTCGGTTACATAAGAGCCCTCTAGGAATCTAATAATACAAAAGTTTCCCCGCAAGACTTTTTGAGAGTACTTTTGTTTATTCTATCAATATTTATTAACGAGGAGTCCACTTTGTTCCTGTGTTTTCAAGTTTTTTTACACAGTTTGGATTGCGGTGGAATTTGTAAAAAAATCTCTCTCTCGCTCTTAAAGTTCAGAGCAAGATGGATGAGTACTGAATATAATGTATATTTTATGATTTATATAATCTATACATTTTCTTTGGCATTTGGATAACGACAATTACGAGAAAAAGGTGTAAATAACCTTTAATGATCATATCACCTATTGTGATAAAGTAATTTCTAGGTATATCGTCTTCACTTATAAAACATTTTAAAACAGTATAACCGTGGAGAGTAGCATTCTTTTGGAAGGGGCAACAGAATAATCAATTTTCTTATAAATTTTGACTTTCAAAAGTGCCTTTAATATCCCTATTTGAAATAAATGATTTGTCTTTGACGTAGATGGTGCTTACTTAACATAAATAACAACTATTTTAAATCTACTCATGGAGGGAAAATAGACCAGACCTATTGCAGTAGGTATATTAATTTCGATAATCACGGTTAAATATGGACCTCGGGAAAATACAAAATTCCTATTTATTAATTACACGCATTTGATTGCATCCTATATACCTATCAAGGAAGTAATGGAGACTCGACGTCAATCTACGTACTTACCTATACTTTTAAGATATTGGAATATTAGGCAAATAATAGGAATAGGTACCTACTAAGGTACGGTCAGCAAAGGAAGCCGATTGACACTGCTACTTTTACATTAACATATAAATATTTGAAAAATAATTTAAATTAACGGTCTTATTTTTACATTAACATTCCAAGTTTATTTCGTTGTTTTGAATATTTTATGATTTGTAACAGTACAAAAAAAAAAATCACGTGTTTCTAATTAAAGTAGTGTAATTAATTGTACATCATATAATATATAGATGTTTAATTATAGTATGAATTCCGTGAAGGTAATAAAGCAAAGGGTTTTCAATTAAAACATTTCAACCTTTTGTAAGTACCTACTATTATTTTAGGTGCTGTTATTGTTTACTTTGATCCTTTAAATTCACATAAATTTTAGTCAAATTTGATTAAATTTTCCTATTTATATTGCCGTTATTCTAATAGTAATTTTTGTATATATATAGGTATATACGAAAATATAAGGTTATAGTCATTTTTGATTGCTCTTAAAAGGGTTTATGCACACACATCAGTCATGTCAACGTCAAGTCACCCGCCGATCAGACACGTCAATTTCAGAGACGTGTGTAAACAGATAGTCAGTCAGTCAGCATAGCAATTTCTATTTCGTTCGTAGCAATATAAGTTTTAACGTGCCGATGAAGTAGTGTAGTGACGTGACTGATTTATGTAGCTAACGTCCTTTAACTTCTACGTTACTATATTCTTTGACGTGACTGACGCGTGTGCGTCTAACCTTAATTTCTAATCTATGTAAAAATTTAAACCAACACTATTAAGCTGTGGAACAAATGAACACAGTGTCTAAAAACAAACACGCGATTCTCTTAAAATTAATAGAAGCTATTTCACTAAGACCCAAACCGCTTATAGTAGCAATGCATGGACATTTTAATCCGAGTATAACACTAAATTAAATGCAGATAAAGAAGGAAGTTTTAATAACATTGCCAGGAACATTTCTAGAGATTTGCAAAACAATAAAAGTAGGAGGATCTCGAATGCTTGCTACACTCCGCCTATAATTTGTTGCAACAACCGTGTTTGTAAACAGGGAACATTTATTTGGAGATATAAAAGGCGAAGAATTGTTGGACTTTGTAAGGATATGGGAAACGGTGCCAGATTTTTATAGGTAACCATCTTCTGCCCGCGATTTCATCCGCGTGAAATTTCTTGTTTTAACATAAAATATTACCTGAGTCTATAAGTGTTACCTATTGGTTTTTCTATCAGAAATTTCTCAGTAGCAGCTCTGAGTCTGGATTTGTGTCCGGTTGATGGCAATAGGCTCGCCCCCTATTACATAGGACTTAAAACATAACTGGCGAAATGTGTGTGTACCTGTTACAGGGAAACCTCTGCCCAACCCTTCGGGGAAACAAGTCGTGATTTTATGTTATGTTATGTATATCTTATGATATTCGGCAATCCTGTAGCTTCCTATTAGTGAAAATCGGAATCGGATCAGTAGTTCCAATGATTTCCCCATCGTACATACAAAATCACAAAATTTTCCTCTTTCTAATATTGTTACATATTAGTATAGATAAAATACAATAGACGTGGATATATTTAGTAACCTGTTCCGCTTAGCTATTTTTTAGGAGCCATAAAAAACTCCTGAAAGAAATCGACACGTGTTTCACCTCTCAATGAGGCATCCTCAGGATGACGATTGACTTTTCGCGAACTCGAATACGGCGTGTTGCCACACCGAGCGCTGAACGCAGACTGAAATACATCCACGTCTATTGTATTTTATAATGGATTTCCGCAAGATCACGCCTGAATCAACTAACTATCTTATATTAGTATAGATCTTCATGTATACTCATATACTAATAAGAGGTAAAAACGTGGTGACAGTCTTCACAGAAACTCGCACCGAATACCTAATAAGACTAAAGTATTTATAAAGTCATTCTCAAATACGTGTGAAAATTATTGTCTTTCTAAAACATTTCGATAGTGAAAGCCTTCAACGCACTACCGGCTAGCCGCAAAGCGTCACGTCGCAGCGCCGCGTGCCGTTGCGGCAGATCGTATGTCTATTTTATATGAAATCGTATAATTCTAACGCACTGACTTGCGTCCGGCCGTCAACCGCTCCGGTTGGCTTGAGACTGCGGTGCACCATGCCGGTTAAATATTGCGGTGTCCAGCATCCCCTCTACGCACAGGACACCTCAGTTGGCAGCAGGGGTGGTCAGTTTTCTAATCGGACTATGCCAACAAATGCAAGATTTTCAAAAAAAATCGCTCTACGAAAGAACGTCTTAAGGCGCAGATATATGACAGTGACCTTGAATGGTTAGCTTGCGTGTTCTGTACTGAGCTCACGCAACGCATCGTACATCCAGCCAGTAATAGGACTCGCCCATCAAGGAGCGCTGTCCCAAATTAGACGCATTATTAATTTATTACACGTAAAAGAAAAAGCATTTTAATAAAACACGTATACTAAAAGATTAGTAATTTAATTATCTTTAATATGGTGAAGTTTTCAGAAAAATGCGCTTGATGGATTTTGCGTCATTCTCAGTTTTTTATACGCGTTAGACATAACTTTACAAATTAATTTCACTATGTAATATAAACATAATCAAAAATATGCCTATATTAAAAAATGCTCTTATTTAACATTTTTTTTTTTTCAAATCACTAACACTACTCGTTCAGACGTCATCTTCAGTATAAAATCATTAAAAGTCAGCTATCGTCCCCTTAAACTGTCCATTGTCATGTCGAGTCTCCAGCAAAGGGTGTTTTCAATTTTTTTTTTTTTACTAGTGTCTTTTCCACTATACCTAATATAAATAAGTAACTGCAGAATATTACTACCTACTGTATTTATGTCTGTAATTTTTACGGTGTCCAGAATAATGATTATTCTATCTATCTGCAGCAACTTCTTCGAAGTCCATCTTGTGCCATATTTCATGAAACACTGACCATTGCGGCGGACCGTAATAGAACCGAGACGATACGGCTAACCGGAGTACGGCACGCCGCTTTGCGGCTAGCTGGTAATGCGTTGAAGGCTGATACTTAGAATCAGCGCCGAAAGAAGATTAACACTGACTTTTTAACCAACTTCCAAAAAGGAGGAGGTTATATGTTCGTCATGCATGTTAGTGTGAATTTTTTTTCTTTTTTCTTTGAAAGTGTATTCTCTCGAGGTAGTCCCATATAAATTTTATTAACTTTGCTTGGATCGTTTTTGAGTTAGCTTCAATAATACGTATTTTTTCCCACTTAGTATGTGGATGATATGATAAGTTCCTGTCACTGTTATTTACATAGCAGGTAGTGGTTACCGAATTTGTGTGGGGTGCCACAACTGAAAAGTGAAAAATAAAAACTTTTTACAAAAATAAAAACAGTGGCACTCCGGAAGTGCCGACAGAAGTGAAAACTTGAAAAAAAAAATCGGCACCAAGGTAACCAACGCGTTGATGTCTTTTACTCCACGCACCGCGGTAATCAACGCTGGTGTCGTCACAGTGTCGCGAAATCAATGGTTTAGTACCTATTACATGGGACTGAAACATAACTGGTGAAATGTGAGAGTTCTCTATAGGTACATCGCTGCCCAACTCTTCGGAGACACAAGGCGTGATGTTATATTATATCATCAAAATTGACACAGAATTTTACGATAAATTACTTTTCAGCATTTCATGTAATAGCTTAGTGGTAATATTCCTTTATTTTTACATAACATAACATCACGCCTGTAATCCCCGAAGGGTTAGGCAGAGGTGTACCTATAGTACACCCACATTTCGCCAGTTATGTTTAAGTCTCATGTAATAGGGGGCGAGCCTATTGACATCAACCGGGCACAAATCCAGACTCCGGGCTGCTACTGAGAAATTTCAGATAGAAAAACTCAATAACACTTTGCCCGACCCGGGAATCGAACCCAGGACCTCATACTTAGCAGTAGCGCTTGCGACCACAAGACCAACGAGGCAGTCCTTTATTTTTAATGTTTAAAAAAACTGAAATTTTAATCGAATAGCAGGTACAGACTGCCAGTCCAATATTAATCTTGTTAGAAACACCCAAGCTTAAGAACTTCGCAAGCCATTTTATCTGTTTCAGATAACAATACTCGTTAATGAACTGAATGATATTAGGGAACTCAATGTGAAAACAAAAAATCGAATTATAGTCCATTCAGAGGGCGAAGCGACTGTAAATACCTATTTAAAAGACGTTAAACCGACAAAAATAAAAGTTAATGGTAAACCTTAATAGCTTCCTTATTAGCAGTTAAAAGTAAGAGATCAGTGAATGGTTATTTGTTTTGTTTTAGACGCAGGATTAAAGTAGCGAAATAAGCCTAAGATTATTAAAAACATTACGGTATACCAAAGGTTTTCAAAATCTTAAAAAATACAATAGACGTGGATATATTTAGTAACCTGTTCCGCTTAGCTATTTCTAAAGAGCCATAAAAAACCCTGAAAGAAATTGAAACGCAGAATGAGCGTCAGCGCTCGGTGTGACAACACGCCGTGTTCGGGTTCGCGACAAGTCAATCGTCATCCTGAGGATGCCTCGTTGAGAGGTGAAACACGTATCGATTTCTTTCAGAGTTTTGTATGGCTCTTAAGAAATAGCTAAGCGGAACAGGTTTCTAATTATATCCACGTCTATTGTATTTTATATTGGATTTCCGCAAGGTCACGCCTGAATCAACTATCTTAAAAATAAGCTACCAAATGAAATTGCAAATGACATAATATTCAAAATAGAAAATGGCCAACTAGCACTTTCGGAGAAATAAATGCGGCCACGTTCGACTCGGACTCGCACACGGAGGGTGCCGTACCACCATATAATATTTAACACTCAATATTAAAAAAAAAAAAAAGTGTCTACTTATTACGGTTCAAAAGATACAGCCCTGTAACGAACGGACGGACAGCTGAGCCTTAGTATTAGGGTCCCGTTGGCACCCTTTAGGTACAGAACCCTAAAAAGTTCTGTTCATCTAGAAGACCTTGTGAAAACTAATTACAATTTAAACCCAACAATTACTGACGTTACATAATAAATCAGATTATAACAATACCATTAGAGGCAGCCTCTAAAGGCGTGTACGCACGAACGAACAAGAACATGATGAACATGAACATCGAACACTGTTTGTATGTGCGTACCGCTAACGAACATCAAACACTGCTCTTGTCAAAAACAATAGTGGGATCCAATTTTTAACCGACTTTGAAAAAGGAGGAGGTTATATGTTCGTAGCGTATGCATGTTTTTTTTAATGTATTTTCGCCGATTTCTCCGTCAATTGTGGATCGATTTTGAAAATTCCTTTTTTTGTTTGAAAGGGTATGCACTGAAATTAGTCCCATATAAATTTTATTAACTTTGCTTGGGTAGTTTTTGAGTTAGCAACAAAATACGTATTTTTTTTCCCACTTAGTATGTAGATGATATGATAAGTTCCTGTCACTGGTAGCAGGTAGTGGTATTCGAATGTGTGTGGGGTAGGTACCACAACTAAAAACTGAAAAATAAAAACTTTTTACAAAAAAAAACAACCGACTTCCAAAAAAAAAAACAGTACAAAGTGAAAAATAACTTTCATTTCGGAAGTCGGTGGCAAAAAACGAAAATACAAAACCCAAGACACCGACTTCCGAAATTAAAGTTATTTTTCACTTTGTAGTATTTTTTTTTTTGGAATTCGGTTTTTTTTTTTTTGTAAAAAGTTTTATTGTTCTGTGTGGACGGTGTTCGGAGAAATTTGATGCAACATTGCGAATATTGGCGAATCCATGGCTATTAAAGAGAGCGGGGGGCGGTTGAGCGTGAAGACAAGTCGAACTGTGTTTGTATGATGTTCGTGTTCACTTTGCTCATTTACATCCACACGCACGAACCAAATGTTCCGTGTTCGATGTTCATGTTCACCATGTTTTGTTCGTTCGTGCGTACACAATCTGCCTAGCCTTTTCCCATCTATGTTGGGGTCGGCTTCCAGTCTAACCGGATACAGCTGAATACCAGTATTTTACATGGAGCGACTGCCTATCTGACCTCCACAACCCACTAAATGGGTAATACGATACCCCTTGGTAAGACTGGTTGTCAGACTTTCGGACTTCTGACGAACTGTAACAACTGTCAAAGATCCAAGAATGACAGCCGGGACCAACGGCTTACATACGTTCGTGCGTACACGCCATAACAAAACTATTCTCAACAACATTAGTAGGAACGCTAACTTTAATTCATCTCGGTTACACAATCATGTCGTGAAATATGACGGTATCACGGTAGGTATGTTAGTCAAATTACAGTCGCAGGTGTATTCTGTTACTGACGATGATTGATGATGTTCGCGTGACGGATGACGCGTATCGCTTACAAATTATTCACGTAAACTGGTACGCCCCATGTTTGGTGGAAAGAATGTGATGTGATATTAAATACATTGGCAGAATAATGATGGTGGGGTTTAGTATGTGAGGAAGGGAAATTAATGTGTATATTATGACGTGTCTTTAATTAATTATAATAAAAAGGTTATATCAAAGAGTATCTTTATAAACATATTAAGCTGCAGATTTTTTTTTTCATCATACATTTTATTATGGTAGCTCAAGGAAGAGTTTTAACAGGTGCTCTAAGTGGACTACTTCAGTTTTATCAGTAACTAGTGATTCCCCCCTGCTTTGCACAGTTTCTACGACTTGACACAATGTCGAGATTTAATTTTCTTTATTATATCTAAGTTAATACTTATTAGTGTAATAAAAACTCATAAACCTTCCGGAATAAATTCTCTATGATGGTGGGAACTGATTCAAAATTCCTTATGCTTTTAAGAATACAAATGCGGTCACACAGATAGACTAGAAAAGCGACTTTATTTTATAACATGTATAAGTGGATATAGACATAGAACATTATGATGAAAACTCATTTCATACGTATTATTCCTAAAATGTAGAAGTAACGAAATAAAAGTTTATCACTTTCACAGCTGCATCTGTGATATCGACGTGACTCACGGGCATTCAACCAGATTACGTGCGCAATATGCACGAGATGAAACACTCCTATTTCCTCGAGTCTTTGCCCAACATCTTGTTGAATACAATATGCAAACAGAATCGCACAGTGTAGACTCAACACATATATTGCTCTCACAAAAAAGGTTCCACCTGAAACAGGCTCATAACAACTTGAATATCACAGAGATCGCGTTAAAACCACAAAAAACTTATTCCATTCATGCTTTAATTATTTATTTATTACTCAGCAGAACCCGCAATAAAGCCCAACGAAAAATAAAACGCGCTTTCGCTTCGCGTATCGTTTTAAAACTACGAAATTATTGTTCGGAATACGGACTTTGACCACGGTTCCGCTTGGTTCCCTGGGCCGTAACATATTGGCTTTTATTTTATTTTCCGACTAGATAAAAGCCATTTCCCCGATGTTATAGCATTAGGTAAAGCTTCTTTTAAAGTCCAAATTGGCACTGAAAAGTGTTTGCGTGAAGTTTCGAATTTGTGCATGTGAGAAACTGGCTTGCCTGTGTGTGGGTTTAGTGATAACTTTTGGCTCGAACTTGTGGAGAATACAATGGGTGGCCTTGAAAAGAAAAGAAGAAAGTAGGGGGAATGATTGTAATGGATCCAGGCATCTATTATTATCCCTATTTTCTTTTTACTACTACAGCAGCCGTGTGAGGAGCTTACGGTAAATGTATGGCAATTATTGTTCTCAGTATCTAAGTAGGAAACCATAGCAAAACGAACAAGACTTAATATTCCAGCGCTTATGCCCGAGATACACGAGGTTAGTTTCTCAAGCTAGGATTCTAAGCTAGCGTTAGTAAGCTAGCAAGCTTGTAACTCTGACTTCGTGAATTAAAAGACATTGTATATTCTGTAAATAGGCTATCGGAATCACTTTTACACGTCATATTAAAATACTACAGAATATATATACTATATATATAATACTCTGAGAAGAAAGGCCAAAACAAACTCAGAGGTCGCAGTCTGTTTTAAAGTGTACCTACAAATCTTGGTCAGGCCATATGAGGACCATGTAGATATTATACAGAACCAGCTTCATTTCTAGACTTGTAAGCTAGCGTCTCAAGCTAGGATATTTTAATAGGATGGGGTTCTATTTTTTGAGCTAGTAGCACCCCTAACACAGATTTTACTATCCTAGCTTGTGTACTAGCTTCATGTGGCTGGCGAAGCTAGGATTCCATTGGCTAGTGAGCAGTGACTACGCATTTGATTTTACTGATCGCAACTACTTGTGTACTGTACTGGCTTAAAATTATCTGGCATCATGTAAACAGCACTAGCATGTGCCAAGCCAGGATAGTTTATCAAGGTTCTAGCTTGATATCCTAGCTTAGAAAAATTTGTCTCGTGTATCGCGGGCATTAGTCAAGTGTTTAGCATTAGTGCTAAACACTTGACTAATGCCCGCGATACACGAGACAAATAATCGATAAACACCCGACTAACTCTTGTACTATTAGTAGTACAAGAGTTAGTCGGGTGTTTATCACTCATTGTACATACAATAGTAAGGCCGTGCGATCTTTGGACACGAATTTGTATCGTACGTAAACGTATGATCGTGGTCGTACGAATTGAGTGCGCACACTGAATACGTTTTTCTTCGTCAAAGTAGTGTTCCGGTGATATAGCATTGAACGCAAGAAAAATCCCAACAAGTTCGAATTGTTTTTGGACGTTGGAACTATACGTACGACTAACTCGCACTCAGTCTGCGCGCTCCCTTAGTACTTGGAAGGTCGAGATCGTTCGTGCGTGTTCGTATGTGTTCGCACGAGTTAAATTTGTACGAACACGCTTCCAAAGTGCGCACGGCCTAAAGCGTATGCATTCATAAATAAGCTGGTAGATATATAATATTCTTGGAACTGTGGAAATTCTTGGTAAACTTAAAAACTACTGCACACCAAGAAACACGATCAACAATAGTGACAAAAATTGTGATTTACCACAAAAATAACACCGAAAGCTAAGAATTATGTTTCCCAGATGATGTCCAACAAATCTCCAGTAAGATAATTCCTACGGTTGTATACCATAGTGGCCATAATTTTATATGACACACTGCAGTGCTGCAGAATATACCTATATCTAAGAAATGATTTATGATTCACAGCTGATGCAATTATTCAATAATGATCCTGCGTTTTGACACACACTGGCTAACACACTGACATCAAAATAAAAGACAATCTAGGTGCCAGTCACTCGTTGAAATTCAAAAATTCAATCACACTGATCCAATTTACAGGGTGACAGTCTTATCTTCGAAATTCAAAAATTTTATCACTCCGATCAAACTTTTTTCCCAACAATATTGAACAGTGTCGAACAATGTACCACTGAGGAAAAAAAAAAATAGTGCGGTGTAAAACAGGACTCGACTGACAGCAGAATGGGTTTGCACTTTCGCTTTATGGAACGGGCTTTTGACAGCATGCACTAGCTGTTGTCGCTTCGCCTTTGAAACGTGATGGTTTTTGTTTTACACGTTTATAGGTCGTTCATTGGTGCTTATTTTTGTAGGGTAAATAAAGGATTTCATTGTGCCAGGGTTCATTCACAATGAAAAGGTCAATTTTGAGCCACATGTGTGGACGAAATTGAAATGGTACATTATTAAAATGTACATAACTACCTACATTACTTATTTATTTACATATTAATATGTTAGACTACAATTGTTTACACATTTCATTTCTTTTAAAAGTACACGATATATATCTGTCGGAGACGAGTACGTAACTATTTCGTTATTATCAGCGCTATTTTAACTATTGTGGGCGTAGTGTGGGTAGTGTTGGTTAATGCGCAATAGAAAAACAGTTTGTAGTTCAAATCACATTATAAATTACTATCCAATTTATCACACTAGCTAAATTATACACACACTGAATGCGACGGCGTTTATTAAAATCACCAATTAACACAATGATCACAAATTACAACTAACACAATAACTGAGTACCACGAATCGAGAACAGTTCCGCGACGTCTTGACTCTGATGCGATCCGAGGCTGATTCCCTCCTCGTGACCTTAAAACATCACGACTCGCGCGCTTTTTGGTGTGGGTAGATCACTTGATGTCGCCAGTGGCGCGCTTGCGATTCGTTTCGTGTCCGTACGAATGACCGGATCCGACATATTTATAAGTGCAACAATTACATACACAATACACATAATATTACGCATTATTTACTCATTTCTTTATTTTTTTCTTTTTCGCATTATTTACTTTATTTTAAACTTTAAAGAATATCAAACGCATTTCTGCCTAGCCTTCTCCCAACTTCTTTGGGGTCGGCTTCCAGTCTAACCGGATGCAGCTGAATACCAGTATTTTACATGGAGCAACTGCTTATCCGATCTCCACAACCCAGTAACTAGGTAATACGATATCTCTTGATAAGACTGGTTGTCAGACTTTCGGGCTTTTGACGACCCGTAACGACTGTCAAAGATCCACAAATGACAGCCGGGAACAACGGCTTAACGTGCTTTCCGAGGCATGGCGGAGTCTCAGTATTTAAAATGGTCACCCATCCACGGACCAACCCCAGCAAGCGTAGCTTAACTTGATGGATCGACCCGTGTGGCTGTTAGTACTTAGCCACGAGCTCCTCAAACGCATTTATCAACTTTAATTAAATAGATTTCATAACACGTCATCTATCACTATCAAGCGTTTAATAGTTATTAATTGACTGCCGAGATAAAATTCGTAAATTAAAATTTTGATGCACGTTTCTCGTCATTTTCAATCAGTATCGCAGCTAAACCTACAAAAAAAATTCTTGTCTAAAACGTCGTCTGAAACAATACAATAATTTGCTCACCTTTAGGATCTGTACCAATGTTAAAATTAACCCCGAAAACTTAATTCGAAGTAGGTAATTCCACCTTAACAATTCTCCACCTAATAAATTCCCTTGAACAACTCTCTCACACACCAATATATCAAACAGCACAGTAAAGGCAACCTTACAAAAGCGTCAAACGTACCTATTATACACAGAGTCGTTTGTTAGTTCCATGCGATTAGTCGCACGGCGTAACGACAGACGCGTCACCGACGTCACGTGATCTATGAACGCACACTTTGATGTGGTAATATATGGACGGAATAATTTAGAGGCGAAGTATTTGTCTTAAGTAATGTATGTAGAATAGGTAACGAGGATTTGTTCTTGCAAGATGCTGCCAAAACTGCGAAAATGTATTTAGATGCGAAAATCTGTTTACTAAGTAAAATGTTAGTTTTATTGACCAAGTGAGTCACAATATTGCTTTAGTTACAAGAAACGCAAAAACAGTATTAATAAAAACAAAACAAATTTATTACTAGACTAGCAGCAACATAATTATGAATTTTTACTAATTATGTTATGCTACAAAAAATGAAATCCGTAGTTTTCTGTAACTTATATCTCTTATGCAACTGTTAAACTTGACCCATTTAACTATTGAAGTATCATCTGGTTAAAATTAGTGTCACAAAAGAAAAATATATAAAAATATTATAATACTTCCGCAAATGATGTTATGAGCGGGGTTGGTCCCAATGTTCGCGACTATGACCCAACAATTTGGAGTAAAAAATGTCTTCGAACCCATATTCCCTTGGGAAGTGTCCCGAAATACGCAATAGATTAGGAAGAGTTATTGATGTCGATTCTGAAATTATTTTATTTAGTGACAAGCTGTTATTTCTAATCGATTATATGGCAGTAAGCAGAAATAAATTATGTGAATGAGGCAAAACAGCCTAATGGACACATTTAGACGCAACAACACTAATTGCGTAACACAACATTAATCACGATCTGAATGATTTTGAAAGATATTGTTCATCCATTGCTTCATATGTTTGAAAAATTTGTCTGCTCAACAACGTAAATAACGCAATTAATGTTGTTGAACTGTCAAAATGAAAGCCATTGCTTAATGTAAGTGTGTTATGCAATTACCCCGAAACGTTATAATCTTTAGTTGAGAATAATATAGAACTCTCTTTATTTATATAAAAATGATAGTGGATCGTTTACATAGAAGCAAGGTTTTCTAATGTACCTCATTTTCATTTTATCATAAGCTCCTTGTAGGGCACCACCAGCAGCAAAACAAGATTTATCACAATCTCCTAAAATACATAATATGCCTATCTACATAAATGCATTATGCATGTATCAACACAAAATTGAATCCATATAACATTACTAATAACATTTTGGTAACATTTTATGCAACCTTCAGCTTTAGAGATTGTATGTAGCAGTGACGGAAAACATACTTATCTTGTTTGTATTACATAATCTAATAAAACATTACTACTTGAAGTAGAACATATAAGTACTTCCATAGTAATTCAATTAGGAATTACGACAAGCCGACTCCTTCGGGCCTCGTAGAATGTGTAGTTAAACTTGCCAACACCAGTTAAGACTACATCACTAATACAAGTCCCATGTCTAAAGCCTACAAGATGTACCTACTTACACAAGAGGAAAATTCACGAAAATAATGTCATAGAACCTTTATAGCTAATGAAAAGCTTGAGAAAGAAATTGGTCAGGAACAATGTTCCGAAAGATAACATTCTACAGATAAAAGCAATTTAAATCCTTAATGGCAGGGCCGTAAGCGAATTCGTCAAAATTATTCAAAAAGAAAAAGAGGGTTGGATTTGGCAATCCCGGTATTATTCGCTTAAGCAGGGCTGAAACGGCACCGATCTAACCGAAAATCCATCTTTTTAGAAATATGTATGAATGTATAGTCCCGTATATTTCGCTCTCGAGGTGTAAAGCTCTAAAGGCTACCGCTTTGAAATATCGTAATAGCATACTGAAATTCTGCAAATCTATTCCCAGCCTGAATTATATTAAGTTTATTTGTAGATAGTATTCAATTTTAGAATACATAAAGAAAGCAGTTATAGCAAAGCCATTATTGAGTTTAACACTTTACGCATAAAAAAGAAGCTGCTCTACAAAACTGATTTTCTTCATCCAAAGATCAATATGGAAACAAAGTTGTAAGTAACAATT
Source organism: Agrochola lychnidis (assembly GCA_963680765.1). NCBI lineage: Eukaryota > Metazoa > Arthropoda > Insecta > Lepidoptera > Noctuidae > Agrochola > Agrochola lychnidis. The sequence goes on from OY796847.1 coordinate 9,342,751, forward strand.
GTTGCTTAACAAATCATCCTTCCATACTTTATCGCAAACGAATAAAACAAAAGAACAGTAAATCTTTCAACTGATGACAGACAAAGTTGTGAAAACACTTTTGTCTCCGAAAAAAAAAACTACGCGGGACAGAAGCACCGATAGTTTATTAAAGTAAAAAGTTTCTGCAAAAAATACGGTAGACTACGCGAGAACGCGAAACAATTTTGCTTGGCTGTTTGTTCTTTTATTCTTTCGTTCATTTTTGAAGACTCATACACGCTGTTCATTTCGGCATACTTAGGAACAAGAATTGTTTCGATAGTGCTAAAAAGTGAACCAACACTCGGGTACTAAAAAACTTGGCCAATTCAAATTACAATAACACCACCCTACTATCATAACTTGTGCAAATTACATTCACAAAAATATTATAACTCCAAACAAAAACGTTTGCCAACTATACTCCTTTTGTAAAAAGTGCTCCAGAATTCTTTTGCGACCACCCAACAGTCTTAAACTAAAAAAATACAACTCTGGTCACAATAAGCGTAGAATCTGTTAAAAATGCCATTCTTCAGCCGAAAAATATCTTCCTGTCGCCTGCACATTGAACATTTTCCACTTACTTCCATGTGAGAGCGTTATATTTATGGCTAACAATAGTGCTACAGAGACAGGGACAAACGATGGCCAAACAAAAGATAGTTTGTAAGTACCACAGTGATAACCTGAACTCTTACTTTATAAATGCCACGATAAAGTCAAAATGTACATACACTATTAGAAAGATAATTTAAAAATATGATAAGTAAGACCATAAGACCTTTAACACTGTCTTAAATATGTAAAGTAGCCCTTTATTTAAGATTTTGTTTTTAATTTTTATTTTTGTACATTAATAATAATTCTATTCATTATTTAAAAAAAAAATTGGTACATAGTTTTTAATTTGTGGAAGCTTTTAAATGGCAATCGTAAGCGCTATTGTAAAAACTAAATAGATATTAGACTGTAAGCTTTCTTAAGAATAAATAAAAATAAATAAATTTCATAATACGTATATCTATTCAATAGATAAATAATATTAACAACAGTTACAATTTTATGGAAAAAAATACTGAATTACGTTCTGAATTTCTGATAAAGTAATTCTAAGTGCAATTTTAACCTAAATAAAGTAACTGGAATAAATGTTGCGTGGAAGACACATACAATTAAACACTATATTTCTGCAGGTGAAAAAATTCTATTATTCTAATAGAAAACTGCAATAAACATATTGTTTTGAAACAAAACTGCACTGAAAAACATTTTATCTTTCAGTAAATTGGCAGGAAGCCATAAACTCCGATAGAGAAAAAAATACATTTTTGTACAAAAGTAAAAAATATTCTCATAAACCTTATGAATTAAACGTGAGAAATATAGGTGATTCAAGCGAGTTATATGCGAGAGTCGCTAGTAAAAACTCATCCAACACTGTATATGTAGGGAACATTAATTTCGTCGTAATTGGTTCAGGATACGCAGTGAATAGAGCAATTTCGAGATGAGATTTTTTGTTCTTAATGTATCTATTGTGAGATGAGATTAAAATAACGCCATCAGGAGTATTTAACCGTACGATTTTTTCTTCCCCATTTCTCCGTTCGCAATTACATTGATTGCCTTGCTTTTAGATATTGGTTCATTATCGGAATTAGGAGTTGGATTCAGAATTCATTTACGGAAATGGAAATTTGTTGCCATTTTTATTTACCGTGCAGAGGTTTTGTGTTTGGGATAAGAGATTACTTGTTCGTTTATTAATGCTTGCTACTTGGATGCTTGTACCTTTTAGAATTAACTCTTTATAGCCCAACTGGTTTGGAATACAAATATACCGGGTTATTGGTTAAACGTCAGAAATCCGTTAAGAGGATGTGATGGTCATTTGCAATCAAAATACTTCTGATGACCCCTATGCTATGCCAACCATTTTAGAGTAATTTGACATTTTATATTGTTTGAAATAAAAATATAAAACTTTAAATGACTCGAATTTTTTTGACATTTTCATAGGAGTCAAAAGGCGTTATTTGGTTTTAAATAACCTCTCCTACATCCCCTTCATGGATTGCCGACGTATAACCATTCATCCTGTATATCAGACTTCATGATGAATAAAGAAATGTTAGAAAAAACTTTACTGTCTTGAAAAGGTTAATGTAGCTTCTTTCTCGTAAACATTTTCGGTAGCATCATTACACCTTGTTATTTCTTAAAATAACCTCAACAACTTTTTACCCTAAATATTAGCCGATATGCGAAGCTTTTCTATTGAATGTTTATCTCTACAGAGAGCGACGTAAAAACAAGGAACAATAATAAACCCGGTCGTATAATTTGAAAGTCGCGTATTCAGGGATTCCTTACACTTAAATGAGCATTATTGCGCTCCCAAACTGCTGTCTTCAAACGTTTACATCAGCAACTTTATTGCTACAAATGTGACGAAAATGTAAATGCGTCCTTACGTTCATTTCTTAGGACTCGTAGGCTGGTTATTGTCAAGTTTAACTTTAAAGGCAGTAATATACCACGTTTGCGCCCTTTTCATTAAGTTAATGAGCTAGGCCATTTTCTTGATGATCTGAGAATGTAAAACATTCGTAGAGTAAATTAGGTTCGTGACATCCAACGTTAAAGAGTCAGATGAGCTAATGAATTACTTTGATGTATGTAGATGATATAATACTGGGCACATGTTTTGTTTTCTGCATAATATCTTTATGACGCACGATCAGGAACAATTATCGGGGGAATAACTGTTTTAGTTAATTTGCGAAAATAGTGTTTGCGTGCAAAACTTTCAAGGTAGAACGATTATAGTACTGCCCAATGTATTGTTATAAAGTTCGTAGTTATTACAATGTCTGTATAGTTACTAGAAGTCATCAAATGTTCAGTTACTGAATACACTGACCAAATAAAGAAAACTCAAATATTATTGCGATACTACAGATCTAGATTCCAATTTATACTGGCCTCTCCTAAGTCTACCCACAAATTGGTTTCGGTAGCCAACCCTAATACGGGCTTTAGATTACCACGAAATGGAAAATTTAAAATTCAACGTTCATTTGTTCGCAAATTGAAGCGAAATATTGTGTGCAAAACATTGTTGAAGTTGTAACATTCGACCGACGGAAATGTGTGACTGTAACGGTCTTTAAAGCAATTTCAACAATTGATTCGTTGATATGAATTTGCCTTTTTTATTGGATGGATGGAAACAAAACCGTAACTGCCCCATAAATATATTAAGTTATGTCAGTTATGTGCTTTGTATCTATAACGGCCATTTTTGTTTATAGTATCATATCACAAACTGAAACCACGTTTTCATGTTCTTTTTTTTTTTTCAGCGGTCGATGTTTTGATCCGATACCTCCGGTCAAGTTAAACGGAATATCGCTCATGAGGGTAATTAAAGTGAAATATTTAGGACATCTTTTGACTGCTGACCTCAAAGATGATGAGGATATAGAAAGAAAAAGAAGGGCGCGGTGAGAGCTAATATGATCGCTTGCAGGTTTGCACGTTGTTCTAGAGTTGTGAAAAAACCTTATTTCGCGCATATTGCACATCATTTTACACATGCAGCCTGTGGGTATATTACACTCAAAAATCGTACAGCGCCCTTCGCGTGCAATACAATAATGCATTCCGGGTACTGTTCCGCTTCTGTAGCGCATCAGGGATGTTTGCTGATGCTCGTGTCGATTGTTTCAACGCCGACGCGAATAAAAATGCGCTTCCCTGGTGCGCCGGGTGCGGGCCAGCCCCAACAATATACTGCAGTGTATTGGGAGCAGACTGGACTGTTTGTGTATGAATCGCTGCTGCAAGCTTTCCACATCTGTGTTGAGCGTGTAGCAGGGATTCATTAAATGTATAGGTTAGGTTTACTAACATAGTTGTTAAGAAATATTGTTACTGACATATTGAGTCTTATTGCTTGTTCATTTAAATACAAATATTTGGATGACCGAGCTTGGCTCGTTTTTTTTTTTAACAAGTTTTTCTAAAAATGGAACCTAGTTAGATCGATTTTTCGCCCCCTAAACCCCCTTCGTACAAAATTTCATGAAAATCGTTCGAGCCGTTTCCGAGATTCAGATTATATATATACAAGAATTGCTCGTTTAAAGGTCTTAGATAATAATTAAACATTGTTTATCGGCTGAACCAATCGTTAGATCATATTATTGCATTTTTGTCATTATATCATTTACATATCTGCATTAATTTGATAGTATTCAAAACTGTCGATGACAAATTGTAGATAATCCTCACTTAAAGTTTTGGAGGAGACATTTACTGTTATTGAGTGAAAACAAAATATTGTAGGAAGTCAGTGGTATATAGTCAATAACATCATCGTATTTAATTTTATATTACATCGGATTATTATTAAAACAAAAAAATAACATTCTGAACTTACTCAAGATGTCCTTTAAAGATGTCAAAGTCAGTGAAGACGAGCTCGACGATCTCGTGGGGCGCCGCGACAAAGGTGTAGAGAAGGCAGTCGATCCGCGGTGGGTAAGAGCGCGGGTAGTCGGGGCTGCTGAACGTGCCACGCTCCTTGCCGTACGTCGACGTGTAGCGGATACACGTACAACCTGGCAAATTAAATAAATTCTTTAGAAATATACAGAGAGTCAAAAAGATCAAATTCCCAATTATTTGCTGTCTTTTAAATTAACGTTAGAGAGTTGTGTATATGTCACGGCTAAAACCCGAAGTGCGGCTACACATAGTTTTAGCCGGCTACAACTAGGTGCGGCCGGTAGCAGTTGGTTAAATTTAGTTGTAGGAAATGAAAATGGTTGAAGAGTAGGTTAGGTTAGGTTAGAACTGTGACGTTTACACGTGCGTGCGGCAGCGGGGTGGGTCTATAGTGGACGTCTCGTTCGCTAGCTCCGCTGTTGCGGGTCGTGTCCGCGACTGGCGAGTTGCCGTAGAGGTGGAGACGTTGTCAGACCATCGATATATTCGTTTCGACGTCTCCACCCAGACTGCGGGTGGCGGCCGACCGTCGGCCCCGCAAATGAATGGTCCTCGCTGGTCGTATAAGCGACTCGACAGGGAGCTTCTCGAGGAAGCCGCTATCATCCAGGCCTGGGTCCGGGAGTCACCGACGAACGAACCCGTCGACGTCGAAGAAGAGGCGCAGTGGTTCCGCGGGGCGATGACACAAATCTGCGACGCGTCCATGCCCCGCGTCCGCACACAGCCCACAAGGCGCCAGTTGTACTGGTGGTCCGACGCAATCGAGCAGATGCGCGTGACCTGCGTGGAGGTTAGACGCCAGTACACCCGATACCGGAGGAGACGTCGTCGGGTTCCGGAAGAAGAAGCCGCGCTGTATGAGGTGTACCGCGCGGCGAAGCAGACTCTATGGCTGGCCATCGGCGAGTCTAAGACTCGAGCCAGGGAAGAGATGTTGGCGACCCTAGACGGGGATCCGTGGGGGCGCCCTTATCGCGTGGTCCGAGGGAAACTTCGTGCCTGGGCGCCTCCACTCACGGAGAGCTTACAGCCGCAGTTGCTGGAGGATGTGGTCGCAGCCCTCTTCCCTGCTAGAGAAGAGCATATACCGCCGCCGATGGCTTTGCCCACAGCCGCAGAGTCGGAGGATGAGGAGGTCAACGTCCCTGAGGTGACAGCCGGAGATGAGGGCAGCCGTAACGCGGCTCCGGGCAAAAACCGTTGCCCCGGGGCCCGATGGAGTTCCCGGCCGCGCGCTCGCCCTCGCTCTGAAAGAGCTAGAGCCCCAGCTGAGAGGACTCTACTCAGCTTGCCTTGAGCAGGGCCTGTTCCCTGCTCAGTGGAAGACAGGTCGTCTGGTCCTGCTCAGGAAGGTGGGACGCCCAGCAGACTCGCCATCCGCATACCGGCCTATAGTGCTGCTAGACGAGGTGGGTAAGCTTTTTGAACGGATAATTGCAGCCCGCCTCGTCGGTCACTTATACAGAGAGGGGCCGGATCTGGACGACAGTCAGTTCGGCTTTCGGCATGGGCGCTCCACTGTTGACGCAATAATGCGGGTGAGAGTCCTGGCGGAGGAAGCGGTATCCCGGGGAGGGGTTATATTGGCGGTGTCCTTGGACATCTCCAACGCATTCAATACCCTACCCTGGAGTTGTATTCGGGAGGCATTGCGATACCATAGGGTGCCCCGCTATCTCCGCCACATCGTTGGGGCTTATTTGGCGGAAAAGTGTGTCACCTACAGGGGACGCGACGGCGGGGGCCAGCGCGATATGTCGTGCGGTGTTCCACAGGGCTCGGTCGTGGGCCCGCTCCTGTGGAACATCGGTTACGACTGGGTGCTGAGGGGCGAGCTCCAACCGGGAGTGGACCTGACGTGTTATGCGGACGACACGCTGGTTACGGCCCGGGGGAGCTCGTATAGGGAAGCAGCGTTGCTGGCGACGGCTGCGGTCTCACAGGTGGTGGGTCGCATACGGCGCCTGGGCCTGGAGGTGGCTCTCAATAAGTCGGAGGCCGTGGTCTTTCACGGCCCTCGGCGGGCGCCACCGCCGGGATCAAGCGTCATGGTTGGGGGGGTCCAAATTGCTGTCGAGTCCACCATGAAGTACTTGGGACTGGTGCTCGACAGCCGGTGGGACTTCGGCCCCCACTTTCGACAACTGACGCCCAAGTTGATGGGTGTCGCGGGTGCGTTGTCGACGCTGCTTCCCAATCTGAGGGGCCCGAGCACCGCCTGTAGGCGGTTATACTTGGGGATCGTGCGATCCATGGCCCTGTACGGAGCCCCGGTGTGGGCTTCTGACCTGACGGCCGGCAGCATCGCAATACTGCGAAAACCGCAGAGGGCGATGGCCGTCAGGGCTATCAGGGGGTATCGCACGATCTCCTACGAGGCGGCTTGTGCACTGGCCGGATCCCCGCCCTGGGACCTAGAAGCGAGAGCCCTCGCTTCACTGCACCGGTGGCGCGAGGAGGCCCGAATACGGGGAGGTGGACCGGTGCAGCGTGAGATCGAGCTTCGTCGGTCTCAGCTCCGCGAGGTCCTGGTGACGGAATGGCGGGACAGGCTTCTGCGCCTCGCTACCGTCGACGCGATCCGACCAGTGCTCGACGAATGGCTCGGGAGGAGGCACGCGCGGTTCCCTGTCGTTTCGGGCGACGCAGGTGCTCTCGGGGCATGGCTGCTTCGGGAAGTACCTGTGTCGCATAAACAGGGAGCCGGACGCTCGGTGCCATCACTGCACCCACTGTCGGGAGGACACGGTGCAGCATACACTAGCAGAGTGTACCGCATGGGAGGAGCCGCGCCGTGCCCTCGTATCTGAAGTCGGAACCGACCTGGCGCTGCCGGCTGTCGCTCGTTCGATGGTCGGGAGCGCCGAGTCGTGGGATGCGGTGATCTCGTAGTACCGTAGTTTCGCAGAAGGAGGCTGCGGAAAGGGAGAGGGAGATTGAGACCACTCTCCTGATCCGTAGCAGGCGGACTGGGCGTCGGCGGAGGGCGGACAACGCCCTCTTCCAGCCCCCGTAAACAGATCCGGAGGGACGGCGGACTCGGGGACGTCCGCCGCCCCCCATCCAGCAGGACCCGAGGTGGCGGCGCGTAGTGTTCCACGCGCGCCCCTATTTGACGTCGTGGGGGGAGTCTCACCTCACTCCCCCCGCGGGCATGAAGTGGCCCGCAAAAGCGGGCCGGCACCAGTCGGGGATCATGGAAGGCGCACTAGATCTCATGATCCCCGGTCCAAGTGTGGGAAGGGAACACCGGGGTGGTTTTTAGTCAGTAGGAGTCTAACAGACCCCTTCGTCTGCCCCAGGGCGGAGGACATCCATGAGGATTTTCCACCTCGGAACAAAAAAAAAAAAAAAAAAAAAGGTTAGAACTGTGACCACACCACATAACACACCGCACGAGCCGAGCGAGCGAAGCGAGCGGTGCCGCGGCAGCGGCCGGCGAGTGCCAGGGTCCATTTAGGCAAGTTTAACTAACTGCTACCAACCGCACCTAGTTTTAGCCGGCTAAATCTAGGTGTAGCCGCACTTCGGGTTTTAGCCGTAACATATACATATACAAAAATTCAAGAATAAGTAACATGATTATTTATTTTTCTTTACTACAAAGAAACCTGTAGGGTTATCCTAGTTGTCAGTTTAGGGTTAGTTACTTTTGTGTCTATGGATAGAGGCGGCTGCGTCCGTTAGATTCTCTATGAACAAAAATAAATGAACATTTTCTTGTCACACATTTTTCCTTTACTATAAAATATCTTACTTTCTTAAATTATATATATATAGAAACCGATTAGCTCGAATCATTAAAATCACTTTAAGCTCGAATCATTTGTGAAACAACGACTTATGTTAAGTCAATTTAGAATTGACTTATTAGTAGTACAAGATCTTTACATTATAATGATTATACTGCTTATATTTTTGTATTGAAAACCAACAAGAATACGTAATATTATTTTCTAACCGTCAATATTTTTTTCTCACCTTACCATTTTTTATAAAAGGTTTTCTGAAATTTATGTTGAATCGAAGATAAGAATATGTTCAATGAGCTTATTTCCCTCAAATAGGAACTTATTTGCCGTCTGGGCGGCTTTACGAGGTAATCTATTTTCTTGATCATTCCAATAACTTTGCCCATCAAAGTCAGGGTATCAAAGATATTCATTATAATAAAGCTTCAAATTCGCCCCAAATTATGCTTGATAATAATATATGTAGAATCTTTTAAAGATAAAATTATTATAATGTTATATGGTTATGAGTTTGAACAGTAAACGGCGTATTAAAAACATTAAACCAGTTTATTTAGGGAAAATCACACACAATGGGGACCAACAAAAAGGTGATTTCGAAGAAGAAAAAAAAACACATAACCCAAAAAATATAACCCATTGTCCTAAACATGTGACATTCGCTACGTCGAAATAAAATAACAAAAAACACAAAAGCCCTCATTGTACAGCATAATTACCTTTCAACGATATAATAAAAGCAATAACGACAATGCTTAATGAAACAGAGGGAACAAATAAACCGTAAAAAAAAGAGGTGACGAATATAGCACGCAATTCGGGGCTTTAGCAATGATGAATATTTTATGTAAAAATTCTCTGGCGCCGACTTACGAGTTCACCGTAATCTTCCACGGTGTCAAATGAGATATTCAAGACGTTATTTTGAGTAAAATTGAAGATAAACTTGCGTTACACCGAATTTATTTGCGGTATAATTTTTGGGGAAAACATCTCACTGTTTTCTGACGCCCTACCTAGCATAATAGTCTTGGAGCAAATGATAATTCTGAATATTATATCGGGATGATCCGGTGCTTGAGATTTTTCTTCAATGTTTTTTCTCGCAGCACTTTTAGCAAAGCGGTTGTTTATTGCTTACGATAAAACGGAAGAATTTTTTAGATGACAAGCTATTACCACGGTACACTAATGATTACTGTCGGTATTTAAGCTCATAAAATACATTAAGTAATCCGGTAACTATCCCATTTGCATTGCCAATTATCACAACTAAATCCAATTATATTTCAGTAATCAAACGCGAGAGTAATCTATTGAAATCAATGGATTCATGCGCAAGGAATAATTTTAGTACGAACACGCTGAAATTGTGCCGTGCTTACATACACCCGTTGCCGCGGGCAAGAGCTATTAACATAAAGCTTTTACGAGTGTTTTCCTTTAACTACGAGTGATATGAATACAGTGACACCCCTACGGCTACAGCTGGAATTAACGTGTTGCGGTGTAAGTTCTCACTCAAGTGGAATTTATAATAGGACTTTTTGGTATCCTGATATATCAGAAGGTCAATAAATAATTCTCGTACTTAAAAAACGTTCACATTCAAGTCGCAATCTATCGAACTTGTCAAAATTTTTGGTAAATTGATTGTATTTTTGAGCTTGTGGCTAAGTAATAACAGCCATACTGGTCGATCCGCCCGGTTAAGCAACGCTTGCCGGGGTTGATCCGTGGATGGGTGACCATCTTTACATACCAAGACTCCTCTGTGGCTCGGAAAGTACGTTAAGCCGTTGGTCCCGGCTGTCATTCGTGGATCTTTGACAGTCGTTACGGCTCGTCAGAAGTCCGAAAGTCTGACAACCAGTCTTACCAGTCAGATAGGCAGTCGCTCCATGTAAAATACTGGTATTCAGCTGCATCCGGTTAGAATGGAAGCCGACCCCAACATAGTTGGGAAAAGGCTAGGCGGATGATGATTGTATTTTTGTCAGATTGCGAATGAGATTAAAATGCGGACGTTCTTAAAAATAACGGGAATTACCCCTCTGATATCGCTCGCTGATGCAAAATAGATTGTCGATTTGATTTGAATATTGAATGTCTGTCTAGCTTTATGCGCCAATCAGACTTAAGCGGTGGCGGGCACAGACTTACATCAGACAGTACATTACATTGTCACTGATGACAATCTAATGAACTTTCTGACACAGGGTCGCGTCTGCCACCGCCTTTGGGTAATTCTTGTCCAGGTTGGGACCAGTACTTCGTTCACAAGAAGTATAACTTCTCCAATTTCGAAGCAAGCCAAGTTTTTGCTGTATAATATTACTTGCTTACGATGCTTTTGCTCTTACATGTGGTGAAAGTGGATGAAATTCGGTAATCTTAATATTTTCTGATGGTCATATTCTTTCATTAGGTTCAGATAGAAATGCAAACAATGTTAATTGACTGAAATAATTCAAATGAACGTTAATAAAAACAGTTCATAATAATGTACATTTTGTAAATTTTTGATCGCTACTAAATCTTTTATTGCATTATCCCGTTAAATTGTATCGCGTGTAGTTTGGATGCAGCAATTTGTGCGTGTTTATTTCATTTGTATTTTAAGTTCATTGCGTTTGTATAGTGTAGGGACAAATTATATTTATTAGGATTTGGAGGCTAACCCAAATTACAGTGTAATCTGCATAACTATTATTTTTGGGTTTTGTTGAACTAGATCTCTGCCTTATTGTTTAATTAAAATAATTATATGATCCATCACTCAAATCGCGAGAATGATACATATCAATAATAATAATTCCATTCTTATTTGACAATGAATCTGAGTTATCTAGTTCCAGTCATATTTGCGATACATCGTATTGAAAGATTCCTACGAGACTTTTATGTCAGCAATAAAAGAGTTCACATTGATGAGAGTATAATCCAGACAAAATTGGATCGTAAAATATTGTTTGACATCACAAGATTTATTGAAGGAGCAGTTTGAAATAATGATTGTTTGATGTGTCATTGCTTATGTTCTTTGATGTTAACTTCAATCACTGATATGATATTGATTTTTTATGTGTAACATCTTTCCTCTTGCTTTCCTGTAATCTAAATCAAAATCTAAATAATCAAATCTGTGCGAGTGATTTCGTGAATAAGGACGGAAGTGTGTCACAGGAAGCCGGGGAAGCGCGCGCTATTTGGTTTAACCAATGAGCGCGCGCGGTTCTAGAGTTGGCCGTCAGAAACGACCTTGACTAAGACCCGCCCCTTTAATGTAGCTTATTACCAAGGTAAGATGTCAGATATTACACATCTTATGCGAGTACTGTAAGAGTAGCTCGTTTTTTTTTGGTATCTGTGTAGCTTCAAAATATTGATTTCTAATCAATTTCAGAAATTTCGAATTTGTGATTGCTGTTGTTGTGTGTTTCTTCTTTATACGCTTGATTTGCTATGAAGTTGATTTCACCAGGGGAAAAGTCTGAAGCAAGAGCTGCTCAATAGAAAATCGATAAACGTAAATCCGGTTCGTTACCGCTCTCGGTCTGCCGGGACGCGTTTAAACCTCCAAATAAATACTTTTTGAGACACCAAATTGTGTGGCAGAATATAGAGGTGTGACAAACTAAAAATTGAGTACAAAGTTCATTGCAAAAGTTGAAACTCTTTCTAAGAAAGCTGATTTACTTGATATAACCTCAATTGATGCTCTGAAAACCAAGTGTCTTAGAATTCAAGTTGGACGCATTGCACTGTAGATGACCCTCAATGCTCTGGCAGTTGGCTCACGAGATTGATATTCACCTTATGTGACACAACTTTGCTAGTTGGCAGGGTGCCGCATCCAGGCAAGTTTGTAAAACGACAAAATAACAATTTTCACTCGATAGCACTCACGAGCAAAAACTGAATATCAGCTGCTTTTTCCCTGAATATTACTAAGTCACCTAGACTAATAAAGCGCTATCCAATGTTGATAAAAAGAAAGTAACTGATACTTTCAATAAAATACTGATTTAAAAAGCCAATATTGCTCGACGGAAAAATATAATGAACTTGACGTTCGTTTAATCAAATTCTATTTGGTATCTTTTAAAGCGATATTGAATGCCTCAAGCTGAAATAATATTATTAATGTGGTAGATACTGAAATGTAAAACAAGAAAAGATTTTCTTTTTCATGGTAAATTGAGCAATTTAAACCATAACTAAGACCCGATATTTTGGAATCCGACTTTTTTTGACAAGAAAAAAAGATGTTTAAAGTTAATTAAGAGTTTAGATAATGTTTTACCAATATACCGACTTTCTTTGACTTTTTTGTCCAATTAAACTACATCATCAGCTTTGCTCGGTTTATTTCAAACTAATAACGATATCAAAGAAAAAACTTAATCCTGCGCCAATGGACAGACATTTTGAAGGCCCCGAGATTAAGGTTTATGACATTCAAAGAAGCGAAAATCCCCTTTATTATGCCACAAAAGTTACAAATTACGGTCGCAGTAAACAAAATGATAATAAGCTAACAAAGTGAGAGTACTTTTATACTTACTTGGATTTATAGCGTGCCCTTCGTCGACTGTGTGAAGAGATAAGTGAAGAAGAAGGATAAGCGCCGTTGACGTCTGAAATATAAAATACTGGGTTTGAAAAGGATCAAGATGTTTGCTTGATATAAATAGGTACAAGGTTAACATAAATTAGTTGGTAACTACACAGACATGAGGCATATTGGTATTATACCTAACAAAAACCGGCCAATTGCGTTTCGGACCACGCACTATACAATGTCGGCCATAGGCATGTGGCCGCCCGTATTTTTCTGAATATTCATTTTTTTTTTTGAAAATTAACTTATTTAATAAAGCCCCCTTTAGACTGACAGACTGACAGACTGACAGACTGACAGACTGACAGACTGACAAACTGACAGACTGACAGACAGACGAACAACGAAGTAATCCTATTAGGGTTCCGTTTTTTCCTTATAAGGTAAGGAACCCTAAAAAACAAATGATGGTGGGACCGCCCTCGTGACGTGCGTAGTCAAATGAAGTTTTTTTTTTGCTTTGATTTTGCTTTTAAAGCTATTAATTGTCAATACCCATAACGTCAGTAACGTTTTGTCAGTTAATTTAAAAAAAAACCGTGTATAATACAAGTAATACTGGAGCTAAAACGGTGAGCCTAGTAAGTAATGATCAGACGGTACATTGTGGTTACTAGGTTCAGTAATTGCTAATTGAAGTGTAAAACCTAACAATATTCAAACTACAACTCGGTTTGATCCCCTCAGGGTCGGAATTTCAAATAATCATTTCTTAACGAGAACTTGTCAAGAGAAACAAATAGGTATGCAAAATTCGAAATAGCCTTCAAAGTTGTGGAAACTCGTTGAAAAATAAGTGTTATTTTATATGTTTTAATGTATTTTAATGAACCAAGAATATTAGTAATAGTAGTAGTGGCAATCTAAAGAACACATTTTTATCAATATTGACAAAAGTGGAACAAACAGTCAACAAAAGACGAAACAAATATCTTCAGATCAACACATCAGTAAACTCGTGACACAATAATCGAATTCATTCGAATGAAAACACGAAAATCCTTCTAAACAAGTTGACACACGCAACCAACCGTCCAAGGGTACTTCAAGACAAAGGGTCCCTTTAGAATCGAAAACGAATTCCTCTCAAAGTCTTGTGTAAGCATTCACACTTTCGCCTACATTTTCTGCGTACGTTTCAACCTGGGAAGCCAAAGTGGACCCGAACGCATCTGAAAGCATACGAACGGCTTCATTTGGAATGCGTTGGTTATCGCCTCCATCGGTAGCCTCTATCTGCATTGAAACGATTCTTTTGAGAAATCTCGGATACCAGGGATACTTTGGACTGTATTTTAGCATTGGCGCATATTTTCTTATTAACCTTCCTACGTTGGCTTTTCTGATTTGAGTCAGTCACTCAAAGTAAATAATTCAAAAGTAATCACTAAACAGATTTAGAAATTTAGTTTGAACCTAGACATCGCCTTGAATAAATTTTAGATACTAGATACAGAGAAATTGAATTAAGTCACAAGTACCTGCTCTGCTGGCGTGTGAATTATAAATACGTATGAATTTGTGAGACCATGAAGTTTATCTTGACCGAAATGTTCTGCGAGAAGGGTGCTATCTAAATCGGATCGTTTTAAGAGACAAACAAGAATGAAAATCACGCTTTAAAAGGGAATCTATATCTATATCTATGCATGTATTTCAAAACATGTTAATTATTTAAATATACGTTGTATAGGAGTCAAGAAACAAATTTCTATTTTATAATAAAAAATACAATATGTAGTAGGTATATAGGTATATTCCCTATTCTACCACAATGTTGGTCATCAGCTCATCTGTAACTCGTCATCTTATTCTCATCGTCAATGTATCTTATATTAGAGAAGAAACGTTATCAAATACATATTATTACATTTTATCATAACGAAAAACGAGTCCAAAAAAATATAATAAAACTGATGTGAGTCATATTTCCGCTTCCATAACACCATTCTAAGATAAAACACTTTTACTCCAAGATTCGCACGTAATAAATATCATGAAAAGAAATGTAATTTTAGTATCTTATTTTGTTGCGGTAAAAGCGGTAAAATGGAGACCTTACTTTACCTTGATTCGTAAACGAAATATAAGCGAAAAGCTGTGTAATCTAATATTTACAGAAGGAAACCACGGGCCGTGGTAATTATGATGTACGTACGGAATTAAATTATTTGCAGAACGTAGGTAGACTTGCGTTTATGTATTTTTTTAATAAGAACATTTGGAGCATTTGGAACATTTGGAGGTTAATGTTTAAAAATATACCCTTCTGAATTACCCACGTTTCAGGCATAATAATAATAATGATCCCAGGAGTGTGCAAGTCACCTCCTGCCATTTTATCCGTGTACATATAAACATTGATCAGGCAGGGGCCATAGTCCTTCCATAAATCCAGGTGACCAGTCCACTTTAGCCACCCAAACCCATAGTCCAATATCTTTGTTTCCATATCTTGCAATAGTCCTACACCAACCGGGGGTTGTCCTTGGCTGCGCTTGCATAGTACGAACAGGGATAATTATCGGTTGGTACCTCATTTCATAAAAAACGTCTAAGAGGCCTCTGCAAGTTGGCTTCGGCCCCTCGTACACCTTCCAAAGGTCCGGGTCCCGAGAAATGTCAAAGACGTAAAAATAACGACAACACTATAATGTCATTTACTGCACGCTTAGTCACAGCACATATAAATCAACTCGGAAAGGCACCCCTTGTGGGGTACGAACCTCGGCTTAGGGCGTCAACCGGAGGGAGGACATCAAGGATGGAACGGACTGGATCAAAGTTTTGATCATGATTATTAGTCGGGGAATTTAAAGCTACGTGCTCAGCTGCAACAACTGCTGCTGGCACCTCGTTATCGAGCAAGGGTTTTGGGAGAGTATCATTTACTCGGGGACGCGGTCGCGATCGCAAAGGACCTCGGCGGCGAGGTTGGAATGACGGGAGGCGTCTGTTTATGTACACTGTGCTGGTTTCCCTACTGCTCTCCTGGAAGAGCGTACCTAATAGGGTCGTCAGGGTCCGTAAGGATTCGCTTAGGGCGGCGAGTTCGATTGATACTAGAGGGATTGCAACTAGCGGCGCGTTGTGATGTTTGGCGGCAGTATCAAAGTAACGCTTGGAAGAGCTTTTGAGAAATTGGTGGATGGTGGGGATTTTTAGGTCGAGATGGAGGATCTCATTCCTAACAAACCAGGGGGCTCCCGAGGCCTTCCGGAGGCAATGGTTCTGTAATGTCTGCATCTTATGGATGTGGCTGGGTATTGTTTGTGCAAAAACAGCACCTGCATAGGTCATGATTGGTTAGTGTGCGTTGCAGTAGGGAGTTTCATACAAAGAATACTGAATGGCTCGAGTTGATACGGTGACGATCCCTTTCCGAGTTGATATGTGTGCTGTTTCGTTTAACATGACCAATAGAAACGGGCTTTGTCGACGGAAGAATTATTCTACCATCGACAAAATCCGTTTCTATTATGGTATAGACAAAATGACAGATAAATAATCACAATCTCTTATTAAAAAACTTTTTACAAAAAAAAACAACCGACTTCAAAAAAAAACACTACAAAGTGAAAAATAACTTTAATTTCGGAAGTCGGTGTCTTTGGTTTTTAATTTTCGTTCTTTGTCACCGACTTCCGAAATTAAAGTTATTTTTCACTTTGTAGTGTTTTTTTTGAAGTCGGTTGTTTTTTTTTGTAAAAAGTTTTTATTTTTCACTTTTTAGTTGTTATACCTACCCCACACAAATTCGAATACCACTATCTGCTATGTAAATGACAGTGACAGGAAGTTATCATAATATCATCCACATACTAAGTGAGGAAAAAATACGTATTATTGAAGCTAACTCAAAAACTACCCAAGCAAAGTTAATAAAATTTATATGGGACCACCTCTGAAGTATGATCTATCAAACAAAAAAAGAACCATCAAAATCAATTCATAATTGACAGAGTAATCGCGTAACAAACATATAAAAAAAAAACAACATACAGTCGAATTGAGAACCTCCTCCTTTTGGAAGTCGGTTAAAAATACAGATGCTATCTCCAAATATAGGATGCTGCAAGTTAATTTATTGAATAACTTATGTATTTAAATAAAAAACCGCATTTTAGAATATTAAGTTAAACTATTATTTTACCTTTAAAATATTTTGCTAATACTAGGCTTTTCAATCTCATCTATCAAACGTCAAAATCGATCATATCTGTAGACGTTTGCATATGACGTAATCAGTGACGAGAAATTCCGTAGTTTATTTTCCTAGCGAGAACTTTGCTGTTAAGTTCTCGAGAATATTCTTTTGGAAGAGAATTTGCGAGAGTTTAAAAAATTGCTTGTTTATATTGTATCGATCTATACTTTTATAATAATAGTTTTGAGTTCATTAGACGTTTTACGAAGTTGATGTCAAAATAATTCTGACCAAAAACATTCTCGAGAATGTTTCCAAAAAAATTCTCACAAATTCTCATAAGTTCTAAGGTTCAAATTCTCATTTAACATTATGAATGTTAAATTAGAATTTCTGTTTTAACTAACTTTATGATTAACAAAATCAGCTTTAATAAAATCTATAAAAGCATAATAGGAAAGGTAAATAATAAAAACAAAATAATAATCACTAGTCACTTTTTTTTAAACAGACTTGTATTTGATCATTTGACACGTTTTTAGTCGTTACTTGTTGTTAGTTACATTTATTGCCCATGATAATTATTTACTACTTTTAAATTATTTTGAATTTTAAATTCTCCATGTTGCGAGAATATTCTCCGTCGAAAAGAATATTGCAGAATTTTCTCGATCGGAGAAAATTCTCTCGACTCATCACTAGACATAACTCGGTTAACCACGTAAAAACTACGTAGATACTTTACATACCTACCTACCATACCTAGTATAGTTCGTAGAAATAGATCGTATTTTACTGGCTACCCGTTAGCTCTCCAGAACGCGTTCTACTAAAATGATTGACGTTTTACCGCACCTAGTCCCACGAACCATGTAGTTCGTTCATAACTTGAATTGAGAACGTATTCATCAATCAACTCGGCCTATCCTAGTCTTTAAGGCGTGTGGTCGATAAAAAAGTAGTACGAATATCGTTTCTTTTTTGCATTTTGTGAATGTGGTTTTAAAAATAGAACAGAAAGACGATTCTCGTAATTAATAATGTTCAAAATCTAGGCGCAATCTGATCTCAGTGACAATCCATATCGAAAACTTGAAAAAAAATTTGGTTAGGTGTATATTTTTGAAAGATTAAGACAGAGATTAGAATGGGAAAGTTTTAAAAAATACGACAATTCTGCTGTTTTGAAACTAAACTCATTCTTTTGTTTCTCGAATTATAAATGATTTAGTACACATTCAAACATTTGTCTGTCAATTGTAAACAGTTGTGATCTTATAAATACCAATACCACCTTCGAAACGGAGCAATAAATGTATGCAAATAATATAATGCCACGTATTTACATAACATTCTCTTAACTTAATACGTTAAGACACGTTTGAAGGTCTCACACCAAATGAAAGGATTTGTACCTAGCAGGGAGTTTAGATTACAATGTCTTTAATCTTACGAAACCTAATCCTTGAGCACATTCTATTGTGCGATGTTACATTAATTAAGTGATTTAATTAACTATTGTTAGCGTAGTTTTCACGCCGTTTAAGTGTCTTATTTGGTCGTAACTGTTTTGTAGGAATACATTTTGTGAAGTGTTTAAAATACTTTAGTAATTCACTACATCTTCTCTGGTTTCAGCGATGTCAGGCTCGTTAGTGTGATGTCCCAGATGTTCAAAGCTAAATAAAAAGTCAAATAATTTATTTCAATTAGGCACAAAAAGGCACTTTTGAACGTCAAATACAAAAAATAGAATTGATTCTAATTGCCCCTTCTAAAAGGTAGTTTTCGTGTGGAGAAGAATGGGCAAGAAACTCCACTGTTACTCTTTTAAAATGTTTTACAATATTTTGTATATGTAAAGACGATGCACCTGGAATAAGATTACTATACCAATAGGTAAAAATAATTAAAAATTAAGCAATGACAGAAAAAATAATTATGTAATGGATACATGGTGTTCACATATTTACAAGCGTTGTAAAAGTAGGTACCTATACGATATTCCGAAAAAAATTACAAGTGATACTAATTAGTCAGTGTGTAAGTTCAAGTAATCACAGAATGAAAAAAAAAAAATTGCATCCAGTTTGATTTTGTCTAGTTCAATTCCCTTGTTCCAGGTTTAATTCCCAGTTTGAGCAGTGTCATTAAAGTTGATTGTTCTTTTAGAAATTCTTTATGGATAAATAAGTAGCTCGGAGTTTGAATTTGTTTAATCCGATCCACCCTGTCCTTTGCTGCTCCTTTGTCCACCAGCGACGCCCTAAACCGAGGTCTATAGGTGCCCGAAGCGTGTAGTTGCTTATTTTCTAAGTTTTATGCCCTGGCTGGAGGCCTTAATTTATTGAGGTAGCCACAGAAAAGTCCGGTTAAGCAGCTGACAACCTCCTAGGTTAACCTGCCAGATGCCATTTTCACATAAATAAGGAGTTTGAATTTGTAGTGGTGAAAAAGCAATTGGTTTATTCAAAACCTTGTTCCACAATAGGGATGAGGCCTGGGTAAAAAAAAAGAAATTGAATTTAGTCCGTCAGTTAGATATCTAATAAAAAATATTAGACACGTATTTTTTCTTTATCTAGACACGCGGCAGCGTGTCGAGCCAAGTACTAGGCAAGACACGGCTGCAGTGTGTTATATTACACGAACCATTTGGAGCCACTTTTGACCCCTTAATAACTCAAAATCTATGTAACATAGACTCATGAAATTTGGTTTATTTATAAAAACCCCTTAGATTAACTAGAACTCCAAATTTCATAAATAAAACTCAAACGGTTATTGAGATATTAACGTATAAAAATCGGCATTTTTATCAACGACCCTGTCACTAGACATCAAAAACATTTAACCCATTTCCGGGTGACCTAGAAAGTTGAAAAGAGATTTCCCGAAAGCAGGCCCATGGTGTGATACTGTGTCAAAGCTTATTTATCAAAAATTATGTTGTATTTTTTTCAAGTCGTTTTATCAAAATTTATTTCTTCTAGCATTAGAGAACCTAATAAATATTTATTTTGTTGATACTTAATAAAGAACTACATCCGCCATTCAATCCTAACCTGAATGTTGCCAGATGACAGACTATTCCAATAAAATAATTTGTAATCGATTGAAAATATCGATACTAACCCACATGGAGTAGGTGGAGTATCCACTACACGAGTATGTTTTAAATGCTATTTATTATACTCAAATACTGTAAAACTATGATTTTACAATAAATAAAATATTATATGGTCTGAATATACTCAACAACTTAAAAGCGTTTCGAGGCAGTAATGTTATTTTATAAACTACCAGTGATCAGAGTAAGTAGATTGATTTGAGGTCAATGAACTGGCACGTATATTAGTATGGATACGCTTCCGGGATTCCGGGATTTTGAAATTATTAAGATTTTTTAAGGAATTTCAAATGTTGTAATGTGTAGAATAAAGAATACATCAATATGAATAAGAAATGTTCAACCCTTTTGCTGTCTGTTTAATAGTATATAGGTGATCGGACTCCAAGAAAAGGATAGATATACTATAAAACAATATAATATATTTTAAATATTTATCTATCGCATTCTATAAATTTCCAATGTAGTAGTTTAAAAATCCTTACTTTAACAATATTTGATTCAATCCCGTAAGTACCAAAATGAAATCCCGGAAAAAAGGCTTATCCATGTTATGATTTCTATGACTATTCATGATGCGAGTACGTAAAATCAATCGACCTACTCCGATCACTGATAATCACCCAATCGATTTCGTCAATCGATTACCAAAATAGTTAAACCTGGTAACACTGACACCATGCATAATGTCAAACTGTCAAAAAAAATCTGTCAGATCAATGGCATTGTTGGCTGTTTGTTTTACGTTGATTTGAATTTATTTTTCCGTATTTACTTTATACTTATATTACGTTACGATTTTATGCTGTCAATTTAAATTGAAGCCAGAGGAACTATTGCTTATCTTTCCATGGCCCTGGGTAAGTTTATTATGTTCTCTAAATATTTATAAACACCGTCGTATTGTATAACCTCATTGATTTTAGCAGCCTATTAGTAGAAGGCCTATGTTCAGTCAGGGGTACGTCGCGCGTCGTCAGCTGTAAATGTCTATAGTATGATGTAATTATATAGCATAAGTAAATACACTGAATTTTTTTACCTTTTTCAGGTATGACGATGACATGTGTTATTGCAAGACTTGACATTATTGATTATATTATCTACAACTCTATCCCAAGTATTACTTGCTCAGCAAAATCTAAGCATATTATGTTATGTATGTGGCATGTCAACTGCAAGTCACAGAAGTCATCAGGTTAGTGTTTTTAAAATGGCAGAATTACTATGAGTGATATAATTATTATACAAAAGTAAATAAACAACAATAAGAGTATTTTCTTACTTTCTAGGTTAGGTATACATTTGGATAAAGTTTGTCATGCTTACTGAGAGAGGCTGCTACCAGAGATGTTTATAGGCAAGCAAGTGATGATAAAAACAGAGCCACCCTAGAGTGTAAAAGATTTACCCATAATAGATCAAAACAATAATCTGTTTAGGGCCAGAATCAAATCGTGACATGTGAGCAGCAGGACTTAGTGTACATAATTATTGATAAGTGAGCAAAATAGGACAAATTGTTTAAGAGATCATCATTGCTTATTACTGTTTTGCGGGAAAGCGTACATCTACCATCTACCGTACCTACGCTGCTTTTTTATGAGAATGAAGCTGAAGCCGTTTTAAATTCTATGAGAAATAAAATGTTTTTAGTATTTAGGTATTGTTGTGTTATTTGTTAAAGTAAACCTTCCTATAGAAGCACTGAAAATGCTGCTGCCAATGAGATTATTCATCTTTAATTAAGAGAGTTGGCTAAAATAATGTTTATGCCATTAAATCTTTCATATTTAGCGCGCAAGATTATTAATTTACCTTTATAAAATTCAAGTCTGTAAATGCGATAATCGCCATTTTGATGACAGTCGAGGTCGAGGCTAAAAAACATAAAAATTGGGGATTGCGAACATCCAAACTCCACCATAAGGACAGCGACTATTACAACATTTAATTATTTGACGAATTCATCCATTTTTCAAGTTAAATAAGTAGTAGTAATGAAGTTTTTGATATCAAAAGTTGAAGATTCGCGCCAATCGTGCGTGTTTACATTTTAACTTTTCACAATTAACACACATACACATATCTGATACGACTTTAAATGTGACAAATGTGATTAAAAATATTATAAGTAACTAGAAAATGCCCAGATCTTTACTTATTATACGAACACATGTTCAATAATACGTAATATTCATTACTACTACTCAATTTGTGTTAAAAATTGTCGATCATTGTTTTTTTTTTTATTGTAATGATGTGCGAAAACGATTATGCCAAACGTTTTTTTTTTTTTTTCAATTTTGATTGTCTCGATTAATTTATAATTATGTCGAATGTCTGAAATCTATACTTGAAAATTAAAATAAAATTGTTTTAAGCATTAAATACAATAAACATTGTTTAAAATAATTATTTATACTTTTCTAGTGTTTAATCGTTTTTAGGACATTCAATATAAAACGAGTCAACACATAGAACGAGGATAGATACTTACCTCATTTATTGAATTTCGCGCCGAATTGTTTCTATTTATTTGAATTTAAATTCGGAACGTTGTTCAAAATTATTTTTAATTTTTTGGACAATTATTTACTGTGGATTTTATTTTTGATACTTTCTGATATAGAATGCCTAGTATACATTTTTTAGGTAGGCTTAAGAAAATTTTGTTTGGGAATGATGTTAAATTAATTATATAAATTAGGTAGGTATTCCGCAAACACTTTTAAATGACGTCTATATTTTTAAATTGAAACTTTTATTACATCGTCTCAAACTTTTTCGTCTGTGTGTTGCATGTCGCGTGTCGGTCGGCCGCGGAGTAGGGATAAAGTGAAAGGCGATCGTCAGAGCAGCCAAGGCCGATATGGCGGCGCCTATAGTTCGCAGCAGCTGACCGTGTAAAGTTTCACTTTTACCGTGGTTTCATAAAACCAACAATCATTTTTTTTTAGTTGTATGAGTTTGATAGTATTTGTTTTTAATAGGATAATCTTACTCGAGTAATAGAAATTGTTTATTTTTGAGGTAGTTTCAAAACGAAATTTAAAAAAAACTGCCCAAGTGTATGTCGGACTACGCACAGTGAAGGGTTCCGTAATTGGGATGAATATTTACGCATAAACATTGCATAGTATCAATTTTATCGACTGCAAAAATAAGTTTGTATTTCTCGAAAAAACTATAACAAACAAAGTTAATTCTGCGGTTGTAACCGAAAATAAACTGTATCTCAAAAATTATTGACTTCAAAAGCAAAGTCACTTAGAAACATCTTAACATTTTAATTATGAGATCCAACAATACACGCTTTATATGCATAGATTTTTTTCATCTCTCGGTTATATGTAAGTATGGAGAATGCCACCCCCACTATTATGTTTATCGTAATTTCACTACACCATTGTTTAACGGTGCAAAAAATACACCTTTTTCAAAATTTTCATCGATAGAGTGTAAATAGTCTCCATGTTAAATGACTGTATGACATCCGGACGCACGGACAGACGAACTTGACGAAATTAAGAGGTCCGTTTTTTTACGGATTTTGATTATCAAGTTTACAATTGGCATGAAATTGATGAGTATGACAATTGATCTACAATATTATTATTATTTGGAATAGCCGCCATCTTAAAATCCAGAATGTCCATCTAATTCGATATCAGCACTATCTCCCGAAAACTATGAAAATGACAGTCATGACGACAAATTTTCAAATGGGGTTAAAAACTGCCACTTGCTCACTTCAGATGGCGCTGATCTCCAGCGTCTTATAATTTGACAGCTAACTATACATTTTTGATTCGAATGCCAAAAGTTGATGTAAATTCCTGAATTTCATGACTGAATTCAAAACACCCCGTCGAGTCAACTGATGTGTCACGTGTCAAAATCTTGGTCCCTAATGTTAGGCGGCAGTGAATTCATTTCATTCATTCTCTGATCTCGAAAAACGTTGTTACAAACCTCAGGTCGGTATGTTCAAGGTAGTTGGTAGGTTGGTACTATGCTTGAGACGTTTTTGAATTGATAGATCGTATGACTATTGTTTTAGGGACTATTGTCGTTTAATTTTTAATATAAACTTACGAATAGTTAAGTCCATAGTGAGGTCAAAATGTAAATCCAAGGGGCGGCTGCAACGGCGGCGGTGATCTCTCGCGTCCGGCCCTGGTTCAAGCCATGGTACGGAGCGAGAGGAAATGGCAGGCCGTCACCTCCTTCTGCGAAGCGGTAATGCTCGCGAAGGAGGAGGCGGAACGCGTGAGGTAGAGGCAAAGTTCGCGCCCTCACGCCCCTAACCGCTGCAGGAGGAGACGCCCGGGGCGGGAATCGCGAGCCGATTTCCGGCCACCGTAGGCGCGGGCTTGCGAACGGTGAGCAATGGGTAGCTCGCCGTCCGATAAGGACCAAGCCCGGGTCGACAGCGCGTTGAGTTCCACGCGCGCCTCAAAGAGATGTCAGCAGAAATGACGGGATCCGCTAGGGCCAATGCCTGCCGGGGGTTCGCAGAAAACCGATAGGGACATCGTGGCCCCCGGCAACAGGGCAACCGAAGGAACACGGGTGGGTTTTAGTCAGTAAGAGTCTGATACGCCCTCCCGCTCCGCCCAGAGCGGGAGAAGATACTTAAAAAAAAAAGGGGCGGCTGCAAAAATTAAATAATTAAATCATACGTGAGAAGGAACTTTGTTCCTGACGGGGTCAAAGTCAAAGTCAAATCATTAATTTCAAATAGGCCCATGTATGGCACTTTTGAACGTCAAAAATTACAAAATAATAAAATTGATTCTATTCACCCCTTCCAAAAGGTAGTTTTCGTAAGGAGAAGAATGGGCAAGAAACTCCACCGTTACTCTTTTAAAATGTTTTACAATTGTTTGTATATGTACGTACATTTGTTAAATAATAATTATATGTGAAGACGGTGCACCTAGAATAAAATTACTATACCACAATAGGTAAAAAGAATTAAAAATGAAACAACGACAGATAATTTAATATGTGATAGATATATGGTGCTCACATATTTACAAACATTGTAAAAGTAGACGATTTTCCTAAAATTTTACAATTAATAAGTCAGTGTGTGAGGAAGTAATCACAGAATGTAAAATCAATGTCATAAAACACAAAGTAATAAATTTTACAATTAAATTAGCAAACATTTTGATTTTGTCTTGATTCTAAATTGTCCTATGGAGCAGGACCAGCATGTTTCCAAGCACTCTTATCTTGGATATAATCCTCTAATTTGTAATATGCTTGTTTACAAAGTGTATTTTTAATATGAGTTTTAAATTTTCTTTCATTTAATTGCTAAATGTCACAAGGTATTTTGTTGTAACATTTAACACAGTACCCCATAAAAGATGTATGTACTTAAGATAATCTAAAAAATGGTTGATCTAGTTTATCTTTATTTCTAGTATTAAAATTATGTCTATCACTTATTTTATTAAAGAGATGTGGATTTTCCTTACATACATAATATTTTCATAAATGAATTGGCAAGGTACCGTCATAATATTAATCCTTTTAAAAAGTTTCGTGAGAGATTCGCGGCGACGTAGATTATAAATGGCTCTGATAGCTCTCTTTTGCAAAATAAAGATGGATTCAATGTCAGCAGCCCGACCCCACAGTAAAATGCCATACGACATGAGGCTCCCCGACTGCATACGTTTTTTTTAATAATAATACTTGCCGCGCGGGCTCAGCGATCTGACATCATTGCGGAAAATTGTAACAATTGTTACGAAAGAAATACCTACATTCTTACACAATATTGCTACGCATATTTACAAAAAGAATTTAATAGATCACGTTTGATTGACGAATAATAATAATTTCTTTACAAAAAGTAATGATATCCCATCAAAAACATAAATGTGAAAATGGGAGCCAAATTCCATAAATATGGTTGTCGACTTCGCCGACAAAAGAATTGAAATCTAAATGGGTGCCAAGTTCTGTAGATAATCCTGAAATTTATTTATAAGAACATGCAACTTTCTAAAATAAAATTAAAACACAAATTCTTGTTTTTTCTGCTATAACAATGTTTGCTATTTAAAAATATAACTTCTTAAATTTGAACAGTCGAATTATTTACACAAAGCACTTAGGATAAATTGAAGCTCAAGATTTGACTTGGCTAGTTTTTACCAGCAAGCTGAAATTTTAGAGAAAGAAGATATTTTGACCTTACAGTTACAATAAGAAACAGTAACTTGCGCATAACATAAAGAACAAATATATAAATACGCCTAGGTAGACAGTCAAAGCTGTAAACAGTTACAATAAGAAACAGTAACTTGCGCATAACATAAAGAACAAAAATATGAATATTTTACTTTATTTATTTGGCTCACCAACAATTAAGTACACCGATACAAAGATATGAGATACATGCAATAAACTTATAGACTAGTGTACAAATTTCTTACAGGTAAGCACATCATGAATTACTTATTTGATGTTGAGTGCCTACTTAAAATTAAATAATAATAATTAAATATGCCTAGGTAGACAGTCAAAGCTGTAAACTCGATAAAAAAATAGCGTCCAACTGTTAGCCGCTTAATGCACGCAAACTAAAAAAGTAAAATTACAGCACAATGACGTGGCGCGAGTGTAAGACGTAGCTGTAATGCACACCAGCATAAAAAAGTTACCCTGTTTGTTTTAGTTCTTTTGCACCGCGACACTGTAGACAAATATAAAGATGATAAATTGATTAGCCAAATATAAGATAACTTGTATGTAAAAACTAGCCAAGTCAAATCTTGAGCTTCAATTTATCCTAAGTGCTTTGTGTAAATAATTCGACTGTTCAAATTTAAGAAGTTATATTTTTAAATAGCAAACATTGTTATAGCAGAAAAAACAAGAATTTGTGTTTTAATTTTATTTTAGAAAGTTGCATGTTCTTATAAATAAATTTCAGGATTATCTACAGAACTTGGCACCCATTTAGATTTCAATTCTTTTGTCGGCGAAGTCGACAACCATATTTATGGAATTTGGCTCCCATTTTCACATTTATGTTTTTGATGGGATCATATTAATAAAAAATGACTAACATAATACGCATTAAAGTTGGGGAGTGAGGGTCGCTACGTCACAAGTAAGTTTAAAATTTACATACATGTGACGTCATGGCACATTTTAACTCAATGTATCGCCGTAATCTTTTCATAACGTAAAAAAAAGAAAAAATACGTGTGCAATATTTTTAAATAATCTAACTGACGGATAAAAAAATCAGTGACACTCCTTCAAGTTTTCAATTCTGTCGGTACCGATGGAAGTGAAAACTTGAACAAGGTCGCCTTGGTGGAAGAAAAATACTTGTGTAGAACATTGGTCCGTAACCTTATCTAAATAAAGAGCACAATCGCGTTTATGATGAGGTGTCGGTAACGGTGTCACGAGTTCAATTGTTTTTCCCATCTCAAAAATGCCCAACGCGCCTAAAGAAGTTTACACTTAATTTTTGTAACGAAGTTCCTTATCGCGCGTTGCGAAAGTGGACTAGACGGAAAAAATTAAGACCAAAAGTTGTAACGACACTTTTTGCTATAGTTGTAAGCCGTGCGGCGTGCGCGTGTTTCTCTGTGTCTCTCTCTCTCTCATAGAAAGCAAGCCAGTTATTTTACCACAAGCCAATTATTACTAAAATTGAGCCTACTGATTAAGTTTATATTACGTTATATTTGTTAATAATAAAAAAATATTATTATAATTAAAAAAATATATATTACAATTCCTTCACTAATTAATCGAAAGGAACTTTGTTCCATCCGGGTGTCCCTTGACACCTCCCAAGTTTTTTTTTTGTCATCATCCCTATTGGCATGAAGAATGTGTTACGTATTTAGTGTATTGAATTTAATAATCGTTGAAAGGTGAATGTAAATTAATAGGTTAACCTTCAAATTTGCCTGTTCTTACCTGATTAGTATTGTATTTCAATATACCCAACGATAGTTCCAAATGTATGTTGCTATGTACAAAATCACTGATGGGAAAGTTCCATTAGTACATGAAACCGCGTTTGGCAAATAGGTTGCGAGTTCACCGCCTATTTATTGACTTGTACAATGGCGAGCCTTTTAATCAGTAGCTTTTCAATAGATTAACCTATTTATTTGGCATTCAAACACCTGCTCATTAATGTAGTTAAGTAAACATATCACGCCATATATTTCCACTTGAACTGTTTTGCGATTGAAGTTCGATTTTGTTTTTGAAATCAATTCGATTTTGGTCGTGAAGCCATACATTCTATCCAAGATTCGACGCCCATTTTTTGTATATTGGTATTGAGTCTATCTATCAATTCCTTAGTCTCCTAAGTTGCACCGCTACACCCTAATTGCCGGCGTTTCGCACCCATTTTGGCTAGGTATGCTTTTAATCTTACCAAACCAACCCATATGTTAGTGTATATACACCTGTACTTCTGGATATACGCCAATGATGCCGCAATTGGATATTATTATGTTAGATGAGAATTTAATTATTACATATTTTTATTATTAATTAAAAATATCAGATATTCATTGATAATTTTCCCGCGTCTTCACCCGCGTGCACCCAATTTTATTCTGAAATAAAAGTAACTCCTTAAAACATCAACTATCTGCCAAAGAAATTTCCGTCAAATTCGGTCTAGCCGTTTCAGAGATTAGTCGGAATAAACAGATAGACAGACAAAAGAATTTTAATAAAAAAATGTTTTTTTGTAAGTACCGTACTTTCATACGCTTTTTGTAAAAAACCGTTATTTTCATAATGAAATGAAATGAAATGAAATGAAATTGTTTAATCTGTAAATAGGATATCGGAATCACTTTTACACGTCATATAAAAAAATATTAAAAATAAGCTAGATGAGTTCGGCTTTTCCTATCTGACTACTCTGAGAAGAAAGGCCGAAAGAAACTCAGAGGTCACAGTCTCTTTTAAAGTCCAGATATAATCTTGGTCAGGCCATATGAGGACCATGTAGATTAGTGTCTGAAAAGGTCTTTTGAGGAAAGAACCACACAGATTTGAGTGGACCTGTCCAGTCAGTGCAAGCATTTGTCAGTAATCGTGGAGCTCAACTTAGAACTTAAGGAGCTCAACTCGACGAGCAATACCAAAAGAAAGGACATTTGGGTAGGCCGCAAAAACTACTCAAACTGCCAGACCATCACTAAAACTAGAAGAGAAATAAAAATAATATCCACATAGTCCTCACATTCACAATAGTTAAAATAATATAATACTTTACAAAGTAATCATGTCATTTTGATTATATTTTCCAACAATGTCAACGTTTTATAAAACTGGTATATGTTGATTTTACATAATAATTAAAATGTCTAGTTCTATGGTTTTATCACAAGGCTTAGCAGAGCGAGCAGTTCAATCCCAAGCTTTTTTATCTTCTAAATAATCTGAAATTGTATAGTACCCTTTTCTACAAAGTTTGGTTTTAATACAGATTTTAAATCGTTTAATGGGTAAGTTTCGACTGTCAATGGGGAGTTTGTTGTAAAAGCGTATACATTGACCCATGAATGAGTTGCCTACTTTGTGGAGACGTGTGCGATGTACAGCAAGGTTGTGTTTATTCCTGGTATTTAAACTATGAATATCGGACATTTTCTTAAAATTTGATATATTTTTGTGTACATACAATAGGTTTTCAAAAATATATTGTGAGGCTACAGTCAGAATATTTATTTCTTTGAATTTTTCTCTAAGGGAATCTCTTGGACCTAGGTTGTAAATGGCTCGAACAGCCCTTTTCTGTAGAACAAAGATAGTATTAATGTCCGCACAGGTTCCCCAGAGAAGAATCCCATATGACATAAGACTATGAAAATAACTAAAATAAACAATTCTGGCTGTATCCACGTCAGTTATCTGTCTAATTTTTTTAACAGCATAGGCGGCCGAACTTAGCCTTCCTGACAATTTTTCTATGTGTGGGCCCCATTGTAATTTACCATCAATAGTGATTCCAAGAAAAACTGTCGACTCAACAGGGTCCAATTCTGTTCCATTAACCTGAACATTGGTAGATAGCTGCCTGACATTTGGCATTGAAAATTTAATGAGTTTAGTTTTTTTTTCGTTCAGGAGAAGATTATTTACATTAAACCAATGCACAACTTTAGAGAGTGCATCATTAACTTATTCAAAGTTGACTAACTGACGTTTGATTTTAAAAATGAGGGAAGTATCATCTGCGAATAATACGATCTTGTGATTATCCCTTATATTACAAACAGACACTTCAATTTTATTACTATTTTCATGTCTTTGACACATCTCGGGACCCTGGGGTCCCGGACCTTTGGAAGGCGTACGAGGGGCCGAAGCCAACTCGCAGAGGCCCGTTAGACATTTTTAATGAAATGAGGCACCAACCGACGATTATCCCTGTCCGCACTACGTAAGTACATCCAAGGACAACCCCCGGTTGGTGTAGGACTTTTTTTTATTTATTCTTAATTATTATTAATGCATAGATATGATATGAACATTTTACATTTACCATCGGCTCAAAAAGAAAAAGATATAGGTAGTCATTATGCGTCCGAAGCCACATTTACGTCGATTGACATTTACAAACTACTGTCCTTGGCATTTTAATGTTCATGAAAATAGCAGACTATATCTCATAGCTATAAAGAACGCAAAACTGCTATCAAATGTACGAACATTCCTTCGTCTAATATTTATTTCTTTTACTTGTTCCATAATTTATTAATTTATATCATACTAGCTGACCCCGGCAAACGTTGTTTTGCCAATTATTTGTTTGGGGTGGACAACCCTTATCACTTAGGGGTATGAAAAATAAATAGTAGCCGATTCTCAGACCTACTGAATATGCATATAAAATTTGGTAAAAATCAGTAAAGCCGTTTCGGAGGAGTAAGGTAACTAACATTGTGACACGAGAATTTTATATATAAGACTAGCTGACCCCGGCAAACGTTGTTTTGCCAATTATTTGTTTGGGGTGGACAACCCTTATCACTTAGGGGTATGAAAAATAGATAGTAGCCGATTCTCAGACCTACTAAATATGCATATAAAATTTGGTAAAAATCAGTAAAGCCATTTCGGAGGAGTACGGTAACTAACATTGTGACACGAGAATTTTATATATAAGAAGATTTACCTTATGACTAAAAGTCTGAAGAGAAAAGTGACTGACTGGCTTAAATCCTTGTCCTATGAAGATACTGAGCAACTTATAGCATTATAAACACACACACATACACACTTCACCCCACCTCCACACACATAAACTACATAGTAACCTTCACATAGAGTATACCTATTCTCGTTTTTATTCCTTTTTTTAAATTTTGTAATTTATTAATTAACTTTCTTTGGGAAGCCTGGAACAATGTCTTTGTATATATTTTTTTGGGTTGGGCGCTGATAGCTACGCCACAGTATTTTACTTTTGTGGTTATCTTCGTTTACCTTTGTAAATTGTAAACTTAAGTTGTTCCAAATAAACTTTTTTAACTTTTATTCTTTATTAATGTACGTATCTCATCATAAAAGCCCCTCATTTATTACACTTCTAGAAAGACACAGAGGAACCTATTTTTTTATTTACTTATTCGTATATTTACTCAAAGCAAGCGTTAAATATTTATGAATGAATAAATAAGATGTAAATAAAGATGATGAGAATTTATGAGATGTTTGGGTACCTTTTCAGGGTACCTTGCCTAAAAGGCACTAACGAAACCCTATTATTAGTAATAGGGTCCCGTAAGCACCTTTTACATCGCTCATCGTACTTTTTTTATCAAAATCGTTTGAATCTTTTCGATTGGTATCACTACATTTTTTCATCATTTAAGATAAACTAAGAAGTTGTATATCGAAGAGTTCTTTGTGAAGGAGCTCTTTATGGTAAATATTAACAATATACAGATTATAGACCCTTAGATATTTCTCTGGTATGACTTATCATCAGATGGACCATGGGCCGATTGCTGGTCTGCCTCCGAAAAATAAAAATATTGTAGAACATTGCATTTGAATCTGTAAAAAAATACTCGCTAACTATTTATCATAAATTCTACTCCTCCCCAGATAAGCGACAAAATGACAAAGATAAATCGTTTGAAAAAATACGCTAATTATAACAAACGACCTTCATCTCGCTTTAGAAATAATCCTATTACGGATTACTCGTACTAATGTACGTATAAACACCTAGAACATGTATTAGTAAGGCTTCGTCGAGCGAAGTACGTAATGCATTAGTCGTGTACCTACAGTATCGTGTTATCGGACCATTGATATACGGTTCAAGCGAAATGTACCATACATTTCGAAGTTGGCTGATTGTAAGATCAGAGCTACTCGTATTTAAATACATACATTTAATATCTCCCTATATATCTATGTTGCCTACATATCTATATTCTATATCTATACATATTATAAATACACACACACCCTGCACAAACTGACACCTCTCTCTCTCACACACACACACACATATACACTCCACGCTCAAAACTACACAATCCTTCCATACAAATTCAAAATCTCACATAAAAATACGGTGAAATATTTATTTTTAGGTTCCGATTTTTTTTTTCTTATTTTTAATTTTTTTAGTTTTGCTTTTGTATCGGACTTTTTGGAGGTGTGCGTTAATGACTGCGACATAGTATTATATATACTAATGCAATTGTTATCGAACACAGAGTTTCTGTAAACTGAGTTTTGTCGCTTCAATAAAGTTTATTAAATTATAATTATGACATATTTTTTAAATTAAAATATATATTAAATAAAAGTCGCTTTTCATGGCTATCGCTGTGACCGCGTTGTTTTTCTACACTACGCCACGGATTATGATGTGGTTTTCAACATCATTTAGAAAATGTACAATCACCATCTGTCATTTTGTCTATTCTTCCGTCGACAAAACCCGTTTCTACTGTAGTCATGCTACGCGTACTAAAGATACAATCATAGTAAAGTAACATTTAATAAAGAAAACTTGATGTTTCGTCAAGTCGTAAAAACAGGTCACTGCTTAATAAAAATATTAAATACTAAAATTCTGGTTGGTTTAAATTAAATAGAAAAAGTAGGAACCCAATATTCAAAAATAACTTTTCGTAGAATCCATATTTTCATCAAAAGCCCTTTACATAGAAAAAAATTTGTTGAGGGTAAAACCATTTAAATTGTGAAACACTGCATGCAATTATTGAACTTTCCCTTCAGCTTGAATATCGTGAAGCGGTGATAGGTTGGCCTTTTTGGGTACTGACTTTTTGTGACGAAAAAATTATATAAAAATGTAATTAGGTACATTGTCAATGAATATGTTTTAGTTTTACCTGAATTTTACAGACTATTTTAAAATTATTGGTAGTGTTCTTCAGAAAGGCCAGGTGCGTAGTACTCGCAACTGGCGTGCGTATGATTATGTAGATGTATGAACGTAAACGAAGCAAAAGGAGTATGTAAGGATCGTAGCAGGTAGCGTCCCTGTTGGAATCCCAACACTAAATGTTACTAAATAACACGAACATCACTAGCATGCGCTCTCGGTTAGCCATGTTTATTAAATGATCGTTCACTTCTACACGGGGCAGGTTCGCGATAGGTCGACATATTTCGACAACGTGCTCTAGTCTATACTCCATTTGAAATAAGATTAGACATTTAACTAAACATTTTTTACAGTCCGTTCAACCGATTTCGACTTCTATTGCGTTGGTGGCATGACAAATGGCAGCTGCAGTAAACAGTTGGTTTGTAACCACTTTTTTTGCTTTTAATGCCATCCTTATGCCCTACGCAATAGAAGTCAAAATCGGTTGAACGGACTGTAAAAAAGGTTTGTTTAAATGTCTAATCTTATTTCAAACGGAGTATAGTTATATTGTACTTGATTGATGGTGATATTTGTGATTCAATTATATCTCCGTAAAAGCAACTGGTTTTATTCACTCTAAGTACCTCCACTAACACACACATTCCCACAGTCCCGTTGTTTCGTCCTACGCCCATGGGAAGAAGGCTTGATATTATGTATGTATTTTGAAATGTAACTATAAGGTAATGTTGCACATTGGTACACTGTGTACCAACATGCAACGTTACCTTAGTTACTTGTACCGTACACGTAAACATTATTACCAAGAGTACCTAAATTAGGGGTAGGTTAGGTACAATGTGTAAACTTGGAGCTGGCAATACATCACGCTGAGCACATTTAAACTCAATGCTATTCACTGTAATTCGGTTCAAGCAATGCCAATTTGGTGCATTGCAATGTTGTCGTATTTTAATGGAATTCATTACATCTAAACCACGTAGGTAACATATTACTAAATCTGTTTTGTGGAAAATCTTTTTCACCCAAGCACCTTTTTTTTAAAAAAACGAGGGCATCTAAAAATAAAATCTCGTGACTCCCGGCTTTCAGTTTTAATATAGAAAAGAGATTTTCGTTCTATCTTTTTGACATTTATCGGATTCAAAATTCTGTTCGATTCTCAGCTAGTTATAACTACGATATTCAATGTTGTATTTATAAAACTCAAAAACACAGTTTGAACATATAATATTATCAGTTTTAAAAATCGTGTAAGTCTTTTCTGTTATGTTTTATTTTAATTTTAATCCAAAATTTGACTGGCTGAGAATACCTTGGGGCGACAAAACTGCCTTGTTTAGTTCCACTATTGTATTCTGAATTATATACTAAGAAATTGTAAATATAAAGTTGGTACCTACATATTTATAAGAAACTTTTCAACCACAAACCCAAACAATTTTTCATTGTTATACATAGGAGACAGCGGTCGATATCCGAATCCCTCATAGGCCAAAGGGTCTAACTAACGCATTGTAGGTTTTCGAGGCCAATATGACGTGAATAAGACCTCCGATTCGTCTTCTTACACGTTCGGGTTTCTCAATTTGAGTCCGTTTGGGGCTCAAGAAAGTTGCTTTGGCAATTTGTATTGAGTTTGCCGACATTGTGAGTGTATTGTGTGATAGGTGGTACAGCGCCATGCTGGCTCACTGGATACGGCTGCACATGTAGGTGTCAAGCGTTTCAATTTTATATCTGGAGTGTGGTTTTTACTAACATTAAGTTAAGACCTTTACTAACAACTTATGGATCTTGTTATTTGGTCTGAAATAAATAAACATATATATTGTATATGATTCACATTTTATAATAGGTACATATAGGGGTAGGTCCGGATTACTCCTACGAGTCTTAATTACGTGGGATAGAATGGGTTAGCAATTTAAAAAAAAAATACAATACCAAACAAAAATGAACTCTTTTCATCACACGTTCAGTTTTTTATACTTTTTTAAAATATTTTTTGGTCTATTCTATCCTACGTAATTGGGACACGTAGTGGTAAATTGGACCTAATTCCATGGTTTTCGATTGAATTAAAACCAAATTCAATTTTCAATCAAAGCCGTTCTGATGAAATCATTCTTCGGTAGGTATTTTTGACAAACAAAAAAACGTGTGGCACTCGGGGACTGCCGCGGTAAAGCTATTGCATAGCATTTGTAACCTCCATACTTCCTATTTCTCAACGCTACACTTGGGATGATGACGTGATGACATAAAACAAAAATTACGTTCCCATAACAACATCACGTTGTCATGGGAACCGTCATTACATAGTAGGCGGAAAATAAAACCTAACACCCCCCAGTGTTAGGTTTTATTTTCGTTACGTTACGGAATTTCTTGATTCGGTCGCCGCGCTCAAAGCCCGCGATAAAAGCTATGCAATAGCTTAAAACGATATTTGTCAAAACTAATTTAAGTAATTCTACTCAAAACAATCAGATAAGTAGAATTGTTGAAGATAAGTATGTATAAATATAACGTACCTAGCGAAGATCCAATCGATTCTATAGAAAATTGGACATTTTGAATTACAAAAAGACACAGGACCAAAGGGTTTCATTACAATCGTGTAAACATAATTGGCAATTTGTAAGATCAAGAGCACCATTATGAACGGTGGACCGAATCGGATCAACGTAGACAATTTGCCATTAACTGACAAATTGGTATAGATACTCACTTTCTTTCTGTACCAAATTGATATATTATGAGAAAACAGGGGTCTTTCTGTTATTGTGTTTTGAGTAAAAATATGCTAGATTTTTTATTTGAATAAACATTTAGTAAATTCTACAATACTGGTATTTATTTGTATCTGGTTAAACTGGAAGCTGACCCCAATATATTTTGGAAAAATGCTAAGCAGATTGATTTTGTAAAGTCTACATGAGAAAACAATGGACGAAAGTCCTAAGCTTTTTCTTTCAAAAGCTATTCAAGATTAGCTCACACAGAAAAGGTTAGCCGGACGTAGGTACTAAGAAAATACCTGGATTAGGAAGGTATTAATTAGGCACACTGGATACGGAAGGTGATTTATCAAATGCTGTGGCGGAACTTGGAAAGGCTTATCGTCTACATTACGCTGATAAATTAACCAAATTACATCAGCCTAGGACATGATACAGCGTCACTATTCCCAGAAAGGTGCCTTCGTGATTCATCATCATTATCATCATTTCAGCCGGAAGAGATTTACTGTTGGACATAAGCCTTGGTGATTTATCATCTTACAGCAATTCACTGCTGGACATAGGCCTCTCCAATTACACACCATTCAACTCGATTATTGGCATCTCTGTTCCAGTTGCTACCAACTACCCAGCGAAGATCGTCGCTCCACCTAACCTTATTCTTCTTACTTTACGTTTGCCGAATCGCAGTCTCCCCTTAAGAACGCATCTACCTCAATGGTCATCGGTTCTGCCAAACTTCTATTTCCTCAAGGGGGGCACTGGAAAGATGGCAATCACCCAACACTTTAATCCTCACTTATGCACAGAATGGAAGGCCTCCCACAAGATGGACCGATGACCTTGTGAAGGCCGCAGGAATCCGCTGGATGCGGAAAGCACAGAATCGGACGAAGTGGCGGTGCTTGGGGGAGGCCTATGTCCAGCAGTGGACGTCTTTCGGCTGAAATGATGATGATAATGGTGATGCACAGGACGCTAACCGTAAATGTTAAAGAGTTCTCTGTTCATCTATTTTCGTAAAATATCAAAGGTAAACGCTCTTTGGCCTCGAAAATCTAATAACAAAATCTAAATATCGTTCCGATAATCATTCAATAATCTTTCAACCATTTGATCCAGTTCAATTTATCATGCTTCCCACCGAAGAAACCGTAACGAAATCCACTCTAGTAATAAATCTTAAACTTAAGTAATATCTGACGACGATAGATAGCGCCACCTGCGAAGTGCTGGAACTAACCGTAAAGTGAATAGATCGAGCGGAGAGAAATTATTTCTATCGGAGACTCGGAACTCGGTGATAAATGCGGGATGAACTAGTAACATGGGATATAAACTTGTGTGTACATCTGAATTAAAAATTAACTAATTGTTTTAGAAAATTTTATTTTATTTTTTCCTAATAAACTACTCATTTTCTCCTTTAAACGAACAAAATTAAAAAAAAAACTTTACTTCCAAAATAAACGCTGCAACGTAGAAAATTATTTCTTTGGTTTTGCATTTTCGTTTTTTGGCACCAGCTTCCGAAATTAAAATTATGTTTTTTTTTTTTAAGACGGCTTACCGATTGAAAGAAAGAAATGGGTGTACATAAAAAAAAACGCTGAATTCACAATCTCCTCTTTTTTTGAACTCGGTTAAAAATAGCAAACTATTCAGTAAGAAAGACGAAAGGAAGGAAACAGTCTACAGCAAAAAAATGCGATATATTTGAAATATTGCTTAATTAACCATTTTCATTACACCAAAACAAAGGAAACTTTTTAACGACAAGAGATGACAAGCTCGCATGATAACCCATTTCCAAGAAAATCCACATAAGGCCTGGCTTTAAACTGTGCCGGAGCAAAATACAGCTGTTTATATTTGATGGATCACAGAACAGCAACGTACACAGTGCACTAATATTCCGTATATGGTACGTCATATCTTCTTATATAAAAAGGCTTCCACCATCCCATATTAGGATAAGAGGATTACTTTTGGTGTCGAGTTGCGTTGCCTACTACCGACTTGATTCGGGCCCTGGCTTTACTCCCGTATATTCCTTTTTTATTAACACTGACATGTCTCAGCAAGACTTAGGAAAATACAGGCACTCTCAAATATGAACACTACACGTTATTGAGAAAAATTGGTTCGTAGAAAGTGATTTATCAAAAAAGGTCCGAACATTTTAGGAAGTAGAAAAAGTTTGGGACATTCTTTTAAAAGAAACAAAAGAAACGCGTTTCGTTAAAATAATAAAGAATGTTTTGAGAAAACAACGAGATGTTTTCAAAGGTAGCAACTGTTTTGAAAATTGTAAAACAACAAGAAGCAATAGCAAGACAGGAACACCTGATCTCGAGATCGTGAAGTCTTATTGCACTAAACTAAAAGCAGATTATCCACAACGAAGTTCGGGGGGTCGAAAACGTCCTGAATGGCTTCGAGAAAACAGTACGGCTGTCCCTTTGTTGTATGTTTTTGCTCGACTTGCCGGAAATCTATTCGGAAACGATAGAGGTACGGTATTTATTTCCAATATTAGATGAAAAAGTTATTATTCAGTTACCAATTTAGAATTCAGCAGGATATAAACTAAAATTCGGTGACACTGAAAATTCAACTAGCTTACGTGTCCTTGCTTAGACATCCTAAGTAGACAACCATCACGTATTATTCTTACGGAACCCTGAATGGGGATTTGGAACGTGGGTTTTCCTCCCCTTTTCGCCTACTCAACGTCAACTAACGTCAAGGATTAGAAGATTATCGCCCACCCATGAAAACAACATAATATATTTCGCGATTTACTCTGAACTTGGATAGAATTTTATAGTTTCCTATCAATTGTCAATGCCTATAATACAAGCACAACTAATAGAATCCAAAAAAAGAGCCGAAATATTAGTCTATAAAACTGAATTTTATAGTAAAGATGTTATTTGTCTTTGAAATTAAAGTCTTAGTAAAGTAAGCACACGGTTTCATTTAGATTTTTCTTTATAGCCAAAATAATAGGCAGCTATATTAAATTCAATACTACCTTCATCAAAAAAAAATATGGTGTCGAAGAAAAATCAAAAGAGCCTACCATATGTTTAACAGTTCACGATACGGGTATCTACTTCGACTCTATTTACTTATTAGCCCTGTACTTACTTCTAATTTTATAAGTACAAATATATAGGCAAACACGCACAGATACGTAGGTACTTAGATCTAGTAAATCTCGACTAGAAAACACATTCATACAAAATATCTAAAACATCCGCAAAAAAGAAGGTAAATGAATCCGAGCAAAAGAAACAAATTGGCTACATTTTAAGGGTTTTTGGAAGCACTTTGATCAGCCGAAAATTCCCATTACACGTTGATATACTGGGAGAGTTTCTTCACAAATGTTTGCAAATCAAAGACGAGACGAAACAGTATATTTGAATGCCGATGTGAAAGTTTTATTAACTAAGAAAAGATATGTACTACATTCCGCCTTAATAAAATTTCTTTTAGGAGCCCTTAAGCAAATAAATATGAGTTCAAAAATAAAAATAGAGAGAGAGAGTGTGAGTTATTTAAAAGATATTTACTACTCACTAAATGACATTGCTTTTATGACATTGGCAAATATATGGATTATTGTAAAAATCCAAGATGCTGATAACGATTACCTAACTATCACAATATTAATTCATTATAACAATTAATTGCGTCGGCTAACATGTGTCGCCGAAATACATTACAGCCAGACGAAAAAGGCTCAGTACATTCACTGCGTTGATTTTTATAAGTCAACAAAAAAATCTCAAGGTCAAGGTCAGAAGATATCACAACAGCACTTAATAATCGATCAAATCATTCAAATAGAAATGGATTCCAGATAATAGAAATATCTGGAACTGAATAGACTGTACGCAGAATACACAAGCAGCTGTTTTTCTTTAATTTTCAATATCAGCATAGCTAAAATGTTCAGGCGTATTCTTTTTTGACATTGACTTTAATTTAACGTCTAAGTTGATATACGAAGTGTTTTAAAATAGATTTAACCTTGGTTTCAGAAAGTTTATTGCCTGTGACATACCATAAAATTGAAGCATCCATTGACCAGCACCATCTAAACAACATGTACAATTGTTGCACGATACGGGCAAGTTAGTTGCCGTTCAAAACTGGTATAGGTGTAAACAGCACGTACAATAAAATCGCACGTATAATAAAATTGCACGTACAATAAAATCGCATTCAATTCTGGCATAAAAATTTCTATCGTTCAAACATGAGCGAAGGAAACAAATTAAAAATATTAAATCTTGAGACGACGTTCAATAAAATTTAATGAAATATTTGGCAGCGCCTTCAAATATTCATTTATTAGAAGCAATACGAGTACATTACAGACTTTGTAATAATTCCGTTAGCAGCTTTTGTGACCAATAAAGGAGTTTTTAACTAATAACAACAAAGCCTATATAACGAGTTTCGCTTACCCTCACACAGTAATACTCTCCAAAGAGTAATTCAACTCATTCTCGCAGTTTCAAGTGTTAATAATTCCGTTTGAATCCACAACTAAACGGGCCTCGAGTAAGCCCATGTACATGATAGCCGTAATGCAAAAGGACGTAAAAGCTATTATTCTTAAATAAGCAATCTTCTCCAGTATTCAATTAAATTCACGTCAAGAATCCTTGGTTATAGTTTTAACAAGACCCCTTTGTTACAAAGACGCTTTTGTCCTTAGAAATGAACAGGGTCAGGGCAAATGACAGTGATACCTTTCTTAGATTATTCCGTTCGCCTTTGTAAATCACGGTTTGGTCGTAAAACCTGCCTGGATTAAAATTCATTAGTGTTCTAAGTATAGGACAAATAGATGATTAGTGACTGGCCTTGGGAAGCTTTTAATGAATATTAAATAAAAGGCCTTTCATAATTATACAGGGTGTAACTTGAAAATGTAGATAGATTTGGGACAATGATAGATTGGGGATCGCACATGCCCGAAAAAGTAGTTTGCCGAAAAACAAATTGGGTTTTTTATCACGAAAGGAAACGTTCCGAAAACAGACTCGCCATACTTTTAACTTTTTTGTTCTCAAATTCAAATTCAAATTCAAATTTTTATTGCATATCACAGTGTTTACAAGGTCTTAATAATAATAATAAAGTTCACATGGACACACAACAATTATATAAAATATGAGTAGTAGCATGATTTAAAATAAATGCAGTAAATATAAATTAAAAAATAATTATCATTAAAAAATCTAATCAAATTACATTATATAACATCTCATTTAAATTTGTGATATACGTCTTTGCAAATTTTATCTCTAGAAATCATTAGGAAGAATCAATCAATCAAGAATCAATATTTATTTCAAGTAAATAAGATCACACACAAATTGAATGTAAAAATCCTTAACACAAAAAATTATAAAATAAAATAAATAAATAATTAGGAATTATTCAAAGTCAATTAATTTGAAATTAATAATGTCACAGATTAAATTAATATAAAAAGTAAAATATAACATTAAAAAAATCAATTCACTTACAATAGATATATGTCACAGGTTAATGTCAAACAGTCAAATCAAATTGTAATAAAAATTCAATTAATTTAAAATAAATAATGTCACGGATTAGGGTTCTGGGATGTAACACTTTCTTAAAGACTTTTCTTATATTCTATTTACAAAAGTAAGTAGATAAAACGACTGACACATACTTACATGTAGTCATAACTCAACTATCCCTACGCTACCTGTTTAAAAGTCTACACCAGTTCCACGCCTCAATCTTACTAAAGGATGACGACGCTCACTGACATTTGTCAGGATCGAGAGCTTAAGACGTTCCCTACATAAAATACAATTACTGACTGACAGTGTACACGTGTTTTGCATCAACACAAAAGATTTAAAAGACAGTAAAAGAAAAAAAAAATTATAGATAGTGTCCTTGGGTGATCCCTTGGGAGTATGGAGCCGCTCTAAGATACAGATAGGAACTTTTTATTCGGGCACAACTGCTGACTACATCCGTCACGGTCCCGTCCTTCGGGTTTTTCATAGAATGCATCGCAATTTGTCATCTCCCGAGGCCAAATATTAGCATAACAAGAGATCCGAGACCCCCGTTTCCCCGCCATTTAATTCCGTCCGATGCCCATTTGTTAGACTCAACTCTCTCAACTACCTCTGTTACACCAACTGAACAGTGGAAGTACTTTAAAAGTTGGCAAAACTAAAGTTCGGTCGAATAAATACCCCAAGTTCGGTTGCTTGGAGATACTAAAGATGTTAGTAAGTACATTGGTCGGCATTAGAGGTTAGTTTATGTAAAATGGTCTGAAATATTTAGTGGGTGTGTTGAGTAACAAGTTTAACTCAAGTTTGACCATAACTCATAAATCTAGTAATGTGTTAAGTCCCTCAATGCTTCCTGTGAGGTTATGGACGAGGGTACATTGTAATTATGTTATGTTGGTTATGGCACCCCTTACGGTCGTTCATTACAGGGTCTATGTTATAAGCAATTAATGTGACGTTACCAACACTTCACGTTTTGGATATCTCAAAGGTAACACATGATTAGTGTTTTGCTTGGCATTGTTAAAAGTCATCAAAGGTCTTTTCTGCAATGTGTTCTGCCCATTTATTCGTAACTTGTCCCCTACTTTCATATTTGCTGCGACGGCTAAAGGTCATAGCACACATATCTACTCGGAAAGAGATCATCACCGTATCGTTATTACGTTACGATTCCGATTAGTGTGCGTTGCAGTAAGGAGTTTCATACAAAGAATACTGAATGGCTCGAGTTAGTACGGTGACGACCACTTTCCGAGTTGATATGTGTGCTATTTCCTTTAGCGTGTAGTCGCTCAGTTTATAATTTGTATGCCTTGTCTGGCGGCCATAATTTACTAAGATATCCACAGGATAGTCCGGTGAAGCAGCTGACAACCTCCTGGGAGGACTTACGAGAAGCAATCCACAAAAAAAAACTACTTTCATATACTCTGCTTTCTTTTAGTGATCAATAAACCATTCATTGTTTTTATAAGGAATCATTAATTTCGATCGATCGAAGATTATTATTTATTCAATAGGAGATAATTGGAAGAACATGAAGCGTTAGTAATTAAATTTAAATTATTTAGAGGCTATCA
This sequence comes from Agrochola lychnidis, assembly GCA_963680765.1. Taxonomy (NCBI): domain Eukaryota; kingdom Metazoa; phylum Arthropoda; class Insecta; order Lepidoptera; family Noctuidae; genus Agrochola; species Agrochola lychnidis. Next base: position 9,386,263 of record OY796847.1, read on the forward strand.
CTCTAAATATAGTTGAAATTTAATTCACGAAAAACAGAAATGTTGTCTAATTAATGTCTCTGATTGAAACACAGTTTCTGTTTCTATAATTAAAGTCTCTTAGAAATTCAGCAATCTTCAAACAAGAAATAAGACTATTCCGCTTTTATAATTGTTCCTTAATTAGAAGTGGGTACCTATGTACCTACCAAATAAATGAAAAAAATATTGAAACTTGGAGCATTTGACATAGGAATTTAATGATGTACCGGTAACGCATACGTAATCACTTTGAAAACAAAATCCCGTGCACATGACCTTTTTTTTCGTAGGTTAGCGTTACTATAGCGGCCGAGCGCTTCAAGCAAGAATAGTCCTTACAGTGTACAAATATGCGTGTCTTCGATAGTACGTACGATGTTTATGACTGCATCGTTGGTCTAGTTGTCGCACGCGCTACTGCTGAGCATGAGGTCCTGTGTTCGATTCTCGGGTCGGCCAAAGTGTTATCGGGGTTTTCCATCTGGAATTTCCCAGTCTGGACTTGTGCCCGGTTGATGGCAATAGGCTTGTCTCCGATTTCATGGGATTTTAAACATAACTGGAAAAATGTGGGTGTACTATAGGTGCAACTCAACCCTTTGGGGAGTACTGCCGTGATATTATGTAATTTGTGTATGTGTATTGAAGAAAAGACGAATTAGCATCATAATGTGCCTTGAAAATACAATTTTTAAATGTTTGTTGTGAGAAACTCGATTAAATATGCGTCATACAATTCAATTACACTGGATTCACTACACTCCGTTCTCTCGATTCAATCACAGCACTAAAAAGGTTCATTATAAACCATATAGTTTCAGAATATTACCTATACTATGAAATGGGACATATACAGGGTGTTTGGCAGAACGTTGAACATACGAAAATGGTGGATAGGTGGGGTCATCTGCTACTTACTCAGCCCTAATTTATTTGGCCCTGGCTCCCCTGGATATTTTTTTTTAATGCAATTTGAAATTAAGATTTAAGTATTTTTTACATCTTTCTGTAAGTTTGAGGACTCATAACTTTTTTTCTAGCTAACATCTGAATAAAACAATAATTTTATAAGAATCTGCCAACATTAAAGATTAAAAAAAAACAAAAATATTGCCTGTTTTATCCATTTTTAATAAAAATTACACTTTAAAGTTAAGAAAGTGGTGAGACTAGAAGAAAGCAAAAAAAAATTTTTGGCATATTCGGGTGGCCAGGGCCAAATAAATTAGGGCTGAGTAAGTAGCAGATGACCCCACCTATCCACCATTTTCGTATGTTCAACGTTCTGCCAAACACCCTGTATATGTTGGAGACGGATATGTTACTCTTTCGTTATTATCAGCGATATTTTAACTACTGTGGACGTACTGTGGGTAGTGTTGGTTAATGCGCAATAGAAAAACCGTTTGCAGTTCAGATCACATTATAATTTACTTTAAAATGAATCACACTAGCTAAATTATACACACACTGGGTGTGACGGCGTTTATTAAAATCACAAATTAATGCAATGATCACAAATTACAATTAACACAATAACTGAGCACCACGAATCGAGAACAGTTCCACGACGTCTTCACTCCGATGCGATCCGAGGCTGAATCCCTCCTCGCCGAGGCCTTAAAACATCACGACTCTATAGAAACGCGCTTTTTGGTGTGGGTAGATCACTTGATGTCGCCAGTGGCACGCTTGCGATTCGTTTCGTGTCCGTACTAATGACCGGATCTGACATATATATTTGTAATCATGTTCTTTCTCAAAAACGGCTCTAACGATTTCGATGAAAGTTGCAATATAGGGTTTTACGGGGGGCGAAATATCGATCTAGCTAGGTCTCATATCTGGGAAAATTCGTTTTCTCCGTATTTTCACTCGAGCAGAGCTCGATCGCCCAAATTTTAGAACAAGATAAGACAACCTTAGAATAATGACATGGCAGCATGGAATAAGTAAGTACCTACTATCATGGCAGCATGGAATTAGTATGTACTATACATGAAATTAGTATGAACTATCCTATATTATTAAATGAGCATTCTCTATTTTTACCCGACTACGGCAAAGCCAAAAGGAAGGGTTATGATTTTAGCAGTCTATGTATGTATGTTTGTATGTATGTATGTTTGTATGTATGTATGTATGTATGTTTGTTTTTACGTGTGTTCCACCGTAGCGCCTAAACTACTAAACCGATTTTGATGAGTGAGGTATCAATAGATTCGTAATAATGGTCCGGGTGACATAGGCTATATAATTTTTCCCTAAATTTAATTTGGTGGACTTTACACGTAAATTTCTAACCTCGAAAAAAATTAAAATGGGATGATCATAACATGTTTGGTATCAAAAGAAAGGTCTTGACGAGCACATTACAAATATGTATATAATATTATATTTTCAAAGTAAACAAATATGTTTAAATCGTTAAAAACAAGCAAAAGTGAGACTGCGCTACGTAGTATCGCAAGATGTTACCAACGTGCAGTTAATCAAATCTTAAAAAGAAGTACCGATTTGTAATTCCACTCTTATGAAGAAAAAGAAGTACAACGAAATATTTATATTTTGGATTTCTTCGAAGCTCGACATCGATATATGGTGTTGGCGTCGAAATAAATCGCTCTATGGTTTCGTCCAAAGCACTATGCACTGCTATTGGAATTAAAAATAGGTTAATTACTGAACTATTGTATTACTCTACTCTTATTTACGTTTATCAAGTGTAAAAACGGAAAAGTATAAAATAAAAAAATAAAGTTTAAAAAACTGTAACCCGACTACGGGAAAATAAAAATGATCTAAAAAGTACGAAACAAGCAAATATTTCAGACAGAAATCAAGACATAGGTACAAAAATGGTCAAGGTAAAGCCGTCGTCGCATGCTATTATAATTTTGAAGGTGTTCTTGGTACCAACATGCTACACAGGCATGCGACCACGGCTTTACCTTGACCATTTTTGTACCTATGCCTTGATTTCTGTCTGAAATATTTGCTTGTTTCGTACTTTTTAGATCATTTTTATTTTCCCGTAGTCGGGTTACAGTTTTTAAACTTTATTTTTCACCTAAGCAGAGCTCGGTCGACCAGATACTGAAAATAAAACATAAGCACAAAAAACTAAAACAATTGCCTATCAACAACTTCTGTGATGCATTACCAGCGATATTCCAATGACAAGCATTTTCCTTTGAACTTCAATACCCATTATTTGGTCAGAGAGTCAAGCCTGATCCATACTACTCCATATTCAGAACTTAAAATGCGCCCTCTAGGCAATTTCTACAAACGAAAGCATTAGGTCTCTTTGTACCTACTTTTATTTATTTAGGTCCTAGGACCTCTTCAAACACAGTTTGAAATACTACTACAAAATTTCGTTCGAAAAACAAGAGACAATAAAAATAAAACATATCGGGGTCGTTCTTAGTATTGTTAGCCAGAACAAATAACTGCGAAAGTAGTACAAATTAGATGTCGTAAGTTTGAAACTTCTCAGTCCAAGAGAATAGTGAAGGAAATGATTGAAGTAGGTATAAAGAAGGGAAGACTTGGATCTCCTTTTGTTACTGTTGGAAACTTTACAATTTGTTTGCATTCTTATAGCTGGTACTTACTTACTGCTAGATATTTTAAATTGATGAATTCTAGAATGATATTTGTTCTGATTGTCGTTTTTTTTTTTGGCTGTGGCAGAATATGCATTTCGCCTGCACAAAAGGCGATATCAAATATTATTCAACAGTAAATAATGTTTTTTTTTTAAGTGAAAACTTTTTCAGGCGCGTTGGGCAATTTTGAGATAGGACTAAACCATTGATTTCGCGACACTGTGACGACACCAGCGTTAAAGTATTTTAAATGGTCAACTACAGCAACGCGGCGATTACCGCGGCGCCGATTTTTTTTCAAGTTTTCGCTTCTGTCGTCACTCCCGGAGTGCCACTGTTTTTAAGCTATTTCATAGCTTTTATCGTGGGCTTTGAGCGCGGCTACCGAATCAAGAAATTCTGTAACGAAAATAAAACCGTAACGAAAATAAAACCTAACACCCCCCACTCCGCCTTCCATGTAATGACGGTTCCCAAGACAACGTGATCTTGTCATGGGAACGTAATTTTTGTTTTATGTCATCACGTCATCATCCCAAGTATAGCGTTGACAAATAGGAAGTATGGAGGTTACAAATGCTATGCAATAGCTTTACCGCGGCAGTCCGCGAGTGCCACTCGTTTTTTTTTTTACTTATCCAACGGTATTGATCTTTGGCACTCAGCTGGCATCTTTCACTAGCCTACCGAATGATAGAAAAATTTGTTGCCGTGTGAACGTGGAATGAAAAAACGTGTGGCACTCGGGGACTGCCGCGGTAAAGCTATTGCATAGCATTTGTAACCTCCATGACAATATCACGTTGTCATGGGAACCGTCATTACATGGTAGGCGGAGTGGGGAGTGTTGTGTTTTATTTTCGTTACGTTACGGAATTTCTTGATTCGGTCGCCGCGCTCAAAGCCCACGATAAAAGATATGCAATAGCTTAACAAAAATTAACCTTCACTCGAATGAAGCGTATGATATCGGCATTAGACAATTATATTTTGGTGTGTTTACCAAAGAACAGAAAGTTACCAAATTGTTGATTTTGATCAATATTTATGTGTTCTCAAGCCCATAACTTCAAAAAGCACAATATTGTCGGAAAATTCATTAAAATATTCTCAAACTCATCCACAACTAACTTTTGGCGCTGCAATAATATTTTCAAACTTATCCGGCAGACTGACCAAAGTTACCGTTGCAAAGAATAGCAAAATTGAAACTGACTTCGAAAAACGATTTCGAATTCGTAACTTCAAAAGGATTTTCCATTTTGAAAGGTATAAGAAGAGAGATGTTATCGAATACCACAAGAATAAGTCACCCAACAAAATTTTGATGAGGGCTCAAAGTAAACATTTGGTGGAAATGAGTCTCATTTATCGGACTGTTGGAGCGGATTTTAACTTTGTGCGGTGTCGCATCGCCAGAACAATGGATTTCTGTTTCGCAACCCGCAGTTGTAGAAATTCCGCCATTTTGGTTTGTGACGGCGCTTGCAAAAACAATAAGCGATTGTTTATTGATTAAGGTTCGGTGACTGTTTCTGAGCTTTATGGAAATTCAATACCAACTTCAGTCAAGTTCTGTTTTATGGAATTTATTTTGTTTGAAATATCCATACCTAATTGAAATTGCGTACCATTATGGCCGTTATGTGGTTAATTTTTTTCTTAACAGTGAAATTTTCTCAGTTTTTCATAATAGAAAGAAAATTAAACACGAATAAAAATTGCGAATAATAAGCTATACACGTTATAACGCTCGTTCTGTCGTTCAGACATGTAGATAATCGCACGTGTTTTATATACATAAACATCAAGCTAATCATTCAGACGTTACCGCGCGGTTACCGCCACACATCCGCGAGAAAATAGAATCGCGCGGCAGCCGCGCGTTTTTGTTACTCTGCATTGTTTATTGATGAAGTGGAGAGAGAGAAGAAGATTTTATTGACATTCTCAAAAAGTTAAAAAAAAAACTCATTCTTAATTGTTAGTTTGTAATTAATGTTACAAATTGGCCATGTACGAGTCAGTCACTTAATACGGGATGCATCCAATACTACCTTTTTCTTTCCTATATTTTTATGAGTAACCACAGTAAACAACATAGTATATCTTCGTCGACTTCCATTTTCAAACTAATTCTATCCGGACCACGCACGCCAGTCGCTTACTAACCGCGGCTGTCTTTTTTTTTTTGGTTGGGTGATTATCCAATAACTTCTCCCACTCTGGGTGAAGCGGGAGGGCGTGTCAGACTCTTACTGACTAAAACCCACCCGTGTTCCTTCGGTCGCCCTGTTGCCGGGGGCCACGATTTCCCTTTCGGCCCATATTCGCAGCCCCGGCAGGCATTGACCCTAGCGGAACCCGTCAATTCTGCTGACATCTCTTTGAGGCGCGCGTGGAACACAACGCGCCGTCGACCCGGGCGTGGTCCTTATCGGACGACGAGCAACCCATTACTCACCGTCCGCAAGCCCGCGTCTACGGTGGCCGGAAATCGGCTCGCGATTCCCACCCTGGGCGTCTCCTCCTGCGGCGGTTAGGGGTGTGAGGGCGCGAAATTTGCCTCTCCCTCAAGCGTTCCACCTCCTCCTTCGCGAGCATTACCGCTTCGCAGAAGGAGGTGACGGCCTGCCATTTCCTCTCACTCCGTACCATGGCCTGAACCAGGGCCGCACGCGAGAGATCACCGCCGCCGATCGCCTCTACGAGGACACGGCGTTGCTCCGCCCAAGCCGGGCAGACCTCCACCGTATGCTCCACCGTGTCCTCAGGCCGATCCACACAATGGTGACACCTGGGTGTTTCCTCCCGCCTTATCCTAAACAGGAACCTCCCGAAGCAGCCGTGTCCGGTGAGGACCTGCGTCAGGCGAAGGTGAGGACGCCGTGGCGTCTCTCAAGCCACTCCTCAAAGAGGGGTCTTATCGCCGCAATTGTGGCGTGCCCAAAACGCGGCTGTCTGAATACATAACAAAATAACGCGTTTCAAAACCGCAAGATTCGGAATCGTGCGGTTCTTTTGTGTCTAAATGAGTGCCTTTCATTTATATTTGACACATTATTTAACGTAACTTGTTTAAATAATGACAACATTAAAATAATTCGTAGCCCACTCGTGCGATAAAAATAAACACGCCGAGGCTTTACATAAAATAGTAATTCATATTCATATTTCAGGTACTTCAAATAAATGCTAAATATGTAGATAAGTTCAGAAAAATTACGCACAATTTTTCAGTAGTAATGTAGGTAAAATTATACTGTCTATTACTCAAAAAACAACTTTATTCATATCAAAGTAAAGTTAATTTTATCTTGTGGTCTCCCGGTAAAAATATTCTAAATCCACCATACCTATATGTGGGTGTCGTTTGCGAGAGCTAAATGGTTACTTTAAGTTTTCAGGCAGTTAATTAAGGATTCTCAGTGTTAAACGGACGATTGGCCACAATAAACAGTTTTTGAAGTGAAAACTTCCTTAGGTGCGTTAGAAATTTTTGAGATGGGACTAAACCATTCATTTCGCGACACCATGACGACACCTCATTTTTGTAAACGCGATTGTGCTCTTTATTTTTATTACGTTACGGATCGATATTCTATGCAAGTATTTTTACTTTAAAGGTTTCGGAAGTATTTTTTTTTTTGTAAACGCTATTAAGTTACGGACCAATGTTCTATACAAACATTTTTCTTCCACCAAGGCGATCTTGTTCAAGTTTTCACTTCAGTCGGTACTCCCAGAGTGCCATCACTTTTTTTTTGTATTAGTAGCAGATGCTTGTTTTTTTTTACAACCAACCTATTTCTCTGCAATCCTTCCTCTTACAACGTCATATTGCCGCACTTATAGATATCACTTAAATTAATAAGTAGGAAATCATAATTGTCCTAATGTAGGGCAAAGGCCTGAAAGAGAATCAATCATTAACTTTAATCGCTCGGGCTCCAGGCCGAGTAATAACAGCCGCATGGGTCAGGTCTACGCTTACCGCGGTTGGTCTGTAGATGGGTGACTATCATTACATACCGAGATCCCTCCGTGCCTCGGAAAACACGTTAAGCTGTTGGTCCCGGGTGTCATTCGTGGATCTTTGACAGTCAGTCTTACCAAGGAGTATCATATTACCCAGTAACTGGATTATGGAGGTCAGATAGGCTGTCGCTCCATGTAAAATACTGGTATTCAGCTACATCTGGTTAGACTGGAAGCCGACCCCAACCAACATACTTTGGCTAGGCAGATGATGATTGATTCACAATCATTGACGGCATACAGTGCGGCAGTAAGTGTTTTTGAAAAAAAATAGACAATCAAGTGCTTCAAAAGCATTTGTTCCTTTTCAACATGAACAGATGTAACTTTCAAAAGAATAACTGACGATATTGATAGATGAGTTTGGAAGACAGGTGTAAATGCAAAGTTTTGAAGTGGAAACTTCAAACTCGGCGACCGAAAGATTGATTATAGGCGGTCTGGCCAAGGTAGCAGGAAATGATTATATGTCAAAAACTTTGAACCAACCATTCGCCGTTTCGATTTTAAAGTTGGTATGAAAGATTTGTATGTTGGCAATAAATTATGGCTCTCATTTAGGTGGTATGTAATGTGAGCGATGCGTGTTCATGTCAATAAAGCATAATCTATTTACTGTATCTAGCCTGTACCTTTTATTGTGTGTTTTTTTAGCTTTCTTCTGTCTGTCCCACGGTGAAAAAATTGAGTCTCTGTTGGGCATTGCCACTCCTCTAATTCCGAACTTAGTATTTGGTTACCATTTCCAAGACGGCTTTAATCATATTCCTTGTAACAAGACGAGTTTTGTTTAACATCTTGGCTCACAGAAGTCGCATTGATTGGCAGGATGGTAGTGGACTTATTCCATAAGTATTAGATAACAGAAGATCGTCCACAATTAAAAAGCATTGTGTCAAATCCTAACTTTCTAACACTAAGGCCATGTCCTATTTAAAAGATTGCTTTTGCATCGCGCGAATACGCGATCGGTCACTTTTTGTTCGGAAATCCGGAAAGCGCCCTCTGTCAGCGCGACCAAGTTGTTCTGGTTGACCGAACAAAAAGTTCGAACGATCGTGTATTTGCGCAATGATCGCTTTTAAAGCTCCATGCACGAAAAAAACCCTTTTTCGTCGGTAACTTATCTAATTGTAAGAAAACTTGAAATAATTGAAACATTATAAGTCTGTGTAAGTATAAAAGTACAGATTTCGTGGTGCTACTCGTAAATCATTCGTGTCGGTCACAGTACCTATGTATCGCTTTTGCGCTCTCGAAAATATGGTTTATTTCGTCTTTGAAATCAAAGGCTACTTAATGAAGATTTAGTATCATCATAAAATAAAATTTTGATTTTATTTCAAGGATAGCTTAAGACTAATGTGTAATTTTTAAATTTCATGACATGGTTTGCTAAATAATAGGAAAAAATACATTACTGACAGGGTTTAAAAAATATAATCTACATTTCGTAAAGAGGTTAAAAAAAGTGGTTCCCCTTTGTACAAGTATGATATTTTTTTTAATTTTCAAAATCATAAGTAGTTTTTTCTAACGAAACAATCAAACGCCAGTATCGCGTCAATTTTGGAAAACTTGTTGCGATTTTTTGTGCTTTAATTTATTTGAAAAATCCCTTTCCGCTATGTACAAGACAAAGAATTCGACTTTTCAAATCACAAATAATTTTGTTTAAATTCTGTTTCCCTTTCTCACAACTAATGAACAAAATTGATCAAAATCAATCGATTTCGTACACGGCCCCTTAAATAAAACGCAGGGTCAAGTTAAAAACCCATCAAAATTGACAAAAACAGACTTTAAACGTGAACACAACGACGTAGTGATCCTTTTTTTTTTTTTTTTTTTTTCTGTTGGGCATCTCACAGCTGGTTCCGAAAACCGTACCTGTTTAACCGGTCAATCCTGTGATTGCCTTAAGCTACTACACTCAAAGCCTCCAGCCAGGGCACAAATAACTAAGCTAAAAATTTAAGGATGAACGCTCACTAAGGGCACCCCCTGCGGGGTTCGAGCCTCGGCTTAGGGCGTTATCCGGAGGGAGGACATCAAAAGGTTTTGATCATTATTATTAATCGGGGAATTTAAAGCTACGTGCACAGCTACAACAACTGCTGGCACCTCGTTTTCGAGCAAGGGTCGGGGGGGAGTATTATTTACTCGGGGGCGCGGCGGTCGAGATCGCAAAGGACCTCGGCGGCGAGGTCGGTATGACGGGAGGCGTCTGTGTTTGTACACTGTACTTGTTTCCCTATTGCTCTCCTGAAGGAGGGTTATGGGGTCATCGGGATCTACGAGGATATGCCTTGGACGGCGAACATGACTGATTCTACTCGGGACATAACTGGCGGCCTCGACAACCAGAGGGTTGCGATGTTTGGCCGCGGACTCAAAGAAACGCTTGGAAAGGCGTTTTAGAAACTGATGGATTGTGGGAATCTTTAGGTCGAGGTGGAGTGCCTCGTTCCTGACGAACCAGGGGGAATCTGTGGCCCTACGGAGGAATTTATTTTGCACTGTTTGCATTCTATGGATATGACGGGGTTTCGCATGAGCGAAGACGGCACCCGCATAGGTCATGATCGGTCGAATGCACGCCGTGTAAACGCGCAATTTGCACCTAAGTGACAATTTGCTACGTGCATTCACCAGATAGAAGAGTCTACCGAGAGCGAAGAGGCTCGCGAACGAACCATCTTTATGTGCTCTGCGAAAGTCAAATGATGGTCTAGAACGACTCCGAGATATTTAGCTCGCTTCTCCCAAGGGATCGGCTTGCCGAACATGGTGATTGGTCGGGGGAGGGGGTTTTTGAGCCTTGAACGCGGCTTCGTAAAGAGAACCGCTTGGCTTTTATCGGGGTTGACTTCTATCCGCCATTTTGTAAACCAAGCTGCCAGTCTATTGACTGCGCGTTGGAGATTTAGGCGAATGATGTCGGGGGATCTAGAGCTGAAGTAGATGGCAGTGTCGTCTGCGAACAGACCCAACTGCGACCTACCGCAACCTTTTGGGATATCGCTTGTGTATAGCGTAAAAATGAGGGGGGACACCACAGAGCCTTGGGGGACACCTGCGCGGATGGGACGGGGAGTGGATAACGCTCCTTCGATACGATAACGGAAGACGCGATTCGATAAAAAGTCTCGTAAGATGAGTACGAGACGATCTGGCACGCCGAGTTGGTACAGCTTGTATATTAAGCCGTTGTGCCAGACTTTATCGAACGCTTTCGCTACGTCGAAGAATACTGCACCGGTCATAGTCCCGCGCTGGAAACCAGCGCTTATGGATTCTACGATGCGGTGGGCCTGATGCACGCTAGAGTGCTCAGTTCGAAAGCCGAACTGTTCGTTGGGGATGAGGCCCTTGGTCTCGGCGAAATCTCTGAGGCGCTTATAAATAAGCCTCTCATAGATTTTTCCGAGAACCTTGAGCAGACTGATGGGACGGTAGCTAGAGGCCTCGGTTTTGGGCTTGCCGGGCTTTGGGATACCGATAACCGTGGCCTCCTTCCATGACTGGGGGAAGATATTGTTGCTTAAGGCACCATTGAAGATGGTGGTCAAAAGCATTATTAGGTGGGCAGGGAATAGTTGGATCACCCTATTGGTGATGCCATCTGAACCGGGGGCTTTACGGACTTTAAGACCCTTGATGATGTCGTGCACCTCGTCCGGGAGGACGGGGGGCAGTGGACAATCAGGGTCATCGACGGGAGGGAGGGAGGCTCTACGTTCGACTTCGGCGTCGACCTTTTTCAGGTGAGCTTTGTCTACAGGTAGGGAACTGGGAGTGCATTGGGCCTCGAGGCTGTCTGCGAGGCATTCAGCCTTTTCGGCATCGTCGAATGCGATGGATTTATCGGGACGGGTCAGGGGGGGCATGGCTGAGACCTGGGGAGACCTGAGTTTCCTCTGGAGCTCCCAGAAGGCCTGATGGGTGGGCTCTAGTTCGCCGAGTAACTTTCCCCAGCTCGCGTCCCGCAGCTCCGCTATACGTGTCTTTACAGATCTCTGTAAATAGCGCATATGGGCTTTCTTGGCGTTACAGGGAAAGCTATCGTAGGCACGTATGGCCGCGTTCTTCTCAGTCAGTAATGCACGCACGTCGTCCGGCAATTTCCAGCGACGGTCGTCCGTCGCTGGAACTTCCCTTGAACAATCGTTCAGGACGGTTTGTACGTGATTAGTGAGTGAGTCGATCGCGGCCGTGGTGTCGGCGACCGAGTCGAAAAGGTCGGGGATAGAGTCTAATTGAGGGGACGTGTTGGATTTCAGCTGTGTGCTTACTTTCTTCCAGTCCGTGATCCTCTTAGTGATAGGGGGGGCGTTCGGGTCGGAAAGACCTATGCGGGGGTGTAGTCTCATGACTACCGGGCGGTGATCAGAGTCTAGCTCTTGTACCGTTTCTATTGAATCTAACTTTAGGTTGACGTTCTTAAGGAGCGCCACGTCTAAGATATCGGGGACGACGTAGTGACGTTAGTTGGAAGCATTCTAACTACTTAAACGATAACACTTTATACTGCTTCACAATATCTAACATATTTAGTGTTGTAGCTGGTTTCTCACACTGGCAGTACAAACTGTGCGTTTCGTCGTTGCGTCTAATCGCAGCAACATGACGCAGAGTTGTCGTTTGCATCTACATACGTCTTGTCACTGCGTAGCTTTGAATAAATTTGTCGGCTGCAGTCTGTCGTTGCGTCTAGTCACCGAGCTGTCGCATGTCGCAGAGTATGCGCCATATCTTAAACTAGAGATGACGTCATGTGAGCTTTTCCTTTTACCACAATAGACTGACCATGTGGCTAAGTAATGTTTTGATTACCTTTAAGTGGGCTAGAGTAGGGCCTGTTTTTGTTGTGCTTTCACGGGTATATTTTTGTTATGGAAACATAAACAGTACCGAACTAGTAGTCCTACATAAATATAATCCTAAAATATTTAAGTGGTATCTAGGGGCAGAACCACGATGATCATAATGGCCATTTGTCTGCACTAATTTTTTTGTCGATACATTGATATTTTAAATATATATAAAATTGTTAGACCACTGCATATAGGAAGGTATAATAATACCAAATAGGTATAAATAATTTGGAAAGCTGATCGAAATAATGTATTATAGGGAAAAAATATGCAATAAAGCACAACAAATAATAATCTGTGGATATAAATTGCTAGTTAATGACGAGGGAGGTACAAAGAGTCCCCGAAACGATCAATTACCATTAATCAATATTAATCAAGGGAATTGAGGTAAGATGATTCGTCAATCGCTTCAATTGCATTTGGTAGACGATCAATTAGTGCATCAATGTGTATCAATCACGTAAAAATTGACAATTGCAATTGATAGTTTCGGGGGGAATTAAGAAAAATCGATTATGTAGATTATCTTTAAAGATAGACCACTAAATACACATTGAAGGTAACCCTAAAAACCGCCTGACGCAGGTCCTCACCGGACACGGCTGCTTCGGGAGGTTCCTGTTCAGGATAAGGCGGGAGGAAACACCCGGGTGTCACCATTGTGTGGATCGGCCTGAGGACACGGTGGAGCATACAGTGGAGGTCTGCCCGGCTTGGGCAGAGCAACGCCGTGTCCTCGTAGAGGCGATCGGCGGCGGTGATCTCTCGCGTCCGGCCCTGGTTCAAGCCATGGTACGGAGCGAGAGGAAATGGCAGGCCGTCACCTCCTTCTACGAAGCGGTAATGCTCGCGAAGGAGGAGGCAGAACGCGTGAGGGAGAGGCAAATTTCGCGCCCTCACGCCCTTAACCGCCGCAGGAGGAGACGCCCGGGGCGGGAATCGCGAGCCGATTTCCGGCCACCGTAGGCGCGGGCTTGCGGACGGTGAGCAATGGGTAGCTCGCCGTCCGATAAGGACCAAGCCTGGTTCGACGGCGCGTTGTGTTCCACGCGCGCCTCAAAGAGATGTCAGCAGAATTGATGGGGTCCGCTAGGGCCAATGACAGCCGGGGGTTCGAAGAAAACCGATAGGGACATCGTGGCCCCCGGCAACAGGGCAACCGAAGGAACACGGGTGGGTTTTAGTCAGTAAGAGTCTGACACGCCCTCCCGCTCCGCCCAGAGCGGGAGAAGTTATTTGATAATTTCCCACCCAAAAAAAAAAAAGTTACCCTAAAAAAGTAAGTTTTACTTTAGCTACACTTGTTGATGATAAAACTAACTGAAACATTATGGATATTAGAAAACGATCCTGTTTGGCAGATGGCTTTGACTAAATGAATAATGATGTTCTCTAAACTGAGGTCCCCATACTCTCCCAACTATTAAATACTTCATGCAAAAGGGTTCAATAACAAAGTTGGTAAAACCAAAGTTTATCTACCCGTAATTTTATCAGGGCAGCTGTCGTAACTACCCAACAACTTTGTACTATATTACACTTTATTATAAGTCCTATATTTACTTTACCGCTGTTTATTTCCTATGGGAAATCAGGAGTTAAATATTGAACAAAGTAAAGCTGTGTATGCAGGTTATAAGGAGAAGAGGTCATCTCTTACAATGAGTAGGTTATAAAGAAATCATTCTGTCAGGAATTGGATGCAACAGCTCTGGGGGCCCACCATACACTCTTATAGCAGGTCAATTTCCGACGGAAAGTGAATTATCGGGCTATTTTGGACCATGAACACGTCAAATAACAGGCGAACCAGCGATCACGTGACTAAAGCTGGTCAGTGGTTACGTGACAGCATTTCACTAGTCTGAACTGCGATAAGCTGTACCATCACGTCCTTTTTGATGTATATAACCTTGAAAAATGTACTGCCCTGCAGTCATATTAAGCAGGTGTAAAAAACTAACTTTTATTGAACTGTTTTCTTTCATTTAAAACATAAAACATAAGTACATGTTAATTTGTTTATGTAAAACTATTTAGGCGGTCTTTAAAATTATAGATAACAAAAAAAACAATCTCTTTGTCGTTTATTTTGGATGTGTGACGAAGATGAAAATAATTGAGTTTCTTGAGGAAGATGGTGATAAAAACAGTATGAAACAAATCGCTAAAATCCAAAGGAAAGTTTTATGTTCAATAAACAGAAATGGTACTAGTAATTCGACATAAAAGAAATACAAATCAAGAACATAATACGAGAATAGAAGAAAATAAAAACCAATAAGTACATTAATTTTTAAGATGCTTTAGGCAAATATAATATTCGTAGTAACATAACATCATAACATCACGCCTTGTTTCCCCGAAGGGAAATTCGAATATTCGTAGTCTTAATATATAAAATAATATATCCAACTTACAGCTGCCTAGTGTTTAAAATCTTTGATAGCACCATCAACAATGGAATTCAAATGTTCCGTCACTTCCTTCAACAATCTGAGGGACATTTCTCGAGTTCGAGCATTTTTATTGCAGCCCATTGCAATGTCCTTGTGATTATTTATAAAATTCCACACTGTTTTCAATCGTTCATAGGAAACTAAGCCATTATCACCAAATAACTGCACTTTCTTACCACTCTCAACAACGGACACGATAAAAATGTGTGCTTTGTTTTTCTGATTTATTTACAGAAAAACAAAACAGTTTCTTCTGTTAAAAAAAACTTACAAAAAGGAACCCACTTGAATATCCAATATTCAAAATGATCTCGTAAACATTTGTGGTATTGACAATATTATTTGATACCTTAACACTAAGATACAGTCGTTCGAAAATAGCAATAACTTGGGTAAGTTTTTCAAGTAGGTACTTATACCTTTCTTAAGCATCTAAAAGGGTCTCCAACGTCATAATCGTGTTAAATAAGATTTTTTGCTACGAAACAAAGCTTTTTTAGAATTCTATTGATCACTATAAATTGTTATTAAATTAATTTTATCTAGTTCTTTAAAACCGTAAAACCGGTAATGTTGCGAAAAAGTATTTCCGAACGTTTGTTTATAATATGGCGTATCGGTCAACGATAACGTAGCAGGTCTGAAGTTGATACTTTGCAGGTCAGACGGAAATGCTCAAGGTACAAATAGAAAACCTGTCTGGTTAACTTGCCAAGTTGACCTGTCCTGCATTTGGCAAGTATTTTAAGTGTTCATGGTAGGGCCCCTGTAGTATGAAGTATGACGACGAGAAAATCGGGAAAGTTGGAAGGAAGTGTCATGGCGGTTTTCATGGCAACGCAAAACTTTGAGATGGGCTTTGATTTATAGACGTTTCTCTTGTTGTTAATATCAAAACTTTCTCAATCTTGAGATCAAACCTGACGTATAAAATAAAACGCATAGACATTGCGTAAATGAGAATCGACACGAAAGTTATACGTTCATTAAACACATCTTTCATAGCACTAATATAATTTATAGATTATTGCCTATTACGGTACTATAGCCAGTAAAACGGGAATTACTTTTACAAAATTATAAAATTTTAAGGTCAAAGTTTAATTTGTTCACTTCAGAATTACAAAATTTATAATGTCGAAATTTTTTAAGTGAAAACTTATTTGAGCGCGCTGGGCATTTTTGAGATGGGACTAAACCATTGATTTCGCGACACAGTGACGACACCAGCTTTTGACCATTTAAAAGACATCAACGCGCTGATTACCGAGGTGTCGATTTTTTTTCAGATTTTCACTTCTGGCGGCACTCCTGGAGTGTCACTGTTTTTTTTTTTTTCTTATCTAATTTCTCTGATAAGGGACGTTGTGTACACCGATCGTCTCGTTAACGAATTATTTTTTATCGTTTGGCGCGACTGCTGAGCGTGGGGTCCTGGTTTCAATTCCCGGATCGGGCTAAGTGTTATTGGGTTTTTCTTTTAGGAATTTCTTTGTAACAGCCCGGAGTTTGGAAGTTGGCGGTGTGATACCCCCGTGTCTCGGAAAGCACGTTAAGCCGTTGATTCTGCGCCTAATCTCTCTCCGGTCGTGTCGAATTGCCGTCCCATCGGGCTGTGATAGTGAGGGAAGAGAGTGTACCTGTGTCTGCGCACATACTGGTGCACTATAATATCTCCCGCCCAGAAGACTAGTCTCCGTTGAGATTGGCCGCCATGGCCGAAATATGGTCTAGAGGCCATTTTTTTTAAGTGAAATCTTCTTTAGGCGCGTTGGGCATTTTTGAGATGGGAAAAAACAATTGAACTCGTGACACTGTTACCGACACCAGCTTTTGACCATTAAAATGACATCAACGCGCGATACATTTTCTTTGGGAATAATGACATTCCAAACATTGAGACATGACAACGACATGATTGAAATTTCCCTTTTTTACCGACTTCAAAAAAGAAAAGTATTTCCTGCACAATAAAATTGTTCAAGTTTTCACTTCTGTCGGCACTCCTGGAGTGCCACTGTTTATTTTTTGTGTAATCAAGGACTTTC
This sequence comes from Agrochola lychnidis, assembly GCA_963680765.1. NCBI lineage: Eukaryota > Metazoa > Arthropoda > Insecta > Lepidoptera > Noctuidae > Agrochola > Agrochola lychnidis. The sequence goes on from OY796847.1 coordinate 9,403,323, forward strand.
AAACTAAATTCATCTGAACAAACATACATAACTACCAAAATAAGGTTAGTACCAAAAGACCAATGTTACTAATTATAAGTTTAGATGTTAAGTAACCATTTCACTGTTCAAAAAAGTATCGCTACACGTAACAAAAAAACAATATCAATTCTCAAAATAAGTGACTGAAATGAATTGAGTTTTTCAGGTTAGGTTGGCAAGCTGATATGTCATTCAAAAACAAGCCATATTTACAAGAATTGAAATACTTTTTTGAGCAGCATAGAAATCGCTCTACTGTTGTGGTTATCAAACTATTGGTCGCAAAAGCGAATATTGGGTGGGTCTTGAAAAATTTATTTTCAGCTATGAGTAATATTAGAACTAAATACTGAAATAAATTGGACGTATCAAACTCATTGCGATTAAAAGTAACTAAAATTGGAGTTGATGCTAAAGTTATAGTGACAAAAGATAGAAAACAAATTCATCCTTCTCATTGAAATAGCACTCCTTGTATTTAATTAAGTATTGAAATTTTCGATTGTAACTGAAGGTTTTTTTCTTAATTGAACAGTCCTTCATTCCTATAGTCAAATATGCCCATTTTTTCACCATGACAGACAGAGGTGAGCCCCGAATTCGGAAGTTTTCGTTAGGTGGGTCGTGGTCCAGTCAATTTTGCAAAACACTGCTCAAATGTCTTTGAGATTAGGTACATTATTCAACATACCTTCATGTTCTTATAACCCTGATACTGCTGCATTCCAAGTCTGAAACAACGAACAGTAACATTTTTGTAGGTAATATTGAAGAGCGTAAAAGCAAGCACGACATTGAAAAAAGGTCTTTCGACACCTTTAAATAAAGTTTAATTTGGAATAATTCATGTGATATGCACCGCTGAAACACATTATTATTTCATTAATGTACGGCGGAGCTTCTAGGTCAATAACAACGGAATAATAATGAGTTTTCATCTACAATTCAGGTATTTCAGTGATAATAGCTAAAAAGTATGTAGGTATTTGAACTCATATTTTGAGATTCAAATATGAATATTAAAATAAACACGTTTACGTCAAATAGTTTTAAAGCAATTTTAAAGCAAATTGTTTCTGATGGGTGAAGCGACACAGAGGCACCGTTTACACGACGATTATTAGTAGGATATTTACTGTATAATTTTGGAAGTACATGGCGGTAACATACTGCATTTGTTTTTAACCCCCGCCCCCAACGCAAAAAGAGGGGTGATATGTTTTGTAACATGTTGGCTCGCTGGTTTGCACGCTGTAGTAGGGCAGTCAAAATAACACTTTTTAAAGCTTATTGCCAAGTGTTCTACACGTGCAGCCTGTGGACCAACTATACTCAGCGGGCTATCAGCGCCCTACGGGTCCAATATAATAAGGGGTTCAGGATGCTGATGGGGCTGCTCCGTTTCTGCAGTGCTTCAGGTATGTTCGCACAAGCACACGTCAATGGCTTCCACGCCATTGTCAGACGGAAATCTGCCTCTTTGCTCTGCAGAGTGCGGGAAAGCTCCAACTCCATCCTGAAGACCATAGACCATACGATTCTCCATTGTTAGGTGATGTTGTTCGAAGATGCATATCGAACAACAGCCTTGTTTCGAAATAGATAAGAAGTTCACTAACATAGATATAAGTTATCTTTTTGTTTACTGACCCATACATGGATGTCCCTTATCCGAAATAAAGTTTTTTTTTTATAATTTTGACCGCTATGTGTGTTTGTCTGTCTGTGGCACCGTAGCTCTTAAACGGGTGTACCGATTTGAACGCAGTTTTTTTATTTGCAAGCAGGTTTTCTAACGATGGTTCTTAGACATGTTTTATCAAAATCGGTTTAGCCGTTTGAAGATTATCAGCTCTTTTCTAGTTGATGAATGGATGTGAGTATCTTCCACAGGTCTGATCGATTTAAACTTTGGTATTCTGTTACTTCAATGATATTAGAAGAACATAGTAATCTTGAACTGATGCTGCAGCATCAGCTGGAATTTGCAGGATACTCAACTCCCTTACCAACTTACAGTACAGGTATCGTGTTTGGGTTCATTGGAATAGTCTCAATAGATAGATGGTGATCACGGTCTGGTGATGGAGTAGGAAAGAGAAATGAGGAAATGTTTGTGTCGGGGGTTTTTTAAATTTTAACTGTTAAAATTGTACTTGTATTATTTATAACCGTTTATGAATAGTGTGATGTTTACGTGTGATCCTAACTTTTTACAGTAAAATATCGTACTGATCATCGCCGTGTGTTTTTCAAAGATTTTTTATGGAAAACAATTAAACAATTATCTGAATTCTACCTAAAATATTTTGGTCACAACTTAGAATTTGAAATTTGCCTTGAAATAAGTCTAATTCGTAAAACCGATCACCATCTGAACTGAGTGCGCCTTCAAAATCACCAATATTTATAACTGCTTTAAGTAAAAATGATCTTTACGCGAACGCAATAACTTGTGAAGTCATATACCCAAAAACATTCGTAAAATTGAAATGAATGAATGCAAATTTTCAAATTTATGCTACATCTAAAATTTGTCGTACTGTACCCCTTTCACATTTAGCACAAAGCCGTACAAACCTAAAACAATTACGACTAAGACTAAGAAAATTAACCTAAGTACGTATGAGGCGTTCTCCACTCGAACTATTTATAAAGTCACAGAGCTTTAACTGTGAACCCTTCGTAATCGTACAGGCCTTCTCATTAATCGACCTTTGACCAAGTTGTAAGTTTTGGACGGAGGTCAGACGTTATCTAATGTCTTGAATTAATCTTAAACGTAATTGATGCTGTTGAGTAGTAGTAGCCAGTACCTATATCTATTACTAAAGGTAGCGGAATATTTTCTTGGGACAGGCTTTTGGAAGATCTTGCATAATCCTAACTAAAACTATAAATGCGAAAGTTAGTTTGTTTGTTATGCTTTCACGTTAAAACGGCTGAATGGATTTGGATGAAATTTAACAAGTGGTTAGACCATGACCTGGATTAGGACACAGAATACTTTTATCTAGATATTTCTATGAGATCGAAACTTATGCGAGTAAAACCGCGAGGCGTAGCTAGTTTGTTATATCTTCAAAATAGATACAAAATAATAACGATCGTAAAATAGTAGTTCATGAAACTGTTGCATAATGAGGGGAGGTTTTTAATAGTATCACACGAAAGTTTTAATACCTAGTTATGTGCAGTTTAAAAAACAAGTATAAAAAATTCCCACAAAATTCAGTACAACAAAACATTTGAATGTCGCCTGCACCAGCACACCACCATGCGCTGCAGCGGGTGCTGCTGTCCCCCGCTTAAACGTTCCATTACAAGTTGATGGAAACTCCTTGGTGATATTAACTTCTTGGATTAGCCCTGTATCGTAATAGAAAAAAAAATGTTTTATAGCATTATTTTGTCAGAGAAAAAGTGTTATAATTTGATTAAATTTTTAAATTTCGGTATTGTGTTTATAAAGTATGTCAATATAAACTCGTTTTGAAGTTTATAAGATAAGATAAGATATTTATTTTTCAAATATGGGTAAGTACAAAACTCGGTGACATAAAAAATATAATTAGCAACAGCCATATTTAACCAAACGGCATGCAAAAGTACAAAAAAATACACTAGAGATGTTATCTCAGTCATATAAATAATGATATATTATGTCAATATGAAAATTGATTAACTAATTACAATTTAATTATGAATCAATAGTAATTTATACTGTACACAATTCTTCTGCAGTCAACTTACTTCGTATTTGAATTAAATAAAAATTAAATTGAACACCTTAAAGTTAAATTAAATGAAAATTAAATTAATTGTCATATTTTTCCAAATTACAAACATTATAAAAGTAATCAAGAAATTCCTTTCTCCGTTAAAAATTCCGTCACACTAAAATACACTTTTTCTCCTAAAAAATTTCGAAGTTTTTTTTTTAAATAACGTCAAGTTTAATTCTTTCCAGCTCCTCGGTAATTTATTATAAATGACTGGTGCCATGTAGCAGCCACTCTTGCGCATTAAAGTCGTTCTCGCACTAGGGAGACACATCTTACTATTATCGCGCCTATTTCGTGGAAATAAGTCAGCTATGCGGTCAAAACAATTAGGATTCAACTTTCCAAACACTGCCATTTCTAAAATATATATGCATGGTAAAGTTAATATTTTATTCTGTTTAAAATATGGCACGCAGCTATCAGTAGTTTGCAGTTTAAAAATGGACCTTATGCATCTTTTTTATGATTTAAATGCAGTTTCTCTTTCGGTGGAGAAGCCCCAAAAGATAACGCCGTACCGTAGGTGGCATTCGACTAAACTATAGTAAGCCGTTCTGAGTGCGTCTAAATTTACAATAGACGACAAAGTATGCAAAGCGTAGGCGGCTGTGCTTAGCTTTTTGCAAAGTGACTCTATGTGTTGTTTCCAACTAAGTTTTTTGTCTATTTCTAGCCCTAGAAATTTAGTACTTACTACATCGTTAACTGTATCATTATTATATTGCACATGCAGATTGCTCTTATCTGGCATGCGTTGGTTAAAATGCATTATCTTTGTTTTGCTTATATTTATTCTTAAGTTATTTTCGAATAACCATTTTCTAATCAATTTTAAAGAAATATTAATGTCACTTTCGTATGTATCTACACTTTTCGAAGGTATTGTCAAGGTACTGTCATCTGCAAATAGGGTCAATGGTTGTTCAATGCATTCCGGTAAGTCATTAACGTATAATATAAATAGCAAAGGACCCACCACACTCCCCTGCGGTACCCCGTAACTAACTATTTGCTCGTCTGATCTAAATATCTCGTCTTGTTTAGTCACTACATTAATTCTATTAATTTCAGTTATTTGTCGTCTGTTATGTAAATAAGACTGAAACAGGTCTAGAACATTACCCCTAATACCATAAGCTTATAATTCGAATGTTATGCTATGAGAGTAAATAAACAATTTTTATATAACTTGTAGGTACTACTGTGCACTACTGTGTTACTGTGTGTGTATATGTAACTATTTCAAATAATAATTTAAATTCAATCGGTTATTCTCAGAGACAAGAATCACACAGTACAATAGATAAACAAGCATAGCATCTGGCTGCAGAAACCTCTAGGTAATCTTTGAAACTCAGATTGGAAAAGTAACCTTTTTTTAAAAATGTGTTTATGTTTTGTTTTTTATTTATATGATAAAAACGTTTTTTTTATTGAAGAGTACCTACTATTAACAAAGCTTCCGTTCCTTTAGGACCTGAAACCTTGACAACGTTATCTGGTAATTTCGTGAGTTAAGTTAAGGTTACAAGGGACATATTATTAATCCTTGTCAGTGATGATATATAGTTGTATATCTGGTCCTTCGAGACGAGGACCGACTAACTTTGTAGGCCTATTGGCCACATGATGTATTGTTTTCCAAATGGTTAGATAATACCTATAGTATACCTATCTATACACATAATATATAAATACCTGGTCGACCGAGCTCTGCTCGGGAAATGTATACCAACGTTGTATCACATTCCCGAGGCTGTGAAAATAGAGAAAATGAATTTTCCCAGATAAGAGACCTAGCTAGATCGATTTTTCGCCGCTATATTGCAACTTTCATCGATATCGTTAGAGCCGATTTCGAGAACGTGAGTACAAATATATATACAAACAAATATACATATATACAAATCATCATCATCTGCCTAGCCTTTTCCCAACTATGTTGGGGTCGGCTTCCAGTCTAACCGGATGCAGCTGAATACCAGTATTTTACATAGAGCGACTGCCTATCTGACCTCCACAACCCAGTAACTGGGTAATACGATACCCCTTGGTAAGACTGGTAGTCAGACTTTCGGGCTTCTGACGACCCGTAACGACTGTCAAAGATCCACGAATGACAGCCAGGACCAACGGCTTAACGTGCTTTCCAAGGCACGGAGGAGTCTCGGTATGTAAAGATGGTCACCCATCCACTGACCAACCCTGGTGAGCGTAGCTTAACCTGATGGATGAACCAGTGCGGCTGTTATTACTTAGCCACGAGCTCTTCATATATACAAATATTGCTCGTTTAATAGTATGGGATTATTACTTGGGACTGAATAAATAATAAATGTTTTTACTACTCAGATCATCAGTAAATTTAAATGAACTCATGGCAACAAATTGATAAAATAAATTATTTAATTACTTAATGAATTATATAGGTAGGTAGAAGATAAATATTTATTTTTCAGTGGTAAGACCGATTACATACGTTTCAATATAATTACATTGAAATATTGTTTAAATATTTGATAGGTAGTTATATGACATGTATTATATTATTGCTGGTCAAATAATCATTATTACGAACATTCGATTTATTACTAACATCCATTTAATACGTAGAATATCAATTTGTAACCTCAATATTCATCTTTTATCTTTTTTTTTTCTTTTTCTTCTCGGTTTTAATCATGGTCTGACAGTTTGAGTAATTTATGCGTCCTACCCAAATGTCCTTTCTTTGGTATTGTTCGTCGAATTGTTGGCTTCTTAAGTTCTGAGTTGAGCTGCACGATTACTGACAAATTCGTACACTGACTGGACAGATCCACTCAATCTGTGTGGTTCTTTCTTCAATAGACAATATTTCAGACACCAATCTAAATGGTCTTCACAAGATCTGACCAAGATTGTGTCTGGACTTTAAAAGAGACTAAGCTTATTTCGGACTTTCTTCTCAGAGTAGTCAGATAAAAAACGCCGACCTCATGTAGTTTCTTGTATCATCCAATTTTAAAATATGATATTGAAATGTAAAAGTGTTTGTACAAACCCAACCAGTAAAAGTTAGTTGTATAGAAGACCATAGAACGTTTTGTAAAAACTAGTTGGTGGTCAAATAAAAGGCTGAAGAAGGTGCACCTACAAAGAAAGTGGCGCATTTATATCTCCATTCAGTTTTGAAGTACAACTATAGCGGTATCAGGCGTGACAATTTTGGCCTATTGCAGTTGATGAAAAAATAACGCAATCTCTATTTGATGACATACAAGCCACCGCAACGCTACTAAATTATCTTTTTGTCATTCATTCATTTATTCGTTCACGCCGCCGCAGTGTCAGTGTGTTTTTGAAGAGGAAAAAGATAATAAAAAGAGAATACGAGGATATATCATGGTAACTTAGATATTATTTTGTAATTACATTATTCGTCTCTTACGGGAAAAATTACGTGCGACTGTAATTTTCTGATAAACTATGTACGGGTTTACGACTATATTTGAATGCCCCCCTCGAATTATTGAGCTTTTACTAAAACAATTACGAATTTTAAGTCATAAACGTACTTCCAGCTTCCTGAACTCTACTATAGCACTCGTTATGACAGATTACAACCACCATAACATGAAATTAGGGTTCCTTTTGAGCTTGTCCTTGTGCCATAAATGTGATGAATATTTTTTATTAAACTTATAAAATTACCACGTCAGAAAATATGGGTTTTTAAAGCAGCTCTACTACGACATCAGAGTTTTTACTTATTATTTATTAATACTCTGAGTTTTTGTGATAAAGTTGCTGATTTTCCACGACTATAACAAGCGTTAACAAACCTTTACCTGACAATTTAAACTACATAAATGTAATTTCAAACTCAGCTATATCACCAAATTACTCTGTTGTATACTTTTTTTGCCCACTATAGTACTATGTACTGTAACGACGATCTAAAAACCCACAATATCACCCTATTCTTGAGTTTTCATCTCCACTATGACGAAAGACCATTTTAGTTCGTTCAGAACCTTTATTGCGTAAATCAGGCGCATTAGGGCGACAGTAAACACTATTATAAAGTTCTATCGTTGTATACTAGTCACATAACGCCTGACCATAAAAGCTATACAAAGTCGCGAAGTAAACCTTTATATCAATTCCTAATAGGTCGTTTTTGCTGTATAAACTTATAGAGCCAAAATGTATTGTCAAACGCTTTTACACAACAAACAATCACCGCCAAAACCTTTATACATCGTTTACCCAGCTTTTTTGAGATATAAGGTTTGGTTCTAGGGCAAAATTGCTGGTTGGGAAGTTACTTATAGAAATAAAATCATTTATCATTATCATTTATCCTTTATTTCCATTATCACATATAAAATCCAGTCCAATTCATCATTCTACCCAAAAGATTGAGACAGCACAATGACATAATTAACGGATCACATTTATTTGGAAAGGGACAAACGATGGCCGTAACAAGAGATACGATTCCACGCAACATTGATACCAGTTGAGTTTAACGGGAATCTATTAGAGCCTATAAAACGGGTAGATATTTGATGAGCCGAAAAAGGGACGGATGGCAGAAGCCTTCAAGACCGGTCTATACCTAAAATCAATATCTAGCGAAGGGGTAAATACTTCGGTACCACTTTCTTTCAAGTGATTACCTATTGATGTATGAAATTATGTAGATTTTATGAACGTACATACAAAAAAAAACAGTGGCACTCCGGTAGTGCCGATAGAAGTGAAAACTTGAACAAGATCGCCTTGGTAGAAGAAAAATTCTTGTATAGAACATTGGTCCGTAACCTTATCTAAATAAAGAGCATATTCGCGTTTACAAAAAAAAAAACTTCCAAAACCTTTAAAGTAAAAATACTTGCGTAGAAAATGAATCCATAACGTAATATAAATAAAGAGAACAATCGCGTTTACAAAAATGAGGTGTTGGTAACGGTGTCGCGAGTTCAAATGTTTTTACTCATCTCAAAAATGCCCAACGCGCCTAAAGATGTTTTCACTTCAGAAAAAAATTATGTGGTTCAATCTGCCTAACCTTTTTCCAACTATGTTGGGGACGGCTTCCAGTCTAACCGGATGCAGTTGAAGACCAGTATCTTATATAGAGCGACTGCCTATCTGACCCCCACAACCCAGTTAATGTGTAACACGATACCCCTTGGTAAGACTGGTTGTCAAACTTTTGGGCTTCTGACTGACCCGTAACGACTGTCAAAGATTTACCAATGACAGCTGGAACCAACAGCTTGACGTATTTTCCGAGGTACGGAGGGTTCTCGATATTTAATGGATGGTCACCCATCTACAAACCGACCGCGGCAAGCGTAGCTTAACCTTCGATCGACCCGTGCACCTGTTATTATTTAGCAACGAAACATGGTTCACAAGTCAAAATATGACTTTATAAGCTTACAGACATCACCAATGCATCTATTATCTGTTGGTACATTAAAAAATATCAATTATGCTCTGTCTTTGATTCTTGTTAGGAGGTAGGTATATGTTCAGGAATTTTTGATCAATATTTTATGCAGACATACAAAATGTATAATAATATTATTAAGACCAGGCACTTCAAAGATAATTTCCACGCAAACTCCGCCCCCATGCACCCCACCTCTCCACTGTGTGCTAAACGCTAACACATCAGTAATAAAGTTGAATATCGCGTGCGCTCTTTGGTCGTGTTCGAGCACGGAACTAAATGTCGTAAGTCTCAATTCTTATTTCGTTCATAACTAAAGTAATAATTGATCAAGAGAAAAAGTATCCTGTATCTGGATAATAAACTATATTTTCTTACTGTCAATAATTATTTTAGTGTTTTTGATTCAATAATCTTTAAAAAAAGACATGATTTTCGAATAAAAAATGAATCGAGCGAAAATGTTCCAATTACGTAACTGTCTTTTAAATGGAAAGAAAAAGATCCAATAAATCATATAGGTACTAAAGTTCCATTTTGATTGTATGCGTGACTTTTCAGAATATTAATGCAAATTAACATACAATTTAGAGAGCCTCCTCTTAAATTATCCAACCAATAATTCAGCTATTAAAGTGCTTTTGCAAATAATCAACAATAAATTAATCATTATTTTATAGTATTAGCTTCTACCCGCAACTTCGTCCGCATGGAATTTCTTGTCTTATATATAAAATTCTCGTGTCACAATGTTAGTTACCTTACTGCTCCGAAACGGCTTCACCGATTTTTACCAAATTTTATATGCATATTCAGTAGGTCTGAGAATCGGCTACTATCAATTTTTCATATCCCTAAGTGATAAGGGTTGTCCACCCCAAACAAATAATTGGCAAAACAACGTTTGCCGGGGTCGGCTAGTTTTAACATAAAATAATATACTATGACACTCGGGAATACTGTAGCTTCCCGTTAGTCAAAGAATTTTCAGAATCGGATTAGTAGTACTTCCAAAGCCCGACCCGGACATACAAACTCACAACTTTTTTCTCTTTATAATATTAAAAATATAATGTATAAAGTAAGTACCTATGAACTTATAAATAAACTTTTTAAACTCTTGATATTACAGGTAGGTACTCATAAAAAACCCAAACTCAAAGCATTTATTTAAATTAAACCATTTACAGGCACTTTTGAATTGTCAAAGAATAGGTCAGTTAGTCAGAAAGTTGAAGCTAGTTGCCCATTCCAAAACGTAGATCTCTATGGAGAAGAACGGGCAAGAAACTCCAAGGCCACTCTTTTAAATATAGATATTACAAAATCCTGGGTACATTATTCTTGTTGCTTCTATATGTGAGAACAATGTACAAAAAATAATCAAAACAATTGAAAATATAAGATTAAAAATAAGCCCTGGCAGATAAGAGATGACCAGTCTCAACTGACGGCGCCCGTTCACGAACATGACGCGTGGATCAGCACCATCCAGCTCAACCATTTTGTAGGGAACCGAATGATCCAACACACTCGCCACCATCAGTGAGACATTTAAGTAACCCCCAGGCATAAATATCCTAATACGAGTAACCACATCTTATCCGACCTCCATAAATAATACTAAAAAAATAAATTCGATTCCTAAATTAAGTCACTTTCCGACCACAGCAGGGGAAATATTGAAAAATGCTGATAATAAAAAAAAGATGTCGGATTCAAAAAATTTGGGTAGGTTATTAAATTCAGAAGTGAGCGGGGCAATATCGGAAACTCATTAATAATGTTACAGGGTGCGGATAATTTCACCGTGACTTAGGCATATTTACGTAAATGGAACAATTTTTGTGGTAACCACTGTAGTAAAGAAAAATAATTTTGATTATGAACTTGCATATTTCAACACCGCCACTTGATAGGAAAATTCTATCTTGTCTTTTCAACGTCGTGGAATCTAGAAGGTTAAATTATTTAACTTTTTACGTATTTTAGATGAAACTGCTTTCTTGGTAACGCATTTGGAAAGAAATATTTACTATATAGTCTTTCTGTGTTATCCTGAAGCTCCATTTACATTTTGGAATTTTCTTTCCTGTGGCATACAATAATATTGAAGCGATAAATAATATTGCATCGTCTAAACTTCTAAAAGTTTAGACGATGCAATATTTTAAGAGTTTATACGGTGCAACTTCATTGTTTCTTCAAGTCTTCAAGCCGCAATTACAGTATAAATTTTATTTGACTTCAGACTAACTGAACTAAGGCAAAGGAAGTAATTGTATGTATACCTAGACATAATTGAAGTCTCTTACAAAATAATAGCGTGTTCGACCAACTAATTTACATCTTCAACATCTTCCTCCGTGTTGAGTACACAAAGTGTCTACCCTTTTCATTGCGATGAGCCTCTGGTTGAACAAGTAAGATTACACGCTAAACTTTCACATTATAGTTTAACTAGTTTTGACAACTAAAGCCGTCTGTCTCCTTCTGTCGCTACCTGCCAGTAAAAGATGGCAATACTCTAATTTTAGATTTGTGTGTGCGTAACAGAATTAGCGAAAATCTCGTGATTAAGTAGAATAATAAGTTAGTGAACTCTACTAATAATAATCATAAATAAGATTGAGGGCTTGATTCAGAAAGCGCTACTTCTGGACACGGCTCGCATTGTTAGGAGTTTCCTGTCTCTTGAGCCCGGACCGATAGTAGCTTGGACCCAGTTCCCGATACCAGTGGGCTACCAGTTTTAATAGTTTCTGCAGAAGTTTTTCGCTCAATCACGCACAAGCAGTTGAATAGATTTGGATGAAATCGACTCAGATAGGTGAAATATCCCGAGTACCTAGACGAAGTGACATTCAATCGGCGATAACGATGATTTAAACTCACTCACATATTTATCTCATCTACTCGACGTATATATGTCACTGCAGGGATTCAGCAGAATATCAGCGTCAGGTATATTTGCCTGACACATGCTGAGCTGGACTCCCATTTAGTGCAACCTTGAGACAACACACACACACACACTTTATGTTCATTGATCCACTATTTTACATTGTGTCATAGCCAAATTGTGTCATCGTAATGTCTTGTTTTCTTCCTTTTATTTTTTTGTATATTGTCACCTTGCGGCTATTTCCTAATGGCTAATTAGTTATTAATTTATCGTGCTATTGTATGTTGTGCTGTCTTTTGTGTGCATTAAATAAACGATTTATCTATCTATCTATCTTAAAAGTCAAAAATGTATTGGATGGGCATAAGCTATCGAAAACCTCAATCCTGTTAAAACTCGTTGTAGAAATACGAAGCGCTTTGAAAGCGATTGCCACTTGACAAAACCCTCTGGATTAACAAATGGGATACTTTTATCTGAGTATTTATTTGAAGTATTTCCCCGAGGATTCAAGTGACACCGTGGGCAACACTTGGTAAATAATATATCTGCAGTTGACAAAAAAAAACAAGGTCCTTTGCGACAAAACGTCGAGAAGTTACTATCGCTGTAACATGAGAAAACAATCTCCGATTTTCACTGATTTATTCAAGTTTTGTTAAAGTTTGTCAGGGCCTTTTTGACCCATATCAACTGACAGATAACTGATGAAGACTGACACGACATGGCAACCTTTTAAATAATCAATTAGTCTAAACAACAACAAATCCGAAAAACTTGGGGTACTCTTTTGAGAAATAATGTTATTTTCTAAATGTTACAGAAAATAACCTTATTTCTCAATAGAGTACCCCAAGTTAAGTTACTCCTACACTGAATGTTTTTTTTTTACAGACTCCAAATTTTTACAGGGTATTCTACCTATGAATAAAAACAACTTTCATTATGGGAGCAACTCTGAAATCACGAAAAAAAATCTGCTGTTTATACAAAAGTTCAATGCCTACTTGACCAAAATGTATGAAACAGCAGATTTTTTTTTCGTTATCTCAGATTTGCTCCGATACTAAAAGTTGTTTATATTAATGGGTAGAACACCCTGTAAAAATTTGGAGACTGTAAAAAAAATCATCCAGTATAGTTAAAATGTCATAAATCACCAACATAATAACCATTCTTAAAATTAGTGAAATGAAAATGATGATGATCTTTTATTTCCAGATCCACATACAAATTTGAATAAATACACACATAGAGAACGTAATAAATATACAACATCATAAATATGACACAATCACATTACACACACACACCCGTCGTTTACCTAATTCGCTGACTTTGGAGCAGCGAAGTAGGTAATCGGTGTGTGATAGGACTGCCACCATAACTATAGTATTAAATCAAGTGCAAGTAGCTGGATGAAAGTAAGTAGTACTAGCTTTGGATCGACATAAATGATGAGGGATTGGAGAGGCCATGTTATTATAGACTCAACACGATGATGATGCTGAAGTCCTCATTTTAAATGTTCCTTTCTATGAAACTGTAAGATAATCTGTTTCTTTTTATGCTTCACCTTTAAGGCTCCGTGGACGAAAACCCTTTTTCGTCAATAACTTATCTAATTGTAAGAAAGATTAACTTAATTGAAACATTAAGTCTGTAAAAGTATAAAAGTACAGTTTTCGTGGTGCTAAGCCATTCGTGTCAGTCACAGCACTTGTTAATAGTTGCATCACTTTTGCGCTCTCGAAAATATGGTTTATTTTGCCTTTGATTTGCCTAATGAAGATATAGTACAATCATAAAATATTTTTTTTATTTTATTTTAAGGATAGCTAAAAGCTAATGTGTGATTTTTAAATTTCTTGATATGGTTTGCTAAATAATAGGAAAAAATACATTACTGACAGGGTTTAATAAAAAGGTTATTTCAACATTTTTTTTCTGCTGTATTTTGTATGGAAGTTGAAAAAAGTGGTTCCCTATGTACAAGTAGACCATATAATGATGTTGATGATATTTTTTAATTTTTAAAATTAAAAGCAGTTTCTTCTAACGGAACTATCAAAGGTCAGTCTCGGGTAAATTTTTGGAAAACTTGTTGCGAATTTTTGTGATTTTCCACGAATCCTTAATTTACTTGATAAATCTCATTCCCATACAGGTACAAGACAAAGAATTCGACTTTTCAAATCACAAATAATTTCATTTAAATTCTGATTCTCTTTCTCACAACTAATGAACAAAATTGATCAAAATCAGTCGATTTCGTGCACCACCCCATAGTGTAAATTAAAATAATTATGTAATTTCTAATCTACATTAACTTTAAAGGTTCCTAATCCCTTTAATCACATACCCGATTGACATTTTCTTGTTCCCGAGACTCGTATAAAATGGATTCGAGGAACATGAATCAGCAATGTACTTAGGTTATATTAAATTAGTGACATTACTCCGGAGTTCCGTGTTATGAAGTCATGAGCGGTATTAGCTTAGGACCTCATAGAGTGAATAAAGGGTCTTTATGCTTGATTGAATTGAAATGTATAAATGTCGATAGTGCTCATTAAATTTCAATGATATTATTGTTAAACGCGCTGCGCCCCGCAGCTTCACTCGCATGAATATTTCCATAGGAACTGTGCATATTTCAGGAATAAAAAAATCTATAGGACAGGACTATAGGTTTAGATTCTTGTCAGTGGATTAATGCAATTCAATAGAAACCCCTTTATTGCCTAATAATATTAGTATAACTAGAAGCATAGACTGAGAAACAGCCCACAACTTCGTTTAAATAAAACTTAAACTCACAATTTGATCCACTCAGGGGTGGAATGGTGAAAGGAAGAACAGTGGTGGCACAGTAATAAAGGCCGCGACTTACGAGTTGTTGGTTCCCAGACAGGCATTTACTTTATATAAATTAATTCATCACCACTCTCAAAACGGTGAAAGAAAACTTCTTAAGGAAACCGGCATGTCCTAGAACCAAAAATTCGAAGATATGTGACATCCACCAAGACGCAGTGAGGCCGCGTGGTGGCATTACGGCCCACTCTCGCTCACCGAGTGTGTCCCAGCAGTGGGAACATTATGGGCTGATTATGCTTATTCTAGAAGTGGAATTTCGAAAAAGCCAATCTTAGTAAACCTCTAGGTACACTTACGTAATGTAATTCTATAAATATATTCTCAGTAGTTTATATAACTGTTACACAGCCAAAAATCAAAAAGACAAAAAGCTGTAGCGCCTGTGAGTTGTCTATCAGTCTGTCATTTAGTCAATCCGTCAGTCAGTCACTGAAGTGTTTTATATGTATCGAAGAAGAGAGGCGTTTTCACCTAACCACCTTTTAGGTATAGTTTTTGAAGTGAAAACTTCTTTAGGCGCGTTGGGCATTTTTAAGATGGGACTAAACCATTGATTTCACGACACCATGACGACACCTCATTTTTGCAAACGCGATTGTGCTCTTTATTTATATTGTGTTACGGATCAATGTTCTATGCAAGCATTTTTACTTTAAATGTATTGTAAACGCGATTGTGCTCTTTATTTATATTACGATACGGATATTCTAAGCAAGTATTTTTTTTAAAGGTTTTGTAACCGCGATTATGCTCTTTATTTATATACCTAAAGTTAGAGATCAATGTTCTATGCAAGTATTTTTACTTTGAAGGTTTCGGAAGTAATATTTTTTGATAAGGTTACGGACCAATATTCTATACAAGTATTTTTCTCCCACCAAGGCGATCTTGTTCAAGTTTACACTTCTGTCGGCACTCCCGGAGTGTCACCGCTTCTTTTTTTGTATTCTAAACCCATTAAAGTATAAAAGTTTTGAACATAAAATTTACTATAAACTTATTTAGATAAGAAAATATTATTTAAGTTCCGTATTGAATTAAATTTAGTCCACCAGTCTGTCACGGTAATAATTTAATTAATTAAAGAAATTGTTCGGAGGTTGATCGACACTTCTTGTAACCAGATGGCATGCTCATTCGCTGGCCAAAGAATTAGAATTAGCAATGTAGCAATGCTGATACAGAATGAATGAATATAGTCTATTGGGCATGTTACAGATGAAGCCTAGTGGAAGATACTTTGATACTCAAATGTTTCACTTCTGAAACATAAGTAGTTAGTGTAGGTATAGTGTTAACTTATGATCAATTTTCTGCTTCTTGTGTCCATACCTTTATTGCAAGATTGATAGAATTGTCGACATCATCATCATTCTCAATTCTCAATTCTTTATTACATTCTATAATGTTGGTAAAACAGTTGGTAGGCTTAAAATTATAGAAACAATTATAGACCCTGTTGGGCACAGCATAGTAGGAGAGAGGAGGAAGAGCGCTTATTTGAAGAGTGTTTATATTATTTAAGTCTTCTGGTAGTACTACTTCTTAAATATTTTCACTTTATTTCTATATGTTATAAATAATACGTCTGCTTGAGTAAGTAGGTCTTTGTTACGTTATACCGATATAGTTTTAATTAGTTATTCCTGTTGTTCAGTAGGTATTTGTTTAAATTACATATGATATTTGGTTATTATACTGAATTTATTTGCACGATTATTTATTTATTAATGACTAGAAATTATTATTAATTGAAAATAAGTTATTGCATTGTATTTACTATATTTATTATGAATTGATATTTAGATAATGATTGTTTTAATTGTTTAATTATGTATTTTATATGTCTATTTTATTATATGTACATTTTTAGTTAAATATGTCATTCTTGTAAATTATAATTTATCGTCTAAATATTCTTTTATACTATAATAGCTTTTGCCTAATAGAAAGAATTTTAATTTATTAATAAAACTGTTATCTTTATCTGCCTAGCCTTTTCCCAACTATGTTGGGGTCGGCTTCCAGTCTAACCGGATGCAGCGGAATACCAGTATTTTACATAGAGCGACTGCCTATCTGACCTCCACAACCTAGTAACTGGGTAATACGATACCTCTTGGTATGACTAGTTGTCAGACTTTTGGGCTTCTGACGACCCGTAACGACTGTCAAAGATCCACGAATGACAGCCGGGACCAACGGCTTAACGTGCTTTCCGAGGCACGGAGGAGTCTCGGTATGTAAAGATGGTCACCCATCCACTGACCAACCCTGGCAAGCGTAGCTTAACCTGATGGATCGACCCGTGCGGCTGTTATTACTTAGCCACGAGTTCCTCGGTCGTGGCTAAGTATAGGTCGGTCGGCCATAGAATTGCCGACATACTTGCCTTAAATAGCAGAAATTGTAAGAACAAAGTGTGAGTACATTCATAAGCTGACCTATGACGAAACTGAAATCCTCATAATTGTACCATACTAAGTTACATACTGAGGGGCTTGTGGCTAAATAACAACAGCTGCACGGGTCGATCGATCAGGTTAAGCTACGCTTGCCGCGGTTGGTCTGTGGATGGGTGACCATCTTTACATACCAAGACCCCTCTGTGCCTCGGAAAGCACGTTAAGCCGTTGGTCCCGGCTATCATTTGTAGATCTTTGACAGTCGTTACGGGTAGTTAGAAGCCCAAAAAAAAGTGTGACAACCAGTCTTACAAAGGGGTATCGTGTTACCTAGTAACTGGGTTGTGGAGGTCAGATAGGCAGTCGCTCCATGTAAAATACTGGTATTCAGCTGCATTCGGTTGGACTGGAAGCCGACCCCAACGTAGTTGGGAAAAGGCTAGGCAGATGATGACTAAGTTCACATACTCACCCTCCTACACACACTCACTCATCTACATTCGACACAAAAGGAGGTCCACACCACACTCCACTTCATTTGACTTTATTTGCATTTCTATTATATTTGCTACTAGTTGATCTAAAAATAACGAAATGTATGTGTAATTAAGACAGAACTTGTAAGGTTTTAAATGTATATTTTAGGAATAAGCGCTATTGTCTGAAATACAGATATTTATTTATCTAGTTCAGACACAGATGTCTTGTCGAATTTCTGTCAGTATTAGATTCTTACTTATTTGAAATAAAATTATATTATTAATTTACAAACATTCGACTCTTGCAAAAGTGCTACAATTTATAAGCGAAACGATTTGTTATGAATAAAAGATAATAATTGAAGCTGTGTGAATAAGTACCTAAAATAAATAGTAGAGGAGAGCAATAACAGTGATAGTGCTTTTGACACTAACTGCATTATTATTTACTTAATTAATATGAATTAATTAATTTAATTATTTTAACACGTTTCTTCAGAATCTAATATCTGATAAATTATTTCTTATTATTAAAGACTAAAGGGCCATACAAATAGTAAATAAACGTCAATGCCAAACAGAAACTAAATAATTAATTATATTTGCACAACGCACAAAGTTTTGTCACTAAAACAAATTACAGAACGTCTTGATGACACCATAACAAACAAAACTTCGAGCAATAAAAACTTGAGATAAACTCATTAAATACTTACTTTCATTGAAAATCTTGGAACAAATCAACACAACACGGTTTAAAGAACACTGAGAAACAAAATAACTTCTTGAAATACTTTTAAATCAAACTGTCACTTTGTAGTGCGATACGTAGCGCGTGCTACGGTGCTACGGTGCTACGCCGTAGACGTCCGTTCACAATCGCGATAGCGCTACACTGACTGCAGAGCTACGAAATCGTATACAGGGGTTATACAGTCTAAACCGGTGACGTTAGGTGTAAATTTTACATTTTGTTACTTACACGGCCACATATTTTTGTACACGAATATGCGAATAGGTAGGTCCATACAGAATAAAAAATATGAAGTCATTAAATTATTTTTATCGGGGTCGAATGTAAAGCGGACTTTTATTTTTGCTAAATAAAAAGTGGAAGTTTATTGTACATGTGGTCGTGTGTGACTACGAGTAAGTAAGAAAGTTTATGAGTACATTCTGTAGGCTTTATACAGCGTTAGTGGGAATTTCTCGTTGTTCACACGGCTTAACTTTGCACTAAGACCTAGGTATTATACGAGTTTTCTAATCATATTTTACCGTACTTTAGCGTATTATGAAAAAGGTCTTATTTTTTATTTCTTGTGTTGGATTAGTTGTCCTTTTTCTGTGAGCGATGTGTACAATACAAAACAAAAATAGGGTAAAAGGATAAATTAATTCATAGTTCAAAGGGATGGTTGAGTATTTTGTTGACAAACGAATAGTTGTCAAAGCATTGAATGATCACAACGCAATATTGGGATATTACATAATATATATTAATCCTATTTCAGTTCGAATTTTATTCGCGTTTTATTTATAGACTTCAAAAACGATGGCTGGATAAATCTGAGTATGAATCAAATATGGTATTAGTAAACACGTTGCTACCAACCAGTTTTGGGAATTTTCCACAGAGTCCTACACACATCAATTTAATGCCAATAATATAAACCTCTGCCTCGTTGCCTAGTGGTTGCGTTAATACTGCCTCGTTGGTCTAGTGGTCGCAAGCGCTACTGCTGAGCATGAGGTCCTGGGTTCGATTCCCGGGTCGGGCAAAGCGTTATTGGGTTTTTCTATCTGGAATTTCTCAGTAGCACTCCGGAGTCTGGATTTGTGCCCGGTTAATGGCAATAGGCTCGCCCCCTATTACATGGGACTTAAACATAACTGGCGAAATGTTGGTGTACCTGCTACAGGGACACCTCTGCCCAACCCTTCGGGGAAACAAGGCGTGATGTTATGTTATGTAATATAAACCTGTTGTTTGAGATAAGATAAAGGCGCGAGAATATAGTTACGTCAATACTTAGTACAGTACCCTGGCGTATAATATAGTAACGTCTATACTTAGTACAGTACCCGGCCGTATAAATATACTAACGTCAATACTTAGTACAGTACCCGGCCGTATAAATATAGTAATGTCATTACTTAGTACAGTACCCGGCAGTATAATACAGTAACATCAATACTTAGTACAGTACCCGGCCGTATAAATATAGTAACGTCAATACTTAGTACAGCAACCAGCCGTATAAATATAGTAACTTCAATACTTAGTACAGTACCCGACCGTATAAATAAAGTAACGTCAATACTTAGTACAGTATTCGACCGTATAAATATAGTCACTTCAATACTTAGTACAGTAACCGGCTGTATACATAATATAGTGACGTCAATACTTAGTACAGTAACCGGCTGTATAAATATAGTAATGTGAATACTTAGTACAGTAACCGGCCGTATAAATATACCAACGTCAATATTTAGTACAGTATCCAGCCGTATAAATATACTAATGTCAATACTTAGTACAGTACCCGGCCGTTTAAATATAGTAACGTCAATACTTAGTATAGTAACCGGCCGTATAAATGGCACATCGAGTTTAAGAAATAGTTTGGCTTTGCAGAGTAAGTATCATCTTTGTCAATGCCTCTATGACAGTTCCTTCCTACAGCTCGACAGCAGCAACTTACTTTCCAGCTTTTTTCAGCTTGCTTTGCTTTTGTCAGCTTTCATTATCATCATCATCAGCCTATAATGTTCCCACTACTGGGACACAGGCCTCCTCTCTGTGAGAGGGAGTGGACCGTAATCCACCACGCGGGCCCGGTGCGGGTTGATAGATGTCACATGTCTTCGAAATTTTGGTTCTAAGACATGCCGGTTTCCTCACGATGTTTTCCTTCACTGTTTTGAGAGCAGTGGTGATGAAATAATTTAAACAAAGTAAAGCGCCTGTCTGGGTTCGAACCTACGACCTACAACTCGTAAGTCGCGGCCGTTACCACTGGGCCACCACTGATCAGCTTTACCTTTCTTTTTTTAAATGTTTCTCTGAGTGTGTTTAATTTAATTTGTGATCTTCTTGTGCGAGTTCCAATAATTACTTTTTCCTTCTTTTTAAAGTAAAACTTTTATTACATCGTCTCAAACTTTTTTGTCTGAGTGTTGCATGTCGCGTGACGGTCGGCCGCGGAGTAAGGATAAAGTGAAAGGCGCTCGTCAAAGCAGCCAAGGCCAATATGGCGGCGCCTATAGTTCGCTTAAAAGTTTCACTTTTACCGTGGTTTCATAAAACCACACAATGC
The DNA here is from genome assembly GCA_963680765.1 of Agrochola lychnidis. Taxonomy (NCBI): domain Eukaryota; kingdom Metazoa; phylum Arthropoda; class Insecta; order Lepidoptera; family Noctuidae; genus Agrochola; species Agrochola lychnidis. Next base: position 9,424,567 of record OY796847.1, read on the forward strand.
TTTTTTTTCTTTTTGACGTGTCTTATTTATGCTCTGGAGCAAAGTTTTGATTAAATAAATGTCAAATGATTTTATTTCTGTAAGTAGGTTTGTACAGCATATTTTAAAAACTAGATGAGGTCGACGTTTCCTATCTGACTACTCTGAGAAGAAAGGCTGAAACAAACTCAGAAGTCACAGACTCTTTTAAAGTCCAGACATAATCTTGTCAGATCATGTGAAGACGTGGTGTATGAAGTGATCTTTTCAGGAAAGAACCACACAGATTGAGAGGGCCTGTCCAGTCACGCAAGCATTTTTCAGCTGTCGTGCAGCTTAACTCGGAATTTAAGGAGCTCCACGATTCTCAAAAAAGCGGTGAACGGTCACACAACAACGGCTGTATAAATACAGAGCTTTTTATGTATTTTAATGTCAAATACTGGTGACAGATTTTCATAACTTAAGCAATATAACAAGAATAATATTTTCTTTTCAATCTAAGACCCTTCGGACACACGCGTTTTTCTTGCCGTGAAAAACTACGATTTATTCAGTGTGTGTAGGCACGGTTGTCAGTGTATGGATCACTATAGAAGCTTGTTGACAGACACGTTTTTTCTACGGCGCGGTTTATACGCCGTACCGTAAAGAAACCGTGCCGTATGCAAAGGGCCTTTTTTGGGTGGGAAATTATCAAATAACTTCTTCCGCTCTGGGCGGAACGAGAGGGACTCAGACTCTTACTGCCTAAAACCCGACCGCGTTCCTTCAGTTGCCTGTATGTTGCCAGGGGGCCACGGTATCTCTTTCGGACTTTCCCGCGACCCCGGCGTGTACAAAGGGCCTAACGTTTGTTACTATAAACAAATCTTAACCAGTAGAAAAAACCGGCCAAGTGCGTGTCGGACCACGCACAATGAAGGGTTCCGTAGTTGGGATGAATTTATCCCAAAAACAAACTTAACTTTGTAGTTGAAAAATATGTTCTCCCATACGGAATGTATGGGAAAACATGTTTTTGCAACTGCAAAGTTAAGTTGGTCGATTATTACTCGTTAACTTGTAAAGCCTACTCAGTTGTGATAGTTTTTCTTTTAAATTCGTTATATAAGCTACTGTTGTGAATTTTTTCACATATGTGAAACCAACCATTTAGCTGGCAGGGGGGGAGAACACTTGACTCTAACAAAAATTTTCACCTTAAAGATTAATATTTCGCAAACGGATCTCTGAATTCAAAAATGGTTTTAACATACTCACAATGTTTTTGAAAGACCTTTCCAATGATACCACACATGGTGGGATAAAAATAAAAAAAAAACATCATCACTTTACGTGTATGGGAGGTACCCTAAAAAAAAATGTTTTTCATAATTTTGTTTTACCACTTTGTCAGCATAATTAATATGTATACTTATGCCATATTACAGCTTTCTAATACTAAGGGTCTCGGAGCTAGACTGCGGACAGACAGGCAGACAGACAGACAGACAGACGGACATGACGAAACTATAAGGGTTCCTTGTTTACTACGGAACCCTAAAAAATGAAACACTACAGCTTCCATCCCTCGTAAGAAAACATCCATGTAATAAGAAAAAAATACATACCAACAAACATTACATTATTACGCTTCCAAACAAAATAGACAAAAGAAGAAAATATTCTCTGCCTGTGTTATTACCGGAGCCAATAAGGGCTTGTGGACTCTATTACCACGTCCATTCAAACGTTTATTTGAGTAGTGATGTTATCTACCGTGGTCCGTCTTATCGGCAATTATTAGGCCAATCTGCTCGCTCATTGGTCAATACTGTATTATACGATTTGATATTTGCTTATTCATATTTGTGTGCTCTATTTAGCTCGGTCTGAAATGTTAATCATATAATAATATTAGCCACTTATTTTCCAATTATAAGTTATTGGGGTCTTCTTCGAAAGTGAATGAATACAATTAAATCTTATTTTTAAGATTATGTGAGTTCCATGTTTGTTGCCGGGGTTGGTCCGTGGATGGGTGACCATTTCTACATACCGAGACTCCTCCGTGCCTCGGAAAGCACGTTAAACCGTTGATCCCGGCTGTCATTCGTGGATCTTTGACAGTCGTTACTGGTCGTCAGAAGTCCGAAAATCTGACAACCAGTCTTACCAAGGGGTATCGTATTACCCTGTTACTGGGATGTGGAGGTCAGATAGGCAGTCGCTCCGTGTAAAATACTGGTATTCAGTTGCATCCGGTTAGACTGGAAGCCGACCCCAATATAGTTGGGAAAAGGCTAGGCAGATCGATTGTGAGTTCCATGTTTTGTATGTTTCTGTGACTAATAAAAATATATTTCCTTTTCAGTCAATTTACCTAGCTTGTTTGCAACAATATTGGGGAATTACATGGAGCAGCTGCCTATCTGACCTCTACAACCCAACTACTCGGTAATATATGTCAATAAATACCCCCCCCCCCCCCCCTAACAACCTTGGTAAGACTGGTTGTCAGACTTTTGGGCTTCTGAATACCCGTAACGACTATCAAAGTTCTACAAATGACAGCTGGGACCAACAGCTTAAAACGTGCTTTTCGATGTTCGGAGGAGTCTCGATATGAAATGGATGGTCACACGTCCAGGAGCTGACCTGGGGCCCAAGTCTGCTATTTTTATAAATTCGTCATTTCAACACGATCCCATTGTCATTTTGCTAAAAGTTCGTAATCTGCTAAATTCATAATGGTCGATCATTGGTAAGTCAATGGTCTCGTAATAGAATTGTGTTATAGTGGCATTGTCGTACAATACGACCAATGATACCGCCTAAGTCAGTCATTCATTTGTCATTATGTACGAGATTACCATTTCTTTCAATGGAGTGTCAGTGGCTGACCATTGGAAAGTCATAATGACGCCATCATATTAGTAGATTACCAAACTTGTCAAAATCAACAATTATGAAATCAATGGTCTATACCATTCTGACACTATTATAATAGCAGACTTGAGGCCCAGCTGTTATTATTTAGTTATTCTTTCTAAGTAAGTGCATACGATTTTTGTTTTCTTATTTATTGTTAGATTAGTAGTAAAAAAATAAACAGTGGCACTCCGGGAGTGCCGACAGAAGTAAAAACTTGAACAATTTTACTGTGCAGGAAATACTTTTCTTTTTTGAAGTCGGTAAAAAAAGAGAAATGTCATTCATGTCTTTGTCATGTCTCAATGTTTGGAATATCATTAATACCAAAGAAAATTTATCGCGCGTTGATGTCTTTTTAATGGTCAAAAGCTGGTGTCGGTAACAGTGTTGCGAGTTCAATTGTTTTTCCATCTTTAAAAAGCCCAACGCGCCATACTAGAATGTCACAACGCACTAGAACATACAACGGTATCTAGCCGCAACACGGTGACACTACAATGGATAAAAGGGCACAGCGGATCGCTAGGTAACGACGCAGCTGATGAACTTGCTAGACGAGGATCCGGCACGGCAGTATGTGGACCCGAGCCTATCGTACCCATCCCCTTCAATCAAATACGCAGATGGCTACAGGAGTTCACCCACACACAAGCGGGGAACTGGTGGACCTCGACACCGGGCTGCAGGCAGTCTAAGGAAGCTTTGCCCTCCTTGGATAGCAGGCTAACTAGGCGCTTATTACGCCTGGATAGGAACGGCCTGCGCCTGGTGACGGGGACCATCACGGGACATTGCTCGCTAAATAGACACTTCCACACAATAGGCATAACGGACAGTCCTCTGTGCAGGGCGTGCATGGAGGCTGAAGAAACCGTAGCGCATGTGCTCTTTGAATGCACAGGCGTCACCCAGATTAGAACAGAAACCCTCGGGTCACCCAGATCCTACACAGATGTTCTGAACAGACTAGGAGATTTAATTAGCTTCTGGAGGGAGGTGGGCTGGTTGGAATAACCACCAAACGGCCGCCATGGCCCACGCACAATGGTCCACTTTACGGACTTAGTGCGGAAACCAAACCCTATAACATAGAATATAGATAGCCCAACGCGCCTTAATTAAAATTTCACTTCAATCTTAACCTGAAAATATAAGTACCCACTTATAGTTAACCTTCACGTCGGTAGTGTAACGTGTGAGTATCAACTCACGACCTCTCGCTTGCCTGGCCTTGGGCTATGGCACTTAAATGGAATGACACACTTGCTCACTACATGTTGAAGATATCATACCGTTAAGTCCAGGTTTCTCATAATGTTTCCCTTTACCGTTAAGAACAGGAAAAACATGCTCAAACACTATTAAGGGACAATACACGTGCGAAGATAATGCGTTTGGAAATAGAATGATAGCTATTATAAGAAGGTGCTTTTGATACTTATTTAACTGTTTAGCATAATTAACTCATAATGTTTCCATAACTAGGACACAGGACTGTTTTACTTTTCTTAGTACCTAGTATCTTCAGTAGAGAGCAATAGAAAAATGCAAAATTATTGAAATCTTGCAGCGCTTCGTAGTTTCACCCACACAAGTCTCGATCCCGTGGGAATATCAGGATAAAAAAGTGTCCTGTGTTAACCCAGGTTAAGAACTATCTATGTGCCAAATTTCATTCAAATCCATCATTCAGACGTTTGTGCGTGAAAGAGTAACAAACATCAATTTATCCATCCTCACAAACTTTCGCGTTTATAATATTAATAAGGCCCATTTGCGCGTTCATGGGTTAGCTGAATAACTCGGAGTTAACAGCTAACTCAGGGTTAATCCTTAGAGAATTATTGGATTAACCCTGAATTAGCTGTTAACGTGCAAGTGGGCCTAAGCAGGAATATGTTTAAGTAGGAAGTATGGTATATAGGTAGGTTATATATATAAAATTTAATATTTATGTATTATAAAATAAATATAATAAATGTATATAGTAGGACATTACCCTACTTTTGGGCTTCCCTACTTTTGGGCTTCACCACATTCAGATAAAAATTGCACCACATGGAAAATAGAATTCGAGTATTAATTTTTATTATTATTTATTTAAATTACCCTGGTTTTCCATACACATTTATTACCTCCGTAAATCGTATGCAGTTTTATAATTTCCTTTTCTAAATCAGAACTTCTATCACCCGCCTTTCCCTTCATTTTACGACCAGTTTTGATGAAACTTTACGGAAATACGATTTTTTTGTGAAAAATTCTGACATACAGAGTCCGCAGCCATTTGAATAATTCTTTTTGATGTTAAATAAAATCTGGGCATTACTCCTGTATTTTTTTTTCGTTCCAAAAATTTATTTAATTTCTGAAAAATTATTTTGGTACTAAAACCCATTTTCTGGTTGTGGTGTTAAAGCCAAATTCTTTTGCAGTTTAAATTCGATTTATCTGGATCAATATTTATTTATAGTAGTTGTATTTCCACAAAAAGGCACGGGAGTGCATACTAAGACGAACTGACAAACATCTGAGGCGTCGCTGCGCCATCGGAGACACCATGGCTCGTCTGCGCCGCAGTTGCGCGTCTCGGTGCCACTAACAAATCTTCGTACAGCAGGTGTAGATTGTGATAAAGGGCAGCAGCATCTACCGCAGCAGTCACCACAACATCCGCAGCCTCCGCACATGTTTTCCTATTAAAGGTACTTAAATAAAGAGCTTAAAATAGGTCGAAAATAGACCAAAGTTGTGGAAAGTCACTATTTTTTGGTAAATTTTTAAAAATATTTTAAGTTTTTTCTGAAGTTTTTTGTGACTTTTTACAAATATGTGTATTACACGAGTATATACAAATATCCAACAAAAAAAACTTCCATTGATAGATTTTCAACCATTTAAACCACAAACTCACGACTTAGTACATATTTCATTAACACCACGTCAAAATCGACACAGAATAGATAAATTGAACACGTAATAAATTTAACAGCACCAATTTAATAGTTTCGCCTGCTTTACATATACATACATCTATATATACTTTTATACGTATTTCCCTAGGGGAAATTAAACCGCCAACGTTTAGCCACAAATCCCTGATATTAGCCATTTATCTCACGTTCGATCCTCTTTTTGCAGTAAAAAGCGTACGTGTGAACTGATCTCATAATTGTATTTAGTATAACATCAATGTGTTTGCAAAGAGAGGGTTAAATTGAAAAAGTAAATTTTCTGAAGATGTTTGGAGATGAATTTGGGCCTAAATCTTGAACAGCTAGGATTGGAAAGCAAAATTATAAATCCATCAAATATTATGAAACTTGTATTCACTAAAGGGTTAGATTGTACTTTATTCGGTAAATCATCCAGTAAGGAATGGTCTTATTTCCTTCTTTCTGAAGCACTATTATTTAGAAGATCAACTACTACTCAAAACTAAATAATACTCAACCTAGAGGCGTATTTTAGGGTTCCGTACCTCAAAAGGAAAAAACGGAGACCTCACCGAATCACTTCCTTGTTTGTTCGTCAATCTGTCTGTCAAGAACCTTTTTCTCCAGAACGCATAGAGGTATCAAGTTAAAATTAATATCAAATACGAAGGTCTATGATCCCTTGGAGCTCTAAAAAATCAAGCTTCTAAGCAACGCAATAAAAAAATACGGTCATTAATGTAACCTATTTTGATTATTCGCATATAAATCAAAACCTTTAAGAGTAAAAAAGCAAGGTCTCACAACACAAGTAAAGGAAAAAGCCTGAAAATTGTTAATTTGTAGTTTTATCACATAAAAATATATTTTTACAACAACTTTTATCGTAAGCAGTCTGACATTTCAAGTACCCCGAAACTGACATAACTGACTGATGTAAAAGTTTACAATAAATATAAAACTTTTTGGGGTTGCCCATTTATTCCATTGCAGACTTAGCGTAGACTCTAGAAGCGCACAAGCCTTGCTTTGAAGCCATTGCCAACACTTAACCAATTAAAAGGCACTCAGATTTATATTTTGTCACAGTGAAACCAATTTGTCATTGTTTAAATTCCTAACAAAGCTACAGACCTTTTTTATATCTTTTGTCAAAACAGTAATAAAAATTCCTTGTCACTCAAGAAAAACAAAACAACATCGTTCAATAGGTCAAGTACTAAGATCCTCCATTATAACAGAATCCTTCCAAATACGAACAAGAGTTCCGTACAAAATACCGTTAACTGAGGCCCTAACATGAACGCGCGACGTAAATGACACCGTATAATTTTATGAACTTCGTTAATTTATAATCTATCGGTTTTATTTCCGGTAGATTATTATAAATTGTCGAAAAATTGTGAACTTTAATTAATTTATTTTTCGATAGTTTTATAATCTGTCCATGGGAAATCGACAAATTGTGAACTAGGTATCAAACGCACCTTGCGCTCTAAAAAGCCTGCCTAGCTGCGAGTAACTTGGAAGTAGCGCTCGCCGACCGCTGCCATGAAACCGCTCGCTTCGCTCACTCTGCTCACGCGCTTTTGGTCACAGTTCTAACCTAACCTCTTATTTCACCCAGATGGAAATTTTTCGACTGTTAATATAATCAAAAGGAAATAATACCGATAGATTATAAACTAACGGTTCTCACAATCTTACGCTGATTTTTATCGTATAGAATTTTGGTTTATATTTATGCGACAAGCAAAATAAGAATCACCCATAGATAGGAATAAAGTCTTAAAACTAAGTAAAGATTATGTGCGAAACGACTCTTTCCAGTTTTCAAATCGTTCAAATTTACTTTACGTTTACTCCGCACGTTTGTGATAGGCCAACTGCTCCGTACAAAATACCGTTAACTGAATATTTCTCTTTTTTCCCACTTTTATGTTTTCTCCTTGAATTTATGTGACGGTTTGGTACAATCACAGATTCTAGATGCGACAGGCAAATGAAAACGTATCGCTCTACCGGGGAATACTGTGTATTCCAACTCCAACTTTATCAATTGATTTCCTTCCTCCCATAGGGATATTGCGAGATACGGAACATTTTTATTTACTATAAATATTTATTTTATCACCTGTGCTGGATGCGATGCGGAATTTTTGATTTTGTTCTCCAAATCTTGTTTCCGTGATTTGGATTTGGGGTGTGTAAATAAATTGGAGTGAGATGTTACCATATTAAGAGCATGTTTAATGATATTTTTTTTAGAAATAGGTATGTATAGATTCTCATTCTCATTGCTAGAGTATAGTTTATTAAGTGATCAAACGAACTTACCTGTTGTGAAGTTCGATCATTATTATAAGAAGGGCTTCATTCGAAGATTAAATTTTTACAATACAACTTCCTTAAGACAGGCGACCACCAAACATAAATTAAGAGCTAAAAACAAAGTGCATGTTGAATAATAAATGTTTAGATATATGTAGGTATGTATAGGTTTTCATTATTGTTGTGATTTGAGCATAATATAACGTCACTTTTAGTTTACAGGATGTTCCCAAATTCGTGTTATTACTTCAAACCTTGAGATATCAGTAAAGTGCGACGCATTTAAAGTTCTAGTCCGTTCCGTTCCGTTTCCGTTTCAAGAGTAAACAAACCGTTACATTATACAATTCTCCTCGATCCGGAGACCAGATAAGAAATCTACTTGAAATAGAAATGTATCCTTGATTAGAAGAGAACATCTGACAACAACATTATTTGGACTGAGGGGTCCATGGGACATTCTTTCGCATCTATATCTATTCATATTATAAATTAAAGTCGTTTTTCGTGTCTGTCTGTGTGACCGCGATGTTCTTCTAAACTAAACAACGGATTTTGATGTGGTTTTCACCATCATTTAGAGGATTTATTCCAAAAAGTTTACATGTATGAAACATTACCATACTTACATAATAATAAAAAAAAAACTATATTTTTTAAGTCGTAAAAACCATGCAAGGCAGGGGCAGGTCACTAGTAAGTAATTTATTTAATTTATTTATTTAATATAAGGTAGCTTCACAGCTGTCAGTAAGTATTACATTATTATTATTAAACATTACGCCAATTACAAAGACACACACAATTACACAGAAAAATTTGAAATACAGAGTGCGGGTGTGTATTTGTGCGGTGTAGGTGCTGTAAATGTGTGTGAAGGTGTGTGTATGTCTATGTACGTATGACTAAACTGGCACTACTGAGTTAGCTGGGTATCCAGCGTTTGATGGAGGATGTGGATAATCTCTTTTTTTAATCTGTTCCGTGTGGTATTGAAGGGGTCCAATGTTGATAATAAATAAGAACGTATTAATAAACCTTTTTTGGGGTGTAGGGAAGAAACTTTTAAAATGAGTCAATGGCAACACTATGCAGTGAAGGCCAGAGGAATTAAGCTGGGTTCTTCGTCAAATCAATCAGTGACAGCAATTTAATTGTAAAATCTGTCTATTTTCCTGTAATTGCTGAAAAAGGTATAATGAATATTTTGAGAAAGTTGGCCACCACCAGCAATATAGTTTAAGGGGACAAGTCTACTATCTTCAATGATTGGTAATTATTATAACCATCTTAGACAAACGCTATTACCATTATGCCAAAAGTTCGCTATCTCCTAAATTTATAATGGTCACTTGATAGTGTTGTGTTGGGATTGTGGTAGAAAATTATCTTCGAAAAACTAGTAAGCAATAAAAATAAAAACTTTTTACAAAAAATACAACCGACTTCCAAACTACAAAGTGAAAAATAACTTTAATTTTAGAAGTCAGTGTCTTTAGATCAGTATTTTAGTTTTTTGACACCGACTTCTGAAATTAAAGTTATTTTTCACTTTGTAGTTTGGAAGTTGGTTGTATTTTTTGTAAAAAAGTTTTTATTTCTCGCTTTTTAGTGGTTCAATTTGTAATTTATCTAAGTTACATTAGCCTAATGTTAACTGCTCATCACCTTTTACAAAATATTGCTTTTCCCGATTCAGGGACGTTCATCGTTGAGGAGTTCTCCTGGTACTTCACCATCAGCTCCACTTCTCTATATGCATTGTGACGAGCATTAATTGCATTGCAACCATATTAAAGTAATCGAATCGCAACCCGTGAAATACTTATTATTGAGTAGTTTCGGTGGCTAATTGTGGTCTTCATCATCAGTTCCACTTAACTATAAGGTGCTTTCCAAGAGCAACTGCTCGAGTTACTATAAAAAATATCCAAATCGCTATAGGTTTGCCTGTAATATTTGAAGAGTTCCCTCGATTTCTCTGGGATGCCATCATCAGATCCTGGTTTCCTTATCAGGGTACCACCCTTGGGATATCTCCTTTCCAACAAAAAATCGCTTCATAAACGACGAAGTTATCCGCGAACAGACATAAAAAAAAAAATATATATACGGTCGAATTGAGTAACCTCCTTTTTTTGAAGTCGGTTAAATAAGCCATAACTGCAGAATGGCGTGTCAGTGGTCAAAAGAACTGTCAAATTACAAAAGATTACCAAACAATCACGCCTACGCCAGACTATTGACTTGTCATTATTTACGAAATTACCAAATTCCAACAATATTTTTAATGGAGTATCATAATCCCATCGGAAAATCATAATGACGGAATATTCAATTTTACGAGATTACCAGAAAATGTCAAACGCTACAATTTCGGTGTTAATGATTGATCAATCAGACACAATTGCTTTAGCAGACTTGGCCCCTGGTTAGTTCCCAATGTCGACGGTTTGTAAGTAATAATTACGCTTATTTTACGGTAGTTTTTTTTCCACAAAATTGTTTCATATAAATAATATTCTCTTTAAAAATAGGCATTCCAGCTGTAGCTCCCACGAGTGCCGATCCTTAAATGATATCTGACGCACCCTGGGCAGTCAGCCAAGCTTCCATTTTATTGACTGCCTAATAGAATGAGCTATTCTCTTTGGTAATAAAACACGTGACGACCTGCACACGTCGCGCAGAAATCTGTGCCAGCACTACAACGAGACGCAGAGCAGGACAGACACATGTCTGCGTCGCACGTGCCTACGCCGCAGCGTACGCAGCTCTCAGTACGTTCATGCATTACAAAATCTGCTCTGCCCTACGCAGCGTGGATCTGCGTCACCTGCGTCTCAGCATACGCTTAGCCTAAAGGGGCCCCCGCCCCTTTAGGCTAAGCGTATGCTGGTCATCGTCAAGGTCGTTTCTGACGGACAACTCTAACACCGATCGCGGTTATTGGTCAAATCAAATAGCGCGCCCTTCCTCGGCTTCCTTCTACACACTTCCGTCCCTTTTCACGAAATAATTCCCACAGATTTGATTATTAGGATTTTTTTAGATTTAGATTTTTGGGGAAAGATGTTACACATCTAAAATCTTTACCAGTGGCATCAGTAAATCACTAAATGGTAGTTACGTCAGCACCACGAGACGTTACATCTAGTAATAAATAAAGTAAGGGTTTCGATAACTTACGGATAGTGACAAGTTACTAACCCTTTTCTTTAAAAATTTCTTTGTCCATTATAGACGGTTCGTTGGTCTAGTCTGGTTTGTTATAAATATAGACGTTATTTATACCTTGGGTTATTGTTACGTAATATTAATCTAAAATGGTCTCACTGTAAGGTAAAGGCCTCTGATATTCTTGATACCTACGATCAACAACGAATTAATTTTCACGCCTCCCCCTTAAGAGTTAGGCCAAATATATTTTGAAACTAGCAATACCCCGCGATTTCACCGGTATAAGTCTGGATCCCGTGGGAATATCGGGATAAAAGTATTATATGTGTTAATCCAGGTTATAAACTATCTATGTGCCACATTTAGTAGTTTTTGCAATTTTTGCATGAAAGAGTAACAAACATCCATTCACCCATCCTCACAAACTTTCGCGTTTATAATATTACTAGCAGCGCCCCGCGGTTTCACCCGCATAAGTCTCGATCCCGTGTAAATATCGAGAATTGAAGTATCTTATGTTTTAATCCAGGTTATAATCTATCTGTGTGCCAAATTTCATCCAAATCCGTTCAGTAGTTTTTGCGTGAAAGAGTAACAACCATTCATCCATTATCAAACTTTCGCGTTTGTAAAAATGCTAGCAGCGCCCCGCGGTTTCATCCGCATAAGTCTCGATCCCGTGGAAATATCGGGATAAAAAGTATCTATGTGTTAATCTAGGTCATAAACTATTTGTGCCAAATTTCATCCAAATGCGTTCAGTAGTTTTTTGCGTGAAAGAGTAACAAACATCCATTCATCCTCACAAACTTTCACATTTATAATATTATATAGTAGGATAATAATTATAAAATATAATAATAGCCATATTATATAGTATAATATTTAGTGGGATTCGGATAGCTCATAACCTAAGAGGTTCCATAAACAATATGAATAAAAAATCTCGACCAATTTAAAATGTATGCAACAACGCGATATTAAGCGGGTATTCTGGTTATCAACAAGCATGACAAAAAAAAGAAAACCCCTTTATTAAGCAGTGGGTGGAACAAGGCTGCAAATGATGATGATGATGATTCTCAACAAAAAAAAACAACATGAAATGAACATTTATCATGACCTAATCCGCTTTTAGATAAGTACCGATAATGTCCGTCAGTGTATATATTAAGTACCTGTTATGTTAAAAAGTAATATTAATTGCAAATTAAATATTAACCCCTAAGGTATTTATGTTGCTTAAATTTAGGAGACGTATGATCGTCAAAAAAAAATATGGTTAAGAAAACGTTACTCATTAAATAAAGTTCTATCTATGTTATATGTTATTAGGTATAGTTGCCGCAGTTAGTCCTTCAGATGGACCATTTTGCGTGTGCCATGGCAACAGTCAGTGGTTATTCTAACCAGCCCACCTCCCTCCAAAAGTTAATTAAATCTCCCGATCTGTTCAGAACGTCTGTGAAAGATCTGAAAGAAAGAAAGAAAAAACGTTTATTTGCGGTAAACATGACGCAAGAAAAAAAAATTATTATATTACAAAAATGAGAAAAAGTTGGGGGAAGCATGCGTCACATCCACGCAAATCGGCTATCGCTCAGCATTATGCTACGACCCTGTGCAAGACAGAGCCCCAGCGCTGGTTTTCAGCGACAGCCGGCGCCGACGTAATGACGTCGACCGGTGCAGCAAACAAATATTAATTAAGACGCTATACCAGTACAGCGTATTTAAAGAAAAAATAATTTAGATGCAACTAAATACACAACGGATATATAACTGATATAACTGATGAATATAACTGATATACTAAATAGATATAAAAGATAAAAAATAAATAGACATACTTTATTCTATGTTACGAGAATATCATCCTCAAAAAACGTTTTACGTTTTATATAGTGGCAACATTTCGACGCGTCCTATTAAACCAAATTGTGATGTAAGAAATTACAAAATGGCCAATGATGCAATGAGTATTACTTAGTCTGTGATGTAATGTGTTTATTATTATGCAAACGTGATGTGTCAGTGCTATATGCGTTTGTGAGTGACTGTGAAATGAGATGGACCCGATAAAAGACAAAACCCTGGAAAACTGGAGGGTGACCCGACATGCCAAACACTTTCCAAAGAGATATGCAGCCTCAAAAACAGGAAGGTGTGAAAAATGGAAGTCCGATTCACGAATGGAAACACAAGATAGAACAACACAGAATAAGTAAATAATATAATTATTGAAATTTAATTTGAAATTAGATTGTAAAAATGATTATAAAAACAAATATTAAACAAATAACATGGACAAGTAATGAGATCAAAAATATAATTCCATAAATAGGTTGTCAACATAGGATGAGAGTGGACAGGGGAGACGCTACCAGCAGTAACAGGGGACCGAAAACCATGCTGCAGCGCTGCTGGAGATCCAAAAACCAAATACTGCAGGCCATGACCCATAAGGTGAGCAAAGAAAGAAAGAAAAAAATAATAATTACTGAATGTGAGTTAAAAACTTATTGTTCAGAGAGTTGCACATGCAACAATAACTTCTTGAGTTGAAATTTAAAAGACTGTACTGTTTTTAGGCCTCGCATTGGTGGTGGAAGATCGTTCCAGCAGCGTGTGGCCGCAAACCTGAAACTACCTCTGAATGCTGCGGTTTTATGTCGCTGCATATTTAGTGGGCCAACCACAGAACGAAGACCATACTTGTAACGTGCCTGTCTCCAAGTGAGTTTTTCAAATAAATAGTGCGGCTTATGGGTCGTTACAATGCCAAACATTAAACTCGCCAAATGAAGCTTTCGCCTAGCAGCCATTTTTAGTAACTTTAGTTCGTTTATATATGGCGTTACATGATGCCTGCGAGGGACATGAACGCAGAAACGAACACAGGCATTCTGAATTCGCTGAATTAACCTATCTGTCCTGGCAAGCAGGCAGGGCCCGTAGACAGTGTCACAGTAGTTCAGCTTAGATAGGATCAGACTGTCAATCAGTTGTTTTCTGAGTGGTACGCTAAGATAGTTTCGTATATTATATAATACCTTAAGTCTATAAAAGCAATTTTTGAGTACGTTTTTTAAATGAGCCTCGAAACGCAGCTCTGGATCTAGGATTAGACCCAGGCTACATGCCTGTTCTACTCGCTCAATTTTCTCCCCTTTAATTAAAATCGCTGGTTTGGCAGACAGTATTGCAGCAACTTGTTTTCTTGTTCCCAGCACCATGAATTTGGACTTCAGTGGGTTCAGGACCAAAGAGTTTTGCTCAGACCAGGTCACCACTCTCTGCAGGTCCTCATTCACCTTTTCCACTGCTAATGCTGTATCATCCCCTTTGCAAGATATGTACAGCTGGATATCATCAGCATACATGTGATACTTGCAATTTAGAAAGGATCCAGCAACATCAGCACTATAGAGGATGTACAGCAAAGGGCCCAGAATCGATCCCTGTGGGACTCCCCTAGACACCTGGAGCGGAGGGGAAGACACAGTTGATCCGTCTTCCTTGTGGATCTGCACATACTGCGACCTACCAGTTAGATAGCTATTAAACCAATCCACAGCGTCACAATCAAAGCCATAATATTTTAGCTTGGACAGCAGTAGATTGGTATTAATAGCGTCGAAAGCCCGAGAGAAATCCAATAGGACCAGGATCGACCCCTCCCCCCCATCACGCGCCTCCAGGATATTTCCCACCACATCCATCAGAGCTGTTGTAGTGCCTCTTCCCTTACGGAAACCCGACTGAAGCTCAGGGAGAATGTTATTAGCCTCCAAGTATTCAATTACCTGTAGATACACTACACGCTCCACAATCTTTGATAGGCAGGGCAGTATACTAATTGGCCTGAGGTCTTTCAAGATGGCTGGATCACTGATTTTAGGGATAGGGCGAACAATTGCTTGTCGCCAGAGGCCAGGGAAAGTGCGCGATTCTATTGACCTGTTGATGATATCAGTGATGACTCGCAGGGTGGTTGGCATTGTGAGTGTTAACATTTTCAAACTGATACCATCAACACCCTGAGCATTTGATTGTAGGCTCCTGACTATCTTTAGAATTGTCTCCTGGTTGGTCGCAGCGAGCGAGAACCTGGCTGGACTATGTTTGCGAGAACAGAAGTAGGACATTTGCGAGACGTTATCAACACAATTTCCTGGGACATCCAAAAAAGCCGCATTGATACTATCTGGATTGTCGAAATGACTTGGCAGTAGCCTTTCTTTATGGTCTGGAAGCACATCTGACTTCAGATTACGCCACAGTAGTTTGGGATCCTTACTTTGATCATTGATGTTTTTTGTGAAATATGCTGTCTTTTCCCTCACTAATGCGGCGGCGGCTTCATGCTTAAGATCCAGATAGTACTGCTTATGATGTGGTTCTCTAGTTTTACGGCTTCTGTCCCTAGCTTCATCTCGCAGCTTGAACATCAGACGAATTATGTCAGTGATCCAAGGCGTAGGCCGCCTATAGAAGGTCTTTTTCTTGATAGGAGCATGGAGATCAAAAAGCTGGAGCATGTATGAGCTAAAAGTATGTACCATGGCATCGACATCACTCATATCTCCTATAGTAGACCATGGTATCATGTTCAAATCACTATGGAAGTGATCCGGCATGATGTCTGAAAAGGAGCGAAACTCAACCACCCTAGGTTTAACCTTGGGCTTCTTAAAAACAGTTTGACATGTAATGAAAGAGTGGTGGCCGAGCTCACTGATATGGCTCACCTCAACATTTTGCGTTGCAGCATCAGTGCACACTATGTCGATGAGCGTACTGCTGTCACCCACAAAATGTGTCGCTTATTGAACTATTTGAGCAAGGTTCAAGCAATTAAAAAAGTCCACAAGCTGCTTTGATTTTGAGCTGTTTGCATCCAACAGATTAACATTTAGGTCACCCAACAGTACAAGATTATCGTATGGGGCCAATGCACTAATACTGGCAGTTATGGCGTCAAGGAAAAGCTCCAAGTCTTGCCAAGGCGGGCGGTACGCAGTCCCAATAAGAACCTTTTTTTTATTTATGGTCAGGCCCAGCCAGAGCTGCTCCACATCAGGGTGTTCAGGATGAGTTCTCACACGCGCGTTAATGCCATTCTTTATATAAAAAGCAACTCCTCCGCCACGCCCACCTCGGGTAGTCACTAGTCGCGGAACGTGTCTAAATTTATAACCAGGTACACTAGGAGCGCGGTCCTCTTCCCCCTTGCGCAACCATGTCTCATTGATAGCCATGATGTCCACAGAGTGGTTGCCCATGGCAATCAAGAACTCATCCTGATTTGTCCCTAGAGAGCCCGCATTTAGTAGACCAAACTTAATATATTTACTGGGAGCCATCAGTGCTAATAGCTGTAGGTATTAGATATGGAAGTATGATGCACGAATGAATGTATGAAGGTGTTGTGTTTAGGTTCAGTTGGGCACTAGAGTATGTAATTATGATTGAGAAATTTTCTATGATAAAGAATACTTCTTGTTCATAATTATGACTCATCATTGTGACATTAATTAGACTAAGTGTAAATAGACTTTGTGCATAATTAAGATTAAATAGATTAGGTGTAAATAGACTTTGTGCATAATTAGGATTAAATAGATTAGGTGTAAATAGACTTTGTGCATAATTAGGATTAAATAGATTAGGTATAAAAAGACTTTGTGTCTGATCTGTGTGATCTGGGTGACCCGAGGGTTTCTGTTCTAATCTGTGTGACGCCTGTGCATTCAAATAGCACGTGCGCGACGGTTTCCTCAGCCTCCATGCACGACCTCACAGAGGACTGTCCGTTATGCCTATTGTGTGGAAGTGTTTGTTTAGCGAGCAATGTCCCGTGATAGTCCCCGTCACCAGGCGCAGGCCGTTCCTGTCCAGGCGTAATAAACGCCTGGTCAGCCTGTTATCCAAGGATGGCATAGCCTCCCTGGATTGCCTGCAGCTCGGTGTCGAGGTTCACCATTTCTCCGCCTGTGTTTGGGTGAACTCTTGTAGCTACCTGCGTAGTTGGTTGTAGGGGATGGGTACGATATGCTCGGGTCCGCAGACAGACGTACTGAATGCTCTTCTAGCACGTTCATCAGCTGGGTCGTTGAAAACATATATTTTGGATTCACAAACTTTTGGAAACGCCCTGAAATATTTCTTTGATATACACCATGCACTGATATTGACTAACTTTCCACTTTGTTTACTCCATTCTCTTCTCCCTCATTCATATAAATGGTTCACTTAGTTAAAAGTCCGAAAATTTCATTAAACGTTAAAAGAACTGACGGACAACTTTTTAGCAGGACCATGAACATTGAACAATAGTTAAAAGGGTAGTTTCCGACTCTAAACTCTGCCAGTGATAGTAGAAACGCTTTTAATTTAACGTTCTAAACGAACCCAAATACTTTTAACTGAATGTAAGTTTGAAAAAAACTGCGGAGATGAATAGTCAGTCTGACATAGGTATTAAAAGACCGTCAATACTAGCCAAGTGTGAGTCGGGCTTGCACACAAAGCGTTCTGTAACACCGTACAATATTTAGAAAAAAACGCTGAAAAAAATACGTTTCTTGTAACTGTGGGACTCCCTATTTTTTTACTTTTTAAAATAATTTGTTGTTATAACGGCAATGGAAATACACAATCTGTGAAAATTTCAACTGTCTTCCCATAACGCGCTGACAGATGACGGACAGCGGAGGCTTAGTAATGGGGTACGGAACCCTAAAAATGAAGAGGGTGCCTGATGACATTTCAATACGATGTTATTAATCTACGTAAAATAATCAAATCTGTCGTCAATAAACCAATTTCCAATTAATTTGATTCATCTTCGTCTTAGCCAAAATATGTGTGCACTGCTAGAAGTACGCAATCCTCAAGTATCGTACCATCGATCGGGTTGCCTGATATCGTATTTGATAGGTTTTTTATTATTGCAGGAATCGATTTCAAAGAGTTTCGAACCCAGGCAGGTATTTTACTTTGTGTTTATGATTTCATCACCACTGCTCTCAAAACGGTGAAGGTAAACATCGCGAGGAAACCGACATATCCTACACCCAAAAATTCGAAGACATGTGACATCTACCGACCCACACTGGGCTCGCGTGGTAGATTACAGCCCACTCCCTCTCCAAGAGAGGAGGCCTGTGTCCCAGCAGTGGGAAAATTATAAGCTGATTATGAATATGAGATTCCAGGAAACAATCTCAACAGCTAACATAAAAATACAGGCGATATTACCGTCAGAGATTTGATCAGGCTTTCAAACAGTGCAGATGTGCCTTATAAAAAGTATGACTATCGTAAAAAAGTTATAGGTTGCCCCAAAATGAACTGACAGCAAGAATATAGTCTCCATTGTCACATCACCTGAAAATACCATAAAAAAAACTCCGGGATACTCCTGCATCAGTTTTCGGAAAGTAGGTTGCACATTGGACTCGTAAAAAATGCTATCAAATATGAAAAATGACGTCAAACGAACGAAATTGGGGCGTGCAACACTGAAACGAAGTTATCATGTCGAATATAGTCAGGTAAACTAACTTTTTTACCTGGAACTTTTAATTTTATGAAACGAAAACTGCGACGTAAACTACACTTTTTCGAGTCACAAGTAATTTTAATTAAATAACATGTTTGCTAGGTAGCGTTGCCAGGCTGGTTATAGCTGGATGAAAGTAGTCAAAGATCGCATCGAATGGTATACGATTGGAGAGGCCTACGTTCCATGGTAATGTTAATAACATTTTGCAGTTTTGAAATGGAAAAACTACGGATCACGTAACGTAACGTATCAGTAAAATACTTACACACGTACTTACTATTTATTTTACTTTGTTATCTATTTATGTCAAATTGATTTAATCTAACTTGGTTTCCATGCTGAGTGGAAGCCTTCTTGTCACAATCATGACGTGCAGCTGCCGACTATTTCTGTTTTGTGCTCGTGATTATATTTAAATCTGTTGTGTTTTATTTTATTGTTCTACTCGATTAATTATCTTATTTTTTTATGGACGTGTTTCTGTGACAAATGCAATGGGGGGGCTTGTGGCTAAGTAACAACAGCTGCACGGGTCGATCGATCAGGTTAAGCTACGCTTGCCGCGGTTGGTCCGTGGATGGGTGACCATCTTTACATACCAAGACCCCTCCGTTCCTCGGAAAGCACGTTAAGCCGTTAGTCCCGGCTGTCATTTGTAGATCTTTGAAAGTCGTTACGGGTAGTTAGAAGCCCAAAAAAAGTCTGACAACCAGTCTTACCAAGGGGTATCGTGTTACCTAGTTACTAGGTTGTGGAGGTCAGATAGGCAGTCGCTCCATGTAAAATACTGGTATCCAGCTGCATCCGGTTAGACTGGAAGCCGACCCCAACATAGTTGGGAAAAGGCTAGGCAAATGATGATGATGATGTTTCTGTGACAAATAAAACTTATTTTTCTTTCTTTTTAACAGACTTCCAAAAGTGTGTTGTGTGTTTGTTACGCGATTACTCCGTCAATTATGAATTGATTTTGATGGTTCTTTTTACATTTGGTAGATCATACTTCAGAGGTGGTCCCATATAAATTTTATTAACTTTGCTTGGGTAGTTTTTGAGTTAGCTTCAATAATACGTATTTTTTCCTCACTTAGTATGTGGATGATATTATGATAACTTCCTGTCACTGTTATTTACATAGCAGGTAGTGGTATTCGAATTTGTGTGGGGTAGGTATTTTTTTTTTTTTTATGGGTGGGAAATTATCAAATAACTTCTCCCGCTCTGGGCGGAGCGGGAGGGTGTGTCAGACTCTTACTGACTAAAAACCCATCCGTGTTCCTTCGGTTGCCCTGTTGCCGGGGGCCACGATTTCCCGATCGGTTTTCTTTGAACCCCCGGCAGGCATTGGCCCTAGCGGACCCCGTCAATTCTGCTGACATCTCTTTGAGGCGCGCGTGGAACACAACGCGCCGTCGACCCGGGCTTGGTCCTTATCGGGCGGCGAGCTACCCATTGCTTACCGTCCGCAAGCCCGCGCCTACGGTGGCCGGAATTCGGCTCGCGATTCCCGCCCCGGGCGTCTCCTCCTGCGGCGGTTAGGAGCGTGAGGGCGCGAAATTTGCCTCTCCCTCACGCGTTCCGCCTCCTCCTTCGCGAGCATTACCGCTTCGCAGAAGGAGGTGACGGCCTGCCATTTCCTCTCGCTCCGTACCATGGCCTGAACCAGGGCCGGACGCGAGAGATCACCGCCGCCGATCGCCTCTTCGAGAACACGGCGTTGCTCCGCCCAAGCCGGGCAGACCTCCACTGTATGCTCCACCGTGTCCTCAGGCCGATCCACACAATGGTGACACCCGGGTGTTTCCTCCCGCCTTATCCTGAACAGGAACCTCCCGAAGTGGGGTAGGTATCACAACTAAAAAGTGAAAAATAACTTTAATTTCGGAAGTCGGTGACAAAGAACGAAAATTAAAAACCAAAGACACCGACTTCCGAAATTAAAGTTATTTTTCACTTTGTAGTGTTTTTTTTGAAGTCGGTTGTTTTTTTTTGTAAAAAAGTTTTTCTTTTAAAAGATTAATAGATAAGATAACATCTCTGTAGGCGATAACGCCCTTGTAGCAAAGCTGCAGATAAGCAAATATCGGTTACTGAGACTCCAATATATATTTGGCAATGTTGATTCATTTTCGGTTGGTACGTCTTGGTTTATTTACTAAGATTACTCAAGGCATACCGAATGTGTAGGCTCTAGCTACTGTATGCAATAACCCCCATGAACATAAACTCGTTCTCTCGATTGACTACCAACTTGGCCGGCAAAACGAGGCAACTGACCCTAAATTGTTAATCTTTCATTCAAAGATCGCTGACCTCGGCGAATTTAATCTTGAAAAAAAATACATTCATGTTTTTCTTTTGTTCGACGAACCATTTTTATTTATATAGGCAACATTTTGTCTTAAAACATGCAGTAGGCGAACAATTATGTCTTTTTTATTTTGATATTTTTTAACCTTGTGTAATTTTTTTCACCAACTCAACAGCAAACCAACATAGTGTTTTGCTGTGCCCTGACAGGGTTCATGTACAAAAACCGACAATTATTAATGTTCGTGTAAACCGAATCGTCTCAAACATATTTACAAAATTCAGATACCTTTATTCAGCAAAAACACTTATCATACGCCACGCCAAGATATTACAATAAAATAGTTTATTTATTCGTATAAAACCATACCGAAAAGTGTGTCATAAATTCTGATTGTACCGCAGATAGTGAATAATAAATGACAGTCGTAAATCTTGTATGAAAACCCTATAAATCTAAACGGGTTGTTCTGTACAGGTTAACCGCAGACGAAACCGGCCTGAATCTGGCCGAAATTAACCCTAATTACGATTTCATTAGTTTATTTTTGCGGTACCACGGTCGGTTGCTCGCGGTGCCTGATTAACGAATTCATGGACGCGTTTTATGTACACGCTCTTGTTTTATTTACGGATTCAGTAGGAATCGACATATCTGTCTTCAATATTGGGTACCATATTGAACATTAACATAAATATAAATAGTAATATAAATAATAATATTAATATTAATGATATAAAATAATAAAACACAATACATAATATTATTAAGGTTAATATTTGCATTTTACATGGCCTTTTTAACGCATTGGAAGTCATTATTTTTACATGCCAAGCACTCTTGAAGGACTTTACTAGTCTAATCAATGCTCGGTTTCAGAAACATTTATTGTATTAAAATATGAAATTACGAATATTAAAACGTGTAGGTAAAACCCTAGGATTAAATCAACTAATCTCAACTGAAAATAATTAAACTCAACCTACCTTTTTTAATCACAGAGATTACCCTCATTAAAAACTCAAAGCCATCTTTCACTTTACGTCATTACAACTACCTACCTACAAATACAAGCCTATAAGGCCGCATCCTAACCAAAAGCGATGGTCGCACTCTTTTATATGAATATGACATCGCGCGATCAATGATGAGCAGTGGCCCAGTAGAAACGGCTGCGACTTACGAATTATGGTCGTAGGCTCGAACCCATACAGGCACTTTACTTTGTGTAAATTATTTTATCACCACCACAAAACGGTGAAGGAAACCGGCTTATCCTAGAACTAAAAAATATCGAAGATTTATGGTGACATCTACCACTGGGCCGGCATGATGGATTACGGCCCACTCCCTCTCAGAGAGAAGGCCTGTGTTCGGGCAGTGGGAACATTATAGGCTGGTTATGCTATGCATAAGGTATGCGCGATCAATCAAGTCGCGTTTATACGTCACAATTCATACTATCGAACGCGTTCCCGCGCGACGTTCGCTTTTGGTTAGGACGCGTACTCCACTGCAAGGCAAAGGCCTCATTATCATCTGGAGGCTTCAACATTGATCACCACGGTTGCTCAAGACGAGTTGGCGATTTCAGGCTTATTTTATCTATAAGTCCAGGTTTCCTCCCGACTTTTTTACTTCACCGATGTGATTTAACTCATAACTGAAAAAAAAATCCTTAATATTATAAATGCGAAAGTAAGTTTGTTTGTTACGCCTTCACGCTAAAACGGCTGAACGGATTTGGATGAAATTTGGCACATATATAGGCGATGCCCTGGAAAAGAACATAGATTTTATTTTTTTTCCCACTCGAGACTTATGCGGGTGAAACCGCGGGGCGCAGCTAGTAGGCATATATTTTGATCTGAAAAAGGTTGACCCAATAACTCTGAAAAATGCAGCCAATTACGTCATGCAATTCACGAGTCCATGCGTGTGAAAACTAAAAACATTTTAATTGGAAATACTCACTGCTGCTTTTATGTGTGCTAATTAAAAAGAGCCGTTTGCACGCTAATTAGTGCCATTGATTAGTGAAAGTTTATGCCGCATTTTATGTGGAATAACTTTCAGGTGAATACTTTTATGCAGCTAACCAGAACTGTTTTACAGAGGAATCTATAAATAACGGTCGAGATATTACGTAGTATTTATTTAGTGGTCGGTATAATTATTATGGCGAGTCTCAAATTGGTATCGCCTGCTAAGGTCATTAAACAAATCTTACGAATAAAAAGTGTTCATTAGTTCAATAGCAGTTTTTGTAGGAACTGTTAATATTTATTGATTTGTCTTATTATCGTCATTAGTAAGCGCGCCACTGGCAACATCATGTGTTCTACCCCCACCTAAAGCGCGCTTCTACAGAGTCGTGATGTTTTAAGGCCACGGCGAGGAGGATTCAGTCTCCGATCGCATCGGAGTTAAGACGTCGCGGAACTGTACTCGATTCGTTATGCTAGTTATTGTGTTAATTGTAATTTGTGATTATTATGTTAATTTGTGATGTTAATAAACGGTGTGTATTACTAGTGTGATTAATTTGATAGTAAATTATAATGTGATCTGAACTGCAAACGGTGCGCATTAATCAACACTACCCACAGTAGGCCCACAGAAATTAAAATATCGCTGATAATAGCAAAAGAGTCACATACCTGTCTCCGACAAGTATATAAGAGGAAATCTAAAAGCGACATACATCGGTTATCATGGTATGGGCATGTGATGCGGAGGAATAAGGAAAATGTCGTCAGAAAAGTTTTAAGTATGAATGTCGCGAACCCGAACACGGTGCGTTGCCACACCAACCACTGTTTGCGCTAGTCTATCCTGAGGATGCCTCGTTGAGAGGTGAAACACGTGTCGATTTCTTACAGGGTTTTTTATGGCTCTTTAGAAATAGCTAAGCGGAACAGGTTACTAAATATATCCACGTCTATTGTATTTTATAATTGATTTCGGCAAGATCACGCCTGAATCAATTAACTAAGATTTCTTTAGTTTGTACTAGATAGTGAATTTATTTTCTGCTAGCAAAACGTATACGATACAGTAAGTAAGCAAGTGTCAGAAGTAGGAACTAATACATTATTCTAAACAGAGGCACAAGCAAACTCGCATACAGCCAAGTTTCAATATAAAATTCAACTCAATAGTCCGCAAGTCAGAGGTAACACTTTAACCTTGAACTGGCCTAACGTCGTCGTACGGAATTTCAATAGAAAACCGGCCAAGTGCGTGTCGGATCACGCACAATGAAGGGTTCCGTAGTTGGGATGAATTTATCCCAAAAACAAACTTAACTTTGTAGTTGAAAAATATGTTCCCCGATACGGAATGTATGGTAAAACATGTTTTTGCAACTGCAAAGTTAAGTTGGTCAATTATTACTCGTTAACTTGTAAAGCCTACTTAGCTGTGATAGTTTTCCTTTTAATTTCGTTATATAAACTACTGTTGTGATTTTTTTCACACACCCAAAACCAACCATTAAGCCAGTAGGGGGGGACACTTGACTCTAACAAAAATTAGCACTTTAAAGCTTAATATTTCGCAAACGGATCCCTGAATCCAAAAATTAAAAGGAAAACTATCACAGCTAAGTGCTGTGATAGTTTTCCTTTTAATTTCGTTATATAAACTACTGTTGTGATTTTTTTCACACACCCAAAACCAACCATTAAGCCAGTAGGGGGGGGACACTTGACTCTAACAAAAATTAGCACTTTAAAGCTTAATATTTCGCAAACGGATCCCTGAATCCAAAAATAGTTTTCACAAACTCACAATGTTTTTGAAGGACCTTTCGAATGATATCCCTCACCATGGGTAAAAAAAAACAAAAAAAAAAACATCACCACTTTACGTGTATGAGAAGTACACTAAAATTTTTTTTTTTCATAATTTTGTTTTACCACTTTGTCGGCGTAATTAATATGTATACCTATGCCAAATTACAGCTTTCTAGTACGAAGGGTCTCGGAGCTAGACCGCGGACAGACAGACAGACAGACGGACATAACGAAACTATAAGGGTTCCTTGTTTACTACGGAACCCTAAAAAGAGGTTAGGTTATACATGTTTTGTGACTACTGACATGTGGTCGATTGTACCAAAAACTAACGTGTTTTATCAAGTAATCGTAATCTTCTTGTATCACAATATAAGTAAAACCAGCTGCGCATCGCGGTTTCACCCGCATAAGTCTCGATACCGTGGGAATATCGTGATAAAAGATATTCTTTGTCCTTCTCCAGGTCATGGCCTACCCATGTGCCAAATTTCATCCAAATCCGTTTAACCGTTTTAGCGTGAAAGTATAACAAACCAACAAACTCACTTTCGCATTTATGATATTAGTTCTACGACTAAGTGTCCTTTTGATTTTATATTTATGCAAACAAATAATTAGTTAGACTTTTAATTTGGTAACTTGTATAAATAGTTTATTTTTAAGCTATTGCATAGCTTTTATCGCGGGCTTTGAGCGCGGCGACCGAGTCAAGAAATTCCGTAACGAAAATAAAACCTAACACCCCCCACTCCGCCTACCATGTAATGACGATTCCCATGACAACGTGATGTTGTCATGGGAAACGTGATGTTGTCATGGGAAACGTGATGTTGTCATGGGAAACGTGATGTTGTCATGGGAACGTAATTTTTGTTTTATGTCATCACGTCATCATCCCAAGTGTAGCGTTGACAAATAGGAAGTATGGAGGTTACAAATGCTATGCAATAGCTTTACCGCGGCAGTCCCCGAGTGCCACACGTTGTTTATTTTTTTTATGGATAGTTAGTAAAGATATATTACGTGCAATAACATAATAAAAACATTAAGTAATATAAGTTAGGAACTTAGGATAGCACAACAATGGCAGCTGGAGGCTTCAGCTTTAATCTTGTTTTAATTTTCTTTATTCGAAAACAAATCAAAACGTTTTAAATAATATTCTCACAGAAAAAAACCTTAATTACTTCAATCTTGTTTTCAATACAACGCTACTATTGAAAAACCTTAATTAATTCTTTCATTTCAAATGGTACTTAGCGAATCCATCATTTGGAAGCAGCTTTTGTGATAAAAATAAACTTGTTCAAATAAAAGCTCTTTCATATCTGTCGACATAAAAGGCGAAATCCTCTCGAATTAATTTCTATAGTTGACGAAATTTGTCTCAATGCGAGAGTGAAGCGATAATTGTATATCGTCGTTCGACATCCAATACCACGAATGTGATTTTTTTTTTGACGAAAATCAAATTTTTGTTTTATTTCATTCTACACGTTCAAATAAAAGATCCTGCATTTAAAAATAATTTTCGTAAAAAGTGTCACATTTGCGGTATTGGATGCCGAGCGACGATATGTATAATGATTACTTTTGCTGCTCATAGTGATTACTTTCATGAAATAAGAATATGAACTGCGGTTTTAAAAATCCTGTATTCAAGCCTTCTTTTCGCATTTTGAACATTTTAACAGGGGTTATTGAGAACACGACATAGCCCGACGAATTGATAAACTGAAGTGGCAGTGGGCAGAATACATTACTCACAGAACAGATGGTTGATGGGGCCGAAATGTTCCTGAGTAGCGACCGTGTACCGGAAGGTGAACCGTTGGAAGACCTCCCAAAAGGTAGACCGATGACCTTGTGAAGGCTGTAAGAATCCGCTGGATACGAGAAGCGTAGGATCTATCGATATGGCGAGGCTTGAGAGAGGCCTGTATCCAGCAGTGGCCGTCTTTCGTCTGCAGTGATAATGATGATGAAGGGGGCAGATGGACCTGATAAATCCCATTACCGTTCCTTTACATTGGGGATTCAAATAACCATATTTTGCCCTAGATTTACACCTAACAACGTGTTGGTTTTAAGAGATGTAAATAGAAAATCTGAAGCCATATATTTTCGCGTTTTATCTGACAACCAACAACCAGTCCAACCAACCAACCAGTCTTACCAAGGGGTATTGTGTTACCTAGTAACAAGGTTGTGGAGGTCAGATAGGCAGTCGCTCCCTGTAAAATACTGGTATTCAGCTGCATCTGATTAGACTGGAAGCTGACCCCAACATAGTTGGGAAAAGGCTAAGCAGATGATGATGATCGATATTTTGAATTCCGCTAACTGTCGAACCAAGTCTTTTTCAAAATATACTATTCTAAAAAGTCCCATTGAAATACCCATGAGTAAATTGAAAGTGATAACGTGTAAAAGTAAAATCTATGGAAACGACAATTAGTCTGAGTGAAAAGTATACTTTTCAATTCACTGACAATATTCCAAAGTGACGCGGCTCTTTATTAAAATTAGCTTTTACGCCGCCGTGTTTTTTACTTCGTCGTTAATTGGATTATTGGATGCTCATCTCGAACACTCAAAGTTCCTTGTGATGAGATGAAAAAATTAAAGCTGGCAATACTGAAAAAGATTCGAGTTTCTGCGAAGTTGTTTTTTTTATTACAAAGTTACTTTAATGCACAAAAGTTATCGAGGGCGAATGCATTTTTACTTTTTACAAGTAGAGTTTTTATTATAAATTTCCTGAAGTTCCTCAAAATAATCTCGTAGCACTCTGTACTTTCTTTTGTATAAAATATTCTACCGACACAAATACCATTAATTGCAATACCGTAAAAATACAAATTGAAACGTTATTCATTTATATTTCAGCATCTTCGTCCCAAAACAAACCAAAACCTTTTAACAAAAACATTTTCAGAATGAAATAAATTGATCAGTTTTGAAACAAACAACAGATCTTTATCCCGAACGGAATTCACACAAAAATAATAACAGTTTGGAAACAATATCGTACAGATGACGAATTGGTACAAATAAACATTGTTTTTGGAGTACGTGACTGTTGGACAAAGGACTATTTTGCGCAATATTGCTCCACAATTTTACAGTCTACACACTTTTCAGGTCATAATCGATCGCTAAATTTAGCCTTGGATTGTTATACAAGGTGTAAAGGTAACTGACACACATGCTTATCGAAAAGCATGCTTAAAAAATTTAAGTTGCTCTGCAGACTGTTCACATTTGCTAGCAATAAGTATGAACACCTATCGCATACTGAATCAAATCGATACTAGCATCCTCATAATTAGAAAACCTGTTCAGACGCGCTCGGAGTACGCCCCCTTCCACCCGCGCCTCAGGCAGTATGCTCGAAAATCAAACGACTGTTGATTTTTGAGCATACTTGAAATAAACATGCTCATTACTAGCAATGTTTCGACACACATGCTACTAATTAGCAATTGCTCAATAGTGGTATGCTTTTGTGCTGCTAAAAAAAACATTGCTACACCAAGCGCTGAACGCAGACTATCGCAAACAGCGCTTGGTGTGGCAACACACCGTGTTCGAGTTTGCAACAAGTCAATCGTCATCCTGAGGATGCCTCGTTGAGAGGTGAAACGTGTCGATTTCTTTCAGGGTTTTTTATGACTCTTTAGAAATAGCTAAGCGGAACAGGTAAACTAGTAAACATGTATACTTTTACATAATAAACGCAAGACCTGAAAGTAGTATGTTCAGAATCGGCTTCTGAATCGATTTCCGTCACTATTTATATTTTACTAGCTGCGCCCCGCGGTTTCACCCACAGAAGTCTCGATCCCGTGGGAAAATCGGGATAAAAAGTATCCTATGTGTTAATCCAGGTTATAAACTATCTGTGTACCAAATTTTATCCAAATCCGTTGAGCCGTTTGAGCGTGAAGAAGAGACAAACATACACACACACACTCACACACTCACAAACTTTCGCCTTTATAACGCCTGTGACTAGGAGACCCGGTAGACGTTGTCCTGTCCAAATTTCAATAACACTTTGCAGTTTATGTTGCCTTAGTACTTTTTTAACATGACAACGCGCTCTGTCAGCCCGTATTTCAGTCTTATAATTTAATATTCTAATTGGGGTGTCTGAGGTCTTGCGTTTATTCTGCTATAAATATAAACGTACTAGTTTTTTCCCGCGGCTTAGCTCGCGTGGAAGGCGGTAATTATCCCATGGAAATGTACTACCGGGATAAAAAGTATCCTATGTGTTAATCCAGATTATAAACTATCTGTCTACTTCATCCAAATCCTATTGATAGCATAACATAATGATTGAATACTATCGTGAATTCATGCAATTTGAAGTAAGATTAGACATTTAAACAAACCTTTTTTACAGTCCGTTCAACCGATTTTGACTTCTATACCGTAGACCGTAGGATGGCATTAAAAGCAAAAAAAGTGGTTACAATACCAATGTTTACTGCAGCTGCCATTTGTCATGCTACCAACGATAGAAGTCAAAATCGGTTGAACGAACTGTAAAACAAGGTTTAGTTAAATGTCTAATCTTATTTCGAATGGAGTATAGCACTTTTTGTTTACTGCTCAAAAATTGTGCACAACGTCTAATGATTGAAATACTATCTTGAATTCATGCAAGCCTAGTACTTTTGTGCCAAGTTTTAAGTTTATTACTCAATCAAAAGCAATTAGATTTATATAGATTTTTCTACTTTGGGTTGCATTATTGCAATTTTTTTAGGATCTCTAATTTTTTGAAAATAAATTATAGCCTTACTTGCTGATAATTTAACTTTCTATTGGTGAAAAAATGGTTAAAATCGATCTAGTAGTTTCGGAGCCTATTCGGTACAAACAAAAAAACAAACAAAAAATCTTTCCTCTTTATAATTAGTATAGATAGATAAATGGTTAACCATTCAAATAAATAAATAATAAGTTCCAAGCAAAATTAAATAATCATCCCGATTACATTAATATTAATCACTAGCTTCTGCCAGCGGCTTCGTCCGCGTGATATTTTTATAAATGTTTATAGCCTATGTTACTCAGTGATGATAAAGCCATCATTTAGTGAAAGAATTTAAAAAATCAGTCCGGTAGTTTTTGAGTGTATTTATTACAAACAAAAATACAAATTTTTCTCTTTATAATATTAGTATTTACAAAAAGTTTCAATTAAGGAACAATTCCCGCATTTTGATTGACAGCTGTCAGAAACTTAATATCAGGGCTTGCAAATGAATATTTCACAAAACACTTGTTCTGTATTTCGGTAACCGTTCACAGCTACATTTCTTTGTTTAAAGGAAATAGCAGTTTTTAACACATTTCTTATTTAATCGAAACAGTAAAATACACCGGGAAGACTTGAATCAATAATCTGCCTAGCCTTTTCCCAACTATGTTGAGGTCGGCTTCCAGTCTAACCGGATGCAGCTGGATACCGTTTTTTGCATGGAGCGATTACGTATCTGACCTCCACAACCCACTAACTAAGCAATACGATACCCCTGGGTAAGACTGGTTGTCAGAATTTCGGGCTTCTGACGACCCGTAACGACTGTCAAAGATCCACGAATGACAGCTGGGACCAACAGCTTGACGTGCTTTCCGAAGCACGGAGGAGTCTCGGTTAAGATGGTCACCCATCTTCAGACCAACCCCGGCAAGCGTAGTTTAACCTGATGGATCGACCAGTGCGGCTGTTATTACTTAGCCATGAGTTAGTCACTTTTTTTTATGGTGGGAAATTATTAAATAACTTCTCCCGCTCTGGGGAGCGGGAGAATAATTTCCCACCATAAACGCTCTGGGGAGCGGGAGGGCGTGTCAGACTCTTACTGACTAAAACCCACCCGTGTTCCTTCAGTTGCCATGTTGCCGGGGGGCCACGATTTCCCTTTCGGCCCATATTCGCAGCCCCGGCAACGAGTTAGTCACCTGAAAGACGAACGAAAAACTTTATAGCTGAAACTAATAATACTTCGACATGTAATTAATGAACTTCATTCATATAAATGATCAGTTTCACAAACATGACTATATTCGTACCAATCTCGAATAAGTTACACACAACTTAACGTCAACTCTTGTTTGATGAACAACTTAAATGTACCAAAACTATATATTTGAGTATGTTTCCAACAAAATTCGTTACTTATTGTTCAATTTGCGCTATCTAGCATGTGATCTTTCAGTGTGTCTTCCAAGTTACAAGCCCAGAAGTAATTGACTGAACTACGTTGTTTGAAAGTATGTGAACTTTAAGTCACTACTTTGATGCAATTTGCAAAGTAAATGCATCCATATTGTTTCCCTAGAGGCGTGGGAGTCTGGGACGAGAAGATAGCGAGTGTGAAATGTCATAGCAATTTAACATTTATGTTTATTTTAGTTTGTTATTTAGTGCCTTCGAGTAAGTAATATTACAGTGAGAAGTTATGTGAAATGTACACAAGGAACATCTTGGAGTTATGAAGCCGTTCTGTGGCAAAATTAGTTGTTCAACAAGTTATTTGTTGTATTCCTGTAGGTTTCTGAAGCTGAACACCCACGTAAGTCAATTCAAATGTAAAACACACAAACGCCTCCGTTTTGGCTGATATTATTAACGTGCTTACATAAATATACGTAAGTAAATCGCAACAGATGGAAACGCTAGCAATAACCGTATTAAAATAAACAATGGTTAAAGCGTAAAGGCTCATTTACATGGAGAAAGTTTATGGTTTCGAATAGGTGATAATCGAAAGGAGTCTGTCTGTCTGTCTGTCTGTCTGTCTGTCTGTCTGTCCGCGGTCTAGCTCCGAGACCCTTAGTACTAGAAAGCTGTAATTTGGCATAGGTATACATATTAATTATGCCGACAAAGTGGTAAAACAAAATTATGAAAAATATTTTTTTTAGGGTACCTCCCATACACGTAAAGTGATGATGTTTTTTTTTTTATTTTTTTATCCCACCATGTGTGGTATCATTGGAAAGGTCTTTTAAAAACATTGTGAGTATGTGAAACCATTTTTGAATTCAGAGATCCGTTTGCGAAATATTAAGCTTTAAGGTGAAAATTTTTGTTAGAGTCAAGTGTCCCCCCCCCCTGCCAGCTAAATGGTTGGTTTCACATATGTGAAAAAATTCACAACAGTAGCTTATATAACGAATTTAAAAGAAAAACTATCACAGCTGAGTAGGCTTTACAAGTTAACGAGTAATAATCGACCAACTTAGATTTGCGGTTATAAAAACATGTTCTCCCATACAGAATGTATCGGAGAACATGTTTCTCAACTACAAAGTTAAGTTTGTTCTTGGGATAAATTCATTCCAACTACGGAACCCTACATTGTGCGTGGTCCGATATGCACTTGGCCGGTTTTTTTTTTATAAATGGGAAGAGTGAAAATTTTATTTCGAATTTTCAAATACCAGTATCTGCAAAAAAAGGTGTATAGTTGGAGGAATGAAGTTCCTTCTCACGTACAATTTAAAACAAAACAAAATTTTCGCAGCCGCCATCGTGGATTTACATTTTGACTTCCCACTATCGACATAACACCCTCGAAAACTACGAAAACGACACCAATGAGATTTTTTTTTGAATTTTTTAAGTTTTCGCAACCGTTCATCCATCGAGTCCAATCGAGACCATCTTTGATTTTCATTTTGACCAAATTCACATTTTCTCTCTCTTTCTCTCTCTTGCAATGCAGTGTACTCGGACCGATGTGTACAATTTTATCCCACGACACTTCTCGCTTAAATGTAAGTAAACACATGATCGCGATACTGGCAACCATCGTATGAAACTCGCGTGGACATTCCTGCCTCTCGACGGGCGAGAAACTCTCTTTGAATAATTGAGCCATAACACCCGAAGATTTGGCGCAGAAATGTACTTCCTGGAACATTAACTAAGTTTATCCACGTCTAATTATTAAGTTTGTTTGAAATATCGTTTTCATCGCAACAAAAACTTTTGTTAATGAATGTTGGCGAGGAGAGATATAATAATTATACTTCAGGATGTTGAACTGTTTGAATTGTTCCGTATACTTTGGTTTTCGTACTAATATTAATA
The DNA here is from genome assembly GCA_963680765.1 of Agrochola lychnidis. Taxonomy (NCBI): domain Eukaryota; kingdom Metazoa; phylum Arthropoda; class Insecta; order Lepidoptera; family Noctuidae; genus Agrochola; species Agrochola lychnidis. The sequence continues at coordinate 9,457,706 of OY796847.1, forward strand.
TAAATCATCTGTCTTTCAGCGGAATGTAGACAGGATCGCAGTGTGGGTTTAATTATTATTCGATTTCCTTTTGTTTTAAATGATCTTAGATTTACATTCTGTATTTATAATGAAAGAGGATGTTGTTTTAATGATGACAGATTTCTTATTCTTGGTACTATATGTGATAGATTAGTTGACATCGCATGGGACTCTTCGTCATGTGTAAGTATGTCGTAAAGCCGAGTAAAAGGATTGGCAGTACCGCCAATTTTAGTGCTAATAACATCCTTGCGATCGTGAACCTGTGCGTAAAGTCGTGAATATCAAAAGATCTAATGTGAACTTAGGTTAGTATTCTATACTTATACTTACTTATACTTAGGTATCCTTAATATTATAAATGCGAAAGTAAGTTTGTTTGTTACGCCTTCACGCTAAAACGGCTGAACGGATTTGGATGAAATTTGGCACATATATAGATGATGCCCTGGAAAAGAATATAGGATACTTTTTTTTTCCCACGGGATCGAGACTTATGCGGGTGAAACCGCGGGGCACAGCTAGTATATAATATTATAAAGAGGAAAGATTTGTATTTTTGTATGTTACGAATAAACGTAAAAACTACGTGACCGATTTGAAAAATTTTTTCAGCAATGGATAGCTACATTATCAGCGAGTAACATAGGCTACATTTTATTCCCGTACTCCCACGGGAACGGGAACTACGCGGGTAAAACCACGTGACGTCCGCTAGTATATTATAATTTCATGACTAGATAATAAGTATATTCTTCGAAAGACTGAAGTCATCTAAAATATTATGTTTTATTTGCGTAATCTATACACCGTTTGAAATAAGATTAGACATTTAAAGAAACCTTTTTTACAGTCCGTTCAACCGATTTCGACTTCTATACCGTAGGCATAAGGATGGCATTAAAAGCAAAAAAAGTGGTTACAAACCAACTGTTTACTGCAGCTGCCATTTGTCATGCGACCAACGCAATAAAAGTCAAAATCGGTTGAACGGCCTGTAAAAAAGGTTTAGTTAAATGTCTAATCTTATTTCAAACGGAGTATAGCAGCTTGTTAACAAGATGATTAAGCATCACCAAATCAGGCAATTTGCATGGATTAATTACAATAAACCAACAATGTAAAGGTCAAATTGTTTGTCACAAACGACCTGTGTGCCCTCAATTACGAAGAATTTAAGCTGCCCTACAAATATTTGAGCAAGTCAAGTTCAAACAATTTTATAAAATTGTTAACAAAACTCTTTAATTAGCACGAACTCCTCAGTAAACACAAATGATTTAAAATCCGGAATTTTTAAAGTCCCTGCAATCCAAATTTATTCCTTAGGGAAAGAGAAAAAGTGGGTTTTATTAAAAAAGTTCTAACGCGAGGACAAAACGGTCGCCACGAATAGTCTAAAGGTGAACGCACACGCAAAAGATCCCGTGCAGTGCTTATTCGAGTACTTTAGCTAAAGCACTAGGAAGTGGTGAAGGGTGGGCGTTTTGGGGGACTGTCTTATGTAATTTTGACGTTCGAAAAGTTCTGATTCTCAGCCTAGTTCGAATAAATGACTTATGAATTTGATTTTTTTGAGGCGAAATCACCAACCCAGCCAGCGAAATTCAAATTTTCTAGGTTGTATGTATCGTAACAAGTATATATAACTTTGTAACTTCAAATTGCCCAATTGAACGACTATTTCTTTTTTTTTTCGTTCGCTTAATGGTAACCTGGTGTCAGAGTTTTAAGGCCGCCCATGGGCCTCTGACTTGGCTTCACATGCTGCCGAGAAATATATCTCTCAGGCATGCCGGTTTCCTCACGATGTTTTCCTTCGCCGTTTTTGAAGCAAGTGATAACTGTACAATACGCACATGAATCCGAAAAGTCAGAGGCGTGCCTTGGATTCGAACTCGAGACCTATGAGTTGACAGTCCGACGGTCAGACCACTAGGCTATCACTGTTATTCCATGATTATGTCATGAAATCATGACATTTGGGGCCAATTCTAACTTAGAGAGCTTTATTGAATTATGTAAATACATAATATGTTACGATCGCGAATCATATTTTGATCAAAATTAGTGATGTGCTGGATATCCGTATCCGCGGATATCGGCGGATATTCGAGGGAGAAAAAAAATCTGTATCCTGTATCCGTATACATTTCATTACGTATTCGTTAAGTAATAACAGCTGCACGGGTCGATCGATCAGGTTAAGCTACGCTTGCCGCGGTTGGTCCGTGGATGGGTGACCATCTTTTCATATCAAGTCCCCTCCGTGCCTCGGAAAGCACGTTAAGCCGTTGGTCCCGGCTGTCATTTGTAGATCTTTGACAGTCGTTACGGGTAGTTAGAAGCCCAAAAGTCTGACAACCAGTCTTACCAAGGGGTATCGTGTTACCTAGTCATTAGGTTGTGGAGGTCAGATAGGCAGTCGCTCCATGTAAAATACTGGTATTCAGCTGCATCCGGTTAGACTGGAAGCCGACCCCAACATAGTTGGGAAAAGGATAGGCAGATGATGATGATTCGTTACGTATACGTAATGAAATGTATTAAAATAAAAGATCCGTTCAAGATCCGCCAAAAAGTAACGGATACAGATCTTTTTTCTCTCTCTGATATTCGCGAAAATCCGGCACATCACTAAACAAAATACAACCTGACACAGACCTGCAGATTACAAAAAACTTTAAAAAATTTGAAAATTTCTCATTTCTCAAAATTTCTTAAGTGCGTATGCCATAATAACCTTAAATCGTTCTTACTTAAGGGTTCAACGAATTTCAGTCACTATGGTCCTTAATTCTTTATCTTAATTTATAGTCTGAAAATACTAATCATATTGACTTTAATGGTTATTGAAAACTGTTAAATACGACGTTTTTATTGTTTCAGATATTAATGGAGTTGGTTCCGATTACCACTGGCGTCATCATAAGTCTGGGCCGTAATTTTAAACTGAGAGCCGATAACACGATATTAAACCCATTAATTGTTGAACTGAAATTGTCTGGAAAACTCATAAAACGTCTACAATTTTGACACATTTTTAATAGAGCTAATATCTATATTTGTATTGAGTAGGTAAGACGAAATTTATATAAAGTGACGGACAAAAAATGTAAATCCATTGAAATTGGATACACAGTAAATATAAATTAAGAAAGTAATAAAATAGATGGCCTTGCTTTATTTTCTACTACGAAAAAGTTTTAGTAAATTCCATTCTACCGAAGCTTTATTATTAGTGCGAGTCTCATCATACTCAAATAGAGCGCATTTTGAGGAGTTTCACAGACAACAACACATCGTCAGAAATAGCTTAAAATTTTCCAGTTCTCCAATCAGCTAATACCTGAATTGATATTGAATAGCCATAGTTATCGGCACCAGCTCAGTATTCAATCGAAAATTCACTCCCTAACGATTGGAAGACTTGAAATTGAAATCAACGGAATTCTTTTGATGCAATTTGCTGTGTGAAACGACGCGACGGATTTTAACGAACGGCATCATGGTCCTGACGATACTAAGGCGAGTCGATGAACCCTAATGGTCTGCGTAGGCCCTTGATAGGCCTCATCGGAATAATCTTGGTCCTTTTTTCAAGCAATCTCTTCTCGACGATTTTTTGAAGTAATCTTATGCTTATCGGTCGGAATAAGCAGAGCTCGAAATTAGATTCCGGCTTAGGCAGGTTGGTATATATATGTAGATGAGTTTTTTAAATATTTTGATCCTAAATAACTGGGCCGGACACGTTTGCCGTATATCAAACGAGTCGTGGGCCAAATCTACCATCATATGGGTCCCAGAAAACGTCCGTCGATATCGAGGCAGACCCAGGAGAAGTTAGCGAGACGAGCTTGATGCCTACAGACAGGATTGGTCCACATTTGCTCCAAACAGAGAGGAGTGAAAAGGAAAAAGGGAGGCCTTTGCCCTTTAGAGGGACAACACAGGCTAAAAATGATAAAAAAGGAATGTTTTTTGAAAAATATTTTTGAAGTGAAAGCTTCTTTAGACGCGTTGGGCATTTTTGAGATGGGAAAAAATAATTGAACTCGCGACACCGTTACCGACACCTCATTTTTGTAATCGCGATTGTTTTCTTTATGTAGGATCAATGTTCTATGCAAGTATTTTTACTTTAAGAGTTTTGGAAGTATTTTATTAAATTGTTCAAGTTTTCACTTTTGTCGGCACTCCCGAAGTGCCACTATTTTTTTTTTGTAGTGAATAATGCGCTGATACTTTTTTCGATGATTCTGTAGTATATGTGGAAGAGGGTGTAAAGTTCAGACATCCTCTATACAAAAGGGAGGATCCTCCAACCAGACGGGTGTTGTGTCTTGTGGACAACTGCCCAATGATTGCTGTCGGGACGTTGCAGGATTTTGCGTGATATCAGTGTGATGCGTAGTTCGCATGTGGCGATCTAGATGCCGCCACAGTTCCGGTAATAATTTTATAATGAGTTATTTTGGTTACCTTTTCTGTAACTGTAAACCATATAATAACAAAAATTTCAATAGTAATCTTATTTCAGATGCATCGTCTTCACATATAATTATATAAAAAAACAGTGGCACTCCGGGAAGTGAAGTGCCGACAGAAGTGAAAACTTGAAAAAAATTATCGCCGTGGTAATCAACGTGTTGATATCTTTTACTCCACGCACCGCGGTAATCATTGCGTTGATGTCTTTTACTCCACGCACAGCGGTAATCAACGCGTTGATGTCTTTTTTGTCAAAAGCTGGCATCTCAAAAATGCCCAACGCGCCTAAACAAGTTTTCACTTCAATTAATGTATACAAAATATTGTAAAACATTTTAAAAGAGTTTCTTGCCCATTCTTCTCCATACGAAAACTACCTTTTGGAAGGGGCAATTAGAATCAATTCAATTTATTGTAAATTTTGACGTTCAAAAGTGCCTTTTATGTGGCTAACTGAAATAAATTATTTGTCTTTGACTTTGAAAAGTTTTAAGTAGAAATTTTATGTGAAATCACACCCCGAAAAAGCTTGTTCTAATCTAAAGCGCAAATCTCGAAAAAAACAAGACGCCCTCCATAATAATCTTCTACCCCATTTACGTAAGACAGAACTCAAACCGCACGTAAAATTAAACATCTTCTTTATGTCAAAATTATTTCCAACGACCCTTCATTTTAAAGAAAACTGTGACAAAACGAAAGAAAAAAATGAGCTATCGTAATAACGCCATTACTAACGGTCCTTGATCCAAATGTTGCCATTGTATCAAAATAGTCACACCTCCAAGAAAATTAACATTTTATACGATATTTGCGTGAACGACGTGTAATTTTACAAAATGGCGTGTATAAAATTTGCAGAATGACGTCATTTTATCTATATTTTCGAATGTAAATTCCGACTTGCCTGTATACGTTTTACATAAATTTTAATGGTATGGAGCTTGAACCTACGTGTTGCTCTGTAATGTCTATACTAACATGATTCTCGGAAGATCCTTTGAATGCATGTAGGTAATAACAATATTTTAGTATGCCATCAAAACGTAATAGGGAAATCAGGTGTTATGTGTTCAGAGAATACCCCCGGCTTCCCGTGGGTGTAGTAAAAGATGACTAAAGGATTATCCACGTTCACAATAGGGAAGTGAACAACGACCCCTATTGGATACTATAACATCATATGGTTCGCCGATGTTATTGACTTCTTTGACTCAATTTCCTACCAACCTGTCTATAAAAATACATAAAACTACTAAAATAATGATCACTTTTACCTAAAATAATAAATTACACACAACAAACAACAACAATAAAAAAAAACGTGTGGCACTCGGGGACTGCCGCGGTAAAGCTATTGCATAGTATTTGTAACCTCCATAGTTCCTATTTGTCAACGCTACACTTGGGATGATGACGTGATGACATAAAACAAAAATTACGTTCCCATGACAACGTAATGACCGGGGTTCCAAGTAAACTGACTACCTAATGAAAGAAGAACATAGGTGGCACAAACAATTTAATTTTAAAATCTAAATACAAACTAACACCTTAACAACTAGAAATCTTCATCGGAAACGAAAAACTAACAAAACATTTAACGGAAAATTAACCATAACAATGAAAAACAAAATAAAAGTAAACAACATGCAATAAAATATCTTTGAACAAATACAAAAAGAAATCCCTGTGGCCGGAATCGAACCCGAGGACAAGAAATGTCGATCCACCGTTGTGCCTCGAGACCGACCAGTTTCTTATTGACCGTAGCGAATATGTTGAACCGTCATTACATGGTAGACGGAGTGGGGGGTGTTAGGTTTTTATTTACGTTACGTTACGGAATTTCTTGATTCGGTCGCCGCGCTCAAAGCCCGCGATAAAAGCTATGCAATAGCTTAAAAACAATACAACAACAACAACAAAATAACAACAATTGAACTCAACAAAATAATGCCGTAAAATAATTGAAGACTGTTCAATTACGAGACACCAATTAGATTGTTTCCAGTACGAGTCACACTGCGGTCCATTCAAGAAGCCTCCTTGGTTTGAAGATCAAAACAACAATATTTAAGTGGGCTCAGTAGAAGACACGGGTTTATTCTTATTCGAATATGAAGTAATTGCGACATCTACAGCCAATCTTGAGACGAAAATTGGTTCAATATAGTTATGATTTTCTATTTCCGTACACAAACTATCGTAAAAGTCCACGGAATAGGGTTCGGGTAGAACAGCGTCGATATCGAACTTTTTTGATGGAATGCATATTGCATAATAATATTTCAAGATAAATGAAAAATAGGTGACGCGGAAGAAAATTGCAACAATTATGTGAATTTAATCAAAGAAGTTACGGGCACAAGATTGAAAATAAGTAAATAATGTTTAGTTATTTTATTCGGACAACTGTAGAGGCAAATTTTAAAACTTTTGCTTTATCATCATTATTTCAGCCGCAAGATGCTCACTGCTGGACATACGCCTCCCCCAAGCGTCACCAAATCATCCGATCCTGTGCTTCTCGCGTCCAGTGGATTCCCGTAGCCTTCACAAGGTCAACAACGGTTTGGGAGGCGTCTCAACACTGCGCCTTCCAGTACGCGCGGACAAAAAAAAAGTTTATATGCTAAGATAAAACTAAACAAGTCATTGGTATCATCCTGAAGGTTATTGTGGAGAGGCCAGACTGCCCTTTTCTGATGCACTGGTCCCGTAGACATAGCTGCGCGCCTGGTGCTGGGGAAAGATATTTGAATTGATATTGATGTAGAAGATAAGGTATGGTTATGTTTTAGTCTAATGTTAATTTAATTTTGAAATCATTTTGATTTTAATTTAATTTAATTCTGATTGGATGTTGATTTAATTTTATTTTATGTCTAATTTTATTTTATTTTTGATTTAATTTTTGGTTTTAATTTTAATTTTGTTTTTTGATTTTAATGATGCTAACATATTTTTCTAAGCTCTAATACTAATACAATATGGATATACTAGCTGCGCCCCGCGGTTGCACCCACATAAGTCTCGATACCCTGGGAAAAAATGTTCTTTTCCAGGGCATCATCTATATATGTGCCAAATTTCATCCAAATCCGTTCAGCCGTTTTAGCGTGAAGGCGTAACAAACAAACTTATTCTTTCGCATTTATAATATTAAGGATGTCCGAAATAAATTATTTGAATTCGAAAAACCTTCCAAAAAATTTACCTCTAAAAGAAAAGCTAAAACATTCATCTATGTCAATAATACTTTGTAACAAAACTAAATCTAAGCAGAAACTACATTAATCTCATCCCTTGTTTTTTTCTCAATGTTTTTCTGAGCTAAAATATGGAAATGTCCTGGCAGTGTGGTTTAGACAGATTCCCGATAGTTGTTCCGATACTCCTAAAAGGTCTTTGATGATAAGCCTGTAATAGGATTACTGGCTAAAACTGTAGTAGACATATCTACGTTAAAATCAATCTTCAGAATGTTTGGGGCTTAAATCTGGATTTTGCTTAGTACAAAGTTTGAGTGCCTTATCAATGAGTAACTTATGATAAATCTATCGTAGTCTTAAAAGTTTTATAACTTTGTTTGCTAAAATAAATTAATTTCTTTAGATATTTGAAAGCACGTTTAGAAACTAATAAATACGTGGGTATTTTTTATTATATTGATTAATATTTTTTTATATATGGAGGCTAGAAAAATATAAATTATACTAGATACTGCCCGCGACTTCGCCCGCGTTGACCCAAATTCTTTTTCTAAAATAAAAGTAGCCTTAGTTACTCCTTATAAAGTCCCGTCAAAGTCGGTCCAGCCAGCATCAAACAGACAGACAAAAAGACAGTAATTTTTAAAAAAAAAATTGTTATAAGTACCGTATATACTTACTTAAATATGCATTTACTAAAAACCTGTTATTTTGACATTACAAACAGATAATTATAACCTCATACTACCATTTTTGTAACAACCAAACTTGTACGTTGCTACAATTTATCGTACTTCACATCGTACAAGACCGCATAACAAGGTTTTCTGCTATAATACCGATAAAGCTCTACTTTTAATACGTTTCCAGATTCTCGATTCGATGCGTTTTTCCGGAATTGAAACTCGATCGGAATCGTTACCGAGAATCGAGTGTTAATGCTTCCATTGTTTCTCTTTTGAGAGTATTTTATTGGCGAGCGTTCCGATCCGAGTACGATAATACCATTGTACGAATTGTACTTGGATTCATTATAAATTGTATGTAGTCTTTGTTCTTTTGCGTCTCGTTTCTGTAAATGTATTGGAGTGTATTTAAAAGAGGCTTAATGAGTGTTCGTCTGGTAGATCGGTTATTGATAATACTGTTCGGTTGATTTTCATACTATGTGACCTACGTATTGTCTTAAAAATTGTGTGATTACGTGTAGTAAGGTGACGTTACTGTAAGTATTAGGACATATTATAACCTAATAAGAATATTAATTCTTTCAGAAAAAAAATCGGCACCACGATAATCAACGCGTTGATGTCTTTTACTCCACGGTGTTGGTAACAGGTCGCGAGTTCAATGGTTTTCTCCCATCTCAAAAATACTCAACGCGCCTAAAGAAGTTTTCACTTCAAAAAAGAAATACATACAGACTACCTACCATGTTGTTTCATTCCCACGGAGTGAATCAGCACTTAACAATTATAAATTATTTCAGAAAAAAGATAGATACAGACTATCTGCCATTTGGTTGCATTCTCAACGAATTACCATAAAAAACATAAGAAAGTTTATAATATTGGTCATTGTCATATAAGTTTCACATTCATTAAAGAAAGAAAGAAAAACATTTATTTGGACACAGTTCGTAAAACACAAAACAAAAATAACACAGTAAAAATAAAACGTGTGGCACTCTGAGACTGCCGCGGTAAAGCTATTGCATAGCATTTGTAACCTCCATACTTCCTATTTGTCAACGCTACACTTGGGATGATGACGTGATGACATAAAACAAAAATTACGTTCCCACAACATCACGTTGTCATGAGAACCGTCATTACATGGTAGACGGAGTGGGGGTGTTAGGTTTTATTTTCGTTACGTTACGGAATTTCTTGATTCGGTCGCGGCGCTCAAAGCCCGCGATAAAAGCTATGCAATAGCCTAAAAATAAAAAATGTTTTAAAAACAATAGTATGTGCCTCACGGCTGCGCCAAAAAGGTTCATTTCAGCATTAATGCCAAACAGATACTGTCTGACGCTGGTTTTCTAATGAACCCTTAAGGACAAGTGACGGAGAGTACAAACAGTTTCATCTGTACTTAAAAAACTAAATAAATGAATAAGCACGTAATCAAATATTAGAAAAAAATAAAAATAAAAAAAACATACGAATACAACAAAAACAGTCCCAGCAAAAACCTGTTCTTAGCGAGCTATGTAGAATCCATGCACCGATACACTCACAAAGCATTACAATTTCTTCTAACTCTGTTTTCAATTAAAAATACAATACAAACACCCTACTTCAATCGACACGTCCACACCAATGCAGATAAGAGTTCGCCCATATTACGTGTCTAAACAAACATTCGATCACTGCGAAGACAATAAAAATTGCAGCTTACCAACAGACCCACAGCCTATGTTACGTGAAAGTTTTATGACCACCCTTATTGGCCAAGAAATGGCTTTATTGCGCTTTTGATACGGATCTTAGGGCGTATTCTGATCAGCGAAATTCACGGCATGGGAGTTTTAGGATAGTTGCATTGCGAATTCAGTGATAGTGAGTTGACCTGCTTTGTTTTAATCCAGTTGTACGTTTGATAGTAGATCGAATTCAATCATTTACTTAACAACACAATAGTGACCACTTTCAATCTGCCTTGCCTTTTCCCAACTATATTAGAATCGGCTTCCAGTCTTACCGGATGCAGCTGAATACCAAACTCAAACCATTTATTTCAATTAACCATTTACAGGCACTTTTGAATTGTCAAAGAGGCGGTCAGTTAGTCAGAAAGTTGAAGTTAGTTGCTTATTCCAAATTCCAAAACGTAAATCTCTATGGAGAAGAACGGGCAAGAAACTCCAAGGATACTCTTTTAAATATAAATATTACAAAATCCTGGGTATATTATTCTTGTTGCTTCTATATGTGAGAACAATGTACCTACAAAAAATAATCAAAAGCAGTTGAAAATTTAAGATTAAAAATAAGCCCTGGCAGATTAGAGATGATCAGTCTTAACTGACGGCGCCCGTTCACCAGTATTTTATATGGAACGACTGCCTATATGACCTCCACAACCCAGTAACTGAGTAATACGATACCCTTTGTAAGACTGGTTGTCAAACTTTCGGGCTTCTGACGACTCGTAACGACTGTCAAAGATCCACGAATGACAGCCGGAATCAACGGCTTAACGTGCTTTACGAGGCACGGAGGAGTCTCGGTATGTAAAGATTACCCATCCACTCGGCAAGCGTAGCTTAACTTGATGAGTCGACCCGTGAGGCTGTTACTACTTAGCCACGAGCACCTCAAATAATAGTGACCACTTTATTCAACTAAAATACAGCTAAGGAAATTAAAGTCCACCGTGTCGAGAGAATGCGTTCTTGATACCTGTCAGTTTTATACTAACGAATGTGTGTTTTGCGAATTTAATCCTTATTACTACTAGAAATCGTCCAACTGACAGGTGTCAGGAACGCATTCTCTCGACGGCCGGACTGTAACTGATATACAAAATAATGCCATCTGTTGGCGAGGGGTGGAAGACATTATAGATCGAGTCCTTGTAGCTGTTGGTCATTGCTACAGGGCGTCAGCATTTATGAATAAATAATAGTAAATACTGCTTACGCTACTCTCCGCCAGAGGTACGATTTATGAATGAGCTTTTTTGTATTTATCAATGAATATTATAGTTGTCGCTCCTCGACGCTAGGAGAAGCACTGTAAATCACGTTAGAACAATCTCGAAGTTTCTAGAAACCGGAATTTGATTCAAATGTCGCCCATTTTCTATTTTGATGAATATAGTTTGCTTCAAGACGTTATAAGGTTCACACGTTTCGTATGTTTTTGTTAAAATCGCGTATTGTAAAAGTTAGTCTGTAACTAAAGCCTTATTTGCCTGCCTTAATCAGTGTATTTTATAGTTCATAGATTATACCTGTGAAGGAGCTCGTGGCTAAGTAATAACAGCCGCACGGGTCGATTCATCCGGTTAAGCTACGCTTGCCGGGGTTGGTCTGTGGATGGGTGGCCATCTTTACATACCGAGACTCCTCCGTGCTTCGGAAAGCACGATAAGCCGTTGGTCCCGGCTGTCATTCGTGGATCTTTGACAGTCGTTACGGGTCATCAGAAGCCCGAAAATCTGACAACCAGTCTTATAAAGGGGTATCGTATTACCTAGTTACTGAGTTGTGGACGTCAGATAGGCAGTCGCTCTATGTAAAATACTGGTATTCAGCTGCATCCGGTTAGACTGGAAGCCGACCCCAACATAGTTGGGAAAAGGCTAAGTAGATTGATTTTGAGATTATACCTGTGAAAAAATACAACAATAAATCTAGTTGTAGTGTACACCTCGTGTTTCATTGCAGCCAGAGGTCCTCTGTCCTCAACAGTAACTGTTAAGGAACTTGACATCTTACGTTAATTTGCCGTGTTATTTACCTTATACCTCGTAACTACCTCGTACTTTTTAACTGCCTCGTTGGTCTAGTGGTCGCAAGCGCTACTGCTGAGCTTGAGGTCCGGGGTTCGATTCCCGGGTCGGGCAGTGTTATTGGGTTTTTCTATCTGAAATTTCTCAGTAGCAGCTCGGAGTCTGGATTTGTGCCCGGTTGATGGCAATAGGCTCGCCCCCTATTACATGGGACTTAAATATAACTGGCGAAATGTGGGTGTACCTGCTACAGGGACACCTCTGCCCAACCCTTCGGGGAAACAAGGCGTGATGTTATGTTATGTTTATTTACCTTATTTCAATGTGCTCAGCCAGCTTATCAGTGTGATCTTCTCTTAAGACATGGAGATAAAAGAAGATTCATAATATACTTAACAAAAATCGTAACACACTGACAGACAACGCATAACCTAAACTGCTGAGCGTAGACTTAAGAATTTGCACAAGAGTTCCGAACGTTAAGAAAAGTGACGAGTTGTGAAGAGTTAACGAACGTAAGTCCTAAGGAAGAATTCATTCTCTAAAGTGAGGATGAAAGTTTGTATGGACGTTCGTCATTTTTGCCGATGGAAAATGCTATCGAGAACACGGCTTGTATTCGTAGACAAGTACAATTTGAACAGTTAAAATTTAAAAAGCCCCCGACACAAACATTTCCTCATTTCTCTTTCCTACTCCATTACCAGACCCTGTTCACCATCTATCTATAACATATTCATTGAGACCATTCCAATGAGCCCAAACACGATACCTGTACTGTAAGTTGGTAAGGGAGTTGAGTATCCTGCAAATTCCAGATGATGCTGCAGCATTAGTTCAAGGTTACTGTGTTCTTCGAACATCATTGAACTAACAGAATACCAAATTTCAAATCGATCAGACCTGTGGAAGATACTCACATCCATTCATCAACAAGAAAAGAGCTGATAATCTTCAAAAGGCTGAACCGATTTTGATAAATAATAATAATAATACCATTTATTGCAGGCGACACAGGCCCATAGAAAAATACCTTAGCCTAAATATACATATTTTAATCTAAACAAAACTTGTGTTAATAAATAAGGCTTAGACTATGTTAGTAGCACTTCACTATGCACTATAGCTTGACTTAGTGCCGTCTTGTGGAATTTGTCCGCGAAAGCGACGGAACACCACGTCCTGTGGCCAAAAGTCTTCTTGCATGACGAGGGGCAGACAAAAGTTCGGTACACGCACAACCATTGCTAGAAAACCTGCTTTCAAATAAAAAAAAATGCATTCAAATCGGTTCACCCGCTTAAGAGCTACGATGCCATAGACAGACACACATAACTGTCAAACTTTTAACACCCCTCATTTTGCGTCGGGGTTTAAAAATATAAAATAATCACCACCCACGCTCTTAATATGTTAGTCCTGCCTTACGACTCCAAAGGGAGTGGGTGCGGTTATTTAGCGATGATCACACTACACAGAATTTTACGAATATTAGCCTACCAATTCAGAATAAGATCTCCCATAAATATCCACTTCTGTCCTGTAATTGTATACGATAAGAAAACCACGTTGAAACGTTGGCGCATTTGCCAAACAGTGACCAATGTAAACCAACGTTATCCGAGCTTGTTATTTTATTCATGCCAGCAAGATTATTATATATTTACCCGAAATCTCGGTATTTGCTTGTCTATTACCCTTTGCGAATAACCAGTGCCCCGGTTCGGGCACTTCATTCCTACAAATTGTTTATTAAGATTTGAATTTATACTTACACTAGTTTCTGCCGGCGGCTTCGCCCGCGTGGATGTTGGAAATTATCCCACGGGGACCGGAATAGAAAGTATCCTATATCCTAAATCAGGTGATGGCCGATCCGTATACGTATCATCAAAATCCATTCAGCAGTTAAAGCCTGAAAAGGTAACAGAATAACTGACAGATAGTCATAATAAATGCAAATAATTTTCTTTTTTTATTAAACACGCTTTTACAGTTCCAAATGTAATTAAAAAAATTAAAATCCCCATTTATGAAATATTCTAGCGCCGTCATTGACCACGTAATACCAACATTACTAGCCAAGTTATTTTATAAGTTAAATTGTGATCATTTTTAAGCAATTGGACCAATTTTAATGAAATAATAATTACCTCAAAATACAAACTCTGACATATTCGCAATTCCTTAAATCTCTTACACAATCATTTTAACAATCATGTGAATTTTAAATCATCCCCTATTTTACCCCATGGTGATTTTACCAAAACGCTGAAACACGATTATTTTTTATTTCTTACCACAACTTAAGAAAGTTTTCCATAAAAACTTTCCTCCCTTAAATCACCCCCTTTAGAATTATTTTTGAGACAAAAAGTAGCCTATAATCCTTCCCCAGGATGCCATTTATCTCCTTGCCAAATTAAATCGAAATGTATTCAGTGGTTTAGGCGCACAAAGGGTACACACAGACAGATAAATAGACACAGAGTTACTTTTGAATTTACATTATTAGTATGGGTTAACTTTAACACTGGTCAACAGTTTTAGGTAGTTTATATTTAGAACTAGAATGAATGGATGTTGCTTTAATTTAAATCAGTAATGATAGAAGCGTGTACTTGCAGGAGGAGGTTATCTGTGTCTTACGGTTATATCGATTTTCCTCTTCCTGGATGAAGGAGTTTATGAGGACCAGCGGCGTCTTCTCTGCTAAAACCGGCCATCACCGATTCAAGGCCTATTGTCCATGAAGTCTTAGATACAGATGTACTATCGAAGAAACGCATATCTGTACACTGTAAGGATTATTCTTGCTTGCAGCGCTCGGCCGCTATAGTATCGCTTACCTACGAAAAAAAAGGGTCGTGTGCACGGGATTTTGTTTCGCAGCGGGTTCAACTTGTCGAATTCAGTGAGCGTAACGTAGTTAGAAGATATAATAGTTTCGCGATAGAAAGAGAGGCAACTTCTAGGTGAATATAACTGTCGGTAATTAGCGCTGTGCAACCTGAATTGCACTTTACTGTGTCGTAGTAAGAGTCGCTTTTTGTTTAAAAGATTTTGCGGAGTGTCCTGTCTGTACTAATCTGTGGCAACATGTTACCTATACAGGGCGGCCGGGACATAGACGCGAAAACTGTTACAATGGATTCAGAACATGATTCGGAACGCCACTGCGTTGTAATTTTTAGTCAGTTATTAAAAAAAAAAGTCTGCTGTTTCATAGAAAAGTGCAATACCTACGCGGTAAAAATGTATGGAACAGCTGTTTAAAAAAAATAACCGATGAAAAATTTCAACGCAGGGGGTTCAGAATCATATACTGAATCTATGGTAACAGTTTTTGCGTCAATGTCCCTGCCACCCTGTATGTTAATTATTGTGTTTAACTTCCATGTAAGCGTCTGTTAAGAGTTCAACTCACTACAAACTCTTTTGCTCTTTGCCAATTACTGAAAGTAATGCCACCATCTTTAGGAACATCTTCCTACATAATTTAGGTGACATACATACGTCATTATTTTTAAACGAAGTTTTTTAACGCGGCTTGTAAACTTTCAGAAAGCGTCACGCTTAAAAGTGTTAACACTTGCAACTGTCTTCTTCTAATTCCAAGAGAAAGAAAGAGAGAGAGAGATAGAACACCGGCAGGAAAAACAAAAGAGTAAATTGATTAAAGTGTCGTGAGATAAAATTGAAGTACTCATCGGCCTGAATACACTGAAAGAGAGAGAGAGAGAGAGAGAAAGTGTGAATAAATGAAAATCCAAGATGACGGCTCTGAAAATTTTCAAAATTTTCTTCATGGTTGTTGTTTTCATAGTTTTTGAGGGTGTTAAAGCCAATAGTGAGGTCAAAATTTTAATCCGAGATGGCGGCTGCAAAAATTTTGTTTTTGTTATAAATCATACCTACGTGAGAAACAACTTCGTTCCTGACCGATGTCCGCCGACAGCGCACGTTTTTTATTTATTTAATCAGATACGCTTGCCTATTATAGCGGCAACATATAACAGAACACACATGCTTGTCTAAAAATATTTCCAACTAGATTCCGCCAGCGGCTTCACCCGCGTGATTTCTTTCTAAATTATAGCCTGTTACTCAGTGATAATATAGCATTCTACTGGTGAAAGAATTTTTAAAATCGGTGCAGTAGTTTTTGAGTTTATTCATTACAAACGAAAAAACATATCAGTGGCACTCCGGGAGTGCCAACAGAAGTGAAAACTTGAACAATTTAAAAATATTTCCAAAACCTTTCAAGTAAAGATACTTACATAGAACATTGATCCGTAATGCAATATAAATAAAGAACACAATCGCGTTTACAAAAATGAGGTGTCGGTAACGGTGTCGCGAGTTCAATTATTTTTTCCCATCTCAAAAATGTTTTCACTTCAAATACAAATATTTTCTCTTTATAATATTATAGTGTAGACTATACCCTACATAATATAATTTCTAGTGATGCAACGAATACTACTTTTACGAATACGAATACGAATACGAATATCAAACCTACTATTCGGCGAATACGAATACGAATACGAATATCTCGCCATGGTAATAAAAGACTAATAGTCTAGTACTACATAGACGCAGCCATTACTAACGTTCGTCTAAGTTACTTAGGACTTACTATCCTACCTTTTGTTCATACAAAAGAAATACAGACCATATAACTACTTACTTGGTAATTTATCGAAGTGTTTCCATATGTCACTTTGATCTCGTTTACGAGAAGACATTTTCTATTCAACTTCAACTTCTTTCACTTCGCAGCAGCCTCAGAAAATAAAAATAAACATGTGTGCAATTCACACGTGGTTTCTACCACGTGTGAATTGAGTCAAAATTTTTGAAGGTTTCACTTCTGTGAAACCTTCAAAAATTTTGGCTTCAAGAAAACGAAAAATAAAAATAACATGTATGACAGAATTTTTTCTCTTTAAAAGTTCTAAAAAAAAGTCCGTAACAGCATACATCACGCTTTTATCAGTAAAAGTGGAACTTTAAAACGTTAGGTAAAAGTACTGGGTCTTATGAGACTGGTCATCTCTTATCTGCCAGGGCTTATTTTTAATCTTATATTTTTCAATTGTTTTAATTATTTTTTGTACATTGTTCTCACATATAGAAGCAACCAGAATAATATACCCAGAATTTTGTAATATCTATATTTAAAAGAGTGGCCTTGGAGTTTCTTGCCCGTTCTTCTCCATAGAGATCTACGTTTTGGAATGGGCAACTAGCTTCAACTTTCTAACTGACCGATTCTTTGACAGTTCAAAAGTGCCTATAAATGGTTTAATTGAAATAAATGCTTTGAGTTTGAGTATAATCTTATATCACGCCCTTCCCCCTCATACACATCATAAATACGCGCGCAGTACTTGATCATTATTTTGCTGCGATGTTATTTTAAAACTGCGATATCTCCTAAGATATTCATTGAAATCGAATGATGTAAAGGGCAATTTTGTTTTAAATTAAATACTTGTGATGAATAATGTATTTATTAGATAAGGATTAATATCATGTTTATAAAAACACCTTCGCAAATAATGCATTATTTTAGAACAAATTTGGTTAGCATGAAAAAGGTTATAGTGAGCCAACCTTAAAAGATAGACATATGCTGTCGCAGACTTTTTTTTTTGAACTTTTAAAGGGAAACAATTCTGTCATACATGATTTTTGCGAAACTTTAACCGTTTACGCAGCGTACGCAGCGGAAGCTCTCAAAAGGAAAAATAAAACCCCCCGATTTTGAAACATTCTTCATTGGTACTCAGCTCCTATTAGTCTTAGCGTAATGATGTATAGCCTATAGCCTTCCTCAATAAATGGGCTATCTAACACTAAAATATTTTTTTAAATCGGACCATTAGTTCCTGAGATTAGCGCGTTCAAGCAAACAAACAAATTCTTCAGCTTCAGAGAACCACAAACATAAGAAACACTGTATAATGCTTCCTATCTCATTTTCTCCCACGTTAAATCTTATGAATTTATGTTTGTCTCTTTTTACTGTCGCTTTTTCGTTTCATCGACTTTCAAATCACAACGATACTAAAGAAGTTTTCACTTCAATAAAACAATATTCTCTTGTTTGCTTTCGACTGACAAATGAAATTAAAGGAATGAATGAATCAATCAATCCATGGTTCGTATTGATAGGAAAACTCCCGGGCCGCGGCACTGTATAAACTATGGCCGGGGAGTCCCCCGTCGCGTCGTCGTTGCGGTTAAGGCCCTTGCACACGTTGTATTTTTACGTGCCGACGACGCGCGTTTTTCAAGTCTGCCAGTAATTAGATTTGCGTACAAACATATTAATTTTTAAATATTCGTATTAGTATTCGTATTAGTATTCGCCGAATACGAATATTCGGTAAATGTCTACTATTCGGCGAATACGAATATTCGTATTCGTATTCGTTGCATCACTAATAATTTCTAAACTGAAACCGGCCGACGTTAACAAGGATTAAGTTAGTAATTTGTTTGAAACTCTCACTTTCACCGCGTTCTAGTTAACAACGGTACGTTTAAATGTGGTTTAGAACACTGCGAGTGAATAATTAACTTCATTCCGCAGAGTGGCGTCGGTTGCATGTTTTCAGAGTCATGATTTCAGGAAATCTAATCTGTTTATAAAGAGGGAAATGCGAAGTATTTCAAGAATTGCAAGGTTGATAAATGAAGAAGAAAATAGGCAATCCTAAAACACACTAACTCTCAGAATGATGCCTTGATCGGCTCAATGACCAAGCAATTAATTATGTTAACTTTCTGCTCTACAGATCGAAGCTTCAATGTCAACCGTTTATAACAAAGTTCGAGTTATCATCAGAGTGAGTAGGTACTATACCTACCTTAAAGATTCAAATGAAAACGAGCTATCTGCTACAGCCCGTAAACATCTGCCTAGCCTTTTCCCAACTATGTTGGGGTCGGCTTCCAGTCTAACCGGATGCATTTGAATACTAGTATTTTACATGGAGCGACTGCCTATCTGACCTCCACAACCTAGTGACTAGGTAACACGATACCCCTCGGTAAGACTGGTTGTCAGACTTTTTTTTTGGGCTTCTAACTACCCGTAACGACTGTCAAAGATCTACAAATGACAGCTGCTACAGCCTGTAAACATATTCCAAAAAAAAGTAATTAAAAAAACCCGTCTGCAAAAACACATAATTGAAAAGAGTAAAACAAACATTATATCAACAGAGTTTTGGTATCACAGGCACAAATCAATAACCTGAAATATGGTTTCTCTTTTTTTATACCCATACTATATAATCTATTCCAGTGATACTCGCGCAATAAAAATGAATCTAACGACATAACGAATTCATCGAAATCGATTCAGCCGTTTAATAGTTACGGGGAAACATAGAGACGGACACACATAACCTTCCTTTTTGGCTTCGCCGCGGTCGGGCCATATCCACCACCGCGGACCCATATCACCGCGTGACAGCTGGATTTGTACGGATGATAAAATGATCAAAATAAAAGGTACTGTACTAACAACGTCGGTATTAAAACAAACGAAACAAAAATAATTTAATACTGTTGTCCCTGTAAAAATATTTTTTATCATTCTAAATAACATTTATAAAATGAAACATAAAATTAACCTTTGAAATCCGGCCCGGAACATAAACAAAGTTATCAAATGAAACGTACCCGTAATTGTTAGGAACTTTATTTTCATAGGACAGTGAACCTGGCTGAGGTAATGAAAAAATAACACTGAGGTATCGATTTTACGTCGTTTCACAAGTGGTAAAGCTGGCCATACATTCATGATGCTATAGACACGATGTCTGGGTTTAAAATGGAAGGTGAATTTTATTGTTAGATGCACATTATTAAGACGCACATATATGCCAGTGGCCTTGAGTAGTTAGCTTACGTGTTCTGTGCTGAGTTCACGCAACGCGTCGTACATCCAGGACTCGCCCATCAAGGAGCGCTGTCCCAAATTAGACGCATTATTAATTTACTAAACATAAAATAAAAGGTATTTTAATAAAACAGTTTACTTAAAGATAAATAATTAAATTATCTTTAAAATGGTGTAGGTTTGCAGCTTGATAGTTTTTGCGTGATTCTCAGTTTTTTATCCACATTAGACATAACTTTACAAATTAATTACACTATGTAATATAAACATAATCTAAAATATTCACAGACTAAGTTATTAAAAAAATGCTCTAATTTAACATATGTTTTTTCCATATCATTAACACAAATCGTTTAGACGTGATCTTTAGTATAAAATCATTAAAAGTCGGTTAGTGTCGCCTTAAGTCGAAAGTCGATTAGCTTATTCTGGTCCACAATTAAACAGCTTTTCTTCTCGTCTTGTGTGGTCAAAGGATTAATAGCCCGGATGACTGTCAAGGATGCGCCGGACAAAGAACCGAGACTACTAGAGGCTATTTTATGTGTGGACGCGCCTAGCTCTCTTTCTTGACTACATTATATGGTTGAGAATCATTTAGTTAGGCTATAAATAGTACCACGCCAATTTTCTCCGAAGAAAAAAGTCTACATAGTTCAATCATAAAATTCTCATCAAACCTTCGCATCAAACGATAAAATTCCTTGATAAATTTTAATTGTAATTTAAGATCTGAATCCCTTTTGAGTAAAAAATCCAGTTTTACTGATAATATCAAGGCATTGTTGTGACTTTTATTAATGGTAGTTCAAACAGACAAAACCTTTTAGATGGATGTCGTAACAAAATTTAATAATATCAATTAACAATGGGAAAGCGAATCAGATCTCACAATGGAATGGGGAATAAATTGGGTATATTTTTTTACAAGTTCATATTTCACTGGAATGAACGGTTTTTAGGGTTCCGTATTCAACAAGGAATCCTGATAGTTTCGCGTTGACCGTCTGTCTGTCTGTCTCAGAGAGCTCAGAGACTCTTAGTACTAGAAAGCTGTAATTTGGCATGGTTAAATGTTAATTACGCCGACAAAGTGGTAAAATAAAATGATGAAGACAATTTTTTTTAGGGCACTTCCATGACGTGGTGGGGATGTCTTTTTTTTTCTCGTATCCCATGGTGTGGGGTGTAATTGGAAAGGTCTTTAAAATATATTGTGAGTATATGAAAACCATTTTTGGATTCAGGGATCCGTTTGCGAAATATTAAGCTTTAGAGTGGTAATTTTTATTAGAGTCAAGTGTCTCCACCCTGCCAGCTAAATGGGTGGTTTTGGATATGTGAAAAAATTCACAGCAGTAGTTTAAATAACGAAATTAAAAGGAAAACTATCACAGCCAAGTAGACTTTACAAGTTAACGAGTAATAATCGACCAACTTACATTTGCAGTTACAAAAACAAGTTCTCCCGTACATTACGTATGGGAGAACTTAATTTTCAACTTAGTTAAGTTTGTTCTTGGGATAAATTCATCCCAACTACGGAACACTTCATTGTGCGTGGTCCGACATGCACTTGGCCGGTTTTTTTTGTTTGTTTTTGTTTATTCAAATTGGACCTCCAACACGTTATGTCACGGGTTTATGAGCATAGTCTGAAAGTAACGAATTTATGAAAATATGTAGGTGGGTACTACATCAAATTTTTTAGCAGGAGAGGAATTAAAGGCTAGAATTTAATCTGGCCTTTGCCCTAATGATTATAAAAATTCAGAGAGATTATATTAATTACTAGCTGCTACCCGCGGCTTCGCCCGCGTGGACTCTAATTCTTTTTTTTATATGTCGGAGACGGGTATGTGACTCTCGTTATTTTCAACGATATTACTACTGTGGACGTAGTGTGGGTAGTGTTGGTTAATACGCAATAAAAAACAGTTTGCAGTTCAGATCACATTATAATTTACTATCAAATTAATCACACTAGCTAAATCATACACACACTGGGTGCGACGGCTTTTATTAAAATCACCAATAAACACAATGATCACAAATTACAACTAACGCAATAACTGAACACAACGAATCGAGAACAGTTCCGCGACGTCTTAACTTCGATGCGACCAGAGGCTGAATGCCCTCTTCGCCGCGCCGTAGCCTTAAAACATCACGACTCTGTAGAAGCGCACTTGGTGTGGGTAGATCACGTAATGTCGCCAGTGCAGTAGCGCGCTTGCGATTCGTGTCGTGTCCATATTGACCGGATCCGACATATACATACATACAAATAAATAAAATTGAAGAGTCTGTTTGTAATGTCAAAATAACAGCTTTTTACTGAATGCATATGAAAGTATATACGATACATACAACAAAAACACATTTTTTTTTTTATTTGTCTTTCCGTCTATCTTTCTGTTTGTTCCAGCTAATCTCCGACTTTGACTGGACTTTTGGAATACAATAACAATAAATATTGCGTTATTTAACGTTTTATGTAGGTACGTACGATTTACTTGATTTTAGTACGATTTACTTTTTGTTTAACCAAATTGCTAAACAAATAATTTATTTCAATCCTGAATAAATAAAAACCGAAAACCCCTGGTCAAATATACTAAAATACGGAAACAATGTCGGTATAGGTCCTTAAATATTTCTGTAAACATTTCTAATAGGTATATAAACATTCCCTTTACCTACATTATGGAAAAGGGCCGTATCCGACAAAACGGGGAAACCAGTACGTGATTTGAATAGAGACTACCAAATATCATTGTATTGGCCAATTACGTTAATGAATTAATTGAAATAACGCATAAAATCATTATAAAATAACAATCAAATTGTCATAAATATTATTTTACTGCTTTGAAGAGTAATATTCTTCTCTCGTATCAGGACCGATACGAGATAGCTCATGCTGTGAGTAAGTTTAGTGTTGAATTCTAGCCAGCCAGTAAGGTGCTACAATACTGGTTTGAGTCGACATGATTCGGCACAGCCCGGCGGGAATAACGAATAGATATTTTACCGCTCGGCTGTGCGGAATCAAGCCGAACCGAGCAACTATGTAAAATCATGCCTAGAGGTGCCACACACTCGTCGAGTGGCATGAGAAGTAGCGAGGAAAGTAGGCAGAGACGTAGTGTGGCAACGTTACTCGTCATGCCACACGCTGCTCCTCGTCATGCCCACTGCTCCCTCTTTTGTCGGTTTTTGGGCGCGAGTCAAAGGACGTAGTGCCAAGCGTCGCGATTAATTGCGCGAGTAAAGCAGTGTGGGCAGAGAGTGCAACATCGCGGCAGCGCGAGAAGAAGAGCGATGAGCAGCGCGAGGAGCATAGTGTGGCAGGGGCATAAAGTTCGTAAAGGGGCTGACTGCTTATAGACTGTAAAGTACCTATTGCCAAACATAAACATCATTCTTCTGCCCTCATCCCAATTTATTTGATGTCGGCGCAACCCGTCCAGAAACATGTCTTTTTGAAGTGAAAACTTCTTTAGAATAGCGACGTCTTAACTTCGATGCGACCAGAGGCTGAATGCCCTCTTCGCCGCGCCGTAGCCTTAAAACATCACGACTCTGTAGAAGCGCACTTGGTGTGGGTAGATCACGTAATGTCGCCAGTGCAGTAGCGCGCTTGCGATTCGTGTCGTGTCCATATTGACCGGATCCGACATATACATACATACAAATAAATAAAATTGAAGAGTCTGTTTGTAATGTCAAAATAACAGCTTTTTACTGAATGCATATGAAAGTATATACGATACATACAACAAAAACACATTTTTTTTTTTATTTGTCTTTCCGTCTATCTTTCTGTTTGTTCCAGCTAATCTCCGACTTTGACTGGACTTTTGGAATACAATAACAATAAATATTGCGTTATTTAACGTTTTATGTAGGTACGTACAATTTACTTGATTTTAGTACGATTTACATTTTGTTTAACCAAATTGCTAAACAAATAATTTATTTCAATCCTGAATAAATAAAAACCGGAAACCCCTGGTCAAATATACTTAAATACAGAAACAATGTCGGTATAGGACCTAAAATATTTCTGTAAACATTTCTAATAGCTATATAAACATTCCCTTTACCGACATTATGGAAAAGGCCCGTATCCGACAAAACGGGGAAACCAGAACGTGATTTGAATAGAGACTACCAAATATCATTGTATTGGCCAATTACGTTAATTGAATTAATTGAAATAACGCATAAAATCATTATAAAATAACAATCAAATTGTTATAAATATTATTTTACTGCATTGAAGAGTAATATTCTTCTCTCGAATCAGGACCGATACGAGATAGCTCATGCTGTGAGTGAGTTTAGTGTTGAATTCTAGCCAGCCAGTACGGTGCTACAATACTGGTTTGAGTCGGCATGATTCGACACGCTCGGCGGGAATAACGAATAGATATTTTGCCACTCGGCTGTGCCGTATCAAGCCGAACCAAGCAACCGTGTAGCATCACGCCTAGGGGTGCCACACACTCGTCGAGTGGCATGAGAAGTAGCGAGGAAAGTAGACAGAAACGGAGTGTGGCAACGTTACTCGTCATACTGCTCCTCGTCATGCCCACTGCTCCCTCTTTTGTCGGTATTTGGGCGCGAGTCAAAGGACGTAGTGCTAAGCGTCGCGATTAATTGCGCGAGTAGAGCAATGTGGGCAGAGAGTGCAACATCGCGGCAGCGCGAGGAGAAGAGCGATGAGCAGCGCGAGGAGCATAGTGTGGCAGGGGCATAAAGTTCGTAAAGGGGCTGACTGCTTATAGACTGTAAAGTACCTATTGCCAAACATAAACATCATTATCATCATTCTTCTGCCCTCATCCCAATTTATTTGTTGTCAGCACAACCCGTCCAGCAACATGTCTTTTTGAAGCGAAAACTTCTTTAGAATAGAATAGAAAAATATTTTTTTGCTTAAAAACATGGTATAAAAAGATGGTAAAATACGAAAAAAAATTAACAAGAGCATACATGTAGACGCGTACATGTTAGGCGCGTTGGGCATTTTTGAGATGGGACAAAACAATTGAACTCGTGACACCGTTACCGACACCTCATTTTTATAAACGCAATTGTGCTCTTTATTTAGATAAGGTTACGGACCAATGTTCTATACAAGTATTTTTCTTCCACCAAGGCGATCTTGTTCAAGTTTTCACTTCTGTCGGCACTCCCGGAGTGCCGCTGCTTTTTTTTTTCTTCTACATATACTTCTCTATTAGTCATCATCTCGGTAATCACTCCCTTTCAGTCATATCATCTTTCACAAAAAAAAAAAAAACTACAGTACTGTAGTAATACTTTCGATACATATATACACTCTTTTGAAGAATAAAACTTATAGACAACACGAATCCACTTCCCTACCCAACTCAACTCTGCTTATTTTTACTGAACCTTCGAGTCTGTGCAACTTAGCGTAAAGATTATCAGTATTGGATATACTTACTCGGAAAAACAGTTATTTAATTTTGCAATTCAATAAATACTTTAGGCTACCGGAACTTGCAATACTTAAACAGTATTTTTACTGTTCTTTCCCTTAATAAAGTTCCAATAATAATAATAAAATATCTTACTCAACTGTGAGGATTAGGCACCTATAATATTATGAGTTTATTTATAAAAGGTTAACGTTTTATTCGTTCTACTAAAGAACCCACAATCAACTATCGCCACAGATAAAATACAGATGGTTCACTCCGCATTTTAGGTATGAAGCTACAAGTACGCGTCGGGCCCGTCTCGTCGAGTCAATTCTGTGAGTATAACGTAGTCGGAAGATATAAGATTTTTTTTAAAGTAAAATCTCCAATTGGTATATTATATTATAATGTAAAGCAAAAATAAAAAACGCGTTGGGCATTTTTGAGATGGCAAAAATAATTGAACTCGCGACAGTGTTACCGATACCTCATTTTTGTAAACGCGATTGTTCTCTTTATTTATGGATCGCTACGGATCTATGTTCTATGCAAGTATTTTTACTTTAAAGGTTTTGGAAGTATTTTTCTTTTTGTAAACGCGATTGTGCTCTTTATTTAGATAAGTACGTATGTATAGTAAGTACTTAGTAAGTATGTTTTATACAAGTATTTTTCTTCCATCAAAAGTTTTCACTTCTGTAGGCACTCCCGGAGTGCCACTGCTTTTTTTTTACCCGACCGCAACTATAAAGTTCAAAATAATCACGTTTCTAACCATCTGTTGTAGTTAGTGTCAGGTATTTTAATTCAATCTTAGACTTGATGCCACTACACGTGAAAAACAAGTCTATGGTAGGCCCGGCGCGTAGTCGAGTAACCGGATAAATGTATGTCCTTTGCTCAGATTGCATAAGTGTGCATCAGATCACGGGGTATGTTAGGTATGTGTACTTCCAATTTCCAATCCCTTTTCATAATAACTAAGGCCGAGGATATTTAAACATTATACTTAGCCTGTGCTTCGACTTAATATATTTTATACTAATTATACATAGTTTGACAGTTCTGCGACGGAGGCAAGATTAACGCTTAGTAAAAGAACGTGCTCTATGTAAATTTTATAAATCAGCCAAAGACTTGTTAACGATGATGAAAGTCTATATTTTCTCTCTCCATTCTGTTTTTAAAGTTTTAATATAAAAGCTACATAATCTAGTAACGTAAGCTCGAAACTATAATAAACGGGCTAATGTTTTTCATCTAATAAAATAAGTTATTAAGTAAGAATAATAAATTCATTTTATCTCTTACTTAGATTAAAAGGCTCTAACAATAAATCACAAGACTGTAAATAACTTTGATGGACTCGAAATGGACATGAAAGAAGATTAAAGAGCTATGACCTTTTTCGGATTAAGGTCGATAAAAATAAAGATATGGCAAGATAATTTAGTTAAATAATATCAATATTCGTTGAGTAAAAAGACGAAAATAATGAAGGTCTTGTTTAATATTTTGCCGATTGGGTATTTAATCCTGAAATTCAGAGGAATTCAGACACTACGATTTTAAAACCTCTCATGTACTCCACAAAAGACAAATAGGCATACCTACTCTAGGAAAAAGTTACCTTTACCAACACGCTTAGCATGACCACAATAGAAACGGGTTTTGTCGACGGAAGAATAGACAAAATGACAGACACACAATAACAATCTGTAATTTTGTCTATTCTTCCGTCGACAAAATCCGTAGAAAACCCGTTTCTATGGTTGTCATGCTACACGTGCTGGTAATTTTACCACGAAAGACATCAATATGAAAATTCCGATTCGCAGTATCTCCAAGAAACCAGAAGAATATAAAATCTAGCGAATATAAAATCGAACAGTTATTTTTCAATAAAATACGATACGAATAACTTTCGTCCAGACGGTTTATCGACTCTTTTCACGTGCTCAAATATTACAGCACTAATTTTAAAGAAAACCTCTTGGCAGTTAAGGAGAAACTTATAACAACCGAGTAATAAAGATGGCCACCCTTACAGCCTTATTATCTCCTCAACAATACGATAGCATTTGCTTATACCTCATCCATTGACTACTGATCAAACACAGTGTGATTCTATGTTCAAATAAAAACAGACATGGATACGGTCGTTGAAAAAATCATAGACTTTTTTGGTACATTAAAAGAGGTCCCTTTTCAAAGGGTATCCTTAGTAGGCATGAGTATTGGTGTAAACTTTCCCCAACTGTATTCAATTTATTGTTTCAATTGTTTTTGACACTGTCCTCGCACTATTATGTGTAAAATATGGGGGAATTAAATAAGAGTCATGGGAGGGTTATATTTTCCGCATATTAAAGGTTATGATAAATTTACCTTACCTATTCATGAATTACCTCATGAATAGGAAGGTAGATCAAACTATAAATAATAAGGTTTATATCTGTATATTAACTACATTAGAAGAAAAATTGCAGATTTTATTTCTTTGCTGGCAAGAATTACACTAGCTGCATCACGTTGCTTGTTGAATTATATTTTTATAAAGGTGTTGCTATTTGTAATTTTCTGGGGACTGAATTCAACAAACTAGGACACAGAATTGCTGTCTTTGTGATTATCTAAGTTTATATTATTTTAATTATTGTGAATGTTAAGACTTGTGGGTCTGCTTTTCTTGTCTTTTTTTTTTCTTTTTTCTCTGTTAGTTTTAATCATGGTCTGGCTGTTTTAGTAATTTATGCGGCCTACCCAAATGTCCTTTCTATGGTATTGTTTGTCGAATCGTTGAGCTCCTTAAGTTCTGAGTTGAGCTGCACGATTACTGACAAATGCGTGCACTGACTGGACAAGTCTACTTAATCTGTGTGGTTGTTTCCTCAAAAGACCATTTCAGACACCAATCTATCACATGGTCTTTACATGATCTGACCAAGATTATGTCTGGACAGTAAAAGAGACTGTGACCTCTGAGTTTACTTCGGCCTTTCTTCTCTGATTAGTCAGATAGGAAATGCCGACCTCATCTAGTTTTCAAAATATTGTTGACGTGTAAAAGTGGTTGTACAATTTTATTTACAGAAAATAAAATCATTTCATCAAGTAGGCACTGATTAAAAATGTCCATTCCCTTCTTAATAATCAAAATCTTCCACACAAAACAGAATCCTTTTCACATACGAACATATCCCACAACAACAAAAACAGTACCCTAAAAATAAAGCAAATTGAAGGACGACAAAAGGAAACCGCCTTTTATCACTTCAAAGAAACTTGATAAACCTATCTTCCTCGACAAACAGAATTATGTACACACATTGTTTGTTCTACCGTGTAAGGAAAAACGGAACGGTTCGGAACAGGCTTCAGAGGATCGGTAAACAATACCTGAAGATGTCGCTACGTTGGTTAAGTAATGGTAGGGTAAGGCGCAAGTCGTACTTATACTTACCCCTAAACGAAAACTGTTGTAGATTTTGGGTAGTAAATAAAGTACAATCTTTATTTATTAAGCTACAAATTATGTAACCATAATCAGCCAATAATGTTCCCACTGCTGGGACACTGGCCTCCTCTCTTCGAGAGGGAGTGGGCTGTAATCTACCACGCGGGCACAAAAAATTTCAAGACATGTGACATCTACTAACCCGATGTCACATGTCTTGGATTTTTTTGTTTTAGTAGGAAATGCCACTTTCCTCACGATGTTTTCCTTCACTATTTTGAGAGCACACCGTGTGCTCGATAGAATCTCCCATCGACATCTTGTCAGTAGTTGTCAGGAAGTTTTAGGGATGATTTTCCAAAAAAAAGATTCTACCTACATAAAAACCTACCTATATAAATTTTATCACCTATATAAGATCCTTAGGGGATGAGTTTACAAAAAAAAAACTATGATACAACTAACTTTAACTATAAACAGAAATCTAAGTACCTACTACGTTTGTAACTTAAAAAATTACGAATTTCCATACAAACTTTAATTTCGTATTTAACCCCTTTTGGCGGTGAATTTTCAAATATCCTTTCTTGGTGCTCGCCTTTGTTATTTATGAAACTCTAGAGTGCAAATTCCATGGTTCTAAAGCCAGCAGTTTAGGCTGGGCGTTTTCTCTCAGTGAATTTGAGAATTTTAAGTTTGTAAGGAACAAAAAGTTTTCGTTTTAAAATGATGTAATTCAGCATTACACGTGTGTAACTGTTGAATCTTATGATCGCTTTTTGACTCGCTTCCACACCTTGTTCCCATTGCATTGAGTTGAAATTATGCACGCCCGACCGCCCGTAATTTTATGAACAAAATATGTAGGTGTTAACATAATGCAGAGATAGGTAAGTTTTTTATTTATTTTATGGCTCATAAACGAAAAATCTCTTAACTTGTGTCTTCTTGTTTCAGTATGTTGTCATTGTAACTATTAACCTCATGCTAGTTTCTGATGAATATGAGTCACTATTTATTGAAGTGAAAACTTCTTTAGGCGCGTTGGGCATTTTTGAGATGGGAAAAAACAATTGAACTCGCGACACCGTTACCGACACCACATTTTAGTAACCGCGATTGTGCTCTTCATTTATATTACGTTACGGACCAATGTTCTATGCAAGTATTTTTACATTAAAGGTTTCGGAAGTTTATTTTTATTTTTTTGTAAATGCGATTGTGCTCTATATTTAGATAAGGTTACGGACCAATGTTCTGTACAAGTATTTTTCTTCCACCAAGGCGATCTTGTTCAAGTTTTCACTTCTGTCGGCACTCCCGGAGTGCCACTGTTTTTAGTATAGAAAATGGACATGAATAAAATTGACATAATAAGTGGCACCAATGCGAATGCAAATGGAAAATCCTTTCAACTGTCACTAACGAGACACAATAGAATTTTAATTGTTATCCGCCTCAATGAGACGTCGTAACAGATAATGAGTTATAAGAGTTATAGTACATTACTGCCGCGGTCTATAATGACTACTTTGCTGGTCGCGCTGATGATGACCGACAGCGCAGCGTAGCGCAGCTCCAGGCCGACACAGCGCGGTCAGCGTGCAGCACTTGATGGACGAGCTGAGATAAAGGCCGAGGCCGTAGGTCGAGGCCTTTACAGCGAGGACAGCAAGGGCTGCAATGATGGCCAAGCTGGAAGGCCTAGAGCGTAGCTAGGCTAGCTCGAGGCAATCATAGCGTGACCAGCGAAGCAGTCATAGTGGGCCAAGGCTTGTATAGTGCTTTACTCAAAAATGCAAGTACCTAATCTAAATAAAACCAGCAAGTAAAGATTTAGATTTCTTACTGATTTTCCACTGCACAAACTTTTCATATGCAAGCTTATATTTTTCCTTTGAGTTTCGCGGTATTAAATTTTCAACTACTAATTTAGCTTCATCTTTAATGTCTGGCGGTGTTAAACACATCGAATAGGAAGAATTTTTGCTTTGAGAGTTCATTTTTAGCAAAAAAGTCACAAATTAAAAATAAAATTTTCGCTGAACCGCGCTTTTGTTACTTCTTTGTTTTTTTTTTTAACAATCGAAGTTGGAAGTATACAGCCAAATATGGAATAAATCTTTTTGTACCTATCTCTATAAATACGAACAGCTGTGTTTTAAATAAAATCTTTTTGCATTTGGTATTTTAAAACATTGAAACGTCAAAATAGCGGCCGGCAATGTTTTGCCGGCCTGTTAGAGCGACCAGCAAAACTTTGCCGGTCGCTCCTTAAAACAGAACGGCAAGATCGACTTTGCTCAAACAAGTTTGTCAAAATAATGACCAGATTACATGCATTTTTGAGTAAAAGTACTTACTTTCAAAGTTATTATCAGTCATAAAACAGTTTATCAGTTCGTGTCAGTTTGTGTTTGTTTGTTTGTGTGTGTTTGGGTTGAAGAGCTCGTGGCTAAGTAATAATAGCCGCACGGGTTGATCCACCAGGTTAAGCTACGTTTTCCAGGGTTGGTCCGTGGATGGGTGACCATTTTTACATACCGAGACTCCTCCGTGCCTTGAAAAGCATGCAGCAGCCGTGTCCCGGCTGTCATTCGTGGATCTTTGACACTCGTTACGGGTCGTCAGAAGCCTGAAAGTCTGACAACCAGTCTTACCAAGGGGTATCGTATTATCCAGTTATTGGGTTGTGGAGGTCAGATAGGCAGTCGATCTTAGGCACAGGTGGTTAGACTGGAAGCCGACCCCAACATAGTTGAGAAAAGGCTAGGTAGATGACGATGAAAACAGTTTGTCTCTGCATCACCCAAAGCTTAACTGGAAAAAAATGCCTATAGCATTAAATCCGCCTCTGTAAATTTGTCTGCTTGAAGTATTAAATAAATATAAAAAACCAGCCCAGTGCGAGTCGGACCGTACCATTATCTGTAAAATCGGCAAAAAAATCATGTCTGTTGTTGGTTGGTATTAGTATGGATTCTGTTTTTTAGTATTTATTGTTATAGCGGCAATAGAAATACGTCATCTGTGAACATTTTAACTGTCTAACTATCACGGTTCATGAGATACAGCCTGGTGACAGACAGACAGATGGATGGACAGCGGACTCTTAGTAATAGGTTCCCGTTTTACCCTTTGGGTACGGAACCCTAAAAACAGATAATAATATGGGATAGGGCTCACTTCAAAATAATTTCTTCGAGATGAAATCCAATACATAAGTTTCTATCTGCCACTTAAATCATTACAATCATAACATCGCTATACCAATGGGCTTCGACCTCAGAATGTTTGATTGAAGTAAACATGTGGGAATAAGAAGAAACTTGATACTTAATAACCAAGTATGAGTGCACTTATTATACTCGTAAGTGCTTCTAGACGTTTGATGTTCAAGTTTGTTTAAGTTAAGTGCCACTTTACTTTTGTGCCAATAATGTGGTTACACTTTAATATTTGCTCAGTGATATTAAATCTGAGATTTTATAGTTTTAGTTAGGTACTAAAGTAAAGTAAGTAACTTTGTGAATTGCCAGACTGTTTGGCAATTTAAAAGTATCGATGAATGGTCTAATTAAAATAAATAGTTTCTTCTGACTTCTGTCGTAAAATAAAAAGACGAATATTCATCTTAAAAAAATCTCGGAATATTTATCATTAATATTTATTAGAGAGCAGTGGTGGCCCAGTGGTAACGGCCGTGACTTACGAGTTGTAGGTCGTAGGTTCGAACCCCGACAGGCGCTTTACTTCGTGTAAATTATTTCATCACCACTGCTCTCAAAAACGGTGAAGGAAAACATCGTAAGGAAACCGGCATGTCCTAGAACCGAAAATTCGAAGACATGTGACATCTACCATCCCGCACTGGGCCCGCGTGGTGGATTATGGCCCACTCCCTCTGTGTCCCTGCAGTGGGAACATTTATAGGCTGATGATGATGATGATGAATATCTTATTAACTTATCTAAAAGACAACCAATTATCTAAAAAAACTGAAGCTATAATTAAATTATCATAAAGTTAAACCAAGAGTCAAGTTCATGTTATGTGCATTTAATTTTAACTAAAGGCGAAATAGTTAATTGATTCAGGCGTGACCTTGCGGAAATCCATTATAAAATACAATAGACGTGGATATGTTTAGTAACCTGTTCGGCGTGTTGCCACACCGAGCGCTGAGCACACTCAGCGCTCGGTTTGGCAACACGCCGTGTTCGAGTTCACAACAAGTCCAACGTCATCCTGAGGATGCCTCGTTGAGAGGTGAAACACGTGTCGATTTATTTCAGGAGTTTTTTATGGCTCTTTAGAAATAGCTAAGCGGAACAGGTTACTAAACATATCCACGTTTATTGTATTTTTTAAAGGCGAAATGACAGATGACATCTTAAAAAAATTGGTACTTAAGAACCGAACTATTTTTTTAATAAACTCTCGACCAACTATCATTAAGCAAAACTCTGTTCCTATATACAAAAGTTAGACTTTTTTTGCAAGAAACTAATTCACCGACGTCGCTTGGTTATAAATCCCGTCGTCGCTGTGCTGTTGACACGAACAAATGCATAACGTTGAGCGTCGCGACAAGAATGCGACGCTTCTCATTTTCCAGAACAAACAGACGGCTTGCCGAAAGATATGAGGAAGTAATTAACAAAATATTTCCTTGATTGCTTTTGTCTGGGAATGCATATTGTAATATTTTGTTGGACTGAACAATTTCTATGAGAACGTTAGGCAAGAATAATATTGGAAAATTTTGAACCAATTTGAATTGCCCTACCAAAAAAAAGGATTGTGTGGTTTTATGAAACCACGATAAAAGTGAAACTTTTAAGCGAACTATAGGCGCCACCATATTGGCCTTGGCTGCTCTGACGAGAGCCTTTCACTTTATCCCTACTCCGCGGCCGACCGTCACGCGACATGCAACACACAGACGAAAAAGTTTGAGACGATGTAATAAAAGTTTCACTTTAATAAAACGAACGGTTTTAATTACGAACGTTAACAACCCAACTCGATAAAATAGAGGCAGAGTAATTTCAAATTAATACCAAATAACTCGATCAAATATTTATACAAGTAATCGCGTGCTGCCATATAATTTGAAGGTACAACTTCCTTAATTATACATTGTTTAAATGTTATAAGGCTAATAAAATAAAACAAAGCACGAAAACGTGCAATAAAGCATTAAACGCCATCATGACTTGTACTAGCACTTTACAGCCGAATAATGCAGGGCATTGTTCCTTAAATTTCAACTTTGCTTATGCAAATTACGTGGCTCCATTGAGGTTCAACAATAGAAACTTGCGGAGTCCATATTCTGTACGGATATCCGAACGTGAACAATTTAAACAGGCTGAATGGCGACGTTTCATAGCTGTCAGCTTTTGGCGCGAAATGGAGCGTTTGACAGCTGTCATTTCGATAGCTTAATAGTTTCATCCCTGTTATTGGACACAATAATACATTGTCCAGTTAAACTTTGCTAGAATTTTAAAATTATGGTTTTACTATGCAAATAATTCGCATTCGCACCTATTACGATGCTCAACAAAGCATAAACAATTTTTTATGGCATGAAACTTTGTTCTTATCCAAAAATACATAGGAGCAAATTCAGGTACCTTTTCATCTTTAACACCTGCAAACAACATCTAGGAAGCAAAGCGACGATGCTCTAATGCGATAATAAACGTAATTCCGGAGCACAAACTTCCCTTTTCTATTCATGAAGCAATTTAAAATATCTCGGCTATTACAACTGACTGTTTATGAATATCACGAAATATTTAAACGGCTCACTCACTCACGAATGTACACAAAAATTCGCATTGCTGTTGAAATTCCAACAGAAATAATGTTGTAACGAGCAATGGTTTTATATACCTAAAAAAAGTTGTTTTTCGCGGTTAGGTAATGAAATTGTATGTATAATGCGGATCCTGTGTAAATTAGTTTTTTGTTTTCAAATATGTGTATGGAATTTATAATACTCAAAAACAGCAACGTTATCAAGAATGTACATAAATTAAGTTAGTAATTGGGAAACAACGAAAAAAATATCATAAAAACACGTAAAATCCCGTTTGATTCTAAACGAAAATTTAGTTTTTATCATAATAAATTATTAACACAAAGCGATAAGTTGGCGTATGTGGAATTAGGAACTGTCAGGCACACTGTTTACCACAGCGTAGCGTAGATTAGAGGGTAGTTTTTACTTTGTGCCAGTACACCAACGAGTAATTTAGTTATTTTCAGAAAAAAGAACGAGATGCTGTACACTCGTGAAAAAGGCATGTTATCTTAATGAAATTCAACAACCATTTTCTAAGTAAGTACCTATCTATTGAAATTGTATGGTGTTTCATATCCTCATACTACAGACAATTTTAAAAATTGAATCGACAGTCTTCGAGAAAATTACTATAACATTTTGCTAAGTAAATACATTTTTTGCACGAAGTGTAACTATACTTTTGGCTTGAAAAAACACTCATTGCCATTCTCTTTTGCAGATGGTTTTTGTTTGAGAGCAGTGTAATTAACTTTAATTTGGGTTATGTACATGCGCTAGGCAGCTTAAAATGACTACGGGCAAAATGTTAGTTTCCATGTTAAACACAGACGCAATCTACTTGTGAAGGCTGCATTATATTTTGTTATTTATGAGACCCACAGAGGAAATGGTTGCGTTTAATTAATAGAGTTCGCAAACTGTACTACCATATTTTGTATTGTTCTGTGCTGAACAAAGAAACTGTATTGCCCGTTTGAAGTGGCAGCAACAATTTAATATATGTATTTTTTTTTAATTATTATTTTTCATTCATTTATTTTTTATTTACTAGCTTCCGCCGTCGGCTTTGCACGCGTGATATCTTTATATTTTATAGCCTATGTCACTCAGTAATAATATAGCATTATACTGGTGAAAGAATTGAAAAAATCGGTTCAGTAGTTTTTGAGTATATTCATTACAAACACAAAAAATCAAATTTCTCTATTAATATTAGTTTAACAGTAAAATACATAGAGGTACATTTTTTTTTTCCGAGTGCCCAGATATGATGTTACGGCAGATAAGTCATTGAAATTTATAAGCAAGTACGTCGTCGAATAAACTACATCCTACCACCACCTACTCTTAAAACTCTATTATTACCAATTCACCAGTTCATGTGCTTCTAAACTGCTCGGTTATTGCCACTAGAGCAACGTATTTCGGGAACCCAGATACCCTTCGTGAGATTGTCAGTCACACCAAGGCGTTTCTGGGGTGGATCGAATGACCGATTTTCGCATCCGTACGTAAAATAATATAATATAACATGGAGTTGCAGATACCAGTCCATTTTACTTTATTAATACTAAATACTTCACCAGTTTAAAGGTTTTAAAAATAGAATATTTTCAAAATATTTTTGCACAATGTATTCATACTTTGACCCTTTTAAGTCTACTTAGATACCTACTCTCGTCCTAGGTTTATGCTCGTGACCCAAATTCTACAGGATGCTTCCCTAAACATGGTGAAAGGGTGCTTCAATTATTCAGCAAGCGGTCTTAAAGTCCGCTGAGCTTCACGGTACTGAGACTTTTAAAGTGTACCCACCGTGAACAGAAAACGATGTCCATGCACAAGTCCTAGAATTTTTGTTGGCTATAAAATAAAGAAAATTGGACAAAAAAATCAATACAATATTTTAAAAATATCATTTCACAAAACTCTACCTAAATGGCTGGCAACATCGTGAAAGACTCAGACGGACATATTTAAGGCTCCCGCAGAAAAACGCGATGCGATACAGGTAGAACAATTTCCGTAAAGTTCTCATAGAAATTGTTCCACCAGAGTCATGACGGTCGCGTCGTGCCAGTCTGCACAACCCTTTAAGAGGCTCTCAGGGCCCATTCACACGAACCACAATCACACCACATCGCAGCGACAAAATGTAGGCAAGCAGGGATTACGTGTGAAGAGAGTCGCCGCAACTTCTTGGTGTTATGTTGTGGTTACGTTGTGGCTGGTGATTGCAGACAAACAGATAGATCGTTGTGTTTACGATTTGGCCGGCCGCTAGTGCGCGGTCACGTTGGGGGTTGCGTTGTGGCTGCGATGTGGTCGGTATCGCCTACACGGTTGATTTTGACGGTCAAATGTGGTCCGTGTAAATAAACTATTCATTTTCATACAAATTAGCGCTCGTCTACGTGTTGGCGTTGTGGTACGTGTGATCGAGCCTTAATAAAGACAAGTGAAAAAAGGGTAGGGAGACCTTTAACCTGCTTATAATGAAACATAAATACAAAAATAAATAAAACCAGTGGCACTCCGGAAGTCCAGACAGAAGCGAAAACTAGCGAAAACTTGAAAAAAAATCGACACCGCGATAATCAACGCGTTGATGTCTTTTACTCCACGGTGTCGGTAACAGATCGCGAAATCAATGGTTTAGTCCCATCTCAAAAATGCCCAACGCGCCTAAAGAATATTTCACTTCAAAAATCTCGTCGATAGTGTAACCTCCTTCTTTGTTTGAGGTCAGTTAAAAGTACCTACATAGCTCACAGGTACGAAAAGTTACTTTTTATATCTATTTTAAAATGAAAAAAGATTTAAAACCTCTACCGATCGGTATACCGAAGTTTCTCGTTCTTTATTTTCCATCCAGGAATTTTTGCTTAGATCTTTTCTACGAATATTATTATTCCAATTAACATCATGTTTATAAAAAAATACAATAGAAATGGATATATTTAGTAACCTGTTCCGCTTAGCTATTTCTAAAGAGTCACGTATCGATTTATTTCAGGGGTATTTTATGACTCTTTAGAAATAGCTAAGCGGAACAGGTTACTAAATATATCCACTTCTATTGTATTTTATAATGGATTTCCGCAAGGTCACGCCTGAATCAATTAACTATCATGTTTATTATAAAGCTATGTACAATACGGGTGATATAACTTGGCACGTCTGAACATAGGCTCTGCGAACTTTCGCGCATGTTCTCTCACTCACACTCGGCTCATGTCACCATTTGGTTCTTAAAAAATGTTATTGTGCAGGCTTCTGCGCGAAGTTCGGAATGGCCAAGTTATGTCGCCCGTATTGTATCTAGCAATAAATCATCAACTGTATCGAACAAAACAAAAAAAAAATGCTTTAAATAATTGGAAAATTCTATTGATATTGATATAACATGATTCATCATCATCATCATCAGCCTATAATGTTCCCACTGCTGGGACACAGACCTCCTCTCTGTGAGAGGGAATGGGCCGTAATCCACCACACGGGCCCAGTGCGGGTTGGTAGATGTCACATGTCTTCGAATTTTCGGTTCTAGGACATGCCGGTTTCCTCACGATGTTTTCCTTCATCGTTTTGAGAGCAGTGGTGATTAAATAATTTACACAAAGTAAAGCGCCTGTCTGGGTTCGAACCTACGACCTACAAACTCGTAAGTCACGGCCGTTACCACTGGGCCACCACTGCTCTTCATGTAACATGATTGCTTTGTTATAACGTCACAAACAGGAAACTGTTATTATAATCCCTATGTTGAAGCGGAATTGTTAGTTCCTTGTAACAGAGAACTGGTAACATTTGATGAATATAACACTAAACTAGAACTAAAAATAGATAAAATAAAACATAAAACCGAGCGAGATTACTCGTCATTTGTTATTGGTGTGCCAGAACAGTGGTTTGATAAATTGAACCAAACTGAAATATGGCCAATAAACGCTGAATTTAACGATTTGAAATCGTTAAAATTGAATTGGATTTGGAAATTTAATCTGAATTGGATTTGGTTTCGGAAACATACCAAAATTACATCAAAGTAGCTGTTGTGGACTCCTACTCCATTTACGCACATCAGGGACCAAAGGCGACCTCTCGAGACAAGAAATGACACCATACGCTACGTCATACATATTACTCGACTGTGATTGGTCTTCATATAAAATATTGTTCCCACTCCCCCTCTCCTTGAATGTTGTAAAAATCAAAATGGCTAATACAGAATTTGTTCGTTAAGACTAACGCATCGTTTTATTAAAATCCTCACCACAAAACTAAAAGACACCTGAAGTTTTCACAAACCTCACCGCTGCTGCTACATTTTGGACCTTCGAACCGAACATTGGAATATTGATACCAACAAGATCGCTGCGCGACCTTTGGATAACCCCTTGCACATGGCGGATTGAGAAGAAAACGCAAAAGGTTTCATCGAAAATAATTCGCAATCGGTGGGGCCAATCCTTACTCCTTTTCATCATATCCTAAGTTCTATTTGGTGCTATAGTGTGTCTGTGCTCTTATTTCAGTGAAATTGCCGCATTGTATTCTCGGAATATTGGATTTCCAGTCAATCACTAGCCTGGTGACGTTGCTAGCATCAGTGTCGTGTGTGATTGAACTGACGATTATAAAACCGTGAGTACTCCTCTTTTCACTGACCACCAAAATGCCTTCTGACTCTGCTAAATCCCGTGACAAATCTCCTAATTTGCTAAGTGTAGAAAGTAGTGAGTTAGTTCGCGATTTAGTTAGGAAGCGTGGTATAATTAAGGGCAGGCTTACCAAATTTAATAATTATTTAGAGTCGTTAAAAGATTGTGATCATGATTTTCCTAATCAAAAACGCATTGATTTAAAGTTGAGGATTCAAGGATGTACTACTTTATTTTCCGAATTTAACGACATTC
This sequence comes from Agrochola lychnidis, assembly GCA_963680765.1. Classification (NCBI taxonomy): domain Eukaryota; kingdom Metazoa; phylum Arthropoda; class Insecta; order Lepidoptera; family Noctuidae; genus Agrochola; species Agrochola lychnidis. The sequence goes on from OY796847.1 coordinate 9,497,474, forward strand.
AAACTAAAATAGAAGAAAGAGTTTCTGATAGTGAATTAGACGAACAATTAAATCAAAGAGAACATTTTGAAGATAGTTACTACAATTTAATATCACTTGCTCAATTTATGCTGAACACTGATGAGGTCGCTGACTGCTCCAGGTCATGTCATAGTCATAATAACAGTCAAATACATTCCGTGAAGTTACCCACTATCACTATGCCTACATTTGACGGTTCCTATGAGCACTGGCTCGAATTCAGAGACACATATACCTCACTAGTTCATAATTCTAAAGATATTTCCAACATCCAGAAGTTTCACTATCTCAAGTCGTCCCTAAAAGCCAGCGCAGAACTAGTTATACATTCCATAGAATTTTCTGCTGATAATTATCAGGTTGCATGGGACTTGTTGCTAAACCGATATAATAATTGCGGACTTTTAATTGATCACCATATCAAAGCTCTGTTAAATATAACTGCAATAACTAAAGAGTCGCCTTCTTCTATTAGAACATTAATAGACACTATTTTGAAAAATTTACGCGCACTTAAGGTTCTAGGTGAGCCTACAAACTACTGGGATAGTTTAATTATTAATATTATGGTGTCGAAGTTAGATAAAATTACTGAAAGAGAATGGGGCTCTCATAAGTGCACATTGTTCCCAAACCCAAACGAGAACAATAATTCTAAACGTTTATCGGTGGATGTTTTAATTAACTTTTTGCGCAACAAAGCAGACATGCTGGAGGCATTGCAGCGTTCACATAGCAAAGAAGCTCAAAGCACTGACAACAAAAAACAAAACTCAAAATGTTATAATATGTCGCACTGCAATGTTTCTAGCGGGCCGAGTAAATCAAATAAACAACGCGGTAAGTTAATATGCGCAAAGTGCAACGCGAACCATCCACTGTATACGTGTAAAGAGTTTATCGAATGCGACTTAGACACAAAGCTTAAACTTGTACGCGAGCACAACTTATGTGAGAATTGTTTACATTCGAGACACTCAGTAAATAATTGTAGGTTTGGGCCTTGTAGACACTGCAATCAAAAACATAACTCATTATTGCACAATGATAACGCTAATAGTTCTGTTGCTTTGCATTCCACAACGGCTACTGAGGCGTCGCGTGCTAATGAGAGTGAAGCGCCGGCGCACTTCCCCGCGGCCGCACCAGCCGCCTCGGACTCCGCAGTCCCTATTCAAGTAAACAAGGCACACATGCAACCGCAATCGATTAAGTCTATAGGTGTGCAGTCCGTGTTATTGTCAACAGCTATCGTTGATGTAGCAGATGTACACGGTAGATATCATAAAGCGCGGGCGCTCCTTGATAATGGAAGCCAGCGCTGTTTCGTTTCTAAATCATTATGTCAACTCTTAAACGCACCATTAATACAGTCCACTAACGAAGTTCGAGGCGTAGGTGATTCGGTAGTACATTGTTCGCAAGCTTGTAATATCGTTATCAAATCCTGCGTCGATAGTTCATTTACTGCGCGCATTCATTGTTATGTGCTGTCTAGGATCACGGCTTCGATGCCTGCTGTATGTAAATTAAGCGCGCAAGTCTGTATTCCAGACAACATACGGTTAGCCGATCCGGAGTATCTAGACTACAAAAATATTGACATTTTGATTGGCGCAGATAGGTTTTGGGATCTGTTAGAAGACGGTAAAATTCGTTTGACTAGTGGTCCGTTTCTACAGAACACCAAACTAGGCTGGATTATTTCCGGACCTATACTTAATTATTCGCGTAAAAATGCGCCAATTCATTGCAATATTATTAATTCTATAGATACGCAACTTCGATTGTTCTGGGAGATTGAGGAACTGTCTAAGGTCAGAGACGCACAGACTGAGGAAGAACGTGCATGTGAAGATCACTTTGTTCGCACCACTACTCGCAACAGCGAGGGGAGATTCTGCGTGCACATTCCACTCCATCAGTCACCTGATACCTTAGGGGATTCTTATACACAAGCAGAACGTCGATTTCTTGCGCTAGAAAAACGTCTGCAGCGTTCGCCTGAATATAAAACTCTTTATTCAAATTTTTTGGAGGAGTATCTTAGCTTAGGCCATATGACACAGGTAGATTCCTATGAATCCCCGTGTTATTTCATGCCACATCATGGAGTGTTCCGCGAGCTCAGCACCACCACCAAGTTGCGCGTGGTGTTTGACGCAAGCGCACGATCAAGCTCTGGTAAGTCACTGAATGATTTGCAACTAGTTGGCCCTCCTATACAGGGTGATCTCGTTGCCATTCTTCTCCGCTTTCGGCAGCACAGGTACGTAGCGTGCGCCGACGTGGAGAAGATGTACCGACAGTGCCAGGTAGATGAGGGTCAGCGCAGCTTGCAAATGATTCTGTGGCGTGACCATCCTTCCAAGCCGTTAGGTATATTTAAATTAAACACCGTAACGTATGGAACCGCCTCCGCACCTTTTCTAAGTGTTAGGTGCCTAAAACAATTAGCCTCCGAATCTCCTGATCCTGATGTCGCTCGAGCTATAAAAGAGGATTTTTATGTCGACGATTACATTACGGGCTTAGATGATAAAATAAAACTATTAGATCTATGCGACAAAACTCAGAAGACGCTGCAGTCGGGCTGTTTTCCACTTAGGAAGTGGATATTTAATTTTAAACACGATGATGACCATCAGTCGTCTAGTCAGTTTAAACCTTTAAGTTTAGATGAAAATGTTAGTTCTAAAACCTTAGGAATAGGCTGGCATAACGCAAGCGACGGTTTTTATTTTAATTCTCACGTTAATATTGAAAACACCAAGCCTATTACAAAGAGGTCTATTTTATCAAACGTTTCGCAAATTTTTGACCCTCTCGGTTTGTTGAGTCCTGTCATAATTGTTGTCAAAGTTCTTTTACAACAATTGTGGTTATTAAAAATAGGTTGGGATGATAACGTTCCAGATGGCACGGCGCGCGTGTGGAACCGGTTTGTTATTTCATTGCAGGCGCTAAACACTGTCCGTATACCTCGCCACGCTATAGGTACACAGCCTATGTATATTGAGTTACACATTTTTAGCGACGCATCTCAGACGGCGTACGGCGCATGTGTTTATGTTCGCACAGTTTGCAATGATTTAACAGTATCGGTTAGATTATTGTTTTCAAAGACAAAGGTCGCGCCCTTAAAACCTATTAGTATCCCACGTCTCGAACTTTGTGGGGCCCTATTAGGTGCTCGGCTGTATGACAAAGTACGCAGCTCATTACGTTGTAAATTTAATAACATAGTATTTTGGACTGATTCCACGATCGTCTTAGGCTGGCTGCACATGAGGCCGAACCAACTTAAGACATTCGTTCAAAATAGGATCGCAGAAATTCATGATCTTACACTGGACGTCCCATGGCGTCACGTAAGCGGTGTAGATAATCCCGCCGATCTAGCGTCACGCGGTGCTCGAGTGGAAGAACTTTCTTTGTCTACCTTGTGGTGGGAGGGTCCTGAATTTCTTCATGACCCTAGTTTTTCAATAGACAATCACAAAAGTTCGGACTCGTTCAAACATCGCGAGTTACCTGAGATCAAGTCATGCGTCACTGCCGTTGTAGCTCAAGATTGCTGTGAATTATCTTTGTTTCCCTTTCATCGGTTCTCTCAATTTAAACGTATGAGGCGTGCGGCTGCCTTTATGTTACGTTTTATAAATAACAGTCGTTGTAAAAATACTAAGCGTACAGGCGGCCTTAGTGTAGACGAGTTAGACCATGCAGACAAAACATTGGCTCGATTTTGTCAAATGGAATCTTATCCTGTTGAATATAAGGCATTATCTAATAATGAGACTATTAGAAAAGGTTGTTTGTCTAAATTAAATTTGTTTTTAGATAATCACAAATTAATGCGCGTAGGTGGTCGTTTAGTTAATTCTAATGAATTCAGTTACGGTAAAAAACATCCAATTGTAATTAATAGTAAGCATTATTTTACCACTTTATTATTCCGTCATGAGCACATTCAGCTTCTCCACGCTGCTCCGCAGGCATTGCTTTTTCATTTACGCGAATCATGGTGGCCTGTCGGAGGCAGAAATTTAGCTCGCCAGGTAGTTCATCGTTGTGTTACCTGTACGCGCATTAGAGGTAAGACGCTTAATCCTATGATGGGTAACTTACCTAGGGAGCGAGTTACACCTAGTCTTCCATTCGTTCGGTGTGGGGTGGATTACGCTGGGCCAGTGCTCATTCTGAACCGCAAAGGTAGGGGTGCTAGGCTTATTAAAGGCTACATATGTCTATTTGTTTGTTTTGTGACACGTGCTATACACCTGGAGTTAGTCAGTGAATTCTCCAGTGAAGCGTATTTACTTACTTTAAAAAGATTCATTTCACGCCGTGGTAAGCCTGCACATATCTACTCTGACAATGGTCGTAATTTCGTAGGAGTAATGAACGATTTTTCAAAATTTTTAACTAATTGTAGTAACGATATTTTAGAATTCGCAACTAGTCAGAATATTAAATTTCATTTTATTCCCCCTTATTCTCCGCATTTTGGTGGTCTGTGGGAAGCTGGAGTAAAGTCGAGTAAACATCATCTTCGTCGTGTGATAGGTAACGCGCATCTCACGTTCGAAGAGTACAGCACAGTATTGGCTCGAATAGAAGCCGTACTCAATTCCCGACCTCTGTCTCCTCTCTCCCCCGATCCTCATGACTTCTCCCCGCTCACTCCCGGACACTTCCTTATTGGCCGACCATTGACTGCGCCAGCCTGCGATGACCTACGTGATGTTCCTGCCAGTCGTCTCCGGCGATACCAGAGGGTAGAACAACTACGCCAACACTTTTGGAACCGATGGGCGAAGGAATACATCTCCGAGCTGCAGGTGCGGACAAAATGGACGGCGAATAAGGACGAGCTCAAACCAAACTCCTTAGTTGCTATTAAGGATGACAACCTCCCGCCGTTGAAGTGGCATTTGGGACGTGTGCTTTGCACTATCCCAGGAAAGGATGGTATATCCCGGGTGGCCGATATACAGACGTCATCGGGCGTGGTGAGACGCGCATTCACCAAGATTTGTCCGCTTCTACAGGACGTGATCGACACTGATGCAGTGACTGAGGACCATTGAAAGCCACTGCTTCCAAGGCCGGGGGCATGTTGTGGACTCCTACTCCATTTACGCACATCAGGGACCAAAGGCGACCTCTCGAGACAAGAAATGACACCATACGCTACGTCATACATATTACTCGACTGTGATTGGTCTTCATATAAAATATTGTTCCCACTCCCCCTCTCCTTGAATGTTGTAAAAATCAAAATGGCTAATACAGAATTTGTTCGTTAAGACTAACGCATCGTTTTATTAAAATCCTCACCACAAAACTAAAAGACACCTGAAGTTTTCACAAACCTCACCGCTGCTGCTACAGTAGCACTATTGAAATTTTTTACCAAAACGTTAGAGGTCTCCGAACTAAGTTGGACAATTTTAGAAATAACATAGATTCATTTAATTCGGACTTGTTTGCAATTACTGAATCGGGTTGCAATGATTCTATTCAAGATTCCGAAATAATCCCACCGGGATACAACATACTTCGCAGCGACCGAGCGGATGGACGAAAGCAGGGAGGCGCGTTTCTTGTGGCCACACATCGGTTCGAGCTACGGCGAGTACACATACCCGACGTATCGATAGATACCTGCGTTTTTGAGATGGTTTGTGCGACGGTGCATTTAAATAGAAGATTTTTATTTCTGTGTTCTGTTATTTATATTTCCCCGGGTAGTTCAGAAAATGATTACATGATTTTGTTTGCAGTAATAGAAAAACTGTGTACTAGTTATAAAGAAATAATTGTGTTAGGTGATTTTAATTTACATTCGTGTCCTACAAATGTGACTAATTATTATGAATGTTTCTTGTCCTTTTGCGAATTCACTCAAAGTAATAATGTACCTAATTGTTTAGGCCGTCAATTAGATCTGGTGCTGAGTTCAGGGTTTCGAGGGAAGATATCAGTAATTGCGGCAGACGAGCCACTCGTGCCCGTCGACGTGCATCACCCGCCGCTTGAAGTGAGCGTGAGCTTCGAGCCCGCGTGCTCCCTCCACCCCGCCGACATTTTCCCCGCTGCCTCGTCGGCCGCTGCCGTATCCGCCACCGATACTGACTCGCGCGCTGGTGTATGCGCACTCAGTGATAGACCGCAATGGAACTTTTATAAGGCAAATTATCAATTGCTTTATTCTTTGTTAATTTCGACGGAATGGAATAATATGTACGAGATGCACGACTTGGACGATTTATTAAACTTCTTCTACAGTAAAATTAATAGTATTTTAGATGAATGTGTCCCCAAGAAAAATCGTAGTGGGAAGTCACGATACACTTATCCTAATTGGTACACGAGCGAAATAATACAAGATCTAAAAATCAAAGCTAGACTTCACAAGACGTTCAAGGAAACAAAGGATTTCATTGTTTACAGTGAGTATTCAAAATACCGAGCACTTATTAAAAAAAATATTCATACTGCACACAAACAGCATCAAACTAAATTACAATGTCAGTTTGCGAAAGATCCAAAGTCATTCTGGCATTATATACGATCTAAAACCAGCACAGCTAACAGACAAACTATTATTAAGGATGGTCAACACCTAACGGATCTTGAATGTGCCAAGCAATTTGCGATGTTTTTCGAGTCGGTATACGGTGGGGAGCCACCACAACTGGATCCACAAGCGGCCGCGGCGACGGCGGAGGGGGCCCTGACTGGGTCGCGTGTGCAACTAAACTCGTTGAGTCTTAAGGATGTTAGAGAGGCACTCGAGCGCCTAAAGCCGAAGCGTTCAGCAGGCCCAGATGGAATACCAGCCTTCCTATTCAGGGATTGTAGTAGGGTATTGGCGGAACCTCTGCACTATATATTTAATATATGTCTCCAATCAGCGACGTTTCCAAGTCGATGGAAGATTACGCGTGTCATTCCAGTCCCCAAAGGTAAAGCAGGATCGGACATCAGTGGGTATAGACCGGTGGCCGTGTTGTCAACGCCGGCCAAGGTTTTCGAGTCCGCCATCCAGCGCAGCATGCAGGAGCAGGTCCGCGCTCAGCTATCGGAGGCGCAGCATGGGTTCCGGCCGGGGCGCAGCACTGCCACCAATCCCCATAGCACAGCATCATGCTGAGTGGAAGCCTTCTTGTCACAGTCATGACGTGCCAGCAGCTGCCGCATATTTCTGTTTTGTGCTCGTGATTATATTTAAATGTATTGTTTTATTTTATTGTATTGTTCTCTTTTTTTATGCACGTGTGTCTGTGACAATTAAACTTATTTTTCTTTCTTTTCTTTCTTTCTTTCAATCTCCTTAACTTCATGTCACAGGTGGTGCCAGCAGTGGATGCTGGTGTGCAGGTTGACGCTGCTTATTTTGACTTCAAAAAAGCGTTCGACACAGTCGACAATGACATATTATTACGTAAGTTAGCAGAAATCGGTTGCACACCACATCTATTGCAGTTCCTAGCTAGTTATATGCAAGGCAGACAGCAGTATGTTGACTGCAACGGCTGTGAATCCGAGCCGTATTACACCTGGTCCGGGGTGAGTCAAGGAAGCAACATGGGGCCTCTGGAATTTATAATAATGATTAACAATTTACCGGAAGTAGTCAAAAATGGATCTTGTTTGTTATTCGCAGATGACCTCAAGTTGCTGTTTGAGGTCAAAACGGAGTCGGATTGCAGACTTTTGCAGGATGACATTGATAGGATAGTGAAATGGAGTCATGAGAACAGGCTCTACTTCAACGTATCCAAGTGCTCGGTGATAAGTTTCACTCGCGCACGTGCACCTCTACTCTACGAGTACGTAGTGGATGCAGTACCGATGCAACGAGTCACGCAGGTACGTGATTTAGGGGTTGTTCTCCCTCCGGAACTGTCATTTCGCGATCATATAACTAGGATCTGCAAAAGGGCATTTAGGAATTTGGGTTTTGTTCTGAGGCAGCCGCGAGACTTTACCAGCATCACAGCTATAAGAGTCCTATATGACGCATTAGTCAGGAGTCATTTGGAACATAGTGCTGTCATATGGGCTCCACATGAGGCTAAGTATTCAGTGATGTTGGAGCAAATCAAAGAGTCCAGAACAAATTTGTGCGCCACCTGTACATGAAACTTTACGGGGTATACCCATTTTACCCTTTGATGTACCCTACTCTATTCGTACTGGGTATGGTGGGGTACAATCAACTCGGGGTGAGACGGGAATTTGCGTTGGTGTCGTACATAGTGAAACTGCTTCGAGGCATAGTGCACAACCCGAAAGTGCTGCAGCGGTTGCACTTGTACGTACCCGACCGTTATGTGTGGAGGCGACGGCCCCCGCCACTGCTGGTCGTACCATCAGCCAGAACCAACTTACTGGCTAAAACCCCTCTGACTCGAGCAATTCGCACCATCAACAGTATTCAGCTCGATATTGATATATTTACATGTTACTGGGGTGAATTCGCAAAAGTACTGTTGTTTACATTATGTTATAAATAATTATCTATAATTTTTTTCTTTTGTATTGTTTGTGTGACTTGGCTATCGCATTAGGTTAAGACCTGTAATGGTAGTTTTAAGGCATTTAAATAAATAAATAAATAAATAATAAATAAATATTAATCTGTCAAAATTGGACAACGTATTTAATAAATACGATTTATTGTTGAACATTTTGTTACACACAAAAACATGCTGATGTATAAATATTAGTTTGAAATAACTGAAAACCTGAAAAAGTGTCATTGTATTCATCATTATGAACAATTTTAACTACGGAAAAACCCTGAAATCGCGAACAAAAAGTCAGCTGCTTCATACATTTAGGTATGTCCGCTTAACTTGACAAAATATTTGGAAACGCAAATATATTTTCGTGATATTTTCTATGAACATTTGAAGTACACCCTGTATGTGAAGATATAAAATAGTCTATGTTTCATAAATAATGTAAAAATCCCCGTCATAGAAATTCAATCTGCACAAAAAACAAAACCATTTGGTTTTCATTTCGTAAAACTATACGTTAGAAATAAAACACATCAGATTATTTTTTAATTTAATTAAAAATAATATTTACTGGTTCACGAGATTAGCTTTCTTTATTCGGTAATGGAATAAGCTGTTGCCAATTATGCTGAAACAAAAAGATACAATTTAAACTTTAATACTTTGGTCAGTATCTACATGCAAATTCTGTTAAATCCAACTATCACCCAACGCTATTATCCCATATTAATTAAAATTATAATTACGAAACGAATTTACGTAAAACGTGTGAATTCGCGTAGGATTAACCGCAAGTTTAAAATTAAAATAAGTTAAAACTTTTATTTAACCCGTATTTACAAAAATCTACTTTTAACAATGGTCGAACTGTCGGGGCCTTATTTGCAGTCCCTTTTCTTTTGTTAAGTACCTACATTTTGTATGAAGAGTAGAATGACCATCTTGCCTCAGGTAACGTATCTACTATGTTCACGAAGACCTGCGTAGGTAATAGTTATTTATGCAACTGTTGTATAATACCTAATTATAACAGTTGCATATCCTCTATAAAAGTTTCTAAAACCATTGGGTGTTTGTAATTCAAGATCAAGAATAAAGAAATTCCCACGAAATTCAGTACAACTATGTACGTCGCCTGCAGCAGCACATCACACACACATGCGTGCAGCGGGTGCTGCTGTCCCCCGCTTGAACGTTAAAACGAGTTGCGTAATGAAATTTAGTACAACATTGTATCACTCATTGGGATGAGGTAATGGTTACTATGACACTGGCTGTTTTAATGACAGCAATAGGCTAACTACTTCTGAAACTTTTATAGAGGTTTTATAGCATGGGTGTCGATAAAGGTATTGATGATACCAACATGAAGCTTGCTGAAGCATTACCAATATTGACATACTTAGAGAAAAAGTAATCTGTGATGGGCTTGTAACTTCAACGACACCCATTCACTAATAGCTGCAAATTCAAATTCAAATTCAAAAGTCATTTATTCAAACTAGTCTGAGAATTAGCACTTTTCGAACGTCAAAATTACGTAAGAGAGTCCCCCAAAAACGCCCACCCTTCACCACTTCCTAGTGCTTTTAGCTGGAAAGAAGAAGTGGCGCAACAAACTCCCCAGCAGTACAGCTGTCTGTTCAAGTTAGAAAAAAAAGAAATATTCTATACAATAGTATGGAAAATAACTTACATTATGCAAAACAAAACATAATTTAAATGATAACTTATTGGCCATATGTCAGCTAGCACACGCCAATATACCAACCAAAATCATCGAGAACTTATACTCAAACAGAATTTAAAAAAAAAAACTAAACGTAAACAAAACTAAATATCTAAATAAAAGCCTCCAGGCATAAAGTGCGTGCCCGATTATATAAACTATGCAAACTCAACAATGCTGTTCAGCAGTATATATGGGTATGATGTAAATACGAAATTAAAATAGAAACTAAACTAAATCTAACAACTACTTAAACCAGACTAAAGATGTTCCGTCTTATTACAAAATAAGGTTTATCTTCAGACCCAGGTTTAAACCATGGAGCCTACATCTTTTTGAACCCGATACAGCATCCTATATTTTGACGCCGCTTTGCTCGTCAGATAATTTTGGTATTCCTTCGATATTTGTGCTTCTTCTTCTTTTTGTGTGGTTAGTGACTAACCTGGTGTCAGAGTTTTAAAGCCGCCCATGGGCCTCTGACTGGGCTTCACATGCCGTCGAGAAATAACTCTCAGGCATGCCGGTTTCGTCACGATGTTTTCCTTCAATGTTTGTGAAGCAAGTGATAATTATACAATACGCACATGAACCCGAAAAGTCAGAGGTGCGTGCCTTGGGTTCGTACTCGAGACCTATGACTTGGCAGACTGACGGTCACAACACTAGGCTATCACTGCTCAACTTGTGCTGCCACTTGTACGTTATGCCTTCCACAGATGGTCACATATATTTGTCGTCATCTTGACGACATATATTAATGTATGAATCGTGAAATCAGATATTATTGCTGAGCTGTCCATAGTTATATATTTAAAGTCGTGACTTATATTTCAATCACATTTACGTTGTTTTTACAAAAACTGGCTCAATGGTTTAAACCTTGTCAAAAGAAAACCTTGTTTTTTTTAATAAGACCAATATTTTCAAATGAAACAACTTACAGCACTTATCTTCATGGACACATTTGCCCGCGGAATTTCTAAGGTAACCATAATCACAAAGGCAGGCTGGATCAAAGCAATTCGGTTGAAAAGAAGGACAGACGGGTGGTCGCTTCAATTCAGCACAGGTCTTAACGCACTCCTCAATTTGACATTTGTAGTACAGCTCGCCTACAGGGCAATCTGAAATATTAGAGAAAAAATATCAATCTACGTTATAAATATTACGAAAATATAGATTATATGTACCTATGGAAACCTAATTATCTAAAGCAAATAAAATCGTAAGATTATATAAATTCATAAATATTTCAAATTACAAAAGCGCCCGTCACGTGACGATCACTTTCAGTTAGGACGCGGGGTATGGCCGACGACACAGAAATTTCAAATGTTGGAAAAGCACCAGACTAATTAATTAACCACTTCTTCATCAGTCAAATCTTACGAATGAAGTCTACTGGCATTAACTGTATTATGTCGGAAGTTAGCAGCAGTAATAATGATAACCTCCGGCATAGAATATTTCTTCACTTTTTGAGTCATAAACTCATAACAAAAAATTCAATCCAAAATTCTGATCTAAAATTGTCATTGTATAAGAAGATTTTTTCAAAATAAAAAATAACAATCTGCCTAGCCTTTTCCCAACTATGTTGGGGTTGGCTTTCAGTCTAACCGGATGCAGCTAAATACCAGTATTTTACATGGAGCGACTGCCTATCTGACCTCCACAACCCAGTACCTGGGTAATACGATACCCCTTGGTAAAACTGGTTGTCAGAATTTTGGGCTTCTAACGACTCGTCAGGACTGTCAAAGATCCACGAATGACAGCCGAGACCAACGGCTTAACGTGCTTTCGGAGGCACGGAGGAGTCTCGGTATGTAAAGATGGTCACCCATCCACGGACCATCCCCGGCAAGCGTAGCTTAACTGGATGGATCAACCCGTGCGGCTGTTATTACTTAAACCAACATGAATGAATGCATGAATTTTATTTAACATTAATACTGATATTCAGCTGCATCCGGTTGAAATGGAAGCCAAGGTTAAGCTAACATAGTTGGGAAAAGGCTTGGCAGATTGATAATCTACAGCGTGTATTTAAAGGTGTGATCCAATTTAAGGGTATGTACCACAATACAGACCATCAAACTGAATAATTTTTTCCGTGGGACCAATATCGTCATCTAGAAAAAATAAACACCCGTCCCATACATTTGCATCGAGTGGGTACTGAAGTTTTGTATGTAAAGTTGTTCAGTTTAATAGTTTGTATCACTGTGCCCTTCAATTTGACCACATCTTCCTGATACAACGCATGCTGTATACATATACAAATTATATACATTCAAATTGTGTGGTAGAAAACGGATTCTACTACACCAATAAATGAAAACAGGTAATAAAAACTTACCAAAAAGGTTCTTTTCAGCTGGCGCAGCAGAAACAATAGTAAAAACAGCAACGAAGAAACATACTGATAACACATAGGACACCATTGCTACAGTAGCGTTAGTTAAAGACGATGCCGACAAAGACAATGATCTAGTGAGCCCTCCATCTTTTATTTATAATGTCATAATCATATCATAAAGTTTGGCAAAGTGTAAATAAAAACTATATAATTAATAACAAAGAATGTCACTTAGTGTGTAATTAAAATATTTTTGCCGACAGAATAAGGAAGATTAATTAATTAATTTATTAGATTCTTCAACAATAAGTACACTATTACTTTACAATTTTTATAATGCAAACTTTTTCGAAGCGCCACATTACTTAAAGAGAAAGCACTGCATGCACTGCATTATGCGCAGATATTTAACGATAAATTACGTAGATTAAATTAGATTTGATAATTTTTATATTAGACTAGCTGCAGCCCACGATTTCGTTCGCGTTGAAGTCGTAAGACTTCTCTGTATACTACGTTTGTAGTTTTGGTCTCAGCAGCCATAATATACAGAGAGTCAGGACTGGTGACGCGGGAGCAAGCGACGTCCAGTTGTCCGTGCGAGAAGCAGCTCGTCTTGAGGTCAACACCCGCAGCCTTTAGTAGCAATTTCTCAATGCTTGCGAAGTGCGTTCCTGCATACACTACCTAATGGCATGGCTGATATACTGACTGATGCATTTTTACAGATTATTCCTGACGAACGGCTATCACGAAAATAATGTAACTTTCTCACGGGATTTGTCATAAAAGTCATCTAACCATAGAGATTTATTTTTACTATTACCCTAGATGACACAGAAGACGCCAAACCTTCATGTTTCTCTGTGACAAAAAACAAAACAAAAAGTAAAAAAAACACAAACAATTCCAATAGTTGGGAATCGAACTTGCAACAACAGGATTGCAAAGCAATCGTCGAACTGCTTAGCCATTTGCTTTGTTGAAAGTTCATTAATATAGCCGTTCTTATATTTGTCATTATTAACTTCTTAGCTCCATAAAGGTATCACGTGATGATAATTATTTAAAAGGTTAAATCTAACTATCTGCAACAATTATTCTAAATTTTTGCTCTGCTTTTAGGGTTCCGTAGTAAACAAGGAACCCTTATAGTTTCGTCATGTCCGTCTGTCTGTCTGTCCGCGGTCTAGCTCCGAGACCCTTAGTACTAGATAGCTGTAATTTGGCATAGGTATACATATTAATTACGTCGACAAAGTGGTAAAACAAAATTATGAAAAAAAAAAATTTTATGGTACCTCCCATACACGTAAAGTGGTGATGTTTTATTTTTTATTTTTTATCCCATAGGGTATCATTGGAAAGGTCTTTTTTTTTTTTTTTTTTCTGGGTGGGAAATTATCAAATAACTTCTCCCGCTCTGGGTGGAGCGGGAGGGCGTGTCAGACTCCTACTGACTAAAACCCACCCGTGTTCCTTCGGTTGCCCTGTTGCCGGGGGCCACGATTTCCCTATCGGATTGGAAAGGTCTTACAAAAACATAATGAGTTTGTGAAAACCATTTTTGGATTCAGGGATCCGTTTGCAAAATATTAAGCTTTAAAGTGCTAATTTTTGTTAGAGTCAAGTGTCCCCCCCCCCCTGCCAGCTAAATGGTTAGTTTTGGATGTGTGAAAAAAATCACAGCAGTAGTTTATATAACGAAATTAAAAGAAAAACTATCACAGCTAAGTAGGCTTTACTAGTTAACGAGTAATAATCGACCAACTTAACTTTGCAGTTGCAAAAACATGTTTTCCCATACATTCCGTATGGGAGAACATGTTTATCAACTACAAAGTTAAGTTTATTTTTGGGATAAATTCATCCCAACTACGGAACCCTTCATTGTGCGTGATCCGACATGCACTTGGCCGGTTTTTTTTTTACAATTTGCGATAAACTATCGAAGGATATGAACATAAAGCAATATTGCTCATCCACCATAGGAAATATCGTGATAATTTTAAAGCCTATAGACTGACCAGACTTCTAGGGAATATTTATGCATAATTTGAACAGAATCTATCCGGTAGGTATTGTTTGCGGGATGCTGGAACATACATTCAGACTATTTCAGACAAACAGACAAAAATTCTAAAAACTATATTTTCGGCATTAGAATCGTTCCAAGACCGTGGCAACTACTTTTTTTTAATCGACTTCTTTAACCGACTTCTAAAAGGAGGAGGTTCTCAATTCGACTGTATGTTGTTTTTTTTTTTGTCTTCCGAAATTAAAGTTATTTTTCACTTTGTAGTGTTTTTTTTTTAATTCAGTGTACAGTTTGATTTCGCCACGATGGTATTATATGTATAGACTAGGTTAATATTGGATTTTCAACTATACTCCGTTTGAAATAAGATTAGACATTTAAACAAACCTTTTTTACAGTCCGTTCAACCGATTTTGACTTCTATACCGTAGGCATAAGGATGGCATTAAAAGCAAAAAAGTGGTTACAAACCAACTATTTACTGCAGCTGTCATTTGTCATGCCGCTATCGCAATAGAAGTCAAAATCGGTTGAACGGACTGTAAAAAAGGTTTAGTTAAATGTCTAATCTTATTTCAAACGGAGTATAGAGACACCCATTAAATGGCCAGTATGGCTTTTTTTAGAGCAGGTACTGATGAGTGAAATAGATCTAGCTAGACAGTGCCTTAAGTTGCTGTGATATCTTGGCATGCAGAAAAGCTTCCTATTAGAACATCTTGGCAGATTACTTAGCACATGGAATATCACCCTTCTGAGCAAATCAGTACAGTTCCGAGAGCTTGTTACTAACTTCTTATGGAATCCATATTATCTACCATATTCCTGCGTTTCTCCAGCGACACTATCTTAAAATACTTCAGTCCTTCTTGGTACGAATTGAGTTTTTGCCCATATTGAGTTTTTCCCTTTAAACGTTAGATGCTTTATGAACCGTTTTTACACGAACCGAACCGTACTCATGTGATCAGATTACATTGCAATACTCCAGATGGCGTCTAACTAGTGTACAATACCTACATATTTTTTAATTTTAGGTTTTCTGAAGTTTTTACACTCCCTCATAATCGAAGCCAAGCTTCTTTGACGTTTTTAATATAGTTTTAACAAAACGTAACTTTTATAGAGTTTTTTAGAACGTACGAACGAGGACACACGCTCACACCAGTCGGCCGGTCTAAGTCGTTTTGAAATAGTACCGTGTTCGCAGATTTTTTTATAATCTTTATGGTTTTGAGGTCGTCAGTGAATAAGAATAAATTCGAGTTCTTCAAGCATTTGTAAGTAATTAAAACGTTTTGAATTGCATGCAAAATGATCAAATTAATGGGTAATCAAAATTAGGGCAATCTACAAACTGCCGCTGACTGAATAATATTTTAGAAAATTAATAAGGTACCTAGACTACCTAGTTCATTTTGTTATATACAAAATGGCCGCCCCCGCAGAATAAACAGAATAAACGCGTAATTGCTAGTGCGGCGGTTTTGATGTTAATCCATGTTCGTTATGTATTCCATAGATGAAAATATATCAACTTAATTTTTACACTTGTGCGTTTATTCTGCGGGGGCGGCAAAACTATACTTAGGTAAATGTTCCACGATATTTATTTGTTCAAAATTATTATGTTATCGTTTCGTAATTTATGGGAAAAAAAAACAATGCTTTCAAAAATAATATATTTTTTTATTTAAAGAAAAAACATCTGTCAAAATACATTTATTTAGTCGATCCTGGCATCAGTTAATGTGGAAAATGCACTGGTTCGGGTCCTGAAACAAAAAACAAAACACTGTTATTGATTTTATTTTGACGTCTAGCTATATAAAATTATGTAAAAAACCGGCCAAGTGCGTGTCAAACCACGCACAATGAAGAGTTCTGTAGTTAAGATGAAATTATCCCAAGAACAAAGTTAACGTTGTTATTGAAAAACATGTTCTCCTATACATTCCAACTGCAAATGTAACGTAAAATATTGAAAGACTTGACTTTTTTTGACTGCCTCGTTGGTCTCGTGGTCGCAAGCGCTAATGCTAAGCATGAGGTCCTGGGTTCGATTCCCAGGTCCGGCAAAGTGTTATTGGGTTTTTCTATCAGAAATTTCTCAGTAGCAACCCAGAGTCTAGATTTGTGCCCGGTTGATGGCAATAGGCTCGCCCCATATTACATGGGACTTAAACATAACTGGTGAAATGTGGGTGTACTTGCTACAGGGACACCTCTGCCCCACCCTTCGGGGAAACAAGGCGTGATGTTATGTTATGTTATGTAATATTGAAAGATTTACCACGTTATTTTAAGACTATATACGTGTCATGGATTTTCCTGTAAATTATAAAAAAATATCTTTATTTCAGACCGAAATTAGTCCATAAGTTGTTAGTGGTTAGTAACAGATTGTGCTTACATACTATGTTAGTGTTGTTAGCAATATAATTAATTAGTTAGCACAAACCTAATGCTATTTTTATCCAGTGTCTTTGGATGGGACAGTCCGGTCTGCTAGCAATCATTTTCAGGATTCTGTTACGAGTTGTAGTAAGGAAGCCGCTTTCTTGCGCATGATGGCGTAAAAACTATCCGTGTGCGCTGCAGCAAACATTCCAGACGCACTACAACGCAGGTTGTTCTACTCACGAATATAAACAACTTTCACTATGGGAGCAACTCTGAAATCACGAAAAAAAATCAGCTGTTTCATACATTTTGGTCAAGTAGGTATTGAACTTTTGTATATACAGCTGATTTTTTTTCGTGATTTCAGAGTTGCTCCCATAGTGAAAGTTGTTTATATTCATGGGTAAAACAGCCTGTAAAAATTTCGAGACGGTAAAAAAAATCACCCGGTATAGCTCCGGCGTTACTTCAACCCAACAGACCAAAGAAAATGTCAAGCAAAACACTTACAACACTGTTCGTAAGGCACACATTTGCCCTCAGAATTCCTTAGGTAGTCATTTTTGCAAAGACAGGCAGGTTTGTAACAACCAGCAGCGATGGACGGGCAGGGAGGTGGACTTTTAAAATCATCACAGGTCTTGTAACACACTTCTAAATCACACTTGTAATACTTCTCATTGGCAGGGCAATCTGAAATTTATTTAAAAGCAAATCATCATCATCATCAGCCTATAAATGTTCTCACTGCTGGGACACAGGCCTCCTCTCTGTGAGACAGAGTGGGACGTAATCCACCACGCGGGCCCAGTGTGGGTTGGTAGATGTCACAGTCTTCGAATTTTCGGTTCTAGGACATGTCGGTTTCTTCACGATGTTTTTCTTCACCGTTTTGAGAGCAGTGGTGATGAAATAATTTACACAAAGTAAAACACCTGTCTGGGTTCGAACCTACGACGTACAACTCGTAAGTTGCGGCCGTTACCACCGGGCCATCACTGCTCAAAAAGGAAATTACAACTTAGAACCATACTATGAACGATTAAAAGACACATGACACGATGACGGTTTAAACATTTTATTTCAAGCATTCAAAAATCTTTATACAATCATGTTGATGATTATTTTTTTATGCTAACCACAAGAAGTCGTTATCAATCAAACTAAGTATTAGATCACTAAGCCCTGTTATTAAGACAAGTCTTTTTAACCTTGACAAACCTAAATCTTATGATGTTAATATTTATTACGTTTGCAAAATAGCAGATTCTTAATAAGCTAAGCGCAACTAAAATCAATAGAGAAGAAATAAACAATAAAAACTCAAGAATAGATGACATCAGACAAAACAAAAAATTAAACGACGAATGTCAATTCAGTCATGTCAGACTTGATTTTTACCAAACCACTTAAACATTTAAAATTTAAACGCTGTCTAGGAGTCGTTAAAGGTTATCCAGTGGTGAAGTTAGAACCAAAAGCAGCTGGCGTATACTGCAACTACTATCTAATAACTATGAAGATCCCAATTCCATTCCTCATTCCTCATGGGACGAGAGCCCCATTTTATGTCCAGGCAAATCACTGTCCATTCCAAGGTTGCCTGGAAGAGATCGCAGAAAGCGATAAGACTGCCCATTGTATATTTTGTAGTATTTGATTTATTTTTTGTTATGTATTTTTGTGGTGTACAATAAAGTATATATAAATAAATAAATAAGACCAAACATTTCTTTATATTATTGGGTGTAGACGTCTAAACCCAAAAAATAAAATACTATACAGTACCAATTATATCGGGCTCGGCTTTTAGTGTCACCGGATGCAGCAGTATAAAAATTGTTAAGTACAAATAATAAAAACTTACCAAAAGGTTTCTGGTCAGGTGAATCAGCAGCTAATACAATGGTTAAAACTACAACGAACAAACAAATAGGTAACACATAGGACGCCATTGCTATATTATTAACGTTAGTCAAAGATGATGCTGAGACATATAATGATCTAGTGAAGCGTCGGTCTTTTATTTATATATCCTGTTGTTTTGTCTTGTAATATTGTGTTGTGTAGTGAAGTGTGAGTCATTTAAATATAACCAGTTTAATAATAACCAAAGTTTAAAATCCTGATTATCTGGTGTAGACCGGAAGGTTTTAATGATTTTTATCCAAGTGGTATTCAAACTCAAATTCAAACCATTTATTTCATATTCAATTACAGACACTTTTGGTCAAACAGAAAGATAAAGCTAGTTGCCCATTCCAAAGCGTAGTTGGTTATTATGGAGAAGAACAGGCAAGAAACTCCACAGACTCTTTTAAATCAAAATATTGTTACAACCACTATAACATTTATAGTATTCTCGTAAGTCAAATGTCTCGAAAATCATCATTCAACTAACGTCTATTCTACTCTTAATAATATCTTGTTTATACCTATTCCTTTCTTGAATATTATCAACTATATTATTAGTAGTAACTTGAACATATTATTAGTAGCTAAATAAAAAACTCCCGACATAAACAAAAACCTTTAAAAAGTAAAAAAAAATGTACTGGACCTTTAAATTGTATATGAGTTATTGATAATATTTTGATCCAAGCGTTATCGCGTCGGGGGACCGCTGATGAATATAGGAAATTAACAGCAGCTATCCTTTCTACAATAGTATGCATTCATTTAGTGGGATGTGTAACGTTTGATATAATAACAGAAATTCTAATGATCATGAGATCTAATTTCATTTAATTTTTTTTTTTAATATAACGATCAAATGATATAATGAATTATTGATATAATTTAATTTTACCTAATTTCGTATGGTATAATGAACAGTTTATATAATGCACATTTGAAATAATATTCAATTAATATAATGTTCAGTTGCTATAATATTCAAAATCTATAAATAACGTTTAATATAATTTGGAAATGTCTACTTTTTCTTCTTCTCCTTATTATGCTGAGGCTATATCGTAGAATTGGCCATTTCATGATACGGTCAAGGTTAGTAAGGAAAAAAAATCTACGATATGGCGACAACATAATTATACACCGGCTTGTAGTTAATAGGTTGAATCTGTTCCAAAACCGAATCGGGGCAACTTACGTAGTCTTTTGGCTCCTACCCTAGAGTGTATATAAAAACCTGCCTATCCTTTGTTACGTAAGGGTGAAGGGGTTGCACTTCCCGCAGCGCCGGAGACGATGCAGAAGCAACTTTAATGTTTTGAGGTTAGGTTACAATATAATTTGCTTTTCTCAAGAACGATGCATTACCTTAGAAAATTATTTAATCTGAAAGTTATGTCAAATTAAAATTATATAAAAAGAGCATTATACAATTTGAAAATTATATGAAATGAACGTTATACTAAATGAAATTAGACAAAATGAAAATTATATCAAATATGACATTAGATCATATTAAATTAGGTTAAATGTTTCATAGCATATTAAAATTATATCATAAGAAAATTATGTCAAATGAAATTAGACTATCTGTTACTATACCAAACATTACACACCCCATTTAGTGCTGGGTATAAGCCTTGTCTATTTGGCGTTTTCATTGGCCGTTTTTTTCTTTAGAGGTTTTTGTTTGTGGGAGGTTTTAAAAATTATTTAACTTTTATGTCTCGCTTGACATACTAGATAGGTACTAGTAGACACGCTACGATCGACTTGTGCCTAGCCAAAATCTGTGCAGCTATACGTATTTTGCCACAGTGAAGCTAGTTTCCATCATCAGACTCTGATCATCTATTCCATCTATCATTGAGACCATTTTAATGAGTATATATTACTGCCTCGTTGGTCTAGTGGTCGCAAACGCTACTGCTGAGTATGAGGTCCTGGGTTCGATTCCTGGGTCGGGCAAAGTGTTATTGGGTTTTTCCATCTGGAATTTCTCAGTAGCAGCCCGGAGTCTGGATTTGTGCCCGGTTGATGGCAATAGACTCGCCCCCTATTACATGGGACATAAACATAACTGGTGAAATGTGGGTGTACTATAGGTGCACCTCTGCCTAACTCTTCGGGGATTACAGGCGTGATGTTATGTTATGTTATGTTATATTGCTCTTATTTGGTGAAAGTGTTAGGTAGATAAAATCTAAGTCGATAAAATCTAATCTAATCGCTTAGTACCTACCTAAACTTTACTACATAATGTATATTGATTAAGTTTTAGAGAATCTATCATTTAGAGAATTAGGGAGGTTTGTGCGTTTAATACTTATTGCACAGAAATCTCTGATATGTTTTGAAATGTCGCCATATCAGTAGCAGTACCCGTGCGAAGCAGGGTCGGACCCGGATCGCTATTTAGCTACTGTCGCAACATAAAAAATGACTTAGAATTAAATAGAAAGAAAGAAAATAAGTTTATTCGACCCAGGTTATGGCACACAAAACGAACTCACAATCAAATAAAACAAAAAACTTAGTAATAACAGTATTCTGTGCCTCACGGCTGCGTCAAATAGCCAGCCAAAATAAGAGGAAACAGTGATATTAAGGAGCAGCAAAATTAAGAAAAAATGCTTTAATTATTTAAAAAAATCGATAATGATACAATTGTTGATACAACAGAATGATATAACTTTTCAATACAGATCCCAAAAGTCAGTCATGGAAGTAGCTGTTATCCATGTTTCTGAAAAACATTAAAAAAAACAATAAGTTATACAAATTATTAAACAGAAGTAAGGTGAATTTGTAAGAAGAGTAAAACGATGAAAAGCGAGATTGTGATTCTTCATTAGACACACACTCAATAATGAATAGAATATGTATTGATTGTGTCCGGTTGATGGCAATAGGCTCGCCCCTATTACATGGGACTTAAACATAACTGGTGAAATATGGGTGTACCTGCTACAGGGACACCTCTGCACGATCCTTCGGGGAAACAAGGCGTGATGTTGTTTTATATTATGTATTGATCCATTAAATGTATCTTTTTTACCCATAAGGTGCACAACGAATATTCAACACCAGTTTTAGACAGAAACATGACTATGTTGGCTATAGATTATGTAGCATTACTTACATAATAATCTATAGCCTACACATATTTACGTTGTATTACTTACAACATTCACTTTCAGGCACACAAGTGCCGTTCGAATTCCTATACAATCCGTCAACACATTCACAGCCATACGAATGGCAAATTGCAAGAATGGGTTTGCAAGGCTCATCCTTCTTAAACTGATCACAGGTCCGTTCGCAAGGATAAGGGAGGCATCTATAGTACTCCTCATTTTTCGGGCAATCTGAAATGTATAAAAGTAAATTATAAACTTAAACAATTAAGGAAATAAATACATTTGTAAGTTACAACAATTTAAAATATTCTCTAGATTCTTTTAAAATAAATAGCAAATTTAAAAAATCCCCGATCAACACATACACATCAGCACGCCATTTTTATTCAAGAGTGTACTAGTGTGCTGAATATCCTGGCTGCAGCATCAGCTCATTGTATTGGTGGCAACACAACGAGCTGATGCTGCATTGTAAGTATATGTAGAATTAAATATTGATCAAAACGAATCCAAACACGACAAATTTAATTGCACACTCACACTCACTCAAACACTCTTGCAAATTTTTTTCAAGAGTGTTCTGTTTTGTTGAATATCTTGGCTGTAGCATCACATCGAGAATTCCATGATCTTGCATAGTTATATAGCATACATGAGTGCTTCAAAGTTTAGGTCACATACATGTTTGAAAGTAAAGTAAATTCCCATTATGCGTCTAAGATCCCTACCGCAGCTAACACGAATGAGCTGATAATCTTAAAACGGCTGAACCAATTTTGATAAAACATATCTAAGAACCATCGCTAGAAAACCAACTTTCAAATAAAAAAACCACATTTAAATCGGTTCACCCGTTTAGTTGCTACGGTGCCACAGTCAGACACACAGACACACACAAATAGCGGTCCAACTTATAACACTCCTCTTTTTGTTGCATCGGGGGTTAAAAAAAAGAAAACAGCGTCGACAAAAAAGGAATAAGAAGAGGAAAACTTTCTGGAAAAAAAATTGTATTCTGATGTGAAAAACTATTGCTCACTTGAAATAATTAAAATTATCAAAGGATTTGAATGTGTAATGGAAATTAAGTAAGTCACAGTGAAATTCAATGAAAATGAATAAATCTTACCCAATGGTTCAACATAAACTGGAGGAACAGCAGAAGCAATAGTTAAGACTGTCACAAACAAACATAATATAGGTAATATGGAAGCCATAGCTAATGTGCTAATCGAAAATAAAATCACGATTGATAAAAATCTAGTCGAACGCCTATCTTTTATACTCTAGTCACTTCCAAACTAGTTAATCAACCAATTATAAACATAGTAAAAAAAATCCAATCCACATCAATTTGCTAGCGAACAAACATTAATGGGTATTTCCGCATCCACAAAAATCAAAACTAAGAAATAAACATTTTCCTTAACGTGGAACCTTCAAACAATCGTATGGTAATGACGATATTTCGTACGTCAGTACCTCCGCATATTGAATGAGTGCTAGAGATGTTTTTATGCCAACTTTTTACTCCTATATACTATGGCAAAAGTAGATGATTTGCCACATTCCAGTCAAGTGTCAGCCGGGAATCGAACCCTGGACGACGTAGAGTATGGAATAAAAGGTGGTATGCAGGTAAAATCACACGGTATATTTAACGGGTAAAAATACAAAAGAACAACAAATAAAAAGAGTAAAAAATGGAAGTTGGCGAAGGCGTCGTTAGCTTGACCGTTTTTTTTTTTTGAAATGATTAACTTCAAAATGAATTAACTGTTTATACTAAATACTAGGTTTAACTAATATTAGGTTTTACTTTCTCGAGACACACTAGGCCCATCGGTATATGTATTTTAACTCGATATTCGGTATGACTTTGACGAACGTATCGATAGCTATCGGTTAAGAGCTCTGGTCGATAATCGCGTATAGTACAGTAATTAAGATTGTCAAGATGAACCTAATTCGTTTGAGGAAATCGGAAATCGCAGCATAGTTGAACATAACCCGGCGCAAATGACGTGAATAAAATTTCACCGACGATGACGCCGGGTCATCATGACCCAGTTTTTATCGAGTAATTGTCATGAAATTAAAAAAGTTATCTAAATTTTAATAATTATTTATTATACAAGGGTTTTTTGAGTATGTAGTAAAATTAAAACAAGTCCAATATAATTTATAAATCAATTGTTTTTAGCTTTCTTAATAGCGCATGCAAAATCGACTCTGAAAACATTACATTAATATTAATTCAAGTTTTGGTAAA
This sequence comes from Agrochola lychnidis, assembly GCA_963680765.1. NCBI lineage: Eukaryota > Metazoa > Arthropoda > Insecta > Lepidoptera > Noctuidae > Agrochola > Agrochola lychnidis. Next base: position 9,521,890 of record OY796847.1, read on the forward strand.
GTATTCTAAATAATAATAGGAATCAATAATCTTATATACTAAAAGAGAGACCAAACAAACTTATTACCATAATAATAATAACAAATCAGTCTTCTACTTCCTCATACATGGAATTACAGCAATTATTGCGGTATGGAATCAAATGATCTGGGAATATGTAAATCTGGCATGCATTACAAGTATGAAATGTCTTCTAGACAGACATAATTTGACATCTTCTGCGAGTTCCTTGAACCTTCGCGGGACCTCCCCAGAAGGTTCCTGGTTGGGTTCATCCGCGTAATCTGCGATTCTTTTGTGCATCTATCGAAGCAGCATGTGACTCTTCTTCGTCAGACTCCGACTCACCTAATACCGCCAAAATTCTGTCAGGGTAGTTTCACAATGCTGTATTCGCCAAAAACTTAAAAACGAACAAGATAAACTAACAACAAATACTAAATAAATGAATGAAAGCATGTCTCAAAAATACTACGCCAGCGATGACGCTGGGTCATATTTACCCGTTTTGAGTTGATGCACGTGTATCTCGCAGTGTAGGTGCCGTTACACTTAGCACATCCGCGGTTCGGGTAGAGGGAGGCCGTACCTCCAGCTAAACAAACGCTTAAATTGCACGTTCGACGTAAATAATAATAATGACGAATTTAAGTCGCCCCGGGTCAGTATGACCCAGCGTCATTGGCGCCGGGTTAATATTATAATTAAAAATAAATAAAAAGGAATATTTAGAATCTGAAGTAAAATTTCATAATAGAAAAGAAACCAATTTGGAGTTGCCTGCATCAAGACAAGCCGACGCGCCGGAGGCTGAACTGGCTGGCGCTCTATGCACTTTCTGCCTTGGGGTGGCTCCCAGAGCCACCTGCGTCGCTTTCGAGACAGCAGGACGCGGCGTTCAGAACCGTACGGCCCACGATCGTCAAAAGTGCCGCGATGTACTGGGTCCAGCCCGTGCCATTCTTGATGTCCTCCCTCCGATTGACGCTCTAAGCCGAGGTTCGTACTCCACAGGGAGTGCCCTTAGAAAGCGTTCATCTAGTTTTAATTAGCATAGTTGAATAACCCCAGTCTGGAGGTTTTAAGTGTAGTAGCTTAAGGCATCCACAGAAAAGCCCGGTTAAGTAGTTATAATCTCAGAGGTAAACTACGAGATGCCCACCCTAAAAAAAATATATTATGATATTATTATTTATAGTCAAATGTCTCCAAAATCATCATTCAACTAACGTCTATTCTACTCTTGTTATTATAGTATGCTTGTAATAAACCCATTTCTTTCTTGAATATTATCAACCATATTATTAGTAGTTACTTGAACATATTAGGGTTTATTTATAATACGGAATTTGACGTTTGAACGTCACCTTAAGCAACGTTTATAAATAAACCCATTATTAGTAGCTAAATAAAAAACCCCGACACAAACAAAAACCTCTACTAGAGTAAATATAATATATATGTAGGTATTAGCCTTTTAAGTTTATGTAAGTTATAGATAATATTTTGATCCAAACGTCATAGCATCGTGGACGGCTCATAATAAATAGGAAGTTAACAGCACCTATCCTTTCTACAATAGCTTGCATTCATTTATTACTGGGTACGTAAGAAAAACCACAACTATTTTTACTCAGCTGACACGATGGTTGACACACTTATTATTATATAATTAGTTGTTAGCTATTGTGTTTGTTGTTAGCTATCTATCACTTGGAGCATGATTTGATTATCTTAATCATCATTTACAACTTACAACATTTGCTCTCAGGCACACAAGTGCCTTCCGAATACTTGTAGTATCCGTCAACACATTCACAGTCAGGCAAATTGCATCCTGGAAGGAGAGGCACGCAAGGCGCCTTTTCCTTAAACTAATCACTGGTTTGTTGACAACGATATAGGTAGCAAAAGTAATACTCCTCATTTTTCGAGCAATCTGAGATGTTTATGAGGACATTTTAAACATAACCACCTACTTAGCAATATAAGAAAAGAAAAGTGAAACATTAAGGATACAAAAGAATTTAAAACGAAAATAAAGTAAATATAACTTTGGATGTGACGATGAAAGAGTTGCACAGAAATTACAGGACACGTATGCAAGAATAAATTCTGAATTTCTATAAAAAAAACTATAGAGCACGTGAAAGAAAACAATAAGTTTACATGTAATTTGAAGATAAAATAAGCATCGGACAAAAAAGGTCAAAATAATATTTTACCCAGTGGTTTATCATCAGGTAGTGGACTATTAGCAGAAGTTATTTTAATACAGCAACAAACAAACATAAAGATAGTATGTAGGAAGCCATTGTTATTGTGTCACGCATAGACGAAAATCAGAAATAATAAAAATCTAGTCGATCGTCTGTTTTACAAACTTTAAAGTTGTTTGCAGAGTGCACAAGACAATTCATCATTTCTTGTCACTAATGTATCTTGTTTTGCACTACTAAGTAAAGAAACAAACAAAGCTAATAAAGTGATTATTTTTATTTAGCAAAAAAGTAAACAATTTAGTTAGTTCCGAGTGCAGCTGTTGCTTCTTAATATTTTATGCTGAAACAAAAAAAAAAACTGTACACCCATTTGAAATATTTTGATATCTAACTCTGAAAGTAGCAGGCCTAATTGCAGGTAAATTCTGTGAATTAAAACAATCTCACAAGCCTGTACTCCCAAGGTAATAAAAGTTGTTAAAGAGTAGACGTTTAATGTATGAGTAACCATCACAATTTGAAGTGAAATGATAGTCACGGCAAAGGTTAGACTGTTTTTTCTGGAGATGTCATCTTAAAACCCCATTTACACGACTCAAGTTTCTTGCATGACGTGTCATACAATAAAATTGAAGCAACAAATGACTTAATGTCTGCTGTTTGGACGGTGCAATTTTGATTGTGTCTTCAACTTATTGTATGCCTCAGGTAATTAAATAAATCAGTGCAATTATATCATGAGAAACATAGGTAGCAGCAAAATAACTTACGGCAGTCATGGTAAGGCACACATTTGCCTTCAGAATTCCTAAGGGTACCTTCTTCACATAGACAGGCAGGTTTAAAACAAGTAGAATTAAGGGAGGGGCAAGCCGGTGGGCGCCTAAAATGTTCACAAGACTTGTAGCACAGCTCCTGATCACATTTGTGATACTTCTCATTGGCAGGGCAATCTGAAATGTTTAAGAGGAAATAATAACTTTGAATTTCATGCCATGTTACTTGTATGTTTATGAACTATGTGTAAGTTTAATATATGAATTGGAATTGTATTGCTCCGCATCGGTGTCATTACGGTGAAGCTATCAATAATCTCGGGCACCATAGCCAGTCCCGCTGCAGGAGCGCAGGTCACATAGCACGGCACACCAGCATCAATCGTCGAGCTCTTGTAACCGCCGGCGTACCAGCGGTATTAGAACCAAATGGCTTGGTACGTGACGATGGGAATAGACCAGATGGGGTAGGCCTCTGGTGTGGAACACAACCTGTGTCGACACCAATGCGCCATCTCGTATTCCCAGCACGGCGGCCTGTGCTGGTGCCGCTGCTGCGGCTGCTGAGACCCTCAAGTGGCGCAAATACTGTAACCTTATGGGTCACTACAGTTTTGAGCCATTTAGGGTCGAAACGCTCGGATCATGGGGCCCAAGTGCGCGCCTCCTTTATAAGAAAATTTCTCGCCAACTGGACGACACTTCACATGACCGTCTGAGGCCTGGCTCGTTCTTTGGCCAAAGAATGGCATCGAACAGAGGTATGGTGGTACTCTTCTTTCGACAATGCCCTGCTTCAGAATTATAGGCCCATCTCACTTCTGAGCTATATCTAGAAGCAATTTTGAAGAGTCATCACGAACCGTCTCGCATCCAGGTTTGACGACTTCTAACCTCCCGAACAAGCCGAATTCACCAAAGGCTTTAGCACCGCAGACCACATTTATACGCTACGGCAGGTTATATAGTAGACCGAAGAGTATGACGTGCCTCTCTGCTTAGCGTTTGTGGAATACGAGAAAGCCTTTGATTCGATCGAGTTTTGGGTTGTACTGCAGTCTATCCAGCAGTGAGGGGTCAAATAGGGAGACGTAATCTCTCCGAAACTGTTCACCAATGCACTGGAGGATTTCTTAAAGATACTGGACTGGAAAGCGGTTGGCATCAACTTCAATGGCTAGTACATCACTCACCTTTGGTGTGCCGACAATATAGTAGGTATGGCTATGGAAGACCTCAGTAGAGTAAATACAAACATGGCAAACGAAGATCGTGTCAAATGCCTATGTTAGATCACCCCCATGAAGATCGGAGATTCAACATATGAAGTAGTGGTCGAATATGTTTACCTAGGACAAACTGTCCAGTTAGATAGGTCCAACTTTTAGAAAGAGGTCAATTGTCGAATCCATTTCTGCTGGGCAGCGTCCGGGAAGCTACGCATATATATCTTCTCTTCTCATACACCACAGTGTCTCAAGATGAAATTCTTTGAGTAATACGTGTTTCTCGTGATGACCTATGGCACTGAAATATGGTCGCTCACAATGGGCCTCATTAGAAGGTTGAAAGTCACCCAAAGGACAATGGAGAGGGCTATGCTTGGAGTTTCCCTACGGCTATGTTTTAAGATAATAATAAGACCCAAGGTCAAGATTTGTTTGCTTCACTAAAGACATCTAAAGCCTCAAAATATGATATATCCGTATCCCGGCCACCGAGAGAATGCATTCCTGACATTCCGGACCCAATATTAGGAACTGATAAAGTTTAAATTTTGATAGTTAATAGATTCAGGCGTGACTTTGCGGAAATCCATTATAAAATACAATAGACGTACGGCGTCGTACTAAATATATCAACGTGTACTGTATTTTTTTTTTTAAGTTTATATTTGTAAAACACATAATAGTTTTGCACTTTTCGTTTGCATTTGTTTTTTCGTTGACATTGCTTATAAATAACGATGCTCACAAATTTAAAATAACTGTGAAAGGACTGCTTATAACTGACAGGTGTCAGTAACTCATTCTTAAATTACTAATGGTGCATACATTCTCAGTAATAAAAGAAGATACAAATAATAAAAACATACCAAAAGGTTTTTCGTCAGGTGGAGCAGCAGAACCCAGACCTAAAACTGCAACGAACAAGTGAATAGGTAGTAATAGTATATGGAAAGCCATTGCTATAGTTAGACGCTACGTTAGTTACGAAGAAAATTACAGTTGGACACGATTAGGAACTGATACAGTTTAATTCGTAAAACACATATTCTTTTGCACATATCGTTTGCAGTATTTTCACAGCTACCTCTGATTTTGTATTGCAATGATCTTTATTGTCATTGCTATAAGGATGCTCACAGATGTGAAATAACTATGAAAAGACTGTATATAACTGACAGGTGTCAGGAACTCATTCTCGAATTATGAATGGTGCATATATTCCTAGTAATAAAAGAAGATACAAATAATAAAAACTTACCAAAAGGTTTCTCATTAGGTGGACCAGCAGAAACCTTAGTTAAAACTGTAATGAACAAGCAAATTGGTAGTCTAAAGGAAACCATTGCTACAGTTAAACACTACAATAGATGGTGATGATTCCGATGAAGAAAATGATCTAGTTAGACATCCGTCTTTTATTATAATGCATGCATTTTGTTTGGCTAGTTAATGCATTGTCTAGCTAAGTGTCCGTCGTGTAGATATAACAAGTTCATTATTAACTCAGACTTTATTTAGAATCAGTAGTCATATTATAATGTTTTACAATGTTACCTACAATCCATACTCCACACCTATATTATGTGTGAAGTACTGAAGTGTGACTTGTTTGTTGAGAGATGTCTGTCGTGACTGTTTAAGATTCTGTGACTTGATGGATGCTAGACTGATTAAAAGTTGTACTTTTCTATTGAATGGTATGTTATCTTAACATTGTTTCTTATTGTAACAATTTTGTCAATTTCTAGTGTTCTATTTTTTATTACATTTTGTCAAAATTGAGCTGTATAATGCCTTAGATTTATTGCACGAGTCATAATGCGAAGCATTAGACAGTGCTCTGCGATCGAAAAGTTTGTTTTGCCTCCTTTCTGCAACTGTTTTTATTGTCATCTACACTCCTGCAAGTACACAGAACTTACTTAATTTATAAACCATTGTATAGATCATTTAATGGAGATTTTTTAAAGACTTTAAAAAAAATATGCAGCAGAAACGAAATAAACATCAAAATAGTTTTAAAAAATCCCGTCAATCAATGTATGAAACCTGAAAACATGCTTGCGAGAAAATCAATTAATTAAGTCTATTCTTTTATTAACCTTATTGAACATGGCTCTTTTATTCAAGGTTAGTTTAATTAAAATGAATATAAAATTAACTAACATAATATTTATATACTAGCTTTTGCCCGCGGCTTCGCACTCGTAAAGATCGGAATATATCCCACAGGAACGTACTACCGAAATACATAGTACTTACGAGTATCATATGTCCTAACCCGAGTCATGGCCTATCCGTATGCCATTTATCTAAATCTGTTCAGCCGTTTCGGCATGAAAGGTAACAAATAGATAGATAATAAATCACAATTTTTTCAAAATCTGTGAATGCAGATCAAAATGTTTCAAAAAGTTAAGGACAGTCTCCTAAGACCATTTTCTTGTAGCCACAACGGTTAAGGTACCTGCCCTTATTGCCCCATATCAATCCACCCTGTATATGTTATGATTTACTACTTAGCTCCATAAAGGTATAGAGTGATGATAATCTTTTAAAAGGTTAAATCCGTAACTATATGCAATATTCTAACCTTTTGGATAGTCTTTTAACAATCTGCGGTAAATTATAAAATAATACGAACATAATGCAATATTGCTCACCCCTCATAGCAAATAGCGTGATAGTAATTTTTGAAAACTCTGTTGTGACGTTTCCATTATTTGACTTATACCAATTTTCAAGTTAATCAAGCCACACAGTAAAATCCTCCGCTGTAAAAATGAATACCCCTTTTCACCCCGTTAGGGGTAGATTTTCAAAAAACCTTGATATACGTTTTTATTTGTTTTCAGTCTTAAGTATAAATACTGAGTTTAGAGTTAATCAGACCGCGCGTTAAAATTCTTCCATACAAACTTTGACACCCCCCAATCTTAAGGGGTAGTTTAGAAAACTAAAATGGGAAATTTTATAATTTACATAGATAGTATTCGTGCCATGTTCCAAGGATTTTTCATGCAAACAAAATCCCCCTTTTCACCCCCTTAAAGGTCGATTTTCCAAAAACCCTTTCTTAAGGGATGCCTACGTCATATTATTTACCTGTGTGCCAAATTTCAGCCCAAGCCGTTCAGTGGTTTGAGCTGTGCGTTGATAGATCAGTCAATCAGTCAGTCATTCAGTCAGTCACCCTTTCCTTTTATAGATATAGATTTCCAACTTCAACCCTCTTCCGTTGCCTAGCAACCAACAATGCGCACCTAAATAAAGTCTTTGACAGTACGTAAAGATTGCGAGGTGAGAAATTTTACCCATATTGATGGTTTAAAAAGCAGTCAAAACATACTTCATGAAAAGTCGTTTAAATAATTTTCTGTTTTTAGGGTTCCGTAGTAAACAAGGAACCCTTATAGTTTCGTCATGTCCGTCTGTCTGTCTGTCTGTCTGTCTGTCTGTCTGTCTGTCCGCGGTCTAGCTCCGATATACATATTAATTACGCCGACAAAGTGGTAAAACAAAATTATGAAAAACATTTTTTTCATACATCATCTCTCATACACGTAAAGTGGTGATGTTTATTTTTTACCTCATGGTGAGGGGTATCATTAGAAAGGTCCTTCAAAAATATTTAGAGTTTGTGAAAACCATTTTTGGATTCAGGGATTCGTTTGCGAAATATTAAGCTTTAAAGTGCTAATTTTTGTTAGAGTCAAGTGTCCCCCCCCCCTGCTGGCTAAATGGTTGGTTTTGGGTGTGTGAAAAAAATCACAACAGTAGTTTATATAACGAAATTAAAAGGAAAACTATCACAGCTAAGTAGGCTCTACAGGTTAACGAGTAATAATCAACCAACTTAACTTTGCAGTTGCAAAACCATGTTTTCTCATACATTCCGTATGGGAGAACATATTTTTCAACTACAAAGTTAAGTTTGTTTTTGGGATAAATTCATCCCAACTACGGAACCCTTCATTGTGCGTGGTCCGACACGCACTTGGCCGGTTTTTTTTAATGAGCGTTATGAGGCGTGCACTTTTGTATTTTACAAATATTTAAATCTGCTATGTTGTAAACGTATCTTAAATAAATCCTACTTTATATATTTATTTCTATTTATCTTACTAATATTAGAAACGCGTTTTCGAGATTTAAGCAAAAAAAAAAGAAGATTTAGTACTGTTTTTACATCTGAAGTCGAGATGTTGGTGTGAATTAGTTTATGACAACCAATTTTATTCCACACATTTTTAGTCGCGATTAAAAATAGTCAGGTTTAGTTAGAAAATCTAAATATTAGGTGAAAAACGTCAAATTCAGGATAGCAAAATTGCCATTTTCACTAAATTAATATCTCAGTACCATCTTAGTGCTGTCAAACTAAAATATAGTTAAGTTGTGTCACTTTCAGAATGGGAAATCGTCGTTTGACAGGAATAAACTAAATTTTGTTGATTTTTTGTTGTTGTTGAAAAATTGATTGAACTAAAGTCTAGGTTAGAGGCATTTGTGACAAGAGAATCGGCACCACTGTATATTAATTTAGTTTTAGAGAATCTATCATTCAGAGAATTAGGGAGGTTTGTGCGTTTAATACTTGGAGCACAGAAATCTCTGATATGTTTTGACACGTCGCCATATCAGTAGCAGCACCTGTGTGAAGCAGGGATAAATCCGGATCGCTATTTAGCTATTGTCAGAATATAAAAATTACTTAGACATCCATAGAAAGAAAGAAAATAAGTTTATTCGACCCAGGTCAAAAAAAAAAACACATAATAATATAAAACAAAAAACTTAGTTACAACAGTATTGTGTGCCTCACAGCTGCGTCAAATAAGCCCAGCCCAAATCAGAGGAAACAGTGATAAAAAGAAGCAATTAAATTAAGAAAAACTGCTTTAATTCCACAAATTTTTCGAAAATGATACAACTGTTGATACAACAGGATGATACAACTTTTCTATACAGATCCCTGAAGTTAGTCATGGAAATAGCTGTCATCCATATTTCTGAAAAACAATAAAAAACAATAAGTTATACAAATGATTAAACAGAAGTAATGTGAAATTTGTAAGAAGAGTAAAACGATGAAAAGCAAGATTATGGTTCTTCATTAGACACACATTCAATAACAGAATAGAATATGTATTGATCTATTAAATGTATGAAGCTATCTCTTTTACCCATGAGATGCACAACGAAAATTCAACACTGGTTTTAGATACAAACATGACTATGTTGGCTATAGATTATTTAAAAATGTATGTTGTAATACTTACAACATTCACTTTCAGGTACACAAGTGCCGTTTAAATTCCTATACCGTCCGTCAACACATTCACAGCTAGGCGCATAGCAGAATGGAGCAAGGGGTATGCAAGGTTCATTCTCCTTAAAATGATCACAGGTCCGTTGGCAACGATAATAGCGGCATTCGTAGTACTCCTCATTTTTCGGGCAATCTGAAATGTATAAAAGGAAATTATTAACGTAAGCAATTAAGGAAATAAATACATTTGTAAGGTACAACAATTTAAAATATTCTCTCGATTCTTTAAAAAAAATTATCCAAATTTAAAAAACCCCCGATCAAGACATATACGTTAGCATGCAATTTTTATTCATGAGTGTAATAGTGTGCTGTATATACTAGCTGCTATACAGCTCATCGTGTTGCCACCATTGCTTTGTATACGTAGAATTAAATATTGATCAAAACGAATCCAAACACGACATATTTGCTAGTTTTTTTTTCATGAGTGTTTTAGTTTGCTGGATATCTTGGCTACATCATCAGACCAAGAATTCCATATTCTTGCACTGTTATACATGGGTGTTTCAAATTTTAGGTTACACATATGTTTGAAAATAAAGTAAATACCCATTATGCGTCTAAGATCCCTACCGCAGCTAACACCAAAGAGCTGATGACCTTAAAACGGCTCTACCGATTTTGATAAAACATATCTGAGAACCATCGCTAGAAAACCAGCTTTCAAATAAAGAAAACCGCATTCAAATCGGTTCACCTGCTTAGAAGCTTCAGTGCCAGTCAGACACACAGGCAGACAAACAGATATATACATATAGCGGTCAAACTTATAACACCCTTTTTTGTTGTGTCAGGGGTTAAAAAGAAGTAAAATAGTGTTGACAAAAAAGGAATAAGAAGAGGAAATCTTTCTGGAAAAAATATTGTATTCTGATGTGAAAAACTATTGCTCACTTGAAATAATTAAAAGTATCAAAGGATTTTAATGTGTAATGGAAATTAAGTAAGCCACAGTGAAATTCAATGAAAATAATAATATCTTACCCAGTGGTTCATGATCAACTGGAGGAACAGCAGAAGCAATAGTTAAGACTGTCACAAACAAACATAATATAGGTAATATGGAAGCCATAGCTAATGTGCTAATCGAAAATAAAATCACGATTGATAAAAATCTAGTCGAGCGCCTACTTTTTATACCCTAGTCACTTCCAAACTAGTAAATCAACTATTATAAACACAGTAAAAAATTGCAATCCACATCAATTTGCTAGCGAACAAACATTAATGGGTATTACCGCTTCGATAAAAATCAAAACTAAGAAATAAACATTTTCCTTAACGTGGAACCTTCAAACAATCGTATGGTAATGACGATATTTCGTACGTCAGTACTTCCACATATTGAATGAGCGCTAGAGATGTTTTTGTGCCAACTTTTTACACCTACATACGTATAAACAACGGTCCATTAGTGAAATGATATTCCTCTTAATGTGTCCATGAGGCGACAAATTGTAGCATATGGAACGTAGCTGTGCAACAAAACTGGAAGAGGACATTAAGAAAGGAGATGGAAAATGTTGGGCCCAAGTGTAATATAATAAATAAATAAAATAAATTCTTTATTCACAAAAAACATAAACTTTGACAATAGATAGATATACAGAAAGGTATAATAAGTTGAGAAATTATCTAAAACTTAGTCACATTTTTTTATCCTTGAATATCAAAAAACAGCTCAATTCTTTGCCTGGAAGCGGAGAAATATGATAAAGATAGTTTTCGTGAGATCATCGATTATAGTTATCGATTACACAACTACAAAAGGAAAACCTACCCACTAGGTAGCACTAGGTAATATAGTTAACTCAAAGTAATTAAATGCACTATAATATACTTTTATACGATATAGTGCATTTTATTTAAATAAAACATCATTAATTACTGAAAAACCAAAATAATGATTTTCAATTTCATATCGATTAAAATCAGTTTAATTTTTTTGTCTTTGTCACTGGCGGTACATATTCTGCACTGGCAGACTGACATTGACAATTTGATACATTAGTGGTGGGTCATTCTCGAATTTTTGGCGACCGAAACCGTTTTCCCGACGACGAAAACGGTTGCAGAAAACGATTAAAGGACGAAACTTATCCAACATGGAATAGAGCGTCGTCGTCGAGCGCAGTTTGTTAAAACTATTAACGATTTAAAATGTATGAAATGGTTTTTTCGCATCACGAACGACAGCAATGACAACTGGTAATACATTACTGACTATATTTCATTTCAAAGAGTTCACTTTTTAAGAGTTCACTTTTTATTGGAAGGACTGTTTTACGAGTGTGATAGATAGTTGAATCATTGTACCCGACTGTATTTTCTTAGATGTAAAAATCGCACCAAGTAATTCGAAGACTGGTTTGTGCAATGAAGACTGTTTGAAGTTGAACTCAGGACGTAAAACGGTTTCATCATCACAAAATGGTCTTTGTAAACTGTTCATTGTCGCAACGCCCATCTCTACTAGAACTAGACAGCTGTCACTTATTTCGTGTTTTCGGATGTGTTTTGAGTGCTTTCCCAATTATTTTTCATTTTCAACGATCACTGCTTTGATTTTTACGGATTCTGACCCTGCCTACCTTGTACGACCCTTGTTTTCACACTGGACACCGAAGAATGCTCACACGATTGACTTGGAATTGATTTTACCGTTGCTTTGTGGATTGGATATTGTTGAAACTATGGATCGCTACCTATGTGAATTCACTGCAATACACTAATGTATGTATGAATCTATTAATTCACACCATTTACATCTCGTTACTATTCAGGCCCAAGAGTGCATGTAATCGTTTCAGTCTCCTTTGGTGGTAATCTGTCAAAGATGCACTGATAAGTACAATTAAAAAATAGACAGCCAAAATTGCTAAAACAGCCGGTGGATAACCAAGAAAAGATATAAAAAGGCAAGGCTAGATACAAACGAATCAAAAAATTTGAATTACTTACCGTATTTGCTATGCAAACCTACATTCTGTCGCGGCCGGAAACAAGGGCATTGATCGACGATCGTGAAATTGTGAAACACACATACGTGAGTCTATCAATGCCTGGTCACGGCCAAGGCTTGTATAGTATTTTTCTCAAATAATACGCGGAAATTCAAAATAAATTTATTAATTATAAATTCCAGAATCAATGACGCACAGCGATAATTTTTCACGCGCCAAAACGTTTATTTGTTTCTTCTTTAGTTTAAACAGCTCTATTTGCAAACCAAATCGAAATTTAAATAACATCTTTGATACGTTACCTCCTTGGTTGCCTGATTATGTTCAAGAAAAGTTCGTTCCATTTTTATTAAATGAGTTTTGCATGTTTGAGAAAAAATAATATTTACAACGCAAACATCATAATGTAAGTTACAGACATGAATATTATTGATCTTAGTTTGAAGTAACAACATCCATTGGAAATTATGAAGTAATCGATTCATAAGCAGTTATTCTTGCAAAGAGAAAAATAAACGTCAATACATTTATTTATTACTTTCATGCCTTGTTTTCGTTGTATGGTCTCCGGTAATGCTACCTCATTTCTTTTATAAATTACATAAGCATTTATTAGTTAACATCCCCCTTTGGCGCTGTTTACAAATAAAACCGGCCAAGTGCGTGTTGGACCACGCACAATGAAGGGTTCCGTAGTTGGGATGAATTTATCCCAAAAACAAACTTAACTTTGTAGTTGAAAAATATGTTCTCCCATACGGAATGTATGGGAAAACATGTTTTTTCAACTTGCAAAGTTAAGTTGGTCGATTATTACTCGTTAACTTGTAGAGCCTACTTAGTTGTGATAGTTTTCCTTTTAATTTCGTTATATAGCCTACTGCTGTGATTTTTTTCACAAACCCAAAACCAACCATTTAGCTGGCAGGGGTGGGGGGCAACTTGACTCTAACAAAAATTAGCACTTTAAAGCTTAATATTTTGCAAACGGATCCCTGAATCCAAAAATGGTTTTCCCAAACTCATAATGTTTTTGTAAGACCTTTGCAATGATACTCCATACTATGGGATAAAAAAATAAAACATCACCACTTTACGTGTATGGGAGGTACCCTAAAAAAAATGTTTTTCATAATTTTGTTTTACCACTTTGTCGGCGTAATTAATATGTATACCTATGTCAAATTACAGCTTTTTAGTACTAAGGGTCTCGGAGCTAGACCGCGGACAGACAGACGGACATGACGAAACTATAAGGGTTCCTTGTTTACTACGGAACCCTAAAAAGGACCATCACACAACTTGTTACATTTCCTTGTGTTTTTCAGTGTATAATCAATAGCACTATAGACCTTAAAAATAAAATAAAATACTTGTCACGTTTCCAGAAGTCCCTTCCAGCATATCTTCTTTGTAACACTACATCATAACACTAATGGATTTTGCCGAAGAAATTGCAAAGTGATACCTAAGACTTCCACATTATTGGGTTACCTCTTGAAAAGATTGCAACTTTTTCTCCACGAATATTTTTATGTTTCTCATTTTATGACACTCCCATAAAGGAAAACCATAAAACTTCGCTCAAAATATCATAATCCTGTGCGTTTATGACTTGACTGACATCTGTAAGTTTGATTTACGAAAATTTTGTGGTCTTTAAAATTTTGTCAGTCATGAGGAATTGGGGATCAGACTGACACTTTCTTGCCGTTACGTCATAAGGGTTGCCAGGTAGTGTCCTCCATTAAAGAAAGAAAAGAAAGAATAACGTTTATTTGGACACAGTTCGTGTAATACAAAATACAAGTAACAAAATAAAAAGTGAAAACAATGTTTTAACAACAATAGTGTGTGGCTCACGGCTGCGCCAAAAAGGTTCATTCCAGCATTAATGTCAGACAGATGCTGTCTGATGCTGGTTTTCTAATGAACCTTTAGGGACAAGTGAAAGAAAGTTCAAATAGTTTTAACATACCTAATATATTACATTTATTCATTGCTTCATTCCTGGTGGTTATGTCATTATTCCCTTAGGTCGTGATGTTCATCAGTGTATGCGGGATGACGTGATGATATATTTTTTATTAATCTAACTCTGCTATGCTGTCTTTAGTATGTTTTAATCTTAGTCAGCTTGCAATCTTTGCACATATAGTGTTTGCCATAGTATTACAAAAAGACTAATATTATAAACCCTTTCTAGCGTTCATTTTAATAAATAAAGTAGACAACAAGATAACATAGAAAACATGTTTCCATTTTGCATTTTTTACACATAAAACTTTTGCTAACGTTGCGTTTTTCGATAGTCAGTGCAGCAATTTAACAGGCGTAGTTTTTGGATCGCGCTGCAGTACAGTATACTCGAATAAGTACTTTTTGTAGCTATTAAGTAGCTTGAACAAGATTAAAGAGATCGCCACAGATACCAGCTAATAGCTACAGTCCTTCTTCTTTTCTTATAAAAAAAAAGAAAAAGAAAGAAAAGAATTGATAGAGATGATGTATTTTGTATTGAAATCTTTATAAACGCAGTAGAACAAAAACAGTGTAATAAAATTATAGATTAAATAGCGCAAGTGGCTGCTCAATTCTGAATTACATGATATAATTGCATCAAATGTTAAATTCAAAGTCATTTATTTGCAATAAATGCAATAAAAAAGATGTACATACATTGTCAGTGCAATTACACAGTTCGCCGTAAATTTACATATAAATATTAAAATAATAAGGTATTTTTTCCAATAAGCAAATCACGAAATGAACAAAAGCCAACATGAACCTGCACTGGGCCCGCGTGATGGCTTACGCCCTCTCACCGAGAGGAGGCCTGTGTCCCAGCAGTGGGAATATTATAGTCTATGCTAATACTTAAGCTTTATAAACTCAACATAATTACGTTACCTTTCAATGTTACAGAAAAACAGTTATCAATTTGCCCATAATTATACGTGTAAGAAAAACAAGGTTCTATTTCTAGTCTCTAATTATACTTGTTGATATTAATATCTCAGCCAGTTGCTACGCAAAACCAGTTCCTGGCTGAGGGATTAAGAACAAGTCACGATTGTTTTGATATTAAATATTACTTATGTAACTAACCTATTATTATTGTGTTCTTTGCGTCATGTTTACCGCAAAAAAACCTATTTTCTTAATTTGTTTCTTTCTATTTATAGATTGAACGTAACTTAAGTTTGTTTTTAATGTCCTGGCCTTGGATTTGCTTGGATGAAACTCTTTTATTTGAAAAATATATTTGTTACTTTTAAGTAAAATGTTATTACGTACAAAACGCCGCACATCTGCAGTAACACTTTGAGCTTGAGCTGGCCTAGTGTCAAAAAAATCAAAATCAAAATATTTTATTTCACATAAACCCTACATGGGCACTTATGAAACGTCAGAAGCTAGGTGCACGGTTCCAATTGGTTGTTTCCTATGGAGAAGAGCCGGCAAGAAACTCCACGGTTACTCTTTTAAAAATAATTGGCTTTTACAATACTTTCATATAACAGTGTTTCTAGGTATGGGAGGACAGTGTAGGTCTTTCAAATGGTCAACAGGTCTACAATTCATTAAGCCGTAGAACGCAGTGTAGAATGGAGTATCTCTTCTATTTTTCTTTAAGGCAATGGTGCCGATGGCGACAATTCTGCCAATGTCAGAAGTGTAGAAAACGTGCGAAATAATAAAAACAATAAATAACAAATTGATCCAACACTACATAGTTGGTTGATGGATACTCGAATTTAACGTGAAACTTTTTGACGAATATTATTACACTGAAACGAGCAGATAATAGAAGAAAGAAAGAAAGAAAAAACGTTTATTTGCGGTAAACATGACGCAAGAAAAAAAATATTACATTACAAAAATGAGAAAAAGTTGGGGGAAGCATGCGTCACATCCACGCAAATCTAATCATAAATCGCATCAAAAATAATAAGTACATTATTGCAAAGGCCGTGAAATAGAAGAAAGAAAAGCACTATATATGCCTCGGCGGAAATGGCAATTGGCTGTCTCGTATTATTGAAGTCCTCACCTACGGCTCGGCCTTCAAACTCATACTCGACCTGCAATTGCCATTTCCGCCGAGGCATATATAGTGCTTTTCTCAAAAGAATGCAGGGAAATAAAAGTAGTTAAATTTCCATAATTTTTCAAGTTAATGCCGTTTTTAACATGAACTGTACATTTCAGCATGGAATAAATTGCCCATAATGTAGATTGCCCTTTAGTTTTAACAACCTCATTAAAATACGCCAAAAATACTGTTTCGGAGAAAATGTTCCCTTTTTTCTCTTTTTTCCAAATCATAAAATGTTCATATACTTTCATGTATTTTTCTTTTGACTTCGCCGGAAGCAGGTTTTCCATTGCTAATTTGGCTTCTGATCTTAAATTTGGTGGAGTACAATCAATCTCCATTTCACTCTCTGAACCGTTGGAACTCATTTTAATTATTAAATTTACAAAAAAAAAAAAAAAAAACTTTATTGTTCAAGTAAACAGTACAAATTCAAATAGCACTAGCCTCCACACTAGGATTCCCTGTGTCGTGGAGACTAGTCTCTTTCGTCTTACAACTCTAATACATAGTAGGTAGGCACTTAAGTAACATCAGTCGGTAAGATTTATGAAGTGACAATAATCGAATGTTATTCCAGTACAATAAATTCACCTTAAAATATTGTAATAAAGTTACATGCATTATATTTAAACGTGTTTGGTGTATTGTATACGTGTGTGATGTGGATGTGTGATGAATGAGTGAGTTAAGGTGGGTTTGGACCAAACGAAGATAAGACAAGGTAAGAGCAAATCTTTTCCTGACATCCCCAACATTTCTGCAGGTATGGATAGACCAACGAAAGAATACTCCCACTCCGTTTAGACAAAGGGACACCAGAAAGGTGGGTACAGAAAAAGCTTACGCTCGTATGGTCCAAGTCGACCTTTATGTATTAGTGTGATGAATGTGTGTGTTGTGCTCATGAGTTAAGGAACTTCTCTGTGCTTTCGTAGTCCATTCCTGCCAGAAATTTTGGAAGATGATTTTTACATTTATTTCTAGTCATGGTCAGTATATCCATTTCACTGTTGAGCTTACTGTAAATAAATGGTCCCATATAAAGAAAGCATCTATTGCCAAAGAAGAGTCTACATTTAGGTTTGTGCCATTTGGGCTTATTTGCATTTCTAAGAGAGCGCACGTTGGTGTATGTTAAGGCGCTATGGGCATTTTTGTGGTACCTCAGTGCGACTGCCATAATGTACAATTGGCGCACACGCAGAACACCAGTCTCTTGGTACAGTGTGTCAGTCGAGAAGCGCATTAGTTTTTTGTGAGTTACGTTAAGAAGAGCCCGTTGAGCGCGCTCCACTTTCATTAGATGCGTCTTATGTGCTACGCCCCATGTTATGATGCAGTAGTTGAGAACAGATTGGCAAAGTGTGTGATAAAGCATTTTCAAAACAGTGTTGCTAGCAATCCGGCCCATTTTTTTGAAAATGTGTATAAGCTTTCTTACCCGACCACTTACATGCTCTATTTGTTTTGACCAGCTAAGGTGTTGATCTATGTGAACGCCGAGGTACCTGATGCGTTTGACTTGCCCAAGGCTTGGGCAGGTACATCTTGTTGGTTCATTACTATCACAGGAGTGTAATTTTACTGAGAGATGGTCCGGGCAGGAAGTTCTTATGCTGACACTAAAATTAATAACCTTCGTTTTTTCTACGTTAAGCGTCAGTAGATTGTGGGTAAGCCAACTGGAAACCAAGCTTACACCCATGTTTGCAGCCTCTTGGACGCCTTCCCAAGTTTTGTCAAAGAAAACTATGGCAGTATCATCAGCGTAGGCGAATATTTTTGCTCGGTCCAGTTTCAAAGTACAGAGGCTGTTTATGTATAGGATAAAGAGTGTCGGTCCGAGCACACTACCCTGAGGAACTCCGTAGTTAAGGCTGGCATTGCTGCTGCACTTGTCACTCACGCGAACCTTTTGTGTGCGGTTAGTTAAATAAGACTGAAACCACTCCAGAGTCAAACCACGAATACCAATAGCTTCCATCTTTTTAAGGAGAATACGCCTGGACTCCGTATCAAATGCTTTTGCCAGGCTTTTGCAGGTATATTTATTATTATGTATTTAAATAACAAATCAAGACGAATTTTCAGCTTTGCCGCCAATTTTCTATTTATCATCTGTCATCATCATCATTTATCATTTATGGCTATACAGCCACGTGAACGCAATTTGTACTAAGCAAAGAGACTTACTTTGGTATACCAAGAATGATAAAAGAGATCCAATCAAAGAGTATTTAATAACCCCAGCACGCCATTTCATACAACATTACTGGAGCATTGTAATGTTCCAAATTCAAAAAACGCTCCTGCAATGGATTTGATTTTCTTTGACCGTCATTAGTGGATCTTGGACAGTTGTTACGGGTCGTCAGAAGCCCGAAAGTCTGACAACCAGTCTAACCTGTAACTGGGTTGTGGAGGTCAGATAGGCAGTCGCTTCATGTAAAATACTGGTATTCAGTTGCATCCAGTTAAACTGGAAGCCGACCCCAACATAGTTGGGAAAAGGCTAGGCAGATTGATTAGTCGATAATAACTAATGTGAAACAAGATTTAGCGTTGATTATTTTCCGCTCAACTGTCGATTTGCCTTTAGAAGGTGAAAACAATAGAAATTATATTGTGTCTCGTCGTGACAGTTGAACTCATAAGAAATTAGAATTATGGAGGAATGAGGCACGTCATAATTTTATTAATAGATATCGGCGTTCTCGAGTTTAAAAGTAGAACTTTACAAAACAATTTGGAAGTTTTCATTATTTTCACTTTCATTTATTTCCATGCTCTCTTCAAATCCTTGATGACGTGTCCTTGAACAAAATCAATTTCTAAACATTTGCAAGTAAAGTAGGTTTTTAATAGGTAGGTTCTACATTCGTGTTTTCGGTTTCACGTTCAATCTAAAACTAATAAAACCCTTCAAAGGGTCTGGGCCCGCAAGGGTGTGACCGCGGCCCTACAGTTATCAATCTATTGGCATACGTCATAAAACACTTTTCGCCAAATTCAAATGTTTAGGTGCGGAAGTCGCCAAAAACAAGTTGAACACACCAAACATATTTTAGGCTGTATTTTCGTAAACTTAAGATTGAATTTTCTTTAACCTGGGTTATTTAAGGAAATCCCAACCATTTCATAGTCGACAAAGCGTCGATCTTTACAAACAATATGAAGAGGAAATCGACGGAATGCGAGATAAAGATGATTTATAATTTTGATAATAGGTCCAAATGTATTTCAGTGGAACTCGGCTCGTATTTTATATAAAAGATAGATGGAATAATTATTGATGGAACTTGCAAGGTCTCTTTATCTTGCTTAAGGGGAAGTCAAACATGGCGAAAAGTCAGAAACTAATTTCGGTTCTGATAAATTTTCATTGTAGGAGTGGTCGTTGTGGCGGTGCTTGCATCAATGGGATCTAATCTTGCAGTAGCTACGTATACTCCGTTGGTTTAGGTAGTTAAATAAAAGTAAATGAAATAAAACCTCGTGTCAAATAACCGACTAGACGTTATAAACCTGTCATTTCAGTGGTCATGCCACGTCACAGTAGTACTTCTCAATTTAGCAACGTAAGAATTTGTTGACGTTTAAAGAACGACGTGACGTCTTTTTGAGCTCTTTACATAACAGACAGATTATAAGATATTAAATTATTATTAGTTAATTAATTAGTTATATCTACGAAGAGTTGGAATATAGATGATAAAGTTTAACATATTACATTAATAAAAGAAGAAAGTATCGCATGGTTATAACGTATTTTTTTTAAACAAGCAAGTGTCATCTATAAAAATCCTTTTTACGATTTGTTTAATTTTATTTAATTACCTAAACCTATGGAGTATAGACTATTTGGGACGACTTCGTTTCAAAAAGTATATGTAATGCGTGGTCAATATGGAACTTTCCTTATCGGACGATAGACTCTGCACAGTTAGAAAATGAGAGCTTGACCGAAAAAGTGTACATTTTGATATCACGACACTTTTTCTATCGTGTTTGTGTGTTTCCAAGCGTATGTCTATGTACATATAGGTATATTACTGTAGTATTATAGACATGCGGGAGGTTTTTTTTTTTTCATTTATTTACTCTCCAACATTATTAATTTAATTCATTATGCCTGTTATTTTTAATACATAATATACAGCGAAAGGAACTTTGTGCCAACCGGGTGTCCCACGACACCTCTCAACTTATTACACGACTGCCCAAAAAGGAGTGTAATGTTTTTTTATACTAGCAGCGCCCCGCGGTGTCACCTGCATAAGTCTCGATCCCGTGGAAATATCGGTATAAAAAGTAGGTATCTTATGTCTTCCAGGTGTTAAGTTATCTGTGTGCCAAACATCCAAATCCATTTAACAGTTTTTGCGTGAAAGAGTACCTAACAAACATCCATCCATCCATCTATCCCCACAAACTTTCAAGTCTATAATATTATTAGGAAGTAGGATAAGTGAGACCTAAGTTACGGTGGGTTATGACCAGTGATCGGAGTAGGTAGAGTGATTTTATGTACTCGCATCATGAATAGTCATAGAAATCATAACATGGATAAGTCTTTTTTCCGGGATTTCATTTTGGTACGTACAGGATTGAATCAAATATTGTTAAAGTAAGAATTTTTAAACTACTACATTAGAAATTTATAGAATGCGATAGATAAACATTTAAAATATATTATATTATTATATTGTTTTTATAGTATACTTATCCTTTTCTTGGAGTCCGATCACCTATATACTATTAAAAATACAGCAAACGGGTTAAATATTTCTTATTCATATTGATGTATTCTTTATTCTACACATTACAACATTTAAAATTCCTTAAAAAATCTTAATAATTTCAAAATCCCGGAATCCCGGGAGCATATCCATACTAATGTATACGTGCCAGTGCATTGACTCCTAATCACTCTACCTACTCCAATCACTGGTTATGACAGATGCACGAATACAAATATCAATGATTGATTGGGCATGGTAACGGGCAGAGTGCCATGGTGGTCCCACCATAACGTTTGTTGCGTCTAGTACTCTAGTAGTCAACCTTTGTCGTATCCTTATTTAGCTCAAGAAAAAACCCCTTCCAAAATGCATGTTATTTCCCAAAATCATCTGCTCACAAACACAGGCATCCCTCTTCGAAATGATACGATAACAACTTTCTCCAGGACAATAAAACTAGCGTAACCACTAACTGAACAGTATTCCCCTATCTCTTCCACCATATATTTGGTATATCTTGCATCAAATCAACCACGGCATTCCCCTGTTTACTTATCCGTGCCACTTCATCAAAATAAAACAATACCTACAGAATTAAGTCACCCTACGCAATACCCGTCCTTGTCTGCGAAGCTATAAATCTCAATTTAGCTTCCCACAATATTGGAAGTAAATAAGAAACTGTTTACTCTGAAATTGAGGACTGGATTTTTTATGATCTCAGTGACAAAGTCGTTTGATTAAAAATAAAGTTGAATTCAACTTTGTAAAAGAAGATACAAACAAATATGAAGTATTCTGTTTTATAGTCCTTTAAGTTAGGGACGACAATTACTTGAGCGCCGTTTTGTAATTTTGTCTCCAAGTTTTATGACCAAGTGTGATTCTATTATGATTAAATCTGATATGATCTTTTGTTAAAGGATACATAACCCTAAATTGGATCCATTGTAAACCATCTTGATCTTTGACAGTCGTCACGGGTCGTCAGAAGCCCGAAAGTCTGACAACCAGTCTTACCAAGGGGTATCGTATTACCCAGTTACTGGGTTGTGGAGGTCAGATAGGCAGTCGCTCCATGTAAAATACTGGTATTCAGCTGCATCCGGTTAGACTGGAAGCCGACCACAACATAGTTGGGAAAAGGCTAGGCAGATTGATTTTTTGTAAACCATCTTGGAAAAATAATTGAATTTTGACTATCACTGAATACTGGATACTACCTACTTTGAAAATTCCAACTTTCACAGAGGTTTGTCCACTTGACAAAACCCACAGAAAGCTCTTATAAAGGCTCAACCAAACGGGCAGCTTATTCACCCAGAGTTATACACCCAAAATATTCAAAAGAATAAATCTCGCAATTCAAAATTTCATCCCACAACGAAGGAATTATGTTTTTAAGTGTAATGAGGCAATTTACCGACCGGCTGTAGTATTCCGTAGACCCGTACAGTTATTATTATAAACCAGTCGTTTTGTTCCCTCATTACTACGGGTAATGCGTAGTTTAAAATGCAAGAGATTTCCTCGCTTTTCTCTATTTTCGGCTTTGTAGTTTTGGTTAAGCAACGAAATAATCTATTCAGGTAGAACGTAATTTTTGGTTGAAATTCCATTGCATTTGCTCGTTATAAAACTCAAAATATTTTATTTTACATAAACCTACGTGGGCACTTTATGAAACATCAGAAGCCAGGTGCACGGTTCCAATTGGTCGTTTTCTATGGAGAAGATCCGGTAAGAAACTCCACGGTTACTCTTTTAAAAATAATTGGCGTTTACAATATTTTGAAATAACAGTGTTAATAGGTATGGGAGGACAGTAATTTTTATGTATATTTTTTGAGAGTATACTTGGTACAGGTTGCCTATCCTGTTTTCTAATAATAAACAGACCAGTTCATGCAATGTGAATTTATTGCAAGAATACGCCTTATTAACCATTATTGCTATGATTTTTTTGTGTGATTTGTAGGTTTATATCGGTTTTACCACATAAATCGTCCAAATCTTTTTTTGGCAATCCAAAAACGTATCCTTCGTTTTACCAATCATAGCCTTTGTACCTAACTAATCCCGTGAAACGCCTTTAAGGTAATCTCACCTTTGACCAGTTTCTACAGATCAAAAGGGTTTCTATTTTTAACCGACTTCCAAAAAAACAAAATGCGTATAGTTGAACATAGAACCTCCTCCGGTTCTATGTTCACCTGAATGTTTAAAAAAAAAAAGTATTTTCATCCATATTTTCGTCAATTGTGGACCGATTTTGAAAATGCTTTTTTCATTTGGTAAAGGAAGCTTACGCGGTGGTCTCATATTTACAAAAAAAACAATAAACTTCCAAAAAAACACCATGCCATAACCATAATCAGCCTATAGTGTTCCCACTGCTGGGCACAGGCCTCCTCTCTGTGATAGGGGGTGGGCCATAATCCACCACGCGGGCCCAGTGCGTGTTGGCAGATGTCACATGTCTTCGAATTTTTGGTTCTAGGACATGCCGGTTTCCTCACGATGTTTTCCTTCACCGTTTTCAGAGCAGTGGTGATGGTGAAATAACTTACACAAAGTGCCAGTGGCCAGTGGGTTCGAACCCAAAAAAACACTGCGAAGTGAAAAATACCTTTAATTTCGGAATTCGGTGGGAAAAAACGAAAATACAAAACCAAAGACACCTACTTCCGAAATTAAAGTTATTTTGCACTTTGTGTTTTTTTTTTGAAGTCGATAGTTTTTTTTTTTTTTCGGCACATGCTGTCTTTACAGACAGAAATACAAAAGTTTTAAACTTTTATCTTAAACTCTTTTACCTTCGAACTTATAATGTAAGAATCAGGCATTAGTATCAGATAGTACGAATAAGATTAGTACGACTTAAAGGTTCCATCGATACGAGTATACCAAATCAAATGACAATGCTGCTAAAATGTATGTGACAAATTGTCAAGCGCCTGTAAACTGCTGCGATTTACTGTTGATAAATCATTCAAAAATTGCCAAACTTGCAATGGGCAGGGCACATTGAACAGATAGCCGATGGGACCGAAAGGTTCTGGAGTGGCGACTGCATACCGGAAGACGTAGCCGTAGACGGCCGTACCTTGTAAAAGCCGCAGGAATCCGCTAGATGGCGGGAAGCACAGAACCGGTCGAAGTGGCAGTGCTTGGGGGAGGCATATGTCCAACAATGGACGTCTTTCAGCTGAAATGATGAAATTATTCAACCAATCACAGCAGTTTACGCGCGCTTGACAATTTGTCACGTTAATTTTGCGATAACTTTCGTTCGAGTAACTGACCCTATAAATAGTAATTTTAAAACAATCGCTTATCACGTTCTTGAACAGTGGTGTCTCAGTGGTAATGACCCCGACAAACGAGTTGTAGGTAATGAGTTCGAAGCCAGGCAGGCACTTTACTTTGTGTAATTTATATCATCCGCACTGCTCTCAAAACGGTGAAGGGAAACATCGACAGAAAACCGACATGTCCTAAAATTAATAATTTGAAGTCCATGTGACACCTATCAATCCGCACTGAGCCCGTGTGGTAGATAATGGCCTGATAAGCTCTCTCTCATGGAGCGGAGGCCTGTATCCCAGCAGCGGAGATGTAAAAGCTGTAAAATGTTGAATCTGTCAATTCCAACCTTTTAAGCTATTGCATAGCTTTTATCGCGGGCTTTGAGCGCGGCGACCGAATCAAGAAATTCCGTAACGTAACGAAAATAAAACCTAACACCCCCCACTCCGCCTACCATGTAATGACGGTTCCCATGACAACGTGATGTTGTCATGGGAAACGTGATGTTGTCATGGGAAACGTGATGTTGTCATGGGAACGTAATTTTTGTTTTATGTCATCGTGTCATCATCCCAAGTGTAGCGTTAACAAATAGGAAGTATGGCGGTTACAAATGCTATGCAATAGCTTTACCGCGGCAGTCCCCGAGTGCCACACGTTTTTTTTCGTTTTAAAATTCGAACAAGTTTAAAAGTTATGACGATTATGCCAATGAAATTTCTAAGTCTTGTCGTTCTGTAGTACGATTACATTCAATTGTTCAAAGAATATTTCGCTCACCGCACTCTTTTCTAACATTTTCTTGTGGGCAAGCGATATCATAATAGCGTCCTAAGCCTGCTTAGTGCCGGTCACACAAGTGTTCATAAATATAAAGTCCGGGACAGCGGACGTCGTGTGTTTCACTTTATTACGTTGTAACGTTATATTTAGCTCTCGTAGGTACTGTCCTATCGGTATGATAGGATGGTACAGATGTGGCTTCGCAATTAAAGTAAATTGGTCTAGTTTTTTTTGGAATGACTGTAGATTGTTGTAGAATGAAGTTAAACTACTTTTATCTACTCTCATAGCGTAATATTCGAATTATGAACTTCAAAACAAGTTTATATTACCGAAATTTAAAAATAGAATCATAATTATAACATTTTTTCTCTAACAAAATAATGCTATAAAACAATTTTTTTTCTATTACGATACAGCGCTAATCTAAGAAGTTAATATCACCAAAGAGTTTCCATCAACTTTTAGCGGGGGACAGCAGCACCCGCTGTAGCGCATGTGCGGTGATGTGCTGGTGCAGGCGACATTCATTTGTTTTGTAGTACTTACTGAATTTCGTGGGATTTTTAAATTTATTCTTAATCTTTAACTTTGATCTTTTATTTAGTATTTGTTTCAATCCCAATGTTTGAGAGTAGATAAAGTAGTGTATGAAACTGCACATAACTAGGTATTAAAACATTCGTGTGATACTATTAAAAACCTCGCCTACGGCTCAGTTTTTAAACACACACTCATGTTTTAATACCCCTTATTATGCAACAGTTTCATAAACTACTATTGTTTAGGTAAGAGTTAATAGTTGATTGGTGTTTTACTTATTATTTACTTTATTGATTGGTGGTTTTACTTTAATTTTAGAGTCAATAGGGACTCGTGGCTAAGAAATATTAGCCACACGGGTTGATCGAAGGTTGAGCTACGCTTGCTGAGGTCGGTCCGTGGATGGGTCTTCTTCTTTTCGTGTGGTTAGTGACAAACCTGGTGTCAGAGTTTTAAAGCCGCCCATGGGCCTCTGACTTGACTTCACATGCCTTCGATAAATATCTCTCACGATGTTTTCCTTCACCGTTTTTAGGGTTCCGTAGTAAACAAGGAACCCTTATAGTTTCGTCATGTCCGTCTGTCTGTCTGTCTGTCTGTCCGCGGTCTAGCTCCGAGACCCTTAGTACTAGAAAGCTGTAATTTGACATAGGTATACATATAAATTACGCCGACAAAGTGGTAAAACAAAATTATGAAAAACATTTTTTTTTAGGGTATCTCTCATACACGTAAAGTGGTGATGTTTATTTTTTTACCCCATGGTGAGGGGTATCATTGGAAAGGTCCTTCAAAAATATTGTAAGTTTGTGAAAACTATTTTTGGATTCAGGGATTCGTTTGCGAAATATTAAGCTTTAAAGTGCTAATTTTTGTTAGAGTCAAGTGTCCCCCCCCCCTGCCGGCTAAATGGTTGGTTTTGGGTGTGTGAAAAAAATCAAAACAGTAGTTTATATAACGAAATTAAAAGGAAAACTATCATAACTAAGTAGGCTCTCCAGGTTAACGAGTAATAATCAACCAACTTAACTTTGCAGTTACAGAAACATGTTTTCCCATACATTCCGTATGGGAGAACATATTTTTCAACTACAAAGTTAAGTTTGTTTTTGGGATAAATTCATCCCAACTACGGAACCCTTCATTGTGCGTGGTCCGACACGCACTTGGCCGGTTCTGAAGCAAGTGATAATTCCACAATACGCGCTTGAATCCAAAAAGTCAGAGGTGCGTGCCTTGGGTTCGAACTCGAGACCTATGATTTGGCAGTCTGACAGTCACACCTAATGGTCACGCAAAATGCAGTGATTGCCTAATGGCTATCACTGCATTTTGCGTGGATGGGTGATACATTACCTATCGCCAATGTTTGTGCATTCTAAAGCACAAAAATAAAGTCCCGGCCGTCATTCGAAGATCTTTGACTGTCGTTACGAGTAGTCAGAAACCCGAAATTTTGTCAACCAACCTTAACAAGGGTTATCGTGTTATCCAGTAACTGGGTTGTGGAGGTCAGATAGAAAGTCGATCCTTGTAAAATACTGGTATTCGGCCGCATCCAGTTAGACTAGAAGCCGACCCCAACATTAAATTTTTTAATTAATATCTGCTGTTAATAATATTATGTGCTATTTTTGGTCTGTGCTAAATAAATGTATTTTCTTTCTTTTCTTTCTTTCAACATAGTTGGGAAAAGACTAGGCAGATGACAAGTTGATTTGTGGTAATAGTACCACTAAGAATATCATAAAACGTCCATGGGCCTATGGGCCGTATTCCGTCCGTATGGGCCTTCCAATGGCCTCTGCCATAAATGTTCGATGAAGGAAGTACGATAATCATCACGTTCAGAACACAGAATGTGGTCAAAAATCAAAACAAAAACTACAAAGTGAAAAATAAAACGAAAATACAAAACCTAAGACACCGACTTCCGAAATTAGAGTTATTGTACTTTGTATTGTTTTTTTTTTGGAGGTCGGTTGTTTTTTTTGTAAAAAGTTTTTTATTTTTCACTTTTTAGTTGTGATACCTACCCCACACACATTCGAATACCACTACCTGCTACCAGTGACAGAAACTTATCATATCATCAACATACTAAGTGGGAAAAAAATACGTATTTTGTAGCTAACTCAAAAATTATTCAAGCAAAGTTAATAAAATTTATATGGGACCAATTTGAGAGCATACCATTTCAAACAAAAAAATAATTTTCAAAATCGGTCAACAATTGACGGAGAAATCGGTGAACATACATAAAAAAAAAAGGCGCGACGAACATATAACCTCCTCCTTTTTGGAAGTCGGTTAAAAATGGCAGGGCTCTGCTGATGGCTACCCATTAGATTGTCGTGAAGGATCATGCAGACAGTAATAAATACAGAAGTTATAAATATTTTTACCACATAAAATTAATTAATCAGGAGGAGGAGAAGCTCGTAGCTAAGAAATAACAGCCGCATGGGTCGATTCATCAGGTTAAGCTACGCTTGCCGGGATTGGTCCGTGGATGGGTGACCATCTTTACACACTGAGACTCCTCCGGACCTCGGAAAGCACGTTAAGCCGTTGGTCCCGGCTGTCATTTGTGGATCATTGACAGTCGTTACGGGTCGTCAGAAGCCCGAAAGTCTGACAACCAGTCTTACCAAAGGGTGTAAATATTACCCAGTTACTGGGTTGTGGAGGTCAGACAAGCAGTCGCTCTATGTAAAATACTGGTATTCAGCTGTATCCGGTTAGACTGGAAGCGGACCTCAACATAGTTGGGAAAAGGCTTTGCAGATTGATTTTAAAAAATTAATTATTCAGCATAAAGTAAAACGTTAATAATTGAAAATAACATAATTCGCCGAAAATCTGAATTAAACAGTTTCCGTCTCTAATTAATTTTAATAGTATTATTAACGATTTATTTAATTTATTTCCAAGTAATGCTCTATAAATCAGGGTTGTAACGGATATCCGTATCCGCATCCGCAACTGCGGAGCATCCGCATAAATTTTGATATCCGCAAAACATCCGCATCCTCAACTTTTGATTTTAAAAGCTCCGCATCCTCATCCGCATCCTCATAATTTCTATGAGGATGTGACCCTACCTTGTTCGCACAAATAGTGGATTTTTAAAAAGTCGCGCCGAGCTAAATGGGCGGGCCGATAAGTGAGTTACGCGTTACTATTGGCTGAATTCGCAATGTCCTTGTCCTATGACAGATGATCGGCCACACGTGGCACTGGTGGCACGACTGTGGTGTCACATGTCACAATCTGAGTTAGCCGACGTTTACACGGACGTGATAAAATCGCAGCGATTTTTTTTTTCGTTCTCTGGATTTTCAACGCTCTGCTTAGCGCCGAGAGTTAAAAATCCAACAGTGTCTTTTTTCTACGCGCTGGGACGAGAGTGCGTCCCAGCGCATTGGATTCTCAACGTTCGGCTTAACACCGAGAGTTGAAAATCCAGTGCGCGATAAAATCCCGCCGAGATTATATTACTTCTGTGTTTACGTCGGCTTACTGGGTATAAAATCATTCGATTTTTTTTATCACTGCCACTGGCAAGTATCCCGAGCGAACAATTATTTTGTGGAGCAGGCCCTTATTTATGATGAACTTAGAAACCGCTTAGAAGGCGAAACGGCCTGCCAGTTACTTTTTATCCAATATAATTTACCTTTACTTAATTTTGAATATTAAAGTTGTGCATTTGACTCCACAATTTGAAATTTCAGTAACCAAATTTCATCATCATATATCATAATCAGCCTATAATGTTCCCACTGCTGGGACACAGGCCTCCTCTCGGTGAATATTAACAACTTTAATATTCAATTTTTTTTACCTACCAAATAATTACCTACAACCTATACAAATATAAATACTATAAAAAACAAGGGCTATTTTTGTACGACATCTGCATCCGCACCCTCATCCGCATCCTCAATAAGAAATTTTCCAATATCCGTATCCTCATCCGCATCCTCAAACCCGATTATTTCGATATCCTCATCCGCATCCTCATCCGTTATATGACATCCGTTACAACCCTGCTATAAATACGATTCATTCAGGCATTTCCTGCCTTCATAATAAAAAAAAAATAGGTGAGTTTTTAAACAAAATGACAAAAAAAAACTTTTTCACAAAAAAGACAACCGACTTCCAGTATAAAGTGAAAAGTAACTAAAATTTCGGAAGTCGGTGGCAAATAATGAATATTCATGTCTTTAGTTTTGCATGTATTTCCGTTTTTTGCCACCGACTTCCGAGATTATAGTTATTTTGGTAGTCGGTCGTCTTTTTTGTGAAAAAGCTTTTATTTCTCGCTTTTTAGTGGGTCGGTTTGTAATTTATCTAAGTTACAATAGCCTAATGTCAACTGCTCATTGCCTTTTACAAAATATTGCTTTTCCCGATGCAGGGACGTTAATTATTAAGGAGTTCTCTTGGTACTTCGCTATCAGCTCCTTTTTACTCTATGCATTGTGACGAACATAAATTGCTTGGCAACTACGGTTACCAAGCAATACGGGTTGTGATTCGATTATTTTAATATGTTAAAGTAATTAAATCACAACCCGTGAAATACTTATTATTGAGTAGGTCATCATCACACACCGACAGAAACGGCCTGCGCCTGGTGACGGGGACCATCACGGGATACTGCTCGCTAAACAAACACTTCCACACAATAGGCATAACGGACAGTCCTCTGTGTAGGCCGTGCATGGAGGCTGAAGAAACCGTAGCGCATGTGCTCTTTGAATGCACAGGCGTCACCCAGATTAGAACAGAAACCCTCGGGTCACCCAGATCCTACACAGATGTTCTGAACAGACTAGGAGATTTGTGGGCTGGTTGGAATAACCACCAAACGGCCGCCATGGCCCACGTACAATGGTCCACTTTACGGACTAAGTGCGGAAACCAAACCCTATAACATAGAACATAGTAGGTCATCATCATCATCAGTTCCACTTCACCAAATGGTGCTTTCCAAGAGAAAATTCACGAGTTACTATAAAAAATACTTAAATCGCTATAGGTGTGCCTATAATATTTGAAGAGTTCCCTCGATTTTTCCTGTGTATAATTGAAGTTTTAAAATAAATGTGGAATCTTCAAGATGATACAGCATTTACTCCAGTAGGATGTTGCGTTAATTGTTCAGTAAGATTTCAACGAAATGTGCGAAGACATTGTCCGACACTGCTGCAGATGTGCGGTAACTTTTGAACGCATGGATTTTAAGTATTTTTATCTTGGACACGGTATCGAGATGAGAGGTGGAGTGACCTGCATCTTTTTTAGGTGAAATACTATCTACTTCTTAGTCGTTTGACGTTACATACTTATAGTAATCAAAATGCTTTGTAACATAATAGGTTTTTTTTTTTCAAGAAACCCTATATTCTTACTATTTATTACTGAACAGTGCACTATTTTACTAGATTATAATACCAATGAGGCCAGTCGACTCACTAAACAATAAGCTAGCTCTTTAAGTGAATTTTTAAGTTTGATCGAATTTCTCAGTATCCCCGTTAGACGAAGTATCTAGACACGCGGTAGCGTGTCGAGCCAAGTACTAGGCAAGACACGGCTGCAGTGTGTTATATTACACGAACCATTTGGAGCCACTTTTGACCCCTTAATAACTCAAAATCTATGTAACATAGACTCATGAAATTTGGTTTATTTATAAAAACCCCTTAGATTAACTAGAACTCCAAATTTCATAAATAAAACTCAAACGGTTATTGAGATATTAACGTATAAAAATCGGCATTTTTATCAACGACCCTGTCACTAGACATCAAAAACATTTAACCCATTTCCGGGTGACCTAGAAAGTTGAAAAGAGATTTCCCGAAAGCAGGCCCATGGTATGATACTGTGTCAAAGCTTATTTATCAAAAATTATGTTGTATTTTTTTCAAGTCGTTTTATCAAAATTTATTTCTTCTAGTAGAGAACCTAATAAATATTTATTTTGTTGATACTTAATAAAGAACTACATCCGCCATTCAATCCTAACCTGAATGTTGCCAGATGACAGACTATTCCAATAAAATAATTTGTAATCGATTGAAAATATCGATACTAACCCACATGGAGTAGGTGGAGTATCCACTACACGAGTATGTTTTAAATGCTATTTATTATACTCAAATACTGTAAAACTATGATTTTACAATAAATAAAATATTATATGGTCTGAATATACTCAACAACTTAAAAGCGTTTCGAGGCAGTAATGTTATTTTATAAACTACCAGTGATCAGAGTAAGTAGATTGATTTGAGGTCAATGAACTGGCACGTATATTAGTATGGATACGCCTCCGGGATTCCGGGATTTTGAAATTATTAAGATTTTTTAAGGAATTTCAAATGTTGTAATGTGTAGAATAAAGAATACATCAATATGAATAAGAAATGTTCAACCCTTTTGCTGTCTGTTTAATAGTATATAGGTGATCGGACTCCAAGAAAAGGATAGATATACTATAAAACAATATAATATATTTTAAATATTTATCTATCGCATTCTATAAAGAATCATGTCCAGTCTTGACCTGAAAATTTTCTAACGCGTCTAGTGATGTAAAATATCTTAAAAAATGCATTTTTTTTTGCTTATTTCATATCGTTTAATTGAATTTTCAAATAAACCCAGGAAAAAAAATGTATGATTTTTTTATGGTATTATATTATGATGTGGAAAGAAAAATAAGTGTACAGTTGACAGGTTATGCTTAAAAAGAAACGCAACGTTATATGAATGACAGGCTGTCATTTGTTTGACGTTTTGCAGTCGTTCGTTTGCTCTTGTTGCGTATTGTACTGTGCGATTTTGGATTTTCTTATAACTTTACAACTTTTGCTTTTTCCACGGACTTCGATACCTACCTCTTACGATTACTTTGGCCTGTGTTATACGGATACCGATTTAGTGCTTTTTGATTTGGACCTATGTAAGACATCGTTATTGTTGGAAAGCGTTATGGAGCCTTCTACGAGATTACTTTGTATAAACTGTAACATATGTGTTAATACGCTTCGGCGCTATCGGGCCCTTCAGCTTGATAGCAGAGTCATCTCGCTAATTAGCACTTGGATATCTCCAGTAATAGTAAGTAAATAACAATCAAGTACCTACCTAACGATTTAGTATCCAGTCAACAGACGCTAGTGTAATGAATGTTTTATTAAAAAGAATTTATATTCAGAAGTGGTATTTTAGTATATTTTTTCAAGTTACATGAAAAATAGAACTAGTACTACTAGAAATAGGTTACATGTAGATTTTCCCCATGTTTTAGCTAGTGTACTTTTAGACAGCTATTTAAAACAAAACATGTAAAAATATAAAATAAATATACTGGTACAGGGTCAATACTACGTGCACCTTATTATGATCCCCACAAAATGTTGAAATACTTGTCATGTAGTACCTATTTCTATAATTGTAACTTTTAATGGTGAGAAATAAACAATTTTTATTTTATTTTATAATTGATTTGTTTTTCAGATAACAGAAGAAGATTACATTTGTGAAGCGTGCTTTGATGTATCCATGCAGACTATTAATGCTCAGTTTCATGGAAGCAATGAGTGTGATCCATCTGCTGGTTCATCTCGCCGTGGTCATGCTCAAGTATGCCTCGTTTGTGGTCGATCATTGCTCAATCGTCAAAGTGACCACATTCTCAAAGAAAACCCATCAAGCCTCACACTAAGGATGATCAACTTAATTCGAACTGCTGTAGCACCTCGTCAGGTTTGTATTTAAATATTCGAACTCATTTTAAATTGCATGCAATTTTTTCTTCAAATACCACGTTCTAGGCCATGACGTTACTAGAGAATGTGATACTTTTTTTTACCTTGGCATATCACTGCATTTATTACAAATATGTTTTTTTGTTGACAGATATTACAATCTAATCGTGTATGTCATGCCTGTTGGTTGCGATTTAAAAGAAAAGCTCTTTCAACACAGCAACAGGATGAGGAAAGAGGTTTAGACGGTGATGAGACTCTTCAAAGTGAAACAATTGAACAAGAAGTGGAACAGTATGTTGATCCAGTCCATGTTCCAGATATACAACCTTCCCTGCTCCTTGCAAGTACAGATGAGGTGCATGAAAGGGAATCATCTGTAGAATCTATTCCAGCTCCAGAGATTCATTCGCAACAATCTCAAACCCAACCAGTGAGAAATCAACAATCAAGTAACATAACATTACTTAATTATAAACGTGCTCCCAATACAGCATCTCATTGTGCATTTTATGGGTGTGAGAATGTAAATCTGCATATTGTGTCAGATGCACTGCGGGCTACCATTTTGTCCAACTACAATTTTTATATTCCCAAACTGGCTAGGGTATGCACAGACCATTTACATGGAAACAGTTGGGATTCCCTCTATGCCAGTGAAAACAGCATGAGCAATTTCACTGTTGAACAAGTTGAGCATGTTTTTTCCTTTGTTCAAAAATACAGGCAATTTCTCGATTTTTCAAGTATAGAATCAGTACAAGAAATTGATGACCATTTATTTGGATTTTGGATGGGCTTAACAAAACCCAAATTCCTTAATTTATTAGAAGACCTTCCCCGACTGTTGGAAAAACACAGGGGTATATTAGGTCTAGCTGCTGTATTGATAAAGATGCGGACAGGCGATTCCGACTTTACGGTGGACGCCATCATGCGCGTGCGGGCCCTCACGACGGGGGATGCTGTGGCCCGGGGTGGGGTCGTCTTGGCGGTGTCTCTAGACATCGCCAATGCCTTCAACACCCTGCCCTGGAGTTGCATAAGGGAGGCACTCCGGTATCACCGGATGCCGACCTACCTCTGTCGTGTGGTCGAGGCCTAGCTGACGGACAGGGCCGTCATCTACCCCGGTCACCAAGGAGAGTGGAACCGGCAAGAGATGTCGTGCGGTGTCCCGCAGGGTTCGGTCCTGGGGCCGCATCTGTGGGACATCGGATACGACTGGGTGCTGCGCGCCGACCTCCCTAGCGGCGTCAGCGTCGTTTGTTACGCTGACGACACGCTTGTCCTGGCGCAGGGGGGGTCGTACCAGGCGGCGGCCGATTTAGCGACACGCGGGGTTGCGACAATCGTCGATAGGATCCGGCAGCTGGGACTCGAGGTGGCCCTGCACAAGTCTGAGGCCATGGGTTTTCATGGTCCTCGGAATGCGCCACCGTCGGGTTCCCAGGTAATGGCGGGAGGGGTTCACATCGGTGTCGAGTCGACGATGAAGTATCTGGGACTCGTCCTCGACAGCCGGTGGAACTTCGTAGAACATTTTCGACGTTTGGCTCCCAGACTTGAGCGGGCCGGGGCTGCATTGAAGCGGCTCCTGCCCAATCAAGGGGATCCAAACGCCTCCTGCCGGAGGCTCTATGCGGGGATCGTGCGGTCCATGGCCCTTTACGGGGCACCGGTGTGGGCGCGTTCATTGAGGCTGCGGCCAGCCCGCCGGTTGAACGCGTCCCAGAGGGTCATGGCCATCCGGCTGGCCCGAGGATACCGCACGGTCTCCTGCGAGGCGGCGAGCCTCCTTGCCGGATTACCGCCATGGGATCTGGAGGCAAAGGTCCTCGCGCACGTCTGGGAGTGGCGCGAGGAGGCGAAACGCCGGGGCTTAACCCCGATGCCGCAAGAAATTGCGGCACAGCGGACAGAGCTCCGGCGGGATCTCATGGCGTCATGGAGGGTGCGATTGTCGCAACCCCGCGCTGGGCACGCCACAATCGCGGCGATAAGACCCGTCTTTGAGGAGTGGCTGGAGAGACGCCACGGCGTTCTCACCTTCCGCCTGACGCAGGTCCTCACCGGACACGGCTGCTTCGGGAGGTTCCTGTTCAGGATAAGGCGGGAGGAAACACCCGGGTGTCACCATTGTGTGGATCGGCCTGAGGACACGGTGGAGCATACGGTGGAGGTCTGCCCGGCTTGGGCGAAGCAACGCCGTGTTCTCATAGAGGCGATCGGCGGCGGTGATCTCTCGCGTCCGGCCCTGGTTCAGGCCATGGTACGGAGCGAGAGGAAATGGCAGGCCGTCACCTCCTTCTGCGAAGCGGTAATGCTCGCGAAGGAGGAGGCGGAACGCGCGAGGGAGAGGCAAATTTCGCGCCCTCACGCCCCTAACCGCCGCAGGAGGAGACGCCCGGGGCGGGAATCGCGAGCCGATTTCCGGCCACCGTAGGCGCGGGCTTGCGGACGGTGAGCAATGGGTAGCTCGCTGTCCGATAAGGACCAAGCCCGGGTCGACGGCGCGTTGTGTTCCACGCGCGCCTCAAAGAGATGTCAGCAGAATTGAAGGGGTCCACTAGGGCCAATGCCTGCCGGGGGTTCGAAGAAAACCGATCGGGAAATCGTGGCCCCCGGCAACAGGGCAACCGAAGGAACACGGGTGGGTTTTAGTCAGTAAGAGTCTGACACGCCCTCCCGCTCCGCCCAGAGCGGGAGAAGTTATTTGATAATTTCCCACCCAAAAAAAAAAAAAAAAAAAAAAAAAAAAAAAAAAAAAAAAAAAAAAAAAAAAAAAAAAAGCACTACACTAGAGAGGTTAATGCAAACAGCACGAGAGATACTACTGCAGGATTTTGTTCCATGTAACCTTGGAATAAACCATTTGACGAGAGAGCAATTGATAGAACACAATCTCATGATCCCAAATGGAATTTATAATGAAAATAACGAACGATGTATTGTCATGTGTGATGGAACATACATTTTTTTAAATAAAAGTAGTAATTGTATGTTTCAAAAAGACACATATTCATTACACAAATACAGAAACCTGTTAAAGCCATTTTTAATAGTAGCTTGTGATGGTTACATTTTAGATTGTTTTGGCCCATACAAAGCTACCACATCTGATGCAGAAATAATGTCTTCTTTGTTCAGCAATGAAAATTCCCCACTGAGACGGTACTTTCAAAATAATGACATATTTATTTTAGACAGGGGATTCAGAGATAGCATCAGCTTATTAGAGCATTGCCAGAGTCACTTTTGGAAGGCGAACACCAGTTAACCACCACCCAAGCAAATAGAAGTAGATGTGTAACTATATGCAGATGGGTGGTGGAGGTTATAAACGGATACTTTAAAAGAGATTTTAGATTATTAAGGTTTGACCATTTTAATAAAACTGTACCAAATATGATGGCTTATTTCCAAATAGGTGCAAGTTTGATAAATAAGTTTGGTGTTCGCCTTCACAATAGAGCTGATGCTGCTCAAATTCTTGTTATAATAAATGAAAGGATGCCCTTGGAAAATAACTTATCTAATATAGTTACAGAATATAATTTAAATCGCCGGGCATCCTTTTTTCAAAGCATTACAGCTGATAATGCTAATATTGAGTTCCCCCATCTAGAATTTAATGAATTAATATTATTCGCCTTGGGAACGTACCAAATTCGTCAAGCACGTTCATATTATGGTGAACACGTACGTTTCCATGGCGGATACAGAATAGAAGTTTGTGTAGACACTAATCGTATACCTGAGTTAGGCAGTGGGGAAAATTCACTTATAAAAGGGAAAATAAAATCAAGACACATCTCAAGACGTCAGTACTATGTGTACATTTTGATAGCAAATGGTATTAATGGACGAGAAGGCATTATTGAGTATTGCTGCAACTGCATTGTAGGACGTCGCACTGTAGGTTGTTGTGCGCATGTCATGACATTGGTGTGGTACTTAGGTTGGGCCAGGCATGAAACCAACATTGTGGCTCCAGCGGCATTTTTAGATGCAGTGGTTGTACGAGATGACATTGAATAAATAATAATAAATCAAATCCTGTTTTTATTTAATTTGCCTGTCCTCACCAATAACATATAGGTGGGCAGCTATACATTTATGTCGTTATGGCCGAGAGGTTAACACCTCGCCTCTCATGCACGAGGCTGTGAGTTCAAATCCGGGTAAGTACCAATGTGTCTTTACCTGGTAGATATACTTACTTTCTAAGTTTATCTTGGATATCAGTGAAGGAAAACATCGTGAGGAAACCTGAGAGCCAGTTCTGTTACTGAAAAAACGTTCGCATTCAAGTCGCAATCTGCTGAACTTATATAATAATAAAAGTCAGAAATCATCAACCCGTCTTGACCAAGTGTTGAGGTTAATACTCGTGCCTTCTCTCAGGTATGAGAAGAGGCCTTAGTCCAGAAGTGGGATAGTAATAGGCTGGTATTATTATTTACTCTATCCCCTTGTCTGTCCATCAGACTTAAGAGTTCGATGGCTAAAAACACCGCTATCAAGCCGACTCCTGGAGTCTGGTCCGCTTCGACGGCGACGACAGACTTTGACCGGTACTTAATTCAGTTAACTATACCTAAATTGCTCTAACTTGCACAAAGTGTAGTTATAGAAACCAAAGATGGCATAACATCACAAGTGAACTCTTCAAAACTCAATATCGGTGGGATATATTACAATAATGTAACTGCTGTTTGCGACCGCGCGCCGATTTGATGATATTACATTGAAGAGGGATTTATTTCTGAGTGATTGTAACTCTCAGCGATTAAACAATTTGATTTTAATTATCGTACAGTTTTTGAGATTATAACAGCTGTCAATCAAACCATATCTGACAGCTGTTATACTTAACCTCAAAAACTTATTTACATAATAGCGTTTTTCCCTGGCCTCTAAATGAAAAGATGATAAGTTATTGTGTTATTATAAACAATAATTGTTTTTATACAACACTAGTTGTAGGCAGACGCGACCTGTAAAACGAATCAAGTGACAGGTCAATTAATATATGGAAAGTGGGCATGATTCTTTCCAAAGTAGTAGTTTAAAAATCCTTACTTTAACAATATTTGATTCAATCCCGTAAGTACCAAAATGAAATCCCGGAAAAAAGGCTTATCCATGTTATGATTTCTATGACTATTCATGATGCGAGTACGTAAAATCAATCGACCTACTCCGATCACTGATAATCACCCAATCGATTTCGTCAATCGATTACCAAAATAATTAAACCTGGTAACACTGACACCATGCATAATGTCAAACTGTCAAAAAAAATCTGTCAGATCAATGGCATTGTTGGCTGTTTGTTTTACGTTGATTTGAATTTATTTTTCCGTATTTACTTTATACTTATATTACGTTACGATTTAATGCTGTCAATTTAAATTGAAGCCAGAGGAACTATTGCTTATCTTTCCATGGCCCTGGGTAAGTTTATTATGTTCTCTAAATATTTATAAACACCGTCGTATTGTATAACCTCATTGATTTTAGCAGCCTATTAGTAGTAGGCCTATGTTCAGTCAGGGGTACGTCGCGCGTCGTCAGCTGTAAATGTCTATAGTATGATGTAATTATATAGCATAAGTAAATACACTGAATTTTTTTACCTTTTTCAGGTATGACGATGACATGTGTTATTGCAAGACTTGACATTATTGATTATATTATCTACAACTCTATCCCAAGTATTACTTGCTCAGCAAAATCTAAGCATATTATGTTATGTATGTGGCATGTCAACTGCAAGTCACAGAAGTCATCAGGTTAGTGTTTTTAAAATGGCAGAATTACTATGAGTGATATAATTATTATACAAAAGTAAATAAACAACAATAAGAGTATTTTCTTACTTTCTAGGTTAGGTATACATTTGGATAAAGTTTGTCATGCTTACTGAGAGAGGCTGCTACCAGAGATGTTTATAGGCAAGCAAGTGATGATAAAAACAGAGTCACCCTAGAGTGTAAAAGATTTACCCATAATAGATCAAAACAATAATCTGGTTAGGGCCAGAATCAAATCGTGACATGTGAGCAGCAGGACTTAGTGTACATAATTATTGATAAGTGAGCAAAATAGGACAAATTGTTTAAGAGATCATCATTGCTTATTACTGTTTTGTGGGAAAGCGTACATCTACCATCTACCGTACCTACGCTGCTTTTTTATGAGAATGAAGCTGAAGCCGTTTTAAATTCTATGAGAAATAAAATGTTTTTAGTATTTAGGTATTGTTGTGTTATTTGTTAAAGTAAACCTTCCTATAGAAGCACTGAAAATGCTGCTGCCAATGAGATTATTCATCTTTAATTAAGAGAGTTGGCTAAAATAATGTTTATGCCATTAAATCTTTCATATTTAGCGCGCAAGATTATTAATTTACCTTTATAAAATTCAAGTCTGTAAATGCGATAATCGCCATTTTGATGACAGTCGAGGTCGAGGCTAAAAAACATAAAAATTGGGGATTGCGAACATCCAAACTCCACCATAAGGACAGCGACTATTACAACATTTAATTATTTGACGAATTCATCCATTTTTCAAGTTAAATAAGTAGTAGTAATGAAGTTTTTGATATCAAAAGTCGAAGATTCGCGCCAATCGTGCGTGTTTACATTTTAACTTTTCACAATTAACACACATACACATATCTGATACGACTTTAAATGTGACAAATGTGATTAAAAATATTATAAGTAACTAGAAAATGCCCAGATCTTTACTTATTATACGAACA
The DNA here is from genome assembly GCA_963680765.1 of Agrochola lychnidis. Classification (NCBI taxonomy): domain Eukaryota; kingdom Metazoa; phylum Arthropoda; class Insecta; order Lepidoptera; family Noctuidae; genus Agrochola; species Agrochola lychnidis. Next base: position 9,562,459 of record OY796847.1, read on the forward strand.
CATGTTCAATAATACGTAATATTCATTACTACTACTCAATTTGTGTTAAAAATTGTCGATCATTGTTTTTTTTTTTATTGTAATGATGTGCGAAAACCATTATGCCAAACGTTTTTTTTTTTTCAATTTTGATTGTCTCGATTAATTTATAATTATGTCGAATGTCTGAAATCTATACTTGAAAATTAAAATAAAATTGTTTTAAGCATTAAATGCAATAAACATTGTTTAAAATAATTATTTATACTTTTCTAGTGTTTAATCGTTTTTAGGACATTCAATATAAAACGAGTCAACACATAGAACGAGGATAGATACTTACCTCATTTATTGAATTTCGCGCCGAATTGTTTCTATTTATTTGAATTTAAATTCGGAACGTTGTTCAAAATTATTTTTAATTTATTGGACAATTATTTACTGTGGATTTTATTTTTGATACTTTCTGATATAGAATGCCTAGTATACATTTTTTAGGTAGGCTTAAGAAAATTTTGTTTGTGAATGATGTTAAATTAATTATATAAATTAGGTAGGTATTCCGCAAACACTTTTAAATGACGTATATATTTTTAAATTGAAACTTTTATTACATCGTCTCAAACTTTTTCGTCTGTGTGTTGCATGTCGCGTGTCGGTCGGCCGCGGAGTAGGGATAAAGTGAAAGGCGATCGTCAGAGCAGCCAAGGCCGATATGGCGGCGCCTATAGTTCGCAGCAGCTGACCGTGTAAAGTTTCACTTTTACCGTGGTTTCATAAAACCAACAATCATTTTTTTTTAGTTGTATGAGTTTGATAGTATTTGTTTTTAATAGGATAATCTTACTCGAGTAATAGAAATTGTTTATTTTTGAGGTAGTTTCAAAACGAAATTTTAAAAAAACTGCCCAAGTGTATGTCGGACTACGCACAGTGAAGGGTTCCGTAATTGGGATGAATATTTACGCATAAACATTGCATAGTATCAATTTTATCGACTGCAAAAATAAGTTTGTATTTCTCGAAAAAACTATAACAAACAAAGTTAATTCTGCGGTTGTAACCGAAAATAAACTGTATCTCAAAAATTATTGACTTCAAAAGCAAAGTCACTTAGAAACATCTTAATATTTTAATTATGAGATCCAACAATACACGCTTTATATGCATAGATTTTTTTCATCTCTCGGTTATATGTAAGTATGGAGAATGCCACCCCCACTATTATGTTTATCGTAATTTCACTACACCATTGTTTAACGGTGCAAAAAATACACCTTTTTCAAAATTTTCATCGATAGAGTGTAAATAGTCTCCATGTTAAATGACTGTATGACATCCGGACGCACGGACAGACGAACTTGACGAAATTAAGAGGTCCGTTTTTTTACGGATTTTGATTATCAAGTTTACAATTGGCATGAAATTGATGTGACAATTGATCTACAATATTATTATTATTTGGAATAGCCGCCATCTTAAAATCCAGAATGTCCATCTAATTCGATATCAGCACTATCTCCCGAAAACTATGAAAATGACAGTCATGACGACAAATTTTCAAATGGGGTTAAAAACTGCCACTTGCTCACTTCAGATGGCGCTGATCTCCAGCGTCTTATAATTTGACAGCTAACTATACATTTTTGATTCGAATGCCAAAAGTTGATGTAAATTCCTGAATTTCATGACTGAATTCAAAACACCCCGTCGAGTCAACTGATGTGTCACGTGTCAAAATCTTGGTCCCTAATGTTAGGCGGCAGTGAATTCATTTCATTCATTCTCTGATCTCGAAAAACGTTGTTACAAACCTCAGGTCGGTATGTTCAAGGTAGTTGGTAGGTTGGTACTATGCTTGAGACGTTTTTGAATTGATAGATCGTATGACTATTGTTTTAGGGACTATTGTCGTTTAATTTTTAATATAAACTTACGAATAGTTAAGTCCATAGTGAGGTCAAAATGTAAATCCAAGGGGCGGCTGCAACGGCGGCGGTGATCTCTCGCGTCCGGCCCTGGTTCAGGCCATGGTACGGAGCGAGAGGAAATGGCAGGCCGTCACCTCCTTCTGCGAAGCGGTAATGCTCGCGAAGGAGGAGGCGGAACGCGTGAGGTAGAGGCAAAGTTCGCGCCCTCACGCCCCTAACCGCTGCAGGAGGAGACGCCCGGGGCGGGAATCGCGAGCCGATTTCCGGCCACCGTAGGCGCGGGCTTGCGAACGGTGAGCAATGGGTAGCTCGCCGTCCGATAAGGACCAAGCCCGGGTCGACGGCGCGTTAAGTTCCACGCGCGCCTCAAAGAGATGTCAGCAGAAATGACGGGATCCGCTAGGGCCAATGCCTGCCGGGGGTTCGCAGAAAACCGATAGGGACATCGTGGCCCCCGGCAACAGGGCAACCGAAGGAACACGGGTGGGTTTTAGTCAGTAAGAGTCTGATACGCCCTCCCGCTCCGCCCAGAGCGGGAGAAGATACTTAAAAAAAAAGGGGCGGCTGCAAAAATTAAATAATTAAATCATACGTGAGAAGGAATTTTGTTCCTGACGGGGTCAAAGTAAAGTCAAATCATTTATTTCAAATAGGCCCATGTATGGCACTTTTGAACGTCAAAAATTACAAAATAATAAAATTGATTCTAGTCGCCCCTTCCAAAAGGTAGTTTTCGTATGGAGAAGAATGGGCAAGAAACTCCACCGTTAAACTCCTCTTTTAAAATATTTTACAATTGTTTGTATATGTACGTACATTTGTTAAATAATTATTATATGTGAAGTCGATGCACCTAGAATAAAATTAATATACCACAATAGGTAAAAAGAATTAAAAATGAAGCAACGATAGATAATTTAATATATGATAGATACATGGTGCTCACATATTTACAAACATTGTAAAAGTAGACGATTTTCCTAAAATTTTACAATTAATAAGTCAGTGTGTGAGGAAGTAATCACAGAATGTAAAATCAATGTCATAAAACACAAAGTAATAAATTTTACAATTAAATTAGCAAACATTTTGATTTTGTCTTGATTCTAAATTGTCCTATGGAGCAGGACCAGCATGTTTCCAAGCACTCTTATCTTGGATATAATCCTCTAATTTGTAATATGCTTGTTTACAAAGTGTATTTTTAATATGAGTTTTAAAGTTTCTTTCATTTAATTGCTAAATGTCACAAGGTATTTTGTTGTAACATTTAACACAGTACCCCATAAAAGATGTATGTACTTAAGATAATCTAAAAAATGGTTGATCTAGTTTATCTTTATTTCTAGTATTAAAATTATGTCTATCACTTATTTTATTAAAGAGATGTGGATTTTCCTTACATACATAATATTTTCATAAATGAATTGGCAAGGTACCGTCATAATATTAATCCTTTTAAAAAGTTTAGTGAGAGATTCGCGGCGACGTAGATTATAAATGGCTCTGATAGCTCTCTTTTGCAAAATAAAGATGGATTCAATGTCAGCAGCCCGACCCCACAGTAAAATGCCATACGACATGAGGCTCCCCGACTGCATACGTTTTTTTTAATAATAATACTTGCCGCGCCGGCTCAGCGATCTGACATCATTGCGGAAAATTGTAACAATTGTTACGAAAGAAATACCTACATTCTTACACAATATTGCTACGCATATTTACAAAAAGAATTTAATAGATCACGTTTGATTGACGAATAATAATAATTTCTTTACAAAAAGTAATGATATCCCATCAAAAACATAAATGTGAAAATGGGAGCCAAATTCCATAAATATGGTTGTCGACTTCGCCGACAAAAGAATTGAAATCTAAATGGGTGCCAAGTTCTGTAGATAATCCTGAAATTTATTTATAAGAACATGCAACTTTCTAAAATAAAATTAAAACACAAATTCTTGTTTTTTCTGCTATAACAATGTTTGCTATTTAAAAATATAACTTCTTAAATTTGAACAGTCGAATTATTTACACAAAGCACTTAGGATAAATTGAAGCTCAAGATTTGACTTGGCTAGTTTTTACCTGCAAGCTGAAATTTTAGAGAAAGAAGATATTTTGACCTTACAGTTACAATAAGAAACAGTAACTTGCGCATAACATAAAGAACAAATATATAAATACGCCTAGGTAGACAGTCAAAGCTGTAAACAGTTACAATAAGAAACAGTAACTTGCGCATAACATAAAGAACAAAAATATGAATATTTTACTTTATTTATTTGGCTCACCAACAATTAAGTACACCGATACAAAGATATGAGATACATGCAATAAACTTATAGACTAGTGTACAAATTTCTTACAGGTAAGCACATCATGAATTACTTATTTGATGTTGAGTGCCTACTTAAAATTAAATAATAATAATTAAATATGCCTAGGTAGACAGTCAAAGCTGTAAACTCGATAAAAAAATAGCGTCCAACTGTTAGCCGCTTAATGCACGCACACTAAAAAAGTAAAATTACAGCACAATGACGTGGCGCGAGTGTAAGACGTAGCTGTAATGCACACCAGCATAAAAAAGTTACCTTGTTTGTTTTAGTTCTTTTGCACCGCGACACTGTAGACAAATATAAAGATGATAAATTGATTAGCCAAATATAAGATAACTTGTATGTAAAAACTAGCCAAGTCAAATCTTGAGCTTCAATTTATCCTAAGTGCTTTGTGTAAATAATTCGACTGTTCAAATTTAAGAAGTTATATTTTTAAATAGCAAACATTGTTATAGCAGAAAAAACAAGAATTTGTGTTTTAATTTTATTTTAGAAAGTTGCATGTTCTTATAAATAAATTTCAGGATTATCTACAGAACTTGGAACCCATTTAGATTTCAATTCTTTTGTCGGCGAAGTCGACAACCATATTTATGGAATTTGGCTCCCATTTTCACATTTATGTTTTTGATGGGATAATTAATACTAACACTGTAATCTCTAGATTACAGTGTTAGTATTAATTATACTTTGCTACTTTACTTTCTTTAATTTGATCGTTATGACCTCTAGGTCATAACGATCAAATTAACTTGCGTTTCATTAATAGACGCCACAATATTTGGTGGGCCTAATGGCCGAACAAAAACAACTATCTTCTTTGCAATCAACAAGACTACTGAAGTATGTTATAATCCTCGAAGTACGTCAGTTAAATTCTTCTTTCACGAGTTTCTGTTGGTAGGAGTAAGTCTATAGGACATTTTTCTCGTACACACTATGTGGCTAAGGAGACTGAAACGATTACATTCACTCTTGGGCCTGAATGGTAACAAGATATAAATGGTGTGAATTTATAGACTCATACATACATTACTGTATTGCAGTGACTAGTTGCTATCCCACAATTCACATAGCGATCCATAGTTTCAACAATATCCAATCCACAAAGCGGCGGTAAATATAACAATTCGAAGTCAATCGTGTGAGCGATCTTCGGTGTTCAGTGTGAAAGCAAGGGTCGTACAATACAAGGTAGGCAGGGTCAGAAAAAAATAATCAGAAAATAAATGGGAAAGCACTCAAAACACATCCGAAAACACGAAATAAGTGACAGATGTCTAGTTCTAGTAGAGATGGGCGTTGCGACAACGAACCGTTTACAAAGACTGTTTTGTGATGATGAAACCGTTTTACGTCCTGGGTTCAACTTCAAACAGTCTTCATTGCACATACCAGTCTTCGAATTACTTGGTGCGATTTTTACATCTAAGAAAATACAGTCGGGTACAATCATTCAACCATCTATCACACTCGTAAAACAGTCCTTCCAATAAAAAGTGAACTCTTTGAAATGAAATTCAGTCAGTAATGTATTACCAGTTGTCAATGCTGTCGTTCGTGATGCGAAAAAACGATTTCATACATTTCAAATCGTTGATAGTTTTAAGAAACTGCGCTCGACGAAAAGGCAATTCTATTCCATGTTGGATAAGTTTCGTCCTTTAACCGTTTTCTGCAACCGTTTTCGTCGTCGGGAAAACGGTTTCGGTCGCCAAAAATTCGAGAATGACCCACCACTAATGTGTCAAATTGTCAATGTCAGTCTGCCAGTGCAGAATATGTACTGCCAGTGACATAGACAAAAAAATAAAACTGATTTTAATCGATATGAAATTGATAATCATTACTTTGGTTTTTCAGTAATTAATGATGTTTTATTTAAATTAAATGCACTATATTGTATAAAAGTATATATAGTGCATTTAATTACTTTGAGTTAACTATATTACCTAGTGCTACCTAGTGGGTAGGTTTTCTTTTCGTAGTTGTGTAATCGATTACTATAATCGATGATCTCACGAAAACTATCTTTATCATATTTCTCCGCTTCCAGACAAAGAATTGAGCTGATTTTTTATATTCAAGGATAAAAAAATATGACTAATTTTTAGATCATATCTCAACTTAATACACTTGGGCCCAACATTTTCCATTCCCTTTATATGTATGAAACAAAATGTTTCGTATACAATAAAATATGTTCTTACCTTGAAAAAATATTGTTCGAGAAACTATTGTTATTTTATTAAATAATGTTATTTGCCCTGGGGCCTCGTCTGCTTGAATGTTGTATTTAAAATACGGGGATTTGAAAAAACTGGCTTTTTCTAGAACTCAACAGATTTCTGCGAAAGCGGCTGTTACCAACTCTCAACTCAGCTCCATGTAAAATATTAATGTGGTTTTTATTATTATTGTTTCATTCTTAACGGGTACGAGAATTTAAAATGCTTGGTAGGTACTTATATCATATTTTTTTTTTTTTTAAGATAGGGTTGTTACCTATTTTTCAGTGAATATGAATACATAAATATCATATCTAAGTTTTTTTTTTTTGGAATTTCTGCATCGATTTATAAATGACTAGCTTGTGCCTGCGACTTCGTTCGCATGGAAGTCGTAAGACACCACAATATACTAAAATAACAGCCACATTTTGCAGCAGCTCGTCCTGCAGGTCGACACACGCAGCCTTCAGAAGCCTAGCAATATCCCATTGCTTCCGAAGTTTTTCGTTTTGAGTGAATTTATGTACGCCTGTGTTCCTGTATATACCTACTGCCTAATGGCACAGCACTGATACAATGACTGATACTTTCTTACAGATTATTCCTGACGAACGGTTATCTCTAAAATAATATAACAGTAGATTGTAAACACACGAGATTTCTCATTACCCCAGTCACCTAACCATTTATCCTAAATATTCAGAATATTTAGGATAAATGGTTAAGTGACGGAATTTTCATTTGGAAGAGAAAACTTCGCGGTCGTCCTATTTAAATTTTATTAACTTTTCTCGGGTAGTTTATGAGTTAGCTTCAATGATACATATTTAATCTACTTTTTGTATCTTGATGATGTTATAATACTTCCTGTCACTGTTTTTTAAAAGTAGTGGTATACGAATTGGTGTGGGGTAGATACCATAAACCAAAAATAGAGTTCATACTAAAAATATTTTTTCTTTGTACGTTTTACGAACTATTATATAAGCCCAAGTTCGCACGGACATAAAAATATCGCGGCGGGATTTTTACACACATTGGATTTTCAACGCTCTGGTTAGCACCGATAGTTGAAAATCCAATAGTGTGTTTTTTCGACGCGCTGGGATGCTGTCTGTTGAACTCTCAACGCTCGGTTTAACACCGAGAGTTGAAAAACCAGTGTGCCAAAAAATCCCGCCGCTGTAGGTACCTCATTATAAAGTTATTTACAAATACAAAAATACAAAATAGTTTATTGTGCCAAATAGAAAATTACATTACATTTTAACGTATTTGGAGCCTCCTTTTAGGCAAACAATGCCTGTATTAGAAGGCTCCGCTCTTTCACATCATTGTAAGACGTTGAAACGGCTGAACGGATTTAGATGCAATTTGGCACATAGGTAGACCATGAACTGAATTAGGACAAAGGATACTGTTTAAGACTTGATTACTTGTAAAGCTTCCTGCGTGCTCGATAGATGGCGTTGACCTCAAGTTAGCAGTCGCTATGGTTTCGTTACCGCAAATAGTGTATATTCAAACAGTTTTTTTAAATAAAGTAGCTATCATATGAGATCAGTACACAGTGGTTTAATTTACTAGTGTACCTTCAGGTCAACCTTCCCCAAATACTATCCGGTATTTAACATTGGTCCTATGAGCCGGGTCTTTTGGACAGTTTTTTGGTACAAGCATAGCCACCGTAGGCCCGCTTTTCCGTCCCGTGTACTTGCAGTGGATCGCTGCAGCAAGGTACACGGTCTTCCGCACTAGAAGCGACAGCTTTGCCCAGCATTGGCGGTGAGCTGAGTCGCATTGGCGGACTAGTTCAAAGAGTGGCCACAGAGGGCGCCACTCTCAGATCAACACTTCACTGGAGGACAGCAAGGCGACGCCGGCGCAGTCAACACGACGTCACAGGTGACGTCAAGCGCAGTTCAGATAGCGGCCACAGAGGGCGCCACTTGCAGGTTGAAAACGGTGTTTGTGTAAAGTGCAGTTTTGTGAGTACATTTTATTTATTTATCTTGTCCATGAATTGGACGAACAGGTCGAGTCAAACAATTTGAACTCTATTCCAACGAGAAGTTAAACTTTGGAAACAGTCAAGAAGTTTCGACTTAGAAAATTATTTCGTAATTTTGGACTTTTAAAATTTTAACAACATTTTTAAACTTAGAAAACTTTTATTATATTTCAATTTGTGTGCATGTTAGAATTAGGACTTAGAATATTTTATAGAAAACGGGGATACGGGGAACCTATACCCGATTTCTACCAGATTTGTGTTTCCAAAACACTTGTAAAATTTTAAGTAGTGATTTGGGACTTGTATTATTTGTTGTGTTTGATAAAATTGTACAACTTAGAAAAATTTTGTCGAATTTTATGAACTTATAAGTTATATTACATGTTTTATCTCTTTTGAGAAAGTTGTTTTTCATTTGTATACTTACGTTGATTTATACTTTGGGTTTATAAAAATTAGATCAAGTTAAAATCAATTTAAACACATATTTTTTATTCATTAAGTTTATAAACCAATTATAAAAATGGATGGATTAATTAATGTTTTAAAAGATCAACAGAATGTTATCACAAAGGGATTGACAAATTTTAAGAAATGTAGTAAAGATAGATTAACGCCAGAATACATAGAAACAAGGCAAGAATTATTAGAAAGGGATTGGGCATTATTTAAAGAAAGTAACACTAAATTACATGAACGTTATAAAGCAGAAGATATTCTACAGAAAGTGGTTGATATCTATGACGTGACAGAAGATGCTTATGTTATTTATAAAAGTTTAACGAAAACAGCTCTTAACAAAATTCGGTTAGCTGAGGTTTCTGTACGTCAAACCGATAATGCTTCAACTAGTATAAACAAATCAAGTAGTTCATTTGTTAAGTTACCTAAAATAACCATTCCAACATTCTCAGGAAAATATGATGAATGGACAACATTCCATGATCTTTTTACATCATTAGTACACAAAAATGATACCCTAGATAATGTACAAAGGCTCCATTATTTGAAAGGTCACCTTTCTGGCGAAGCAGAGCAATTAATACGTCATACTCCTATAACTGACGCCAATTATATTCAGTGCTGGACTCAGTTACAGGAGCGTTATAGCAATAAAAAATACTTAACAAATTGTATTCTTAGGAGGTTGTTTGGTCAAAAACGTATGCAAGTGGAATCAGCTACAACTTTGAAGGAGTTGCTTGATACCACGTGCGATTGTCTTAATGCGTTGAGTAATTTGTCGATAAACGTGAGTACATGGGACGTCATTATCATACACATTGTTACCTTTAAATTAGACAACGAAACGCGTAAACAATGGGAGCTTAGTATTTGCAACAATGACTCCAACAATGACTTACCAACTTTCAAGCAATTTAAAACTTTTATAGAAAATCGGTTTCGTGCGTTAGAGTGTTTAGAACCTAAAAGGGCACCAGTTCATCAGGGCAACAACAATAATAAAGGGTCATTTTCACATACTCCAAAGGCAATGTTGGCTACGAGTTCATCAATACAGTGTGAATTCTGCTCAGAAGGACATAAACTTTGTTTCTGCAAGAAATTCTCAAAGCAGACAGTTGAAGTTAGACGTGATTTTGTTGCAAAACATAAAATTTGCTACAACTGTTTGGGCGGCAATCACATTGTTTCTGAATGTAGAAAACCTACCACATGTAAGGTTTGTAAAAAGCGCCATCATTCGCTGTTGCATTTAGGTCAGGACTCGGACAAAAGGGACCAACCTTCGACATCATCGGCTATCGACAGTGTTAGTTCACCTAACACTAGTCAGATTGTTTCGTGCCTGTCGACAGGTAATATTCCCAAGCCCAGACAGGTTTTATTAGCCACAGCGCTAATAAAAGCCGAGTCACGCTCTGGTGAATTTCAGACTATCCGAGCTTTGCTCGATCAGGGTTCACAGGCATGTTTTGTAACAGAAGCCGTAGTTCAGCTACTCAACCTGAAAAAAATCCCTATTCAAGGAACTATTTCAGGCCTTGGTGGTAATAGTTCAACCATGGCAACGTACATGGTACATTTGAATATCCAATCTCGGATAGATTCAAATTTTAATCTTAAAATTAATGCGTACGTACTAAGTAAAATTACATCGTACTTACCTGAGAGTAGAGTCCACACTACCTTAGATTGGTTAACTGTTAACAAGCTGCAGCTTGCAGATCCAGAGTTCAACACTCCCAATAAAATAGATGTTTTATTGGGAGCTGATGCTTACAGCTGCATTATTAAGGCAAACATAGTTAAGAGTCCATCAGGCACTCTGATTGCTCAGAGCACTACCCTAGGGTGGATCCTGTCCGGTGTAATTAGTAGGGACACATCTAAAAGTTCACCTAAAATTAATGTGTTGCATGCACAAGTTAATGAAGATGAAATATTAAGAAAATTTTGGGAAATTGAAGAGCAAAATAGTTCAAAGAAAATACTAACACCTGAAGAAAAGAAGTGTGAAGAGTTTTATACTAAAACTACAGTAAGGGATAGCAGTGGAAGGTACGTATTGAGACTACCTTTCCGCGATGAAAATCCTTCTTGTAAGGGTGGAAACTCTCGTGCTATTGCTGAAAAAAGATTTAAGTCGTTAGAAAAAAGGCTAGAAAGAAATACAGATCTAAAGGAAAAGTACAAGCAGGTAATAGACGAATATTTACAACTAGGACACATGAGACAGATAGACAAGAATGATAAGAATAAGGAAGTGGCGGTATACTTACCTCACCATGCTGTAATCCGGGAAGACAAAATTACCTCGAAGGTGCGTGTTGTCTTCAACGCGTCCGAGAAGAACAACAATGGCGTCTCACTCAATGACACGTTGATGGTGGGACCTACATTGCAGTCTGATTTAAGACACACAGTGTTAAGATGGAGACTTCACCCTATAGCACTGGTAGCGGACATCGTCAAAATGTACCGCCAGGTCAGGATTTCGGAAGAAGACGCAATATTTCAGCGCATATTATGGCGAGACAGTCCTGAAACCGATATCAAGGATTACGAGCTGGTGACGGTTACCTTTGGTACGGCATCAGCACCATACCAAGCAGTTAGAACCCTACATCAAGTCGCCTACGATGAAGGTAAAAATTACAATCTTGCTGCCGATATAGTTCAGAACTGCTTCTACATGGACGACTTGATGTCCGGTTGTAAGGATGTAGAAGCAGGCCTGGAAATCTACAGACAAATGACAGTGTTACTAAGAAAGGGTGGATTCACGCTCCAAAAATGGAACAGTAATAACCAAGAAATAGTAGACAGGATACAGGAAATAGAAAGTAATACATTGAAAGGACAAACAGATCAAATTAGGACAAAGGACAACATAAATGAGAACAACACAAATAAGCACAAAATCATACAGGACATAAAACAAGCAAAGGAGTACAACCAACCAAAGAAACCAGAACAAAAGGAAAAGGAAGTGGAAATAAAATTAGATAGTACAATCAAAATTTTAGGACTTACCTGGAACCGCACCGCAGACACCTTCCAGTACACGGTGAATCTCCCGTCGCCGACGACCGCGCCTGTGACTAAAAGAACCATTGTTTCTGTGATAGCACGACTTTTTGATCCATTAGGCTGGCTAGCCCCTAGTGTGGTTTTGGCGAAAGTATTTATCCAGAAATTGTGGCTTGCAGGTGTGGGTTGGGATGAGGAGCTAACCAACAACTTAATAAATGAATGGAGATCATATCGCGAGGAATTGTTACTACTCACCAAGATTCGGATTCCTCGTTGGCTTGGCACCAAATCGAACGACTATCTGGAACTTCACGGTTTTAGTGATGCCTCTAAAACAGCGTACTCAGCTGCGATTTACTTGCGGATTGTAGACGCAGATGACAATGTTCAAGTGTCGTTGCTAGTTGCTAAGACTAGGGTTGCACCAGTAAAACAGATAAGTATTCCACGGTTAGAGCTTTGCGGAGCAGTCTTGCTGTCACAGATACTATCTCAAACGTCTGAAGTCTTGAGTATCTCCCAAGACAAGGTCAAGGCGTGGACGGATTCCACTGTGGTGTTGGCCTGGATAAATAGCCACCCAAGTAAATGGAAGACGTTTGTGGCCAATAGGACGTCTGAAATATTGACCTCGATGAAAGCGTCGCAATGGTTTCACGTTCCCACTAAGCAAAATCCAGCAGACTGCGCCTCTAGAGGGATACTTCCCAGTTCACTGCTAGAAAACGATTTATGGTTTTCTGGACCATCGTTTCTTAAATTACAAAACGTAATTTACAATAGGCCAAATAATGATTACAGTACAGATTTGGAAGAGACCGCAAAGGCATTTGTAGCGATCATTCCAAACTGTTCCTTCTTCGATCAATTTTCTAAGTTACGAAGATTGGTTAGGATTGTTGCATACTGCCGAAGATTTTTAAAGGAGAACAAAATATACAGGAAAGGGTATTTACAAAAAACAGAATTAGACTCTGCTCTCGAATGTTGTATTAGGAAAACACAGGAAGAACTATTTACAACAGAATATAAGGAACTAAAGGACAAGGGCTACATACAATCAAAAACAAGTCCATTAAGGTCACTCTGCCCCTATCTCGATAATAAGGACATTATGAGAGTTAGAGGTAGACTAGAGAAATCAGAACTAAGCGAACAAATGAAACATCCGATAGTCCTGCCTCACTCCAGTCATCTAACTCGGTTAATCATAGCTGACGCACACCATAAAACCCTTCACGGGGGTCCTCAGCTCATGATAAATTATTTGAGGACAGCCTACTGGATTATAGGGGTCAGAAATGTGGTCAAACACCATGTCATCAAGTGTGTGACATGTGCCAGGCAAAGAGCCAGTACTAAAAATCAGTTCATGGGTTCCCTACCAGCTATTCGGTGCACTCCAGCTCGACCATTTTTGAATAGCGGGGTTGATTATGCTGGTCCAATTAATGCGAGGACAACGAAAGGTCGTGGCCACCGTTCATACAAAGGCTATATATGCCTGTTTGTATGTATGGTCACTCGTGCACTGCATTTAGAAGTAGTAAGTGACATGAGCACTCAAACCTTTTTAGCAGCGTTTAGACGTTTTGTCTCAAGACGAGGTCATTGTGCCAAACTGTGGAGTGACAATGGCACCACGTTTGTAGGCGCCTCCAGGGAGTTGCAGCAGTTGACAGCTATCCAATCGTCCATAGCCGAACACCTCGAAGCGAATGGTACGGAGTGGCACTTCATTCCTCCTCACAGTCCCAACTTTGGCGGACTTTGGGAGGCAGGAGTGAAGTCCACAAAGTTTCATTTGAAACGAGTGATCGGTGAAGCGACTCTCACATATGAAGAACTGACAACACTCCTCAGTCAGGTAGAAGCGTGCTTGAACTCGCGACCTATGAGCACGATTAAGGTTGATGATCCTGGTGAACCGTTACCATTAACACCTGGTCATTTCCTAATTGGAGAGCCCTTAGTGAATGTACCAGATAACAAGTACGAAGATTCAAATATTAATCACTTATCACGCTGGCAATTCATTCAACGAATGCTTCAGTCGTTTTGGAGACGTTGGTCTCACGAATATCTCGTTACTTTGACGAATCGTTACAAATGGTCTTCCCAAGTTGCTGAACCAAAAATTGGAGACATTGTTCTTGTCAAAGAAGATGACTTGCCGCCAAGTCGTTGGTTGATGGGTAGGATAGTACAAAAACATCCTGGGGACGATAACATCACCCGTGTAGTCACGTTACGCACCAAATCCTCAACAATCAAAAGGCCAACATCCAAAATATGTATTTTACCCGTAGTCGAATAAGAAAGTTTTACTATTTTTTTGTTTACATATTTTATTTAGCCATTATTTTTACAACTAATTTACACTTTTGTCTTGTTAGAATCAATTTATACAACCATTGTTTTACGCCTGTAAACTTTAGATCAACTGTTTAAAATCAAATTATACACATATTTTAAGTTTTTTACACTGTTTACAATTTTTATATACTTAGTTTTAAACTACATTTTTCTACTCAGAATAATTCATGTTTAGCTTTAAGTTATTGTAACATTCTTGTTAGCCATTAAGCATTGAGTGTTATAGTAATATATAGAAACCATAGCTCGACGATTTTAATTCATACTATTTTCTCATGTATTACAAATGTTTAGTTCAACTTGCCTTTGCAATGTGCCACTTTAGTTCAGTTTAGAAGGACATCCCTTCAGTAACGTCCTTGGTGGGCGGTATGTTTAAGACTTGATTACTTGTAAAGCTTCCTGCGTGCTCGATAGATGGCGTTGACCTCAAGTTAGCAGTCGCTATGGTTTCGTTACCGCAAATAGTGTATATTCAAACAGTTTTTTTTTTTTTTTTTTTTTTTTTTTTTTTTTTTTTTTTTTATCCCAATAGTACGCTCTCGAGGAATAATTTCAGACCTCCACGCGGGCGAAGCTGCAGGCAAAAGCTAGAAGTCAATAAATGGACTAAAACTAACTAAGATTTTCATCGATGAAAGTATGAGACATGGGTAACACGATGCTATTAAGCAATCAGGCGAAAGGCAATAACTGTACACTTTACTGTCGTTCTGAGGAAATATAAGTTGGCATTGAGTCCAATAACTACAGCTACTATTAATTTTTTTAAACAATCGGGATATGAAATTCTAAGTTTTCTTTGTGCCATTGTTTATGTATCTTGTCTTTCATTGCCTGATATGAGACAAGTTTCATAAGAAACCAATTATTTAAGTAGAAAATGGAACTGTCCATTTTCTACTTAAATATTGGTACACCTATTTACAACGTTAGAACTGTCTAACGTTGTAAATAGGTGTAGTGTGTTAGCAGTACTATGACTAAAAATTACCAGTTTTATTTTTGCTAACCTACATTTTCTTACACTGCAACTGTTGGGCAAAGGCCTCCCATTTTTCCTTCCAAGTCTATTTATTTTAAGTGTATTTTGTACTATCTCTGGCCATGTTGATTCTGCTATCCAGAATAATCAAAAAAATATTGACTACCACAATGATGGTTACTTTAAGCTAATTCTGGATTAGTAGCGCCAGGTTTATTATCATTACACTCATTTCATTTATTCATTTTTTTTTTTACATATTAAATACATTTTTAAATATTTTTATAAAAATCATTAAAAAAACATTTAAAAATATAAAAAACAGTGGCCCATCGGCATCAGGAACAGGGTCCAAGCTGCCGGTGGTCAGGGCTCTAAAGAGAGGAACCTCCTCACTATGCGTGCCGTGTCTAGGAGTACTGCTGTCATTACACTTATTATTAACACGTATTGTTCCGTAATAGCTCGTTCTAGTCCTCTTTTACGATATTCAGGGATTGACAAGGGTGATCCATGAGGCCATGCTCTTCCTAGTAAGTTTTAAGTTATAATCATACCGTTCCCATTGCTGGGACACAGGCCTCCTCTCTGTGAGAAAGAGTGGGCCTCAATCCACCACGCGGGTCCACTGCGGGTTGGGGCTATTACATGCCTTCGAATTTTTGGTTCCAGGACATGCCGGTGGCTTCATGATGTGATTTATTTTTCGTCATCGTTTTGAGAGCAGGGGTGATGAAATAAATTACACACAGTTAATTGCCTGGGTTCGAACTCATGACCTCAACTCGTAAGTCGAGGCCAATATCGGGTCGAGTTACTTATCTGCTATCACACTAATATTATAAAGGCGAAAGTTTGTGAGTGTGTGTGTATGTTTGTCTCTTCTTCACGCTCAAACGGCTAGACGTATTTGGATGAAATTTGACACACAAATAGTTTATAACCTGAATAAACACATAGGATACTTTTCATCTCGATATTCCCGCGGAATCGAGACTTATGCGGGTGAAACCGCGGGGTGCAGCTAGTTATTCATGTTTTGTGTATTATTGTATTGTTTTGTTTAGGGACATTGACGCGCAACCTGTTACCATTTTAGGATTTAGTACATGAGTCTGAACCTTATATTGCCCTTATAAATGAAACAGAAGCTTTTTTATACCCGAGGAAAAATTTATACGCTCGGGGGTCTAGAATCATGTGCTGAATTCATGGTTACAGTTTGCACGTTGATATTCCTGCGACCCTGTAGAGGTATTCACCTAATATAGGAACATACTTGGGTCTCCCAAATATAAGCCATAATCGAAATTTTTCGAAACAAACCTTCGTAAATCGATGGGGCGATTTGTCTTCACACGAAAAACTTTTGCGCAGAACAAATTAGTAGTGTTTATTTGATTCATGAGGCTTTTCTTTTATTGTACTTTGAGGGAAAACAAGAATATTTCTCGGAACAATAAAAATATCTTCTATTCCGAAAATAGTTTATTTATCAAGACTAAAATTAAATTTCGTTTGAGCAAAACAGAAAAAGCGTTTAATTATTTTTATCAGTTTCGAACTAGAACAGAGTAATAAAATAGATGATTTTCCCTAATAATATTAATAGCAGAAATAGAAGGCCTTGAGAAGTAAAGGAGAGGAGATAATAATTCATCCATGCTCAGCATTCTGAAAAACAACATAAATTAATTAGAATAAGCGATTATACCCTTTTAATTTCATAGGTATAATGTACTTTACAGGCACATCTGGCACATGTTTAGAAACTGTAAGTTTTACCAGGACAGCTGTCGGGGTCGACACATTTTCCATCTTCTTCATTTAGAACAAATCCTGTTTTGCACACACAGCCGCTTGGCATGCACTCATCTGTACATACTTGAGGATTCGGGTTAGTGCAAGTCGGCTCACAAGCACTTGGACACTCTTTATACACTGCGTTGGGGTCTCCTCCACAACCTGGCAAAGTTTTAGAAAAAAAATGCAATGTAAAAAACACATCAGTGAAGAGTAAAATCGATAAATAAAGAAGGGAAGAAACTATTACCCGGACAGTCCTCTGGTTTGATACATTTTCCATCTTCTTCATTTAGAACAAACCCTTGTTTGCACACACAGCCTGGCGGCTTGCAGTCCGCGGTGCATGCTTCGGGGTTCGGATTGGAACAAGTCGGTTCATTACCACTTGGACATTTGCTAAATACAGCGTTTGGATCCCCATTGCAACCTTCTGCTGTTTTAGTCAAGTAAGTTACATGTTAGGTATAATTAGGCAATATAAAACGTAGCCTATTTTCTACAAGGCATCTATTAAAATCACCAGAACGGAAAGAAAACGGAGTGAAAAGCGGTTCTAGTGCGCACGTTGACACCCAGTTGTTTACTATAAACTTATAACCCGTATGAATTAACTAGGCACTTCGCTGGAATGCAACCTCGTACTGTACTGAACAACGACGTGTATGAGTGACTTCTAACGCCAGGTGCCTCGACAACTTGCACCGCTTGCACGTTAAATATAGGTACGGGTCCACATCGGCCGGGATGTTTTGAGATCGCCGTAATCACAAATTCAAAATTCAAATGAACCCATATTTTCACGACAGTACGCCATCAGTGGTTTGACCGTAACGAAATAATAACAGAACTAAAAGCAATATTATAAAATATGCAATAACAAATTGCAATCATACAGTTCAACTTACGACAATCATTAGCAGGAATACAAATTCCACTTGAATTCCTGAAGTGATCCTTCTTACAGATACATCTAGGATCACAGTTCAACAACAAAGTATTGCAAACAGTAGGTTGATTGTAGACATCTTTACAATCTTCAGCAAGACATGCTGATGGACAAGAACACCATTCTTCGTTAGGTCTTGTACAATTTATTTGAGCTGAAACATTAAAACAAAACATTTTGATGAAATTGGGTATCTAAATCTTTACTTGCTCTTCCTTTCTCTCGGGACCAATGTTGTTATGTATAAGAATGTGTTACATTCTTAAACATACGAACAATTTAATCTTCAAATGCAATTTCCTGTTACACATATACAAAACACAGTTTATCCTTTCTTTTCACAATATTTACTTTACTTTAATTATGTTGTAAAACATTTTAAAAGAGTAACGGTAGAATTTCTTGCCCATTCTTCTGCATACGAAAACTACCTTTTGGAAGGAGCGACTAGAATCAATTCAATTATTTTGTAAATTTTGACGTTCAAAAGTGCCATACAAGGGCCCATTTGAAATAAAGGATTTGAATTTGACTTTACTATCAGCAGATACTGCTCTAAAATCACAATCATGACAAACATTACAAAGACAAAGCGCTTGTGCATAGGAAGCAATAAAAAGTTTTGATTACATCCCCCATTTTTTTGAAATCATTGCAAATGGAAAATGCAATTAACATTAAAAATCACTTACGGCAATCAGACGATACGATACATATCGGATCTGCGTGGCTTTTCCTTTTATGATTTATATTACAAATACAGCCAGACAGGCAACTGTCTGCTGGAGGATCATAACATTCTAAGTCCCGATTGTCATCTTCTGGGCAATAGTCGCTTGGGCAATAAGTCTTGCAATCGACGAAGTGTTCATTCTCGCCACATGGGTCTCCACCTAAGAATATTGGAAAATTGGTTTTGTTAGACACCATGTGATGAAGATTTTTTGGAGTATGTTGATGGCAAAAACTCAAATGAAATCGAAAACTCATTCACCTTGTAGTATGAATGCTGGCGATACTTTCACTTAGCTAGGTTTAAAGCCTCTTGTTTAGCTAGGTGGGCAAAAAATACGAGCATTGGAAGAAACTTTGTAATTTAACTATTTTAATTACTGATCTTAAATTATTTAAAGGTAGTCAACATGTCACTTACCTGGACATTTATCTGGTAAGATGCATAGACCAGTGTCATCAGATAGTATATATCCAGGTTTGCATTGGCATCCGATTGGATCACACATTCTCTTGCAGGGAAATTGGTTCGGTGATTTGCAAGTAGATGGGCATGGCTTAGGACAACGTTTGGGTCTTGCGTTTAAATCACCGTGGCAGGCTATTTCAGCTGAAATATGATGAACAGGGGAGTCATTATAGATATAGACTATTTTGAACCAAATTACTGCATCGTGCCCCAATATTATAGTCGAAAGAAGTTTTGATTATCTAAAGATGTTTTTAACACTCGTATCTTTTGAGGAGCTCGTAGCTAAATAATAACAGCCGCACGGGTCGATCCGACAGGTTAAGCTACGCTTGCCGGGGTTGGTCTGTGGATGGGTGACTATCTTTCCATACCGAGACTCCTCCGTGCCTCGAAAAGCACGTTAAACCGTTGGTCCCGGCTGTCATTCGTGGATCTTTGACAGTCGTTACGGGTCGTCAGAAGCCCGAAAGTCTGACAACCAGTCTTCCAAGGGGTATCGTATTACCCAGTTAGTGAGTTGTGGAGGTCAGATAGGCAGTCGCCCTATGTAATATACTGGTATTCAGCTGCATCCGGTTAGACTGGAAGCCGACCCCAACATAGTTGGGAAAAGGCTAGGCAGATAGATAGATCTTTTGAACAATACATACTAGTACTACCTTGCTTTAGCACATCAATTTTATGCTTGAAAAAGAATGGAGTATTTATGATACAACTCCATTTATAGCGACCTCTGACACAAACTGTAATTTTAAACTTATTGAGACTATCCAACACTGCTCTAATTTTAATTACTAACTTAACAATGTAGTGATTTCTATACTCATAGGATTAAATAAACCCAATAATAATTGTTAAATATATAACAGGCCTTTTTATTTAATTGTACCTTTTATGTTGCATACAGTTTAATAAATAAACAAAACACACTTACGCGGACATTCCTCAATAAGGATGCAGTCACCTCCTAGTTCTGACAAAATATATCCATCTTTACAATCGCAACCATTCATATTCACTTTTGGTGGATTATATTCACAATTTGGAGGATTTGGTTCTGCGCAGGTTCGCTTGCATTCATCGGGAATTTGACAGGCTGCAATAGAAGTGGAGAAGGGATTAATTATGTTTCAGTATATAATCACTAAGCACTGTTGAAGTAAGTAATCTCCTATCCATTGGTCTTGAACATCAACCTGTAATATAAATCTTATGTTAAAGCACTTTTGAACGTCAAAATTTACAAGACATTATTTTAATCCAATTTATTGACCTGTAAAACTAGATAATCAAATACAACGTTTATTTTCACGTTTCGTAAGTCTTGTTCTCACTTGATGTTAAAAGGAAATAATTATATACAAAATAAAAAAACAAAAAAAAAAACAAATCAAATTTCTCAGTAGCAGCTCGGAGTCTGGATTTGTGCCCGGTTGATGGCAATAGGCTCGCCCCCTATTACATGGGACTTAAACATAACTGGCGAAATGTGGGTGTACCTGTTACAAGGACACCTCTGCCCAACCCTTCGGGGAAACAAGGCGTGATGTTATGTTATGTTATATACAAAATAGTACATATGAAACAAAAAAAAATTGCTGTAAACTACGCAGTTCAATCAAAAGTTGAAATAAACATTTGCTAAAAGTAGTGCCATATTTTAGACGCGCATTCCTGTTATGAAGAATTACATTAGAGTTGTTTACGAATAGGAATAACTATTGGAGAAACAACATAACTTTCTGAAGCAAGATATCGACACCAAAAAATGGTAGCTACCCAAGGTTAATAATTTATTAGCCTGCAGCATGCTTTTAGACTTGTCGACTTAATATTACTAAAGAAGAAGAAAAAAAAGAGAGAGGAAGAAAAAATAAGGAAGTAAAGAGACAGTCAACATGAACCATATCTTACGCGCTGGACACTGTTCGCTTGGTATACATATTCCTCTATCGTCCCTCAGATAATTGGGAACACAGTCACACCCTGGCTCACAGGGTAAGTCTTCAATGCAACGGAATAACGCGTACTTGCTCAAGCAAGTTTGTGGTGGGCAGATCCGTCTGCAGTCTCTGGCTATTTCATTTATCCCACACATGGGAGTTGATGGATCTAAAATTATGCACAATGTCGGAATTGAGGTAGAAGATTTGTGGTGATGTTGCAATTTTTGATGTGCTCATAATATTTTGTGCAAAGCTTGAAAATTGTAAAGAATATGAAACTATGAAGCTAGATGTTCATAATGATTATTTGAATAATTTATCGAACTAACGAGCAAGTGGTTTTTTATTCGCAGTTAAACCTTTGTACATTTAATACAATCCACTGTTGGTTAGGTAAATTTTAGTTTAGTTACAAATTCTCCGTTTTTATATAAATAGCAATCGTTCAATCCGCCTCCTCCTTCGCGAGCATTACCACTTCGCAGAAGGAGGTGACGGCCTCCCGTCTCCTCTCGCTCCGTACCATGGCCTGAACCAGTGCCGGACGCGAGTGATCACCGGCGCCGATCGCCTCCACGAGGACACGGTGATGCTCAGCCCAAGCCGGGCAGACGTCCACTGTGTCCTCCAGGCGATCCACACAATGGTCACACCCGGGCGTTTCCTCCCGCCTTATCCTAAACAGGAACCTCCCGAAGCAGCCGTGTCGGGTGAGGACCTACGTCAGGCGGAAGGTAAGGGCGCCGTGGCGCCTCTCAAGCCACTCCTCAAAAAGGGATTTTATCGCCGCAATTGTGGCGTACCCAGCACTGGGTTGCGACAATCGCACTGTCCATGCCGCCATGAGATCCCGCCGGAGCTCTGTCCGCTGTGCCGTGATTTTTCGCGGCAGCGGAGTTAAGCTCCGGTGTTTCGCCTACTCGCGCCACTCCCAGATGTACGCCATAACCTTTGTCTTCAGATCCCATGGCGGTAATCTGGCAAGGAGGCTCACCGCCTCGCAAGAGACCGTGTGGTATCCTCGGGCTAGCCGGATGGCCATGACCCTCTGGGACGCGTTCAACCGGCGGGCTGGCTGCGGCCTCAATGAACGCGCCCACACCGGCGTCCCGTAAAGGGCCATGGACCGCACGACCCCAGCATAGAGCCTCCTGCAGGTGCCATCACACCCCTTTGTCCACCTTTTAGAAGAACTGTTTTGGGAGCCAACTCGCGCTTTACAAGAATGTGTAAGACAGCGAATGGCTACAGTGATATTATTGACCTTCACTTTGACTCTCTTGCTAAATAGAAAGCCATCCTTAATAGTTTACCGAGCAACCCCTAACCTTAATCCTAGTATATGAATTGAGCCAATATTACCACTGTTATAAATTTATCAATTTTATCTTTTATTTTCACCGATGTCATCAATGTAATTCAATTTTTTGTTGATAATTTTTAAACCTGTTTTCATTTATCCAAATTTTTATCTCTATGTGCCGATGTAAATATTTTTTATGAATTTACTTAATGTTATTAATTAATGTATGAATTTTTAATTTATCAATTATTATCATTTTTTGTCAATTATTTATACCATTTTTATTTTCATGCAATTCTTATCAGTTTCACTAACATTATAATGTCCAAGAATGTTAATTTTACCTTTAACATTTTTTTTTAAATATTTTATTAGATATTCATAAATTTTAACTTTACATAAATGTCACTTTTTACCAATGTTACAAAATTTTCAATATTAACGCTTATTACCAAGTAAGTTAGCTTATTTGTCTGATTCATTGTTTTATGCATGTGGTGTTTACCTATGAGTAACTGATGCACTGTTATGTATATCAGTGTAATCAATTGTTGGTGAACCTAATAAATAAATACTATATGTATAGGGTGACTGGTAATTAGTGACCAAAGCTGTGACTGGTAATGATGAGTAAAGTCACGTGTTTAAGTATTGGTCACTAATTACCAGTCACACTATATACAGCGTGTATCAGAAAGGTGTGGTCAAGGGTGTGATACTAACCATCAAACTGAGTAAGGTTCTCCATAGAACCAACATCGTAATTGTAGTACCAAACTCTTTAATTTGATCACACCTTTCTGATACAGCCAGTATGTTAAAAAAATAGTTCCTAATACCAAAGTCAAAGTCAAATAATTTATTTAAAATACACACATTAAATGCACTTTTAAACGTCAAACTTTATAAGAAAATAGAACACTAGTTTATTAACCTGTAAAACCAGTAATTCAAAACCACGTTTCGCAAATCTTGTTCTCAACTGATGTTAAAAGAAAACACATACAAAATACTGCATCGAAACAAAAAAATAACAGTAATTGCTGTAAATTATGCTATTCAATCAAATGTTGAAATCAAAATTTAATAAAGTGCCATATTTCATATTCGCATTCCCGATACAAAGAATTAAGTTACAGTTGTTTACGGATGGGAATAACAATTAAAGAAACAACATAACTTTCTGTAGCAAGATATCGATCCCAAAAAATGGTAGCTACCTATGGTCAATAGTTTATTAGCCTGCAGCATGCTTTAAGACTTGTCGACCTAATATTACTAAAAAATAAGAAAACAAGAGAGAGGGAGAAAAAATTAAGAAAGCAAAGATAGTCAACATGAACCATATCTTACGCGCTGGACACTGTTCGCTTGGTATACATATTCCTCTGTCGTCCCTCAGATAATTGGGAACACAATCGCATCCTGGCTCACAGGGTAAGTCTTCAATGCAAAGGAATAACGCGTACTTGCTCATGCAAGTTTGTGGTGGGCAGATCCTTCTGCAGTCTCTGGCTATTTCGTTTATCCCACACACGGGAGTTGATGGATCTAAAATTGTGCACAATGTTGGAATTGAGGTTGAAGAGTTGTGGTGATTTTATTTTGTGTTAAGCTTGAAAGTAGTATAGAATATAGAACTGTGAAGCTAGATGGTGATAATGTCATAGAGAATTTAAATAAAGTTATGTACCAAGATATCGAACTGGCGAGCAGGTGGTTTTTTAATAGCACATAAACCTTTATACATTTGGTACAATGCACTCTTATTTCATACATAGATAAATTTTAGCTTGATTGCAGATCTTAGTTTTTATTTAATTAGCAAAGGATGATTATAGTGATGAAGTAAAAACGCTTACAAGGACACTGTTCATTCGGTATACATATTCCACTACCATTCCTAAGATGGTCAGGTAGACAGTCGCATCCTGGTTCACATATTTTTGATTCTTCAGTGCAAGCGTACTCAGTGTATGCGATCTCACAGTTTTGTGGTGGACATATTTGTCTGCACGGTACTGCCACTTCGTTGTAACCACACATCGGTTTAGCTATAAAATAATGATGTCAAATACATTGTTTTTACGTTTAAGCACCAAGTTAGACAGTAACCCAGTCTCAATAAAAGACGTTATAAAAAAAGAAGACGTAGATAAAGTCAGTAATCAAAGTCAACATGAAACATATCTTACGCGCTAAACACTGTTCGCTAGGTATACAATTATACATACTCCTCAGTCGTCCCTCAGATAATTGGGAACACAGTCACACCCTGACTCATAGGGTAAGTTTTCAATACATTTGAATACCGCGTACTTGCTCAGGCGAGTTTGTGGTGAGCAGATCTGTCTACAGTCTCTGGCTATTTCGTTTATCGATATACACGAGAGATGGATCTAAAACTGACGTACACCCGTACATGCAAAACTAACATTTTATCTCCATGCCATCCACGCCTCGCCTCGCCTTTCCGTGAGAACATAAAACCAGATTTAGAACTTAAAAAAAGCCACATAGCATGACATATTTAAAAATAAATCTTGTCACAAAAATGTACAAAAAGAAAACCACACCTGTGTGTCGTTGTGTGGAACACTTTTTAATTTCAGAAGTCCCCCGACAGCAATACAAAATTTATTTATCTGTTTAGTCAGCGAGTAAATGTGTGACCTTTCGATTTGTATATACAGATAAACTAATACAACTTGTTTTTTACTATTCAGTTCATTTATTGGCAGGGCAGTTGTGTTTTTTTAACTTAATAAAGCAACAGATGATGGTCGTGCTGAAGTAACGACGCTTACTAGGACTCTTCATTTGGTATGCATATTCCGCTACCATTCATAAGATGGTCAGAAAGACAACAATAGGGCAAAAAACAAAACTCGATACGTCACAATGCAGTTCAAAACACTTCGAAAAAAGAACAAGTAAACAAAAGACAGACGAACAGAATAGTGTGCAACTTAGTAACAGCAACACAGTCCATTATGTTGGAAAATGGACCAGAAATATGCAATAATATGCATTATAAAGTTACTTTATCTAATAACGTTCCCTCCATTTGATATCTTTTAGATATCTTCATTAGTTTTAGATGTAGTTAGTTGCAGCTGGTTATTCACAACAATAATTTTACTAACGGTCATATGGTGCGTTCAAAACTATTTTTTTTTTCTTTGCCATAAAACATGTTTAAGACTACACCAAGAAAACTCAAAACAAACATTCACAAGTAGGTATCTAAAAGAAAACATTTAAATAAATAATTAACACAAGTAATGTAGAATAATTGCAAGGTCATTTTGTTTAATGTTTCGATAATTATAACTTATTGTGGAATAATAAGACAGCTACTTGATCCAGCGGTCTTTACGATAAATTTATTTGACAATTTTCAATTAGCACATTCAACTGCACTTCGATTAAGAAGTTGCAGGAAAGTTGATGGCTTAGGTAGAAAACTAAGTGAAACAAGTTCCTTCGATTAAGTAAATCGTCGCTAGGCATCCAATACCGCGAATGTGACATTTTTAACGAAAATCAGATTATTGTTTTATTTCATTCTACACGTTCAAATACGTGATCCTGCATTTAAAAATGATTTTCTTCAAAAATGTCACATTCGCGGTATAGGATGCCGAACGACGATTTACTAAATCGAAGGAACTTGTTTCACTTAGTTTTCTACCTAAGCCATCAACTTTCCTACCAAAAAAGCCGGGATTTATTTCCACTTTTCAGTTACGTGTTATTCGCTCAAAGGCATCTGAACAAAGTGATTCGATAAACAAAGGTACCTGTTGGGATTCTGAATTGTCCAAACAATAGTTAGAGTAAACTCATTTCTCATTTAAACCCTTGGACGTGGCACCGACGGAATTGTTTGAAGACTAGTAAATAATTTGTCTTAGCAGTTTAAAATTAATTTTATCTAAACCATTCTACATTTATTACAATAAATAATTAAATTGATGACGATTTGTCAGAATTAGGAGAAATCTAGCCTAGTTGACCTAGTTTATCTAGTCTAGCTGAAAACTGAACCTAAAAAAAACTATGGAAGTGACTATGAACCTAGATGTCAAAACTTTTCAAAAAGCTCACACGCATACATTCTTCATCCAACAAAATAATTCTAAAAATTCGTTCCCTTTTTATTCAAACAGATTTATACTCAAGATCTTTCTGCATCCTGACAAAATTTAAATGAAAAATATGGTAATAAGGTTCAGTGTCCAACCGTCGCGGTTTTTCTGTTGCAATATCTTTGAAATGCAAGCGACAATAAATCCTTTTCGACTCCCCGTAGACGGAATTTTCTTATTCTGAAGATTTTTTGACTAGATGAAAGTAAGTAACACTTTTCACCTGGACAAAACATCTATTAAAGTAGGTATCGTAATGGCCACTGCTCGTCTTGCTGTTTATTATAGGTATATTATATTATTAACAAAACTCTTTTGAAGATATGATTTTATATCTAGGTGTAACTATCCAATAAGATCCCTTAACACCTACTCACACATACCCAGTGCAGTAAAAGTTCTACTCATCTACTTGACCTGATGAAATTGCAAAACCACACAATCCAAGAATGTGGATAACTAATAACTGTTCATTCTCGGTCAAACACTGTGATTAGACGATTCTTCACTCTTGTTTACTACTACGATATTATGTAAAAAAAAGTTTCCTTCTGGTAATCTAGAAAAAATATTAAGATACTTACGACATTCTTCAGCAGGAATACAAACACCATTATTGTCTTTGTAGTAGCCTTCCTTACAACCACACTTGGGCCGCCCAGGGTTTGGATCATCGCAAGTGTAATACATTTCGTAGCAACTCTCATAGTTGCAAGTTGAAGGACTGGGATCCCATTCTTCATTAGGACGTGTGCATTCCCTTGAAGCTGCAGATGAGAAAGACAATAATATTTTCGTAGAAAGACGTAACGATTATTGGTCAGACTATCCATTTTTTTAATATCAGCTGTACTCGGCATCAAGTAACCTGGTTTGCATACACATCCTGACGGACACGGCCATACAGGATCACAAATTACGTATATTTCATTCTCATCCACTGGACAATATTTCATTGGACAATCGATCTTGCAATTGACGTACGTCATGTTGTCACTGCAGTGTGGAAATCCTCCTAAAAAGTATTATTAACATTACAAAATTACTACACAAACTGGAGAGCTATATATTGCTGTAAAAAGTGTAGCGACCAGAATCAAAAGTCGATTATCATTGTCTCTTCAAAATATTATGTCATAATTTTTTTAACAACTACTTTCGATACACTGTTTTTTAGTGTTAACAAACATAACATAACATCATGCCTAGTTTCCCCGAAGGGTTAGACAGAGGTGTCCCTGTAGCAGGTACAGCCACATTTCACCAGTTATGTTTAAGTCCCATGTAATAGGGGCGAGCCTATTGCTATCAACCGGTCACAAATCCAGAATCCGGGCTGCTACTGAGAAATAGAAATTTCAGATAGAAAAACCCAAAAACACCTTGCCCGACCCGGGAATCGAACCCAGGACCTCATGCTCAGCAGTACTTTTTCAATGTTGTTGTGTACAAAACTAAATTGATAACAGACTTTTGTTACGGAGTGTACAAGAATTCTTAAAAACAGCAACGAATTTTCTATCAACTTCGGAGGTTTTTTTTTTTTTTTGGGTGGGAAATTATCAAATAACTTCTCCCGAACTTCGGAGGATAAAAGTTAAAATATAACACAAAAGAAGCACGTTAGGGATTTGGAAACTTTTTCAAAAATTTCATTAATGGTCTTACCTTCGCAGTCGTAGGGTCTAATACAAGGGCCACCAGGTTTAGACTGAATGAAGCCCTCATTGCATACGCAGCCGGGTTTTGCGCAGCCTTCGGTGTATTTTGGATCAGGGTCCTTGCAAGTGGCAGGAAATTTACGTGGACAATCCGACCATGTTGCGTTCATATCACCCTGACATCCTTCGTGAGCTGCAATATTTGCATAAACATTTTGTAACTGGTCAGTTATACAAAACTAATAACGTAAATCACCGCTATAATTCTCATACAAGTTATATAGACTGGAAATAATGCGAGAAGCACATGACCCGTCCATGTGGCGACGCTTTGGAGAGGCCAATATCTAGTAGCGGACGTCTTCGAACAATTTTTTAAAATTAAATTAAAAACTTTATTTCGAGCCAAGGCTCATATAGGTTATTAACAATGTCCTTAAAACTACGTTTTATTAAACAATACAATACGCTGACACATGTAACTGACAGCAGTGATTTATACGTAGACAGTCTGTCAGCTATCATTTTTAGAACCCTGTTGGGGCTGGCCATGACTCGTGCCACCATTGATGCAGCGCGCTTGCACATTATAGTATAAAAACAATCTACACGTGCCTCCGCAAACATTCCTGACGCACTGCAACGGCATGGCAACCCCATCAGTTTTCTGAACGCATTATTAAATTGGACCCAACGGGCTCCATACGACGCTCGCAAATACTTCTCCCACAAGCTGCATTTTAGAAGGTGGTACGTAATGCTCTAAAGAGCGTCACCTTTACATCCTCAGTACAACGTGCAAACCTGCGGGCCAACATATTCGCTCGCACCGACAGAGCCCTCCATTCCCTTTCAATATCAGCATTGTCTTTAAGGTCAGTGGTGACCAAGTGACCTAGGTACTTAAATTGTTCCACTTGCCCAAGAGGAACTCCGTTTAGCCGTATGGGAGGCACATCAAGATCGTACTTGGTCCCCGCCTCAATAACAATATAGGTACCGACTTTTCAGAACGTTATACAATAGCCCATGTTTTGTTGCGTAGCGCTCACATGTGGCCAATATTGTCCTAATACCGCCGACTGACGTACTCAGCAGCACCATGTCGTCCGTGTAAATTAAATTATTGACAATATGACAATCGACATGATGACTGCTAAGCGCCTCAATCAGGGCATTCATATACAAATTGAAGAGGGCAGGGGAGGTCAACCCCCTGTCTCATTCCGCACTCCAATTGATAAGGCTCCGACAGCACACCTACCCACCGAACATTATTGACCTGTACCCCAATTGCGTAATACACGATCAATCACAATTTGTTTCGATTTGAAACAAATTGTTAATCTATTGCATCGTAAGTTTGAAAAAAAATCTGCTCAATAACGTAAATAATGCAATGAATGTTGTTGAACTATCAAAATGAAACAAAGGACAATAGGAAGAAATGTCCCCATCCTCCAATAAGTTTGAAACTGGTGTCATTCGAAGCGTCTGGTGGGTTTGATTTTTTTACTATGGCGACATTCTTCGAATATGTGGGGTTTACCTGGAATATTACCTTTTTTTTTAATTAGCATTATTTTACATTTAAATATTTTCTTAGTGAGCAATTAAGAGGAATAGAATATAGCAACCTAACTATGGTTTTCATTCATGATGGATGACCTTTCTTTTACCTGGGATCCTTTTTTTTTCTCTGAAACCTTCTTTAGGTTCTAAGTTAGATTAGCGTAACCTAACCAGCTGTTTTCTTTGATATTTTGTACAATTACCCAATAACAAGAATACGGTAATGCTGTTCATCTTTGAGCAGTTCCATGATGACTTGATAATCCAGGATCAGTTGATCACTGTTAGGTAAGGTTAGGTTAGCATATGTTAGGTTAGGTTTGGCGAAAAGGTGTGTCACCTAAAGGGAACGCGACGGCGGGGGCCGGCGCGATATGTCGTTCGGTCTTCCACAGGGCTCAGTCGTGGGCCCGCTCTTGTGGAACACCGGTTACGACTGGTTGCTGAGAGGCGAATTCCAACCGGGAGTGGACCTGACGTGTTATACGAACAATGGAGAGTATACCTATTTTCTATAGGGATTCTATTGACCAATCCATAAATGTTCAGACACATTGGTCAGTACTTCTTGAAAATAATACTCACGACAATGACATTCCGGTACACAGATTTCATCCTGGTTTCTGTAGTAGCCTTCAATACATCTGCATCTTGGTGGACCAGGGTATTGGAAATCGCAAGGTATGTGTCTATCGTCGCATCTTTCATGTAAACAACCTGGTGCACGTGGGTCCCATACCTCGTTCGGTCTGGTACATTCAATTTCCGCTAAAAAGACATAAATTCCATTTTTTTAAAGAGTTCTGCATTTTCATATATCTTGAGAGCTACAGATGATGTTAGCTATAAAAAAACTGCTTCAATCAAATCAGACGGGCATTCACGTATTTTTATAAATATAATAGTTATGCAATTTCAGTTTTAATCCGTCAAACATTGTATAATGTCTACCTACATTTTTGACATTTGATTATCGCTGGCATGAGATTGTGTGTTTGTATTTTCTATGTGATTACTTTTTTGTGTTTGTGTTTGTGTGTGGTTGTGTTATGATTGTGATCGTTTGAGGAATTACCCTTAAGTTAACATCTTCCTCACTAGGTCGACTTGTAATAAACTACTAAAATGATTTGTACTTACGACATTCTGAAGATAAAATGCATCTATCATCTTCCTCACTGACCCTCAAATAGCCTTCTTTGCAAGCACAGCCTCCGGGACAAGGATACATAGGAGAGCAAGCGATAATAGCCAGGCTGTCATCCACTGGACAGTAGTCAGATGGGCAGTTTACTTTACAGTAGACATAGGTTTCATTTGCTCTGCATGTCGGCCAACCACCTGATTGAAAAGGGAAATTTAAAGAAAGTTATAAACAAGTTTAAACTTGCTGTTACTGAGATGGAAGATAAGTCTTTTTCGTTTAGAATCTAATGGGGCATACCTCCAAACTAGCAACTTAGGCTCATCGTCCAGAATGTCACAACACTAATTTTTCAATTGAGGTCCGGTTTACGATGTTTACGGTTGACTAACGCGTTATTAACTAGATTATGATTGTTTGCGTCGTGTAAGGACCGTCATTTAAATACTAATGCTGTGTGACATTCTGGCTACTGATTGGTAATTTGAGTTTGTAGCACGTTACTGTTGAGTAGCGTCGTACACGATGGGCCTAGCGGCTGGAACGAGAAAATATTATATCAAACCCTACCAGAGGTTGTTCAGCGGTCAACCCTACCCTGCCAATCATAACAGCCTTACTTAGCTCAGTTAAACAATAAACTTGACGGACAGAACACTTTAACAGCCGTTTATTTTAAAAGCAACTTTCCAGAGTATGCCGGCGATTTTTGCCGATATTGTAAGCCTTATAAAATAAAAACTATTTGTGATACATCTATAAATTTTTTTTATTTAAGCATTGGTCTTATATATTTTTACTATAGAAATAAAAAACATATGTAAATTATTTATTTTTATTTCAAAATCTCAATAAAAAAATGGTGTAACAGTGAAAAATAAAAAACTCTGACGTGTTCTTTTTATCATTTTGAATGTTTTTTTTTTTTTTATTGTAAAAAAATAAAAGATGTACGACGATGTATTCAAACAAAAATAGTATTCTCGCGTTATCAGCGTGGGAGCGAGTGTGCCGCGGAACGCTACATCGCTTGTCCCGCCCAAACCCCGCAACTCCCATTCGTGAATCAACTATGTCTGAATAGCTTAAAATGTTACTTTACACGCCGATCACGTACCACTGACGTGGTTTTACAACAAATACAAGCCACTCCATGCCGTACTCAGTACGTGATCGGCTGTTAAACTGAGCAATGTAAAACTTACCTTCTAAGCCTTATTAAGCTAAAACTAGTATAAAATTTGCTTCTCTTTCTCACCTGGACAGTCTTCAGGTTTGATACACCGTCCGCCTTTTTTGTTCAATAGATATCCTTCTTTGCACACACAGCCAGGCGGCATGCATTTGTCGTTGCATAGCTCAGTAGTGTCCGGATTCTTACAGGTGGCTTGTTGGCCTCTTGGGCACTCCGTGAATGTTGCATTGCGATCCCCTTTACATAGATCTACAATTTTTACTGCAATATTAACGTTTTACCAAACTGGCGTTCCGATCGCCGACGTATGCTAAACGAATTTATTAATAGAACAAGTGTCTGTATAATACTAAATAATATAAAATGTTCATACATATCACAACGAGTGGTTGATCTGAAACTGAGATCACGAAGTAATATTCAATACCTATAATGACTATTTATGGCTCTATTTTATGTTTTATCAACCAACTGAAAATTATAATCCTAAAATATTTGCGTTTGCTTCCTTTAAAAAAAACTCAAAAAACATACCTGGACAGTTTTCGGGTTTGATACATTTTCCATCCTTTTTGTTCAGAACAAATCCAGGTTTGCAAACACAACCACTTGGCATACACTGCAGGGTGCATATTTCGGGGTTCGGGTTAGTACAAGTCGGTTCACAAGCACTTGGACACTCACTGTATACGGCGTTGGGATCTCCTCCACAACCTGGCACTGTTTTAGTAAAGAAATTCAAAGAAAAATAATCAAGTCTAGATGTAAGTAGTAAAGTCTTTTCGACAGTAAAGTTATTAATATTTATTTAAAAAATCTTAGAAATCAGAATGTGACGACACTTTAATACCCAATGTCGATATCCATTTATACTAAAAGTGTGAAACTATTACCTGGGCAGCTTTCGGGCTTGATACATTTTCCACCTTTCTTAATCCGAATAAAACCTGGTTTGCAAACACATCCTCTTGGCAGGCACTCTCTGGTACATGGTTGATTAGAGTTCGGATTTTTACAAGTCGCTTGACAGGCACTCGGACAGTCACTATGCTCTGCGTTAGGATCTCCTTCGCAACCTGGCTCTGTGTGAGTGAAAAAAGCAAAAAGTTAAACCTAATAAAAGTAAAATCAAAGTGACGTCATTTCGACGGCACAAGAATAAGATGTTGATGTGAGAGCGGTTACAATCGAATTAAAATTGATCCCAAAAATCTGAAAAATTCCCAAATTGCCCTCAGTAAAGCGCTTTCCGAATCCGAATTCAAGATCCGGGAATGTTCTAAATTCGAACGGACAGAATTTGGCTCTAGTGTGCAACCCCCATACAAATAGTAGGTACTATAGCTACTTTTCTCGGAGTCTAATTGAATGCAGTGCACAAGCCTTACCCTTACACCCTTGCCCTTATACCCTTTACAATATGATTTATATTACCTGGGCAGTCTTCAGGCTTGATACATATTCCACCCTTCTCAGTAAGAATGTATCCCTGCTTGCATTCACAGCCGCTCGGATCACACACATCGGGACACAATATTTTTTCTTCACTAAACCGATTAGCACAAGTAGCTGGGCAAGCAGTTGGGCAATCGCTGTGTGTTGCATTTAGATCGCCGTTACATCCTTTGTCCACAACTGCAAAGTAAGAATTGCAATTATTTGAGAAGGAAGGAAAGAAAATTATAGTTATGTTTTATCTATATGTATTTTATTGTGTGTACTTATTAAAATAATAAGGAAAGGAAATACCCAAGCACAAGAGTAAAGAAATGGAACAGAGAGAAAGCTCCATACAACCGCGCAGCTATGGTACACTATTACTACAAGCATGAGGCGAAGGTTCATGTCGAGCCGATTCGAACATGATTCAGCGAGGATAGATGCTAATCGGAGTTTGACGATCGATACGAGTCAGATGAAAGCTGAACATTTGTGTAATCATTGCTTTGAGTCGCCTTTTCTGTTCAACAAAATACCTCCAAATCGACCTGAACAAGTGTGTAGCCCACCCCTTACATTTTATCTCAAAATACTTTATTCAAGTTTTTATGGTACCTGGACAATCTTCAGGCTTGATACATTTTCCATCTTCATTCAGTACATATCCTGGGTTACACTCACAACCACTAGGACCACACTTTTCTATACAAGGCCTCGGGTACGGTTCTGCGCAAGTCAGTGGGCACATACTGGTGCATTCCTTGTATGTTGCGTTACAATCACCTTTGCACCCCACTAGTAATATGATGAAAAAGACAAATTGTTAACATTATTGAATTAATTATCTGCAACTTTAAAATGTTTGTCGTAAGTTACTTATCAAAACGTTACCACGATAGCTCAGGCTTGATACATCTTACTTTTTTTTTTTAATTTTTCACAAAACCTGGGCAGTAGTTTGTTGGACAATTTATTTTGTAACTAACGTGCGTTTGATTTGCTCTATAATTTGGCGATCCACCTAAAGAAGTAATTAATGTTTTAAAGAATTTATTAGAATTCATTAGAAGATATATTGCAGGTGGGTTTATAGGGTTACTTGAAATTAGATCAGTTCAAAGCTGAAGCTGAACAATAGGTAGGTGACACAGGTCTGCCCAAGATCCTATAGGCATGCCTCACTTTCGTTAGTCGATCGATACTGAACAAAACTTCTCATATCTCGCCATGCGTCATCATCATCGGGTCAGCAAGTCTATGGCCACGAAAGTCTGGTACAAAAGGATTTATTCACTCACCCGGACAATCTTTTGGATCAATGCAATCCCCGCCATTATATGACCGAATGTATCCCGGCTTACAGTCACATCCGTTTAATATGCAAATAGCAGGACACACTTCAGGGTTCGGGTTTTCACAGGTTGGTGGACATGCATCACTGCACCCATGCACGCGTGTTGCATTGAGGTCTCCATCGCATCCCGCTGGATCTAAAAAAAAGTATAAGTAGTGTAAGCAATTTATACGGCTAGTATTAAATTAGAAATTGGTCCTAAGATACCACCTTGTGGCACTCTTATAAAAACTGTAAGCAGTTGATTTGTTAATCTGTAACTATAGAATGGTTCAAACCCGGGCAAATACCAATGTGACTTTTTCAATTCATTTGTACTTTCTGAGTTTATCTTGGACATTATTATCATCAGTGAAGGAAAAATATCGTGAGGAAACCTGGACTTTATAGTTAATATAAGTCTGAAATCGCCAACCCGTCTTGAGCAAGCGTGGTGATCAATGCTCGTGCCTTCTCTGTATAAGAAGAGGCCTTTGCCCTGCAGTGGGACAGTAATAAATAGGCTGGTATTATTATAGAGTGGTTACTTGAAAAATAAAACTTTTTAACTATGTATGAAAGTATAGGTTGTCCACTCTGCCTCGCTACCGCATTACGCACACAATAATTAGGATTACCATACACCGTGTAGGACAAGCTATACACTATAACGCCTACCCTCTGTAGAAAAAGGCGTGAGTTTATGTGTATGTAGTGAAACATTATTGGTTAGTAAAAAAATGTTTTGAAACATATTTGAAGATGGTACTAAGAACACAGCATAATCAAGTTAACACTTCAATAAAAACTTTTTACAAAAAAAAACAACCGACCTCCAAAAAAAAAACACTACAAAGTGAAAAATAACTTTAATTTCGGTAGTCGGTGTCTTGGGTTTTTGTATTTTCGTTTTTTGTCACCGACTTCCGAAATTAAAGTTATTTTTCACTTTGTAGTGTTTTTTTTTTTGGAGGTCGGTTGTTTTTTTTTTTGTAAAAAGTTTTTATTTTTTACTTTTTAATTGTGGTACCTACCCCACACACATTCGAATACCACTAACTGCTACCAGTGACAGAAACTTATTATGTCATCTACATACTAAGTGGGAAAAAAATACGTATTTTGTAGCTAACTCAAAAACTATCCAAGCACAGTTAATAAAATTTATATGGGACCAATTCAAGAGCACATCCTTTCAAACAAAAAAAGAATTTTCAAAATCGGTCCACAATTGACGGAGAAATCGGTGGACATACATAAAAAAAAAACCTCCTCCTTTTTGGAAGTCGGTTAAAAATAGAATTGAAGGTAGCAGGTACTAATGCCGGGTACACATTGTTGTACGTTGAAACAAATTCGCCTTGTTGTTGTATTACATTTCATGTTGGATTGCATACCTATATTTGGACTCCTCATTTGTGTTACTTTTCAAAAAAAAACCTTACCGTTAAAACATTCTTCACTCGGTATGCAGACCCCGCGGCTGTCCCTAAGATAACCGTCAATACAGTTACATCCAGCTGTACAATTCGTTTCGGCGCACATGTATGTAGTGAACAGGCTTTCGCATGACTGAGGGGGGCATACAATTGCACAGTCAGACGGTACTTCATTTGGTCCACATTCTATCGCTGCAAATACCAACATTTTTATTATTAACATCATAGTCAATCAATCTGCCTAGGCTTTTAAACCCAACTATGTTGGGGTCGGCTTCCAGTATTCATCCGGATGCAGCTGACTATCAGTATTCTGGAGTTACTGGGTAACATGATACCCCTTGGTAAGAATGATTATCAGACTTTTGGACTTCTAAACAACCCGCAACTACTGTCAAAGATCTACAAATGACAGCCAGGACCAACCCAGTTTGAGTATATCTGCAGAAGAATAAACTTCTAACGGACGAATTTTTCTGACATTAATCTGACATTATCGAGTGAGTGTAATCATCATGCTGTAACCAGTCAGCCATGCTAACAGTTTTTGTTCAAATTGTCTTACTTGTAGATTGTGTTGAAACAATGTAAACAAAAAACTATTGTCGATTTGTTAGTTATTATGCACTTTTCTTGAAACAAATGATGTTGACACACGAGATTGTTAAACCATGTGTTAAACCTCATGTTTATTATGAATCTAAGTACCTATTATTGTTTAATAGACAAATAAATATTATTTATTAACCTTCAATGAAACCAGCTGTGTAACAATTTAAAACACTTGTGTGATCTAATGTTGCTGTAACAAACAAGTCTGACAAACATATTGTTCTATTATTTAATTGTATCATCTATGCGATAACTTCTGTCAATATTAAAAAATATATGTTACAAAGTGTATTAACATACTTGATTTGGAGATCACCTTTTAAGCAATAATTGCTTACGTGTTAGGATTAGGATATTAAAGCGTTATAATTTATGCTAAATATTATAATCTACACTTTTATAAAAAAAACTGAAAAGTTTCTTCTTTTGTTTGAACGCTCTAATTTCTAGAACTATACCTGACGTATTAAAAAAGATCTTATTGCATTTGATAGCTCAATTTTTGAGGTAGGTTATTTGCTATTTAAGATCACATTACGAACTTTAGGACCCGAGCAAAAATAAAAAATGTCAGAAAAAACGCTAAACGAAAACGAAGAAATTGCGCAGACGGGGCGATACGATACGGTGGGTCCGGAGCCGAAATTTCACGCGGTAGAAGTCGCAAGTCAAGTAATTTATGTGGTAGTATCTTCTGCCAGAGTCTTGACGTGAAGTGTTTCTGTTTGATAAGAAATACATACTATGTATTTCTAAAAACGAAAGTCACGCAAATACGTGACTATGCGATCGTTAACATGAATATTATGATGTACAAAACGCGACTTGATTGATCGCGCGATTACGTTATATCCATACAAATGAGTACGACGATGGTGTGGTAACACATTTTTCTTTTTCTTTTAAGTGCTTCTTTCTGTACATATTCTATATCTATACCGTGTTGTTTTTCTAAAATACGCAACAGATTTTGATAAGGTTTTCAACATAATTTAGAGAATGTATTTCGGAAGGTTAATATGTATAAACCATTGATATAAAATATATAGATCATTTAGAAATCTCGATGTATTGTCAAGTCGTAAAAACCTTGCGAAGCAGGGGGGGGTCGCTAGTTGTACATAAGCCCTAGAAACACGGCTAAAACGGAGTAGACTTTATAACTGAATCGCACTCCTGATGCGATCTTTAAATTCGGGTGAAGTTACTCTGAAAGTATTTCCACTTACGGCATTCTTCTTCAGGAACACAAGATCCACTGCCATCATCATTGAGTCTCACAAGGTTACCGTCGCAGACGCATCCCGTGAAGGGTTTGCAATCATCGCAGATCGGCACCCACTTGTTGGCACATGTCCTTATGCATCGTGGATTATTTTGTGTATAATGTTCATTTTTTGGGCAAGACGGTTCTATAAACGTAGAGATTAAATCTCTTATTAAATCCAAACTTCTATACTTAATATTAAACTAATTAATAAATGCGTAATTAACTCTGTCTGTTCGTTGGTCTATCTGTGTTACTCTTTTACGCCTTTCCTCTATGGTGACACATATTTTAGCTGAATCATATTTAATTCAATTCATATCAGAATCATATTTGGTGTAAATATTGCCGCAGGAAAAAAATTAAGACCGTAATTTTTCTTTACAGTTTTTATTAATCAAATGAGATTTTATTTTTTACTTCCACAGTAAATGTTATTTCATTAAAATACAAAACTGCCAAACAGATGAATTGCGTAATATGAATTGAACGCAGATAATATTATGAATTATGATTCTGCCAAAGCGGCCATTTTAAGCCCCCTGGGTTGGACATAGAATGCTTTTTATCCAGGTGTCCCTGTAGGATAATTTTGAAGCTCCAAATGGACGAAGTCGCGAGCATATGTTATTTTATTATATTTAAGGTCATTAGAATTCTATGAGCTTTAGGCACAGGAACTGCCTGTGCCTCTCTGAACCCGTGTCGGGACGATCGTCGCGTGAGTACGCGCTCGTCGCGATGATTTGTCACTCCTCCTTCAAAATGTATTTATCCGTAGATACGGATAGGTAGACATAGATATATCTACCTCTATATCTTTGAATGAGTTTGACTAAATATCATTATGATTAAAATATAGAAATAGAGTCATGGTTTTTTTAAACAACACCATGAGTGTTGTTTAAAAAAACCATGACTCTATTTCTATATTTTAACGAACGACGATGGTGTAGTTACACATTTTTCTTTTTCTTTATGTGCTTCTTTCTGTACATATTCTATATCTACACCGTGTTGTTTTTCTAAAATACGCAACGGATTTTGATAAAGTTTTCAACAACATTTAGAGAATGTATTTTGGAAGGTTTAAACCATTGATATTAAATATATAGATCATTTAGAAATCTCGATGTATTGTCAAGTCGTAAAAACCTTGCGAAGCAGGGGGGGGTCGCTAGTTGTACATAAGCCCTAGAAACACGGCTAAAACGGAGTAGACTTTATAACTGAATCGCACTCCTGATGCGATCTTTAAATTCGGGTGAAGTTCCTCTGAAAGTATTTCCACTTACGGCATTCTTCTTCAGGAACACAAGGTCCACTGCCATCATCATTGAGTCTCACAAGGTTACCGTCGCAGACGCATCCCGTGAAGGGTTTGCAATCATCGCAGATCGGCACCCACTTGTTGGCACATGTCCTTATGCATCGTGGATTATTTTGTGTATAATGTTCATTTTTTGGGCAAGACGGTTCTATAAACGTAAAGATTAAATCTCTTATTAAATCCATACTTCTATACTTAATATTAAACTAATTAATAAATGCGTAATTAACTCTGTCTGTTTGTTGGTCTATCTGTGTTACTCTTTTACGCCTTTCCTCTATGGTGACACATATTTTAGCTGAATCATATTTAATTCAATTCATATCAGAATCATATTTGGTGTAAATATTGCCGCAGGAAAAAAATTAAGACCGTAATTTTTCTTTACAGTTTTTATTAATCAAATGAGATTTTATTTTTTACTTCCACAGTAAATGTTATTTCATTAAAATACAAAACTGCCAAACAGATGAATTGCGTAATATGAATTGAACGCAGATAATATTATGAATTATGATTCTGCCAAAGCGGCCATTTTAAGCCCCCTGGGTTGGACATAGAATGCTTTTTATCCAGGTGTCCCTGTAGGATAATTTTGAAGCTCCAAATGGACGAAGTCGCGAGCATATGTTATTTTATTATATTTAAGGTCATTAGAATTCTATGAGCTTTAGGCACAGGAACTGCCTGTGCCTCTCTGAACCCGTGTCGGGACGATCGTCGCGTGAGTACGCGCTCGTCGCGATGATTTGTCACTCCTCCTTCAAAATGTATTTATCCGTAGATACGGATAGGTAGACATAGATATATCTACCTCTATATCTTTGAATGAGTTTGACTAAATATCATTATGATTAAAATATAGAAATAGAGTCATGGTTTTTTTAAACAACACCATGAGTGTTGTTTAAAAAAACCATGACTCTATTTCTATATTTTAACGAACGACGATGGTGTAGTTACACATTTTTCTTTTTCTTTATGTGCTTCTTTCTGTACATATTCTATATCTACACCGTGTTGTTTTTCTAAAATACGCAACGGATTTTGATAAAGTTTTCAACAACATTTAGAGAATGTATTTTGGAAGGTTTAAACCATTGATATTAAATATATAGATCATTTAGAAATCTCGATGTATTGTCAAGTCGTAAAAACCTTGCGAAGCAGGGGGGGGTCGCTAGTTGTACATAAGCCCTAGAAACACGGCTAAAACGGAGTAGACTTTATAACTGAATCGCACTCCTGATGCGATCTTTAAATTCGGGTGAAGTTCCTCTGAAAGTATTTCCACTTACGGCATTCTTCTTCAGGAACACAAGGTCCACTGCCATCATCATTGAGTCTCACAAGGTTACCGTCGCAGACGCATCCCGTGAAGGGTTTGCAATCATCGCAGATCGGCACCCACTTGTTGGCACATGTCCTTATGCATCGTGGATTATTTTGTGTATAATGTTCATTTTTTGGGCAAGACGGTTCTATAAACGTAAAGATTAAATCTCTTATTAAATCCATACTTCTATACTTAATATTAAACTAATTAATAAATGCGTAATTAACTCTGTCTGTTCGTTGGTCTATCTGTGTTACCCTTTTACGCCTTTAACGG
Organism: Agrochola lychnidis; assembly: GCA_963680765.1. Classification (NCBI taxonomy): domain Eukaryota; kingdom Metazoa; phylum Arthropoda; class Insecta; order Lepidoptera; family Noctuidae; genus Agrochola; species Agrochola lychnidis. Next base: position 9,603,779 of record OY796847.1, read on the forward strand.
CTGGGCGAATTTTGGCACACGGATAGACCATGATCTGGGAGGCCTAAAACGGCCACATTAAACAATTCCTCTAAAAGCAATTCATTTTTTGAATTCTCAGCAATTCCTCTATGGTGACACATATTCTTTACAGTTTTTATTAATCAAATGAGATTTTATTTTTTACTTCCACAGTAAATGTTATTTCATTAAAATACAAAACTGCCAAACAGATGAATTGCGTAATATGAATTGAACGCAGATAATATTATAAATTATTAGTTTGTGTGATTCATAATATTATCATATTATGATTCTGCCAAAGCCGCTGTTTTAAGCCCCCTGGATTGGACATAGAGTTGTAGTTGCTTTTTATCCAGGTGTCCCTGTGGTATAATTTTTAACCTCCAAATGGACGAAGTCGCGAGCATTTGCTAGTTTATTATATTTAAGGTCATTAGAATACTTTGAGCTTTAGGCACAGGAACTGCCTGTGCCTCTCTGATCCCGTAGTTGGGACAATTGTCGCGCGAGTACGCGCTCGTCGCGATGATTTGTCACCCATCCTTCAAAATGTATTCATCCGTAGATACGGATAGGTAGATATAGATATATCTACCTCTATATCTTTGAATAAGTTTGACTAAATATCATTGTGATTAAAATATAGAAATAGAGTCATGGTTTTTTTTAAACAATACTCATGATTATAATGTAAAATAAATAAAGAAATAAGCTTACCTGAATCACATGGTGGTGGATTTTCATCGCTGAAAACACCACCTACAAAAGTCAGAATAAAAAAAGCAACGTACACCGACATTGCAACTGAAATGTCTGCACTTAGTACAACGACTGTAGTATTTATTATGTTCACCATGCAAACATTAATTATTTACTATCTATTGGAAATGTTTCAAACAATAAAAAACATGCGAGGTTACAGCTGAACAGATTCGATATATTATTTGCAATAAAAACATTTGCAACAATCGATAAAAACATGTATGCAGGTATTGTCGATGCGCCTACAAAAACATTTACTTTGTGCCAATCACTTCAAGAAAAAATAATATTCATTAAAAGTGTCGATTCGCCCGTTTCGGGCGAGTAAATTCAGAAGAATAACCAATAAGCCCTAAAATTCACAATCTTAATAGTTATCTTGTATAAAGATTTTGCCAACGGCACTTCTTAGTTGTGTCGTTCTGTAATTCAATTGTTCAAAGAATATTTCGCTCACCGCACTCTTTTCTAACATTTTCTTGTGGGCGAGCGGTATCATAATAGCGTCCTAAGCCTGCTTAGTGCCGGTCACACAAGTGTTCATAAATATAAAGTCCGGGACAGCGGACGTCGCGTGTTTCACTTTATTACGTTGTAACGTTATTATATTTAGCTCTCGTAGGTACTGTCCTATCTGTATGATAGGATGGTACAGATGTGGCTTCGCAATTAAAGTAAGTTGGTCTAGTTTTTTTGAAATGGTTGTATAGGGGCTCGTGGATAAGAAATAACAGATCAGATAGGCAGTCAGTCCATGTAAAATCAATCAATCTACTCAACCTATCGCAGTCCACTGTTGGACATAGGCCTCTCCCAGGCTGCGCCACAACACCCTGACCTCCGCCTTCTGCATCCAGTCTGTCCCAGACACTTTCTTAAGGTCGTCGGTCCATATAGCTGGGGGCGTCCCACACTACGCTTGCCGATACGCGGTCTCTACTCCAGGACTCGTCTGCTCCACCGGCCATCGGTCCTTCGACAAACGTGGCCAGCCCACTGCCACTTCAGTTTGCTTACTCTGCAAGCTATGTCGGTAACTCCAGTTCTTTTCCGGATAATTTCATTTCTGATTTTATCCTTCAAAGAAATTCCGAGCACAGCCCTCTCCATAGCGCGTTGAGCGACCTTGAATTTGTGGACTAGCCCGACTGTCAGTGTCCACGTTTCGGCACCGTATGTCATAACGGGCAGGACGCACTGGTTGAACCCAGTTTTAAGTAAATAGATAGTTGCTTCATATTTGCAAATAAATTGAAAGCATTGTGTCATCACGCTTCTCTTTCCTTTGTATGCAATTCGACAGTGACCACGCTTTCACTTGTCAGCGTCTTAATGTAAATACAAAATATATCTTTAATTGAACGACTTCCACAGTACCTACCTACTGTAAAATTCTTTCACGTTGATCAAAACGTAATTACCTACTTTACATAATTCACTCCAATAATTTAAGGCTGACGCAGACAGGCGCGACGCGACTCTTGTAGAACAATTTCTATGAAAACTTAATGGAAATTATTCTACCAAAATCGCGTCGCACCGCCGCTTTATGCTTGTCTGCAAGAGCCTTTAATTGGACCGGTAATTTATTCAATAAGCAAACAAATAATTGTATTAAGCTAACAGTTCAAGATGGCTGTCAACAGATTAGGGAGATTTATTTGTAGTGGGCACAGACCTTAGTGAGGACATCAATGTTCTGTTGGTATTACTTATAGTAAGTTAACATAAAAGGAAATAAAAAAATTGGCAGTAATGGGGACTGCCGATAGAAATAAAAACTTAAAACTGATATTTAAGTACGATCTATTATTCTATAGTAGTGAAGGGTAGGCGTTTTTAGAGGACTGTCTTATGTAATTTTGACGTTCTTAAAGTGCTGATTCTCAGCCTAGTTTGAATAAGTGACTTTTGAATTTGAATTTAGAGCACTACGGCGCGTGGTGACGCGAATCCACAAGTTTACCCTACCAAAAATCGCTCAATGCGCCTAAAGAAGTTTTTACTTCAAAAAGTTTTAATAATCCCCATCTATCATTCATCATTCATTTCATCATTTGCCATCGCCTGCAAGCAAAATATTTGCTGAGCCGTACACCTGAATAATCCGTCATCAGCCGAACTATGTTAGTACTTCGTCGGCGAAACTCGGCCGATCGAACCAAAACTAAAGTAAAAAAGGGAGATGCTGTTTTAGTTAAAAATGAGTTAACAGTACAAAACTCACAAATATGTCTACAATTTAAACCAATCGAGTTCAATACATTCGATAAATTCGAGCTGAACTATAGATTTCAAGTCAAGCACTAGATTTCTGAGATGTCTAAGCGCGACTTCGCTAACATTACGTCAATAAAATAAAAGTAAGACCTAAACCAAACTCCTTGAAAAAAGAAAAAAAAAACAAACCAAAACATTGTTGACATAAAAACTTTCAAAAAAAGAACTGGCCGTCTTCCCAATTAAATCACTTGACAAGCAATCTCACGACAACGCAATCACTGGCTGCTTCGAAAAAGAAAAAAAGTTACAAGTTGCTGTGAAAAGTTTAAAAAATGGCGACGAACGAGCGTAATATCGTTTCCGACTTCAGTGAAAGTCCGTGGCAGCGAGAGTAGCTGGCTAGTTAGTGTTATTAACAGTCCGCCGCTGTAGGTCCATCATGCTTACTAACTTTGTGAGACAGGGAAGTTCATTGATAGTTGGGAGAGACTAAAATGATGATAAAATAAGGGTACCTAATAAATTATGTACAGGTTTTAACTGTTATTGATTTTAGTCAGGAATATTATTTAAATAACTCAAAGGTAATTTTACCACTTTATAAACCGATCAAGTCCGAAGCTATAGTCGGGCTACCCGGAACAGCACGCGTAGCATGACCACCGTAGAAACGAGTTTTGTCGACGGAAGAATAGACAAAATGACAGATAAACAATCACAATCTGTCATTTCTACGGTGGTCATGCTACGCGTGCTGGTGGGAAGGTAAAATAGACAAAAAATACAAATTTTATAATGAAGCAAAATGAGGCCTTTCATGGCGCTGGTCCTTTAAAGGCCGCATCACGTCGGTATTTTCACTAGATAGACTGAAAGGAAACTCAAGTCATTTATTTTTCGGCGGCCAAAAACCAACTTACATTAAAACAAAACGCAACTAAAATTTTCGACCGCCTTATAATCTCGTTGGGTGCAAAATAAATGACCTCATTAATAATAAACTTACTTATCACCTTAAAAATGAATGAGTGAGGACCCACCCGGTGTGAAATGAGGTTACACCATCTCGATTCGGACACCCTCGCCACAGAATAGATAGGTACAGAAGGTCGGATACATACAACGACCGAAAACACACGCACCCATAGATTATGGTTTACGTACAGCAAGCGACTGCCATTAAAATGAAATGAAATGTTTATTTCTGTAAATAGATAGAACGAGATTATCGTTGGGTGCAAAATAAATGACCTCATTAATAATAAACTTACTTGTCACCTTAAAAATGAATGAGTGAGGACCCACCCGGTGTGAAATGAGGTTACACCATCTCGATTCGGACACCCTCGCCACAGAATAGATAGGTACAGAAGGTCGGATACATACAACGACCGAAAACACACGCACCCATAGATTATGGTTTACGTACAGCGAGCGACTGCCATTAAAATGAAATGAAATGTTTATTTCTGTAAATAGATCTTTTAAGATACTTTTATACGTCAATATTTTAAAAGTAGCCAGCACTTCGTTGCTGACTAATCCCTGAAAAGAAATGCTGACTCAAACTCAGAGGTCTCTTTTAAATTCCAAACATTACATGTTTTGGATTTTATGTGAGTCTAACAATGCCTTTTATGTGCATATTTGAAATAGATAAAATGACTTTGACTTTGATGATCTTTCCATTTATTTCTGTGCATACGCGTCAACTTATGGTCCTGTTTTCGCTCATTGTATGAAGCCGACCTTCTGTTGATACCTATCTATTCTGTGTCCTCGCTTGTCGCCTGGGATTATTAAAACTTTCCATCCTTCATAATAAAGTTTTATATTGAAAGAGCTGAGGCGGATTTTTAAAGCGAGTCATCTTTAATTGCATCAAGTTATGCAATTTTGTAACCGGCGCACCATTAAAAAAAATAGGAACGTGGAAGTTAGATCGGATTATTACATTATGCTGGCTGGTTTGGATTTTATTGAATATTTTGATTTTAGTTGAGGCGATTTCATGATTGGCATTCAAGTTTTATTTTCATTGGATTTTCCCATGGGGCAAGGTAAAAACTACTGAAGCTTCCATTAATCTCTCACTTGCGCAAAATATGAATAGGTAAGACAAGGTTAAGTACTTAATATTTCATGAAAATGACTAGTTTACTAATAATAATTCGTGACTGTGAAAATTTTGGAAAGTGTACAAATAGGTAAATATTATGTTCTGAATTTTTTTCATTGTTGTTTTTAATTGTCTGCGTTACTAGAATTTCCTACAAAGGAAAATATTTAAAGGAATGTTCCTTTAAATATTTTCCTTTGTAACTCTTTTTTGACCATTCACGTGGATTCCGCGTTATACGAAACCTTTTATCTTTTGCTTAATTATTATGATTTAATTTTAAAAAAATGCAAAGAAATCACAGGGCACTGTTTTTAAGCTATCATGTATTTTTTCATGGAAATATCATACAATTTTTAAGGTAGGTAGGTACGCACCATACACTGAAAAAAGTTAATTTTATTAATTATATTCCAGTTATTAAATTTCCAGTCCACGAGAAAGTATAATTTATAACACTTAATAAGCCCGCGAGTTCGTCTGCGTGAAATTTCTTATTCCCTCGTCCCATAATGCCGCATCGCATCGCCCGCCTGCGCTTTTACTTCGTTTTCGCTGAGCGTTCTTTCTGACTGTCTTTCCAAGCGTGATGTTAAATAGCCTTCCTCAAGAATCGAGCTATCAAATGCAAAAATAATTTTTCGGGTCCGACTGATAGTTCCAGAGATTAGCGCACAACAAACTCTTCAGCTTTATTACGTACCCGTATTACAGAACATCACTCAATATATTTCATTGGTTGAAACTAGTTTTAAGTAATGCTTGAGAGCATTACTTAAAACTAGTTTCAACCAATCAAATGGCTTGAATCTAGTTTTAAGTAATGCTTGAGTATTGAGTAACGTTCTGTAATACGGGCCTTAAACACTATATTCAAAAGTCTAAATCATCTTGGCCGGCTGTCATTTTCTCTTAGTTTTAGCACTTAATAATATAATAATGGCTCTCCATCTTTGATTTGTTACTAGACTTGTCGAGATTATTTGTAATGCTCCAGGATGCAATCGATGCAATTTCTTAAACTTTGAAAGAGCAAGACAAAATCTTAATATTTCTTCCAAAGATTGAAATCGTTAGATTCGCCCTACTGCACCTTTATACTTCATTTTGACACCTCTGACACGTTATAGGTTTCCATGATATCCAATTCCAATTATAATTCTAATAGCGTTCGCCATTAATATTATAATTGTGTGAGCGCGCGAGTCTCCTCAGTATACTCAATACTCAATACTCAATTCTTTATTGCATTCCATATGTATTACATAGATGGTATAACAAGTAAAAGATCAATATGGACCCTGTCGGGCACAGCAAAAATTAGGAGAGAGGAAGAGGGTTAAGTAGCAATTCAATATTATTATAAATTATTAGATTTGTTTAATTGGGTGTATAATTATGTATATATTGTATATTATTAGGTTTGTGTATATAGATATAGTATATTAAGGATTTTAAATATTGCATAAGAATAATATAGGTAATTATTATTTAAATTCTTAGAAGTATTTTCATTAATATTAAATTATGTTATTGTTTATGTATTCATATTTATATTTGATTTCCTATATTCCTTATTATATTATATTTCATAATATTTGGTGTATGAGAGAAAGAATAATTTTAGTTTGCAATCGATTTGTCATCTAAAAACTCCTTTACTGAGTAGTATGACTTGGATTCTAGAAATTGTTTCAATTTATTAATAAATATATTTGTTTTGTTTACTTCTCTAATGTCATTTGGCAATTTATTATACATTTTTATAGTCATAACTAAAGGGCTGGTTGAGTGCATTTTGAGACGGGATTGAAGTATGTTTATTTTGTTTATGTTGTGTCGAAAGGTGTATTTTGTTTGTGTTTCTTCGCAAGTGGTGTAAAAATCTGGATGTTTTCTGACAAATTTACATAATTCTAAGATATATAAACAGGGAAGTGTGAGTATTTTGTGTTTTCGGAAGTGTGGTTTGCAGCTATCTGTTTGTTCTATGTTGGTTATTATTCGAATTAACTTCTTTTGTAAAATGAAAATCGTTTGTGAATCTGTACTGTTACCCCACAGCATGACCCCATAGCTGAGCCATGCCTGGGCATATGCATAGTAGGTGACAAGTGCAGTTTGCAGGTTGGTAGTTTTTTTTAATCTCGCGTAGGGCATATGAAAATTTGGATAGTTTTCCTCTTATTTTCTGTATATGGGATTTCCAATTTATGTGGGTATCTATAGACAAACCGAGAAGAGTAAATTCATTTACTTGTTCCAGTTTTGCATTATTAAAAATGAAATTTAGTTTTAATGAGGATTTTTGATGGGGATGAAAAGTAATTAATTTTGTTTTGGTGAAGTTAATTTCTAGATTATGGTTATTCATCCAGTTTACAGCTGTAGAAAGAAGGGAGTTTAATTTGGCGTTTATATTGTCATCGTTCTGGCATGATGTGAGCAGAGAGACATCATCCGCAAATAGAACACATGGTTCGTTTATAATTTTAGGAAGATCGTTTATATAGATAAGAAACAAAAGGCAGCCTGTCACACTCCCTTGAGGAATTGACGCGTTAACTGCTTTAATGTCGGATCTTGTTTTAATTATTTCACTTGTGGTGTTATCGAAATATTCAATTTCTACTAATTGTACCCTATCCTTTAAGTATGATGCAAACCATTCATGGGCTTTTCCGCGTATTCCTATCCCATGTAACTTGTCTAATAGTATTTTAAATTGCACCTTATCATAGGCTTTGGTCATATCGAGCAGCATACCTATGGCGTAGTTTTTATTATTAATAATAGCTAGAGCCTCTTGTACGTATTTGTAGACTGCTAACGTTGTAGACCTGTTTTTACGGAAACCGTTTTGGCAGTCGTCAAGTATTTTATATTTTTCACAAAAAGAGTATACACGGTCACACATAGCCTTCTCAAAGATTTTAGACGCAGTTGGTAACAGTGCGATAGGGCGATAATTATTAGGGTCAGTTTTAGAATTTTTCTTATGTATAGGTTTTATCAGAGCGGTTTTTAGTTGATTGGGAAAGGTTCCCTCTTCAAACGATTGGTTAATTAATTTATAAAATGGTAGGGTTAGTTCGTCTGCACATTGCTTAAGAAGAAATGGGGGAAGATCGTCTACTCCATAGCTCTTTTTATTTTTCAAATTTTTTACTATTTTATTTACTTCATAGGGATCGACAGGGCTGAGAAACATGGTGTTTTCTGTGGGGCACATCACTGGGGCTCCTTTTGCTGGTGAAGTTTTTTCCCCAATTGAAGCAAAGAAGTCATTGAAAATATTAGCTATTTGCTTAGGTTCAGTGATCAAGTCATCATTTTTATGTAATTTAATGTTAATTTTTTCGTTTGTTATTGATTTATTTGTTCTTTCGTTTATTATATTCCACATAGTTTTTACTTTATTTGTTGACTTTTTTATTTTATTTATATATTGTAGTTTTTTTGCTGTCATTACAGATTGCTTTAGGGTTTTTTCGTATTTTTTATAATATTTTGATAATATGGGATTGTTTGTTTTAATGGTAAGTATTTTAAGTAGCCTTTTATTTTTGCAAGATAATTTAATACCCTTAGTTAGCCAGTACTTCTTATATATCGTTTTAATTTTTATATGCTGCAGCGGAATACATACATTTAAAATTTTATTTAATATATTATTAAACGCAATGTAGTTTTCATCTATATTTTTATTTGACTGTATTATTTCATTCCAATTTTGATTTTTTAATTCAGATTTAAATTTTTCTACATTTTGGGTATTATATAATCTTTTTTTCGCGAACCAGTTTGTTTTTTTGTTGCTGTCGCTAAGTAATTTCATGTGAAAGATGGTTGCACAGTGGTCTGAGAAACCTAATTCTTCTACGGTGGTATAAGCATGTCTATGATTAAAATTTGTAAAAATTAAGTCTAAGCATGTTGAGGTAGTTTGTGAGATACGTGTGGGGACTTTGATAAGTTGTATGAATTTATGTTCCAACATTAGATCTAAGAACAAGTTAGTTTTTAGGCAGCTGTCTAAGATATTCACATTAAAATCTCCGTATATATGTATATCGCAGCTATCTGGTTAAATTAGCCAGCTAATTGGACGCCTAGGCCGTTCATTAAACGCCGGCATCAAATTAAATTGCTGAAGGACAACCAGCCAAGTCATTGAGCGCATTTAGTTTAACTAGGTGAAATACGTTAGGTTAGAACTGTGACAAACCGCACGCGAGCCGAGCGAGCGCTATTTCCAAGTTGCTCGCAGAATTCTTTTTCACCATTTGAATCACTTGACTGAGTCTTGGTCAGTCATCTTCAAAGGCTGACTTTCAATACGCCAAGTTGTTAAACGTTGAATGATTCTAGTTCAATTAATATTAATTATCGGTCTAGGCATCCAATATTGTATGCTGGCATTTAATGAACGACCTAGGCGTCCAATTAGCTAGCCTATTTAACCAGATGGCTGCCACATATACACTTTCTCGCGCGACTAAGTACGGTGAGTAACGGGTAGTAACGATTTAAATCTTTGATTTTATCTTGGTCTTCTGCTAAACAAAAAAAATCCCCATCTCGGCATTTATACTCCTTACTGAACAAATATAGCAATAGTGATGGCCTGGTACTAAGATTTTACTAACACACAGGCATATTTTCATTTTTGTGCTGTTATAAATGTCTTAGGCGCTTCAAATTCAATCTAAATCCTTGTGCAGTTCCCGAACCCGAATACTGTGAACCATACAAAAATAGTCTATTATTAGTGTACTCTACTCAAACTTGTGAAAGTATGTGAGCGTGCGACTATGTGTTATCTGTAGGTAAGGCATGCTACACACTTTTATTGTCCGGGTAGGCAGGCACATTCGATTCGATAGTATTTTGTTGAACAACAAAGTTGACCCAAAGTATTTACTATTTAAATTCGATTTTACTGGCTAAATAATGGACAGTCGCACGGGTCGATCGAAAAATAAGCTACGCCTGCCGCAGTCAGTTTGTGGATGGGTGACCATCCATTAAATCCAAAATCCCTCCATGCCTCGGAAAACACGTTAAGCCGTTGGTTCCTGCTGTCATTCCTAGATCTTTGACAGTCGTTATACAGTGTTAATCTTTATAATGTGCACATATCGAAATGAGGGGGGAATTTGTGCTTAATTTCATCGATGGAAAAAATATTTAAAAACAACTAAAAAGAAAAAAATATTTTTTAACGTAACTTTTAAACTAAATGATCTATCGCGATGAAACAAACTCCATAATGATCGGAAGTAATTAGGGGGTCCCCATAAAATGAAATAGTGTTTTTTTTTTCAAAAATCTTTTTTTTCATCAATTTTACAATAATACGATGTCAATTGGAGTTTGACGCATCCTGTGACATGTCTCCTCATCAAAACTTTCAATTTAAGCACTACTTAAATTGAGGCTATTCGTTTCCTTTTTAAGCGGAATATGTAGTTTCTATGGTCCAATAGGGTAACAGCGAGTTGGTTTTTGTGTCGCTCGAATCTTTTTTGTAGGTTATGCATGATCTTTCCACATCTTCCTTAATTAATGGGATTTCAAGGTATTTATGGACTTCACTGTTCTTTGTGAACCAAGGTGCGCAGCTTATCGTCTTTAGTGCTTTGTTTTGGAAACGTTGTAGAATTTCTATGTTTGAGTCGCTGGCCGACCCCCAAAGTTCTATGCCGTATGTCTATACAGGTTTTAATATGCATTTGTAGATTAGGAGTTTGTTTTCAAGACTGAGTGAGGACTGCCTACCTATAAGCCAGTAAATGTCTGATTGTCTGCTAGTTTTCTGTTTGCCTGGTCTTATTTGTTCTTAATATGTTCGCGCCAGGTAAGCCTTCTATCTAGGTGCATGCCTAGGTATTTGATAGTGTTTTTCTGGGGCAGCACATTATTATCTAGTTTTACCGGAGGGCAATCATCTCTCCTCAGAGAGAATATGATATGGACAGACTTTGAAGCACTAGCTCTGATCCTCTATTTTTTAATCGACATCGTATTAACCAACAGATCTAATTATAGCCAATAGCTGATCGCAGATGGATAAGAAGGAAAAAAAAAAATCTTTAAAATTAAGCATAGACTCCCTTAGTTCGATATGTGCATATTATCAGGCCTGTATGTGTATTCATCATCTGCCTAGCCTTTTCCCAACCATGTTGGGGTCGGTTTCCAGTCTAACCGGATGCAGCTGAATATCAGTATTTTACATGGAGCGACTACTTATCTGACCTCCACAACCTAGTAACTAGGTAACACGATACCCCTTGGTAAGACTGGTTGTCAGACTTTTTGGGCTTCTAACTACCCGTAACGACTGTCAAAGATCTACAAATGACTGTATGTGTATTATCACACTGTATAAGTCAGAAGCCCAAAAGTCTGACAAACAGTCTTACTAAGGGGCCTTAACCAGTGTTGCCCAGTAACTAAGTTGTGGAGGTCAGATAGGTAGACGCTCCTTGTAAAATACTGGTATTCAGCTGCATCCGGTTAGACTGAAAGCCGACCCCAACATAGTTGGGAAAAGGCTAGGCAGATTGATTGATTGATTCGATTTGACCGACCGGCTGTACCGATTAATGCCGACCCGAACAAATGTAGCATGCCTACAAGAGTATTTTATATTTATTTTAGAATAGATTGATTTGTAAAAGATCTCCGTAAAGCAACTTTACTCTCATATTTTAGATATTTTAATAACTATGATAAGAATTTCATTTCGTCGACAACATCTCATTTAAAGGCAACCGTCTTCTTCAATGTTACATAGTTTAGTCGTAATAATAAAGTAACTTCAGTACCTAATATTAACCAACGCAACAATGTGAAACTAGGTACGTTATACACGGAATAATTACCTCAAAAGCTAACAATGTAACAGGAATTAAAACGAAAACTATGACGCATATAATTTGCATTTTACTTGAACGCTAAGTTTTAGTAATTGCATGGCGCACTTCAATTAAGACAAGGAAACTACGCCACTCGTTCCAAGTATTTTAACTAATTGGAAATAAATTTAGTGGAATAACAAGAGAACAGGTAAAGGTACCGACAATAAAATAAATGCGTTGGTTGGGGGCTATTGTGGTTTTATTATGAGGGAAAGTATTTTTGTTGATACAGTTAAGACTTATAAATTAAAGCATGAGACAGTTGAGCATATAATTACAGTCTTCAATAATGGAGACATACAAAGCTGCAATGTACATAAAAAAGTTGAACATTTGATTAGAGATCCGCAGCAAAACCAAGGTATCCGACATAGCCCGAAGAATTGCCCAACATAAATGGTAGTGAGCAAGGCACATTGCTCGCAGAACAGAAAATTAGATGGAAACCGCTAAGTTGAAAAGCCCCCCGCAAGCTGGACTGATGACCATGTGAAATCTGAAGGAATCCGCTGGATACCAGAAGCACAGGACCAGTAGTGCTATGGCCAGCAGTGGACGTATTTCGGCTGAAATTATGAAGATATTATTACCTAAGTCTATAACATCCAAACTATTATACCGCCTGCTATAACTTACAAGCAAATAAGACCTCCAACATTTAACAGAATCACATTAATAAATATTCATGCAATAAATACCCATTCAGAGCAAAGTTGATCAAACTTTCAATATTAGCAACGTATCGCTCACTTAAATAGAAATTTCTACAACTTCACAAATGTTTTAAACATACACAAAACTGCTTCGAAAAGCTCTTTACACACGGGAATACTGTACCTACTTGTTCTCGCTAAACGAACTCACTGGTACATTTCAAACTACTTCCTGCACAACTTTGAAGTTAGTGAACAACTCTTATTCGACTATATTTATTTTTGCTGAAGTTTCCAGACTACACTTAGCTCCTTCATACGGCTAAAATAGATTACACCGACGTAAAAAGTTAAGTAGTTTGCAACAGCTTCGGTTTTTACTAGCGTTATTTATATTCTTGTAACTTCTGAATGGTTGTTTTCTATTAAAATTGTATCGTCAGATTCTTTTGTATCGGGATGTAGGGAGAGTTTTACGTTGTCTTTCCTTTACAATGTTTTCCGAAAACAGCACATTGCATTTTCCTCAAAAAATTAAGCATGTTGATAAAAACACAAAATTGATGCTTCCTCCAATTACGTCAAAATATTTTGATCAATATACTTGTAAATGTATAAAATGACAATAGGTACAAAACGAAAAGAGAGCTTTTATTTGCACTTCATTAAATTAATACAATGTATCAATTTGTATGTGTCAGTAGAGCCAATTATTTGTAAAGGAAAAAAAATAGGTAGAATACTTTTTGTTGTGTACTATAAAGGCTCCTCGCCGTTATATTATCGGGTCGAATAATGAAAGGCGTATTTTATATAAATTAGTGGTCGCCCAATGGTCGATATTCGACGATAGTTTAGGATAGTTCATACTACAGTCGAACCTGGATAAGCGAGAGTTCAAGGGACCGCGATCTCTTTTTCGCTTATGGAGGTTTCTTAGTAACTCGGGTTTCTAGCTTATAGAGGTACAGCTGCGGCCTTTCTCACTTATACAGGTTCAGGGTGGTTGGGAAAGGTAGAGAGGAAAAAAAACAAAAAAAAATCCACCAAATTTAAGAATGAGTCATAAATAACAGATGTTAAATTACACTCGACTGTCGCTTATAGAGGTACAGGCCAATAGCAGTCTCAATAATAGAGTTCCACGAGTGTAAAACTACTTTCTCTTATAGACGTTTCTGTGTCTCACTTATAGAGGTTTTAGAGGGTTAAAATGACGGAACCGGGCATTTACTCTCATTTATAGAGTTTACTCGCTTACCCAGTTCTCACTTTAATTGCATTTAAAGTACATAGTTTGCATGTTTCAGCAATAATAACTTTACATTCTTTTGTTTTCAGCATAATAAGCTTTTACTCAACTTTATATTAAACTTTGCAATAAAGAATTTGTAATATATTATAACTTTCAGAAGACATGACATGATACATCATTCTCATGTTTATTAAAATTGTTTACCATATAATCACATACGCACTAGATTACTCATTTACTACATCGTCATAAGTAGACCATTTTGGGTAAACCCAAAATTAATATGTTGATAAATCATAAACTGAACAATATAATTATAACTGTTTGTGGTAATTGCTTTGAATACATTCCAATACCGTTTATTATCATTACAATTATTATAAACACGTATTGTTCCATAATAGCTCGTTCTAGTCCTCTTTTACGATATTCAGGGATTGACAGGGGTGATCCACGAGGCCATGCTCTTCCTAGTAAGTTTAAGTTATAATCATACCGTTCCCATTGCTGGGACACAGGCCTCCTCTCTGTGAGAGAGAGTGGGCCGCAATCCACACCGCGGGTCCAATGCGGATTGAGGCTATTACATGCCTTCAAATATTTGGTTCTAGGACATGTCGGTTGCTTCATGATATTGTGATTTGTCTTTCTTCATCGTTTTGATAGCAGTGGTGAAATAAATTGCACAACGTAAAGTTCCTGTGTTTGAACTTACGACCTACAATACCTACCAACGATTCATAATTCGGAGCCAATATCGAGTTGAGTTGCTTATCTGCTATTATTCATATTTTGTGTATCATCAACTTTTGCAGGAACAGGGTGGCAGGAACATCGACGCGCAACCTGTTACCATGGATTCAGTACACGATTCTGCACCCCCTCCCCCTACTGCTACTGCTGAAGACATTACAGAATCTTTTCAAAATATTTTAAAGATCTTGATGTAAAAAAACAAGTGAAGGGGCTTGTGGCTAAGTAATAACAGCTGCACGGGTCGATCGATCAGGTTAAGCTACGCTTGCCGCGGTTGGTCCGTGGATGGGTGACCATCTTTACATACCAAGTTCCCTCCGTGCCTCGGAAAGCACGTTAAGCCGTTGGTCCCGGCTGTCATTTGTAGATCTTTGACAGTCGTTACGGGTAGTTAGAAGCCCAAAAAGTCTGACAACCAGTCTTACCAAGGGGTACCGTGTTACCTAGTCTCTAGGTTGTGGAGGTCAGATAGGCAGTCGCTCCATGTAAAATACTGGTATTCAGCTGCATCCGGTTAGACTGGAAGCCGACCCCAACATAGTTGGGAAAAAGGCTAGGCAGATGATGATGATGTAAAAAAACTGCTGACCTTTGGGGATTATCAGTACATACCATGTGTTCAATAATTGATAATGCTAGGACATTTCAATGCTCATAATTTACTTCATTTGAAACAGTTTGGTTTTACAAAGGGTCGTTCAATCACAGACGCGGGCGTAGAATCACTGAAGAACATATTCGAGGTCTAGGGGTCGCAATATGCTCTTAGCATTTTCTGCGACTTTTCAAAGGCCTTCGATTGCGTACATCATGATATGCTCATCAAGAAACTGTTCCACTATGGTATGAGGGACAAGGCTCTCGACCTTCTGACTTCTTATCTAAATAACAGAATTCAGAGGGTCGATGTTACTGGTAAGAGATCTGCAGGATCTGCGGTCTCCATAGGCGTTTCGCAGGGATCAATTCTAGGTCCATTCTTATTTTTAATTTATATAAATGTCTTACCTTACCATAATAATCACAAGATCATATTAATCGCAGATGACATCTGCCTTATTTTTTAAATCAAACGTGAGATAGTCAACTTTGAACAAGTAAACGATGCACTCTCTAAAGTTGTGCATTGGTTTATTGTAAATAATCTTCTCCTGAACGAAAAAAATACTAAACTCATTAAATTTTCAACACCAAATGTCAGGCAGCTATCTACCAATGTTCATGATAATGGAATAGAGTTGGACCATGTTGAGTCGACAGTTTTTCTTAGAAACACTATTAACGGTATATTGTAATGTGGCATACATAGAGAAATTGTCAGGAAGGCTAAGATCGGCCGCCAATGCTGTTAAAAAAATTAGACAGATAACTGACGTAAATACAGCCAGAATTGTTTATTTTAATTTTCATATTCTTAATCACTGCCTCGTTGCTGCCGTCATTACTGCCTCGTTGGTCTAGTGGTAGCAAGCGCTACTGCTGAGCATGAGGTCCTGGGTTCGATTCCCGGGTCGGGCAAGTGTTATTGGGTTTTTCTATCTGGAATTTCTCAGTAGTAGCCCGGAGTCTGGATTTGTGCCCGGTTGATGGCAATAGGCTCGCCCCCTATTACATGGGACTTAAAACATAACTGGCGAAATGTGGGTGTACCTGCTACAGGGACACCTCTGCCCTACCCTTCGGGGAAACAAGGCGTGATGTTATGTTATGTTATATTCTTAATCTTATGTCATATGGAATTCTTCTCTGGTGAACCTATGCGGACATTAACAATATCTTTGTTCTACAGAAAAGGGCTGTTCGAGCCATTTATAACCTAGGTCCAAGAGATTCCCTTAGAGAAAAACTCTGCCACCCTGCATAGGTATTCACCTAATATAGGAACTTACTTGGGTCTCCCACATACACGCCATAATCGAAATTTTTCGAAACAAACCTGCGTAAGATGGATGGGCCGATTCGTCTTCCCACGCAAAACTTTTGCGCAGAACAAATTAGTAGTGTTTATTTGATTCACGAGGCCTTTCTTTTATTGTACTTTGAGGGAAAACAAAAATATTTCTCGGAAAAATAAAATATCTTCGATTCTTCCGAAAACAGTTTATTTATCAAGACTAAAATTAAATTTCGTTTGAGCAAAACAAAAAAGCGTTTATTTATTTTTATCAGTTTTGAATTAGAACAGAGTAATAAAATAGATGATTTTCCCTAATAACATTAATAGCAGAAATAGAAGGCCTTGAGAAGTAAAGGAGAGGAGATAATAATTCATCCATGCTCAGCATTCTGAAAAACAACATGAATGAATTAGAATAAGCGATTATACCCTTTTAATGTCATAGGTATAATGTACTTTACAGGCACATCTGGCACATGTTTAGAAACTGTAAGTTTTACCAGGACAGCTGTCGGGGTCGACACATTTTCCATCTTCTTCATTTAGAACAAATCCTGTTTTGCACACACAGCCGCTTGGCTTGCACTCATCTGTACATACTTGAGGATTCGGGTTAGTGCAAGTCGGCTCACAAGCACTTGGACACTCTTTATACACTGCGTTGGGGTCTCCTCCACAACCTGGCAAAGTTTTAGAAAAAAAATGCAATGTAAAAAACACATCAGCGAAGAGTAAAATCGATAAATAAAGAAGGGAAGAAACTATTACCCGGACAGTCCTCTGGTTTGATACATTTTCCATCTTCTTCATTTAGAACAAACCCTTGTTTGCACACACAGCCTGGCGGCTTGCAGTCCGCGGTGCATGCTTCGGGGTTCGGATTGGAACAAGTCGGTTCATTACCACTTGGACATTTGCTAAATACAGCGTTTGGATCCCCATTGCAACCTTCTGCTGTTTTAGTCAAGTAAGTTACATGTTAGGTATAATTAGGCAACATAAAACGTAGCCTATTTTCTACAAGGCATCTATTAAAATCACCAGAACGGAAAAAAAACGGAGCGAAAAGCGGTTTTAGTGCGCACGTTGACACCCAGTTGTTTACTATAAACTTATAACCCGTATGAATTAACTAGGCACCTCGCTTGAATGCAACCTCGTACTGTACTGAACAACGACGTGTATGAGTGACTTCTAACGCCAGGTGCCTCGACAACTTGCACCGCTTGCACGTTAAATATAGGTACGGGTCCACATCGGCCGGGATGTTTTGAGATCGCCGTAATCACAAATTCAAAATTCAAATGAACCCATATTTTCACGACAGTACGCCATCAGTGGTTTGACCGTAACGAAATAATAACAGAACTAAAAGCAATATTATAAAATACGCAATAACAAATTGCAATCATACAGTTCAACTTACGACAATCATTAGCAGGAATACAAATTCCACTTGAATTCCTGAAGTGATCCTTCTTACAGATACATCTAGGATCACAGTTCAACAACAAAGTATTGCAAACAGTAGGTTGATTGTAGACATCTTTACAATCTTCGGCAAGACATGCTGATGGACAAGAACACCATTCTTCGTTAGGTCTTGTACAATTTATTTGAGCTGAAACATTAAATCAAGAACATTTTGATGAAATTGGGTATCTAAATCTTTACTTGCTCTTCCTTTCTCTCGGGACCAATGTTGTTATGTATAAGAATGTGTTACATTCTTAAACATACGAACAATTTAATCTTCAAATGCAATTTCCTGTTACACATATACAAAACACAGTTTATCCTTTCTTTTCACAATATTTACTTTACTTCAATTATGTTGTAAAACATTTTAAAAGAATAACGGTGGAATTTCTTGCCCATTCTTCTGCATTCGAAAACTACCTTTTGGAAGGAGCGACTAGAATCAATTCAATTATTTTGTAAATTTTGACGTTCAAAAGTGCCATACAAGGGCCCATTTGAAATAAATGATTTGAATTTGACTTTACTATCAGCAGATACTGCTCTAAAATCACA
The DNA here is from genome assembly GCA_963680765.1 of Agrochola lychnidis. Classification (NCBI taxonomy): domain Eukaryota; kingdom Metazoa; phylum Arthropoda; class Insecta; order Lepidoptera; family Noctuidae; genus Agrochola; species Agrochola lychnidis. The sequence continues at coordinate 9,622,407 of OY796847.1, forward strand.
ATCATGACAAACATTACAAAACCAAAGCGCTTGTGCATAGGAAGCAATAAAAAGTTTTGATTACAACCCCCATTTTTTTGCAATCATTGCAAATGAAAAATGCAATTAACATTAAAAATCACTTACGGCAATCAGACGATACGATACATATCGGATCTGCGTGGCTTTTCCTTTTATGATTTATATTACAAATACAGCCAGACAGGCAACTGTCTGCTGGAGGATCATAACATTCTAAGTCCCGATTGTCATCTTCTGGGCAATAGTCGCTTGGGCAATAAGTCTTGCAATCGACGAAGTGTTCATTCTCGCCACATGGGTCTCCACCTAAGAATATTGGAAAATTGGTTTTGTTAGACACCATTGTTTTACAAGATGAAGATTTTTTGGAGTATGTTGATGGCAAAACTCAAATGAAATCGAAAATTCATTCACCTTGTAGTATGAATGCTGGCGATACTTTCACTTAGCTAGGTTTAAAGCCTCTTGTTTAGCTAGGTGGGCAAAAAATACGAGCATTGGAAGAAACTTTGTAATTTAACTATTTTAATTACTGATCTTAAATTCTTTAAAGGTAGTCAACATGTCACTTACCTGGACATTTATCTGGTAAGATGCATAGACGAGTGTCATCAGATAGTATATATCCAGGTTTGCATTGGCATCCGATTGGATCACACATTCTCTTGCAGGGAAATTGGTTCGGTGATTTGCAAGTAGATGGGCATGGCTTAGGACAACGTTTGGGTCTTGCGTTTAAATCACCGTGGCAGGCTATTTCAGCTGAAATATGATGAACAGGGGAGTCATTATAGATATAGACTATTTTGAACCAAATTACTGCATCGTGCCCCAATATTATAGTCGAAAGAAGTTTTGATTATCTAAAGATGTTTTTAACTTTCGTATCTTTTGAGGAGCTCGTAGCTAAATAATAACAGCCGCACGGGTCGATCCGACAGGTTAAGCTACGCTTGCCGGGGTTGGTCTGTGGATGGGTGACTATCTTTCCATACCGAGACTCCTCCGTGCCTCGAAAAGCACGTTAAACCGTTGGTCCCGGCTGTCATTCGTGGATCTTTGACAGTCGTTACGGGTCGTCAAAAGCCCGTAAGTCTGACAACCAGTCTTCCAAGGGGTATCGTATTACCCAGTTAGTGAGTTGTGGAGGTCAGATAGGCAGTCGCTCCATGTAAAATACTGGTATTCAGTTGCATCTGGTTAGACTGGAAGCTGACCCCAACATAGTTGGGAAAAGGCTAGGCAGACAGATAGATCTTTTGAACAATACATACTAGTACTGCCTTGCTTTAGCACATCGATTTTATGCTTGAAAAAGAATGGAGTTTTTATGATACAACTCCATTTATAGCGACCTCTGACACAAACTGTAATTTTAAACTTATTGAGACTATCCAACACTGCTCTAATTTTAATTACTAACTTAACAATGTAGTGATTTCTATACTCATAGGATTAAATAAACCCAATAATAATTGTTAAATATATAACAGGCCTTTTTATTTATTTGTACCTTTTATGTTGCATACAGTTTAATAAATAAACAAAACACACTTACGCGGACATTCCTCAATAAGGATGCAGTCACCTCCTAGTTCTGACAAAATATATCCATCTTTACAATCGCAACCATTCATATTCACTTTTGGTGGATTATATTCACAATTTGGAGGATTTGGTTCTGCGCAGGTTCGCTTGCATTCATCGGGAATTTGACAGGCTGCAATAGAAGTGGAGAAGGGATTCATTATGTTTCAGTATATAATCACTAAGCACTATTGAAGTAAGTAATCTCCTATCCATTGGTCTTGAACATCAACCTGTAATATAAATCTTATGTTAAAGCACTTTTGAACGTCAAAATTTACAAGACATTATTTTAATCCAATTTATTGACCTGTAAAACTAGATAATCAAATACAACGTTTACTTTCACGTTTCGTAAGTTTTGTTCTCACTTGATATTAAAAGGAGATAATTATATACAAAAAAAAAAAAAAAACAAAAAAAAAAAACAAATCAAATTTCTCAGTAGCAGCTCGGAGTCTGGATTTGAGCCCGGTTGATGGCAATAGGCTCGCCCCCTATTACATGGGACTTAAACATAACTGGTGAAATGTGGGTGTACCTGTTACAAGGACACCTCTGCCCAACCCTTCGGGGAAACAAGGCGTGATGTTATGTTATGTTATGTTATATACAAAATAGTACATATGAAACAAAAAAAAAATTGCTGTAAACTACGCAGTTCAATCAAAAGTTGAAATAAACATTTGCTAAAAGTAGTGCCATATTTTAGACGCGCATTCCTGTTATGAAGAATTACATTAGAGTTGTTTACGAATAGGAATAACTATTGGAGAAACAACATAACTTTCTGAAACAAGATATCGACACCAAAAAATGGTAGCTACCCACGGTTAATAATTTATTAGCCTGCAGCATGCTTTTAGACTTGTCGACTTAATATTACTAAAGAAGAAGAAAAAAAAGAGAGAGGAAGAAAAAATAAGGAAGTAAAGAGACAGTCAACATGAACCATATCTTACGCGCTGGACACTGTTCGCTAGGTATACATATTCCTCTATCGTCCCTCAGATAATTGGGAACACAGTCAAACCCTGGCTCACAGGGTAAGTCTTCAATGCAACGGAATAACGCGTTCTTGCTCAAGCAAGTTTGTGGTGGGCAGATCCGTCTGCAGTCTCTGGCTATTTCATTTATCCCACACACGGGAGTTGATGGATCTAAAATTATGCACAATGTCGGAATTGAGGTCGAAGATTTGTGGTGATGTTGCAATTTTTGATGTGCTCATAATATTTTGTGTAAAGCTTGAAAATTGTAAAGAATATGAAACTATGAAGCTAGATGTTCATAATGATTATTTGAATAATTTATCGAACTAACGAGCAAGTGGTTTTTTATTCGCAGTTAAACCTTTGTACATTTAATACAATCTACTGTTGGTTAGGTAAATTTTAGTTTAGTTACAAATTCTCCGTTTTTATATAAATAGCAATCGTTCAATCCGCCTCCTCCTTCGCGAGCATTACCACTTCGCAGAAGGAGGTGACGGCCTCCCGTCTCCTCTCGCTCCGTACCATAGCCTGAACCAGTGCCGGACGCGAGTGATCACCGGCGCCGATCGCCTCCACGAGGACACGGTGATGCTCAGCCCAAGCCGGGCAGACGTCCACTGTGTCCTCCGGGCGATCCACACAATGGTCACACCCGGGCGTTTCCTCCCGCCTTATCCTAAACAGGAACCTCCCGAAGCAGCCGTGTCGGGTGAGGACCTACGTCAGGCGGAAGGTAAGGGCGCCGTGGCGCCTCTCAAGCCACTCCTCAAAAAGGGGTTTTATCGCCGCAATTGTGGCGTACCCAGCACTGGGTTGCGACAATCGCACTGTCCATGCCGCCATGAGATCCCGCCAGAGCTCTGTCCGCTGTGCGGTGATTTTTCGCGGCAGCGGAGTTAAGCTCCGGTGTTTCGCCTACTCGCGCCACTCCCAGATGTACGCCATAACCTTTGTCTTCAGATCCCATGGCGGTAATCTGGCAAGGATGCTCACCGCCTCGCAAGAGACCGTGTGGTATCCTCGGGCCAGCCGGATGGCCATGACCCTCTGGGACGCGTTCAACCGGCGGGCTGGCTGCGGCCTCAATGAACGCGCCCACACCGGCGTCCCGTAAAGGGCCATGGACCGCACGACCCCAGCATAGAGCCTCCTGCAGGTGCCATCACACCCCTTTGTCCACCTTTTAGAAGAACTGTTTTGGGAGCCAACTCGCGCTTTACAAGAATATGTAAGACAGCGAATGGCTACAGTGATATTATTGACCTTCACTTTGACTCTCTTGCTAAATAGAAAGCCATCCTTAATAGTTTACCGAGCAACCCCTAACCTTAATCCTAGTATATGAATTGAGCCAATATTACCACTGTTATAAATTTATCAATTTTATCTTTTATTTTCACCGATGTCATCAATGTAATTCAATTTTTTGTTGATAATTTTTAAACCTGTTTTCATTTATCCAAATTTTTATCTCTATGTGCCGATGTAAATATTTTTTATGAATTTACTTTTTATTTTTTATTTAATTAATGTATGAATTTTTAATTTATCAATTATAATTGATAAATTAAAAATTCATACATTAATTAATAACATTAAGTAAATTCATAAAAAATATTTACATCGGCACATAGAGATAAAAATTTTTAAAAATTATCATTTTTTGTCAATTTATACCATTTTTATTTTCATGCAATTCTTATCAGTTTCATTAACGTTATAATGTCCAAGAATGTTAATTTTACCTTTAACATTTTTTTTTAAATATTTTATTAGATATTCATAAATTTTAACTTTACATAAATGTCACTTTTTACCAATGTTACAAAATTTTCAATATTAACGCTTATTACCAAGTAAGTTAGCTTATTTGTCTGATTCATTGTTTTATGCATGTGGTGTTTACCTATGAGTAACTGATGCACTGTTATGTATATCAGTGTAATCAATTGTTGGTGAACCTAATAAATAAATACTATATGTATAGGGTGACTGGTAATTAGTGACCAAAGCTGTGACTGGTAATGATGAGTAAAGTCACGTGTTTAAGTATTGGTCACTAATTACCAGTCACACTATATACAGCGTGTATCAGAAAGGTGTGGTCAAGGGTGTGATACTAACCATCAAACTGAGTAAGGTTCTCCATAGAACCAACATCGTAATTGTAGTACCAAACTCTTTAATTTGATCACACCTTTCTGATACAGCCAGTATGTTAAAAAAATAGTTCCTAATACCAAAGTCAAAGTCAAATAATTTATTTAAAATACGCACATGAAATGCACTTTTAAACGTCAAACTTTATAAGAAAATAGAACACTAGTTTATTAACCTGTAAAACCAGTAATTCAAAACCACGTTTCGCAAATCTTGTTCTCAACTGATGTTAAAAGAAAACACATACAAAATACTGCATCGAAACAAAAAAATAACAGTAATTGCTGTAAATTATGCTATTCAATCAAATGTTGAAATCAAAATTTAATAAAGTGCCATATTTCATATTCGCATTCCCGATACAAAGAATTAAGTTACAGTTGTTTACGGATGGGAATAACAATTAAAGAAACAACATAACTTTCTGTAGCAAGATATCGATCCCAAAAAATGGTAGCTACCTATGGTCAATAGTTTATTAGCCTGCAGCATGCTTTAAGACTTGTCGACCTAATATTACTAAAAAATAAGAAAACAAGAGAGAGGAAGAAAAAATTAAGAAAGCAAAGATAGTCAACATGAACCATATCTTACGCGCTGGACACTGTTCGCTTGGTATACATATTCCTCTATCGTCCCTCAGATAATTGGGAACACAGTCACACCCTGGCTCACAGGGTAAGTCTTCAATGCAAAGGAATAGCGCGTACTTGCTCAAGCAAGTTTGTGGTGGGCAGATCCTTCTGCAGTCTCTGGCTATTTCGTTTATCCCACACACGGGAGTTGATGGATCTAAAATTGTGCACAATGTTGGAATTGAGGTTGAAGAGTTGTGGTGATTTTGTTTTGTGTTAAGCTTGAAAGTAGTATAGAATATAGAACTGTGAAGCTAGATGGTGATAATGTCATAGAGAATTTAAATAAAGTTATGTACCAAGATATCGAACTGGCAAGCAGGTGGTTTTTTAATAGCACATAAACCTTTATACATTTGGTACAATGCACTCTTATTTCATATATAGATAAATTTTAGCTTGATTGCAGATTCTCAGTTTTTATTTAATTAGCAAAGGATGATTATAGTGATGAAGTAAAAACGCTTACAAGGACACTGTTCATTCGGTATACATATTCCACTACCATTCCTGAGATGGTCAGGTAGACAGTCGCATCCTGGTTCACATATTTTTGATTCTTCAGTGCAAGCGTACTCAGTGTATGCGATCTCACAGTTTTGTGGTGGACATATTTGTCTGCACGGTACTGCCACTTCGTTGTAACCACACATCGGTTTAGCTATAAAATAATGATGTCAAATAAATTGTTTTTACGTTTATGCACCAAGTTAGACAGTAACCCAGTCTCAATAAAAGACGTTATAATAAAAGACGTTATAAAACACAAGAGGTAGATAAAGTCAGTAATCAAAGTCAACATGAAACATATCTAACGCGCTAAACACTGTTCGCTAGGTATACAATTATACATACTCCTCTGACGTCCCTCAGATAATTGGGAACACAGTCACACCCTGGCTCATAGGGTAAGTTTTCAATACATTTGAATAACGCGTACTTGCTCAGGCAAGTTTGTGGTGAGCAGATCCGTCTACAGTCTCTGGCTATTTCGTTTATCCCACACACGAGAGATGGATCTAAAACTGACGTACACCCGTACATGCAAAACTAACATTTCATCTCCATGCCATCCACGCCTCGCCTCGCCTTTCCGTGAGAACATAAAACCAGATTTAGAACTTAAAAAAAGCCACATAGCATGACATATTTAAAAAAAAATCTTGTCACAAAAATGTACAAAAAGAAAACCACACCTGTGTGTCGTTGTGTGGAACACTTTTTAATTTCAGAAGTCCCCCGACAGCAATACAAAATTTATTTATCTGTTTAGTCAGCGAGTAAATGTGCGACCTTTCGATTTGTATATACAGATAAACTAATACAACTTGTTTTTTACTATTCAGTTCATTTATTGGCAGGGCAGTTGTGTTTTTTTAACTTAATAAAGCAACAGATGATGGTCGTGCTGAAGTAACAACGCTTACTAGGACTCTTCATTTGGTATGCATATTCCGCTACCATTCATAAGATGGTCAGGAAGACAACAATAGGGCAGAAAACAAAACTCGATACGTCACAATGCAGTTCAAAACACTTCGAAAAAAGAACAAGTAAACAAAAGACAGACGAACAGAATAGTGTGCAACTTAGTAACAGCAACACAGTCCATTATGTTGGAAAATGGACCAGAAATATGCATTATAAAGTTACTTTATCTAATAACGTTCCCTCCATTTGATATCTTTTAGATATCTTCATTAGTTTTAGATGTAGTTAGTTGCACCTGGTTATTCACAACAATAATTTTACTAACGGTCATATGGTGCGTTCAAAACAATTTTTTTTTCTTTGCCATAAAACATGTTTAAGACTACACCAAGAAAACTCAAAACAAACATTCACAAGTAGGTATCTAAAAGAAAACATTTAAATAAATAATTAACACAAGTAATGTAGAATAATTGCAAGGTCATTTTGTTTAATGTTTCGATAATTATAACTTATTGTGGAATATTAAGACAGCTACTTGATCCAGCGGTCTTTACGATAAATTTATTTGACAATTTTCAATTAACACATTCAACTGCACTTCGATTAAGAAGTTGCAGGAAAGTTGATGGCTTAGGTAGAAAACTAAGTGAAACAAGTTCCTTCGATTAAGTAATCTAATAAACGAAAATCAGATTATTGTTTTATCTAGACACGCGGCAGCGTGTCGAGCCAAGTTTCTAGGCAAGACACGGCTGCAATGTGTTATATTACACGAACCATTTGGAGCCACTTTTGACCCCTTAATAACTCAAAATCTATGTAACATAGACTCATGAAATTTGGTTTATTTATAAAAACCCCTTAGATTAACTAGAACTCCAAATTTCATAAATAAAACTCAAACGGTTATTGAGATATTAACGTATAAAAATCGGCATTTTTATCAACGACCTGCCACTAGACATCAAAAACATTTAACCCATTTCCGGGTGACCTAGAAAGTTGAAAAGAGATTTCCCGAAAGCAAGCCCATGGTATGATACTGTGTCAAAGCTTATTTATCAAAAATTATGTCGTATTTTTTTCAAGTCGTTTTATCAAAATTTATTTCTTCTAGCATTAGAGAACCTAATAAATATTTATTTTGTTGATACTTAAAGAACTACATCCGCCATTCAATCCTAACCTGAATGTTGCCAGATGACAGACTATTCCAATAAAATAATTTGTAATCGATTGAAAATATCGATACTAACCCACATGGAGTAGGTGGAGTATCCACTACACGAGTATGTTTTAAATGCTATTTATTATACTCAAATACTGTAAAATTATGATTTTACAATAAATAAAATATTATATGGTCTGAATATACTCAACAACTTAAAAGTGTTTCGAGGCAGTAATGTTATTTTATAAACTACCAGTGATCAGAGTAAGTAGATTGATTTGAGGTCAATGAACTGGCACGTATATTAGTATGGATACGCCTCCGGGATTCCGGGATTTTGAAATTATTAAGATTTTTTAAGGAATTTCAAATGTTGTAATGTGTAGAATAAAGAATACATCAATATGAATAAGAAATGTTCAACCCTTTTGCTGTCTGTTTAATAGTATATAGGTGATCGGACTCCAAGAAAAGGATAGATATACTATAAAAAAATATAATATATTTTAAATATTTATCTATCGCATTCTATAAATTTCTAATGTAGTAGTTTAAAAATCCTTACTTTAACAATATTTGATTCAATCCCGTAAGTACCAAAATGAAATCCCGGAAAAAAGGCTTATCCATGTTATGATTTCTATGACTATTCATGATGCGAGTACGTAAAATCAATCTACCTACTCCGATCACTGATAATCACCCAATCGATTTCGTCAATCGATTCCCAAAATAATTAAACCTGGTAACACTGACACCATGCATAATGTCAAACTGTCAAAAAAAATCTGTCAGATCAATGGCATTGTTGGCTGTTTGTTTTACGTTGATTTGAATTTATTTTTCCGTATTTACTTTATACTTATATTACGTTACGATTTAATGCTGTCAATTTAAATTGAAGCCAGAGGAACTATTGCTTATCTTTCCATGGCCCTGGGTAAGTTTATTATGTTCTCTAAATATTTATAAACACCGTCGTATTGTATAACCTCATTGATTTTAGCAGCCTATTAGTAGAAGGCCTATGTTCAGTCAGGGGTACGTCGCGCGTCGTCAGCTGTAAATGTCTATAGTATGATGTAATTATATAGCATAAGTAAATACACTGAATTTTTTTACCTTTTTCAGGTATGACGATGACATGTGTTATTGCAAGACTTGAAATTATTGATTATATTATCTACAACTCTATCCCAAGTATTACTTGCTCAGGAAAATCTAAGCATATTATGTTATGTATGTGGCATGTCAATTGCAAGTCACAGAAGTCATCAGGTTAGTGTTTTTAAAATGGCAGAATTACTATGAGTGATATAATTATTATACAAAAGTAAATAAACAACAATAAGAGTATTTTCTTACTTTCTAGGTTAGGTATACATTTGGATAAAGTTTGTCATGGTTACTGAGAGAGGCTGCTACCAGAGATGTTTATAGGCAAGCAAGTGATGATAAAAACAGAGCCACCCTAGAGTGTAAAAGATTTACCCATAATAGATCAAAACAATAATCTGGTTAGGGCCAGAATCAAATCGTGACATGTGAGCCGCAGGACTTAGTGTACATAATTATTGATAAGTGAGCAAAATAGGACAAATTGTTTAAGAGATCATCATTGCTTATTACTGTTTTGTGGGAAAGCGTACGCTGCTACGCTGCTTTCATACCATGACTACGTTATGAGAATGAAGCTGAAGCCGTTTTAAATTCTATGAGAAATAAAATGTTTTTAGTATTTAGGTATTGTTGTGTTATTTGTTAAAGTAAACCTTCCTATAGAAGCACTGAAAATGCTGCTGCCAATGAGATTATTCATCTTTAATTAAGAGAGTTGGCTAAAATAATGTTTATGCCATTAAATCTTTCATATTTAGCGCGCAAGATTATTAATTTACCTTTATAAAATTCAAGTCTGTAAATGCGATAATCGCCATTTTGATGACAGTCGAGGTCGAGGCTAAAAAACATAAAAATTGGGGATTGCGAACATCCAAACTCCACCATAAGGACAGCGACTATTACAACATTTAATTATTTGACAAATTCATCCATTTTTCAAGTTAAATAAGTAGTAGTAATGAAGTTTTTGATATCAAAAGTCGAAGATTCGCGCCAATCGTGCGTGTTTACATTTTAACTTTTCACAATTAACACACATACACATATCTGATACGACTTTAAATATGACAAATGTGATTAAAAATATTATAAGTAACTAGAAAATGCCCAGATCTTTACTTATTATACGAACACATGTTCAATAACACGTAATATTCATTACTACTACTCAATTTGTGTTAAAAATCGTCGATCATTGTTTTTTTTTTATTGTAATGATGTGCGAAAACGATTATGGCAAACGTTTTTTTTTTTTCAATTTTGATTGTCTCGATTAATTTATAATTATGTCGAATGTCTGAAATCTATACTTGAAAATTAAAATAAAATTGTTTTAAGCATTAAATACAATTAACATTGTTTAAAATAATTATTTATACTTTTCTAGTGTTTAATCGTTTTTAGAACATTCAATATAAAACGAGTCAACACATAGAACGAGGATAGATACTTACCTCATTTATTGAATTTCGCGCCGAATTGTTTCTATTTATTTGAATTTAAATTCGGAACGTTGTTCAAAATTATTTTTAATTTTTTGGACAATTATTTACTGTGGATTTTATTTTTGATACTTTCTGATATAGAATGCCTAGTATACATTTTTTAGGTAGGCTTAAGAAAATTTTGTTTGAGAATGATGTTAAATTAATTATATAAATTAGGTAGGTATTCCGCAAACACTTTTAAATGACGTCTATATTTTTAAATTGAAACTTTTATTACATCGTCTCAAACTTTTTCGTCTGTGTGTTGCATGTCGTGTGTCTGTCGGCCGCGGAGTAGGGATAAAGTGAAAGGCGATCGTCAGAGCAGCCAAGGCCAATATGGTGGCGCCTATAGTTCGCAGCAGCTGACCGTGTAAAGTTTCACTTTTACCGTGGTTTCATAAAACCAACAATAATTTTTTTTTAGTTGTATGAGTTTGATAGTATTTGTTTTTAATAGGATAATCTTACTCGAGTAATAGAAATTGTTTATTTTTGAGGTAGTTTCAAAACGAAATTTTAAAAAAACTGCCCAAGTGTATGTCGGACTACGCACAGTGAAGGGTTCCGTAATTGGGATGAATATTTACGCATAAACATTGCATAGTATCAATTTTATCGACTGCAAAAATAAGTTTGTATTTCTCGAAAAAACTATAACAAACAAAGTTAATTCTGCGGTTGTAACCGAAAATAAACTGTATCTCAAAAATTATTGATTTCAAAAGCAAAGTCACTTAGAAACATCTTAACATTTTAATTATGAGATCCAACAATACACGCTTTATATGCATAGATTTTTTTCATCTCTCGGTTATATGTAAGTATGGAGAATGCCACCCCCACTATTATGTTTATCGTAATTTCACTACACCATTGTTTAACGGTGCAAAAAATACACCTTTTTCAAAAGTTTCATCGATAGAGTAAATAGTCTCCATGTTAAATGACTGTATGACATCCGGACGCGCGGACAGACGAACTTGACGAAATTAAGAGGTCCGTTTTTTTACGGATTTTGATTATCAAGTTTACAATTGGCATGAAATTGATGTGACAATTGATCTACAATATTATTATTATTTGGAATAGCCGCCATCTTAAAATCCAGAATGTCCATCTAATTCGATATCAGCACTATCTCCCGAAAACTATGAAAATGACAGTCATGACGACAAATTTTCAAATGGGGTTAAAAACTGCCACTTGCTCACTTCAGATGGCGCTGATCTCCAGCGTCTTATAATTTGACAGCTAACTATACATTTTTGATTCGAATGCCAAAAGTTGATGTAAATTCCTGAATTTCATGACTGAATTCAAAACACCCCGTCGAGTCAACTGATGTGTCACGTGTCAAAATCTTGGTCCCTAATGTTAGGCGGCAGTGAATTCATTTCATTCATTCTCTGATCTCGAAAAACGTTGTTACAAACGTCAGGTTGGTATGTTCATGGTAGTTGGTAGGTTGGTACTATGCTTGAGACATTTTTGAATTGATAGATCGTATGACTATTGTTTTAGGGACTATTGTCGTTTAATTTTTTATATAAACTTACGAATAGTTAAGTCCATAGTGAGGTCAAAATGTAAATCCAAGGGGCGGCTGCAACGGCGGCGGTGATCTCTCGCGTCCGGCCCTAGTTCAGGCCATGGTACGGAGCGAGAGGAAATGGCAGGCCGTCACCTCCTTCTGCGAAGCAGTAATGCTCGCGAAGGAGGAGGCGGAACGCGTGAGGTAGAGGCAAAGTTCGCACCCTCACGCCCCTAACCGCTGCAGGAGGAGACGCCCGGGGCGGGAATCGCGAGCCGATTTCCGGCCACCGTAGGCGCGGGCTTGCGAACGGTGAGCAATGGGTAGCTCGCCGTCCGATAAGGACCAAGCCCGGGTCGACGGCGCGTTGTGTTCCACGCGCGCCTCAAAGAGATGTCAGCAGAAATCACGGGATCCGCTAGGGCCAATGCCTGCCGGGGGTTCGCAGAAAACCGATAGGGACATCGTGGCCCCCGGCAACAGGGCAACCGAAGGAACACGGGTGGGTTTTAGTCAGTAAGAGTCTGATACGCCCTCCCGCTCCGCCCAGAGCGGGAGAAGATACTTAAAAAAAAAAAGGGGGCGGCTGCAAAAATTAAATAATTAAATCATACGTGAGAAGGAACTTTGTTCCTGACGGGGTCAAAGTCAAATCATTAATTTCAAATAGGCCCATGTATGGCACTTTTGAACGTCAAAAATTACAAAATAATAAAATTGATTCTATTCGCCCCTTCCAAAAGGTAGTTTTCGTATGGAGAAGAATGGGCAAGAAACTCCACCGTTACTCTTTTAAAATGTTTTACAATTGTTTGTATATGTACGTACATTTGTTAAATAATAATTATATGTGAAGACGGTGCACCTAGAATAAAATTACTATACCACAATAGGTAAAAAGAATTAAAAATGAAACAACGACAGATAATTTAATATGTGATAGATACATGGTGCTCACATATTTACAAACATTGTAAAAGTAGACGATTTTCCTAAAATTTTACAATTAATAAGTCAGTGTGTGAGGAAGTAATCACAGAATGTAAAATCAATGTCATAAAACACAAAGTAATAAATTTTACAATTAAATTAGCAAACAGTTTGATTTTGTCTTGATTCTAAATTGTCCTATGGAGCAGGACCAGCATGTTTCCAAGCACTCTTATCTTGGATATAATCCTCTAATTTGTAATATGCTTGTTTACAAAGTGTATTTTTAATATGAGTTTTAAATTTTCTTTCATTTAATTGCAAAATGTCACAAGGTATTTTGTTGTAACATTTAACACAGTACCCCATAAAAGATGTATGTACTTAAGATAATCTAAAAAATGGTTGATCTAGTTTATCTTTATTTCTAGTATTAAAATTATGTCTATCACTTATTTTATTAAAGAGATGTGGATTTTTCCTAACATACATAATATTTTCATAAATGAATTGGCAAGGTACCGTCATAATATTAATCCTTTTAAAAAGTTTCCTGAGAGATTCGCGGCGACGTAGATTATAAATGGCTCTGATAGCTCTCTTTTGCAAAATAAAGATGGATTCAATGTCAGCAGCCCGACCCCACAGTAAAATACCATACGACATAAGGCTCCCCGACTGTACACGTTTTTTTTTAATAATAATACTTGCCGCGCCGGCTCAGCGATCTGACATCATTGCGGAAAATTGTAAGAATTATTACGAAAGAAATACCTACATTCTTACACAATATTGCTACGCATATTTACAAAAAGAATCTAATAGATCACGTTTGATTGACGAATAATAATAATTTCTTTACAAAAAGTAATGATATCCCATCAAAAACATAAATGTGAAAATGGGAGCCAAATTCCATAAATATGGTTGTCGACTTCGCCGACAAAAGAATTGAAATCTAAATGGGTGCCAAGTTCTGTAGATAATCCTGAAATTTATTTATAAGAACATGCAACTTTCTAAAATAAAATTAAAACACAAATTCTTGTTTTTTCTGCTATAACAATGTTTGCTATTTAAAAATATAACTTCTTAAATTTGAACAGTCGAATTATTTACACAAAGCACTTAGGATAAATTGAAGCTCAAGATTTGACTTGGCTAGTTTTTACCAGCAAGCTGAAATTTTAGAGAAAGAAGATATTTTGACCTTACAGTTACAATAAGAAACAGTAACTTGCGCATAACATAAAGAACAAATATATAAATACGCCTAGGTAGACAGTCAAAGCTGTAAACAGTTACAATAAGAAACAGTAACTTGCGCATAACATAAAGAACAAAAATATGAATATTTTACTTTATTTATTTGGCTCACCAACAATTAAGTACACCGATACAAAGATATGAGATACATGCAATAAACTTATAGACTAGTGTACAAATTTCTTACAGGTAAGCACATCATGAATTACTTATTTGATGTTGAGTGCCTACTTAAAATTAAATAATAATAATTAAATATGCCTAGGTAGACAGTCAAAGCTGTAAACTCGATAAAAAAATAGCGTTCAACTGTTAGCCGCTTAATGCACGCACACTAAAAAAGTAAAATTACAGCACAATGACGTGGCGCGAGTGTAAGACGTAGCTGTAATGCACACCAGCATAAAAAAGTTACCCTGTTTGTTTTAGTTCTTTTGCACCGCGACACTGTAGACAAATATAAAGATGATAAATTGATTAGCCAAATATAAGATAACTTGTATGTAAAAACTAGCCAAGTCAAATCTTGAGCTTCAATTTATCCTAAGTGCTTTGTGTAAATAATTCGACTGTTCAAATTTAAGAAGTTATATTTTTAAATAGCAAACATTGTTATAGCAGAAAAAACAAGAATTTGTGTTTTAATTTTATTTTAGAAAGTTGCATGTTCTTATAAATAAATTTCAGGATTATCTACAGAACTTGGCACCCATTTAGATTTCAATTCTTTTGTCGGCGAAGTCGACAACCATATTTATGGAATTTGGCTCCCATTTTCACATTTATGTTTTTGATGGGATTTCATTCTACACGTTCAAATACGTGATCCTGCATTTAAAAAAGGATTTTCTTCAAAAATGTCACATTCGCGGTATTGGATGCCGAGAGACAATTAACTAAATCGAAGGAACTTGTTTCACTTAGTTTTCCACCTAAGCCATCAACTTTCCTACCAAAAAAGCCGGGATTTATTTCCACTTTTCAGTTACGTGTTATTCGCTCAAAGGCATCTGAACAAAGTGATTCGATAAACAAAGGTACCTGTTGGGATTCTGAATTGTCCAAACAATAGTTAGAGTAAACTCATTTCTCATTTAAACCCTTGGACGTGGCACCGACGGAATTGTTTGAAGACTAGTAAGTAATTTGTCTTAGCAGTTTAAAATTAATTTTATATAAACCATTCTACATTTATTACAATAAATAATTAAATTGATGACGATTTGTCAGAATTAGGAGAAATCTAGCCTAGTTGACCTAGTTTATCTAGTCTAGCTGAAAACTGAACCTAAAAAAAAACTATGGATGTGACTATGAACCTAGATGTCAAAACTTTTCAAATGGCTCACACGCATACATTCCTCATCCAACAAAATAATTCTAAAAATTCGTTCCCTTTTTATTCAAACAGATTTATACTCAAGATCTTTCTGCATCCTGACAAAATTTTAATGAAAAATATGGTAATAAGGTTTAGTGTCCAACCGTCGCGGTTTTTCTGTTGCAATATCTTTGAAATGCAAGCGACAATAAATCCTTTTCGACTCCCCGTAGACGGAATTTTCTTATTCTGAAGATTTTTTGACTAGATGAAAAGTAAGTAACACTTTTCACCTGGACAAAACATCCATCAAAGTAGGTATCGTAATGGCCACTGCTCGTCTTGCTGTTTATTATAGGTATATTATATTATTAACAAAACTCTTTTAAAGATATGATTTTATATCTAGGTGTAACTATCCAATAAGATCCCTTAACACCTACTCACACATACCCAGTGCAGTAAAAGTTCTACTCATCTACTTGACCTGATGAAATTGCAAAACCACACAATCCGAGAATGTGGATAATTAATAACTGTTCAGACTCGGTCAAATACTGTGATTAGACGATTCTCCACTCTTGTTTACTACTACGATATTATGTAAAAAAAAGTTTCCTTCTGGTAATCTAGAAAAAATATAAAGATACTTACGACATTCTTCAGCAGGAATACAAACACCATTATTGTCTTTGTAGTAGCCTTCCTTACAACCACACTTGGGCCGCCCAGGGTTTGGATCATCGCAAGTGTAATACATTTCGTAGCAACTCTCATAGTTGCAAGTTGAAGGACTGGGATCCCATTCTTCATTAGGACGTGTGCATTCCCTTGAAGCTGCAGATGAGAAAGACAATAATATTTTCGTAGAAAGACGTACCGATTATTGGTCAGAATATCCATTTATTAAATAAAATTAATAAGAATACTCACGACAATCAGCAGCCAAAATGCATGTTTTATCAGCTGTACTCGGCATCAAGTAGCCTGGTTTGCATACACATCCTGACGGACACGGCCAAACAGGATCACAAATTACGTATATTTCATTCTCATCCTCTGGACAATATTTCATTGGACAATCGATCTTGCAATTGACGTACGTCATGTTGTCACTGCAGTGTGGAAATCCTCCTAAAAAGTATTATTAACATTACAAAATTACTACACAAACTAGAGAGCTATATATTGCTGTAAAAAGTGTAGCGACCAGAATCAAAAGTCGATTATCATTGTCTCTTCAAAATGTTATGTCATAAATTTTTTTACAACTACTTTCGATACACAGTTTTTTAGTGTTAACAAACATAACATAACATCATGCCTAGTTTCCCCGAAGGGTTAGACAGAGGTGTCCCTGTAGCAGGTACAGCCACATTTCACCAGTTATGTTTAAGTCCCATGTAATAGGGGCGAGCCTATTGCCATCAACCGGTCACAAATCCAGAATCCGGGCTGCTACTGAGAAATTTCAGATAGAAAAACCCAATAACACTTTGTCCGACCCGGGAATCAAACCCAGGACCTCATGCTCAGCAGTAGTTTTTCAATGTTGTTGTGTACAAAACTAAATTGATAACAGACTTTTGTTACGGAGTGTACAAGAATTCTTAAAACCAGCAACGAATTTTCTATCAACTTCGGAGGATAAAAGTTAAAATATGAAAAACAAAAGAAGCACGTTAGGGATAAATAAATTTTTTCAAAAATGTAATTAATGGTCTTACCTTCGCAGTCGTAGGGTCTAATACAAGGGCCACCAGGTTTAGACTGAATGAAGCCCTCATTGCATACGCAGCCGGGGTCTGCACAGCCTTCGGTGTATTTTGGATCAGGGTCGCAGCAAGTGGCAGGAGATTTACTGGGACAATCTGACCATGTTGCGTTCATATCACCCTTACATCCTTCTTGAGCTGCAATATTTGCATAAACATTTTGTAACTGGTCAGTTATACAAAACTAATAACGTAAATCACCGCTATAATTCTCATACAAGTTATATAGACTGGAAATAATGCGTCGTAATGTCCATGTGGCGACGCTTTGGAGAGGCCAATATCCAGTAGCGGACGTCTTCGGACAATTAAAAAAAAATTAATTAAAAACTTTATTTCGAGCCAAGACTCATATAGGGTTATTAACAATGTCCTTAAAACTACGTGTTAATAAACAATACAATACGCTGACACATGTAACTGACAGCAGTGATTTATACGTGGACAGTCTGTCAGCTATCATTTTTAGAACCCTGTTGGGGCTGGCCATGACTCGTGCCACCATTGATGCAGCGCGCTTGCACATTATAGTATAAAAACAATCTACACGTGCCTCCGCAAACATTCCTGATGCACTGCAACGGCATGGCAACCCTATCAGTTTTCTGAACGCATTATGAAATTGGACCCAACGGGCTCCATACGACGCTCGCAAATACTTCTCCCACAAGCTGCATTTTAGAAGGTGGTACGTAATGCTCTAAAGAGCGTCACCTTTACATCCTCAGTACAACGTGCAAACCTGCTGGCCAACATATTCGCTCGCACCGACAGAGCCCTCCATTCCCTTTCAATATCAGCATTGTCTTTAAGGTCAGTGGTGTACAAGTGACCTAGGTACTTAAATTGTTCCACTTGCCCAAGAGGAACTCCGTTTAGCCGTATGGGAGGCACATCAAGATCGTACTTGGTCCCCGCCTCAATAACAATATAGGTACCGACTTTTCAGAACGTTATACAATAGCCCATGTTTTGTTGTGTAGCGCTCACATGTGGCCAATATTGTCCTAATACCGCCGACTGACGTACTCAGCAGCACCATGTCGTCCGCGTAAATTAAATTATTGACAATATGACAATCGACATGATGACTGCTAAGCGCCTCAATCAGGGCATTCATATACAAATTGAAGAGGGCAGGGGAGGTCAACCCCCTGTCTCATTCCGCACTCCAATTGATAAGGCTCCGACAGCACACCTGCCCACCGAACATTATTGACCTGTACCCCAATTGCGTAATACACGATCAATCACAATTTGTTTCGATTTGAAACAAATTGTTAATCTATTGCATCGTAAGTTTGAAAAAAAATCTGCTCAATAACGTAAATAATGCAATGAATGTTGTTGAACTATCAAAATGAAACAAAGGACAATAGGAAGAAATGTCCCCATCCTCCAATAAGTTTGAAACTAGTGTCATTCGAAGCGTCTGGTGGGTTTGATTTTATTTACTATGGCGACATTCTTCGAATATGTGGGATTTACCTGGAATATTACCTTTTTTTTAAATTAGCATTATTTTACATTTAAATATTTTCTTAGTGAGCAATTAAGAGGAATAGAATATAGCAACCTAACTATGGTTTTCATTCATGATGGATGACCTTTCTTTTACCAGGGATCCTTTTTTTCTCTGAAACCTTCTTTAGGTTCTAAGTTAGATTAGCCTAACCTAACCAGCTGTTTTCTTTGATATTTTGTACAATTACCCAATAACAAGAATACGGTAATGCTGTTCATCTTTGAGCAGTTCCATGTAATTAACTTGATAATCCAGGATCAGTTGATCACTGTTAGGTAAGGTTAGGTTAGCATATGTTAGGTTAGGTTTGGCGAAAAGGTGTGTCACCTAAAGGGAACGCGACGGCGGGGGCCGGCGCGATATGTCGTTCGGTGTTCCACAGGGCTCAGTCGTGGGCCCGCTCTTGTGGAACACCGGTTACGACTGGTTGCTGAGAGGCGAATTCCAACCGGGAGTGGACCTGACGTGTTATACGAACAATGGAGAGTATACCTATTTTCTATAGGGATTCTATTGACCAATCCATAAATGTTCAGACACATTGGTCAGTACTTCTTGAAAATAATACTTACGACAATGACATTCCGGTACACAGATTTCATCCTGGTTTCTGTAGTAGCCTTCAATACATCTGCATCTTGGTGGACCAGGGTATTGGAAATCGCAAGGTATGTGTCTATCGTCGCATCTTTCATGTAAACAACCTGGTGCACGTGGGTCCCATACCTCGTTCGGTCTGGTACATTCAATTTCCGCTAAAAAGACATAAATTCCATTTTTTTAAAGAGTTCTGCATTTTCATATATCTTGAGAGCTACAGATGATGTTAGCTTTAAAAAAACTGCTTCAATCAAATCAGACGGGCATTCACGTATTTTTATGAATATAATAGTTATGCAATTTCAGTTTTAATCCGTCAAACATTGTTATCCTTTCAACTGTCATTAACGAGACACAATAGAATTTTAATTGTTATCCACCTTAATGAGGCGTCGTAACAGATGATGGGATAATGTCTACCTACATTTTTGACATTTGATTATCGCTGGCATGAGATTGTGTGTTTGTATTTTGTATGTGATTATGTTTTTGTGTGTGTGTTTGTGTGTGGTTGTGTTATGATTGTGATCGTTTGAGGAATTACCCTTAAGTTAACATCTTCCTCACTAGGTCGACTTGTAATAAACTACTAAAATGATTTGTACTTACGACATTCTGAAGATAAAATGCATCTATCATCTTCCTCACTGACCCTCAAATAGCCTTCTTTGCAAGCACAGCCTCCGGGACATGGATACATAGGAGAGCAAGCGACAATAGCCAGGCTGTCATCCACTGGACAGTAGTCAGATGGGCAGTCTACTTTACAGTAGACATAGGTTTCATTCGCTCTGCATGTCGGCCAACCACCTGATTGAAAAGGGAAATTTAAAGAAAGTTATAAACAAGTTTAAACTTGCTGCTACTGAGAAGGAATAAGTCTTTTTCGTTTAGAATCTTACGGGGCATACCTCCAAACTAGCAACTTAGGCCCATCGTCCAGAATGTCACAAAACTAATTTTTCAATTGTGGTCTGGCTTACGATATGACTTACTAACACATTATTAACTAGATTGTGATTTTTCGCGTCATGTAAGGACTGTTATTTAAATACTAATGCTGTGTGACATTCTGGCTACTGATTGGTAATTTGAGTTTGTAGCACGTTACTGTTGAGTAGCGTCGTAGACGATGGGCCTAGCGGCTGGAGCGAGAAAATATTATATCAAACCCTACCAGAGGTTGTTCAGCGGTCAACCCTACCCTGCCAATCATAACAGCCTTACTTAGCTCAGTTAAACAATAAACTTGACGGACAGAACACTTTAACAGCCGTTTATTTTAAAAGCAACTTTCCAGAGTATGCCGGCGATTTTTGCCGATATTGTAAGCCTTATAAAATAAAAACTATTTGTGATACATCTATAAATTTTTTTTATTTAAGCATTGGTCTTATATATTTTTACTATAGAAATAAAAAACATATGTAAATTATTTATTTTTATTTCAAAATCTCAATAAAAAATGGTGTTACAGTGAAAAATAAAAAACTCTGACGTGTACTTTTTATCATTTTGAATGTTTTTTTTTTTTTTTTTATTGTAAAAAAATTAAAGATGTACGACAAAAAGTAGGTGTATTCAAACAAAAATAGACGTATTCTCGCGTTATCAGCGTGGGAGCGAGTGTGCCGCGGAACGCTACATCGCTTGTCCCGCCCAAACCCCGCAACTCCCATTCGTGAATCAACTATGTCTGAATAGCTTAAAATGTTACTTTACACGCCGATCACGTACCACTGACGTGGTTTTACAACAAATACAAGCCACTCCATGCCGTACTCAGTACGTGATCGGCTGTTAAACTGAGCAATGTAAAACTTACCTTCTAAGCCTTATTAAGCTAAAGCTAGTATAAAATTTGCTTCTCTTTCTCACCTGGACAGTCTTCAGGTTTGATACACCGTCCGCCTTTTTTGTTCAATAGATATCCTTCTTTGCACACACAGCCAGGCGGCATGCATTTGTCGTTGCATAGCTCAGTAGTGTCCGGATTCTTACAGGTGGCTTGTTGGCCTCTTGGGCACTCCGTGAATGTTGCATTGCGATCCCCTTTACATAGATCTATAATTTTTACTGCAATATTAACGTTTTACCAAACTGGCGTTCCGATCGCCGACGTATACTAAACGAATTTATTAATAGAACAAGTGTCTGTATAATACTAAATAATATAAAATGTTCATACATATCACAACGAGTTGTTGATCTGAAACTGAGATCACGAAGTAATATTCAATACCTATAATGACTATTTATGCCTCTATTTTATGTTTTATCAACCAACTGAAAATTATAATCCTAAAATATTTGCGTTTGCTTCCTTTAAAAAAAAACTCAAAAAACATACCTGGACAGTTTTCGGGTTCGATACATTTTCCATCCTTTTTGTTCAGAACAAATCCAGGTTTACAAACACAACCACTTGGCATACACTGTAGGGTGCATATTTCGGGGTTCGGGTTAGTACAAGTCGGTTCACAAGCACTTGGACACTCACTGTACACGGCGTTGGGATCGCCTCCACAACCTGGCACTGTTTTAGTAAAGAAATTCAAAGAAAAATGATCAAGTCTAGATGTAAGTAGTAAAGTCTTTTCGACAGTAAAGTTATTAATATTTATTTAAAAAATCTGTGAAATCAGAATGTGACGATACTTTAATACCCAATGTCGATATCCATTTATACTAAAAGTGTGAAACTATTACCTGGGCAGCTTTCGGGCTTGATACATTTTCCACCTTTCTTAATCCGAATAAAACCTGGTTTGCAAACACATCCTCTTGGCAGGCACTCTCTTGTACATGGTTGATTAGAGTTCGGATTTTTACAAGTCGCTTGACAGGCACTCGGACAGTCACTATGCTCTGCGTTAGGATCTCCTTCGCAACCTGGCTCTGTGTGAGTGAAAAAAGCAAAAAGTTAAACCTAATCAAAGTAAAATCAAAGTGACGTCATTTCGACGGCACAAGAATAAGATGTTGATGTGAGAGCGGTTACAATCGAATTAAAATTGATCCCAAAAATCTGAAAAATTCCCAAATTGCCCTCAGTAAAGCGCTTTCCGAATCCGAATTCAAGATCCGGGAATGTTCTAAATTCGAACGGACAGAATTTGGCTCTAGTGTGCAACCCCCATACAAATAGTAGGTACTATAGCTACTTTTCTCGGAGTCTAATTGAATGCAGTGCACAAGCCTTACCCTTACACCCTTGCCCTTATACCCTTTACAATATGATTTATATTACCTGGACAGTCTTCAGGCTTGATACATATTCCACCCTTCTCAGTTAGAATGTATCCCTGCTTGCATTCACAGCCGCTCGGATCACACACATCGGGACACAATATTTTTTCTTCACTAAACCGATTAGCACAAGTAGCTGGGCAAGCAGTTGGGCAATCGCAGTGTGTTGCATTTAAATCGCCGTTACATCCTTTGTCCACAACTGCAAAGTAAGAATTGCAATTATTTGAGACGGAAGGAAAGAAAATTATAGTTATGTTTATCTATATATATTTTATTGTGTGTACTTATTCAAATAATAAGAAAAGGAAATACCCAAGCACAAGAGTAAAGAAATGGAACAGAGAGAAAGCTTCATACAACCGCGCAGCTATGGTACACTACTACTACAAGCATGAGGCGAAGGTTCATGTCGAGCCGATTCGAACATGATTCAGCGAGGATTGATGCTAATCGGAGTTTGACGATCGATACGAGTCGAATGAAAGCTGAACATTTGTGTAATCATTGCTTTGAGTCGTCTTTTCTATTCAACAAAATACTTCCAAATCGAATGTGCCGACCTGAACAAGTGTGTAGCCCACCCCTTACATTTTATCTCAAAATACTTTATTCAAGTTTTTATGGTACCTGGACATTCTTCAGGCTTGATACATTTTCCATCTTCATTTCGTACATATCCTGGGTTACACTCACAACCGCTAGGACCACACTTTTCTATACAAGGCCTCGGGTACGGTTCTGCGCAAGTCAGAGGGCACATACTGGTGCATTCCTTGTATGTTGCGTTGCAATCACCTTTGCACCCCACTAGTAATATGATGAAAAAGACAAATTGTTAACATTATTGAATTAATTATCTGCAACTTTAAAATGTTTGTCGTAAGTTACTTATCAAAACGTTACCACGATAGCTCAGGCTTGATACATCTTACATTTTTTTTTAATTTTTCACAAAACCTGGGCAGTAGTTTGTTGGACAATTTATTTTGTAACTAACGTGCGTTTGATTTGCTCTATAATTTGGCGATCCACCTAAAGAAGTAATTAATGTTTTAAAGAATTTATTAGAATTCATTAGAAGATATATTGCAGGTGGGTTTATAGGGTTACTTGAAATTAGATCAGTTCAAAGCTGAAGCTGAACAATAGGTAGGTGACACAGGTCTGCCCAAGATCCTATAGGCATGCCTCACTTTCGTTAGTCGATCGATACTGAACAAAACTTCTCATATCTCGCCATGCGTCATCATCATCGGGTCAGCAAGTCTATGGCCACGAAAGTCTGGTACAAAAGGATTTATTCACTCACCCGGACAATCTTTTGGATCAATGCAATCCCCGCCATTATATGACCGAATGTATCCCGGCTTACAGTCACATCCGTTTAATATGCAAATAGCAGGACACACTTCAGGGTTCGGGTTTTCACAGGTTGGTGGACATGCATCACTGCACCCATGCACGCGTGTTGCATTGAGGTCTCCATCGCATCCCGCTGGATCTAAAAAAAAGTATAAGTAGTGTAAGCAATTTATACGGCTAGTATTAAATTAGAAATTGGTCCTAAGATACCACCTTGTGGCACTCTTATAAAAACTGTAAGCAGTTGATTTGTTAATCTGTAACTATAGAATGGTTCAAACCCGGGCAAGTACCAATGTGACTTTTTCAATTCATTTGTACTTTCTGAGTTTATCTTGGACATTATTATCATCGGTGAAGGAAAAATATCGTGAGGAAACCTGGACTTTATAGTTAATATAAGTCTGAAATCGTCAACCCGTCTTGAGCAAGCGTGGTGATCAATGCTCGTGCCTTCTCTGTATAAGAAGAGGCCTTTGCCCTGCAGTGGGACAGTAATAGGCTGGTATTATTATAGAGTGGTTACTTGAAAAATAAAACTTTTTAACTATGTATGAAAGTATAGGTTGTCCACTCTGCCTCGCTACCGCATTACGCACACGATAATTAGGATTACCATACACCGTGTAGGACAAGCTATACACTATAACGCCTACCCCCTGTAGAAAAAGGCGTGAGGTTATGTGTATGTAGTGAAACATTATTGGTTAGTAAAAAAATATTTTGACACATATTTGAAGATGGTACTAAGAACACAGCTTAATCAAGTTAACACTTCAATAAAAATAGAATTGAAGGTAGCAGGTACTAATGCCGGGTACACATTGTTGTACGTTGAAACAAATTCGCCTTGTTGTTGTATTACATTTCATGTTGGATTGCATACCTATATTTGGACTCCTCATTTGTGTTACTTTTCAAAAAAAAACCTTACCGTTAAAACATTCTTCACTCGGTACGCAGACCCCGCGGCTGTCCCTAAGATAACCGTCAATACAGTTACATCCAGGTGTACAATTCGTTTCGGCGCACATGTATGTAGTGAACAGGCTTTCGCATGACTGAGGGGGACATACAATTGCACAGTCAGACGGTACTTCATTTGGTCCACATTCTATCGCTGCAAATACCATTTTTTTTATTATTAACATCATAGTCAATCAATCTGCCTAGGCTTTTAAACCCAACTATGTTGGGGTCGGCTTCCAGTATTCATCCGGATGCAGCTGACTATCAGTATTCTGGAGTTACTGGGTAACATGATACCCCTTGGTAAAAATGATTATCAGACTTTTGGACTTCTAAACAACCCGCAACTACTGTCAAAGATCTACAAATGACAGCCAGGACCAACCCAGTTTGAGTATATCTGCAGAAGAATAAACTTCTAACGGACGAATTTTTCTGACATTAATCTGACATTATCGAGTGAGTGTAATCATCATGCTGTAACCAGTCAGCCATGCTAACAGTTTTTGTTCAAATTGTCTTACTTGTAGATTGTGTTGAAACAATGTAAACAAAAAACTATTGTCGATTTGTTAATTATTATGCACGTTTCTTGAAAAAAATAATGTTGACACACGAGATTGTTAAACCATGTGTTAAACCTCATGTTTATTATGAATCTAAGTACCTATTATTGTTTAATAGACAAATAAATATTATTTATTAACCTTCAATGAAACCAGCTGTGTAACAATTTAAAACACTTGTGTGATCTAATGTTGCTGTAACAAACAAGTCTGACAAACATATTGTTCTATTATTTAATTGTATCATCTATGCGATAACTTCTGTCAATATTAAAAAATATATGTTACAATACATACATAAGTATGTTAATACACTTTGTAACATATATTTTTTGCTTAAAAGGTGATCTCCAAATCAAGTGATTTGGAGATCACCTTTTAAGCAATAATTGCTTACGTGTTAGGATATTAAAGCGTTATAATTTATGCTAAATATTATAATCTACACTTTTATAAAAAAACTGAAAAGTTTCTTCTTTTGTTTGAACGCTCTAATTTCTAGAACTATACCTGACGTATTAAAAAAGATCTTATTGCATTTGATAGCTCAATTTTTGAGGTAGGTTATTTGCTATTTAAGATCACATTACGAACTTTAGGACCCGAGCAAAAATAAAAAATGTCAGAAAAAACGCTAAACGAAAACGAAGAAATTGCGCAGACGGGGCGATACGATACGGTGGGTCCGGAGCCGAAATTTCACGCGGTAGAAGTTGCAAGTCAAGTAATTTATGTGGTAGTATCTTCTGCCAGAGTCTTGACGTGAAGTGTTTCTGTTTGATAAGAAATACATACTATGTATTTCTAAAAACGAAAGTCACGCAAATACGTGACTATGCGATCGTTAACATGAATATTATGATGTACAAAACGCGACTTGATTGATCGCGCGATTACGTTATATTCATACAAATGAGCACGACGATGGTGTGGTTACACATTTTTCTTTTTCTTTTAAGTGCTTCTTTCTGTACATATTCTATATCTATACCGTGTTGTTTTTCTAAAATACGCAACAGATTTTGATAAGGTTTTCAACATAATTTAGAGAATGTATTTCGGAAGGTTAATATGTATAAACCATTGATATAAAATATATAGATCATTTAGAAATCTCGATGTATTGTCAAGTCGTAAAAACCTTGCGAAGCAGGGGGGGGTCGCTAGTTGTACATAAGCCCTAGAAACACGGCTAAAACGGAGTAGACTTTATAACTGAATCGCACTCCTGATGCGATCTTTAAATTCGGGTGAAGTTACTCTGAAAGTATTTCCACTTACGGCATTCTTCTTCAGGAACACAAGATCCACTGCCATCATCATTGAGTCTCACAAGGTTACCGTCGCAGACGCATCCCGTGAAGGGTTTGCAATCATCGCAGATCGGCACCCACTTGTTGGCACATGTCCTTATGCATCGTGGATTATTTTGTGTATAATGTTCATTTTTTGGGCAAGACGGTTCTATAAACGTAGAGATTAAATCTCTTATTAAATCCAAACTTCTATACTTAATATTAAACTAATTAATAAATGCGTAATTAACTCTGTCTGTTCGTTGGTCTATCTGTGTTACTCTTTTACGCCTTTCCTCTATGGTGACACATATTTTAGCTGAATCATATTTAATTCAATTCATATCAGAATCATATTTGGTGTAAATATTGCCGCAGGAAAAAAATTAAGACCGTAATTTTTCTTTACAGTTTTTATTAATCAAATGAGATTTTATTTTTTACTTCCACAGTAAATGTTATTTCATTAAAATACAAAACTGCCAAACAGATGAATTGCGTAATATGAATTGAACGCAGATAATATTATGAATTATGATTCATAATATTATCACATTATGATTCTGCCAAAGCGGCCATTTTAAGCCCCCTGGGTTGGACATAGAATGCTTTTTATCCAGGTGTCCCTGTAGGATAATTTTGAAGCTCCAAATGGACGAAGTTGCGAGCATATGTTATTTTATTATATTTAAGGTCATTAGAATTCTATGAGCTTTAGGCACAGGAACTGCCTGTGCCTCTCTGAACCCGTGTCGGGACGATCGTCGCGTGAGTACGCGCTCGTCGCGATGATTTGTCACTCCTCCTTCAAAATGTATTTATCCGTAGATACGGATAGGTAGATATAGATATATCTACCTCTATATCTTTGAATGAGTTTGACTTAATATCATTATGATTAAAATATAGAAATAGAGTCATGGTTTTTTTTAAACAACACCATGAGTGTTGTTTAAAAAAACCATGACTCTATTTCTATATTTTAACGAACGACGATGGTGTAGTTACACATTTTTCTTTTTCTTTATGTGCTTCTTTCTGTACATATTCTATATCTACACCGTGTTGTTTTTCTAAAATACGCAACGGATTTTGATAAAGTTTTCAACAACATTTAGAGAATGTATTTTGGAAGGTTTAAACCATTGATATTAAATATATAGATCATTTAGAAATCTCGATGTATTGTCAAGTCGTAAA
The DNA here is from genome assembly GCA_963680765.1 of Agrochola lychnidis. Classification (NCBI taxonomy): domain Eukaryota; kingdom Metazoa; phylum Arthropoda; class Insecta; order Lepidoptera; family Noctuidae; genus Agrochola; species Agrochola lychnidis. The sequence continues at coordinate 9,650,614 of OY796847.1, forward strand.
AACCTTGCGAAGCAGGGGGGGGTCGCTAGTTGTACATAAGCCCTAGAAACACGGCTAAAACGGAGTAGACTTTATAACTGAATCGCACTCATGATGCGATCTTTAAATTCGGGTGAAGTTCCTCTGAAAGTATTTCCACTTACGGCATTCTTCTTCAGGAACACAAGGTCCACTGCCATCATCATTGAGTCTCACAAGGTTACCGTCGCAGACGCATCCCGTGAAGGGTTTGCAATCATCGCAGATCGGCAACCACTTGTTGGCACATGTCCTTATGCATCGTGGATTATTTTGTGTATAATGTTCATTTTTTGGGCAAGACGGTTCTATAAACGTAGAGATTAAATCTCTTATTAAATCCATACTTCTATACTTAATATTAAACTAATTAATAAATGCATAATTAACTCTGTCTGTTCCATGGTCTATCTATTACTCTTTTACGCCTTTAACAGCTGGGCGAATTTTGGCACACGGATAGACCATGATCTGGGAGGCCTAAAACGGCCACATTAAACAATTCCTCTAAAAGCATTTCATTTTCTGAATTCCCAGCAATTCCTCTATGGTGACACATATTCTTTACAGTTTTTATTAATTAAATGAGATTTTATTTTTTACTTCCACAGTAAATGTTATTTCATTAAAATACAAAACTGCCAAACAGATGAATTGCGTAATATGAATTGAACGCAGATAATATTATAAATTATTAGTTTGTGTGATTCATAATATTATCATATTATGATTCTGCCAAAGCCGCTGTTTTAAGCCCCCTGGATTGGACATAGAGTTGTATTTGCTTTTTATCCAGGTGTCCCTGTGGTATAATTTTTAACCTCCAAATGGACGAAGTCGCGAGCATTTGCTAGTTTATTATATTTAAGGTCATTAGAATACTTTGAGCTTTAGGCACAGGAACTGCCTGTGCCTCTCTGACCCCGTAGTTGGGACAATCGTCGCGCGAGTACGCGCTCGTCGCGATGATTTGTCACCCATCCTTCAAAATGTATTCATCCGTAGATACGGATAGGTAGATATAGATATATCTACCTCTATATCTTTGAATGAGTTTGACTAAATATCATTCTGATTAAAATATAGAAATAGAGTCATGGTTTTTTTTTAAACAACACTCATAATTATAATGTAAAATAAATAAAGAAATAAGCTTACCTGAATCACATGGTGGTGGATTTTCATCGCTGAAAACACCACCTACAAAAGTCAGAATAAAAAAAGCAACGTACACCGACATTGCAACTGAAATGTCTGCACTTAGTACAACGACTGTAGTATTTATTATGTTCACCGTGCAAACATTAATTATTTACTATCTATTGAAAATGTTTCAAACAATAAAAAACATGCGAGGTTACAGCTGAACAGATTCGATATATTATTTGCAATAAAAACATTTGCAACAATCGATAAAAACATGTATGCAGGTATTGTCGATGCGCCTACAAAAACATTTACTTTGTGCCAATCACTTCAAGAAAAAATAATATTCATTCAAAGTGTCGATTCGCCCGTTTCGGGCGAGTAAATTCAGGAGAATAACCAATAAGCCCTAAAATTCACAATCTTAATAGTTATCTTGTATAAAGATTTTGCCAACGGCACTTCTTAGTTGTGTCGTTCTGTAATTCAATTGTTCAAAGAATATTTCGCTCACCGCACTCTTTTCTAACATTTTCTTGTGGGCAAGCGGTATCATAATAGCGTCCTAAGCCTGCTCAGTGCCGGTCACACAAGTGTTCATAAATATAAAGTCCGGGACAGCGGACGTCGCGTGTTTCACTTTATTACGTTGTAACGTTATTATATTTAGCTCTCGTAGGTACTGTCCTATCTGTATGATAGGATGGTACAGATGTGGCTTCGCAATTAAAGTAAGTTGGTCTAGTTTTTTTGAAATGGTTGTATAGGGGCTCGTGGATAAGAAATAACAGATCAGATAGGCAGTCAGTCCATGTAAAATCAATCAATCTACTCAACCTATCGCAGTCCACTGCTGGATATATGCCTCTCCCAAGCTGCGCCACAACACCCTGTCCTCCGCCTTCTGCATACAATCTGTCCCAGCCACTTTCTTAAGGTCGTCAGTCCATCTAGCTGGGGGGCGTCCCACACTACGCTTGCCGATACGCGGTCTCTACTCCAGGACTCGTCTGCTCCACCGGCCATCGGTCCTTCGACAAACGTGGCCAGCCCACTGCCACTTCAGTTTGCTTACTCTGCAAGCTATGTCGGTAACTCCAGTTCTTTTCCGGATAATTTCATTTCTGATTTTATCCTTCAAAGAAATTCCGAGCACAGCCCTCTCCATAGCGCGTTGAGCGACCTTGAATTTGTGGACTAGCCCGACTGTCAGTGTCCACGTTTCGGCACCGTATGTCATAACGGGCAGGACGCACTGGTTGAACCCAGTTTTAAGTAAATAGATAGTTGCTTCATATTTGCAAATAAATTGAAAGCATTGTGTCATCACGCTTCTCTTTCCTTTGTATGCAATTCGACAGTGACCACGCTTTCACTTGTCAGCGTCTTAATGTAAATACAAAATATATCTTTAATTGAACGACTTCCACAGTACCTACCTACTGTAAAATTCTTTCACGTTGATCAAAACGTAATTACCTACTTTACATAATTCACTCCAATAATTTAAGGCTGACGCAGACAGGCGCGACGCGACTCTTGTAGAACAATTTCTATGAAAACTTAATGGAAATTATTCTACCAAAATCGCGTCGCACCGCCGCTTTATGCTTGTCTGCAAGAGCCTTTAATTGGACCGGTAATTTATTCAATAAGCAAACAAATAATTGTATTAAGCTAACAGTTCAAGATGGCTGTCAACAGATTAGGGAGATTTATTTGTAGTGGGCACAGACCTTAGTGAGGACATCAATGTTCTGTTGGTATTACTTATAGTAAGTTAACATAAAAGGAAATAAAAAAATTGGCAGTAATGGGGACTGCCGATAGAAATAAAAACTTAAAACTGATATTTAAGTACGATCTATTATTCTATAGTAGTGAAGGGTAGGCGTTTTTAGAGGACTGTCTTATGTAATTTTGACGTTCTTAAAGTGCTGATTCTCAGCCTAGTTTGAATAAGTGACTTTTGAATTTGAATTTAGAGCACTACGGCGCGTGGTGACGCGAATCCACAAGTTTACCCTACCAAAAATCGCTCAATGCGCCTAAAGAAGTTTTTACTTCAAAAAGTTTTAATAATCCCCATCTATCATTCATCATTCATTTCATCATTTGCCATCGCCTGCAAGCAAAATATTTGCTGAGCCGTACACCTGAATAATCCGTCATCAGCCGAACTATGTTAGTACTTCGTCGGCGAAACTCGGCCGATCGAACCAAAAATAGAGTAAAAAACCGGCCTAGTGCGTGTCGGACCACGCACAATGAAGGGTTCCGTAGTTGGGATGAATTTATCCCAAAAACAAGCTTATGTTTGTAGTTGATAAACATGTTCTCCCATACGGAATGTATGGGAAAACATGTTTCTGCAACTGCAAAGTTAAGTTGGTCGATTATTACTCGACAACTAGTAAAGCCTACTTAGCTGTGATAATTTTCCTTTTAATTTCGTTATATAAACTATTGCTGTGATTTTTTTCACACATCCAAAACCAACCATTTAACTGGCAGGGGGGGGACACATGACTAACAAAAATTAGCACTTTAAAGCTTAATATTTTGCAAACGGATCCCTGAATCCAAAAATGGTTTTACAAACTTATAATGTTTTTGTAAGACCTTTGCAATGATACCCCACACTATGGGATAAAAAAATAAAACATCACCACTTTACGTGTATGGGAAGTACCCTAAAAAAAATGTTTTTCATAATTTTGTTTTACCACTTTGTCGGCGTAATTAATATGTATACCTATGTCAAATTACAGCTTTCTAGTACTAAGGGTCTCGGAGCTAGACCGCGGACAGACAGACATACAGACGGACATGACGAAACTATAAGGGTTCCTTGTTTACTACGGAACCCTAAAAAGGGAGTTGCTGTTTTAGTTAAAAATGAGTTAACAGTACAAAACTCACAAATGTGTCTACAATTTAAACGAATCGAGTCCAATACATTCGATAAATTTGAGCTGAACTATGGATTTCAAATCAAGTACTAGATTTCTGAGATATCTAAGCGCGACTTCACTAACATTACGTCAATAAAATATACAAGTAAGACCTAAACCAAACTCCTTGAAAAAAGAAAAAAAAAAAACAAACCAAAACATTGTTAACATAAAAACTTTCAAAAAAAGAACTGGCCGTCTTCCCAATTAAATCACTTGACAAGCAATCTCACGACAACGCAATCACTGGCTGCTTCGAAAAAGAAAAAAGTTACAAGTTGCTGTGAAAAGTTTAAAAAATGGCGACGAACGAGCGTAATATCGTTTCCGACTTCAGTGAAAGTCCGTGGCAGCGAGAGTAGCTGGCTAGTTAGTGTTATTAACAGTCTGCCGCTGTAGGTCCATCATGCTTACTAACTTTGTGAGACGGGGAAGTTCATTGATAGTTGGGAGAGACTAAAAAGATGATAAAATAAGGATACTTAATAAATTATGTACAGGTTTTAACTGTTATTGATTTTAGTCAGGAATATTATTTTAATAACTCAAAGGTAATTTTACCACTTTATAAATCGATCAAGTCCGAAACTGGTGGGAAGGTAAAATAGACAAAAAATGCAAATTTTATAATGAAGCAAAATGCGGCCTTTCATGGCGCTAGTCCTTTAAAGGCCGCATCACGTCGGTATTTTCACTAGATAGACTGAAAGGAAACTCAAGTCATTTATTTTTCGGCGGCCAAAAACCAACTTACATTAAAACAAAACGCCACTAAAATTTTCGACCGCCTTATAATCTCGTTGGGTGCAAAATAAATGACCTCATTAATAATAAACTTACTTATCACCTTAAAAATGAATGAGTGAGGACCCACCCGGTGTGAAATGAGGTTACACCATCTCGATTCGGACACCCTCGCCACAGAATAGATAGGTACAGAAGGTCGGATACATACAACGACCGAAAACACACGCACCCATAGATTATGGTTTACGTACAGCGAGCGACTGCCATTAAAATGAAATGAAATGTTTATTTCTGTAAATAGATCTTTTAAGATACTTTTATACGTCAATATTTTAAAAGTAGCCAGCACTTCGTTGCTGACTAATCCCTGAAAAGAAATGCTGACTCAAACTCAGAGGTCTCTTTTAAATTCCAAACATTACATGTTTTGGATTTTATGTGAGTCTAACAATGCCTTTTATGTGCATATTTGAAATAGATAATATGACTTTGACTTTGATGATCTTTCCATTTATTTCTGTGCATACGCGTCAACTTATGGTCCTGTTTTCGCTCATTGTATGAAGCCGACCTTCTGTTGATACCTATCTATTCTGTGTCCTCGCTTGTCGCCTGGGATTATTAAAACTTTCCATCCTTCATAATAAAGTTTTATATTGAAAGAGCTGAGGCGGATTTTTAAAGCGAGTCATCTTTAATTGCATCAAGTTATGCAATTTTGTAACCGGCGCACCATTAAAAAAAATGGGAACGTGGAAGTTAGATCGGATTATTACATTATGCTGGCTGGTTTGGATTTTATTGAATATTTTGATTTTAGTTGAGGCGATTTCATGATTGGCATTCAAGTTTTATTTTCATTGAATTTTCCCATGGGGCAAGGTAAAAACTACTGAAGCTTCCATTAATCTCTCACTTGCGCAAAATATGAATAGGTAAGACAAGGTTAAGTACTTAATATTTCATGAAAATGATTAGTTTACTAATAATCATTCGTGACTGTGAAAATTTTGGAAAGTGTACAAATAGGTAAATATTATGTTCTGAATTTTTTTCATTGTTGTTTTTAATTGTCTGCGTTACTAGAATTTCCTACAAAGGAAAATATTTAAAGGAATGTTCCTTTAAATATTTTCCTTTGTAACTCTTTTTTGACCATTCACGTGGATTCCGCGTTATACGAAACCTTTTATCTTTTGCTTAATGATTATGATTTAATTTTAAAAAAATGTAAAGAAATCACAGGGCACTGTTTTTAAGCTATCATGTATTTTTTTATGGAAATATCATACAATTTTTAAGGTAGGTAGGTACGCACCATACACTGAAAAAAGTTAATTGTATTAATTATATTCCAGTTATTAAATTTCCAGTCCACGAGAAAGTACAACTTTAATTTATAACACTTAATAAGCCCGCGAGTTCGTCTGCGTGAAATTTCTTATTCCCTCGTCCCATAATGTCGCATCGCATCGCCCGTCCGCGCTTTTACTTCGTTTTCGCAGAGCGTTCTTTCTGACTGTCTTTCCAAGCGTGATGTTAAATAGCCTTCCTCAAGAATCGAGCTATCAAATGCAAAAATATTTTTTCGGGTCCGACTGAGTTCCAGAGATTAGCGCACAACAAACTCTTCAGCTTTATTATTAGTATGGATAGAATAAAAGAAAATAGAAAAGAAAAAAAACATTTATTTAATACATACTAAGGCCCGTATTACAGAACGTCACTCAATACTCAAGCATTACTTAAAACTAGTTTCAACCAATCAAATGGCTTGAATCTAGTTTTAAGTAATGCTTGAGTATTGAGTAACGTTCTGTAATACGGGCCTTAAACACTATATTCAAAAGTCTAAATCATCTTGGCCGGCTGTCATTTTCTCTTAGTTCTAGCACTTAATAATATAATAATGGCTCTCCATCTTTGATTTGTTACTAAACTAGTCAAGATTATTTGTAATGCTCCAGGATGCAATCGATGCGATATCTTAAACTTTGAAAGAGCAAGACAAAATCTTAATATTTCTTCCAAAGATTGAAATCGTTAGATTCGCCCTACTGCACCTTTATACTTCATTTTGACACCTCTGACACGTTATAGGTTTCCATGATATCCAATTCCAATTATAATTCTAATAGCGTTCGCCATTAATATTATAATTGTGTGAGCGCGCGAGTCTCCTCAGTATATATGTATATCGCAGCTATCTGGTTAAATTAGCCAGCTAATTGGACGCCTAGGCCGTTCATTAAACGCCGGCATCAAATTAAATTGCTGAAGGACAACCAGCCAAGTCATTGAGCGCATTTAGTTTAACTAGGTGAAATACGTTAGGTTAGAACTGTGACAAACCGCACGCGAGCCGAGCGAGCGCTATTTCCAAGTTGCTCGCAGAATTCTTTTTCACCATTTGAATCACTTGACTGAGTCTTGGTCAATCATCTTCAAAGGCTGAGTTTCAATACGCCAAGTTTTTAAACGTTGAATGATTCTAGTTCAATTAATATTAATTATCGGTCTAGGCATCCAATATTGGATGCTGGCGTTTAATGAACGACCTAGGCGTCCAATTAGCTAGCCTATTTAACCAGATGGCTGCCACATATACACTTTCTCGCGCGACTAAGTACGGTGAGGGCAGATCTAATAATTTAAATCTTTGATTTTTTTCTTGGTCTTCTGCTAAACAAAAAAAATCTTCATCTCGGCATTTATACTCCTTACTGAACAAATATAGCAATAGTGATGGCCTGGCACTAAGATTTTACTAACACACAGGCATATCTTCATTTTTGTGCTGTTATAAATGTCTTAGGCGCTTCAAATTCAATCTAAATCCTTGTGCAGTTCCTGAACCCGAATACTGTCAACCATACGAAAATAGTCTGTTATTAGTGTACTCTACTCAAACTTGTGAAAGTATATGAGCGTGCGACTATGTGTTATCTGTAGGTAAGGCATGCTACACACTTTTATTGTCCGGGTGGGCAGGCACATTCGATCCGACAGTATTTTGTTGAACAACAAAGTTGACCCAAAGTATTTACCTATTTACTATTTAAATTCGATTTTACTGGCTAAATACTATCCATTATTTAGCACGGGTCGATCGAAAGATAAGCTACGCCTGCCGCAGTCAGTTCGTGGATGGGTGACCATCCATTAAATCCATAACCCCTTCATGCCTCGGAAAACACGTTAAGCCGTTGGTCCCGGCTGTCATTCCTAGATCTTTGACAGTCGTTATACAGTGCGGGTCTTTATAATGCGCACATATCGAAATGAGGGAATCTTTGCTTAATTTTATTGACGGAAAAGATATTCAATAAAATCTATTTTTTTTTTACATTTAAACAAAACGGTGTAACTTTTAAACTAAATGATCTATCGCGATGAAACAAACTCCATAATAATTGGAAGTAATTAGGCGTCCTCATAAAATGAAAATTGTGGAAAAAAACATTTTTAGCAAAGTCTGTTTTTCTGTGACTGCCTCGTTGGTCTAGTGGTCGCAAGCGCTACTGCTGAGCATGAGGTCCTGGGTTCGATTCCCGGGTCGGGCAACCTGTTATTAGGTTTTCCTACCTGAAATTTCTCAGTAACAGCTCGGAGTCTGGATTTGTACCCGGTTGATGGCAATAGGCTCGCCCCTATTACATGGGACTTAAACATAACTGGCGAAATGTGAGTGTACCTGCTACAGGGACACCTCTGCCCAACTCTTCGGGGAAACAAGGCATGATGTTATGTTATGTCTGTTTTTTTTTCATAAATTTTTACAATAATCGTAAAATTTCTCATTATGACGATCCTCCATTACGTAAGTTTTTTTTTCCATCGTAGAATTAAGCATAGACTCTCTTATTTCGATATGTGCATATTATGAAGACTGTATGTGTATTATCACACTGTATGTGTGGTCAGAAGCCCAAAAGTCTGACAACCAAGTCTTACCAAGGGGTCTTAACCAATGTTGCCCACTGAAAGCCGACCCCAACTTAGTTGGGAAAAGGCTAGGCAGATTGATTGATCGATTCGATTTTACCGACCGGCTGTACCGATTAATGCCGACCCGAACAAATATGTAGCATGCCTACAAGAGTACGTTACATTTATTTTATAATTGATTTATTTGTAAAAGATCTCCGTAAAGCAACTTTACTCTCATATTTTAATAACTATTATAAGAATTTCATTTCGTCGACAACATCTCATTTAAAGGCAACCGTCTTCTTCAATGTTACATAGTTTAGTCGTAATAATAAAGTAACTTCAGTACCTAATATTAACCAACGCAACAATGTGAAACTAGGTACGTTATACACGGAATAATTACCTCAAAAGCTAACAATGTAACAGGAATTAAAACGAAAACTATGACGCATATAATTTGCATTTTACTTGAACGCTAAGTTTTAGTAATTGCATGGCGCACTTCAATTAAGACAAGGAAACTACGCCACTCGTTCCAAGTATTTTAACTAATTGGAAATAAATTTAGTGGAATAACAAGAGAACAGGTAAAGGTACCGACAATAAAATAAATGCGTTGGTTGGGGGCTATTGTGGTTTTATTATGAGGGAAAGTATTTTTGTTGATACAGTTAAGACTTATAAATTAAAGCATGAGACAGTTGAGCATATAATTACAGTCTTCAATAATGGAGACATACAAAGCTGCAATGTACATAAAAAAGTTGAACATATGATTAGAGATCCGCAGCAAAACCAAGGTATCCGACATAGCCCGAAGAATTGCCCAACATAAATGGTAGTGAGCAGGGCACATTGCTCGCAGAACAGAAAATTAGATGGAAACCACTAAGTTGAAAAGCCCCCCACAAGCTGGATTGATGACCATGTGAAATCTGAAGGAATCCGCTGGATACCAGAAGCACAGGACCAGTAGTGCTATGGCCAGCAGTGGACGTATTTCGGCAGAAATTATGAAGATTATTTACTATCGAAGTCTATAACATCCAAACTATTACACCGCCTGCTATAACTTACAAGCAAATAAGACCTCCAACATTTAACAGAATCACATTAATAAATATTCATGCAATAAACACCCATTCAGAGCAAAGTTGATCAAACTTTCAATATTAGCAACGTATCGCTCACTTAAATAGAAATTTCTACAACTTCACAAATGTTTTAAACATACACAAAACTGCTTCGAAAAGCTCTTTACACACGGGAATACTGTACCTACTTGTTCTCGCTAAACGAACTCACTGGTACATTTCAAACTACTTCCTGCACAACTTTGAAGTTAGTGAACAACTCTTATTCGACTATATTTATTTTTGCTGAAGTTTCCAGACTACACTTAGCTCCTTCATACGGCTGAAATAGATTACACCGACGTAAAAAGTTAAGTAGTTTGCAACAGCTTCGGTTTTTATTAGCGTTATTTATATTCTTGTAACTTCTGAATGGTTGTTTTCTATCAAAATTGTTTCGTCAGATTCTTTTGTATCGGTATATGTAGGGAGAGTTTTACGTTGTCTTTTCCTTACAATTTTTTCCGAAAACAGCACATTTTCCTCAAAAAACTAAGCATGTTGATATAAAAACACAAAATTGATGCTTCCTCCAATTACGTCAAAATATTTTGATCAATATACTTGTAAATGCATAAAATGACAATAGGTACAAAACGAAAAGAGAGCTTTTATTTGCACAGTAGGGTAAAATTGGGGGACCTGGATCACTTGATCCAGGTCACCCCAATTCACCATTCAGTTATTCATTCATTCATTCATTACATCAATTTTAGTAACAAATCAATACTAAATACCAAACACATACGATACAATACCTTCATTCATTCAAACTAATGTAAGGAGCTCATCGCGACCACTTGAAACTACAATTTTCTTGTAATATATAAGCAATTATTTATTAGTTAATATTACATTACAATTAATAGAAACATAATATAATTGAATTAACATAATTATGAATGCTCCTTCCAGTTTTCTTTACAAGGATTGATCAAAAATATTGTTTAAATATGGTTGTTAAATACATATTTCCACACTGTACTGGCACATATAATTATTGTCAAATTAGTTTGCGTCATAATTAAGATCGATCTATCACACTGCAATGCTAAGAGTCTTATGCTACGATGGAGATGCGTGTATTAGTTATATAATCGTTTCCTTTCACAGCATTCAAATAAAAACACTTAGGATAATGTATAGCATGTTGCATCCAAGGATCGTCATAAATCTCCCAATCTTCTATGATACCCCCGCATGAGAAACATGCTGCTTTATCATTAATACTATTTCCACAATAAAAGAATCCAGCGTCAGCCATTTCCATCACTAATCTTTTCTTTTTATTAATCGTCCCCCAGTAATAATAAAATGAAAATTCACGCATTTTATACGTGTTATACATTTCATATCGAGGTTTATATTCAATAGGAGACATGTTCTCTTTATTTACTTTCTAACTCTCGATACTGATAATTGTAAACGTATAATGAGTTAGCCCCGCTGTTGTCAGCAACTTATATGATTGAACAGGATTGGGAGGGGATAGAAAAATATAATTTACCTTAATATGGAAATTAAACGAGAAAATATTTATTTTTAAATTTTATTTTCAAAGCACCACTTATTTAAGCACAATACATTTTTTAAAGCACATACAGAGTCATGATAACCACAATTATATACACCTGGAGAATGTTTATATTGATCGTACAAACTTATCAAACTAGGACAACCTTTATCTTCTAAATTGAATATATTACTATTTTCTAAAATATTCTTTAACCACAAAACTTTTTCTGAACCTTTCATATAGATACACTTATCTCTTAAAATAAAATATTTAGAATCAAAGTCTGATAATCGGAATAGGACACAAATCCTTCATTCCAATATATCTTTCTGTTACGTTCAAGCCAACTAACTTGCTTTTTTTCTGATTTCGTTAAATTTTTAAATGGAAATGGTGGCTTAATTAAAAACACTTGTATTGTTTTATTATGCAATATAGCGATTTCTTTTATTATAAATTCATTTGCTTCTGTTTTAAAGCCTTGAATATCTACAATAGCAATCATGATAACCTGCGCACAATATTACTGAGAGGTTTGTATTCCACAAGTCGATCGTTTATAATCAAACAATATGCAGTCGTCTTATCTGGTATTGTTGTAGAACATTCAATTTCCAGCCTCACGTCAACTGGACCTGTTTTTAGGCTATCGTTTTGTCTTGAGCAGTCTAAGATAAAGAGGGGAGCTTTTTCTTTGAACTCTTTTAAGTCAAGCAATGGGTCTACTGGACAGTTGTAATACGACTGACGAAATTTTACAAACATTTCGTATAATATACTGTATTTGTTCTCAGAAAATTTTAAACTCAAAGGCTCATATGGATAATATTGTGAATTCAAAAAGAGCGTTACGTTAGCTACTTCACAATGATCGAATACTGAACTGTCTTTAGTTTTATTATTTTTCCTATTAGTTTGTAAGCAAAAAATTACATATCTAGGCTTTTCCAATTGTGAAGCAGTTTTAACTGACCAAGAATGCTTCGTGGTTTTAGGCAGTAACGGATACTCATATAAATCCCAATTTCTAAAAGCCATCTGAATAGGTTTATCTCGTTCTAAATGTTTTAAAAGTGTTAGTCGTTCTCGGTCTGATACTTTTATTTGCGGCACTCTCCATTGAACTCTATGTATATCTATTTGAAAATGAGCAATATCATCAGTAATTATAACGCTATTTATGTTAGTGTTACTTCTATTCAATATAAGTTCATGTTTGCAATTTATCAAAATTTTATTGTAATCCTCTGCAAACCCTAAAACCTTATTTAGTGGTATCATAGCACTAAAATTACCATCATTTTGAAATCCCTGTAAATTCCAGCCCCATAACGCAGCAACTTTATTTTCTGCTTCATTTAATGAGATGTATGATTTTATTGTTGACGTTATTCCCGAGTTTTTTATGCGGTCTATTTCAATACCATTTATTTCGTATCTGATATCTTGAAACAAAGACAAAACAGAGTTATTAGTGAATGTAACAGTTTTCTTGATCGGATTCCCATCTTTACCGAAGAGCTTTGCTTGTCCTTCGATATAAATTGAACTGGCTGATGGTAACACGTATATGTCCTGCTGGTGGATGGGAATTCTGATTTCATCGTTTTCTCTAAAGCTATTATTGTAGGGATTGTACGAATGGACTTCATAACTTTCGATGGAAGTGTCGTGGTGTGGTGATTCAGTAATCTGTAGTACATTCATACTTTAAACCCTAGAGCTTTAAGAAAATCTAAATTTATTTTAGTCAATTTCTTGACTTTTTTCTCACGTCTTTGCGCCTTAGCAATCTTCGAAGAACTAAGATGTTTTTCATTACCTTGCGTGTTTTTATAATAAACTATCATTTTGTTTTTCTTAAATGAAGCCGTAGCTGAATATTTGCTTCTCCAAAGTTAATACAGTGACCAAATTGATCTACAATCTTAACAGAAATAGAAGAAATTATATTTTTGTTAACAGGAAAGTAAATAACATTTTGCGGTATTTCCATGCACCGATGACCTGGATAAGTATCAGTCACAAATTCGTGAATAAAATGAGTTGGTAATCCGTTGCAGTACGAACCGTGAACAAGATCACATTCGATGCTGATCACAAACAGACTGTTGTTAATACTGGAAATATTTGATCTTGAATTTAACACTGAAAAGTATTGCAGACCACACTCGTATTGATCTGATAAATGCAGTGGTGGTTGAAAGTATGTAACCAATTCCGATTTATTTTCAGAGATGGTAACCGTAGTAGACATGCTTGTATACTGGTCTCTTTTGTAAGATTCTGTTTATTTTATTCCTTTATACCAAAAATTCTTCAAAAATTTTAAACAAAGATGTCCACAATTAAAAGGGTGATTGCGCTGAATATTATCATAATTATAGTGAACTTCGGAACCCACATATTTTATAAATTCTTTAGGAGGTTTAAGATTTCCATAACTGTCAAAATACTCAATATAATCATCGTATTTTGCATAGGCTACCCAATGAGAACCAGGATTTTTAGAGCTATCTAAATTTATAACTCCACATTCTTTTTTAAAAGGGTGTTTAGGTAGCTCATCTCTCATAAAGACACCTCTGAAATACGGAATATTATTTCCATACTTCAAAATGTCCAAATTATTCAAGGCTCGTTTGGGTAGCCGATATTTTAGTTTTTTTCTTTCGATACGAAAATTCCGAGCCCATCTTTATGTGGTTTAAGGTGTAGTCCTTTTCCGATGCAAAGAGCCTCCATCTTTTCGTTGTGTCTCTTCGATTCAGCATACAACTTTTTTGCAATTTTGAATTCATTTATGGTTTTAGCAATACCAGCTGCACCGCCTGCTAAGGCTCCTGCTGCAGATAATCCCGCAAAAATAGGAATCAAGGGTAATACTCCACCAGATTTCGGTATAGGAATAATACGAGGAAGTTGAATGGATGCATCATTAGCTAATTCTCTGACTGCGGCCATAGCTAATTCTATTGCTACTTTTTTACATTTTGGCTTTAATTTTTTCATATGTCTTTTCGTTTTGTTAATAACATTTTTAAATTTGTTTTTCAACTCTTTTCCAGGTGCAATTTTTGAAGAACATTTTTTGTTACTTTCTTTTAAACCAGAACCAGTTTTAATTTTTGTTGACATAACGCTGCTTACTAAACGTGCTGCCAGTTTTTCACCTACACTCGCATCCGAGGCGACTGCTCGCTTTTTTGCCATATAAAACAAAACTAAATCGGCCTTGTGACGATCCTTTAAGTTTGAAGACTTATGATAGGCAATATCGTGTTCTTTACAATATTCGTCTAATTGATTTACTCCTCTATCTCCATATGTAAGCCTTTTAATTAATTTAGTGCCAGGCCCGCAATAATTGTATCCTGGTAAATGTAATTCAAATGGTAAATTATTTATAAGCCAACTGAGAAGACTGCTCTCTCCAATACCCATCATAAGACTGATGCTTCATGAGTTGAACATTTAATAAATATTCGATTTATCAATCCAACTGTTTTCAGAAGAAGACAAACCTAACCATTTTACTAAAACCTTATTTCCTTTACTTCTAAGAACTTTCTCGACTAGATATAAATTGGGATGTTTTGTCTTTTGCAGCTCTTGTACATAAAATGCACCTAAAATGGGTTGACCTCTGATTGCATCTTCAATTAAGTAGGTAATAGGAGTAGTATTTTGTATTTTTCGAATTTTAAATATTTCTGTTGACCAGTTGGGAGTATACCCCTTTTCAAATGTTCCTTTATATTTACTAATACGTACATAATCACCCACTTTAAACTTTCTTTTTATATTAACGGTTTTTACCAACCTGAAATATCTCTCTAATATGTGTGTTTTATTAGTATTGTCCACGTTTGCCGGGATTTCATCAATCGTCCGATGATAGGTGTGATTGTATTTATAGATTACATTGCTAAGGGTATTATCTATCCAGTTATACCTTTACCTTTAAAACTAAATTCCTTATACAGTTTAGATTTTAATGTTCTTATAAATCGCTCAACTATTGATGCCTTTTTCGTTGAGAAGGTTGAATAATGGTTTATAAAATAAGATTTCATAAGTTTTTGAAATTTATTATTATAAAATTCTGTTCCATTATCCGTTTGCAGATTTTTGGGGACACGCCCTTTATCCAACAAAATCTTGAAAGAGTTGCATACATCATCTTTGGTCTTACTTTTCAAAGGAAAGGTCCAAGCGTATTTCGAAAATGTATCAATGACAGTAAGAATAAATCTGTAATTTTTATTTTCTTTAGAAATTGATTGCATATCAATTAAGTCTGCTTGCCAGAGGTCATCTATGTCTTTCATAATAACACGTCTTCGTGGAAAGTTTACCCTCGCATTTTTATGAATTTCATTTACCACATCGGCTTTACTCATATTCAAAACATTTGTATGTGAATCCAGCAATGATACTGAATGAAAACTATATTATTGCTACTATTTATTCTTTAATTATGTCAGCTTCTTTTAATTCTTCAATTATCGATAGTATTTCATTATCATGGTTTGTATTGCCAGCATCTTTTGAAGCAACTAATAGTTTCAATCTCTCAACTAATTCGTTAGGGTCATCCCAATATACCAGGTCTGTATTTTTTTTATATTTCTTTAACATCGGTAAGTATCCCCCAAGTTTAGTGTGAATATTATCGTTTGTCGTTTCGGAAAACAAAGGTCTGATTATTTCACGATATTTTATTCCTTTATCACCTTTTATTTGACCTCTAGGATTGAAGTCTCTCTTATGAACATTTGTATAATGCAATATATCTTTGTAGACAAGTTTATCTTTGCTGGATATTAGTTTTAAATCAGGTTTTTTTCGAAGTAAAAGTTCTTTTAGACCAGGAGTTAAATTGTAGGATTTATTACCAATTTTAATCAAAATGGTATTATCGTTATTCAAACTGTCAATTTTAGAAAATGATACTACTGAATTTCCCATCAATAAAGTTTTATTTTCCCCTCTTATTCCAAACGGTATATTTACACCATCATAAATATCATAGATATCCTGACCCTCTAATGAAATTTCAAAATCATCTAGTAATTCCATTTGAGGAGACTTTTTAACCAACTGTGCAGAATTAAGTTTTGGTTCGTAACAGTCCTCAAACTTTGTAGATGAGCTAGTATTAATTTCATCCAATTCAATATCTCCAGAATTAGTGAGTGTTGTATTTTCTAAATGTTTTATTTTTTCCATAGTTATATTCGAATCAACTAGAGTTTTAAGGGGGTCTGTGACAGGTTTTAGAATTTTATCGAGTGACAAGTTCATTGAGTGTTCCTGGTCCTTCATTTGTTTAATTTTATTCTTTATAGAGTCTACAGACTTTATTAACTCTATTTTAATATTTTTCTCCATGTTAAATTATAACAACTGCGTTCAGCTAAAGAACAAATTATACTGAATTTGATTTTGTATATGAATTACTTATATGTACATCACATAAATAGTTAGTCAAATTTAAAAAACATATCAAAATTCTGTCTGTACCTTCCGTTATTTAATGACGATTCTTTATTAATAAGTAGAAAATTATAAGGTTTACTCCAAACAGTTTGACAAATATTTCTGAACTCTTTCCATCGTAAATCAGAACTAACATGCTCTTCATAAATATGTTTTAAATTCACATCATCTTGTTTGAATATAATAAGAAAATTAGCATTGTCACGTAACAATTGCTTCGGAATTTTAGAATAGGTTTGAGATAAATAGAAACAATCTATTTGTTTATGCCTACCCATACAGAAATAATTGCGAATATTTACTTGATTTTCACACGCAACATCATCAAAAATAAATACAGAATTTGTTAAAGCTTCACTCGGAGAAATAACATCTTTATCATCATTGAACTCGAAAAAGTTAATCTGTGGCACTCTTTTTAATACTTCGGTCAAGAAACGGTATTTTGGTTGAAAAGAAGTTTTAGAGTAAAGATAAAGATTTTTAAATTTGAGCCCATTTTCATGTAGCAGTAAACTAATCATAACATTCGTTTTACCACAGTTTGATGGACCACATATTATACAGCGAATGGTATTTGGTAATAAAGCGCTATGTCTTATGTGGTAAACAGAGTCACTTAATCTTATATTATTAACATTGAGAGATATGGGTTGTTTGATCAACTTCATGGTGTATATTAATCTAATTACCGCCTAACGTACACTTATATAGGTACTCTTTACTACATGAACCTCTATGATGAGGTTCATGTAGTAAAGAGTACCTATATAAGTGTAAGTAGTGTAAGTATGAACTTAAATTTGATGATGATGATGATGATAACGTTTAGGAAGTTGAATACGTTTGAATAAAAGCCCATTGTTTGCGACATATTATTTTATTATAAGTTCATCGTAATAGTAGCAGTACATGCCTTATTCTAAAATAATAATCATATATCATTTCTATACAATACACTATTATTTATTCTTATTTTAGTATTTTAAACAATACATTTCAAATGAATATAATTTAGAACAGTGGTTGTCAAAATGTGGATTACATAATAATTGATGGTCAATTTAAACGTAAGGTAATAAAATCAGGAAAAAGTTTAGCGAGCACTGATTTAAATCATAGCATCACAATACCCCCAAGGCAAGGTGTGAATCTGATCTGAAAGTATCTGAACTTTGTCATCGTTTCTATTTAAGACTTGTTTACTAACTTGTTGTGAGTACAATATGTGTTTGATAGACCTTATCATATTCATTTTAAATGATTGACTTTTATCTAATAACAAAGAGTCATTATAATCTGTTAGTTTTAAATGCTTAGTGACAGACTTAGACATACCTTTCGCTTTTGTTATCTTTGTATTCAAACTGTTAATACAATAAAGTTTTGCTCTTAAGCCCGTAAATTCTGTAATTACATCACCACCCATTTCATCTTTAAAAAGGCCAGGGATTTTTGAGTTGATTCTAGGTATGCTATATTGATTATCTATTGGGTAATTACTAGTATCAAATTGTGTTATACTATCGCACATATCATAATAAAAGTCGTCTGTATGAATTAGATAAAGTAAACTGTCCGTATCAGTATAACACAGTTCAACGCAGTCTCCGTATTTTTTTTTAATAAAATCATAATGAAACTGATAAAGGTGTTGTTTTGCGTACTCTAAAACTGTAAATCCGATGTAAATAGGTCGATCTAGTATCAGTTTATCTCGACTCAACTGTATGGCTACGAAATCCTCTGCAAATATTGATACACTTTTAAAATTAGGTTTTGAAATCAATTTTTGTGCACAAAGCTTTTTATTTGTTAAATTTTCCTTATCATCCCATTTGGTAACCAGTTTTATATCTACTTGTTTTCTTCTATTTTCTATAGTTTTACCGAATATTGCATTATTCAGAAGTTTAAAAAAATCTTTTTCAAATGAAGTTTTAGATACGGTGCGCAAATTGGTATTAAGATCTATATATTTCTTTAAAAAGTTATTTTGCCTGAATGTAAGTATGCGGTGATATTTTTTTAAAACTAGCCCATTTTTAATGCATTGTTTTAAATGTATGTAATGGATGACATAATGAAATTTATCATATAGATTAGCAATTAATTTTGCTGTTTTCCCTCCTGGAGGTATAAATTTATCTGCAGCAAATGGTAAATCTTTATGCTGATCATGAATACAATCAGGGTAAGATAAATCTACTTCTAAGATAAAACCATATAAGTTATCATCGGATATATGTAATACATTAAAGTTGTCGATTTCATGTTGACTTAAAAATCTGAACTCTGAAACAGGCAACTTTTTAGTCATTGCATAGCCATAAAGATTATTGCAATCCAGATATATTAAATAACTTGTGGGTTTTGAGTCATTATAATGAGGTAAATATTTGTTATTTGCTTCAGCATGACGGAGGAAGCATTGTGCTAAACCCCCGCGTATGCCTTTTTCAAGAAATGTATAAATTTCTAAGTTACTTATGAGCTCTAATTCAACATTAGTGTAAAGAAGCATTGCATCCCAGCTTAAACTAGGTGAAGTCACATAGTGAGCAGGATCTAGTTTGTAAAAATGTAAACTTGTATCTCTAAACTTTTCAAATATGTCACATAACAATAAAACATCACATTTCAAATACAGATCATTGTACTCACCCAGCGTTTTTATATTAAAATTATTCCAAATATTTTGAGCATGAGCATATTCATCATCTGTTATAGATTCCATAGTTAAAATATTATAAAAACTAGCTTTTGAAGGTAGTTGTCTTTCATCAAATTTCGACCAGTCGTCCATATAATCATATGGATAAATACCTTTCTTACATAATAACTTAAGTTTGCCTTTATCCGAAAACGCTCTAGACAAATTGACAAAATCGTTCTCCGACAGACTTTTGCTTAAAGAATCTAGGCTTGAGCTAAGAAAATGAAATGAATCTATAAATTTAATCTGTATTGAGCGAGTACCTTTTGTTGTTTTTATTATCTTAGTTATTGTCAGATATTTTTCTTTCGTTTTTGGTTTTATTTTAATTGAGCCTTCATATTTAGCCAACTCCCTAATAAATATATGCGAATCGTAACCACTTAGATTATGAAATACCACCGGTATGAATGGACACAAATCAAATCAAATTACAATTCGAATGAGCGGCTCCTCTATACTCGGAAGTAATATGATCATGATCATGGACTTTATCTCCAGACAATGTTTGATTGCATATATGACACATAGTTGCATTTTGATATTCTTGTTTTTGGTTATGTGTCAAAGGTTTCATTGATAACCAAGTAGACAAAATTTTGTTTAATCGTTTAACATCTTTTACTAAACGTTTAATAAAGACTTCGACGCAATCTTTACCTCTGTATGTAACATACTTGTTAAGTTTGTTGTTATGAGAACAACATATGTAATATGCAAAACTTGACGGTTTATGTATTTTTAGTGTTGTAGTATTTTTAGAACTATTTTCATTGCAATTTATTAACAAACTTTCAAAATCAGCATAAATAATAAAAATTAATTTTAAGTTTTCTTTCATAGTGATTAAATTTCAGTATGGTATGTTTTTCTGGTAGTATAGTCAGTACTTTAGAGCAAGAGTGATTAACATATTTATATTCATTTGTAAAAAATTGTAAACATGAATCACATAAAAAAACTTTACCATGATGATGAGTAACCTGACGTCGCACTAATCGAATGAGATCTTTTATTAAACAGTAATGGCCTTTACCGTTCCGTTCAATATATAATAAATTAATATGATTATCTTTTTTCTTAATTGTCATATATAGAGGTCCAATAATAGTGCATTTGCTGTCTAAGCCATATACGCTAATGCTTATTGTAGGATTAATCAATTCAAAAAGTTTAATATCATTGTGTGAAGGAGGTAATAACATTCCTTGTATATTGAGAACTTCACTATAATGTGGATAGGATGTCGTTCTACACACATTTTGTACACAAGGAAATAATGCGGCTACGACACACCATAAGAAACAACATTCATCATTATTTCGTAAATTCAAACAACTTTTAGTATTTTTTATTATTGAGGGTAAGTCAATATACGTGCCGCCTCTCATAGGGCAATATTTACTTATATTCATTTCAATATGACTTAACGAAAGGTATGTCCATCCTGACTGTAAATGTTCAAATTCAGACATTTTCTGCATCAAGACATGTATTTTATTTGAAAAAAACTCATGTATGCACGTATTTTTATAGATAATGTCGTATTTAGTGTTAAAAGATTTCACTTCGATTTGTTCGTGGTCAGATTTTATCAGGAGAAACTTAGCATATAGCTCAAAATTAACTTTTATACAGTCATACGTTTTTAGTATCATAGATATTAATTTACCAATATTTGGATGTACAGAATTCAGGATTGCCTCAGGGGTGAGGTACTCGTCATTCTGACCTGTAGGTACGTGTACATGTCTGACTGTCACTCGGGATCGCCTCACAGGTGAGGTGATCCTCATCTTGAGTAAAGTTCAGACGAAAAGTTACGATTCTATTTTTAAATGCTGTTGCCACAATAAAAACATTTTTAAATTCAGTACTCAGTAAGCTATTTGTCTTGTGAACATTCGTTCTTTTATGATATGCATACTGATTCCGTGGTATTTCAATTTTGCATTTGGTACAAGTTATAATTGTACTCATAGGTCTTCTGTGGTCTCTGAACTGTACAACTGTGAAATAAAACAATAGATATAAGTTATCTATTTTTAATATTTTAGTGATTAATATAAAAAATGAAAAGTTAGTTATTAGTTAATAAGAGTTATTAATAAGAGTAGCTGGGCAGTTGCGGAAATCTTTATCTACTGAGGATGTAAACGCTTTAAGATGACGCCAAATCTCAGTATCTCCATCAACTTTTGTCTTAACAGTAACTATAGAGTGACGCCACCTGTTGACTGGTGGTATGTCTGCGATCTCTTTACAGTTATAAACCTTAAGTTCTACGAAGTACGGCCCTGTTTTTGTTTCGCTTATTTTCCTAGCGTAGCCTTTAGCAACCCTCTTTGTGAAATAGGAATAAAGTGGGGGTGATGTTTTACCACTCGATGTGGATCCCTTCTCTTCCTCCTCATCGCTTTCACTACCGAACAGGTCCCGCGACGTCAACTTATTACCAGCTATCGAAACCGGGTTTATTCGAGGTTTCTTCGATCCGGAGGCTTTGGATCCATCAGCAGTTTTGGGCCGCTTGCTTGTGGACGGTTTCTGTTGCTTCGACTGCGGGGTCACATCACATTCATCATCGGAAGAAAATAATTGAGGCATAGAAGAAGTTGACTTGGACCTGAAACAATGTATAAATAATATTAAAATTAAACTGATGATAGTGAACTAAGTCTATTATGCGGTCATGAAATTCAAAACATTACATACAGTACATACAACAAACATCTTATTTGCAAAGTAAACATTCCTATATATTCTCGTTTCTTATACATCATAAGCAGTGATAGCCTAGTGATAAGTATGACTACTAGAGTGTCAAGTCAAAAGTCTCGAGTTAGAATCCAAAGCATGTACTTCTGATTGATAGATTAGAAGATATTTAGAATGAAAGTTAAATTTGTATAATTATTATTCATTTATTAATTCATTCGTTAATTCAATCATTCCGTCAATCATTCATTAATTTAATAATACATTAAATCAATCATTCATTCATTCATTAATAGACTAAACCTGGTGTTGACATAATAAACAGACATCTAATACAATAAAATAATAATAAGGTCCAAAGGTCCGGGACCCCAGGGTCCCGAGATATATTAACGAATAATAATAATGAATTATATTTTACTTACATTTTGAAGTATTTTTTCTGGTTCTGGTTGAAGCGTGTAGGTGGTGATTCTTCCCCTCTCGAGAGAACGATTATTGATTTTGTCTTGCATCGACACGGTTTATATACAGCAAAATTATGACGTTTTACCACCGAATATAGGTACCATCCAGAAAATAAATGCTTATACAGCAAAACAAGATATTTTTTTGTCAGCGAAATTGATATACTATGCAAATACCATGCCTGCACTCGTTATAATTACTTGTCGTACCTAAGTTTATTTCATATAAAAATCTTCAACAAACAAACAAATTCGTTGACTGCATGATCGATATAGAGACTTACGTGTAGCATCAAATAACAGTAGAGCCCTGTCAGCATTTTATCCAAATACAATGAAGAAATGTTAAGGTCACGGTACATTTCGGTAATATTTTATTTTAATCACGTGTTATTGTATATATTAGTATAGAATAATACTGTGGATGGTTACTGTAAACGCATCTTAATTGTAACATACTAATAATTTCCTATGGTTTTGCTCCACAATACATACAAACATTAAATGTTTTTATTTTGTTTAGAGAAAAATATCAGTTAATTTTACTACGAGTATCAAAAACAAAGCCGTGAGTAAAACCGCAGGTAACCACTAGTCATAAGAATATTTTTATATAAATCGGGGATAAAAAAGATACAACTTCACTTTAGTTCTTTACTT
Organism: Agrochola lychnidis; assembly: GCA_963680765.1. NCBI lineage: Eukaryota > Metazoa > Arthropoda > Insecta > Lepidoptera > Noctuidae > Agrochola > Agrochola lychnidis. Next base: position 9,674,124 of record OY796847.1, read on the forward strand.
CTTTTAGTGCGCTACTGTTATACATATAGTAATTCTACAATGTCGGTAAGTGCCCAATTAAAAAAGAAAAAATTAAAAAAATGTTTGAATTAGTAATTTGAATTATGTTATTAAGCCTTAATGATACCAGTACCAAAACAACAATGTGTCCTGTTTCAGATACCAAGCTGGGTTTATTCACCAACTTCACCACCATTAATAATGGATCCTGATGTGATTGATAGAGCTATAAATTATTTGGATATGGAAGAACGACACCGAACCCCACCTATTCTAGATACAACTAATGATAACAAGAAAGAGTTATTAATTTTTTACAAAACAATTTCCATCGGTGGTGCTAAAGTTATACGGATCGAAATCTACGACGCAAACCAATTTGAAAATAATTCTATGTGCCAGTGCAGTGCGGAAATATGTGTTCAGCATATTGTGAAGGACATTAACAATGATAACATATACTTACGTGTCAAAGACTTGCTACCATATTTAAATAATACTTTTTATCAATCCTTGTAAAGAAAACTGGAAGGAACATTCATAATTATGATAATTCAATTATATTGTTTCTATTAATAATTGCTTATATACTACAAGAAAATTGTAGTTTCAAGTGATCGCGATGAGCTCCTTACATTAGTTCGAATGAATGAAGGTATTGTATCGTATGTTTGGTATTTAGTGTTGATTTGTTACTAAAATGTTTAATAATCATACTTACGTTGATGTAATGAATGAATGAATGAATAAATGAATGGTGAATTGGGGTGACCTGGATCTCCTTGATCCAGGTCCCCCAATTTTACCCTACTTTGCACTTCATTAAATTAATACAATGTATCAATTGTATGTGTCAATAGAGCCAATTATTTGTAAAGGAAAAAAATAGGTAGAATACTTTTTGTTGTGTACTATAAAGGCTCCTCGCCGTTATATTACCGGGTCGAATAATGAAAGGCGTATTTTGTATAAATTAGTGGTCGCCCAATGGTCGATATTCGACGATAGTTTAGGATAGTTCATACTACAGTCGAACCTGGATAAGCGAGAGTTCAAGGGACCGCGATCTCTTTTTCGCTTATGGAGGTTTCTTAGTAACTCGGGTTTCTAGCTTATAGAGGTACAGAAGCGGCCTTTCTCACTTATACAGGTTCAGGGTGGTTGGGAAAGGTAGAGAGGAAAAAAAACAAAAAAAAATCCACCAAATTTAAGAATGAGTCATAAATAACAGATGTTAAATTACACTCGACTGTCGCTTATAGAGGTACAGGCCAATAGCAGTCTCAATAATAGAGTTCCACGAGTGTAAAACTACTTTCTCTTATAGACGTTTCTGTGTCTCACTTATAGAGGTTTTAGAGGGTTAAAATGACGGAACCGGGCAATTACTCTCATTTATAGAGTTTACTCGCTTACCCAGTTCTCACTTTAATTGCATTTAAAGTACAAAGTTTGCATGTTTCAGCAATAATAACTTTACATTCTTTTGTTTTCAGCATAATAAGCTTTTACTCAACTTTATATTAAACTTTGCAATAAATAATTTGTAATATATTATAACTTTCAGAAGACATGACATGATACATCATTCTCATGTTTATTAAAATTGTTTACCATATAATCACATACGCACTAGATTACTCATTTACTACATCGTCATAAGTAGACCATTTTGGGTAAACCCAAAATTAATATGTTGATAAATCATAAACTGAACAATATAATTATAACTGTTTGTGGTAATTGCTTTGAATACATTCCAATACCGTTTATTATCATTACAATTATTATAAACACGTATTGTTCCATAATAGCTCGTTCTAGTCCTCTTTTACGATATTCAGGGATTGACAGGGGTGATCCACGAGGCCATGCTCTTCCTAGTAAGTTTAAGTTATAATAATACCGTTCCCATTACTGGGACACAGGCCTCCTCTCTGTGAGAGAGAGTGGGCCGCAATCCACACCGCGGGTCCAATGCGGATTGAGGCTATTACATGCCTTCAAATATTTGGTTCTAGGACATGTCGGTTGCTTCATGATATTGTGATTTGTCTTTCTTCATCGTTTTGATAGCAGTGGTGAAATAAATTGCACAACGTAAAGTGCCTGTGTTTGAACTTACGACCTACAATACCTACCAACGATTCATAATTCGGAGCCAATATCGAGTTGAGTTGCTTATCTGCTATTATTCATATTTTGTGTATCATCAACTTTTGCAGGAACAGGGTGGCAGGAACATCGACGCGCAACCTGTTACCATGGATTCAGTACACGATTCTGCACCCCCTCCCCCTACTGCTACTGCTGAAGACATTACAGAATCTTTTCAAAATATTTTAAAGATCTTGATGTAAAAAAACTGCTGACCTTTGGGGATTATCAGTACATACCATGTGTTCAATAATTGATAATGCTAGGACATTTCAATGCTCATAATTTACTTCATTTGAAACAGTTTGGTTTTACAAAGGGTCGTTCAATCACAGACGCGGGCGTAGAATCACTGAAGAACATATTCGAGGTCTAGGGGTCGCAATATGCTCTTAGCATTTTCTGCGACTTTTCAAAGGCCTTCGATTGCGTACATCATGATATGCTCATCAAGAAACTGTTCCACTATGGTATGAGGGACAAGGCTCTCGACCTTCTGACTTCTTATCTAAATAACAGAATTCAGAGGGTCGATGTTACTGGTAAGAGATCTGCAGGATCTGCGGTCTCCATAGGCGTTTCGCAGGGATCAATTCTAGGTCCATTCTTATTTTTAATTTATATAAATGTCTTACCTTACCATAATAATCACAAGATCATATTAATCGCAGATGACATCTGCCTTATTTTTTAAATCAAACGTGAGATAGTCAACTTTGAACAAGTAAACGATGCACTCTCTAAAGTTGTGCATTGGTTTATTGTAAATAATCTTCTCCTGAACGAAAAAAATACTAAACTCATTAAATTTTCAACACCAAATGTCAGGCAGCTATCTACCAATGTTCATGATAATGGAATAGAGTTGGACCATGTTGAGTCGACAGTTTTTCTTGGAAACACTATTAACGGTATATTGTAATGTGGCATACATAGAGAAATTGTCAGGAAGGCTAAGATCGGCCGCCAATGCTGTTAAAAAAATTAGACAGATAACTGACGTAAATACAGCCAGAATTGTTTATTTTAATTTTCATATTCTTAATCACTGCCTCGTTGCTGCCGTCATTACTGCCTCGTTGGTCTAGTGGTAGCAAGCGCTACTGCTGAGCATGAGGTCCTGGGTTCGATTCCCGGGTCGGGCAAGTGTTATTGGGTTTTTCTATCTGGAATTTCTCAGTAGTAGCCCGGAGTCTGGATTTGTGCCCGGTTGATGGCAATAGGCTCGCCCCCTATTACATGGGACTTAAAACATAACTGGCGAAATGTGGGTGTACCTGCTACAGGGACACCTCTGCCCAACCCTTCGGGGAAACAAGGCGTGATGTTATGTTATGTTATGTTATGTTATATTCTTAATCTTATGTCATATGGAATTCTTCTCTGGTGAACCTATGCGGACATTAACAATATCTTTGTTCTACAGAAAAGGGCTGTTCGAGCCATTTATAACCTAGGTCCAAGAGATTCCCTTAGAGAAAAACTCTGCCACCCTGCCTATGCAGGGTGGCAGAGTTTTTAGTAAGTTCCTATATTAGGTGAATACCTATGTATTCACCTAATATAGGAACTTACTTGGGTCTTCCACATACACGCCATAATCGAAATTTTTCGAAACAAACCTGCGTAAGATGGATGGGCCGATTCGTCTTCCCACGCAAAACTTTTGCGCAGAACAAATTAGTAGTGTTTATTTGATTCACGAGGCCTTTCTTTTATTGTACTTTGAGGGAAAACAAAAATATTTCTCGGAAAAATAAAATATCTTCGATTCTTCCGAAAACAGTTTATTTATCAAGACTAAAATTAAATTTCGTTTGAGCAAAACAAAAAAGCGTTTATTTATTTTTATCAGTTTTGAATTAGAACAGAGTAATAAAATAGATGATTTTCCCTAATAATATTAATAGCAGAAATAGAAGGCCTTGAGAAGTAAAGGAGAGGAGATAATAATTCATCCATGCTCAGCATTCTGAAAAACAACATGAATGAATTAGAATAAGCGATTATACCCTTTTAATGTCATAGGTATAATGTACTTTACAGGCACATCTGGCACATGTTTAGAAACTGTAAGTTTTACCAGGACAGCTGTCGGGGTCGACACATTTTCCATCTTCTTCATTTAGAACAAATCCTGTTTTGCACACACAGCCGCTTGGCTTGCACTCATCTGTACATACTTGAGGATTCGGGTTAGTGCAAGTCGGCTCACAAGCACTTGGACACTCTTTATACACTGCGTTGGGGTCTCCTCCACAACCTGGCAAAGTTTTAGAAAAAAAATGCAATGTAAAAAACACATCAGCGAAGAGTAAAATCGATAAATAAAGAAGGGAAGAAACTATTACCCGGACAGTCCTCTGGTTTGATACATTTTCCATCTTCTTCATTTAGAACAAACCCTTGTTTGCACACACAGCCTGGCGGCTTGCAGTCCGCGGTGCATGCTTCGGGGTTCGGATTGGAACAAGTCGGTTCATTACCACTTGGACATTTGCTAAATACAGCGTTTGGATCCCCATTGCAACCTTCTGCTGTTTAGTCAAGTAAGTTACATGTTAGGTATAATTAGGCAACATAAAACGTAGCCTATTTTCTACAAGGCATCTATTAAAATCACCAGAACGGAAAGAAAACGGAGCGAAAAGCGGTTCTAGTGCGCACGTTGACACCCAGTTGTTTACTATAAACTTATAACCCGTATGAATTAACTAGGCACTTCGCTGGAATGCAACCTCGTACTGTACTGAACAACGACATGTATGAGTGACTTCTAACGCCAGGTGCCTCGACAACTTGCACCGCTTGCACGTTAAATATAGGTACGGGTCCACATCGGCCGGGATGTTTTGAGATCGCCGTAATCACAAATTCAAAATTCAAATGAACCCATATTTGCACGACAGTACGCCATCAGTGGTTTGACCGTAACGAAATAATAACAGAACTAAAAGCAATATTATAAAATACGCAATAACAAATTGCAATCAAACAGTTCAACTTACGACAATCATTAGCAGGAATACAAATTCCACTTGAATTCCTGAAGTGATCCTTCTTACAGATACATCTAGGATCACAGTTCAACAACAAAGTATTGCAAACAGTAGGTTGATTGTGGACATCTTTACAATCTTCAGCAAGACATGCTGATGGACAAGAACACCATTCTTCGTTAGGTCTTGTACAATTTATTTGAGCTGAAACATTAAATCAAGAACATTTTGATGAAATTGGGTATCTAAATCTTTACTTGCTCTTCCTTTCTCTCGGGACCAATGTTGTTATGTATAAGAATGTGTTACATTCTTAAACATACGAACAATTTAATCTTCAAATGCAATTTCCTGTTACACATATACAAAACACAGTTTATCCTTTCTTTTCACAATATTTACTTTACTTCAATTATGTTGTAAAACATTTTAAAAGAGTAACGGTAGAATTTCTTGCCCATTCTTCTGCATACGAAAACTACCTTTTGGAATTAGCGACTAGAATCAATTCAATTATTTTGTAAATTTTGACGTTCAAAAGTGCCATACAAGGGCCCATTTGAAATAAATGATTTGAATTTGACTTTACTATCAGCAGATACTGCTCTAAAATCACAATCATGACAAACATTACAAAGCCAAAGCCTTGTGCATAGGAAGCACTAAAAAGTTTTGATTACAACCCCCATTTTTTTGAAATCATTGCAAATGGAAAATGCAATTAACATTAAAAATCACTTACGGCAATCAGACGATACGATACATATCGGATCTGCGTGGCTTTTTCTTTTATGATTTATATTACAAATACAGCCAGACAGGCAATTGTCTGCTGGAGGATAATAACATTCTAAGTCCCGATTGTCATCTTCTGGGCAATAGTCGCTTGGGCAATAAGTCTTGCAATCGACGAAGTGTTCATTCTCGCCACATGGGTCTCCACCTAAGAATATTGGAAAATTGGTTTTGTTAGACACCATTGTTTTACAAGATGAAGATTTTTTGGAGTATGTTGATGGCAAAACTCAAATGAAATCGAAAATTCATTCACCTTGTAGTATGAATGCTGGCGATACTTTCACTTAGCTAGGTTTAAAGCCTCTTGTTTAGCTAGATGGGCAAAAAATACGAGCATTGGAAGAAACTTTGTAATTTAACTATTTTAATTACTGATCTTAAATTCTTTAAAGGTAGTCAACATGTCACTTACCTGGACATTTATCTGGTAAGATGCATAGACCAGTGTCATCAGATAGTATATATCCAGGTTTGCATTGGCATCCGATTGGATCACACATTCTCCTGCAGGGAAATTGGTTCGGTATTTTGCAAGTAGATGGGCATGGCTTAGGACAACGTTTAGGTCTTGCGTTTAAATCACCGTGGCAGGCTATTTCAGCTGAAACATAATGAACAGAGGGGATTTATTATAGAGATGGACTATTTTGATCCAGATTGCTGGTTCGTGCCCCAATATTATAGTCGAAAGCAGTTTTGATTCTCTAAAGATGTTTTTAACACTCAGATCTTTTTAACAATATCTACTAGTACTGCCTTGCATTAGCACATCGACTTGATGTTTGAAAGAGACTGGAGTTTTTATGATACAACTCCATTCATAGCGACCTCCGACACAAAATGCAATTTTAAACTTATTGAGACTATTCAACACTGCCCTTATTTTAATTTCTAACTTAACAATGTAGTGATTTCTATACTCACAGGATTAAATAAACCCAATAATAATTGTTAAATAAATAACAGGTCTTTTTATTTATTTGTACCTTTTATGTTGCATAAAGTTTAATAAATAAACAAATCATACTTACGCGGACATTGGTCAATAGGGATGCAGTCACCTCCTAGTTCTGACAAAATGTATCCATCTTTACAATCGCAACCATTCATATTCACTGTTGGTGGATTATATTCACAGTTTGGAGGATTCGGTTCTGCACAGGTTCGCTTGCATTCATCGGGAATTTGACAGGCTGCAACAGAAGTGGAGAAGAGATTAATTATGTTTAGATACATTGAATTCAGTTGTTGCCCTGCTTCAAGTAAGTAATAACCTACCCATTGGTTTTTAATATCAACCTGTAATATAGTTCTTATATTGAAGCTTTAAACACTGATGATGGATATAAATATACAAATACTGATACAAATTTGTTAAGACCCATTCTACTATTACAAATCTACGTCGTCCTTATACGGAACTTCTCACAAAGGCTGTTGATGCACGCTATAGGGCTGACGTTATTTATACGGACTTCAGAAAAACACAAAATCTTAATTATTAAGTTACGGCATCTCTGGGTCCTTATAGAGTGGCTGAGCTCGTATTTAACGGATAGATTTTTTTTTGTTGTCGTTAATGGTTATCAATCAACCCAAAAGGTGTTTCTTCCGGTGTTCCCCAGGGTTCACACTTGGGACCAGTTTTGTTTATTTATTATTTTATCAATGATATTCTAAGGTGCTGTCTGCATTCAATTTTTAAGCTATTGCATAGCTTTTATCGCGGGCTTTGAGTGCGGCGACCGAGTCAAGAAATTCTGTAACGTAACGAAAATAAAACCTAACACCCCCCACTCCGCCTACCATGTAATGACGATTCCCATGACAACGTGATGTTGTCATGGAGGTTACAAATGCTATGCAATAGCTTTACCACGGCAGTCCCCGAGTGCCACACTTTTTTTTTTTAAATGTTCCTGTTGGGATTCTGAATTGTCCAAACAATAGTTAAAGTAAACTCATTTCTCATTTAAACCCTTGTACGTGGCGCCGATGGAATTGTTTGAAGACTAATAAATAATTTGTCTTAGCAGTTTAATTAGAATTAATTTTATCTAAACCAATCTACATTTATTACAATAATTAATTAAATTGATGACGATTTGTCAGAATTAGGAGAAATCTAGCCTAGTTAGCCTAGTTTACCTAGTCTAGCTGAAAACTAAACCTAAAAAAAGAATTATGGAAGTGACTAAGAACCTAGATGACAAAACTTTTCAAATGGCTCACACGCAAACATACTTCATCCAACAAAATAATTCTAAAACTTCTTTCCCTTTTTATTCAAACAGATTTATACTCAAGATCTTCCTGCATCCTGACAAAATTTAAATGAAAAATATGGTAATAAGGTTCAGTGTCCAACCACCACGGTTATTCTATTGCAATATCTTTGAAATGCAAGCGACAATAAATCCTTCTTGACTCTCCGTAGATGGAACAGAATTTTCTTAGTCTGAAGATTTTTTGTCTAGATGAAAAGTAACACTTAAAACATCTATAAAAGTAGATATCGTAATGGCCACTGCTCGTCTTGCTGTTTAATATATATTATATTATTAACAAAACTCTTTTGAAGATATGATTTTATATCTAGGTGTAACTATCCAATGAGACTCCATAACACCTACTCACACATACCTAGTGCAGTACAAAGTGCCACTCATCTTCTTGACCTGATGAAATTGCACTACCACACAATCTGAGAATGTAGATAATAAATAACTGTTCAGACTCGGTCCATTGCTTCATAAACTGGAAAAAAAACTACTCAACAGCGTAAATAACGCAATGAATGTTGTTGAACTCTTAAAATGAAACAAATTAGGCATAATTGTTTCCGAAAATAAGTTACGCAATTAGGGTACTGGTTTCCATACTAATGCTTGAAGATACTTATAAGCTCGATTGGCAAGTTTATAGCTTCAAGTTTCTTCCATAATATATCAAAATGAAAAAAGGACTATGGGAAGAAACGTCCCCATCCTCCAACAAGTTTGAAACTAGTGTCATTCGAAGCGTCTGGTGGGTTAGATTTTTTTTTTACTATGGCGACATTCTTCGAATATGTGGGGTTTACCTGGAATATTACTCTTTTTTTAATTGTCATTATATTACATTTAAATATTTTCTTAGTGAGCAATTAAGAGGAATAGAATATAGCAACCTAACTATGGTTTTCATTCATGATGGATGACCTTTCTTTTACCAGGGATCCTTTTTTTTATTTCTCTGAAACCTTCTTTAGGTTCTAAGTTCAGTTAGCCTAACCTAACCAGCTGTTTTATTTGATATTTTGTACAATTACCTAATAACAAGAATACGGTAATGCTGTTCATGTTTGAGCAGTTCCATGTAAATACCTTGATAATCCAGGATCAGTTAATCACTGTTAGGTAAGGTTAGGTTAGCTTACGTTAGGTTAGGTTTGGCGAAAAGGTGTGTCACCTAAAAGGAACGTGACGGCGGGAGCCAGCGCGATATGTCGTTCGGTGTTCCACAGGGCTCAGTCGTGGGCCCGCTCTTGTGGAACACCGGTTACGACTGGTTGCTGAGGGGCGAGTTTCAACCGAGAGTGGACCTGACGTGTTATACGAACAATGGAGAGTATACCTATTTTCTATAGGGATTCTTTTGACGAATCCATAAACGTTCAGAAACATTGGTCAATACTTCTTGAAAATAATACTCACGACATTGACATTCCGGTACACAGATATCATCCTGGTTTCTGTAGTAGCCTTCAATACATCTGCATCTTGGTGGACCAGGGTATTGGAAATCGCATGGTATGTGTCTATCGTCACATCTTTCATGTAAACAACCTGGTGCATGTGGATCCCATACCTCGTTCGGTCTGGTACATTCAATTTCCGCTAAAAAGACATAAATTCCATTTTTTTAAAGAGTTCTGCATTTTCATATATCTCGAGAGCTACAGATGATGTTAGCTTTAGAGTATTAGCTGCCAACATTTTAAAACAAGAAAGCTTAAAAAAAACTGCTTCAATCAAATCAGACGGGCATTCACGTATTTTTATGAATATTATAATTTTGCAATTTCAGTTTTAATCCGTCAAACATTGTATAACGTCTACCTACATTTTTGACATTTGATTGTCGCTAGCATGAGATTGTGATTGTGTGTTTGTATTTTGTGTGTGATTGTGTTTTTGTGTGTTTGTTTGTGTGTGGTTGTGTTGTAATTGTGATCGTTTGAGGAATTAGCCTTCAGTTAACATTTTCCTCACTAGGTCGACTTGTAACAAACTACTAAAATAATATGTACTTACGACATTCTGAAGATAAAATGCATCTATCATCTTCCTCACTGACCATCAAATAGCCTTCTTTGCAAACACAGCCTCCGGGACAAGGATACATAGGATCGCAAGCGATAATAGCCAGGCTGTCATCCACTGGACAGTAGTCAGATGGGCAGCTTACTTTACAGTAGAGATAGGTTTCATTCGCTCTGCATGTCGGCCAACCACCTGATTGAAAAGGGAAATTTAAAGAAAGTTATAAACAAGTTTAAACTTGCTCTTACTTAGAAGAAAGATAGGTCTTTCGTTTAGAATCTAATGGGGCATACCTCCAAACTAGCAACTAGGCCCATCGTCCAGAATGTCACAGCACTAATTTTTCAATTGTGGTCCGGTTTACGATGTTTACGATTGACTCGTTAGTCAACCGTAAACATCGTAAACCGCCGTAATCGTTATTAACTAGATTATGATTGTTCGCGTCGTGTAAGGACCGTCATTTAAATACTAATGTTGTGTGACATTCTGGCTACTTATTGGTAATTTGAGTTTGTAGCACATTACTGTTGAGTAGCGTCGTAGACGATGGGCCTAGCGGCTGGAGCGAGAAAATGTTATATCAAACCCTACCAGAGGTTGTTCAGCGGTCAACCCTACCCTGCCAATCATAACAGCCTTACTTAGCTCAGTTAGACAATAAACTTGACGGACAGAATTAAGCAATGTAAAATTTACCTTCTAAGCTTTATTAAACTAAAACTAGTACAAAATTTGCTTCTCTTTCTCACCCGGACAGTCTTCGGGATAGATACACCGTCCGCCTTTTTTGTTCAACAGATATCCATGTTTGCACACACAGCCAGGCGGCTTGCATGTGTCATTGCATAGCCCAGCGTCCGGATGCATACAGGTTGCTTGTTGGCATCTTGGGCACTCCGTGAATGTTGCATTGCGATCCCCTTTACATAGATCTACAATTTTTACTGCAATATTAACGTTTTACCAAACTGGCGTTCCGATCGCCGATGTATCCTAGACGAACATTATTAAGGGTAGTAAAACGCCCCGGAAAAAAAAATGTGTGCATACTCAAAATATGAAATTTACTACTATATAAATACAAATTTTCCGAAAAACAAGCGAGCATGTGTGACTGTGTGTCATTAGCTCCTATTTTAAATAACAAAATATTATAATTATTTTAAAATCAGCACATGGTTCAACTCAACTTAGAAACACATAAATTCTCTATTTAATGGGAAACAAAGAACGAAAAGGTCGAATGTAATATTTCACCGAATTCTAAAGAAATAGCAAAATATCCAATTTCTAATCTCGACTCACAATACCAGTGTCAGCATCTGGTAACGATTAAGTTGGCCTCCGGCAATTCAAATGGACCCTTTTGAAGCAATTGAGAAATTGTACAAAAACGGCCATAAAACTATTCTGCAAAAGTGTGGGAAGATGGGCCAAACGTGGTGTTTTAGGAATTTACGGGACGGAGGAATAAAGTCAGGGCAGTTGGTTTTGGGTCGCCAAAAGCTACAGACGTAATTGTCCAGGTTAGTTAAGTTAAGAGTCTTGGTGAATACCAAGGTGTGATGTCTGTGGGCTGTCTTAAGGGACCGAGCATTATTTACTAAGTTGATCGTGAATTTAAGACCAAGTTAGGTAGCGGACGACGTAGTCTAAGCTAGAGTTAGTTTTGAGGTGCGTCTAAGACGAGTTGCGATCGAGGTGCAGTGTCTGAGGCAAAGCTGGTACGTGTTGTATTTTGTGAGTTGTAACCTAATCCTCTCTAAGGAATTGGTAAGTGTCAACTTTAATTAACTGTTATATTTAGTAGTAGTATGTACTACATTGTACTTCTAAATTCATTGAACTTCACCATTATGATTGTTCTTGTAAGTTGATTTGTATTGTTACTTATAGGTAACAGTTAGGTGATATGGCTGACTAGCTATTAATGATCGTTTATTCCAGAATGGCGAAATATCTATTATTTAGTACCGTATTTTATAATCAACGCTTCATTCCCGTGTATTACGTGTCCATATCCTAATCCACCCGTTGGCAGAGTAGTCACTTGCTTTTGGCTATAGGGAAATGGTGAAAGCCTTCCACCATACTTGACACTGAGCATTAATGCTCCTGATCTTTGACGACTCTTGATCTTGAGCCGACATACTACATTTAGAAGGCAGAACTATAAATACTCGCAGCTCATTTAAAGCTGAACCAGGCTATAAGCCGATCTGCAATTGCATTATAAAACAATCAAATGTTAGTGATGATTTCTGTATCCAAAAAGGTCTCGCCACAAAATACTTTGCGTGAGGCTTGTTGACGTACATTTCCGAGAGAGGGGGTAGGCTCCACTAAGTACCCCAAACTGAATTGGTAGACGTTCAAAGAACGCTAGGGACCGTGTCTCGATAAAAAACCCCGTCCGGTCTGTAGGACTATTACTAAATCGTCACTATTTATCGAGACACGCTATTGGGACGCAAGCCGCTAAATGCCGCAACGCATCCTCTAAACGGGGCAGATTAACGAAATGAGAAGTGACGAACCACCACTTCGGCGTTCACCAGGTTCGATCGTAATGTATTCTGCTAGAGACTGAGTCTACGGTGCGCTTGTGCTAGTTTTGTATTATCTTAGTAAAAATGGGTTAAGCTGCCGTAAAGGTGTCTTTCACACAAGTACGCGATTAGAACAATCCGATACTTGCCTTCCTCAATAACAGATGGACTTCGCAGTACTCTGTCTTAGGATTGAGTAAGACATTTATTTAATGCTTAGGGAACGTTTTCCGTTAAAATCGTATTGGTTCTTCAGAGGTTCTATGCGTTAGGTCTAGCAGAACACGTACATTGAGACAAAACGTTGTAAAACGGATCCCGGTCTCACTGAAGTGGGTACATTGTAAACAGACAAATTAACGTAGCTATAAATAGTGATTTGAAGAGCAAGCGTATCGATTCCTTTACCCCTTCACTTTATAAAGGTTATATTGCAGTTATTGGTGCACAACTGCGAGAGAGGAGACGCTAATGTTCCAACATTTATAATACTAAACATAATATTATACTTATTATATACTTTGCATACCCTCTTGTCTTCTTAGCTTCATATTATAATACTTATGTTTACTAACTGTGAATTCCCAATATTAACTTCACTTAGTGTCCAATCCTTGTCCCTGAACTTTTATAAGCCGGGACAAGGTAGTATAGGTTATGGGAATTCATTTTTTTCTTTTATCGGTGGGAGGGTGACCAGTCTGGGACGAGCCCTACAGAACTGCGTGGAATGAAGGGGCGGTGTTCTTCCCCTAAGGGGGAACCGACTTAAACACTAATGTTAGCATAATTAGGAAAAAAGAAAAAACAACACATGCAATATGCAGCAGGCATGGTTTCTGTCAAAGCTCTGGCACTGCGAGGCTCCGGCGGTATGCTTATGTGGCTTCTGGCATTAGGTACGCAATCATTTTCTGGGATAACTCCACTGACAGAGATATTGCTTTTAAAGCTCAGAAGAAATGCTTGCGATCGTTTACGAAATTACAATCGATTGATAGTTGTAAGCCATTGTTTAAGGAACTTAGTTTGCTCACTTTACCATCTATGTACATTTATGAAATGGGGGTGTTTGTTCGTTGTAACCTGCATTTATTTGAAAAGCTGCGCTCTCGCCGTTATCAGAATACCATTCATGTTACCTCTCATAAAACCGCATTTTTCGGCAAAAGTGTGTTAGGTATGGCCCCAAAAATATATAATAGTATACCAGAAGCTATTAGAAAAGCAGAGTGTCTGGGATCCTTTAAGAAATATTTGTTTAAATTCCTTTTAGATAGATGTTACTACTCCATCACTGAGTTTACTACTGATAAACAGAAGTATGAAGATTCAGACTTGCTAATTAGACACTTATGATTTTATTTATTGATTAAGTATGAATGTGTTTATTTGTCTAAAATTGTATGACCTGTTTACATAACTGACATGTTGTTTTAAATTGATATTATTATTTCTTTTAATGTAATCTATTGACATGCCACCTTAATTGTAATTACTTATTTGTGTTAATTTTGTACGCCATAAATATTGGCAAAACATAGTGCGCATATTTTAGATTATACTATCTGTAACCATACCTATGATTAACAAAATAAATTATTGATTGATTGATTGTTTTAACGCTCACCACCTGCTCCTCAGCTCGCGGGCCGCCTCAACCCTCCGCGCCTACGTGGGCTTAAATTACACTCTAGTGATAGGGCAGACACTATTACGTGGAGTCGATTTTGCAACGATTCGTTTCTGTCACTAACTTTTGTAGCACAGCATATTGACGTTTCGGAAACTTTGTATTTTTTTTTCGGAAGTTTAGGCTTTTTCTTGGAAATTTAATATCACAGTCAACCACAGATTTTCGGAACTTAAGTTTTTTTCGGAAGCTTTATTATTATCCTTATTAATAGAACAAGTGTCTGAAAAATACTAAATAATATAAAATGTTCATACATATCACAACGAGTTGTTGATCTGAAACTGAGATCACGAAGTAATATTCAATACCTATAATGACTATTTATGGCTCTATTTTAACTTTTATCAACCAACTGAAAATTATAATCCTAAAATATTTGCGCTTGCTTCCTTTAAAAAAACTCAAAAAACATACCTGGACAGTTTTCGGGTTTGATACATTTTCCATCCTTTTTGCTTAGAACAAATCCAGGTTTGCAAACACAACCGCTTGGCATACACTGCAGGGTGCATATTTCGGGGTTCTGGTTAGTACAAGTTGGTTCACAAGCACTTGGACACTCACTGTACACGGCGTTGGGATCTCCTCCACAACCTGGCACTGTTTTAGTAAAGAAATTCAAAGTAAAAGTATTAAGTCAAGAAGTAAGTAGTAAAGTCTTTTCGATGGTAAAGTTATCAATATTTATTTAAAAAATCTGTGAAATCAGATCGTGACGATACTTTAATACCCAATGCCGATTTCATTTTTATAATAAATGTGAGAAACTATTACCTGGGCAACTTTCGGGCTTGATACATTTTCCACCTTTTTTAATCCGAATAAAACCTGGTTTGCAAACACATCCTCTTGGCAGGCACTCTCTGGTACATGGTTGATTAGAGTTCGGATTTTTACAAGTCGCTTGACAGGCACTCGGACAGTCACTATACTCTGCGTTGGGATCTCCTTCGCAACCTGGCTCTGTGTAAGTGAAAACGCAAAAAGTTGAACCTAATAAAAGTAAAATCAAAGTGATGTCATTTAGACGGCACAGGAATATAAGATGTTGATGTGAGAGCGGTTACAATCGAATTAAAATTGATCCCAAAAATCTGAAAAATTCCCAAATTGCCCTCAGTAAAGCGCTTTCCGAATCCGAATTCAAGATCCGGGAATGTTGTAAATTCGAACGGACAGAATTTGGATCTAGTGTGCAACCCCCATACAAATAGTAGGTACTATAGCTACTTTTCTCGGAGTCTTATTGAATGCAGTGCACAAACGCCCTTACCCTTACATCATCTTGCTGCACAACAGTGTTAATGGAGGTGTATATCACTTCGCTCCCTACAATTTACGAGAGCATACTGTGGTTGATCGGTGCAGCTTGATTATTTTTTAGCATTAAAATGGCCCGTTCACACACCTAAGAATTCTCTTGGTACGGTATTCGACTGATGTCCCCGTACACCAGACCAATCAGATCATCTAAACTGGCAACTGCCTTACTAAGAGTTTCTGATAGGGCCGCCTGGCCGCTTTCTTCTGGTAGAGTGCCTTCACCAACTTTTAAAAGAATATCGGAGAATTCTTGTAGATATAAATGATCGGAAAAGAGCTGCTCGACTTGTGTCGAGCCGATTCGAACATGATTCATCGAGGATAGATGCTAATCGGAATTTGACGATCGATGCGAGTCGGATGAAAGTTGAAGATTTTGTGTAATCATTGGAAGTATTTTGTTGAACAGAAAAGGAGACCCAAAGGTCGCCTTTTCTGTTCAACAAAATACTTCCGAATCGAATGTGCCGACCTGAACAAGTGTGTAACCCACCCCTTACATTTTACCTCAAAATACTTTATTCAAGTTTTTATGGTACCTGGACAATCTTCAGGCTTGATACATTTTCCATCTTCATTCCGTACATATCCTGGGTTACACTCACAACCACTAGGACCACACTTTGCTATACAAGGCCTCGGGTCCGGTTCTGCGCAAGTCAGAGGGCACATACTGGTGCATTCCTTGTATGTTGCGTTGCAATCACCTTTGCACCCCAATACTAATATGATGAAAAAGACAATTCGTTAATTTTATTGTTTTTTAGGGTTCCGTAGTAAACAAGGAACCCTTATAGTTTCGTCATGTCCGTCTGTCTGTCTGTCTGTGTCTGTCTGTCTGTCTTTCTGTCTGTCCGCGGTCTAGCTCCGAGACCCTTAGTACTAGAAAGCTGTAATTTGACATAGGTATACATATTAATTACGCCGACAAAGTGGTAAAACAAAATTATGAAAAACATTTTTTTTAGGATACCTCCCATACACGTAAAGTGGTGATGTTTTATTTTTTTATCCCATAGTGTGGGGTATCATTGCAAAGGTCTTACAAAAACATTATAAGTTTGTGAAAACCATTTTTGGATTCAGGGATCCGTTTGCAAAATATTAAGCTTTAAAGTGCTAATTTTTGTTAGAGTCAAGTGTCCCCCCCCCCTGCCAGCTAAATGGTTGGTTTTGGATGTGTGAAAAAAATCACAGCAGTAGTTTATATAACGAAATTAAAAGGAAAACTATCACAGCTAAGTAAGCTTTACTAGTTATCGAGTAATAATCGACCAACTTAACTTAGCAGTTGCAAAAACATGTTTTCCCATACATTCCGTATGGGAGAACATGTTTTTCAACTACAAAGTTAAGTTTGTTTTTGGGATAAATTCATCCCAACTACGGAACCCTTCATTGTACGTGGTCCGACACGCACTTGGCCGGTCTTTTTTAATTAATTATCTGCAACTTAAAATGTTTATCGTGAGTAAGTTTCTTGTCAAAATGTTACCACGACAGCTCTCATGCTTGATACAACTTGCATTTTTTTTTTAATTTTAATGAATCCAGGTTTGCCGCAAACCCGGGAGTTCGGGTTAGTACAAGTCTATTCACAAGCAGTTGGATAGCTTTTGTACACTGCGTTGGGATCTCCTTCACAACCAAGTGGCAATATAATATTGTTGTTCTATAATATGTTGAATATTCCTTGTTGTCATATCTATCTCGAAGCTGACGTTGATGTTTTGAGAATCTTTACCTACACAGTTTTAGTCTCGGAAGGTTGAAGAAATCTCACCTGGACAGTCTTCGAGTTTGATACATAGTCCTCCTTTCTTTTTGGTCAATACATATCCGGGATTGCACTCACAGTCGTCCGGCAGACATATTTCTGGGCAACCTTCGCTTCCAGCGTTTGGATCATCACAGGTTTTCGGACAAGGTGACGGACATTGTACAAGTGTTGCGTTGAGATCGCCCTTACATCCAAGTGGGGCTGTAACATGTGAGAAACATAAATAATTACAATAATATTATGATGAATTAGCCAAACTAACGAAAAAAGAAACCTTCCGTAGTTGCAAATAACACAAATAGCGGACGGTGGCCGCATAGTTGCTGGACTAAAATGGAACTGGGCTGGCCACATCTGTCGCATGTTGGAGCAGCAGTACGCAAAAATCACCACTCAGTGGGTCCCAAATAACAGGAAACCTACGCGGCAGGCCCAGAAAGAAATGGCGGGATGAGTTGGACTCCTTCTTAAAGGATTGGCTCGCAATCGCAGTAGACCGCGAAAAGTGGAAAGAGGGAAGGGAGGCCTTTGCCCTGCAGTGGGACAACACAGGCTTATGAAATGAAATGAAATTGTTTATTCTGTAAGTAGGATATCGGAATCACTTTTACACGTCATATAAAAAATATTAAAAATAAGCTAGATGAGTTCGGCGTTTCCTATCTGACTACTCTGAGAAGAAAGGCCGAAACAAAGTCAGAGGTCGCAGTCTCTTTTAAAGTCCAGACATAATCTTGTTCGGCCATATGAGGACCATGTAGATTAGTGTCTGAAAAGGTCTTTTGAGGAAAGAACCACACAGATTTGAGTGTACCTGTCCAGTCAGTACAAGCATTTGTCAGTAATCGTGGAGCTCAACTCAGAACTTAAGTAGCTCAACTCGACGAACAATACCAAAGAAAGGACATTTGGATAGGCCGCATAAACTACTCAAACTGCCAGACCATCACGGTCCAACACGGGTGGGTTTTAGTCAGTAAGAGTCTGACACGCCCTCCCGCTCCACCCAGAGCGGGAGAAGTTATTTGATAACTTCCCACACAAAAAAAAAGAAAAAAAAATAAACCACCACTAAAACTAGTCCTAACGTTTGTTTTAAAATTATTTTCTCAAAGATTTTGCTCAATATAGGTAATATCGAAATGAGCCAATGTGAGATCAGTTGTGCTGCCAGATTTGAAAGAGTTAAAAACCGGCCAAAGGCATGTCGGATCACGCACAATGAAGGGTTCCGTAGTTGGGATGAATTTATCCCAAGAACAAACTTAACTTTGTAGTTGAAAAACATATTCTCCCATACATTCTGTATGGGAGAACGTGTTTTTGCAACCGCAACTGTAAGTTGGTTGATTATTACTCGTTAATTTGTAAAGCCTACTTAGCTGTGATAGTTTTCCTTTTAATTTCTTTATATATGCTAC
The DNA here is from genome assembly GCA_963680765.1 of Agrochola lychnidis. NCBI lineage: Eukaryota > Metazoa > Arthropoda > Insecta > Lepidoptera > Noctuidae > Agrochola > Agrochola lychnidis. The sequence goes on from OY796847.1 coordinate 9,693,154, forward strand.
TGCCGTGAATTTTTTCACATATCCAGAACCAACCTAATAAGCTTGCAGGGGGGAAACATGACTCTAACAAAAAATTTCACTTATAGCTTAATATATCGAAAACGGATCCCTAAATCCAAAAATGGTCTTCGCAAACTCACAATATTTTTAAAACACAAGACCATTCCAACGACATCCCACACTATGGGATTATGGTGATTGATTGTTTGTGGTGCGAGTACCGAATTGTTTTCTGTCCGTCGTCATGGAAGAGGACTTTTGGCCGCAGGACGTGGTGTTCCGTCGCTTCCGCGGACAAATACCACAGGACAGCACAAGGACAAGCTAGTGAAGTGAAGTGCTACTAACATAGTTTTAAGCTATTTACTAACACAACTTTTTCAAGTACTCTTATATTAAAATATGTATGTTTAGGTTAAGGTATTTTTCTATGGGCCTGTGTCGCCTGAAATAAATGGTATTATTATTATTATTATTATTATTATTGAGAGAAAAAAAAATTATCCCCACTTTACGTCTAAATATTTTTTTAAGGTACCTCCCGTACCTCAAAAAAAATATTTATTCATGTTTTTATTTTACCCCTTTGTCGGCGTGATTAATTTGTGTACCCTTGCCAAATTACAGCTTTCTAGTACTAAGCATCTTTCAGCTAAACCGCGGACAGACAAACAGACAGACAGACAGACGGACAGACAGACAAACAGATGGACATGACGAAACTATAAGGGTTCCTTGTTTACTACGGAACCCTAAATACGATTGCTAAAAAGGGTGAAATAATATCAATTATTGAGGACACGGTATGTACTGATAATCCCCAAAGTCAGTAGTTTTTTTTACATCAAGATTTTTAAAAGATTCCATAATGTCTTTAGCAGTAATAATTGTAAATTCAAAAAATTCGTCACATTCTGGTACACATTCTTTAAGTATTGAGTAAGCAGAAGTGGAGGACGACGATGACAGAGTTTTGGTTGTTAAAATAGGAATAAATTTTCAAACTCAGTTGCCACCTCCACGTCTGCCTTAATATCTAAATCATTGATTTTTAGATGGAAGTCACGATTCCCGTCTCTAAATTAATTATATTCCAAATTGTTTTAATTCTATTTCCAGAAGATTTTATTTTATTTTTAATGTTTATGGCTATTGCTGAGGAACAGGCTCTTTTAAAAGTTTTTGAATATTTCCTAACAAATTCTTTAAAAGTTTCATCATGGTTATATGTTTTTTCATGATACAATTCAAATAACCTCTGCCTATTTTTGTAAATACCTGGTGTTGCCCAATCACCAAATAGTACGCGGTCACAAACAGGCAATATTTTTGAGGTGAAAATCTTCCTAAACTCACAATTGATGAGGTTAAATAGTAAAGTGCAAGTTTGATCCGGGTCGTTATAATAAGGCAAACCCGGTAGTTTTTCCATTAAATTATTTTTAAATTGTCCCAAGCGACTTTTATTTACAGGAACAAAACTTACAAGTTTTCTTTGAGCTCTGACTATTTTCTGGGGGAAAGTGACTAACTGGCCACAGTGATCAGAGTCCAACTCATTTATAATTAAATAGCTGGAAAGTCTTAAGTTTGTAAAAATATTGTCAATACAGGTAGCACTAACGGCAGTTATTCTAGTCGGCTCAAAGAATATATTGTACAAATTATATGACTTTAATAAAGTTATAAATTTATTTACTACAGCAGATTTTTCCAGTATATTAATGTTGAAATCTCCACAGACTAAAACTGTTTTATTACTGTTACAAGTCTTTATTTTTTATTTTTTTTATTTTTATTCAAAGGGCAAAATTCAACAACAAACAGCTACAATATAAAACATAGGAACAAGAAATACATAAAAAAAATATAGACAATATTGCAGCCCACAACGCTGTTCACGGATTAGCTATAGGACAGTGACAGTGAAAATAATCGCTAGGGTTACAAATACATTTTTTTTTTCTTAACTGACGTGTTTATGGTATATCGATATAAATTTTAAGAAATGGTACACAAAAATAGAAGAAAATAAATGTTAGAAAATAAATGTTCAAGAAAGTGTTTTAGTATAAGAGTTCTGAACGTATAGGGAGCACAAACAAAAATGTCTATGTGTTCAAAATTCCCACTGTAGGAATCGACCATTCTGCGAACAGGCGAACGCAGGCCAGAGTTGGACTTTGGGCACGCCACAATCGCGGCGATAAGACCCGTCTTTGAGGAGTGGCTGGAGAGACGCCACGGCGTTCTCACCTTCCGCCTGACGCAGGTCCTCACCGGACACGGCTGCTTCGGGAGGTTCCTGTTCAGGATAAGGCGGGAGGAAACACCCGGGTGTCACCATTGTGTGGATCGGCCTGAGGACACGGTGGAGCATACGGTGGAGGTCTGCCCGGCTTGGGCGGAGCAACGCCGTGTTCTCGTAGAGGCGATCGGCGGCGGTGATCTCTCGCGACCGGCCCTGGTTCAGGCCATGGTACGGAGCGAGAGGAAATGGCAGGCCGTCACCTCCTTCTGCGAAGCGGTAATGCTCGCGAAGGAGGAGGCGGAACGCGTGAGGGAGAGGCAAATTTCGCGCCCTCACGCCCCTAACCGCCGCAATAGAAGGAGACGCCCGGGGCGGGAATCGCGAGCCGATTTCCGGCCACCGTAGGCGCGGGCTTGCGGACGGTGAGCAATGGGTAGCTCGCCGTCCGATAAGGACCAAGCCCGGGTCGACGGCGCGTTGTGTTCCACGCGCGCCTCAAAGAGATGTCAGCAGAATTGACGGGGTCCGCTAGGGCCAATGCCTGCCGGGGGTTCGAAGAAAACCGATCGGGAAATCGTGGCCCCCGGCAACAGGGCAACCGAAGGAACACGGGTGGGTTTTAGTCAGTAAGAGTCTGACACGCCCTCCCGCTCCGCCCAGAGCGGGAGAAGTTATTTGATAATTTCCCACCCAAAAAAAAAAAAAAAAAAAAGGCCAGAGTTGGACTTGCAAGTACCTACTGAAAATAATCTGCCAGCGCGCACTTTTCGCTTGTGGACTGTCCTAGGAACCGCATAGCATACCATGTTGGACAATTCAATGCAGTCAAATATATTTCTTACAATATTATATAGATTCATGGCTTCTAAGAACTTACGTCTATTTTCAAGTGTTGCGAGCTTATACTTTGCAAGCAAATCTAGGTACGGCAAATAATATCCATAGCATCTATAATGCATGGTACGCAGGAATTTGTATTGAACACGCTCAATCATTTCAACGTACTTTTTGTAGTATGGACTCCAGACGGACACGGCATATTCCAGTTGAGAGCGTACTAAAGCCTTGTACAAGCAAATATAGGAAGAAGGCTTTTTAAAATCGACAGTTGATCGCATTACAAATCCATATAGTTGATATGATTTATTAACTATCTTTTCTATATGAAGGTCCAAGCAAAGCTTAGAATCAAGGATAACACCGAGATCACGAATGAAGTCCACTTTAAGTAGGGGGGCATTGCACAACGTGTATGCATAGTTAAATTTATTTTTATTTTTTGTAAAATTTAAGTAGTTACATTTGGGTAAACTTAGTTGCAACTTGTTTTTCTGGCAATAACAGGATAGTCGGTCCAAATCTTGTTGCAGCAGAAGGCAATCATTTGTTTGTCGTATGGCTCTGTATACCTTAAGGTCGTCGGCATACAGCAGAAACTTGGTATTGTGAAAGCATTGACTGATGTCATTTATGTATAAAATAAACAAAAGGGGACCAAGTATAGAGCCTTGAGGCACGCCAGAGGTCACCTGTGCGATGTTAGATTAGTGACCATTGATTACAACCCTCTGACTGCGATTGGTTATATAGGAAGTAAACCACCGCAGTAGATTTCCACGGATTCCGTTGAACGCTATTTTATTTAATAGTATTTCATGGTCTACCTTGTCGAAGGCCTTACAGAAGTCTGTGTAGACGGCATCTACTTGTACACGGTTATCAACACAATCAAACAAGAAGCTAGAAAATAATAATAAATTTGTATTTGTTGACCGCCGTTTGACGAAACCATGCTGTTGTTGAATAATGATGTTGTGGAGTACAGGATAAATTTTACTATGGACTAATCTTTCAAAGAGTTTCGACAAGGCAGACAGGATGGAAATGGGACGATAGTGTTCTACGCTGCGTTTGGATCCACTTTTGTGAACGGGCACGATATACGCATGCTTCCACAGTTTTGGAACAACTCCCTCAGAAATACATTTATTATAAATTATAAAAAGGGGCTTGCAGATGGAAGTCGCAGTATTTCTAAGGAAGTAAGGTGAAAGTCCGTCGGGTCCGGGGCCTTTCGCTGGATCTATGGATTTAAGCTCTTTCAATATATTATCCTCACTAAAAGAAAGGTTGCAAATTGAGACATCGTGTAGTGCATTGTTATCCTGCGGAGGCTTCCATTGAGACAACGATGGAGAAGGCGGTTCATATACCGAATAAAAAAAGTCAGAAAACATATTACAAACCAAATCTGGACTATTTGTTTCAGCATTTTTGTATTCAAGCTTAGATGGGATTCCAGGTTTATCTTTACGATTAGAAACATAGGTCCAGAAGTGTTTTATGTTTCTACTCAGATTGTCCTCTACAGAACTGATGTACGAACTGAAACACTTATGACATGTTTCGTTAAACTTTTTCCTGTAGTTTGAAAATGATTCATAATCAGAAATGTTATTATATTTCTTCCACTTAATCCAAGCCTTTTGCTTCTTTTTAGAAATAGTTATAAGAGGGCGAGAGAACCATATGGGATAGCTAACTGATCTAGGTCGGGCTAGTGGGGTGTCTTGTTTAATGATATTATCCATTTCAGTGTAGAATTTATCCAGAGCCTCTTCAGAATTCATAGGGCATAGCAGTTCAGACCAGTTCAGTTGTTGTATGTTACAATTAATATTGACAAAGTTGGCCTTATGAAAACAATATTTGTGAAGGGGAGTTTTAGTCATAGGGGTGATTTTAACGTTTAAACAGGTCTCACACGTCAGGACTGGATGGTAGGTGTCAATTGGTAGTAATGCAGTTGTGATAATATTAGAAATATTGCAGGGGTTGTTAGAAATGACAAGGTCAAGAATTTTACCTTTGCCATTCACTATGTTGTTATATTGAGAAGCACCCAAAAGTGAGATCAAGATATTTAAATTTGGGCAGGCCGAAGCTCCTCCAGTATATGATGAAGCAATGTTTGAGATATCTGTTGCAGACGATACTTGCCAATTGGCTTCAGGCAGATTATAGTCTCCTACAAAGAAACTTTCAACACTAGGAACACAACTTCTCTTTAATAATACTTCTTCCATATATTTCTCAAAAATATCATATGAAGCACATGGGGGCCTATATATGCTCATTACAATAAACTACTCAAGCTCAATGCAAGCTATTTCAATAACTCGCTCAACAAAGAGGCTCACAATATCCTTACGTTCTTTAAATTTCATATTGTTACGAACAATTATTAGAAAGCCACCACGTATCATTTTAACTCTGCTGAATGAGCTGGCAACCTGGTGGTTGTTAAAGCTGAATATGAACTGGTGGACTTTCAATCAATGTTCAGTTACAAATAGGATATCAATATTAATACAGTTCATGAACAGCTCCAATTCTAATTCCTTACCTATCACACCCTGTATATTTTGAGAATATTTTTTAGAGTATTATTATTGCATTTATTTAGATTACTACAATTTGATGGGGGAGATATCAAAGAAGAACTTTTTTTAACATTTAGATGATTTAAACCAGTATTTAAATTTTCTTTATTTATTAAGCTTTATTATTAAATAAAGATTGGTTCTTAGAAGCTCTAGACAGAGATAGGTGGAAAGAGGGTAGGGAGGCTTTTGCCCAGCAGTGGGACAATAACGGCTAAGACAAAAAAAAAAGATGCTTTAAACCAGTATTTAAATTTTCTTTATTTATTAAGCAAGAAGTTTCCTCTATTGTCCTAATTTCTAATTTAAATGATTATTAATGTCGTTAGTTGTTGCCAAATTATTGGCAGAATTATTTAAAATGTTGTTGCATTGCTCAAAAGAAGCAAGTTGTTTAGCCAAACTTTTGGCTAAACAACTTGCTTAATAAAATGTACGGAGGAGTCTCGGTATTTAGAAATGGTCACCCATCCACGGACCAACCCCGGCAAGCGTAGCTTAACCTGGCAGATCGACCCAAGCGGCTGTTAGTATTTAGCCACAATCTCCTCAATAGTCACTCTCTCTTATTAGTCATTTATTCATGAACAATAAAATGTATCTGAAATTACATGGTACAAAAAAAGAAAATTAAATTACTTATGGAAAAAAAAACACGTTATAGTACATTACTGCCGCGGTCTATAATGACTACTTTGCTGGTCGCGCTGATGATGGCCGACAGCGCAGCGTAGCGCAGCTCCAGGCCGACACAGCGCGGTCAGCGTGCAGCACTTGATGGACGAGCTGAGATAAAGGCCGAGGCCGTAGGTCGAGGCCTTTACAGCGAGGACAGCAAGGGCTGCAATGATGGCCAAGCTGGAAGGCCTAGAGCGTAGCTAGGCTAGCTCGAGGCAATCATAGCGTGACCAGCGAAGCAGTCATAATGGGCCAAGGCTTGTATAGTGCTTTACTCAAAAATGCAAGTACCTAATCTAAATAAAACCAGCAAGTAAAGATTTAGATTTCCTACTGATTTTCCATTGCACAAATTTTTCAGATGCAAGCTTATATTTTTCCTCTGAGTTCCGCGGTATTAAATTTTCAACCACTAATTTAGCTTCATCTTTAATGTCTGGCGGTGTTAAACACATTGAATCGGAATAATTTTCGATTTGAGAGATCATTTTTAGCGAAAAAGTCACTAAATAAAAATAACATTTTCGCTGAACGGCGCTTTTGTTACTTCTTTGTTTTTTTTTTTTTTTTTAACTACGGTAGTTGGAACTATACAGCCAAATATGGAATAAAATCTTTTTGTACCTATCTCTATAAATACAAACAGCTGTGTTTTAAATAAAATCTTTTTGCATTTGATTTTTTAAAACGTTGAAACGTCAAAATAGCGGCCAGCAATGTTTTGCCGGCCTGTTAGAGCGACCAGCAAAACTTTGTCGGCCGCTCCTTGAAACAGAACGGCAAGGTCGACTTTGCTCAAACAAGGTTGTCAAAATAATGACCACATTACATGCATTTTTGAGTAAAATATTACAACAATGAATAAATACAACATTATATAGGAATTTCGTTATAGATCTTCAACAGCATAAAGACACTTATTCAACAGGAAACTTTAAAGTAGATTTTTAAAAGAGCTTGAGTAGATAGCACTTTTTATATGTATCTATACTCCGTTTGAAATAAAATTAGACATTTAAACAAACCTTTTTTACAGTCCGTTCAACCGATTTTGACTTCTATACCGTAGGCATAAGGATGGCTTTAAAAGCAAAAAAAGTGGTTACAAACCAACTGTTTACTGCAGCTGTCATTTGTCATGCCACCAACGCAATAGAAGTCAAAATCGGTTGAACGGACTGTAAAAAAGGTTTAGTTAAACGTCTAATCTTATTTCAAACGGAGTATAGAGGCAACTTATTAAATAACATAACCGGTTGATACCTAGTACTGTGCTTCACAATAATCAAATTAGGATGTACCTTGTAACGTTTAATGTCTTGTCTACGTGTGCCTGTGCCTTCTCTAATCTGTCGTTTTTCTGTTGTCTCATATTCATGTAAATATTTGGCCATGTTACTAAGAAGTAAAAATACATAAATTTTCGGTACTGTAAGTATATTCAGATTTATGAAATGTTCACGGCAACTTTTTCTTTGCAGGATACGAACTAATGTGAGAATTGCGCGTTTTTGTAACACAAAAGCTCTTTTGATATTATAGTCATAACTTTTTCTCCAAAACATTATGCTATAACTAATTTTTGATTTGTGCGTTTAATCGAATTTTCAACATAATTATTTATTTTTGACGTATAAAATAAGTTCTACTAATAATTCTACTAAGTAATAATTGACTTTCTAAAATTAACGTACATTCGGCATTCACTCTTATCAGACACTGCTGTTTCGGTCCAAATTTTATGTATCTCCTCCGCTCTTCCCCTTTATGGAAGAAGCCACAACGTTTAGACAAAATTGACCAAACCATTCGAAGCACCTTAACATCAATCATAAATGTGGCATTGGACGACCGCGCGTGGCTGCAAGCCACACTACCCATTCGTTTTGGTGGGCTCGGCGTCCGCAAAATTTCTAGTGTAAGCTTACCGGCGTTCCTGTCCTCGGTCCACAGCACCGACAAGTTAACCAAAAGAATCTTAACCGTTTCTCAGGTTGACTCTGAAGTGCCGTATTTGACTGATGCCATGAACGCCTGGAAAGTGGCTTGCCCGAATACGGACCAGCCCGAGAACCCGTCTTCCCAGAGACAGTGGGATGAGCCGCTCTGCAGGTTGGTACGGAATAACCTCTTTAATACGTCCACCAATACTGCTGAGCGTGCACGCCTACTGGCTGTGGGGGAATGGGAGTCGGGCCTCTGGCTTCAGGCGCTACCGTCACCCAACATAGGCACTATGCTGGGTGACACCACTTTCCGGCTCGCTACAAGCCTGCGTTTGGACGCTCCTTGCGGGGCTCCGCACCGCTGTCAGTGCGGTGAAGCAGTCGACCGCCTCGGACACCATGGCCTTTCCTGCAGCAAGAGCGCCGGTTGGCACGACACGCAAGCATTAATGACATAATCCGTCGGGCTCTTGTCACCGCCGGGGTGCCAGCTGTTTTAGAACCCAATGGCTTGGCACGCGACGATGGGAAGAGGCCAGACGGAATGACCATAATGCCTTAGAAGTTGGGTAGGCCTTTGGTGTGGGACGCAACCTGTGTCGACACCCTCGCGCCATCCCATCTTCCTAGCACGGCGAGTTGTGCTGGGGCAGCTGCTGCAGGTGCAGAAAACCTCTAATGGCGCAAATATAACAACCTTACCGGTAGCTATATTTTTGAACCGTTTGGGGTTGAAACACTAGGGCCATGGGGTCCGAGTGCTCATCGATTATTCCGGGACATCGCCAAGCGGTTGGTCGACTCTTCACGTGACCAAAGGGTTGGCCAATTTTTAGGCCAAAGAATTAGCATTGCCATACAACGTGGCAATGCTGCCAGCCTTTTGGGCACCTTTCCCACCGACAGCGATTCGGATGAATTTTTTGATGCCCAATGATTTGTTACTATATTTTATTTTATTTTTTCCTCTGTTTATAGTTAGTTCAATTATTACTTAGTAGAATTATTAGTAGAACTTATTTTATACGTCAAAAATAAATAATTATGTTGAAAATTCGATTAAACGCACAAGTTCAAGTGTTATTCGAAATTAAATTAATACGAATTTTTGATTCTACCAACGCGAAATATACCATTTTCAATTGCTCAATGCTAATTTCTGTTCTAAGTGCTCTTAAAGCATAACATGCGGCTCGTACCGATGCATTTATAGCATTTAATTCCGTTCTAATTTAGCTATTCGTCAATGTGTATTCCTAAGAATTTAATTTTCTTGACGAGGACAACTTTGTCGTTATTCAAAACAACTTCTAAATCGTCCTTATTTCGGGCTATCGTTCTAAATAATAATATATTGGTATTTGCAGTGTTGAATACAATTTGTTCATAATCAAACAAACTTGAAATGCTTGTAATACTGAATTTACAGTCTCTGTTAATTTATCTATGTCATTTGCTGCTACTATATCATTTTTGTAATCTACAAAAATTACTATTTCAATGTCAGGTAAAATTGTATTCATGTATTTAATTGAGTCATTAATAAATAAGATAAATAAAACAAGTCCTAATATAGATCTTTGCGGGATGCCCGTAGTCATCATTACTGTTGCTGATTTGTAAACCTTTTTGTAGCCATTTTGTATTTTGTTAATTTCTACGAACATTTATCTGTTTTTGAGATATGAAGAGAATAAATTCAAGGCCTTACCTCTTATACCATAATGCGTCATTTTTGTAAGAAGTGATTTTGTAAGAAGTGTCAAACGCGGAACTTAAGACAAGAAAAATTCCGGCTACTCTCATTTTATATTATTTATTTTTCCTATTACGTCATCAAGTATATGTGGCGTCGGAAGTGCCAACACCTTTTTAATAACCAAACTGTCTTCGGTTTAACACTCTATTTACACGCAAGTGACCTAAAAGTTGTTTTTTTATGATCTTTTCAAATATTTTTAGCAAAAAGATAGGCCTGTCGTTTTTCGGATCAGTTCTACTGCTTTTTTTGTAGACAGGTATTACTTTGGCTACTTTAAGCTGGTCTGGAAAGATAGATTCCTAAACACACTATTATAATAATCACACAGGCTCAGCTAGTATAGAAATATGTTCCTTAATCATGGATATTGGGATCTCATCATAACCACAAGAATACTTGTTCTCCATACTTTTGACTTTGGTTGAGACCTCATTTGGAGTGACAGAAGCAATTCTCATATCGCATTTTTCTTCGATCGTATTCTTTTATAAAAATGCTGTATTTTGGTCTCTATCTACTGCCCTAGAGATACAATTGTAGTCAAACTGTTTTGCAAAAATGTCAGATATTGCTTCTGAATCTACTACAATTCGGTCATTGACTTTGAGACGAATTTCCGCTTTTATTGTTTTCTCCTAATTAGTACATTTTCTCACTACTTACCACACTTCTTTACTTAACGAAATATCGCAGTAACAAGACGTCGATTTAATAAGGCGTCGCAGTTTAGAGATGTCGTTGAAAGGTTTTCGAAGAAACAAAATTCGGTGATACGGCATTCGCACTCAAGTAGGTATTTCCAATCAATCTGCTTATGCTTTTCCCAACTATGTTGGAGTCGCTTCCAGTCTAACCAGATGCAGCTGAATGCCAATATTTTAGATGGACAGACAATCCAGTTACTGGGTAACATCATACCCCCTGGTTGTCAGACTTTTGGGCTTCTAAACTAGCCATAACTACTGTCAAAGATCTACAATTGACAGTCAGGACCAACGGCTTAACGTGTCTCGAATTGGAATGGTCACCCATCCACAAACCGACCGCGGCCAGCGTAGCTTAACCTCCGATCGGCCCATGCAGCTGTTATTTTAGGTCCCATAGGTACAGCTCCAAAAAGTTTAGAAATATTTGAGAGGTGCAAGAGAAGATTAAAAAAACAAGTATACTTACGTTCAGGTTTGAAACAATCCTCAAATGGGATGCAAACTCCATTTTTATTTCTCAGATAGCCGTTGAGGCAGTCACAGCCTGGCTCGCAATCGGTCGGGAGGCAATAGTATTTAGAGAAGATACTTTCGCATGTTTGTGGAGGACAGATTATTCGGCAGCTAGTTGGTGTTTCATTAATTCCACAATTTTTCGGAATGGGTGCTAGACAATTAAAATTATCGAAATTATTTAAGGATTCATTTTAAATTTTGCAAACTTTTTCATAAAAAGGTTCATCCTTACGGCATTTACGTTCAGGTATACAAGGTCCAGTAGCGTTATCATACTTTCTGACGAAGCCCGAATTGCACACACATCCTGTGAATGGGATGCAGGCGCCGGCTACGTCACTATTAGGTAACAATCTATTCCCACAAGTTTTTTGACATTGGTTATCGTTTATAACGTAATGTGAATGTTTTCGGCAACATATTGGTACTGTAAATGTAAATTAAGATATTAATTTAAATCTGTCAGTCTGGAAAGAGGGAGCGAGGTTTCGCGAAAGAAATAAAAAGGGGAGCGGGAGGCTTCTGCCAAATAAAATTGTTATACAAACTATAATATCAGAATAGAAAAGTTTCAGTAAGTACCCGGACAATCATCAGGTCTGACACATTTTCCGTGCATGCCACTGACATCCAGTATAAATCCAGGGGCACACTCGCATCCAAATTCAACGCACGCCTTTGTACATTGTCCCTTTGGAAATGGATGATCACATGATGCAGGACATGGATTGGGGCAACTTTTGTACACTGCATTTGGATCCCTGCATTGTTTTTCTAAAATAATCAGAAAAACATTGGTAAAAGAAATTAAAAGATTGGAAATATAATTGTAAACAGCGTGCAGTGATAATGTGAATAATGCATCATATTTCTTTGATCGACGTAATCGGATAAAAATCCTGCTAAATAATAGAAATCAAAGACGATCCAATAAAACAAATTGAAATTAGTGCCCGGACAATCCTTTGACCTGACACATCTACTGGTAGCTTCATTATGAACATATCCTGAGGCACATTCATAACCTCCTTTACTATCGCACGTGTAGGGACATAGTCTTGGATTTGGTTTAGCACATGTCAAAGGACATGGATTAGAACAATCTTTGTATACTGCATTTGGATCACTGCATTTTTTACCTAAAATATAGTAAAATAGAATGGTAAACAAAATATCTTCAAAGAATTCCACAAACACGTCCACATTCTATCGCTTCAAATACCCACATATTATTAACATCATATATCAATCAATCTGCCTAGGTTTTTCCCAACAATGCTGGAGTCGGCTCCCATTATTTATTCAGATACAGCTGAAGACCAGTATTCTGGATGGAGTGACTGCCTATCTGACCTAAACAAGCCAGTTACTGGTAATATGATACCCCTTGGTAAGAATGATTGTCAGACTATTGGACTTCTGAGCAACCCGTAACTACAGTCAATGATCGACAAATGACAGCCAGGACCAACCCAATTTGAGTATATCTGCGGAAAAATAAACTTCTAATGGACGTATTTCTCTGACATTAATATACATTATCGTATGAGTGCAATAATTATGTTGTGACCAGTCAGCCCTTTTTTTTTGGAACGAAGTTCTTTAACGCTGCTTGTAAATTTTCAGAAATCGTTACGCTAGAAAGTATTAATTAATACTTGCAACTGTTTTCTTCTAATTCAAAGTGAAAGAAAGAGAGAAAGAGATTGCCGGTAGAAAACAACAAAACAAAAGAGTAAAGTGATACAATGTCGTGGGATAAAATTGTACACATCGGCCCAAATATACTGCATGCGGAAGAGAGAGTGAAAGTGTGAATTTGGTCAAAATGAAAATCCAAGATGGCGGTTCTGAAAATTTTCATAATTTTCATCATGGGTATCGTTTTCATGGTTTTCAAGGGTGCAAAAGCCAATAGTGAGGTCAAAATGTAAATACAAGATGGCTGCTGCGAACATTTTCAAAATTTTCGTCATGGGTGTCGTTTTCATAGTTTTCGAGGGTACTCAAGCTGATAGTGAGGTCAAAGTTAAATCCAAGATGGCGGCTGCGAAAGTTATTTTTTTTTTGTCATGGGTGTCGTTTTCATAGTTTTCGAGGGTTCTAAGATGGCGGTTGCAATAATTTTGTTTTTGTTTTAAATCATACGTGAAAAAGAAGTTCGTTTCTGCCGGGGGCGCCCCGATTTTTTGTTTTGGGTGGGAAATTATCTAATAACTTCTCCCACTCTGGGTGGAGCGGGAGGGCGTGTCAGACTCTTACTGACTAAAATTCAACCATGTTCCTTCAGTTGCCTGTATTGCTAGGGGCCGCGGTAACCCTTTCGGACAAAACCGCAACCCCGGCAGGCATCGGCCCTATCGGACCCCGTCAGTTCTGCTGTTCTGCTGACATCTCTTTGAGGCATGCGTGGACCCGCCGTCGACCCGGGCCTGGTCCTTATCGGACGGCGAGCTACCCATTGCTCAGCGTCCGCAAGCCCGCGCCTACGATGACCAGTCAGCCCTGCTAACATATAATTTTTTTTTTTCAAATCGTCTCTCTTCTATATTGTATTGAAAAAATATAATCAAAAAACTATTAACGATTTGTTTTTACTATGCACGTTTTTTGAAACAAATAATGTTCACACACGAAAAGGTTAAACCGTGTGTTAAACCTCATGTTTATTAAGAATCTACAACGCGGTCACATTAACTTGACGCTTGACGTTGATGACGTCATTTTCAAAACGTAACAATAATGTCCAAAAACACAGTATAATAACAACAGAAAACTAGCCAAATTATCGACGCGCGTATCGGTAACAAAGATGCTGACCATACTGACACTTGCCGGGCGAGCTAAGGGAATGCGGAGGGAAGCGGGCGGGGCCTCGCATTCCAGAGATGCGTCAAGTTAATGTGACCGTTGTAAGTACTGTTAGAGTCCAGAAATGAGACAACTCACGAGGTTTCTAATCACTTATATTATTTACTTCCTCAAAAATCGGTACACGTGTATTAACACAATGCTATACTGGTCTTAACCGAACTGGTTATAAACTGAGTCTATCTGATTCAGTTTACACAATCACACCAACATTTTGGTATGAACTCTTTGATTTAACTCAAATCAAACTGATTTTACTAGACCGACCTAACTGGTCTTAACCGAACTGGTTATAAACTGAGTCTATCTGATTCAGTTTACACAATCACAACATTTTGGTATGAACTCTTTGATTTACCTCAAATCCAACTGATTTTACTAGACGGACCTAACTGGTCTTAACTGAACTGGTTATAAACTGAGTCTATCTGATTCAGTTTACACAATCACACCAACATTTTGGTATGAACTCTTTGATTTACCTCAAATCCAACTGATTTTACTAGACGGACCTAACTGGTCTTAACTGAACTGGTCTTAACCGAACTGGTCTTAACCGAACTGGTCTTAACCGAACTGGTCTTGACCGAACTAGTCTTAACCGAACTGGTCTTAACCGAACTGGTCTTAACCGAACTGGTCTTAACCGAACTGGTCTTAACCGAACTGGTCTTAACCGAACTGGTCTTAACCGAACTGGTCTTAACCGAACTAAACTTAACCGAACTGATCTTAACCGAACTTGTCTAACCGAACTGGTCTTAACCGAACTGGTCTTAACCGAACTAAACTTAACCGAACTGGTCTTAACCGAGTCTATCTGGTTCAGCTTACGCAATCACACCAAAGTTTTGATATTGGCTCTTTGATTTACTTCAAATCCAACTGATTGGTTATTGCGGTTTTGTTGGTGTATCAAAATAAAACTACGTCTGGTTAGACTTCTAAACGAATTTATTGTTTACCAAGTAGTTGAACAAGATGCAAAATTTGTATGACAGAAACTATCACCCCGCTAGCCTGTTTCACTTTCGTCTTCTCCACTGTCAGTATCTGATTCTTCCTGAATCCTGAACGGCTTCATTTTATCGGCCGCAATGACGTTACAATACTTGCGTCCGCGTGTATTTAATGATTGAACGCGATAGCGGTCATTTCCCAAAACTGTCATTATTTTATAGGGACCTGCGTATTTGTCCACTAGTTTACCACTAGTTATTCCTTTCTTTAGGACTCTACGTTCGATTTGTACTAAATCGTTAATATTAAATTCTAACGTTGGCATTAGATTTCGGTCATAACGGCTTTTCATGCGGGTTGCATTAACTTTCATTTTATCTTCCGCTTCCTTTCGGTTCTTTGCCAAATCGACGTTTACTGTCTTAGAATTAGTAACTTCCAAAGGAAAACGAGGAAGGTAACCAAATACCAGGTCAAATGGACTTTTTCCCGTTGAATTATTTATCGTGGAGTTGACACCGCGTTGCACTTGGGGTACATATTCTTCCCATTTGTCATGCTGATCTCCAGTGCAAGCCGTAAGAGATTGTAGAACTGTACGATTAACGCGTTCTACTTGACCATTCGCACGAGGGCAAGCTACCGCATTAAGAATATGTTTTATGTGTCTGTTAGGACAAAAACTCGCCATTTGACGACTAGTAAAACACTTTCCCCTATCGCTAATAATTCTAGCAGGGCTGCCAAAGCTTTTCTCAAGTAGAATTAAAGTCTGCAATACGTGATCTGCTTTAGTATTAGGGAGTGGTTGGAGCCACGTGTACTTAGTGAATCCGTCTACTATTAATAAGAGATAAGTGTTACCGTTATTTGATTCACAAAATGGACCTAAATGATCAATGTGTAATTTATCGAAAGGCGTACAACCTTTGTCAATGGGGTTCAGGTGACCTCTCTGTATCCCCGTAGGTTTTTTTGCAAATTGACAGGAAATACAACTTTTCACATATTTTGTGACGAACTGTCTTAACTTTTCGAACCAATACTTCTTTCGAATAAGTCCTATGACCTTTTCTTGGTTCATATGACCATTATCATCATGAAACATTTTCACCATACGCCACCTAACTGACTTAGGAATTACGACCCTTTTCTTATCATCCACTACTTTACACAACTGACCGTCAACCATGCAGTAATCGTTCTTAGTTACATTGCCGTCTGCAGCGGGCTTAAGATCCTCTATTATAGCGCTTGTCTTTGGATCCATTTGCTGTACCGCCATAACCCAATCGATCTCATCGAGATGTAACACGGAATCAATTGAGTCAACTGGATTACGACTAAGCGCGTCAGCATGTTGCATGTATTTTCCGGGACGATACTGAACTTTAAAGTCGAACTCTAGTAATTCAAGCCACCACCTACTAATCCGAGGTATCATATCCCTTTTGATCCACGTCGCGCTTAAAGCGTTACAGTCAGTGATCACCGTAAATGGTTTTCCTAGGAGATATACGCGAAACTTCTTCAGGCTCATCACTACGGCAAGGGCTTCGAGCTCATAGGAGTGATATTTGCTTTCGGCATTTGTAGTCTGCCGACTTGCATACGCCACAGGCTTGAATTCACCGGAAGACTGCTTCTGTATTAATATACCGGCAACCCCAACGGCAGAAGCATCTGTATGTACTTGTGTTTCAAGATTCTCATCATAGATTGCCAAAACAGGCCTAGAAACTAACGCTGATTTTATGTCATTAAAAGAGTCCTCTTGAGCCTCTTCCCATAGCCACGGCTCATACTTCTTCAGCAGTACAGTTAAGGGACGTGCTTTTAAGGCAAACGATCGAATGAATCTTCTGAAATAGCTTGCTAACCCAATAAATTGCCTCAGTTGATGAACGGAACGTGGCCTCAGAAAACGCTCAACAGACTCTATTTTTCTGGAGGAGGGACGTATTTCGCCATTCGTAATATCGAAACCCAAGTATTCAATCTGATTTTTTAGGAATGCACACTTTTCCTTACGCAATGTTAACCCCGTGTCCGATATCAATTTTAATATGGATTCAAGTCTTTCCAAGCCTTCTGAAACCGTGTCCGAATAGCAAATAATGTCATCTAAATATGCCCCTGCGAATTTAAATCTCAAATCGCCTAGCATCTGGTTAATTGCCCGCTGAAAAACCGATGGGGCATTAGCCAAACCAAACGGCATTCGTTTGTATTGGTACTGGCCAAAAGGGGTAACGAATGCCGTATACTTTCGGCTGTCTGGGTGGATCCACGCTTGATGATAACTAGAGCATAGGTCGAGTGTGCTGAAATACCTTTGGCCTCTCAACTGATCAATCTGATCTTGTATCAAAGGAAGAGGATACCTATCTTTACGTGTCAGGCTATTCAAGTGTCTATAATCGACACACATCCTAGTGTCGCCGTTTTTTTTGGATACCAGAATAATGCGACTGGCGTGGGCGGAGTTACTGGGTTCTATAATATCCTGTTCTAGTAAATCGTCGACGATTTGCTTTACCTTACGTTGTTCTTGGGGGGACATCCTATATGGTCGATAATAAAATGGAGTGGAACTAGTAAGCTCAAGTG
Organism: Agrochola lychnidis; assembly: GCA_963680765.1. Classification (NCBI taxonomy): domain Eukaryota; kingdom Metazoa; phylum Arthropoda; class Insecta; order Lepidoptera; family Noctuidae; genus Agrochola; species Agrochola lychnidis. The sequence goes on from OY796847.1 coordinate 9,710,898, forward strand.
TCATTTCGATAGACGAAGCACCAATTCTACCCTCTTGACCTGTAAAACAATGATCATACTGTTGTAATAATAGTTCTAGACGATTTTTGTCCCCTCCCGTTAAATCTGTATTCAGTCCAGTAGTGACCAACTGCGCTCTCGCTATACATTTGTTCGCATAAATGGTCAATGGTGAGTGGCTATGCCTAACAACATTAATTTCGCCAGTGTTATCTTGCAGCGGCACCGGACACCCAAGTACCTCTATCTCTCTCCCGGGTTCGTTACGCTGAGAATATTTTACAAATACTGTATTCGATGCGAAGTCATTATCTTCCTGTGGTATGCTGACTAAAACTTTATTAAGACCATGATGCAGAGTCGTATCGCGGACAACCGATAACTTCAATACCTTGTCGACAGACGAAATATTATTAGGCAGATGCCTGAACGTATTATCAGTATTTCCAATGATTAATTCATCCGAAGTTTTCGTAACAAAAATATTAGGAAGTTCAGTAAACGGCCGGCCTATAATCAAATCTGTGTCCTGTAATTCATCTTCAACTACTAGCATCGGTACGGTGGCTGAAGCTTCGTCTAAAGCTATGTGTGCTGACAATTCGCCTACTGGAGTAACAAGGCTACTCCCATATGCCTGAATTCGACGGGAAGTTCCCTGACTAAACTGAAGCCCCGTTCGCGTTGCTGCGCTCTTCGTAATGGTATTGCATGCACTACCAAAGTCAATATAAGCCGTCAGTGAAACATTATTAATAATAGCATTTTTGTGATACTTTCTGTCATTCACATCAATATCCGATATTCTAAATAATACTTTAGAAGGTTTGCTAGTCAACTCTTTCTTTGTGCGATAACAATGCTCCCCATCGTGGCCCCACTGGATACAATTAGAGCACTGTTTATTCTCTTTACAGTCACTCATTACGTGTCCAAATTTTAAACAACGTTCACAGCGTGGTGTATCGGTTTTAGTACACCGAGATGCAAAATGGCCCTTCACACCTTACTTATAACAAGTTACGTCATCCCGCTGTTTAGTTGTTCGGGCGACTCGAAACTTGTTTACATTTGGTACGTCGGTAACTTTATTCTGATAAGCAACATTCGTGTCGCCTGCGGCGTCAGTTAAATATTGTAACAAGCTTCTAGTGTCACGACACACAGCCCCCCGGGCCCCTGCCCTTAACAATGAATTTTTCAGCGTAAAAATAATTACGTCCGCAACAACGTGATCTGGCTGATCGCATTGTTTTCCGAGAGAAAGCTTTTTATAATAAAAGTCCAAAACACTTTCATTATTTGCACGTTGAACAGTAACAAAGTCATACAATTTTGAGGCTATACCGCGACCTTCGGGGAAACTGTTAACAAGTTCAGTCTTCCATTCTAGCCAGCTGAAGTCTATTTCTTGTAGTGAATCGAACCATAACCGCGCGTTCCCAGAAAGTTTAGATGTCATTTGATGAATCAAAAAGCGTTCATCCCAACAAAATATCTTAGCCAAAGATTCTAAACGTTTTATCCAAACTTGTGCGGACATATTGTCTTTCTCAATGTTACCCGAAAAACTGGGTATACTTTCCGACCCTGATAATAATTTGTTTACATAACCTTGTTTTGGCGACCAAACCATGGGCCCGACCGTGCTCGGTCCAGGCGTGGTAGCATCCACGACCTCCGGTGCGCTCTGCACCTCTCTTGTTGGCACAGCGCCCGCAGCATCAGGTGCGCGCTACGCAGCTGACGACGCCCGTGCCTGTGTACCCGGTGCATCACGCGCTGCTCGCGTTGCCACGGCGCCCGCAGCATCGGACGTGCGCTGCGAAGCTGGCGGCGCCCACTCCGGTGTACCCGGCGAACGTTGTAAAGATGGTGGATCGCCACGTGATCGGCTGCCCCTCGGCAGGGGCGACGGCGTTCTACCACCACACGTATCACTTCTTTCACTGACGGAAACTTCGCGGTCAGGTTGCTTTGACTTAATTAGTCTTTGGACCATCCGTTCCAATTTTTCAAGTCTTGATTCCGAGTCAATTCTTCTTCGTTTTACTTGCCGCGCGTCACGATACCGCTGCCTGGATGCGATACGCGATCGGCGCGCACCACGATGTCGCTCTCGGGATTGTCTTTCCATTTTCTTGTGGGATGGGTTATCCTATCTTTAGGATGGCGAAGATTCGCCGTATCCCACTTCTGAACCCAGAAATGAGACAACTCACGAGGTTTCTAATCACTAATATTATTTACTTCCTCAAAAATCGGTACACGTGTATTAACAGTGATAGCTCAATTAGGACTGCCGTCCTTCCCTGCACCTTCCTCTTGCGTAGCTCTGGGATGACTACGGCGTAGCACTGACGTCATGACGTAGCAGATGACGTCATAGCGTAGCACCACACAAGGTTCTGCCTGTATCTCCAGTATTTCTTACAGTACCTATTATTGTTTGATAGACAAATATTATTTATTAACCTTCAATGAAACCAGCTGTGTAACGTTTTAAAACACTTGTGTGATCTAATGTTGCTGTAACAAACAAGTCTGGCAAACATATTATTCTATTATTTAATTGTACCATCTGTTGGTATTTCGTATTGACCAGATGCGATAACTTCAGTCAATATTAAAAAATATATATTTTACAAAGTGTATTAACATACTTGATTTAGAGATCACCTTTTAAGCAATAATTGCTTATGTGTTAGGATATTAAAGCGTTATAATTTATGCTAAATATTATAATCTACACTTTTATAAAAAAACTGAAAAGTTTCTTCTTTTGTTTGAACGCTCTAATTTCTAGAACTATATACCTGACGGATTAAAAAAGATCTTATTGCATTTGATAGCTCAATTTTTGAGGTAGGTTATTTGCTATTTAAGATCACATTACGAACTTTAGGACCCGAGCAAAAATAAAAAAGTCAGAAAAAACGCTGAACGAAAACGAAGAAATTGCGCAGACGGGGCGATGCGATACGGTGGGTCCGGAGCCGAAATTTCACGCGGTGGAAGTCGCAAGTCAAGTAATTTATGTGGTAGTATCTTCTGCCAGCCTCTTGACGTGAAGTGTTTCTGTTTGATAAGAAATACATACTATGTATTTCTAAAAGCGAAAGTCACGCAAATACGTGACTATGCGATCGTTAACAAGAATATTATGATGTACAAAACGCGACTTGATTGATCGCACGATTACGTTATGTTCATACAAATGAGCACGACGATAGTGTAGTTACACATCTTTTAAGTGCTTCTTTCTGTACATATTCTATATCCATATCGTGTTGTTTTTCTAAAATACGCAACGGATTTTGATAAGGTTTTCAACATCATTTAGAGAATGTATTTCAGAAGGTTAATATGTATAAAACATTGATATTAAATATATAGATCATTTAGAAATCTCGATGTTCTGTCAAGTCGTAAAAACCTTGCGAAGCAGGGGGGGGGTTGCTAGTTGTACATAAGCCCTAGAAACACGGCTAAAACGGAGTAGACTTTAAAACTGAATCGCACTCCTGATGCGATCTTTAAATTTGGGTGAAGTTCCTCTGAAAGTATGTCCACTTACGGCATTCTTCTTCAGGAACACAGGGTCCACTGCCATCATCATTGAGTCTCACGAGGTCACCATCGCAAACGCATCCCGTGAAGGGTTTGCAATCATCGCAGATCGGCACCCACTTGTTGGCACATGTCCTTATGCATCGTGGATTATTTTGTGTATAGTGTTCATTTTTTGGGCAAGACGGTTCTATAAACGTAGAGATTAAATCTCTTATTAAATCCATACTTCTACACATAGTATTAAACAAATTAATAAATGCGTTATTAACTCTGTCTATTCGTCGGTCTGTCTGTGTGTTACCCTTTTACGCCTTAAAGGCTGGGCGAATTTTGACACACGTATAGACCATGACCTGGGGGCCTAAAACGGCCACATTAAACAATTCCTCTAAAAACAATTCATTTTCTGAATTCCCAGCAATCCCTCTATGGTGACACATATTTTAGCTGAATCATATTTAATTCAATTCATATCAGAATCATATTTGGTGTAAATATTGCCGCATGAAAAAAATTAAGACCGTTATTTTACCGGACAATTTTTCTTTACAGTTTTTATTAATCAAATGAGATTTTATTTTTTACTTCCACAGTAAATGTTATTTCATTAAAATACAAAACTGCAAAACAGATGAATTGCGTAATATGAATTGAACGCAGATAATATTATGAATTATGATTCATAATATTATCACATTATGATTCTGCCAAAGCGGCCATTTTAAGCCCCCTGGGTTGGACATAGAATGCTTTTTATCCAGGTGTCCCTGTAGGATAATTTTGAAGCTCCAAATGGACGAAGTCGCGAGCATATGTTATTTTATTATATTTAAGGTCATTAGAATTCTATGAGCTTTAGGCACAGGAACTGCCTGTGCCTCTCTGAACCCGTGTCGGGACGATCGTCGCGTGAGTACGCGCTCGTCGCGATGATTTGTCACTCCTCCTTCAAAATGTATTTATCCGTAGATACGGATAGGTAGATATAGATATATCTACCTCTATATCTTTGAATGAGTTTGACTAAATATCATTGTGATTAAAATATAGAAATAAAGTCATGGTTTTTTTTAAACAACACTCATAATTATAATGTAAAATAAATAAAGAAATAAGCTTACCTGAATCACATGGTGGTGGATTTTCATCGCTGAAAACACCACCTACAAAAGTCAGAATAAAAAAAACAACGTACACCGACATTGCAACTGAAATGTCTGCACTTAGTACAACGACTGTAGTATTTATTATGTTCACCGTGCAAACATTAATTATTTACTATCTATTGAAAATGTTTCAAACAATAAAAAACATGCGAGGTTACAGCTGAACAGATTCGATATATTATTTGCAATAAAAACATTTGCAACAATCGATAAAAACATATATGCAGGTATTGTCGATGCGCCTACAAAAACATTTACTTCGTGCCAATCACCTCAAGAAAAAATAATATTCATTAAAAGTGTCGATTCGCCCGTTTCGGGCGAGTAAATTCGGGAGAATCACCAATAAGCCCTAAAATTCACAATCTTAATAGTTATCTTGTATGAAGATTTTGCCGACGGCACTTCTTAGTTGTGTCGTTCTGTAATTCAATTGTTCAAAGAATATTTCGCTCACCGCACTCTTTTCTAACATTTTCTTGTGGGCAAGCGGTATCATAATAGCGTCCTAAGCCTGCTCAGTGCCGGTCACACAAGTGTTCATAAATATAAAGTCCGGGACAGCGGACGTCGTGTGTTTCACTTTATTACGTTGTAACGTTATTATATTTAGCTCTCGTAGGTACTGTCCTATCTGTATGATAGGATGGTACAGATGTGGCTTCGCAATTAAAGTAAGTTGGTCTAGTTTTTTTGAAATGGTTGTATAGGGGCTCGTGGATAAGAAATAACAGATCAGATAGGCAGTCAGTCCATGTAAAATCAATCAATCTACTCAACCTATCGCAGTCCACTGCTGGATATATGCCTCTCCCAAGCTGCGCCACAACACCCTGTCCTCCGCCTTCTGCATACAATCTGTCCCAGCCACTTTCTTAAGGTCGTCAATCCATCTAGCTGGGGGGCGTCCCACACTACGCTTGCCGATACGCGGTCTCTACTCCAGGACTCGTCTGCTCCACCGGCCATCGGTCCTTCGACAAACGTGGCCAGCCCACTGCCACTTCAGTTTGCTTACTCTGCAAGCTATGTCGGTAACTCCAGTTCTTTTCCGGATAATTTCATTTCTGATTTTATCCTTCAAAGAAATTCCGAGCACAGCCCTCTCCATAGCGCGTTGAGCGACCTTGAATTTGTGGACTAGCCCGACTGTCAGTGTCCACGTTTCGGCACCGTATGTCATAACGGGCAGGACGCACTGGTTGAACCCAGTTTTAAGTAAATAGATAGTTGCTTCATATTTGCAAATAAATTGAAAGCATTGTGTCATCACGCTTCTCTTTCCTTTGTATGCAATTCGACAGTGACCACGCTTTCACTTGTCAGCGTCTTAATGTAAATACAAAATATATCTTTAATTGAACGACTTCCACAGTACCTACCTACTGTAAAATTCTTTCACGTTGACCAAAACGTAATTACCTACTTTACATAATTCACTCCAATAATTTAAGGCTGACGCAGACAGGCGCGACGCGACTCTTGTAGAACAATTTCTATTATAACTTAATGGAAATTATTCTACCAAAATCGCGTCACACCGCCGCTTTATGCTTGTCTGCAAGAGCCTTTAATTGGACCGGTAATTTATTCAATAAGCAAACAAATAATTGTATTAAGCTAACAGTTCAAGATGGCTGTCAACAGATTAGGGAGATTTATTTGTAGAGGGCACAGACCTTAGTGAGGACATCAATGTTCTGTTGGTATTACTTATAGTAAGTTAACCTAAAAGGAAAGCAAAAAAATGGCAGTCATAGGGACTGCCGACAAAAATAAAAACTTAAAACTGATATTTAAGTACAATCTATTATTCTATAGTAGTGAAGGGGGGGCGTTTTTGGGGGACTGTCTTATGTAATTTTGACGTTCTTAAAGTGCTGATTCTCAGCCTAGTTTGAATAAATGACTTTTGAATTTGAATTTAGAGCACTACGGCGCGTGGTGACGCGAATCCACAAGTTTACCCTACCAAAAATCGCTCAATGGGCCTAAAGAAGTTTTTACTTCAAAAAGTTTTAATAATCCCCATCTATCATTCATCATTCATTTCATCATTTGCCATCGCCTGCAAGCAAAATATTTGCTGTGCCGTACACCTGAATAATCCGTCATCAGCCGAACTATGTTAGTACTTCGTCGGTGAAACTCGGCCGATCGAACCAAAACTAAAGTAAAAAACCGGCCAAGTGCGTGTCGGACCACGCACAATGAAAGGTTCCGTAGTTGGGATGAATTTATCCCAAAAACAAACTTAACTTTGTAGTTGAAAAACATGTTCTCCCATACGGAATGAATGGGAAAACATGTTTTTGCAACTGCAAAGTTAAGTTGATCGATTATTACTCGATAATTAGTAAAGCCTACTTAGCTGTGATAGTTTTCCTTTTAATTTCGTTATATAAACTACTGTTGTGATTTTTTTCACACATCCAAAACTAACCATTTAGCTGGCAAGGGGGGGGACACTTGACTCTAACAAAAATTAGCACTTTAAAGCTTAATATTTTGCAAACGAATACCTGAATCCAAAAATGGTTTTCACAAACTCATAATGTTTTTGTAAGACCTTTCCAATGATACCCCACACTGTGGGATAAAAAAATAAAAAATAAAACATCACCACTTTACGTGTATGGGAGGTACCCTAAAAAAAAATGTTTTTCATAATTTTGTTTTACCACTTTGTCGGCGTAATTAATATGTATACCTATATCAAATTATAGCTTTCTAGTACTAAGGGTCTCGGAGCTAGACTGCGGACAGACAGACAGACAGACACAGACAGACAGACGGACATGACGAAACTATAAGGGTTCCTTGTTTACTACGGAACCCTAAAAAGGGAGTTGCTGTTTTAGTTAAAAATGAGTTAACAGTACAAAACTCACAAATGTGTCTACAATTTAAACGAAGCGAGTCCAATACATTCGATAAATTTGAGCTGAACTATGGATTTCAAGTCAAGCACTAGATTTCTGAGATGTCTAAGCCTGACTTCACTAACATTTCGTCATAATTTCGTCAATAAAATAAAAGTAAGACCTAAACCGAACTCCATGAAAAAAGAAAAAAAAACAAACCAAAACATTGTTAACATAAAAACTTTCAAAAAAAGAACTGGCCGTCTTCCCAATTAAATCACTTGACAAGCAATCTCACGACAACGCAATCACTGGCTGCTTCGAAAAAGAAAAAAGTTACAAGTTGTTGTGAAAAGTTTAAAAAATGGCGACGAACGAGCGTAATATCGTTTCCGACTTCAGTGAAAGTCCGTGGCAGCGAGAGTAGCTGGCTAGTTAGTGTTATTAACAGTCCGCCACTGTAGGTCCATCATGCTTCCTAACTTTGTGAGACAGGGAAGTTCATTGATAGTTGGGAGAGACTAAAAAGATGATAAAATAAGGGTACCTAATAAATTATTTACAGGTCTTAACTGTTATCGATTTTAGTCAGGAATATTATTTTAATAACTCAAAGGTAATTTTACCACTTTATAAACCGATCAAATCCGAAACTATAGTCGGGCTACCCGGAACTGGTGGGAAGGTAAAATAGACAAAAAATGCAAATTTTATAATGAAGCAAAATGCGGCCTTTCATGACGCTGGTCCTTTAAAGGCCGCATCACGTCGGTATTTTCACTAGATAGACTGAAAGGAAACTCAAGTCATTTATTTTTCGGCGGCCAAAAACCAACTTACATTAAAACAAAACGCAACTAAAATTTTCGACCGCCTTATAATCTCGTTGGGTGCAAAATAAATGACCTCATTAATAATAAACTTACTTATCACCTTAAAAATGAATGAGTGAGGACCCACCCGGTGTGAAATGAGGTTACACCATCTCGATTCGGACACCCTCGCCACAGAATAGATAGGTACAGAAGGTCGGATACATACAACGACCGAAAACACACGCACCCATAGATTATGGTTTACGTACAGCAAGCGACTGCCATTAAAATGAAATGAAATGTTTATTTCTGTAAATAGATAGAACGAGATTATCGTTGGGTGCAAAATAAATGACCTCATTAATAATAAACTTACTTGTCACCTTAAAAATGAATGAGTGAGGACCCACCCGGTGTGAAATGAGGTTACACCATCTCGATTCGGACACCCTCGCCACAGAATAGATAGGTACAGAAGGTCGGATACATACAACGACCGAAAACACACGCACCCATAGATTATGGTTTACGTACAGCGAGCGACTGCCATTAAAATGAAATGAAATGTTTATTTCTGTAAATAGATCTTTTAAGATACTTTTATACGTCAATATTTTAAAAGTAGCCAGCACTTCGTTGCTGACTAATCCCTGAAAAGAAATGCTGACTCAAACTCAGAGGTCTCTTTTAAATTCCAAACATTACATGTTTTGGATTTTATGTGAGTCTAACAATGCCTTTTATGTGCATATTTGAAATAGATAAAATGACTTTGACTTTGATGATCTTTCCATTTATTTCTGTGCATACGCGTCAACTTATGGTCCTGTTTTCGCTCATTGTATGAAGCCGACCTTCTGTTGATACCTATCTATTCTGTGTCCTCGCTTGTCGCCTGGGATTATTAAAACTTTCCATCCTTCATAATAAAGTTTTATATTGAAAGAGCTGAGGCGGATTTTTAAAGCGAGTCATCTTTAATTGCATCAAGTTATGCAATTTTGTAACCGGCGCACCATTAAAAAAAATGGGAACGTGGAAGTTAGATCGGATTATTACATTATGCTGGCTGGTTTGGATTTTATTGAATATTTTGATTTTAGTTGAGGCGATTTCATGATTGGCATTCAAGTTTTATTTTCATTGGATTTTCCCATGGGGCAAGGTAAAAACTACTGAAGCTTCCATTAATCTCTCACTTGCGCAAAATATGAATAGGTAAGACAAGGTTAAGTACTTAATATTTCATGAAAATGACTAGTTTACTAATAATAATTCGTGACTGTGAAAATTTTGGAAAGTGTACAAATAGGTAAATATTATGTTCTGAATTTTTTTCATTGTTGTTTTTAATTGTCTGCGTTACTAGAATTTCCTACAAAGGAAAATATTTAAAGGAATGTTCCTTTAAATATTTTCCTTTGTAACTCTTTTTTGACCATTCACGTGGATTCCGCGTTATACGAAACCTTTTATCTTTTGCTTAATTATTATGATTTAATTTTAAAAAAATGCAAAGAAATCACAGGGCACTGTTTTTAAGCTATCATGTATTTTTTCATGGAAATATCATACAATTTTTAAGGTAGGTAGGTACGCACCATACACTGAAAAAAGTTAATTTTATTAATTATATTCCAGTTATTAAATTTCCAGTCCACGAGAAAGTATAATTTATAACACTTAATAAGCCCGCGAGTTCGTCTGCGTGAAATTTCTTATTCCCTCGTCCCATAATGTCGCATCGCATCGCCCGCCTGCGCTTTTACTTCGTTTTCGCTGAGCGTTCTTTCTGACTGTCTTTCCAAGCGTGATGTTAAATAGCCTTCCTCAAGAATCGAGCTATCAAATGCAAAAATAATTTTTCAGGTCCGACTGATAGTTCCAGAGATTAGCGCACAACAAACTCTTCAGCTTTATTACGTACCCGTATTACAGAACATCACTCAATATATTTCATTGGTTGAAACTAGTTTTAAGTAATGCTTGAGAGCATTACTTAAAACTAGTTTCAACCAATCAAATGGCTTGAATCTAGTTTTAAGTAATGCTTGAGTATTGAGTAACGTTCTGTAATACGGGCCTTAAACACTATATTCAAAAGTCTAAATCATCTTGCCCGGCTGTCATTTTCTCTTAGTTTTAGCACTTAATAATATAATAATGGCTCTTCATCTTTGATTTGTTACTAGACTTGTCGAGATTATTTGTAATGCTCCAGGATGCAATCGATGCAATTTCTTAAACTTTGAAAGAGCAAGACAAAATCTTAATATTTCTTCCAAAGATTGAAATCGTTAGATTCGCCCTACTGCACCTTTATACTTCATTTTGACACCTCTGACACGTTATAGGTTTCCATGATATCCAATTCCAATTATAATTCTAATAGCGTTCGCCATTAATATTATAATTGTGTGAGCGCGAGAGTCTCCTCAGTATACTCAATACTCAATTCTTTATTGCATTCCATATGTATTACATAGATGGTATAACAAGTAAAAGATCAATATGGACCCTGTCGGGCACAGCAAAAATTAGGAGAGAGGAAGAGGGTTAAGTAGCAATTCAATATTATTATAAATTATTAGATTTGTTTAATTGGGTGTATAATTATGTATATATTGTATATTACTAGGTTTGTGTATATAGATATAGTATATTAAGGATTTTAAATATTGCACAAGAATAATATAGGTAATTATTATTTAAATTCTTAGAAGTATTTTCATTAATATTAAATTATGTTATTGTTTATGTATTCATATTTATATTTGATTTCCTATATTCCTTATTATATTATATTTCATAATATTTGGTGTATGAGAGAAAGAATAATTTTAGTTTGCAATCGATTTGTCATCTAAAAACTCCTTTACTGAGTAGTATGACTTGGATTCTAGAAATTGTTTCAATTTATTAATAAATATATTTGTTTTGTTTACTTCTCTAATGTCATTTGGCAATTTATTATACATTTTTATAGTCATAACTAAAGGGCTGGTTGAGTGCATTTTGAGACGGGATTGAAGTATGTTTATTTTGTTTATGTTGTGTCGAAAGGTGTATTTTGTTTGTGTTTCTTCGCAAGTGGTGTAAAAATCTGGATGTTTTCTGACAAATTTACATAATTCTAAGATATATAAACAGGGAAGTGTGAGTATTTTGTGTTTTCGGAAGTGTGGTTTGCAGCTATCTGTTTGTTCTATGTTGGTTATTATTCGAATTAACTTCTTTTGTAAAATGAAAATCGTTTGTGAATCTGTACTGTTACCCCACAGCATGACCCCATAGCTGAGCCATGCCTGGGCATATGCATAGTAGGTGACAAGTGCAGTTTGCAGGTTGGTAGTTTTTTTTAATCTCGCGTAGGGCATATGAAAATTTGGATAGTTTTCCTCTTATTTTCTGTATATGGGATTTCCAATTTATGTGGGTATCTATAGACAAACCGAGAAGAGTAAATTCATTTACTTGTTCCAGTTTTGCATTATTAAAAATGAAATTTAGTTTTAATGAGGATTTTTGATGGGGATGAAAAGTAATTAATTTTGTTTTGGTGAAGTTAATTTCTAGATTATGGTTATTCATCCAGTTTACAGCTGTAGAAAGAAGGGAGTTTAATTTGGCGTTTATATTGTCATCGTTCTGGCATGATGTGAGCAGAGAGACATCATCCGCAAATATAACACATGGTCCGTTTATAATTTTAGGAAGATCGTTTATATAGATAAGAAACAAAAGGCAGCCTGTCACACTCCCTTGAGGAATTGACGCGTTAACTGCTTTAATGTCGGATCTTGTTTTAATTATTTCACTTGTGGTGTTATCGAAATATTCAATTTCTACTAATTGTACCCTATCCTTTAAGTATGATGCAAACCATTCATGGGCTTTTCCGCGTATTCCTATCCCATGTAACTTGTCTAATAGTATTTTAAATTGCACCTTATCATAGGCTTTGGTCATATCGAGCAGCATACCTATGGTGTAGTTTTTATTATTAATAATAGCTAGAGCCTCTTGTACGTATTTGTAGACTGCTAACGTTGTAGACCTGTTTTTACGGAAACCGTTTTGGCAGTCGTCAAGTATTTTATATTTTTCACAAAAAGAGTATACACGGTCACACATAGCCTTCTCAAAGATTTTAGACGCAGTTGGTAACAGCGCGATAGGGCGATAATTATTAGGGTCAGTTTTAGAATTTTTCTTATGTATAGGTTTTATCAGAGCGGTTTTTAGTTGATTGGGAAAGGTTCCCTCTTCAAACGATTGGTTAATTAATTTATAAAATGGTAGGGTTAGTTCGTCTGCACATTGCTTAAGAAGAAATGGGGGAAGATCGTCTACTCCATAGCTCTTTTTATTTTTCAAATTTTTTATTATTTTATTTACTTCATAGGGATCGACAGGGCTGAGAAACATGGTGTTTTCTGTGGGGCACATCACTGGGGCTCCTTTTGCTGGTGAAGTTTTTTCCCTAATTGAAGCAAAGAAGTCATTGAAAATATTAGCTATTTGCTTAGGTTCAGTGATCAAGTCATCATTTTTATGTAATTTAATGTTAATTTTTTCGTTTGTTATTGATTTATTTGTTCTTTCGTTTATTATATTCCACATAGTTTTTACTTTATTTGTTGACTTTTTTATTTTATTTATATATTGTAGTTTTTTTGCTGTCATTACAGATTGCTTTAGGGTTTTTTCGTATTTTTTATAATATTTTGATAATATGAGATTGTTTGTTTTAATGGTAAGTATTTTAAGTAGCCTTTTATTTTTGCAAGATAATTTAATACCCTTAGTTAGCCAGTACTTCTTATATATCGTTTTTATTTTTATATGCTGCAGCGGAATACATACATTTAAAATTTTATTTAATATATTATTAAACGCAATGTAGTTTTCATCTATATTTTTATTTGACTGTATTATTTCATTCCAATTTTGTTTTTTAATTCAGATTTAAATTTTTCTACATTTTGGGTATTATATAATCTTTTTTTCGCGAACCAGTTTGTTTTTTTGTTGCTGTCGCTAAGTAATTTCATGTGAAAGATGGTTGCACAGTGGTCTGAGAAACCTAATTCTTCTACGGTGGTATAAGCATGTCTATGATTAAAATTTGTAAAAATTAAGTCTAAGCATGTTGAGGTAGTTTGTGAGATACGTGTGGGGACTTTGATAAGTTGTATGAATTTATGTTCCAACATTAGATCTAAGAACAAGTTAGTTTTTAGGCAGCTGTCTAAGATATTCACATTAAAATCTCCGTATATATGTATATCGCAGCTATCTGGTTAAATTAGCCAGCTAATTGGACGCCTAGGCCGTTCATTAAACGCCGGCATCAAATTAAATTGCTGAAGGACAACCAGCCAAGTCATTGAGCGCATTTAGTTTAACTAGGTGAAATACGTTAGGTTAGAACTGTGACAAACCGCACGCGAGCCGAGCGAGCGCTATTTCCAAGTTGCTCGCAGAATTCTTTTTCACCATTTGAATCACTTGACTGAGTCTTGGTCAGTCATCTTCAAAGGCTGACTTTCAATACGCCAAGTTGTTAAACGTTGAATGATTCTAGTTCAATTAATATTAATTATCGGTCTAGGCATCCAATATTGTATGCTGGCATTTAATGAACGACCTAGGCGTCCAATTAGCTAGCCTATTTAACCAGATGGCTGCCACATATACACTTTCTCGCGCGACTAAGTACGGTGAGTAACGGGTAGTAACGATTTAAATCTTTGATTTTATCTTGGTCTTCTGCTAAACAAAAAAAATCCCCATCTCGGCATTTATACTCCTTACTGAACAAATATAGCAATAGTGATGGCCTGGTACTAAGATTTTACTAACACACAGGCATATTTTCATTTTTGTGCTGTTATAAATGTCTTAGGCGCTTCAAATTCAATCTAAATCCTTGTGCAGTTCCCGAACCCGAATACTGTGAACCATACAAAAATAGTCTATTATTAGTGTACTCTACTCAAACTTGTGAAAGTATGTGAGCGTGCGACTATGTGTTATCTGTAGGTAAGGCATGCTACACACTTTTATTGTCCGGGTAGGCAGGCACATTCGATTCGATAGTATTTTGTTGAACAACAAAGTTGACCCAAAGTATTTACTATTTAAATTCGATTTTACTGGCTAAATAATGGACAGTCGCACGGGTCGATCGAAAAATAAGCTACGCCTGCCGCAGTCAGTTTGTGGATGGGTGACCATCCATTAAATCCAAAATCCCTCCATGCCTCGGAAAACACGTTAAGCCGTTGGTTCCTGCTGTCATTCCTAGATCTTTGACAGTCGTTATACAGTGTTAATCTTTATAATGTGCACATATCGAAATGAGGGGGGAATTTGTGCTTAATTTCATCGATGGAAAAAATATTTAAAAACAACTAAAAAGAAAAAATATTTTTTAACGTAACTTTTAAACTAAATGATCTATCGCGATGAAACAAACTCCATAATGATCGGAAGTAATTAGGGGGTCCCCATAAAATGAAAATAGTGTTTTTTTTTTTTCAAAAATCTTTTTTTTCATCAATTTTACAATAATACGATGTCAATTGGAGTTTGACGCATCCTGTGACATGTCTCCTCATCAAAACTTTCAATTTAAGCACTACTTAAATTGAGGCTATTCGTTTCCTTTTTAAGCGGAATATGTAGTTTCTATGGTCCAATAGGGTAACAGCGAGTTGGTTTTTGTGTCGCTCGAATCTTTTTTGTAGGTTATGCATGATCTTTCCACATCTTCCTTAATTAATGGGATTTCAAGGTATTCATGGACTTCACTGTTCTTTGTGAACCAAGGTGCGCAGCTTATCGTCTTTAGTGCTTTGTTTTGGAAACGTTGTAGGATTTCTATGTTTGAGTCGCTGGCCGACCCCCAAAGTTCTATGCCGTATGTCCATACAGGTTTTAATATGCATTTGTAGATTAGGAGTTTGTTTTCAAGACTGAGTGAGGACTGCCTACCTATAAGCCAGTAAATGTCTGATTGTCTGCTAGTTTTCTGTTTGCCTGGTCTTATTTGTTCTTAATATGTTCGCGCCAGGTAAGCCTTCTATCTAGGTGCATGCCTAGGTATTTGACAGTGTTTTTCTGGGGCAGCACATTATTATCTAGTTTTACCGGAGGGCAATCATCTCTCCTCAGAGAGAATATGATATGGACAGACTTTGAAGCACTAGCTCTGATCCTCTATTTTTTAATCGACATCGTATTAACCAACAGATCTAATTATAGCCAATAGCTGATCGCAGATGGATAAGAAGGAAAAAAAAAAATCTTTAAAATTAAGCATAGACTCCCTTAGTTCGATATGTGCATATTATCAGGCCTGTATGTGTATTCATCATCTGCCTAGCCTTTTCCCAACCATGTTGGGGTCGGTTTCCAGTCTAACCGGATGCAGCTGAATATCAGTATTTTACATGGAGCGACTACTTATCTGACCTCCACAACCTAGTAACTAGGTAACACGATACCCCTTGGTAAGACTGGTTGTCAGACTTTTTGGGCTTCTAACTACCCGTAACGACTGTCAAAGATCTACAAATGACTGTATGTGTATTATCACACTGTATAAGTCAGAAGCCCAAAAGTCTGACAAACAGTCTTACTAAGGGGCCTTAACCAGTGTTGCCCAGTAACTAAGTTGTGGAGGTCAGATAGGTAGACGCTCCTTGTAAAATACTGGTATTCAGCTGCATCCGGTTAGACTGAAAGCCGACCCCAACATAGTTGGGAAAAGGCTAGGTAGATTGATTGATTGATTCGATTTTACCGACCGGCTGTACCGATTAATGCCGACCCGAACAAATGTAGCATGCCTACAAGAGTATTTTATATTTATTTTAGAATAGATTGATTTGTAAAAGATCTCCGTAAAGCAACTTTACTCTCATATTTTAGATATTTTAATAACTATTATAAGAATTTCATTTCGTCGACAACATCTCATTTAAAGGCAACCGTCTTCTTCAATGTTACATAGTTTAGTCGTAATTTTAAAGTAACTTCAGTACCTAATATTAACCAACGCAACAATGTGAAACTAGGTACGTTATACACGAAATAATTACCTCAAAAGCTAACAATGTAACAGGAATTAAAACGAAAACTATGACGCATATAATTTGCATTTAACTTGAACGCTAAGTTTTAGTAATTGCATGGCGCACTTCAATTAAGACAAGGAAACTACGCCACTCGTTCCAAGTATTTTAACTAATTGGAAATAAATTTAGTGGAATAACAAGAGAACAGGTAAAGGTACCGACAATAAAATAAATGCGTTGGTTGGGGGCTATTGTGGTTTTATTATGAGAGAAAGTATTTTTGTTGATACAGTTAAGACTTATAAATTAAAGCATGAGACAGTTGAGCATATAATTACAGTCTTCAATAATGGAGACATACAAAGCTGCAATGAACATAAAAAAGTTGAACATATGATTAGAGATCCGCAGCAAAACCAAGGTATCCGACATAGCCCGAAGAATTGCCCAACATAAATGGTAGTGAGCAAGGCACATTGCTCGCAGAACAGAAAATTAGATGGAAACCGCTAAGTTGAAAAGCCCCCCGCAAGCTGGACTGATGACCATGTGAAATCTGAAGGAATCCGCTGGATACCAGAAGCACAGGACCAGTAGTGCTATGGCCAGCAGTGGACGTATTTCGGCTGAAATTATGAAGATATTATTATCGAAGTCTATAACATCCAAACTATTACACCGCCTGCTGTAACTTACAAGCAAATAAGGCCTCCGACATTTAACAGAATCATATTAATAAATATTCATGCAATAAACACCCATTCAGAGCAAAGTTGATAAAACTTTCAATATTAGCAACGTATCGCTCACTTAAATAGAAATTTCTACAACTTCACAAATGTTTTAAACATACACAAAACTGCTTCGAAAAGCTCTTTACACACGGGAATACTGTACCTACTTGTTCTCGCTAAACGAACTCACTGGTACATTTCAAACTACTTCCTGCACAACTTTGAAGTTAATGAACAACTCTTATTCGACTATATTTATTTTTGCTGAAGTTTCCAGACTACACTTAGCTCCTTCATACGGCTGAAATAGATTACACCGACGTAAAAAGTTAAGTAGTTTGCAACAGCTTCGGTTTTTATTAGCGTTATTTATATTCTTGTAACTTCTGAATGGTTGTTTTCTATCAAAATTGTTTCGTCAGATTCTTTTGTATCGGTATATGTAGGGAGAGTTTTACGTTGTCTTTTCCTTACAATTTTTTCCGAAAACAGCACATTTTCCTCAAAAAACTAAGCATGTTGATATAAAAACACAAAATTGATGCTTCCTCCAATTACGTCAAAATATTTTGATCAATATACTTGTAAATGCATAAAATGACAATAGGTACAAAACGAAAAGAGAGCTTTTATTTGCACTTCATTAAATTAATACAATGTATCAATTGTATGTGTCAGTAGAGCCAATTATTTGTAAAGGAAAAAAAATAGGTAGAATACTTTTTGTTGTGTACTATAAAGGCTCCTCGCCGTTATATTACCGGGTCGAATAATGAAAGGCGTATTTTGTATAAATTAGTGGTCGCCCAATGGTCGATATTCGACGATAGTTTAGGATAGTTCATACTACAGTCGAACCTGGATAAGCGAGAGTTCAAGGGACCGCGATCTCTTTTTCGCTTATGGAGGTTTCTTAGTAACTCGAGTTTCTAGCTTATAGAGGTACAGCTGCGGCCTTTCTCACTTATACAGGTTCATGGTGGTTGGGAAAGGTAGAGAGGAAAAAAAACAAAAAAAAATCCACCAAATTTAAGAATGAGTCATAAATAACAGATGTTAAATTACACTCGACTGTCGCTTATAGAGGTACAGGCCAATAGCAGTCTCAATAATAGAGTTCCACGAGTGTAAAACTACTTTCTCTTATAGACGTTTCTGTGTCTCACTTATAGAGGTTTTAGAGGGTTAAAATGACGGAACCGGGCAATTACTCTCATTTATAGAGTTTACTCGCTTACCCAGTTCTCACTTTAATTGCATTTAAAGTACATAGTTTGCATGTTTCAGCAATAATAACTTTACATTCTTTTGTTTTCAGCATAATAAGCTTTTACTCAACTTTATATTAAACTTTGCAATAAATAATTTGTAATATATTATAACTTTCAGAAGACATGACATGATACATCATTCTCATGTTTATTAAAATTGTTTACCATATAATCACATACGCACTAGATTACTCATTTACTATATCGTCATAAGTAGACCATTTTGGGTAAACCCAAAATTAATATGTTGATAAATCATAAACTGAACAATATAATTATAACTGTTTGTGGTAATTGCTTTGAATACATTCCAATACCGTTTATTATCATTACAATTATTATAAACACGTATTGTTCCATAATAGCTCGTTCTAGTCCTCTTTTACGATATTCAGGGATTGACAGGGGTGATCCACGAGGCCATGCTCTTCCTAGTAAGTTTAAGTTATAATCATACCGTTCCCATTGCTGGGACACAGGCCTCCTCTCTGTGAGAGAGAGTGGGCCGCAATCCACACCGCGGGTCCAATGCGGATTGAGGCTATTACATGCCTTCAAATATTTGGTTCTAGGACATGTCGGTTGCTTCATGATATTGTGATTTGTCTTTCTTCATCGTTTTGATAGCAGTGGTGAAATAAATTGCACAACGTAAAGTGCCTGTGTTTGAACTTACGACCTACAATACCTACCAACGATTCATAATTCGGAGCCAATATCGAGTTGAGTTGCTTATCTGCTATTATTCATATTTTGTGTATCATCAACTTTTGCAGGAACAGGGTGGCAGGAACATCGACGCGCAACCTGTTACCATGGATTCAGTACACGATTCTGCACCCCCTCCCCCTACTGCTACTGCTGAAGACATTACAGAATCTTTTCAAAATATTTTAAAGATCTTGATGTAAAAAAACTGCTGACCTTTGGGGATTATCAGTACATACCATGTGTTCAATAATTGATAATGCTAGGACATTTCAATGCTCATAATTTACTTCATTTGAAACAGTTTGGTTTTACAAAGGGTCGTTCAATCACAGACGCGGGCGTAGAATCACTGAAGAACATATTCGAGGTCTAGGGGTCGCAATATGCTCTTAGCATTTTCTGCGACTTTTCAAAGGCCTTCGATTGCGTACATCATGATATGCTCATCAAGAAACTGTTCCACTATGGTATGAGAGACAAGGCTCTCGACCTTCTGACTTCTTATCTAAATAACAGAATTCAGAGGGTCGATGTTACTGGTAAGAGATCTGCAGGATCTGCGGTCTCCATAGGCGTTTCGCAGGGATCAATTCTAGGTCCATTCTTATTTTTAATTTATATAAATGTCTTACCTTACCATAATAATCACAAGATCATATTAATCGCAGATGACATCTGCCTTATTTTTGAAATCAAACGTGAGATAGTCAACTTTGAACAAGTAAACGATGCACTCTCTAAAGTTGTGCATTGGTTTAATGTAAATAATCTTCTCCTGAACGAAAAAAATACTAAACTCATTAAATTTTCAACACCAAATGTCAGGCAGCTATCTACCAATGTTCATGATAATGGAATAGAGTTGGACCATGTTGAGTCGACAGTTTTTCTTGGAAACACTATTAACGGTATATTGTAATGTGGCATACATAGAGAAATTGTCAGGAAGGCTAAGATCGGCCGCCAATGCTGTTAAAAAAATTAGACAGATAACTGACGTAAATACAGCCAGAATTGTTTATTTTAATTTTCATATTCTTAATCACTGCCTCGTTGCTGCCGTCATTACTGCCTCGTTGGTCTAGTGGTAGCAAGCGCTACTGCTGAGCATGAGGTCCTGGGTTCGATTCCCGGGTCGGGCAAGTGTTATTGGGTTTTTCTATCTGGAATTTCTCAGTAGTAGCCCGGAGTCTGGATTTGTGCCCGGTTGATGGCAATAGGCTCGCCCCCTATCACATGGGACTTAAAACATAACTGGCGAAATGTGGGTGTACCTGCTACAGGGACACCTCTGCCCAACCCTTCGGGGAAACAAGGCGTGATGTTATGTTATGTTATGTTATATTCTTAATCTTATGTCATATGGAATTCTTCTCTGGTGAACCTATGCGGACATTAACAATATCTTTGTTCTACAGAAAAGGGCTGTTCGAGCCATTTATAACCTAGGTCCAAGAGATTCCCTTAGAGAAAAACTCTGCCACCCTGCATAGGTATTCACCTAATATAGGAACTTACTTGGGTCTCCCACATACACGCCATAATCGAAATTTTTCGAAACAAACCTGCGTAAGATGGATGGGCCGATTCGTCTTCCCACGCAAAACTTTTGCGCAGAACAAATTAGTAGTGTTTATTTGATTCACGAGGCCTTTCTTTTATTGTATTTTGAGGGAAAACAAAAATATTTCTCGGAAAAATAAAATATCTTCGATTCTTCCGAAAACAGTTTATTTATCAAGACTAAAATTAAATTTCGTTTGAGCAAAACAAAAAAGCGTTTATTTATTTTTATCAGTTTTGAATTAGAACAGAGTAATAAAATAGATGATTTTCCCTAATAATATTAATAGCAGAAATAGAAGGCCTTGAGAAGTAAAGGAGAGGAGATAATAATTCATCCATGCTCAGCATTCTGAAAAACAACATGAATGAATTAGAATAAGCGATTATACCCTTTTAATGTCATAGGTATAATGTACTTTACAGGCACATCTGGCACATGTTTAGAAACTGTAAGTTTTACCAGGACAGCTGTCGGGGTCGACACATTTTCCATCTTCTTCATTTAGAACAAATCCTGTTTTGCACACACAGCCGCTTGGCTTGCACTCATCTGTACATACTTGAGGATTCGGGTTAGTGCAAGTCGGCTCACAAGCACTTGGACACTCTTTATACACTGCGTTGGGGTCTCCTCCACAACCTGGCAAAGTTTTAGAAAAAAAATGCAATGTAAAAAACACATCAGCGAAGAGTAAAATCGATAAATAAAGAAGGGAAGAAAC
This sequence comes from Agrochola lychnidis, assembly GCA_963680765.1. Classification (NCBI taxonomy): domain Eukaryota; kingdom Metazoa; phylum Arthropoda; class Insecta; order Lepidoptera; family Noctuidae; genus Agrochola; species Agrochola lychnidis. Next base: position 9,732,404 of record OY796847.1, read on the forward strand.
TATTACCCGGACAGTCCTCTGGTTTGATACATTTTCCATCTTCTTCATTTAGAACAAACCCTTGTTTGCACACACAGCCTGGCGGCTTGCAGTCCGCGGTGCATGCTTCGGGGTTCGGATTGGAACAAGTCGGTTCATTACCACTTGGACATTTGCTAAATACAGCGTTTGGATCCCCATTGCAACCTTCTGCTGTTTTAGTCAAGTAAGTTACATGTTAGGTATAATTAGGCAACATAAAACGTAGCCTATTTTCTACAAGGCATCTATTAAAATCACCAGAACGGAAAGAAAACGGAGTGAAAAGCGGTTCTAGTGCGCACGTTGACACCCAGTTGTTTACTATAAACTTATAACCCGTATGAATTAACTAGGCACTTCGCTGGAATGCAACCTCGTACTGTACTGAACAACGACGTGTATGAGTGACTTCTAATGCCAGGTGCCTCGACAACTTGCACCGCTTGCACGTTAAATATAGGTACGGGTCCACATCGGCCGGGATGTTTTGAGATCGCCGTAATCACAAATTCAAAATTCAAATGAACCCATATTTTCACGACAGTACGCCATCAGTGGTTTGACCGTAACGAAATAATAACAGAACTAAAAGCAATATTATAAAATACGCAATAAAAAATTGCAATCATACAGTTCAACTTACGACAATCATTAGCAGGAATACAAATTCCACTTGAATTCCTGAAGTGATCCTTCTTACAGATACATCTAGGATCACAGTTCAACAACAAAGTATTGCAAACAGTAGGTTGATTGTAGACATCTTTACAATCTTCAGCAAGACATGCTGATGGACAAGAACACCATTCTTCGTTAGGTCTTGTACAATTTATTTGAGCTGAAACATTAAATCAAGAACATTTTGATGAAATTGGGTATCTAAATCTTTACTTGCTCTTCCTTTCTCTCGGGACCAATGTTGTTATGTATAAGAATGTGTTACATTCTTAAACATACGAACAATTTAATCTTCAAATGCAATTTCCTGTTGCACATATACAAAACACAGTTTATCCTTTCTTTTCACAATATTTACTTTACTTCAATTATGTTGTAAAACATTTTAAAAGAGTAACGGTAGAATTTCTTGCCCATTCTTCTGCATACGAAAACTACCTTTTGGAAGGAGCGACTAGAATCAATTCTATTATTTTGTAAATTTTGACGTTCAAAAGTGCCATACAAGGGCCCATTTGAAATAAATGATTTGAATTTGACTTTACTATCAGCAGATACTGCTCTAAAATCACAATCATGACAAACATTACAAAACCAAAGCGCTTGTGCATAGGAAGCAATAAAAAGTTTTGATTACAACCCCCATTTTTTTGCAATCATTGCAAATGGAAAATGCAATTAACATTAAAAATCACTTACGGCAATCAGACGATACGATACATATCGGATCTGCGTGGCTTTTCCTTTTATGATTTATATTACAAATACAGCCAGACAGGCAACTGTCTGCTGGAGGATAATAACATTCTAAGTCCCGATTGTCATCTTCTGGGCAATAGTCGCTTGGGCAATAAGTCTTGCAATCGACGAAGTGTTCATTCTCGCCACATGGGTCTCCACCTAAGAATATTGGAAAATTGGTTTTGTTAGACACCATTGTTTTACAAGGTGAAGATTTTTTGGAGTATGTTGATGGCAAAAACTCAAATGAAATCGAAAACTCATTCACCTTGTAGTATGAATGCTGGCGATACTTTCACTTAGCTAGGTTTAAAGCCTCTTGTTTAGCTAGGTGGGCAAAAAATACGAGCATTGGAAGAAACTTTGTAATTTAACTATTTTAATTACTGATCTTAAATTCTTTAAAGGTAGTCAACATGTCACTTACCTGGACATTTATCTGGTAAGATGCATAGACCAGTGTCATCAGATAGTATATATCCAGGTTTGCATTGGCATCCGATTGGATCACACATTCTCTTGCAGGGAAATTGGTTCGGTGATTTGCAAGTAGATGGGCATGGCTTAGGACAACGTTTGGGTCTTGCGTTTAAATCACCGTGGCAGGCTATTTCAGCTGAAATATGATGAACAGGGGAGTCATTATAGATATAGACTATTTTGAACCAGATTACTGCATCGTGCCCCAATATTATAGTCGAAAGAAGTTTTGATTATCTAAAGATGTTTTTAACACTCGTATCTTTTGAGGAGCTCGTAGCTAAATAATAACAGCCGCACGGGTCGATCCGACAGGTTAAGCTACGCTTGCCGGGGTTGGTCTGTGGATGGGTGACTATCTTTCCATACCGAGACTCCTCCGTGCCTCGAAAAGCACGTTAAACCGTTGGTCCCGGCTGTCATTCGTGGATCTTTGACAGTCGTTACGGGTCGTCAGAAGCCCGAAAGTCTGACAACCAGTCTTCCAAGGGGTATCGTATTACCCAGTTAGTGAGTTGTGGAGGTCAGATAGGCAGTCGCTCCATGTAAAATACTGGTATTCAGCTGCATCCGGTTAGACTGGAAGCCGACCCCAACATAGTTGGGAAAAAGCTAGGCAGATAGATAGATCTTTTGAACAATACATACTAGTACTGCCTTGCTTTAGCACATCGATTTTATGCTTGAAAAAGAATGGAGTTTTTATGATACAACTCCATTTATAGCGACCTCTGACACAAACTCTAATTTTAAACTTATTGAGACTATCCAACACTGCTCTAATTTTAATTACTAACTTAACAATGTAGTGATTTCTATACTCATAGGATTAAATAAACCCAATAATAATTGTTAAATATATAACAGGCCTTTTTATTTATTTGTACCTTTTATGTTGCATACAGTTTAATAAATAAACAAAACACACTTACGCGGACATTCCTCAATAAGGATGCAGTCACCTCCTAGTTCTGACAAAATATATCCATCTTTACAATCGCAACCATTCATATTCACTTTTGGTGGATTATATTCACAATTTGGAGGATTTGGTTCTGCGCAGGTTCGCTTGCATTCATCGGGAATTTGACAGGCTGCAATAGAAGTGGAGAAGGGATTCATTATGTTTCAGTTTATAATCACTAAGCACTGTTGAAGTAAGTAATCTCCTATCCATTGGTCTTGAACATCAACCTGTAATATAAATCTTATGTTAAAGCACTTTTGAACGTCAAAATTTACAAGACATTATTTTAATCCAATTTATTGACCTGTAAAACTAGATAATCAAATACAACGTTTACTTTCACGTTTCGTAAGTCTTGTTCTCACTTGATGTTAAAAGGAAATAATTATATACAAAAAAAAAAAAATAACAAATCAAATTTCTCAGTAGCAGCTCGGAGTCTGGATTTGTGCCCGGTTGATGGCAATAGGCTCGCCCCCTATTACATGGGACTTAAACATAACTGGCGAAATGTGGGTGTACCTGTTACAAGGACACCTCTGCCCAACCCTTCGGGGAAACAAGGCGTGATGTTATGTTATGTTATGTTATATACAAAATAGTACATATGAAACAAAAAAAAAATTGCTGTAAACTACGCAGTTCAATCAAAAGTTGAAATAAACATTTGCTAAAAGTAGTGCCATATTTTAGACGCGCATTCCTGTTATGAAGAATTACATTAGAGTTGTTTACGAATAGGAATAACTATTGGAGAAACAACATAACTTTCTGAAGCAAGATATCGACACCAAAAAATGGTAGCTACCCAAGGTTAATAATTTATTAGCCTGCAGCATGCTTTTAGACTTGTCGACTTAATATTACTAAAGAAGAAGAAAAAAAAGAGAGAGGAAGAAAAAATAAGGAAGTAAAGACAGTCAACATGAACCATATCTTACGCGCTGGACACTGTTCGCTTGGTATACATATTCCTCTATCGTCCCTCAGATAATTGGGAACACAGTCACACCCTGGCTCACAGGGTAAGTCTTCAATGCAACGGAATAACGCGTACTTGCTCAAGCAAGTTTGTGGTGGGCAGATCCGTCTGCAGTCTCTGGCTATTTCATTTATCCCACACACGGGAGTTGATGGATCTAAAATTATGCACAATGTCGGAATTGAGGTCGAAGATTTGTGGTGATGTTGCAATTTTTGATGTGCTCATAATATTTTGTGTAAAGCTTGAAAATTGTAAAGAATATGAAACTATGAAGCTAGATGTTCATAATGATTATTTGAATAATTTATCGAACTAACGAGCAAGTGGTTTTTTATTCGCAGTTAAACCTTTGTACATTTAATACAATCCACTGTTGGTTAGGTAAATTTTAGTTTAGTTACAAATTCTCCGTTTTTAAATAAATAGCAATCGTTCAATCCGCCTCCTCCTTCGCGAGCATTACCACTTCGCAGAAGGAGGTGACGGCCTCCCGTCTCCTCTCGCTTCGTACCATGGCCTGAACCAGTGCCGGACGCGAGTGATCACCGGCGCCGATCGCCTCCACGAGGACACGGTGATGCTCAGCCCAAGCCGGGCAGACGTCCACTGTGTCCTCCGGGCGATCCACACAATGGTCACACCCGGGCGTTTCCTCCCGCCTTATCCTAAACAGGAACCTCCCGAAGCAGCCGTGTCGGGTGAGGACCTACGTCAGGCGGAAGGTAAGGGCGCCGTGGCGCCTCTCAAGCCACTCCTCAAAAAGGGGTTTTATCGCCGCAATTGTGGCGTACCCAGCACTGGGTTGCGACAATCGCACTGTCCATGCCGCCATGAGATCCCGCCGGAGCTCTGTCCGCTGTGCCGTGATTTTTCGCGGCAGCGGAGTTAAGCTCCGGTGTTTCGCCTACTCGCGCCACTCCCAGATGTACGCCATAACCTTTGTCTTCAGATCCCATGGCGGTAATCTGGCAAGGAGGCTCACCGCCTCGCAAGAGACCGTGTGGTATCCTCGGGCCAGCCGGATGGCCATGACCCTCTGGGACGCGTTCAACCGGCGGGCTGGCTGCGGCCTCAATGAACGCGCCCACACCGGCGTCCCGTAAAGGGCCATGGACCGCACGACCCCAGCATAGAGCCTCCTGCAGGTGCCATCACACCCCTTTGTCCACCTTTTAGAAGAACTGTTTTGGGAGCCAACTCGCGCTTTACAAGAATGTGTAAGACAGCGAATGGCTACAGTGATATTATTGACCTTCACTTTGACTCTCTTGCTAAATAGAAAGCCATCCTTAATAGTTTACCGAGCAACCCCTAACCTTAATCCTAGTATATGAATTGAGCCAATATTACCACTGTTATAAATTTATCAATTTTATCTTTTATTTTCACCGATGTCATCAATGTAATTCAATTTTTTGTTGATAATTTTTAAACCTGTTTTCATTTATCCAAATTTTTATCTCTATGTGCCGATGTAAATATTTTTTATGAATTTACTTAATGTCATTAATTAATGTATGAATTTTTAATTTATCAATTATTATCATTTTTTGTCAATTTATACCATTTTTATTTTCATGCAATTCTTATCAGTTTCACTAACGTTATAATGTCCAAGAATGTTAATTTTACCTTTAACATTTTTTTTTAAATATTTTATTAGATATTCATAAATTTTAACTTTACATAAATGTCACTTTTTACCAATGTTACAAAATTTTCAATATTAACGCTTATTACCAAGTAAGTTAGCTTATTTGTCTGATTCATTGTTTTATGCATGTGGTGTTTACCTATGAGTAACTGATGCACTGTTATGTATATCAGTGTAATCAATTGTTGGTGAACCTAATAAATAAATACTATATGTATAGGGTGACTGGTAATTAGTGACCAAAGCTGTGACTGGTAATGATGAGTAAAGTCACGTGTTTAAGTATTGGTCACTAATTACCAGTCACAGTATATACAGCGTGTATCAGAAAGGTGTGGTCAAGGGTGTGATACTAACCATCAAACTGAGTAAGGTTCGCCATAGAACCAACATCGTAATTGTAGTACCAAACTCTTTAATTTGATCACACCTTTCTGATACAGCCAGTATGTTAAAAAAATGGTTCCTAATACCAACGTCAAAGTCAAATAATTTATTTAAAATACGCACATTAAATGCACTTTTAAACGTCAAACTTTATAAGAAAATAGAACACTAGATTATTAACCTGTAAAACCAGTAATTCAAAACCACGTTTCGCAAATCTTGTTCTCAACTGATGTTAAAAGAAAACACATACAAAATACTGCATCGAAACAAAAAAATAACAGTAATTGCTGTAAATTATGCTATTCAATCAAATGTTGAAATCAAAATTTAATAAAGTGCCATATTTCATATTCGCATTCCCGATACAAAGAATTAAGTTACAGTTGTTTACGGATGGGAATAACAATTAAAGAAACAACATAACTTTCTGTAGCAAGATATCGATCCCAAAAAATGGTAGCTACCTATGGTCAATAGTTTATTAGCCTGCAGCATGCTTTAAGACTTGTTGACCTAATATTACTAAAAAATAAGAAAACAAGAGAGAGGCAGAAAAAATTAAGAAAGCAAAGATAGTCAACATGAACCATATCTTACGCGCTGGACACTGTTCGCTTGGTATACATATTCCTCTATCGTCCCTCAGATAATTGGGAACACAGTCACACCCTGGCTCACAGGGTAAGTCTTCAATGCAAAGGAATAGCGCGTACTTGCTCAAGCAAGTTTGTGGTGGGCAGATCATTCTGCAGTCTCTGGCTATTTCGTTTATCCCACACACGGGAGTTGATGGATCTAAAATTGTGCACAATGTTGGAATTGAGGTTGAAGAGTTGTGGTGATTTTGTTTTGTGTTAAGCTTGAAAGTAGTATAGAATATAGAACTGTGAAGCTAGATGGTGATAATGTCATAGAGAATTTAAATAAAGTTATGTACCAAGATATCGAACTGGCAAGCAGGTGGTTTTTTAATAGCACATAAACCTTTATACATTTGGTACAATGCACTCTTATTTCATAAATAGATAAATTTTAGCTTGATTGCAGATTCTCAGTTTTTATTTAATTAGCAAAGGATGATTATAGTGATGAAGTAAAAACGCTTACAAGGACACTGTTCATTCGGTATACATATTCCACTACCATTCCTGAGATGGTCAGGTAGACAGTCGCATCCTGGTTCACATATTTTTGATTCTTCAGTGCAAGCGTACTCAGTGTATGCGATCTCACAGTTTTGTGGTGGACATATTTGTCTGCACGGTACTACCACTTCGTTGTAACCACACATCGGTTTAGCTATAAAATAATGATGTCAAATAAATTGTTTTTACATTTATGCACCAAGTTAGACAGTAACCCAGTCTCAATAAAAGACGTTATAATAAAAGACGTTATAAAAAACAAGAGGTAGATAAAGTCAGTAATCAAAGTCAACATGAAACATATCTAACGCGCTAAACACTGTTCGCTAGGTATACAATTATACATACTCCTCTGACGTCCCTCAGATAATCGGGAACACAGTCACACCCTGGCTCATAGGGTAAGTTTTCAATACATTTGAATAACGCGTAGTTGCTCAGGCAAGTTTGTGGTGAGCAGATCCGTCTACAGTCTCTGGCTATTTCGTTTATCCCACACACGAGAGATGGATCTAAAACTGACGTACACCCGTACATGCAAAACTAACATTTCATCTCCATGCCATCCACGCCTCGCCTCGCCTTTCCGTGAGAACATAAAACCAGATTTAGAACTTAAAAAAAGCCACATAGCATGACATATTTAAAAATAAATCTTGTCACAAAAATGTACAAAAAGAAAACCACACCTGTGTGTCGTTGTGTGGAACAATTTTTAATGTCAGAAGTCCCCCGACAGCAATACAAAATTTATTTATCTGTTTAGTCAGCGAGTAAATGTGTGACCTTTCGATTTGTATATACAGATAAACTAATACAACTTGTTTTTTACTATTCAGTTCGTTTATTAGCAGGGCAGTTGTGTTTTTTTAACTTAATAAAGCAACAGACGATGGTCGTGCTGAAGTAACGACGTTTACAAGGACTCTTCATTTGGTATGCATATTCTGCTACCATTCATAAGATGGTCAGGAAAACAACAATAGGGCAAAAAACGAAACACGATACGTCACCATGCAGTTCAAAACACTTCGAAAAAAGAACAAGTAAAGACAGACGAACAGAATAGTGTGCAACTTAGTAACAGCAACACAGTCCATTATGTTGGAAAATGGACCAGAAATATGCAATAATATGCATTATAAAGTTACTTTATCTAATAACGTTCCCTCCATTTGATATCTTTTAGATATCTTCATTAGTTTTAGATGTAGTTAGTTGCAGCTGGTTATTCACGACAATAATTTTACTAACGGTCATGTGGTGCGTTCAAAACTATTTTTTTTTTCTTTGCCATAAAACATGTTTAAGACTACACCAAGAAAACTCAAAACAAACATTCACAAGTAGGTATCTAAAAGAAAACATTTAAATAAATAATTAACACAAGTAATGTAGAATAATTGCAAGGTCATTTTGTTTAATGTTTCGATAATTATAACTTATTGTGGAATAATAAGACAGCTACTTGATCCAGCGGTCTTTACGATAAATTTATTTGACAATTTTCAATTAGCACATTCAACTGCACTTCGATTAAGAAGTTGCAGGAAAGTTGATGGCTTAGGTAGAAAACTAAGTGAAACAAGTTCCTTCGATTAAGTAAATCGTCGCTCGGCATCCAATACCGCGAATGTGACATTTTTAACGAAAATCAGATTATTGTTTTATTTCATTCTACACGTTCAAATACGTGATCCTGCATTTAAAAATGATTTTCTTCAAAAATGTCACATTCGCGGTATACGATGCCGAACGACGATTTACTAAATTGAAGGAACTTATTTCACTTAGTTTTCTACCTAAGCCATCAACTTTCCTACCAAAAAAGCCGGTATTTATTTCCACTTTTCAGTTACGTGTTATTCGCTCAAAGGCATCTGAACAAAGTGATTCGATAAACAAAGGTACCTGTTGGGATTCTGAATTGTCCAAACAATAGTTAGAGTAAACTCATTTCTCATTTAAACCCTTGGACGTGGCACCGACGGAATTGTTTGAAGACTAGTAAATAATTTGTCTTAGCAGTTTAAAATTAATTTTATATAAACCATTCTACATTTATTACAATAAATAATTAAATTGATGACGATTTGTCAGAATTAGGAGAAATCTAGCCTAGTTGACCTAGTTTATCTAGTCTAGCTGAAAACTGAACCTAAAAAAGAACTATGGATGTGACTATGAACCTAGATGTCAAAACTTTTCAAATGGCTCACACGCATACATTCCTCATCCAACAAAATAATTCTAAAAATTCGTTCCCTTTTTATTCAAACAGATTTATACTCAAGATCTTTCTGCATCCTGACAAAATTTTAATGAAAAATATGGTAATAAGGTTTAGTGTTCAACCGTTGCGGTTTTTCTGTTGCAATATCTTTGAAATGCAAGCGACAATAAATCCTTTTCGACTCCCCGTAGACGGAATTTTCTTATTCTGAAGATTTTTTGACTAGATGAAAAGTAAGTAACACTTTTCACCTGGACAAAACATCTATCAAAGTAGGTATCGTAATGGCCACTGCTCGTCTTGCTGTTTATTATAGGTATATTATATTATTAACAAAACTCTTTTGAAGATATGATTTTATATCTAGGTGTAACTATCCAATAAGATCCCTTAACACCTACTCACACATACCCAGTGCAGTAAAAGTTCTACTCATCTACTTGACCTGATGAAATTGCAAAACCACACAATCCAAGAATGTGGATAATTAATAACTGTTCAGACTCGGTCAAATACTGTGATTAGACGATTCTCCACTCTTGTTTACTACTACGATATTATGTAAAAAAAAGTTTCCTTCTGGTAATCTAGAAAAAATATTAAGATACTTACGACATTCTTCAGCAGGAATACAAACACCATTATTGTCTTTGTAGTAGCCTTCCTTACAACCACACTTGGGCCGCCCAGGGTTTGGATCATCGCAAGAGTAATACATTTCGTAGCAACTCTCATAGTTGCAAGTTGAAGGACTGGGATCCCATTCTTCATTAGGACGTGTGCATTCCCTTGAAGCTGCAGATGAGAAAGACAATAATATTTTCGTAGAAAGACGTACCGATTATTGGTCAGAATATCCATTTTTTAAATAAAATTAATAAGAATACTCACGACAATCAGCAGCCAAAATGCATGTTTTATCAGCTGTACTCGGCATCAAGTAGCCTGGTTTGCATACACATCCTGACGGACACGGCCAAACAGGATCACAAATTACGTATATTTCATTCTCATCCTCTGGACAATATTTCATTGGACAATCGATCTTGCAATTGACGTACGTCATGTTGTCACTGCAGTGTGGAAATCCTCCTAAAAAGTATTATTAACATTACAAAATTACTACACAAACTAGAGAGCTATATATTGCTGTAAAAAGTGTAGCGACCAGAATCAAAAGTCGATTATCATTGTCTCTTCAAAATATTATGTCATCAATTTTTTTACAACTACTTTCGATACACAGTTTTTTAGTGTTAACAAACATAACATAACATCATGCCTAGTTTCCCCGAAGGGTTAGACAGAGGTGTCCCTGTAGCAGGTACAGCCACATTTCACCAGTTATGTTTAAGTCCCATGTAATAGGGGCGAGCCTATTGCCATCAACCGGTCACAAATCCAGAATCCGGGCTGCTACTGAGAAATTTCAGATAGAAAAACCCAATAACACTTTGTCCGACCCGGGAATCAAACCCAGGACCTCATGCTCAGCAGTAGTTTTTCAATGTTGTTGTGTACAAAACTAAATTGATAACAGACTTTTGTTACGGAGTGTACAAGAATTCTTAAAACCAGCAACGAATTTTCTATCAACTTCGGAGGATAAAAGTTAAAATATGAAAAACAAAAGAAGCACGTTAGGGATAAATAAACTTTTTCAAAAATGTAATTAATGGTCTTACCTTCGCAGTCGTAGGGTCTAATACAAGGGCCACCAGGTTTAGACTGAATGAAGCCCTCATTGCATACGCAGCCGGGGTCTGCACAGCCTTCGGTGTATTTTGGATCAGGGTCGCAGCAAGTGGCAGGAGATTTACTGGGACAATCTGACCATGTTGCGTTCATATCACCCTTACATCCTTCTTGAGCTGCAATATTTGCATAAACATTTTGTAACTGGTCAGTTATACAAAACTAATAACGTAAATCACCGCTATAATTCTCATACAAGTTATATAGACTGGAAATAATGCGTCGTAATGTCCATGTGGCGACGCTTTGGAGAGGCCAATATCCAGTAGCGGACGTCTTCGGACAATTTAAAAAAAAATAATTAAAAACTTTATTTCGAGCCAAGACTCATATAGGGTTATTAACAATGTCCTTAAAACTACGTGTTAATAAACAATACAATACGCTGACACATGTAACTGACAGCAGTGATTTATACGTGGACAGTCTGTCAGCTATCATTTTTAGAACCCTGTTGGGGCTGGCCATGACTCGTGCCACCATTGATGCAGCGCGCTTGCACATTATAGTATAAAAACAATCTACACGTGCCTCCGCAAACATTCCTGACGCACTGCAACGGCATGGCAACCCCATCAGTTTTCTGAACGCATTATTAAATTGGACCCAACGGGCTCCATACGACGCTCGCAAATACTTCTCCCACAAGCTGCATTTTAGAAGGTGGTACGTAATGCTCTAAAGAGCGTCACCTTTACATCCTCAGTACAACGTGCAAACCTGCTGGCCAACATATTCGCTCGCACCGACAGAGCCCTCCATTCCCTTTCAATATCAGCATTGTCTTTAAGGTCAGTGGTGTACAAGTGACCTAGGTACTTAAATTGTTCCACTTGCCCAAGAGGAACTCCGTTTAGCCGTATGGGAGGCACATCAAGATCGTACTTGGTCCCCGCCTCAATAACAATATAGGTACCGACTTTTCAGAACGTTATACAATAGCCCATGTTTTGTTGCGTAGCGCTCACATGTGGCCAATATTGTCCTTATACCGCCGACTGACGTACTCAGCAGCACCATGTCGTCCGCGTAAATTAAATTATTGACAATATGACAATCGACATGATGACTGCTAAGCGCCTCAATCAGGGCATTCATATACAAATTGAAGAGGGCAGGGGAGGTCAACCCCCTGTCTCATTCCGCACTCCAATTGATAAGGCTCCGACAGCACACCTGCCCACCGAACATTATTGACCTGTACCCCAATTGCGTAATACACGATCAATCACAATTTGTTTCGATTTGAAACAAATTGTTAATCTATTGCATCGTAAGTTTGAAAAAAAATCTGCTCAATAACGTAAATAATGCAATGAATGTTGTTGAACTATCAAAATGAAACAAAGGACAATAGGAAGAAATGTCCCCATCCTCCAATAAGTTTGAAACTAGTGTCATTCGAAGCGTCTGGTGGGTTTGATTTTATTTACTATGGCGACATTCTTCGAATATGTGGGGTTTACCTGGAATATTACCTTTTTTTTTAATTAGCATTATTTTACATTTAAATATTTTCTTAGTGAGCAATTAAGAGGAATAGAATATAGCAACCTAACTATGGTTTTCATTCATGATGGATGACCTTTCTTTTACCAGGGATCCTTTTTTTCTCTGAAACCTTCTTTAGGTTCTAAGTTAGATTAGCCTAACCTAACCAGCTGTTTTCTTTGATATTTTGTACAATTACCCAATAACAAGAATACGGTAATGCTGTTCATCTTTGAGCAGTTCCATGTAATTAACTTGATAATCCAGGATCAGTTGATCACTGTTAGGTAAGGTTAGGTTAGCATATGTTAGGTTAGGTTTGGCGAAAAGGTGTGTCACCTAAAGGGAACGCGACGGCGGGGGCCGGCGCGATATGTCGTTCGGTGTTCCACAGGGCTCAGTCGTGGGCCCGCTCTTGTGGAACACCGGTTACGACTGGTTGCTGAGAGGCGAATTCCAACCGGGAGTGGACCTGACGTGTTATACGAACAATGGAGAGTATACCTATTTTCTATAGGGATTCTATTGACCAATCCATAAATGTTCAGACACATTGGTCAGTACTTCTTGAAAATAATACTCACGACAATGACATTCCGGTACACAGATTTCATCCTGGTTTCTGTAGTAGCCTTCAATACATCTGCATCTTGGTGGACCAGGGTATTGGAAATCGCAAGGTATGTGTCTATCGTCGCATCTTTCATGTAAACAACCTGGTGCACGTGGGTCCCATACCTCGTTCGGTCTGGTACATTCAATTTCCGCTAAAAAGACATAAATTCCATTTTTTTAAAGAGTTCTGCATTTTCATATATCTTGAGAGCTACAGATGATGTTAGCTATAAAAAAACTGCTTCAATCAAATCAGACGGGCATTCACGTATTTTTATAAATATAATAGTTATGCAATTTCAGTTTTAATCCGTCAAACATTGTATAATGTCTACCTACATTTTTGACATTTGATTATCGCTGGCATGAGATTGTGTGTTTGTATTTTGTATGTGATTATGTTTTTGTGTGTGTGTTTGTGTGTGGTTGTGTTATGATTGTGATCGTTTGAGGAATTACCCTTAAGTTAACATCTTCCTCACTAGGTCGACTTGTAATAAACTACTAAAATGATTTGTACTTACGACATTCTGAAGATAAAATGCATCTATCATCTTCCTCACTGACCCTCAAATAGCCTTCTTTGCAAGCACAGCCTCCGGGACATGGATACATAGGAGAGCAAGCGACAATAGCCAGGCTGTCATCCACTGGACAGTAGTCAGATGGGCAGTCTACTTTACAGTAGACATAGGTTTCATTCGCTCTGCATGTCGGCCAACCACCTGATTGAAAAGGGAAATTTAAAGAAAGTTATAAACAAGTTTAAACTTGCTGCTACTGAGAAGGAATAAATCTTTTTCGTTTAGAATCTTACGGGGCATACCTCCAAACTAGCAACTTAGGCCCATCGTCCAGAATGTCACAAAACTAATTTTTCAATTGTGGTCTGGTTTACGATGTGACTTACTAACACATTATTAACTAGATTGTGATTTTTCGCGTCGTGTAAGGACTGTTATTTAAATACTAATGCTGTGTGACATTCTGGCTACTGATTGGTAATTTGAGTTTGTAGCACGTTACTGTTGAGTAGCGTCGTAGACGATGGGCCTAGCGGCTGGAACGAGAAAATATTATATCAAACCCTACCAGAGGTTGTTCAGCGGTCAACCCTACCCTGCCAATCATAACAGCCTTACTTAGCTCAGTTAAACAATAAACTTGACGGACAGAACACTTTAACAGCCGTTTATTTTAAAAGCAACTTTCCAGAGTATGCCGGCGATTTTTGCCGATATTGTAAGCCTTATAAAATAAAAACTATTTGTGATACATCTATAATTTTTTTTTATTTAAGCATTGGTCTTATATATTTTTACTATAGAAATAAAAAACATGTAAATTATTTATTTTTATTTCAAAATCTCAATAAAAAAATGGTGTTACAGTGAAAAATAAAAAACTCTGACGTGTACTTTTTATCATTTTGAATGTTTTTTTTTTTTTTTTATTGTTAAAAAATTAAAGATGTACGACGAAAAGTAGGTGTATTCAAACAAAAATAGACGTATTCTCGCGTTATCAGCGTGGGAGCGAGTGTGCCGCGGAACGCTACATCGCTTGTCCCGCCCAAACCCCGCAACTCCCATTCGTGAATCAACTATGTGTGAATAGCTTAAAATGTTACTTTACACGCCGATCACGTACCACTGACGTGGTTTTACAACAAATACAAGCCACTCCATGCCGTACTCAGTACGTGATCGGCTGTTAAACTGAGCAATGTAAAACTTACCTTCTAAGCCTTATTAAGCTAAAGCTAGTATAAAATTTGCTTCTCTTTCTCACCTGGACAGTCTTCAGGTTTGATACACCGTCCGCCTTTTTTGTTCAATAGATATCCTTCTTTGCACACACAGCCAGGCGGCATGCATTTGTCGTTGCATAGCTCAGTAGTGTCCGGATTCTTACAGGTGGCTTGTTGGCCTCTTGGGCACTCCGTGAATGTTGCATTGCGATCCCCTTTACATAGATCTACAATTTTTACTGCAATATTAACGTTTTACCAAACTGGCGTTCCGATCGCCGACGTATGCTAAACTAATTTATTAATAGAACAAGTGTCTGTATAATACTAAATAATATAAAATGTTCATACATATCACAACGAGTTGTTGATCTGAAACTGAGATCACGAAGTAATATTCAATACCTATAATGACTATTTATGGCTCTATTTTATGTTTTATCAACCAACTGATAATTATAATCCTAAAATATTTGCGTTTGCTTCCTTTAAAAAAAACTCAAAAAACATACCTGGACAGTTTTCGGGTTCGATACATTTTCCATCCTTTTTGTTCAGAACAAATCCAGGTTTGCAAACACAACCACTTGGCATACACTGCAGGGTGCATATTTCGGGGTTCGGGTTAGTACAAGTCGGTTCACAAGCACTTGGACACTCACTGTATACGGCGTTGGGATCTCCTCCACAACCTGGCACTGTTTTAGAAAAGAAATTCAAAGAAAAATTATCAAGTCTAGATGTAAGTAGTAAAGTCTTTTCGACAGTAAAGTTATTAATATTTATTTAAAAAATCTTAGAAATCAGAATGTGACGACACTTTAATACCCAATGTCGATATCCATTTATACTAAAAGTGTGAAACTATTACCTGGGCAACTTTCGGGCTTGATACATTTTCCACCTTTCTTAATCCGAATAAAACCTGGTTTGCAAACACATCCTCTTGGCAGGCACTCTCTGGTACATGGTTGATTAGAGTTCGGATTTTTACAAGTCGCTTGACAGGCACTCGGACAGTCACTATGCTCTGCGTTAGGATCTCCTTCGCAACCTGGCTCTGTGTGAGTGAAAAAAGCAAAAAGTTAAACCTAATAAAAGTAAAATCAAAGTGACGTCATTTCGACGGCACAAGAATAAGATGTTGATGTGAGAGCGGTTACAATCGAATTAAAATTGATCCCAAAAATCTGAAAAATTCCCAAATTGCCCTCAGTAAAGCGCTTTCCGAATCCGAATTCAAGATCCGGGAATGTTCTAAATTCGAACGGACAGAATTTGGCTCTAGTGTGCAACCCCCATACAAATAGTAGGTACTATAGCTACTTTTCTCGGAGTCTAATTGAATGCAGTGCACAAACGCCCTTACCCTTACACCCTTGCCCTTATACCCTTTACAATATGATTTATATTACCTGGACAGTCTTCAGGCTTGATACATATTCCACCCTTCTCAGTTAGAATGTATCCCTGCTTGCATTCACAGCCGCTCGGATCACACACATCGGGACACAATATTTTTTCTTCACTAAACCGATTAGCACAAGTAGCTGGGCAAGCAGTTGGGCAATCGCTGTGTGTTGCATTTAGATCGCCGTTACATCCTTTGTCCACAACTGCAAAGTAAGAATTGCAATTATTTGAGAAGGAAGGAAAGAAAATTATAGTTATGTTTTATCTATATGTATTTTATTGTGTGTACTTATTAAAATAATAAGGAAAGGAAATACCCAAGCACAAGAGTAAAGAAATGGAACAGAGAGAAAGCTCCATACAACCGCGCAGCTATGGTACACTACTACTACAAGCATGAGGCGAAGGTTCATGTCGAGCCGATTCGAACATGATTCAGCGAGGATAGATGCTAATCGGAGTTTGACGATCGATACGAGTCGGATGAAAGCTGCTTTGAGTCGCCTTTTCTGTTCAACAAAATACTTCCAAATCGAATGTGCCGACCTGAACAAGTGTGTAGCCCACCCCTTACATTTTATCTCAAAATACTTTATTCAAGTTTTTATGGTACCTGGACAATCTTCAGGCTTGATACATTTTCCATCTTCATTCAGTACATATCCTGGGTTACACTCACAACCACTAGGACCACACTTTGCTATACAAGGCCTCGGGTACGGTTCTGCGCAAGTCAGAGGGCACATACTGGTGCATTCCTTGTATGTTGCGTTACAATCACCTTTGCACCCCACTAGTAATATGATGAAAAAGACAAATTGTTAACATTATTGAATTAATTATCTGCAACTTTAAAATGTTTGTCGTAAGTTACTTATCAAAACGTTACCACGATAGCTCAGGCTTGATACATCTTACATTTTTTTTTTAATTTTTAACAAAACCTGGGCAGTAGTTTGTTGGACAATTTATTTTGTAACTAACGTGCGTTTGATTTGCTCTATAATTTGGCGATCCACCTAAAGAAGTAATTAATGTTTTAAAGAATTTATTAGAATTCATTAGAAGATATATTGCAGGTGGGTTTATAGGGTTACTTGAAATTAGATCAGTTCAAAGCTGAAGCTGAACAATAGGTAGGTGACACAGGTCTGCCCAAGATCCTATAGGCATGCCTCACTTTCGTTAGTCGATCGATACTGAACAAAACTTCTCATATCTCGCCATGCGTCATCATCATCGGGTCAGCAAGTCTATGGCCACGAAAGTCTGGTACAAAAGGATTTATTCACTCACCCGGACAATCTTTTGGATCAATACAATCCCCGCCATTATATGACCGAATGTATCCCGGCTTACAGTCACATCCGTTTAATATGCAAATAGCAGGACACACTTCAGGGTTCGGGTTTTCACAGGTTGGTGGACACGCATCACTGCACCCATGCACGCGTGTTGCATTGAGGTCTCCATCGCATCCCGCTGGATCTAAAAAAAAAAGTATAAGTAGTGTAAGCAATTTATACGGCTACTATTAAATTAGAAATTGGTCCTAAGATACCACCTTGTGGTATATCTGCAGAAGAATAAACTTCTAACGGACGAATTTTTCTGACATTACTCTGACACTATCGAGTGAGTGCAATCATCATGCTGTAACCAGTCAGCCCTGCTAAAAGTTTTTGTTCAAATTGTCTTACTTGTAGATTGTGTTGAAACAATGTAAACAAAAAACTATTGTCGATTTGTTAATTATTATGCACGTTTCTTGAAACAAATGATGTTGACACACGAGATTGTTAAACCATGTGTTAAACCTCATGTTTATTATGAATCTAAGTACCTATTATTGTTTAATAGACAAATAAATATTATTTATTAACCTTCAATGAAACCAGCTGTGTAACAATTTAAAACACTTGTGTGATCTAATGTTGCTGTAACAAACAAGTCTGACAAACATATTGTTCTATTATTTAATTGTATCATCTATGCGATAACTTCTGTCAATATTAAAAAATATATGTTACAAAGTGTATTAACATACTTGATTTGGAGATCACCTTTTAAGCAATAGTTGCTTACGTGTTAGGATTAGGATATTAAAGCGTTATAATTTATGCTAAATATTATAATCTACACTTTTATAAAAAAAACTGAAAAGTTTTTTCTTTTGTTTGAACGCGTTAATTTCTAGAACTATATACCTGACGGATAAAAAAGAATCTTATTGCATTTGATAGCTCAATTTTTGAGGTAGGTTATCTTAAAAGATCACGTTACGAACTTTAGGACCCGAGCAAAAATAAAAAAAGTCAGAAAAAACGCTAAACGAAAACGAAGAAATTGCGCAGACGGGGCGATGCGATACGGTGGGTCCAGAGCCGAAATTTCACGCGGTGGAAATCGCAAGTCAAGTAATTTATGTGGTAGTATCTTCTGCCAGCGTCTTGACGTGAAGTGTTTCTGTTTGATAAGAAATACATACTATGTATTTCTAAAAGCGAAAGTCACGCAAATACGTGACTATGCGATCGTTAACATGAATATTATGATGTACTAAACGCGACTTGATTGATCGCGCGATTACGTTATGTTCATACAAATGAGCACGACGATGGTGGAGTTACACATTTTTCTTTTTCTTTTAAGTGCTTCTTTCTGTACATATTCTATATCTATACCGTGTTGTTTTTCTAAAATACGCAACAGATTTTGATAAGGTTTTCAACATAATTTAGAGAATGTATTTCGGAATGTTAATATGTATAAACCATTGATATAAAATATATAGATCATTTAGAAATCTCGATGTATTGTCAAGTCGTAAAAACCTTGCGAAGCAGGGGGGGGTCGCTAATTGTACATAAGCCCTAGAAACACGGCTAAAACGGAGTAGACTTTATAACTGAATCGCACTCCTGATGCGATCTTTAAATTCGGGTGAAGTTACTCTGAAAGTATTTCCACTTACGGCATTCTTCTTCAGGAACACAAGGTCCACTGCCATCATCATTGAGTCTCACAAGGTTACCGTCGCAGACGCATCCCGTGAAGGGTTTGCAATCATCGCAGATCGGCACCCACTTGTTGGCACATGTCCTTATGCATCGTGGATTATTTTGTGTATAGTGTTCATTTTTTGGGCAAGACGGTTCTATAAACGTAGAGATTAAATCTCTTATTAAATCCATACTTCTATACTTAATATTAAACTAATTAATAAATGCGTAATTAACTCTGTCTGTTCGTTGGTCTATCTGTGTTACCCTTTTACGCCTTTAACGGCTGGGCGAATTTTGGCACACGGATAGACCATGATCTGGGAGGCCTAAAACGGCCACATTAAACAATTCCTCTAAAAGCAATTCATTTTTTGAATTCTCAGCAATTCCTCTATGGTGACACATATTCTTTACAGTTTTTATTAATCAAATGAGATTTTATTTTTTACTTCCACAGTAAATGTTATTTCATTAAAATACAAAACTGCCAAACAGATGAATTGCGTAATATGAATTGAACGCAGATAATATTATAAATTATTAGTTTGTGTGATTCATAATATTATCATATTATGATTCTGCCAAAGCCGCTGTTTTAAGCCCCCTGGATTGGACATAGAGTTATAGTTGCTTTTTATCCAGGTGTCCCTGTGGTATAATTTTTAACCTCCAAATGGACGAAGTCGCGAGCATTTGCTAGTTTATTATATTTAAGGTCATTAGAATACTTTGAGCTTTAGGCACAGGAACTGCCTGTGCCTCTCTGACCCCGTAGTTGGGACAATCGTCGCGCGAGTACGCGCTCGTCGCGATGATTTGTCACCCATCCTTCAAAATGTATTCATCCGTAGATACGGATAGGTAGATATAGATATATCTACCTCTATATCTTTGAATGAGTTTGACTAAATATCATTGTGATTAAAATATAGAAATAGAGTCATGGTTTTTTTTAAACAACACTCATGATTATAATGTAAAATAAATAAAGAAATAAGCTTACCTGAATCACATGGTGGTGGATTTTCATCGCTGAAAACACCACCTACAAAAGTCAGAATAAAAAAAGCAACGTACACCGACATTGCAACTGAAATGTCTGCACTTAGTACAACGACTGTAGTATTTATTATGTTCACCGTGCAAACATTAATTATTTACTATCTATTGGAAATGTTTCAAACAATAAAAAACATGCGAGGTTACAGCTGAACAGATTCGATATATTATTTGCAATAAAAACATTTGCAACAATCGATAAAAACATGTATGCAGGTATTGTCGATGCGCCTACAAAAACATTTACTTTGTGCCAATCACTTCAAGAAAAAATAATATTCATTAAAAGTGTCGATTCGCCCGTTTCGGGCGAGTAAATTCAGGAGAATAACCAATAAGCCCTAAAATTCACAATCTTAATAGTTATCTTGTATAAAGATTTTGCCAACGGCACTTCTTAGTTGTGTCGTTCTGTAATTCAATTGTTCAAAGAATATTTCGCTCACCGCACTCTTTTCTAACATTTTCTTGTGGGCGAGCGGTATCATAATAGCGTCCTAAGCCTGCTTAGTGCCGGTCACACAAGTGTTCATAAATATAAAGTCCGGGACAGCGGACGTCGCGTGTTTCACTTTATTACGTTGTAACGTTATTATATTTAGCTCTAGTAGGTACTGTCCTATCTGTATGATAGGATGGTACAGATGTGGCTTCGCAATTAAAGTAAGTTGGTCTAGTTTTTTTGAAAGGGTTGTATAGGGGCTCGTGGATAAGAAATAACAGATCAGATAGGCAGTCAGTCCATGTAAAATCAATCAATCTACTCAACCTATCGCAGTCCACTGCTAGATATAGGCCTCTCCCAAGCTGCGCCACAACACCCTGTCCTCCGCCTTCTGCATACAATCTGTCCCAGCCACTTTCTTAAGGTCGTCGGTCCATCTAGCTGGGGGGCGTCCCACACTACGCTTGCCGATACGCGGTCTCTACTCCAGGACTCGTCTGCTCCACCGGCCATCGGTCCTTCGACAAACGTGGCCAGCCCACTGCCACTTCAGTTTGCTTACTCTGCAAGCTATGTCGGTAACTCCAGTTCTTTTCCGGATAATTTCATTTCTGATTTTATCCTTCAAAGAAATTCCGAGCACAGCCCTCTCCATAGCGCGTTGAGCGACCTTGAATTTGTGTCTAGCCCGACTGTCAGTGTCCACGTTTCGGCACCGTATGTCACAACGGGCAGGACGCACTGGTTGAACCCAGTTTTAAGTAAATAGATAGTTGCTTCATATTTGCAAATAAATTGAAAGCATTGTGTCATCACGCTTCTCTTTCCTTTGTATGCAATTCGACAGTGACCACGCTTTCACTTGTCAGCGTCTTAATGTAAATACAAAATATATCTTTAATTGAACGACTTCCACAGTACCTACCTACTGTAAAATTCTTTCACGTTGATCAAAACGTAATTACCTACTTTACATAATTCACTCCAATAATTTAAGGCTGACGCAGACAGGCGCGACGCGACTCTTGTAGAACAATTTCTATGAAAATTTAATGGAAATTATTCTACCAAAATCGCGTCGCACCGCCGCTTTATGCTTGTCTGCAAGAGCCTTTAATTGGACCGGTAATTTATTCAATAAGCAAACAAATAATTGTATTAAGCTAACACAGACCTTAGTGAGGACATCAATGTTCTGTTGGTATTACTTATAGTAAGTTAACCTAAAAGGAAAGCAAAAAAATGGCAGTCATGGGGACTGCCGACAGAAATAAAAACTTAAAACTGATATTTAAGTACAATCTATTATTCTATAGTAGTGAAGAGGGGGCGTTTTTGGGGACTGTTTTATGTAATTTTGACGTTCTTAAAGTGCTAATTCTCAGCCTAGTTTGAATAAGTGACTTTTAAATTTGAATTTGAATTTAGAGAACTACGGCCTGTGGTGACGCGAATCCACAAGTTTACCCTACCAAAAATCGCTCAATGCGCCTAAAGAAGTTTTTACTTCAAAAAGTTTTAATAATCCCCATCTATCATTCATCATTCATTTCATCATTTGCCATCGCCCACAAGCAAAATATTTGCTGAGCCGTACACCTGAATAATCCGTCATCAGCCGAACTATGTTAGTACTTCGTCGGCGAAACTCGGCCGATCGAACCAAAAATAGAGTAAAAAACCGGCCAAGTGCATGTCGGACCACGCACAATGAAGGGTTCCGTAGTTGGGATGAATTTATCCCAAAAACAAGCTTATGTTTGTAGTTGATAAACATGTTCTCCCATACGGAATGTATGGGAAAACATGTTTCTGCAACTGCAAAGTTAAGTTGGTCGATTATTACTCGACAACTAGTAAAGCCTACTTAGCTGTGATAATTTTCCTTTTAATTTCGTTATATAAACTATTGCTGTGATTTTTTTCACACATCCAAAACCAACCATTTAACTGGCAGGGGGGGGGACACATGACTAACAAAAATTAGCACTTTAAAGCTTAATATTTTGCAAACGGATCCCTGAATCCAAAAATGGTTTTACAAACTTATAATGTTTTTGTAAGACCTTTGCAATGATACCCCACACTATGGGATAAAAAAATAAAACATCACCACTTTACGTGTATGGGAGGTACCCTAAAAAAAATGTTTTTCATAATTTTGTTTTACCACTTTGTCGGCGTAATTAATATGTATACCTATGTCAAATTACAGCTTTCTAGTACTAAGGGTCTCGGAGCTAGACCGCGGACAGACAGACATACAGACGGACATGACGAAACTATAAGGGTTCCTTGTTTACTACGGAACCCTAAAAAGGGAGTTGCTGTTTTAGTTAAAAATGAGTGAACAGTACAAAACTCACAAATGTGTCTACAATTTAAACGAATCTAGTCCAATACATTCGATAAATTTGAGCTGAACTATGGATTTCAAATCAAGTACTAGATTTCTGAGATGTCTAAGCGCGACTTCACTAACATTACGTCAATAAAATAAAAGTAAGACCTAAACCAAACTCCTTGAAAAAAGAAAAAAAATAACAAACCAAAACATTGTTAACATAAAAACTTTCAAAAAAAGAACTGGCCGTCTTCCCAATTAAATCACTTGACAAGCAATCTCACGACAACGCAATCACTGGCTGCTTCGAAAAAGAAAAAAAGTTACAAGTTGCTGTGAAAAGTTTAAAAAATGGCGACGAACGAGCGTAATATCGTTTCCGACTTCAGTGAAAGTCCGTGGCAGCGAGAGTAGCTGGCTAGTTAGTGTTATTAACAGTCCGCCGCTGTAGGTCCATCATGCTTACTAACTTTGTGAGACGGGGAAGTTCATTGATAATTGGGAGAGACTAAAAAGATGATAAAATAAGGATACCTAATAAATTATGTACAGGTTTTAACTGTTATTGATTTTAGTCAGGAATATTATTTTAATAACTCAAAGGTAATTTTACCACTTTATAAATCGATCAAGTCCAAAACTGGTGGGAAGGTAAAATAGACAAAAAATGCAAATTTTATAATGAAGCAAAATGCGGCCTTTCATGGCGCTGGTCCTTTAAAGGCCGCATCACGTCGGTATTTTCACTAGATAGACTGAAAGGAAACTCAAGTCATTTATTTTTCGGCGGCCAAAAACCAACTTACACTAAAACAAAACGCAACTAAAATTTTCGACCGCCTTATAATCTCGTTGGGTGCAAAATAAATGACCTCATTAATAATAAACTTACTTATCACCTTAAAAATGAATGAGTGAGGACCCACCCGGTGTGAAATGAGGTTACACCATCTCGATTCGGACACCCTCGCCACAGAATAGATAGGTACAGAAGGTCGGATACATACAACGACCGAAAACACACGCACCCATAGATTATGGTTTACGTACAGCAAGCGACTGCCATTAAAATGAAATGAAATGTTTATTTCTGTAAATAGATAGAACGAGATTATCGTTGGGTGCAAAATAAATGACCTCACTAATAATAAACTTACTTATCACCTTAAAAATGAATGAGTGAGGACCCACCCAGTGTGAAATGAGGTTACACCATCTCGATTTGGACACCCTCGCCACAGAATAGATAGGTACAGAAGGTCGGATACATACAACGACCGAAAACACACGCACCCATAGATCATGGTTTACGTACAGCGTGCGACTGCCATTAAAATGAAATGAAATGTTTATTTCTGTAAATAGATCTTTTAAGACACTTTTATACGTCAATATTTTAAAAGTAGCCAGCACTTCGTTGCTGACTAATCCCTGAAAAGAAATGCTGACTCAAACTCAGAGGTCTCTTTTAAATTCCAAACATTACATGTTTTGGATTTTATGTGAGTCTAACAA